>OY728135.1:112788160-117588160 GCA_963277665.1 Viscum album
CGTGACAACTCTGGAAAACTCCTTAATAATTCAACATAATCATCATAATAACCCACAAAAAACCATTGATAAAGATAACAAGTCATGGAAACCCAAATAAACAGTAATAAATGGAGCTACCGTTAAAACCCGTCAAAACGGTCATAAAGAGACAAAAACATTGGGCTCACATTAACGGAGATAACTTAAGATCCGAGTGTCCGTTTTAGATCCGCGACCTGTCACATCAAAGATCCTGAAACGATCTTCAACCTGAAAGCTGAAAGAGTCCGAATGGACAGGCGGATCGGAAGTTACGACCATTTAAAAAAAAGCTGACGGGGAACGGGTGCTAGAAACGAGGCATTGAAAAACATAACAAACTCGATACCCACTAAAAAGGCCATAACATATGATCTATGAGTGCATGTGGGCGCCGCAACCAGTCAAACTGAAGCTCATGGAACGAGCTATGATCTGGCAGGTGGAGGAGGCCAAATTGACATGCGGATCGAAAGTTAGGTCCGTTTGAAGACAAGTTCGACGGGATACCGGTGACGGAAACGGGGTTTTGGAGGCCTTCGGAGGGGTTTTTGGGGTCGAAAAACTCGACAGAAGCAAGCTTCTGTTGAATCGGTGCGTAGCTCTCTTCGCTGGCTTCGATTTGATATGTGGTAGAGCCCAAACGGACACCCGGAGCAAAAGTTATGGCCATTTGAAGTTGGAGAACTTTTTTCAACTTTTTTATAACTCTAATATCGTCCACACCTTAGAATGTCTCACGGTTTTGATTATATGTGCCTCTATATTTCTTCATGAGCTTCGATTTGACTGGTCGTGGCGCTTCAACGGACGCCCGGATCAAAAGTTATGATCGTTTTAGTGTTTTCGGGGTTTCTCACGTTTTTTTATTTTTTTCATTTTATTTCACGGCGGTTTTACCGAAACCGCCGCTATTTCGCAGCGGTTTTTTAAAAAACCGCCGCTATTCCATGAATAAAATTTAAAAAAAAATTTAAAAAAAAATTTAAAAAAATTTTTTTTTGCCGTTTAGCGGCGGTTTTCTCGTAGTGTGAATCCCCAGGGGCCATTCAGTGAAGGACACAAAGAATAAAGGGAGAAAAGTTGTACAATAACGGTTTAGACAATCATTAGCCAATCATTGTTTTCCAATGAACAAGAATGGGGATATCTGGGGTGAGAAAAAATGAATAATCAAATTAATTTAAATACATGGGTGCATGTAAGGTTTAGCATTTGGAATAGATCATAGAAGGGATGATTCTTCTCAATCAATTTAATCAATATGGGCATAATCCAAAAAATCTCTTGTCCTTCCTAGATATTGGATCATTTGTCATTGAAGAATATTCCTGCTAACTATTAAGAGGTTTCATTACATTCTCTATGCTTCGATATGCTTTGATCCGGCAATTTTTTATCGTCGGATGTAATTCACCAACAAAATGAGGGGAAGAGAGTTCTGATTCTCCCATGAATTATGTAGCTAAACCTAGGAAAACTTATATAGAATCAAACTTATATATGTATTCCATTGCATTAATTTAATGAATTAATTGAATTAATAATTTAATTAATCCACCAATCGTATAACTAATGGCCAGCTTATCCGAGCACCCCACACTGACCTATTTTATGTCATGCCTAGGGTAAACATTGTGTTATGGATTCAATTTTGGTATCAGATTTCTGATCTGATCTTCCTTTTAAGAGTTATCCAATTTTCATTTAGAACCCATGTGATTTCAATATAAAATATATTAAATATTTTTATAAAATTAATTACAGGCACTTCGGGGTTCAAAATCGCACACCGTCTCAGCACCTATATCATTAAATATATATATATATCAAAGTCTTATAAAGAAAAAAATGGGTCTCTACATCATTCCCTCTTTCATTATTTTTATCCCCAAAAATAAAATATAAATAAATAGGTTGAGTTACTGAGCCTGCATCTGGCTCTCCTACTCCTCGGAGCTCTCTTGCACATTCCCTTGGTGCCACAACACATGAACCAAGGGGATAGTCTATCCATCAAGGGTCCTCTCCTATCGATCCTCGATCACCACCAAGTGCTCGGTGATAGAGGATTCATCCTTGATATCTATCTCACCCTAGTTGATGACATGTGTGGGTTCGTGCACATATCTCCTCAATTGTGATACGTGGAAGACATCATACACCCACTCCAATAGTGGGGGTTGGGTGAGGTGATAAACAACCATACCAACCCTCTTCAAGATCTCAAATGGCATGATGAACCTTGAGGATTGCTTACCTTCCCAGCCAAACATCTGAAATACTCATTGTGGGAGGCTCTCAGGAAAATGTGGACTCCCTTATCAAGCTCTATGGGACTTATACGTTGATCTATGTAAGATTTAAACTAGATATAGGCCACCCTCATCCACTCATGGATGAGATGGACCTTCTCTATTGTCGCCTACACCAACTCTGGTCCCATAAGAGATGTCTCACCAATATTTGACCAACACAAGGATGACCTATAGGGTCTCCCATACAGGGCCTCAAAATGTTCCATACCAATATTAGAGTGTTAGTTATTATTATACACAAACTCCTCCAAGGGAATGTGATCCTCTGAGCTCTATCCAGAGTCCAACACACAAGATCTCATCATATCCTCCAATACATGTATAGTGTTCTTGGTCTACCCATCTATCCAAGGGTGAAAGGCTACATTTATCCACATCTAGGTCTTGAATGCCTCATGAAGGCCTCTCCAAAATCATGATGTGAACTATCATCAAGATCATAGACAATAGTTGAGGGAGCCCCATGAAGGCAAATAATCTCCCATACGTACATCTGCCCCAAACTCTCCACCAAACACTTCTCTCTGATAGCAAGGAAGTGTGGAAATTTTGTGAGTCATTCAACTATCACCCAGATGGTGTAATTACCCTTTATTGTCTATGGAATCCATTTCACAATTTCCCCAGATATTCCATCCCATTTCCACTCCTGAATCTCATAGGGATGCAATAAACCTACTATAACACGGTGCTTAGAATTCACATGCTGACATGTGAGGCACCAAGAGATGAACTCAGCCATGATCCATTTCATTATCAACCACCAAAACATCCATTAATAGTCTCTTTAAATCTTCCCCATATCAGGATGTACAGCTAGGGGAGAATTGTGGAACTCCTGCATCACCTCCTACCATATTATGACTAAGACCACCATCCATCCCTGGAAAGGGATGACATGATTCCCTTATTTATAATATCTATATGGGGAATATTCTATGGATATATGATCATGCAAGACCTTATAGTCAATGTCTCCCAGATGGGGCTCTCTCACATGCTCGAGAAGCGGAGGTGTCAATACCATTGACTAAAGAAAAAGTGAACCCTCATACTCCATTAGGGTAGGCTCCAAGGAAGCCAACTGCTAAGAAGACTCATGCACCATGTGATCCTGAGAATTCCTAAAAAAGTCATTTTCTACTTCCTTCCCTAGAGTGTAAAATATCTCAACATCGTAGTCTTTCAAGAACTCCCACATGTTTCATTGTCTCAGGTTCATGTCTCTCTGTGTGAATATATACCAGAGAATCTAATGGTTTGAGTAATCCATGAAGCACTCTCCTAGAAGATAGTGCCTCCACAACCTCATAGAAAATACTACTTCTTCCAGCTCTAGGTCATGGGTCCCATAGTTATGCTCGTATGGTCTCAACTAAATCGATACATATGTGATAACTACATACTGCTACGTCAACACGCACTAGAGCCTACATCTTGAGGCATCATAATACACCATGTAATCCACACCCTCTTCTAGTAATCTCAAAACATGAGTGCTCTTCAGCCTCATCCTTAACTCCTCAAAGGTCCTTGGGCACTACTCAGTCTAGGTAAATGGATTCCCTTTCTGCATCAGGGTGGTAAATGGGGATACATCTTCTAAAAACCTCTTGTAGTACCCTGCCAAGCCAAGAAAACTACGCACCTCTAACAGAATATTAGGTGGTTTCCATGAAAGAACTGAATTGATTGTCACAAGGTCTATGGATAAACCATTATCATAAATGACATTCCTCGAAAAGTAGACCTCATGAATCTAGAACTATAACTTCAAGAGTTTTCCATAAATCTGGTGCTCTTAAAGTATTTCTAAGACCATCCTCAAGTACTCTACATTCTCCTCTTCTATCAAAAAATAGATGAGTATGTCATCAATGAAGACAACCTCAAACTAGTGAACACTTTGCTATAAGATATAATTCATCAAATCTATAAATATAATTGGGGAATTAAACACACTAAAGGGCATAACTAGAAACTCATAGTGTCTGTAACGATATCAGAATTCCAACATTAGAATATCAGCCTTCCGAACCCTAAACCAGTGATATTCGGACTTTAGATAAATCTTTGAGAACTTATTGCACATCATAACTAGACAAAGAGGTCATCGATCCTCAGAAATGGGTACTTATTCTTTATCATGTCCTAGTTTAAGTGATACTAATCTACATAAAGCCACAAGCTCCAGTAAACCTTTTTCTTGAACAACACTTCCTAGGGGGAGAAACTAGACCAGATGAAACCCTTCTCTCAAAGTTCCTCCAATTACAAATACAGCTCCCAGAGCTCGTTAGGAGCTATATAATATGCCTTAGAAGATATCAGAGCAGTCTTGGGATGCATGTCGATACAAAAATCTATCTCCCACCTCACAAGAAGTCCCGAAAAATCCTCGGGGATGATGTTTAAAAAATACTTCACAACTAAAGGAATAAATATGCTTGAAGAGCCTTCTTTACCAAAGTCTATACTCGCAAACTAATGTGTGAGGGGTTTCAATGTCTTTCTCATAGAACCCACATGCCTAATAATGGGATCTCTCTCACCCGTAAAGAATAAAATCATTCCATCAGTGCGAAGTCATCTGAATTGTATGTGGTGATAGTCAATCTTGGCTCAGAACATAGACAAATAATATATTCTCTAGATGAAATCATAGGGTTTAATAATGACCAAAAAAAATTTCCACATGAACCTATATCCACCAAGAGATAGCTCACACTACTGGTAGATAAAAGACACCGAAGATGTGTTCCCTATCGGAACCTCAAGGTGAAGTTGCTGGGTTAAAGCCTCTACTGGGAGATCCACCTCTCTTACCAAGAGAATAGAGATGAAGTAATGAATCACAT
This sequence comes from Viscum album, assembly GCA_963277665.1. Taxonomy (NCBI): domain Eukaryota; kingdom Viridiplantae; phylum Streptophyta; class Magnoliopsida; order Santalales; family Viscaceae; genus Viscum; species Viscum album. The sequence continues at coordinate 112,793,358 of OY728135.1, forward strand.
CTGTGTCTAATAGTATTTAATCCTAAGTATAATAAACATAGATCATGCTCCAAATCATCTTGTGTGCCATAGGGTCATAAGCCTTCATCATCTACAGCTGCTCGCGGATCAGACCGCCAGCTCCCTAATCCTAATGTGGGATGCATATTGGTGGTGGTGGAAGGATTTCATAGTTTCATCCACCACCCATATATCCTCCTACTCCCATTATAGATCTTCCTCCCAGGGGATTACCATGCCCTCTCCTGGTAGATCCGTGATCACGGTGTTGTTTGTTCCATGGCAGTCTGTCTACTATATGCCTTTACTTATCATCACATCAGGTTGTGATGCCATGTCCTATGTGACCTATTCTATAAAAAGCATTGCACATCCCCTTTCTGGGATGCACTGGTCCTCTAATTTATCCCTATGCTACATAAATATGCATCAGTGTCTGATCACTATAGTATATCCTACACTGAGATCCTACCAACTAATGCCTGCTAGCTGTTGTAGATGACAATGCTCTGTGATGCCCACTACCAACTCTAGCCACCTGGAGTCCATCTGATAGGAAACTCTCCATCACCAGTTTCTTATCCAACACCCTGACATAGGTGGGAATACACAGGGGCACCATAATAGAACATATCTCTCTGTAGAGTCCCAGCTCAAACTTATGTTCTTAAAAGTAGTGATCCTAGATCAAGTCAAGGGAGTATCATGTAAGGTCTATAAACCTCACTGTATACTCATATGTTATCATAACTCCCTACTGTATCTCCATAAGCTCCTAAATCCGAACCAATTGTAAGATGGAGGGGTAGTACTCCTCATAAAACACTTCTAGAATTAAGGCAATGAGAGTGTCAAATCATCATGAGCCTGGGTAAAAATACTCCACCAGTGCCTAGCAAGTCCATGGGAATGACTAGATTCCAGAACTACCACTGAATCCATCGGTGTTTTGATAAGCCTGAAAATAAGCACCACCAACTTTAGCTAACCCTCTTCTGCACAAGGATTTGGGTTGCCGCAAAACCTCAGCAAAATCTGAAACTAGAACTCACAGAATGTGCTAAGCCTATGCATATCCTCAACCTGCTTTTCTGGTATGATCTTCTACTCGATAAATTGGGGTACTAATACCTATCCACCTAGAAGAAGGATCTTGTATAATGGAACTTGAAATTGGGAATAATTTCTCATTAGATCCTCATCATGATCCAAAACTAATATCCTAGCTAGCTGTAATTGTGGAGGCATCTTGAAAATTATCATGACGTACCATGGTTAGATAAGCACACACACACACACAATGGGGAGATGACTCAAGAAGGAATGTCAAAGAATCAATCCTATATGATGCATGTACCATTTGATCCCTGCATCTAATGCATCGGTATACCAAGTTGACAAGCAGGTAGTCAATGTCTTGGTGAATGGATATGTCGGCCACCCGTACAATCACCAGGTACCCTGGCCTAAGAGATGCACTTGAAACACTTTGACATAGTTTCCATAATCCCAACCCAATCCTCATAAGGGGATTACTCTAGACAATTTCCTAAGGAATGAACTTCTATAATACCAATTTATCACGAACTGAACCTAAATGGGGTTCGAGACGTAACTACCCATAGCACATCTTCATAGGCTAGGGGTGGCGATAACCATTGAAAGGCATAACCTAAATGGGAGGATTTTTCCTAATCTACCCATATGGACACACCCAACCATATTAATTCAGTAGTGCATAAGAACAATAATTAAATGATGCAACATCTATAATGTAAACCAATCATGAAAACCCTCTAGGGTGTACAAGAGTACAAAAGTAAAAAATGAAAACTAAAGGGTAAAAATACATGACCAAAAAGAAAATTGTCCCAATCGGACAAAACTAGAAGGTAAACCACTAAGAGAGCCTAGCTTCTGATCTCTAACATATGACCACCATACGTGGTCCAAAGCACCATGTGTCCCTAAACTCCTATATAGTCACTTTTGACTTATCCATCATCTGCATAAGACATGAAATATATGGGAAACACCCATACAAAGGTGAGTTTATACATACTTAGTAGGATACCCTGAAAGATTAAGGGGGTAGTAAGAAAGACAATAAGAATGGAAAGATATAAAATAGTAAACAATAAAAAACTCAACCAAAGAGATAGAAAGTAACCTCAACCAAATATAAGGGGATCCACATAGTGTATAGGTAGACTACATGATGATTATTCACTATCCATAATAGGAGAGTAACTTTATATAACCATGTGGTTCTCAACAAAACCAAGTAGATGGACTACCCCACATGTTTATGAAACCCAAGACAAGAGAGTAACCAAATCAAATGTTATTGATACAAATATTTATATATATATATATATAATCATCAAAATAAGCCCAAATTAGAGGGAAAGGGGATCTCCATCTCACAGCTCAGGCTAGGAAAAGAGTGGCCATCAGTTCTAGAAGTTCACCAATGATGCTCGTCATCTTAGGCATCTATTCGTAGAAGCATCCACACCATGACACACCTTGACACTATTCCACATATTCAAGGAACCATAATCCCTAGGTAGAGGACTCATTCCCTAGTACAATAGTAGGGTTCCAATCATTGGATAGATAGAGGACACATACCCTGCTCTAACAGGAGTGTACCACTCTAATATTTGATAGAGGATACATTCCCTTAATAGTAGGAGGGTTTCACTATAATGCTAAAGGACACATGACCTGAATTCATAGGAGTGTTCCACTTTGATGCTATAGGACCCATTCCATGTACCCAATGGAGGGTTCCACTATGATAGTTGATAGAGGACCCATTCCCAACCCAGTAGGAGGGTTTCACTCTGATATTAGAAGAACCATTCCCTAACTCCACATGAGGGTTCAACTCAAATGTTAGAGGACCCATGCCCTATGTCCAAAGGAGGGTTCCACTCTGATGGCTGATATAGGACTCATTCCCAACTTGGTTGGAGGGTTCCACTCTGAAATATAGAGGACCCAGGTCCTACCCCAGCAGGAGTTTTCCACTCTAATGGGTAGAGAGAGGAATAATTACCTATACCATAGGAGGGTTCACTTATTTGATACTAGAGGACCCATACCATGACTCTTTAAGAGGGTTCCACTCTGATAGTTAAAATAGGACCCATACCCTGCCCAGTTCGAGGGTTCCACTCTGAAAGCCTCTAGCGATTCATCATGATAACAATTGTTTTCAAGCATCACGTAAATGTGATCCATTCCCAGAACATCTCGCATTATATCTCAAAATCCACAATATAGGGCACCATCACATTCTACGAGGAGAAACACTTAGGATAGCCTACTCATTGGCCAAAATATGAGTCCAAATGAAGAAGATACAAGAGATTTATGTTCCCTCAAAAGGAACTGAGGAGTACACAGCATGTGAGGGGAACCACGTGACATGTAGTCCCACTCCATCACCTAGATATTTCCCTAGAGGTACACGGATTACCAATTTATGAATCACTACATGATGTGTAGGATGTATACATGGCTTTTCTAAGATACTCATGGTTTTTACCCATGCACCTTGGACATGTACATGTACTTCGATACATGGTTGTGTGCTTGGTCAAGCTCGTGTACTTCAGTACATGATGTGCACCTACCTATGTCTTTCCACATGGGGTCCTTCCTGTCTGCTCCTCCACATGATTCATCTACCCAAGAATGAGGTACACTATGTATAGAATGGATATACACTATTCCATCCTTATAATTTTCTAAAAACCTAGCAGACAAAGCATCAGGGCTATAGGTTTTGTGTTCATCATGATACATGATGCATAGTTGTGTTTTCACAGAATTATATATCTGATATCCAAGCTCCCAATACAGTCTCTCCACTGTAGATCTCACATCCACACCACCTAAATTTGGTGTATCTAGATCTGATTCCCCGTTTTTGTCCATCTGGTGTCCAAAAAACCAATTCCTACATCCTGTGGGAATTCACCATATGCACCACGCATGCCTCTATCATCTTTTATCTTCTATTCAGACATCAAATCAATTAATTTATCACTCATAACCTAAAACACCTCTATTTAAATCCCTAATTTGACATTATAACCATCGTATGAGATTTTTCCATGAATCTGGGGGTCCGATGAGGCTTGGTACCACCCAGAAATGTCAAACTGAATCCCAATAGGATAATTAGTAAAGGACATTAAAAATAAAGGGTGAAAATAACCACAATAAAGGTTTAGATAATCATTTTCAAGGAATTCTTGGCCAATAAAAAACAATGGAGATATCTTGGGTGAGGTAAAGTGAATAATCTAATTAATTTCAATACATGGGTGCATGAAAGGTTCAACATTTTACGCAGATCATAGATAGTATTATTCTCCTAAATAAATTTAATCAAAAGGGAATAATCCATAAATTTATGAGTCCTACCCAGATATTGGATCCTTTTTAATCAAATAATGCATCCGCCAATGATTAAGAGGGGTCATTTTATTCCCTGCACTTCTATCTACTTTGATCCAGAGATTCATCATCATCAGATCTGATTTTCCAACAGAAGGAGGAGAAGAGAGCTATAGATTCACCCAGGGTTGATGAGGCTAACCACAGGAAAATTTACATACTAGCATAGATTTAGTCTATTTCATTATTTAAATGAATTAATTTAATTAATCCACTAATCATACCACTAATAGATGGTTTATCTGAATGCTATGATCCAACCAATTTCAGGTCGTTCCTAGGGTAAAAATCATGTTCCAGACTCAACCATGGTATCATATTTATGAACTGAGCATCTGTTTAAGATTTATCCCATTTTTATTTAGAAACCATGCATAAAAAATAAAAAATATATTTAATATTTGTTAAAATTTAATTCTTGACACACCAGACCTTGAAATCATACGTCGTCTTAGTGCCTTTCTCTGTAAATATATATAGAAATATTTCAAAATCATACAAGTAAACAAATGAGTCTCTAAAATGTCCATTTTGGATTTAGAAACTGAATCCTATGAATATGGAGGCATTTGAAAAGTCCATGATAAATCAAAATAAAATCACCTCAAAACACTTTAGTTTTTTGAACCTGTAGAAATTCAATCCATATGTGGTGAAGACTCTGAATCACCTATGAGGATATTCCAAATCCTTCATGTAGAAAATCATATATGTGGTTCTCAATAGGAATCAACTACGTAGTATATACACCAACATGAGTTGGAATTTGACTACATCGCTAATCAGCTACATCAGTATCAGAATTTGGCTCTATGATTGAAAAAGGCTATGTGAATCCCAAATTGGATATGTAGATTATTTGGCTACATGACACATTTAGTTATGTGGATGGATACACTATATGATTTTCTTATGTACCTGAAACAGCTATGTGAATCTCTTAAATTCAATTTCCATTCACTAATTTGACCACATGGATCTAGTATGCATTAAAACTCAAATAGAACTGCTCCAGAAAACCTCTAGACCCACCCAAAAGCACTTGATTACATCATGAAAATTTATTCCTTGATATATAATTCCATACAATTCAGATCAAGCACCATCATAAATAATACTTCCTCATATAGGGTTTTCAATAAATACAACAACCCATAATCACTAGGAACTACGGGATCATCAAGATTTCTCAAACCAAACAATGAATTAATTAGTTTATTCAAACAGAATGGATTCATTGGATTTCATGACATCTAAATAATATACCATCTTTGTAACACTCAAACTTAAATTATAATATGCTTTTATTTTATAGAAACAATAGAAAAATACACAGTATTTTATTCAAGAATTAAATTAAAACCAAAATTATAAATAAAAAATTAAATATAAATTTCCTTAATTAAATTAATTTTTGAATTCATCATATCAAAATTAACTTAGGGTTAAATTCAGAAACATGGTTATCAAAAGGAATCGACTTTATAGCATATTCACCTATGTTAATTGGAATTCAGCTATGTCACCAATCAGCTACGATATTCTCATAATTCAGCTATGGTAATGAAAATGGGTATATGGATTTCAAATTGGATACATCAATCATTTGGATACATGTCACATTTGGTTATGTTTCTGAATCAACTACATGATTTTCATACATACCTAAAATGGGTACATGAATCACCTACATGTATTTTCTCTTCCCTATTTCAATAAATGGATCCTTTATGCACACAAACTGAAATAGAACTTCTTCATTTAACCACTATCCCCACTCAAAAACACTTTCTTACATAATAAAACATTCTTATATTATATATAATTCTATAAAATTCAGATAAAGAATCATTAGAAATTTGAGTTCCACATATAAGATTTTCAAAAAATATTACTACCCATACTTACCAAGAATTATGGGATCATCAATCCTTCTAAAACCAAGCCAAAAATTGAGGAGGTTTTGTAATATACTAATTTTGACTTGTTAAAAATCAATTAGAAACCCCTTAACTTACTAAACCTCAAATAAAAGATTTTTTAATGCAATAAAACCATTCTAGTGGGTTAATACCTTCATCATCTCTGAGGATAATTATTTTAAGACCACTGATTCAACTCTTTTGGGTTACTACCATTGTCATATCTGAGGATAATTATTTTAGGACCACTATATCAACACAACTGGGTATCTTCCTTCTCACTTCCTTTATCACAAGCTCTGTTCAAGATTTTTCATTATTGAGAAAAACTATTGGGAATCATTAAATTTAGAAAAACTAAAATCCCTCTTTAACCTACACCCCCCCTTCATCATAGAAATATCTCCCCCATTGAAAAAATAATATAAAGGACCATGGGGGGTTTTAATGAAACAATTTCTCAATTGTATGAGAATGAATGAACATTTAATTTCAATCATATCTCTAATAACCATTCATGTGGCATATCTTTTGTAAAGATACATGTAAAATATTATTTTGTTCAAATATATGTGAGTATGATTTCACTTAAATGCACCCTCTCTTTGATAAAATGATATAGAATATCAATATTCTTAGAATAAGAGTGTTAGAAAGTATTTTTTGAAATATCAATGGAACTCTTATTATTGCATATAATCTTCAACGGTCTTTGAAAATTAAACATAAAATCTATTAGATGAACCTGCATCCACAAAGACTATGTAAGATCATGAGTAGCTGAAACATACTTTTACTCATCTGAAATAAGGGTCGTTGACCTTTTATTCATATTGTACTAGCTTACACAACCATCACCAATAAATATCACACCACCTGATATAAATCTATGACCTATATGTTCACCTTCATAATCTGCATCAGTGTTTGTAAGAAAATATTGGTCAACAATGCAACTATATAATAAACCATAATTCACCATGTCACTTAATTATCCCACAATTATTTTAATTGAAAGCATGCGTGACTCTATATGTTCCCTTTGATTCTTTGAATATAGAGTCTCTGCATATGAAATTTCTAGTATGGAAGTTGTGAGATAGAATAGGAAGCCAAACATACTTCTAAAAATTATCTAATCAACTTTGTTTCCTTGTCCATCCTTACTCAACTCCACGCAAAAAAATATGAATGTTGAAATCTCTTCTGAGTCTTTAATTCAAATCTTTATCAAAAATTCTTGGAAATATTTTTAATGTGAGATAATTATATAATCTAGGTTTTTATTAATCTATAAGCCCAAAAAATAGTTCAATTCCCCAACATAGACACCTCAAAAAACTTTTGCATCTCTGTAGAATATTCCCCACATAAGCACTATTTTTACTGGAGAAAATTATATCCTCCACATATACATTCACCGCCATTTTTTCTGATCAATCCTTATTCGCATACAAGTTGTTGTCAATAGTTCTTTTAGGTAACCACATTTTTTCTCAAAATGTCATCATGTTTAAAATACCAAGCCCTTGTAGTTATTTTCAACTATACATTTCCTTTTTTAATGTGAAACCCATTTTCTCATCATATTTGATAATTAAACCTTATGGTTTTTCAATAAATACTTCTTCATAAAGGTTACCATTTAGAAATATAGATTTTAAATCCATTTGATTAACCTTGTAATTCTTATGTGATACCAATTCCAAGAACATCCTTGTTTTATCAAGTTTGGAAACTGGAGAAAAAGTCACATAAAAGTGTATGAATTCCATTTTTCAGTAGCCTTTGTAAACAATTTTATCCTTGTTCCATATGACTTTACCTTCATCATTCATTTTTTTTCTGAACACCCATTTTTACCAATCACATATTGAGTTTTTAATCTAGAAAAAAATTCCCATATAGAGTTATTCTCATTATAATTGATTTCCTAATTCATAGATATTACTCATTCAACATGATCAATAGCCTTAACCACCATTCTAGGTTCAATCTATGATTCAAGATAAGTTTTATTTTAAAATCATTGTTTTCTTCTAGTCTAAACTGGGGAATTTTGATTCCAAATGATATTCTTGGTATCTATATGTTTATTTAAAATTGAAAACTGATTTCTGCTGCCACCAGAACCTTCTTCATCATCACTATAACCTTAAAAAATAGAATTAAATATTTTATGTTGTATTTTAGAAACTTTTTGATCCATTTATTTAGAAATTTTTTTGTTTTTTTCTATGAGATACTCAAAATATTCCTGAATATGGTGACTCATTTTTCTCATATTTTCATCAATTTTCGCTTATGGACACTAAATGATTTTATGCAATCATTTATACCGGTATATATATATCCATTTCTACTAGATAAATATCCCATAAAAACTCTATCATCAAGGTTTTCTTTGAAATTTCCCCACCCAATTCCTATAATTTTAATATAACACTGACTACCAATTACCTTGAAATATTTCACATTAAGCTTATTTTGGTAGCACATATCATAGGGTATATCATTGTTTTGAGTATCCAAAAGCATCTTTTTTGAATGTTCCCTATAGTACACATTGAATCTCTCCATAATTATTTTTAAAAATCACTATCATCTAGAATAGTTCTGTATATTTTCACAATGCTCATATTCTTATTCTCCAAAAAAACCATTCAATTGCACTGTATAGGGTATTCTATACTGATGATTGATTATATTTTTTTGAAATATATTTCAAATACACCACTCAGGTATTCATTCCTATTATAATATCACATTTTTTTATAAAAATCAGAATCCTTTTCAACCTACCTTCTGTACATTTTAATCAACCTAACAACATCATACTTGTGCTTGATGAAAAGCGCATTAGTCATCTGAGTGAATTCATCTATAAAGGTAATGAAATAAATATCACCCCAAGGTAAAATCCTGTCTCATGGGTCCACAAAGATATATGTGGACTATTTATAATGGTCTTGTGGAAGTAGTGTCCATCTTCTTATGAACCATCTAATTTATCTTTCCCTTATGATGTGTTTAAAAGATTCCATAATGATCTCTATTTATATTGGGTAAATATCTTACCAATTCATGTTTCACAATCATTATTAGGCTTATTTGGATGAGATTCCCAAATATTATATTCCATAACATGTTCTAATATTTTATTCTCAAGTAACATTTATTGGAAGGATCACCAATAAAAAATAAATTTCCATTAGTTCTAATACCTTGATAATCAATTCCTCCATTACTTTTGGGTTTAATAATGCATGCATTTCTTTTGAATGTTACATGGTGTCCATTGTCAAAAAGTATACTAACTCTCAAAAAGTTATGTTTCAACCCTTTAATATCTTCATCTGATTTCAAATTATTATCCTCAATCTGAGCTATTCCATCCACATTGATTTTCAAAGAAGATCGTTACAAAATTTTAATATACCTCTATTATGTTTCTCAAAGTTCTTCATAATTTTATCATCACCAGTAATGTGAGAGGAAGATCTACTATCTGGTATTAATTCCATTAAATTCTTAATTTCTTTAAAAGAAACTTCATCCAAGCATGATTGGTCTTAATTGCACACTTGAACTGCTTCCCCTCTATCATTGATATGGCACTGAATATGTAAGATTTCCATGAATTTCACTTATCTATATACATTTTGATCACACCATCCTCAAATCTCATCAAGATAATAAAACTAGTTTTCTATTGTATATAGATGTTTTATATCCAGAATTTGACATTAAGTGAACTACATGGGTATGATTTTATCTCTAATTCAAGATATATGTTTCATTCAATCTTATTCTTTCAACATGTATAGTTTCATGAAATTTATCTCTATTTTTCATTGTATGTATTTTTAATCCAATATTATTAATATTAGTAGTTTTAAAAATATAGTATTTAGATGAGGAAATTATAGGAGATGTTTATGTATCTTTAGAGGATTATCCCATTAATTCAATAGATCTTTTGAATTAATTCTTTCTCTTTGTCTGATTTTTCTTAGATTCATGACATTATGATTATATCATTGATAATTCATAAACCTTCATAGATAGTTTTTCTTCAATAAAATTGATCATCTTCTAATATTCTTCATCTTTCAACCTAATATTTTTATTTTATTTTACAAGATTTGTCTCCTTTTTTTCTTCTTCACCTTTTTCATTAACCAGAATAATGTTCTACTTTACCAAAATATTTTTCTCTATATTTCATGTAGCATTTTTCAAATGGAATGCCTTAATTTCATCTTTGAGAATATATTCAATATTCATTGGTTTCGAGTTATGTACATTAATTCTAGATGAATAAACAGTTTTTTTAATCTGAGCCATAAAATTAATAAATTTATCTTGTGTTTCTTAATCAGATTCACTATAAAATATAAGATTGGTTTCCTCTTCTTTTCTCATTCAATTTATTCATTTTTTTATTTAAAATCTATTCATATTTTCACTTGACATTGAATCTTCTTTATAATTTTTTCTCCACTTCATTCCTTGATTCTTTTCATCATTTTTTATATTCATAATCTTCTCATTTATTCTTTGGATAATTAATTTCATAGCGTCCAAGATTGTTTCATTTATAATATCAAATAGAGAATGTACCCTTTTTTCTAGATTTCCCCCTTATGAAACCTTTTATAAATGAATATAATAACTCTTTGATGCTTTTCATCATTTTTTGAATCACTTGAGTCAACAACATTTTCATCATTGAAAATTTTCATATTCATCTAGGATTTAAAATCAACATCTTCTTTCAATTTATTTTTGAATGTTGGATGTTTTCATATTTCCTAATAAATGAGAGTATTATATAACTCATCAAGAGAAATAGATCATATATCTTAATGTTCTGAAATTTTAGGATCAAATTTATCTAGAAAATATCTCATAAAAATTTTCACAATTGTGAAATCATCATGTTTCAAACCAAAGTATCAAATATTTCTCATAATTTCATTAACTAGATTAAAGAAATTGTCATAACTTTCATTTTATTCTATTTTAATGTAATCAAATTTACTTCTCTATATTTGTAGCCTTCCCTCTTGTAATTTTACATTTCCTTTATAAAAACTCTCCACCTTTTCCCAGATCTCTTTTTCAGTTTGTAGTACCATAACTTTAGTGTATAATTTCTCTGATAATGACATTATAATAGAATATTTTACTTTTCCATCCACTTCCATATTTATTTTCTCATCAAATTTCATATGAACATCATTTATGAGTGGTGTAAATCCATATGTTGTTGCATCATGAACTTCCAGAACCAAAGATAAAAGATATGGAAACACTCAATTGTTCCATCTATGATAATTTTTCTAATATAAATTTTTTACACCCCTACTATTAAATGAATTGATATTTTTCTTGAGTTAAAGGATAATTTCTTGGATCTTATAGAAGAATCTACTTTTATACTAATTGAATTGGTAGATAACATTAGTTTCCTCCCCTGAGAATGGGGGGTTGAATCAGTGGATGCTGGTTTTTAGAATTTTGTAAAACAAAATCAACCTCTATGAATTATTAGAGGAAAATCCACTCAAAAAAAATCAACCTCATGTGATCATACAAAAACTGAATGAGTAAGTAACACATAGTTTTTACAAGGTTTAGATCTAATAAGGAATATTACTCCTTATCATGGCTGGTTACCCCTCCCAACCACATATTTCTTCACTATATCCCCAAGTGAAATCCTCTTAGAAGCATTAATGTGGAATCCCACCACACATGTTAGGAGTCAAACCCAACATCACAAATTGATGATATTGTAAAAAATATGACTACAAAAATTAATATGATCACAAAATAAACTAGGTTTCTTTAGCAAGATATGATGAAGATCTACTAACTTGAAAACCCAAAATTATGAAAGAATGAATTGTTCACGGTGAAGTATTGAAATATGCTACAAAAATATTCTAAGACTCAAATCCAATATCCATAAAACCTGAGTTTCATTATATATTTATCACTAAATAATTAACCTCGGTATTAGACTACCATCTCCTATATTATTTTTTCACATCTTTACACCATCAAAAAATTTCACCTTTTATTTTAATTTCTTAAATGAAGAACACATAATTATAATAGCTCAATGATCTCAAAAACTAAGATAAATAAGCATATATCTATCACAACCTAACTCTAACTATTGACTAAGCCACAGCTACCCCCTGATCACCACCATAGGCCAAGGGGTGTCGACAAGTGCTAGAAGGCATAACCTAAATGGGAGGCCTTTCCTAATGTACCTGTATACACACACCTGACCATATCAATGAATTATTACAGAGGAATAATAATAAATAGATTAAACTTCTAGTATTTAAACCAAGAATGAAAAAACTCTATATTGTACAATAGTAAGGTAGTGAAAACTGAAAATTAAATGGGAAAAATACATGCCCAACAAAAAAATGTCTCGACATGAAAAAACTAGAAAGTAAACTATTGATAAAACCCATATCCTGGTCTCCAAGATACAACCACCATACATGGTTCAAAGGAAAATGTGTCCCTAATCTCCTTTATAGTCAATTTCGACATGTCGGTTGTCTTCATTAGACACGAAACATGTGGGAAAAGTCCATGTAGGGGTGAGTATATTTATACCTAGTAGGATTCCCTGAAAGCTAAAGGGGGAGATGTAAGAGACACAATATGAATAGAATTAAAGTATATTGTAAATAGTGAACATCCCAACACAAATAAAGATAAGGTAACCTCATCCAAACACTAGGGGCTCAACATGTTGTGTAGGTGGACTATACATCTATTCTTTGTTTCCCATAGTAGGAGAGTAACATCATCGAACCATGGGGTTCTCAACACGGCAAGTAGTTGGACTACCCTACATGTCTCTACAACCTATGGAAATAGAGTAACCAAATACAAAGGTATGGATATATATATATATATATATATATATATATATATATTCTACTTAAAAAGAATCCCAAATGAAAGAGAAAGGTGATCTCCATCTCACAACCTAGTCAAGAAAAAATGTATCTATCAGTTTTAAAAGTCCATTAATGATGCCCAACATATCACATGTCTGTTCTTAGAAGCATCCACACCATGCCACACCTCACCACTATGTTTCACAGTTAAGGGGCTATAATAAATATGTAGTGAAATCATTCCCTAGTACAATAGGAGGGTTCTACTCGGTGGATAGATAGAGGAACCATACCATGCTCCAATAGGAGGGTATCACTCTAATTATCAATAGAGGACCCATTAATTTACCATCTAGAGGGTTCCACTCTAATATTATAGGACCCATTCCCTGACACTGTAGGAGGGTTCCACTCTGATGCTAAAGGACCCATGCCCTATCTCAGCTACAGTGTTCTAAACTAATATTCGATAGTGGACCCATTACCTACCCAATAGGAGTGTTTCACTTTGATACTAGAGGACCTATTACTTGAATCTTTGGGTGGGTTCCACTCTGATGCTAGATGAACCATGCCATGTCTCCACAGGAAGGTTCTACTCTGATGGTTGAAAGAGGACTCTTTCTCATCCCATCTGGAGGGTTCCACTCAGAAATATAGAGGAATCGTTCTCTACCCCGGTAGGAGGGTTCCACTCTAATAGTTGGATAGAGGGTCCATAAAGTATTCCATAGGATGGTTCCACTCATTGATACTAGAGGACCTCTGCCCTGACTCTATAGGAGGGTTCCACTCTGATAGTCAAAAGAGGACCCATACCCAACCAATCTGGAGGGTTCTAGTCTTAAAGCCTCTAGTGATCTTGCATGATCGTTTTCATCTTTGAGCATCACCTAAATGAGCTCCATTCCTATAAAATCTTGTATCATATCCCAAAATCAAAAATGGAGGTCACCATCACATTCTATGTGGGAAAACATTCAGCATGGGCTAGTCGTGGTCTAGAATCCGAGTAGAAATGTAGGAGATATGAGTGTTTGAAGTTTTATCAAAAGGAACAAAGGGGTACAGAGTGTGTGAGGGGACCAACATGGTGTGTGGTCCCACCCGAACACGTGGACATGTCCCTGGAGGTACACATCTCACCAACCCATGTAGTACTATATAGCATGTAGGAAGACTACATGACATGCCTATGCTCCTCGAGGTTCTTGCCCATCCACCTCGGTCATGCCTATGTACTTTGGTACACAGCTGTGTGCTTGGTCGTACCCATGTACATCAGTACATGGAATGCACTTGGATAGGTCTTTCAACATGGGGTCTAGCCTGTGTGCTCTTCCACAAAGCTTTTCTACCCAAGAAGGAGGTAAACAATGTATAGGAGGGCTACACATTTTTCCATCCATATAATTTTCCAAAACCCTATCAACTGAAGCATAGGGTATACATGCCATGTGTTTATCATGATGTAACACCCCAAGCTTTCATGATACGCTTCTCTTTCAATAATGAAATATCTTGCATTGTATGCAAGTTCGAGATTCTGACACACTGCGACCAATCAAAGTAGCAGTTATGAATAGTAATACCCACTTTTTGAAATTATATAAATTTTATATTTCAAAATGGACTTCATTGTTTTATTCAGAATATCGAAATTATCCTAAGTTGAATTTTTTGTAATTTTCTGAGAACTTCCAATTTTCTATGAATAGAGAAAATACTTAAAAACAACTTTTTTATTCAAAATAATATACAGTGATAAATTATACTATTGAGTGGTTTTAAAGTATAATTAGAATATATTTTTACAATTTTATCCAATGGTGGTCATTAAAATTAATTTCACTTTGAAATTGGACATAAACAATTGTCAATCATTTGATATATATTGTTTCTTAAAAACACGCTATCTGTTGTGACAGTGGGAATTAATTATAAAATTAATTAATGAAACTTATATGTTTTGAATTTTGTAAAATAGAAATCATTTTTGAATTTGGAATATCAAATATATATTAGGGTTAATTTTTGGTATTTTTCTGAAAAACTTCAATTTTTGATGAATAGTGAAACCACTAAGTGGTAGTTTAAAAACTAATTTTTCATGTAAATGAAACTTTACCACTTCTATGTATTGAATTTCAAAAATATGACATACATGGTTGTAATTAGGAAGTAAAATGTGGTTCAATGGGATTAAAATAATTTTTGGTGAATAGTAACCTTTAAGTTCTATTAATCGCAATTAAAGGTAATTAGTGAAATTTAAGGTAAAAATGATATTATAAAAATATGAAAATATCTTGAAACTTGTACTACCCATATTGGATGACTCATGGCCGACCAAGAAAATCTATGGGTCAACTTTGGGACCCCATGGATCCACTTGGGTAAGAAAATGACATTAATAACTTTTTATTTAAAGTAAAAATAAAATTGTCACAAACATGTGTTGTTTTACTAAAAAAATTATTACATGGGGTTATATAAGTTACCTTTTAGACTATAAATATTAATTGGAAATCTAAAAAGATTTTATACATCATGATAGTTTTTATATAATTTTTAGACATTAAATAAATTAAAATTTTTATAAAACCATTATGATGCAGCGATTACCTCATTAATTAACGATTTAAATAAAATGAAAAGATAATGTAAAATATAAGACTTAAACTTGTCAAAAACCTATTGTATGAGTATATTTATATCCCTTATCACCTTATCCTCGAAATATATAATTGTGGGACCTTTGAAATCCGAAAATTACTTCATAATAATGTAACATTTCATTACTTTCCAAGAGTGCCCCTCCTCTCCTCTTATAAAAGGCCCCCACCTCTACCACCTTATTCACACCTTCAAAGCCATTTGGCTCAGCCAAACTCTGCCCAAATACTCTATCAAATTCCCTATATTACTCCTAGAAGCCTCACTTTGGGCATAATTCTTCCCAAGGAAGCCTTTGGCTCAAATCAAAAGAGTTACCCGATTTTAAGGTAATGTCTTCTCTTATGTTATTTTGTTTTATTTTGCTTCTCCAACCCCTTAAAATCTTTTTATTCCTTTATTTTGTAACAAAACCAGTATATTAAATATACTAGGATGTGTTTATGAGAATGATTTGATTTACACTTACACACACCTTTGTCTAATGGTTAAGGAACATACTGTTTCTGTGGTTGGTGAATTTCTGCCGCATGAAACGATGATTGTTCAATATTCTTTTAACACCTCTCATGGTGGCCATTAAGATGTCACTATATTTATATATGATATATATTATGTTTATGTTTTTATTATTCTTCTGTATTTCTCATTTATGGCATACCTTTATGATTTCCATTATGGGTAAACGCGATAATTTCATTTTAGGAAGTGCGGACTACCGCCCCCTCAAATTGATTTGAATCGTTAATGCCATATGTGGGATGTATAAAGGATGGAGTAAATGATATTATATATTATATTATAATGGAATTATAATATACCTTTATATAATTCTGATTTCATTCCATTAAATACTAAATAGAAATGAAAGTAGCGTTCATGCGTACGTACGGCTTACCGTCTCCATGAACGGTGCATTTCATTTCTTACCTCTAAATGTTACGTAATATTATGAATGAATGTATATACTAGATATATATGATATATATTATATCTACATCATGAATATAATTCTGGAGATAATGGATATTCTACCACATAAGCAACTTGTAATTATAAGAATTTTATTGTTGACTCAAGTACCAAAGATCGACAAAACGACCGTTATTAACTTAAATGACTACATAATTTTCATAACATTGAAATAAGTGATATAAAAGGGATAATTAACTTGAAAAAGTTTCTTAATAAAGTAGAGATTAACTCTAGTTTATTATTCAGGAGATTAAATAACGGTCTAGTGAAGTCGGACACGTGGTAAGGGAACTTCTTAACCCAATTTTCATTCTTTGGGTTAATCTCCTAATTTCAAATTATGTCATGATATTATTATGTACTATCTTGTATTTGTAATTTCTTTATGTGTACTTATAGTGAATACACATAATAGATCTATTTTATTTAAAAAATGATCTTTGTAAGGGACTTCGTCTCAATCTCCTTTCATTGAGGCATATTTTTTTTTATACACAACTTTATTTTATAAGGTGTATAAATCCCTTTGACTTTTACGTTTATTCAAAAGGAATGTTTTTTATATGAATAATTTTACTAAATTAAAAAAGGTAATGTTTTTTTTGTCATACGTATGCGGCGACTACGACTTCTCCACCGTCGTGACTATTATTTGAGTTTCAGTTTCCTCTACAAGCCATAACTTTTTTAAAATGAAAAATAATTACAAGGTTTTAATTTTATTTTATTTTGGTATTGAAAATGGTTTTGAAAGCATTTTTTTATATAAATGTGTTGTATTGATATCTTGTGATTGAAATGTGGAAATGTTATGTTTCCTTTATGCATGTTTTATGTGATACCATTATGTTATGGATTATGATATGTTTAAACCTGTTCATATGAGGAATGCATTGGACTTAATAAGTGATGGGTGGAGCCCACTATAGCTCGTCGATGCATCGGTAGGTCTCATGAGACAAACTAGTGTCTTGGCACAAGACCTTGACAAAATCTTATTTGTAGTCTTGGCACGAGGCCTTGGCTACGTGGTTATGATAGTCTGGCATTATGTATTCCATCATTACGAAAGTGGTTATTGATATTGCATGTGATTATTAGACTAGTATAATATCTATATGAATAAGTAAATGGCATTATTTCATTTTACTTTTTCCATATTATGCTAAAGTTCAATTTTAAAAGGCTTTTGTTTTAGTTATACATTGCCTTAAATGTTTATGTTTATTTATGAAAGCTTCCGCAATATTGTTATCCTTATTGAGCATCTGAGCTCACCCCTTTCAATGTTTTAATATTTTCTAGGATGTGAAGAAGTATTTTATGAAAGACCTACAGGGATAGTCAGAAGGGGATATGAGTGTGGACTATGGAGACCATGTTATTGTAGTTTTTCACTTTATGATGTAATGTAACTTTTATGAATGTATCTAGTGTTTCCAAGGCTACTAAACTAATCGGTATTTTGAGACTTGATCTTTTGTGATCATGCCAATGTTACGTAATAATGCACCGACTTTGGTTAATTGGGGTCAGGGCGTTACACATGAAATACAGTGTATAGTCATATTTTTTACATAACATTATATCTGAACTCCACACTCTAAATTTGGACACTCCTACATGGATCTCACCTCCACACCACCCAAAATTGGTGGATATAGTTCCAATTTTCCATTTCCAGCCATCAGGTGGCCAGAAAATAGATTCCTTCATCCCATTGGGGTTCATCATATCAACCACACATGCCTTCTTAGTTCATCATCTTCGATTCAGAATTTGAATCAACAAATCAATAAATGGTAACCCAAAATGTCCCTATTTTTATCCCATATTTGACCTTCCAATCATCATACATGTTTCCACCATGAATTTGAGGGTCCTATCAGGCTTTATACCACCCAACAACATCAAACTGATCCCCAGGGGCCATTCAGTGAAGGACACAAAGAATAAAGGGAGAAAAGTTGTACAATAATGGTTTAGACAATCATTAGCCAATCATTGTTTTCCAATGAACAAGAATGGGGATATCTGGGGTGAGAAAAAATGAATAATCAAATTAATTTCAATACATGGGTGCATCTAAGGTTTAGCATTTGGAATAGATCATAGAAGGGATGATTATTCTCAATCAATTTAATCAATATGGGCATAATCCCAAAAATCTCTTGTCCTTACTAGAGATTGGATCATTTGTCATTGAAGAATATTCCTGCTAACTATTAAGAGGTTTCATTACATTCTCTATGCTTCGATATGCTTTGATCCGGTGATTTTTTATCGTCGGATGTAATTCACCAACAAAATGAGGGGAAGAGAGTTCTGATTATCCCATGAATTATGTAGCTAAACCTAGGAAAACTTATATAGAATCAAACTTATATATGTATTCCATTGCATTAATTTAATGAATTAATTGAATTAATAATTTAATTAATCCACCAATCGTATAACTAATGGCCAGCTTATCCGAGCACCCCACACTGACCTATTTTATGTCATGCCTAGGGTAAACATTGTGTTATGGATTCAATTTTGGTATCAGATTTCTGATCTGAGCTTCCTTTTAAGAGTTATCCAATTTTCATTTAGAACCCATGTGATTTCAATATAAAATATATTAAATATTTTTATAAAATTAATTACAGGCACTTCAGGGTTCAAAATCGCACACCGTCTCAGCACCTAGATCATTAAATATATATATATATATATATCAAAGTCTTATAAAGAAAAAAATGGGTCTCTACACCATTCCCTCTTTCATTATTTTTATCCCCAAAAATAAAATATAAATAAATAGGTTGAGTTACTGAGCCTGCATCTGGCTCTCCTACTCCCTGGAGCTCTCTTGCACATTCCCTTGGTGCCACAACACATGAACCAAGGGGATAGTCTATCCATAAAGGGTCCTCTCCTATCGATCCTCGATCACCACCAAGTGCTCGGTGATAGAGGATTCATCCTTGATATCTATCTCACCCTAGTTGATGACATGTGTGGGTTCGTGCACATATCTCCTCAATTGTGATACGTGGAAGACATCATACACCCACTCTAATAGTGGGGGTTGGGTGAGGTGATAAACAACCATACCAACCCTCTTCAAGATCTCAAATGGCATGATGAACCTTGAGGATTGCTTACCTTCCCAGCCAAACATCTGAAATACTCATTGTGGGAGGCTCTCAGGAAAATGTGGACTCCCTTAGCAAGATCTATGGGACTTATACGTTGATCTATGTAAGATTTATACTAGATATAGGCCACCCTAATCCACTCATGGATGAGATGGACCTTCTCTATTGTCGCCTACACCAACTCTGGTCCCATAAGAGATGTCTCACCAATATTTGACCAACACAAGGATGACCTATAGGGTCTCCCATACAGGGCCTCAAAATGTTCCATACCAATATTAGAGTGTTAGTTATTATTATACACAAACCCCTCCAAGGGAATGTGATCCTCTGAGCTCTATCCAGAGTCCAACACACAAGATCTCATCATATCCTCCAATACATGTATAGTGTGCTTGGTCTACCCATATAGCCAAGGGTGAAAGGCTACATTTATCCACATCTAGGTCTTGAATGCCTCATGAAGGCCTCTCCAAAATCATGATGTGAACTATCATCAAGATCATAGACAATAGTTGAGGGAGCCCCATGAAGGCAAATAATCTCCCATACGTACATCTACCCCAAACTCTCCACCAAACACTTCTCTCTGATAGCAAGGAAGTGTGGAAATTTTGTGAGTCATTCAACTATCACCCAGATGGTGTAATTACCCTTTATTGTCTATGGAATCCATTTCACAATTTCCCCAGATATTCCATCCCATTTCCACTCCTGAATCTCATAGGGATGCAATAAACCTACTATAACACGGTGCTTAGAATTCACATGCTGACATGTGAGGCACCGAGAGATGAACTCAGCCGTGATCCATTTCATTCTCAACCACCAAAACATCCATTAATAGTCTCTTTAAATCTTCCCCATATCAGGATGTACAGCTAGGGGAGAATTGTGGAACTCCTGCATCACCTCCTACCATATTATGACTAAGACCACCATACATCCCTGGAAAGGGATGACATGATTCCCTTATTTATAATATCTATATGGGGAATATTCTATGGATATATGATCATGCAAGACCTTATAGTCAATGTCTCCCAGATGGGGCTCTCTCACATGCTCGAGAAGCGGAGGTGTCAATACCATTGACTAAAGAAAAAGTGAACCCTCATACTCCATTAGGGTAGGCTCCAAGGAAGCCAACTGCTAAGAAGACTCATGCACCATGTGATCCTAAGAATTCCTAAAGAAGTCATTTTCTACTTCCTTCCCTAGAGTGTAAAATATCTCAACATCGTAGTCTTTCAAGAACTCCCACATGTTTCATTGTCTCAGGTTCATGTCTCTCTGTGTGAATATATACCAGAGAATCTAATGGTTTGAGTAATCCATGAAGCACTCTCCTAGAAGATAGTGCCTCCACAACCTCATGGAAAATACTACTTCTTCCAGCTCTAGGTCATGGGTCCCATAGTTATGCTCGTATGGTCTCAACTAAATCGATACATATGTGATAACTACATACTGCTACGTCAACACGCACTAGAGCCTACATCTTGAGGCATCACAATACACCATGTAATCCACACCCTCTTCTAGTAATCTCAAAACATGAGTGCTCTTCAGCCTCATCCTTAACTCCTCAAAGGTCCTTGGGCACTACTCAGTCTAGGTAAATGGATTCCCTTTCTGCATCAGGGTGGTAAATGGGGTTACATCTTCTAAAAACCTCTTGTAGTACCCTGCCAAGCCAAGAAAACTACGCACCTCTAACAGAATCTTAGATGGTTTCCATGAAAGAACTGAATTGATTGTCACAAGGTCCATGGATAAACCATTATCATAAATGACATTCCTCGAGAAGTAGACCTCATGAATCTAGAACTATAACTTCAAGAGTTTTCCATAAATATGGTGCTCTTAAAGTATTTCTAAGACCATCCTCAAGTACTCTACATTCTCCTATTTTATCAAAAAATAGATGAGTATGTCATCAATGAATACAACCTCAAACTAGTGAACACTTTGCTATAAGATATAATTCATCAAATCTATAAATATAATTGGGGAATTAAACACACTAAAGGGCATAACTAGAAACTCATAGTGTCTGTAACGATATCAGAATTCCAACATTATAATATCATCCTTCCGAACCCTAAACCAGTGATATTCGGACTTTAGATCAATATTTGAGAACTTATTGCACATCATAACTAGACAAAGAGGACATCGATCCTCAGAAATGGGTACTTATTCTTTATCATGTCCTAGTTTAAGTGATACTAATCTACATAAAGCCACAAGCTCCAGTAAACCTTTTTCTTGAACAACACTTCCTAGGGGGAGAAACTAGACCAGATGAAACCCTTCTCTCAAAGGTCCCCCAATTACAAATACAGCTCCCAGAGCTCGTTAGGAGCTATATAATATGCCTTAGAAGATATCAGAGCAGTCTTGGGATGCATGTCGATACAAAAATCTATCTCCCACCTCACAAGAAGTCCCGAAAAATCCTCGGGGATGATGTTTAAAAAATACTTCACAACTAAAGGAATAAATATGCTTGAAGAGCCTTATTTACCAAAGTCTATACTCGCAAACTAATGTGTGAGTGGTTTCAATGTCTTTCTCATAGAACCCACATGCCTAATAATGGGATCTCTCTCACCCGTAAAGAATAAAATCATTCCATCAGTGCGAAGTCATCTGAATTGTATGTGGTGATAGTCAATCTAGCCTCAGAACATAGACAAATAATATATTATCTAGATGAAATCATAGGGTTTAATAATGACCAAAAAAAATTTCCACATGAACCTATATCCACCAAGAGATAGCTCACACTACTGGTAGATAAAAGACACAGAAGATGTGTTCCCTATCAGAACCTCAAGGTGAAGTTGCTGGGTTAAAGCCTCTACTGGGAGATCCACCTCTCTTACCAAGAGAATAGAGATGAAGTAATGAATCACATCTGTGTCTAATAGTATTTAATCCTAAGTATAATAAACATAGATCATGCTCCAAATCATCTTGTGTGCCATAGGGTCATAAGCCTTCATCATCTACAGCTGCTCGCGGATCAGACCGCCAGCTCCCTAATCCTAATGTGGGATGCATATTGGTGGTGGTGGAAGGATTTCATAGTTTCATCCACCACCCATATATCCTCCTACTCCCATTATAGATATTCCTCCCAGGGGACTACCATGCCCTCTCCTGGTAGATCCGTGATCACGGTGTTGTTTGTTCCATGGCAGTCTGTCTACTATATGCCTTTACTTATCATCACATCAGGTTGTGATGCCAGGTCCTATGTGACCTATTCTATAAAAAGCATTGCACATCCCCTTTCTGGGATGCACTGGTCCTCTAATTTATCCCTATGCTACATAAAGATGCATCAGTGTCTGATCACTATAGTATATCCTACACTGAGATCCTACCAACTAATGTCTGCTAGCTGTTGTAGATGACAATGCTCTGTGATGCCCACTACCAACTCTAGCCACCTGGAGTCCATCTGATAGGAAACTCTCCATCACCAGTTTCTTATCCAACACCCTGACATAGGTGGGAATACACAGGGGCACCATAATAGCACATATCTCTCTGCAGAGTCCCAGCTCAAACTTATGTTCTTAAAAGTAGTGATCCTAGATCAAGTCAAGGGAGTATCATGTAAGGTCTATAAACCTCACTGTATACTCATATGTTATCATACCTCCCTACTGTATCTCCATAAGCTCCTAAATACGAACCAATTGTAAGATGGAGGGGTAGTACTCCTCACAAAACACTTCTAGAATTAAGGCAATGAGAGTGTCAAATCATCATGAGCCTGGGTAAAAATACTCCACTAGTGCCTAGCAAGTCCATGGGAATGACTAGATTCCAGAACTACCACCGAATCCATCGGTGTTTTGATAAGCCTGAAAATAAGCACCACCAACTTTAGCTAACCCTCTTCTGCATAAGGATTTGGGTTGCCGCAAAACCTCAGCAAAATCTGAAACTAGAACTCACAGAATGTGCTAAGCCTATGCATATCCTCAACCTGCTTTTCTGGTATGATCTGCTACTCGATAAATTGGGGTACTAATACCTATCCACCTAGAAGAAGGATCTTGTAGAATGGAACTTGAAATTGGGAATAATTTCTCATTAGATCCTCATCATGATCCAAAACTAATATCCTAGCTAGCTGTAATTGTGGAGGCATCTTGAAAATTATCATGACGTACCATGGTTAGATAAGCACACACACACACACAATGGGGAGATGACTCAAGAAGGAATGTCAAAGAATCAATCCTATATGATGCATGTACCATTTGATCCCTGCATCTAATGCCTCGGTATACCAAGTTGACAAGCAGGTAGTCAATGTCTTGGTGAATGGATATGTCGGCCACCCGTACAATCACCAGGTACCCTGGCCTGAGAGCTGCACTTGAAACACTTTGACATAGTTTCCATAATCCCAACCCAATCCTCATAAGGGGATTACTCTAGACAATTTCCTAAGGAATGAACTTCTATAATACCAATTTATCACGAACTGAACCTAAATGGGGTTCGAGACGTAACTACCCATAGCACATCTTCATAGGCTAGGGGTGGCGATAACCATTGAAAGGCATAACCTAAATGGGAGGCTTTTTCCTAATCTACCCATATGGACACACCCAACCATATTAATTCAGTAGTGCATAAGAACAATAATTAAATGATGCAACATCTATAATGTAAACCAATCATGAAAACCCTCTAGGGTGTACAAGAGTACAAAAGTAAAAAATGAAAACTAAAGTGTAAAAATACATGACCAAAAAGAAAATTGTCCCAATCGGACAAAACTAGAAGGTAAACCACTAAGAGAGCCTAGCTTCTGATCTCTAACATATGACCACCATACGTGGTCCAAAGCACCATGTGTCCCTAAACTCCTATATAGTCACTTTTGACTTATCCATCATCTGCATAAGACATGAAATATATGGGAAACACCCATACAGAGGTGAGTTTATACATACTTAGTAGGATCCCCTGAAAGATTAAGGGGGTAGTAAGAAAGACAATAAGAATGGAAAGATATAAAATAGTAAATAATAAAAAACTCAACCAAAGAGATAGAAAGTAACCTCAACCAAATATAAGGGGATCCACATAGTGTATAGGTAGACTACATGATGATTATTCACTATCCATAATAGGAGAGTAACTTTATATAACAATGTGGTTCTCAACAAACCAAGTAGATGGACTACCCCACATGTTTATGAAACCCAAGACAAGAGAGTAACCAAATCCAATGTTTTTGATACAAATATTTATATATATATATATATATATAATCAACAAAATAATCCCAAATTAGAGGGAAAGGGGATCTCCATCTCACAGCTCAGGCTAGGAAAAGAGTGGCCATCAGTTCTAGAAGTTCACCAATGATGCTCTTCATCTTAGGCATCTATTCGTAGAAGCATCCACACCATGACACACATTGACACTATTCCACATATTCAAGGAACCATAATCCCTAGGTAGAGGACCCATTCCCTAGTACAATAGTAGGGTTCCAATCATTGGATAAATAGAGGACACATACCCTGCTCTAACAGGAGTGTACCACTCTAATATTTGATAGAGGATACATTCCCTTAATAGTAGGAGGGTTTCACTATAATGCTAAAGGACACATGACCTGAATTCATAGGAGTGTTCCACTTTGATGCTATAGGACCCATTCCATGTACCCAATGGAGGGTTCCACTATGATAGTTGATAGAGGACCCATGCCCAACCCAGTAGGAGGGTTTCACTCTGATATTAGAAGAACCATTCCCTAACTCCACATGAGGGTTCAACTCAAATGTTAGAGGACCCATGCCCTATGTCCAAAGGAGGGTTCCACTCTGATGGATGATATAGGACTCATTCCCAACTTGGTTGGAGGGTTCCACTCTGAAATATAGAGGACCCAGGTCCTACCCCAGCAGGAGTTTTCCACTCTAATGGATAGAGAGAGGAATAATTACCTATACCATAGGAGGGTTCACCTATTTGATACTAGAGGACCCATACCATGACTCTTTAAGAGGGTTCCACTCTGATAGTTAAAATAGGACCCATACCCTACCCAGTTCGAGGGTTCCACTCTGAAAGCCTCTAGCGATTCATCATGATAACAATTGTTGTCAAGCATCACATAAATGTGATCCATTCCCAGAACATCTCGCATCATATCTCAAAATCCACAATATAGGGAACCATCACATTCTACGAGGAGAAACACTTAGGATAGCCTACTCATTGGCCAAAATATGAGTCCAAATGAAGAAGATACAAGAGATTTATGTTCCCTCAAAAGGAACTGAGGAGTACACAGCATGTGAGGGGAACCACGTGACATGTAGTCCCACTCCATCACCTAGCTATTTCCCTAGAGGTACACGGATTACCAATTTATGAATCACTACATGATGTGTAGGATGTATACATGGATTTTCTAAGATACTCATGGTTTTTACCCATGCACCTTGGACATGTACATGTACTCCGATACATGGTTGTGTGCTTGGTCAAGTTCGTGTACTTCAGTACATGATGTGCACCTACCTATGTCTTTCCACATGGGGTCCTTCCTGTCTGCTCCGCCACATGATTCATCTACCCAAGAATGAGGTACACTATGTATAGAATGGATATACACTATTCTATCCTTATAATTTTCTAAAAACCTAGCAGACAAAGCATCAGGGCTATAGGTTTTGTGTTCATCATGATACATGATGCATAGTTGTGTTTTTCACAGAATTATATATCTGATATCCAAGTTCCCAATACAGTCTCTCCACTGTAGATCTCACATCCACACCACCTAAATTTGGTGTATCTAGATCTGATTCCCCGTTTTTGTCCATCTGGTGTCCAAAAAACCAATTCCTACATCCTGTGGGAATTCACCATATGCACCACGCATGCCTCTATCATCTTTTATCTTCTATTCAGACATCAAATCAATTAATTTATCACTCATAACCTAAAACACCTCTATTTAAATCCCTAATTTGACATTATAACCATCGTATGAGATTTTTCCATGAATCTGGGGGTCCGATGAGGCTTGGTACCACCCAGAAATGTCAAACTGAATCCCAATAGTATAATTAGTAAAGGACATTAAAAATAAAGGGTGAAAATAACCACAATAAAGGTTTAGATAATCATTTTCCAGGAATCCTTGGCCAATAAAAAACAATGGAGATATCTTGGGTGAGGTAAAGTGAATAATCTAATTAATTTCAATACATGGGTGCATGAAAGGTTCAACATTTTGCGCAGATCATAGATAGTATTATTCTCCTAAATAAATTTAATCAAAAGGGAATAATCCATAAATTTATGAGTCCTACCCAGATATTGGATCCTTTTTAATCAAATAATGCATCCGCCAATGATTAAGAGGGTTCATTTTATTCCCTGCACTTCTATCTACTTTGATCCAGAGATTCATCATCATCGGATCTGATTTTCCAACAGAAGGAGGAGAAGAGAGCTATAGATTCACCCAGGGTTTATGAGGCTAACCACAGGAAAATTTACATACTAGCATAGATTTAGTCTATTTCATTATTTAAATGAATTAATTTAATTAATCCACTAATCATACCACTAATAGATGGTTTATCTGAATGCTATGAGCCAACCAATTTCAGGTCGTTCCTAGGGTAAAAATCATGTTCCAGACTCAACCATGGTATTATATTTATGAACTGAGCATCTGTTTAAGATTTATCCCATTTTTATTTAGAAACCATGCATAAAAAATAAAAAATATATTTAATATTTGTTAAAATTTAATTCTTGACACACCAGACCTTGAAATCATACGTCGTCTTAGTGCCTTTCTCTGTAAATATATATAGAAATATTTCAAAATCATACAAGTAAAAAAATGAGTCTCTAAAATGTCCATTTTGGATTTAGAAACTGAATCCTATGAATATGGAGGCATTTGAAAAGTCCATGATAAATCAAAATAAAATCACCTCAAAACACTTTAGTTTTTTGAACCTGTAGAAATTCAATCCATATGTGGTGAAGACTCTGAATCACCTATGAGGATATGCCAAATCCTTCAAGTAGAAAATCATATATGTGGTTCTCAATAGGAATCAACTACGTAGTATATTCACCAACATGAGTTGGAATTTGACTACATCGCTAATCAGCTACATCAGTATCAGAATTTGGATCTATGATTGAAAAAGGCTATGTGAATTCCAAATTGGATACCTAGATTATTTGGCTACATGACACATTTATTTATGTGGATGGATCCACTATATGATTTTCTTATGTACCTGAAACAGCTATGTGAATCGCTTACATTCAATTTCCATTCACTAATTTGACCACATGGATCTAGTATGCATTAAAACTCAAATAGAACTGCTTTAGAAAACCTCTAGACCCACCCAAAAGCACTTGATTACATCATGAAAATTTATTCCTTGATATATAATTCCATACAATTCAGATCAAGCACCATCATAAATAATACTTCCTCATATAGGGTTTTCAATAAATACAACAACCCATAATCACTAGGAACTACGGGATCATCAAGATTTCTCAAACCAAACAATGAATTAATTAGTTTATTCAAACAGAATGGATTCATTGGATTTCATGACATCTAAATAATATACCATCTTTGTAACACTCAAACTTAAATTATAATATGCTTTTATTTTATAGAAACAATAGAAAAATACACAGTATTTTATTCAAGAATTAAATTAAAACCAAAATTATAAATAAAAAATTAAATATAAATTTCCTTAATTAAATTACTTTTTTAATTCATCATATCAAAATTAACTTAGGGTTAAATTTTGGGATTTTTATGAAATAAATTATTTTCCTGTGAATTAGGAAAAATACTACATTTTATAGAAGATTTTATTTTTTGTTTCATGAATTTGAAAAGTTATATTTTGTTTAAAAATATTTTAAAAGTAAAATTAGTAAAATTATATTTTTAATAATCTAATTATGTTTATTGGAATTAATTTTATGGTTTAATTTTTTGTTAAAATTAATTTTATACTAAAAATTAAATTTATATTAAAAAAATGTTTTTCGTTGAATTTAGTGAATTAACCATAAATTAATTTCTTCCACTTATATAAATTGAATGATGAAAAAATGAATTCAATATTCAAAATCAGGTGGTCCAAAATTGGTAAATTGGCCCCTGTTATTTTTTGGTCTTTATGAATATTAACCTCAGTGAATAATGGTCAATGCGTTAAGGATAACTCGGGTAATTAAGGTTAAAAATAATAAGATAAAGACTAGAAATTGACCCTAACACTTTCATTTATAATATTTTATGGGTGATTTAGGACATTCTCAACTATGTATTGAATATATGTCCACTTTGTGACATATTTCTTTGATTAGTACCTTTATATTAATTTAAGAAATGATTAAATACAAAATGTCACTCTCTAGACATTAATATCTATAAATTATTTTATAGTGATAAAAATGGGACAAGTGTAGTTATAATGGTTTATTTGAAAAATAAACTGATTATTTTTATCATATTAAAATATTTCAAATTTTTAGTGATTAAATAATTACCTTAAATGCTTACGCAACGCTGATGTTGTATTTATTCAATTAATATAAAAATAAAATAAATAAATTTAAAAACTATAAACGTAATATTATTGACTTGAGTTACAGTTAAAAATAAATTTAATTGAAATACATAGGATATTAGAGATTTTTTAAATGTCTAAATTCTAATAACAAACATTTTTCTTGATGACATTAAAGGTAAATTATATGAGTAGTGAATTAAATGGAAGTAATGATATTTTATCAAAAAAATATTTTATTAAATTATTTAAAAATATTAAAATAATATAAGGATGATAAGATATGGTATAAAATTATTTTCTTAGACATTTTTACATCAATTTTTACCTTATAAGTAAAAATTTTTCCATTTAGGAGTAAAAAAGGTGTTAACACAATTAAGGTTAAAATGGGTTAACTGTGTGGTTAAACCAAAAGATAATGTTTAAAATGCCACATAAGCATGCCCAAATTTTTTTGGATGAAGGGATTTCAACCAAATATTATCTTAGATTCTAAATTATGGCCACAATTTTCATCATTCCTAGAAAAAATGAATTTATTATACTTAAATATTTTTATTAATTCAATGTGTGTCCTTTTGTTCACTATAAAAAGGAATCACATCTCATCTCTTCTATACACCACCTAGAGCCTCTTATCTCAACAACAACCTACTAGAATCTTTTTTTAAATTTCTTATCCATGTTATTGAATTTCTTTTATTCCTAAAATAACTAACCTAGGTCTCTTAAGAGAAGATATAATGAATCTCCTTTGAAGAAGAGGTAGTTGTATTTAGAAGCTCTTTCAAATTAATTTCTTCTTCATCTTACTTTAATTATGTTTTAATAATCTTAAAATTATATATCTATAATAATGAATATAAATTTATGTAATTAATATTATGGTACAAACAATTTTACATCGATTTTTCATCTTACTAAATGCAAAAACATCGCTTATGTGTATGTATAGATTACTATCTCCACATAGCTATGTAATTAATTTTTCATCACAAAATTGCATAATTGGTTATAAATATAGAAATAATGATTTTATATGGTATTTATTAAATAATTTTTCTTCTGAAATAATAATATCATATCTATTTTCTTACTCTTCAACTTGTTAAAAATGATAACATCACTCGTGCATACGTATGGACTACCACCTCCACGTAGTGTTGAGATTCATTTGTCATGTCCACCTTTCAAGGATGATTCCAAATATATATATAAGGTGAATATATGATCATTATATCATTATTAACATCCTAGAGATAATGGATCCATGGTAGAGATACAGGGACCTAAACTATGGAAAACAATTTTACAGGAAAAATGAAACACTTAACACTTGAAAACATCACATTTAATAAATAATTATTTATAATTTGGTATTTAAATGTTATAATTGTATTATATATGATATTATATGTATGTATAAGTTTATGTTATAGAATTATAAAATATTTAAATTTAGTATATAGTAGTCTAAAATCAATTACAACGCATGTCTCACTTGTGGTATGAGTTTATTTCACAATCTCATCAATATTGTGGATTATTTATGTTAAAGTATATCTTAGGGGAACTGTTTAATATTTCAATATTAAAACAAATATATTTTATTCTACTATTTTTATTTATGGAAATTACATGTTTTACATTCTTTTTAAACTCATTATTTACTCAAGATACTGAAATCATGTCTTTATGGAAAACTCACATTGTTTTTCTACTCGGTCGGGAATATTTTACTTCTATATCCATATTTTTTGTAAAATTTTATAAAGAATATTTTTACAGTTCTAAATTTATTTATTAAAGATATTTTTACACGTGTTTTACTTTTACAAAATGGTTTGAATGGAATATTCCTATCATTTTCTGAATGAGGTACTTTTTAAACTTTTCTTACAAAAGCGTGAACTTAATGAATTTTTTAACTTATACAAAATGAACAGAATTTCCCAACAACATGACCACTCAATTTTTTTATTTCCTTACAATTTTACAAGGCTATTTTCAAAGAAAATTTTTTTCATAATATTTTATATTTTATTTGATATTAAATAAGTGATTTCAAAATAAAAAGAGTATTTTCCTCAAAAAATCACCTAGTGGTCATTTTAAGGTATATTAATATATGTCAACATTTTTTGTGGATATTAAGATTTTCTAGGGATGTACTATTTTGATACAATTATTTATATTACTCTAGTTTACTTTTGGTTATGTTTATTGATTGGGGAAATTTTTTACATTTCGTATGCTAGTTTTTTAATTCAAATGTTTATATTGATTATGTTTCACCCATTTATTATGATTAATGCTCTAGAAATTTTATGAGACACATGGAGCCTGCTATGGACCCTCAATGCATTAGAAGGTATCAAGAGAAATACTATTTTGGGTATTTGGAATATACCCTACCTGTTTATGTATGTTGTCTTGACATAAGTCCTTGACAGTAAGATTATGATTTCTAGTATTATACATAAATCATTAAGAACCTAGTTATTATTATCCATGTGATTATTTATGTTATTATGTAAAAAATTGATTTAGTCCCATTATTATGAATTAGTTATATGTAATATTTTATTATTTTTTATCTCATCAATATTATTCATGTTTTAGTTACTTTATAATAGATTTTTTTGTATAGTTTCCCTTACTATGAATATAAGCTAACCCTTTATTATGTTTTATTTTCCTCTATATATGAATAAGGTATCTATGATTGGAGTCAAATATTTACTAGAAGAAATAATAAATTTCTCCAAATAATTATTATATTACTTTTCATGTTTTCATATGTAATGTGAGAATCATGCATGTATCTAATCTCTTGAGACTATTAAACTATTTGTTCCTTGATGATATAATCCCTTGTACAAGTTCCATTGTAGTAAAATAACCACCAACTCTAAGAATCTAGAGTTTGGGTGTTACAATTGGTATTAGATCAAGATTAGAAGAAACCTTCAGAAGTAGATTGATGAAAACAAATATTAATGAACATACCCCTATAAAAAACTCTAAGGATATGTCTAATTATAGGACAATATCATTTTTATATTCTTAAAGTTAATATTATGTGGTTTTCCTAGCAATAAATCCCCATATGGATACTATATGTGGATTTGGTTTTAGCATAGATACATCTATGGGTAATAACTCTGAAAATATTTGGTCAAGTATATCTTGGAAATCATTCTTGTGTATAGTGAGTGTGCCCTTACTATGCAGCTGGTTTGAAATTCCCAGGGGATATTATTGTGTTAATTTATATTTTCATTATATATTATTATGAATGATTATAAAATATTTAGTATATTCTCAATGATATTAAGATTATGATTCTAATGTTATTTATGAATAAATCTACTATTTTCATAATGTTATGATCAAATCTACTATATTCCATTATTTAGAAATTTTCCCATGGAGTTGTAATGGAAACCATATCAATTCACATAATCCATGTAGGGATTTCCCTCCTAGAAAATATAATGAAGCTGGAACTAGTGCTGAAAAATTTATAACTATATTGGGGAAGTTGACTTAGGTTATGAATAATAACACTTCTTTCATGGACTAGCCTACTAATTTGCAACACTGTGAAATAATTTTGAACTATTTCATGTTTCAACAACCTCAATAATTCAAAGGGACTACTAATACATTTATGGTTGATTAATGGATATGTTCTTTAAAGAATATATTTCTTTATTTGGGATGTAATGAAAGAGAACGGGTTGTCATAACCTTTTATCATCTCATGAAGGATGTATACCAATGGTGATAATTAATTCAAAACATCAATGATTAGGAGGAAAGATAAAACATGGAGTTGAATTATATTAGTGTACTTTTCATGGAAAAATATGTTTCTCTTGAGAAATAATAAGATAAAGAGAGACAATTATTGAGTCTGTAACAAATGGAAGATGAAAATGTTTCTATGTATAAAGCTATCATTACATGGTTAGGAAGGAATGTTGTAGAATAAACTTTTAATCCTAAAAGTAGGATTTATCATTTCTTTTATGGGTTAAAGACATTCCTTCTAAGCAAACTAGTCTCCCAAACCTTCTCATCATATGGGGACATAGTCTCAAGTGCTATCAATACAGAGAAATAATTCTCTAATTATTATTAATTCCATTAAAATCAATATAAGAGTATGGAGGTTGGGAACTATGGAAAAGGGAATAAGGAAAAGGGGTGAAAGTAAGGGTGGAGTTTCCATATTTTAATAAATGTGGAAAGAAACACTATGGATAATTCTTTCTGGTAATGGGAGTTTGCTTCAAGTTTGGAGAGAAAGTCTATCAATCTCATGATTACATGGGAAAAAAATAAACTTCCAATGTTTATTGCTTCAACTATAAGGATATGGCACCCAATGTGAATTATTTTTTGAGACATCTAGGGAATTTTCCTTAGAAAATACCTAGGGATAAAGTTCAACCTTATGTGATCACTACTATTGAGGTTGAGGTTCCTAAAGATGTGGTGGAAGGTAATTTAATCATAAAATAAAATGTAGCTAATGGTTTATTTGAATCTGTATCATCACACCCTTTTATAACTTCAATTTTTTCCAATAAAATTAGATATTTTCCTAGAACCATAGTAGGAGAGCTATCATTCAAGTATTCTCATAGGAATCTCACCACAAAAAGGATGTGTTAGTCAATTCCAATTATAAAACCTAAACATTCCTAATTTGAGGATGTTATTATTATGTCTATGGTTGATTTTGATATAATCAATGAAATGGATTGGATTTAAAAATATAATGCACAAAATAATTTCTAAGATAATAAAATTATGATAGGTGATGTAGATGTAGAATTACATTCCTTTAGAGGGGAGAAATCATTATCTGAGAGGTACCTAGAACCACCCCCAATAGCACTTCTGAATGAGATACTTATAGAAGAAGAGAAGAAACAATCTATAGATGGATAGGGTAATAATAAAATTGAGTATATTATAATTGTTCGAGGATACATTGTTGTATTTCCCTAGGAATTACCTGGACATCTACTTAAACATAAAGTTGAGTTTTCTAGTGATTTAATACATGTTGTAATACCTCTATCAATAAATCCTTATAGAATAACCATTGTGGAATTATTGGAGTTGAAGAAACAACTATAGGTGTTCTGCGAATAGGGATTTATATTCCCTAGTGTTTTATGTTGGGGATCCCCTATTATTTCATAAATAAGAAAGATGGATCTATGTGGCTGCCATTGATTATAGGGAAATCGATATTATTTTAATAAATAGGTAGTATCATCTACTTTACATTGGTGACTTTTTTGATCAAATTTATGGATCTCAATATTTTTCAATGAGTGGCCTTCATTTTGGTTATCATCAAATTCATGTAAGGAAGAAATATATTTCTAATACATCATTTTTTACATGGTATGGAAATTATGAATTTACAGCATTTCCATTTAGATTAACTAACACAACCTCTGTTTTTTTAGATATATGAATAGAGTATTCAAAGAATATCTTGATAATTTTTTTGTTGTCTTGATTAATGATATCTTGGTGTACTATAAGATATATTACTATCATGATAATCACTTGTGGATCATTGTTGAGACTCTTATAAAAAAGTTGTTATATATGAAATTTAGAATGTGGGAATTTTGGCTTTAAAATATTTATTTTTTTGTTCAAATTATCTTAAAGGATATAATCTCAATTGATGTTACAAAGAAAATGGATTTCAAATAATGGATCAAGAAAATTTACATAACTAAGTTATGTAGTTTCCTAATAATGATAGGTTACTAACATCAATTTTTTAACTATTCTTCCTATTCTCTAACATGTTAATCAATATCACTCTTAAAGGGATTAAGTTTATTTGGATAAAGGAGTTTTATGAATGATTTGAAGAATTGAAGAGGGGATTGGTGAATTCTCTTATACTAACTCTACCATTGGGAAATGATGGATTTGGGATATATAGTGGTAGATTGAATAAGGTGTTTGGTTGTTTCCTTATGTAGAATTATAAGTCATAATCTATGAATCAACGCGGTTAAAGAATCATGAATAAAATTATCCTACCCAAGATCTTGTATTGGAAGCCATAATATTTACTTTGCAGATATAGAGACATTATCTATATGGAGAAAAATGTGAGATATATACAAATGAAAATAATTTGAAACACATATTTTCATATAAAGCACTCAGCATGAGGAAAGGTTGATTGATCATGCTAATAAAGGATTATGACTGCTCAATACATTACCACTCAGGGAAGGGAAATAAGGCAGTGGATGCACTGATCCAGAAATACCATGAAGTCTTGACCAAAATGAGGATTGATGGGGATACTATGTTCATGGATTCAGTAAAGATAGATATGGAAATTATTTATGAATGGGAAACATCACCCCTTTTCCAAATGGTTTCTAAACCTTCTTTATTTGAAAATATAAAAATTTCTCAATCTAGTGATGATAATATTTAAAATAAAACTAAAGTTTTGAATGATTTGAAATTGGAATACATTATAAATGAAGATGAAATTTTGAAATGTGGAAAGAGGTTATCAGTTCTATCTATATATGTGATAATAAGGGAATTATTAGATGATTCTCATAGCTCAAATTTCTATATATTCCCTAGTAACACCAATACGTATAGAGATTTGAAGGAAATTTTTTGGAGGTATAATACGAAGTGGGAGATTACTTATTATGTTTTAATATGTTTGGTTTTTTAGTAGGTGAAGGTTTAGAGATAGCATTTTAGAGGATATGCAACCTCTATGTATTCCTATATTGAAATCGAATGACATTACTATGGAATTTTTAACGGTATTACCAAATACTCTGAGAAAGAATGATACAATATGGGTTATTATTGATTTCCTTACCAAATTTTCACATTTCCTTTCTAGAAGTGAATAATTACCTCTTGAGAACCTTACATGACTCTATATTAATTAATATATAAGACTTCATGGTGAAACTATTTAAATCATGTCTGATCATGACCCAAAGTCAACATGAACATTATGGGAATGTATTTATAAGTCTTGGGATAATTTTACACAATTGAACACATCCCATCATCCTCAATCCAATGTTATGTTCAAATGAACTATCAAAACATAATAAGACGTGTTTAGGTTGTTCTCACATGAATTTGTAAGTATGTGGGATTAGTATTTATCCTTTGAAGATATTTTATATAATAATAGCTTCCATTCATGTACTCAAATGGAATCATGTGAAACATAATATGGAAAGAGATTTTTTACACCAACTTGATGGGATAAAGTTGATGAATGGGATCTTGTATTCCTAGAACATGTAGAGAAGACAACGACAAAGTTAAATATAGGTCAAACCCATATTAAAGAAGCTAAAAGCATGAAGAAGTTCTATAGTAATAACACAAGGAATGATTTTTAATTTCAATTGGGTAATCATGTTTTGTTTAATGTATTCCCATGGATGGGAGTTATAAGGTTCGGTGAGAATGGAAAACTTAACACTTGGTATATCAAACCTTTTACAATTCTAGAAATAATTGGATCCATGGATTACCATTTAGAAATTCCATCTAGCCTCACTAAAGTACACTATCTATTCCATATCTCTTTATTAAGGAAGTACATTTCGGATCCCACACATGTTCTCATATCTAATGAAATATAATGTGAACCTGATTTATCTTTTTGTGAAGAGGATATCCAGATTTTGGACACTAGAGAACAAGTTTTGAGGAATCATATGACTCATTTGGTAAAGGTAATTTAGATAAATTATAAGAAAGATAATGTGATGTGGGAAACTAAAGATGTCATGGTGAATAAGTACCCAAATCATTTTATGAGGTGACATTATGAAAATTTGAACGAAAAATTTTTTTTGATGGAGGGAAGAATATAACACATGTGCTTCAATTATATTATGATTTTCTTTTAAAGAAACAATAGTAAAATACACATTGTTTTATTAAATAATGTAATTAAAATATAAATTATCAAGTTTTATATACTAAATTTTATTAAATTAATTTCATTTTTTAAATTATCATAACAAAATTAAATTAGGGTGAAATTTTTGGATTTTTTTGAAATAAATATTTTTCCAGTGAATATTGAAGAATACTATTTTATACTGAAAGCTATATTTTTATTTCAAGAATTAACAATGTTACATTTTATTTTAAAATGGTTTAAATGTAAAATTAGTTCTACAATATTATTAATAATCCAATTAAGTTCATTTAAATCAATTTTATGGTTGAATTTAGCCTATAAACATTTTATACTTAAAATGGCATTTTTCTGGAAAACTATTTTTCATTGGGATTTTATTTTTAACCATAAATTAATTTATTCTACTTATAGAAATTAAATTTTGAAAAATATATTCCATATTTGGAACTAGTAAGTACAAATTTGGTAAATATATCTCTTTTATTTATTTTCATTACGAACAGTAACCGTATTAAATAATGGTCACCATGGTAAGGGTGAATTGGGTAATTAAGGTTAAAAATAATATGACAAGGACTAAAAAATGACACTAACACTTGAATTTATCCAATTTATGGGTGTATTTTAGCCATTACCATCAAAGTCTCGAATATATGTTCACTTGGTTCTATATTTCTTTGATTAGGACATTTATATTAATTTTAAAAAATAATAAATACAAAATGTCACTCGCTTGATTTTAATAACTCTAAATTTTTATTATAAGGATAAAAATGAGAAAATTTTAGTTCTAAATATTTATTTTAAATTTAAACTAATTTTATTTTATCATGGTAATTTATTTATTATTTTTAGTGATTGAATATGTATCATAAATTCATACATGACATCGTTGTAATATTTATTAGTGTAATAGAAAAATAAAATAAAATATATCAGAAACTCTAAAATTAATATTTCTTAATGGAGTTACATTGACCTATGAATTAAATGGAAAGATATGAAATATTAGAGATATGATAAAATTCTAAATTCAAATTACACATTTCTCTTGATGACTTTAAAGTCAAATTAAATGAATTGTGTCAACAATATCATTAATGATATTATATGAAAATAATATTTTATTAAATTATATAAAAATCATAAAAATAATTAAAGAAGACAAGTGGGATAATATATGGTCTAAAATGTCATATCTTTTCCTTTTAAGAGACTTTTTTAGCTTATATGTAAAATTATTACCCTTTATGATATAAAAATACTTTACCACGGTTAAGGTTAAAATAGGTTAACTAAGTTGTTAAACCAAATGATAATCTTTAAAATACAAATTAAACATGTCCAAATTTTATTATATGAATTTATTTTAACGATAACCAATATTATATTTGAAATTGTGGCCACATTGTTCCACTTTCATATGAAAATTAATATTAATTCCATGTGTGTTGTTTCATTCCCCAAAAAAAGGAACCACCTATCCTCCCTTCTATACACAGCCTAGATCCTCTTATGTAAAAAACCACTAGTAAAACATTTCAAAACATCCTTATCCATGAAATGGATTATTTTTTATTTATAAAATACCAACCCAATGACCCTTAATAGAATATCTAAAGAAGCACCTTTGAAGAAGAGGTAATCATCTTTATCGAATCTTTCAAATTTATTTCTTCTTCAACTTATATTAAGTATATTAAAACCATACTAAAATAATAACTAAAATATAATCAATATATTTAGGTTTTATTATGATTATGGTACAACCATTTTCCATCTATTTTCCATCCTATGCAAAGTGAAAACATCACTTGTGCTTACGTATGAATTATATTCTCCACAAAGTAGTGTTCTTAATTTTTCATTACCACTTTTATTAAATGGTAATAAAGACATAACTTACAATATTAAATGATATTTATGACATAACTATGATTATATAGTAATAATATCATATCTACCTTCCTACTCTTCAACTTGTTAAAAATTATAATGTTGTTAGTGCGTACCTATGGACTACCACCACCACGAAGTGATATGATTCATTTTTCATGTTAAAAATTTGATGATGATTCCAAATATATATATATATATATAAGTAATATATATTATATTTATATCATTATTAAAATCCCAATGATGATGGATCCATGAGTTATATGCAAGGACCAAAACTATAAAATCAAAATTTACATGAAAATGGAAGAGTTAACAGTCAAAAATGATGAATTTAATGTATAATTACGGATAAATGGGTATTGAAATGTTATAATTGGATCATATATAATATTATAATTATTTATATTGGTTTTATAGAATTATATTGATTTTAAATTGATTTTAGATGATGCTAAAAGCACTTACAGTGAAATTTGGACTTAAGGTAAGGGTTTATTACACAATCTCATCATTATTCAAAATTATTTATGTTAAAGTCTTTGATGGGGGAATTTTTAATATTTATATAATAAAATATATATATTTTCTTCTCCTTTTTATTTTTCTAAAAATTACATGTTTTTCTTTCATTTTCCATTCTTTTTGTGCTCAAGATACTAAAATCATGTTTTTAAGGAAAACTGACTTTATTTTTCTACTCAATTGGGAATATTTTTCTTCCATATCCATAAATTCCTTGAAATTTCTTAATGAATATTTTTATTATTCTCCAATAATTTATTAAAGATGTTATTATCCATTTTTTACTTTTACAGAATTGTTTGAAAGAAATCTTCTTGTCAATTTCTGAATGAGGTAATTTTTAAAATTTTCATACAAAAGTGTGAAAAGAATGTTTTTTTAATTTACACAGTATGAAATTAATTTCACACAACCAGATTGTTCAATGTTTTTTAGCTTCCTTTAATATTTTATAATTCCTTTTCAAAGGAATTGTTTTCTTTAATATTAGAAAAAAAAGATTTTGAATAAGTGGTTTTAAAATGAAAAGTGTATTTTTCTCAAGAAATATTATAGTGAATTTTTGAAGTGTATTCATATTTGAAAACATTCTTTGTTGAATATTTCTCTTTAATGGGTATTTTCACTTTTGATACAATTTACTATTTTAATCTGGATTGATTATGATTACGTTTATTGATTAGGGAAATAATTAACATTTCATATGCTAGTTTTTTTATATGAATGTTTACATTGATTATGTTTATCTCATTTCATATAATTAATATATTAGAATTATCATGTGATTGTAAGGGCCCACTATATCCCCTTGATGCATCAGTAGGTCAGATGAGATAAACTAGTTTTGGTATTTTTTATACACCTTACCTGTTTACATATGTTGTCATAGAACAAGGTCTTGATGGTAATATTATGATGTCTCACATTATGCATTATATAATAATTAAACATTTTATTATTATACATGTGATTATTTATATTGGTATGATATCCATTAACTTATTCCCCATTTATATTACTATTTATATGCAATATTTTGTTATTGTTTATCTCAGTCATATTAGTCATATTTTATTTACATTATGATATATTTTGTTGTATACTTTCCCTTACTCAGAATATGAGCTCACCCTTTATTATGTTTTCCTATACTCAGGATACAAATAATGTATCTATGAATTAAATCACAAATTTAATGGAATAAATAATAATGTTCTCAAAATAACTATTTTATTGTTTTTCATGTGTTCATATGTAATGTGAGAATCATGTATTTTTGTAACATCCCAGGTAATTACAGAATAATACATTTTCTTATTAATTGATATTTATGAATTATATATTAATTTTACCTTAATGGGGATGCTATGTCTAATAGCGTACCCGACACACAACAACGGGTTTCTCTGAAACCTTACATTATTAGTATTATTACTTTAAATAGTAATTATCACCTAGCCATTGTAATAGCAGTAATGAATAGAACTAACTACATTATGTTTATAAATTTTTATTAAATGTTTTTACCTTCTACAATAAATTATATGGTCTTAAAATAAAAATAAATCCAATTTCAAGCATAAAAGCTCTAATATTTTTAAAAGGTATTTTTGTCACCTTTTGATGGTGAACCTATTTTAAATCTAGTTTTTGTTAGTTTTATAGATTCAATTTGACAAAATAAACTTCTTCTTTAGAATAGGGACATAAAATTTTACTTTGGATAAAATTTTGGTATTCTTTTGATAATATTCATTTTTTTTAATAAATAGTGAAAAATACTGCATTTTAATTCAAAACAGCTTTTTCATCTAATTTAAATATATATTTATATTGTACTTTTAATTAGTTTTAATGTATAATTATATTATGTTTTTATAATTTAACACAATTTAGTTCATTGTAAGAAATTTCATCTTCAAATTGAATGGAAAAACTATGTGAACTTTTGAACATTTTACTTTAAAAACTCGTTTTCTCATTTCGACAATGGGATTAATTTTAATTAATTTCTACTAATTATGTGTTTTAAATATGAAAAAATTAATTCCAAATTTGGAATCATAAGGTCCAAATCATCTAAATATGTCCCTTTTATTTTTAGTCTTTATGAATAGTATATTTGGTAATTATTTTTATTTACCACGGTTAAAGGTAAATCAGGTA
Source organism: Viscum album (assembly GCA_963277665.1). Taxonomy (NCBI): domain Eukaryota; kingdom Viridiplantae; phylum Streptophyta; class Magnoliopsida; order Santalales; family Viscaceae; genus Viscum; species Viscum album. The sequence continues at coordinate 112,835,682 of OY728135.1, forward strand.
ATTAAAGGTAAAAAAATAATATTATAATAAGATAAAACTACCATAACATTTGTCATAATGTTATTGGATGAGTTAGTTTTTACCAAGACATCCATTTAGCCGAGATTGTGTCCTTTTTAAGCCACATGGTGTCATTATAAAATTTATAAACATTTAATTTAAAGTAAAGGTAAATATGTCATAATCATGTTTCTTATTACTAAAATAATTTTAATATGGGATATATAAGTGATATATTCAACTATAAATAGTAATTATAAATTTCAAAATATTACCTACATCATGGTAATTTATATATAATTTTTAGGAATTAAATAATTAAATTTAGTTATGACACAATGATGATGCAGTAATTGCTTCATTAATGAAAGAATCAAATAGATTGTATTATAAATAATTAAATAAATATAATTAGAGATATTTTATTCCATAAACTAATTTTATGTATTACATTGAAATTTTTTTAATGTTTCTAAAGTTTTCTTTCGACTATATCTTGAAGATATGATTTTCTTAAAAGTCAATAAATAAATAGTGTCAAAATTGACACTAAAGGCATCTTAAAATATAAAATATTTAAATAAATGATATAAAATTCCTAAAAATATAATTTTTTACCAAATGGTTAATATAAGTCCTAATATGTCCTAAATTATAGTTTTGTTGGTCGTTTTACATGTTATGGTAATTACTTTGACACAGAAAGTGTAAATAACATGATATCACAGTATGATTAAAACGGGTAGAATAAGGGTTAAACCAAAAAGATAAAGATTAAAAAATATTAAAAACTTGTCTAAAAATTATTTGATGATTATTATTCAACCCAAAATCATCTTATATTTGATATAAATTAGTTTGATACCATTTGGAACCAAAATTGAATTTATAATAATTTATTATTTAAGGGTTTTCAAGGGTGCCCCTTCCCTCTCCAATAAAAAGGCACTCATTACTCTCTTTTAATAACACTTATAAAACTATTAGGATCAGCCAATATCTACTTAAAACACTTCCTAGAATACCTACCCACACTTTTGAGGCATTATTTTAGGAAAACAACCCTCCTTATGGTTGTTAAGGTGTTAAGAAGGGTGATCATCCGAAGGAAAGGTAATGTTTTTATCTTACTATTTCTATTTTGTTTCTTCTTATTTTCCTTAAAATCTCCTTCAAACATTATGAGATAATAAATCCAGAATCCTAAATATTCTAAGATTTTATTATATTAATATCAACACCTAAATCCATCTCTAATTCTATCAAATAATAAAGGAATTAATCATTCATGTGTATGTGTGAATTATCACCCCCATGAACCGATTTAATTCGATTTCCATTACCATCTATCAAGATTGGTTATAATGATGGAATTAATATCAAAATGTGATATTAATTACATATATATCATTATAAGAGAAAAATATATTAATTATTTTATTACTTTATAGAAATGATAACGTCGTTCGTGCATGCGTGTGAACTATCACCTCCACGAAGTGATGTGAACCATTTTTATTCACCACATCACTTGTATGATATATATAAGTATATTTAAATGATTAATATGATATTAATTATTTTATGATCATTCCTTAAAGATAAAATAATACTTACCCTCTTTCCATAATGATCAATGAAAAATATAAACGTTACTCATGCGTACGTACAACTTACACTCTCCATGATTATAACGTATTCATTTTTCATAACAATACTTCATGAGTTGATTTAAAGGTGTAATTTATGAATAAAAATGTTAATAATGTCATTAATATTATTCTAAAGATTATGTAATTATTACCATGTGGACTTTTAACATCATACCATGTTCATTTTCGACTCAAGTACCGAACATCAACATAACGTCTGACATGAACATAAATAATTATGTAAATGTTATAACATAGTAATAAGTGATATAAAGGGAATGATAAACTTGAAAAAGGTTCTCAAGAAAGTATAAATTGACCTAATTTTATTATTCAGGAAGAATAAGGAACATACGTGACGAATCATACTCAAGGTAAGGGACTTCATCTCAATATCTTTTCATTGAGGCGTTATTTTGATGTTATATACCATATTCTTTTATACGGTGTATAATAAACCCCTTTGAATTTTAATTTCATTAAACGGTTTTCAAAAGGAATATTTTTTATATGAATTGTTTTACTAAATGATAAAAAGGGAATTTTTTTTTCTTACGTATGTGGTGATAATGACTTTTTTTCCACCATGACCATTATTTGATATTTGGATTCCTTTACAAGCCTTAACATTTTTAAAAGAAAAATAAATACCTTATTTCCTTTTAAGGTATTTTGGTATTGAAAATGGTTTTGATAATGTTTTTATTAAACTAATATCTTTTAATTATATCTTGTTATGCATGTTTTATGTGTTATTATTATGTTATGGTTCTTGGAAATTGTTTACGTATATGGGTGGTTCCATGATAAATCGAGGGTGAGTGAGCCTGTGATAGCTCTCCAATGAATTGGGTAATGAGACAGAGTTAAACGATAAGGTTTCTCCTAAGAGATTTAGGGAATATACTATGATGGGTATTCCAAACGTAACCATTAAGGTTACTCCCTATGTAACCGTGAAGGCTACAATGTAAGAATGTTATGGATGCCACAAGTTGCCTTTATGATTTATGATTTCTATAAGTTTTTCAAGAATCTTATTATTTCATGAGGTATGGGTAAAAGTATGATTTTATAAGTTTAAATTATTCATTAAGTAATTGCTTCTTTTCTTCTTTTTATCACTGACTGAGCTTTTTTTTATTATCCCAAGTTTTGAAATGTTTTTCACAGGTTATAAATATTGGTAAGGGAAAAGTATATGTCATGATGAAAGTGTTGAGGATGTGTCAAGAAAAGAAACTGTGATTTATTTTAAAAGGGTTTCCTTTGATGGGAAAATGGATACTGTTTTTGTTGTAACCACTTTGTTTAAATGTGGAATGTTATGCATTAATTATGACCTAATTCTCTAAAACTCTAAACCCGAAAATATCCTCAATGTGAATTATTAACTTAACTCAAGATTAAGTAATGTTTAAGGTCTGGTCCTTATAGTTGGTATCAAAGGTCGGTTTAGATAACTTTAAGGGTTAGGATATTTTTAATGTAATATCCATAAATTATTTTTAATTTATGGTAAAATTGAAATGATATAGCATTTAAAGATTTCCATGTTGCTTCATCTAAGATATTTCTATTCAAAATAGTTTTCCACAGAACAAACAGGGAAGTTGTGTTAGGATGACATCCTGAGGAAAACAACCTTCCACATCAGCATCCTGAGATTTTCAAAATTGGAAATGAACAGTTTTTTACAATGATAGTGCAGTTGACTCAGACTATAAATGGTGGTGGTATCCTTGCATGAGATCAGCCAGATCAACCGCGGAGGAACATGTCAGTAGTGGAGCATTTCATGAGGTAACATCCCCCATAATTTAGAGGATCATTTGACCCCATGCTATCTGAATGGTGGATTAAAGCACTATAAAATATTTTCAATGTCATGGGGTGTTCGGACAATCAAAAGGTTAGTCTTGTTGTTTACCATTTTGAAGGTGAATCTGATCAGTGGTGGTTTATGGTTAACAATATCAGGAATAGTGAAGAGATTGATTCTCTTTATTGGGATGAATTAAAATGTATGTTTCTTGAGAAATATTTTTCTAAGGTGGTACGACTTAGGATGGGAAAATATTTTTTGGAATTGAGACAGAAGGAGGATTCAGTGGTTGTATATGAAGAAAATTTCACTCGAATGGAAAGGTATACTCCAAATTTCATTCTTGATCTTGATAGTAAAATAAATCATTTTTACTCAGGATTAAATCCAAAGTATCGAAGGGAATTTTCTTCTCATGGGATTAAAAGTTATGAAAATATTTTTCATTGTGCAGATAAGGTGGAAATGGAGTTTTCCAATGATCATGTGTTCTTTAAAAAGAATCATAATAAGAGGTCGAGGTGGAAGACAAAAGGGAATAATTCTATAAAAAAGTTTGATGGTATGAAAATTAAGTTTACACTTTGTAAAAATTATGGTAAAAACACATTGGGGAATTACATTTGAATTATGGTAAGTGATTTTGATGTGGTAAAATGGGACATAAGGCTCGTAATTGTACTGAAAAATATCAAGGTAGTGGTAAGGAAAAATATGATTTATAGTCAGTAAAATGTTTCAAGTGCAATGAGATGGGTCATTATGAAAATGAGTATCCGATGAATAATTCAAATGATGGGAAGCAATTAGACTATAAGCAGAAAGTTGTGGTGAAATCCTTTACAACTACTTCAGCAGATATTGAACCATCAAATGAAGTGGTATCAAGTACATTGTTTGTTTATTTAGATTATGCAATTGTGTTGTTGATTCAGGATCTACACATTCTTTCATTTCTGAGAAATTTTCAGGTAAATTGGAAATTCCATCTCAAGAAATGAATCCAAAACTTATGGTAAAAACATATGGGAGAAGTGTTGAGGAAAACAATTATAAGAATCTTCCTGTCATGATTTTTGGAAAGAATCTACCTGTAAACCTTGTTCTTTTCACTCGAGTAGAGTTTGATGTTATTCTAGGTATGGATTGTCTTTCTATTTACCATGCTAAGATTAACTCTAGAGCAAAAGAAGTTGATTTTTAGAAAAACTTTTAGTTTGTGTACAAGAATGAACCCTTACCATTGATAACATATCAGGAGGCTGAGAAACTATTAAAAGATAGAAATGAATGTTATCTTGCACATATTGTTGAAAACAAAGGAACTGTTCCGATTAATGATGTGTCAGTGGTAAATGAGTATCTTGATGTTTTTCTTGATGAGTTTTTTGGTATTATACCTGATCGAGAAGTTGAATTTACTATTGACTTAGTTCATGCTGCTAATCCAATTTCAAAACCCCCTTATCAAATGGATCAAATTGAACTATTAGAGTTGAAGAAGCAATTGAAGGATTTATTAAATAATGGTTCCATTCAACCTAGCACATCACCACGGGGTGCTCCTGTCTTGTTTGTTAAAAAGAAAGATGGTTCTATGAGACTTTGCATTGATTATAGAGCCTTGAATAACATCATTGTTAAGAACAAGTATCCATTACCTCATATAGATGATTTCTTTGATCAGCTCTAGGGAGCACAATATTTTTCAAAGGTTTATTTGAGGTTGAGGTACCATCAGCTGAAAGTAATGGAAGCAAACATTCTAAAGATCGTGTTTCGTACTAGATATGACCATTATTAATTTGTAGTTATGTCATTTGGGTTAACTAATGAACCTATTGTATTCATGGATCTGATGATTAGAATATTCCATTAGTTCTTGGATAATTTTTGGGTTGTGTATATTGATGACATTTTGGTATATTCTAAAAGTAAATATGAACATGAAATTCATCTAAGGGTTGTTTTGTAAACCTTAAAAGAAAAGAAACTATATGGAAAATTCAGCAAGTGTGAATTTTGGTTGCAGAAAATTTCTTTCCATGGTCACATTGTTTCTAAAGAAGGCATAACTCTTGATCTTTCTAAAACAAAATTTGTTGATGAATGTACAAGACCCACAAATTTAATTGAGATTCATTGGTTTATTGGATTAGCAGGCTATTATAGGAGTTTTGTTGAAAATTTTACACAGTTATCTAGACCAATGACTAAGTTAACTTGAAAAAATTTTAAGTTTATCTGGATAAAATAATGCGATGATTGTTTTCAGGAACTGAAAAGAAGATTGGTAAACGCTCCAGTTTTTTCACTACCTTCCAGTAATGGTGAATTTGTTATCTACAGTGATGCTTCATTGAAAGGAATTGGATGTTTCCTAATGAAGAATGATCAGGTGATTGCTTATGCTTCACGTCATTTAAAACCCCATGAGTTGAATTACCCTACACATAGTTTGGTGTTAGTTGTTTTTGTTTTGGCATTAAGAATTTAGAGACATCGTTTGTATGGTGTAAAGTGTGAGATATATACCGATCACAAAAGTTTGAAGTATATATTCACTCAGAAATAATTGAACATGAGATAGAGGAGATGGTTATAACTAATCAAGGATTATGATTTCACAATTCATTATCATTATAGAAAAGCAAACAAATTAGTAGATTCATTGAGTTGGAAAATTAATGCTACATTAACCATGCTACGTTTGGAACGTGATCCTTTGGTCAATGATTTGATAAACTTTGGCTTGGAAATTGTTGGTGTAGGAAATACCTCTATTTTTCTTTAGGTTTCAATGTAATCAAATCTATTATACAGAATTAAGAAAGTGCATAAGGAAGATGGTGAGTTTCAGAAAAAGGTAGAATTGGTTCAGAAGGGTAAGTTACCTGAATTTAGCATTAATAAAAATTATGTTTTGAGATTTGGGAAGAGATTATGTATGCCTTATGATTCACAGTTGAAGAAAGATTTATTATGTGAATCTCATAATTCTCTGTTTTCATTTCATCCTGGAATTACTAAGATGTACAAAGATCTTTGGGAGTATTACTGGTGGGACAGAATGAAAAGAGATATTGCTAACTTTACTGTAAAGTGTTTGACTTGTCAACGGGTTAAAATAGATCAACACTTACTAAAAGGGATGGTTCATCCTTATCTTGTGCCGGAATGGAAATGGGAAAATATATTTATGGAATTCATAGTGGGATTACCAAAGATTTCTCAAGGTAACAATGTGATTTTGGTTATTGTTGATTGCTTGACTAAATATGCTCATTTTCTTCTTATTCGAGATACTCTTTCTCTAGATCAACTTTCTCAGTTGTATCTTAAAGATATAGTCAGGTTACATGGAGTTCCTCTCTCTATTATATATGATCATCATCCCAGGTTCACTTCTAACTTTTGGAAAGGCCTTCATAATTCATTGGGAACTGAATTAAATTTTAGTACAGCTTTTTATCCTCAATCATAAGGGTAGTTAGAATGAACAATTTAGACATTAGAGGATATGCTATGTGATTTTTCAATGGATTACCAGGGAATTTGGAATCAATATCTTTCTTTTTTTAAGTTTTCTTATAATAACAGTTTTCATTCATGTATACAGATGTCACATTTTGATGCATTATATGGAAAGAGGTGTCGAAAACTAGCTTTTTGGGATGAAGTAGGTGAAAGGGAGTCGATGGGACTAGATTTGGTAGAAGAGATGGCAGAAAAATTTCAGTTGATTCAGAAACGCATGAGGATAGCTAAGAGAAGATATAAAAGTTATGTGGATAACTGGAGGAAGTATCTATCTTTTAGGTAGGTGATCATGTATTTCTCAAAGTTTCTCTATGGAAAAGTGTGATGTGTTTTGGTAAGAATGAAAAGTTGAGTCCAAGGTTCATTAGACCTTATGAAATCTTTGATAAAGTTGGATCAATTTTTTACCAAATGAAATTACCTTTGAGTTTATCCTAGGTACACAATATTTTTCATGGTTCTATGTTAAGGAAGTATATACCGGATCCATCTCATGTTTTGAGACCAGAAGTAGTTCAGCTGGAAGAGAATATTACTTATGAAGAACAGCCAGTTCATGTTCTTGACCACAAAGAGAAAGTGTTTTGGAATAAAGTGATTCATTAGGTTAAGTTTTTATGGAAAAACCATATGGTTGAAGAGGCAACATGGGAATCTGAAAATTCTATGAGGGAAAAATACCCCCACTTATTTGATAAGTGAATAAAATTATGAGGATGCAATTTCTAAAAGGAGAGAAGGATGTAACATCCCAGGTAATTACAAAATAATAAATTTTCCTATTAATTAATATTTATGAATTATATGTTAATTTTACCTTAAAGGGGATGTTATGTCTGATAGCGTACCTGACACACAACAATGGGTTTCTCTGAAACCTTATATTATTTGTATTATTATTTTAAACGGTAGTTATCACTTAGTCATTGTATTGGAAGAAATGAAAAGAACTAACTACATTATGTTTATACATGTTTATTAAATATTTTTACCTTCTCCAATAAATTTTATGGGCTTAAAATAAAATTAAATCCAATTTTAAGCATAAAATCTCTAATATTTTTAAATGGAATTTTTGTCATATTTTGATGGAAACCCCCTTTTAAATATAGTTTTTGTTAATTTTATATATTCAATTTGAAAAAATAAACTTATTCTTTGGAATTAGGACATAAAATTTTACTTCAGATAAAAGTTTGGTATTTTTTTATAATATTCATTTTTTAATAAATAGTGAAAAATACTGCATTTTAATTCAAAACAGCTTTTTCGTCTAATTTAGTTATATAGTTAGATTTTCCGTTTAATTGTTTTTAAAGTATAATTAGATTTTTTTTTATCATTTAACACAATTTAGTTCATTAGAAGCAATTTCATCTTGAAATTGAATGGAAAAACTATGTGAACTTTTGAATGTTTTACTTTAAAAACTTGTTTTCTCATTTCGACAGCGGGATTAATTTTAATTAATTTCTGCCAATTCTGTGTTTTGAATTTGGAAAAATGAATTCTATATATGGAATCATAAGGTCCAAATAATCTAAATAAGTCCCTTTTTTAGACTTTATGAATAGTAACTTTGGTAATTATTTGTATTTACCACGGTTAAAGGTAAATCGGGTAATTAAAGGTAAAAAATAATATTATAATAAGATAAAACTACCCTAACACATATCCTAATGTTATTAGATGATTTATTTTCGACCAATTCATCCCTTGGTCTGAGATTGTGTCCTTTTCAATCCACTTGGTGTGATTATGAAATTTATAAACAGTTAATTTAAAGTAAAGGTAAATATGTCATAATCATGTTTCTTATTACTAAAACAATTTTAATATGGGTTATATAAGTGATATCTTAAACTATAGATATTAATTAGAAATATAAAATGATTACATACATCATGGCAATTTATTTATAATTTTTAGGAATTAAATAAATAAATTTAGTTATGACACAATGATGATGCAGTAATTGTTTCATTAATGAAAGAATCAAATAAATTGTATTATAAATAATTAAATAAATATAATTAGAGATTTTTGATGCCATGCACTAATTTCATGGATTAAATTTATATGTGGGTAATTTGTATAAATTTTTTGTTTGACTATATCTTGAAGATATGATTTTCTAAAAAGTCAATAATTAAATAGTTCCAAAATTGACACTAAAAGCATCTTAAAATATAAAATATTTAAATAAATGTTATAAAATTACTAAAAATCTAATATTTGAACAAATGTTTAAGATAAGTACTAATATTTCATAAATTCAACTTTTTTTGTCATTTGAAAAGTTGTGGTAATTACATTAACATACAAATTGTAAATAACATGATATCACGGTAAGATTAAAAATGGTAGAATAAGGGTTAAACCAAAAAGATAAGGATTAAAAAATATTCAAAACTTGTATAAAAATTATTGGATAATTTTTATTTGATCCAAAATCATCTTATATTCTAAATAAATTATTTTGAGACCATTTGGAACTGAAATTTAATTTATATTAATTTATTATTTAAGGGTTTCCAAGGGTTCCCCTCCCCTCTCCTATAAAAAGGCACTCATTACTCTATTTTCCTCACACTTCTGAAACCATTAGGTTCTCCAAATATCTTCCCAAACCTCTTAATAGAATCCCTACCCACAATCTTAAGGCCTTATTTTATGAATAACTCCTTTCTTAGGGTTATTAAGGTGTTAAGAATGGTGATCATCCGAAGAAAAGGTAATGTTTCTATCTTAGTATTTCTATTTTGTTTCTTCTTATTTTCCTTCAAATCTCCTTAAAACATGATGAGATAATAACTACAGAATACTCAATATCCTAATATGTTATTATATTAATATCACTACCTAAATACATCTCCAATTCCATCAAATGGGAAAGGAATTAATCGTTCATGTGTATGTGTGAATTATCACCTCCATGAACCGATTTAATTCACTTTCCATTACCGTCTATCAAGATTGGTTATAATAATGGAATTAATATTCATATGTGATATTCATGACATATATATATCATTATATGAGAATAATATATCAATTATTTTCTTACTTTATAGAAATGATAACGTCGTTCGTGCGTACATGTGAACTATCACCTCTACGAAGCGATGTGAAAGGTTTTTATTAACCACATCACTTGTATGATATATATAAGTATATTTAAATGATTAATATGATATTAATGATGTTATTATAATTATTCAAAGATAAAATAATACTTAACCTCTTTCCATAATGATCAATGAAAATAGAAACTTTATTCATGCGTACGTACGGCTTACCGTCTCCATGATTATAACGTATTCATTTTTCATAACCATACTTCATGGTTTGATTTAAAGAAATAATTTATATATATAAATGATAATAATGTTATCAATATTATTCTAAAGATGATGGACTTGTGACCACATGGACTTTTATCATCATACCATGTTCATTTTCAACTCAATTACCGAACATCGACAAAACGTCTAACATGAACTTAAATAATTATGTAAATGTTATAAACTGGTAATAAGTAATATAAAGGGAATGATAAACTTTAAAAAGGTTCTCCAGAAATTAGAAATTGACCTATTTTTATTATTCAATAAGAACAAGGAACATATGTGAGGAATCATACTCGAGGTCAGGGACTTTGTCTCAATCTCCTTTCATTGAGGCATTATTTTAATGTTATACACCATCTTCTTTTATATAGTGTATAATAAACCCCTTTTACTTTTAATTTCATTCAATGATTTTCAAATTGAGTCTTTTTTATATGAAGTGTTTTACTAAATGACAAAAATGAATGTTTTTGTCTTACGTATGCGGCGACAATGACTTTTCCACCGCCATGACCATTATTTGATATTTGGATTCCTCTACAAGCCTTAACATTTTTAAAAGAAAAATAAATAACTTAGTTCTTTTTCAGGTATTTTGGTATTGAAAATGGTTTTTATAATGTTTTAATTATACCAATATCTTGTAATGATATCTTGTTATTGGAACGTGGAAAGGTTATTTATACTTTATGCATGTTTTATGTGTTATGATTATGTTATGGTTCTTGGGGATTGTTTATGTATACGGGTGGTTCCGTGATAAACCAAGGGCGGGTGAGCCCGTGATAGCTCTCCAATGCATTGGGTAATGAGACGGAGTTAAATGATAAGGTTTCTCGTAAGAGATTTAGGAAATAAACTGTGATGGGTATTCCAAACGTAACCATGTGTGAAGGCTACAATATAAGAATGTTATGGATGCCACAAGTTACCTTTATGATCTATGGTTTCTATGATTTTTTCAGTAATATTATAATTTAATGAGGTATGGGTAAAAGTATGATTTTATGAGTTTAAATTATTCATGAACTAATGATTTTTTTCTTCTTTTTATCCCTTATTGATCTTTTTATGCTCATCCCATGTTTTGAAATGTTTTTCATAGGTTATAAAGATTGGTAAGGGAAAAGTACATGTCATGATGAAATTGTTGAGGATGTGTCAAGAAAAGAAACTATGATTTATTTTATAATGGTTTCCTTTGATGGGAAAAATGGATACTGTTTTTGTTGTAACCACTTTGTTTAAATGTGGAATGTTATGCAGGAATTATGACTTAATTCTATAAAACTCTAAACTAGAAAAGATACTCAATGTGAATTCTTGACTTAACTTAATATTAAGTAATGTTTAAGGCTAGGTCCATATAATTTTACTAGTATCCTAATAATATTAAACTATTCATTCATTCCATTGTAATAAAATAGCCATAAGCTCTAAGCTACTGGAGTCAGGATGTTAAAATCTTCCTCACCACAAATTATTTGAGTTCCTATAGATCTTTAAGAAAGAGCACATTCAACATGGCCTCCGAAATACTATGCAAAGATTCTTAGTTCCTCTTGAAACTGATTATTGGCATACTCAAAATCAGACTTCTCAATATAGAAAAATTGTGCACATAATATTTATAGTTCCTAAAAACTAATCAGATTTAGGCTCAACTTCTTCTCTTCTTCTACCTCATCTAATCGAACCATAAAAACATATCATCCTATTCATCTTCTTCCTCAAAACCCAAAAAACATTCTCAATGTAGAATATGAATGATTCTCCTTCTCTTATTTATCACTAAAACAAGTATAAGCTTCTACTATTTCATCTCTCATGAGAGAGATATTTATTCCTCTCAGATAAATCTGAAATTATTCTTCTTCCTGAGCTTCATCTCTCTCAACTAACTCCATTTTATTCATCTATATTCAAAAACTTGATCTTTTCACTCCCTTTTTTTTAGAGCCTCAACAATTTTCTATATTGTTATAAGTCACTTTTTTGTGGATTCAATTTCATATTCACAAAAATAAATATTTATATAAATCAATAACTCTATACACTTACAAAAAACTAAATTCTTAAATTCTACTTATGGGATATTCAAAATATTTTTTTAAAAAAATTTCTTTATTTAAATATCCTAGTGACCTTTTCCTTATCTTATTTCTCATGGCCAATTAAGATTTAATTTATTCTTCAATGGGATCAGCTTTATCTTCATTAAATCATTATACCAAAAATCCATACTTAAATCTTCTTTATAGGCTATCTAAAATACATAGAAACAAGTATGGATCAGTTGTTCTCTTTATTCGAAACAAGAGAGCTTTATCAAGAAACTTGCATCGACTCTAGTTGAATCATTACACTCTCTCTCATCTCACCTTTTCTTTCTTCTCATTATTAGATCAAAACTATATATTTTTATATTTTTATCATTTAAAAGAACTGAAAATTCATCAATTGGTTTTCCATTTCATGATTTAGTGAAATTTGGAACTCTTCTCATTTTAGGTTTGGGTAAGTACCCATCCTTAATTACTAGTTTAAACTCCCTTATCTTAGACATGAATATTATAAAATCACTTACTCATCATGTATTTCAATTCATTTTTAATGATTTAAACTCTTTTTAATAGCCCATGTCTCAAAAAAACATCATCTACATTATTCTTAATAATCCATGTAGATTATTATTCTTTCTCATACATTCTTGGATTATGGATCCATAAGTCTCCATGATGTTTTTATCTTCATTTCATATATCTAGAATCATAAAATTTCATTTTCTTCAAAATTGTGAATTTTGTAAACTCAAATTTTAGACCATAAAGAACTCTAAAATATTCTCCTTGCATTGATGTTCCCTACCCTAAACTAGAAGATCAGGCCATAAAAATTTTAATTTTTCAATCAAAATTTGATTGTAAAGTTTTAACACATGAAATTCATCTTTAGCACCATCAAAATTAATCTTATTATTTGGATTTTAAATATGGAAAAATTCAAAAAAAAAATGAATTCTTATAAATATGAAATGACCCATACAGGATGATCACCCACATCGGAAATGATGTTTACACGCCTATTCATGCTTATGATGATAATATTTATAGCACAAAAAAATAATTCTTATGAGACTGATTCTTATGAAATGATCATTCTTACATTAAATTCATGTTTATGGCCTACTCATCGATATATAAACCATCCTTAAGAGATCCTTCATGTGTATGGGATGAGCATTATTATAGCTAGATGACCCATACGGTGACAACCCTTATAGTTTTATATGATTATTATATTACTTATAGATTATAATAAAGAACGTTATGGGGAAACTAACCCTTATATTAATAGCACTTATGAATTCATTCCTTTTTTCATATTTTCATGTTTAGTTCAAAAATCAAAAATTCATCAGCTTAAATCCAAGGCTTCTTCAGATATTCTTATTCCTTACTAATTACATCAAAATATCATCCAAGTATACTTTAACTCAATAATTAGTATGCATCACATATAGTTTAGGATATTCATAATTTATATATATATATTATAACTAATTTACTATATTTTATAAATATTTTATATCACTATTCCTAGAGTTGTGTGTGAATTTTGAAAAATAATTTAAAAATAAAGAGTTGGGATGAATTTCTATTGAAATCTAGAGGTACATATTATTCATGTCATGAATAATCCATTCACAGCATGATAGTTTGTTGACAAAAATATAGAAATTATGATGGGTTCCCATTTATGTTGTGAACCTCAATCATGTTAGGATCCTTTGGAACCAGGATTCTTCTTGATGTGAATATGAATTCACCATATGAACCAATTATCCAATTCCTCTAGTTAACCTAATAATGAATATTAATTTCCATTTTATACATTGTAATGTTTTAAATAATATTTTCAATGTATGGGATGGAGTCGGTGTGTAATTTTGAGGTATAAAGTGACTTAGTGGGAATATAATAAAAATATAAAATTTATTATATCATGTGCATACAGTTATTTGGAAATAATTCAATATCACTTGAATGGTATTCCAGATGGTAATTATAAGACCATCATTGGATATGAAACATGGGTTTTACCCAAGTCATGACATAACCTTTGTGTGTATTGGGTGTTCCGTTAAAAGGTGGTTGTGAGAGGATCAAAAAATGAATAAATTAAATAAATAATTTATTATTTATTAAATGGACCAAAACATAATGTTCTCTTTATATACCTTGTTATGTAGAATTATCTAGGGTTAGTTACAAAACCCTAGAGGGAATATTAGGATAGAGAGATTGGGTGGAGAGCTCTGGGGGAGTAGGTTGTAGGATGTTCATGGGATCCATGATTGGGTACTATGAGGATTGTTTCCAATAAAGGATATTTTTCATATCACCAACTACTGTGATATAGAAACATTCTTCATTAGCGATCGATCCATAATTGAGCTAGGGAATTTTTTTATTTTTTTTAATACTCATTTTGGTATCCCATGTCAAGTGAGAATCAATCCTTCTAACAAAATGATTCACAGGTCAATCATCGACTTACAGATATGGATTTATCTTCCCAGAAATAAGAATTGTTATTGTTTGACAATACCTAATTATTTCTCTTCATCTATCATTCGCACATAAAAAGATTAAGGACAACCTGAAAAATATATGGGGTTTATTCCACATGTTAGGGTTTTTATTCATTTATACCATCATTCTTTTCATGTTCATCATTGATGTCTTCTTTGGCTAGCAGTTTCACAAATACATGATGGATGATTGTTGTGAAATCATTATTTGGTGAAATAAATCATTACTATAGGTTCAGGTTTAGGATCTATTTCATGATTGAAGTGTGATGTGATGACGGATGATTGGGGACCTGCAGTATGTGTTTTAGCATAGTGTTGATCGAGAAGTGTGATGGAAGGTGGTTTCCAAGCAATTTTATGGTGGAAATATGTCCATAAAAAACATTTATGTTCTGATCAATAGGTGTTTATGGTCATGATTTATAATGGAAGTAAATGGACTAGTGGTGTGAGATAAGACACTTGATGAACAATAATTTATTGAATATTTTGCAATACACACCATATAGTTGAGAGGAAATCACATAGTTTAGTCCCTCTGTGTGGAAGCTAAGGTTTTCACATTGAGTTAAATATCCCATTACTTGTGACTTAATTACATGCATTGTGACCCTTGTCCAATTAGCATGGCATATATAGGGTGTAAAAACCTAGGCAACCAGGTGGGGAAACTCATCATGTTGTATACTTACACGATATGAAACCCTTGGAGAATGGATCATCATGTATAGTGAGTTCATGCCCTAGAGGTTGTGTGACCCCACATGTCATGTGTATCGGGGAACATGCTATGTACTTCAGAAAGTAAGTGGTCTTTGATAGAAAACGCAATCTAAGTGTTGTCCCAACCCCTACACATCATGTGATGTGGAGTACAATATTTTTACTTCAAAAATTAATCGAACATGGCATGTTTACATGGGCACAACCAGAGTACATAGGCATGGGCTAGTGGATAGATACATGACCAG
This sequence comes from Viscum album, assembly GCA_963277665.1. NCBI lineage: Eukaryota > Viridiplantae > Streptophyta > Magnoliopsida > Santalales > Viscaceae > Viscum > Viscum album. Next base: position 112,851,617 of record OY728135.1, read on the forward strand.
ATGGTATGTCATGTTCCAATCTGAACTATACTCGATGTGTACCCCTAGTTCACATGCTTTTTATTTGGAGAAATAAATTCTATGTGAGGTGGTAGGTCACAATAACTGACAAAATCATTGAGATGTGTTATGTACCTCATGGGACAAGTTGTGCACTCATTTCAGGGAAAATTGGAGCCCTTGTTGTTCTTAGACTACCAATGGTATAGTCTTGGGTGAGTTACCTTGAACTATATATGTGTTTATGTGTTTACTTATTCTATATTTCTATAGTGATTTTTCATAGTCCACCGCTATAAGGGTTCAGATCGAATTCTATTTTAAAGCATTGGATAAGAACTCCTCAGTGGGCTAGAGGAGGAATCCTTCTGTGAGGGCTGATGGTTGTATCATAATTCCCATCATCTTCATACCTTTGTGGGGTTAGGAATCACATGACTAACAAGCACTGGAATGATCCCCTATCTAGTGGTATATTCTAGTTAGTTTCATGTATACCCCATAGGTCTTGGGTGTGATTACCTATCTATGTGTTGATATCTATTATCCATTGGTGGGGTGTAGTCTGATTGAGTGTGTATCTCATATGATCCCTCTTAGTTATCTTAGTGATTCTTCATGGGTAGAATCAATGAGTTTTTCCTCTATAATGAGTGACATCAGTGACATCAAGACTCTTGGAGTGTGTTCTCCTAGACGATAAATATATTTAAGCCTCTAATAGAGTCCATGGCTAGTAGTGAACATGTGACTTCACCGTGATACATGGTGTCTTCCTTTTAGATTATATGGGTTATTATTATATATAGTTATTCCTCATATTATGATCAACATACCTTGATGATCTTGAGATTATTTAACTCTTTGATGCTTGGTTTTTGGTGATTTCAGGGTGTCCTATTGGGTATATTTATACTCGCACCTTCATGGGTCCTACACGCACATGGCATGTCTTATGCAGAAGACAAACATTCCAATGGATTCCTAGGAATACTAGGAGTGGGAGGAGATTAGTTGAGCTAAAAGGATCATATATGTATTCATGAGTTTCTTTTGGATATATTTACTAGTGTTTTTATTAGTTTGGGATCTTTTTTAGTTTTGGTGAGCATGTATTTAGCCATTTTTTCTTTTGTTATACTACTTGTTATACTCTGATGTGGGATAGATGTTAGGCATGGATTTGTAGTATGAGTTTTTTAACTTTCCACAATATATTTGTTTATATATGTGTGTGTCTGTGTACATGTACTTTAGGATAGATCCACCCATGTGTATGATATACCTACTTAGTGATAGTTTCCAACCCTAGGTCTATTAGAGGCAGTCTTAGAGTGTCATTATCATCTTACTACCAACTAGGTGGGCCCTAGTGGGCTAGTTCATGGCAGTGTGGTATTATAGGAGGCCATAATAGGACTATAGTTTTTGAGTTTGTCTAACAATGATGTTTGTTTTTAGAACTATAGAAATAGTGTTAATGTTTCTTGATTGTGGCTCTCGGGCTGAGGAACTTGGTGTTCATGTGGCAACTCACACATCAATTCACTAGGATTCTAATAACCCTCTTGTTGACATAGCACTTGTAGGCACTGGTTGTAGGGAAAAAATTGGTATGTACATCATATAAGAATGAGTTGTGGATTCCATTTCCTTCTTGATTCAGCTACCCAAATATGCTCTTTTTAATATGGTGCATGTTTTCTATCATTGGACACATCCTAGAAGAAAGATAAATAGTGTTCCATATTAGGATCACGATTATGATCCACTTAGCAATGAGGCTTCAGTTTGTGGACCTATGTAGGAGGCAGTTCCTTCTATTGTATTATGAGTGATGAAGTCATACATACAGCATCATTCTAAATCACCTATGATGGTTCAGGTTGATATTCCCCATCAAATTAATAAATGGTTGGTTCTTGTGGTACCAAAAGACGATGCACATATGCTGAGTGTGTGTCATGGGTTTCAAAGATACAGAACACCTAGGTTTTTTGGTTAGCCAAACCCCCTTTATCATGTGGTAAAGGACTAGAACAATCCTATGGTATGAATTTCTACTTTTTTTGGACCCCTCTTGATTAGGGTTCTTGTGACACCGCTTGTTTTTAAAAGGAAAAACTATGTTAGACAGTGTATGTGGCATGCAACACTGAACCCAATTGAACAATGGTTATTTAAATATTATTATTTTAACTTAGCTATTAAATTAACATGTATGATTAGGATTAAATATTTCATGAAATAGAAATAAATTTTCTACAGAATTTATAAATTCTTAGAAAACCATCGCTCGATTTTTTATAGAGTTTTTATTCTTCAGAAAATATGATTTAATTAAAAATGATTTTTATTTATTTTTATGAGAGAAAATTATCATTCATTTTTAGAACTATTGAAAATACATATATTATAAAATGATTTTTTTTAAATTATCATGTTGATATTATCCAAGGGTTAATTTTGAGGATTTTTATGGAAATATTGATTTTTCAATGAATAGTGAAAAATATAAATTTTTTGTAAAATTTTCATTTCATTTTAATAAATTATGTAATTTAAAAGTACGATTATTATTTTAATATGATATTGTAATGACCCGAAAATTCTCATTGGCTTGAGAGCTCAACGAGTCATTACTAGGCCTTAAGCAACATCCCCAAGGCACCAAAGGCTGGCAATAAATACCGAAGGGTTTCAAAATACATGGGGGACAATTTACCCTTTAACTAAAAACAACCAACAAACAATGAAAACTAGATAAACATCTCCAAGAAACCACTATATGATGCATGATTTAAAACTAAAACAACTCAACCACTATTTTCATAATAACCCAACCAAGTGCAACAAAGGAGAAAAAAACCAAGTCAGAGTAAATAGCGGAAAGACAACTACAAGACTTCAAGATGAAAACCCAACTCCATGATCCATAAGCTCCAAGCTCCAACATCATGAACCAGCCCAAGAGTCATGTCATAGTGCTATAAACGTGTGACACTTTACCTTTGCCAACATCCCGGTATATGACATCTGCAAAAGCACCATCGTGCCAAAGTAGGGGGTGAGTAATGAAACTCAGTAGGTTTTCCCCCGATGAATTCCCAACCCATGCCTCTAGGATAAAACATGTTAGCACATTTATATAAAACAATTTACATAAAAAAATTCCAAAATAGTTCACAATATCGCAAGTTCCATGTCAAATCCATTTTCCAACAAAACCCATTTTTCCAACAAAACCCATCTTTCTCAAGAAAATAAACCAAGAAAAGTTTCCAATCAAATTCACATTTCTATTTTGGCACATTCATTCCATTTCACAAATCCACACAATCAACCATTTCACAACCCTTGAAATCAACTATGCATGCATCGTTATGACAGTTCCATACTCATGAGCGGTCTCTCGTCGATCTACCAAGTCATCACAAGGTAATAATTCCCCATGTTCCATTACACTTTTGGCACCGAGCACAAGGTCATATTTCAAACAAGCCTCGTAAATGCAATATGAACACACACATCAAGTATGCCCAAAAACCACACCATTTCAACCATGCCAAAACCATTTTAATAAAACACCCTTTTATTGAAAACCCCTTTTTCCTACAAACCATTTTCCAAATTCTGCAAATCCATATTTTAAAATCACTATTTTAAAATCAAGAGACCAAAACACTTTTCACAAACCATTCTTCCAATTTCCACAATTTCATCAAAACCCATAAATCATCACTAAAGAAGATCTATAACAGGTTTTGCACCACAATTTCACAATCAAACCAAGAGATTAAATAAATTTGAACTAAGCCTTCAAGTTCTAAGAAAGATTAATCGAGAGTGAAGCCACCTACCTCAACAAAATGGGCGGAACCAAGCCACGGACGAAGAACGTTCAAGAACACTGGGTCAAAACTCCAAAACCCACCTTAGATTTCTTCTCCTAACACAACCAAGACCAAAATTGTAATATTTGGAATCCACACCCTTAGATCTAACCATAACAGTCTTATATCTAAGAAAACGAGAGAAGAGGAGAAGTAGATCTAAGTAGACCTAAGAAACCGATCAAGAACGATCAAATAGCTTAAGAATCCAGCTTTGATTCGCCAAGAGAAGCCTTTGGATCACCTCCGGAACACTTGGGAGAAGTCTTCCAACCTTCAAGGGAGAGTAATCCTAAGTTAGGGCCTCTTAGGAGGTTTAAACAAGGAAATTAAAGGAAAAACGAGTTAGATCCACAATTTTAGGATCTAACTTTAAGTGAACGCATGGTTAGTCCGCACAGTTTAACAAACTGTGCGCTAACCGTGCGTTATCTTCTGGCTCGTTCATCCTTCATGCATGGCCTCATCGCAAGGTTTCCCTTAACTGTGTGCCGACTGTTCGGAATCCACTGCCTCCTCATTCAGACACGCACGGTTTGGCCGCATGGTTTGACAAACGGTGTGCCGCCCGTGCGCCTTCCCCTTTGCTTCAAACTTCACTCCAGGATCTCCCGACTCTCCCATACATCGCCCTTAACTTTTAAAACTAAGAAAAGTATCAAGTAAGGGTTACATACCAGAAACTGGGGGTACTACATTCTCCCCACCATTGGCCTTTCCGTCCTCAGAAAGTAGAAAACCAATGCTTGTCTGAAAGAGTTCTGGCCACTACTCTCTCATTTTTTTCTCACGTTCCCAAGTCTCTTCCTAAATCTGACCATGTTGCCACAAAACCCGCACTAGGCAGATAATTTTTCCATGCAATACATCAAATGGTATCACGTTGACCTAGAGCCAGATACTTCGTTGGTACATATCCCGCACTAGGTCAACATGATCCCATTCGTCTGAAGATTCCTTTGCCAACTGAGCATACGACTTCCTGCTTAATGCATTGGCCACCGAATTTCCCTTACCCGGTGTATACATTAAGTCAAAGTCGAACATTTGAAGATACTCCATCCATCTCCTCTGCCTCAGATTCAAATCACGTTGTGAGAAAATGTGTTTTAAGATTTTGTGATCTATAAACACATTAAATTTCTCACCAAAGAGATAGTGTCTCCAAGTTTTCAAAGCATGGACTACTGCAGCTAGCTCCAAATCATGTGTTGGGTAATTATTCTCATGCACTATCAACTGCCTTGAACCATAAGAAACAACATGGTCTCCTTACATGAGAACACATCCCAACCCAGATCCTGAAGCATCACAATACACCACGTACCCCTATCCTGATTCCGATAAAATCAAGATGGGTGCTGATGTAAGGCAAACTTTCAACTCATGAAAAGATCTCTGATATTCCTCAGTCCATTGAAATGCACTGTTCTTATTTTTCAATGTTGTCATAGGCAAATATAGTCGTGAGAAGTCACGCACAAAGCATTGGTAATAACCAGCTAGACCAAGAAAACATTGTATTTCAAAGACATTCTTCGGCGGTTTCCAAGAAAGAACAGCTTCAATCTTTTCTGGATCCACTGAAACACCTTTCTCGGAAATGACATGGCCCAGAAAATGTACTTCTTATATCCAGAAATTGAACTTTGACAATTTGGCATACAACTAATGGTCCCTCAAGATTTCCAACATTATCGCCAAGTGTTTTTCATGCTCAACCCTTGTTCTTGAATACACCAATATGTCATCCACAAACACCACAACAAAAGAATCCAGATATGGCTGAAATATCTGATTCATCAAATCCATGAAGACCGCTGGTGCATTCGTAAGACCAAAAGGCATGGCTATATATTTGTAGTGGTCATATCTGCTTCTGAAAGCTGTCTTCAGAATATCCTCCTTCCGGACTCGCAACTGGTGATATCCTAACCGCAAGTCAATTTTAGAGAACCACTAAGCTCCCCTCAATTGATCAAATAGGTCATCAATTCATGGAAGTGGATATCCATTCTTTATCGTAACTTGGTTAAGTTTACGATAATCCAAACATAGCCTCAAAGTTCCATCTGCTTTCTTTACAAACAAAACTGGCGCTGCCCACGGAGACACGCTTGGCCGAATAAAACCTTTTCTTTCCAGCTCCTATAACTGCACCTTCAATTCCTTTAACTCCGTTAGTGCCATCCTATAAAATGGAAGTGAGATAGGACTGGTCTCCGGAAGGAGATCAATCGTAAACTACACTTCTCTCACAGGTGGTAACCCTGAGAATTTTTCAGAAAAAACATCAGGAAATTGATCCACCACAGCTGGAAAACTATTTTCCTCAATCTCGTCCATTGATGTCAAGGTCAACACTACCAATTGGTGTGAGATAGTTCCCACCATTGGTGCCAACAAGATCTTTGTGCCTTTCTTTACCATCTTCTATCCTCTGAAGAGATGGTCGATTCTGTCCTCCGTCATGAAACTAACCATTCTCCCATAACAGTCGATGTGAGCCTTAAACATTGTCAACCAATCCATAGCTAGGATTATATCATAGACATCCATATCCAACATGGAGAAGTCCCATTTCAGCTCAGCTCCATCAACCGTTATAGCACATGCTCTACATACGGAGGCTTGACATTCTCTTTCACCCAGAAGAGTTTGTAGTTTTAACACAGAAGGCATCATTTCAAGTTTTAAGTTTAGAAAATCAGAAATCCAAGAAGCAAGAAAAGAATGGGATGCACCAGTATCGAACAACACTTGCATGATGGTGAAATTCAAAAGAATTTTACCTCTCACCATAGATGGTCCAGACTAGTCATCCACAATCACCTGTTCTGCTCCATACAATTGCTTTGTTGTTGCACTTTGCTCCTTATTGCCTTGTTGAGATTTCCCTGCCTGAGGTGTCATGGTATTCTTGGAATCACCATAACTGGCTCTGTTCTACTAGAGAGGCTGATTTTTCTGTTTTTGCCCTGTCGAAGAATAAGATGCTTGTGATGCTTGGGAGGTGTCACGGGCACCCGACCACGGAGCACTGCGACAATATTGCTGAAGATGCCCCATCTTATTGCAATTGTGGAATGCTCATGGTGGTGTTGTACATTCTTGTTTCATGTGTTCAATCACGCCACATTGAAAACACCCAGCTTTCATCATTGGTCGTGGAGGAAGATTCACTGATCCCGCCGTCTGATTCTGATTTTCACTCCCACCTTGGAAGTAGGTGTCCCTCTTCCATTTGTTCCCAGCATTAGAGTTCCCACCCATTCCCATGGGTATCATCATACCTCCTCCTCCCATAAGTCCCGAGATGTCTCTTTATTCTATTGTTGCTCTATTTACCATCTCCGTATAATCCGTAATACAGAGCACAACTATCTTCGAGCGAATCTCCTGTCGTAATCCTGATTCAAAGATGTGTGCCTTCAGCGACGCACTTGCAGCAACTTCTGGTGAAAAGCGTAATAAATTCATGAATTTAGCTGCATACTCTATGACAGAGAGAGTTTCCTGCTTCAGGCTGAAAAATTCAGTTGTCCTTTGGATCTTGAACGTGTGAGGATAGAATTGTTTATTAAACAATTCCTCAAATTCCTCCTAGCCCAGGCCTTGATTAAGCTTAGCCTGCATCACCATCTCCCACCACTGTCGTGCAAGATCCTCCAGCATATATGTCGCCAACTTTACTTTCAACTCTGCTGGTGTGCCAATGAAATCAGAGATACGATTCATCCTTCTTAGCCACACCTCCGCCTTTTCTAGTTCAGAATCACCCTGAAAGATGGGTGGATTCTGCTTCTGGAACTGAATGGAATGGTCTACGTGTCTTGACTCATCCCTCCGATTCCCCATGTCCACAACCTGGAATGCTTGAACAATACTCTAAAACAGCTCTCGGTTTACATGTGGTTCAGGTGCAACCACATTCTCTACAGCCTCTTCCATTTGGTTTCTACGATGCCTAATGGGTGGCATTTTCTATTCAAACAACGCAGGCCGTCAGTCTCACTTCCTAGCAACTTAAGTCTTAGCATTTCAAATTCTATCACATCAACTATCACCACATTATTTTCAAAACAACATTTTCCCACATTCAATCATTTTTTGAAAACATTCAACATACTTTTGAAAATCAATCTATTTTCAAAATACACCAAATACCATGTTTTCAAAGTCTTTTGGTTGTAAACAATTCCTGCATGTTTCAAAATTTGTCACCTTTCACAAAATTCTTACTCATTCATCACAATGAGATATGAAATCCTAGTGGGAATTCATTCCTTTATAATGCATGTCATTCTCATCTCATTGGCTAAACCCATGACAATGTGATTTCCAACATTCTAGAAGTGTATCCAAAACACTTATGTACCCAATACCCTGGTAACTTGAAGTTCAACATAAACGGGTTAGATACGTCCTTTTATGCTATACATTTCAAGTTCCGACAATCCTAATCCTGTCTAAGATGACCACCCAAGGAATAGAAAAGAATTAATTTCAACTCCAAGACTAAGAACATCGATGACTACTTGTTAGGCAAGGACCGAACAAGCTGATACCATTTGTAATGACCCGTAAATTCTCATTGTCTTGAGAGATCAATGAGTCATTACTAGGCCTTAAGAGACATCCCCAAGGCGCTAAAGGTTGGCAATAAATGCCGAAGGGTTTCAAAATACATGGAAAATGATTTACCCTTTAACTGAAAACAACCAAAAAACAACGCAAACTAGATAAACATATCCAAACAACCACTATATGATGCATGATTTAAAACCAAAACAACTCAACCACTATTTTCATAATAACCCAACCAAGTGAAACAACGGAGAAAAAAAACCAAGTCAGACTAAACAACAAAAAGACAACTACAAGACTTCAAGACAACAATACAACTCCATGCTCCACAAGCTCCAATCTCCAACATCACGAACCAGACCAAGAGTCATGATGTAGTGCTATAAACATGTGACACTTTACCTTTGCCAACATCCCGGTATATGACATCTGTAAAAGCACCATCGTGCCAAAGTAGGGGGTGATTAATGAAACTCAGTAAGTTTTCCCCGATGACTTCCCAACCCATGCCTCTAGGATAAAACATGTTAGCACATTTATATAAAACAATTTATATAAAAAAAATTCCAAAACAGTTCACAATATCGCAAGTTCCATGTCAAAGCCATTTTCCAACAAAACCTATTTTTCCAAAAAAAACCCATATTTCTCAAGAAAATCAACCAAGAAAAGTTTCCAATCAAATTCACATTTCCATTTTGGCACATTCATTCCATTTCACAAATCCACACAATCAACAATTTCACAACCCATGAAATCAATTATGCATGCATCATTATGATAGTTCCATACTCATGAGTGGTCTATCGTCGATATACCAAGTTGTCACAAGGTAATTATTCCCCATGTTCCATTACACTTTTGGCACCGATCACAAGGTCATATTTCAACCAAGCCTCAAAAATGCAATATGAACACACACACCAAGTATTCCCAAAAACCACACCATTTCAACCATGGCAAAACCATTTCAACAAAACACCCTTTTATTGAAAACCCCTTTTTCCCAAAAACGATTTTCCAAATTCCACAAATAAATATTTTAAAATCTCTATTTTAAAATCAAGAGACCAAAACACTTTTCACAAACCATTCTTCCAATTTCCACAATTTCATCAAAACCCATAAATCATCACTAAAAAAGATCTATAACATGTTTTGCACAACAATTTCACAATAAAACCAAGAGATTAAATCAATTTAAACTAAGACTTCAAGTTCTAAGAAATAGGAATCGAGAGTGAATCCACCTACCTCAACAAAATGGGCAGAACTAAGCCACGGACGAAGAACGCTCAAGAACACCGGGTCAAAACTCCAAAACCCACCTTAGATCTCTTCTCCTAACACAACCAAGACCAAAACTTGTCATATTTGGCATCCACACCCTTAGATCTACCCATAAAGGGCATAGATCTAATAAAATGAGAGAAGAGGAGAAGTATATCTAAGTAGATCTAAGAAACTGATCAAGAACGATCACATACCTTAAGAATCCGGCTTTGATTCTCCAAGAGAAGCCTTCGGATTGCCTCCGGAATGCTTGGGAGAAGTATTCCAACCTTCAAGGGAGATTAATCCTGAGTTAGGGCTGCTTAAGAGGTTTAAAAAAGGAAATTAAAGGCAAAAAGAGTTAGATCCACAATTTTAGGATCTAACACTAAGTGACCGCATGGTTAGTCTGCACGGTTTAACAAACCGCGCGCTAACCGTGCGTTAGCTTCTGCCTCAGCCATCCTTCATGCACGACCTCATCGCACGGTTTCCCTTAACCATGCACCGATCGTGAAGAATACATTTCCTCCTCAATTAGACATGCATGGTTTGGCCGCACGGTTTGACAAACCATGCGCCGCCCGTGCGCCTTCCCCTTTGCTTCAAACTTTACTCCAGGATCTCCCGACTCTCTCATACGTCGCCCTTAACTTTTAAAACTAAGAAAAGCATCATGTAAGGGTTACATACCAGAAACCAGGGGTACTACAAATATAAAATTATAATAGGTGTTATTTAGTTAGATTTAATCACATTAATTACATTAATTTCATTTTTAAACTATATTTTAATATAATTTTATTTTTAGGATTTAAAAAACATTTTTTTGAAAACATTTTTAAAGTGCATAATGTTTCTCCATTTTAAATATTTAAAATAACACCTAATGAGGAATGATTTAAATAATATTTAATGTTGATACATCTAGAAATATGAATTTAAATTCATTTAAATATTATTGTGCTTCATATAGTTATTATAAGATCATCATATGCTTGAAAAATACATTTCTTGAAAAAACCTTTTTCCGCCACATCTACAAGTTTAATTTTATATTATGTTCTTCAAATTATTTGAATTTAATTTTATAAAATACATTGCATATTTCAAATCAACATAATTAATATTATATAATAATATCAACTTAATTTTTCAACAGAATGAATAGTAAAAACAATAAAATATATTTCCATGATTAATGTTAAAACTAGTTTATAAGGGGTTAACTAAAGAGGTAAATGAAATAACTTGTTTCTTATTAATTTTAGTTGTTTTAATCAAAACTATCTCTCCTACACACTTTTATTTGTAAATTTTTTAGGTCCTTTTCTTGATAGTGACTTCCCACTATTGAATATTTTTGGATATTTACAAAAATGTCACTCCACCTTCCTTATAAAAGGGTACCCCCTGTCTTCTCCTTAACACAGTTTCAAAACCCATTGTTTCTTAAAATACCTAACCAAATCCCTTACCTACATCCCTTTCCACATCCTATAGAAATTATTTTGATCATAAATCCAATCAAGGGGATAAAATATATTCCTAAAGAGGTGGTCCAAAGTAGATGTATCATTCTTAACCAAGAATCTTTGTTTTATTTCTTCTTCCACCTCTTTCACATCATTATCTATCAAGATGATATAATAAAATTATTATAAAAAAATATACTAATATGTTATTATGGTAATTTAATAACCTAAATCCATCTCCACTTCTATCAAATGGGAAATGAAACCATCTTTCATGTGTACAACGGACTACCACCTCACAAACCGATATAATTCATTAATCATCATCACCTCACATGAATATTTATGTTGATAGATTTAAAGTTTATATATAATATTCATGAAACATTAAGAATTATGTAAAATCAAAATATCATATACTATTTTACATTTCCATCCATTGAAAATGATAATGTTATTCGTGTGTACAGAGGTCTACTGCCTCATGAAGCTATGTGAATCATTTTTTATTACTGCATATCATGGATGGTATGTGTAAGTGTATTTAAGGAAATAATATTTTTTTATGATATAATGATAATTCTAGAAATCTAAAATTATGGTTACCTTATTTTCATCATGAACATTGAAAAATGGAAATGCTACTCATGTGTACGTATGGCCTACCATCTCCATGATTATAACATAGTTCATTATTCATAGCCATATTCAATGGTTGGATTTAAAATTATAATTTATGTATAATAATAATAATAGTTTCATGATTATTAGTCTTCTTATGATGGAATAATTAATCCTTTTACAATGGTTAACACACTGCTTCCTTTTTTAAATTATGAACCGAGCAACCTTAAAACGCCCGACATGGACATAACTGAATAAGTAATTAAATGTATCATTGAAATTAATGAAGTAAATGGTTTAGATATAAGAGTTTAAACATATTAAATTTTATTACAAAAATAATTAATTGATATAATTTTATTATACAGGAGATAAAAAAATACAAATGACAAATTCTAGACTCAATGTAAGGGTTTCATCTCAAACCTTCCTTCTTTGAGAAACATGTTCTTTTATGGACTTATTTTTTATTTAAATTGTGACTATACCACCTCTTTACATATTATAGAATTATAACTTCATACATAATGATATTTTAGTTTACCATTTATCTACTTAATTCATGGGAGTAATGATTCAAAAGTTACTGAATCTCTAAGGGTTTATGTTTCAATCTCATTTTAATCGGGATTGTATATGATTGAATTTTTGTTGTAACAAACTTGACCCGAGTAGCTCAGAGCCGATGTATTGCTCTATTATATTGGAATAGATACAAGATTGAAATCACAAAGGACCAAAATTTTTAGTAGTTTTAGAAACCTAATACATATGTGATAACCATTTTACATTGGGAATATAAAATGAAAAATTATACATAACAATGAAAAATTATCATCATCCTTGAAACATCATTCCAAGAATTCATCATCATATCTTGGGGAAAGGAAAAAAAATAAGGATGAGATAAAATTCTCAGTTTGTGTTAAGTGAAATGTAATATATCACAAATTAATAAATAATAATTATCATGGAAAGGTAAATGACTGAAAAACATGCCAATTAATCAATAACTTGAGCGTAATATAGAAGGAATAAAATATTATCAATAATTAAATATAAGTAATCACATGAGCATGAAACAACACCATTGATATTATAAATATTCTAATAATCAAATGGAATGACAATAATTATTGAATGTATAATGACGGATGTCTGAACTATTGAGATCTATCCTCAAGATAGTTACTATCAAGATCTATCCTCAAGACAGTTTATGTTTGTGGGTAGAAACCCATCTGATTTGGCTAATTGATTCACCTCATGAGACTACCAATTAATCATGGGGATTAATTTAAATGGTCCCCAACACATGTATTAATAGTATAAAGCATTCATTTTATATCTAATAATTGATTCTATTAATAAACTATGTGCCTTATCAAATATCTATATTGAGTAAAGAATACAGATTTATCAATATTTTGCTAATAGATCATATAACATTCAAAGTAAACACCATATATAAAAATGGTATATGATATAGTAAATAATCATATATATCATACAAGAAATTGGATATTTAAAAGAATTATAATTTCCAGTGAAAAATGATTACAACAAAGTGATTGTTTCAAGGAAAAGTTAACAATCACAAAAATAATTGAGATTGTACAATCACTTTTACCACTTGGTAATTTTCAAATAAAATCCCCTTGGATGAGATAATTCAAAGTGGAACTCAAAATAACATGAATTATGAATGAATCATGATATTTCATGTCTAATGGGAAGTATATACACCGCCTAAAATTAAATTGGTTCATAAAAACAAATAAATTTCAAAGGAATGTAAATTGTGATGAAATCCCTTAGCTTAGGCTTCATTTTGGTTGAACTCCATTTAACCTACTATATAATGGTTTTAATAATTTAATTAAATTATAATATAACCATATTAATATATAAAATATCATATGTGATCCTTTTATAACATCTTATCAATAGTTTGTTAATAATCTTTTATTATGTTTATTGTTTTGGGTGTTAATTTCCTTTTTTCGAGTATGTTCTGACTTGTTATTTTTTTAATATTACATTGATAATGATTTAATATTTTATATAATTTAATCCATTATGTGATAAAATATATATTTATAATTTATTTAATTATAATAATCCATAAAATTTAGTGATAGAAAATGAAACGCATCTATTATGGAGACGGTAAGTCGTACGTACGCATGAATGCTGCTTAAAATTTCTTATCATATTAAAAGAAATAAAACTAAATGATATATATTGATATTATCATTTAAGTATATTTTTTATTTAATATATTTCATATATGTTTATTAAACCCATCCTTAATACACTCCATGTAAATTGTGAATGAATCACATCGCTTCATGAAGTGGTAGTTCGTCGTACACCTGAACGACGTTATCGTATTCCAAAAAAATGGAAAGCATGAAGGTATGTGTTATATAAAAATTATAGAAGAATAAATAAATCATAAATACCATAAATATAATTTATAAATTGTATTTCCTTCATTCTTCCCAACCTTGAAATGTGGTCATGGAAAAACGTACGACATTGATTCACGAGGAGATAGTCTTTCCTACACATGAATAATGATTTTGTAACCTATTTGATGCAAGTGTATAATGGTTTAGGTGATAAAAATAACATAAAAACATCTTATTATAATTAATATACTAATTTTATTTTATAATCATGGTACTAAAATTATTTAAGGAGGTGGAGAATGAAATAAAATAAAACCTTTTTTAGAAAAACATTACCTCTTCTTCAGGTATCCTCTGTAGGTTTGAATTAATTCCATTCTATGTTGGATTTATGACCAAGATAAGGCTTCTAGGATGAGGGGAGGGATGTTAAGAATTTATTTGGTCATATCCTTGATAAACCAAAGTTGTTTGAGAGGTGCGAATAAGGAGGAGAGGTGGTGGCATTTTATAATTGGGGGAGAGGAAACAATTGGCATTTTTAAAAAGAAGTTAGGCGCACCCACTTTTTTATAGAACAAGTGCATAAAATATTAAATAAAATTACATAAAATATGTTTAATGGTCTAAATAGTACCATTAAATAGGTATTAGACAAGTTTAGGATCATTTTTACACCTTATACACAATGTTTAACCACTAAGTAAACTAATTTTTACTTTAATCACTATAATTGATATTAACCACATTCACTTGTCATTACAGTAAAAAATTAATTTGAACTTATTGTAAATTATAATTTATGAGTATTAAAAATATGGAACAAATTTTTACAAATTAAAATCAAAGAAATGATAGAAATTAAATTAAAATTAATTCTGTAAACATGTCGTGAAAACAAGTTTTTAAAGTGAAAATGTTCAAATGTTTACTAAATTTTTATATCTAAATTCAATATAAATATGATTACAATGACCTATATTGTATTAATAGATTTATTATTGATCTATTATAACTTCAAAACAAATTATAAGTAAAATTTAACATTATAATTTATTTAGACGAAAAAGAACATTTCAATTAAAATTCAATATTTTTTACTATTCATCAAAAAAATGAAACTTTTCATAAAAATATAAAAAAGTAAGCATAAAATAATTTTAAAACTTCTAAATAATAATTAATGGTATTTTTTCAAATAAAATATATAAATGTTTTAAAATTTAGCTTTAAAACAAGTGCGCCAATAACAGATGGCAAAATTGTCTTTATAAAAATATAGCTTTTTATGTGTAAAATTGGATTTATTCTTATCCTATGCTTAACAAATATATTTGATGAATATAAAAAAATATTGAATATATAATATATAAATTTTATTTATATCATTCTATAATAGTAATTAATTTAACTTATTCATAAAAACACCTTTTGGTGCACAAAATGAGTTTTTTGTAAAAACATTACCTTTATATTCCATTAATTTTTATTTTTATTTATAATAAATTAGTAACCAATGAATTAAAACATATATTAATATTTTAGTTAATATTATTCATAACCTCTAATTTAACATCTAGGAGATAATTTTAATTTTAAATAATAATATTAAAAGTATTCATTAAAACTCAATCTTGCGTGTAACACAAGCTGTCAAAAAAGTCATTGATGTGTGTAACGCAATGAAACGCAGTGTTGCATGTATTTCAAGCTATATCATTGATTGAATTTATTTAAAATATATATTAATTATTGTCTTAGGATTTTATATTCCTTTATATGCTTAGTTTTACATTTCATACACACTATTGAGTAAAGAGTTATTCTTTTAAAAAAATTGGTGTGTTACATTTTCCCCAATGTAAATAAATGTTTTCTTCGCGATTTAAACTTGATCTTGGTAATCCAGGGTTTAAAATTTGGAAATTATTTTTTTGGAAAAACCCACATCATAAATGATTTAATAAAATATCCTCTTAATAAGAGTAAAAGGGAAGTATAATGGTTATATAGAATTTCATATTGCTAGGTTTCTATATAGGATAACTTTAGATGGGAAATGATAACATGGACATGGAAGAGAAAACTAACACTAAAATATTAAGGGAGAGTGATAGAGATCATGTTCAGAAGAAATTTAATGACCAAAAATCCATAAACTAACAGTGTGTAAAAGGTTATTGATATAATAAAAAATGATGATAATAGGAAAACATTTTTATTTCAAGACCCTTTTCTTAAGGTTGATGAATTATTTCACTCTCTTAGAATATAAGTAAATTTACTTGGTACATTTCTATTTCAAAAAAAATAATTTCATCCTTTGGTTATTCTTTGATCAATTCACAATTCATCCCTTACTCCATTATATAGATATCCAAAAAATAACTTTTATGCCTGAATTAATAAAATTACACTTTAACATATTATATGATCCATGAAAGGGAAGAAAGATATTCCTCCTGTATTTACTAAAACAAAAATGATTGAAAAAAATTATCCAATAACACTTGAAATTTAGCTTAATCCATTCTTAGTGCTCGTCAAAAATATGTTTGATCAAGTTTAAAAGGAAGGTTACTAAATAAATATTATATTCCCCAAAAAAAATATAGTGGCTCTTAATTTTCACATACCAAACATGTGAATATATTCATCGTGTATTCTCTTGAAAAATGATACTAAATTGAATTATAATAAAACATTATTGAAAATATGAATGATTCCTTATTCCTAAAGTAAAATATAGGTTTATTGATATGTTCCTTAAATAAAAAAATGTCATAGACTTCATCAATGATAGGATAACCAATTTTCAAAAAATTCATTCATTAGTTACAAGGTAGTTAGTAATATCTAATTTACTTTATCCATATTAATCATATCATATCCCAATATCATTTTCTAAATATCAGGAACATATTAAGGGTTATCTTTCCATCAATCATGTACTCTCTAAGTAGTTCAACTTGCCACTGAATTACTTTTCTTGGTACCATTCAATACATGATTTCAAATCCATCAAGAATTACTAAAGTACAATCTTTATACATTTCACAATTATTATAACTATAATATTATCAATAAAAAACTTCAATAACATATTTCCCTGATCCAAATACACAAGAACATTAATCATGTCACTTCAGTTGTATCAATAGCATAAGCTTGACCTTGATCCTTTACCTTATTCTAAGGTATATTCCCTTGATTATTGGGGAATTCATTTGGATAGTGACCCATATTCTTACATTTTAAACAATTAAAATCAGTGTTATATTTCCTCATTTTTCATTATTTTTCCTAGGGACCCTTTTCTCTAAACTTTTAATAAACACCCAATCCCTTTAAGAATTTCCTTGGGTGGTTATTTCAATAGTTATCATGTGTGGTTAAATCCTTTATTCCCTTATTACCTTTATACATTATTTTATCTTCCATAATAATCATCCCTTACTTCAATTTGAAGCCATAAGACTTGTAGAATTATTTCTTTGTCATGATAACACATAAAACTATTTCATCGTATGAAGAAATATTTTTAGACACCACCACCCTTTAGAGAATTGTATTAGGACCTTCAATGAAATAGTTAATCTTACATTATGTGTTTCATATGAAATCCATAACATAACTTGATAACCTTGTAAAGGTAGCTTCATATTATTCAACTCTTTCTTAATCCTTTTTCTTTAAACTAAGGAACTTTATCTTCATATCAATATATTGCTTATAAGGGAAATATTTGTCAATGAATGTATCCTTAAAAGATCTTAATTCTATGATTACTATTTTTTCTTCTTCTCTATTATTCTGGATTAATGACCAATATTGATCAGCATCATCATTGATACAATACACTGCAAGTGTAACCTTTTTTCACCAAATCCCAAAGCCTTAAATATCTTCTTCGAAGACATAATCAATTTCTCATATTCCATTTGATTAGTAGTCCTAATAAATGATGGGGACCACTATCACTTAAAGTGATCCAGCATTTAATAATCTCACTGTGGAATAGGTTTATCCATCCGTACAAGGTTATTTGTCATAACATTATTAATTTTATATAATATATCCATCACTTGATCAGCTGCAATACTAGCTATATCAGCTTCATTAGTAGTGAAACATCTACATTGGATATGGACATTGATAACCTTATTCCTTTTTGGATCCATTTATAAACAATGGAAAGAACTATATTAGATGATAACATTATGTAACATAATGCTTAATCCTGAAACAACTGACATACTCAACATAAAATGATAAATTTATCCATAACTATCCCATAATCATAAATATTGTTTCCTTGGGGATATATTTACTTTTAAATCCTTCATAATGGATTTTAATGAAATTGTGAATTATCCTAAGAATATCCCTCAGGAGTGTCAAACTAGGTGCGAAATAAGGGTCGTTGTGATATACCAGGATACACTTTATTCAATCCTGATGCACCCTTTTTAGATTTACTACCCCTAGGTACATTTTTTTCAGAATCACATCCACTTTTAGTATCTATACAGGGATATATTTCTATGAATAACCGCATAATCTCTTCATTACCAAAACATTAGTATGTTCTTCTATAATTATCTCAAAGTCTATCACAGGGTTATTTTCCCGAATCTATGTTTTCCTAAATCTGGTTCCCAAGATTTCAACTAAACTTCATCTGATGCCAACTATAACAACCCCAACACTAGTAGCCCAGAGTTGATGCATTACTTTATTACATATGCATAGATAAAAGATTAAAATCCCAAAGTACCAAAAATATTATCAATTTTGGAAACTAGATACATACATTATACCCATTTTATATTGTTAATAGAAAATGAAACATAATACATAATAAACTAAAATGATCAACATCCTTAAAAACTCATTCCAAGAATTCATCATAATATATAGGGGAAAGGAAAAAAATCATGGTGTGCTCAAATACTCAGTAAGGGTTAAGTACAATAGAAACTATCACATATCAATAAATAAAAATCATTATTGAAAGGTGAATGACTAAAACACATACTAATGAATAAATAACTTGAGCATAATATGGAAGGAATAAAAGATGATCAATAATGACATATAAATAATCACATGATCTTGAAGCATGAAAAAAATATTATAACTAATATAATATTCGCAAGGAATAACAATAATGATGGAATGAAAAATGATGGACATCTGAACTGTCATGATCTATCCTCAAGATAGTTACTATCATGATCTTTCCCCAAGACAGTTTAATTTTGTGGGTAGAAACCCATCTGATTTGGCCAACAGATGCATCTCATGAGACTACCAATACATTGAGAGGATTAATTTAAACAGTAAAAAACACAAGTCTTTCTATTCTAAAGAATTCCTTGTATATTAAATAATTGGTCTAATTCATAAAAATTGTTCCTTATCAAATATCTGTATTGAGTAAAGGATACAAATTTATCAATATTTCCCAAATAAATCATATAAATTTCAAAGTAAAAACTATTTGTAAAAATGGAATATTTTATAAGAAATAATCATATCAATTATAAAATAATATTTATATTGAAAATAAATATAATATCCTATGAAAAACGATTACAAGATAGTGATGGTTGAAGATAAATTTAGCAATCTCAAAAGGAATTGAGATTGCACAATAACTTTTACCACTTGGTAATTATCAAGTAAAATCTACTTTGATGTGATAATTCATAGTGGAACTTAAAATACAATAAATTATGAATGAATATTGATATTAAATGTAAAAGGGTCAGTATATACACCACATATAATTAAATTGTTTCATTAAATCAAATAAGACTCAATAGAATGAAAATTGTGACAAAATCCCTTACCTTATGCTTCCATTTGGTTTAACACATTTTAACCTCATTTATAATGGATTTAATCATTTTATTAAATTATAATAAAACCATATTAATATTTAAAATATCATATATGTCCCTCTTATAACATCTTATCAACCATTTGTCAATAGTATTATATTATTTTCATTGTTTCAGCTGTTAATCGCATTGTTTTCTGAGTTTGTTTCAACTTGTTATTTTTTGTTCCTCTTAATTAGATCATGATTTAGTAATCTCTAGAATTTAAACCATTATATAAATATCATATATATTTATTATATATGTATTTAGAGTAATCTGTAAAATATAGTGATAAGGAATGAAATGCACCATTCCTGGATATGGTAGGTTGTATGTATGCATGAATACTACTTACCATTTATTTTCATATTAAAAGAAATAAATTTTAACTATATATATGTATATTTACATTTTAGTTTCATTTTTATGTCATATATGTAACATATATTTATTAAACCCATCCTTTATATATTCCATGTAAATCGTGAATGAATCACATCGCTTTGCGAGATGGTAGTCCTCCATACCCAAAAATGACATAAAAAATAATAAAAATCATAAATATAATATATAAATACTCTGTCCATTATTATTCTCAACTATTAAAGGTGGTAATGTAAAAAATTAAGGACATTGGTTCATGGGGCGGTAGTCTTCCATGCACATGAATGGTGATTTCATAACCCATTTGATGAAAGTGTGTAAAGTATTAGGTATTAACCGTAACATAAAAACATCAAATTATATTAAATATATTGAAGTTATTATACAAGAATGATATAAAAATAATTGAAAGAGTTGGAGAAGGAAATAAAATAAAAAAGCTTTTAGAAAAATATTACATCTTCTTCGTGTATCCTCATTAGGTTTTCACTAATGCCTTCCTTAGTAGGATTTCATACAAATATAATGCTTCTAGGTTGAGGGGAGGGATTTTTTGAATTTATTTATTTTGATATTAGATGATCAAAAGTTGTTTTATAGGTGTGAATAATGGGTGGAGGGGGTGTCCATTTATATGTGGGGGAGAGGACACACTTGGCATTTTTGAAAAGAAGTTAGGTGTACCCACCTTTGTACCATAGAATAGGGTTCCATACTATCAAAAATTATATCCTAGAGGTTTAATGGTATAAATATGACCATAAAATGGTTATTGGACAAGTGTAGTGTCATTTTTATACCTTATACTCTAAGGTTAACCACTTAGTAAACTCGTTTATACCTTACTCGTTGTAATTAATTTTAAGTGCATCCATTAATCATTATGGTAAAAATTTAGTTGAACTTATTAAAATTTATAATTTATTCTGATTAAAATATATAATCCATTTTTCTAAATTAAAATCACATAATTATAATAAATTAAATTAAAATTAATCCCATAAATGCGTCGAGAAAATGAGTTTTTAAAGTGAAAATGTTCAAACGTTTACTAAGTTTTTATATATAAATTCATTATAAAAATGATTCCAATTAATTATATTGTGTTGGTGTATTTTTTATTCATCTATTTTTACTTTAAAACCAATTAAAATTATAATTTAACATTATAAATTATTTAGATGAAAAATATGTTTTCAATTAAAATTCATTGTTTTCACTATTCATCAAAAAATGAAACTTCTCAGAATAATACCAAAAAATCACCCTAAGTAAATTTTAACATTTAAATTTAAAAATAGAAGTTTATTTTTTCAAATAAAATTTATTAAAGTGTAAAAATTTAGTTTTATAATAAGTTTTTCATTAAAAGGCGACAAAACCGCATTTAGAAAAATATAGTTTTTTATGCATTAAATTGGACTTGAACTTATCATATACCTATAAAATATATTTTATGAATGTAAAAAAAAGTTATTAAATATATAATATATAGATTTAATTATTATTTTTAATTAAATATAATTAATATAATTTATTTTCATAAAATGCCTTTGGGCGCATAAAAAGAGTTTTTTGTAAAAACATTTCCTTTATATCACATTGAATTCTATTATAATTTATAATGAATTGGTAACAAATTAATTCAACCATATATATTCATAGGTTAGTTAATATTATCCATAACCACCAATTTAAGGTCTAGGTGATAATTTTCATTTTAAATATAAATGTTAATAGTATTTAGTAAAACTCAATCTTGCGTGTAACGCAAGCTATCAAAGAAAGTCAATGTTATGTGTAACGCAAGCTAACTCAGTGTTGTGTGAATTTCAAGATATATCATAGATTTAATTTACTTAAAATAGTAATTATATCATAAAGTCTAAGGATTTTATATTCCTTTTTATGCTTGGTGTTGCGTGTCATACATGTTATTGATGAAAAGGTTATTCTTTTAGAATTTTCATGGTGTTACATCTGTTGTAGGAAATTATTTGATCATTTAATAATAAAACCATCTAATTTTCTTATCTTATGTTTATTCATGAAATTTTCAAGCAATATTATCATTTTACTCTCTGTGGTACATAAATTTATAGAGAAACTATTTTTAAGAAAAACTGACTTTATTTCGCACATCAGTCAAAAATCATTTTTCTTCCATATTAATGTTTTCAAAAAAAATCATGAATATTTTTAACATTCCCCAAATAATTTATTAAAGAAATTTTCACCCTTTTGTGTTTTTTTTTTGAAATTTTTTGGAAGGAATATTCATGTCATTTTCTGAACAAGGAACATTTTTAATTTTTTTACAATAGTTTGAAAGGAGTGCTTCTTTTAACTTATATCGCACATATGGAATTACCCGCTATCAGGACCACTCACTCTTTGAAGCTTAATTTATATACTTCTAAGGTTCATTTTAATAAATATTTTTTCTATAATATTTGGAATTTTTTATTTTTAAGAAGTGATTTCTAAGTGAAAAGGGTGTTTTTTCAAGATGTATTCCATTTAACCTTTTAATTAAATATTAATAAAAAACAACATTTGATGTTATGCATTTCTTCTAAATAATGAATATATTTTTCTCACATATATACATATAATCTCCCTTACTTTGATGGGGTAGTACATGTCATATGTTCATCTCTCAAATGCCTTTATTATGAGTTTTTTTTATTATAATATGATCCAAGATTATGAAACCCATTTTCGTTCAATAGTTAATTCTTATGTCATTCCATATGATTTATTTCCATTTTATTAGACACATAAATCATGAACATATTCTGATGGGTGCTCCCAGATGGCACTGGGTCAGCCTGATATAGCTTATACGATGGGTGTTCCAAGATAGAGTTCTAATTCATTGGGTAATTTTGTTAGTCTCATGAGATTTCATGTATGGAATTATAGAGTAAACCTAATCCATTGTGGAACTTTGTAGTCCATGGGATATTGTCTAGGTGGTTATCCTTTAATCATTTTTATGTCATGTTATATATTGATGCCATATTTCATATGATACCATGTTCTTACGATACCATGATCATTATTTTATGCTCCCATGTGATTACTCATATTCCTTTTATTTTAAGATATTATTTTATACCTATGACTCACATGTTATGTTTTCTTATCATGTTTATTCCCTTACTAGGATTTTTAGAACACCACTTTTTCTAGATATTCTATAGGTTACCCCATGCAGTTTAGGATCTCAAAATGATTTAAGAACACATTATGCATAATAAAATAAAAAGTTTTATTTTAGTCTCACTTTGATGTATTATAAACCTAGATTTCCAAAGATACTATGTATTAGGATCATTAGGTTGTAATTAATGGATGTTTATGTCAAAAATCATGTAAAAATATGTGTAAAAGGCTTGGGTCACTATAGTTTGTATCAGGGAAAAGGTTTAGTTAACCTTTCAAAACAAATATTTGAAAACATTAGTGAGAAACCTAGGGATAAGTCTAAGGAAAATTATAAGTACAAGAAAATATCCAAGAATATTTTTGAAGGATAGGGAGAGTGGTTTCTGAGTAATTACATTCATGTCTATATAAAATAAGTGGATGTAGCCCTGGAAAATTTTTACCAAGAGGTAATGACTATGAAAAGGGAACATTGAGCTTTAATTGATTTTCGCCTTGTGCTTAACAATTGTCACGACCCCCTCCCCACAAAGTGTACCCCACCTGGGCCGATAATGTGAGAAGGGAGACAATGACCCCTGAGTCCCACCTCTAGTAGGCCCCGGGTTGACGACAAGCACCGAGGGTATAGTAAACACACAGATGGGAGGCATTACCCTCTAAGAGAACACATGTGAAAGAGAGAGATAAGATAGACACCAAACAACACCAGATCAGACTAGAATATAAAAGAAAACCCAAGTACACCAATGTAATTTCATGCAAAAACTACTACAACTGAAAGGGGGAAAAACTGCAAGTGCCAAAAGAAAGTAAAATAGCAGTGACCACAAAGCCCGAACAGCTCCTGCAAAAACCCACAAGCTCATAGTAACCATCCTGATCTCCAACCTACTCCAAGTGACATGAAAATAGTTTATAACATAGGGTGAGTATAACAGTATACTCAGTAGGATCCTCCCCGAAGCCTCTCGTGCAAAAGTAAAGAAAGCATGTTAAAGCACAGTGAACAACAAGTGAAACTAACTCATCACCTAAATAGGTATACTAAGTTCCCAACCTCACCATGGCTACTCTCACCAAGTATTTCATACAAGAGTATATAATATAATAATGAATAGTCAAGGGTACCCCGCTACTACTTCCTCACTGGTTTTCCACTTTTCCCCAACGTCGCACGTCCTAAGCATCTCTCTCCAAAAATTCTAGCCCATAGACACCTGGGCAAAGCACCACAATATGCACCTCGTGCAACTCACCACCATGTCTACATAACCAAGAGTAACCAGGTAGTTTCTGGGAGCCACCACAGCCCATATAACGTGTATCATACATCAGGTATTATACCGCAAGCCATTATAGCACATACGCCGAGTAAGGATCCTCAAACCATCATAGCCTATAAACATTATACCTATAGTAGTCCAAAGGAAACTATATCTAGAATATATGTGTGTGAAATAACCACAATCCATAACATCCCTCTACACACGTATATGGGAAAACTAACTGTCGTGCATACCTGCACAAGTAACTATCAAGAGAAGAGTGTGGGGGCAAAGGGGGTAGTCATCCATCCATCCTCCCACCGGGATGTTGGGTAAAACACCCTCCTAGAGCTCAGAATCCTTGGGATGTTGGTTGCCCTAACCGACAGGGTGGAGTAGCATATAGAAACACAAAAAGTACATGATATAATATAACTCGCAACCACACTATGGGAAAAACCTAGTCATAGACACAACTGTAGCTAACGTCTCTCAGACTCCCGACTTCCACTGCTAAGACTAGATATCCTATAAGCACATAACCATTTAAGAAGCATTATTAAATCATATTATCCCTTTTTCTCAGTTACACTTTATGTTAATTAATCATTTAATCATTAATTAACCATTTTCATTTCAGCATTTCATTTCAAAACCCACAACACAAAGTTCCATGCCCTCCTGGCATAACTAACCAAGTCTGTAGTTCTTCAGAAGCATAACCATAGCATTGCCTCCCAGCAAACTCCAACCCCATGGGTTCAACATCATTTATTCAATTATTTATTAATAGCTTTACAATTTCCCCTAACTCTAGGAATTCTAGGAAAAGAAACCTATGCTTCCAAACACAGAGGCTCAACACGGTGAGTAGAAGAACTACACGTCGAGTATTGCCTCCTATAGGAGGAGTGTAGAACCAACCATCCTCGAGAACCTAAATGTGGAAAACACATGTCACACCCCACGCGTCTTCACCTCTTTTGGATGGAGGGTTTTCAAGACCATCTGCCTCAAGCAGTGGGGAAAGTAAGTAGATAAAAAAACAATAGGTTCAAGAAACAATCAACATTCACATCAACGGGTAAGCCCAGCTTCAACCCATTCCATCATCTATGGTGTCCTCCCCGACACCCATATGCATAAACTGGTGCATCTCGCCTCTCTAGTCATCAACTACTGCCACAACCACTGGGCCTCCCTACCCCACATATCACAATGGACCTCTAGGATTAGTCATCCCAGGCTCACATCACAACTAAAGCAGCAGGAAAACAAAACGACTAGGAAATTGGGCTCTTGGCCCCAAGAAATCAAGAGGGTAACTCAGAACCCTACAAGGAATTATCATTTATCACACAACTGTTATTTATTCCATATTGAATTAACCGAATCAATTAAACATGCTCATCGGCATCAATTTAATAATCAAAAGTTTATAGCAAGACAACCAGATTCAAACATGCCTCTTTAACTTTAGCCAATTAATTTAAAATTAGTTTCGGGTTTAAGTTCTTTACCAATTTCCATCAAGAACGAAAGGCTAAACAAGGAAAGCATATATATCACACTATCTAGCAAAACAAGAGTCAATAACATACGATTGATAACAATTTATTTATCTGGTTCAAATATTTAAGATGTCAATTCCATTGTGATCCAAAGGGCTAAAACATGCTAACCCTACGTTGGCACGTAAAATAAAAGAGAAGCCACGAATCCCCTACCTTGAAAGGTCGTCGACACTCTTCGCATGAGAATGGATCATGCAACGGATCTCCAATTACCCCTCCCGCAAGAACTGCATCCATCCGAGAACACCGTGGAACCACCGCATCAACAACAACTGAGATAATCCCCATTAGAAACATGGGAGATCATCCGCCCTTGCATGGTAGGAGGGAAAAAAGGAAAAAGAGATAAAACTGGGAGAAACCACAAGAAAACGAAGGAAAAAACACAACTTGGATCAAGTCGGTTCACCACGGATCGAAGATGGAAGCCTGAGATCGATTCAAGTTGAAGGGATCTCTAAAACACCAAGAAGGGGATGGTTAGGTCACCTAGGAAGAGAGAGAGAGAGAAGTCACAACTGTATGGTTTGACAACTAAAGCGGCTGAAATGTTCTTTAAAACATATAGTGTCAGGACTGTTCATGATGTGAACTCCCTAGTCACGTCATGAGAGGCTTAGAGGTCGGTTTCCACCGAAAAACCCTTCGCCTCCTCATTTTACTTTATTTTCAGCCCCGAAACATTTCACATCATGATGCCCTACTATCACGTCGTGAAACTCTCAGTCACGTCGTGTAACCCCTTGTCACGACGTGAAAATTCCATGTTTCCATCTTTTAGCAGCAAAGTCCCTCTCGACTTCCTCTAAGCCTCCTTCATCCATGGATACACACAAAAGGGTCGATCCACGTGGATTCGGGTCTTTACATCAGATACCTCTCAAAACATTCTCATCAACGAGAATCCAAAACCAACCCAAAAGAAAAGTGGGGTCTAAAAAACCACCCCGTAAGATACTTCTCAGGGGAAAACCACCCTGAGTTGTTTGAAATGTGGAACAAAACCTTGACATCTGAGATCAAGGGAACAAACATTCCATATCCAAACAATTCAAGTATAACATCATATCAAAGGTATAGAAATGAAAGGATCAAAAAAAACTCCGCACAAAAACTTAAGACAACTCTGGGTACTGGACATGTATCTGGGACTCCCAGTCCCAAGTACTCTCCTCGATACCACCATGTCACCACAAGACACGAACCAAGGGAATAGAAAGTCCATGCAACACCTTCTCCCTGTGGTCCTGGATCTCCATCGGTCGTTCCTCGAAGGTCGCATCATCGTCAACATCGATCTCGCTCCAATCAATGACATGCGAGTCGTCATGAAGGTAACAAAAGAGTTGTAATACATGGAAAACATCATGTATCCAGCTCATCTACGGGGGAAGTGCTATCTGATATGCCACGTCTCCAACACGATCCAAAACCTTGAAAGGACCAACAAATTGGGGAGAAAGCTTACTCTCACGACCGAACCTTCGCTGCCCACGATGGGGATCCACCTTCAGAAACACATGATCCCCAACATCAAACTCTAAGGGTCTCATCCTTTGATCGGAATATGATTTCTGACTATCCTGTGTTGCCTTCGTCCTCTTATGAATCACCTGGACCATCTCTGTCATATTCTGCACTAGTTCTGACCCGAGAATTGATGACTCTCCAACCCCAGTCTAGGACAACGGAGAACGGCAAGGTCGACCATACAAGGCTTGAAATGGCATCATACTGATGGTGGAGTGGAAACTATTGTTGTAAGAAAACTCTACCAAGGGTAAGTGTCTCATCCACGAACCTCCAAAATCCAGGACACAAGATCAAAACATGTCTTCAAGAGTCTGGATGGTTTGCTCTGTCTGACCATCCGTCTGCAGATGAAAAGCATTGTTAAGGCATAGTTGAGAACCAAAAGCATTTTGGAGACCTCTACACACCCTGGAGGTAAAACAGGGATCTCAATCAGAAATGATCGTCCTTGGGACTCCATGAAGTCTCACCACCTCCTCCAGATACTGCCTCAACAAAACTTCCACTGAGATTGACTCTTTGATCGCTATGAAGTGAGATGATTTTGTTAAACGATCAACTACCACCCAAATAGCGTCATGTCCTCCCTAATCTTGAGGTAAACCAGTAACAAAGTCCATTGAGATGTACTCCCACTTCCACTGAGGAACATCTAACAGTTGGAGTAGACCACCAGGAACATGGTGTTCAGAATTCACCTTCTAGCAGACCAAACAACGAGACACAAACTCTGCAACTGTACACTTCAACCCAGGCCACCAAAACTAACTCCTCAAGGCTCGGTACATCTTTGTCAAACCAGGATGCACCGCTAAAGGTGAACTATGGAACTCTCTGAGAACTGTGACACGCATGGAAAAAGGAACAAAAATTCTTCCATGATACAACACTCGGTGTTGTTCATCCTCAGACCAACCATCAGGGGCTTCGCCACAAACAACTCGGTCTCTCCATACCTCTACCTCAAGATCCCCCAACTAGGATTCTTCCACCTACTGCACCAGAGATGAACACACCGTCATCTGGAAAAGACAACCTCTGCCCCCAACTTCTACCATAACAAGATGTAATGCTGAAAGTTCCTCCATCACTCTCCAGGAATCACCAGATTCACGCACTGCATCACTATGCGACTTCTTGCTCAGCGCATCAGCCACAACATTCCCTTTACCAGATGTGTAAAAAATCTCAAAGTCATACTCCTACAAAAAACTCCATCCACCGTCACTGGTTCAAGTTCAAGTCACACTTGGAGAAAACATACTTTAGGCTCTTATGATTGGTAAAGACCACGAAGTGCTCACCGATAAGGTAATGTATCCAAAACTTTAGAGCAAACACCACGGCTGACAACTCAAGATCATGGGGGGCATGGTTACGTTCATGGGGACACAACTGTCGAGACCCATAAGAAATAACTGACCTCTGCTATATTAGAACACAGCCTAACCCCAGATGCGAAGCATCACAGTAAACATCAAACTGAACTCCTTCAGCTGGAAGACAAAGAACTGGAGTACTTAATAACTTCTCCTTTAGATACTCAAAATTTGTTTGACACTAATCAGTCCACATGAATGCATGATCCTTCCTGGTCAATGTTGTTAGAGGAGTCGCAACCTGAGATAAATCAGCCACGAACCTCCTGTAATAGCCTACAAGACAAAGGAAACTCCATACTTCTGAAACTGTCTTGGGGGCTACCCAAGACACAACTGATTCTATCTTTGATGGATCTACAGCTACTCCCTACTGAGATACAACATGCCCCAAGAAACGGACTTCTCGAGCCCAAAACTCACACTTTGACAGCTTCCAAAACAACTATTGATGACGTAGAACTCCCAAAATGGCATGTAGATGTTCTGCATTCTCTTCCTCAGATGAGGAGTACACAAGGATATCATCGATGAAAACCACCACAAACTTATCCAGGAACTCATGGAACACAGTATTCATTAACCCCATGAACATAGCTGAAGAATTTGTCACACTGAATGACATCACAACGAACTCGTAATGCCCATGATGACAACAAAAAGTAGTATTTGGAATATCCTCATCTCTTACCCGCATCTGATGTTATCTTGACCGCAAATCGATCTTTGAGAACCAACTTTCACCCTTCAGTTGATCGAAGATATCATCAATCCATGGAAGAGGATAGTGGTTCTTCACTGTCACTTTGTTCAAGCGACGATAATCGACACACAACCGCAAACTGCCATCAGCCTTGTTCATAAACAAAACTGGTGCACCCCAAGGTGACACACTTGGTCAAACAATACCACACTAAAACAAACCATCAAGCTGTATACGTAGCTCTCACAACTCAGAAGGGTTCATCCTATATGGAGACATAGAGATAGGAGATGTGCCTGGTTGTAGCTCGATCCCAAACTCGATCTCCCGTCGAGGGGGTAAGGCTACAACCTCTTCTGGAAATACATCAGAGTACTCCTCCACAACCCTGAGGAACACTAATGAATGGACCTCTGAAGAACTCAACATTAGCTCAGCCATCAAGGATGATAAGGACGGAACATGCCTCTGACCCATTCGAGGGTCTCGCTCACTAACAAACACTGTTGTCTCTCCATCAACATCGAAGAATGTGATCTGCCTCATAAAGAAATCCATAATAGCATGCACCGAATATAACCAATCCATGATAAGGATGACATCATATCGTTGTATATGTAAACATTGGAAATCTCTCCAAGAGTGGTGCTGCCCCAGCACTAGCTCACAGTCTCTACATACTTTAAACAAGTCAGCTCGACCTCCAACTGGCGTAGTCAACACCAAGGGCACTGGAAGCCTCTCTACCTCAAATCCCAAAGCATGGATAGGGGTAGGTAATTTGAAGGAGTGTGTCACTCCTAAATCAAACAAGGCATACACCCAAGTAGAAAACAAGAAAAGGGTACCTCGAACGACGTATGGCTCGCCTAGAGCTGGCAACACTAAAGCATGAAGCTGACCACGACCAGCTCCACAGCCTCTCTGACCCTACTGGAGACCACCTCCACAGCCGCGCTCTACTCTATGAGGACGGGGAGCATCTCGTGGTTGTCCTCCACCTGCCCTATCTGCTCTCTGCTGATCCAAAGCGGGTGCAACCTACTACTGCTGCCTCGGCTGAAACTGTCTCAACAGAGGAACCTGGAGCGGAGCACCTAACACACGATGACCGCCCTGGAAGGTCAGATAGTCTCGTTGCTGATGCCCTCGGCCTCCACAAGAAAAACAAGAGCCTGATCCTCTAGCATACATATAAGAGTCGCCGCCACTGTAGAAACAAGACTTTGAGGGCTAGGACCTACCCCCGGTCGAACAAAAACTCTTCTGTCCTGAAAACCGAGAACCCCGGACCACAGCTTTACTTCGTGGGAAATCCTGACAACTCCCCTCTCATGATGATCCAGTTCTGGAAAGTGTCCTCTCAATGACCTATGCTCTTTCCAGCACCTTGAGATATGTCATTAGTATAAATGGGGTGACCTGGCGCTGGATCTCTGGACGCAAGGCCTCCTCGAAATGCCTTGCCCTAGCCTCCTCATCTGGCAATAGGTCTGAAGCATATTGTAAAAGGTTCCTGAAATGGATTTTGAACTCTCGCACAGTGGAGCTGCCTTGCCGGAGGGTAAGCAGCTCTTGGAGACTAGCCGCCTTCACGGTCGAAGAAAGAAAATCAGCTCTGAACTACTCTCGGAACTTCTCCCATGAAATTGTCGACTCCTCGCAATCCCTAAGGAACAAGAACCACCACTACCTCGCTGCCCCATGCAGCATTGTCACATCCAACGATACCCAGTGCTCCTTACGAGCACGGATCGAACTAAAAACTATCTCAACCTCTTCCAACCAGTCTTCTGTGACTGTATATGAAATGAATTCCTCATACTTCTGTAGACTCTGGCGCTGAAACTCTCGGAGGGTCCTCCAAGTGTCATCACCGTCAACCTCTACTCTACGGCGATCTGCTAGTGAAACTTGTTGAACATCTTCTGCGTGAACCTAATGAGGACATCAACCTAGAGCTATACCTGCAAAGTAACAAACAATTAGAGCTCCTAAACCTGGAACATGAAAGACCATAACATTATTTAATTGTTTTCTTTTATTCATTTAGGTTAACCTATCCAAAGGTACACCCATTCAAACACAGGTGCAAAGAATAATGATGCATGATCCTTTCCTAGTTTTTTACCATGCATATCACTTCATTTAGTAGGTGATGTAAGCTTAAAGGTCTGTGCATCAGATCACAGGGGGCCCGAAATACCCGTGTCTCAGCCGGTCTCCCATGCTTACAGTTCTTACTAAACTTAGCTGATATCGTTGCCCTACCAACCCATGTAACCTCACCTGTGCCTAACTCCAAATTTCATCATATCCCTCAACCAGACCTCTAATACCACTCTATCATGACCCCCTCCCCACAAAGTGTACCCCACTTGGGCCGGTAATGTGAGAAGGGAGATAATGACCCCCGAGTCCCGCCTCTAGTAGGCCCCGGGTTGGAGAAAAGAATCGAGGGTATAATAAACACACATATGGGAGGCATTACCCTCTAAGAGAACACATGCGAAAGAGATAGATAAGACAGACACCAAACAACACCAGATCATACTAGAATATAAAAGAAAACCCAAGTACACCAATGTAATGTCATGCAAAAACTACTACAACTGAAAGGGGGGGAAAACTGCAAGTACCAAAAGAAAGTAAAATAGCAGTGACCACAAAGCCCGAACAACTCCTGCAAAAACCTGCAAGCTGGTAGTAACCAGCCTAATAGCCAACCTACTCCAAGTGACCTGAAAAATAGTTTATAACATAGGGTGAGTATAATAGTATACTCATTAGAATCCTCCCTGAAGCCTCTCATGCAAAAGTAAATAAAGAATGCTAAAGCACAATGAACAACAAGTGAAACTAACTCGTCACCTAAACAGGTATACTAAGTTCCCAGCCTCATCATGGATACTCTCACCAAGTATTGCATACAAGAGTATATATTATAATAATAAATAGTCAAGGGTACCCCACTAATACTTCCCCACTGGTTTGTCGCTTTTCCCCAACGTCGCACATCCTAAGCATCTCTCTCCAAAAAGGCTAGCCTGCAGACACCTGGGCGAAGCACCACAACATACACCTTGTGCAACTCACCACCACGTCCACACAACCAAAAGTAACCAGGTAGTTTTTGGGATCCACCACAGCCCGTATAACATGTATCATACATCGGGTATTATACCTCAAGCCATTACATCCCATACACCGAGTAAGGATCCTCAAGCCATCACAGCCTATACACGTTATACCTATAGTAGTCCAAAGGAAACTATATCCAGAATATATGTGTGTGAAATAACCACAAGCCATTACATCCCTCTACACACATATATGGTAAAACTAACTGTCATGCATACCAGCACAAGTAACTACCAAGAGAAGAGTATGGGGCCAAAGGGGGTAGTCATCCATCCATCCTCCCACTGGGATGTTGGGGAAAACACCCTCCCAGAGCTCAGAATCCCCGGGATGTCAGTTGCCCTAAATGACAGGGTGGAGTAGCGCATAGAAACACAAAAAGTACATGATATAATATAGCTCACAACCACACTATGGGAAAAACCTAGTCCTAGACACAACTGCAGCTAACGTCTCTCGGACTCCCGGCTGCCACTGCTAAGACTAGATATCCTATAAGCACACAACCATTTAAGGAGCATTATTAAATCATATTATCCATTTTTATTAGTTACGCTTTATGTTAATTAATTATTTAATCATTAATTAACCATTTTCATTTAAACATTTCATTTCAAAACCCACAACACAAAGTTCCATTCCCTCCTGGCATAACTAACCAAGTCTGTAGTTCTTCAGAAGGATAACCACAACATTTCCTCCCAGCAAGCTCCAACCCCATGGGTTCAACATCATTTATTCAATTATTTATTAACAGATTTACAATTTCCCCTAACTCTAGGAATTATAGGAAAAGAAACCTATGCTACCAAACACAGAGGCTCAACATGGTGAGTAGAAGAACTACACGTCGAGTATTGCCTCCTATAAGAGGAGTGTAGAACCAACCATCCTCGAGAATCTAAATGCAAAAAGCATGTGGCATACCCCATGTGTCTTCGCCTCTTTTGAAAGGAGGGTTTTCAAGACCATCTACCTCAAGAAGTGGGGAAAGTAAAGCCGATAATAAAACAATAGGTTCAAGAAACAATCAGCATTCACATTAACAGGTAAGCCCAGCTTCAACCCATTCCATCATCTGTGGTGTCCTCCCCAACACACATATGCGTAAACGGGTGCATCTCGCCTCTCTAGGCATCAAATACTGCCACAACCACTGGGCCTCCCTACCCCACATATCACAACGGCCCTCTAAGCTTAGCCATCCCAGGCTCTCATCACAACTAAAGTAGCAGGAAAACAAAACGACTAAGCAACTGGGCTCTTGGACCCAAGCAATCAAGAGGGTAACTCAGAACCCTACAAGGAATTATCATTTATCACACAATGGTTCTTTATTCCATATTGAATTAACCAAATCAATTAAACATGCTCATTGACATCAATTTAATAATCAAAAGGCAAGACAACCAGATACAAACATGCCTCTTTAACTTTATCCAATTAATTTATAATTAATTACGGGTTTACGTTCTTTACCAATTTCCATCAAGAACGAAAGGCTAAACAAGGACATCATAGATATCACACTATCTAGCAAAACAAGAGGCAATAACATACGATCGATAACAATTTATTTATCTAGTTCAAATATTTAAGATGTCAATTCCATTGTGATCCAAAGGGATAAAACATGCTAACCCTATGTTTTCACATAAAAGAAAAGAGAAGCAACAAATACCCTACCTTGAAAGGTTGTCGACACTCTTCGCACGAGAACAGATCATGCAACAGATCTCTGATTACCCCTCCCGCAAGAACTGTATCCATCCGAGAACACCGCGGCACCACCGCATCAACAACAACCAAGAGAATTCCCATTAGAAACATGGGAGATCATACACCCTCACATGGAAAGAGGGACAGAAGTAAAAAAGAGATCAAACTGAGAGAAACCACAAGAAAACGAAGGAAAAACACACCTTGTATCAAGTCGGGTCACCACGGATCGAAGATGGAAGCCTGAGTTTGATTCAAGTTGAAAGGATCGCCAAAATTCCAAGAAGGGGATGGTCAGGTCGCCTGGGATGAGAGAGAGAGAAGTCACGGCCATAGGGTTTGACAACTAAAGCGGTTGAAATGTTCTTTAAAACATATAGAGTTAGGACTGTTCACAACGTGAACTCCCTAGTCACATCGTGAAAGGCTTCGAGGTCGGTTTCCGCCGAAAAACCCATCGCCTCCTCATTTTATTTTATTTTTAGCCCCAAAACATTTCACATCATGATGCCCTACAATCACATCGTGAAACTCTCGGTCACATCGTGTAACCCCTTACCATGATGTGAAATTCCCCTATTTCCAGCTTTTAGCATCCAAGTCCCTCCCAACTTCCTCTAAGCCTCCTTCGTCCTTGGAAACATGCAAAAGGGTCGATCCATGTGGATCCAAGTCTTTAAAACAATGGTCCTTATTTCACACCTGGTTTGACACTCCCTTGGGATATTCTTATGAAATTCACAAAATCTATAGGAGCCATTTTGAAAAAATTGAAAAAATTGTAAGGTTAGAAAACCTAATAGGAACGATTACCATGGAAAATGTGGATTGAATCCTAGAGGCCCATAAGTGAGGGAATCCTTATAATTTACAAGTTATTCTGATTAGATTTATAAGTTTCAAATAGTATGTTAATGTATTCTAATATAGTTATTATTCTTTTAGTTAATAGTGGTAAATTGGAGAAACCATGACAAAAACCAATATTATATGCAATGTGATGATTTACCAAATGATATTCCTATCATTTTGGTTGTGGGCATAGAGAAATTCATGTAATTACTATCTCAATAAGCTCAAGTTAAGAATAATAACATGAATCATGTGAAACAAACTCCTCCTCTTAAGAAGGAGCAAGTTACAACATTGTCTTTAATGTGAAAAAGGACACCTACCTTTAGTGGATTATCTTATTCCCTTATCAATGAAAAATGGATTAACTTCATTGAGAATATATTATTTTTTGTCCAATGTATAGAGAAAGAGAATATTGTGATGGATATTTTTAACATTGAGGGAGAAGAAGATCAATGATGGAAATAGATCATGAAGACAAATTCCAAAGAGCATAAAGATTCTATAGAATGGGAAGACATTAAGAAAATATTTTTCAATAAATATTTTCCCCAAACTCTCCATATTAAAATAGAGAGGGAGTTACTTGGTCTGAAGTAAAAGGAAAATGAGTATATCAGGATGTATGAGACAAAATTTATAGGGATTTCATGGTACATCTTCATCTTTTTCATCAACATTTAAAGTAAGGTAGATCACTTATTTAGTGTTTTATATCCAAATCTATGAAAATAATTCACTACTGGAAAATCTAGCTATACCAATGATTTTATACCACCATTGGTATAGATACCATAGAGAGACCCTATACCAATGGTTTTTTCAGAACTGTTGGTATAGGTCACTTGTAGATACCCTATACCAACGGTTTTCCCAAAACCATTGGTATAGGTCACTTATATGGAGCTATACCAACCGTTTTCCAAAACCGTTTGTATAACTCTATTGTAGAGACCCTATACCAACAGTTTTTCAAAAACATTAGTATAGCTCAAAAATGAAAGTACATATACCAACAGTTCTCAAAACCATTGGTATAGGTCCATACCAACGGTTCTCAAAACTATTGGTATAGGTAACCATATTTTTTATGGAGTCTATTGTAAAATAACATTAAATAAATAAAAATTTAATATTCTTGTAAATATACATATATATATTTATGGAATTATGTTCACAAAATTCATCTTAAGTTAGTGGTTAAGTCGTTAGATTATAAATGGGAGGTGCTGGGATCAAAACCAAGCTAGGTTATATTTTTTACATTATCTGTACCAATGGTTTTTATAAACCGTTGGTATAGGGTTTTCATATAACCTATACCAATGGTTTTCAAAACCGTTGGTATAGGTCTATACCAACAGGTTTCTCAAAACCATTGGTATAGTCCTATACCCACACCAAAACACCCAACGACCCTCCAAACCATTGGTATAGGCTATACCAACGGTTGGAGACCTATACCAATGGTTCCAAACCATTGGTATAGGATTTTTTTTCTAGTAGTGATTATCTATTCAGGAATTTGATAGTTATAAAGTGATTGTACGTTGTTCCCTTAATGTTGAAGTGGAGATCGATGACTCCCAATGGTCTCATGGGACTGGAGACCAAAAACCTAAAATGGAGTTTTCTTCAGGATCATAAATAAATAATTCCCAAGGAGGAATGAAAACCCAAAATCCCACTTATCAAAAGTGTGGGATGAAGAATCCTAGAAACTGTCTTATGGGAACTAGGAGATGCTTCAAATGTTGAAAACATGGGCCTCAGGATAATCAGTGACAAATAGAAATTAAGAAACCACTAATGTGGAAGAGGAAATTAAGGTCTAAATAAACACTCATCCTATAATGTAGTGTTTCAACTATAAGGAACATAAGAATTATGAAAGCCAATACCCTGTGCCAATTTTTATTAGAGACAATTAATGAAAATAACCTCCAAGGACTAAAGAGCAAGGAATAGAATATGTTATCACTGCTACTGAGGTGGATCCTAGAAATGATGTGGTGATAGGTACACTATTTATTTATTCAAGAATATAGAAAATACTTTTTCATTCTGGTTCTATGAATTCTTTAATATCATCCAATTTTTGTAGAATTATTCAAGAAGCACCTCATATCATGGGGGTTGAGCTATATGTGAGAACAAAAAAACACAGTGTTTGGTTCATCCCAAATATATAACTAATCCTTGGTCAATGTTTGTGGACTAAATCTTCCAAAAAATCTCATCTTACTTCATTTAGTATATTTTGATGTTATTCTGATCATGGATTGACTATCCTTATGCAAATCCCTCATCAATTGTTGAGAGACGGAGATCACTCTCTACGTCTCAGGCTATCCTCCATTAATACACAAGTGTAAGGTGGACGATGAATCTCTTCTATATTATTTTTTTCAATAATGGATATTATTTCCTTATGATACATCATTTTTATCCCAAATTATTGAGATAAAGTAGATAATCACACATGAAGGTATTCCCATTATGAGAGATTAAACGGATGTATTCCCTGGAGATTTTTATGGTCTTCCTCCTAACTGAGAGGTTGAGTTCTCAATTGAACTTATTCCTAGATGTTTAACCTTATTGAAGACTCCTTATAGTATGGCCATTTTTTATTTGTATGAGATAAAGAATCAATTACAGTAGAGTCTGGAAAAGGGTTTGGTATGCCTGAGTGCTTCACCATGGGTTGAACTTGTCCTCTTCATAATTAAAAAGGATGAGTGAATATATCTATGCATTGATTATCATTAACTCAACAAAATCATGATGAAGAACAAGTTTCCCCTCCCACATATAGATATATTTATTTTATAAACTATTTGGAGATCAATATTTCTCTATGGTGGACCTTTGGTCGGGATGCCACCAATTAATGGTGAAGAAGGAAGATATTCCCAAAACCACATTTGGAATAATTTATGGACACAATGAGTTTATAGTGATTCCTATCAGATTCACTAGTAATCTTTAAATCATTATGGACATAATTAATAGGTTCTTTAGATATTAACTCAACAAATTTTTGATAATATTTATAGATGATATTCTGATTTACTACAAAATCACTGAAGAGCATGAGGAGCATTTGATTACTATTGTAAATGATTTGTAAAAGGAGAATCTATATTAAAAGTATAGTGAACATGAGTTGTGGATTTATGAAGTATCATTCTTGGGGAATATTATCACCAAAAAAAGGATATTTGTGGTCCCTTCTAAGAAAAAGGAAATCAAGAACTGACCTAGACCAGTGTCAGTAATAGAGATCCATAGTATCCTTGGACTAGTTGGGTATTATTTAAAATTTGAGAAAAATATTTCATGATTTTAAAACCCACTAATCAAGATAACAAGAAAGTGAGTAAAGTTTTTCCAAACTATTGAATGTGAAGAGATCTTAAACGAGTTGAAAAAGAGTCTTAACACTACACCAGATCTCATGTTTCCCTCAAAGGGGAACTTTTTTTTGGTTTACAACAATGCTTAAAATAAGGGTTTGGGTTGTGTACTAATATAGATAATAATTTGATAGTATATTCCTTAAGGTAGTTGAAAGTTCTTGAGTATAACTATCCCATGCATGACCTTGAGTTGGATGTAGTGATATTTTCATTAAAGATAAAGAGAAATTATCTCTATGGGGAGAAGTGTGAAATATACATGGATCATAAGAGACTAAAATATTTATTCACATGGAAGGAGATTAACATAAGCTATGGAGATGGATAGATCTTATCAATTACTATGACTTCCCAATCCATTACCATCATGGGAAATGAATCAATGTGGTAGATGCTCAGAGTATAAAGGATCTAAAAATTTTATCAATGAGGAGATTTTTGAAGGATCCAATCTTTTTTAGACTTGTAAATGATGGGTATGGTAATTGTAAATGGATCATCATCCCACCTTGCTCAAATAACTGATCAACTATTCATTATTGAGAGGATTAAGGAGGCCCAGAAACATGAAGAGGTGCAATGTAAAAAAGTTCATGAATAGTCCATAGTTTCACATTGTTAAAGATAGAGGTTTAATGTTTACAACTCGTGTATGTCTCCCATTAAAGCTAGAGTTCAAGAGGAAGGTTTTAATTGATTTTCATAGAACATCCTTCTCGATTCATTCGGAATTACTATGATTCATAGATATTTGAAGAAGAAAATCTGGTGGGATGACATGAAGAGGGAGATTACGGAATTTGTGTCATGATTCATGGTGTTCCAATAAGTCAAGGATGAATGATAGAAGTATAAGGGTATGATGAAACCATTCCCTGCACCATTATATAAATGGGAAAACATAACCATGTATTTCTTCATAGGGATTCCCAGGACACCTAAAGAAAATAACTCCATATTGGTGGTAATCGATTTCCAAACAAAGTCATCGTATTTCATTGGTATCAAGGAAAATTTCTCTCTTAACCAACTCACAGTGATATATGTAACACCCCAAGAATTTACAATAAATTTAATTTAGAATTTATTGCACAAAACAATGAATTTCTCTTAAACAACACTTTTTTATACATTAAACTTAATTTTTCCACTTCTCTATTCTGAATTTTCAGAAATGAACAGACACGGTTGCGATTAGTAAGTTATTTAGAGCCTAATAGAATCAAATTAATTTTTGGTGAATAGTGACCTACCCTTATGAATAGTGACTACCCTTATGAATAGTAACCTACCCTTATTAATAGTAATATGACCCTTATGATTAGTAAATCGTAACCACGCCCATGAATGTAGGCATCTTACAAGTTCAGTTTTAAATTTAAAATTGTTAATTTTTGAATAAATTATTATTTTATTTAAAAGTTAAATTTATCTTATATAGAAAATTATTCTTGAAAAATGGACTTCATTTTTAGATTCTAAAAATCTAAAAATGGTTAGGGTGAATTTTTGGTATTTTTCTGAAATACTTGAATTTTTATGAATAGTGAAATACGGTAAAATATCGTATATTCAATTTATCAGTTAAATACTCTATTTTTGACATCATGGATGATTTAAGCCCACTTGTTTC
Source organism: Viscum album (assembly GCA_963277665.1). Taxonomy (NCBI): domain Eukaryota; kingdom Viridiplantae; phylum Streptophyta; class Magnoliopsida; order Santalales; family Viscaceae; genus Viscum; species Viscum album. The sequence goes on from OY728135.1 coordinate 112,892,552, forward strand.
GAAATCACATGCACAAATAACTATTTAGGGTCACATTAATGATAACTATTCATAGTCTTGGAGAAAAATATTAAAATAATGATAAAAATAATGTAAAATCGCCCCTCTCCTCCACTATAAACCCCCCCCCCCACTCCCTCTTCTCTTCACTCCTCTCAAGCCTTGAGCCTTCTCCAAATTATACCCAAATATCTCCCCAAGCTCCCTTCCCACGTCCAGTATCTCTTGGTCTCATAAAAAGACCAAAACCCTTGCCCAAAAGTGGTTCTCAAGGAAGAGAAATCCAAGAGGTAAAACTCCCTTCCTCTTTCTTTCAATTTCCTTTTGTTTTCATTTATTTTCTTGTAATATCCCTATCTCCCCTTATACAAGAGGCATGGAAACTCTAGTATCATTTATATACTGGTATTTTATCATGTTTAAGGATAAATCATCATTATATCTCTTTCCTTCTCTCTTTTATTTTGATTATGTAAACACCGTCTGAGATATGTTGATTTATCACATTCAAGGACGACGGGTTTTCAAATTCTACTATAGTCTTCAATTCTGGTAATGAAACCATTTTTATGGTTTAACCAGATCATAATAAATGTATTTTATCTTATTTATTGTTCTGAAACATTATATGTACATGATATTGAATAATGAAATAAGACTAGTTTGTTGTAATCGGGAAATCGTTAATTTATCCAAGTGTTTATCACTAAAAGTCTTATTTAATGAATCATCCTCACCCAAAATAACCTAATTAAATTTATAATCACATAACCTTCTGTATATAATTTAATATATTATAATTCTGGATAAATATACCCTTTCAACATGAACGTCCATACTCAAATTCAAGTGAACCAATCATGAAAAGCCAAGAAAACGGACGTTCTCAAACGATAAAGTTAAACTCTATAACTCATCCAAAGGCCCATGAATGAACATAATAAAACTATAATGAATAAAATACATGTATTAAAGTTTCTGTAATTGTTAATTAATGAATCTAATTTGGTTATCCAGGACATTAACTTCAACAAAAGAACACCCTCGGACATAAGGTAAGGGTTTCATACCCGAACCTCCATTTTCATTCGGGTTACTTTTATTCTCTACTTACCCCATTGATATTCTTAGTTATTCTTATGTAATCCTAATATATTTTGTTTTAATGTTATATATATATGTACCAATCAGAATCCTTCTTTCTTTTATGGGGAATTACATTTTTTAAAGAATCTTTCTCAAATTATTCCCGATAAACAAGCCCAATTTCAAGAGAACTTCTCGAATTCTTCCTATTTTTAAGGGAACTCTATAATCTGTTTTAATCAATCATTATTTTTATAAAATCACTCATTTAATTATATAAAAACTACCCAATTACACTTCTGTTTTTATAAAATGAATTTTCCAAAAGAACTATTCTTTTCAAAGTAAAAGAGTATTTTTATCAGGAATTACTCAATAATTTTATACGAGTACGTTCATCTATCTCAACACCATTGTTGAATCTTGTTCTTAATTGGGACTAATCATTTATGATATCATCTACCATACTTTATTTATTTTTTTATGATTATTTTGACCTTTTATGTACTATTTTGATACCATTCTCTCTACTACTGTGAATGGTTAATGTTTTATGTTTAATGATTGAGGAAAGTTATTTACATTTCATATGTTAGTTTCAATATGAATGTATATGTTGTTTATGTTTAACCCTTTTATATGAGGAATGCATTGTACATAGTAAGTGACAGGTGGGGCCCGCTATAGCCCCTCAATGCATCGGTAAGTCTCATGAGACAAACTAATTTGGGTTTTTACCCGTTACTATATGGTTTTGGCATGAGGCCTTGACCAAGTGGTTAAAATGTCTGGCATTATGCATTCCCTCATTATGATACTAGTAATTGTTAGTCCATGTGGTTATTCGACTAAGTAGAATACCCATGGTTATGTTTTATTATGGCATTATTTAATCAACTTTCATTCTTGCCATATTATGCTCAAGTTTTGTTTTGAAAGGCATGTGTTTTAACTTATTCACCATACTTAATGTTTATGTTTATGATTACTTCCAATGTATTTATTACCCTTACTGAGCACTAGAGCTCACCCCTTTCTTATGTTTTATTTTTCCCCAGTATGTGAATATGAGATTTAAGAATGACTTGTAAGAATGTTCTAGGAGTTTAAGTGTATTCAAAAGAAGTTTTTATGTTGTATATTGTTTGAAGTTGTGATGTTAAAATTATGTATGTATCTGGTTTTCCAATACTAATAAACCACTTATTCCTTCGGAATGTATTTCATTATTTGTATGCCAATGTATTAAAATAAGGTACCAGATCTAGGCAACTGGGGTCAGGTTCTTATAGTTGGTATCAGAGGAAGTTTAGTAGAATCCTTGGAAACTAGATTTATAAAAACTCTAATTAGGAAATAGTATCCTAAGATAGACTTTGAGTATTAGTGTAGAACAATATCCTAATTTTTTTTAATGTAGATATAATTTGGTTATTCCTAGTAAATCCTTGTTTGGATACAAACAAGTAGAGGTGGCTCTGACATAGATGTATCTAGGGGTAAAACCCGAAAACACCATTTTGAGCTAGACTCGAACAGAAATTGGTGCACGTCAACAGGCCTTGTTGCACTCTTGGTTTGACAATCTCAGGGGATATGCTATGGATAATTCACATTTTTTCGGTGAACCATTATGAAGGATTTAAAATTAAATAAGTCCCAAAGGAAACCATATTTATTATTATGAGATTAGCTATGCATAAAATATCAGTTTATGTTAAGTATTTTTTTAGTTCAAAATTATGCATTATGGTTCGTAACCTAATTTAGTGTATGCCATTATTTATAGATGGCACCTAGTGAAAGGAATGGGAACTACACCAGTGCACATGATGTAAGGAGTAAGAATGATCATATCTCTTACTGTCTTAAGCAAACATTTAGAAGGGAGATAGTTTCCCAAATATCCTCATCATATGAGGAGATAATATCATGTGTTAACAAGGTATATAAAGAATTCTATGATTCCTATGGCTTTTAAGGGAAGCAAGAGAAGAAGAGGGTGATAGAGGAAAGAATGGACAAAGGGAAGAATAAAAAGGGTATATTTCCAACATGTGGTACTTGTGTAAGGAAACACCCCAAAGCCTGCTTAAAAGGAAAAGGAGTCTATTACAAGTGTGGAGAAAAGATCCACCAAGTTCATGATTGCAAGGGTAATAAAATGGTTTTTAATGTAAAATGCTTCAACTGCAAGGAAATGGGACACTATGCAAATCAATGTCCTAAGCATCAAAGTAATACGCCCCAAATGATGTTACTGGATAATGATCAAGTCATGATACTGTCACAGATGAAGTGGAATGATTAATATGTCTCACCAAGAATCATGTCATTTGAATATTTTATCAGCAATGTACTGGTTATAATAATTATGGAATAATGAGGATTGTACTGCAGTTCTATTTCTTTAAGGCTTTGAGGTCGTATGATGAATTTTACCAAGGAAAAGTGACTTAGTAGAAAGTTAATATTTTGGGAAAGTATATGTTTGAGGGAAATACAACCCTAAACATATTCCTAACGATTAAGACAATGATGAAGAAATGATTGATTTGGATAAGTATCAACTACCTCAAAACTAGTTATTGACTTGTCGATAAGTGGTCTATGTTATCATTGATGGAGTTTACAACATTTTTGGAAATATTTAATGTGTCCAATGGCATGTTTAAGGATGAGTGCATGTTTCCAATAAGTTTTTATGGTAACTACCATATTTCAGGAGCATACATGATGAAGATGTTCATATGTTTGGAATGTGAAAATTTAGGGCTTCTTCGTGTTGATTAAAGTCAAATAAGGTAGTGAATGATTTGAGAAGGATGGATTATGGAGTTATAAACAAGACATGGATTTCCAAGGACCCCATGTACAGTGATATAGAAAATATGGATATGGGAATTATCAAAAAAGGTGAAATGTCATTACTCTTTCAATTGGTTTCCCAACCATCTTTATTGGAAAGGATTAAAAGTTCTCAGTCAGATGATGAGGATTTTCAAAACAAAATTAAAGGTGTGAAGGATGGAAGGTTGGTTGACTTCGTGTATGAGGATGGAATTCTGAAATTGGGGAAGAGGCTTTGTGTTCCCTCTATACCCGAGCTTAAAAGAGAGTTACTGGATGATGCCCATAAGCACTAAGATGTATAGAGATTTGAAGGAACATTTCTAGTGGGACAACATAAAGAGGGGAATTGATGACTACGTGTCAAGATGTTTGATTTTTCAACAAGTGAAGGCTGAGAGACAATGTCCCAAGGGTATCTTGAAATCTCTTCTTATACCTGTATGGAAATGGGATGACATTACAATGGACTTTGTCACTGGATTACCAAAGACTCCAAGAAAGAATAATGTGATATGGGTTATTATTGATCGCCTTACTAAATCAGCACATTTTCTTGCTATAGGGGAAGATTTTCCTCTTGATCGCCTAGCAAGACTATATATTAATGAAGTCGTAAGGCTTCATGGTGCACCTCTATCGATTGTGTATGATTGAGATCCCCATTTTACATCAAAATTATAGAAAAGTATTCAGAAGGCCTTAGACACTGAGATTCATTTGAGCGCTGCCTATCACCCTCAAATAGATGGGCAATCAGAAAGGACTATCCAAACATTAGAAGACATGTTGAGATCATGCTCACTCGACTTTCAAGGAATATGGGATCAATATTTACCTCTGATAGAATTTTCCTATAATAACATATTCCATTCAAGTATTCAAATGGCACCGTATGAAGCATTGTATGGAAAGAGATGTCGTACACCAATGTGTTGGGATGAAGTTGGTGAAAGGAGGCTTGTGGGCCCAGATCTTGTGGAGGAAACAACAGTGAAGGTAAAAAAATATTCAAAGCCATATCAAAGAAGCTCAAAGCAGGCAGAAGAGTTATGTTGATAACCGAAGGAAGGATTTGGAATTTTAAGTGGGAGACCATGTTTTCTTGAAGGTATCTCCATGGAAGGGTGTTATAAGGTTTGGGAAGAAAGGGAAACTGATCCCTAGTTACATTAGTCCCTTTGAAATTATGGAGAGAATTAGAGTTATGGATTATTGTTTGGCAATGCCGCCTAGCCTTTCTAAGGTACACAATGTGTTTCATGTCTCACTGTTAAGAAAGTACATGCCAGACCCAATGCATTTCCTCACTTCTGAGGGAATAGAATTGGAACCTGACTTATCTTACTGTGAAGAGCCTATCCAGATTCTAGACACTAGAGAACAGGTATTGAGGAATCAGACAACCCGGCTGGTAAAGGTTCTTTGGAAAAATCATAATATTGAAGAGGCAACATGGGAGCTTGAGGATCTTATGATGAAGAACTACCCATACCTTTTTATGAGTTAATATTCTAGAAATTTCGAGGACGAAATTTTTGGAAGGAGGGGAGAATGTAACACCCTAAGAATTTACAATAAATTTAATTTAGAGTTTTTTGCACAAAACAATTACTTTCTCTTAAACAACACTTTTTTAGACCCTAAACTTAATTTTTCCACTTCTCTATTTTGAATTTTGAGAAACGAACGTACACAGTTGCTATCAGTAAGTTATTTAGAGCCTGATAGAATCAAATTAATTTTTGGTGAATAGTGACCGACCCTTATGAATAGTGAATTACCCTTATGAATAGTAAACTACCCTTATGAATAGTAATATGACCCTTATGATTAGTAAATCATAACTACACCCATGAATGTAGGCATCTTACAAGTTCAGTTTTAAATTCAAAATTGTTAATTTTCGAATAAATTATTATTTTATTTAAAAATTAAATTTATCTTATTTAGAAAATTATTTTTAAAAAATGGACTTCATTTTTGGATTCTAAACGTCGAAAAATGTTTAGGGTGAATTTTTGGGATTTTTCTGAAATACTTGAATTTTGTATGAATAGTGAAATACGGTAAAATACCGTATATTCAATTTATCAGTTAAATACTCTATTTTTGACATCATGGATGATGTAATACCACTTTTTTTCTAACTCACATGCACAAATAACTATTTAGGGTCACATTAATGATAACTATTCATACTCTTGGAGAAAAATATTAAAATAATGATTAAAATAATGTAAAATCACCCCTCTCCTCCACTATAACCCCCCCCCCCCCCCCCTCACTCCCTCTTCTCTTCACTCCTCTCAAGCCTTGAGCCTTCACTAAATTCTGTCCAAATATATCCCCAAGCTCTCTCCCCACGTCCAGTAGCTCTTGTTCTCATAAAAAGACCAAAACCCTTGCCCAAAAGTGGTTCTCACGGAAGAGAAATCCAAGAGGTAAAACTCCCTTCCTCTTTCTTTCAATTTCCTTTTGTTTTCATTTATTTTCTTGTACTCTCCCTATCTCCCCTTATCCAAGAGGAATGGAAACTCCAATATCATTTATATACCGGTATTTTATCCTGTTTAAGGATAAATCATCATTATATCTCTTTCCTTCTCTCTTTTATTTTGATTATGTAAACACCGTCTGAGATATGTTGATTTATCGCTTTCAAGGACGACGGGTTTTCAAATTCTACTACCGTCTTCAATTATGGTAATGAAACCATTTTTATGGTTGAACCAGATCATAATACATGTATTTTATCTTATGTATTTTTCTGGGACATTATATGTACATTATATTGACTAATGAAATAAGACTAGTTTGTTGTAATCGGGAAATCATTAATTTATCCAAGCGTTTATCACTAAAAGTCTTATCTAATGAATCATCCTCACCCCATGTAACCTAATGAAATTTATGATCACATAACCTTTTTTATATCCTTTAATATATTATAATTCTGGAGAAATATACCCTTTCTACATGAACATCCATACTCAAATTCAACTGAACCAATCATGAAAAACCAAGAAAACGAACGTTCTCAAACGATGAAGTTAAACTCTATAGCTCATCCAAAGGCCCATGAATGAACATAATAAAAATATAATGAATAAAATACATGTATGAAATGTTCTGGAATTGTTAATTAATGAATCTAATTTGGTTATCCAGTACATTAACTTCAACGGAAGAACACCCTCAGACGTAAGGTAAGGGTTTCCTACCCGAACCTCCATTTTCATTCAGGTTACTTTTATTCTCTACTTACCCCATTGATATTCTTAGTTATTATTATGTAATCCTAATATATTTTGTTTTAATGTTATATACATATGTACCAATCAGAATCCTTCTTTATTTTATGGGTAATTACATGTTTTAAAGAATCTTTCTCAAATTATTCCCGATAAACAAGCCCGATTTCAAGAGAACTTCTCGAATTCTTCCTATTTTTAAGGGCACTCTATAATCTATTTCAAGCAGTCATTATTTTTATAAAATCACTCATTTCATTATGTAAAAACTACCCTATTACACTTCTGGTTTTATAAAAGGAATTTTCCAAAAGAACTCTTCTTTTCAAAGTAAAAGAGTATTTTTATCAAGAATTACTCAATGATTTTATACGAGTACTTTCATCTATCTCAAAACCCTTGTTGAATCTTGTTCTTAATTGGGACTAATCCTTTATGACATCATCTACCATACTTTATTTATTGGTTTATGATTATTTTGACCTTGGATGTACTATTTTGATACAATTCTCTCTACTACTCTGAATGGTTAATGTTTTATGTTTAATGATTGGGGAAAGTTATTTACATTTCATATGTTAGTTTCAATATGAATGTATATGTTGTTTATGATCACCTCTTTCGTATGAGGAATGTATTGGACATAGTAAGTGACGGGTGGGGCCTGCTATATCCCCTCGATGCATCAGTAGGTCTCATGAGACAAACTAATTTGGGTTTTTACCCGTTATTATATGGTTTTGGCACGAGGCCTTGACCAAGTGGTTAAGATGTTCAACATTATGAATTCCCTCATTATTATACTAGTAATTGTTAGTCCATGTGGTTATTCAATTAAGTAGAATACCCATGGTTATGTTTTATTATGGCATTATTTAATCAACTTTCATTCTTGCCATATTATGCTCAAGTTTTGTTTTGAAAGGCATGTGTTTTTACTTATTCACCATGCTTAATGTTTATGTTTATGTTTACATCCGCTGTATTTATTACCCTTACTAAGCACCAGAGCTCACCCCTTTCTTATGTTTTATTTTTCTCTAGGATGTAAAGATAAGATTTAACAATGACTTGCAAGAATTTTCTAGGAGTTTAAGTGTATTCAAAAGAAGTTTTTATGTTGTATATCGTTTGAAGTTGTGATGTTAAACTTATGTATGTATCTGGTTTTCCAATACTAATAAACCACTCGTTCCTTTGGAATGTATTTCATTATTTGTATGCCAATATATTAAAATAAGGCACCGGCTCTAGGCAACTGGGGTCGGGTCCTTACAATATACATAAGAAAAGTGGTAAGATTTCATGGAGTTCCACTCTCTATTATATCTAATTGATATCTGACGTTTACTTCAAGGTTCTAGAGAATCCTTCAGTAAGTGTCTAATATAGACATCTGTTTTAGCACTACTTATCACCCTCATATGGATGGTCATTCTGATATAACCATACAAATGTTGGAGGATATTATATGATCTTGTTCAATGGATTTTCATGGATTTTGGGATCAGAACCTTCCCCGAGTAGAGTTCTCATATAACAACATCCTCCATTAAAGCATTCAAATGGAACCATATGAGTCCTTATATGGGAAGCGATGTCAGACTCCAACATCCTGGGATAAATATGGAGAGTGGAATCTAATAGGACATGACCTTTCCCAAGAGATGACAGAGATGGTTCAAACTATTCAGCATCATATGAAATCTATGAAAAGTTGATAGAAAATCTATGCAGACAATCATCGATGAAACTTTGAGTTTGAGGTCAAAGATAAGGTGTTCCTTTTGATATCACTATGGAAGAAGTTCAGAATGTTTGGAAAGAATGAATATCGTATTCCTAGATAAATCATCCCATTTGAGATCCTTGATCGCATGGGTGTGATGATCTATCAACAAACACTCTCACCTAACCAATCTCAAGTACATGATGTGTTCTATGTATCCATCTTGAAGAAGTATATACCAGAACCCGAACATGTACTGAATCCAGAGGTGATACCATTGGAGAAATACCTTTCATGATAGAATAAAATGGTGATTATCTTATATCGTAAAGACAGTGTTCTATGAAATAAGACAAATCATCTGGTCAAAGTGCTTTGGCGAAACCACAAGTTTGAGGAAACAACATGGGAATCAGAATAGGTGATGAAGAAGAAGTTACCTACCTTTTTTCACCTCAGTATGTAATATAAAATTTTGAGGGAAAATTTTCTAAATGGAGGAAGAATATAACACCCTGAGTTTTTAAAAGGGAAAACTATGTTCTGTAGCATGTGAGACATGCAACACTAAACCCAAATGAACCATGGTCATTTAAATTTTACAATTATAACTTATTTATTAAATTAGGAGGTATGAATAATATTAACTAATTTATGAAATTTATTTATATTTTCTACTCAATTTATAAATTCTTAAGAAATAAGCACTCAATTTTTAATAATAACATTTATTCTTCAAAATATATGTTTTTTTCAAAAATTATTTTTATTATTGTTTGTGAAAAAATATTATAATTGTTTTTTAGAACTTTTAGAAATATAATTATATAAAATTAATATAATTTTTTAAATCAACATACCTATATTAACTTATGGTGAAATTTTGGGGTTTTTTTTGGAAAATATAGATTTTTCAGTAAGTAGTAAAAAATACTAATTTTTCCTAAAACTATAATTTCTTTTTATTAAATTTATTAATGTAAATGTCCCATTATTATTTTAATATCATTTAAAAGTAAAAAAAGTATTATTTAGTTATATTTTATCTAATTAATTACATTTAAATCATTTTTATATTGGATTTTAATATAAGTTTGTTTTTAGGCTTTAAAATACATTTTTTCTAAAAACTGTTTTAAAGTGAAAAATGTTTCTCCATTTTAACTATTTAAAATAACCTATAAAGGGGAATTATTTAAATAAAATGTATAGATTATACATATATAAATATGAATTTAAATTCATTTATTTATTATTACTTTTCATATAGTTAATATAAGATCATCTTATGCTTGAAAAATAGATTTATTGAAAACCCTTTTTTCCAACACGTCCATGGGTTTATTTTTAAATTACATTCTTCCAATTAAGAAATGATTTTTTTAAAATGGAATAAATATTTTTAATCAATATAATTCATATTATATTATATGGTCAACTTAATATTTTTTCAAAATGAATAATAAAAACAGTAAAAAATGGTTACCGCAGTTAATGTTAAAATCGGTTTTCCAGAGGGATTAAAATAAAGAGGTAAATGGAATAACATGTTTAGAACATGTTTATTTTGAATTTTAGAGGTTTTTATTGGCCTCTAATCTAATCTAATAATTTATTTTTAAATTTTGGAGGCGCATGGCTTCAAAGTGACTTCCTATTGTTGAATAGTTTGGGGTATTTACAAGAATGTCACTCTACGTCCCTTAAAAAAGGGCACCCCCTCTCTTCTCCATTATACACTTCCAAAACACATTGGATAAAAAAATAACAACCAAAATACATTCCTTACTCCCTCTCACACATCCTAGAGGACTTAGTTTGATCATAAATCCAATCTAGTAGAGTTTTAGGTATAATCATAAAGAGGTGATACGAAGAAGAGGTATTGTTCTTAACACATAATGTTTTTTTATTTTTTCTTCAACCTCCATCAAATAATTCTCAATCATGATAATATAAAAACATCAATATTTACCATATAATAAGATTTTATTATTTTAATGTCATAACATAAATCCATCTCCACTTCCATCAAGTGGGAAACGAAACCATCATTCATGTGTACGACAGTCTATCGTCTCACAAACTGATGTAATTCATTTTCCATCATCACCTCACATGAATATTTATGAAGATGGATTTAATGTTTATATATTATATTAATGACATATTAATAATTATTGAAAATTAAAATATCATATAGTTTCTTAACTTACCATCCATTGAAAATGATAATATCGTTCGTGTGTATCGCAGATTGCTGCCTTACGAAGCGATGCGGTACGTTTTTTATTATCTCATAACACATATGGTATATGTAAGTGAATTTAAAGAAATAATACGATATTTATGATATAATAATAATTATTTAAAGATAAAATATTACATACATTCTTTTCATCAAGATCGTTGAAAAATGGAAACATTAAGCATGCATGCGTACGACCTACTGTCTCCATGATTGTAATATAGTTCATTTTTCATTACAATATTTTATGATTGATTTTAAAAGTCACTACAAAAAAAAAAGACTTATACCAACAAAAATTTGTTGACAAATAATATATCTGTTGGTAAAAATGACCAATTCCAACAGATATTTAATTTTAGTGGTATTTATTTTAAGTATCAACACTTGTTTTTACCAACAAATATATCTACTAGTATTGATTGTTTAACACCAACAAATCTTTTACCAACATTTAAATATATTACTTTATCATACTAATACCAACATTTTTTTTACTAGCACTTAAATCTATTATTAATAATAACTATTACCAACAAATCTTTGGCCATTAATAAAATATGTTACAATACACCATTCAATGATAATAACCAATTGAGATAAACCAAATTTTTTATATAGATTATATTTTTTGTGATCAATGTTAATTTTTAATTTTAGAGGTTTTATTAAAAATATATCATTAATTGATTTTAATTTTCAATTTTATCTAAGTATCAAATATTTTATAATGATTTTCATTTTATAAACATTTAAATACTTTTAATAAAAAATCTAAATCATTACCATATTCTAATTTAAGTATGTTGTTTTCCGAAGAAAAAGCAGTTTCTCCGCTTGAGGGTTCCGGGCTTCGGCCTGGTTCGTCACTGGGTTCCTTCTTCCATGCTGTTTCTTCTTGATCTATTATGGGGATCCCATTTGTCTCGGATTTTCTTTCTCATTTTCCATTCCCTTGCATTGTTACCTCCCCGGATCTGGCCTTATGCCCCCCAATTTTGGTTCTTCCCTGTTGCTGGTGCTTATACGGATCCCAGCCCAGAGCGGCATTTCCGTTTCTAGGTCATCCCAGATCCCTTCACCGGAGATGCCTCTTTTCCCTGTTGGTAATCATTCAGCCTAGAGCGACATTGACTTACTTTCAGTGTCTTTGTAGTATCTGGCTTTACAGCTGTGCTCAGATCATTGGTTCGACAGTGGTTGTGGAAGCTATTCTCAGAAGGGATTCGGAGGCAGTGGTTCCTGGTGTTTGTTTGACCATCAGTTGCTTCTCTCTTGATTCATCTCTGTTCCTGTTGCGGTGAATCCTGGCGACGTTTCATGGGGTCCTGGTGATGCTCCAAAGTGGGTTTGGTACCTGGAAACAATGGTTCTTGGTGCACTAAAGGGTTTGGTGTTGTCGATCTGGAAGCTGTTCTCTGGTGATCCTTGGTTCATTTTTTCATTGAAGCTCTTTCAAGTAGGTCTGAGTTTGCACTCAAGATGCTGCTGTTTCTTCTAGTTTGATGTTCAGTATGTCAAATTAGAGTTCACAGATATCTAAATGTTCTGAGTTGGTTTGCTACTGGTCCTTTTGCTGTTTGAGTGATCACACTAACCTCTCTATTCACCTTATCTCATTCTCATACTATTTCTTGAATTGTGAATCCACAGTTTGATTTCAGTAGTTTGTGATGGATTGTACGGAGCAGTTGAGGCCTTCATGTTTAAGGTAATATATTGAGGCTTAACTGTTTTTTGAGTTATCCCAGTAGCCACTTTATTCCTATCATATCATTCTCATACTATAGCTTGAAATGTGAATGTGCAGCCTGATTTCAAAGAAATACCCAAGCTGACTGGTGATCTGAATGTGCAAAGAGTTCCAAATTTTCAGATTCGGTTCCTTCATCATAAAGTTCACACGCTTCCTTAAGTGTTATCATTTTTCTTGTTGGTGTTATTATATTTTCATGCGTGAATGATGATGAGGATGAATGATATTGTGAATTGAATGTTTTTTCAAGCATACCAATATCCCCACACATTGCTTTTCATTCTCGTTTCTTGAAATATGGAACCAATTTGTCATTTGATACAGATTGGGAATCATATATCAATTACCAACTCTATTGTCATTGGATACAGATTGAGAATCTATGCTAAGCTGCTCATTTTTTTGTAGTGCACTACAAGGCAAGAAAATGATTATTGTTGTTTAATGTGCTGTACCCTTCCTAACTCGTCTAATGTCTTTTCCCCGGGTGGGGGGGGATGTTTTGCTTTAATTTTTATGGTTGTCTTATAGATAACATATATTGATGTGTGTGATGATACAGGTTATGTAATGCATGAAAAATATTTTCAAAGCAAAGAATTAGTTAGAAATGTTCCCGTCATAGCAGCTGGTAGTGTTAATCTTGGATTGATAAAATGTTTGATTTTAGAGTATAAATTTTCATACAACCTGTTTTTGGTTAAAATTTCCTCAAGATAATCACAAAAAAATATACCTTGAGGTAATTCCTCAAGTTTATAGACAACCCATCGTTTTACTCCCTTTGCATTGGACACATGAAAATTGCATGTGATGCCTCTATGAGCAACTCGACATTCACATTGCAAGCTGCAATCATACTTTCTCCCACACACTTTGATAAATTTTATCATTAGATTTCCTTTTCAAGGTCTATAAACTTTTTCATCACAAGACCTCTCCGGTGGGCTATTTAGACAACATAAGCAGTGGTTGACTCATGGAAATGCAATCTCTTAGGAATTCTTCTCTTAATAAAGCTTTTTGAGTATAAGAAAACACTCCTATTTCATATGCACTTGTACAAGGAATTGGTAATGAAGGTAAATCACCTTGACAACTTGGATAATAATCTTCATCTTCAATCTAGTGAGTAAATATGCATTTTGGTGGATTGAATTTTATGGGATGTTAATGAATTTAGACAATCATGCAAAACCAATTTCATCTACTAATGAAATTTTATTTTCAGGATCCATTGACATGTCATTGTTCTTTTCAAAGGACCTTTTTCTTTTGATGATAATGGTTATTGCTGAGAAGAAACAAAACTAGATGAACTTTAGAGTCCATTAGCCATCACTTCCTTCTACCTTGGATGCATTTTAGAATCCCCAAAGTCTAGAATAGTTTGTCTTGTTTTAATGTGATGATCCAGGTGTTAATCCGCAGTTTTCAAATCATATAAAGAATCAATAGAGCATGAGTTATGCATAATAGATTGGATCTGGACATCTAGCTCTTTATAAACAACAAACCATTTATCCTTTATTTTTCAATTCTATTGTTTGAAAGTATATTTGTAAAAGCAGCTTCAGTTATTTGTTTCCTCTTTGATTTATTAAATGGGTTTGTTTTCAGGCATTTGTATCTGTTTTCTTTCTTGGTGACAGAGATACAATATGCTCTTATGCACAATGGATCTTACAAAGGACTTCTTTTTCAGCTACTCTTAAAATGTCATGTGCAGTATCCAAAAGAATCTATATGATAGTGTGACAGGACAATTTTTATATGAATGAATGTTTGGAATGAGTTTCTCACATGTGGAATTTGAAGTCAGCTCAAGAGTACTCTCTGGACTGTTTCATTGATACATGGATTCTTTAAACAGGTTGTTGATGCTTTGGAGGTTACCATTGATAAGTTTTTCTCATGAATTAGTATGAAGTAAAAAAGTGAAACATCTTGTCAGACATTATAACTAGGAGAGATATTTATGCACACATGCTTGAACAATCATATTGTTTATTTCTGAAAATATCATGTTTAATGCATTGTGTTTCACTTTAAAGAATTGTTTCAGATAAAACTCATACTTGAATTGACCCTTGTTATGCTTCTGTTTCATGCTTAGTCAATGTAGCAATCAAGTATGGGCATAAAACGGTCAAGAACCCCACTTGTTTACATATTAAATTGTGAGCTTTTTATAGCTTGGATTTAAAAAACTAGGTGTGTTTATCAGCCCTTCACTATTCAAAAAAAAAAAAAAAATGAAAAATGCAAAAAAAAACTTGATCATTCAATAGATTGTACGATTTGATCTGTTTAAATTTATGTTTACCCATATCTGAGTTCATCCATAGACATTTACTTAAAAGAAAAAAGATATAACATAAGAAAATGTGGATTTAATTCAATGTGTGGAGGATATTTAAAGGCTTCTATTGAATGCAATGAGTAACCGTGCCAACTCCTCCTGTACCACTAAATTAAAAATTGACATCAAATAAAAAAAGAAAAAGAAAAAAATGCAATGCAATGTGATAAAGTGTCGGTAGGTTTAAATCAAAACATATATTGACTAGAAAAATACCAAAACAAATTGATGTATCATTCAATTTTGAATCATAGTCTAAATCTGTATGATTTTTTTTTTCATTTAGATTACCTAATCCAATTTAGACATATGACTATTTAAACTCTTCCCAAATTGAATTGGTCTATCTATTTAACACACCCACAATCAAGCCTATTGAGTGGTTAAAAAAAAGAAATTCCAAATGCCCTATTGACTTTCAGATAGTGTATTCACATATAAATATTTCTTAACATCATGCTGGATCATTTGAGTTATTTGTGAAATTGAATTGTTAATCACTAAGATTAATGGTTGTGCTGTTTGAATCTAGGTGAAGCTCTCAATATGTGGCAGAGACTTTAGGTTAACCCTTATCGCTAGACGATCACTTCATTTTTTTGGCACCAGGTTTGGATAGTTACCTGTTGTTTTATGTTCTGTACGTGTGCATGCCTACATGGGTTTGGGATCTGGTTCGACATTATAGAAGATCAAACACTGAAAGTCTTTTGAAGGTTAAATTTTTGTAATAACCCCATCTTCTAGAGTGTGTAATATTTGCTGGCAGATGTTCCCAATTATTCAGCGTTTGATATATTTTTTCCTTTCTCTGTTTGATGTTTACAATAATCTTTCTATCCATATATTTATGTTCATATAGATACTTAAAATGAGGTTTCAATGAAATGGGTCTAGTAGTTAATGATGTTGAGACAAAATAATTTGTCGGAAGATATGTCGGAAGGGTTCCATTTGAGAATAAGTTCTATTGTCCAGTATTGGGGTTCAATTCAGCTTTTCTAATCTTAGGAGTCATCATGAAGGAATATTGAATCAGATATTATTTGTATGACATTTTCCAATGAAGATGTTGCCTTTTAAATTTCTAATTCACTGCCATTTCTTATTGAAGTTTTTTATTTGTTTCCCAGTATTAAGGAAAGACCTTCATTATGAAGCCACAAGGCTACATTTTGAAAATCTGGCCCCGAGATATGGAAATCCGATAATCATACTAAATTTGATTAAGGTATGTCACCATGTGTTCCTCAATTTTATCTGGGTCTATACTTTAATAATCTTGTTTTTCAATTACGATATTTACTATTAACAGTCCCATGAAAAGAGACCCAGAGAATCTATTCTCCTCGTGGAGTTTGCAAATGCTATTGACATTATCAATAAAGATTTGTCTCACAGGATCGATTGATGTTCCTTCATTGGGATCTCAATTGAATCTAGTGTTACTAGATTACAAAAATTGATAGTAGTGTTACTAGATTACAGAATTTTGAGCTAGCTGTCATTGTTAATTGAAAGTAGTGTCATTCTCAATAGTTTGTGTCCACTATTTAGATAATCTTCTTGTTAATTTTTATCATGTGAAGTTATTTTCTGTTGTGGTGGTCATGAGTTGTTTTCTGTTATTGTAGTCACTGATTTTCTTCTTGTCAAGGTCACTGGTTATTTTCGTGTTGTGGTCATTGTTTCTTCTGGTTATTTTTCTATTGTTGTAGTCATGGTTATTTTTATATAACACATTATGGAGGTTGTTGTGGTCACTGGTTCTCATATCTTCTTGTTGTGTTCATTGGTTTGATAATCTTCTAGTTGGTCATATCATGCACTATTATTTTTATATCATGTATTTAGATGAAAACTCTTATGTGAAGGGTAATGTTTGGATGCTCAACAAGCTGCTTGTTATGGTGGGTGTCTAATGTAGAGGGAGCTCGTGTCAGGTGCAGCTTCAAACCTAAATGGCATTCCACTGCAATCAAAGGGATGGTGATGCTGTGCATGTTTAGATCCACTGTAGCATATGATAGCTTGTGTGAAGGTCTGGGGATTCCATATATAGTTTCTTTTGTTGTTGGTTCGCATTGGGTAAAGCACCGAGTACCAAGTTAGGTCCACTACAGGCTGCTTCATTACTGCTGCTACTCAGTGAGCATTTCAGGATTTTTTTTCCAGTGGATTGGTGCTATCAATAACTGTTAGTAGGGTACATTTTGTAGACTGTCACTTGTTTGTGTCAATTACATGGTTTGTCAAGCCACCTTATGTTTTCTACATATTGATATTTAGGATCATGTTTACTGTTATTGGGGTAGGGGGTTCATGGTGCCATCGTCCACTCATTAAAGATCTAGTTTCTGGTAAGAGTAGGTATGCCCATTGCCTGGTTCATGAGTTCTTCAACGTTTTTCTCTGTTAAACATTCTCCAAAACCAAACATAGTCTTTATTTCAACTCATTTGGAGAGGTGGAGTGATTGAGTCTTTTTATTGTAGGTGTAGCCTGATGGACCTAAGGTAGGAGATGGACCGAATGCTGCAGCTGCAGGGGACTGTGGTTGTTTGACTCTCCCCAAGTCATTATGAGAGTTGGCTGCATCACATGTGCTGTATGGTGGAAGTTATTATGAGCATCTCACTGAAAATATACAGGTAGTTGTTTCCTTTTGCCCCATGTATCATTTGTCACCATGTTATTGACATAACTTAATAAGTAATTAATATTTCATTAAAATAAATTAAGTAAATGGTTCAAGTATAAGGGATTAAACCTAGAATATTTTATTTGAAAAAATGTAATTGATATAATTTTATTATATAAGAGATTAAATACATATATGACAAATTCTGGACTCGAGGTAAGAGTTTCGTCTCAAAACATCCTTCTTTGAGACAAATGTTATTTTATGCGTCTAATTTATTTTAAATTGTATATATTGTAACGCCCCGACCCCAGTTACCCAGAATCGGTGCATTATTTTAATACATTGACATGATTACAAGGAATCAAGCCCCGAAGGACCGATCAGTTTAGCAGTCTTGGAAAATAGATTACATACATGAATGTTACATTACACTTCATAACATACAAAACAACATAAATAATCCTTTATGAACGCCATTATTCTCTTGTCTTAACCCTGCATATCAATCACAATACACTTCTTGAAATCCTGGGAAAAATAAAACATAGAAAGGGGTGAGCTCAGATGCTCAGTAAGAATAACAATACAGCAAAAACATTAATAATTACGCATAAACATTTAAGACAATATATAACTAAAACAAAAAGCCTTTTAAATTTGAACTTTGGCATAATATGGCAAAAATAAAATGAAGTAATGTCATTTACTTATTCACATGGATATTCTACTAGTCGAATAATCACATGCAATATCACTAACCACTTTCATAATGATGGAATGCATAATGCCAGACTATCATAACCACGTAGCCAAGACCTTGTGCCAAAACTACAAATAAGATTTTGTCAAGGCCTCGTGTCAAAGACACTAGTTTGTCTCATGAGACCTACCGATACATCGAGGAGCTATAGCGGGCTCCATCTGTCATTTATTAAGTCCAATGCATTCCTCATATGAATAGGTTTAAACATAACATAAACATTCGTATTAAAACTGACATACGAAATGTTAATACTTTCTCCATAAAACATGAATGGTATAAAAATAACGCATCTACAGTCAAACATATCACAAAACCTTCAATACAATATGAAAGTTTTGTATCATAATAAATCAACTTCAAATAAGCTTAAAATCCATCAAAGGATGTTAACATAGATGAAATCAAAACTATTTGAGAGAAATATCTCTTTTTTTGAAATCATTTAAAAGTCACACATTTATTAAGTAATTTAAAAGAGATTTTTGAATCAAAGTGTCCCACACCACTCTGAAACTTTTGAAAAGAAATATCATTTCAAAACATTCATGTCCATATAAATAAATCCTTAAAATCTTTTTGAAAACATGGACATTAATTTAAAAAGATTTAGAAAGATAAATCTTTAAAACATTTAAAATTCTGATCTTGATAAAGAGTACCTTTCACAAATTCTTAAAATATTCATTTTGAAATCATTGAAAAGTCACATAATTATAAAATAAAACATTTACATTCAAAATATTCTTATAAGCTTGTAAGGGAAGCTTCGACAAGTTTATAAGGGTAGAAAATAGCCGCACCCGCCATATAAGTTAAAAAAAAGACATTCTTACCTTAATTTGTCGAAAAGGTTAAAAAGGTCCTTGTTTGGAAAATGTCGTAAAGATTCCTTTATAAACTTCTTATAAAAAGTCAAATAAGGGTATAAATGACTTTAACCCATATTCTGTAAAATAGTAAGATTGTTTTGAAATACATTTTTAAGAAACATGGATGTGGATGATAAAGAGGTCCCAGTAGATAATTACGTATAAACAACATCGAATAATGAAGAGATTGTGAAATAAACCCTTATCTTGTACTTTTCCTTGGTTGAGGGTAGGTTAACCTCCTGTATAATGGTGAAATAATTGTTACTAAATTATACACGAATCATATACATTAATATGATATCATATATGATCTTTTAATATTGTTTTGTTAATAATATCTTAGTATTATCGTTGTTTCGGGTGTTAACTTACTCGTTTTCTTTTATATGTTTTGTTACATAAGCCGTGTTTGTTATGGGTAGGTTGTATCTTATTCATATCCAGAATGATATCAAGTTCTTAAACATTATTTTTAATCATCAAATGAGAATTAGACTTGCATGGATACGATGGGGAATAAATCTCATCGCGTTCCTGGAGACGGTAGTCCGTACGCACGCATGAGCAACAATATCATTCTTTTGATATTACAATAATATATAATTGGAAGGTATATCATATATACAGAATCATTATCATGTTATATTTATTATTTACATGAATTACACATCATTATTATACTCATCCAAATAATAATGTTTTGAATAACAATTACACCACGACGTGGAGACGGTAAGCCGTACGTACGCACGTATGGTGACGTGTCATTCAAAGGATGAATATAATACTGAATATGGTTGTACCATATTTATAATAACATCACAGTATATAGAAGATACCAGAGTTATTATTTTAGAATGGAAATAACAAAGAAAGAAGAAGTTGAAGAAGAAAGGAATTTGAAAGAGGGTGGTGAAAACATTACCTCTTAATCGGGTTCTTCCTTTTGATTTGATCAAAAGGGCTCCTTAGGTTGGCTTTCTGATCAAACTAAGGCCTCTAGGTTGAAGTGAGGGAAGTTGAGAGAATATTTGGGCAGAGGTTTGCCGATCCAAAAGATTTTGAAGGTATGAATTAGAGAGAAGGGAGAGTGCCCTTTTATAAGAGGGGTGAAGGACACCTTTGGAAAAGCTAGAAATATTATTTTATAGTAAATTCATATTCGGTTTCTAATGGCTCCAAAGTGGATCATTTAAAGGTTAAGGTGGGGATGAGTTGAAATCCTTTTAACCAATAGATTTTAGACAGGTTTGGGTCACTATATTAAGCTTATCATTTATATTTAACTCTTAGTTAATTAGTTTCACATTTACCATGTCTCTTTGTATTTTTATATTATATAGTTAATAAACTTACTATATACATCCAAGCGACCCCAAGTGGTTCATTAACGATACACCTATCATGATATAAGTCCTTTGGCCGAACCTTAGATTTTTAGGAATATGATTTCAATTAATAATATAATATTTGTTTTAAAAACTCTTTTATGTCAATTTTGACACTATTGGGTATTTTGTTTTTGATAATTTCATAACAGCATTATTAGTTCGAATAAAATTTATATAACCAATCCTAATATGTCATATTAACCTAGAAAATTAGTGGAATTCATAAAAAGTCTCAAATTACATTTATTTGGATATTTATAATATCAATTATTTTAATATTTTATTAATTAGGTAATTACTGCATCACCATTGTGTCATAAATAAATTAAATTATTTAATGTCTAAAAATTATAAATAAAATACCATTATGTAGGAAATCTTTTTAACTTTCTAATGAATATTTATAATCAAATTTATCTTATGTATAACCCTATATTAAAAATGTTTTAGTTATTAAATTTTGATTTTAACTCTTTTAACTCTTCTTTGAATTAAATAATAATAAATTTCTTAATCTAATCCAATTGGACCTAAATGATAATATTTTATTCCTAAGGTTGTTTTTGGTCGATATACACTTGTCCAATAGAATTAGGACATGTGTTAGGGTAATATTAATATCATTTTTACCCTTAATTATCCTATTTACTTTTAACCGTGGTAAATAAAAGTAAAAAGTTACTATTCACCAAAAATTATTTTTATCTTATTGAACCACATTTTACTTCTTGATATTAACTGTGTCTCTCGGATTTTTGAAATTCTATTCACAGAATCGGTAAAATTAAGTTTTATGTGAATTTCCAAATTCTTCTAGGAGGTGGGTAAAAGACGGTGAAAAGTTCAATAAAATTTTTATATATCTAAAATTATTCTAAACTAACTCCAATGAATTACATTGAACTTATATAAGTATTATGCATCTATTTTGACCTTAATTAAATTTAAATAAAATAAATAATTATTTAAATAAAAATTCGGTTTTAAACTATAACTCAGTGTTTTTTCACTATTCATAAAAAATTGAATGTTTTCAGAAAAATACCAAAAATTCATCCTAAGCTAATTTTGATATTCTGAATCCAAAAATGAAGTCCATTTTGAAAGATAAAATTTATAAAATTTCAAAAAGTGTGTATTACTATTTATAACGGCTAATTTGATTGGTTGTGGTGTGTGTTAGAATTCGAAGTTGCGTACAACACACGCTACTGTATTATTCAAAGAGAAGCATACCGTAGAAGCTTAGGGTGTTACATATATACTACCCATATGCATATTATATCATGTATCCTTCATACTTTATGATATTTTAGGTTACTATTCATCTACTTTATTCATGGAGTTATGATTCAAAAGATAGCAATGTGATAAGGTTTTTTGTTTCAATCTCATTTTAATCAGGATTGTTTATGGTTGAGATTCAGTTGTAGGAAATTATTTGATAATTATCTAATAAAATCCTTTCATTTTATTCTCCCCTAGTTATTTATGAAATTTTCATGTAATAGTATCATTTTACTCTCTTTGGTACTTAAAATTATTGAGAAAATGTTTTAAGGAAATCTGACTTCATTTCTCTCTTTAATAAAAAATATTTTTCTTCCATATCCATATTTTCCAAAAATATTTTGAAGAATATTTTTAACACCAAAAAAGGATTATTAAAATCATTTTTACCTATGATTTACTTTTTACAAAACTGTTTCAAAGACATCTTATTTTTTCTGAAAAAAACTTTTTACCCTTTTTAAAACAGTGTGAAAGGAATGTTTCTTTTATCTTATTATGCATGTTCGAAATTACCCGCCATCAAGACTACTCAACTCTTTAAAGATTCATTTAAATATTTCAATGGATATTTTTGAAAAAAATGTTTTATATAATATTTTTAAAATTATAGATTCTAAATAAATGATTTCAAAGTGAGAAGCGTAATTTTCTCAAGAGGTATTCCATGTAACATTTTAAAGACATATTCATCAATGATGACATCCCTTGAAGTTATGAGTTTATTTTAAATTATGTATATATACCTCTCACATATATACATGGCTTATTCTCTTTTACTTTAATGGGGTAATACATGCCTTATGTTTATCCCTCAAATGATTTCATTGTGAAATTTCGTTAGATTATGATATGATACATGATTATGAAACCCATTTTCTTTCCATGAGTAATTCTTATGTCACGCCTGATGATTGATTTACAATCTTTGGAACACAGTAATCATGAACATGTTATGATTATTAGGTCCCGATAGGAAAATGAAAGATGGTCTAGAGAGGTTGAATAAATCAGGTTAAGATATCTAATGAAATAAAACATTTATGTAAATTAATTATGAATGTTAATTATGAGATTTAATTTCCAACAGAAATAAAATAGAGAACACAAAAATTATTATTATAGTTGTTTTATACAAAGTTGACCTACTCTACTCTTATACCTTTATACTCGATGAGTGATATGTTGTACACTAATTTGATTTTTGAGATGGCCCGATTATAGAATTATTATCTTTAAAGTAGAGGGATAACCACACTGACACATTGAATTTTGTATGGGGAGTCACAACCCAAATACAACAATGAATTTAGAAAATGAGAGTGACAACATGAACATTCCAAACTTTAGAATTCAGGAGTATTGGAATGGCCCAGACCTCTTCAGTCCATTACTTTGTGAAAATATGATGTTTGAGGTGTTCCGGGAGGTCAAGGTGACTTATTCCCAATAATTTTCCAAATTTTCAATTCTGTGAACAGTTCCATCAGTAAACAGTGTTCTATCGGTGAGGTTTAGTGAATAGTTCTATCGGTGAGGTTCAGTGAACAGTGTTTCTATCGGTGAGGTTCAGTGAATAGTATTCTATTGGTGAGGTCTATCAGTAACCTCTATCAGTAGGTGTACAATGTTTCCAGAACGGTAGGTGTACAGTGTTTTCAGAATGGTAGGTGTACAGTGTTTCTAGAACGGCGAGGTCTATCGGTAACCTCTAACGGTGAGGTCTATGGTAACCTCTAACGGTGAGGTCTATCAGTAACCTATAATGGTGAGGTTTATCGGTAACCTCTAACGGTGAGGTCTAACGGTGACCTTTTCTTTCCTTTGCCAAAATTTTGAGTATGTGAACAATGTTTCCAGCTTCCTACAGTTTCACCCCTTTGACGTTTCCTTTGACGTAAAATACATTTAAAGCCTTATTTTAAGGACTCTTAAGGCCGATTCAAAGGCCATAAATCCTATATTAATTATTCCTAAGGACCAGGATGTTTTTACTTGGTCAAACCGCGTGGGTTAATGCCATCCGATTTTAATGGGGAATTAAGCGTGTTTTAAATCGTCACCCCATTAAATCTTCAAAAGGGACCAGATATCATCCTCCCTTGTTCTTCCTCTTTGTTCTCGACTATAAGACACTAGAACCTTTCAATACTTCCCATAGGAGTTGCAAAATCAAACTCTACTCCTCAGATTGGCTCCGCTCTGTTTTGATGCAACCGAGCTGTATCGGTCAATCTTCAATATAAGGTATGTTTTATCGTCATTCCTTTGGGGATCATCTTCTCTTGTTTCCCCTTTCCATATTAGCATGTAATTTCCATGCTTCTAATGGAGTTTTCTTGGGTTTTGGTTGGTTTTGGTTGGTGCGGTCGTACCGTGACATCCTCGGGTGGATGCAGTTGGCGCGAGAGGAGGATCGTGACCCGTTGAGTGGATAAAGAACGTCAAAAACTCTTCGAGGTAGGGGATTCTTTGCTTCCCTTTTCTTTTACGTGCAACTGTATTGTTAGCATGTTTAATCCCACTGGATGACAATGGAATTGACATAATAAATATTTGAACCCGATAAATAAATTGATATCGATCGTATGTTATTACCTCATGTTTTGCAAGATAGTGTGATACTTATGCTTGCTTTGATTAACTGTTTGTTCTTGATGGAAATCGGTAAAGAACGTAAATTGGGATTAATTGATAATGGTTTGACTAAAGATAAAGAGGCATGTAAATGAATCTGGTTCTAGTTGTAATTTGATGTTAATAAAATTGGTGCAGTAAGCATGTTTAATTATTTGTGATAACTTACTGATTAGGTTTCCCAAATTTGGAACCTACGAATAATAAATTCAAATTCAAGATGGATTAGAGAACTGATTGTTTGATAATTCCTTAAAGGGTTCTGAGTTACCCTCTTGATTGTTAAAGGGCCAAGAGCCCTATTGACGTGATGTTGTTTTCCTGCTGCTTGTGCTGTGATGTGATCCTGGATGGTTGTGGTGATATGTGGAGGTATGAAGGATTTTGGTTGTGGCAGCATATGACGCCTAGAGTGGCGAGATGCATCGGTTTATGCATGTGGGTGTCGGGGAGGACACCACAGATGATGGAATGGGATGGATGTGATTGTTGGATGCTTGTTGTTTCTTTTGGTTGTTTATCTGCTTTACTTTTCCCCACTGCTCAAGGCAGCTGGTCTTACTTACCCTTCTTCCGAAAGAGGCGAAGACACGCAGGGTATGTCACATGCTTTCCGTGTTTAGCTTCTCAAGGAAGGATGAGTTTATGCTCTTGCTATAAGCGACAAAGACTCGACGGGTAGTACATCTACTCATCGTGTTGAGCCCCCTTGTGTTAGTAGCATAGAATGTTTTTTCTAGAATGTCTGGGAATGTGGGAAAGTAAGTCTATAATGAATAATTGAATAAATGGTGTTAAACCATGGGGATGGAGTTGATGGAACATAATGATGAGGTTGTAATTTTGAAGGAACAATTGACTTTGGGTGTGATGCTAATGAAACTTAATGTGGAATTATTAATGGTTAATTAATGTTTAAAGAATTAATTAACGTAAAGTGGAACTAATAAAAAGGGAATGAAGTAATCTAATAAAGCTCTTTAAATGGTTGTGTGCATATAGGATACCTAGTCTCAGAAGTAGTAGCCCGGCGTCTGAGATACGTTCGCTGCAGTGTGTCTAAGATTAGATTATGCCCATAATATGGTTGTGAGTTATAGTATATTCTGTACTTTTTGTGTTTCTATACGCTACTCCACCCTGTCAGTAAGGGCAACTGACACCCTGGGGATTTTGAGCCTTGAGGGGTGTTTTCCCCAACATTCCAATGGGAGGATGGATGACTGACTACCCCCCTTGGCCCCTCTCTCTTCTCTTGGTAGTTACTTGTGCTGGTAGACACATTGGTTAGTTTTCCCCATATATGTGTGTAGAGGGCTATAATGGCTTGTGGTTATTCACACACACATATTCTGGATATAGTTTTCTATGGACTACTATAGGTGTAACGTGTATAGGTTGTGATGGCTTGATGATCCTTACTCGGTGTATGAGCTGTAATGGCTTGAGGTATAATACCCGACGTATGATACATGTTATGCGAGCTGTGGTGGATCCCAGAAAATACCTGGTTACTTTGGTGTGTGGATGTGGTGGTTTTGTTGCACGAGGTGCATATTGTGGTGCTTCGCCTAGGTGTCTGTGGGCAAGCCTTTTTGGAGAGAGATGCTCAGGTCATGCGACGTTAGGGCAAAGTGGAAAACCAGTGGGGAAGTAGTAGCAGGGTACCCTTGATATTCTTTATTATATGATATGTTATTGTATGTGTTACTTGGTGAGAGTAGCCATGGTGAGGTTGGGAACTTAGTATACCTGTTTAGGTGACGAGTTAGTTTCACTTGTTGTTTACTGTGCTTTAGCATTCTTTCTTTACTTTTACACGAGAGGCTTCGGGGAGGATCCTACTGAGTACACTGTTATACTCACCCTATGTATATACAAACTGTTTTTCAGGTCACTTGGAGCAGGTTGGAGATCAAGGTGGTTTCTACTAGCTTGGGGTTGCAGGAGCTGTTCGGGCTTGTGGTTGCCGCTATTTTACTTTCTTTTGGGTACTTGCAGTTTTTCCCCTTTCAGTTGTAGTACTTCTGCATGACATTTCATATGTGTACTTGAGTTTTCATTTATATTGCAGTCTAAGTTGGAGTTGATTGGTGTCTATCTTATCTCTCTCTTCCGCATGTGTTCTCTTTGAGGGTAATGCCTCCCATTTTGTGTGTTATTATACCCTCGGTGCTAGTCACCAACTCGGGGCCTACTGGAGGCGGGACTCGGGGGTCATTATCTCCCTTCTCACATTGTCAGCCCAGGAGGGGTACACTTTGTGGGGAGGAGGTCATGACAGAGTGGTATCAGAGGCTCTGGTTGAGGGATATGATGAAGTTTGGAGTTAGGCAAAGGTGATGTTGCATGGGTTGGTAGGGAAACAGTGTCATTCATGTTTAACAAGTGAGGTAAACACTGGAGACCGACTGAGACATAGGCATTTAGGGCCCCCTATGATCTGATGTACGAACCTTTAAGTTTACAATGACTACTAAACAAGGTGATACTAGTTGCAGGGTAGAGACCTAGAAAAGTATCATGCATCATTCTTCTTTGCGCCTATGTTTGAATGGGTCGACCTTGGGATATGTTAACCTAAAATGAATAAAAGAAATTAATTAATTAATTAATGTTGAGTCTTCCGTATTCCAGGTTTAGGAGCTCTAACGGTTTTTTATTTTATAGGTATGGCTCCAGGTCGACGTCCACGTTAGGTTTGCGCAGAAAATGCCCAGCAGGCTGTTCCAGCCGATCGCCGCAGGGTAGAGGTTGACAACGACGACACTTGGAGGAGGACACTCCGAGAGTTTCAGAGCCAGAGTCTGCAGAAGTACTAGGGCTCTGTTTCAGATGCAGTCACAGAAGACTGGTTAGAGGAGGTCGAGATCAGCTTCAGTTCGATTCGTGATCGGAAGGAGCATTGGGTGTCCTTGGTTGTGATGATACTGCGTGGAGCAGTGATGCAGTGGTGGTTCTTGTTCCTCGGGGATCGTGAGGAGTCAACGATCTCATGGGAGGAGTTCCGAGACAGGTTTAGAGTCGAGTTTCTTTCTTCGACTGTGAAGGCATCTAGTCGCCAGGAGCTTCTTACCCTTTGACAGGGGAGCTCCTGTGTTCGGGAGTTTGGGATCCGTTTCAGGAACCTTTTACGATATGCTTCGGACCTGTTTCCAGATGAGGAGGCTAGGGCAAGACATTTCGAGGAGGCTTTGCATCCAGAGATCCAGCGCCAGGTCACCCCATTTATGTTAAAAACATATCTTGAGGTACTGGTGAGGGCAGAGGTTTTCGAGAGGACTTTGGCCAGGACCGGATCATCACGAGAGGGGAATTAGCATGATTCCTCACGAAGTAGAGCTGTGGTCCGGGGTTCTCGGTTTTCAGGGCAGAAGAGTTTTCGTTCAGCCGGGGGTAGGTCCCAACCCTTCACATCTCGTTTCTCTAGAGGCAGCAACTCTCAGACCTATGCTAAGGGATCAAGTGCTTGTTTTTCTTGTGGTGGTTATAGCCATTAGCAGCGGGAGTGCCCGACCTTTTAGAGCGGTCATCGTACACCAGGCGCTACGCTCCAGGTTCCTCCGTTGAGACAGTTCCAACCGAGGCAGCAACAGCCAGTTGCACCAGCTTTAGACCAGCAGAGGGCATATGGGGCAGGCAGAGGACAACCCCATGACACTCCTCACCCTCAGAGAGCAGAGCGCGGCCGTGGTGGTGGTCGTCATCAGGGTCAGAGAGGCCGTGGAGGAGGTCATGGTCAACTTCATGCTCTAGCGTTGCCAGCTCCAGGCGAGCCAGACGTCGTTCGAGGTACCCTTTGCTTGTTTTCCACTTTGGTGTATGCCTTGTTTGATTCAGGAGCGACACACTCCTTTATATCATCTACCCTTGTCCATGCTTTGGGACTTGAGGTAGAGAGGCTTCTAGTGCCCTTGGCATTGACTACGCCAGTTGGAGGTCGAGCAAACTTGTTTGCATTATGTAGAGACTGTGAGCTAGTGTTGGGGAAACACCGCTCTTGGGGAGGTTTCCTATGTTTACAAATACAACCATATGATGTCATCCTCGTCATGGATTGGTTGTATTCGGTGCAGGCTATTGTGGATTGCTTCAGGAAGAAGGTTGTCTTCATTGGTGCGGATGGAGAGCAAGTAGTGTTTGTTGGTGAGCGAGATCCTCAGATGGGTCATAGGCGCGTTCCATCCTTATCATCCATGATGGCTACGATGATGCTGAGTTCTTCAGAGGTTCAGCAGTTGACATTTCTTAGGATCGTAGAGGAGTACCCTGATGTCTTTCCAGAAGAGGTTGTAGCATTACCCCCTTGACGAGAGATCGAGTTTGAGATCGAGCTACATCCAGGAGCGTCTCCTATCTCTATGTCTCCATATAGGATGAACCCTTATGAGTTACGAGAGCTACGTATACAACTTGATGGTCTGTTACAGTGTGGTTTTGTTCAGCCAAGTGTGTCACCGTGCGGTGCATCAGTTTTGTTCGTAAAGAAGGCTGACGGTAGTTTGCAGTTGTGTTTCAATTATCATCGCTTGAACAAAGTGACAATAAAGAATCACTATCCTATTTCGCGGATTGATGATTTATTCGATCAACTGAAAGGTGCAAGTTGGTTCTCAAAGATCGACTTGCGGTCAAGATATCATCAGATGCGTGTGAAGGATGAGGATATCCCGAAGACTGCTTTCCGTTGTCGTCATGAGCATTATAAGTTCATTGTAATGCCGTTTGGCATGACGAATGCTCCAGCTGTATTCATGGGATTGATGAATGCTGTGTTCTGTGAGTTCCTGGACAAGTTCGTGGTAGTTTTCATCGATAACATCCTTGTGTACTTCACATCTGAAGAGGAGCATGCAGAGCATCTACAAGCCATTTTGAGAGTTCTTCGCCAACATCAGCTGTTTGAGAAGTTGTCGAAGTGTGAGTTTTGGGCTAGAGAAGTCTGTTTATTGGAGCATGTTGTGTCCCAACAAGGAGTAGCTATGGATCCATCGAAGATAGAAGCAGTTGTGTCTTGGGAATCCCCCAAGACAATTTTAGAGGTGCGAAGTTTCCTTGGTCTCGCAGGCTACTACAGGAGGTTCGTAGCCAATTTCTCACGAGTTGCGACTCCTCTAACAACTTTGACCAGGAAGGATCAGACATTCATATGGACTGATTAGTGCCAGGAAGCTTTCGAGTATCTAAAGGAGAAGTTAGTAAGTGCTCTAGTCCTTTGTCTTCCAGCTGAGGGAGTTCAGTTTGATGTTTTCTGTGATGCTTCACATCTGGGGTTAGGCTGTGTTCTCATGCAGAAGAGGTCAGTTGTTTCTTATGGGTCTCAGCAGTTGCGTCCCCATGAACGCAATTATGCCACCCATGATCTTGAGTTGACAGCCGTGGTGTTTGCTCTGAAGTTGTGGAGACATTACCTCATTGGTGAGCGCTTTGTGGTTTTCACCGATCATAAGAGTTTGAGGTGTGTTTTATCCCAATGTGACTTGAACTTACAACAACATCGGTGGATGAAGTTCTTGCAGGAATATGACTTCGAAATATCATATACACCTGGAAAGGGGAATGTTGTAGCTGATGCGCTGAGTCGAAAGTCATGTAGTGATGCTGTGCCTGGATCCGGTGATTCCTGGAGAGTAATGGAAGAACTGTCAGCATTACATCTGGATATGGGAGAAGTTGGGGGTAGAGGTTGTCTTTTTCAGATGACGATACAATAATCCCTGATGCAGAAGGTGGAAGAGTCCCAGTTGGGGGATCTTGAGGTAGATGGTGTCTTTGTGGTGAGGCCCTTGATGGTTGGTCGGAGGATGAACAACACCGAGTGTTGTATCATGGAAGGCTTTTTGTTCCCTTGAAAATGCGCGAGGCGGTTCTCAGAGAGTTCCATAGTTCGCCTTTAGCAGTACATCCTGACGTAACAAAGATGTACCGATCCTTGAGGAGACAGTTTTGGTGGCCTGGGCTGAAGCGTGCGGTTGCAGAGTTTGTGTCTCGATGTTTAGTCTGCCAGAAGGTGAAGGCCGAACACCGTGTTCCTAGTGATCTTCTCCAACCATTAGAGATTCCTCAGTGGAAGTAGGAGGACATATCAATGGACTTTGTTACTAGTTTACCTCGAGCTCAGGGAGGACATGATGCTTTTTGGGTGGTAGTGGGTCATTTAACAAAATTGTCCCACTTCATAATGATCAAGGAGTCAAGCTCAGTGGAAGTTTTGTCGAGGCAATATCTAGAGGAGGTTGTGAGACTTTATGGAGTCCCAAGGATGATCATTTCTGATTAAGATCCTAGTTTTACCTCCAGGGTGTGGAGAGGTCTCCAACATGCTTTTGGTTCTTAGCTATGCCTTAACACTGCTTTTTATCCTCAAACGGATGGTCAGACAGAGCGAACCATCCAGACTCTTGAAGACATGTTACGCTCTTGTGTTCTTGATTTTGGAGGTTCATGGATGAGACACTTACCCTTGGTGGAGTTCGCTTACAATAATAGTTTTCACTCCACCATTGGTATGACGCCGTTTGAAGCCTTGTATGGACGACCTTGCCGTTCTCCGTTGTGCTGGACTGGGGTCGGAGAGTCAGCAATTCTCAGATGGGAACTAGTGAAGAATACAACAGAGATGGTCCAGGTGATTCGTGAGAGGATGAAGACAACGCAAGATCTTCAGAAATCATATGCTGATCAAAGGAGGAGACCATTGGAGTTTGATGTTGGGGATCATGTGTTTCTGAAGGTGACTCCCCGTTGTGGGCAGCGAAGGTTTGGTCATGGAAGTAAGCTTTCTCCTCGGTTTGTTGGGCCTTTTGAGGTGTTAGCTCATGTTGGAGCTGTGGTGTATCAAGTAGCACTTCCCCCACAGATGAGTCAGATACATGATGTTTTCCATGTATCACAGCTCTGACATTATCTTCATGATGACTCTCACATCATCGATTGGGGAGAGATCGATGTTGATGATGATGCAACCTTCGAGGAGCGACCTGTGGAGATCCAAGACCACAAGGAGAAGGTGTTGCATGGACGTTCTATTCCCTTGGTTCGTGTCTTGTGGAGACACGGTGGCATGGAGGAGAGTACCTGGGAACGTGAGTCACATATACGTGCTCAGTACCCAGAGTTGTTTGATGTTTAACTCTTTTCATGTAACGATGTTCCCTTTATGGTTAGACCTTTCATGATGAATTTCTTTTGTTGCTTTTGTGGCTTGCTCTCTTTTGAGAGGTATCTCGATGGGTGGTTGTTCAGACCCCGTTTCCTTTTTCTCTTTAGGTGGGTTTTGAATTCTCGAGGACAAGAATGTTTTGAGAGGTATCTGATGTAATGGCCCGGACCTCTCTGGTCCATTACTTTGTGAAAATATGGTGTTTGAGGTGTTCCGGGAGGTCAATGTGACTTATCCCCAATAATTTTCCAAATTTCAAATTCTGTGAAGAGTTCCATCAGTGAACAATGCTTCTATCGGTGAGATTCATTGAACAGTGTTTCTATCAGTGAGGTTCAGTGAACAGTGTTTCTATCGGTGAGGTTCAGTGAACAGTGTTTCTATCGGTGAGGTTCAGTGAACAGTGTTTCTATCGGTGAGGTTCAGTGAACAATGTTTCTATCGGTGAGGTTCAGTGAACAATGTTTCTATCACTGAGGTTCAGCGAACAGTGTTTCTATCGGTGAGGTTCAGTGAACAATGTTTCTATCGGCGAGGTTTATCGGTAGGTGTACAGTGTTTCCAGAACGGTAGGTGTACAATGTTTCCAGAACGGTGAGGTCTATTGGTGTTTTCAGAACGGTGAGGTCTATCGGTAACCTCTAACGGTGAGGTCTATCGGTAACCTCTAACGGTGAGGTCTATCGGTAACCTCTAATGGTGAGGTCTATCGGTAACCTCTAACGGTGACCTTTTCTTTCCTTTGCCAAATTTTGAGTATGTGAACAGTGTTTCCAGCTTCATACAGTTTGCCCCTTTGACGTTTCCTTTGACATAAAACACATTTAAAGCCTTATTTTAAGGACTCTTAAGGCCGATTCAAAGTCCATAAATCCTATATTAATTATTCTTAAGGCCCGGGATGTTTTTACTTGGTCAAACCGCGTGGGTTAATGTAATCCGATTTTAATGGGGAATTAAGCGTATCTTAAACCGTTGCCCCATTAAATCTTCAAAAGGGACCAGATATCACCCTCCCTTGTTATTTCTCTTTGTTCTCGACTATGAGACGCTAGAACCTTTCAATACTTCTCATAGGATTTGAAAAATCAAACTCTACTCCTCGGATTGGCTCCACTTTGTTTTGATGCAACTAAGCTGTATCGGTCAATCTTCGATATAAGGTATGTTTTATCATCGTTCCTTTGTGGATCATCTTCTCTCGTTTCTCCTTTCCATATTAGCATGTAATTTCCATGCTTCTAATGGAGTTTTCTTGGGTTTTGGTTGGTGCGGTCGTACCGTGGCATCCTTGGGTGGATGCAGTTGGCGCGAGAGGAGGATCGTGACCCGTTGAGTAGGTAAAGAACGTCAAAAACTCTTCGAGGTAAGGGATTCATTGCTTCTATTTTCTTTTATGTGCAACTATATTGTTAGCATGTTTAATCCCACTGGATGACAATGGAATTGACATAATAAATATTTGAACCCGATAAATAAATTGATATCGATCGTATGTTATTGCCTCATGTTTTGCTAGATAGTGTGATACTTATGCTTGCTTTGATTAGCTGTTCGTTCTTGATGGAAATCGGTAAAGAACGTAAATTGGAATTAATTGATTTGGCTAAAGATAAAGAGGCATGTAAATGAATCTGATTCTAGTTGTAATTTGATGTTAATCAAATTGGTGCAGTAAGCATGTTTAATTATTTGTGATAACTTACCGATTAGGTTTCCCGAATTTGGAACCTACGAATAATAAATTCGAATTCAAGATGGATTAGCACTACGGGAAAAATCGATTATTGCGGCGGGTTATTTGTGACGGGAATAAATCCCATCGCAATAAATCCGATGAAAAGCGTATTTGCGACGGGAATATATGCCCGTCGCAAATGGTCAGTTAGTTGCGACGGGAATACAGGACCCGTCGCAATAGGTATGGCGCGGTTTGCACGCCAAAACGCTGGAAGCCTATTTGCGACGGTAGCCTTCGTCCCGTCGCAAGTACCCAGAGGTGGTAAATACTATTTGCGACGGGACAATTACCCATCGCAAAAACACTATTCAGTAGGTGTTATTTGCAACGGGTCCCGTCGCCAATACCGGTGGCGGTAAATAGGCTTTTGCGACGGGGATATCCGCCCGTCGCTAATGGTATGTCGGCCTACAAGTATTTGTGACAGACCCGTCGCAAATACCCTTTTAACCACCGCCCGTATTAAATGCGGGTGAAGGTATTTGCGACGGGGCCTGTCGCCAATACCGGCGGCGGTAAATAGCAATTTGCGACGGGGATATCCGCCCGTCGCTAATGGTATGTCGGCATGCAGCTATTTGCGACGGGGTCGTCGCAAAAACCCTTTTAACCACCGCCCGTAATTAATGCGGGTGAAGGTATTTGCGACGGTACACCGTCGAAAATACTGGTATTTGCGATGGGCTCCCGTCGCAACTAAGACCGTCACAAATATTCTAACCTATATATACCCCCATCTGTTTTTTTTTCAAATCATTCAGATCTCACTTCTTCTTTTTTCCTTTCTCTTTTTAAATTTATGTTCTAAGTAGAATTTTTTTTTATTTTAATTTTTTCTTACGAGAAGAGCAGAGAAGGAGTTAGGTGGCGCAAATTACTTCAAAATATCAAAGGTATTTATAGTTTTTTAATTGTTAAATTATTTTTAATTGTTAATTTTATTTTTAATTGTTAATTTTAATTTTTTTAATAAAATGTTTATTTAGCTATATAGTATAATTAGATTAAGTTGTTGTACCAAATAGTCCTTGTCTGGATACGAACAAGTAGAGGCGGCTTTGACACAAATGTACCTAGGAGTGAAAACTCTGACAAGGTGTTTCGAGCTTGACTCGGGGTAACCTGGTACACGAAAACGGGCCTTGCTGCATTCTTGGTTCGACACTCCCAGAGGATGTTTTGGTAATAATTAGAAATAAATATATTTAATTAGAAATAATTAGAAATAGTTATATTTAATTAGAAATAATTATATAATTATTAAATAATTAAGAAATAATTAGATTTAATTAAAATAATCATCAAATAATTAGGAAATAATTAGATTTAATTGATTAGAAATAATTAGGAAACAATTAGAAATAAAATAATTAGGAAACAATTCAAAATAAAATAATTAGGAAACAATTAAAAATAAAATAATTAGGAAACAATTAAAAATAAAATAATTAGGAAAAAATTAAAAATAAAATAATTAGGAAACAATAATTAGGAAACAATTATGAAACAATTAAAATAATTAGGAAACAATTAAAATAATTAGGAAACAATTAAAAATAATTAGGAAACAATTAAAAATAATTAGGAAAAAATTAAAAATAATTAGGAAACAATTACAAATAATTAGGAAACAATTACAAATAATTAGGAAACAATTAAAAATAATTAGGAAACAATTAAAAATAATTAGGAAACAATTAAAAATAATTAGGAAATAATCAAAAATAATTAGGAAACAATTAAAATAATTAGGAAATAATTAAAATAATTAGGAAACAATTAAAATAATTAGGAAATAATTAAAATAATTAGGAAACAATTAAAAATAATTAGGAAAAAATTAAAAATAATTAGGAAACAAATAAAAATAATTAGGAAATAAATAAAAATAATTAGGAAACAATTAAAATAATTAGGAAACAAATAAAAATAATTAGGAAACAATTACAAATAATTAGGAAACAAATAAAAATAATTAGGAAACAAATAAAAATAATTAGGAAACAATTAGCAAGCGTGATTGACCGCTCATCTACCTCAATTTTCTTTTCATTTGTGTGTTAAGGCTTGATAGGAAACTTCTGCCTCCACATGTAATATTTTCTTTTACTGTCAAAATTATCAACCTCCTCGCCAGCATAGAGGTGAGGAGGTTTATAATTTTGACAGTAAAACTAAATACTACATGTGGAGGTAGAAGTTTCCTGTCAACCTCAACGCACAAATGAAAAGAAAATTGAGGTAGATGAGTGGTCAATCACGTTTGTTACTAATTAGTAACATAATTAGTAATATAATTAGTAACATAAATAGTAACATAATATAAAATATTATATTACTCTAATATTAATAATTAAATAATACTAATAATATAATTATTTTATTATTATATGTTTAATATTTATAAAAAAATATTAATATTATTAAAATTATAAAAAATTTATAAAATATTACAATTATCAATATTTTCAACAAGTTTTGCTTTATTCTTAACATGTTCAAATTTTAAAGGGTCACCAATTTTCAGGTCATGCCCAATAAAAAGTTTGCGTCAACCGTGTCCAATGTAAACTCTATAATTGTTTTTGCTTGGTTGATCACCTCGCAAGTAGCGTTGCAATAGGACAACCCAAGTCGTGTCTTTCTCATCTATAAGAATCATATCACATGACTTTTTACATAGACCATTCTTTCTTGAAAAATTAAGGGAAAAATACTGAAGTTCTCTTAATTTTTCAAGGAAGAATGATCTATGTAAAGGGTCATGTGAAATGATTCTTAAAGACGAGAATGACATTACTTGTGTCGTCCTATTACAACACTACTTGCGAGGTGATCAACCATGTAAGAACAATTATAGAGTTTAAATTGGACATGGTTGACGCAAACTTTTTATTGGGC
This sequence comes from Viscum album, assembly GCA_963277665.1. Lineage (NCBI taxonomy): Eukaryota > Viridiplantae > Streptophyta > Magnoliopsida > Santalales > Viscaceae > Viscum > Viscum album. The sequence continues at coordinate 112,929,238 of OY728135.1, forward strand.
ATGATCTGAAAATTGACGACTCTTTAAGATTTGAACATATAGAGAAAAATCTGTTGGAAATATTGAGATTTGTAATAATTAGTAATAATTAGTAATAATTAATCAAAAATCAAATAAATTCAAGTACATGGTTATAAATTGGCACAATTTCCAGCGGATTGGCGGCGACCTTTTGTTCAACGTCTCATATCTTTGCTACTTTCTCCCACTGAAATCAGTATGAAAAATGTACTCTAACGTATGTCAGAGCAAGTTTTTCATACAGTCTGGAGAAAGTTAAAAAGAGATGAGCCGTCGGACAAACTAGTCTCTTTTTCCTGACGACTCATCTCCTTGCAAGGAGATGAGTCGTCGGGCAAAAGAGCTGCCGCCAATCTGCTGGAAACAAATAAGAATAATTAGTAATATAATCTCCACAATGATGATTACAAAATTTTATTTCATTATTCAAGCATATTTCATTTTGCCAAGTATTTTTAAGTATTTCTAAATTAATAATAATTAGTGGGGATGATTACAAACTAACTGTGTCGCCTATAATTATTGATAATTACTAAGAAATAACTGTAATTATGTATCTTCTCTTTTTAGGATATTGTTTTTCTTATATCAAATTATTTAACAACAGTAATGGTTTTAAATTTTGTAGAAACATATATATGAATATGGAACAAGAAAATCGACATCAATCATTATTAGATGATCGTGCTTGGATAAATCAGCGCAAAAATCTAAACGGTTCTAGTTTAAATCCTGTATATGTTGATGGTGTTGAAGCTTTCTTATCATTTGCATCATCAAACCCAAAATTTGTTTCGAAAGGGAAAATTAAGTGTCCTTGTAAAAAATGTGCTCTGAGAACGTTTGGGACATTTGACATCGTTGGGAAACATCTCTTGCGTTATGGTTTTTAATCAGATTATATTTTTTGGTATCAACACGGTGAACGCAGTTCTATAGAAGATACTAATAATTTGATTCCGGATCCATCACGGTTTCAGAATTTAGTACATGATGTTGCAGGGTCATCCGTTCAACAAAATGAAATCGAGGATGATGTTGATTTACCTCCCGAGTTGGCACCATCTGAATTTGCTGAGTTGTTCAGGTCTGCTGAGGATGCATTATATCCTGGTTGCAAGATAAACAAATTAGAAGCAGTTGCAAAATTTATGGCTATTAAATCAGATAATGGAATGTCAAATAACTGTTTTGATCAGATATTTTCTTTGGTTAAAGCACTGTTACCTGAAGGAAATGTGCTTCCTGCTAATTATTATGAGAGCAAGAGACTGGTTCATAATCTGAGCCTTAGTTATCAGAAGATCCATGCATGTTCAAACAATTGCATCTTATATTCTGGTGAAAATGAGTCGTTGGATAGTTGTCCCACATGTGGACAATCAAGGTATAAAGAAGCTCAATCAGGGAAGTCTGGATTGATACCTGTAAAATAGTTGAGATATTTCCTACTTACACCCAGGTTGCAATGTTTATTTATGTCTCAAAACACAACGACAATGATGTCATGGCACAAAACCAATATTTCAAATGGTAAAAGCTTGATTCATCTATCTGATGGTGATTCATGGAAACATTTTGATCAAGTGCATCCGTCTTTTGCTTTAGAATCCCGGAACGTGCGATTGGGTCTTTCTACTGACGGTTTTTGTCCATTTGGATCTTTTGGTAGTCAGTATTCCTGTTGGACTGTCTTTATAACTCCGTACAATTTTCCTCCATGGATGTCGATGAAAGAGCCTTATATCTTTTTGATGTTATTAATCCCAGGACATCCGAAAAAGAATATTGATGTTTATTTGAAACCATTGATTGATGAGTTAAATTTATTGTGGAGTCATGGTGTTGGTACATATGATGCTGCTGCGAAATAGAATTTTGTAATGAAAGCTGCTTTGATGTGGACAATTAGTGACTACCCGACATATGACATGTTATCTGGCTGGAGTACACATGATCCAAAATCATGTCCTTACTGTATGAGAGACAACAAAGCATTTATGCTCGTGAATGGAAAAAAACCTTGCTATTTTGAATGTCATCGCAGATTTCTTCCAATCGATCATCCTTTTTGGAGGAATAAATCTCATTTCAGAAAAGGCAGAATTGAAAGAGATGAACCTCCAAAAATGATCTCAGGTACAGAGTCACAATTAGTTGTATTTTCATTACCTTCCATAACTTTCTGACCGACAATAAACCAATAGAAAATTCATGGCTTTGGGAAAGAACACAATTGGACAAAACATAGCATTTTTTGGAATCTGCCATATTGGTCTGATTTGTTGGTCCGACACATGTTGGATGTCATGCATATTGAGAAGAACTGTTTTGATAATTTATTTCATACAGTTTTAGATACACCGGGTAAAACCAAAGATAATGTGAAGGCACGATTAGATCTTGCCCAAATTTACAGGCGACTAGAACTTGAATTGTTTGAAAATATCAGATCACAGAGATTAATGAAGCCAAAAGCAGCTTATACACTAACCAAAGAGAGTCTCTTATTATTTTGTCAGTGGATTGCAGATTTGAGACTTCCAGATAACTATGCTTCCAACTTGGGCAGATGTGTTAAAAATGGTCATATTACCGGATTAAAAAGTCATGATTGTCATGTTATAATGGAAAGACTTATGCCTATTTGATTAAGGGGTTTGTTGAATTCTAAGATTTGGGATTCGATAACAGATATATCATATTTTTTCCGAGACATGTGTGTGGCGATAACAGACTACGATACACTAAGCAAACTGGAAGAAGCTGTTGTTGTAATTATATGCAAACTGGAAAAAATCTTTCCACCGGCTTTCTTTGACTCAATGGAACATTTGATATTACATTTGCCACATGAAGCAAAATGTGGAGGTCCGGTTCAATTTCGATGGATGTACCCATTTGAGAGATGCATGCAAAAATTGAAGAAAAAAGTCCGTAACAAAGCATCAGTTGAAGGCTCAATTGCTGAAGCTTATTTACAAGAGGAAATTGCTTTATTTAGCTCTCATTATTTTGAATCTGAATATCCCTCAAAATTTAACCGCATGGGCCGGAATGAGGGGAATGTTGATGATGATATGAACAATCAATTATCAGTTGTCAATCAGCCCGAACTTGTCTTTGGTGGAGTTCATGATAGATTTCAGATGATGAACATCATAGAGCTCATACATATGTTCTACTCAACTGTGAAGAAATGTCACCAATTGTACAGTGAGTTCTCCTATCCCTTATTCTATAGATTCTGTTACAGTAAATTAATCATATTGTATTTGTAGGTTATATGATGATTATATCAAGAAACAATTTCCACAAATTACAGCAGATGACTTAGAAGAACGTCGGCAAAAATTTTTTGCCTACTGGTTTCAAAAACTGGTAACATACATTCTTCTTTGGTTTTACATATAAAATAAATTTATTACTTGTAATAGTGATAAATGTTTTACAAATTTTCAGGTATCTGTACACGCTGATAAGATTGATAGTCGATTGCGTATATTGAGTAGCCCACCATCCAAAACGGCTAAATCTTATAATGCATATGTGGTGAATGGTTATCGCTTTCATACACGTGCATATGGGGAATCAAAGAAAACAATGAATAGTGGTGTTTGTTTGAAGGGATCACATCATAGAGATATTGAAGTTGACTTTTACGGCATGCTTGAAGAAATTATTGAACTGTGTTATTTGGGACAGAATTATGTAACAATGTTTAAATTTCGATGGCTGGATACTGATAGAGGCTTGCGTATTCATCCGACTCATGGAATTGTTGATATTAAACATAAAAGTCTTCTTTCGGTAAATGAACCATTTTTATTGGCTCATCAGGCACATCAAATTTATTATGCAAAATACTGTGCTACTGCAAAAGAGTTGGATGATTGATGGAGTATAATAAAAGTTAAATCTTGAGAAAATCAGTTTACTCAAACTGAATGTGGTTCCACTGAAGTGCAAGGAAATGAATTTTTTCAGGACACTCCTCAAAACACATCTTTTTCACAAAGAGACATGAATATCGAGGATGACACCCTATAGTTAAGGGTCGATGGTGACGATGTTGTCAATGATGTTACAACTGAATTTGAAATGACAAGAGATGATGAAAGTGAAACTAATATGGAAATTGATGATGTTGATGAGGAAGATGAAGACATTGACATTGACAAATATGAAGATGATGATGAAGATGAACATTGACACAATAAAATGCTGGTTAGAATCATAACAAATATATATCTATACATAATAGTTATTTTCAACTGTTTGCTAATAACAATCATTTTATGTTTCAGATGGACTCAGAAACGTTTCATCAGTTGCTGGAGGCTGATCTACCTATGGATGATGAGGTTTTTGAGTCATCTGACCCTCAGGCTATTGGCACTACAGGGAGCACTCAGAGGGGGCGTGGTCTTGCCAGACTGATGATTCCAGATCCTATCCCGGAGCAACGTCCACCTCTTGGATTCGATGCGCACACGCGACGGTATGGTAACCTGTGTATTTTAGTTATCTTTCATTATAATTTATTTATATTCTAATTGTTTGATTATTTGTTCTTTTTCCATAATTTTACGCATATAGCTATTAGAAAGGGGAGCGCTATCTTGCACAATTATTTTTCTCAGCCCTGGCTCATATGGGATCAGATTCCCGCTGATGTGCAAGCCGCCATGTTCGATCATTGACTGGTACGTAATTAAATATTATTTATTTTGAAATTTAATTCATTAATAACTTTATATTAGGGTTTATGGTATCCCATCGACGAGAGCATGCGTGCCACTATCCACGCGACATGGGTGGTGTCTATGCATGACCGTTTCCGTCAGTTTTTGCATAATTTGAGAAAGACGACTGTGAAGAAAGTCGGAGTGAAAAAATTTGACGAGTCCTGTAGAGCCCACCGACCAGAGTACATTTCATCTCACGTTTAGGATGGATTATGTACACACTGGTTGGGTGGTGGGTTTCAGAGGATATCTGCATTGGGTCGACAGAATCAGGGGAGACAAGAGGTGACGCATCGAGCCGGTAGTCGTACATTCAGTGCGCATAGAGAGCGTTTGGCAAGTACTTTTTTTTAATATTTTATACAACATTAAATATAAAAAATTTATTTTATATTCATATAGGAAGCCGAGTAGCCCGATATTACGACGTACGGCGTTTATCGGAGGATGTACACTGATCCGGCTACTGGAGAGATTAGAGGTGACCGCCAGCGTCAGATTGTGGTCAGTAATATTTTCTTTTTAGTTTGAAAATTAAATGCATATAATCTTTTCATTATTTTAATTTCTAATTGAAACTTAAGGAGTCATATGAGGCCGCGACCTCTCAGACACAGGCTGAGAGTCAAGACGAGACAGGTGATCAGACTAGTGCCCACCATTTTGATGAGACGACATGGATGCAGGCGACCCAGTATGGCTTCGAAAAGGGCCGAGTAGTTGGTATCAGCTCTCATTTGACTCTTGCAGCTTATTATGGCACTGCTGCAATGTCGGCGTCCAACTTGAGAGGATCTCGTGGAGAGACATCATCTTCTGCCTCACAGTATCAGGAGCAGCTGCGTGCTCAGAGTCATCTTATAGAGGATTTGCGTCAGGGGCAGGAGCAGCTGCGTCAGCAGCAGGATGAGGAGAGACGTTGATATGAGGAGCAACATCAGGAGCATATGAAGTATATGTGTCGTCTGACTCATAGTTTAGGGATGAAGTTTCCTCCACCACCTCCTCCAGGTCCTCCAGATTATCCACCCTCCAGTGATTTTTTAGATGTAATAAACATTTGAGTTCGTAGTTTATTGTCATATTAACTATTTACAATTCCTCTTTCATATTGGTACGAATATTGCATGATTTAATTTGTTTTTATTTTTTTAATATTTTATTACTTATTATTATTATTTTTAATGTCTGCTTATTTTAGTAATATTACTTTTAATATTTTATATTTATTGTTAATATTGAGAAGTTTATAATTTTATAATTTTATTAATATCAATAATATTAATATTATTTTTTCATAAATATGTATGTTTATTTTAATAATAATAATATTATATTAATTTTTTATATTATTAATATTAGTACTATTATTATTATTTTTTGATATTAATATTTCATAATATATAATATAATATTATTTATATTCATATTATTATTATTTTTTGATATTAATATTTCATAATTATATTATATATATTTTTTATTATTAATATTATAATAATATAATTTCTTTATATTATTAATATTAATATTAATATTATATACATAATTTAATAATAATAATATTATATTAATTTTTTATATTATTAATATTAGTATTATTATATTATATTATATTAGTTATATTCATATTATTATTATTTTATATTAATATTTCATAATTATATTTTATAAATTTTTTTATTTATATTATAATAATAGAATTTTTTTATATTATTAATATTATTATTATTTTTAAATAATATTATATGATTTGTATTAATTATTTTATTTATTTTATTTTTTTTAGTATTTGCGACGAGAATATTTGCGACGGGATTTCCCGTCGTAAACTTTTTTTTACTGTAACATTTGCGACGGGAAGAATACCCATCGTAAAAACATTTCTGCGACGGTCCGTCGCAAATATCTTCGTCGCAAATATTTTTTAAATTTCCCATTTGCGACGGGTCAGAAACCCGTCGCAACCAATATATCTGCGACGACCCTTCGCAAATACCTTTTTTATATATAAATGAAAACACATTTGCGACGGGGGAAAAATACTATCGTAAATACTCTTTTTGTGAAGGGACCACCACAAAAACACCTATTTGCGACGCCGTTTTCGGCAACGGGCGATTTGTGACGAAGCCCCATCGCAAAAGACCTTTTGCGACGGGATCCCATCGCAAATCGCCCTTCTCAAATATTCTGTTTTCCTGTAGTGTAGAGAACTGATTGTTTGATAAGTCCTTAAAGGGTTCTAAGTTACCCTCTTGATTGTTAAAGGGCCAAGAGCCCTATTGATGTGATGTTGTTTTCCTACTTCTTATGCTGAGATGTGATCCTGGATGGTTGTGGTGATATGTGGAGGTATGAAGTCTTTTGGTTGTGGCAGCAGATGACGCCTAGAGTGTTGAGATGCATCGGTTTATGCATGTGGGTGTCAGGGAGGACACCACAGATGATGGAATGAGATGGATGTGATTGTTGGATGCTTGCTGTTTCTTTTGGTTGTTTATCTGCTTTACTTTTCCCCACTGCTCAAGGCAGCCGGTCTTACTTACCCTTCTTTCGAAAGAGGCGAAGACATGCGGGGTATGCCACGTGCTTTCCGTGTTTAGCTTCTCAAGGAAGGATGAGTTTATGCTCTTGCTATAAGCGGTAAAGACTCGACGGGTAGTACATCTACTCACCGTGTTGGGCCCCCTTGTGTTAGTAGGATAGAATGTTTTTATAGAATGCCTGGGAATGTGGGAAAGTAATTCTATAATGAATAATTGAATAAATGGTGTTAAACCATGCGGATTGATTTGCTGGAACATAATGATGAGGTTTGTAATTTTGAAGGAACAATTGACTTTGGGTGTGATGCTAATGAAACTTAATGTGGAATTGTTCATGGTTAAATATTGTTTAAAGAATTAATTAACGTAAATTGGAACTAATAAAAAGGGAATGAAGTAATCTAATAAAAATGGTTGTGTGCATATAGGATACCTAGTCTCAGAAGTAGCATCCCAGAGTCTGAGAGACGTTAGCTACAGTGTGTCTAAGACTAGGTTATGCCCATAGTATAGTTGTGAGTTATAGTATATTCTGTACTTTTTGTGTTTCTATATGCTACTCCACCCTGTCAGTAAGGGAAACTGACACCCCGGGGATTCTGAGCCCTGTGGGGGTGTTTTCCCCAACATTCCGATGGGAGGATGGATGATTGACTATCCCCTTTGGCCCCACTCTCTTCTCTTGGTAGTTATTTGTACTGGTAGACACATTGGTTAGTTTTCCCCATATATGTGTGTAGAGGGCTGTAATGGCTTGTGGTTATTCACACACATATATTCTGGATATAGTTTTCTATGGACTACTATAGGTTTAATGTGTATAGGATGTGATAGCTTGAGGATCCTTACTCGGTGTATGGACTGTAATGGCTTGAGGTGTGACACCCCGAGATTTTATGAGAAATATTATTTTTAATTTCTTTGATGTCTTCTATTATACACTACACCAAGATTATCTTGTACAATATGCAACACCGTATTAGCTTGCAGTATACGCAACACTATTCTTGGCTCGTGTTACACATAATTTCAAGTTCGTTTTGTGGTAATTATTCAACGCAACATTAAGTATAGATTTTGTTTAATATATAAATGAAATAAGTTTTTATTATGTTATACAAAACACCAAACAAAGCTTTCACTACACGCAACCCTGACTTGGCTTGCATGACACGCAATCAAGACCTTCTTCAATAGCGTGTGTAGTATGCAATACCGAGTTTCACTAAACGAGATATTATTATAATATTACTATGAACTAACCGTTATGAATAGTAATACCCTCTTTTTGAAATTTTATAAATTTTATCTTTCAAAATAGACTTTATTTTTGGATTCAGAATATCGAAATTAGCCTAGGGTGAATTTCTAGTATTTTTCTGAAAACTTTCAATTTTTGATGAATAGTGAAAACACTGGGCTATTATTTAAAAACCGACTTTTTTATTTAAATAATAATTTATTTTATATAAATTTATTTTAGGTCAAAATTGATACATAATACCTATATAAGTTCAATGTAATTCATTTGAGTCATTTTATAATAATTTTAGATATATAAAAATTTTATTGAACTTTTCACCGTCTTTTACCCACCTCCTAGAAGAATTTGAAAATTTACATAAAACATAATTTTACCACTTCTGTGAGTGGAATTTCAAAAATTCGAGAGACACGGTTAATATCAAGGAGTAAAATGTGGTTCAATAAGATGAAAATAATTTTTAGTGAATAGTAACTTTTTACTTTTATTTACCACGATTAAAAGTAAAAAGGGTAATTAAGGGTAAAAATGATATTATTATTGCCCTAACACATGTCCTAATTCTATTGGATAAGTGTAATTCGACCAAAAAAAACCTTAGGAATAAAATATTACCCTTTAGGTCAACTTGGAGTAGATTAGGACACTTATTATTATTTTATTTAAAGAAGAGTTAAAATAGTTAAAATCAAAGTTTAATAACTAAAACATTTTTAATATAGTGTTATACATAAGATAAATTCGACTATAAATATTCATTAGAAATAAAAAAATATTTCCTACATAATGATATTTTATTTATAATTTTTAGACATTAAATAATTTAATTTATTTATGACACAATGATGATGCAGTAATTACCTTATTAATGAAATATTAACATAATTGATGTTATAAATACCGAAATAAATGTAATTTGAGACTTTTTATGAATTCCACTAATTTTATAGGTTAATATGACATGTTATTATTTATTCAATTAACTTTGTTCGAACTAATCATGTTATAATTTTCACAAAAATCAATTACCAAATAGTCTCAAAATCGACATAAAATAGTTTTTAAAACAAATATTATATTATTAATTGTTATTATATTCCTAAAAATCTAAGGTTCGGCCAAATGACTTAGATAAGGTTATATATATTAATAATGAACCACTTGGGGTTCGTTTGTCTTGTTATAGTAAGTTTATTAACCATATAGTGTAAGAAAACAAGAAGACACGATAAAAGTTAAATTATTCAACTTAGAGTTAAATCTAAATGATAAGGTTAAAATAGTAACCTAAACTTGTCTAAAACCTATTGGTTGAGAGGATTTTGATCCATCCCGACTTTAGCTTCGAAATAAATAAATTTGGACCTATTATAAACCGAATATGACTTTATTATAAAATAATATTTTAAGTTTTTCCAAAGGGTACCCCTCTTCTCCCTTATAAAAAGGGCACCCCTTCCCTATTCTCTTCACACCCTTTTGAGCCTTGAAGCTGACCAAATCCTACCAATTACTCTTCTCAACCTCTCTAGTTATATCATAGAGGTTCTGATCTTCTCAAAAGACCAACTCTAGTGCCCTAAGAAGAAGTTTAAAGGAGGTGCGTCGAGGAAGAGGTAATCTCTTCTACCGACTCTTTCAAGTTTCTTTCTTCTTCTACTTCCTCTTCTTTAGTTGTTTCATTATAAAGTAATAATATCAGTATTATTTATATACTGATATTTTATTATAAATATGAAACAACCCTATTTCACCTTCTAACCATCCTATAGAAAATGAAATCACCGCGCGTGCGTACGTACGAAATACCGTCTCCACGCCGTGGTGTAATCATTTTTTCCACCACCACCTTACTTGGATGGGTATAATGGTGTAAAGAATAACTATATATGATTATTATAACATCATATTGATTCTAGGATATTATATCATCCACTCCAATTCCATTCAATAAATATGGGAACGATATCATTGCTCGTGCGTACGTACGGATTACCGTCTCCACGACGCGATGAGATTCATTTTACATATTAACAATTCAAGAATGATTATAAAGTATATATAATAAGTAATCCTGAAATATGTAACGCCCCGACCCTAGTTGCCTAGAGTCGGTGCATTATTACATAACATTGGCATGATCACAAGAAAGATCAAATCTCGAAAGACCGATTGGTTTAGTAGCCTTGGAAACACTAGATATATTCATAAGTTTTACATTACATCATAAAATGAAAAACTACTACAACAACATAATGTCTCCATAATCCACACTACTATCCCCTCATAATATCCCTGCAGGTCATTCATAATTTACTTCTTCACATCCTGGGGAAAAATAAAACATAGAAAAGGGGTGAGCTCAAATGCCCAGTAAGGATAACAATATAGCGGAAACTTTCATAAATAAGAATAAACATTTAAGGCAATGCATTACTAAAACAAAAGCCTTTTAAAATTGAACTTCAACATGGTATGGCAAAAGTAAAATGAAATAATGCCATTTACTTATTCACATGGATATTCTACTAATCGAATAATCACATGCAAAAATCAATAACCACTTTCATAATGTTGGAATGCATAATGCCAGACTATCATAACCACATAGCCAAGGCCTCGTGCCAAGGCTACAAATAAGATTTTGTCAAGGTCTTGTGCCAAGACACTAGTTTGTCTCATGAGACCTACCGATGCATCGAGGAGCTATAGCGGGCTCCACCCGTCACTTATTAAGTCCAATGCATTCCCATATGAAAAGGTTTAAACATAACATAAACATTCGTATTAAAACTAGCATACGAAATGTCAATACTTTCACAATAAACTATGAATGGTATAAAAATAGCACATCCACAGTCAAACATATCACAAAACCTTCAATACAATATAGAAGTTTTGTATCATAATAAATCAACTTCAAATAATCTTAAAATCCATCAAAGGATGTTGACATAGATGAAATCAAAATTCTTTTAAAAGAAATATCTCCTTTTATTTTGAAATCATTTAAGATCCATATAAAATAAAACATTTTCTTTGAAAATATTCTTATAAGCTTGTATGGGAAGCTTCGACGATTTTATAACGGCGGAAAATAACCGCACCCGCCGTATAAGTTAAAAAAACATTCTTACCTCAATTCTGTCGAAAAGGTTAAAAAGGACCTTGTTTTGAAAACGACGGAAAGATTCCTTTATAAACCTCTTATAAAAAGTCAAACAAGGGTATAAATGACTTTAACCCATATTCTTGTAAATAGTAAAAATGTTTTGAAATACATTTCGAAGAAACATGGATATGGATGATAAAGAGATCCCAGTAGATTATTACGTATAATACAACCTCGGATAATGAAGAGATTGTGAAATAACCCTTACCTTGTACTTTTCCTTGGTTGTGGTAGGTTAACCTCCTGTATAATGGTGAAATAATTGTTATTAAATTATACAAGAATCATATACATTAATATGATATCATATATGATCTTTTAATATTGATTTGATAATAATATCTTAGTATTATCGTTGTTTCGGGTGTTAACTTACTTGTTTTCTTTCATATGTTTTGTTACGTAAGACATGTTTGTAAAGGATAGGTTGTATATTATTCATATCCAGAATGATATCAAGTCCTTAAACATCATTTTTAAATCATAAAATGATAATTACGCTTTAATGGTTACGATGGAGAATGAATCTCATCGCGTTCGTGGAGACGGTAGTCCGTACGTACGCACGAGCGACAATATCATTCTTTTGATATTAAAATAATATATAAATGGATGGTATATCATATATACAGAATCATTAACATGTTATATTTATTATTTACATGAGTTACACATCATTATTATACCCATCCAAATAATATTATATTGAATAACAATTACACCACGACGTGGAGACGGTAAGCCGTACGTACGCACGTATGGTGACATGTTATTCAAAGGGTGGATAGAATAATTAATATGATTGTACCATATTTATAATAACATCACAGTATATGTGAGATACTGGAGTTATTATTTCAGAATGGTAAGAACAAAGGAAGAAGAAGTGGAAGAAGAAATGAACTTAGAAAAGGGTGGTGAAATCATTACCTCTTCTTCGGGTTCTTCCTTTTGATTTGATCAAAAGGGCTCCTTAGGTTGGCTTTCTGATCAAACTAAGGCCTCTAGGTTGTATTGAGGGATGTTGGGAGAGTATTTGGGCAGAGTTTGGCCGAACCAAAAGGCTTTGAAGGTGTGAAGAAATGAGAAGGAGGAGTGCCCTTTTATAAGAGGGGTGAGGGGCACCTTTGGAAAAGTTAGAAATATTAATTTATAATAAATTCATATTCGGTTTACAAAGGCTCCAAAGTTGACTATTCAAAGGATGAGGTGTGGATAGGTCGAAAACAACTCATCCAATAGAATTTAGACAGGTTTGGGTACTTATATTAACCTTATCTTTAAGTATTAACTCTAAGTTAATTAGTTTCACTTTTACAATGTCTCTTTGTATTTTTATATAATATGATTAATAAACTTACTATATACATCCAAGCGACCCCCAAGTGGTCCATTAATGAGGAACCTATCATAATATAAGTCTCTTGGCCGAACCTTAGATTTTTAGGAATTTAATATCAATTAATAATATAATATTTGTTTTAAGAACTCTTTTATGTCAATTTTGACACTATTCAATAGTTGATTTTTGTGAAACTCCTAAAAGATTGATTACTTCGAACAAAGTCAATTAAATCAATCCTAATATATCATATTATCATAGAAAATTAGTTTAATTCATTAAAAGTTTCATATTATAATTATTTGGGTATTTATAAGATCAATTATTTTTATTTTGCACTATTTTAGTAATTACTGCATCATCATTGTGTCATAAATAAAATAAATTATATAATGTCTAAAAATTATAAATAAAATATCATTATGTAGGAAATCTTTTTAGCTTTCTAATGAATATTTATAATCGAAAATCCAACATGTATAACCCTATATAAAAATTGTTCTTCTAAAAGATGTAAGCTTATGCCATTTTTGTATTCATTTTAACTTAATTAAAATAAAGTGTCATTATCACTTACAAGTGGATCCATGGGGTCCCAAAATTGACAAAAAGATGCCCATGGTCGACCATGTATCAACCAATAGGGTTAAGACACGTTTTAGGGTAATTTTGTATTATTATAATATTATTTTTTTAACCCTTATTTACCGGATTTACCCTTTAACCATGGTAAATAAAATATTTACCGCAGTAATTATTCAAAATGTCTAAAAATAAAAGTTACCTATTTACATAATTTGGACATCCTGATTCCAAATATGGAATCCATTTTCCTAAATTCAAAACACAGAAGTGGCAGAAATTAATTTAAAATTAATTCCCGCTGTCAAAACAAAAAGCGTGTTTTTAAGAGATAATAACTATCAAAAGATTGACACTTGTTTATGTTCGGTTTAATTGTAAAATTATGTCCAATGATAAACATTAAATTGAATGGTAAAAATATATTCTAAATATACTTTAAAACCACTCAAATTCATAATTTATCACTATTAATTATTTTGATTAAAAAAGTTGTTTTTAATTAAAATTTAGTAATTTTCACTATTCATCAAAATATAAAAGTTATCCGAAAAGTACCAAAATTTCACCCTAGGATAATTTCTATATTCCGAATCCAAAAATGAAGTCCATTTTGAAATATAAAATATATATGATTTCAAAAAGTAGGTATTACTATTTACAACGGCTAGTTTAATTAGTTGTGGTGTGTGTTAGAACTCGAGGTTGCGACAACACACGCTATCGCATTATTCGAAGGGAAACGTACCGTAGAATCTTGGGGTGTTACATTCTCCCCTCCTTCAAATAATTGCGTCCTCGCAATTTCTAGGGTATTACTGCATAAAAAGACTCGGGTGGTTCTTCATCATAAGTTCCTCGGGTTCCCACGTTGCCTCTTCCATCTTATGATTTCTCCACAAAACTTTTACCAGACGCGTCGTCCGGTTTCTCAGTACTTGTTCTCTTGTATCAAGAATCCTGACGGGCTCTTCACAATAGGAAAGATCGGGTTCCAGTTCTAATTCCTCATAGGTGAGTACATGCGTTGGGTCAGGCATGTATTTCCTCAACAGAGATACGTGGAACACATCGTGAACTTTGGAGAGACTTGGCGGCATTGCCAATCGGTAAGCTACAGCCCCAATTCGTTCTAGAATTTCGAAAGGTCCGATGTACCTGGGACTCAATTTACCTTTCTTACCAAAACGTATGACTCCCTTCCATGGAGATACCTTCAGGAAAACATGATCACCGACTTGAAATTCCAAATCCTTCCTTCGATTATCGGCATAGCTCTTCTGCCTACTTTGAGCTGCTTTAATGTGATTTTGGATTACTTTCACCTTTTCCACCGTTTCCTCCACCAGCTCTGGGCCTACAAGTTTTCTTTCACCAACGTCATCCCAACAGGTTGGTGTACAACATCTCTTTCCATATAACGCTTCATATGGTGCCATCTGTATACTCGAATGGAAGCTATTGTTATAGGAAAATTCTACTAGTGGTAAATATTGATCCCACATACCCTGAAAATCAAGTGAGCAAGATCTCAACATGTCTTCTAAGGTCTGAATAGTCCGTTCTGATTGTCCGTCTGTCTGAGGGTGGTAAGCAGTGCTCAAATGAAGTTCAGTATCCAGGGATTTCTGAAGACTTTTCCAAAATCTTGAAGTAAAACGGGGATCACGATCAGAAACAATCGATAGGGGTACTCCATGAAGTCTCACAACTTCATTAATGTATAGTCTTGCTAGACGTTCCAGGGGTAGATCTTCTCTTATAGCAAGAAAATGTGCTGACTTGGTAAGACGATCAACAATAACCCATATTGCATCGTTCCTTCTAGGAGTCTTTGGTAGCCCCATGACAAAGTCCATCGTAATATTGTCCCATTTCCACTCCGGTATGGGAAGAGGTTGCATGACTCCTCCAGGCTGTTGCCTTCCAGCTTTCACTTGTTGACAAACCATACATCTTGACACAAAATCAGCAATCTCCCTCTTCATGTTGTCCCACCAAAAATGTTCCTTCAAATCTCTATACATTTTGGTGCTCCCAGGGTGTATAGAGAAATTGGAACTATGAGCATCATCCAGCAATTCCCTTTTTAGATCAGGTATATTGGGAACACAAAGTCTCTTCCCGAATTTCAAAATTCCACCTTCATACGCAAAGTCTCTCAATCTCCCATCATTCACAGCTTTAATCTTCTTCTGAAATTCTTCATCATCGGTCTGAGAACTCTTAATCCTTTCTAGTAAAGATGGTTTGGCAACCATTTGAAAAAGCATTGATGTTTCACCTTCCCTGGTTATTCCCATGTCCATCTTCACTAGATCCATGAAAATTGGATCCCTTTCAATTCTCATCATGTTCAGAACTCCATGGTCTTTTCTGCTCAAAGCATCTGCCACCTTGTTTGCCTTCCCCGGGTGGTAGTGCATCGTACAATCATAATCCTTGAGTAATTCAAGCCATCTCCTTTGCCTCATGTTGAGTTCTTTTTGTGAGAAAATATACTTCAAACTCTTGTGATCAGTATAAATCTCACATTTTTCACCATAGAGGTAGTGCCTCCATATCTTCAAAGCAAAGATCACAGCTGCTAACTCAAGATCATGAGTAGTATAGTTTTGTTCATGAATTTTCAACTGTCGTGATGCATAGGCAATAACTCTATCATTCTGCATAAGGACACAGCCAAGTCCTTTCTTCGATGCATCACTATAAATAACGAACCCATCATTCCCCGATGGTAGAGTCAATATAGGAGCATTGACTAATCTTCTCTTCAGTTCTTCGAAACATTCTTCACACTCTTTTGTCCAAACAAATTTAACCCCTTTACGTGTGAGCTTCGTTAATGGGTTAGCCAATCGGGCAAAATTCTGGACGAAACGTCGATAATAACCTGCCAAACCAATAAAACTACGTACCTCAGTTACATTCGTAGGTGCTGGCCATTCTTGGATTGCCTTGGTCTTAGAAGGATCAACAGAGATTCCATCTTTAGAGACAATATTGCCAAGAAAAGAAATCTCCTGAAGCCAGAATTCACACTTGCTAAACTTTCCATATAATTCATGCCTCCTCAGAGTCTTCAAGATAATGCGCAAGTGATTTTCATGATCTTCGTAGGTTTTGGAGTATACCAAGATATAATCAATAAATACCACCACAAATTCATCGAGATACTCCTTGAAAACTCTATTCATCAGATCCATGAATACAGAGGGTGCATTAGTCAATCCAAACGGCATTACAGTAAACTCGTAATGCCCGTACCTGGTTCGAAATGCTGTCTTCGGAATGTCTTCCTTCTTGACACACAACTGATGGTATCCAGATCGAAGGTCAATCTTTGAAAAGTATTGAGCTCCATGCAGTTGGTCAAATAAATCATCAATACGAGGTAGGGGATACTTGTTCTTTATCGTTATAGCATTGATCTCCCTGTAGTCGATACATAACCTCATAGATCCATCTTTCTTTTTAACAAAAAGAACAGGGGCTCCCCATGGAGAAACACTAGGGCGAATAAATCCCTTATTACTCAATTCCTCTAGTTGTTTCTTTAGTTCGACTAGCTCTACAGTGGCCATTCTATAAGGGGTCTTCGATATAGGCCTTGATCCAGGAATTAAATCAATGGAAAACTCTACTTCTCGTTCTGGAGGATGTCCAGGTAAATCTTCCGGAAATACATCTACAAACTCTTTCACAATAGGTACATCCTCTATTTGAACATTTCTTTCCTCACCGACAGTTATTTCATTCTCTTCCTCCCCGATAATTGAATTAAGTTGAGCTACAGGGGGTGGATCTAAATAAGAATTAGGTGGTGACGATTCTGCTCTAAAAATAAGGTGCTCCTTATCATTATCATCAAGAATCGTAACCTCTTTCTTCTTACAATAAATCTTCGCATCATAGTCCGAAAGCCAGTCCATACCGAGGATTATATCAAACTCAATCATAGGTATGATGATGAAATCAGTAGATAAAGAAAATTTATGTGCTCTAATGGGGACTGATTCACAAAACTTTGTTGCAACGATACTTCCCTTAGGAGTTTTAACTGACAACTCCCTTATTAAATCAAATTGGAAATATCTAATTTTCTTAGCAAACTGGGAAGATATGAAACAATGCGACGATCTAGAATCAAATAATGCATTTGCTAAACTTGAGGAAACCATTAAATTACCTGCCACCACGTCTTTCGGAGCTTCTACCTCAGCAGTAGTGATAGCATAAGCCTGGCCTTGATCCCTTGGCCTTTTCTGAGGTAAGTTCTCCTGACGCTTAGGACATGAATTTGCATAATGCCCCATCTCCCTGCAATTGTAGCACTGAACGTTGGTATCTTCCTTCTTCCCCTTGCAATCATGAGCTTGGTGGCCTTTTTCACCACACTTGTAACAGACTCCCATTCCCTTCAGGCAAGCACCAGGGTGTTTCTTCCCGCACTTACCACAAGATGGATATTCAACCTTTCCCTTCTTCCCCTTATTTCCATTCCCAGATTGATCAGCAGGTCTCTTCTTCTCTTGCTTTGCTTTAAAGTCATAAGACTTAGAGAATTCCTTTTCGGTCTTGATAGCACATGAGACAATGTCTTCGTACGATGAAAAGGATTGTGAGACTAATGCTCGACAGAGAAATGGTTTTAACCCATCAAAGAAACGATCAATCTTACTTCTTGGGTTGCGAATATAATCTCCAGCATACCTCGCTAACCTTGTAAAGTTAGCCTCATACTTTGTGACATTCTCATCCTCCTTTTGTCTCAGACTCAGAAATTGCCTTTCCATATCTGCTCGATGGTCGCGAGGAAAATATTTTTCTAAAAACAGATCTTTGAACTCCCTCCATTCCATGTTTGATACTTCATCATCTTCCTTCATGTTTTGAATCAATGACCACCATTGATCAGCATCTCCAGTGAGGCGGTAAACTGCCATGGTAACTTTTTCCCTTTCACTACTCCCCAAAGCCTGAAATATTTTCTCTAGGGAAAATATCCATTGCTCAGCTACTAAGGGATTTGTACTCCCATTGAACGTTGGTGGTTGTTGTCTCATGAATCGATCTAACATTGATCCTCCACGCTGCGGATCAGGGTGCTCCATACGGGTAAGGTTATTATTCATAACCTGAGTAAGTTGTCCCAGTACGGTGATTAGCTGATCGGCACCAGTTGCATCACCAGCCCCACTATAATTATCTTGAGCAGGAGGGCAATCCCTACATGGAGTGCGTGCATTGATACGGTTTCCATTTCTTCCACTAGGCGCCATTTCTAAACAATGGCATAAACTAGATCAGTTTATGAATCAAAATACATAATCCCATACTTATAAAACACTTAACATAAATTGAACTATTTATGGATATAATCCATAATCATAAAAATGTTTTTCTTTGAGGAAGTATATACTCATAAACCCTTCATAATGATTTGTAAAGATAATGAGAGTTATCCTAAGCATATCCCCCGGGAGTGTCGTAACCAAGAGTGCAGCAAGGCCCGTTGTCGTGCACCAGTTCCCGTTCGAGTCTAGCTCAAAGCGGTGTTTTCGGGTTTTACCCCTAGGTACATCTGTGCCAGAGCCGCCTCTACCTGCTCGTATCCAGACAGGGATGTATTGCTCGAAAAACTCACAAAATCTCTACAATACCAAAATTCTAGGAAGTTCTTCTATACTAATCCTCAAAGTTCATCTTAGGTCTACGTGCTCTAATCAGAGTTTATCTAAATCTAGCTTCCAAGGTTTGTACTAAACTTCCTTTGATACCAACTGTAACGCCCCGACCCTAGTTGCCTAGAGTCGGTGCATTATTACATAACATTGGCATGATCACAAGAAAGATCAAATCTCGAAAGACCGATTGGTTTAGTAGACTTGGAAACACTAGATATATTCATAAGTTTTACATTACATCATAAAATGAAAAACTACTACAACAACATAATGTCTCCATAATCCACACTACTATCCCCTCATAATATCCCTGCAGGTCATTCATAATTTACTTCTTCACATCCTGGGGAAAAATAAAACATAGAAAAGGGGTGAGCTCAAATGCCCAGTAAGGATAACAATATAGCGGAAACTTTCATAAATAAGAATAAACATTTAAGGCAATGCATTACTAAAACAAAAGCCTTTTAAAATTGAACTTCAACATGGTATGACAAAAGTAAAATGAAATAATGCCATTTACTTATTCACATGGATATTCTACTAATCGAATAATCACATGCAAAAATCAATAACCACTTTCATAATGTTGGAATGCATAATGCCAGACTATCATAACCACATAGCCAAGGCCTCGTGCCAAGGCTACAAATAAGATTTTGTCAAGGCCTTGTGCCAAGACACTAGTTTGTCTCATGAGACCTACCGATGCATCGAGGAGCTATAGCGGGCTCCACCCGTCACTTATTAAGTCCAATGCATTCCCATATGAAAAGGTTTAAACATAACATAAACATTCGTATTAAAACTAGCATACGAAATGTCAATACTTTCACAATAAACTATGAATGGTATAAAAATAGCACATCCACAGTCAAACATATCACAAAACCTTCAATACAATATAGAAGTTTTGTATCATAATAAATCAACTTCAAATAATCTTAAAATCCATCAAAGGATGTTGACATAGATGAAATCAAAATTCTTTTAAAAGAAATATCTCCTTTTATTTTGAAATCATTTAAGATCCATATAAAATAAAACATTTTCTTTGAAAATATTCTTATAAGCTTGTATGGGAAGCTTCGACGATTTTATAACGGCGGAAAATAACCGCACCCGCCGTATAAGTTAAAAAAACATTCTTACCTCAATTCTGTCGAAAAGGTTAAAAAGGACCTTGTTTTGAAAACGACGGAAAGATTCCTTTATAAACCTCTTATAAAAAGTCAAACAAGGGTATAAATGACTTTAACCCATATTCTTGTAAATAGTAAAAATGTTTTGAAATACATTTCGAAGAAACATGGATATGGATGATAAAGAGATCCCAGTAGATTATTACGTATAATACAACCTCGGATAATGAAGAGATTGTGAAATAACCCTTACCTTGTACTTTTCCTTGGTTGTGGTAGGTTAACCTCCTGTATAATGGTGAAATAATTGTTATTAAATTATACAAGAATCATATACATTAATATGATATCATATA
This sequence comes from Viscum album, assembly GCA_963277665.1. Lineage (NCBI taxonomy): Eukaryota > Viridiplantae > Streptophyta > Magnoliopsida > Santalales > Viscaceae > Viscum > Viscum album. Next base: position 112,950,101 of record OY728135.1, read on the forward strand.
TGATCTTTTAATATTGATTTGATAATAATATCTTAGTATTATCGTTGTTTCGGGTGTTAACTTACTTGTTTTCTTTCATATGTTTTGTTACGTAAGACATGTTTGTAAAGGATAGGTTGTATATTATTCATATCCAGAATGATATCAAGTCCTTAAACATCATTTTTAAATCATAAAATGATAATTACGCTTTAATGGTTACGATGGAGAATGAATCTCATCGCGTTCGTGGAGACGGTAGTCCGTACGTACGCACGAGCGACAATATCATTCTTTTGATATTAAAATAATATATAAATGGATGGTATATCATATATACAGAATCATTAACATGTTATATTTATTATTTACATGAGTTACACATAATTATTATACCCATCCAAATAATATTATATTGAATAACAATTACACCACGACGTGGAGACGGTAAGCCGTACGTACGCACGTATGGTGACATGTTATTCAAAGGGTGGAGAGAATACTGAATATGATTGTACCATATTTATAATAACATCACAGTATATGTGAGATACTGGAGTTATTATTTCAGAATGGTAAGAACAAAGGAAGAAGAAGTGGAAGAAGAAATGAACTTAGAAAAGGGTGGTGAAATCATTACCTCTTCTTCGGGTTCTTCCTTTTGATTTGATCAAAAGGGCTCCTTAGGTTGGCTTTCTGATCAAACTAAGGCCTCTAGGTTGTATTGAGGGATGTTGGGAGAGTATTTGGGCAGAGTTTGGCCGATCCAAAAGGCTTTGAAGGTGTGAAGAAATGAGAAGGAGGAGTGCCCTTTTATAAGAGGGGTGAGGGGCACCTTTGGAAAAGTTAGAAATATTAATTTATAATAAATTCATATTCGGTTTACAAAGGCTCCAAAGTTGACTATTCAAAGTATGAGGTGTGGATAGGTCGAAAACAACTCATCCAATAGAATTTAGACAGGTTTGGGTACTTATATTAACCTTATCTTTAAGTATTAACTCTAAGTTAATTAGTTTCACTTTTACAATGTCTCTTTGTATTTTTATATAATATGATTAATAAACTTACTATATACATCCAAGCGACCCCCAAGTGGTCCATTAATGAGGAACCTATCATAATATAAGTCTCTTGGCCTAACCTTAGATTTTTAGGAATTTAATATCAATTAATAATATAATATTTGTTTTAAGAACTCTTTTATGTCAATTTTGACACTATTCAATAGTTGATTTTTGTGAAACTCCTAACAGATTGATTACTTCGAACAAAGTCAATTAAATCAATCCTAATATATCATATTATCATAGAAAATTAGTTTAATTCATTAAAAGTTTCATATTATAATTATTTGGGTATTTATAAGATCAATTATTTTTATTTTTCACTATTTTAGTAATTACTGCATCATCATTGTGTCATAAATAAAATAAATTATATAATGTCTAAAAATTATAAATAAAATATCATTATGTAGGAAATCTTTTTAGCTTTCTAATGAATATTTATAATCGAAACTCCAACATGTATAACCCTATGTAAAAATTGTTCTTCTAAAAGATGTAAGCTTATGCCATTTTTGTATTCATTTTAACTTAATTAAAATAAAGTGTCATTATCACTTACAAGTGGATCCATGGGGTCCCAAAATTGACACAAAGATTCCCATGGTCGACCATGTATCAACCAATAGGGTTAAGACACGTTTTAGGGTAATTTTGTATTATTATAATATTATTTTTTTAACCCTTATTTACCGGATTTACCCTTTAACCATGGTAAATAAAATATTTACCGCAGTAATTATTCAAAATGTCTAAAAATAAAAGTTACCTATTTACATAATTTGGACATCCTGATTCCAAATATGGAATCCATTTTCCTAAATTCAAAACACAGAAGTGGCAGAAATTAATTTAAAATTAATTCCCGCTGTCAAAACAAAAAGCGTGTTTTTAAGAGATAATAACTATCAAAAGATTGACACTTGTTTATGTTCGGTTTAATTGTAAAATTATGTCCAATGATAAAAATTAAATTGAATGGTAAAAATATATTCTAAATATACTTTAAAACCACTCAAATTCATAATTTATCACTATTAATTATTTTGATTAAAAAAGTTGTTTTTAATTAAAATTTAGTAATTTTCACTATTCATCAAAATATAAAAGTTATCCGAAAAGTACCAAAATTTCACCCTAGGATAATTTTTATATTCCGAATCCAAAAATGAAGTCCATTTTGAAATATAAAATATATATGATTTCAAAAAGTAGGTATTACTATTTACAACGGCTAGTTTAATTAGTTGTGGTGTGTGTTAGAACTCGAGGTTGCGACAACACACGCTATCGCATTATTCGAAGGGAAACGTACCGTAGAAGCTTGGGGTGTTACAATAATGCTACTGGATTTATGTATATATATATGTATGTCATCTAATTAATTCCATTCAATTCAATAAGGAAACGAAAAACAGCGTTCATGCGTACGTACGGCCTACCGTCTCCATGAACACTGTATTTCTTTCCATTTATCGATCTATTATATATATGTATATTCTGAATATATATTATATATAAATCATGTTTTATATTCTAGAATTAAGTAATCATGATCTAAGTAATCATATTAATAATTACAAGTGAAAACACGGACGATAAATGAAACGATTTTACCCAAAACGATGCTTTAACATGGAATTGACAAATGAACATATAATATAAAGTCGTAAGTGAATCATATATGATATCATAAATATTATTATGGTTCTGTTACAAGTTAATAATATGTTTAAACCCACTATATAGGAGTCTCAGACACATACAGAAGAAATTGGACATAAGGTAAGGGATAACTTTTCCAATCACGTTTTTATCCGAGATTGTTTATTCGTAAGTATTTACTGGGGTTATATTTATCATCCATGTCCCTATTTTCTAAAAATGGTTTCATGTATGTTTAAAGTCCTTTTTACCCATTTTTGACTTTTACTACATGGTATGTAAGGAATCTTTCTTTTGTTTACCATACGAGATACTTTTTGACTTTTTCGGAAAACGTATGAGAAGAATTTTTTTTAACTTATATGGCATGAACGGATTTTTACGGTTTCATAACGCCTTATTTTCATGAAGTTTACTCTACAATATTTCATGATTATTTTCAATAAAATCGTTTTCTTTTAAAATTGCGGGCATTTTGTGAAAAGAAAATGGTTTTTAAGAAGAAAGGATATTTTCTTCAAGAATTCTTTTCAAGTGTTTTATCAAAACCATTTTCCATATAAGATGACATTATTTTATATGTGTATGTTTCAAGTATAATGTCTCTATGATTTACATGGTTTCACTTTTCTTATGATGAAATAATATCCATTTGTTTTATATGGATTATGTTATGATGGGATGATGTTTGTGAAACCCATTTTTATTTTTTGGGTTATGATGAATGATTTATGTTTATGTTGTGGCACAAGTAAGAATGATTTTATTATGAGATGGGTGGGACATTTATATCCCTCCAATGCATTGGGTAAAGATTTATATCTCATGAGATAGACATGGCTGAAATGATAAATTAATCCGGTTCAGTGATACAGGACTGGGACCAGGAGTGAACTCGGTTCAGTAAGGGACTTTGTCCAATAAGATGGTCTTGGCAGCAATGCCTTGGCTACTATGGAAATCATATCATGTACTTAATATTTTTCCACAATTACAAGTTTTATTTCCAAGCTATTTTATCATGATTGATTTTCCATTATGATCTATGCCCTACGTACTACAATGTTTTATGTCATTTCTCAAGATTTTGATGTTTAAACATTATGTTCATGTTTTTATGTTCAAATGTATATGGTTTATTTTATTTTCAACATGATAACCCATACTGAGCATTTGAGCTCACCCTTTATATGTTTTCTTTTCTCCAGGATATAAAGAAAGGTTTTAGGTAAAAAAAAGGGAAGACCTTTATGAGAGATGTTGAAGATCTTTCACCATGATTAGAAGATTATGTTCCGAGTTTCCAAAGACACTAAACTATTACGATCCTTTGGTGTCTGTTTTTGTTATGTATTAAGTATTCCGAAAAAGTAATGTAATGTCCATGTACGTGAAGCTTTGGGTCTCTACAGTTGGTATCAGAGGAATGGTTTAGTTAACATTTGGAAACTAAGATGCGAAAACTTTAGTGAAATACCTAGAGATATTTCTAAGGTATGTCTAGGGATGTCTCTAATGTTAAGTATACGTATAGGTTATAGTCCTATACTATGGTAACGAGCTTAGAATTTAACTTAAGATGTTATATATTGAAGGTACTCCCCCTTGATTATGATTCTTTCCTCTCACAATATTCTTTTTGGGTTTTAGAAAATGGATGGAAATAGGAAGATTCATGATAATGGAGGATATGATGGACAATGAATGATATTCTTCATGAGAAACCAAATGAAATTGGATCTGGAAGTCCACATATCGTTATTATGCCTAATCAGCAATCTTATAATATGATCAATAATCTCAACTTTGGTAAGTATTCTGACTCAGCTAATAAGAGAAATATGGAGTTTCATGATGATCATAGAGGAAAGAAAGTTCAATTTCCCTCATGTAAATCATGTGGGAAGAGGCATCAGGGAGAATGTTTCAAAGGAACTGGAAGATTCTTTGGGTGTGGAAAAGAAGGACACAAAGCCAGTAATTGCAAAGGAAAAGGTTCAGTTAACACCATGGACAAGGATAATGGTATTTCTAAGACATCAACAACGGTTAAATGTTTTAAATGTGGAATGTATGGGAATTATGCAAACCAATGCCCTAAGGGAAAATCTCGTGAAGTGAATCAGTATGGTCATATGGGTAGTATTTATATTGATGATGATGAAGAGACTAAAAAATATATGTGAGATGAAAGAATTGTTCAAGCTCAGGCAATGGTTTAGGAAGGTAGTGGAATGATTACATGTTTATCAAGAGTAATGTTGTATAAGTAATCTCATGGTACTATGGAACAAAGAGACATATAAGGATTGTTACACAATTGTTTTTCCTTATGTTTTTTAAAGTATATGTTGAATGGTACCAGTAACCATGAAAGGTTATTCAGATATTTTTGGAAAGCACCTAATATGAGCATAAAGAAGGGATAAAGAGATAATGAAATGTTTGATAGTATTAATGATCTCATGACTGATATAAGGACAAAGTGATATCATGGTTTGAGTATATAGAATTTTTGGGATTTTGGTATGTGGAAAGAGTTACCTTTTGATAGCATTCATGTTTTCACTATGGTTCTATGGTAATTTATGAGAATACATGATTAAGGTGTTCCCATGTTTGGAATGCGATCAACAAGTTATATCTTAGGATATATGGGGGATAAATGATTGTATTCACTTGCTTATTATGTGACCTTTCCAGTAATCATTTTCTTTATACTATGAGATTGGACCGATGTATTTTGGATAAGCCTAAAGATTAGAATGGATTATGTTGGACATAAGATAGTATTATTTAAGTACAAAACTTGTTTTTTGATATTATTTCTAGAATGTTATAATAGTATAGTTTTAGAAAAAGAACAACCTGTAGAATAGGCGACAACCCGTCGCATCAGACAAGGCTGTGAGAATCGAACCCACAATCAAAGTGCGATAGGCCTTTATCGCATACCACCGGCTTACAGGAAGTCCCTAGTTAGTAGAAACTAGTTTTATTTTATTAAGCGGCATGATAGACGAAGTATAAGTCCATTTTTGGAATCATATATGATTACTCTCACCATAGATGGACTTATGTATATAACTTTTGATAACCTTATGTTTGAGATAGATGGAATGACCTATCATTCTATCACATGATCTGCAAACACTTCACGGAAGACAAATTCAACTTAATTTCTTTAAGAGATGAAGTGGAAATTGTTCAAGGCATAAACAACAGTGAGATTGTACCAAAATCAAGTAAGTATTTCTTCTAATTCAAAATTTTCAACTTTAGGGAAATGATATTGAAAACAAAAAATGTTGTCCTAGTGCTCTTATATCTGATGAATCAGATGGTACCTTAGGTCATCACAAATTTATGGTTTTGTGATTGTTGGATTTTTCATTGCCCTGTTCTCTACCACTCTCCATCAGAACTTGATGGTTATATTTCTCTTCCATATCCATATTTTCACCTATGTTCTCCTATGTGGAAACCCAGTGATGAGTTAATTTTGGTAACCATTATGTTTCATACTTAACTTTTTAAAATGAAGTTTTAGTATTCCATTTTACGATGTGGGTTTCTATGAAAGAAACTTTCAAGTAGTAAACTATTTATAACCCCGACGAATTTCGAGGGCGAAATTCATTTTAAGGGGGGTAGAATGTAACACCCCGATATTTTATGAGATATATTATTTTTAATTTCTTTGATGTCTTCTATTATACACTACACCAAGATTAGCTTGTACTATACGCAACACCATATTAGCTTGCAGTATACGCAACACTATTCTTAACTCATGTTACACATAATTTCAAGTTCGTTTTGTGGTAATTATTCTACGCAACATTAAGTATAAATTTTGTTTAATGTATAAATGAAATAAGTTTTGATTATGTTATACGCAACACCAAATAGAGCTTTCACTACACGCAACCCTGACTTGGCTTGCATGACACACAATCAAAACCTTCTTCGATAGCGTGTGTAGTACGCAATACCGAGTTTCACTAAACGAGATATTATTATAATATTACTATGAACTAGCTATTATGAATAGTAATACCCACTTTTTGAAATTTTATAAATTTTATCTTTCAAAATGTACTTCATTTTTTGATTCAGAATATCAAAATTAACCTAGGGTGAATTTTTGGTATTTTTCTGAAAACTTTCAATTTTTGATGAATAGTGAAAACATTGAGTTACTATTTAAAAACCGCCTTTTTATTTAAATAATTATTTATTTTATTTAAATTTATTTTAGATCAAAATTGATGCATAATACCTATATAAGTTCAATGTAATTCATTTGAGTCATTTTATAATAATTTTAGATATATAAAATTTTTATTGAGCTTTTCACCGTCTTTTACCCACCTCCTAGGAGAATTTGAAAATTTACATAAAACATAATTTTACCGCTTCTGTGAGTGGAATTTCGAAAATCCGAGAGACACGGTTAATATCAAGGAGTAAAATGTGGTTCAATAAGATGAAAATAATTTTTGGTGAATAGTAACTTTTTACTTTTATTTACCACGGTTAAAAGTAAATAGAGTAATTAAGGGTAAAAATGATATTATTATTACCCTAACACATGTCCTAATTCTATTGTATAAGTGTAATTCGACCAAAAACAACCTTAGGAATAAAATATTACCATTTAGGTAAACTTGGATTAGATTAGGACACTTATTATTATTTTATTTAAAGAAGAGTTAAAATAGTTAAAATCAAAGTTTAATAACTAAAACATTTTTAATATAGGGTTATACATAAGATAAATTCGACTATAAATATTCATTATAAAGAAAAAAAGATTTCCTACATAATGATATTTTATTTATAATTTTTAGACATTAAATAATTTAATTTATTTATGACACAATGATGATGCAGTAATTACCTTATTAATGAAATATTAACATAATTGATGTTATAAATACCCAAATAAATGTAATTTGAGACTTTTTATAAATTCCACTAATTTTCTAGTTTAATATGACATGTTAGTATTGATTCAATTAACTTTTTTTTAACTAATCATGTTGTTATAAATTTCACAAAAATCAATTACCAAATAGTCTCAAAATTGACATAAAATAGTTTTTAAAACAAATATTATATTATTAATTGTTATTATATTCCTAAAAATCTAATGTTTGACCAAATGACTTAGATAAGGTTATATATATTAATAATGAACCACTTGGGGTTCGTTTGTCTTGTTATAGTAAGTTTATTACCCATATAGTGTAAGAAAACAAGAAGACACAGTAAAAGTTAAATTATTTAACTTAGAGTTAAATCTAAATGATAAGGTTAAAATATTAACCCAAACTTGTATAAAACCTATTGGTTAATAGGATTTCGACCCATACCCACTTTAGCTTCGAAATAAATCAATTTGGACCTATTATAAACCGAATATGACTTTATTATAAAATAATATTTTAAGTTTTTCCAAATGTTCCCCTCTCCTCCCTTATAAAAAGGGAACCCCTTCCCTCTTCTCTTCACAGCCTTTTGAGCCTTGAAGCTCGACCAACCCCTGCCAATTACTCTTATCAACTTCTCTAGTTATATCATAGAGGTTCTGGTCTTCTCAAAAGACCAACTCTAGTGCCCTAAGAAGAAGATTAAAGGAGGTGCGTCGAGGAAGAGGTAATCTCTTCTACCGACTCTTTTAAGTTTCTTTCTTCTTCTACTTCCTCTTATTTAGTTGTTTAATTATAAATTAATAACATCAGTATTAATTATATACTGATATGTTATTATAAATATGAAACAATCCTATTTCACCTTCTAACCATCCTACGGAAAACGAAATCACCGCGCGTGCGTACGTATGGAATACCGTTTCCACGCCGTGGTGTAATCAGTTTTTCCACCACCACCTTACTTGGATGGGTATAATGGTGTAAAGAATAACTATATATGATTATTATAAAATCATTCTAATTCTAGGATATTTTATCATCCACTCCAATTCCATTCAATAAATATGGGAACGATATCATCGCTCCTGCGTACGTACGGATTACCGTCTCCACGACGCGATGAGATTCATTTTCCATGTTAACAATTCAAGAATGATTATAAAGTATATATAATAAGTAATCACTAAATATATGACATAATAATGCTAATATATTTATGTATATATATATGTATGTCATCTACTTAATTCCATTCAATTCAATAAGGAAACGAAAACAGCGTTCATGCGTACGTACGACCTACCGTCTCCATGAACGGTGTATTTCTTTCCATTTATCGATCTATTATATATATGTATATTCTGAATATATATTATATATAAATTATGTTTTATATTCTGGAATTAAGTAATCATGATCTAAGTAATCATATTAATAATTACAAGTCAAAATACGAACGATAAATGAAACGATTTTACCCAAAACGATGCTTTAACATGGAATTGAAAAATAAACGGATAATATAAAGTCATAAGTGAATCATATATGATATAATAAATATTATTATGGTTCTGTTACAAGTTAATAATATCTTTAAACCCACTATATAGGAGTCTCAGACACATACGGAAGAAATTGTACATAAGGTAAGGGATAACTTTTCCAATCTCGTTTTTATCTGAGATTGTTTATTCGTAAGTATTTACTGGGGTTATATTTATCATCCATGTCCCTATTTTCTAAAAATGGTTTCATTTATTTTTAAAGTCATTTTTACCCATTTTTGACTTTTACTACATGGTATGTAAGAAAAATTTATTTTTTTTACCATACGAGGTACTTTTTGACTTTTCTGACAAAAGTACGAGAAGAATGTTTTTTAAATTATACGGCATGAACAGATTTTTACGGTTTCATAACGCCTTATTTTCATGAAGTTTACTCTACAAGATTTCATGGTTATTTTCAATAAAATCCTTTTCTTTTAAAATTTCATGGCATTTTGTGAAAATAAAATGATTTTTAAGAAGAAAGGATATTTTCCTCAAGAATTCTTTTCAAGTGTTTTATCAAAACCATTTTCCATCTAAGATGACATTATTTCATAAGTGTATGTTTCAAGTATAATGTCTCTATGATTTACATGGTTTCACTTTTCTTATGATGAAATGATATCCATTTGTTTTATATGGATTATGTTATGATGAGATGATGTTTATGAAACCCATTTTTATTCTTTGGGTTATGATGAATGATTTATGTTTATGTTGTGGAACAAGTAAGAATGATTTTATTATAAGATGGGTGAGACCTATATCTTCCTCCAATGCATTGGGTAAAGATTTATATCTCATGAGATAGACATGGCTAGAACGACAAGTTAATCCGGTTCAGTGATACAGGACTGGAACGAGGAGTGAACTCGGTTCAGTAAGGTACTTTATCCACTAAGATGGTCTTGGCAGCAATGTCTTGGCTACTATTGAAATCATATCATGTGCTTAATATTTTTCCACAATTAAAAGTTTTATTTCCAAGCTATTTTATCATTATTTATGTTCCATTATGATCTATGCCCTACGTACTACCATGTTTTATGTCATTGATCAAGATTTTGATGTTTAAACATTATGTTCATATTTTTATGTTCAAATGTATATGGTTTGTTTTATTTTCAACATGCTTACCCATACTGAGCATTTGAGCTCACCCTTTATATGTTTTCTTTTCCCTAGGATATAAAGATAGGTTTTAAGTAAAAAAAGGGAAGATCTTTATGGAATATGTTTAAGATCTTTCACCATGATTAGAAGATTATGTTCCGAGTTTCCAAAGATACTAAACTATTACGATCCTTTGGTGTCTGTTTTTTTTATGTATTAAGTATTCCGAAAAAGTAATGTAATGTTCATGTACATGAAGATTTGGGTCTCTACATGAGGTATAATACCTGACATATGATACATGTTATGCGAGCTGTGGTGGCTCTCAGAAAATACCTGGTTACTTTGGTGTGTGGAAGTGGTCGTTTTCTTGCACGAGGTGCATATCGTGGTGCTTCGCCCAAGTGTCTATGGGAAAGCCTTTTTGGAGAGAGATGCTCAGGACGTGCGACATTGGGGAAAAGCGGAAAACGAGTGAGGAAGTAGTAGCAGGGTACCTTTGATATTCTTTATTATATGATATATTCTTGTATGCGTTACTTGGTGAGAGTAGCCATGGTGAGGTTGGGAACTTAGTATACCTGTTTTGGTGACGAGTTAGTTTCACTTGTTGTTCACTGTGCTTTAGCATGATTTCTTTACTTTTGCATAAGAGGCTTCAGGGAGGATCCTATTGAGTATACTGTTATACTCACCCTTTGTATATACAAACTGTTTTCAGGTCACTTGGAGCAGGTTGGAGATCAAGCTAGTTTCTACTAGCTTGGGGTTGTAGGAGCTATTCGGGATTGTGGTTGTTGTTGTTTTACTTTCTTTTGGGTACTTGCAGTTTTCCCCTTTCAATTGTAGTACTTCTTCATGAAATTTCATATGTGTACTTGGGTTTTCGTTTATATTGCAGTCTAAGTTGGAGTTGATTAGTGTCTATCTTATCTCTCTCTTCTGCATGTGTTCTCTTTGAGGGTAATGCCTCACATTTTGTGTGTTACTATACCCTCGATGCTAGTCGTCAACCCGAGGCCTACTGGAGGCGGGACTCAGGGGTCATTATCTCCCTTCTCACATTGCCAGCCTAGGAGGGGTACACTTTGTGGAGAGGGGGTTGTGACAAGTATCATCACGAGGAAGATAGGAAGAAATGCTTTTTTATATAAAAGAGTAAACAGAAAAACAAATTGTACGAGAATGATAGGAAGATATGTTACATAAAAAACTAGGATGAGGTAGAATATTAAAAAATAATGAATGGGTATTGGTTATTGAGTAAGGTATAATTTCATCTCGTCCTGATATTAGTAGTCATAGAATATTAGGTACAATCCTTGAGAGACCATCCAATGGGAGAAAACTTGTTCACACATACACTGGTTCGTAGAGGATAGAAAATCATTGGTTCCCAAAAGGATCATGTTCTCATAAGTTTCATTTGTATCCTTGAATGCATCCCAGAGATTTTAAATAGGATCTATAAAAACTAACGATCAAATCTCCAACTGGGTAAAAAAATTCAAATTAAAAAATATATAATTATCTAGGATAGAGAAAAAATATCACCCTTAATAATCATAAAAATAACAATTTAAATTCAAAAGAGATAAAGTAAAATTAAAATCAATTTAATTTACCTCTTAAACAAGTAATAGATTCCATAAAAATTGGTCAAAAAACCATAAATTTTGTAAAATAGATTGACTATTTAAATTTCCAATTTCAGAAGACTTTATTGTAGCGCATAATAAAAACATAAATTATACATAATTAAATACTATAAAATTAGACTGAATAATTTCAATTTCTATAAATATTAATTTATGAGATAACAAGTCATCGAAATTAAATTAAAATATAAAAACTTAAATATTTCAAATACATGTTGTATGAGTTACACAAGAATAATTAATAAATTTAAACATAATTTAAAACTATTTAAAATATTTTTAAAACATTTCAAATAGATTATATATAATATATAATAATTTAATAAATTAATAAAACACTTAAAATAATTAAAATAAATATGCAGTTAATGACATTTTCCAAGATAATGAAAAAAGAGCATGTTTAAAAATTTAACTTTAAGAAAAAAAATAATTAAAATATTGAACTAAGCATTCGAGTCATGTGAACTTGCTGTAGGTAAATTAACTATGTCGTGGGGTTGATTCTATTGCGATTAGTATAGTGATTTTGAGAAAAAAATATCATGTGGTCACTTGAATTTAACATGTTGTCATTATACTGACCATGTGAAAAACATGACATCACTTGAAATATATCATGTGGTGGGTATAGTGATCGGGAACACACAGTCAATATACTAACCTGAATGATTTAATTGTGATAATTATAAAATACCTATAAGGTCACTCTTTAGTAACCCACTTTAGGTTCAATTTTGAAGATACACAGTAAGAAGTTTACCCATTCAGTCGTTTTACAGACCACTTCATGCTCGGTTCTAATACCTCATGGTAGCTATGTATATATCATCATGGTGGGTAATTATATACCACTTTCGGTGTATATAGATAATGTTTGGAATGATACATTATGTCACACCGAGTAGTGAAGACTGAAGGAGAGCAGAGCTGCTAGTGCTGCACGTAGGATAATGCTGATGAGTTGTTGCATGAAATGTTGAAACATGATTCTATGCGATTGCATTGTGTGATGTTGCATTGTTACAAAGTTTTTTTTTTCTAAATCATCAGCATGGTTTACTAGATCCTTACACTTAGAGAGACTTCACTTCCATTGGGTAACTCTGAAATAAAAGGGAAATGTTTTAGGGACACTTTGGAAGATAAACATACGGTAAGACAGATGAGATAGATGAGTTCATGGTAGAGTTACAAAACACATGGTTGGTTAAAATAGAATTCATGGTAGGTTGGAAAAAGTGTGTTTCAAAAACCTATACATATTAACAACAAAAATTTTTAGGATTTTTTTGCCCATTTAAACATCAAAATTACCTAATGGTTCAAAATATTTAAATGTAGATAAAATCAATTTATTTCAAATGGATCTAGTAACATTTCAATCTAACTTATATATCAAGAGATGTCATCAAAAAATAGTAGCAAATATAAAAAAAATGCTGCATAAAAACCAATGGAATGTTGCAGATATTTGGCCAATTTTTAAGGAATCTAAATATCCTTTTAACCCATTAATGTAGTTTAATTAAATAAATATAAATGTATTATATTTTGAACAAAAAAATTGAGTGAAATTTTGATGTATATTTTTAGACATATCAATGAAATTCAGAAGAAACCAAATTATGGAAAATATGGAATTTCAAAACTGTGGTATAAATTTTAGTGGGTTTTTAAATTACTTATACAGAAAATTCAGACTTCTACTTATTTTAATGAAGTGTTGAAACATGAATTGGTTATCAAAAAGAATTATTTGTATGAATATCTGAGATATATAAATTATGTTATAATATAATAACTATGGTAAACATTAAAATGCTATAAAGTTAAAAATTATTATTGAAAAAAAACATGCAACATGTTTGGATCAAAATGTAAACATTTTAGAGATTAAATTAGACTTTGTCATATTTTAATAAAAGTTATATAAGCTTCTTATCTTTCAAATTAAATAGTATTTATAAAAATTCAATCACTATAACTCAAGATATAATGAAAATACACAAAGGTAATAAAAACATATTTTCACAGAAAATAATAAGTGAGTTTGTAATATTAAAAAATAAAATGTAAATAAATAACATGTAATCAATTAAAAATTAATCCAAGCATAGAAAAAAAATTCTCTCCATTTTTTTATTACAATTCTAAACATTTAAAACCAAAAACATTTTCTTTTCTCCCCCTTTTTACAAATAAACAAAAGGATAAAATAGAAAACCCCCTATATATATACTATGATAAAACAATTAATCTTCCAACATCCCATGCTCAAATTTAATGTTTGTAAAATTGAGTAGAGTCTAAACTCTTAGTAAATATGTATACAAGCTGATTCATAGTATGGATAAATTGTAAAAAAAATACAACCATTATTGACATGATCTCTAATAACATGAAATCAAAGATCATTATTCTTTTTTCTAGAATGTAGTAAGGGATTTTTAAAAATAGATACTATAGATGTGTTATCATAATAAATTGGAAATTTATCAAGATAATTACCAAGATCACATAATGTTTTCTTAATCCATAATATTTAAGCACAAAAACTTGTAGCAGAGATGTACTCAACTTATGTAGTAGATAGTGAAATAGATAATTGGTTCTTAAAAGACCATGTAATTGGAATTTTTCCCAGAAAATGACACATAAATGATATTCTTTTTCTGTTAAATATTCAACATCCAAAATCAAAGTCAGGATAGGATATTAAATCAAAACATTTATATTTAGGGGAAAAAATCATAAATTTTTTCTTTTTGGAATTTATCCAATCTTACTATAGAGTCTATTGTATATATTTTATTGTTCTAACCTATTTCAATACCTCATAGTATAAGGACAAGATATTTAAAAAGGAATGAGTAAATATAAATGGTGTTTGGATTCCTCAAAAACCAATCACTTTTATGGAAATGATTATGGCTACTGGTGAACCAGAATGGAAAATTACGTCAAAAAATAAAGTATAGAACATTGGTCAATCATGGAAAAATAGTACACAATACCATAAGTTGACCTAGATACCCTTATATAAAATGATGCCATTAAACAATTTTTAAATTAAAAAGTTGTGAATATTTTATATTATGTTATTAAAAGAAGTGTGTTTAGTCACTTTTTTTTTGTGTAATATAGTTCTTGGGATTTGGACGATACTATAAGTTACTCATCTTGGCTCAAACAAATTGATTCGAACCAAACATGGAATTTTTTGAGATGAGTACCATAACTTAAATATGGGTGAAGACAAAAATCTATATCAAACATTCCACAAATTCATATTCATTTTTAAAGGAATGTATTCCTTTTAAGAATCATTGAAAACCCCATTACATGTTCAAAAAGTCCTAAGATAACTAGTGAAGAAATGGAATGAATAAAGTTTCATCATTGATGAAAAAAGAACTTCAAGGAGTACACTCTTGATGAATTGAATGGATCAATGCTTCATAAAAAACTACAATTGAAGTACATCACCGAATCAGAGAAAATTAAAATAAAGGTATTGAGTTTAATTCTACTCACTATTTTGATTATGATATACAGGATAGTGAAAATGAATATTTGAATCAGATTGTGACTAGAGTCTACAAATGAATGAAATATAAAGTATTTAAGAACTTATTTAAAAGAAAGATCATAGGGAAAAAATATATGTGAGATAATAAAGGTAATACTAATCATAATACATCAGATGTTACTTGTTTTGAGGAAAAAAAGAAAGGAAACATCAATAAAGATGATCTAAAACTAGAGAATAAAAAAAATACAAAAAGTGGCATAAAAAGTAATTGTAAACTAGTTGAAGTTGTACTAAAGAATATGATTCAAGTAAATAATATAGAAATTATAGAGAATATTCTAACATATGCTTCATGGATTCTCTGAATGAGGTTATTGATTCTAGTTTTTATTCTTGATATTCTGATTCTGACTAGGATTTTGAAAATCTGGATTTTTTGTGTTAAATGAATAAATTGAAAGGATGAGAGAAGATATTTTCAGATATGCTAATTTATATAATATGAAATAAGAAAATAATGAAAAAATTATTTATGAAAATAATGTGCTTTTAAAAGATAATTTAAAGCAAAAGAATATTGTTTCTTCTTCTTCTCATTCTATGGTTTATAATAATTTGAAATCTTCTCAACATTTGAAAGAAAATTTGAAAAAAATGTGAAAGTCTTAAGAAAATCTTGTCTAATTTTATTCAAGGTCATTATAAGTTTCATAAAATGATATCCTTGAATAAAATAAATAAAAATAATGATGGTATTAGTTATGATAAGAGATTATGAAAAATGTATCTAAATCATTTTGTAAGAAGTAAAAATGGTTGTACTTACACTATTACATGTTTTCAGTGTTCCATGAAATGTCACTATGAAAATGATTGTTCTCTTTGATTCAAATAGTATTTTGGATTTATAAAGGCTCATATTTTTAAAACATTATAATCTAGAGTACAATAAAATACTTGTTTAAACTCTATGTGGTTACTTAGAAATTGTATTATTGATTTGATTGGACCCAAAGTATATTGGGTAACAAAAATTTCATACAATGAATTTTTGTAGGAAAAATGATTTGGATGTATCAAGAATGATATACGATACATGGACAATGGATTCTCTAAGAATATGACCAGAGACCCATCAAATTTTATCACTTACAACAGTTGTGATGGAGGCACTACTAATTTTGGATATGACTCCAAAGGAAAAGTAAAAGGTTTCATTAAATATGGTATTTCTAATTATAATATTATTTCTAAAGTTATATATATTGAAGGATTAAAACATGATTTAATTAGTATATCTCAATTATGTGATCATTGAAGGGATTTTATATTTCAAAATGATAAGTGTCAGAATTTTAAAGATGATTCTTTATCATGCTATGTTAATTGAAAGGAAGATATTTATGTTATTGATTTTAGTGAACTAACTATTCAATATATTAAGTGTTTTAATGTTATGAAAACTGATAAAATTCTATGGCATTGACAATTAGTCCATTATATTTCATAATTTGACATAAACTCTCTAAACATGATAATTTGCTACAATGAAATTCCTTAAATAAAGTACAAATTCATGTTTTTTATGCTTTCAAGAAAGAGAAACTTTAGTACCCCTAGTTTTTGGTAAGTGACCCTTCAGTTATGATTTTCAAGTATATAAAGCTATGGGTTTTGGGTGAGAGAGTTTGGAGAACTTTTAAAGTGTTAAAGGGCAAAAGAGGGTGATGCACGGGTTGCACACGATTTGCCTAAACCGTGCGGAAGCCGTGTGCCTTGATTCTAGAAGTGGTCACTTTGAGATAGAGGAGGCCAAACGATTTGAGCACGGTTTGACTAACTGTGCGAGGAGGCCGTGCGAGGTTCTTCTTTCTTACAGTGATCACCACATGGTTAGCGCACGGTTTTCCTAGCCGTGCGGACTAACCGTGCACAAAGTCAAATTAGATCCTATTTTTAAGGATCTAATCCATTTCACCTTTAAACCCACTCATTTTTTCTCTTAAACAAACCTAACTCAGGATTTCTCTCTGGTGAAGGTGGGAGAACACTTACCAGGCATTTTGGAAGTGACCTGGAGGCTTGTCTTGGCGTTTAGAAGCCGATCGATCATGACAAGTCTCATTTCTTTTAGTTTTCTTAGATCTCCTTCTTACCTCTTGTTGGATCCTTAGATCTATGCTCGAAGTGCATAGATATAATGTAGTGGAGGACTTTTAAGTCGGGTATTGGTCTTGTTGTTGAGAGGGGAAGTAATCTAAGATGATTTCATGATGTTTCGACCCGGGTTTTGTTGGCATTCTTCATCTGTTGTTTGGTTTCACCTAATTTGTTGAGGTAGGTGGCTTCACTCTCAATTACACTTTCTTAAAACTTGAAGGATTAGTTTCAAATTTCTTTCCTTGATTGAAATGGATTGTTTATTGGATGTGAAAATATGGTTGAAACCCTTTTGAGTAACAGGTGATGGGAATTGTTTTTTTTGGAAAATGCTTGTTGAAGTGAATTTAAAATGATAATTTTAAATTGGTTATGGTTTTTCTGCATGAAATAAATGATTTTCAATAAAAGGATTGATGTTTTATTGAAAGGGTTAAACACACTTGGTTTTGGAATTGGTTTGTCATTGGTTGTGGTGTGTGTTTATATGCATTGTGATGGATAAGGGTGAGAAGTACCCCCATCAAAAGGTTGGGACAGATAAGGGCGTGAAGTACCCCCATCAAGGTAGTCCACTAAGTGATGACTTAGTGGAAGGATAACTCACCACTCACGAGTATAGGTAGGTCCAGGTTGCACGCATGGTTGGTTGTGTGGTTTTGTAAAATGGAATGAACGCGCCAAAATGGAAATGTGAATTTGATTGAAAACTTTGCTTGGTTGCTTTTCTTGAGAAAAATGGTTTTTGTTGGAAAATGGTTTTTGACATGGAACTTGTGATATTGTGAAATATTTGGAAAGTGTTTTATATAAATGTGCTAGCATGTTTTATCTTAGAGGCATGGGTTGGGAAGTCATCGGGGAAAACCTAATGAGTTTCATTACTCACCCCCCGCTTTAACTCGTTGGTGCTTTTGCAGATGTCAATTACCGGGATGTTGGCAAGGGAAAGGTATCACACGTGTTTAACATTACCTCATGATTCTTGAGCTGTTTGGTAGAGTTAGAGCATGGATCTTGTGGAGCCTTGGAGCCTTAGTTGTCTTTGAGTTTTGTCAGTTGTCTTTCCGCTGTTTACTCTGATTTGGTTTTGGTTTATTACAAAATAAATGACTGAGTTGTCTTAGCTTTTATCATGCATCATTTGGTTGTTTTGTCTGGTTATGGTTATTGGTTTTGTGGTATAGTATTTAAAGGGTAAATCATCCCCCATAATATTTGAAACCTTTTGGCATTTATTGCCAGCCTTTGACACCTTGAGAATGTTGCTTAAGGACAAGTAATGACTTGTTGTATTCTAAAGCTAATGAGAATAGGTGGGTCATTACAAATGGTATCAGTCATGGTCGATCCAAATAACTTGAGGTGCAAATGGTATCAGTTTTGTTCGGTCCTTGAGTTACAAGTGTTATCAGTATAGGCCAGTCCGCCTATCAGTTATGACAGAGTCATTAGTTTTCTTGGTCTTGGAGTTGAATTATTTCGTGTCTATTCCTTGGGTGGTCATCTTAGAAAGGAGTAGGATTGTCGGAACTTGGAATGTATAGCATAAAAATACGTATCTAACCTTTTTATGCTGAACTTCAAGTTACCAGAGATTTGGGTACATAAGTGTTTTGGAGACACTTATAGGATGAAAAATCTCATTGTCATGGGTTTAGCCAATGAGATGAGCATGTCATGCATTAGAGGAATGACTTCCCACTAGGAGTTCATACATCATCTTGAGAAATGGATTATGATTTGATGCAAAATCGTGATTTCTGAAATTTTTTGAACTTGTTTTCAAATGAAAGACTTTGAAAAGAGAATGATTGATGTATTTTGAAAATGGATTGATTTTCAAAAGAAAGAAAATATTTATCAGAAATGGGTAAATGGGGAAAAGCTGGATGTTTGGAAATCAATGTTGTGATAGTGATGTGAGAGATATTGAAATGCTAAGCCTTCAGTTTCTAGGAAGTGAGACTAACTGCATGTGTTGTTTGTCTAGAGATGACACAAGTTAGGAGTCGTAGAAACCAAACTGAAGAGGCTACGAAGAATGTGGTCGCACCTGAGCCACAGGTGAACCAGCAGCTAGTCCAAAGTATAGTTCAAGCATTCCAGGATGTGGACACGGGGAATCAGAGGGATGAGTCAAGGCATGTGGACCATTCCGTTCAATTCCAGAAGCAGAATCCGCCCATCTTTTGGGGTGATTCTGAACTAGAAAAGGAGGAGGTGTGGCTGAGTAGGATGAATTGAATATTTGATTTCATCAGCACATTAGCAGAGTTGACAGTCAAGTTTGTGACGTATATGCTGGAGGATATTGCACGACAGTGGTGGGAAATGGTGGTGCAGGCTAAGGTGGATCAAGGCCTGGGTTGGGAGGATTTTGAAGAATTGTTCAATAAACAATTATATCCTCACACATTCAAGATCCAGAAGACGACATACTTTTTCAGCCTGAAGCAGGAGAATCTCACTGTCACAGAGTATGCAGCTAAGTTCATGAATTGAATGCATTTTTCACCCGAAGTTGCTGCTAGTGCATTGCTAAAGGCACGCATCTTTGAATCCGGGCTGCGACAGGAGATTCGCTCGAAGATAGTTTTGCTATGTATTACGAATTATACGGAGATGGTGAATAGAGAAACAATAGATAAAAGAGACATCTCAGGAGTTATGGGAGGATGAAGTATAATGATACCCATGAGAACGGGTGGGAACTCTAATGCTAGGAACAACCAGAAGAGGGACACCTACTTCCAAGGTGGGAGTGCGAATCAGAATTAGACGGCTGAATCGGTGAATCTTCCTCCACGACCCATGATGAAAGCCGGGTGTTTTCAATGTGGATCAATTGATCACATGAAACGAGAGTGTAAAGCACCACTGAGATCATGCCACAATTGCAAAAATATGGGGAATCTTCAGTGATATTTTCGCAGTGCTCCACGGTCGGGTGTTCGTGACACTTCTCAGGTGTCGCAAGCTTCGTATGCTTCGACAGGATGAGGACAACAAAATCAGTCTCGTCAGTAGACCAGATCTAGCCATGGTGATTCCAGGAATACCATGACTCTCTCATGAGACCTACTGATGCATCGAGGAGCTATAGTGGGCTCCACCCGTCACTTATTAAGTCCAATGCATTCCTCATATGAACAGGTTTAAACATAACATAAACATTCGTATTAAAACTAGCATACGAAATGTCAATACTTTCTCCATAAACCATGAATGGTATAAAAATAACACATCCACATTCAAACATATCAAAAAACCTTCAATACAATATGGAAGTTTTGTATCATAATAAATCAACTTCAAATAAGCTCAAAATCCATCAAAGGATGTTGACATAGATGAAATCAAAACTATTTGAGAGAAATATCTCTTTTTTTGAAATCATTTAAAAGTCACATAATTATAAAATAAAACATTTATTTTGAAAATATTTTTATAAGCTTGTAAGGGAAACTTTGAAGATTTTATAACAGCAGAAAATAGCCGCACCCACCGTATAAGTTAAAAAAAAGACATTCTTACCTTAATTCTGTCGAAAAGGTTAAAAAGGATCTTGTTTGGAAAATGAAGGAAAGATTCCTTTATAAAAATCTTATAAAAAGTCAAACAAGGGTATAATTGACTTTAAACCATATTCTGTAAAATAGTAAAAATGTTTTGAAATACATTTTTAAGAAACATGGATGTGGATGATAAAGAGGTCCCAGTAGATAATTTTGTATAAACAACCTCGGATAATGAAGAGATTGTGAAATAAACCCTTACCTTGTACTTTTCCTTGGTTGAGGGTAGGTTAAACTCCTGTATAATAGTTAAATCATTGTTATTAAATTATACAAGAATCATATACATAAATATGATATCATATATGATCTTTTAATATTGTTTCGTTAATAATATTTTAGTATTATCGTCGTTTCAGGTGTTCACTTACTCGTTTTCTTTTATATGTTTTGTTACATAAGCCATGTTTGTTATACATAGGTTGTATATTATTCATATCCAGAATTATATCAAGTCCTTAAACATTATTTTTAATCATCAAATGTAAATTAGTCTTTAATGGATACAATGGGGAATGAATCTCATCGCATACGTGGAGACGGTAGTTCGTACGTACGCACGAGCGACAATATCATTCATTTGATATTAAAATAATATATAATTGGATGTTGTATCATATATAAAGAATAATTATCATGTTATATTTATTATTTACATGAATTACACAGCATTATTATACCCATCCAAATAATAATGTATTGAATAACAATTACACCATGACTTGGAGACGGTAAGCCATACGTACACACTTATGGTGACATGTCATTCAAAGGATGGATAGAATAATGAATATGGTTGTAAAATATTTATAATAACATCAAAGTATATAAAAGATACAGGAGTTATTATTTTAGAATGGAAATAACAAAGAAAGAATAAGTTGAAGAAGAAAGGAACTTGAAAGAGGGTGGTGAAAACATTACCTCTTCTTTGGGTTCTTCCTTTTGATTTGATCAAAAGGGATCCTTAGGTTGACTTTATGATCAAACTAAGGCCTCTATGTTGAAGTGAGGGAAGTTGAGAGAATATTTGGGTAGTTTTTGGCTGAACCAAAAGGCTTTGAGGGTATGAATTTGAGAGAAGGGGGAGTGCCCTTTTATAAGAGGGGTGAGGGGCACCTTTGGAAAACCTAGAAATATTATTTTATAACAAATTCATATTCAGTTTATAATGGATCCAAAGTAGATTATTTAATGGTTAAGGTGGGGATAGATCTAAAAACACTCAATGAATAGGTTTTCGACAGGTTTGGGTCACTATATTAACCTTATCGTTTAGTTTTAACTCTTAGTTAATTAGTTTGACATTTACCATGTCACTTTGTATTTTTATATTATATAGTTAATAAACTTACTATATACATCCAAGCTACCCCCAACTGGTCCATTAATGATACAAATATCATGATATAAGTCCTTTGGCCAAACCTTAGATTTTTAGAAATATATTATCAATTAATAATATAATATTTTTTTTAAAAAACTCATTTTTTTCAATTTTGACACTATTCAATAATTGATTTTTGTTAAAGTCATAAAAACTTTATTAATTCGAAAAAAATTCATTTAAGAAATCCTAACATGTCATATTAACCAATAAAATTCGTGTATGACATCAAAACTTTCAAATTATATTTATTTTAACATTTATAATACTAATTATTTGATTCTTTCATTAATAAGAAAAATACTGCATTATTATTGTGTCATAAATAAATTTAATTATTCAATGTCTAAAAATTATAAATAAAATACCATTATGTAAGAAATTGTTTTATCTTTCTAATTAATATTTATAGTTTAATATATAACATATATAACCATATGTAAAAATTGTTTTTTTAAAAGATATATGCTTATGTCATTTTTGTATTTACTTTAACTTAATTAATATAAAGTGTCCTTATCACTTACAAGTTGATCCATGGGGTCCCAAAATTGACCCAAAGATGCAAATGGTTGGAAATGTATCAACCAATAGGGTTAGGACACGTTTTAGGGTAAATTAATATTATTATAATATTATTTTTTACCCTTATTTACTGGATTTACCCTTTAACCATGGTAAATAAAATATTTACCGAAGTAATTATTCAAAATATCTAAAAATAAGAGTTAACTATTTACACAATTTGGACATCCTGATTTTAAATATGGAATCCATTTTTCCAAATTCAAAATACAGAAGTGGAAGAAGTTAATTTAAAATTAATTCCCGCCGTCAAAACAAAAAGCGTGCTTTTAAGAAATAATAACTATCAAAAGATTGACTCTTGTTTATGTCCGATTTAATGTGAAATTATGTCCAATGACCAAAATTGTATTAAATGGTAAAAATATATTCTAAATATACTTTAAAACCACTCAAATTTATAATTTATCACTATTAATTATTTCGATTAAAAAAGTTGTTTTTAATTAAAATTTAGTAATTTTCATTATTCATCAAAAATTGAATGTTTTCAGAAAAATACCAAAAATTCACCCTAAGCTAATTTCAATATTACGAATCCAAAAATGAAGTCCATTTTGAAAGATAAAATTTATAAAATTTCAAAAAGTGAGTATTACTATTCATAACGGCTAGTTTGATTGGTTGTGGTGTGTGTTAGAACTCGAAGTTGCGTACATCACACGCTACTGTATTATTAAAAGAGAAGCGTACCGTAGAATTTTGGAGTGTTACACATATATTTTATGACACTTTAATAATATAATCATAAAATAAATATTTATGAAACATTTTTTTTGAATAAATATGTATTTAAAATGTTATGATAATAATTTCAAAATAATATTTATATTTTTCAAAAGCTATATATAATATTTTTGGACATATATAATATTTAATTATGGTAAAAACTATTTTCGGATGTTTTCATTCCATTAAGTATTTAAAAATTTTAATTTTAATTTGGATTTATTTTAATTCAACAAAACTTTTCTAGGTTTTAAATTTTTAAAAATTTCATAAATTGTAACAACATAGGTAGTTTTATCATAAAAATAATTATTTTCATAAAACTAACTTTTTCAAAAAATGGTATTTATGAATTATATGGTCTCACATTAAAATTAATTTTTCTCAGACATTCAAATATTATTTTAAAAAATGATCATAATATCTTGAATCATAATTTCCACATTATTTAATAAGGTCCATTTTTATTTTTATTTTAAAAATAGATTACTTTTTTACGAACTACATTCCACACTAAAAATTAAAATGGTAATAGGGTAATCTAAAATGTAAATGTACTAAAACATCTAAGAAATATGTCTAAATAAAATTTAGGGATTATATAATAAAAAAGAATCAATCGTAGATTTTTCCACATTTGGACCACTTTAATTTAACTTTTACTTTGCATTATTATAATGCTATCATAATTTACCAATGTGCTAACCCATTCACTTGTAAAAGAAACCTTTAAATCAACACTTATCCTCATAACAAAATCCTTCTTG
This sequence comes from Viscum album, assembly GCA_963277665.1. NCBI lineage: Eukaryota > Viridiplantae > Streptophyta > Magnoliopsida > Santalales > Viscaceae > Viscum > Viscum album. The sequence continues at coordinate 112,974,811 of OY728135.1, forward strand.
TGTTTACCAAATAGTACCAAAATCCTCCCTCAGACTCTAAACAATCTTCCATATGGGTTTCTCCTCTGAAATGTCCACCCCTAGAAGGGTTAATCCATTTTACAGAAGACTCATTCAAAGAAGAATGCTAAAAATTCCTAATCACTAATTTTACATTTTTAGTAAATTATTTATTCTTTAAAATATTTCAAATATATTCTACATATGGTAATAAAATTATATAAGTATCATAATAATATAAGTTTTTTATTATTTCCTTGAAAAAAAATCTAGTTATACCTTCCTCCCAATTATTCAAAAACTTAAAACATTAATCATGTATACATAAGCACTACGTCCTATATGAATCAACATGTTTTCATTTTTCATCACTACCTTAAATGGATGGTTAAAAGGGATACCTATTAAATAAATATTCTATTTATAAAATAAGAAACATTATTTAAATTAAAAAAAATTATAACTTCATTCTGATTTATGTGAAAAGGTAACGTTGTATTTGTGTACATGGGGACTGCCGCCTCCAAGAAACCACGTATTATATTTCTCATGACCGCCCAACGTGATGAATTTGAACAATATATTTAATTAAAAAAATTTCATTATGAATTTATTAGGATCATAGTAATATAAATTGACAATCCTAAGAACTATATTATCAATAAACGTTAATTGTAAATTTAACCACCTAAAATGAGTATACCAAGATGAAACAATTATTTTATTATTATAAATAATAGGATTATATAAAGTATCTTCTTAATCTACCTCATAAAAAATATAAATTATCAAATTTATAATGAATAAATATGATCTTCATACTTATACCATAATTATACTACAATTAACAACTCTATATTAATACTTATCCATTGATTATAGAATTTTCTTTTTTTGGATGATTCAACCTCCATCATTAATAATACTATAAATTTATATATTGAATGAACCCAAGAACATAATTAATTATTATATTTTATAAAATTATGATAGTGTTTACTTTTTAGTTACATAATAATAATATTTACGTATATCTTTTTATTTAAGATACCACATTTTGTATGTTGAAAACCACCGAAACAAGATCTCTATTTATTTAATCTTAATGATTCATAAATAAAAATCTAATGGAATGGAATTATAATATTATAATTGTTTAAAATTATTATATTCATGTACATTGTATAATATGTTAATTTTGAACATTTTATCATTCAATGATGTTTGATATCAGTATTTTAATCTTTTCACAAAATAATGAAAGCCTCCAATATCAAATGATTAAAATAATGCTAAAAAATAATAAATGTATAATGAATAATTGTAATTGAATATAATATAGGGTAATATATATTGATATGATTTTAAAAAAAATCATTAATATGGTTATGAATAAGATATATGGGGTTAATGAATTTTCATTGAGGTTGATACTAAAGGTAAGGTATTCCCATCTAAATAGTATTTTTTGATTCATATTTTATAATCACTAATAGATTTCTGTTATGGTGTATATAATGAAATACATATTCCTTTTATCATAATTTTCTTAAAATTATTGTGATTTAGAAAGCCGTCTCATGTTCATTTTCCAAGGGATTTTGATTCAGGGGGTACAAAAGTCGTAAGGGATATTAATAAATCAAATCTCATTTCATTGAGTAATAATATTTATTATTCACATTTGTATTAATTTATTTTTTAATTAAAACCTAATATAGTATTATATGGTACTTCATCTTCTATGTAAAAAAATAACATAATATTTCTTATTTCCTTATTTTTATATCATTAATAAATAATGTGGTAATGAATAATTTACAAGTTTATAAAGGCTATTTTTGTTCAGTGTATGATTTTTCTTCATTCAACCAATTTTTGATTCTGGAAATTTTCATCTAAATTATATATTCTTACTTATGGAATTGAAATTTTTCATTTCATACATTTTTTAATTTTTTTAATTTTTACAATTTATATTTCAATATAGGTATATAAAAATAATTAAATGTTTTTTTCATGATTATATGTTTTACATTTTCTCTATAAAACTATTATATATGTATAAAGGCTTAAATATTTATAGTTATTGTTAAATAATTTTTTAAAATAAACTTCATGTCAACCTCATGAATGTATCATTTGAAAGTGATCCAAAACTCATTCTTTCTTATGATAATTTTTAAAAAATTGAAATATTTTTTTAACATTTTTTCATACGAGAACATTATTTTATATACATGGCCATTCTTCTTAAATAATCTTCCCATGCATTTTTTAAAATGGTTTTCCAAATATACATAATCCCTAAGGATGATTACTTAAAAAATAAAAAGGATATATACTGTTATTTATTATTGTGATTTAATTAATGATATTAATAATGCATTCTTAATCTATGTTATGATCTATATATATATTTATGATCCACTCGGTATGTGTTCTTATTCTATAGTTAAACATCATTCTTTTAAATTATTATTTTATATATTATGGTAGTTTTATTGAAACTCATCCCTTTTCCATGGGATAACTAATTCATGATTGAAATATGAATATATTCATTTTCTCTTGAATTAAATATGTGAGGATTATTTCAACATGATGGATTGGGTATTAATCAATCATATATTGAATTATTTGATGAATTAAATATTATGAGATTAAAAGGGTAGACATGAAGTATCCCAAGACCAAAAGGTTACATGATCTATTTTTCAATGACCATAATGGTATATGGTTTGTTATCCCAATATTAAGAGTTTACATGAGTAGTTAGTGCAAAATGAAAAGGGTAGTCATGTTTTTTCTTAAGCATAAAATGGAACAATGGTTGTTATATCAATCCCAAGGGGATACATGAGTTTTTATCCCAATCCCATATTAATGAAAAATATTTTAGCAATTCCTCCACTGAAAGGTTTTGATTATACCACATTTCATTATCATGTGATGATGTTCTATTCCATGAACTATGATTACGATCTCAGGTTTCTATGTACATATGACATGGTACATGTCTGATAAATTTAAAAAATCTTATTATTCCATTTTATTTTAATCTGACATGTCTCTCATTTCCATGTTTTCTCACAAATTTATGATCTAACCCTTGATGGAATATTCACATGTTCTTCTAAAAATGATCATTTAAGCTCATAGTTTTTTATGTTTTCCATTACCTAGGTTTTGAAGATGTGCATAACATCTGAGTTTTTTTATTTCATTTAATTTCCTAAAATTATAGTGAAATTTTCACTAGAAATTTAAAATAATTGTTTGTGTATATAATCCTCAATTATACTAAACCTTCAATTTTTTGGATTGTGTGATAATTTTGAGACTAATGATTTAAATTTTGAAAATTATGTGTCACATATGGAGGTTTATATTGGGATATTCCATTAGTGAATCTTATTCTTCTATGAATACAGTCTGAGAAAACCTTTAGATACCTCTATAGGTCATTATGATTTTTCTACAACTCTAGCTACCATTATCAATCACATCAGATAAGTATCAAGATGTAGTAGAGGAAAATTCAGTTTATGGTTTATATAGATTAAAGATGGTACTTATTTAAATATTTTTATAAATTATTGTATTTTATTATTGCATATAGATCATTGGTCTTGGATTGTACATTTTTTTTCCATTAATAACTTTAATTAATTATGATAGAATCCTTATAATGGTGTCTCATCAAACATTGATAATTAGTCAATGAAATCGTTATTAAAAAAAGAGAAACCCCTAAAAGCAGGTAATTCTATTTTTCCTGTCACCACACTAAAATCAGGTTGTCACCACACCATACACACCATGTCTCTAGGAAAACATTCCACTATGTTAGTACTAAAGCAAAAATCCATTGAGTTAATAACCTCAACACTAAGTATTTACACATGATAAATGGGATATGAAAAAGCTATGGTCAAGGTATATGAATTTTTTCGTAGAATTTTTTGATACTCCATATTTTAGGACAATAGGGATCTAAATGGTGTGGCACTAACCGTGGTATGTAAAAAACAATGAAAAAAATTCTTTTCCCAAAAATTAATTTATGAAATAATTATAATTAATTAATAATTGATTATAAATATTAGAAATGAAATTTAAAAATAAAATTAAATATATTGTTGTGATTTATAAATTAATAAAATATAAAATGATTATTATTTATAGATTAATTTATTTTAATTATTTTTTTAAAAACATTCCACAAATATTAATGTGTTAGTAATTGGAATATCTATTTCAAATATAATTTGTAATAGATTATTCATTGAAAATAAAATTATTATTTGAATAAAATAATAGAAAATTTATAAATGTTTATAAATTATAAAATTAGGATAGAATGTATATTGATTATATTTTAGATAGTTAATTTTTTTTAATACATTAACATGAATTGTTACAGTTTAGGGGCCTTATTTTGATAATATTTAAATAAATTAAAAATAGTTTTCATGATTGATTTTATCATAGTCTATGCAAATCCAACTAAATGAAAAATATATTATATAAAAGGTTCAAAAAATAGAATATGAATTACAAAATTCTTATAAATCATGAAATATATTTTCTTTAAAGATAACCTCCATATAATGGATAATAAAAATAGTTAATATTATAAATAAATATTTAATTTGTAAAATTCATAATTATAGAGTGTCCATAATGAAATAATTAATTATAAAATATTCTTGTTTGATTTTATTTTTGAACTGTTCAAAAATGTTTTGATCATGTTTAAATTTATAAAATATTCATTTATTTAAACCTTGTTATCTTATTCATTTAAGTATATTTGTCTTTTATATTTTGAAAATTATTTATTCTTTATTTACATGATGAATTTATTCTAGGAGATAAATACCTCCATTATATATAAGGTATGATATCATTTGATTTAGTTTTCATATACATTAAACTTAGTTTATTAATGATTTTATGGTATTGATGTTTTTTATTGAATATAGTTTATTCATATTATACATTATAGTTATGATGAATTAAACTCGCTTATGTAATTTATCATAATGTATAGGAAATTTGAGTGAGACTCCCCACTTTCCTAGAGGAATATACCTTGTTCTAGAAAGGTGATAGGATGATTATCCATTTCCTTAGTCTTACTCAGGTGGATATTATCAATATAATATAAATAATTTACATTATATGAATATTTCTAATATGATATACATAATATTTTTATGAATAAATATAAATATAATGGGATTCTATTTTTTTTGTGGGAAACAAAAACTCTATGTAGTGCTATCTATTAAAAATTGATTTGGGTTGAAAGATTTTATAAGTTTAAGGGAATTACGATTCCAAAATTAAATCACAGGAATCCTGGAAATTGAATTAAAATATGATATTTTTATTTTTTTTGGATAATCCTCTTTCTAAATGGGTTTAGATGAACCATTATATTACTCTAATTCCAATAGGTACATGGCCCAAAGGCCCATTGGCATAGAGGCCATTACATGCCCAAAAGAGGATTTCAAAGAACCCACCTGAGTACAACACCATCTCATTTTCCTATATCTATTATCTCTAGCATTGATTTATTGACTAACTCATACATGTATCTATATCATATCAAACCCGATCAAGGTCTTTATGACATGCGTATTGTCCACTCCAAGAATGAACCACCATTTTTATGTGATCACTAGTGTCTACCTTTGTATCTTCAAGCTGTCTATTAGTTTGGAACTACCATGCCCACAATTGATGGACTGAAGGCCTTATAGACCATAGTAATTACCTATTTCACATGAATTCTAAGGTGGCCTGAATACCCTATGCCCAAAAGTCCCTAAGGACTAAAGTCCCATATCTACGTCCTATATGACCATTTCGTGTGAATATTTCCACTATTACATTAAATGATATAAAAAATTATGTAATAACTCCATCAATAACTACTATTGATACATGAATCACTCCTAGAATAATAGAATATAATTATCTAAAATAGATGGATTAAATTTTTATAAAATTATAATAATTACATTTATTTGAAAGTGGAACATTTCATGACCTTGATCATCCAATATGGTAAGTCATTCTAAAGCTGGGTTCCCCAAGATAATATTGTTTAATGAATGAAAGTGATATGTGACACTAGAACATCCTTTGGGAAGACATTCCAATGTTGTGAATCCCTGAATAATCATTTGATAACTTATCCATGGAATTTTATTCAGCTTAAAAATGTTGGGAAGCACTAACCATTAGGATACCTATATAATTGAGTTTGGTTAACCTATAAGATGGATTGAATAATGTTTTATTTGCTCTACTATCCATGATTTATTTATGATATGATTGATAAGTGTTATATACTATATATATTAATGGATTTCATAAAATATAAAAACATTTAGTCATGATAAAATATAGATCTTGGCTATCAAAGGTTAATATTTTGTATAAAAGTTGTATCCCATTTAATAAATGTATTTATTAATTTTTAATAAAATATGATACTCAATAGATTAATAATATTATTTTAGATAATAGAAACATCATCACTAGAATTATGTTTACATAAACAATAGATAAATGAAACCTAATCATTAGTAACATCCCTAACTGGAGACATAATAGGAGAATCATTCTATAGAAACAATTAAATTTATATATGTCAGAACTATAACATCCAAGGTAACCTATTGGTGAATCCATTTAATATATGAAGCTAGATTCTGAAGATAATAATCTAAAATAAATAAGGGAAGTTCTAATATTCCTTCTTGTAACCTTTGAGATTATATAAATAACAAAACATGAGAATATGGATGCCTATAAATAGATTGAAATCATAACTAAGGATATATTAGAGAAAGATAGAAATGATTGGTATGAATAAAAAAGATATATTTTTTATAGAAATCTAGAATTAAAATTAATCTTAGCACATGTACTTTATATAATAGGTGATTTAAAGATTTGTAGGGGATATATTTTCCCCATTAGGTAGAATTGTACCACGATTTCAATATGTAATAACTACTATAAAAGATCTTAATATTTGATATTATTTATAACATGAAAGATTTTTTTAAACCATTATAAGATCTCCACAATATGATAAAAATTGTTGATCAGGTCATGGGTGGTCTGTGGTCAAGTTCTATGTAGATGATATGAATAGAAAAAGTAAAAAACATTACCAATAAGGGGAATAAATTTGTTCATGGATAATCTAAACCATCACCTAAAATGAAAATGATAAACTCTGGAGAAATATTTCATTGTTAAAATATTAACAATTAGAGAATGAATATTCAATATTACTAGAAGGATTGTATGAAGTCTAGTGGGGAATCTATAACAGGTATATATTTTATAGGGTAAAATTATATTATTCTAATATATATATATATATATATGATATTGTTAATATGTTTTAAAAAATTAGCAAATATATAGTGGTGATATTTTTTGATGTTTTGTCTATGACATGTTATGTATTTTTCTTGACAATTATCGTTTTGAGAATGTATTTTTTGGGATCAAACCCAGTTAATCATTATGAGTTTGTATATTAAAGTAAAAAAGAGGTGGATATATTTAACCCAAATACAAAGGGTGAGAAAATTATTTAATGTTGTTTTCTAGATGTAGGATATCATACATAACAGAACCGTAGTATGAATTTATTAGAAAGATATGTGCTGACAGTTGTGTAATGTTTCTAATCCAACACACTATTGGTCTTAGATCAATAAACATGAAGTTCAAGATCAATCAGGCATGATTTTTTCTTCCTATTACTAAGAAACTATGAAATAATGTCTGAGTGGTGCTAAATCTCAGATAGAATGTTTCAAGGGAATTGAGAATTTAAATTTATTTAATTTATAACCTTATGTCAGATGATTCATTAATGGTTTATAATTATAAAATATTATATGTTGTATTTAAATATTGTGATTAAATCCTTGTAATTAATAGAGGAGACTAGGTGTTTCCATTCATATTTTTTTGTTGGAATGAAAGGAGGTGCTTGAAGTAAGGGAATACATAATACATTCCTATATAAGTCATAAGATTCTTGTATAATCATGGATTTCATATAAATCATTATATAGTCTCATGATAAATTCTTTTGAAGAATGAAGACTATTGAATGTCTATGATAAGTTTGAATCGGTTCCAGAAATCTAGACATAGAACATCATATCCAAAAGTATCGGTCACATAAATTTTCAGAATAATTTCTCTATACTGATGATGAAAATTGATGTGTTTCTAAGAAATTTCCATAGTAATGAGTTGAATAATTTCTATAGTTATGATTTGATGAATTTTCATAGTAATGAGGTGAGGAAGTTTCATCATAATAAGCTGAGAAAGATTCACAGTAATGAGATGTGGAAGTTCCATAGTAATGACCTGAGGAATATTCACTATACTAATATGAAGATGTTCCATTAGACTGAATAAAAGATACCATGATCAAGAAGGATGATTACTAGAGAATATTTACGAAGGTTTCATAATATTTGTGAAGAGTTGATGTGGACAAAAATTAAATTCAAATTTTAGTAAATCTAGGAGTTTTATGAATTTGAGTAAGCTGGAATGTTTTTTCAGTTTCATACCTTTGACTTTTTGGGATTACTTTATATAGATGAAAATTTCATTCATATAATGAAATCATTCACATGAGTTGAAAAGGTGGAGAACTATATAATTAGATTCAATGTTATCTTTCTAGAATGAGACCACATTATAATATTATAAATCTGAATGTTTTATTTCTCGAATAGAGGAATATCCAAATGAGAATTTGAGTAGTGTTTGAGTAATGTATATTGAAAATGGGTTCATCATAATGAGTCCATTAGACTTAATTCATTGTACTAAGTCCACCAGACTTAGTCCCTCATACCTAGCCCCATGGGATTGAGAGAATAGGAAACCGACACATCGAACTGAGGATATAGTAGTGTATAAGTGGAGTAGTTTGAAAAATGACTTTATTTTTATGTGTTTCCTCAATTTTATTGAATAATAATTTATATACTATCATGATTTTGTATAATAATTCCTATTAATACATTGATGGTGTCTAATAGGTGTTGAAATAATATGTATTCAATTATTCATAATAGTGAATTTCCACAGAACCATATGTGTGTCTATGGAATGGATGTTTGTTATCACATTGAGGCATACCCTGTAAATATCCATTTCATTACTTTATTTCATAAATTTTCATAAATGATTATTTATTAAATGGTGATAAGGAAATGATCTTTAATAGGTTATAGGGTTTGTGTTTCTAAAAGAATTGAAACATCGAAAAAGTATACAATTGATTCTACAACCCACATTCCAAGTTGTAATTAGATCTTTTGGAACATCAATTGGTATTAGATCCAATTTTCCCTTTATGAATCCTTATCATAGATAATCTAAATTATAGAAATAGTATAGTAATACTGAAATTTTATGGAAAAAATTATAATGGATAAAAAAATTAGATGATTATCAATATCCTATCTCTTTTCCTGCTAGTTTTTGGTGTATCTACAAAAGGTTTTCCCCCTATTGAGAAATATGATCCTATAAAGTTCACTGATAAGAGAAATATAGGATTTAATGGAAAGACTAGAAATTTTTTTCTTATGTTCTTTGCAGAAAATGTTTATATGAAGTTGACAGGTATCAAAAAATCAAAGAATATGTAGGACAAGATAGATATTATATTTCAAGGGAATAATAAAGTGAATAATGAAAAGCTACAAATCTGGCATAGAAAGTATGAAGACATGAATAAGATATGAAGAATCCATTAATGAATGCTTTACCAGTGTAAATGAAATTGTTTTCAATATCAATGGATTTGGAGATGTCCCCAATGGTTCTCTAATTGTGATGAAAATCATGAGAACCATTATGAACAAGTTTGAATCTAACATGTCCTCTTTATAAGATAATGATAATTTTTCTCTTCAAGAATTGTATATCATTCTTATTAATTATTAGATGATAAAATCTACCATGTTCAATATGAAGTCAAATGATAAAAAGGTATTTAAAGCTATAAGAATGACGAAAAATCAAGATCTTGAATATGTTTAGCCTTGTTATTATAATGAGTTGAATGAAAAAATCATATCTTTCATATCTATTTTCTATCGAATAGGATGAGAAAAGTATGGAGTTAAACTTCCTCTCAAATGTTTTAAGTGTAGTGGAATCAGTCACATTACTATGAATTTACCCTATACGAATGTCTTAGAATATCTTGATGATTTTGATGAAAAAACTTGATGGGAGATGTGGAAAAAACATTCCAAAGAAGAAAATTCATCGAACAAATATTTTTGTAATTTTACTAAAGAAAAAATGAATATGCTCAGTAATAAAGATGAATTAGAATCAACTGACAACAAATCTTAAGAGGATGAATATTCAAAACAATTTATTACATTCATTGAAAAAGTTGAGGAATGTGAAGAATCAAATAATAGTGAAGAATAAATTAATGAATAATCTTATAGATAATATCAACTTTGAACAGAAATTCTTGAATGTATTGAGAAAAATAAATCTCTCAATAATGAAATCATAATTATAAAGAAATATAGTGGAAAAGTTGCTAAATGTGGAAAATATGCTGTAAAAAAATAATAAGGATATAACCAAGAGATATTAAGATACAGTCATATAATTTCTAAATAGGGAAAGGTAGATTAATATCATAGTTTAAATCTTCCAGCTATATAAAAAGACATTAACAAGTTTTGATCAAAATTTATTGAGTCCAAAATCACTTTGAGGAAGATACATGATAACATTAATAATTCTTCAAATGTATAATCTAAGACTTACAATGTTTCTATAAAAATTCAAATCACAAATAGGGTAAAATTCATATCCATAAAAAATAATGTTTCATCTAATTCATCATGCATATCTGTTGAGATGAAAAGTTTTGGGAAATCATGAATTGATAAGGGATGTGACAAAAATATCACATATTAAAAAGGTGAAAAGTCCTTCACCAGGATAGATATTCTACTCCTAGTGTATGTCATATTAGAAAGATGCTATCAACATCAACATAGTTTCTATAGAGAATGATCATACATCAAATGAAAGTAATCATTTTGTGGTTATTATTGGTGGTTTGGAATATATGGGAACATTGATTATAATTATTGTCATAACTTACCTCTTCCTTGATGAAGGTTTTAACAGAGTGTGAGAAATTGTGATGTTATAAGGAGTTACAATCTAAACTTACATGAATGTTGAAAATGTGAAATCTCGAGACGTAAGAAACATTAAAACAATAAATCAATTTGATTGTTTGAAAAATATTGTGAATATGTTATCAGCCAAGTCATTTTTTAGAAGAATTTATTAATACACCACTTGTCCATGTTTTTTTATAAAATAGATTAAAAGGAAACATGAAATAAGAAATTCATGGAAACAACCTTTGTATTTGAGATTACATTGAATGAATGTAAAAAAACTAGGATATGTTATAGTGGTTCTTCTACACACAAGAATGGAAATTTTAAAATCATGAAAAATGTGGAAAATATTAATGGTGGTGAGGTTAATTTTGGGAATGATATTTTTATAAAAATCATAGGAAACTGAATTGATTATATTGAAGAAGAAAAGATGAAATATAAGATTTTTTTATTTTTTAAAGGACTAAATGAATATTACTTAGTGTAAGTCAAAATTGAGATGATGTAAATGAAATGATATTTAAAAAAAATTCTTATGTTATCAAAAGTGTAAAATATTTTAATTTTTTTATAATAGGATAAATAATTAGTGATAATATCTTCAAAATAATAGAGTTTAATAACTCTTGTTACTTAAGTGATGAAGATGAAAATTTGTTGTCAAACCAAAGAAATAGCCACCTTGGGAAAAAAATATGATCAAACTCTCTGAAGTTGATAGTATAAGAAATTTTACCAAATTGATAGTAGGAAAAGAAGATGTTTGTGTAAAATTTCAGAAATGTAAGATAACTAATAAGAGGTATATGATCCTTAAGACTCAATCTACCAGACCTCATGCACTCATTCAGTCTAATTTATGTGGGTTCATATCACATTAATCAACCAAATTGGATTTTTTCTATGTTACATCTATTAATGATTTCACTCGGATGACTATCATAATTTTTTTTAAACAGAAGTAAAAGGTTATAGAAATGTTAAGAGTAATCAAAATATAGGTAGATAATGAATTGAGGATTTACGTAAAGATGATTAGAATAGATAATGGTACTCAGTTCACATGCAATAATGATGAAACTTTTCTGAGAAAGAATGAAATTAGACAAAAATATAGTGCTTCATATACCCCAAAACAAAATGGATTTATATAGGGGATGAATATATGTTTGTTATAAATGGGATGAATCATGTTACAAGAATAAAAAATTTAAATTTCCTATTAGAGAGAAGCTTTTAGTACTGTTGTACATGTTCATAACATATATTTGTTGATATTGGAATCCAACATGATTACTTAAGAAATTTGGTATAACAAAAAACTTATTTAAATATGTAAAAGTTTTTGAAGGATTATGTTTACTTAAAAAAATATGGACCTCAGAAATTTTGATGAGAATGTTGAAGAAGTAAATTTTATGGGTCAGTCACCCAGTGGAAGATATTAAAAGTGTTTGAATTTTTTTTTTACAATTTATTCTTGAATCAATTGTTGTGAATGTTATGGGAAATCAAAAATCCTTAACAAAAGATATTGAGAATGTTGAGGAAGGCATGTTGAAGAATTCTGATGCATATGTCAGTGAGTCAAAAGTGACATATAAATATTCATGTGAATCATGTGATGAGGAAACATAATATTGAATTGGAACTATGAAATTTCATATTTTAAAAAAATATTTTGAGACCAAAAGTATTCTTGGGAATTAGATGTATATTATTTGGACTAGAAGAGAGTTGAGATTAGAAAATAAAAATTAAATTAATTGAAAAGTTGAACATGATACAGTTTTAGAAGCTATTCAACATAAATAATGGGTTAATTCTATGAATAAAGAGTTGGATACAATTGAGAAAAATAAATCCTTTGAAAATATACCACATCTGAAAGTAAAAATATTAAAAAAAGTGGGTTTACAGACACAAGATGAATAAACATAGATATTTTTTAGGAAACCAAGAAAGGCTAGTTTGTAAAGGCTATCTAGGGGTATAAATTTTGGATTTAATGAAACATCTTCCCCCTATGCAGGGTTAAAAAAAGTAATTTTTTTATCAGTTGATGATCACTATAAATAAAATGTGTATTATATGTATGTAATGTTAGCCTTTCAAAATGGTGAGATTTAAGAATAAGTTCACTATGAGAATCCTTCTAGATTTCTAATCTATGAAAAAGAAAAAATATGTCAGTAAATAGAAAAATATTTGTATGGACTGAATCAAGACCTACATATATAGTATTAAAAATTTGATAAATTATTGGGAATGTTGAATTATTTTAAATTTATTTTTGATAGTACCTTTTATGAGAAATAAGTTAACTCTAGAAAACTAATTTTTTGTTTGTATGTGGATGATATAATTTTTTTAGGTACGAAAAAATAATTTGTAAAGAATATTATTATATAATGAAGAAGTATTTTGAAATTTAAATGTAAGGAGTACTAACATTATTCCATGAATTAAAAATTCAAAAAAGGAAAATTACATTTTCATGTCTCAAGAAATATATGCCAGAGAACTATTACAAAAGATTGGTAAGGAAGATACCAAAGATGTTTTTCTCCTATTTCAATTGGTATAAATATGATTAAGGATTAATATAAGGAAATGTGAATTAGAAATAATTTTGAAAGATTGTAAGATGTTTTTTCCCTCACATCATCAAGAACTAATAGTTTTATGATGTATCTTTTTTTCTTCAGGGTATCAAAGTAATCAGAAATAATCTCATATGTTGGTATCAAAACAATTATGAGTTCTGTCAAAGGAAAATCATCATATGGGATTTTATACAAATGATTTTTTGGAATAATCATTCATGGTTATGTAGATCTTGATTGGGATGGATATTGTAATGATATAATTTCAACATATGGAGGACCATTATTCATTAGAGAATGATATGTGAGTCAGAAAAGAATGAAAAAATATTCAATAATATTGATCATAGTTGAATCAAAATATGGTTTAGCTATAGAGTATAATACTCAAATTTTGGGGATTAAATTTTATCGGAAAAACATTAAAGTGGATGTTTCTATACCATTAATGATTCTTTGTAATAATAAAAATATAATTCATATTTTCAAAAATCTTGTTAAACACTCAAGATCAAAAAACTTTGATATAATTTTTCACTTTATAAAAGATAATGTTTCTTTGGGATATTTTTATCATGAATATATCTCAAAAAAATATCAATTGTGTATATCATAAGAGAAGATATTCCAAAAGAGAGATTTGTGGAATTGATGCTTCACCTTTATGTTATGTCTTCACCAATAAATTTTTTAAACTCATAAACAAGTACACCAGCAATTTTTTGGATTATGTTTCTAAAAAGGGAATAATATGTTCAAATTTATCCTATAATTTAAATGGAAGTAATTTTCTTCCATAAATAAGTCTAAAGTTGTGGTTATTATAAAATAGGGGAGAAAAAATAATAATTGACTACAAATGGTTACATAAAGGGAGTTTATCTTAACATGTCCACAATATTTTCTTTTCAGCATGGGATATAATTACTTTAAAAAAATTACTTTATATAGTATTGTGGTTCCATGACGCTCTATTTTGAGAAATGGTTGTTTTGGTAAATTTCAAAAAAACATGTGTTGTGAAAAAGAATGAGTGATTGAAATTTGTGCGTTATGAAAGTTGTTAACATAGGTTGTCAATAAATCCAAAGGGGGAGATTCAAGATCAGTTTTGATGTTTTATTGGTAACATATATTGTCTTTTTTAAACATTAAAATTTTCTTAAAGTAGGTTTTTTTTAGGATTGGACTCAGTTCATCATTATGATTTTCAATATGAATGTCAAAAGCTACTGATAGTTCGAACACAAACCCAAAGTGGGAGGAAAGTATTGAAGGTTGTTTTCTGGATGTAGGTTATCTAATGGAACTAAACCAGATGATGATGTTTTTAGAATGATAAGTGATGAATTTTTTTAATGTTTCTTATTGGGAACACCATTGGTCTAAGTTCAATTGACTTGATGTTTAGGATCAATAATAAAAAATGTTTTTTTTGAAATTCAGGAGAAGATGTGAATGATAATTTGAGTGGTGCGAATCTTAAAAAGAACGTATGAAGGGAATTGGTAATTATAATGTTTGTTACTTTATAACATTATTCTATATGATTCTTTTATGGTTTGTAATTCTCCAATATCATAGTTTTTCTATAACTCTTATGACGTAATCATCATAAAAGAAATATGTATAATAGGTTCTTAAAATCACCCTGATCATTGGATTGAAGTAAAGGAGGTACTAACATTATTTTAATTTAAAATACATCCCTATGAAAGTCCAAAAATGCTTTTATAATCATGGAGTTCTCATAAATCATGATAAATTCTTATGATAAAATAATTTAAAGAATGGATACTATGGAATGTATTTGATAATTTTTTATTGGTTCCATAAATTTGGACATAGAACATTGGATCCAGAAGTATCATAAACAGAAATTCTTAGAAGAATTTATGAGTGAAGGAGATTATGATTGAAAAAGTATATGATGATGTTAGATAGTAATGATATAAGGAACATCCATAATAATGATATGAAGAAGTACTATTATTCTAAGTTGAGTAAGTTCTATCAGACTAAAAAATGTTAGTAAGTTAAAGAAGGTAGAATACTGAGAAAACCTAAGAAGGTTCTAAATAATTTGTGAAGAGTTCAAGTACTAAAACATGAAATTCCAGAAATATTAAATCTCCAGGGTTTTTAAATTAAAATATGTGGGAAAGTTTTCCTGTATCCTTTGATTTATTTTTTTGTATATACATAAATAGAATCATAGTACATTCATACATTGCATCAATTCATATGAGTGGAAGAGGAGGTGCACTGCAGAATTCATGTCAAAGTTATCAGTCTATACTGAGAAATCATTAAAAGGTTATACATATGAATGTTTCACTAATCTAATGATGAATGATCAGATGAAGAACTTGAATAGATAACGAGTAATGCATATTGAAAATTGGTTCATCATATTGAATTTATCAAGATGAATTTATCATACTGATTCAATCTGACCTAGCCCCATTATACTGAGAGAATTAGACCCAGTCACATTTGGATGACGATATGTATAGATCATCTATGGAACAATTTGAACGAAGAATTTATTCTTTTTTTATTTCAATTTTTTTAAGAAGAATATGTAAACCAACAAAAGTCAGTATAATCATTCCTATCGTGATATAGACGGTGAATAATGGGTGTTGGAACATTTTGTATTCATTTCTTTATAATAGTGAATTTCCATAAAACAATGCAAGTGCTAATGGAAAAAATGTAGGTTCTCACATTGAGGTCGAACCCTGTAAATATTATGTGTTGTACCTATTCTTATAATTTTTCATACATGATTATTTTATAAAATATTATAAGGTAATTAACATTAATAGGTCTGAAGGGTTATGATTCTAAAATTGTTAAAACTTATATAAAGTATACAACTAATTCAACCCACTACTTAATTGTTATATGATCCTTTGGCACTTCATATAGGAAGAAAGAATGAAATAATTAATTTTAGAATATATCTTCATGTTTCATTTGAAAAAAATGGAGAGAAGGATGTTGAATCAAAGAATCTTTTACAAATTCTATTTGAATAATCACAACTCACTTTACATAAACCTAATTTATTTGTTTTTATAGTTTTTTATTCATAGTTTTAAAAACTAATAACCATTATCATATTTTGTAAAACCAATTTATCATATATGTCTTTCCCAATTATGATTGATATCTATTGAAAAATAATTATAGTAGCATAGGATGATATCATATGAAGATGTAGAGCATTCATATGTGTATCTTTAGACTAAGATGGAGCTTCTAATGTATTTATAACTAATCCTAATGATAAGAGAATTTGAATGAAAAATTTTGTTAAAATTATTCCTATAAATTGATCCTTAAATTCAAGTATAACATAAATTTTTGATAGAAAAATTTTCAAGATTATAATCATTTTGAATTATTTATCTTCTCATTTGTTTGGGAGTTTTTGATCACTGTGGTCTTCTATTTCATAAAAAATTCACTAATAGATTCTAATTGTCTGATGTTTTCAATTTTAAATATATTAGTTTACATTATAATAATTATTTTTTGGATTCTGTTTGATTGAGATCTTCCAATGTTAGGGTGATAATGTTTCTATTTTTTTGAGTAAGAACTAATTCTGAATATTCTAATTGGGAGATTATGAATATTTTAAGGATAACCTGATATACTTTCTATGTGTGAGGGTGAGATGATACAAACTATATTAGCTGATGGATTCCATCGATTGAAATATATAACATCTAATCAGATGAAATTGAGGCATACCTAATGTCAAGTCTACAGATCTCCTTGCTACATGAGGTGAATGAACCACCCTCCCTGGCTAGAGTGTGTTTATATAGTTATAATATATTTTTAAGAGTTATTGATTAGTAAGTTAGAAATATATATTTTTATACATATTTCTTCTATGTTAGTATTTTTACTAGTATAATACAATTTAAAGAGTTTATATTCCCAATATGTTTACTGTATCATTGATATATTTCTTATATATTTTATATTTTATGTTTCTACTGAAGTTATATTCTGTATTAATAATTTGTTAATTTATTTTATGTTCTAAAATAAAATCATTCAAAACCCTGATGCAGTTAGAGATTAGAATTTTAATTTTAAATCTGTTATTCACCCCTTATTATACAACTCTTTCTTATATAATCTTTGACATAAAAAAGAGATACTATATTAATAAAATTGATACATCAATCTTGGATGATGTTTTCATATGTTTTGTTTTTTATATTTCGTTTTTATCATGGGGAGATCATGTAAATAATTTTTATTCAATAAAATGAGATGAGATTTTTTGATATACATAGTTTATGATTTTATTACTTTTATAACATGGATTATGGGAGATGATTGTAAATTGAAAATGATCAAAAACTTGTTTTCTTAGATATTAAGTATGATCTAATAAGATAATTAGTTGTAGTTACTAAATATTTATAATATGGAATATTATAGAAGTAGAATACATCCAATTGAAAATTATTAATACCTCTTTATAATTTTAGTGAATTCAAGAAATTTTTATATGAATTCTTAAAGTGTTTTGAATAGAATAACTGGAAAGGTGATGTGTAAAATTTGGTGGTGTAAAGACACTAATAGTGTGTGAATCAATAAACTACTAGATATTTTGATAATATTTATTCAAATATGTAGTGAAGTGATTTGAAATGAAAATTATTCTTTAGGATTGTGTAATGATTCCATAAAATAGAATTGAACATATAAATTATAGAGTTTGTGAAACTCTTTATATTTTTTTTTGTGATTGAAAAGTGTTATAAAAAATTATTATATTGTTTTAAAAGTTATATGATTCCAAATATATGATTCCAAAATTTTAAATATATTTATCTCAATATTATTATGTGATAAGTGATGTCATTTGATAACAAAGTGTTGTTATGTACAAATGACATTATTAAGTGTATACAAATTGCAACAAGCCATAATTTTATCAATGTAATTTCTCATATTATAATTATGTCATTTAGTATAAAAAATATAAATCACAAAGATAAACCAAAACAAATTATTCACATAATTGAATAATGAACAATTATTTATCAAATAAGACAATATAAATGCCAATATTTCAATGGGATAATAAAAGGAAAATAAGACAATAAGAATAGGATAATTTGGATATAATTGATCCACTAGAACGATAACACTCATGAACAATTATGTAGATATAGATAATACTATTAATAATAAAATATTAATTTCAATGAAGAAAGTATATATATACTTGATATTAAAAAGACATGAATGACGAATTAATGGAACAAGTAGTGTTTATAAGAAGTACTCAACCCATATGACCATTATAAATCTAACTGTTGGAAAATTTAGATGGTTGTGGGAATTTTAATCTAACTGTTAGGGATAGTAATTCAATTTTTGGAATTAAAATCTCCCCTATAGAAACATAATATAATAAATGGATATCTTATGAAATGAAGATATGATATATTAATATCATGGTACAAGTAAATAATTTTTTTAAAAATGATAAATTAAGTGTTATTTTTTTAAATGTATATTTTTTATTAGGAATTTTATAATGAATAAATTTATATAGATGAAAATTTATTTTAATAAATTTTATTAATAAATTAATATTATTCTTGTATTATAATTAAAATATAATTTTATGTGACCATATGTAATTTTTCAAACCTTTATAAAATCGATTATAATATTATAATAATTATTTTTCGAATAAATGTGGATTTTATTTATTAATTAAAATTTTCATATTTAGATAATTTAATTTAATAAAATTGATTTCATCTTTGAAATCTACACATCGACAAAATTTTTAGGGTGAATTATTGGCATTCTTCTGAAATAGTTGAATTTTTGGTAAATTTTGAAACACAATAATTTATGGTATTTAATATTATAATCCAAATACATGAATTTTTTAGTCATGCATGATGTAAGAACCAATTAGATTGAATTAAGATGAATTATTTACTATATATAGTAAAAAAAATCATGATTATTAATATCCTTGATCGATATTAAAAAACTAATGAATATAATAATAAAAAAACTCTTTCCACACTTTATAAATAACACCCATTCCTCTCATTCCTTTTATCCTCATAGATTCTCAATATTCTATAAAATTAAATTCCCAATCATCTTCACCACAACCTAGTGTTTTTTTTTCACCAAAAAACTAATTGTATGTTCAATAAGGAGGTCCTCAAGGTGACAACCTTGAAGATGTAAAATCCTACACTTCCTCTTTTAAACTTTTTATTTCATCTACCTTATCTTCACCCTCATTGAAATAGGAATGATATCACCATTATCATATATATATATATATATATATGTGAAAATTTTATTGTATTAATGGAATAAACATCACCAAATCTATTATCTTCTCATTTTATTAAAAAAAATGAATTCATCATCTATGATATTTTGGTTCACCACCTATGTGGACGATGAGCTTTTATTTCATATTAATGCTTTCATGGAAGGTTTAAATTCACATATTATTGTATAAAATGACCAATATATATATATATATATATATTATATTTTCTCAAATTTTGGAATTAATATATGGCCATAGTATTATATTAGAATGAATCTAGTTTGTGATGGTCAGAAAACCCTCCAAAATAAACTAATCATTTATCATTAACATATTATAAAATTAATGATCCTAATATATAAAACAAAAAAAATATAGGACCATTTAAACTTATGGAATTGAATTAATACCATATAATTTGAAATCTAGAGTTATGTTCCCATTTTACACGATCATCTATAAATATACAAAAGTTAACCAACCATGAACCCGTGAAACAAACGGTCCTAGAACAACAAAATTAATTTTTATAACTCATAAAAATGGACATAAATGAATATAAAAAAATTATAAGAAATAAAATAAATGTAGAATAGGTTCTAAATTTAATAATTAATGAATATAATTTGATTATTCAGGTCAATAAGTGCATGTTTGGAACACATTCGGACATATGGTTGGGGATCTCATCAAATCTTAGTATTTTTCTCTAGGTTATTCTTTATTTCCCTTATCCCAATGTATTTTATCATTATTCTTATATAACTCTTATAAATTATGAGTATATGTTTGAATTAAATTAAAATCAATCAATTCATCTTTATTTAATGGGGAGATACATGTTTTAAAAGTTTCCCTTCTCAATTCCTTTACCCTCTCTAACAACTCTTTTCTCTTTTCTACAAAACTATGCTTAAGTGCCACATTTCTAAAGTTACCTAATAACCCTTTTCAGTTTTTCACTTCAATTAGACATCATTATTCATGACCTACTCCTATTGTTTTCTATATTAATGTCTAATAATTATTTAATCCCTTCATTAATGGATACTATTATGATAAAACTCTTTGTTATTACTTATTATAGCGACCCTGACCCTTTACAGATATCATCACATGATTTTAAGCATAATTATTCATCAGATTATAAGCCAAGGATCATGAAGTCTAGCATATTTGAATACTATGTACATAACACTGATAAAATGGGACTAAAAACACTTTTTTATTTAATATCTATAAATATATCCTAACTTTATTTGAGCCCTTACATCTATATAGGGTACCCTGGGGAAACACATGAACAAAGGGGCAAGCTAAAAGACCAATAAGGGAATGAACATAAGAGAAAAGCATAAAAATATGGGTTAGAAGGAATGACATAATGACATCGAAGGCATGAAATATATGGAATCATAACATATAAACAAGGGATTATATAAACATGGAATCGTAGAAATGTGGAAGAAACATAAATCATGAATTTATCATGAGTCAAGGATCATTGCACGTAGAGAAGCAGAAGTTAAGGTTAACTACCAAGACCGTTGCACATGGTAGCACAAGCCAAGGCTAACCGCTAAGACCGTTGCACATAAAATCTCATGAGACTCAAATTTTCCTAATTTATTGGAGTGCTATCTAGCCAAACCCATCTTAACATGTTCATGAATATGATTGACACAAAAATAACCATACATAATCAACCATACATATTATAAGGGTACCCATGGAAATAAATGGGTAACAGAATCATGTCATAAAGCATAATTAATGGATGTATCATACAAGTGTCCGTGAATGAAATGAATTAAATAATACATGTACATTAATATGGTAAAGAAACATATATCATGATAAGTTATGTCAAACATAATTTATATCATGTAAAAAGTGTTTTTAAGAATCTATTGAATCAAAACATTTTAGTATGGTTCAAATATTATTTAAAATGGAAAGAGGGATAATATTTATTATAAAAACAGAAGTAAAATAAGAGGGTTTTCATAATAAAAATACTGATTTATAAAGACAATAGTGGTTTAAAATAGTAAATAGAGTGAACAAGAAATGGATTAAGAATTCAGGAAGTTCCATTAAAATAAGTTTTCTTATTGAGAAGTATTGTGGAGGGAATCACTTAAAAACATTTATATCCCTAGATGAGAGTTTTGAAAGTGTCTTGGTAAATTAATTTGTTAACTGTACATAGTATTTCTAATATTCACATAAAAAGACAAGATAACCTCATTTTGGTAGAAAGAAATATAAGGAAACCCGAAGGAATAAAGGAGGTTCGAGTAGAATTCCTTATGGATTATCTGCATGGTATTAGGTGTACTTAAGAGGGCTTAGTGAGAGATAAAGGGGTTTATAATCACTTATACATCATGAGGGTAGTAGTTGGGAGGTGAAAAATCATACCCCCATCATTTGGAATTACACATAAAAGGGCATGACATAGAGAACATTCTCAAATAAAAGTCCAACAGAGAGGTTCCCTTACCTTAAGTCTGATGGCATTATCCACTTGATATTAATGATGTGAATAATCAAACTAGACTTATTAATAAATAATTCCATAACCTAATCTATATTTACTTTAGTTTTTATAAACTTTTTCTGTTCATTCATTTCATTTTTAATGGGTTATGTGGTTCAATTTCATTGTTTGAGTCAGTTTGTTTTCTTGGTTTTGACGACTGGTTTACTTATTTTCATAAACGGGGAATCATGTAAAATGATGATGGTTTTCTAGAATTATAGTCATATTTTTTTATTTAACATTCATAAGGTTACATGGTTTTAAATTTAATTTTGTTACCTAGAGTGAAAATGAATTATTATATAGAACCTTAATGATAACGGTTTCAGTTAATTAGTGAGTTTTGATTATAAGAAACTCAATTTTCTTTATATCTAAATAAAATTTGAACAAAATGTTTACATAAAATTAAATAAGGTATATTAAATATATAATAATCTATTTCAACCACAAAAAAAATGGTTTCATGACCAGAAATGAATATGATAATATAAATTGAAAACCCATCGTCCTTGACTGTGGTAAAATGACATATCTCGGTTGGTGTTTTTACTACTATTATAAATGAAGGGGAAAGATGAGATGATGATGAATTATTCCATTATAATAAAAAAATTCCCATACATGTATGGTACTAGAGTTATCATTACATATGGATGGAAGGAGGTGAGGTTAGAAAAGTAAAGAAATAAACATGGAAGAAATGAAAAGAGGAATTTACCTCTTGAAGTTATCTCTTTTGAGAGCCTCTTTAGGGAAGAGGTTTTTGTCTTTTTATGAGACCAAGGCATGATAGACATGGGGGAGAGGTTTGGGAAGATATTTAAGAATAATTTTGATTATACAAAAGGCTTGATAGGAGTGAATATAGGAGGTAAGGAGAGGTGGTATTAATAGTGAATGATGGGAGGATTTTCCCATTATTTTAAGCATTATTTTATTATTTTGCCTCTAGACAATGAATAATTCAAGAAAAGACATAAAATATATTAAAATACTCAAGGATGATTCTTTATTATCATCTTACATCATCAGAACATCATTTATGACTCCATAATTAATGTATTTTGCTTATTTTGTAAATTATGGTATTTCACTATTCATAAAAAATTCAAGTATTTCAGAAAAATCCCAAAAATTCAACATTACCATTTTTTGATGTGTAAAATCCAAAAAAATGAACTCCATTTTTCAAAAATAAATTCATAAATAAGATTAATTTAATTTTTAATTAAAATCATCACTTACTTGGAAAATACAGATTTTAAAATTATAACTGCTTTATGACAGATTAAAAATTACTTAAGGTCTCATAAAATTATCTTTAAATAATAAAACATAATTATATTAATTTATTACTATATTTTATGAAAATTAATTTTGTTTTAAATTATTAAATTAATCATAAAATTATAATTAAATATAAATTACTTACAAAAATATCAACACTTTATTGATAATTTTAAAAATATTAATTTACTTTTACTAGGATATAATTATTCTATATTGTCACTTATAAGATTTATAAATTTTATTTATACCTTAATTGGTGAGGTTAATAGTACATTGGCTGGTTTAATATTCATAAGGGTCATATTACTATTCCTAAGGGAAAATTACTATTTCATCAGTATAAGTTTCCTAGCTTCTAGAAACACATCTTATTTAATTTAATCATTATTTAAAAAAGTATGAATTGTGTTTTCCAAGTGATTTTATGTGGTTTATACTAAATGGAATATTTATAAGAAGGTAATTTCCATTGATAAAATTTGGGGTCGTTACATTCTTCCCCCCTTATGAAATTTTTCCCTTAAAATTTTGTTTTACATTCTAAGCCTTAAATAGGTATGGGTACTTTTCCATCATTGCTTCCTCTAGTTCCCATGTTTCCTCTTCATGTTTATGATTCCACCATAGTACTTTGACAAGGTGAGTAGTCTTGTTACATATAACATTATCTCTATGATCCATGATCTTCACTGGAAACTCCTTGTAAGAAAGATCATCCTTGAACTTTACCACCTCTAATGAGATTACATGTGATAGATCTGGTATGTGCTTCCATAAGAGGGACACATGGAATACATCATGTACTTTAGACATGGTAGGTGGAAGTGCTAGTCAATAGGCTATAGCTCCGACTCGATCAAGGATATCGAAGGGGTCGATGTACCTAGGACATAACTTCCCTTTCTTCCCCAATCTTATGACCTTCCATGAAGATATGTGGGAAAAAACCATGTCTACAATGTTAATCTCAAGTTCTCATCGACTATTGTATGCATTACTCTTTTTTTGACATTGGGATGCCTTAATGTGTTGCTGAATGGTTTTCACCTTCTCCATAATTTGTCCGACCATTTCAGTTCCTACCATCTTATGCTCACCAACATCATCCCAACACACCAGTGTTCTGCACCTTTTACCCTAAAGTGCTTCATTTGGTTCCATTCGACTACTCGAGTGGGAACTATTATTGTAAGATAATTCGAATAGAGGAAGATATTGGTCCCATCCACCTTTGAAGTCCATAGAAAAAGCTCTCAACATATCTTCCAATGTCTGAATAGTTCACTCAGACTGGCCATTAGTTTGAGGATGATAGGCCGTGCTGAAGTTTAATTTAGTGCTTAATATTAAATATTTTTCCAGAACATCAAGGTGAATCTTGGATCTCGATCATATACAATAGATAGTGGTACTCCATGCAGCCTTAACACATCATTGATTTATATCTGTGAAATTTGATCCATTGAGAAGTTCTCTCGACTTGTGATAAAGTGAGATGTATTTGTAAGATGATCCACAATGACCCATATAGAATTGTTTCCTTTGGATGTCCTTAGAAGTCCAGTGAAAAAGTTCATGGTAATGTTCTCCCACTTCCATGTTGGTATGCATAGTGGTTTCATCATCCCCTTAGACATTAGCCTCTCAGCCTTCACTTGCTGACATACCAGGAACATTGATGTATATTCCACAATCACATTGTTCTTATTTTCCCACCAAAACATCTCTTGGTGATCTCAATACATCTTTGTTTTCCCTGGATGAATAGATAAGGTTGATCTATTTGTGTCACTCAGAAGCTCTTTCTTAATCTCTAGATCAAATGGTACACATAATCATGATGCAAATCTTACAACTCCTTCTTCATCAATCTTGAACTCGGAGGATTTCCCATTTTTGATAGCTTCCACCCTTTTCTAAATTTCCATATAATTTCTCCAAGCATCCATTATTTTCTCCAATAGGTATAGTTGAGTAATCATATGAGAAATGATTTATGGTGCTCCTCCCTTAATGATTCCCATGTCTATCCTCAGAAAATCTAAGAAGATTGGATGCTTTCTATTCTCATCATTGATAAAGATGTAGGATTCTTTCTATTTCGAGCATATGCCACCTTATTTTCCTTACCAAGATGGTAGTGGATTGAGCAGTCATAATCCTTGATGAACTCTAACCATATTCGCTGGTGCATATTATTCTCCTTTTGTGTGAATATATATTTGAGACTTTTGTGATCAGAATATTTCTCACACTTTTACACATAGAGATAATGCCAATTTTTTTTTGACACAAAGATCACAATTACCAACTCCAGATCATGTGTTAGATAGTTTTCCTCATGGATTTTCAATTTTCATGAGGCGTAGGCTATTACTGTATTATTTTGCATTAGTACATAGCCTAAGGATTTCTTTGAAGCATCACTATACACCACAAAGAATTCTCCACTTAAGGGGAGTGTGAGTATTGGTGTAGTGATAATCCTCTTTTTGTGCTCCTTATATCTTTCCTCACATTCTTGAGTCTAGAAAAACATCACCCCCTTCTGTGTTAGCTTGGTCATTGGGTTTGACAATATTGAAACGTTCTTCACAAATCATCGGTACTACCCAGCTAATCCAAGAATTATACAAATATCCATTACAGATGTCGGCCTAGGCCACTCTTCAATTGTCTTTGTCTTGGAAGGGTCCATAGATATCCCTTTACTTGTGATAACATTCCCTAAGAATGATACTTCATTCATCCAGAACTCACATTTACTCTATTTTTTCATAAAACCTATCCCTCCGCAAAGTTATCATCATAATATTCAAATGGTCCTCATGTTCCTCATTGCTCTTGGAGTATATCAGAATATCATAGATAATGGATACAACAAATTTTTGGAGGTAATCTCTGAAGACACTATTCATTAATTCCATGAATATTGCAGGAACATTAGTGAGTCCAAAAGGAATCACTATGAACTCATAGTGTACATATCTCGTTCAAAAAGCATTCATGGGAATATCTCCCTTCCTCACCTTTAATTAGTGATATCACGACTGACGATTCACCTTATAGAAATAAATGTCCCCACCCAGCTGATTGAACAAGTCATCTATCTGAGGCAGGGTATACTTGTTCTTTATCGTGAACTTATTGTGCTCATGATGATCAATGCATATGCGCATTTATCCATCCTTATTCCTGACAAAGAGGACTGGTTCCCCCCATGGTGAAGCAATCAGGCATAAAAAAACCCTTCTCCATATTATCCTGCATCTACTTCTTCAGCTCATCCAGCTCTATGGTAGTCATTCTTTAGGTGTCTTTGACATAGGTAGAGATCTTGGAACACATTCAATTGAGAACTAAACATATCGAGAAGGAGGAAGACGAGGCAGTTCATCAAGAAATTAATTAGTGTATTCCCTTACAATGGGAATGTCTTATAGCATGGTTCTCACCTTTATATCAATCATCTGAGTCAGATATGCCTGTGCATAAGGCAATAATATCCATAATTGATACATTTATTCTATGGGAGATTCATCTTCCTCCTTACACATGTAAAGGATTGGAGGATGCTCCGAGATATGAATAGTGATCTCACTTTCCCAACAGTTGACGATGGATTTAAATAAAGATAGCCAATCCATTCCCAAGATTATATAAAACTCTACCAAAAGGTGTATGACAAGATTTTTTGGGAAGTTAAGTCCATGAACGTATATTGAGGAGGAGTTATAAACATTGGATCCAATAATTTCCCCATTTTCTGTTCTCACAGATAAAAAAACCTACAAATTTTGTGGTGGTGTTTGAACAGTTCTACTAAACATTTAAAATATGAAAGAATGTGTAGAACAAGAATCAAATAATACGTTTTCTATTCCCGAATGAATAACTAGCATACTTGTCACCACGTCATTTTCTGGCTCCACCTAAGTGTTACTGATAGAATAAGTCCTTCCTTGTTTTCTTGGAAGTTGTTGTTGATTTCCACTGATAACCCTTGACTTAGGGAAATCGTTCACATAATGCCTATGCTCCTTGCAGTTGCAACACTGCACTAAATACTGAGTGTTGATCTAAACCATCCTATCTTCTTCAACATTAGTGGGATTCTTCATATCCCTTCGGTAGTTCTTATCCAGATGTCCCTCTATTCCACATTTGAAGCAATTCGTCGTTTCCTTTAGACAGTTCCCAAGATGCTTCTTCCCACAACTTCTGCACATGGGGTGTTTGGGCCTCTTTCCATCATGGGCATTATTTTCCGATCCACCCATATTGGACTCCATTTTTTTCTTTTTGTCACCAGGCCCATGATACCACTGAGGATATTTGATCTCCATTTCAACCATAAGGGCACAACATAAAATCTCCTCATTACTTTCAAAGTCTCGAATCACCAACACCTTTTGTAGACTTGGATTTATTCCACTAAATAAGTGATCTACCTTACTTTTGGTTTTCATGAAAAAGCTGGAGGCATTCCATGCATGTATTATAATGTTATATTCATATGACATGATTGACTCATGTTCATTCTTCTTAATTCTGAGGAACTCTCTTTCTATCTTGAGATGAAGGGTTCAGGGAAAATATTTATCAAATTTTTTTTCCTGAATATCTCCCAATCAATGGAATCAACTTCCTATTGGGACTTCATATTCTTGATCATTTTCTACCACTGATCAGCATCCCCATCAAAGTAATAGGCAACCAACATGACTTTCTCTTCTTCTAAGAATTGAAGGATAGATAATATCTTTTCAATGGAGTTAACCAACCGTTCCATGAGGAGGGGATCAGAAGATCCACTAAACAAGGAAGGCCTTTACCGTATGAAGGATTTTACGGAAGCTTGCTCTTTCCATGGGAGAGGAGGGTGTTCCACTTGATTCATGTTACTATTTATAACATGAGCCTACTGTGCTGGTACTTTCATAATGTTTTGAGAACCCATTCACATCATATCAGGCATATCATTAGCGTGGTTGTCACATTGCCTATCACCTTGATTGTTGGCATGTGTTCTTCAATTTCTGTAAATTATCTAAGAAAAAGAACATATAATTTAGGGACTTGAATACTTAGCCAAAAATCATAAAAAGTGATATTTAAACATAGAAGGATACACTTTTAAAAAAAAGTATATCCTAACCTGCAATTCCCTTGGTTTTAATATATTTCTATGGGATTCTTTATTATTATTATTTTTGTTCCCTTAATAATGGTTCATTCTAAGCTTATGAATTTACCAAAGCATATCCCCTAGGAGTATCAAACCAAGAGTGCAGTAAGGCCCATTTTCGTGAACCCGTTCCCATTGGAGTATAGATTAAAGTAGTGTTTTTGGGTTTTACCCCTATATACATCTGTGCCAGAGACGCCTCTACTTGTTCATATCCAGATAGGGATGTATTTTCTTGATAAACCACTTACTCTATACTTCCAGAATTTAGGGATGTTTTCTTATACCTTGTATCATCCCTAGGGTTCTTACTAATGTTCTCTATTCCTAATATCTAAAAATAACTAGAATATCCTCTGATACCAATTATAGTGACTCTAACCTTTTACACAAAACATTACATGATTTTAAGCATAATTATTCATCAGAGTACAAGCCATGGATCCTGAAGTCTAGTGCCTTTGAAGACTGGTACATAACACTAATAAAATGGGGCTAAAAACACTTCTTTATTTAATATCCATAAAGATCTCTTAACATCCTTTGAGCCCTTACATCTGCATAGGGTACCCTGGGGAAACACATGAACAAAGGGGTGAGCTAAAATCCTAGTAAGGGAATGAACATAAGAGTAAAGATCAGGCACATGGGTTAGAATTCATGACATAATGATATCGAAAGCATGAAACATATGGAATCACAACATATAAACGTAGGATCATATAAACATGGAATCATAGAAATGTGGCAATAACATAAATCATGACTTTAGCACAAGTCAAGGATCATTTCATGTAGAGGAGCATAAGTCAAGGTTAACCACCAAAATCATTGTACATGGTAGTACAATCCAAGGATAACCGCCAAGACAGTTGTACATAACGTCTCATGATACTCAAATTTACCCAATACAATGGAGTGAAATCTAGGTTCACCCATCTTAACATGTTCATGAATATGCTTGCCACAAAAATAATCATACATAATCAACCATACATAACATAAGGGTACCCATGGAAAGAAATGGGTAACAAGATCATGTCATAAAGAATAGTAAATTTAAATATCATATAAGTGTAACACCCCAAGATTTTATGAAAAATATTCTTTTTAATTTCATTAATGTCTTGTATTGTACGATACACCAAAAGTAGCTTGCACAACACGCATCCTTGACTTGCCTTACATTACACGCAATCACGACCTTCCTCGATAGCGTGTGTAGTACGCAATAACGAGTTTCACTAAACAACAATATACTATTAAAATATTATTAAAACTAGCCGTGATGAATAGTAATAACCAATTTTTAAAATTTTGTAAATTTTATTTTTCAAAATGAAATTCATTTTTGGATTCTGAATATCGAAATTAGCTTAGGGTGAAATTTTGGCACTTTTCGGATAACTTTCATTTTCTGATGAATAGTGAAAATTACTAAATTTCAATTAAAAACAACCTTTTTAATCGAAATAATTAATAGTGATAAATTATTAATTTGAGTGGTTTTAAAGTATATTTATAATATATTTTTACAATTTAATACAATTTTGGTCATTGGATGTAATTTCACATTTAAACCAGACATAAACAAGTGTCAATCTTTTGATAGTTATTATCTCTTAAGAACACGCTATTTGTTTTGACGACAAGAATTAATTTTTAAATTAAGTAATGAAACTGATATGTTTTGAATTTGGTAAAATAGACATAATTTTTGAGTTCATAATATCAAATATAGCTTAGGCCTAATTTTTGGTATTTTTCTGGAAACTTTCATTTTTTGATGAATAGTGAAACCACTAAGTGGTAGTTAAAAAAATGAATTTTTCATAAAACTTAATTTTACCACTTCTCTGAGTGGAATTTCAAAAATCCGAGAGATACGGTTGATGTCAGTAAGTAAAATGTGGTTCAACGAGATGAAAATAATTTTTGGTGAATAGTAACTTTTTACTTTTTTTACCACAGTTAAAAGTAAATAGGGTAATTAAGGGTAAAAATGATATTATTATTACCCTAACACATGTCTTAATTCTATTGGATAAGTGTAATTCGACCAAAAACAACCTTAGGAATAAAATATGACCATTTAGGCCCACTTGGATTAGATTAGGACATTTATTATTAATTTATTTAAAGAAGGGTTAAAATAGTTTAAATGAAAATTTAATAAGTATATAATTTTTAATATAGGGTAATACATAAGATAAATTCGACTATAAATATTCATTAGAAAGCTAAAAATATTTCCTACATAATGATATTTTATTTGTAATTTTTAGACTTTAAATAAGTTAATTTATTTATGACACAAAGATGATGCAGTAATTATCTTATTAATGAAATATTGACATAATTGATGTTATAAATACCCAAATAAATGTAATTTGAGACTTTTTATGAATTAAACTAATTTTATAGGTTAATATGACATGTTAGTATTTATTTAATTAACTTTTTTCGAACTAATCATTATTTTATGATTTTTACAAAAATCAATTACTAAATAGTGTCAAAATTGACATAAAATAGTTTTTAAAAAAAATATTATATTATTAATTGTTATTTTATTCCTAAAAATATAAGGTTCGGCCAAATGACTTATATAAGGTTATATATATTAATAATAAACAACTTGGGGTTCGTTTGAATTTTTATAGTAAGTTTATTAACCTTATAGTGTAAAAATACAAAAAGACACGGTAAAAGTAAAATTATCTAACTTAAAGTTAAATATAAATGATAAGGTTAAAATAGGAACCTAAACTTGTCTAAATTCTATTGGATGAGAGGATTTCGACCCATCCCCACCTTATCTTCTAAATAACTCAATTTGGAGCTATTAAACCGAATATGACTTTATAATAAAATAATATTTTTAGTTATTCCAAAGGTGCCCCTCTCCTCCCTTATAAAAGGGCACCTCCTCCCTCTCTTCCTCACACCACTTTAAGCCTTCAAGCTTGGCCAATCCCTGCCAAATTCTCTTATCCACTTCCCTAGAAACATCCTAGAGGTCCTGGTCTTCTTCAAAGACCAATTTTAGTGCCCTAAGAGGAGGAATCAAAGAGGTGCTTCAAAGAAGAGGAGGTTCGGACACTTACGAAGCAAAATCAGACCTAAGGTAAGGAAAATATCACAATCTCATTTTTATCCGAGATTGTTTATACTTTGGAATTTACTGGGGTGCATTTTATCATCCACATCCATGTTTCCTCAATATGTAATATTATTTCCATCCACCTACAATTGTTTAAATCCAATTTTACCCTTCGGTGAGTTTTTAGTAAAAGATATGAAAGGAATTTTTTGTCATTTTTCGTACGAGGTACTTTTTGACTTTTCCGAAAAAAGTATGAGAAGAATGTTTTTTTAACTTATACGGCATGAATGGATTTTTAAAACATTATTTCCAAGAAGCTTCCTTTACAAGTTTTAAAGTCTATTTTTAATCAACTTCTTTTAGTTTAGAATTGTATGACATGTTAAGAAAGGAAAAGTGTTTTTGAAGTAGAAAGGATATTTTCCTCAAGAATGGAGTTCAAGTGTTTTATCAAAATTATTTTCCATATAAGATAATAAAGGGTTCTTTTTTTATCCCTATTATTACATTGATTTTATTATGTTGTGATGGAATTATTTTTATGAATTCCTTTATCTTATATGAATTGTTTTATGATGTCACGATGTTTAAGAATCCCATTTTTATTACATGGGTTATGCTATGATGTATGGTTTATGATTTTGTGGCACACATAAGAATGATATAATTATGAGATGGGTGGGACCTATATCTACCTCCAATGCATTGGGTAAAGATTTTATATCTCATGAGATAGACATGGCTGGAATGGCAGGTTAAACCGGTTCAGTGAAACAGGACTGAAACGAGGAGTGAACTCGGTTCAGAAATGGACTTTGTCCACTAAGATAGACTTGGAAATGAGTCTTGACTAATAAGAAATAATTCTATATGATTATGTGTGTATGAAACAATGTTTCATGTTTTAAGTTATGATTATTGAGATTACATTTCACTACTATGATTTATCCCATGTTATGATGTTATGATCTATTTTGCAGGTTAAGATTTCCAAAATGTTATGTTCTTATTAATATGATTTGATTGATATTTCTTTTGTTTACCATTACTGAGCATTTGAGCTCACCATTTTATGTTTTCTTTTCCCCAGGATATAAAGAAAGGTTTTAGGTAAAAAAAAGGAAGATCTTTATAGGAGATGTTGAAGATCTTTCACCATGATTAGAAGATTTTATTCCGAGTTTCCAAAGACACTAAACTATTACGGTCCTTGTGTGTCTATTTTTGTTATGTATTAAGTATTCCACAAAAGTAATGTAATGTCCATGTATGTCAAGCTTAGGGTCTCTACAGTTGGTATCAGAGGAAAGGTTTAGTCAATGTTTGGAAACTATGATGTGAGAACTTTAGTGAGATCCCTATATATATTTCTAAGGTATGTATAGGGATGTCCCTAAGGTTAAGTATAAGTATAGGTTATAGTACTAGAATTACGGTAACCTAAGATGTTAGATATTGAAGGTACTCCCCCTTTATTATGTTGTTTTCCCTAGCATGATTTTTTCCTCTCACACTATTCTTTTTGGGTTTTAGACGATGGATGGAACCCGAAGGAACCATGTTGATCAATGTAATGGAAAATGCAATGATTGTCCTCCTGAACAAACAAATGTTATGGGAGATGGAGTGAAAAATCTTATTGCTATACTTACAAAAGCTATGAATCATTTTGGACTACCAAATGAGCAGAGAAGGGAACAATATTCTATTGAGTCCTTCATGATGCAGCGTCCACCTTATTTCAGTGGGTCTTCTGATCCACTTGTTACTGAACAATGGATCATTACCACTGAAAAGATATTTTCAGTTCTTCAATGTTCTGAACATGATAAAGTCATCTTAGCAGTATATCGTTTGGAAGGTGAAGCTGATCAATGGTGGAATCTTATCAAGAATACGAGGCCAAGAGATGAAATTGAGTCCATGGAATGGGATGAGTTCAAGAACTTATTTTTCAATAAGTACTTCCCTCGTATTCTTCGAACAAATATGGAGAAAGAGTTTCTTGAACTAAAGGAAAAGGATGATGAATCTGTTGGTATATACGAAGCGAATTTTACAAGGCTTGCAAGGTATTCATCTGGATTTATCATCCAACTTGAAAGTAAAGTTGATCGATTCTTCAGTGGCTTAAAACCAAATATTCGAAGGGCATTAGCTATAAGATAATTCAGTAGCTATGAAGAAATTGTGTGTTGTGCTATCAAGGTAGAAATGGAAGTTGGTGTTACTTATCCATCTCATAGTTTTGAAAAGAAATGAAAGATGGAGTTCAAGGAGAAATCTCAGAATAATTGTGAAAAGAAGATGAATGTTTCCTTATGCTCAAAGTGTGGAAAGAAGCATGGTGGAGATTATCATAAAGGGACTAGAAAATGTTTTAAGTGTGGAAAAGAAGGTCATCGAGCAGCTGAGTGTCGAAGTAATGGAAAAAGGGTTTCTAATGATGTGAATAAAGAAAGGACTGCAGAGAATGCACCACCAACACTTCAATGCTTCAAGTGCAAGGAAATGGGTATTATGCTAATAAATGCCCTAATCCAAGGGTTAGTGATGATCGACACGAGCAACCACTTAAGGCAAAGGAAAAAGGGAAGTCACATGCGATCACTATTGGTGATGTTGAATATGACAACGATGTGGTGGAATGATTAAGTGTTTATGTAATGGGATTCCAAAATAATGTTGTATATAATCGTGGAATATTAGAATATTTATATATTGGTCTATTATGGTTTTCAATAATTTTATGGTACCGGTAACCATAGAAAGTGATTGATATATTTTTGGTAAGCAGATGATATGCGCATAATTAAGGGATAAGAAGATAATGAGGTATTTGATTGTATTCATGAGCTCATGATTGATATAAGGACTAAGTGATATCATGGTTTGAGTATAAAGAATTTTGAGGATTTTGGTTTGTGGAAAGTGTTAACTTTTAACTGCATTCATGTTTTCACTAAGGTTCAATTGGTATTCATTATTCAAGAGAATACATGATTAAGGTATCCACATGTTTGTAATTTGACCAACAAGATATATCTTATGATATATGGGGGATAAATGATGGAATTCACGTGATTGTTATGTGACATTTCAAGTAATCATTTTCTTTATACTATGAGCTTGGACCGAAGTATTTTAGATAAGCCTAAAGATTGGAATGGATTATGTTGGACATAATTTAGGATAGAACTTTTTTCGATATTATTGATGGGATGTTATAGTAATATAGCTTTAGAAAAAGGACAACCTGTAGGATGGGCGACAACCCATCGCGTCGGACAAGGCTGTGGGAATCGAACCCACAACCGAAGTGCGACTGACCTTTATCGCCTACCACTGGCCTACAGGAAGTCCGTGTTTAGTAGAAACTAGTTTTATTATATTAAGCAGTATAATATAAGAAGTATAAGTCCATTTTAGGAACTATATATGATTAATCTCACTATAGATGGACTTACGTATTTTTTGATAACTTTTCTAACCTTTTGTTTGAGACAGATGGAATGACCCATCATTCTATCACATGATCTACTAACACATCATGAATGAAAAATTCAACTTCATTTCTTTAAGAGATGATGTGGAAATTGTCCAAAGAACGACCAACGGCGAGACTATACCAAAATCATGAAAGTATTTCTTCTAATTCCAATTTCATCAACTTTAGGGAAATGATCTTGAAAACCAAAAATGTTGTCCTAGTGCTCTTATATCTGATGAATCAGATGGTACCTTAGATCGTCACAAATTTATGGCTTTGTGATTGTTGTATTTTTCATAGCCATGTTCTCTACCACTCTCCATCAGAACATGATGGTTAGATTTCTCTTCCATATCCATATTTTCACCTACATGGAAACCCAGTGATTAGTTTATTTGGGTAACCGTTACGTTTCATACTTTTGTTTTTAAAGATTGGTTTTGGTATTCCTTTTTATGATGTGGGTTTCTATTAAAGAAATTTTCAAGTAGTAAACCATTTATAACCCTGATGAATTTCGTGGGTGAAATTCATTTTAAGGGGGGTAGAATGTAACACCCTGAGATTTTATGAAAAATATTATTTTTAATTTCATTAATGTCTTATGTTGTACGCTACACCAAAAGTATCTTGCACAACACGCATTTTTTACTTGCCTTGCATTACACGCAATCGCGAACTTCCTCGATAGCGTGTGTAGTATGCAATAACGATTTTCACTAAACAACAATATGCTATTAAAATATTATTAAAACTAGCCATTATGAATAGTAATAACCACTTTTTGAAATTTTTTAAATTTTATTTTTCAAAATGGACTTCATTTTTGGATTCGGAATATAAAAATTATCTTAGGGTGAAATTTTGGTACTTTTCAGATAACTTTCATTTTCTGATGAATAGTGAAAATTACTAAATTTTAATTAAAAACAACATTTTTAATAGAAATAATTAATAGTGATAAATTATTAAATTGAGTGGTTTTAAAGTATATTTAGAATATATTTTTACAATTTAATACAATTTTGGTCATTGGATGTAATTTTACATGTAAACTAGACATAAACAAGTGTCAATCTTTTGATAGTTATTATCTCTTAAGAACACGCTATTTGTTTTGACGACGGGAATTAATTTTTAAATTAAGTAATGAAACTGATATGTTTTGAATTTGGTAAAATAGACATAATTTTTCAGTTCATAATATCAAATATAGCTTAGGCCTAATTTTTGGTATTTTTCTGGAAACTTTCATTTTTTGATGAATAGTGAAACCACTAAGTGGTAGTTAAAAAAATGATTTTTTCATAAAACTTAATTTTACCGCTTCTGTGAGTGGAATTTCAAAAATCCGAGAGACACGATTGATGTCAGTAAGTAAAATGTGGTTCAATGAGATGAAAATAATTTTTGGTGAATAGTAACTTTGTACTTTTTTTACCGCGGTTAAAAGTAAATAGGGTAATTAAGGGTAAAAATGATATTATTATTACCCTAAAACATGTCCTAATTCTATTGGATAAGTGTAATTCGACCAAAAACAACCTTAGGAATAAAATATGACCATTTAGGCCCACTTGGATTAGATTAGGACATTTATTATTAATTTATTTAAAGAAGGGTTAAAATAGTTAAAATCAAAGTTTAATAAGTATATCATTTTAAACATAGGGTTATACATAAGATAAATTCGACTATAAATATTCATTATAAAAATAAAAAGATTTCCTACATAATGATATTTTATTTGTAATTTTTAGACTTTAAATAAGTTAATTTATTTATGACACAAAGATGATGCAGTAATTATCTGATTAATGAAATATTGACATAATTGATGTTATAAATACCCAAATAAATGTAATTTGAGACTTTTTATGAATTAAACAAATTTTCTAGGTTAATATGACATGTTATAATTTATTTAATTAACTTTTTTCTAACTAATCATTCTGTTATAATTTTTACAAAAATCAATTACTAAATAGTGTCAAAATTGACATAAAATAGTTTTTAAAACAAATATTATATTATTAATTGTTATTTTACTTCTAAAAATATAAGGTTTGACCAAATGACTTAGATAAGGTTATATATATTAATAATAAAAAACTTGGGGTTCGTTTGGCTTGTTATAGTCAGTTTATTAACCTTATAGTGTAAGAACACAAAAAGACACGGTAAAAGTAAAATTATCTAACTTAAAGTTAAATATAAATGATAAGGTTAAAATAGGAACCTAAACTTGTCTAAATTCTATTAGATGAGATTATTTTGACCCATCCCCACCTTATATTTTAAATAACTCAATTTGGAGCTATTAAAAACCGAATATGACTTTATAATAAAATAATATTTTTAGTTATTCCAAAGGTGCCCCTCTCCTCCCTTATAAAAGGGCACCTCATCCATCTCTTCCTCACACCACTTTGAGCCTTCAAGCTTGGACAACCCCTACAAAATTCTCTTCTCCACTTCCCTAGAAACATCCTAGAGGTCCTGGTATTCTTCAAAGACCAATTTTAGTGTCCTAAGAGGAGGACTCAAAGAGGCGCTTCAAAGAAGAGGAGGTTCAGACACTTACGAAGCAAAATCGGACCTAAGGTAAGAGAAATATCAAAATCTCATTTTTATCTGAGATTGTTTATAATTTGGAATTTACCGGGGTGTATTTTATCATCCACATCCATTTTTCCTCAATATGTAATATTATTTCCATCCACCTACAATTGTTTAAATCCAATTTTACCCTTCAGTGAGTTTTTAGTAAAAGATATGAAAGGAATCTTTTGTCGTTTTTCATACGAGGTAATTTTTGACTTTTCTGAAAAAAGTATGAGAATAATGTTTTTTTAAATTATACGGCATGAATGGATTTTTAAAACATTATTTCCAAGAAGCTTACTTTAAAAGTTTTCAAGTCTATTTTTAATAAACTTCTTTTAGTTTAGAATTGTATGACATGTTAAGAAAGGAAAAGTGTTTTTGAAGTAGAAAGGATATTTTCCTCAAGAATGGAGTTCAAGTGTTTTATCAAAATTATATTCCATATAAGATAATAAAGGGTTCTGTTTTTATCCCTATTATTACATTGATTTGATTATGTTCTGATGGAATTATTTTTATGAATTCCTTTATCTTATATGAAATGTTTTATGATGTCACGATGTTTAAGAATCCCATTTTTATTACATGGGTTATGCTATGATGTATGGTTTATGATTTTGTGGTACACATAAGAATGGTATCATTATGAGATGGGTGAGACCTATATATCCCTCTAATTCATTGGGTAAATATTTTATATCTCATGAGATATACATGGCTGGAACGGCAGGTTAAACCGGTTTAGTGAAACAGAACTGAAACGAGGAGTGAACTCAGTTCAGAAATGGACTTTGTCCACTAAGATAGTCTTGGAAATGAGTATTGACTAATAAGAAATGATTCTCTATGATTATTTGTGTATTCCCCAAAGTTTCATGTTTTAATTTATGATTATTGAGATTACATTTCACTACTATGATTTATCACATGTTATGATGTTATGATCTCTTTTGCAGGTTATGATTTCCAAAATGTTATGTTCTTATGAATATGATGTGATTGATATTTCTTTTGTTTACCCTTAATGAGAATTTGAGCTCACCCTTTTATGTTTTCTTTTCCCCAGGATATAAAGAAAGGTTTTAGGTAAAAAAAGGAAGATCTTTATGGGAGATGCTGAAGATCTTTCACCACGATTAGAAGATTTTATTCTGAGTTTCCAAAAACACTAAACTATTACGGTCCTTGTGTGTCTATTTTTGTTATGTATTAAGTATTCCGAAAAAGTAATGTAATGTCCATGTACGTCAAGCTTCGGGTCTCTACAATAAGTGTCTATGAAAGAATTTAATTAAATCATACATGGACATTTATAAGGTAAAAATTCATATATCATGATAAGTCGTGTCAAACAGAAGAGATAACATATAAAAAGAGTTTTTAAGAATCTTTTGAATCAAAATATTTTAGTGCGGTTAAAATATCATTTAAAATGGAAAGAGGCATAATATTTATTATAAAACCAGAAGTAAACCAAGAGAGTTTTCATAATAAAAGGACTTATTTTATAAATAAAATGGTGGTTTACAATATAACATTGAGTGAAATTGAAATCGAGTAAGAATTCAGGAAGTTCCTTTAAAACTTGTTTGCTTATCGGGATGTATTGAGGAAGGAATCACTT
Source organism: Viscum album (assembly GCA_963277665.1). Lineage (NCBI taxonomy): Eukaryota > Viridiplantae > Streptophyta > Magnoliopsida > Santalales > Viscaceae > Viscum > Viscum album. The sequence continues at coordinate 113,014,868 of OY728135.1, forward strand.
AAAAACATGTATATTTACATAATAGAGTGGTGAATGTGTCTTGATAAATGAATTTGGTAAATGTAAAAATATGTTATAATATTCACATAAAAAGATAATATAACCTCATTTTGGTATAAAGAAAGATAAGGCAGCCCGAAGGAATAAATGAGGTTCGGGTAGAATTCCATACAGATTATCAGCATGGTATCAGGTGTACTTAAAAGGGCATAATGAGAGAGCAAGGTGTTTATCATTAGTTATAAATCATGAGGGAATTATTTCAGAGGTTTGAAATCAAACACCATCATTAGTAATTACACATAAAATGGCATAACATAGAGAACATTCTCGAATAAAAGTGGAATAGAGAGGTTCCCTTACCTTAAGTTTGATGGTGTTATCCAGTTGATATTAATGACCTGAATAATAAAACTAGAATTATTTATCAATATTTATAGAACCTGATCTATATTTAATTGATTTATTATAACCTTTTTATGTTCATTCAGGGACTTTTTTATGGGTTATGTGGTTCAATTTCATTGTTCGGGTCTGTTTGTTTTCTTGGTTTTTAGGATCAGTTTACTTATTTTCATTAACGGAGATTCATATAAAATGGAGATGGTTTTACATAATTGTAGTAATATTTTATTATTTAAAATCCATAAGGTTACATGATTTTAAATTTAATTTGGTTACTTGGAGTGAGGATGAATTATTATATAGAACCTTAATGATAACTGTTTCGGTTAATTGGTGAGTTTTGATTACAACGAACTCAATTTTCATTATACCATAATACCATTTGTACAAAAGGATTAAAAAAAATTAAACAGGGCACATTAAATATATAATAATCTGGTTCAACCATAACCAAAATGGTTTCATGACTAGAAATGAAAACGATATTAGAAATTGAAAACCCATCATCCTTGAATGTGGTAAAATGACACATCTCAGATAGTGTTTTTACTACTATTATAAATGAAGGGGAAAGAAGATATGATGATGAATTATTCTATTATAACAATAAAATTATAGTACATGTATGTTACTTGAGTAATAATTATGTTTGGATGGATGGAGGTGAGGATAGAAAAGAAACGAAAGAAACTTCAAAGAAATGAAAAGAGGAATTTACCTCTTGAAGTTATCTCCCTAGAGAGCCTCCTTAGAGAAGAGGTTTTGGTATTTTTATGAGACCAAGGGATTTTGGACATGGAGGAGAGGTTTTATAAGATATTTGAGATGAATTTGGTGCAAACACAAGGCTTGAGAGGAGTTAAGAGAAGAGGTAAGCAGAGGTGGAATTATTTTATTATTTTGGCTCAAGACTATAAATAATTCAAGAAAATAAATAAAATATATTAAAAGACTCAATTAGTATTAAATATTATCATCTTAAATTAGAATTACATAATCTATGACTCCATAATTTGTGTATTTTTCTTATTTGGTAAATTATCATATTTCACTTTTCATTAAAAAGTCATGCATTTCAGAAAAATCCCAAAAATTCACCCTTACCATATTTTGACATGTAGAATCCAAAAATGAACACCATTTTTCAAATACACTTTTATAAATATGATTAATTTAATTTTTAATTAAAATAATCATTTACTTGTAAAATACAAATATTAAAATTATAACTACTTTTATGACACTTTAAAAATTTCTGAAGGTCTCATTAAATTATCTTTAAATAATAAAACATAAAGAAAATAATTTATAACTATATTTTATAAAAATAATTTTTCTATTAAATTATTAAATTAATCATAAAATTGTAATTAAATATATATTTCTTACAAAAATACCAACACTTTATTGATAATTTTTAAAATATTTATTTACTATTACTAGGATATAATTATACTATATTTCACTTCTAAGATTGATAAATTTTATTTATACTTTCATGGGTGAGGTTACTAGTATTTTTTCCAGTTTACTATTCATAATGGTTATATTATTATTCCTAAGGGAAAGCTACTATTTCATCAGTATAGGTTTCTTAGATTTTAGAAACACATCTTATGTAATTTATTCTTAATTTAAAAAAAGTATGAATTGTGTTTTCCATATGATTTTATGTGGTTTATACAAAATGAAGTAATCATAAGAATGAAATTTCAATTGATAATATTTTGGGTTGTTATACTTTTGACATGATTACAAAACCCATTTCATTCTATCGGTACCCCTTATGTTCATTACTTATGTTTGATTCATTATGTGGCATTCACATAAATTAACATGTTTGAAGGGTGTGCGCAGATAGTTCTCAAATGAATCGGATAAAATTTTAGTATCATGACATGTTATGTATGGGTTTAAGAAGTAATCCTAATCCATTATGGGATTATATCCACCATGTGATGTTGTCTATGCTATTATAATTGACCCATCATTATGTCATGTTATATGTTGTTTCCACTTCCATAGGTTTTCATGACCATATGATTTTATGCTCTATATGTTATGCCTTTTTATTTTTATTTATGATCAATTTCTTTTATGTTATAATTTTATGCCTTTTGACTCATGTTTTATGTTTCATTTCCATGTTAAATCCCATACAGTGATTTTTAATTGGCCAGTTCTATCTATTTATTCCCAAGGTTATCTTATTTAGTTGTAAGAGATATAGGGAGTAAGGGCCTCATTTTAGTGATTAATAAAAAAATTATTATAGTTTCAATCTTTCTAATTATTTACCAAGTTTTAAAAATACGCTAGAATTTTTATACCATGGTTTGAATTCAATGGATAATTATACTTATTTTCATGTAAAAATATGTGTCATAGGATATGGTTACTATAGTTAGTATCACAACACGACCTAGTTTTTTTGAGGATTTGGACTATAAAAATTTATTAATAACCCAAGTGATAATTCAATCACCATGGATAATCAAGATTGACACATGGGGAATCATATGTTAAGAAAAAAATAATTCATATATTATTCCTTCTATTTTCATTGTCCATTTTTATATACTCATTAGATATGTATTAAAACCCCCTAGATTAATTATTCATTAATTGTTAATGGATATAAATATGTGAACCAGTGCAAACAACACCTGTGATAGGAAATGAATTTTTTTCCCTATTGAGATGTCAAACCTGATGGGAACAAGATATGAAAACTATATGAAAATACTATCTCAACTGGCTCACGATTTGAATAATAACATGATTCGTGTGGAACTTTATCTATATCAAAAGAAAGATAAAGTTGTGGTAGAGTCATTTATGAATCAAATGACTCATATATTTAGTGGATCATCAAACCCCCTGATCCTTGAATAATTGATTAATATTACTAGGAGGATATTCTATGTCGTCCAATTCTTAGAATAATAGAATGTTGTGTTGGTGTTCTATCAGTTTTATGGGAAGAAGATTAGTGGTGGAAACTGATAAAAATATGATGTCTATGGAGGATATTTCTTCCATATAATTGGAATGAATGAATAGATTTTTTTCAATAAATATTTTCCCTAGAATATCTATCTAAAGATAGAGATGGAGTTACTCAAATTAAAGCAAAAGAAAGATAAGTCTATCAAGTCATAGGAGGATAACTTTACAAGGATTCCATGATACAACTTTGGAATTATCATGAATAATAAAATAAAGGTAGATTTCTTCTTTAGTAGATTTAAGTTCAATATTTGAATTGTATTAGTGATTCAATAAATCGATAGCTATAAGGAGATTTTCCATTTTGCTCTTATGGTATAGATAAATAATAGATACTCATAGTGATCGCATGTGATCAATGATAAAATGTGGAAATAGAGAATAATATGGGAGGATCAACATATAAATCTCATATACCCAATAAGATCCATCATCTCACATGTTAAAAAGTGTGGGAATAAACATCCTAGGAATAGTCAAAAGAGAACTATGAGATGCTTGAAATTTAGAAAAGAGGGGCATAAGGATAATTATTTCCAAAGGGATATCAAGAGTCACAATAACATGGAAGAAGAAAAGAAGGTTCAAATCTTCAACCAAACTTCATTACAGGTTTTGAACAACAAGTAATATTGGAATTATGTTAGCTAATTCCCTAAGACATGTCTTGTCAGACACAATCAATGACAAAAAACTCAATGCTTGTAAGGAAGGGAATATGCTATCAGTATTACTAAGGTGGATGTCAAAAATAATACGAGGATATGTACGATGGGTATTCATCCAATAACTGAGAATTTAGTATTTTATTCTTAATATATTCATTCTTTTATATCTTCCATGTTTAATACAACTATTCAAACACCAGCTCATAATATTGAGATTGAGTTATCCATGAGAAAAATGAATGGAAAAAATTATTGAAACTAAAGTATAAAACTACCCCCAATTGATGCTTGTGGACTAGAACTCCCAAAAAATATCATCCAATATTCTTTTGTCGTGTTTGATTCTATATTAGGAATGAAGTATCCTTGATTATATAAATCCAACATCAACTATCAAGAATGGTATATCAAACTTCAAATCACAAGGCATCCTATGATCCTTTACAAATGTAAATAAAAGGATGAATATCTTTTGGATTATTCCTCTAATACATGGATACAATTTCCTTATATGAAAGCATATCTCGCTTAGATGATTCAAAAATAAGAGATAATCAGGCTTGCATACATACCCATTGTGATAGAATACACAGATGTGTTCCTGGAATAATTATTGGATCTTCCTCATAATATAAAGGTTATGTTTTCTATTGAATTTATACCTAGATATCTTCCAATATCAAATATTCCTTACAGTATAGCCACCATTGAGTTAAAAGAACATAATAATCAATTATAATAGAATCCAGCAAAGGGTTTTATATATTAGAGAGATTCACTGGGGGGTTTTCCAATCCTCTTCATCATGATAAAGGATGGGTAAATGTAAGACCCTAAGATTTTATAAAAAATATTCTTTTAATTTCATTAATGTCTTGTGTTGCATGCTACACCAAGATTACCTTGCACTATACGCAACACTATTCTTGGATCGTGTTACACACAATTTTGATAATAGTTATTCTACGCAACATTGAGTATATATATATATATATATATTCAATGTATAAATAAAATATGGTTGGATTCTGTTATACAAAACAACAAAGGATTCTTGCACAACACGCAACCCTGACTTGGCTTGCGTTACACACAATCACGACCTTCCTCGATAGTGTGTGTTGTACGCAATACCGGGTTTTACTAAACAACGATATATTATTATAATATTATTATGAACTAGCCGTTATGAATAGTATTAACTAAATTTTGAATTTTATAACATTATTATTCATCTTACACATTTTCCAGAACATGGTATAAGAACAAAATAATTTTTTCGGGTAAAATAAGTATTTTTCAAAAAATGCAGTTTTTCCGCCTTTTGATGGCGCACCCACTTTAAATCTAGTTTTTGACATGTTTATAAGTTAAATTTGACAAAATAGAATTATTATTTGGAATCAAGAAATAAAAATTTACTTTGGATAAATTTTTCATATTATTCTGGTAACTTTCATATTTTGATGAATAGTAAAAACACGCTATATTTTAATTAAAAACAACTTTTTTCATCGCAATAATTTATATGGTCAAATTATAATATTGAATGGTTTTAAAGTATAAATAGAATATATTTTTACCATTTAATATAATTTATTTCATTATCATTTATTTTACATTAAATTCGTAGGTTAAATCAATTCAATCTTTTGCAATGTTTTAAAGAAAAACCCGTTTTCTTCTGACAATGGGATTAATTTTAATTTAATTTCTGCAACTTTTGTGTATTGAATTTGGAAAAATGGATTTCATATTTGGAATCAGTGGGTCCAAATTATGTTAATAAGTTACTTTTTATTTTTGGGAATTATGAATAGTAACTACGGTAAATTTTATTTACCACAGTTAAAGGTAAATCAGGTAATTAAGGGTAAATATAATATTATAAAATTACCCTAACACATGCCAAAATTCTATTGGAGGGCTAAAAGTAGACCCATATAACCTAAGGGTCAGATTAGATTCATTTTATGAACTTTTGACCATGAAAATAATTTAATTATTATTAAAACCAAAGAAAGTGACAACATGTCACTCTCTTAAATCTTATAAGTATAATAATTTTAATTTCGTGATAAACATTATAAAACTTAGAACATGAATAGTCTCTAGAAATATAATAAAATTATCTACATCATGATAATTTATTAAGAATTTTTAGGTATTAAATAATTGTCATTAATGGCGATACATTAATGATACAGAAATTATTTATTAAGTGAAAAATAAGTAATATAGTTTTTATTGAAATAATAATACCCATTAAAAGGCCCAAAAACCTGACCAAAACTTATTAGTAGTGTATATCTACACCTTAATCATCCAATTACCTAATATATAACCGTTTGGAGCCTTATAAAAGTGATTATGACACTTATTTTATTTTATTTTAAATGATGCCAAAGTTGCCACCTTCATAATTTAACAATTTAAATATTGTGATTTTAAGATGATAAATTCGAGTAAAAGTATTATTGTGAAAGGTAATATATTTATCTTCATCATAGGATTTTATTTTTAATTTTTATGCAACAAATAAGTATATTAAATAATTATACAAAAATGTTGTAGTAATTATTTTATTAAGAGATAAACCAAATAAATGGTTTTAAAAATAATAAAATAAATATTATATGAACTATTTAATGTGATCCAATAATTTTATAGATACATATGAAATTTTATGAATCTATTAAAGCTTTTAGTTAAAACATATCTTCTGTATATATTTTATTTAAATTAAAATAAATGAATAGTTTCAAAATTGACACTATTGTTATTTTATAAAAATAACATATTATAAAATTGTTTAAAAATAACGAAAATATTTAAAAAATATAAATTTATATTTATATTGTATATAATGTTATAAAGTAACCAATTATGGAAAATTCACAACAAATAAGTAATTATTTGTTATAATTTAAAATTTAGAATTTTATTACCACAAATAAACTTAAATAGATTAAATAAGGATAAATCAAAATGATAAGGTTTAAAATAAGAACCAAACATGTCTAAATATTATTGGTTGATGATATTACAACCCTATCTCATCTAATCTTCGAATATGAGTCATTTTTGGAGGTTTTTAAGTGGGGTTAGATTTATTATAAATTAATATTTTTAAGAATTCCAAAGGTGCCCCTCTCCTACCTTATAAAAGGGTACCTCCTCCCTCTCTTCCTCACACCACTTTGAGCCTTCAATCTCGGACAACCCATACCCAATTATCTTATCCACTTCCTTAGAAACATCCTAGAGGTTCCGGTTTTCTTAAAAGACCAATATTAGTGCCCTAAGAGGAGGTTTCAAAAAGGCGCTTCAAAGAAGAGGTAATGTCCGTTACCGATTCTTTCAACTTTATTTCCTCTTCCACTTCTTCTTCTTTAGTTGTTTCATTATGAAGTAATAACATCAGTATCACTCATATACTGATATGTTATTATAATTATTAAACAACCCTATTTCACCATCTATCCATCCTACGGAAAATGAAAATCACCACTCGTGCGTACGTACGGAATACCGTCTCCACGCCGTGGGGTAATCAGTTTTTCCATCACCACCATACATGGATGGGTATAATGGTGTAAATAAATAACTATATATGATTATTTTAAAGTGATATTGATTCTAAAATAGTATACATACACTCCAATACAATTCCACGGTCATGGGAATGATATCATCTCTCGTACGTACGTACGGACTACCGTCTCCACGAACGCAATGAGATTCATTTTCCATGATTAGCCATTCAAGAATGATTATAAAGCATATATAATGAATAATAATGAAATATATGACATAATAATGATACTGTATTTATGTATATATATATGTATGTCATCTATTTAATTTCATTCAACTTAATAAGGAAACGAAAACAACGATCATGCGTACGTATGGCCTACCGTCTCCATGAACGGTGTATTTCTTTCCATTTATCGATCTATTATATATATGTATATTATTAATATATATTATATATAAATCATGTTTTATATTCTGGAATTAATTAATCATGATCTAAGTAATCATATGAATAATTACAAGTCAAAACACGAACGAAAAATGAAACGATTTTAACCAAAACGCTCTTTAACATGGAATTTACAAAAGAACGGGTAATATAAAGTCATAAGTGAACCATATATGATATCATAACAATGAATATGATTATTTAAGAAGTCAATAAAATTATTTAAATCATTATACAGGAGGTTCGGACACTTACGAAGCAAATCAGACCTAAGGTAAGGGATAACTTTTCCAATCTTGTTCTTATCCGAGATTGTTTATTCGTAAGTATTTACTGGGGTTATTGTTCTCATCCATGTCCATGTTTCCTAAAAATGGTTTCATGTATGTTTAAAGTCCTTTTTACCCATTTTTTACTTTTAATACATGGTATGTATGGAATCTTTCTTTTACGAGGTACTTTTTGACTTTTCCAGCAAAAGTACGAGAAGAATGTTTTTTTAACTTATACGGCATGAAAGGATTTTAATGGTTTTATAAAGACTTATTTTTATGAAGATTCCTCCAAAATATTTCATGAATATTTTCAACAAAATAATTTTCTTTTAATATTACATGGCATTTTGTGAAAATAAAATGATTTTGAAGAAGAAAGGATATTTTCCTCAAGAATTCATTTTAAGTGTTTTATCAAAACCATTTTCCATCTAAGGAGACATTATTTAATATGTGTATGTCTCAATTATAATGTCCCTATGATTTACGTGGTTTCAATTTTCTTATTATTAAATGTTATCCATTTCTTTTATATGGATTATGTGATGATGGGATGATGTTTATGAAACCCATTTTATTTATTGGGTTATTATAAATGATGTATGTTTATTTTGTGGCACAAGTAAGAATGATTTCGTTATGAGATGGGTGGGACTTATATCTCCCTCAAATGAATTGGGTAAATATTTATATCTCATGAGATAGACATGGCTGGAACGGTAAGTTAAACCGGTTCAGTAATACAGGACTGGAACGAGGAGTGAACTCGATTCAGAAAGAGACTTTGTCCACTAAGATGGTCTTGGCAGCAATGCCTTGGCTACTATGGAAATCATATCATTTTATTAATGGTTTCCACAATTACAAGTTTTATTTCCATGCTAGTTTATCATGATTAATGTTCCTTTATTATCTATGCTTTATGCACTTCCATGTTTTATGTCATTGCTCAAGCTTTTGATGTTTAAACATTATGTTCATGTTTTTAAGTGAAAATGTATATGGTATGTTTTATTTTATCCATGATTACCCTTACTGAGCATTTGAGCTCACCCTTTTTATGTTTTCTTTTCCCCAGGATATAAATAAAGGTTTTAGGTAAGAAAAAAAAGGTAAGATCTTTATGGGAGATATTGAAGATCTTTCACCACGATTAGAAGATTATATTCCGAGTTTCCAAAGACACTAAACTATTACGGTCCTTGTGTGTGTGTTTTTGTTATGTACTAAGTATTCCTCAAAAGTAATGTAATGTCCATGTACGTCAAGATTTGGGTCTCTACAGTTGGTATCAGAGGAAAGGTTTAGTCAACCTTTGGAAACCAGGATGCGAAAACGTTAGTGAGATCCCTAGAGATATTTCTAAGTTATGTCTAGGGATGTCCCTAAGGATAAGTATACGTATAGGATATAGTCCTAGAACTACGGTAACAATCTTATAATTTAACCTAAGATGTTAGATATTGAGGATACCCCCCCTTTACTATGTTGTTTTCCCTAGCATGATTTTTTCCACTCACACTATTCTTTTTGGGTTTTAGAAAATGGCTGGAAACAGGAAGATTCATGATAATGGAGGATATGGAAGACAATGAAATGATATTCTTCATGAGAAACCAAATGAAATGGGATTTGGAAGTCCAAACATCGTTATTATTCGTAATCAGCAATCTCATAATATGATCAATAATCTCAACTTTAGTAAGTTTCCCGACTCAGATAATAAGAGAAAGATGGATGTTCATGATGATCATAGAGGAAAGAAAGTTCAATTTACCTCATGTAAATCATGTGGGAAGAGGCATCGGGGAGATTGTTTCAGGGGAACTGGAAGATGCTTTGGGTGTGGAAAAAAAGGACACAAAGCCAGTAAGTGCAAAGGAAAAGGTTCAGTTAACACCATGGATGAGGAGAATGGTATTGCTACGACATCAACAATGGTTAAATGTTTTAAATGTGGAATGTGCGAGAATTATGCAAACCAATGCCCTAAGAGAAAGTCTCATTAAGAGAATCAGTACGGCCGTATGGGTAGTATTTATGTTGATGATAATGAAGAGACTACAAATGATATATGAGATGAAAGAATTGTTGAAGATCAGTCAATGGTTTAAGAAGGTAGTGGAATGATTACATGTTTATCAAGTGTAATGTTGTATAAGTAATCTCACGGTACTATGGAATAAAGATACATATAAGGATTGTTACATTGTTTTCTTTCCTTGAGTTTTGAAAGTGTATGATTAATGGTACCAATATCCATGAAAGTTTATTCAGATATTTTTGGAATGTATATGATATGCGCATAATGAAAGGATAAGGAGAAAATTAAATGTTTGATAGTATTCAAGAGCTCATGACTGATATAAGGAGAAGGTTATATCATGGTTTGAGTATATATAATTTTTGGATTTTGGAAAGGGTTAACTTTTGACAACATTCATATTTTCACTAAGGTTTAATGGGTATTCATTTTTCAAGAGAATACGTGATTAAGGTATTCACATGATTGGAATGTGACCAACAAGATATATGGGGGATAAATGATGGTATTCACATGCTTGGTTGATAACATTTCAAGTAATCGTTTTCTTTATACTATGAGCTTGGACCAAAGTATTTTAGATAAGCCTAAAGATTGGAATGGATTATGTTGGACATAAGTTAGTATTGTTTAAGGATAAAACTTTTTTTTTGATATTATTGATGGGATGTTATAGTAATGTAGTTTTAGAAAAAGGACAACCTGCAGGATGGGCGACAGCCCATCATGTCGGACAAGGCTGTGGGAATCGAACCCACAACCGAAGTGCGACTAGCCTTTATCGCCTACCACTGGCCTACAGGAAGTCCCTGGTTAGTAGAAACTAGTTTTATTTTATTAAGCGGTATGATATATGAAGTATAAGTTCATTTTTGGAACCATATACGATTAATATAACCATATGATGGACTTATAACTTTTGCAAACCTTTTGTTTGAAACAGATGGAATGACCCATCATTCTATCACATAATCTGTTAACACATCACGAATAACAAATTCAACTTAATTTCTTTAAGGGATGAAGTGGAAATTGTTCAATTCACGAACAACAGTGAGATTGTACCAAAATCATGTAAGTATTTCTTTTAATTCATCAACTTTAGGGAAATGATCTTGAAAATCAAAAATGTTGTCATAGTGACCTTATATCCGGTGAATCATATGGTACCTTAGATCATCACAAATTTATGGCTTTGTGATTGTTGGATTTCTCATAGCCATGTTCTCTAACACTTCCCATCAGAACTTGATGGTTAGATTTTTCTTCCATATCCATATTTTCACCTATGTTCTCCTACGTGGAAACCCAGTGATGAGTTAATTTGGGTAACCGTTACATTTCATACTGTATTTTTTAAAGCCATGTTTTGGTATTCCTTTTTACGATGTGGGTTTCTATTAAACAAACTTTCGAGTAGTAAACCATTTATAACCCTGACGAATTTTGAGGGAGAAATTCATTTTAAGGGGGGTAGAATGTAACACCCCGAGATTTTATGAAAAATATTCTTTTAATTTCATTAATGTCTTGTGTTGTATGCTACACCAAGATTACCTTGCGCTATACGCAACACTATTCTTGGATCGTGTTACACACAATTTTGATAATAGTTATTCTACGCAACATTGAGTATATATATATATATATATATATATATATTCAATGTATAAATGAAATATGGTTGGATTCTTTTATACGAAACAACGAAGGATTCTTGCACAACACGCAACCCTGACTTGGCTTGCGTTACACGCAATCGCGACCTTCCTCGATAGCGTGTGTTGTACGCAATACCGAGTTTTACTAAACAATGATATATTATTATAATATTATTATGAACTAGCAGTTATGAATAGTATTAACTAAAATTTGAATTTTATAACATTATAATTAATCTTACACATTTTCTAGAACATGGTATAAGAAAAAAATAAATTTTTTGGGTAAAATAAGTATTTTTCAAAAAATGCAGTTTTGCCACCTTTTGATGGCGCACCCACTTTAAATCTAGTTTTTGACATGTTTATAAGTTCAATTTGACAAAATAAAATTCTTCTTTGGAATCAAGAAATAAAAATTTACTTTGGATAAAATTTTCATATTATTCTGGTAACTTTCATATTTTTATGAATAGTAAAAACACGCTATATTTTAATTCAAAACAACTTTTTTCATCGCAATAATTTATATGGTTAAATTATAATATTTAATGGTTTTAAATTATAAATAGAATATATTTTTACCATTTAATATAATTTATGTAATTATCATTGATTTTACATTAAATTCGTAGGTTAAATCAATTCAATCTTTTGCAATGTTTTAAAGAAAAACCCGTTTTCTTCCGACAACAGTATTAATTTTAATTTAATTTCTGCAACTTTTGTGTATTGAATTTGGAAAAATGGATTCCATATTTGGAATCAGTGGGTACAAATTATATTAATAAGCCACTTTTTATTTTTGGGAATTATGAATAGTAACTACGGTAAATTTTATTTACCATAGTTAAAGGTAAATCGGGTAATTAAGGGTAAATATAATATTACAAAATTACCATAACACATACCAAAATTCTATTGGATGGCTAAAAGTAGACCCATATAACCTAAGGGTTGGATTAGATTAATTTTATGGAATTTTGACCATGAAAATAATTTAATTATTATTAAAACCAAAGAAAGTGACAACATGTCACTCTCTTAAATCTTATAAGTATAATAATTTTAATTTAGTGATAAGCATCATAAAACTTCAAACATGAATAGTCTACAGAAATATAATAAAAGTATCTACATCATGATAATTTATTTGGAATCTTTAGGGATTAAATAATTGTCATTAATGACGATACATTAATGATACAGAAATTATTTATTAAGTGAAAAATAAGTAATATAGTTTTTATTTAAATAATAATACCCATTAAAAGGCCCAAAAACCTGACAAAAACTTATTGGTAGTGTATATCCACACCTTAATCATCCAATGACCTAATATATAACCGTTTGGAGCCTTATAAAAGTGATTATGACACTTATTTTATTTTATTTTAAATGATGCCAAAGTTGTCACCTTCATAATTTAACAATTTAAATATTGTGATTTTAAGATGGTAAATTCGAGTAAAAGTATTATTGTGAAAGGTAATAGATTTATCTTCATCATAGGATTTTATTTTTAATTTTTATGAAACAAATAATTATATTAAATAATTATACAAAAATGTTGTAGTAATTATTTTATTAAGAGATAAACCAAATAAATGGTTTTAAAAATAATAAAATAAATATTATATGAACTATTTAATGTGATCCACTAATTTTATAGATACATATGACCTTTTAAGAATCTATTAATGCTTTTAGTTCGAAAATATCTTCTGTATATATTTTATTTAAATTCAAATAAATGAATAGTGTCAGAATTGACACTATTGTTATTTTATAAAAATAACATATTATAAAATTGTTTAAAAATCAAAAAAATATTTAAAAATTATAAATTTATATTTATATTGTCTATAATGTTATATAGTAACCAATTATTGAAAATTCACAACAAATAAGTAATTATTTGTTATAATTTAAAATTTAGAATTTTATTACCACAAATAAACTTAAATAGATTAAATAAGGATAAATCAAAATGATAAGGTTTAAAATAAGATCCGAACATGTCTAAATATTATTTGATGATGAGATTACAACCCTATATCATCTAATCTTCGAATATGAGTCATTTTTGGAGGTTTTTAAGTGGGGTTAGATTTATTATAAATTAATATTTTTAAGAATTCCAAAGGTGCCCCTCTCCTCCCTTATAAAAGGGCACCTCCTCCCTCTCTTCCTCACACCACTTTGAGCCTTCAAGCTCAGCCAAACCATGCCCAATTATCTTCTCCACTTCCCTAGAAACATCCTAGAGGTTCTGGTCTTCTTCAAAGACCAATATTAGTGCCCTAAGAGGAGGTTTCAAAAAGGCGCTTCAAAGAAGAGGTAATGTCCGTTACCGATTCTTCCAACTTTATTTCTTCTTCCACTTCTTCTTCTTTTGTTGTTTCATTATGAAGTAATAACATCAGTATCACTCATATAATGATATGTTATTATAATTATGAAACAACCCTATTTCACCATCTATCCATCCTAAGGAAAATGAAAATCACCACGCGTGCGTACGTACGGAATACCGTCTCCACGCCGTGGTGTAATCAGTTTTTCCATCACCACCATACATGGATGGGTATAATGGTGTAAATAAATAACTATATATGATTATTGTAAAGTGATATTGATTCTGAAATAGTATATATACACTCCAATACAATTCCACGGTCATGGGAATGATATCATCGCTCGTGCGTACGTACAGACTACCGTCTCCACGAACGCGATGAGATTCATTTTCCCTAATTAACCATTAAAGAATGATTATAAAGTATATATAATGAATAATAATGAAATATATGACATAATAATGATACTGGATTTATGTATATATATATGTATTTCATCTATTTAATTTCATTCAACTTAATAAGGAAACGAAAACAACGATCATGCGTACGTACGACTTACCGTCTCCATGAACGGTGTATTTCTTTCCATTTATCGATCTATTATATATATGTATATTATGAATATATATTATATATAAATCATGTTTTATATTCTGGAATTAAGTAATCATGATCTAAGTAATCATATGAATAATTACAAGTCAAAACACGGGCGACAAATGAAACGATTTTAACCAAAACGCTCTTTAACATGGAATTTACAAAAGAACAGGTAATATAAAGTCATAAGTGAACCATATATGATATCATAACAATGAATATGATTATGTAATAAGTCAATAACATTATTTAAATCATTATACAGGAGGTTCAGACACTTACGAAGCAAATCGGACCTAAGGTAAGGGATAACTTTTCCAATCTCGTTCTTATCCGAGATTGTTTATTCGTAAGTATTTACTGGGGTTATTGTTCTCATCCATTTCCATGTTTCCTAAAAATGGTTTCATGTATGTTTAAATTCCTTTTTACCCATTTTTGACTTTTACTACATGGTATGTATGGAATCTTTCTTTTACGAGGTACTTTTTGACTTTTCCAGCAAAAGTACGATAAGAATGTTTTTTTAACTTATACGGCGTGAAAGGATTTTAATGGTTTTATAAAGCCTTATTTTTATGAAGCTTCCTCCAAAATATTTCATTACTATTTTCATCAAAATCATTTTCTTTTAAAAGTACATGGAATTTTGTAAAAATAAAATGATTTTGAAGAAGAAAGGATATTTTCCTCAAGAATTCATTTCAAGTGTTTTATCAAAACCATTTTCCATATAAGGAGACATTATTTCATATGTGTATGTTTCATGTATAATGTCCCTATGATTTACGTGGTTTCACTTTTCTTATTATTAAATGATATCCATTTCTTTTATATGGATTATGTGATGATGGGATGATGTTTATGAAACCCATTTTATTTATTAGGTTATTATGAATGATGTATGTTTATTTTGTGGCACAAGTAAGAATGATTTCGTTATGAGATGGGTGGGACCTATACCTCCCTCCAATGCATTGGGTACAGATTTATATCTCATGAGATAGACATGGCTGGAACGGTAAGTTAAACCGGTTCAATAATACAAGACTGGAACGAGGAGTGAACTCGATTCAGAAAGGGACTTTGTCCACTAAGATGGTCTTGGAAGCAATGCCTTGGCTACTATGGAAATCATATCATGTTCTTAATAGTTTCCATAATTAGAAGTTTTATTTCCATGCTATTTTATCATGATTAATGTTCCTTTATGATCTATGCTTTATGTAATTCCATGTTTTATGTCATTGCTCAAGCTTTTGATGTTTAAACATTATGTTCATGTTTTTAAGTGCAAATGTATATGGTATGTTTTATTTTATCCATGCTTACCCTTACTGAGCATTTGAGATCACCCTTTTTATGCTTTCTTTTCCTCAGGATATAAAGAAAGGTTTTAGGTAAGAAAAAAGGGAAGATCTTTATGGGAGATATTGAAGATCTTTCACCACGATTAGAAGATTATATTCCGAGTTTCCAAAGACACTAAACTATTACAGTCCTTGTGTGTGTGTTTTTGTTATATACTAAGTATTCCGAAAAAGTAATGTAATGTCCATGTACGTCATGCTTCGGGTATCTACATTAAATTCCCCTCCTCAATGATTATCTTCACCTCAAATAAATCAAGGTAATGAAAAAGTATCCCCTTCCATGGATAGATCACTTGTTATATCAAATACATGGGGCAATGTATTTCTCTATGTTGGTCCTTCGGTCAAGATATCACATGTTAATGGTGAGGAATGAATAAAATCCCAATACTACATTTAAAATGAGGTATGGACACTTGGAGTTAATAGTGATTCCCTTCATAATAACTAATGCACTTTAAATTTTCATGGACTTAATAATTGGAGTCCTTAGAGATTATCTCAAAAAATATTGGGTAGTATTTATAGTTGATACTCTGATATACTATAAGAACAAGGAGGAGAATGTGGACAATTTGGAAACTCTAATATAGACATTGTGATGTGAAAATCTATATGAAAATTACAACAAATATGAGTTCTGGATGGAGGAATTATCATTATTTGGGCATGTTATCATAATAAAAGTCTTATATATAAACCCTTCTATGATAAAGTCAACCAAAGAAGTTTTCATAGCCACCATCTATAATAGATATATGATGTTTCCATGGTCTTTCTGGGTATTAATGATGATTTGTGGGGAACTTCTTGTGATCGTCAAACCCACTATTTAAGCTGGCTAGTAAGCAATTAATTTTTTTTATTCTAGTGAATGTGAAGAATAATTCAGACAATTGAGAAAGAGGATTATCAATTCATGAGTAATATCAAAAACCAAATTCTTCAAGATAAAGAATCTGAGATAATTGACCCCCATGTCCCACCACCAGTAGGCCCTGGGGTAGAAACTAGCTCCATTGGTAAAAATATCTCACAATATGTGCGACATCACGATTTATATGAAAATAAGATCGAGAGATAAGATGGTTCATAAAAAAACTCAAAGATACAATATATAAAAGAAAGCAAAAATCCATCCCATATTCATGTTTCAAACAAAACTATTAGAAATACAAATACACTCAAATGTAAATACCAAAAAACACGGCTAAGCAGCGATGTGACAACTATCCCAATGTCCGAGCTAGTAAGGTCCAACACTGTCAATGTGACTTCTCGAAAACCTAAAAATAGTTTCATAAATGTAGGGCTATCATACAAGTATAATCAGTAGAAAAATACAAATTCTCTTGTGCCCAAGTGGAAGAATCATATTATACCCCTATGAAAATACAATAGAATCCAACAACACCTGACAATTTATACAAACCATCCAAACCTCACCAAGTTATTGTCACCAAATAATGCAATTCATGTAAAGTAATATAGTTACCACATCGATGATAGGGTACCCCACACCACTTTACTACTGATTATCCATCCCAAACCCTAATGAAAAAAATCCTGGCACACCCACCTCTTCAGAACATACCACACCACGCCCCACCCACACACACTAGGGCCTCACAACCACATCCTACCTATAGAAACCTGGGCCACAAACCACCTTCCATAATGCCAATAGACACTTGGTCTAAAAATGAAACCACATCTCTCCCAAAAACACCTAGGTTACAAACTACACCTCATCTCAAAGGAAAATGGAAATGTACAACACATATCATTCTAAAGACACTAGGGAATTCCCTAATCACTCGCACACACCCAGGCCTCACAAACCACAACATGATCAAAGAGTCTTGGGATATCACCACCTAGAAGAGGGATAAGGGGAGGTCGAGTAGACAACTGACCATCCTTCGACCACGATGTTTTGGAAATACAACCTCCCTTGTGACAATGGGGATGGTCAGCACATATTACTCAACTAGGGTGAGGTGCGTATAGAAATCACAAAATAAAATTCAATGTATATATGCATATAGATACTAAAAAATCAGCCCAACCTATGGCTTATCAACCAAACAAACAAAACATGAAAAACTAGAAACTTTGTTGCTACCTATAAATGTACAATCACACAACAAGACAATAGTCATTTAATTTACCCATCCAATTAATTTTACCAATTTTCATTCTTTATTTAATAATTCATGTATCACCTCCATCACTAACTAGGTAACTACTATAACACAGAGCACAAAAATAAGTACATTTAAATTCACAAGAAGAAAAAAGAAACATAGTAAAACAACCCACTTCATCATCCATCTTCAAATTAATCCCTCTTAATCCATCCTCTCAACTGAGAAAACCCCTAACTCACAGTTGCAACCCATAACACATAACTACACTACTCGATTGCAGCCCCGTTGTACAACACTAAACATCTATTCCACAATCAACCATTCTCTAAACCTGACATTCCATCATACCTTATGAACCACCTTGAAACACACAATCGTTCTCATAACCATATCACTACACAAGCCCTGTGGAAAATAATCTTTATATTTAACAAACACTCATTCTTTATTTCCACTTTGATAATTCAAGGGTTATCACAGAAATGTTGTGATCCAGGGGCATCCATTTAATTAACCAAATATATGTGTTTAATCAAATTAATATAAATAGTCATCTAATAAAATACTAACAATATCCATACACAAGCTATCACAGGTGAACAAACAAAGACCTCCAATGACCATGTTTTTTAGTAGGCGCATACCCCATATAATTCACAACATTGATCAAAATATCAATAAAATAGTGAAACGAAAGAACAAAAACATACATCACTTTTCCCCAGCCTTTGATTATTGGTTTAAAGCTAATAGAATTATCTTTATTTAATTTGGGTTCAAATCTCTTCACATGGGAATCATTCATACACCCACCATGCATGATACAAAATTAAGAGAGACAATGGGATCCAAACCTGGAGGAATATAAGATCATCATTTCATTATTGTACTAAAGCAAGGAGTGCACATACAACCAGAAATGTCTCTAGGTAAAATGTGATCTAAAAGCCGCAGTGCATGCATATGAATATTTTAGGAAGAAAGGCTTCAAGGAAATTCAGTATCAGGAGGAAGGAGAAGGAATGAACTCGGGGAAAGTCTACAGATTTTAAGGATTAGATTTGAGACTAACGGGATATGAAACTATTTTAAATTTTCAATTAAAGGTGGATCTAGACCAAGACTATGTGCTTATACTATTTAAATGCCTCCCAAGTCATAGGAATTTAATGATATAATTTATATCCCTTGGGACAGACTCAAACCCACGTAAATATGGTTTTACACTTAGTTTACATCAAAGGAAATTTCAAAGGGGTGAAACTCGATAAACTATAGAAGCTCTCAAATTTCACAAACTGTTGGAATGGAATTACCATTGGGTATTTCACCGGTTTTAACTACTGGTGTGAGTCACCATTGGCGAGTCACTAGTGCGAGTCACCAATTGAGAGTCACCAGTGCGAGGCACCATTGAACAACTACCATGTCCAGTCACCAATGTGAGGTACCATTGACGAGCAACTATTGAAAGTCACTGGTTCTAGGCACCGTTGATGAAATAACATTGAAATTAACATATTCAAGGCACCATTGGTGAGATACCATCACGATTCACCAGTGCGAGGCATAGTTTACAAGCTACCATCATGATCTAAAATCAACAAGTCACTGGTGACACCCACCATTGCGACTCACCCTTGGAACTGAAAAAACTACAATGTTTTGGAATAAGTCACCTTAACCTCCCAGAACACCTCAAATACATGATTTTTACAATTTAATGGACTGGAGAGGTCTAAGACATTACATTAGATACCTCACAAACTATTCTGACCCTTGAGAATTCAAAACCAAACACAGAAGTAAGGGGGGTCCGAACAACCACCCGGTGAGATACCTATCAAGGATCTAGTTACACTTAGAGGACCACTACTGATTGATCATATCAATGTTCAACAAAAAAAGACCCCAAGTTGTAAGAAATTTTGAGTGATACCTCAACATCCAAAAAAACAACCCAGGACATATAATTTCCTTGTCGACCATAGGAAACATCAAAAAAGCACAAAAGTCACACTGTCCAAACACATGAATCAGTGAATTCCTTCCTCCATGTCAAGATACTATCCACTATGGGAAGAACTAACTCACCTGACTGGGTTTAATCGTATCAGAATTAAAGCTTCTTTATTTAGAATCAAGAGCTCCCCAATTTACACATCAGGACATCATCATACAATACAGAAAAGGGGAACAACTCATCTCATAGTAAACAAGGTTCAAACATTACATTAAAATCAAATCGATTCAAAAAAAGGCTCAAAAAACTCTGGGTACTGGGAATTCATCTGCGTTTTCCACTCCCATGTACTCTCCACCAGGACACCATGCCTCTACAACACACAAACCAATGGAATGGTCCACCCACAAATCACATTCTCCCAATGGTTCTGGATCTCTACTAGATACTATATGAATGTCACATCATCCTCAGTGTCAAACTCTCCCCATTCAATGACAAGGGAGCCATCGTGAAGATCGTGATGAAGTTAAGAGACATGTAAGATGTCGTGAATCCTCTTAAACTATGGTGGAAAACCAACTATTATGCCATCTCCCCAAAATTCCCCATCACCTAGAGGGGTCTGATTAACCTTGGATAAAGATTACTCTCTATACTGAACCTCTGCTATCCACATTGAGGGGAAACCTTAATGAACATGTGCCCCCCCCAACCTTGAATACCAAGGGCCTCCTCCAGCAATTGACATAAGACTTATGCCAGTCTTGTGCCACTATCATCCTATCATGAACAAGCTGATCCTTCTTCACTGTTCTCTACACCAACTCTAGGAAAACAATTTCCATCTCCCTATCCTCTTTCTGCATAAGGGATAATGACACGATATTCCATATAATGAATAAAACAGAGCCATGCCAATGGATGTGTGATAGATATTATTGTATGAAAACTCTACCAAGGGAATGTGTCACTCACAAGAGACTCCAAAGTCCAAGATGCATTTCTATAACATATCCTCTAATGTCTGGATGGTCCACTCCATCTGCCCATCTATCTGAGGGTGGATGGAAATGCTGAGGCTTTGCTGGGTTCAAAAAGCATGGTATAATCCCATATAGCCTCACAACATAAACCACGCATCCCAATCCGAGACAATGGATTCTAGAAACCCATGAATCCATACCACCTCATCCATATACCTCCTTAACAAGGCATCCACTATGCCCGAAACCTTGATCGCTAAGAAGTGAGATGATTTTGTCAGTTGATCCACTATTACCTAGATAGAATCATTTCCTCTTTTTGATCTAGGTAACCATATGAATAAATCAATCATTATGTCATCCCACTATCACTCTGGGACATCTAAGGGTTGCAACAAACCACTAGGAACATGGTGCTCAAACATCACATGTGGGCACACTGGGCACCTTACCACAAACATTGCCACTATCTGTTTCATCCTTGTCCACAAAACTTGTAACCTTAAGTGATGATAAATTTTTGAAGATATAAATATTACCACTACTGGAGAGATATGAAACTCACAGAGGACTCCATCATGCATCACCAATGGAAAACATTTCCTCCCATGGAGTAAGATATAATTTTGACCATCCTCTAACCATCCCTCTAGACCACCAGCTTAGTTGATGCAACCACATATCGCATCCACCTCATAGACCCCCCATTGGGACTCCTCCACTTACTACATCAGAGAAGACAACACATTCATCTGAAATAAATATCCTCTTCCACAATCTATTCATGCATTTAAGTGCAGGGATGCCAACTCTTCCATAGCCTTCCAAGCATCTACAAATTAATGAACTACCTATTTCTATGACTTCCTACACAAGACATCGGCCATGTCATTCATCTTTCTATAGTTGTAGGAGATATAAAAATCATATTTCTAAATAAAACCTATCCACCTCCATTAGAGAAAGTTCAAATATCATTGGGAAAAGATATACTTGAAGCTCTTATGATCTGTAATGAACATAAAGTGCTCCCCAAAGAGGTAATGCCACCACAACTTCAGCATAAACATGACCACTTACAGTTACAAGTCATGGGTGGAATATTTATGTTCATGGGGACATAACTTCCAAGACCAATAAGAGATCACTACTTGCTGTTGAATCAACATGCATTTGAATCCCAGACGGGAAGCTTCACAAAACACCTCAGACATCACCACTTTCTCATGAAATCAGAGTACTGAAGCATTGAACAACATCCCCATCAGGTAGTTGAATGATGACTGAAACTTGTCACTCCACAAAAAATCCTGATCTATAAAGTTTAATTATTAAACAGGTTTTTAACTCGAGGGAAATCATGTAAAACCCTCCGATAATATCCTGCTAGATATATAAAACTGTGAAAATCCACCACATTCTTGGGTGATTGCCAAGTGAAAACTGGTTTGACATTCGATGGTTCCACTACTACACTCTACTGCAACAACATATGTCAAATGAAATACACCTCTTATGTCTATAACATGCACTTGGACAATATTCCGTAGAGTTGGTGGCATTAAAGAACCTGTAAGACGGTCCTAAGATGCTCGACATGTTCATCCTCTGTCTTTGAGTAGATCAAGACATCATCAATGAATATGAGGAAAACATGAGATTGGATCTCACAAAATAATGAGTTCATAAGTCCCATGAACACATCTGGTTCATTCGTAACATCAAATGTCATTACTAAATTCTCAAAGTTCTCATACCTACACCTAAAAGCAGTCTTCGGGATGCCACCCTCCTTCACCCTTAGCTGGGGATATATGAACCACATATCAATATTATAAAATCAATTTCCCCTCTTAGATGGATGAAAAGATCATAAATACTTGAAAGGGGGTAATGGTTCTTGATTATTGTCTGGTTCAACCTCCAGTAGTCTATATGCAACCTCGGACCACCATCTTCTTTCTTTGAATATAAACTGGAGAACCCCACTGTAAAACACTGGGTTAGATAAACACATTCTTTATTAGGTCATCAATTTGAATCCTCATCTTCTACAACATAAAAGGATCCATTAGTTAAGGATCCATCAAAATTAGAGAAGAACTAAGCTGATAATCTATCCAAAACATGATGTCACGTCGTGGGTGTAGTTTCACAACCTCCTTTGTGAAAACATACATGAACTCCACAACAGCACTTTAAACCTCAACCATCCCAACATATGCTGATTTCACTAACAGCTCATCCAACAAGGAATGAAGAGGCTCTATATGTAACACCCCAAGCTTCTACGGTACGCTTCTCTTTGAATAATGTGATAGCGTGTGTTGTACGCAACACCAAGTTCTAACACACCATAACCAATCAAACTAGCCGTTATGAATAGTAATACCTACTTTTTGAAATTATATATATTTTATATTTCAAAATGGACTTCATTTTTGGATTCGGAATATCGAATTCAGCCTAAGGTGAAATTTTGGTACATTTCGGATAACTTTCATATTTTGATGAATAGTGAAAATTACTAAATTTTAATTAAAAACAACTTTTTTAATCAAAATAATTAATAGTGATAAATTATGAATTTGAGTGGTTTTAAAGTATATTTAGAATATATTTTTACCATTTAATATAATTTTGGTCATTGGACATAATTTTACAATTAAACCGAACATAAACAAGTGTCAATCTTTTGATAGTTATTATCTCTTAAAAACACGCTTTTTGTTTTGACAGCAGGAATTAATTTTAAATTAATTTCTGCCACTTCTGTGTTTTGAATTTAGAAAAATGGATTCCATATTTGGAATCAGGATGTCCAAATTGTGTAAATAGGTAACTTTTATTTTTAGACATTTTGAATAATTACTGTGGTAAATATTTTATTTACCATGGTTAAGGGTAAATCTGGTAAATAAGGGTTAAAAAATAATATTATAATAATAATAAATTACCCTAAAAAGTGTCCTAGCCTTATTGGTTTATACATGTTCGACCATAGGCATCTTTGGGTCGATTTTGGGACCCCATGGTGCCACTTGTAGGTGATAAGGACACTTTATTTTAATTAAGTTAAAATGAATACAAAAATGACACAAGCATATATCTTTTAGAAACACAATTATTACATAGGGTTATATATGTTGGATTTTAGATTATAAATATTCATTAGAAAGATAAAAAGATTTCCTACATAGTGATAGTTCATTTATAATTTTTAGACATTAAATAAGTTAATTTATTTATGACACAATGATGATGAATTAATTACTATAATAGTGAAAAATCAAAATAATTGATATTATAAATACCCAAATAAATATAATATGAAACTTTTAATGAATTAAACTAATTTTCTAGGATAATATGATATATTAGGATTGATTTAATTAACTTTTTTCGAAGTAATCAATCTGTTATGAGTTTCACAAAAATCAATTATTGAATAGTGTCAAAATTGACATAAAAGAGTTCTTAAAAAAATATTATATTATTAATTGATATTAAATTCCTAAAAATCTAAGGTTCAGCCAAAAGACTTATATCATGATAGGTTAATCATTAATGGACCACTTGGGGGTCTCTTGGATGTATATAGTAATTCTATTAACCATATTATATAAAAATACAAAGAGACATTGTAAAAGTGAAACTAATTAACTTAGAGTTAATACTTAAAGATAAGGTTAATATAAGTACCCAAACCTGTCTAAATTATATTGGATGAGTTGTTTTCGACCCATACCCACCTTAACATTTAAATAATAAACTTTGGAGCCATTATAAACCGAATATGAATTTATTATAAATTAATATTTCTAGCTTTTCCAAAGGTGCCCCTCACCCCTCTTATAAAAGGGCACTACTCCTCATTTCTTCACACCTTCAAAGCATTTGGTTCGGCCAAACTCTGTCCAAATAATCTCCCAACTTCCCTCACTACAACATAGGGGCCTTAGTTTGATCATAAAGCCAACCTAAGGATCCCTTTTGATCAAATCAAAAGGAAGAACCCAAAGAAGAGGTAATGATTTCACCACCCTTTTTCAAGTTCATTTCTTCTTCCACTTCTTCTTCCTTTGTTGTTACCATTCTAAAATAATAACTCCAGTATCATTTATATACTATGATTTTATTATAAATATGGTACAACCATATTCAGTATTCTATCCACCCTTTGAATAACATGTCACCATACGTGCGTACGTACGGCTTACCGTCTCCACGTCGTGGTGTAATTGTTATTCAATATAATATTATTTGGATGGGTATAATAATGATGTGTAACTCATGTAAATAATAAATATAACATGTTAATGATTCTGTATATATGATATACCATCCATTTATATATTATTTTAATATCAAAAGAATGATATTGTCGCTCGTGCGTACGTACGGACTACCGTCTCCACGAACGCGATGAGATTCATTCTCCATCATATCCATTCAAGTATAATTATCATTTGATGATTTAAAAATGATGTTTAAGGACTTGATATCATTATGGATTTGAATAATATACAACCTATCCGTTACAAACATGGCTTACATAACAAAACATATAAAAGAAAACAAGTAAGTTAACACCCGAAACAATGATAATACTAAGATATTATTATCAAATCAATATTAAAAGATCATATATGATATCATATTAATGTATATGATTATTGTATAATTTAATAACAATTATTTAACCATTATACAGGAGGTTAACCTACCCCAACCAAGGAAAAGTACAAGGTAAGGGTTATTTCACAATCTCTTCATTATCCGAGGTTGTTTATACATAATAATCTACTGGGATCTCGTTATCATCCACATCCATGTTTCTTCAAAATTTATTTCAAAACATTTTTACAAGAATATGGGTTAAAGTCATTTATACCCTTGTTTGACTTTTTATAAGAGGAATCTTTCCGTCTTTGTCAAAACAAGATCCTTTTTAACCTTTTCGACAAAATTAAGGTAAGAATGTTTTTTTAACTTATACGACGGGTACGGTTATTTTCCGCCGTTATAAAATATTCAAAGCTTTCCTTACAAGCTTATAAGAATATTTTCAAGAAAATGTTTTATTTTATATGGCTCTTAAATGATTTCAAAAGTAGAAGGAGATATTTCTCTAAAAAGTGTTTTGATTTCATCTATGTCAACATCCTTTGATGGATTTTACGCTTACTTGAAGTTGATTTATTATGATACAAAACTTCTATATTGTATTGAAGGTTTTGTCATATGTTTGACTGTGGATGTGCTATTTTTTATACCATTCATAGTTTATGGTGAAATTATTGACATTTCGTATGCTAGTTTTAATACGAATGTTTATGTTATGTTTAAACCTTTTCATATGGGAATGCATTGGACTTAATATGTGACGGGTGGAGCCCGCTATAGCTCCTCGATGCATCGGTAGGTCTCATGAGACAAACTAGTGTCTTGGCACAAGGCCTTGACAAAATCTTATTTGTAGTCTTGGCACGAGGCCT
This sequence comes from Viscum album, assembly GCA_963277665.1. Lineage (NCBI taxonomy): Eukaryota > Viridiplantae > Streptophyta > Magnoliopsida > Santalales > Viscaceae > Viscum > Viscum album. Next base: position 113,041,851 of record OY728135.1, read on the forward strand.
TGGCTATGTGGTTATGATAGTCTGGTATTATGCATTCCAACATTATGAAAGTGGTTATTGATTTTTTCATGTGATTATTCGATTAGTAGAATATCCATGTGAATAAGTAAATGGCATTATTTCATTTTATTTATGCCATACCATGTTTAAAGTTCATGTTTGAAAGGCTTTTGTTTTAGTTATACATTGCCTTAAATGTTTATTCTTATATATGAAAGTTTCCGCTATATTGTTATCCTTACTGGGCATTTGAGCTCACCCCTTTTCTATGTTTTATTTTTCCCAGGAAGTGAAGAAGTAAATTATGAATGACCTGCAGGGATATTATGTGGGGATATGAGTGTGAATTATGGAGACATTATGTTGTTGTAGTAGTTTTTCATTTTATGATGTAATGTAAAACTTATGAATATATCTAGTGTTTCCAAGGCTACTAAACCAATTGGTCTTTCGAGATTTGATCTTTCTTATGATCATGCCAATGTTATGTAATAATGCACCGACTCTGGGTAACTAGGGTCGGGGCGTTACAGTTGGTATCAGAGGAAGTTTAGTACAAACCTTGAAAGCTAGATTTAGATAAACTCTGATTAGAGCACGTAGACCTAAGATGAACTTTGAGGATTAGTATAGAAGAACTTCCTAGAATTTTGGTATTGTAGAGATTTTGTGAGTTTTCCGAGAAATACATCCCTATCTGGATACGAGCAGGTAGAGGCGGCTCTGGCACAGATGTACCTAGGGGTAAAACCCGAAAACACCGCTTTGAGCTAGACTCGAATGAGAACTGGTGCACGACAACGGGCCTTGCTGCACTCTTGGTTACGACACTCCCGGGGGATATGCTTAGGATAACTCTCATTTTCTTTACAAATCATTATGAAGGGTTTATGAGTATATACTTCCTCAAAGAAAACATTTTTATGATTATGGATTATATCCATAAATAGTTCAATTTATGTTAAGTGTTTTATAAGTATGGGATTATGTATTTTGATTCATAAACTGATCTAGTTTATGCCATTGTTTAGAAATGGCGCCTAGTGGAAGAAATGGAAACCGTATCAATGCACTCACTCCATGTAGGGATTTCCCTCCTGCTCAAGATAATTATAGTGGGGCTGGTGATGCAACTAGTGCCGATCATCTAATCACCATACTGGGACAACTTACTCAGGTTATGAATAATAACCTTACCCGTATGGAGCACCCTGATCCACAGCGTGGAAGATCAATGTTAGATCGATTCATGAGACAACAACCACCAACGTTCAATGGGAGTACAAATCCCTTAGTAGCTGAGCAATGGATAAATTCCCTAGAGAAAATATTTCAGGCTTTGGGGAGCAGTGAAAGGGAAAAAGTTATCATGACAGTTTACCGCCTCACTGGAGATGCTGATCAATGGTGGTCATTGATTCAAAACATGAAGGAAGATGATGAAGTATCAAATATGGAATGGAGGGAGTTCAAAGATCTGTTTTTAGAAAAATACTTTCCTCGTGACCATCGAGCAGATATGGAAAGGCAATTTCTGAGTCTGAGACAAAAGGAGGATGAGAATGTCACAAAGTATGAGGATAACTTTACAAGGTTAGCGAGGTATGCTGGAGATTATATTCACAACCCAAGAAGTAAGATTGATCGTTTCTTTGATGGGTTAAAACCATTTCTTCGTCGAGCATTAGTCTCACAATCCTTTTCGTCGTACGAAGACATTGTCTCATGTGCTATCAAGACCGAAAAGAAATTCTCTTATGACTTTAAAGCAAAGCAAGAGAAGAAGAGACCTGCTGATCAATCTGGGAATGGAAATAAGGGGAAGAAGGGAAATGTTGAATATCCATCTTGTGGTAAATGCGGGAAGAAACATCCTGGTACTTGCTTGAAGGGAATGGACGTCTGTTACAAATGTGGTGAAAAAGGCCACCAAGCTCGTGATTGCAAGGGGAAGAAGGAAGCTACCAACGTTTAGTGCTACAATTGCAGGGAGATGGGGAATTATGCAAATGAATGTCCTAAGCGTCAGGAGAACTTACCTCAGAAAAGTCCAAGGGATCAAGGCCAGGCTTATGCTATCACTACTGCTGAGGTAGAAGCTTCGAAAGACGTGGTGGCAGGTAATTTAATGGTTTCCTCATGTTTAGCAAATGCATTATTTGACTCTGGATCATCGCATTGTTTCATATCTTCCCAATTTTCTAGGAAAATTAGATATTTCCAATTTGATTTAATAAGGGAGTTGTCAGTTAAAACTCCTAAGGGAAGTATCATTGCAACAAAGTTTTGTGAATCAGTCCCCATTAGAGCACAAAAATTTTCTTTATCTGCTGATCTCATCATCATACCTATGATTGAGTTTGATATAATCCTCGGTATGGAATGGATTTCGGACTATGATGCGAAGATTTATTGTAAGAAGAAAGAGGTTACGATTCTTGATAATAATGATAAGGAACACCTTATCTTTAGAGCAGAATCGTCACCACCTAATTCTTATTTAGATCCACCCCCAGTAGCTCAACTTAATTCAATTATTGGGGAGGAAGAGAATGAAATAACTATCAGTGAGGAAAGGAATGTTCAAATAGAGGATGCACCTATTGTGAAAGAATTTGTAGATGTATTTTCGGAAGATTTACCTGGACATATTTCAGAACGAGAAGTTGAGTTTTCCATTGATTTGATTCCTGGATCAAGGCCTATATCGAAGACCCCTTATAGAATGGCCACTGTAGAGTTAGTCGAACTAAAGAAACAACTATAGGAATTGAGTAATAAGGGATTTATTCGCCCTAGTGTTTCTCCATGGGGAGCCCCTGTTCTTTTTGTTAAAAAGAAAGATGGATCTATGAGGTTATGTATCGACTACAGAGAGATCAATGCTATAACGATAAAGAACAAGTATCCCCTACCTCGTATTGATGATTTATTTGACCAACTGCATGGAGCTCAATACTTTTCAAAGATTGACCTTCGATCTGGATACCATCAGTTGTGTGTGAAGAAGGAAGACATTCCGAAGATAGCATTTCGAACCAGGTACGGGCATTACGAGTTTACTGTAATGCCGTTTGGATTGACTAATGCACCCTCTGTATTCATGGATCTGATGAATATAGTTTTAAAGGAGTATCTCGATGAATTTGTGGTGGTATTTATTGATGATATCTTGGTATACTCCAAAACCTACGAAGATCATGAAAATCACTTGTGCATTATCTTGAAGACTCTGAGGAGGCATGAATTATATGGGAAGTTTAGCAAGTGTGAATTCTGGCTTCAGGAGATTTCTTTTCTTGGACATATTGTCTCTAAAGATGGAATCTCTGTTGATCCTTCTAAGACCAAGGCGATCCAAGAATGGCCAGCACCTATGAGTATAACTGAGGTACATAGTTTTATTGGTTTGACAGGTTATTATCGACGTTTCGTCCAGAATTTTGCCCGATTGGCTAACCCATTAACCAAGCTCACACGTAAAGGGGTTAAATTTGTTTGAAAAAAAGAGTGTGAAGAATGTTTCGAAGAACTGAAGAGAAGATTAGTCAATTCTCCTATATTGACTCTACCATCAGGGAATGATGGGTTCGTTATTTATAGCGATGCATCAAAGAAAGGACTTGGTTGTGTCCTTATGCAGAATGATAGAGTTATTGCCTATGCATCACGACAGTTGAAAATTCATGAAAAAAACTATCCTACTCATGATCTCGAGTTAGCAGCTATGATCTTTGCTTTGAAGATATGGAGGCACTACCTCTATGGTAAAAAATGTGAGATTTATACTGATCACAAGAGTTTGAAGTATATTTTCTCACAAAAAGAACTCAACATGAGGCAAAGGAGATGGCTTGAATTACTCAAGGATTATGATTGCACGATACACTACCACCCGGGGAAAGCAAACAAGGTGGCAGATGCTTTGAGTAGAAAAGACCATGGAGTTTTGAACATGATGAGAATGGAAAGGGATCCAATTTTCATGGATCTAGTAAAGATGGACATGGGAATAACCAGGGAAGGTGAAACATCAATGCTTTTTCAAATGGTTGCCAAACCATCTTTACTAGAAAGGATTAAGAGTTCTCAGACCGATGATGAAGAATTTCAAAGGAAGATTAAAGCTGTGAATGATGGGAGATTGAGAGACTTTGTGTATGAAGGTGGAATTTTGAAATTCGGGAAGAGACTTTGTGTTCCCAATTTACCTGATCTAAAAAGGGAATTACTGGATGATGCTCATAGTTCCAATTTCTCTATACACCCTGGGAGCACCAAAATGTATAGAGATTTGAAGGAACATTTTTGGTGGGACAACATGAAGAGGGAGATTGCTGATTTTGTGTCAAGATGTATGGTTTGTCAACAAGTGAAAGCTGGAAGGCAACAACCTCGAGGAGTCATGCAACCTCTTCCCATACCAGAGTGGAAATGGGACAATATTACGATGGACTTTGTCATGGGCCTACCAAATAATCCTAGAAGGAACGATGCAATATGGGTTATTGTTGATCGTCTTACCAAGTCAGCACATTTTCTTGCTATAAGAGAAGATATACCCCTGGAACGTCTAGCAAGACTATACATTAATGAAGTTGTGAGACTTCATGGAGTACCCCTATCGATTGTTTCTGATCGTGATCCCCGTTTTACTTCAAGATTTTGGAAAAGTCTTCAGAAATCCCTGGATACTGAACTTCATTTGAGCACTGCTTACCACCCTCAGACAGACGGACAATCAGAACGGACTATTCAGACCTTAGAAGACATGTTGAGATCTTGCTCACTTGACTTCCAGGGTATGTGGGATCAATATTTACCACTGGTGGAATTTTCCTATAAAAATAGCTTCCATTCGAGTATTCAGATGGCACCATATGAAGCGTTATATGGAAAGAGATGTCGTACACCAACCTGTTGGGATGACGTTGGTGAAAGAAAACTTTTAGGCCCAGAACTGGTGGAGGAAACGGTGGAAAAGGTGAAAGTAATCCAAAATCACATCAAAGCAGCTCAAATTAGGCAGAAGAGCTATGCCGATAATCGAAGGAAGGATTTGGAATTTCAAGTCGGTGATCATGTTTTCCTGAAGGTATCTCCATGGAAGGGAGTCATACGCTTTGGTAAGAAAGGTAAATTGAGTCCCAGGTACATCGGACCTTTCAAAATTTTAGAACGAATTGGGGTTGTAGCTTACCGATTGGCAATGCCGCCAAGTCTCTCCAAAGTTCACGATGTGTTCCACGTATCTCTGTTGAGGAAATACATGCCTGAACCAACGCATGTACTCACCTATGAGGAATTAGAACTGGAACCCGATCTTTCCTATTGTGAAGAGCCCGTCAGGATTCTTGATACGAGAGAACAAGTACTGAGAAACCGGACGACGCGTCTGGTAAAAGTTTTGTGGAGAAACCATAAGATGGAAGAGGCAACATGGGAACCCGAGGAACTTATGATGAAGAACCACCCGAGTCTTTTCATGCGGTAGTATTCTAGAAATTTCGAGGACGAAATTATTTTAAGGAGGGGAGAATGTAACACCCCAAGCTTCTACGGTACGCTTCTCTTTGAATAATGTGATAGCGTGTGTTGTACGCAACACCGAGTTCTAACACACCATAACCAATCAAACTAGCCATTATGAATAGTAATACCTACTTTTTGAAATTATATATATTTTATATTTCAAAATGGACTTCATTTTTGGATTCGGAATATCGAATTCAGCCTAAGGTGAAATTTTGGTACATTTCGGATAACTTTCATATTTTGATGAATAGTGAAAATTACTAAATTTTAATTAAAAACAACTTTTTTAATAAAAATAATTAATAGTGATAAATTATGAATTTTAGTGGTTTTAAAGTATATTTAGAATATATTTTTACCATTTAATATAATTTTGGTCATTGGACATAATTTTACAATTAAACCGAACATAAACAAGTGTCAATCTTTTGATAGTTATTATCTCTTAAAAACACGCTTTTTGTTTTGACAACGAGAATTAATTTTAAATTAATTTCTGCCACTTCTGTGTTTTGAATTTAGAAAAATGGATTCCATATTTGGAATCAGGATATCCAAATTGTGTAAATAGGTAACTTTTATTTTTAGACATTTTGAATAATTACTGTGGTAAATATTTTATTTACCATGGTTAAGGGTAAATCTGGTAAATAAGGGTTAAAAAATAATATTATAATAATACTAAATTACCCTAAAACGTGTCCTAGACTTATTGGTTGATACATGTTCGACCATAGGCATCTTTGGGTCGATTTTGGGACCCCATGGTGCCACTTGTAGGTGATAAGGACACTTTATTTTAATTAAGTTAAAATGAATATAAAAATGACACAAGCATATATCTTTTAGAAAAACAATTATTACATAGGGTTATATATGTTTGATTTTATATTATAAATATTCATTAGAAATATAAAAAGATTTCCTACATAGAGATAGTTCATTTATAATTTTTAGACATTAAATAATTTAATTTATTTATGGCACAATGATGATGAATTAATTACTATAATAGTGAAAAATCAAAATAATTGATATTATAAATACCCAAATAAATATAATATGAAACTTTTAATGAATTAAACTAATTTTATAGGATAATATGATATATTAGTATTGATTTAATTGACTTTTTTCTAAGTAATCAATCTGTTATGAGTTTCACAAAAATCAACTATTGAATAGTGTCAAAATTGACATAAAAGAGTTCTTAAACAAATATTATATTATTAATTGATATTAAATTCCTAAAAATCTAAGGTTCGGCCAAGAGACTTATATCATGATAGGTTCATCATTAATGGACCACTTGGGGGTCTCTTGGATGTATATAGTAATTTTATTAACCATATTATATAAAAATACAAAGAGACATTGTAAAAGTGAAACTAATTAACTTAGAGTTAATACTTAAAGATAAGGTTAATATAAGTACCCAAACCTGTCTAAATTCTATTGGATGAGTTGTTTTCGACCAATACGCACCTTAACATTTAAATAATCAACTTTTGAGCCATTAGAAACCGAATATGAATTTATTATAAATTAATATTTCTAGCTTTTCCAAAGGTGCCCCTCACCCCTCTTATAAAAGGGCACTACTCCTTCTCATTTCTTCACACCTTAAAAGCCTTTGGTTCGGCCAAACTCTGTCCAAATAATCTCCCAACTTCCCTCACTACAACCTATGGGCCTTAGTTTGATCAGAAAGCCAACCTAAGGAGCCCTTTTGATCAAATCAAAAGGAAGAACCCGAAGAAGAGGTAATGATTTCACCACCCTTTTTCAAGTTCATTTCTTCTTCCACTTCTTCTTCCTTTGTTGTTACCATTCTAAAATAATAACTCCAGTATCATTTATATACTATGATGTTATTATAAATATGGTACAACCATATTCATTATTCTATCCACCCTTTGAATAACATGTCACCATACGTGCGTACGTACGGCTTACCGTCTCCACGTCGTGGTGTAATTGTTATTCAATATAATATTATTTGGATGGGTATAATAATGATGTGTAACTCATGTAAATAATAAATATAACATGTTAATGATTCTGTATATATGATATACCATCCATTTATATATTATTTTAATATCAAAAGAATGATATTGTCGCTCGTGCGTACGTACAGACTACCTTCTCCACGAACGCGATGAGATTCATTCTCCATCGTATCCATTCAAGTATAATTATCATTTGATGATTTAAAAATGATGTTTAAGGACTTGATATCATTATGGATTTGAATAATATACAACCTATCCTTTACAAACATGGCTTACATAACAAAACATATAAAAGAAAACAAGTAAGTTAACACCCGAAACAATGATAATACTAAGATATTATTATCAAATCAATATTAAAAGATCATATATGATATCATATTAATGTATATGATTATTGTATAATTTAATAACAATTATTTCACCATTATACAGGAGGTTAACCTACCCCAACCAAGGAAAAGTACAAGGTAAGGGTTATTTCACAATCTCTTCATTATCCGAGGTTGTTTATACGTAATAATCTACTGGGATCTCGTTATCATCCACATCCATGTTTCTTCAAAATTTATTTCAAAATTTATTTACAAGAATATGGGTTAAAGTCATTTATACCCTTTTTTGACTTTTTATAAGAGGAATCTTTCCGTCGTTGTCAAAACAAGGTCCTTTTTAACCTTTTCGACAAAATTAAGGTAAGAATGTTTTTTTAACTTATACGGCGGGTACAGTTATTTTCCACCGTTATAAAATATTCAAAGCTTTCCTTACAAGCTTATAAGAATATTTTCAAGAAAATGTTTTATTTTATATGGCTCTTAAATGATTTCAAAAGTAGAAGGAGATATTTCTCTAAAAAGTGTTTTGATTTCATCTATGTCAACATCCTTTGATGGATTTTACGCTTACTTGAAGTTGATTTATTATGATACAAAACTTCTATATTGTATTGAAGGTTTTGTCATATGTTTGACTGTGGATGTGCTATTTTTTATACCATTCATAGTTTATGGTGAAATTATTGACATTTCGTATGCTAGTTTTAATACGAATGTTTATGTTATGTTTAAACCTTTTCATATGGGAATGCATTGGACATAATATGTGACGGGTGGAGCCCGCTATAGCTCCTCGATGCATCGGTAGGTCTCATGAGACAAACTAGTGTCTTGGCACAAGGCCTTGACAAAATCTTATTTGTAGTCTTGGCACGAGGCCTTGGCTATGTGGTTATGATATTCTGGGATTATGCATTCCAACATTATGAAAGTGGTTATTGATTTTTGCATGTGATTATTCGATTAGTAGAATATCCATGTGAATAAGTAAATGGCATTATTTCATTTTATTTATGCCATAACATGTTGAAAGTTCATGTTTGAAATGCTTTTGTTTTAGTTATACATTTCCTTAAATGTTTATTCTTATATATGAAAGTTTCCGCTATATTGTTATCCTTACTGGGCATTTGAGCTCACCCCTTTTCTATGTTTTATTTTTCCCAGGAAGTGAAGAAGTAAATTATGAATGACCTGCAGGGATATTATGTGGGGATATGAGTGTGAATTATGGAGACATTATGTTGTTGTAGTAGTTTTTCATTTTATGATGTAATGTAAAACTTATGAATATATCTAGTGTTTCCAAGGCTACTAAACCAATCGGTCTTTCGAGATTTGATCTTTCTTGTGATCATGCCAATGTTATGTAATAATGCACCGACTCTGGGTAACTAGGGTCGGGGCGTTACACTATACACCAGCTTCCCACCTGACAGCTCCGCTCACCAATGAAAACCCTATGCCGACCATCCATATCTGAAAACATGACACCCCTCCAGAATTATTTGATAATGAAATGAATGAAATACAACCAGTAAATTCTAAGAATGAAATCATATGGATGAAATTTTAGAAAAAGAAGATCCTCATGGGACTTATGTGGTCCCATCAGAAGTCTACATCCCTCAAACACATCAAACAAGTTAGTCTAGCTTACGACTGACATACTCAGCACTAGTAGAATGGGAAGCCTCTATATTACTAGTCCCAAATCATGGGATAGAGTTGGTGCGATAAAGGAGTATGAAGCTCCGGAATCAAACAAGAACCAAGGATGTTTACTAAAAAGTGATTATACCTAAAATAATCTCTTGTCCTATCGAAACTGCTTCATCTACAGTGTGAAACTAACTAAAACCAGATCCTCTTCCCCTCTGCTGATGACCGCCTCCTTGACTACGCTTGGGTTGAGGTCCCTGAGGGAAACCATTAAGTCATCCTATACCTGCTCTATTTCCCCTCAATGAAGCATGAGCATGCTGTCCCAGCTGCTGAAATGGCCTAGCTGGCAACTGCTAATGAGGATGGGGATGAACCTGCCCACCTCCACTATACATAGATCAAATGGACATTGGGAACTAATTCTAAATATGAACATAGAATCCACGGATCAAACACATCTTACCTAAGAGAACATAAAATGTATGAGGTCCGGAAGGATAAAATAGATACTGTTGAGGTTGAATCCACTTCAGTCGGAACATTGATAGCCCTAACATCGATGACCTGCTACTGGTAACCTTTCCTTTAGAAGAACCCTGCTGAATTTCCCCTTGTGGTATACCTACTCCCGAGTGCATCCACTCAACCACCTCTTCCTTCTTCTGAACCTCCATGTATGTAGTTAAGGTAATGGGAGTAACCACATACTAAAGAGAACAATGAAAATCCTCCTCTAGACATCTCACACAAGAATCTTCATCTAGAGAAAAACAAAGGAGATCCTTGAACTTCATCCCTAGCTCCTGTATGGACATAGTTTTCTACTTGAGGGAGAGTAACTCAAGACTCTTCTCAGTCTTCATGGTAGATGAATGGAATTATTCTCGAAACTCCATATTGAAATTGACCCATAGAACATTAGCCTCCTTCCTTTACCCCTAGTACAGTATCAACCATTGACCCACAAGTCTCAACATCTGGCTCACTTACAAAGGAACCTATTACTCTTCCAGATCCCGGATTAGAAAGAAGGTGATCACAAGCTTCTCAATCCAACTCTCCATTTCCATGCCCAAAAAATCATCCCTCATACTTTCCCAGAATCTACTACTAGAAATCCCATAGAATCCTCTGCAATTGATTATCCTCCTCGACTCGATCAACCATTCATCAATCAACCAGGTCAGCCTGATGATCCTCTACTCCACGCACTATACACGAATGATGATTGGGATCCATAGCTGAAAAGGTAAACAAGAAATTCCTAATACCATATAGTATATAATTTTATTTATGATTCTTTTAAACTCATCTACATCATTATTGTTCCGAATTTTCCTAAACACTCAACTCAAAAAAGAAAAAAAGTCATTATGATTCATGTACCATTCCTAGGGTCATTACCCTACAAATATTGTAGCTTCACATGGTCATTCAGTAAGCTCAGAGTCCTTGCATTGGATAACAGGGGGCCATAAAATTCCATGTCCTAGCTTGTCAACCCTGACCCATGTAAAGTACCAAGATCACCTGCCAATTTTTCCCTACCAACCCATGAAATCCTCACCATGCATAACTCCAAAATCCATCTTATCTCTCAACCATCATCTCTAATACCATTTGGTCATGAACCTCCATCTTCAAGATGATGAAATAGAGATAATAACCCCCTGAGTCCCGCCTCCAGTCTTCCCCTGGGTGGCGACTACCACCATGGGTACAAAGATCTCACATCATGGGAGGAATTTCCATTTATAAGAAAATAAGATCGGGAGATATGATGGTTTGTCCTAAAAACTACAAGACATAATATACAAAAGAAATCCAAAATCCATCCCACATGCATGTTTTAAACAAAACTGTTACAAATACAAATAAACTCCAAAGTAAATAACAAAAATAAAGATAAGAAGTGATGTAGAAATTGTCCCAACATCCAATCTAGTAAGGTCCAACATGTTATGTGCGATCATCTAGAAAACCTAAAAATAGTTCCATATATGTAGGGTGAGAATAAAATTATACACAACAAGAAAATTTAACATCTCTCATTCACAAGTGGATGAGGCATTCTAATGCAACTTTGAGAAATGAAAAAAAATCCAAAAGCACCTAACAAGGTATACTAACCATCCCAAAATAACCAAGGCACATTCACCAAATAACGCAAGTCATGTAAAGTAATATAGTAAGAAAATCATTGATAGGGTATTCTATACCACTTTCCCACTGATTATCTGCACTCACATTCTTATGGAAAATTTATTGGAGCTCCCACCACTTTTGAACATACAACACCACAACTCTCCTAAACACTCCAGAGCCTAACAACCACATCACGACTGCACACACCTGGGCCACAAACCACATCACATCCCACATGAAGATACATGGGCCACAAACCATACGTCCTCCCAAATACAATTGGGAAAGTACAATACATCTCATCCTGAAGACACTTAGGAAAGAAAAACACACCCACACACACCTGTGCCTCACAAACCACAACTCGTCCAAAGAGTCTTGGGTTATCACCACCTGGAAGAGGGAGAAAGGTTGTGCGGGTGGCCAGCCATCCATCATCCCACTAGGGTGTTTGGGAAAGACACCCTCCCACATGATGATGGGGTTGTTCTAAACAAAGTTATCAACTAGGGTGGGGTGCATATAGAAATCAAAAAGGAAAATACATGGTAAATTTATATATATAGATACCAAACACTCATACCAACATATGGGTTCTCAACTAAACAACATGCACATGAAACACTATAAACATTTTTGATACCTCTAAATACACAATCACAATACAAGAAATAATGTCAATCCATGTCCCCAGCTAATGCATTTAACCAATTCTCATTCTTTGTTTAACAATTCATTTATCACTTCCATCACTACCCGAACAACTACTAGAACATAGAGCACAACTAGCAGAACATCAAAAGTCACATGATGGAAGAATAATCATTGTAAAACAACACACTTTATCATCCATATTCAAATTAATCCATCCCAATCCATCCTCTCAATATAGAAAACCCCAACTCAAAGGTGAACCATGTAACACATAACCGCACAACCTGATTGCCTCACTTCTGCACAACACTGCTAATCTATTCCACAATCAATCATTCTATTAACCTAAGATTCCATTATACCTTTTGGAAAACCCTGCAAGACGCAACCATTCTTATAACCATATCTCCACATCAACCCAGGGAAAAAGCATATTCAGATTTAACAAACACTCATTCATTAATTCCACATTGATTATTCTGGGGTTTTAATAGAAATGATTTGATCCAGGGAAATCCATTTAATAAACCAAATATATGTGGTTAATTTTTTTTATATTAATATTCATCCAATAGATGACTAACAATAAGCATTCACAAGGAATCACCGGTGCACAGACAAAGACCCATGATGACCATGATTTTCAATAGGCACATAGCCCATATAGTTAACAACATTGATAAAAATATGAATATAATAGTGAAATGAACGAATAAAATCTTGTGTCACTTTTCCCCAACCCCTTTTAATAGATTTAAATATGATTCAATTATATTTGTTTAATTTGTAATCAACTATGTTCACATGAGAAACATTCATACACCCACCCATCATGATAGAGAATTAAGAGAGACGAAGGGATCCCAAACTGGAGGAACAGATGATCAACACTTCCTTATTACACCAATGTAGGGAGGGAAAATGCAGTAGAAAAAACATCTAGAAAAAACATGATCCAGAATCGAAAACACAAGATTATGAATCTTTAGGGAAAAATAGGTTCAAGGATGTCTGGTATCATGATAAAGGAGAAGGAATTAAATGGGGGAGAGTCTTCTGCATTAAAGGATCTGATCTATGACTAGTGGGATATGAAACCATTTTAAATATTCCATTAATGGTGGATCATGACCAATACCATGTGCTTTGACTATTTAAAAGACTCTCGAGTCTTAAGAATTTAAAGATATATTTTATATCCCTTGAAAAAAATTTGAAACCACTTAAATATAGTTTTAAACTCAGTTTACATCAAAGGAAATGTCAAAGTGGCGTTATTGGAAAAACTGAAAAAATGTTGGAATTTGACAAACTATTTGAAATCAGTCACCATTGGGTGAGTCACTGGTTTGAGCTACTAGTGTGATTCACCATTGGCAAGTCATTGGTGTGAGGCACAGTTGATGAGATATAATCACAAGTAACATGTGCAATACACCATTGACGAGCTATCATTATGAGTCACTGGTGTGAGGCACCACTGACGAGCTACCATCATGAGTCATCAGTCTAAGGCACCACTAACGAGCTATCGTTGCAACCTACTATTAGCGACTCATTGGTGTGACCCACCATTACTACTCACTGGTGAGAACCACCATTATGAGTCACCGTTAGAACTAGAAAAACTGCATAGTGTTGGAATAAGTTTACTTTACCTCCCAGAACACCTCAAACACCATATTTTTACAATGTAATGGACAAAAGGGGTCCATGCCATTACAAGTACATAAAAAAATCACAATTAGATAACACTTCATTATATATACTAATACATCAAAAAAGGTATTAGGATATTAATTTATGTGAAATGATAAATTGATATACTGCACCTCAAGAAAACTAAATGTTCATGAGAAAAAAATACTCCACACATGATATAGAGTTGGTGGCTATGATAATTATATTAAAAATATTTCATAATTAACTCTATGTAGAGAAATGTGAGATTATTGTAGATCACAGGAGCCTAAAATATATATTCACATGATAGTATTATAATATGAGCTAGAAAATATGGTTAGGGCTAATCAAGGATTATAGATTCTCAATCCACTACCATCTTGGTAATGAAAATACAGTGGATGATGCTTTAAGTAGAAATAATACTACAGATTTTTCAATGATGATAATTGAGAAGGAACCAATCTTATTATACTTATAAAGAATGGACATGGAAAGCATAATAGAAGAAAAATCATCATTCCTTTTCAAATGATTCCTCAATAATCCCTTTTAGAGAACATATTGAATGGCCTATAAGATGATGTCAAAATTCAGAAGAAGGTTGAAGCGATTAGAAATTAGAAATCCCCAAAGATCAAAACTAATGAGGAAAGAGTTGTAAGATTTAGTTCATGGATATGAATACAATAAATTACTAAGATAAAGAAAGATATTTTGAATAATTCACATTGATAATCCCTTTCATCTACCTAGAGAGCACAATGATTTATCAAGTCCTCCTAGAGCACTATTTGTGGGAAAATATGATGAAGGGGATCATTGATTATACTTCAATGTGACTAGTATGTTAGAAAGTGAAGGATGCAAGGAAAAAAGTCTAGAGGGATTTTGAAACCATTATCCATACCATCATGAAAATTGGAAAACATCACCATGGAAATTTTCATTAGAAATCAAAATAAATATAATGGAAATAAAATCCATATTGGATTTTGTGGATTATATTACAAAAAAATACTCATGTTATTGGAATTTTAGAGGAATTAACATTCAATAAACTTGAATGAATATACATCAGATTAGGGGTGAAGCTACATGGGGTACCACTATTGATTTTATGCGATAATGATCTAATAATTAGCTTCCTGTTCCATAATATTATACAACATTCTCTAAAAAATGCGTCGAACTTTAGTACAACTTATCATCCTTAAACACATGGATAATATGAGTACACTATTTAGACATTGGAAGATATGTTGATTGCATTATCAATGGACATCAAAGGAGGATGCAATCATCATCTTCTATTGGTTGAGTTTTCTTAAAATAATAGTTTACACATGAGCATCCAAATGGATCTATATAAATAGATTTATGGGTATAAATTTAGAAAAAATGCATGTAGGTATAATGTTTGTGAACACAAGCTATTGGGACCAAAAATGGTAAAATAAATGGTAGAAAATGGGAAGACTATAATGTAGCACATAAGGGAATCCCAAAGTTGAAAGATGAGATTTGATGATAATCATCAAAGGGAACTAAATTTTGGACTTGGAGATAAATTATATCACCACATATCTCTACAGAAAAGATTTATAAGATTTTGAAATAAGTGAAATTTGTGTCCTAGGTATGTCATCCCCATTGATAATCTTGATCGTGTCAGATAAATGACCAATCGACTATCCATCCCACCAATCATCTGTCACATGCACGATATATTCCATGTATCCCTCTTTGTGAAGTAAATACGAGATATCATATATGCATTTCATTTAGATTTAGTATAATTGGAAAACGACATCTCTTATAATGAGTTATCAGTGAAGATCATAGACCATTAAGATTAAGTTATACACCACAAGACAACTCACCTAGTTAATTTACTGTGGAAGAACCATATGTATGAAGAAGAAACATGGTAACTAGAGGAAGTGATGAAGGAGATGTAACCTCTCCTATTTTTACCATAGTATATAAATCAAAATTTTTAGGGAAAATTTTATAATTGGGGAAGAATTTAATGAAACAGGATATTTTCAATGGATTTTCTATTCTTATAATTATGTTATGTAGAAAAAAACATAAATAACATATCGAAACAAATAAAACATTATTATCATAAATTATGTATGACACATTAGTTAGAAAATAATCCAATATGAATTCCAAATATTATAGTGTGACAATAAATTGAATATAAGAGAATCATAATAAGATATTTTGGATCTTATCAATCTTATAGAATGATGCAATCATGAAAAAATATTTAGAAATAAAAAATTATGGTAATAAAAAATATTAATTTTGAAGATGAAAGTAATTATATACACGAGATAAATTGAAGTGAATCAATAATTAATGGAATAAGTGGTATTTATAGGAAGTAGTGAACCTAAATGACAATTATAAATCTATCCCTTGGAATAGTAACCTAACATTGCAACAATAATATAAAAATTATGAACAGTAATCGGTCCATTAGTATAGTAACCTAACCTATGGAAATTTATAATAATATTCATATATCTTATAAAATAAAAATACGATATATTTATATCACGATACAAGTAAATAAATGTTTTTAAAATGTTAAATATGGTGTCATAACTTCTTTAAAACACAAATGTTTTATTTTCAAATTTATAATGAATATGATTTTTTAATATATAATTTATTTTTATAAATTGTATTCAAAAATTAAAGTTATGTTGCATTAAAAATGTAATATTATTTTATTAGACCATAAGTAATTTTTCAAATAGTGCAAAAATCCTATAAAATATTAAAATCTATATTTTTTGAATAATTAGAAATTTTATATAAAAATAAAATTTTTCATAATTTTTTTTATTTAAATAAAAAGGATTCTATTTTTGAAATCTACACATTGACAAATGGTTAGTTTGAATTTTTTGGTTTTTTCTAAAATAGTTTAATTTTTGGTGAATAGTGATATATGTTAATTTATGATATTTAACATTATAAGCATAATATATGAATTTGTGGGTCATGAATGATGTAATAATGCATTATTTATAACTACAATTCATTATTTACTGTATATAGTCATAGGAATCAATACTATTAAATGAATAGATCAAAAATAATAAAAAATTAATATCATAATAAAAAATACCCCTCTCCTGTAGTTATAAATACCACTGCTTATCGACACACATTATATTACTTGGATAAACCCAACATTCTATCTAATCTCTTCTCTTCTCTATTTATTCTAAAAATGAAATCATCGTCGGTGATATGTCGGTTAACCGCCTTTGTGGTGGATGAGTTTTATTTTCCAATTACTGCTTTCATGGATGGTTATAATTCACACAAAATTGTTTACAATGAACTAAATATATACATATATATATTATATAGTTTCTATAATTATTTAATTAATATATGGACTTAACATTATTTAAAATGAAACTAGTTCATGATGGTCCGAAAACCCATAAAAATAAACTAAAAATTTATCATCAACATTTTAACAAATGAAACGTCCTCCTACCATAATGAAAACTGATATATAGACCACATAAACATATTGATGTGCAATAATACCATATAATTTCAAATATTTAGTACAATTCTCATTTAACAAGACCATCCATTGATATACACAATTTAACCGACCATGAAACCATCTAATGAATGCTTCTAGAACGACGAAATTAGACTTTATAAACCATTAAAAAAGCCATCATTGAACTTAATAAAATTATCATAAATAAAATATATGTGGAATATATTCTTAATTAATTAAATAATTATTCAAATATGATCATCTAGGATATTAATAGCAAGTGCAGAACATATTTAGACATAAGCCAATGGATCTCTCTGAAACACCATTTTTCTTCTGGGTTATGATTTCTTTATCTAGTACCAATTTATTTCATAATTATTTTAATATAATTTGACTAAATTAAGTATATATGTTCCAAATTATTTATCTAGATCAATATATTTATTTTATGGGGGAATATATGTTTTAAAAAGTTCCCTTCATAATTATTGACCATAAGAAAACCTAATTAAAGGGAACTTCTCTATTTATTAACCATTATATAGAACACTCAATATAATTTTATAATCCACCAATATTTTATAAATTAAGCCATTTTATGATGAGAAATATTTTTATTTCATTTTTTGTTTTATGGAAATAATAATTCCTTTATCATCTATAAAAAATGTATTTTTTCCCTATAACTATGTTTATGTGGCACATTTCTAAGGTTTCACCACCACTCATTCTCATGACTTGACAACAATGGGATGCCATTATTCATGAACTATTCTTATTATTTCCATTATGAAAGTCTTGTAAGGATTTAATACCTTCTTTTATCGATACCATTTGATACACGCTTTTCTTATGCCTTATTAAATGATTATGAATCCCATTTCTTTCCATGGGTACCCATTATGTTTACTTCATATGTTTGATTCATTTTGTGGCCCACATATCCAAAAATATGTTATGAACAGTTTGCACAGATATCCTATATAGGAATTGGGTAATATTTCAATCTCATGAGAAGTTATGAATAGGATTAGGGAGTAAAACTATTCCGTTATGGGACTCTATCCACTATGAGATATAGTCATGGAAATTACATTAAATCATGTTTATATAATAACAAATATTGTTTCCACTTCCATATATTTCTATGATCATATGATTCCATGATCTATATGTTATACCTCCATATTTTTATTCATTGTCTATGCCTTTTATATTATAATGTGACGCCTTCTTACTCATGTTTTATATCTCATTTTATTGGTTATTCCCATATTGGGATTTTTATCTCATCTCTTATGACTGTGTTTTCTGTAGGTTATCCTTTGTAGTTGTATGAGCTATTTGGGTAGTTAAATGACCATTTGGAGATTAATATATTATTTTTAATTCAAGTTTTAATTTTTATAATTATGTACCAATTAATTCAAAGACACTAGAAATTTTAATCACTGGATTTTATTTCATGAGAAATTATTCTTGAAATGATATAAAAAAAATGTGTAATGGCCTAGGGTATCTATACACAGGGTTTTTAATTCATTAATATTATATCTTACATGATAATAATATAAGGATTAAAATATTTAAATTTGGATAATGTGTTTATTGAAATTTATATTAAAAAATGAGGTAATGTTTTCCCACCACCCATCAGTGGTATATTCTGATAAAAAGTCATCTTCTTGAGATAAATAATCTAAATACAAATATTTCAAATATGATATGGAAAAATATTTCACTGAAATTTTTTCCAATTAAATGGAAAAGTATTATTTAATAAAAAATGGATTTTCTATCATAGAAAGATATTATTTAAATACTACATTACATAAACTGATAATTGGAGTGTGTTTGTTATTGATAAGTTTAATTTTAAAAAATAAAGGGTTATACATGTCTATGATTAAATTATTTTTATAGTCATTATCATGAAATGTTTAATCTATTTCAGGTAAAGATAAATATATATGGTTATATTAATTACCATGATAAAGTGAACACCACTATCTCCTAATGGATTTATACATTTTAAAATGTAACAGGTAGATTACTTAATATCCTAAAAGAGTTAGAGGGTATGATGATAAATAAAAAGTTAATGTGTTATATTTATTTATAGTAAGAATATATATAACAAATTATCCTAAAATATTATATGATTTGTTTCCTCTGGAAATGGGGATGACCTTTTTTGTTTAAGGTTCAAACATTCAAATCGGTTTCTAATGGGTTTATTCTTAAAACCGGAAACATCCAATGATTCTATATCCATTTGGACCTACCTTCCAAAGGTATGTGCTCATTATTTGTGGACCGATGAGGATTAAGAATTTTCATTGGTCGAGAGGATGGGAGGTCGGACTCATCGCACCTTTTTGGGGAGAATTATTGTCTACTCCAGGACTCTCTTATAGATTTGAGTTATGTTCGTGAATCCTTATTAATTTACCAAGTATGAAAATGCGCTTTCCTTTAGATCTGACAATCAATGATCGATATTTATGAGATTTAGAGAATCTTTTATATGTATTTGAGGTTGTTTATCGATATAGAATCATCTGTATTTGTTATAGATTCTTAGTCAATGGTATCATTCAACACATTATATAGAAATCTCTTGGTCATTATGATAACCATACTAGTTTTAAAGCCACTCAGTGGGCCACTTGAAGTTTATGGTCATTCAGAAGGACATGGATTATTTTAGAGTTGGTATTGCACCCACAGATGGGCTACCTACGTATCCTTATTTAGAAAAGGAATCAGAACCCACGTAGTTTGAGTAAAGATGTATGAGTTTTATGCATGATTGATGGCCCACAGAAAGATTTCATTATTACTTTTACGCTCTAATCTCACGTGGGTCGTGCTCGGTGTGAGAAACAAGAGGTATTAGTAAAACTTGACAATTATTCCACGAAAGATGCAATAATAAGAAATAATGTGGGGATTATGTATGTATGACTGCCCAGATAGATGAGGATTGGGATTTACTTCAGGAAAGAATCCTGGGAACAAGGTCCATAAAGGTATATATGCTTTATGGAGATTTGGATATTTTACTTAGGGATTACTCCTGAGAAGGATGCCCAAATTAGAGGGGACTTAAGATTGGTTCTTATTCTTGAGAAGGAAGCCCAGATAAAAATAAATTAAGACTTGGGCTTACTCCTAAAAAGGAGGCCCATGTTAAGAGGACTTGAGACTTTGGGGCTTACTCCTAAGGAGGATGCCCATATTAAAGGAATTTGAGATTGGGGCTTACTCTTGAGGAGGATTCCCAAGTTAAGGGATCTTGGACTAGGGATTAATCCTGAAAAGAAGGTCCAGGTTAGGGAACTTGGGGATTACTCCTAAGGAGGATTCCCATATTAAAGATCTTCTCATTTTAAAGGATGAGGTTGAATTAATGAAATCTCTAACCTTAGTGACATAAAGATATGTAAATCACTAGGTTTTGAGAGATGTTCCATATAATTCCTTTCAGATAAGGAAGCCAACATAGGAACCATGCCAAAAATGTCTTTGAGGAGGGTTTTGAAGGCTAAATATTGAAAAGGAGAGGTGGATTTGAAAGAAAGAGTTGAATAGGCAGGAGGGGCACCCAAAAAGAGGTAGACGCGCAAGTCCTGTTGGGGTGCGCAAGTACTGGTCGCGCAAGTATACTTGCGCGACACATGTGTACATGTGCGATGGTTAACCCATAGGGTAATACTTGGGAGAGACTTAGCTCAAGCCCTTAGTATCATCCCTAAAGGAATCCAAAAGTGTGGCGCGCAAGTTTTATGGAAGGGATAAGGTGGAGCACAAGTGTCTTCATTTCCCTTAAGGGTTAGACACTTAGGCGCGCAAGTGTTGATGAATTTCAACACTTAGGCCTTGTTTCCCCTCTTTAGATCTTCCATTATAGGTAAGAAATTACCTTAGAAGTGTTCAGAAGACTTCTAGTAGAGACTAGGGCGCCGAGAGCTTAAATCTGACTTTTGGAATTTTCCATCCCCCAAATGGGGGGCCCACAAGGGGTATTTATATGATACTGAAGACCTTGGGTGAAAATCAAATAGGGCACACAAGTCACCTGTGCGGCCAATATGTAGCGCACAAGTATACTTGTACGACCATGATGAAACTTACACTGCCCATTCTTGAACAAATCCTTGTTCATGCCTTTGTCAATTTTTGATGTTTCTTCAAAGGATGACTTCTTTATGCTAAGGTATTCCCCTTTTTAGTCATTAGACTCTATGAAGGAATGGAGCTTCAAAAAAAGTCCCCCCTCAGAGTTGGATCCAAAAGGAAGGAGGATTTGACTCTGAGGTAAAGGAGAAAACAAAGGAACTGCGGTGCACAAGTTTTGAGCACGCAAGTGGAGGCGCACAGGTGAGAGCCATGCAGGGTACAACCTTGACCTATAAATATGTGGCCATTATCGTGCAAAGAAACCAGATTTCAAACCTTCCCGATCTCGCCATGCAGGTTTCTCTCATTGCGCAAGTGTCTTGATTTTCCGCGGTTCATTGCTTCTGTTCGTGTCGTGCTTCTGTAGAGGTAGTTTGACTTGCATGGTGATACCTGCGCGTCCAAACTTGCGTGACACAATTACACTTGCGCGACAATATTGGACTTGCGCGACTTAATGCATTATACATTTTTTCACTTTTCTTCACAAAATTTATGAAAAATAAACTTACTTAAGAGTTAATTATTCTAGCTTTGTGCAAATTAAATGGCTCCCAGAAGAATTAGAATGGATGATGAGCTGGCCAGCAAGCGAATTGATGATATGATGAACATTGTTGGTCATGATTACTATAATATCTGCTATAGTACTCTCCCATATCTGGCCATGTATTTGAAGAAGTATCATCTTAATTTCCCATAAAGTATTTACCTGCCTCTGTATGGGCATGGTCATCTATAAGAAGTCAACATTCCAGAGCCAAATAACTATCTTCTGCATTATTGGTTTCAGACTAACACCAATTTTTCTTTATCAAATGTATCAATTGAAGGATATTTTTTAAATACAGGAATAGTGGAGAAGGCCTACATAATGCATCACAGCCCTTGTTCCCCAGATCTAAAACCTCACAAACCTGAGCTTCGACCATATTGTTATCCTTCAATCTTCCAAAATTCTTAGATGAATCAATCCAAAGGCTGGAAGAAGAGTTAGGACTTCCATCCTGGAGGAGGTGTGAAGCTAACATGGATGTGGGAATATTGGGTGCGAAAAACTTGCGCAGAATTTGCTGAGGATCTGAAATGATCTGTAATAAATGAAGCCGTCTAGGCTGGGCAGACATACATTTACAGGAATGATAACTTTGTGTCGGATCTAATCAGCCACTGGAGCCTAGAAACCAATTCTTTCCATCTGACTCATGGAGAAGTAGGCATCAGTTTGTGGGGTGTCTATAAGATGTCAGAGGCTCCAATTTTAAGTGATATGTATGATGAATTCATCCCTCCCAAGGTGACTTGGAATGATTCAGAGAAGACTCCGACTTTAGCTCAGGAATTATTGAAAATTTCTACAAGATCAAGAATTACAAGACCCCCAAAACTCATTCTAGAAAGGATATTCATCCAGAGGAGTGGATGGATATGTTTCTTACCCAGAAGGAGGTGAAGGGGCTCACCTATACTCGTCCTACTACTTTCCCCAGAATAGAGAAGAGGGGTGCTTCTGGCACATTCTGGCCGACTCTAGAAGCGGGAGAATTTAAGAAGTGGGGGTACGAAGTGGATAAGATAATCCCAAAAAAGACTCATCTGGCGGGCTTATTAGCCTTGTGTCTTAGTGTTTATCTTCTACCAGTCATGGATTTAAAGGGAGGCGTCAGGCCAGATACCTTCATTGTGGCAGCCAAGTTGGCTGAGAGGAAAATGGTTGGGTTGGCCACCCCCATTTTGGCAAAGATTCACAGGAGCTTACTCCATGTATTTATAGGTAAGTCTCCTTTGAGAATAGTGGGGAAATTCCATGTTTTGTGGGGAAGTATCACCACTCATTTCAGGACATATGCTATACAAAATGGAGTACAGGTTCCTGGAAGTTCTTTCAGGCCATTAGTGCAGGCATTTTCTGGAATTGCTCCATTAGCTCTCAACATCTATGATATGAAGGTGATGCTGAGCATGTTCAAGGAATTCAATTTCTTTCCTTATGGAAACCCACCAACCGGGAATCTTGTTGATGATGGAACAGTCGACCTGGAATTGAGGTCATACATGCTGGCTTGCAGAGATGGTGTACTAGACACCAGGATTGATGAAGAGATTATATGTGAGGCCTATGCTCCATACAGATTTGCACACCAATTCAAGTGTCTGCAGCAGATTTTTGTATCCCCTTCTATGCATGTCAAGTCAGATCAGCATCCGATGGTTTCCCGAAAACTATGGTTGCTGACATCTGTGGAGAAGACTGGGGCAATGTTTGATCTACCAGTTGCTGGAGCGGTGAGTAATTTTACTACATGGTATGCCGAGAACTGGATAGCATCATACCCTGAAGGGGTAATGAATCATCCAGTTCATCAGGTGGGGAAAAAGAAAAGAACTATAGAGAAATAAACCCTTCATCTAGAAGGTGACTCTTCTACACCTGGATCTGATTCACCGGGTTCCTCACCCAGGGCTGACTCGCCGGATTCTCAAGATGGGGATGATGAGGCACGACATGTGTCAAATCAGCCTCATGCTAGATATAATCCTCCTATCAGAATCAAGATACCCACTCCATTGAATCTTAGTGAGTTACTTCATTGAGGCAATTTAATATCCATTACTTTATAGAGCAACAAGTTTCATTTTATTATTCTCTATCTGTGATTGAAGGAGTTAGAAAGAAGCTGAAGTCCTAGATTGTAGGACCCTCCTCACAACCTTCTGGTACACATGCTAAATATCTACAACCAGAGGCTTTCCAGACATGGTGGAGTTTATATTGCAATGCTAAAACTACCTGGCTAGATGTGTGTGAGGGGCTACACATCCCTGGAATAGGGAATCTTTAGGCCTCTACCGATATCTGTTTCGAGGATAACCCTGATGAAGTGCAGGCCTACATCAAAGGGATGGAGATTCTCATATATGCCACTGATGATTACATTCCTGTCACCAAGAGAGTGAAGGAAATGATATATCGTGGTACTACTGAGGGGACTGGTGCTTCCAGAGATGAGGAGTGGCAAGATTTAGTGGCTCCTGAAGATGTAATTATTTTTCAATATTTGATTTGTAACTTTATTCTAGTTAAAGCTTTGTCTCAAGGAAATTACTTTCTTCATCCTGCAACTTACAAAGAAAGGAACTGCTGAGGTTCCTTCACCATAGTATATCCCTGGTGGTACTACCATCAGGGCTAATGAATCTCCTCATGATCCGGGAAAGTTATCTCCAGGACAGCAAGCCATGGAGGAGGAGTTAGACATGGATCTTCATTCTCCAATTCCTATATTTGGAGATGATGATGTCATCACTCCCAAAAAGCCAAAGAAACAAAGACATCGAAGGAAGAAGTCCATAGCTCAATGCTTCATCAGTAGTGGTAAGTCCTTCAGATAGTCATGAGTCTTAATCCATGAAAATATTTCTCATACTTCTTGGGATTGTAGGGGATTATTCAATTTAACCTTTGAGGGAGAGGAATGACCCTCCTCTGAGGACGATAGAGGGTGATGGTGAGCAATTACAATTTCATGCTGACTTGGCTGCTCCTGGAGAAGAGCCAGTGTCTGTTCCCAGTACTTCCCCTACTTCTGCTACAAGGAGAGAAGAGCCTGCTTCTAGTAATTTAACAATGCTTCATAAAATATTGAATGAAAACATCAACTGACTTCCATTCTGTGATACTTTAGGTTTAAAACCTACACCAAAACATTTGGCAGCCACTGAACTGATGCTGTAATTTTATCTGAAGAAACTGTCCGGGGTCAGAGGCTACAGGATGATGGTCACCAAGAAGATACATCAAATGCTCCCACTAGTGAGACTAACCAAGAATCTGAGATATATTTGGATGAATTGATGAAACTTGGTGCATATTTTGAAGAAATTTTAGATCATGTTAAATTACCATGTAATTTAGAAGATTTTGGATGTGAGTGTTATCCTTCGTCCTGCTAAAATAACTTTTTATTACATCGCTGACCATGATTGGTTAAAATGTGTAGTTCCATCTGAGTAAGCTGCTGAACTGCCAATTCTCGAAGGGGGTATGGAAAACCCTACTATTGCAGAGACACTAGCTCAAGTAGAGCTGAACCCGGTAAAGCTTCCTGAAACTCATCCTGAAAATCCTGTTGAAGCTAGGAAAGATGGGGAGGAGCCTTCTCATGCTATTGATCTACCATTGGGTAAGAGATAACAATATTTCTGGAAATACTTAATTTTAAAGACAACATAATAAACTTTTTTTATCCTTTGGAACTAACCAAAAATTTCAATTGACTATGCAGGGCCATCAATTTCAGTGGCTAGATCTGGAGGTGAAACCTCAACCTCTACCCCAATGAGAATAGAAAGTGAAGTAATAAGGGTCAGGGGGGAAGGAGTAGAACATGGAACTTCTCTAAGTGCATTAATCCTATATTATATTCCCCCCTGTGACAGTGATGCTGAGTCAGACTTGGAAGTACAAAAGGCACTCCAGTTTTCACGACGCAAGGCATGGCAGAACATATGGAATATCATATATGAAGTGCCTTTAAAAGAGATATCTTTGAAGATCCCGTGACTGTCATCCCTATTCTTCATGTTGGGACTTGGTGGTTTTAGATATCAAGAGATCCATGCCGCGGTGAAACAAGTCATTTTATGGAGGGAGCAGGAGCAGAGGTACCATCAAGACCTGACCAGAGTGAGGCTGTTGGCCAATATCAGTGAATTTGAGGCTACAATGTCCCGAGTTGAGGCTGATCATGCTGACAAGTTGAAGGAGCTGAAGCATAAGACCAAGGAGAAAGTTGTCCAGCAGATGCACCTTCAGCAACAGTTAGATGTTGTTACTGAGGAACTTGACCAGCTTAACAATTCACTGGAAGGAGTTCAAACAAATGGTATGAAATCCATCGCTGGAGCAAAGAAAGCACTCCATCAATCTAAAAAAAGTGAAGCTGGTTGAGTTCATGAACTTCAAGTTGTTGCTGATGAAGCTCGGGATGCCGTAAATCAAATGAGGAGTTATGTTGAAAGTCTCTTGTAATCCATGAAAAAGAGAAGAGAATCCAGTCTGTGGATGTCCTTCTAACTCTTGTGCATCAATGAAAAACACTTTCATCTTCAATAATTTGTGCATGTATTCTTTTGCTACCTGCTTAAAATTTTTACCTAAGCCGATGGGCCTAGTAAGCATAGTTTGATTTTTGCTAGGATTATTATAAATAACCCTACAAACTTTGAATATTTTTATTTCTCAATATTACCTAAATCATACAAAATGTATGTTTAGAGAGCTAGGACTCGACTTTTGTTCAGAGTTCCCTTGTCTTTTGTGGGAAGTTTAAAGTCATGCACGTCAGAAATAAAAAGGATAATGTTTAATGTCGAAATAGCTTTGAATGAATGGATTAAAATTGACTCAATTCCTTGATAATTTATTTGAAAACATATTACCACACTCAAGTATGGGGGAAAACATGTAAAATATGACTTAAGAAATTTTGAATCTGAGGAATGATATGAAAAAAGGGCTAAAAGAAATTAGAAGAAGTATTTCCTAAGAGTGAAGTTACCATTATTTAAAAAACCCATTAGGGGGTTGAATTATACAGGGCCACCTAAGGGAATTGGATACATAGTAAAAAAATAGCATCTTTTGGATGACAGGTCTGTTATGTAGACTACTTATGCAAGGCCGCCTAAGGGCACATGCTACATAGTCAGAAAAAAGAACTCTCAGAAATTTTACTTTTCTATTGCTAAAAAGCCCGTGAAAGTTTATGGGGATTCAAATTTTCCAAAGCATAGAGTCTGCTGTATAGAGAAAGGTACTTGAATATGGAGAGGATATTTCCAATCAAGATTGTCTAAGAATTGGATGAATGTCGCTCCTGCGAAGGTCTGACAAAAACACAGGGAAGGGAAATATAAACCATAGAATTGAATACTTTCAGATCATGAAAAAGAGTATGGGACAAATATGTTAAGGATGGATATTTTTGCAGATCCCTACATATTGTCATTAAGACGAATAAAGACAAAAAGTGGTTTTCCTCCCAATAATGAAGTTACCACTATTTGACAAACCTGTTAGGGGGTTGAATTATGCAGGGCCACTTAAGGGCCTTGGATGCATAGTCAAATAATAGCATATTTTGGCTGACAGGTCCGTTATGTAGACTACTTATGCAAGGCCACCTAAGGGCACATGTTGTATGGTCAGGAAAAAGAACTCTCAAGTATCATACATTTTGTGACTAGAAGTCAAGAAAAGGGTTATGGAGATTTGGATGTATTTAAGGTTAGGAATATGACACATAAAAATGGGCATTGTCCAATGCATGTAGAGATACATAGACCAATGCTAACCATAATCACGTTGTGGCTGGGTCCTGAATTGAGGTGCTGGACTTCACTACGTATCCCATAATGATGGGAATCAAACCATACGTAGCTCTTGAAATACAGTTTAATGTCATGTGGGACGAGAGTGTAGGAGATCTTAGTTTAGTGTCATAGAGCTTGGACCAAGGGGGACTTTTCAGCCAAGGGACTGAAATTAGAATTTGGGGTTAGGCCCAAAGACTTGGGGCTGGATACGAGGGACACTCGAACGTTCCTATGTATCCCATAAGAATGGGAATCAAGCCACACGTAGTTCTTGAAATACCCTCTGTACAAATTTGATTCAGACAACTGAAGGGTGAAAGGGGACTTTAATGCAATGATGGTTTGACCCAAGATTAAGGTTCATCCATTTTCATGTATGAACGTAGTCTTTGGAATTTATCATGATTGGAGATCAATTTAAATAATGATTCCCTCTCAAGTGAGGGTGTCAAAGAATATTGTAGTTTATTGTCGTATAGGACAAAAGTATGAATAGTTTAAGGTCATATGCATGGACCGTGGTGAAACAATGTAAAAAATATTGGTTTTGGGGATGTCTTCATGAATCAACATCGTATGAGATGGAGGTGAACCGATGTGAAGAGATTGTTTTTGGGCTTGAACCTCGGGAGGTTGACTACATACCCAGCCTAGAAGTCAAGGATAAAAGTTCGCATAGTTCGATTGAAGAATGAATTGGTGATCAATTTGTACTTGAGGACAACCCGAAGATGGCGTTGGGACTTACGCATGGTTAGCGGCCCAGAAAGAGTGTTATGGTTGAAGTTTTCTCTAAGCTCACGTGATTCATACTAGGTGTGAGAAAAAATAGGTAGCAACAACCCTAACGATGCACAGTTTAATGTCATGTTGGACGTATAAGGGACTAGACACAATTTAACGTCATGTTGGACAATGGAGGGACTGTGCAGTTTAAAGTCTTGCAGGAAGGACTACACCGTTTAATGTCATGCTGGAAAAAAAGGGGAACAATAAAGTTTAACATCATATTAGATGACAGGGTACTGGACAGTTTAGCGTCATGTAGCTAGGATATATTAGGGACTTTTCCACAGTTTAACGTCATGTGGGATGAAGAGGTGCACAGTTTAACGTCGTATATCTAGGACGATGGTTATGTAGTTTAACGCCTTGCTGGACGTAAGGGACTTCTATACATTTTAGCATCATATAGCTTGGATGTTACAATTTAACTTCATGTTGGACGTAAGGGACTTCTGTACAGTTTAGTGTCATGTAGCTAGGACGTTACAGTTTAACATCATGTTGGACGTAAGGGACTTCTGTACAGTTTAGCGTCATATAGCTATGATGTTACAGTTTAATGTCATGTTGGACGTAAGGAACTTCTGTATCGTTTAGCATCATGTAGCTAGGATGTTACAGTTTAATGTCATGTTGGACGTAAGAAATTTTGTGTTACAGAAAATAATTCTTCAAGAATCTTGCATTAGTTGGAGTCGTGATGATTTCTCAATCCATTGAGATTAAAGAATAAGAACCATGGGAGTAGACCTTATGTATTGAGTAAGGTCCTTCCCACTTTGGCTCAAGCTTGGGAGGTTTCTTTCCCGATATCATTGGAGTTCTGAGAACCAATACCAATTCTCCTTGAATGAATGAACAAAGACGAACTTTTTTGTTGAAAGCTCATGCTATTCAATTCTGATAGACTTCCATGTGGTGTAGGGTGTACAATCTTTTTTCATATAATTGTTCCAATTAATTCAGTCACTTTTAAAATTGTTCATCTATAGATGACTGATCACAAATGGATACTCTGAGCAAAGGTAATTAAACCTCAATGGGAAAGACTGCTTCCGTTCCATATATCAATGAATATGGAGTTGACCGCGTAGCAGTGCGGGTGGTGGTCTGATAAGCCCATAATGCATGAAAGAGTTTATCAGGCCATGATTTCTTATCTTTATCCACCATCTTTTGCAGTATGTTTGAAAGAGTCTTATTGAAGGATTCTATTTGTCCATTGGCCACTACATGATACCAAGACAAATGGTTGGATTTGATGTTGTATTCTTGATGCAACTTCCTTACCTTAGATAAATAGAAGTTGGTGCCATTTTCCGTCATTATGGTATGAGGGACACCAAATATGGTAATGATATTAGACTTAATGAAGCTAACAATGCTTTTAGAACTAACTTCTTCGAGATGTATTGCCTCTGCCCATTTGGAAAAGAAGTCAGTAGCAGTAAGAATATAATTAAACTGCTTGGATGTAGCCAAAGGGTAATGTCCTACTACATCCATTCCCCATGTGGAAAATGGTCATGAGTATTTAACTATATAAAGCATCTCTGGGGGCTGATGAATGAATTTGGAACATACTTGGCAAGAATGACACTTCTTAGTGAAATCAACACAATCTTGTATCATTGAAGGCCAAAAGTATCCAAGCCTTTGAATTTGATCAGATAGTCTATGTCCAGACTAGTGGGAACCATAGACTCCTGCATGCACTTCTTTCATGATAGCCATTATCTCTTCACCATCAATGAATCTGAAGAGAATTCCATCAAAACCTCTTTTGTAGAGAATTTTTTCTAGGTGATCAGGGCTATCATAAAGAGTAAAATTGACCACACTTCTCCGGATTTTTTTTCTGGCCCTATCAGGTGGGAGTGTTACATTTTGAAGGTATTCCCTAATAGGTGTCATCCATCCTGTAGTATGACCATATGGTTCAGAAATGAGACTAATTTCATTGATTTCCTCTGTTCTTATTTGAACATAAGGTGAAATTGTATGATGGTGGGCAAGACTAATGATTGTCTCATCCCGATTTGGATTTTCCAGAGCTGTGGCTATATTATCCAGTGCATCAGCTTGGGCATTTTGTGATCGCGGGATATAAGAAAATGTCGATTCCAAAGGAAATTCCACCATTAACTCTATGACATAATCATACAAAGGGATTAAATCTTCTTTTCTGATGGCATAATCTCCATTGACTTTTTTGATTACTAGTTCTGAATCACCTTTCACCTTTAAGTGATTCACTTGTGCATGAAGTTCCAACTCCAATCCTGCGATGAGAGCTTGATATTCTGCTTCATTATTTGTACCAACTTCCTATAATAAGAAGGAATAGGGTAACACTGCCTTTTATGGGGAAATAAACACAATTCCTAACCCAACTTTGTTGAATTTAGGATCTTTCATTTTCTTCCCTGTTGGACTTCTGAAAGCACCATCAAAGTAAATTTCCCATGTTTGAATATTAGCTTGAATAGAGAAGACTTCCTCATCAGGGAGTTCAATATCTAAATACGTATCTTCTACTGAAGGGTGTTCAGCAAGGAAATCATCCAAAGCTTGGCCCTTTATTTCCTTTTGAGACACATACTAGATATCAAATTGTTGCAAAATAACTGCCCACCTTGTCAGACGTCCGGTAAGCATTGGACAACTAAGGATGAATTTAAGCGGGTTATTGCAAGATACCAATTGGACCTCATGATTTTGTAGGTAGTGTCTCAATTTCTGAACTGAAAATATTAATTCTAGGAAGCACTTTTCAATACTTGAATATCAGGTTTCTGCTTCAAGCATAGTCCGACTAAGATAGTAAAGGCTGTTTTCATTCCCAGCATCATTCTTTTGGGCATGAAAGGCACCCAATGATTGCTCTAAAGCTGTCACATAAAGAATAAGTGGTCTTCCTTCAATAGGTGACATTTACATCGGTGGAATCAAGAGATATTTCTTGATAATATTGAATGCTTCTTGAAATTCTTCAGTCCACTGGTAAGTGACTCCCTTCTTCATCAATTTGGTGAAGGGTAAACTTTTTCCTTCCAAATTGATAATGAAACGCTGAATATAGGCTAAATGTCCTTGAAGTCCTCTCAATTACTTTAAAGTTCGAGGAGGTGACATACCATGGATTGACCTTTTCTTCTTAGGATCGACTTCGATACTACAATGGCGTACAACCAAGATGAGAAATTTTCCTGAGGTTACCCCAAAAGCACATTTTAAGGGGTTCATCTTCAAATTATGTTGTCGACATTTGTGGAATATGATTTCCAAATCAGCCAAGTGATTAGAACATTGTCTGGATTTAACCACCAAATCATCCACATAACATTCAACAAAATTCCCTAAAAACAGTATGAAGATACGATACATGACACACTGATATGTTGCGCCTACATTCTTCAGGCCAAAGGGCATTACCCTATAGAAAAACACACCCTGAGGGGCTCTGAAGGCTATAGATTCTTCATCTTCTAGAGCCATTAAGATTTGATTATACCCTAAATATCCATCCATGAAGGAAAGTGCTTAACATCCAGCTATTGCATCAATTAAGAGTTCTATGATTGAAACTGGAAAATCATCCTTGGGACAATGCCGATTAAGATCTCTGAAATCAATGAAAACTCTAATTTGTATGTTCTTCTTTTTCATAGGGAAATTATTAGGCAACCATTTGGGATATTGAATTTCTCTGACAAATTTATCTTTGATAAGCTTATCCACTTCAGATTCAATTTTGGAAGCATAAGTTGGGTATGTTCTTCTCGCATCTTGCTTAAATCCTCAATGTTCTTCTGGAAAACCCAAACGATGAGTAGCAACATCAGGATCAAGCCCTAGAATTTCTGTATAGTTCCAATAAAATATATCTCGATTTTTCTTAAAAATGAAATATACATTACCTGCTCTTCAAGAGTCATGGATGCACTAATTAAAGTGGTGCGTGGATCTTCTTTTGTACCCAGATTTATTTCTCTGAGTTTATCCACAGTGGTAGAAATACAATCTTCAAAAGCTGGAGGAGCATCTTTGAGATCTTCCTCTTCTTCTTCAACACGTATTATTTCTTCCGATTCTACTTGCATAGTATTTGATGAAGCAGAATTTCCAAGATCAGGAGAGATGCTAAAATTTGAACATCTTGAAGAAGATGATACCATTTCTGACCCTATTGATGATGAAGGGTCTTCCTTGGGAAATAAAGAGGAGATTATGGATTGAGAATCGACATCATTGTTCATATTTGACATTGCTATAACTTCTTCTGGCCTGGTTGACTAAGTATAGAATTGCTGGATTTTAGCAGATAAAATGAAGACATATCCATTTGAGCTTTCATCATTGCTTGGTGAATCACCAATTTCTCCCATGCTGTCTGGCTTGATTGCCATAATTGACATTATGGAAGTTTCCATAAGAGTATTTTGATTTGGGTCTATCCTGTCAATTTGAATGATAGGCAACACATAATCTATACTCACATGTATGAATGGGTTTACTGTAATCTTTTCCAAATCATATGGAGCATTAAATTTGGTAACCTCCCTTGTTGTGGATTTATCCTTACCCTCCATGTGATAGAATTCTGCCTCAATGTATTGCAATTCACATGTTTTGAATGAGGATTTATCACTATACAATGTCCCAATTTGAAAATTGAAACAATATTTGAGACATTGATGGTATGATGATGGTATAGTCACATGTTGATGTAGCCAAGGTCTTCCTAGAAAAATGTTGAAAGCTGTGTCATGACGAACAAACATGAAATCTAAATTGGATACAAGATCTCCAAACTGAGTTTTGAGTGTGATCTCACCCATAGGTTCTTGTTCATTTTTTATCATATCCTTGCAACATCAAAGTAGAAGGAGATAAATCAGATTCGGTGAGGCCCAATCGAAAAAGTGTACGAATAGGGATGAGGTTGAATCCTGAACCATTATCAATGAAATCTCTTCAGATGTCTACATCATTGAACTTTCCAGATAAATACAAAGGTCTAATATGTCCATGCACAACATCATCTTCATCATCATCTGTAGAAGATATCACTGTATGGAATTCTGCAGAATCATTCTCTATATGGAAGACTTCAGCCGCAACAATTTCAGTTTGGAATTCATAAGGACTTGACAAAGCCTCAATTAGTGCCTCCCGAAGATCCTTTGATAGATTTAAAGCATCCAGAATTGATAACTTGGCCGGTACATGGGCCAAATGCTTCAAGACATCATACTTTTGGCCCAAAGGTCTACGTTTCCCAATAAGAACATATGGCTTCATAGGTGCCTTAGAAGTTGATGCTTTGAGAGTAGATGCATCTTGTATCGGGGTAGTTGTTGGAAATACTCCTGGATTTGGAAGATTAGACCGACTAGGTCTATTTACTAGCTGAATAGAAGAAGGTGTAACTTATAACCGATCTTCCAAAATAACTATGCCAGGACTGAATCTGCCATGTGTGGAAGAACTTTCTTGTTCTTATTGAGCCTGCTAAAGGGATTTTCTATGAGTATCTCCTGCATAAATGGTTCTAGCAGGGGTAGAATTGGAATAGTGGCTTCTAGGATATCCACTTTGTAACACCCTGAGATTTTATGAAAAATATTCTTTTAATTTCATTAATGTCTTGTGTTGTATTCTACACCAAGATTACCTTGCGCTATACGCAACACCGTATTAGCTTGCAGTATACGCAACACTATTCTTGGACCGTGTTACACACGATTTTGATAATAGTTATTCTACGCAACATTGAGTATATATATATATATATATATATATATTAAATGTATAAATGAAATATGGTTGGATTCTGTAATACGAAACAACGAAGGATTCTTTCACAACACGCAACCCTGACTTGGCTTGCATTACATGCAATCACGACCTTCCTCGATAGCGTGTGTTGTACGCAATACCGGGTTTTAATAAACAATGATATATTATTATAATATTGTCATGAACTAGCCGTTATGAATAGTATTAACTAAATTTTGAATTTTATAACATTATTATTCATCTTACACATTTTCTAGAACATTTTATAAGAACAAAATAAATTTTTCAGGTAAAATAAGTATTTTTAAAAAAATGCAGTTTTGCCACCTTTTGATGGCGCACCCACTTTAAATATAGTTTTTGACATGTTTATATGTTCAATTTGACAAAATAAAATTCTTCTTTTGAATCAGGATGTAAAAATTTACATTAGATAATGTTTTGATATTTTTCCGATAACTTTTATATTTTAATGAATAGTAAAAACACGCTATATTTTAATTAAAAACAACTTTTTTCATCGTACTATCTTATGTGGTTAAATTATAATATTGAATGGTTTTCAAGTATAAATAGAATATATTTTTACCATTTAATATAATGAATGTCATTAGCATTGATTTTACCTTGAATTCGTAGGTTAAATCAATTCAATCTTTTGCAATGTTTTAAACAAAAACCCGTTTTTATTCGACAACGGGATTAATTTTAATTTAATTTCTGCAACTTCTGTTTATTGAATTTTAAAAAATGGATTCCATATTTGGAATCAGTGGGTCCAAATTATGTTAATAGGCTACTTTTTATTTTTGGGAATTATGAATAGTAACTACGGTAAATTTTATTTACCATAGTTAAAGGTAAATCAGGTAATTAAGGGTAAATATAATATTATAAAATTACCCTAACACATGCCAAAAATCTATTTGATGGCTAAAAGTAAACCCATATCAACTAAGGGTCGGATTAGATTCATTTTATGGACTTTTGGCCATGAATATAATTTAATTATTATTAAAACCAAAGAAAGTGACAACATGTCACTCTCTTAAATCTTATAAGTATAATAATTTTAAATTAGTGATAAACATAATAAAATTTCGAACATGAATAGTCTCCAGAAATCTAACAAAATTATCTACATCATGAGAATTTATTTAGAATTTTTTGGGATTAAATAATTATCATTAATTGTGACACAATAGTGATGCAGAAATTATTTATCTAGTGAAAAATTAAGAATATAGTTTTTATTAAACTAATAGTGACCATAAAAGGCACAAAACCCTGACCAAAACTTATTGGTCATGTAAATGGAAACTATAATCATCCAATGGTCTAATATTTGACCATTTGGAGTCTTATACAAGCTATTATGACACTTATATTATTTTATTTTAAATGATGCCAAAGTTGTCACCTTCATAATTTAATAAATATAACAATTTAAATATTGTGATTTTAAGATGATAAATTCGAGTACAAGTATTATTGTGAAAGTTAATATATTTATCTTCATCATAGGATTTTATTTTAAATTTTTATACAACAAATAAGTATATTAAATAATTATACAAAAATGATGTAGTAATTATTTTATTAAGAGATAAACCAAATAAATGGTTTTAAAAATAATAAAATAAATATTATATGAACTATTTAATGTGATACAATAATTTTATAGGTACATATGACCTTTTATTAATATATTAAAGCTTTTAGTTCGAACATATCTTCTGTATATTTTTTATTTAAATTCAAATAAATGAATAGTGTCAAAATTGACACTATTGTTATTTTACAAAAATAACATATTATAAAATTGTTTAAAAATTATAAATTTATATTTATATGGTCTATAATGTTATAAAGTAAACAATTATGGAAAATTCACAACAAATAAGTAATTATTTGTTATAATTTAAAATTTAGAATTTTATTACCACAAATAAACTTAAATAGATTAAATAAGGATAAATCAAAATGATAAGGTTTAAAATAAGATACAAACATGTCTAAATTTGATTGGTTGATGAGATTAAAACCCTATCTCATCTAATCTTAGAATATGAGTCATTTTTGGAGGTTTTTAAGTGGGGTTAGATTTATTATAAATTAATATTTTTAAGAATTCCTAAGGTGCCCCTCTCCTCCCTTATAAAAGGGCACCTCCTCCCCCTCCTCCTCACACCAATTTGAGCACTTAAGCTCGGCCAACCCCTGCCATTTTCTCTTCTCCACTTTCCTAGAATAATCCTAGAGGTCCTGGTCTTCTTCAAAGACCAATCCTAGTTCCCTAAGTGAAGGATTCAAAGAGGCATTTCAAAGAAGAGGTAATATCCATTACCGATCTTTTCAATTTCTTTCTTCTTCAACTTCTTCTTCTTTAGTTGGTTCATGATAAAGTAATAACATCAGTATTACTTACATAATGATATGTTATTATGAAACAACTCTAATTAACCTTCTATCCATCCTACGGAAAAAGGAAATCACCGCGCGTGCGTACGTACAGAATACCGTCTCCACGCCGTGGTGTAATCTATTTTCCGCCACCACCTTAATTGGATGGGTATAATGGTTTAATGAGTAACTATATATGATTATTATAAAGTGATATTGATACTGAAATAGTATACATACACTTCAACACAATTCCACGACCATGGGAACGATATCATCGCTCGTGCGTACGTACGGACTACCATCTCCACGACGTGATGAGATTCATTCTCAATGATTAACCATTCATGAATGATTATAAAGTATATATAATATGTAACGCCCCGACCCCAGCTACCCAGAGCCGGTGCGTTACTTCGTAACATTGGCATGATCACAAAAGATCAAGTCTCGAAAGACCGATTAGTTTAGTAGCCTTGGAAACACTAGATACATTTGTACACGTTACATTACATCATAAAGTGAAAAACTACAATAACAAAGTCTCCATAGTCCACACTCATATCCTCTTCTGACTATCCCTGCAGGTCATTCATAAAATACTTCTTCACATCCTGGAAAATATTAAAACATTGAAAGGGGTGAGCTCAGATGCTCAGTAAGGATAACAATAATGCGGAAGCTTTCATAAATAATCATTAACAATTAAGGCAATGTATAAATAAAACAAAAGCCTTTTAAACATGAACTTCAACATAATATGGCAAAAGTAAAATGAGATAATGCCATTCACTTCTTCACATGGATATTCTACTGGTCGAATAATCACATGCAATAACAATAACCACTTTCATAATGAGGGAATGTATAATGCCGGACATTCTGAAACATTTTGTCAAGGCCTCGGCCAAGACATCTAAAATGATTAAGGCCTCGGCCAAAACCATAAATCAAATTGGGAAAGGGCCTCGGCCAATTCCACGTCTAGTTGTCTCATGAGACCTACCGATGCAATTTTTTAGAAGATACTTACGTTTAAAATTGCTCAAATATACTCCAGTGTTTTTCTAAAAACATTATGCAAGCTTCTGAAAACAAAATAACTAATTCTGAGACTTCTCGACTAATTACAGGCCATGATGGGTCCATGCCCAATCCCTTCCTGACTACCACACTCGAGAGTCGGGTTTTCTGAAAACATGTTTAAGCTTGCGTTAAATACGTATACATTTGCACTGGATTTTCATATATTAGAGAGAAATATCTCTTTTTTGAAATCATTTAAAAATCACATAATTATAAAAGAAAACCTTTTGAATAAATGTAAAAGTCAAAGGGGTTTATACACCGTATAAAAGAAAGTTGTGTATAAAACCAAATATGCCTCAATGAAAGGAGATTGAGATGAAGTCCTTAAAAAGATATTTTTTTAAAATAAAATAGATCTATTATGTGTATTCACTATGAGTACACATAAAGAAAGTACAAATACATGATAGGACATAATAATATCATGACATAATTTGAAAGTAGGAGATTAACCCAAAGAATGGAAATTGGGTTAAGAAATTCCCTTACCTCGTGTCTGACTTGACTCAACCGTTCTTTAACCTCCTGAATAATAAACTAGAGTTAATATATACCTTATTAAGAACCATTTTCAATTTCATTATCCTTATTATATCACTTATTACAATGATATGAACATTATGTAATTATTTAAGTTAATAACGGTCGTTTTGTCGATCTTTGGTACTTGAGTCAACAATAAGCTTCTTATAATTACAAGTTGTTTATGTGGTGAAATATCCATTATATCCAGAATTATATTCATGATTTAGATGTCATATATATATTATATATCCAGTATATACATTCATTTATAATATTACGTAACATTTAGAGGTAAGAAATGAAATGCACCGTTCATGGAGACGGTAAGCCGTACGTACGCATGAACGCTACTTTCATTTCAATTTCATATTTAATGGAACTAAATCATAATGATATAAATGTATAATATAATTCCAGTATAATATAGTTTATAATACCATTTACTCCATCCTTTATACATCCCACATATGGCATTAACGATTCAAATCACTTTGAGGGGGCGGTAGTCCGCACTTCCTAAAATGAAATTATCGCGTTTACCCATAATGGAAATCATAAAGTATGCCATAAATGAAAAATACAGAAGCATAAGAAAAACATAAACATAATATATATATTATATATGAAAATAGTTTCATCAAAATGGCCACCATTATAGGTGTTAAAAGAATTTGAACAATCATCGTTTCGGGAGGCAGAATTTCGCCATCCACGGAAACTGTATGTTCTTTAACCATTAGATGTAGGTGTGTGTAAGTGTAGCTCTAATCCTTCTTATAACAACATCTTAGTATATTGAGGATACTGGTGTTGTTACAAAAGAAATGATTAAAAAGAGTTTAGGGGGTTGGAGAAGAAAAATAAAACAAAACAACATTAGAAAAGACATTACCTCAAAATCGGGTAGCGCTTTTTGATTTGAGCCAAAGGCTTCTTTGGGAAGAGTTCTGCCCAATTTGAGGCTTATATGAGTAAGAGAGGGATGTTGGGAGAGTATTTGGGCAGAGGTTGGCCGAGCCAAATGGCTTGAAGGTGTGAATAAGGTGGGAGAGGTGGGGGCCTTTTATAAGTGGAGAGGAGGGGCTCTTTTGGAAAGATTGAAATGTTACATTATTTACACAATGCTTTTCGGATTCTAAAGGTCCCACACTTATATAATTAGAGGATAAGGTGATAAGGGTTCTAAATATACTCATCCAATTGGCTTTGGACAAGTGTAAGCCTTGGATTTTGCATTATCTTCTCATTTTATTTAAATCGTTAAATAATGAGGTCATCACTGCATCATCATGATGTCATAAATAATTTAATTTATTTAATGTATAAAAATTATAAAACAAATACTATGATGTAGTAAATCTTTTTATCTTTCTAATGAATATTTATAATCTAAATTTGGACTTGTGTAACCCCACGTAAAAATTGTTTTAGTAAAACATTTTATGTTTGTGTCATTTTTTACTTTAACATTAAATAAAAGGTATTTATGTCATTTTCTAACTAAAGTGGCTCCATGGGGTCCCTAAGTTGACCCATGGGTTGTCTTGGTCGGCCATGACTCATCCAATAGGAGTAGGACAAGTGTCAAGCTCATATCATATTAATAAAACATTGTTTTTACCTTAAACTACACTAATTACCTCTAATCGCGATTAAGAACTTAAAAGTTACTATTCACCAAAAAATTATTTTGATCTCATTGAACCACATTTTACTTCTTAATGACAACCATGTATGTCGGATTTTTGAAAATCAAATCACAGAAGTGGTAATATTTCATTTAAACGAAAAATCAGTTATTTAACTACCACTTAGTGGTTTCACTATTCATCAAAAATTGAAGTTTTTCAGAATAAGGCCAAAATTTCACCCTAAGCTATAATTGATATTCCGAATTGAAAAATGATGTCTATTTTACAAAATTCCAAACATATTAGTTGCATTAATTAATTTTATAATTAATTCCCGCTGTCACAACAAATAGCGTGTTTTTAAGAAACAATTTATATCAAAAGATTGGCAATTGTTTATGTCCAATTTCAATGTTAAATTAATTCTAATGACCACCATTGGATAAAATGGTAAAAATATATTCTAATTATACCTTAAAAACACTAAATAGTATAACTTATCACTATAAATTATTTTGATTAAAAAAGTTGTTTTAAGTATTTTTCACTATTCATAAAAATTTGGAAGTTCTCGGAAAATTACAAAAAATTCAACATAGGCTAATTTCAATATTAGGAATACAAAAATGAAGTCCATTTTGAAATATAAAATTTCTATAATTTTAAAAAGTGGTTATTACTATTCATAACGGCTACTTTGATTAGTCGCGGTGTTTTAGAACTCGAACATGCGTACAATGCAAGCTATTGCATTATTGAAAGAGAGGCGTATCGTGGAAGCTCGGGGTGTTACATTCTCCCCTCCTTCAATAAATTGCGTCCTCGCAATTTGAAATTCTTCTTTGAAAATAAAAGGTTGAAAAGAGAAAATACCTTTGAGGAAAACCCATATCGGAAATAAGGCAAATAAAATTTAGCCTTAATAAGAGGGAAATGGAAATAAGAAAGTCACCACCAAATCATGATCTCGATAAGGAGAACATTGGTGGCAATTAGAGACATATAATTTGAGGAAAAACGTAAATATTTGTAGGGATTGATTGAGGTCATCAATCACAATCAACTGTCAAATTGAGGGCCTCAAAGCCTTCAATCTATGTTGATTTAAAATATCATCAGTTCAACAAAACATAAGTTATTAGGATAACACATTTTTTTTGTTTTAATATCCCTTTACTAAAGTTTAAGAATTAATTTATTCATTGAATAAGAGATAGGTATATATATATATATATTTATGCTTGACAATTAGAGTTTCAACCTTCAACTCATCTTTTACTCAAAAAGGTAATAGAACTCAAAAATATTATACTTATCCTAATTGTATAAGGTTCAAAATGTTAACACATACCATTTAGATTAGTAAAACTATTTTGTAATAACCAGGGACTTCTTGTAGGCTAGTGGTAGGAAATAAAGGCTTGTCGCACTATGGTTGTGGGTTCGATTCCTGCAGCTGTGTCCGACGCGACGGGTTATTCCCCACCCTGAAGGTTGTCCTTTTCCTAAAAATATAGTACTATACTATTCCAAAAATAATCTTCATAAATGTTTTAACCTTAAACAATACTATCCAAAGTTCAAATTAATCCACTCCAACCTTTATAGTTATCCAAAATACCTTCATCCAGACTTTCTCTAAAAGGTCTCTAAATTCCAAAATCAATTGTAACATCAGATTCCCCAAACAAAGAAAAGTTTCTCTTATTGTCACATACTAAAAATATGATTACCTTAATCATATTAAAACCTTACTGAAATCAAAAAGTACTGCAGTACAATCCTTATATAGATCACATTATTCTAATAACCAGAATATAATCCATGAGTCCAAAAGCACCAATACATTAGTTATTCTGTTTCAACTGTAGTAATAGCATAAGATTGTCCTTGATCCCTTGGCCTTTTCTGAGGTAAGTTTCCTTGACGCTTAGGACATTCATTTGCATAATGACCCATTTCTCTACAATTGTAGCATTCAACATTGACAGCCTCTTTCTTTCCCTTGCAATCACGAGCCTGGTGACCCTTTTCTCCACATTTATAACAAACTCCCATTCCTTTTAGGCAAGTACCAGGGTGATTCTTCCCACAATTATCACATACTGGAAAATCCTTCTTTCCCTTTTTCCCTTTATCTGTCTCTTGTTCCACCGTTCTCTTCTTCTCTTGCTTTACTTTGTTGTCATAAGACTTAGAGAATTCCTTTTCTGTCTTGATAGCACACGAGACAATATCTTCGTATGATGAGAAGGATTGTGATACCAAAGCTCGACGGAGAAATGGTTTTAACCCATCAAAGAAACGATCAATCTTACTCCTTGGGTTACGTATATAATCGGCAGCATGCCTCGCTAACCTTGTAAAGTTAGCCTCATACTTTGCGACATTCTCATCCTCCTTTTGTCTCAGACTCAAAAATTGCCTTTCCATATCTGCTCGATGGTCACGAGGAAAGTATTTTTCTAAGAAAAGCTCTTTGAACTCCCTCCATTCCATACTCGATACGTCGTCATCTTCCTTTGTGTTTTGAATCAGCGACCACCACTGATCGGCATCTCCAGTGAGGCGGTAAACTGCCATGACAACATTCTCCCTTTCACTACTCCCCAGGGCATGGAATATTTTCTCTAAGGAATTTATCCATTGCTCAGCTACTATAGGATTTGTACTCCCATTGAAGGTTGGCGGTTGTTTCCTCATGAAACGGTCTAGCATTGATCCTCCACGTTGCGGATCAGGGTGCTCCATACGAGTAAGGTTGTTATTCATAACCTGCGTGAGTTGTCCCAGTATGGTGAGAAGCTGATCAGCACCAGTTGTATCACTAGCTCCACCATAATTATCCTGAGCAGGAGGGCAATCCCTACACGGAGTTCGTGCATTGATACAGTTTCCATTCCTTCTACTAGGCGCCATTTCTAAACAATGGCATAAACTAGATTAGTTTATGAATCAAAATACATAATTCCATACTTGTAAAACACTTAACATAAATTGAACTAATTATGGATATAATCCATAATTATAAAAATGTATTCTTTGAGGAAGCATATACTCGTAACCCTTCATAGTGGTTTGTAAATAAAATGAGAATTATCCTAAGCATATCCCCCGGGAGTGTCGTAACCAAGAGTGCAGCAAGGCCCGTTGTCGTGCACCAGTTCCCGTTCGAGTCTAGCTCAAAGCGGTGTTTTCGGGTTTTACCTCTAGGTACATCTGTGCCAGAGCCGCCTCTACCTGCTCGTATCCAGACAGGGATGTATTGCTCGGAAAAGTCATAACATCTCTATAATACCAAAATTCTAGGAAGTTCTTCTATACTAATCCTCAAAGTCTATCTTCAGGCTATGTGCTCTAATCAGAGTTTATCTAAATCTAGCTTCCAAGGTTAGTACTAAACTGCCTCTGATACCAACTGTAACGCCCCGACCCCAGCTACCCAGAGCCGGTGCGTTACTTCGTAACATTGGCATGATCACAAAAGATCAAGTCTCGAAAGACCGATTAGTTTAGTAGCCTTGGAAACACTAGATACATTTGTACACGTTACATTACATCATAAAGTGAAAAACTACAATAACAAAGTCTCCATAGTCCACACTCATATCCTCTTCTGACTATCCCTGCAGGTCATTCATAAAATACTTCTTCACATCCTGGAAAATATTAAAACATTGAAAGGGGTGAGCTCAGATGCTCAGTAAGGATAACAATAATGCGGAAGCTTTCATAAATAATCATTAACAATTAAGGCAATGTATAAATAAAACAAAAGCCTTTTAAACATGAACTTCAACATAATATGGCAAAAGTAAAATGAGATAATGCCATTCACTTCTTCACATGGATATTCTACTGGTCGAATAATCACATGCAATAACAATAACCACTTTCATAATGAGGGAATGTATAATGCCGGACATTCTGAAACATTTTGTCAAGGCCTCGGCCAAGACATCTAAAATGATTAAGGCCTCGGCCAAAACCATAAATCAAATTGGGAAAGGGCCTCGGCCAATTCCACGTCTAGTTGTCTCATGAGACCTACCGATGCAATTTTTTAGAAGATACTTACGTTTAAAATTGCTCAAATATACTCCAGTGTTTTTCTAAAAACATTATGCAAGCTTCT
This sequence comes from Viscum album, assembly GCA_963277665.1. Lineage (NCBI taxonomy): Eukaryota > Viridiplantae > Streptophyta > Magnoliopsida > Santalales > Viscaceae > Viscum > Viscum album. The sequence continues at coordinate 113,086,364 of OY728135.1, forward strand.
GAAAACAAAATAACTAATTCTGAGACTTCTCGACTAATTACAGGCCATGATGGGTCCATGCCCAATCCCTTTCTGACTACCACACTCGAGAGTCGGGTTTTCTGAAAACATGTTTAAGCTTGCGTTAAATACGTATACATTTGCACTGGATTTTCATATATTAGAGAGAAATATCTCTTTTTTGAAATCATTTAAAAATCACATAATTATAAAAGAAAACCTTTTGAATAAATGTAAAAGTCAAAGGGGTTTATACACCGTATAAAAGAAAGTTGTGTATAAAACCAAATATGCCTCAATGAAAGGAGATTGAGATGAAGTCCTTAAAAAGATATTTTTTTAAAATAAAATAGATCTATTATGTGTATTCACTATGAGTACACATAAAGAAAGTACAAATACATGATAGGACATAATAATATCATGACATAATTTGAAAGTAGGAGATTAACCCAAAGAATGGAAATTGGGTTAAGAAATTCCCTTACCTCGTGTCTGACTTGACTCAACCGTTCTTTAACCTCCTGAATAATAAACTAGAGTTAATATATACCTTATTAAGAACCATTTTCAATTTCATTATCCTTATTATATCACTTATTACAATGATATGAACATTATGTAATTATTTAAGTTAATAACGGTCGTTTTGTCGATCTTTGGTACTTGAGTCAACAATAAGCTTCTTATAATTACAAGTTGTTTATGTGGTGAAATATCCATTATATCCAGAATTATATTCATGATTTAGATGTCATATATATATTATATATCCAGTATATACATTCATTTATAATATTACGTAACATTTAGAGGTAAGAAATGAAATGCACCGTTCATGGAGACGGTAAGCCGTACGTACGCATGAACGCTACTTTCATTTCAATTTCATATTTAATGGAACTAAATCATAATGATATAAATGTATAATATAATTCCAGTATAATATAGTTTATAATACCATTTACTCCATCCTTTATACATCCCACATATGGCATTAACGATTCAAATCACTTTGAGGGGGCGGTAGTCCGCACTTCCTAAAATGAAATTATCGCGTTTACCCATAATGGAAATCATAAAGTATGCCATAAATGAAAAATACAGAAGCATAAGGAAAACATAAACATAATATATATATTATATATGAAAATAGTTTCATCAAAATGGCCACCATTATAGGTGTTAAAAGAATTTGAACAATCATCGTTTCGGGAGGCAGAATTTCGCCATCCACGGAAACTGTATGTTCTTTAACCATTAGATGTAGGTGTGTGTAAGTGTAGCTCTAATCCTTCTTATAACAACATCTTAGTATATTGAGGATACTGGTGTTGTTACAAAAGAAATGATTAAAAAGAGTTTAGGGGGTTGGAGAAGAAAAATAAAACAAAACAACATTAGAAAAGACATTACCTCAAAATCGGGTAGCGCTTTTTGATTTGAGCCAAAGGCTTCTTTGGGAAGAGTTCTGCCCAATGTGAGGCTTATATGAGTAAGAGAGGGATGTTGGGAGAGTATTTGGGCAGAGGTTGGCCGAGCCAAATGGCTTGAAGGTGTGAATAAGGTGGGAGAGGTGGGGGCCTTTTATAAGTGGAGAGGAGGGGCTCTTTTGGAAAGATTGAAATGTTACATTATTTACACAATGCTTTTCGGATTCTAAAGGTCCCACACTTATATAATTAGAGGATAAGGTGATAAGGGTTCTAAATATACTCATCCAATTGGCTTTGGACAAGTGTAAGCCTTGGATTTTGCATTATCTTCTCATTTTATTTAAATCGTTAAATAATGAGGTCATCACTGCATCATCATGATGTCATAAATAATTTAATTTATTTAATGTATAAAAATTATAAAACAAATACTATGATGTAGTAAATCTTTTTATCTTTCTAATGAATATTTATAATCTAAATTTGGACTTGTGTAACCCCACGTAAAAATTGTTTTAGTAAAACATTTTATGTTTGTGTCATTTTTTACTTTAACATTAAATAAAAGGTATTTATGTCATTTTCTAACTAAAGTGGCTCCATGGGGTCCCTAAGTTGACCCATGGGTTGTCTTGGTCGGCCATGACTCATCCAATAGGAGTAGGACAAGTGTCAAGCTCATATCATATTAATAAAACATTGTTTTTACCTTAAACTACACTAATTACCTCTAATCGCGATTAAGAACTTAAAAGTTACTATTCACCAAAAAATTATTTTGATCTCATTGAACCACATTTTACTTCTTAATGACAACCATGTATGTCGGATTTTTGAAAATCAAATCACAGAAGTGGTAATATTTCATTTAAACGAAAAATCAGTTATTTAACTACCACTTAGTGGTTTCACTATTCATCAAAAATTGAAGTTTTTCAGAATAAGGCCAAAATTTCACCCTAAGCTATAATTGATATTCCGAATTGAAAAATGATGTCTATTTTACAAAATTCCAAACATATTAGTTGCATTAATTAATTTTATAATTAATTCCCGCTGTCACAACAAATAGCGTGTTTTTAAGAAACAATTTATATCAAAAGATTGGCAATTGTTTATGTCCAATTTCAATGTTAAATTAATTCTAATGACCACCATTGGATAAAATGGTAAAAATATATTCTAATTATACCTTAAAAACACTAAATAGTATAACTTATCACTATAAATTATTTTGATTAAAAAAGTTGTTTTAAGTATTTTTCACTATTCATAAAAATTTGGAAGTTCTCGGAAAATTACAAAAAATTCAACATAGGCTAATTTCAATATTAGGAATACAAAAATGAAGTCCATTTTGAAATATAAAATTTCTATAATTTTAAAAAGTGGTTATTACTATTAATAACGGCTACTTTGATTAGTCGCGGTGTTTTAGAACTCGAACATGCGTACAATGCAAGCTATTGCATTATTGAAAGAGAGGCGTATCGTGGAAGCTCGGGGTGTTACATAATAAGTTCTAATGAAATATATGACATAATAATGATACTGGAATTATTTATATTTATATGTATGTCATATACTTAATTCCATTCAATTCAATAAGGAAACGAAAACAGCGTTCATGCGTACGTACGGACTACCGTCTCCATGAACGGTGTATTTCTTTCCATTTACTGATTTATTATATATGTATATTCTGAATATATATATATAAATAATGTTTTATATTCTGGAATTAATTAATCATGATCTAAGTAATCATATGAATAATTACAAGTTAAAACACGAACGACAAATGAGACGATTTTACCCAAAACACTACTTTAACATGAATTTACAAAAGAACGGGTAATATAAAGTCATAAGTGAACCATATATGATATAATAACAATGAATATGACTCTGTAATAAGTCAATGACATTATTTAAATCATTATACAGGAGGTTCGGACACTTACGAAGCAAATCGGACCTAAGGTAAGGGAAATATCACAATCTCATTTTTATCCGAGATTTTTTATACTTTGGTATTTACTGGGGTGAATTTTATCATCCACATCCATGTTTACTCAATATGTAATGTTATTTCCATCCATCTAAAATTGTTTAAATCCAATTTTACCTTTCGGTGAGTTTTTAGTAAAAGATATGAAAGGAATCTTTTGTCGTTTTTCGTACGAGGTACTTTTTTTTTGACTTTTCCGACAAAAGTACGAGAAGAATGTTTTTTTTAACTTATACGGCATGAATGTATTTTTAAAAAATTATTTCCAAGAAGCTTCCTTTACAAGTTTTCAAGTTTATTTTTAATCAACTTCTTTTAGTTTAAAGTTGTATGACATGTTAAGAAAGGAAAAATGTTTTTGAAGAAGAAAGGATATTTTCCTCAAGAATGGAGTTCAAGTGTTTTATCAAAATTATTTTCCATCTAAGATAATAAAGGGTTCTGTTTTTATCCCTATTATTACATGGATTTGATTATGTTGTGATGGAAATATGTTTATGAATTCCTTTATCTTATATGAATTGTTTTATGATTTCATGTTGTTTAAGAATCCCATTTTTATTACATGGGTTATGCTATGATGTATGGTTTATGATTTTGTGGCACACATAAGAATGGTATCATTAAGAGATGGGTGGGACCTATATCTCCCTCCAATGAATTGGGTAAAGATTTTATATCTCATGATATAGACATGGCTGGAATGGTAGGTTATACCGGTTCAGTGAAACAGGACTGAAACGAGGGTGACTCGATTCAGAAAGGGACTTTGTCCACTAAGATAGTCTTGGCAATGAGTCTTTACTAACAAGAAATGATTCTCTATGATTATGTGTGTATGCCACAAAGTTTCATGTTTTATGCTATGATTATTGCGATTACATTTCTCTTCTATGATTTATCCCATGTTATGATATTATGAACTCTCTTTTTTGCAGGTTAAGATTTCCAAAAGCTATGTTCTTATGTATATGATGTGATTGATATTTCTTTTGTTTACCCTTACTGAGAATTTGAGCTCACCCTTTTATGTTTTCTTTTCCCCAGGATATAAAGAAAGGTTTTAGGTAAAAAAAGGGGAAGATCTTTATGGGAGATATTGAATATCTTTCACCGCGATTAGAAGATTACGTTCCGAGTTTCCAAAGACACTAAACTATTATGATCCTTGTGTGTGTGTTTTTTTATGTACTAAGTATTCCGAAAATGTAATGTAATGTCATGTAAGTCAGGCTTCGGGTCTCTACAATTGGTATCAGAGGAAAGGTTTAGTCAACCTTTGGAAACTAGGATGCGAAAACTTTAGTGAGATCCCTAGAGATATTTCTAAGTTATGTCTAGGGATGTCTCTAAGGTTAAGTATACGTATAGGTTATAGTCCTAGAATTGCGCTAACGATCTTAGAAATTAACCTAAGATGTTAGATATTGAGGGTACTACCCCTTTATTATGTTGTTTTCCCTAGCATGATTTTTGCCTCTCACACTATTCTTTTTGGGTTTTAGAAAATGGCTGGAAAAAAGATGATTCACGATAATGGAGGATATGATGGACAATGGAATGATATTCTTCATGAGCAACCAAATGAAATGGGATTTGGAAGTCCAAACATAATTATTATGCCGAATCAGAAATCTCATAATATGATTAATAAAGTAAAATTTGGTAAGTTTCCTGACTCGGCTAATAAGAGAAAGATGGAGTTTCATGATGATCATAGTGGAAATAAAGTTCAATTTCCCCTATGTAAATCATGTGGGAAGAGGCATCAAGGAGAATGTTTCAAAGGAACTGGAAGATGCTTTGGGTGTGGAAAAGAAGGACACAAAGCCAGTAAGTGCAAAGGAAAAGGTTCAGTCAACACCAGGGATGAGGATAATGGTATTGCTACGACATCAACAATGGTTAAATGTTTTAAATGTGGAATGTACGGGCATTATGCAAACCAATTCCCTAAGGTAAAGTCTCATGAAGAGAATCAGTATGGTCATATGGGTAGTATTTATGTTGATGATGATGAAGAGACTACAAATGATATTTGAGATGATAGAATTTTTGAAGCTCGGTCAATGGTTTAAGAATGTAGTGGAATGATTACATGTTTAATGTTTTATAAGTAATCTCATGGTACTATGGAATAAAGAGACATCTAAGGATTGTTACACTATTGCCTTTCCTTGAGTTTTGAAAGTGTATGATTAATGTTACCAGTATCCATGAAAGGTTATTCAGATATTTTTTGGAATGTAGATGATATGCGCATAATGAAGGGATAAGGAGAAAATTAAATGTTTGATAGTATTCATGAGCTCATGACTGATATAAGGAGAAGGTTATATCATGGTTTGAGTATATAGAATTTTGAGGATTTTGGTATGTGGAAAGAGTTAACTTTTAACAGCACTCATGTTTTCAATAAGGTTCAATGGGTATTCAAGAGAGTACATGATTAAGGCCTTTGAATGTTTGGAATGTGACCAACAAGATATATCTTATGATATATGGGGATAAACGATGGTATTAAATCTCTGAGAGTGGACTGCAGTATTATGGATAAGCCTAAAGATTGGAATGGATTGTGTTGGACATAAGTTAGTATTGTTTGTTTTTCGATATTATTGATGGGATGTTATAGTAATATAGTTTTAGAAAAAGGACAACCTGCAGGACGGGCGACAGCCCATCGCGTCGGACAAGGCTGTGGGAATCGAACCCACAACCGAAGTGCGACTGGCCTTTATCGCCTACCACTGGCCTACAGAAGTCCCTGGTTAGTATAAACTAGTTTTATTTTATTAAGCGGTATGATATATGAAGTATAAGTTCTTTTTTGGAACCATATACGATTAATCTAACCACAAGATGGACTTATAACTTTTGCTAACCTTTTGTTTGAAAGAGATGAAATGACCCATCATTCTATCACATGATCTACTAACACATCACGAATAACAAATTCAACTACATTTCTTTAAGGGATGAAGTGGAAATTGTTCAATTCACGAACAACAGTGAGATTGTACCAAAATCAAGTAAGTATTTCTTCTAATTAAAAATTTTCAACTTTAGGGAAATGATATTGAAAACCAAAAATGTTGTCCTAGTGATCTTATATCTGATGAATCGGATGGTACCTTAGATCATCACAAATTTATGGCTTTATGATTGCTAGCTTTTCCATAGCCATGTCCTCTACCACTCTCCATCAGAACATGACGCTTAGATTTCTCTTCCATGTCCATATTTTCACCTATGTTCTCATATGTGGATACCCAGTGATTAGTTAACTTGGGTAACCATTACGTTTTATAATTTAGTTTTTAAAGATAAGTTTTGGTATTCCTCTTTACGATGTGGGTTTCTATCAAAGAAACTTTCAAATAGTAAACCATTTATAACCCCGACGAATTTCGAGGGCAAAATTCATTTTAAGGGGGGTAGAATGTAACACCCCGAGATTTTATAAAAAATATTCTTTTAATTTCATTAATGTCTTGTGTTGTATTCTACACCAAGATTACCTTGCGCTATACGCAACACCGTATTAGCTTGCAGTATACGCAACACTATTCTTGGACCGTGTTACACACGATTTTGATAATAGTTATTCTACGCAACATTGAGTATATATATATATATATATATATATATTAAATGTATAAATGAAATATGGTTGGATTCTGTTATACGAAACAACGAAGGATTCTTTCACAACACGCAACCCTGACTTGGCTTGCATTACACGCAATCGCGACCTTCCTCGATAGCGTGTGTTGTACGCAATACCGGGTTTTAATAAACAATGATATATTATTATAATATTGTCATGAACTAGCCGTTATGAATAGTATTAACTAAATTTGGAATTTTATAACATTATTATTCATCTTACACATTTTCTAGAACATGTTATAAGAACAAAATAAATTTTTCAGGTAAAATAAGTATTTTTAAAAAAATGCAGTTTTGCTGCCTTTTGATGGCGCACCCACTTTAAATCTAGTTTTTGACATGTTTATATGTTCAATTTGACAAAATAAAATTATTCTTTTGAATCAGGATGTAAAAATTTACATTAGATAATGTTTTGATATTTTTCCGATAACTTTCATATTTTAATGAATAGTAAAAACACGCTATATTTTAATTAAAAACAACTTTTTTCATCGTAATATCTTATGTGGTTAAATTATAATATTGAATGGTTTTAAAGTATAAATAGAATATATTTTTACCATTTAATATAATGAATGTCATTAGCATTGATTTTACCTTGAATTCGTAGGTTAAATAAATTCAATCTTTTGCAATGTTTTAAACAAAAACCCATTTTTATTCGACAATGAGATTAATTTTAATTTAATTTCTGCAACTTCTGTGTATTGAATTTTAAAAAATAGATTCCATATTTGGAATCAGTGGGTCCAAATTATGTTAATAGGCTACTTTTTATTTTTGGGAATTATGAATAGTAACTACGGTAAATTTTATTTACCATAGTTAAAGGTAAATCGGGTAATTAAGGGTAAATATAATATTATAAAATTACCCTAACACATGCCAAAAATCTATTTGATGGCTAAAAGTAAACCCATATCAACTAAGGGTCGGATTAGATTCATTTTATGGACTTTTGGCCATGAAAATAATTTAATTATTATTAAAACCAAAGAAAGTGACAACATGTCACTCTCTTAAATCTTATAAGTATAATAATTTTAAATTAGTGATAAACATCATAAAATTTAGAACATGAATAGTCTCCAGAAAGCTAACAAAATTATCTACATCATGAGAATTTATTTAGAATTTTTTGGGATTAAATAATTATCATTAATTGTGACACAATAGTGATGCAGAAATTATTTATCTAGTGAAAAATCAAAAAATAGTTTTTATTAAACTAATAGTGACCATAAAAGGAACAAAAACCTGACCAAAACTTATTGGTCATGTAAATGGAAACTATAATCATCCAATGGTCGAATATTTGACCATTTGGAGTCTTATACAAGCTATTATGACACTTATATTATTTTATTTTAAATGATGCCAAAGTTGTCACCTTCATAATTTAATAAAAATAACAATTTAAATATTGTGATTTTAAGATGATAAATTCGAGTAAAAGTATTATTGTGAAAGGTAATATATTTATCTTCATCATAGGATTTTATTTTAAATTTTTATACAACAAATAAGTATATTAAATAATTATACAAAAATGATGTAGTAATTATTTTATTAAGAGATAAACCAAATAAATGGTTTTAAAAATAATAAAATAAATATTATATGAACTATTTAATGTGATACACTAATTTTATAGGTACATATGACCTTTTATTAATATATTAAAGATTTTAGTTCGAAAATATCTTCTGTATATATTTTATTTAAATTCAAATAAATGAATAGTGTCAAAATTGACACTATTGTTATTTTACAAAAATAACATATTATAAAATTGTTTAAAAATTATAAATTTATATTTATATGGTCTATAATGTTATAAAGTAAACAATTATGGAAAATTCACAACAAATAAGTAATTATTTGTTATAATTTAAAATTTAGAATTTTATTACCACAAATAAACTTAAATAGATTAAATAAGGATAAATCAAAATGATAAGGTTTAAAATAAGATCCAAACATGTCTAAATTTGATTGGTTGATGAGATTACAACCCTATCTAATATAATCTTCGAATATGAGTCATTTTTGGAGGTTTTTAAGAGGGGTTAGATTTATTATAAATTAATATTTTTAAGAATTCCTAAGGTGCCCCTCTCCTCCCTTATAAAAGGGCACCTCCTCCCCCTCCTCCTCACACCAATTTGAGCACTCAAGCTCCGCCAACCCCTGCCATTTTCTATTCTACACTTTCCTAGAATAATCCTAGAGGTCCTGGTCTTCTTCAAAGACCAATCTTAGTTCTCTAAGTGAAGGATTCAAAGAGGCATTTCAAAGAAGAGGTAATATCCATTACCGATCTTTTCAATTTCTTTATTCTTCAACTTCTTCTTCTTTAGTTGTTTCATGATAAAGTAATAACATCAGTATTACTTACATACTGATATGTTATTATGAAACAACTCTAATTAAACTTCTATCCATCCTATGGAAAAAGGAAATCACCGCGCGTGCGTACGTACGGAATACCGTCTCCACGCCGTGGTGTAATCTATTTTCCGCCACCACCTTAATTGGATGGGTATAATGGTTTAATGAGTAACTATATATGATTATTATAAAGTGATATTGATACTGAAATAGTATACATACACTTCAACACAATTCCACGACCATGGGAACGATATCATCGCTCGTGCGTACGTACGGACTACCGTCTCCACGACGTGATGAGATTCATTCTCAATGACTAACCATTCATGAATGATTATAAAGTATATATAATAAGTTCTAATGAAATATATGACATAATAATGATACTGGAATTATTTATATTTATATGTATGTCATCTACTTAATTCCATTCAATTCAATAAGGAAACGAAAACAGCGTTCATGCGTACGTACGGACTACCGTCTCCATGAACGGTGTATTTATTTCCATTTACTGATTTATTATATATGTATATTCTGAATATATATATATAAATAATGTTTTATATTCTGGAATTAAGTAATCATGATCTAAGTAATCATATGAATAATTACAAGTTAAAACACGAACGACAAATGAGACGATTTTACCCAAAACGCTACTTTAACATGAATTTACAAAAGAACGGGTAATATAAAGTCATAAGTGAACCATATATGATATAATAACAATGAATATGACTCTGTAATAAGTCAATGACATTATTTAAATCATTATACAGGAGGTTCGGACACTTACGAAGCAAATCGGACCTAAGGTAAGGGAAATATCACAATCTCATTTTTATCCGAGATTGTTTATACTTTGGTATTTACTGGGGTGAATTTTATCATCCACATCCATGTTTTCTCAATATGTAATGTTATTTCCATCCATATAAAATTGTTTAAATCCAATTTTACCTTTCGGTGAGTTTTTAGTAAAAGATATGAAAGGAATATTTTGTCGTTTTTCGTACGAGGTACTTTTTTTTGACTTTTCCGACAAAAGTACGAGAAGAATGTTTTTTTTAACTTATACGGCATGAATGGATTTTTAAAAAATTATTTCCAAGAAGCTTCCTTTACAAGTTTTCAAGTTTATTTTTAATCAACTTCTTTTAGTTTAAAGTTGTATGACATGTTAAGAAAGGAAAAATGTTTTTAAAGAAGAAAGGATATTTTCCTCAAGAATGGAGTTCAAGTGTTTTATCAAAATTATTTTCCATCTAAGATAATAAAGGGTTATGTTTTTATCCCTATTATTACATGGATTTGATTATATTGTGATGGAAATATGTTTATGAATTCCTTTATCTTATATGAATTGTTTTATGATGTCATGTTGTTTAAAAATCCCATTTTTATTACATGGGTTATGCTATGATGTATGGTTCATGATTTTGTGGCACACATAAGAATGGTATCATTAAGAGATGGGTGGGACCTATATCTCCCTCCAATGCATTGGGTAAAGATTTTATATCTCATGAGATAGACATGGATGGAATGGTAGGTTATACCGGTTCAGTGAAACAGGACTGAAACGAGGGTGACTCGATTCAGAAAGGGACTTTGTCCACTAAGATAGTCTTGGAAATGAGTCTTGACTAACAAGAAATGATTCTCTATGATTATGTGTGTATGCCACAAAGTTTCATGTTTTATGCTATGATTATTGGGATTACATTTCTCTTCTATGATTTATCCCATGTTATGATATTATGAACTCTCTTTTTTGCAGGTTAAGATTTCCAAAAGCTATGTTCTTATGTATATGATGTGATTGATATTTCTTTTGTTTACCCTTACTGAGCATTTGAGCTCACCCTTTTATGTTTTCTTTTCCCCAGGATATAAAGAAAGGTTTTAGGTAAAAACAAAGGGGAAGATCTTTATGGTAGATATTGAAGATCTTTCATCGCGATTAGAAGATTACGTTCCGAGTTTCCAAAGACACTAAACTATTACGATCCTTGTGTGTGTGTTTTTTTATGTACTAAGTATTCTGCAAATGTAATGTAATGTCATGTAAGTCAGGCTTCGGGTCTCTACACACTTCTTCCTCTTTATCCCATACCTCTGGAACTCCCTCTAATTCCTCTGTTTGATATAGGGAACTCAGGCTCATCAAGATCGAAACTGTGACTGACATAAGGATATATTAAGTGAATCATGTTAACAGAACCAATGATCAACTCTTCATCTAATGAAGACTCTGCCTGATTAGCCAGTTTAGGCTGTGCCGTTTGGTAGGGTGGTGCCCATGGCTTTGAAGTAGATGGCATAAAATCTGCCAGAGTCAAAGACAACTTAGGCTTTGACACGATCTCATATTCTTCTGACTACTCTTATTTATTTGAATTTTTCCATTTCATTGAGGATTTACCTTCTTATGAAGAGGGTATTAATGTGGCATTCATAGCAGAAGACACAATTGGTTTCTTCAATTGTGTTCGTAAAATGGCATGAGTTCGGTTGATCATTTTTATGATCATCCAATCATCATATTTCTGTGCATTTTTGATTTTGAATTCTTGCCACTCACCTTCTTCCTCTAGATCTGTAGTAGTAACACATGCTACCTGAGCTGAAGAACCTTTCAGTTTGACTTGTCCCGAGTCCACCATTTTTTGCAGGAGGTCTTTGAAGACAAAAAACTCCTGAATGGGATGCCCCGACATTTAATGAAATGGGAAATAGTTGGGACGGTCTTCATCTCCTTCCTTGTTTGGCCTTTTGGTTCATGGCAATTAAACCAAATTATTTCCCAGAGCCGAAATGATGTAACCAGGAACTTGTTCATTTCAGAAAAAATAAACTTTGCTCTTTAACTCCTCAAATTGTTTCCATCTTTGATTTCTTTGATAATATTGACAAAACGACCTCTGTTGTTGATGCTCAGGAGGTGGATCCCTTCGATAAGATGAAGGTTTTGAAGTAGAAGCAGGTACATGTGCTTTTTTAAGCGTAACTGTAGTAGTCTCTGATCTACCCATTATCCTTCCTGGAACTGATGTAATTACACGAGTTTTATCCTTAGTCTTTGTAAGAGAGTCTTTGATCTACTGAGTGATCTAAGTAAGGTCTCAAAACCCTCTTGTGTATTTCACAGGGATCAACAGTGTGCGTAATTCATCACGCAAATTTTCCACACAAATTGGCAACAATTCTTCTTAAGGGAGTGCTAAGCTTAGGAAATATGTTAATCCCTTCCAGCGAGCAATGAAATATGAAACCCTTCCATTCCCCCTTTACTTACAATTTGTAAGATCAAAAATAGCAGTCTTTGGCAAAGTTGAGCTGAATTGAAGAAGGAATCTTTGGCGGAGATCTTCCCATCCGGTAATTGACCGGGATTGCTAGCTTATATACCAGACAAAAGCATGTCCTTGTAATGACTGTACAAAACACCTGAGCTTAACTGCTTCTTGTTGTTGAGGGGTTCTCATCATAGTATCACAACAAGAAACAAAATGTGTTAATTGTTGCTATGGGTCTCCCGAGCCATTAAATATTGGGAATGTGGTACTTACAAAATTTGATAGGGGAGGAATTGCATCAACCCATTCAGGGTAAGCTCTCTTTTCTGGTTGAATTTTTGCACATTTTCTATCCATATCTTCCAACCGAGCTATTAATGACTCAACGGTAGTTATTAAATTTTGAGAAACATTCGGTAGATCTTGGACCCGAGCAGGTGCAATAACTGGAGCTTGGACAGATGTGGTGGCTGATACTACAACTGATGGTAGCACCACCGATTTTTGTTACACACGACCCATAGGATTAGACCTGTGAGGGTGTACTAGTAAAGGAGGATATTCTTGATCAATCTTAGTAGATATAACAAATTCTTATTATGTAATGTAAGACTTATGAATATATCTAGTGTTTCCAAGGCTACTAAACCAATCGGTCTTTCGAGATTTGATATTTCTTGTGATCATGCCAATGTTATGTAATAATGCACCGACTCTGGGTAACTAGGGTCGGGGCGTTACAGTTGGTATCAGAGGAAGTTTAGTACAAACCTTGGAAGCTAGATTTAGATAAACTCTGATTAGAGCACGTAGACCTAAGATGAACTTTGAGGATTAGTATAGAAGAACTTCCTAGAATTTTGGTATTGTAGAGATTTTGTGAGTTTTCCGAGCAATACATCCCTATCTGGATACGAGCAGGTAGAGGCGGCTCTGGCACAGATGTACCTAGGGGTAAAACCCAAAAACACCGCTTTGAGCTAGACTTGAACGGGAACTGGTGCACGACAACGGGCCTTGCTGCACTCTTGGTTACGACACTCCCGGGGGATATGCTTAGGATAACTCTCATTTTCTTTACAAATCATTATGAAGGGTTTATGAGTATATACTTCCTCAAAGAAAACATTTTTATGATTATGGATTATATCCATAAATAGTTCAATTTATGTTAAGTGTTTTATAAGTATGGGATTATGTATTTTGATTCATAAACTGATCTAGTTTATGCCATTGTTTAGAAATGGCGCCTAGTGGAAGAAATGGAAACCGTATCAATGCACGCACTCCATGTAGGGATTGCCCTCATGCTCAAGATAATTATAGTGGAGCTGGTGATGCAACTGGTGCCGATCAGCTAATCACCATACTGGGACAACTTACTCAGGTTATGAATAATAACCTTACCCGTATGGAGCACCCTGATCCAAAACGTGGATATAACGACCCATACTTTACATACATTGTTAATAATTCAAAATTGTAGCACACTTATTACAACATATGACAAAACCACAAAGGACTGTATAGGTATAATGTCTTTAGGAATTGGGAAACATAAACAACTGGTTCATAAATCTTCTACAGTGTCTCCCATTTATTTCATCATATCTAGGGCCCCTTTTAGCATATTCTACTTAATATCCATCTTCCTGACCTGGGGAAAAGAAAACATAAAAGGGTGAGCTCAAATGCTCAGCAAGGGCAAATAAAGGAAATAAAAATCATATCATATCTTTTTGAAAATCATAACCTGCAAAAGAGATCATAATATCTTAACATGGAATAAATCATAGAAGTGAAAATGAGATCCCCATAATCATAAAATAAAACTTGAAACTTTGTGGCATGCAAACATAATCATGGAAAATCATTTCTTGTTAGTCATGACTCATTGCCAAGACTATCTTAGCGGACAAAGTCCATTTCTGAACCGAGTTCACTCCTCGTTTCAGTCCTGTATCACTGAACTGAAATAACCTTCCATTCCAGCCATGTCTATCTCATGAGATATATAAATCTTTACCCAATGCATTGGAGGGAGATATAGGTCCCACCCATCTTATAATGAATCCTTTCTTATGTGTGCCACATAATCATAAATCATACATCATCGCATAACACATGTAACAAAAATGGGATTCTTGAAACATCATGACATCATAAAACAAATCATATAAGGTAAATGACTTCATAAAAATAATTCCCTCACAACATAATCAAATCAATGTAATAATAGGGATAAAAACAAAACCCTTTATTATCTTATATGGAAAATAATTTTGATAAAACACTTGAACTCCATTCTTGAGGAAAATATACTTTCTTCTTCAAAAACACTTTTCTTTTCTTAACATGTCATACAATTATAAACTAAAAGAAGTTGATTAAAAATAAACTTGAAAACTTGTAAAGGAAGTTTTAAAAATCCATTCATGCCGTATAAGTTAAAAAAAACATTCTTCGTACTTTTGTCGGAAAAGTCAAAAAGTACCTCGTACGAAAAAACGACAAAAGATTCCTTTCATATTCTTTACTAAAAACTCACCGAAGGGTAACATTGGATTTAAACTATTTTTAGTGGATGGAAACAATATTACATATTGAGGGAACATGGATGTGGATGATAAAATACACCCCAGTAAATACCAAAGTATAAACAATCTCGGATAAAAATGAGATTGTGATATTTCCCCTTACCTTAGGTCCGACTTGCTTTGTAAGTGTCCGAACCTCCTGTATAATGATTTAAATAATGTTATTGACTTATTCCAGAATCATACTTATTTTTATGATATCATATATGGTCATATTCTTAGCTTCTTATTAGTAACATTTCATTGTTACTTGTTACTCGGGTGTTTATAACTTTTTGTTCTTATGCGTGTTTTGTCGAATAAATTCTTATTCTTATCTTTAGGTTATAGATACCTCATTTACAGAATGGTATTAGTGTAGTATATATCATATTAATTCATTCAATTCATTTATATAATCATTATTAAATGAAGATCATGTAGAACGAGTCGCATCACCTCGTGGAGACGGTATTCCATACGTACGCACGAGTGATGATATCGTTCCTATGATCGTGGAATTGTATTGGAGTATATATATATTATTTCAGTATCAATATTACTTTATAATAATCATAAATAGTTACTCATTACACCATTATACCCATCCTTTTAAGGTGATGGTGGAAAATAGATTACACCACGACATGGAGACGATATTCCGTACGTACGCACGCGCGATGATTTCATTTTTCCGTAGGATGGATAGAAGGTGAATTAGGGTTGTTTCATATTTATAATAACATATCAGTATGTAAGTAATACTGATGTTATTACTTTATCATGAAACAACTAAAGAAGAAGAAGTTGAAGAAGAAATAAATTGAAAAGATCGGTAATGGATATTACCTCTTCTTTTAAACGCCTCTTTGAATCCTCCACTTAAGGAACTAAGATTGGTCTTTGAAGAAGACCAGGACCTCTAGGATTATTCTAGGGAAGTGGAGAAGGGATTTTGGCAGGGTTTGGCCAAGATTGAGGGCTCAAATTGGTGTGAGGAGGAGGGGGAGGAGGTGCCCTTTTATAAGGGAGGAGAGGGGCACCTTAGGAATATCTCAAAATATTATTTTATATTAAAGTCAAAATCGGTTTATAATGGTTCCAAAGGGTCTTATTTCGAAGATAAAGTGGGTATGGGTAGAAATACTATCAACCAATAGGATTTAGACAAGTTTAGGTTATTATTTTAACCTTATCAATTAGATTTAACTCTAAGTTAAATAATTTAACTTTTACCATGTCTTTTTGTTTTCTTACACTATATGGTTAATAAGCTTACTATAACATGCCAAACGAACCCCAAATTGTTTATTATTAATATATATATACTTATCTTAGTAATTTGGCCGAACCTTAGATTTTTAGGAATAAAATAACAATTAATAATATAATATTTTATTTAAAAACTATTTTGTGTCAATTTTGACACTATTTGATATATGATTTTTGTGAAAGTCATAACAGAATTATATGTTCGAACCAAGTTGCTTAAATCAACACTAATATATCATAGTAACCTATAAAATTAGTGGGATTCATAAAAAGTCTCAAATTACATTTATTTTGGTGTTTATAACATCAATTATGTCAATATTTCATTAATAATATAATTACTGCATCATCATTGTGTCATAAATAAATTAAATTATTTAAAGTATAAAAATTATAAATAAAATACCATTATGTAGGAAATCTTTTTAGCTTTCTAATTAATATTTATAGTCGAATGTATCTTATATATAACCCCATATTAAAAATGATTTACTTATTAAACTTTGATTTTAACTATTTTAACCCTTCTTTAAATAAATTAATAATAAATGTCCTAATCTAATCCAAGTGGGCCTAAATGGTCATATTTTATTCCTAAGTTTGTTTTTGGTCGAATTAAACTTATCCAATAGAATTAGGACATGTGTTAGGGTAATAGTAATATCATATTTACCCTTAGTTACCCTATTTACTATTAACCGCGGTAAAAAAAGTAAAAAGTTACTATTCACCAAAAAATTATTTTTATCTCATTGAACCAAATTTTACTTACTGATATCAACCATGTCTGTCGGATTTTCGAAATTCCATTCACAGAAGCGGTAAAATTAAGTTTTATGCAAAATTCAGTTTTTAACCTACCACTTAGTGGTTTCACTATTCATCAAAAATTGAAAGTTTTCAGAAAAATACCAAAATTTCACCCTAGGCTAATTTCGATATTCCGAATCCAAAAATGAAGTCCATTTTGAAAAATAAAATTTATAAAATTTCAAAAATTGGTTATTACTATTCATAACGGCTAGTTTTAATAATATTTTTATAGCATATCGTTGTTTAGTGAAACTCAGTATTGCGTACGACGCAAGCTATCGAGGAAGGTCGCGATTGCGTGTAAAGTAAGCCAAGCTAGTATGTAGTGAAAGATTCCTTTGATGATATATAAAAACAAAATATTACTCATAAAAATCTCGGGTGTTACAGTGGAGGATCAATGTTAGATCGATTCATGAGGCAAAAACCACCAACTTTCAATGGGAGTACAAATCCCTTAGTAGCTGAGCAATGGATAAATTCCCTAGAGAAAATATTTCAGGCTTTGGGGAACAATAAAATGGAAAAAGTTATCATGGTAGTTTACCGCCTCACTGGAGATGCTGATCAATGGTGGTCATTGATTCAAAACACGAAGGAAGATGATGAAGTATCAAATATGGAATGGAGGGAGTTCAAAGATCTGTTTTTAGAAAAATACTTTCCTCTCGACCATCGAGCAGATATGGAAAGGCAATTTCTGAGTCTGAGACAAAAGGAGGATGAGAATGTCACAAAGTATGAGGCTAACTTTACAAGGTTAGCAAGGTATGCTGGAGATTATATACGTAACCCAAGAAGTAATATTGATCGTTTCTTTGATGGGTTAAAACCATTTCTTCATTGAACATTAGTCTCACAATCCTTTTCGTCGTACGAAGACATTGTCTCATGTGCTATCAAGACCGAAAAAGAATTCTATAAGTCTTATGACTTTAAAGCAAAGCAAGAGAAGAAGAGACCTGCTGATCAATCTGGGAATGGAAATAAGGGGAAGAAGGGAAAGGTTGAATATCCATCCTGTTGTAAATGTGGGAAGAAACACCCCGGTACTTGCTTGAAGGGAATGAGAGTCTGTTACAAGTGTGGTGAAAAAGGCCACCAAGCTCGTGATTGCAAGGGGAAGAAGGAAGCTACCAACGTTCAGTGCTACAATTGCAGGGAGATGGGAAATTATGCAAATGAATGTCCTAAGCGTCAGAAGAACTTACCTCAGAAAAGGCCAAGGGATCAAGGCCAAGCTTATGCTATCACTACTGCTGAGGTAGAAGCTCCGAAAGACGTGGTGACAGGTAATTTAATGGTTTCCTCAAGTTTAGAAAATGCATTATTTGATTCTAGATCATCGCATTGTTTCATATCTTCCCAGTTTGCTAAGAAAATTAGATATTTCCAATTTGATTTAACAAGGGAGTTGTCAGTTAAAAATCCTAAGGGAAGTATCATTACAACAAAGTTTTGTGAATCAGTCCCCATTAGAGCACATAAATGTTCGTTATCTGCTGATCTCATCGTCATACCTATGATTGAGTTTGATATAATCCTCGGTATGGACTGGATTTCGGACTATGATGCGAAGATTTATTGTAATAAGAAAGAGGTTATGATTCTTGATGATAATGATAAGGAACACCTTATCTTTAGAGCAGAATCGTCACCACCTAATTCTTATTTAAATCCACCCCCAGTATCTCAACTTAATTCAATTATTGGGGAGGAATAGAATGAAATAACTGTCGGTGAGGAAACGAATGTTCAAATAGAAGATGTACCTATTGTGAAAGAATTTGTAGATGTATTTCCGGAAGATTTACCTGGACATCCTCCAGAACGAGAAGTTGAGTTTTCCATTGATTTAATTCCTGGATCAAGGCCTATATCAAAGACCCCTTATAGAATGGCCACTGTAGAGTTAGTCGAACTAAAGAAAAAACTAGAGGAGTTGAGTAATAAAAGATTTATTCGCCCTAGTGTTTCTCCATGGGGAGCCCCTGTTCTTTTTGTTAAAAAGAAAGATGGATCAATGTGGTTATGTATTGACTACAGGGAGATCAATGCTATAATGATAAAGAACAAGTATCCCCTACCTTGTATTGATGATTTATTTGACCAACTGCATGGAGCTCAATACTTTTCAAAGATTGACCTTCGATCTGGATACCATCAGTTGTGTGTAAAGAAGGAAGACATTCCGAAGACAACATTTCGAACCCGGTATGGGCATTACGAGTTTACTGTAATGCCTTTTGGATTGACTAATGCACCCTCTGTATTCATGGATCTGATGAATAGAGTTTTTAAGGAGTATCTCGATGAATTTGTGGTGATATTTATTGATGATATCTTAGTATACTCTAAAAGCTACGAAGATCATGAAAATCACTTGCGCATTATCTTGAAGACTCTGAGAAGACATGAATTATATGGGAAGTTTAGCAAGTGTGAATTCTGGCTTCATGAGATTTCTTTTCTTGGCCATATTGTCTCTAAAGATGGAATATCTGTTGATCCTTCTAAGACCAAGGCAATCCAAGAATGGCCAGCACCTACGAGTATAACTGAGGTACGTAGTTTTATTGGTTTGACAGGTTATTATCGACGATTCATCCAGAATTTTGCCCGATTGGCTAACCCATTAACGAAGCTCACACATAAAGGGATTAAATTTGTTTGGACAAAATAGTGTGAAGAATGTTTAGAAGAACTAAAGAGAAGATTAATCAATTCTCCTATACTGACTCTACCATCGGGGAATGATGGGTTCGTTATTTATAGTGATGCATCAAAGAAAGGACTTGGTTGTGTCCTTATGCAGAATGATAGAGTTATTGCCTATGCATCATGACAGTTGAAAATTCATGAACAAAACTATCCTACTCATGATCTCGAGTTAGTAGCTGTGATCTTTGCTTTGAAGATATGGAGGCACTACCTCTATGGTGAAAAATGTGAGATTTATACTGATCACAAGAGTTTGAAGTATATCTTCTCACAAAAATAACTCAACATGAGGCAAAGGAGATGGCTTGAATTAATCAAGGATTATGATTGTACGATACACTACCACCCGGGGAAAGAAAACAAGGTGGAAGATGCTTTGAGCAGAAAAGACCATGAAGTTTTGAACATGATGAGAATTGAAAGGGATCCAATTTTCATGGATCTAGTAAAGATGGACATGGGTATAACCAGGGAAGGTGAAAAATCAATGCTTTTTCAAATGGTTGCCAAACCATCTTTACTAGAAAGGATTAAGAGTTCTCAGACCGATGATGAAGAATTTAAAAAGAAGATTAAAGCTGTGAATGATGGGAGATTGAGAGACTTTGTGTATGAAGATGGAATTTTGAAATTCGGGAAGAGACTTTATGTTCCCGATATACCTGATCTAAAAAGGGAATTGCTGGATGATGCTCATAGTTCCAATTTCTCTATACACCCTGGGAGCACCAAAATGTATAGAGATTTGAAGGAACATTTTTTGTGGGACAATATGAAGAGGGATATTGCTGATTTTGTGTCAAGATGTATGTTTTTTCAGCAAGTTAAAGCTGGAAGGCAACAGCCTGGAGGAGTCATGCAACCTCTTCCCATACCGGAGTGGAAATGGGACAATATTACGATGGAATTTGTCATGGGGCTACCAAAGACTCCTAGAAGGAATGATGCAATATGGGTTATTGTTGAACCTCTTACCAAATCAGCACATTTTCTTGCTATAAGAGAATATCTACCCCTGGAAAGTCTAGCAAGACTATATATTAATGAAGTTGTGAGACTTCATGGAGTACCCCTATCAATTGTTTCTGATCACGATCCCTGTTTTACTTCAAGATTTTGGAAAAGTCTTCAGAAATCCCTGGATAATGAACTTCATTTGAGCACTGCTTACCACCCTCAGACAGATGGACAATCAGAACGGACTATTCAAACCTTAGAAGACATGTTGAGATCTTGCTCACTTGACTTTCAGGGTATGTGGGATCAATATTTACCTCTAGTAGAATTTTCCTATAATAATAGCTTCCATTCGAGTATTCATATGGCACCATATGAAGCGTTATACGGAAAGAGATGTCGTACACCAACCTGTTGGGATGATGTCGGTGAAAGAAAACTTGTAGGTCCAGAACTCGTGGAGGAAACGATGGAAAAGGTGAAGGTAATCCAAAATCACATCAAAGCATCTCAAAGTAGGCAGAAGAGCTATGCCGATAATCGAAGGAAGGATGTGAAATTTCAAGTTGGTGATCATATTTTCCTGAAGGTATCTCCATGTAAGGGAGTCATACGTTTTGGTAAGAAAGGTAAATTAAGTCCCAGGTACATCAGACCCTTTGAAATTCTAGAACGAATTGGGATTGTAGCTTACCGATTGGCAATGCCGCCAAGTCTCTCTAAAGTTCACGATGTGTTCCACGTATCTCTGTTGAGGAAATACATGCCTGACCCAACGCATGTACTCACCTATGAGGAATTAGAACTGGAACCCGATCTTTCCTATTGTGAAGAGCCCGTCAGGATTCTTGATATGAGAGAACAAGTACTGAGAAACCGGACGACGCGTCTGGTAAAAGTTTTGTGGAGAAACCATAAGATGGAAGAGGCAACGTGGGAACCCGAGGAACTTATGATGAAGAACCACCCGAGTCTTTTCATGTGATAAGTATTCTAGAAATTTCGAGGAAGAAATTATTTGAAGGAGGGGAGAATGTAACACCCCAAGCTTCTACGGTACGCTTCTCTTTGAATAATGTGATAGCGTGTGTTGTACGCAACACCGAGTTCTAACACACCATAACCAATCAAACTAGCCGTTATGAATAGTAATACCTAATTTTTGAAATTATATATATTTTATATTTCAAAATGGAATTCATTTTTGGATTCGGAATATAGAATTTATCCTAAGATGAAATTTTGGTACTTTTCGGATAACTTTAATATTTTGATGAATAATGAAAATTACTAAATTTTAATTAAAAACAACTTTTTTAATCAAAATAATTAATAGTGATAAATTATGAATTTGAGTGGTTTTAAAGTATATTTAGAATATATTTTTACCATTTAATATAATTTTGGTCATTGGACATAATTTTACAATTAAACCGAACATAAACAGGTGTCAATCTTTTGATAGTTATTATCTCTTAAAAACACGCTTTTTGTTTTGACAGCGGGAATTAATTTTAAATTAATTTCTGCCACTTCTGTGTTTTGAATTTAGAAAAATGGATTCAATATTTGGAATCAGGATTTCCAAATTGTGTAAATAGGTAACTTTTATTTTTAGACATTTTGAATAATTACTGCGGTAAATATTTTATTTACCATGGTTAAGGGTAAATCCTGTAAATAAGGGTTAAAAAAATAATATTATAATAATACTAAATTACCCTAAAAGGTGTCCTATCCTTATTGGTTGATACATGTTCGACCATAGGCATCTTTGGGTAAATTTGGGGACCCCATGGTGCCACTTGTAGGTGATAGGGACACTTTTTTTTAATTAAGTTAAAATGAATACAAAAATGACACAAGCATATATCTTTTAGAAAAACAATTTTTACATAGGGTTATATATGTTGGATTTTAGATTATAAATATTAACTAGAAAGATAAAAATATTTCATACATAATTATATTTTATTTATAATTTTTAGACATTAAATAATTTAATTTATTTATGACACAATGATGATGAATTAATTACTATAATAGTGAAAAATTAAAATAATTGATATTATAAATACCCAAATAAATAAATATGAAACTTTTAATGAATTAAACAAATTTAATAGGATAATATGATATATTAGGATTGATTTAATTGACTTTTTTCGAAGTAATCAATCTGTTATGAGTTTCACAAAAATCAACTATTGAATAGTGTCAAAATTGACATAAAAGAGTTCTTAAAACAAATATTATATTATTAATTGATATTAAATTCCTAAAAATCTAAGGTTCGGCAAAGAGACTTATATCATGATAGGTTCATCATTAATAGACCACTTTGGGGTCTCTTGGATGTATATAGTATGTTTATTAACCATATTATATAAAAATACAAAGAGACATTGTAAAAGTGAAACTAATTAACTTAGAGTTAATACTTAAAGATAAGGTTAATATAAGTACCCAAACCTGTTTAAATTATATTGGTTGAGTTGTTTTCGACCCATCCCCACCTTAACCTTTGAATAATCAACTTTTGAGCCATTGGAAACCGAATATGAATTTATTATAAACTAATATCTCTAGCTTTTCCAAAGGTGCCCCTCACCCCTCTTATAAAAGGGCACTCCTCCTTCTCATTTCTTCACACCTTCAAAGCCTTTTGGTTCAGTAAAACTCTACCCAAATACTCTCCCAACTTCCCTCAATACAACCTAGAGGCCTTAGTTTGATCAGAAATCCAACCTAAGGAGCCCTTTTGATCAAATCAAAAGGAAGAAACCGAAGAAGAGGTAATGATTTCACCACCCTTTTCCAAGTTCCTTTCTTCTTCCACTTCTTTTTCCTTTGTTGTTACCATTATAAAATAATAACTCCAGTATCATATATATACTGTGATGTTATTATAAATATGGTACAACGATATTCAGTATTCTATCCACCCTTTGAATAACATGTCACCATACGTGCGTACGTACGGCTTACCGTCTCCACGTCGTGGTGTAATTGTTATTCAATATAATATTATTTGGATGGGTATAATAATGATGTGTAACTCATGTCAATAATAAATATAACATGTTAATGATTCTATATATATTATATAACATCCATTTATATATTATTTTAATATCAAAAGAATGATATTGTCGCTCATGCGTACGTACGGACTACCGTCTCCACGAACGCGATGAGATTCATTCTCCATCGTATCCATTCAAGTATAATTATCATTTGATGATTTAAAAAATGATGTTTAAGGACTTGATATAATTCTGGATATGAATAATATACAACCTATCCTTTACAAACATGTCTTACATAACAAAAAATATAAAAGAAAACAAGTAAGTTAACACCCGAAACAACGATAATACTAAGATATTATTATCAAATCAATATTAAAAGATCATATATGATATCATATTAATGTATATGATTCTTGTATAATTTAATAACAATTATTTCACCATTATATAGGAGGTTAACCTACCCCAACCAAGGAAGAGTACAAGGTAAGGGTTATTTCACAATCTCTTCATTATCCGAGGTTGTTTATATATAATAATCTACTGGGATCTCTTTATCATCCACATTCATGTTTTCTTAAAAATGTATTTCAAAACATTTTTATTATTTACAAGAATATGGGTTAAAGTCATTTATACCCTTGTTTGACTTTTTATAAGAGGAATCTTTCCGTCATTTTCAAAACATGGTCCTTTTTAACCTTTTCGACAGAATTAAGGTAAGAATGTTTTTTTTAACTTATACGGCGGGTGCGGTTATTTTCCGCCATTATAAAATATTCAAAGCTTTCCTTACAAGATTATAACAATATTTTCAAAGAAAATGTTTTATATGGCTCTTAAATGATTTCAAAAATAGAAAGATATATTTCTCTAAAAAGAGTTTTGATTTCGTCTATGTCAACATCCTTTGATGGATTTTACGCTTATTTGAAGTTGATTTATTATGATACAAAACTTCTATATTGTATTGAAGGTTTTGTGATATGTTTGACTGTGGATGTGCTATTTTTATACAATTCATATTTTATGGTGAAATTATTGTCATTTCGTATGCTAGTTTTAATACGAATGTTTATGTTATGTTTAAACCTTTTCATATGGGAATGCATTGGACTTAATATGTGACGGGTGGAGCCCGATATAGCTCCTAGATGCATCAGTAGGTCTCATGAGACAAACTAGTGTCTTGGCACAAGGCCTTGGCAAAATCTTATCTGTAGTCTTGGCACGAGGCCTTGGCTATGTGGTTATGATAGTCCGACATTATGCATTCCAACATTATGAAAGTGGTTATTGATATTGCATGTGATTATTTGATTAGTAGAATATCCATGTGAACAAGTAAATGACATTATTTCATTTTACGTTTGCCATACTATGTTTAAGTTCAAGTTTAAAAGGCTTTTGTTTTAGTAATTCATTGCCTTAAATGTTTATTCTTATTTTGAATGTTCCGCTATATTGTTATCCTTACTGGGAATTTGATCTCACCCCTTTTCTATGTTTTATTTTTCCCAGGAAGTGAAGAAGTAAATTATGAATGACCTGCAGGGATATTATGTGGGGATATGAGTGTGGATTATGGAGACAATATGTTGTTGTAGTAGTTTTTCATTTTATGATGTAATGTAAGACTTATGAATATATCTAGTGTTTCCAAGGCTACTAAACCAATCGGTCTTTCAAGATTTGATCTTTCTTGTGATCATGCCAATGTTATGTAATAATGCACCGACTCTGGGTAACTAGGGTCGGGGCGTTACAGCCTAAATCATACAAAATGTACATTTAGTGAGAAGGGACTCAACTTTTGTTCAGAGTACCCTTTATAGGTTCCCAATTTAATGAGTACCATGTATTTTTTTGTTGGTAGTTTAAAGTCATGTATGTTTGAATATAAAAAGGATAATGTTTAAGGTCGAATAGCTTTGACCAAATGGATATGATTGACTCAATTTCTTGATAATTTATTTGGAAATATATCACCACATTCAGGTATGGAGGAGAAAATTGTAAACTGTGATTTGAAATATTTTGAATATGATAAATGATATGGGAAAGGGATAAAAGGAATTAGAGGAAGTCTTTCCCAAGAATGAAGTTACCTCTACTTGATAGACCCGTTATGGGGGCTGAATTACACAGGGCCAACTAGGGCATATTCTGCATAGTCAAAAAATAGCATCTATTGGCTGATAGGTCTGTTATGTAGACTATTTATGCAAGGCCACCTAAGGGCACGTGATGCATAGTCACGAAAAAGAACTCTCAGGAATTTTACTTTCTATTTCTAAAAGCCAAATAATGTTTTATGGAGATTCAAATTTTCCAAATAATAGAGTCTTCTTTATAAAGAAAGGTACTTGAATATGTAGAGGATATTTCCAATCATGGTTTTCAAAGAATTGGAGGAATGAGACTTCTACGAATGTCTGACCCAAAAGTAGGACATATGGAGAAAGGAAAATGTAAACCATAGACTTGAATACTTTCAGATCATGAAAAATAGTATGTGAAAAATATTTTAAAGATGATTATTTTTGTAGATCCCTACATATCGTCGTTAAGACCAATAGGGACAAAAGAGGTTTTTCTCCTAAGAATGAAGTTACCATTACTTGAAAAAACCATTATGGAGGTTGAATTATGCAGGGCCACCTAAGGGAATATGCTGAATAGTCAAATAATAAAATTTTTTTGGCTAACAGGTCTGTTATGTAGACTATTTATGCAAGGCCACCTAAGGGAATGTGCTACATAGTCAGGCAAAAGAATTCTCAGGTATTAGAAATTTGTGTGAACAGAAGTCAAGAAAAGGGTTATGGAGACCTGTAAGTATTTAAGATTAGGCGTATGACACATGAAAATGGGTATTGTCCAATGCATGAAGGAAATACCTAGACAATGGTGGGCCATGAACATTATTTGTATAAGGTTGTGGCTGGGTCCTGAATTGAGATTTTGGAATTCACTACGTATCTCATT
The DNA here is from genome assembly GCA_963277665.1 of Viscum album. Lineage (NCBI taxonomy): Eukaryota > Viridiplantae > Streptophyta > Magnoliopsida > Santalales > Viscaceae > Viscum > Viscum album. The sequence continues at coordinate 113,113,541 of OY728135.1, forward strand.
AAGATGAGAATCAAACCATACGTAGTTCTCAAAATATAGTTTAATGTCATGCGGGAGGAGAGCATAGGAGATCATAGTTTAAGGTTGTAGAGCTCGGATCATAGTGAGGGAGACACATCGTGTGTTTGTCATAATCCTGATGTGAATAAAGATCAGGATTTTCATACCACACCATGTTCTTGCTGGGGGAATTTTCAGCCAAGGGACTGAAAGTGGAGTTTGGGGTAAGGCCCAAAGGCTTGTGGCTGGATTCGAGGGATGCTCGAATGTTCCTACGTATCACATAAGGATGGGAATCATGCTGTACATAGTTCATTAAATACCCTTTGTACATATTTGCTTCGTACATATAAAGGGTAAAAGGGGCTTTATTGTAATTATGGCTGGACCCATGATTAAAGTATCAGGAATTACTACGTATGCAAGTAGTTCTTGAAATATGACATGATTGGAGATCAATGTCAATGATGATTCCCTCTCAGGTGAGGTTATCAGAGACTGTTGTAGTTTATCGTCATACAAGACCAAATTGAAAATAGTTTGAGGTCATATGCATGGACCGGTTCTGCATAGTTTAGCGTCATGTAGCTAAGACATATTGCTATGCAGTTTAATGTCTTGCAGCAAGGACAATGGGGGACTGTATAGTATAACGTCATATATCTAGGATGATGGTGCTACACAGTTCAGTGACATGTATCAAGGAAAAAAGGGATATACACAGTTTAACATCATGTGGGATGATGGTGAACCGATGTGAAGATATTGGTTTCGGGGGGATTCACGGATCAACATCATATGTGATGGAGGTGAACCGACATGAAGGTATTGGTTTCAGGGGACTGCACAGATCAACATTGTATGGGACAGAGGTGAACCGATGTGAAGGTATTGGTCTTGGGCTTAAACCTCAAGAGGTTACCTACATACCCGGCCTAGAAGGAATGGATCAAAGTCCGCATAGTTTGATTGAGAATGAATATGTAGATCTAGGTGTACTTGAGGACAACGACCCAAAAATGGTGGTGGGACGTAAGCGTGGTTAGCGGCCCAGAGAGGATGTTATGTTTGAAGCTTACTCTAAGATCACCTGAGTCATGATCTGTGTGATAAATAAGTGGTAGCAACAAACCTAACAATTGTGTTGCGAAAGGTGTGCCCATGATGGATGATGTAGGGATTATGCATGGTTAGATACCTGGGACATGCATGAAGATGGAGTTTAAAAGAAATTCGTGCATGCGGAGAACATAGTTTAACGTCGTGTGTCATAGATGTGGGGTGCTTTACAATTTAGTGTCATATAGCAAGGAAAATTCACAGTTTAACTTCATGTTTGACAAAGGTGCACAATTTAACATCATGCAGGACATACAAGGGATGTTTACAGTTTAACATCTTGTAGGACAAAGGGTGCTGTATATTTTGGTGTCATGTAGCAAGGACAATGCACAGATTAATTTCATGTAGGATGAAAAAGGGGGGTTTACAGTTTAACATCAAGTGGGACAAAGGGTGATGTACAATTTAGTGTCATGTAGCAAGGACAAAGGTGTATTTGTGTTACAAAAAATACTTCTTCAAGAATCTATCTTTGGTTTGAGTTGTAATGAGTTCTCCATCGATTGAGATTAACAAATAAGCTCCATTGGAGTATAACTTTTGTATTGAATAAGGTCCTTCCCACTTTGGCTCAAGCTTTGGAGGCTTCTTTCTTGGTATCATTGGATTTATGAGGACCAATTATAATTCTTCTTGAATGAATGAACGAAGAAGATCTTTTTTATTTAAATATCATGCTATTTGATTCTGAAAGACTTCCAAGTGGTGCAGGGTGCCCAATCGTTTTTCATATAATCATTCCAATTCATCTAATTGCTTTTTAGATTGTTAATCTATATATAACTGATCAAAAATGGCGACTCTAAGTGATGGTAATTGAACCTCAATGGGAAAGATTTCTTTCATTCCATATACCAACGAGTATGGAGTTGACAGCGTAGTAGTACGGGTGGTGGTACGATAATCCCATAAAGAATGAAATTTTTTATCATTCCATGACTTCATATCTTTTTCCACCATCTTTCGAAGTATGTTTGAATGAGTCTTATTGAAAGCCTCTATTTGAAAATTGGCCACAACATGATATCGAGATGAATGGTGGGATTTAATATTGTATTCTTGATACATATTTCTTACCTCGGATGAACAAAAGTTGGTGCCATTATCCATGAATATGGTATGAGAAAAACCAAATCTGGTAATGATGTTAGACTTGAAAAAGCTAACAATTCTCTTAGAACCAACTTCTTTTAGAGGTATTGCCTATTCCCATTTGGAAAAGAAGTATGTAGCAGTAAGAATATACTTAAACTGCTTAGATGTAGATGGAGGATAAGGTCCTACTACATCCATTCCCCATGTAAAAAATGGCCAAGAGTATTTAGCCGTATGAAGAAACTATGTGGGTTGATGAATGAAGTTGCAACATACATGGAAAGAATGACACTTCTTAGAGAAATCGATACAATCTTGTATCATTGAAGGCTAGAAGTATCCCAACCTTTGAATTTGATCAGAAAGTCTACATCCAGACTGGTGGGCACCACAAACTCCTGTATGTACTTCACTCATGACGACCATTGTCTCTTCACCATCAATACATCTGAAGATAATTCCATCAAAACCTCACTTATAGAGAATTTTTTGGTGATCTGGGCTATCATAAAGAGTAAAATTGACCACACATCACCAGACTTGTTCTCTCCTAGCTCTTTCAGGTGGAAGTGTTCAATTTTGAAGGTATTCCCTAATAGGTGTCATCCATCCTATATCATGACTGTATGGTACAGAAATGGGACTAATTTTATTAATCTCCTCTGTTCTGCTTTGAATGAATGTTGAAATCATACGACGGTGGGAAATGCTGATGATTGTATCATCCCGATTTGGATCTTCCAGGGCTGTGGCTATATTATCCAATGCATCATCTTGAGCATATTGTGATTGCGAGACATAAGATAATGTCAGTTCCGAGGGAAATTCCGCCATTAATTTTTTGATTTAATCGCACAAAGGGATTAACTCTTTCCTTCTGATGGAATAATCCCCATTGATTTTTTTGATTACCAAATCTGAATCACCTTTTACCTTCAAGTGATTTACCTGTTCATGAAGCACCAATTCCATGCCTGTGATGAGAGCTTGATATTCTGCTTCATTGCTTGTACCACCTTCTGACAATAAGATGGAATAATGTAACAATACCTTTTCTGGGGAAATAAGAATGACTTTGAACCCTTCTTTGTTGAATTTTGGATCATCCATTCTCTTCCCTTTTGGACTTCTGGAGGCACCATCAAAGTATATTTCCCATGTTTGAGAACTATCTTGAATAGAGAAGACTTCTTCATCAGGAAGTTCAATATTTAAAGATGTATCTTCTACATATGGGTGTTCAGCAAGGAAATCGGCTAGATCTTGGCCATTTATTTCCTTTTCAGACACATACTGGATATCAAACTACTGGAAAATAACTGGCCACCTTGCTAGACATCCTGTAAGAATAGGATGACTAAGGATAAATTTGAGCGGGTTATTGCGAGATACCAATTGGACCTCATGATGTTGTAGGAAGTCTCTCAATTTTTGAACTGAAAAGATTAATTCCAGGCAACACTTTTCAATACTTGAATATCAATTTTCTGTATCAAGTGTTGTTCGAATGAGATAGTAAAGGATGTTTTCATTCCCAACATCATTCTTTTGGGAAAGGTATACACCAAGTGATCACTCTAAATCGGTAACATAGAGAATAATTGGTCTTCTTTCAACAGGTGGAATCAATACCGATGGACTCAAGAGATATTTCTTGAGGATATTGAATGCTTCTTGACATTCTTCTTTCCACTGGTAGGTTACACCCTTTTTCATTAATTTGGTGAAGGGTAAACCCTTGTCTGCAAAATTGGCAATGAAACACCGAATATAGGACAAGTGTCCTTGAAGTCCTCTTATTTCCTTAAAATTTCTAGGATGTGACATGTTGTGGATTGATTTTGTCTTCTCATAATCAACTTTGATACCACGATGGCATACAAAAAAGCCAAGAAACGTTCTTGAGGTCACCCCGAAAACACATTTCAACGGGTTCATCTTTAAATTATTATAAAGAAGTTTGTTGAATATGATTTCCAGATTAGCCAAGTAATCCAAATGTTGTCTGGATTTAACTACCAAATCATCCACATAACGCTTGACAAATTTACCTAAAAAGGGTTTAAAGATATGGTGCATGACACGATGAAAAGTTACACCTCCATTCTTTAAGCCAAAGGGCATTACCCAATAGAAAAACACAACTTTAGGATGTTTGATAGTTATAGCCTCTTCATCTTCTGGGGCCATCAGTATTTGGTTATACCTAGAGTAACCATCCATGATGGAAAGAGCTTCATAGCTAGCTGTTGCATCAATTAAGAGTTCTGTGATTGGAACTGGAAAATCATCCATGGGAAAATGTCAATTAAGATCTCCAAAATCAATGAAAACTCTAATTGGTCCATTATTCTTTTTCACAGGGACAATATTGGATAGCCATTTAAGATATTGAACTTCTCTGATAAAGTTATCCCTGATAAGGTTATCAACTTCAGCATTAATTTTTGAGGCATGAGTTGGGTGTGTTCTTCTTGCCGCTTTCTTGAATCCTTGATGTTCTTCTGGAAAACCCAAATGATGAGTGGTAACATTAGGATTAAGACCTGGAATTTCTGTATAATTCTAAGCAAATATATCTTGATTTTTTTTAGAATTTAAGTATAAACTTCTTGATCTTCAAGATTCATGGCCACACTAATTAAAGTGGGGTATGGATCTTTATTGGTAAATAGATTTATTTCTCTGAGTTCATCAATAGTGGTAGAGATAACCTCTTAAAATGCTGGAGGAGCATCTCTGAGATCTTCCTCTTCTTATTCAATATGTGTTATTTCTTCTATTTCTACTTGCAAAGTAGATGACGAAGCAGAACATCCACAGTTAGGGGAGAAGTTATAATTTGAACATCTTGAAAAAGAGGCTGCCATTTCTGACCCTATTGATGATGAACGGTCTTCCTGGGGTGATAAAGAGGAGATGATCGATTGAGAATCGACATCCAGGCTTTCCTATGGTATTGCTATAACTTATTTTGGTCTGGTTGATGAAGTATAGAATTGCTGAATTTTAGTGGATTAAATGAAGACATCTCCATTTATGCTTTCATCATTTCTTGGTGAATCAACAATTTCTCCCATGCTATCTGGTTCGATTGTCATGATTGACATTATGGATGTTTCCATAAGAGTTCTTGGATTTAGGTCTACCCAGTCAATTTGACTGATAGGAAACACATAATCCGTACTCACATGTATGAATGGGTTTTCTGGGATCTTTTCCAAACCATTTGGAGCATTAATTTTGGTGACCTCTATAGCATCCTGCCATTTTATTACATAAACGTTTCATTACATTATACAAAACTGAGGATATTTAAGGGTTAGTGTCTTAGAAACAAGAAACAAAATACATGAAAAAAAGAGGTTCTTCTAAAACACTTGAAAGGCTTATTAATTTTTTCATCCTAAGTTCAATACTACATCTCATAACCTGGGAACATACATCAAAGGAAAGGGTGAGCAGAAGGCCGAGTAAGTGAAACAAGGGAAACATTTTACATGTGAACTTGAGACACATCAATAAAGTCATGATAAATAACTTTAAGGCATGCTAATGAGATCATGAGGCATATAATAATGAAAAGAACATGAATCATAACTTGAATATGGGGCTACAAAATTTAACATAGACAATCCTAAACATATATCCAAGGTCCATCCCCAAGGTTTCATTTAAAAAAAATTTCCAAGGTTATTAACCAAGGTATCATTAAAATTGTCATATCTAGAGATAAGATATTTACCCAATGAATTATAGCGCTATTAGGGCACACCCTTAATTTTTATTTATTATCACGTGAGCCAAAAATATCATCATCAACATTTAATAAATAACCCATATAGCATAAAAGAAATGGGTTTCATTTCATAATCATAACATTTTAAAAACTTCTTTAAAGACATTATCATTATGTCACTTTAAACCCACCGAAAAAGGAAAGCTGGTTTCATGTATGTAACTCCTAGAATTAAAATAGAACATTTGATATATATGTGAATACACCTATAGAATAAAGAGCTTTGAGTATTCACTTAATAAAATAAAATAATTTGAGAAAAAGAGAGAGACATTTTGAGAAGAAAATTCTGTAGTATAACAGCTATGTTACAGGGTTTTAGAAAATATTGAAAAGATAGGAGACATGGGTCACCCACTCATAAATGATCCATAAAATAGTAGAGAGATAGAATATAAATGATATAAGATCATTGTAATGAAATTTTAAAGGCATACTATATGAAATGAAAAATTTGAAAGGAAGACAAAAATAAGATTTCTCTTATGAAAACTCAGCAGCCTAACGACGACACTTAAAACTTCAAAAATTGAATTGATGAGATCAAATAGGGTATCTCATCATATGAATATAAAAGGATAGTATTATGGATATAGAGATTATAGCCCAACATAATAAAAAGGAACTTGAAAAAATTGACATGAAAATCGAACTTTGAAAATGAGAAGGGTGAAAGAATCCCTTACAAAAATTCGCCAACCAAACGGCGCCACATAAACATTCTTAAAATGAATTGATGAGTGGAAGAGGGGTCTCTCATAATATGAAATTAAAAATTATAGTAAGTTAAATATAAAATAACATCCTCTAACATATGAACATGGATCATAATATAAATGACATAAAAGAGACTACTTGAAATAAAGGAGAGAGGTAGGATCCCTTACCTTGAAACGTAACTCTTAAAACTCGATGGTCGGGACCTTGAGGGATTGGGGGAACCTTGGGAGGGATCCTTGGTATGTAATGAGAGCAGATATTTGTTTGGAGAGAGTTGGGAGTGAAAACAAAAGGAGAAAAGGGTGGGTATTTACAGGGAAAGGGAGGTGATGCTTTAATAATTTCAAAGGACACCTCACAAGTGGTTTTCACAAAACCATGAGCATGCCCATGGTATTTTCCCATGGTTTTTGGCCACATGGGACCCATAATACAATAATTCACCCCCTTTGGTCGAACAACCTAAAAAAAACTCATGACATTATCATGATGCAGTCATGATATCATTAAACATACCGAAACCCTAATATGTATTTCTATTATTCACTGAAATAATTAACTATTTCAAAAAAATACCGAAAATTCACCCTAACCCTTTTTCGACGTTTAAATCCAAAAATGAACTCCATTTTTTGAAAACAATTTTCTATATATTTTTAATTTAATTATTAATTAAAATCCTAATTTATTCAAGAATTATAATTTAAAATCTATAACTCATTTCTAAAACCCTAAAAATTAGTCAACATTCCATTACCTTATAACCTTAGGAAAATAGAATAAGAATATGTTTTACTGATTATAATGGTCACATTAATATTCATATTACTATTCATATTACAGTTCATAAGGGTAAAATTACTATTCACCAATTTTTTTTTGATTTCAATGAACCACATTTTTTACCTTAATTACAACCATGTCTATCAGATTTTTGAAAATCAATTCACAAAAAAAGTTATTTAAAAATTAAACATATTTTTACTAATCATAATAAAAACACTATTAACCAAGTACTATTCATCAAAAATGAAACTTTTTAGAAAACATCCAAAAATCCATCCTAGAGTAATTTTGACATTTCCAATTAAAAAATGATGTTTATTTTTCCATAAAAATTATCTATGTAAGGGAAATATTTAAAATACCATTTTTACTTCTAAAATCAATTTATCAAAATTGTCTTAACAAACTTATATTTTATAAAGAAAAGCTAGTTATAACATAGAAATGATAAAGAAACAATTTTATAAAAACTATGGGATTACATAATAGGGATTTGAAATATATCCCCTTAAAACACTCGCATACGACCTAAGGGTAAGGTGTACGATGGTGAGAGAATCTTGGGGAGGCTCGGATAACATTTCCTAAGTAGTAATCTCCACTAACTTGAACTTCACTCGTAGGCGATTCCATTCATGCTTCACACGTTGGAGTTTGGCTTGGGATTGGTCCAGAGCGAAGCCCAGTGATGCCACCTCCTTCTCAAGATCAGACAAATGGGATTCATATGGTTTGAGTCTACTTGGTGAGGCCATCGACTCTTCTTTCTGCAATTACCATTATCATCTCTAAATAATCATTAATATATCATACTATTCAAAAAGTTCGGGTTGTTACAACCTCTTTTTCCATGGACTTTTCCTTTCCCTCCGTGTGATAAGACTCTACCTCAATGTATTGAGACTCACACATTTTGAATGGGGCTTTGTCACCATAAAATATCCTAATTTGACCATTAAAACAATATTTGAGACATTGATGGTATGATAATGGTACGACTGCAGGTTGATCTGGCTATGGTCTTCAAGAAAAATGTTGAAGGCAATGTCCTAATAAACAACCATGAAATCTGAATTAGAAATAAGATCTCCAAACTGAACTCTGAGTATAATCTTACCCAAAGGTTCTTGTTCATTCTTATCATATCCTTGTAACATCAACATTGAAGGATAGAAATCAGATTCAGTGAGGTCCAATCGATGAAGTGTTTGAATATGAATGAGGTTGACTCCTGAGCCATTATCAATGAAAGCTCGCCAGATGTCTATGTCATTGACCTTACCGGATAGATACAAAGGTCTGATATGTCCATGTACAACATAATCTTCATCTTCATCTGTAAAAGATATCACTGAATGACATTCTGCAGGATCATTCTCCATACGATAGACCTCAGCCGCAACAATTTGTGTTTCGAATTCTTGTGGGCTTGAAAAAGCCTCAATAAGTGACTCCTGAAGATCTTTTTATAGATTCAAGGCATCCATAATTGATAACTTGGCTGGTACATGGGACAAATGTTTCAATAAATCATACTTTTTTTCCAAAGATCTATGTTTCCCAGAATGAAAATGTGGCTTTGCAGGTGCCTTGGATGTTGATTCTTTGGCTATAGATGCATCTTGTATCGGGGAAGAAACTGAAACACTCCTATATTTGGTAGATTAGAGAAACTAGGTCTATCTATTTGTTGAGCGGAAGATGGTGTTACCTCTAATCGGTCCTCCAAAATAACTGTGTGAGAACCAAACCTTCCATGTGTGGAAGAATTTTCTTGTTTTTGTTGAGCCCGCTGAAGGGCTCTAACACGAGTCTCCACCTCATATACAGTTCTAGTAGGGGCAGGGTTGAAATAGTGGCTTTCGGAATATCCACATCATCCTCTGTATCCTATACCTCTATCTCTTCCTCTAATTCCTTTGTTAGACACAGGGAATTTAGGCTCATCATAATGGAAACTATCACTGGCATAGAGACCCATTAAATGAATCATGTTAATGGATCTAAAGATCAACTCTTCATCTGATGAAGATTCTGTCTGATGAATCATTTCTGTTTGTGCCATTTTGTGGGGTGGTTCCTGTGGTTTTGAAGCAGATGGCATAAAATCTTCCAGAGTCAAGGACAACTTAAGCTTTGACACGAGCTTGTCTTCTTCTAACTGCTCTTTTTTCTTCAAATTAATCCATTTCATTGAGGATTTTCCTTTTAATAAAGGTGGTTTTGCTGTAACAGAAATAACAGAAGATATAATTTGTTGATTTAATTGTGTTCGTAAAATGGAATGAGTTCGGTTGATTATTTTCCTAGCCATCCAATCATCATATATCTGCACATTTTTACATCTGACCTCATGCCACAAACCTTCTTCCTCTGGATCAATAGTAGTAACACATGCTACTTGGGCTGAAGAACATTTATGTTTCACTTGTACAAAGTCCACCATCTTTTACAGGAGGTATTTGAAGACAAAACACTCTTTAATGGGATGCCCCAACATCTGATGAAATGGGAAATAGCCAGGGAGGTCTTCATCTCCTTCCTTGTTTGGCCTTTTGGGCATGGGAAACTGAACCAGATTGTTTTCCAGAGCTGAGATGAAGTTATCAGGAACATGTTCATTCCAAAAAGAATAAAATTTGTTCTTTAACTCCTCAAACTATTTCCTCCTTTGATCTATTTGATCATCATAACGAGGCGATCTTTGTTGTTGACGCTCAGGAGGTGGAGCCCTTTGATATGATGAGGGTTTTAAAGTATAAGTATGTACAGGAGCTTGCTTAAGTGTAACTGTAGTAGCCTCTGCCTTCCCTATTTTCCTTCTTAGAGCTGATGAAATGACACCGGATTTAGTTTTTGTTTCTGCAATGGAATTTTCCACTTGTTGGGACATTCATGAATGTTCTTGAAACCCTCCTGTGTATTTCACAGGGATCAATGGTGTACGCAATTCATCATGGAGATTTTCCACACAAATGGGTAGAAATTCTTCATCATGGAGTAGTAGATTCAAGGAATATGTTAATCATTTCCACTGAGCGATAATGTCTAAAACTCTTTCATTCTCACTTTGTTTGCAATTTGTAAGATAAAAAATTGTTGTTTTCTGCAGTGTAGAGATGAACTGAAAAAGGAATTTTTGACGAAGATCTTCCCATACAATAATTGATCGGGATTGCAAACTCATATACCAGAAAAAGGCTAGTACTTTCAATGGTTTCAAAAAACACCTAATTTTTACTACTTCTTGTTGTTGAGGAGTTCCCATCATAGGATCATAGCGAGAAACAAAATTTGTTAAATGCTACCCTGGATCTCCTGAACCACTGAAAATGGGGAAGGTGACATTTGAAAAATTTGAAGGAGGAGGAATTAGATCTACCCATTCAGGGTAAACCCTTTTATCTAGTTTCACTGGTGCACGTCATCCTTCCATAGCTTCAAACCGAGCTGTTAATGACACAAAGGTTGTCATTAGTGCTTGAGAAATATCTGGTTGATCTTGGACCTGAGCAGGTACAATAATTGGAGTTTGGATAGGTGTGGTGACCAGTACTGCCACTGATGGTAGTATTATCGGTTGTTGTCCCGTGTAACCCATAGGATTGGACCTGTGAGGATGTACTTGTAAAGGGGGATATTCTTGATCTATCCTAGTAGCTATGATAAATTCCCTTGATTCATTTACTCCAGCATGTTTAGGAGGATGACTACTTTGAAGTAGTTCTACATTTAATCTCCTCAACTCCTTCATTTCCACTTCCTCCTGTATGAACCATTCCTCTAATGAGAGTTATTGGCCTTCTCCAGAAGTAGGGTGACTTTTACCCTTTTCCTTGGTATGTACTTTTTTAGAGTATGGAAAGGTATTACCTGAATTAATGTCTTGCCTATAGAAAATCTTATGGCTCTTAGTACGCACACCCCCTTCATTTGTTTCCATGTATGCAGCCTCTCGAACAATAATTTCTTAATCCAATTCCTCTGAGTGAGCCTTATGTTCTGGGGGATCAGTAACAATGGAATTGATGACATTTATCAATGCATAACGCATTGTTTCCATTCTATCAGCATTTATGTGATACTGTCTTCTTCCAAGTCTTTTACAAGACCTTGAATTTTGTTTGGATGATCCCTCAGGAACTTCTTTATGAACCGTAATTTGGAGGGAATTTCCTAATAATTCTGCTCTAAGTTCATCTTGTGGCTTCTTCCCTAATCGAGAGAAGACTGACTTTTGCTAAGGAATACCTGATAATTACGCTCCGCGTTCATCTTGTAGCTTCTTCCTTAATCGAGAGAAGACTGAATTTCTCTAAGGAATAGATTGAGAATTTGGAAAAGTCCCCAGTCCAGTGGACTGGGTCTGTTTCTGTTTTTCCTGCTCAACTCCTCGAATCCTGTCTATTGACTTTGAGGGATGGATTGAAGGAGTCACCAGTCTGGAAAGTTGAGGCAGCTCTTCAGCTGTTATAGATGAATTTTTTTTAATAGCTCTACTTATTTTGAGGATTTTAGTTTGGGAATTGGCCAGATGCATCATCCAAAATTGATGATACACATTCTCTAAACGAGAAGCCTATTCGATATTCTCCGCTGCTTGATGCAAGAGAAATTTGAAAAAAAATTTCTTTATATGTCTGACTTTGGGAAGAACTAGTTGAGGACTGCTCTTGATAAAGCCTTTGATTACACAATGAATCAGTTAGCTGTAGCTGACCGTGGGAAATAACATTGCATTAGACCACTTTTACCGGGATTTATTGACTGGAGAGTGTAGTGAAATGCAACGCTCCATGGACACCCCATACCCTGATATGAATACTAGATGGGGCATTGGTAATTAATTGGAACAACCTTTTTAATGCTCCAAGACATGTACACTGAAGGGATCTCTACTGCTTTTGAACCTTTGTATGTTGGGAAACTAATAGAGATGCCATGTCAATTTAGCGTTGCAGCCCTTCTATTACCTTAACATGATTTTTATATTCATCATAAGGTAATATCTTCTCTTTCAAGTGACAAAGAGTTTTCCATATGTTGAGACGAACATCGTGGATACAATCTTCTGTCAACATTTCTAGAATATCATACTGAGAGTTAGACAAAGGCCAAAACATGACTGGTACTTCACCTTTTTCCAGTTGTTTTCTCATATTAAGTACTTCCTCGTTATCATTTGATGAAGATTCATCTACCTGATTGGACCAAATTTGGTGCTTCTTTGTTTTCGCATTAGATTCAACAAGATTGGTAGAGGATTCATCTGTCAAATTAGAAGATGAATAACCTAGGGGTGGTTCAGAAAATGACCTACGCCATGAGCTATCTTTTGATTGAGAAATTATTTCACCTGCTTGTTGTAAGGCATCAGACATGACTGGATTTTCATTTTCAAGTGCCTCAAGACAAGAGGGCTTTCTCGTTACTACATTGTCCATTGAATAATTTTATAGGAAATGCGAATTACTACTGTGGAGAGGAATTTCACAGCTAACTTCACCATCATGAGTCGGACCACCATGGTGGGTTACAACAAAAGATGAAACCTTTTGCTCCTTGGTCTTCTGGCCACGCAAAGGGTTATCACAACTCTCATTTGAAGATGATACTTCGAGATTGACCAAATTTTCATGAAACAAGACTTCATGAGGATGTTTCTGATGAAGACCTTTGGAATTATTGTTGTTTCCACAATTTTGAAATGAGATATTATAATCTTGAGTCGCAATAGATAATTATCTGAGGTCTTCAAGAACACTAGAAATGAGAAAGTCCTTATTGCAGATTGGATCTTGATTTTTTAACTATACTGGATGGGTATTTTTCTTGGAAACCTTCTTACTCATATTGGAAACCACTTGTTGAAGAAAGTGGTTATTATGAGTAGGTATATGTGCCTGCTCAGGAGAAATGGCCCAGCTAGGCTGACTATCTTCATTTAAATCGGGTGTTTGCCCGACTTGGTTGTCTGTACAACATGGGGGAGTATGCCCCATGACCCTCCTAGACTATAATAGAGGTGTGTATCTATTCTAGGGTGACATATTGATGAATCACTCCACTGATAGGTATAGAGTTATGTTTCTTTCCATGAGATGCTGTTGAAGCTGTTATAATATTCTGACAAGCATCCAGAATATGACCAGGGATTTGCTTCTGTTCTTTCACCATTGTCAGAATGTGTTTGGTGACTTCAGCTACCGGAAAAGAAATATAAATCCATTCAATATTTGGAGTAGGTGTATGTACCTGTTCCTGTCCTCCTTTTCCTATTAGTGGATTTTGACAGTACTCATGTGTGGGGGCAGAAAGTTGTATCTGCCTCCTGTTTGTCATTGGATATTTCCAATTGACATCTCCGAACTCTACCAAAAGAGACTATTGGTTAGCTTTATGAATACTAGCAGGTGTATATGCCTGCTTATTGTTATTCGCTGAACATGGTTGATGAACTTCCTTGAATAATGGTAGACGAGACTACTGACAGAATTGCTGAGTGTAAGCAGGTGTATGTGCCTGTTTACAGGTTGTCAACACATTTGGTTTGAGGGATTCATTAGATGTTGTCAGACAAGCCTTCTAACTGGCTGATGATTTAAAAATAGGTGTATGTGTCTATTTATAGTACTCTATCAAAATTGCTTGATGGTAATGGTCTGTTGCTGCCAGAAAAGTCCGCTGGATAGTGGAATTAAGACGGACAGGTGTATATGCCCGTTCGTTGTTTTCCATCAAGTTAGGTTGATGGACTTCTCTAGAGGGGGTAGAGGTAATAACCTGCTCCCTTTTGACCAAAATTAACCTCTAACGGTTTGTCTTGCATGCTCGGGTTTGAGGAACTTGAGCCGAACGCCTAAAGAAAACACCCTCATCTTGTTGAGGGTACACTATCGTATGATTCTGGTGGCAATTTTTGGTGGGAGTCCTCAGGAAGGACTCCTTCATCCTTGAATTTAGGGTATGAGTGACATCTTGATCCACATACCTGTAGTATAGGAGGGACTGGTTGTTGTGTTCTGGGGATAAAGACCTGAAACAGTTAGCGACGATGGTTGGCACCACCTGTTTCTTGACCACTGGTCGTTGCTGTCTGGATGACCAGGGTGAGTTGTTAACTTAGAGGGCTAGTCGAGAAGCCTCCAAAGTCGGGATAGTACCGTTTTGACTGTATTCCCCAACTAATGCATTTGGGAACCAATGTTGATTATGCTGAGTAGGTTATGTCATCCTTAGAGAGGACGAGGATCCAACAAGAGTAGTAGCCGAGGAATTCACATGTGTGAACCTTAAGGAAGCCATTTGGTATTGAAGAGAGATCTTGAAAAAGATTACATGTTTGATATAGCAGACACAATCAAGATAATCCTGGTCAGAGCTACATCTTCTGGTTGATCACATATATCATTGATTGCTTTTTTGGCCCTCACATTTAGTTTAATAGGGGCCTAACAAATAGGTAAAACATCATTTAACTTGGATAAGGATTCACGTCGGGTTCACCATTTTTATGTATTGTCTGGAAATGGGGATGACCTTGTTTTAAGGTTCAAACATTCCAATTGGTTTCCAATGTGTTTATTCAGGGAACCAGAAACACCCAATGACCCTATATCCATTTGGAACTACATTTCAAAGGTAGGTGCTCATTAGTTATAGACCGATGAGGATTAAGAATTTGCATTGGTCGAGAGGATGGGAGGTCAGGCTCATCGCACCATTTCTGGGGGGAATTATTGCCTACTCCGGGACTCTCTTATAGATTTAAGTTATGTTCACAAATCCTTATTAATTCACCATGCATGAAAATTATCCTTCCTTAAGATTTGATAATAAATAATTGATATGTGTGGGATTTGGAGAATCATTTATACGTATTTGAGGTTCTTCATCGACAGAGAATCATACATGTGTATTGGTGGTTCTTTGTCAATGGTATCCTTTAATAAATTATATAGAGATCTCTTGGTCATTGTGACGACCATACTAATTTTAAAGCTACTCAGTGAAGCACTTGGAGTTTATTGTCATCCAGAAAGACATGAATTATTTCAGAGTTGGGAGCGTACCCACAGATGGGATACCTACGTATCCTTGTTAAAATGAAATCAGAACCCATGTATTTCGGTAGGCAGGATATAGTTTCACGTCTTATGGGGTAAATGAGAATTAATGGATAATGGGCTTAAACCTTAGAAAGGCTTCCTACGTACTATACTTTTAAGACAGATATCAAAGTCCATGTAGTTCGAGTGAAGAAGTGTGGGGATTATGTATGGTTAACGTCCCATGAATATATTTCGTGGTTACTTTTACACTCTAAGATCACGTGAGTCATGATAAGTGTGAGAAACAAGAGGTATTAGTAAACCTGACAATTTGTTCCACGAAAGATGTGGTCACAAGGAATTATGTGGGGATTCTGTACGTATAACTGCCCAAGTAGATGAAGACCAGGACTTACTCCAGGGAAGAAGCCCAGAAACAGGGTCCATAAAGGTATTTTTGCTTTGTGGAGATTTGGATATTTAATTTGGGGATTACTCCTAAAGAGGATTCCCAAGTTAAGGGGAGAACATGATCCATAAAGGTATTTGTGCTTTATGGAGATTTGAATACTTAACTTGGTGCTTAATCCTAAGAAGGATTCCCAAATTAAAGGGGACTTGGGGCTTAATCTTGAGAAGGATGCCCAAATTAAAGAGACTTGGGGATTACTCCTAATAAGGATGCCCAAATTAAAGATCTTATCATCTTAAAGGATGAGGTTAAATGGCGGAATCCTCTAACTGTATTGACATAAAGTTATGTATGTCATGATGTTTGGGAGATATTCCACAGAATTCCTTTCAGATAAGGAATCCAACAAAGGAACCATGCCATAAATCTCTTCAAAAAGTGTTTTGAGGGATAATATATTGAATAGGAGAGTTTAATAGGAGAGAGGCATGCAAGTGATCTGGCGTACAAGTCCTGGTCACGCATGTGTACTTGCATGACATATGTTCACTTGGGCGACAGAGAATCCATGAGGTAATACTTGGGCAAAACTTAACTCAAGCCCTTGCTATTATCCCTAGATGTTTCAAAAAGGGTGGCGTGCAAGTTCCCTTCAAAGGGTAGGGCAGTGTGCCAGTGTCTCCATCCTTTCTAAGGTCTGGACACTTAGTCGTGCATGTGTTGATGAACTCTAAACACTAAGGCCTTATTCTACTCATTTAGATCTTCTATTCTAGGAAAAAAGTTACCTTAGAAGCTTTCAGAAGATTGTAGTCGAATACTAGGGCGAACAGAGCTGTATTCCAACTTCTGGAAATTCCGTCCTCGTAAATGAGGGCCCACAGGGGCTATTTATTGGCCACCTGGGATTTGGGAGAAAAATCAAGGTACAACACGCAAGTGAGCTGCGCGCTGCATATCTAGCGCGCATGTGACTTGTGCGCCCGAAAGCTGGCACGCAAATGACTTCCCCCCCACTCCAAAGTTGGCTTTGGGACATGCCTTTGTAAAAAGTTTGATGTTTCTTCAAAGGGTGAGCCTCTTTTTTCTTATGGTATTTCCCTTTTTCATTCTTTATACTCTCTGATAGAATGAAGTGTCAACATTTTCCCTCTATATACATCTCTCCTTATATATTGAAATATCCCAACACTCTATAGGATACATAGTGTAGTGACCCCACCTCAGTATCCCAGAGCTGGATCCTTCTTTATTACATTGGACTAGATAAAAGGAAAACATCCCGAGGGACCGAATAGTTTAGTAGTCTTGGTAAAATAAATACATAATTGAGTATTGAATTAGAATTGAATAAAAAATTTAAATTTAAATTTTAGAGACCAACATTATTCCATATAGAGTATCCTGAAATTTTTTTCATAGTAATATTCTTAGAATCCCTGTGAAAATAAAATTTAAGTTAAGAGTGATATTCGATGCCCAATAATAGTTACCGTATGAAAAAAGCAATGAATAATTAAGGCCTAATCAATTGGGAATGTAAATAATATAAAAACATTCCATTTAATAAGTAACATTAACTTAATATAAAAGGAATAATATATTATCAAATAATTCAATATAAATAATCTCATGGGCATGAATCTTAACCATGGATAAACTAACTACTTGAATAATCACATGGAGTACCAATAACTAAATTCATATTGATAAAATGAATAATAATCAATATCTAAAAATATAATATTGCAGATTCACTGAAATACACCTAATATCATCTATGATTCAAGCATGACATCTAATACCATTTAGGATTCTTGCCAAGTCATCTAATAAATGGGAAAAGCCTTAGTGAAAATGATATCTAGTTTGTCTCATTAACCCAATTGATGCATCAAGGGGATATCTATATCGGGCCTCACCCGTTACATACTATGTCAAATGGGTTTCTCATATAAATGGGGTGAAACATGTTCAACATAATTTTTTTTATTTAAACTAGCATATGAAATATAAAAACTTTCCCCAATCAATAAACATAATGATAATCCATTCAGATTAAATTGGTATATGTTAATAAAATTATATATCCACAATTTAACAAATCAAAAATAACAGAAAAAAGAATAAATAAGATATCAATACAAAATATTCCTAGTGGAACATTATTATATTAAAGGGTTGATGTAATTTATGAAAAAATATCGTTAAATAATTCTTTATGAAAACATCATTTTCATTTGGAAAAATCACTTTTTAAAACATAAATTATTTTTGAAATACTTTTCATTATAAATCAATTATTAAAAATAAGGATTTCAAGAATATAATGAAAATATTTTCTTTAAAAATATTCATTTAATGATTTAATGGAATCCATTTTTAAATGATTGTCATGTCAATGGGTAATTCTATACATGTTGTATACATTGAAGAGAACATTACTTTTGAACTGTAAAGTGATTAGAAAAGTTCTTTAATTCGAAAAAGTAAATAAGATTCCATTGAAAACATTATATGAAATAAAAAATGGGTAAAAATATATTTTATAAATAATATTGAAAAAGTTAAAAACATTTTTTAAAACATTTTTAGAAAATTGGTTTTTGAAAAAACAAATTCTCAACCGAAGAGAGGAATAAAGTTAGATCTAATTAAAAATAGTTACTCAATTAATTTAATTAAAAAAGATGTAAAAATGGTATGAATGATTTTAAAGGAATATAAATAACCATGGTGGGAAAAATAGATTTTTTTGGCAAATAATTATTGAATAATTTCATATAATGTAGATTCATGTGTATACAATCCCGATGAAAATGTGATTGTGAAGTATAATGTTGCAATGATCATAACATTGATGTGAGAATTATACAATGAATCAATTATGTGTATCAATATTAAATCTTCATAAATAAAGTGAAAATACAACATAAGATATTAAAATGTCTTTATACACATAATCTAATAATATTAATGGCAATGTGGAAGTAATATAACCCCATGAAAATAAATTGTGTAATGAAATTATTTAATACTTGGTAACTCTTAAGTCAAATCACATTTGATGAAATAAAAAAAATTAAAACATAAAATAAAATAAATAATAAATTATTTCTAATATTACATGTCAATGGGGATGTATATAAACCATATAAAAAAATTAGGTGGATAACATTACAATATGTCCCAACAAAATGAAATTGAGATGAAATCTCATTCCTTACGCTTACTTTAGTCAAACATGATTTTACCATGAGTATAATTGTTTTAATAATTTTATTAACTTATAATATAGCCTTAAACATATTTATAATATCATATATGATCCTTATATAACATAATATCAGCCATTCTTTAATAATCATTCATTGCTTTCATTGTTTTGGGTGTTGATTGCCTTGTCTTCTCATGCATGTTTCATCATGAATGATTTGTTTCCGTCACATATTATATAGTTATATTATATACAGAATAATAATCATTTCATAATTATCAATTTTATATATAAATTATATTTTTTGAAACCAATCATGAAATATGGTTATGAAAGGGAGTCGCATCACTTCGTGTGGGTTGGTAGTCCACATAGACTTGAAATATGTTATCATATTTATGAAAGTGAAATGTAATGAAAGAAAATTACATATATTATAATTTTATAATTATAAATATTTAATTAATATCATTATTATATAATTTATATCATCAAATATGTCTTTATCAGCTTCTGTGTGAAGTGTTAGTGAAAGACCAATCACATCACTTTGTGAGATGATAGTCTTCCATACACATTAGTAATAATATCATATATATTCTTTATATACATAATCATACTCATCCATGGGATGTGGTAATGGGAAAAAGAATGATATCAATTCATGAGATGGTAATCTGTCATATAAACAAATGATTATCTCATAAACCATTAGGTGGAAGTGTGTGATGTTGTAGGTATTATGCTAAAAATGAATAAATCTAAGAATACTTAAGATGCTAGGGTAATTATATATGTATTTAATAATAGTAGTTGAATGAGGAGGAGAATGAAATAAAAAAAAGGGGCATTTTTAAGAACATTACTTCTTCTTTATGTATCCAACATAGGTTTTAACTAAAGCCTTAAAAGGATGGATATATAAGAAAAATCAATATTCTAGGACGATATTATAAAATTTGAGATGTTAATGGGGAATGGTTTGGATGAGCTAAATTTAATGAGATGTGTGAAGAAGTTAGGGGAGTGAGTGCCATTTTATAATTGAGGTGGAGTGGCATTTTTGTAAATACGCAAACATTATTCACTATTTCGAGGTCAATGTTAACTCATGTAACTAAAAAATTGAATACTAATTTAGGAAAGGGATTATGTGTTCTATAAACACATACACCACATAACAAAAAACACATTTTTATCTTGTTATCCCTAAGTCTTTTTATTTATTCAAATTTACCCTATTAGTTTTTACCACTATAACTTGTATCATTTTATTTACATAGGCAATTTATTCTTTAATACTATATTTAGAATGGATTATATTAGATAATTTGTTCCTAGTAATTCTATATATGAATTACAATTTATTATATAAATATCCCATGTGTTATTGAAATTAATTTTAATAAAAATTCATGTAATGCATGAAACCTTGTTTTAACAAAACTTATATTATTTAATTGTTATTTTTTCACTAATAATTATAGTTATTAACTATCTTTAACTTATTAAATAAAAAAAATTATTCTGAATCAAATTTTTGAATCCATTGTCTAAATCCATTTCATAGTTGTGTTAAAATTTAATCTATACTTAATCGCTAAGATGCGATAAGAAATTAGGTTTCGAAAGAGAAATTTCTTAAAATTTTACTATTTTTTATATATATAATTGTAACGCCCCGACCCCAGTTACCCAGAGTCGTTGCATTATTACATAACATTGGCATGATCACAAGAAAGATCAAATCTCGAAAGACCGATTGGTTTAGTAGCCTTAGAAACACTAGATATATTCATAAGTTTTACATTATATCATAAAATGAAAAACTACTACAACAACATAATGTTTCCACAGTCCACACTATAATCCCCTCATAATATCCCTGCAGGTCATTCATAACTTACATCTTCACATCCTGGGAAAAATAAAACATAGAAAAGGGGTGAGCTCAAATGCCCAGTAAGGATAACAATATAGCGGAACATTCAAAAATAAGCATAAACATTTAAGGCAATGAATTACTAAAACAAAAGCCTTTTAAACTTGAACTTCAACATAGTATGGAAAAAGTAAAATGAAATAATGCCATTTACTTGTTCACATGGATATTCTACTAATCGAATAATCACATGCAAAATCAATAACCACTTTCATAATGTTGGAATGCATAATGCTAAACTTTAATTACTTTTCAAGGCCTCGTCCCAAGACCTTGGGGCTAACTGTAACCGGAACCCAACCCGGAGTGCCTCTAATAACCAGACACCAACCCGGAGTGCCTCTAAAAACCGGACACCAACCCGGAGTGCCTCTAATAACCGGACACCAACCCGGAGTGCCTCTAATAACCGGACACCAACCCGGAGTGCCTCTAATAACCGGACACCAACCCGGAGGGCTTACTTTTACCAGTCCCTAACATGGAGGGCTTACTTTTACCAGTCCCCAACCTGGAGGGCTTACTTTTACCAGTCCCCAACCTGGAGGGCTTACTTTAACCAGTCCCCAACCTGGAGCATACTTGTCCAACACATTCATATGAAGTAAAGATTGAAATATAACATAAACATTCTTATTGGAACTAGCATACGAAATGTCAATACTTTCACCATAAACTATGAATGGTATAAAAATAGCACATCCACAGTCAAACATATCACAAAACCTTCAAAACAATATAGAAGTTTTGTACCATAATAAATCAACTTCAAATAATCTTAAAACCCATCAAAGGATGTTGACATAGATGAAATCAAAATTCTTTTTAAAGAAATATCTCCTTTTATTTTGAAATCATTTAAGATCCATATAAAATCAAACATTTTCTTTGAAAATAATCTTATAAGCTTTTAAGGGAAGATTTGACGATTTTATAACGGCGGAAAATAACCGCACCCGCCGTATAAGTTAAAAAAAACATTCTTATCTTAATTCTGTCGAAAAGGTTAAAAAGCACCTTGTTTGGAAAACGACGGAAAGATTCCCTTATAAACCTCCTATAAAAAGTCAAACAAGGTTATAAATGACTTTAACCCATATTATTTTAAATATTAAAAATGTTTTGAAATACATTTTGAAGAAACATGTATGTGGATGATAACGAGATCCCAGTAGATTATTACGTATAAACAACCTCGGATAATGAAGAGATTGTGAAATAACCCTTACCAGTTTGGTAACTTATGAAACATACAACCCATGAAAGAGGTATCATACAATGAATATGTAAGTACACATAAATTAGAGTGTATTACACAAAGAATATAATTATGGGCAGTACATACACCACACAAAAGGTAATGGTGGCAATATGGCATGAATCTCATGAGAATAAGGAGTGAGATGAAAACCCCTTACCACGTTAATCAACTGAGTCGTATGGCCAAAAGTTAATAACCACCAAATGATTTACAGAATAACATGAATATAAATAGAATCATGATAATATATATCAAATGGCAGTACACAATACACCACTTTCAATAATTTAGTGGCGAACAATGGAAATCTCACGGAATTGAAAGTGAGATAAGAAAATCCCTTACCTTGTACTTTTCCTTGGTTGGGGTAGGTTAACCTCCTGTATAATGGTGAAATAATTGTTATTAAATTATACAAGAATCATATATATTAATATGATATCATATATGATCTTTTAATATTGATTTGATAATAATATCTTAGTATTATCGTTGTTTCGGGTGTTAACTTACTTGTTTTCTTTTGTATGTTTTGTTACGTAAGACATGTTTGTAAAGGATAGGTTGTATATTATTCAAATCCAGAATGGTATCAAGTCCTTAAACATCATTTTTAAATCATCAAATGATAATTATACTTGAATGGATACGATAGAGGATGAATCTCATCACGTTCGTGGAGACGGTAGTCCGTACGTACGCACGAACGCAACTTCCATTTAATTTTTATTTTAAAAGAATTGAATCCAAATGATACTTAGGTATATTACTATTACAGTATAATATAATATTTTATATATGTTACTTTAGTTTCATTAACACCATCCTTTATACGTTCCATGTGTGGTATGAACGAGTCATATCATTTTAAGGGGGCGGTAGTCCGCACTTCCTCAAATGAAATTATCGTATGTATATACAACATGAAACGAATAATGGTATGAAATAAAATGGAATTACAGAAGCTTATATATAAAATATATATCATTAATATCATATTTAATTACAGTTCCATCATAATGGCCACCATGAGAGGCGGTAAGATGTATTTGAACAATCATCATTTCGTGAGGCGTTAGTTTGCCATCCACAGAAACATTATGTTCATCATCCATTAGATGGAGTTGTGTGTATGTGTAGTTTGAATACTTATTATAACAACATCCTAGTATATTGAGGATACTGGTGTTGTTACAAAATAAAGGAAATAAAAAGAGTTTGGGGGTTGGAGAAGCAAAATAAATGAAAATAATTTAAGAGAAATTGTTACCTTTAATTTAGGTAACTCACTTTGGTTGGAACCAAAGGACTTCTTGAAATGCTTTCTGCCTAAGGGGAAGCTTCAAGGAGTAGGAGAGGGATGTGGGGAGATTAGTTGGGCAGATTTTGGACGAGCCAAGTGGCTTGAGAGGTGTGAGGAATGAGTAGAAGTGGTCTCCTTTTATAAGGGAGAGGAGGGGCTCTTTAGGAAAGAGTGAAAGTATTACTTTATAATATAATTATATTCGGTTTATAATGGTCCAAAAATCATTTATGTCTAAGCTAAGATGACTCATATTCTAAATAACATCAACCAATAAGAATTGGACAGGTTTTAGATAATATTTTAATCATTATAATCTTATTTATTTAAATGATTTATTAATGAGGTAAACATTGCATCACTATTGTGTCATTAATAATTTAACTTATTTGATGTCTAAAAATTATAAATAAAATATAATTATGTAGGAAATCGTTTTAGCTTTCTAATGAATATTTATAATCGAAAATCAAACATGTATAACCCTATGTAAAAATTGTTCTTCTAAAAGATGTAAGCTTATGCCATTTTTATTTTTATTTTAACTTTATTAATATAAAGTGTCCCTACCACATACAAGTGGCTCCAAGGGGTCCCCAAATTGACCCAAGGATGCTCATGGTCGGGTATGTGTCCACCAATAAGGTTAGGACACGTTTTAGGGTAATTTTGTATTATTATAATATTATTTTTTAACCCTTATTTACCGGATTTACCCTTAACCATGGTAAATAAAATATTTACCACAGTAATTATTCAAAATGCCTAAAAATAAAAGTTAACTATTTACATAATTTGGACATCCTGATTCCAAATATGGAATCCATTTTTCTAAATTCAAAACACAGAAGTGGCAGAAATTAATTTAAAATTAATTCCCGCTGTCAAAACAAAAAGCGTGTTTTTAAGAGATAATAACTATCAAAAGATTGACACTTGTTTATGTTCGGTTTAATTGTAAAATTATGTCCAATGACCAACATTATATTAAATAGTAAAAATATATTCTAAATATACTTTAAAACTACTAAAATTCATAATTTATCACTATTAATTATTTTGATTAAAAAAGTTGTTTTTAATTAAAATTTAGTAATTTTCACTATTCATCAAAATATGAAAGTTATCCGAAAAGTACCAAAATTTCACCTTAGGATAAATTCGATATTCCGAATCCAAAAATGAAGTCCATTTTAAAATATAAAATATATATAATTTCAAAATTTAGGTATTACTATTCATAATGGCTAGTTTGATTGGTTGTGGCGTGTGTTAAAACTCAAGGTTGCGTACAACACACGCTACTATTTTATTCAAAGGAAAGCGTACCGTGGAAGCTTGGGATGTTTCATTTAAATTTTTTTTTTGATGTACCAATTTATTCAGATAGTTTAAAATATTTTATTTAAAAATGTTTCACTATTAAAGTTGATAAAAGTGCAATACTGAAAATGAATCTGTTCTTGCATTATGACTAAGAAACTCATAATAGGGATTCTAAAATTATAAGGATTATATAAAGTTCAAAATGTTGTTAATACTATTCATGACCTCTTTTAATGGCTTTTTTTTGTACGTCATGGTGTGATTGAACTCGGTGTTGCGTATAGTGCAAGTTATTGAATTATTTTTAAGAAATAACACACTATGAAATCCTGGGGTGTTACATTCTCCCCTCCTTCAATAAATTGCGTCCTCGCAATTTGAAATTGTTCTTCGAAAATAAAAGGTTGAAAATAGAAAATATCTTTGTGGGAAAACCCACATCGGAAATTAGGTTACTAAAATTTAGTCTTAATATGAGGAAAAGAGAAATGAAAGAGTCACCACCAAATTATGATCTCGATTAGGAGAACATTGGTGCCAATTAGAGACATATAATTGGAGGAAAAACGTAACTATTTATAGGTAGTGATTGAGATCATCAATCACAAACAAGTGTATAATTGAGGTCCTTAAATTCATCAATCTATGATGATTTGAAATACCATCGGTTCAACAAAACATAGGTTATCAGGATAACACATTTTTGACGTTTCAAAATATCATAGTTGAAATCCCACATCGAAAAATGAATTAACGAGGCCTCTATTTAAAATAAAGAGTGGAAAGTATGAAGATTACCGAAAATAACACATACTAGGGTTCCATGTAGGAAAATATGGATATGGAAGAGAAATCTAACCATCAATTATTTGATGGAGAGTGGTAGAGAACATGGCTATGAAAAGGCCAACAATCCCAAAGCCATGAATTAGTGATGATTTAAGGTACCATCTAGGACAACATTTTTTTTCTAAGTTCCTTTTATTAATTTTGAGGAATATATTTATGATATTGGCTAAGATCATAAGTAGATATACTTACTTTATAATTAGAGTTTTATCCATTAATAAATTTCTACCACAAACTCATCTTTCACTCTAAAAGATAATAGAATGTAATTTTTTTATTTATACTATTCGTACAGGGTTTCAAAATAAATGAATTTATAATTCATCTACCAGATCTTTAAAAAAAACAACATTATTTAATCCAGGACATCTCGTGGGCCAGTGGTAGGTGATACACCCTTGTCGACCTTCGGTTGCGGGTTCAAGTCTCGCAGCCTTGCCGGACGCGACGGGTTGCCGCCCGACCTCTGGGTAGTCCTTTTATGGTAATCCAAAATAATCCAAACTAGAACTATCCAAAATACTTTTGTCCAAACTCACAGTCCAACATTTATAAGGAAGGTAAACATAATATAGATCCTTTTTACCCCGTAATAGCATATGAATACCTTCATCTTGTATTCTTTTAATAAACTGAAACATCTTGAATTACCATATTCCTTATTGATTACATTCATGCTCCCCTATTCCATATAGAATGCTGGATATACTTCATCAATCCAAAAATGGTTTAAACCCCAAAAAAATGATGGAATATACAAATCATTAATCAGTTTCAAGGTAGTCAAGAATATCCAACATAATTTATCCAAATCAATCATGTATTATTCTAAAATCACTAACTCGGTATCAGAACCATATTATGGTTTATCTTTCTCTCAACCATATATTTTCCAAAAATTTATCCTGCTATTGAGTCACTTTTCTTTGTTCCACACAATCTCAAGTCCCTAATGAAATAGTACTGCAGTACAATCCTTATATACTCCATAATTATTATAACAAGTACATTGTTGATACAACACTCAATTGACATAATCAACATAAGAACTCTAATCATTCCTCTTCATCTGTGGTAGTATCATAACTTGATTATTATCCAATAGCATCATTTGTGGCATAGTCTGATGACTGGGGCATAGGTTTGCGTAGTGTCCAAACTCCTTGCAAATGAAGCATTGTACATTTGAAACCATTTTCTCACCCTTGCAGTCACATAATTTGTGCCCTTTTCCTCCACACTTATAACAAACTCCCATTCCTTTCAGGCAAGTTCCAGGGTGTTTCTTCCCACAATTACCACATATGGGAAAATTCTTATTTTCCCTCTTCCCTTTATCCATTTTTCTCTCTTCCATCCTTTTCTTCTCTTGCTTCCCTTCAAAGCCATAGGACTCAGTAAACTCTTTACTTATCTTATCAACACATGATATTATTTCTTCATATGATGATAATACATGGGAGACTAATTCTCTTATCAATTCTAGCTTAAGACCATGAAAGATATGATCCTTCCTTCTCTTTGGATCATGTGCATTTCTGGAGTTCTCATTCCTTCTACTGGGTGCCATTTCTAAACAATGGCATAAACTAGATCAGTTTATGAATCAAAATACATAATCCCATACTTATAAAACACTTAACATAAATTGAACTATTTATGGATATAATCCATAATCATAAAAATGTTTTCTTTGAGGAAGTATATACTCATAAACCCTTCATAATGATTTGTAAGAAAATGAGAGTTATCCTAAGCATATCCCCCGGGAGTGTCGTAACCAAGAGTGCAGCAAGGCCCGTTGTCGTGCACCAGTTCCCGTTCGAGTCTAGCTCAAAGCGGTGTTTTCGGGTTTTACCCCTAGGTACATCTGTGCCAGAGCCGCCTCTACCTGCTCGTATCCAGACAGGGATGTATTGCTCGGAAAACTCACAAAATCTCTACGATACCAAAATTCTAGGAAGTTCTTCTATACTAATCCTGAAAGTTCATCTTAGGTCTACGTGCTCTAATCAGAGTTTATCTAAATCTAGTTTCCAAGGTTTGTACTAAACTTCCTCTGATACCAACTGTAACGCCCCGACCCCAGTTACCCAGAGTCGTTGCATTATTACATAACATTGGCATGATCACAAGAAAGATCAAATCTCTAAAGACCGATTGGTTTAGTAGCCTTGGAAACACTAGATATATTCATAAGTTTTACATTATATCATAAAATGAAAAACTACTACAACAACATAATGTTTCCACAGTCCACACTATAATCCCCTCATAATATCCCTGCAGGTCATTCATAACTTACATCTTCACATCCTGGGAAAAATAAAACATAGAAAAGGGGTGAGCTCAAATGCCCAGTAAGGATAACAATATAGCGGAACATTCAAAAATAAGCATAAACATTTAAGGCAATGAATTACTAAAACAAAAGCCTTTTAAACTTGAACTTCAACATAGTATGGAAAAAGTAAAATGAAATAATTCCATTTACTTGTTCACATGGATATTCTACTAATCGAATAATCACATGCAAAATCAATAACCACTTTCATAATGTTGGAATGCATAATGCTAAACTTTAATTACTTTTCAAGGCCTCGTCCCAAGACCTTGGGGCTAACTGTAACCGGAACCCAACCCGGAGTGCCTCTAATAACTAGACACCAACCCGAAGTGCCTCTAATAACCGGACACCAACCCGGAGTGCCTCTAATAACCGGACACCAACCCGGAGTGCCTCTAATAACCGGACACCAACCCGGAGTGCCTCTAATAACCGGACACCAACCCGGAGGGCTTACTTTTACCAGTCCCTAACCTGGAGGGCTTACTTTTACCAGTCCCCAACCTGGAGGGCTTACTTTTACCAGTCCCCAACCTGGAGGGCTTACTTTAACCAGTCCCCAACCTGGAACATACTTGTCCAACACATTCATATGAAGTAAAGATTGAAATATAACATAAACATTCTTATTGGAACTAGCATACGAAATGTCAATACTTTCACCATAAACTATGAATGGTATAAAAATAGCACATCCACAGTCAAACATATCACAAAACCTTCAAAACAATATAGAAGTTTTGTACCATAATAAATCAACTTCAAATAATCTTAAAACCCATCAAAGGATGTTGACATAGATGAAATCAAAATTCTTTTTAAAGAAATATCTCCTTTTATTTTGAAATCATTTAAGATCCATATAAAATCAAACATTTTCTTTGAAAATAATCTTATAAGCTTTTAAGGGAAGCTTTGACGATTTTATAACGGCGGAAAATAACCGCACCCGCCGTATAAGTTTAAAAAAACATTCTTATCTTAATTCTGTCGAAAAGGTTAAAAAGCACCTTGTTTGGAAAACGACGGAAAGATTCCCTTATAAACCTCTTATAAAAAGTCAAACAAGGGTATAAATGACTTTAACCCATATTATTTTAAATATTAAAAATGTTTTGAAATACATTTTGAAGAAACATGTATGTGGATGATAACGAGATCCCAGTAGATTATTACGTATAAACAACCTCGGATAATGAAGAGATTGTGAAATAACCCTTACCAGTTTGGTAACTTATGAAACATACAACCCATGAAAGAGGTATCATACAATGAATATGTAAGTACACATAAATTAGAGTGTATTACACAAAGAATATAATTATGGGCAGTACATACACCACACAAAAGGTAATGGTGGCAATATGGCATGAATCTCATGAGAATAAGGAGTGAGACGAAAACCCCTTACCACGTTAATCAACTGAGTCGTATGGCCAAAAGTTAATAACCACCAAATGATTTACATAATAACATGAATATAAATAGAATCATGATAATATATATCAAATGGCAGTACACAATACACCACTTTCAATAATTTAGTGGCGAACAATGGAAATCTCACGGAATTGAAAGTGAGATAAGAAAATCCCTTACCTTGTACTTTTCCTTGGTTGGGGTAGGTTAACCTCATGTATAATGGTGAAATAATTGTTATTAAATTATAAAATAATCATATATATTAATATGATATCATATATGATCTTTTAATATTGATTTGATAATAATATCTTAGTATTATCGTTGTTTCGGGTGTTAACTTACTTGTTTTCTTTTGTATGTTTTGTTACGTAAGACATGTTTGTAAAGGATAGGTTGTATATTATTCAAATAAAGAATGGTATCAAGTCCTTAAACATCATTTTTAAATCATCAAATGATAATTATACTTGAATGGATACGATAGAGGATGAATCTCATCACGTTCGTGGAGACGGTAGTCCGTACGTACGCACGAACGCAACTTCCATTTAATTTTTATTTTAAAATAATTGAATCCAAATGATACTTAGGTATATTACTATTACAGTATAATATAATATTTTATATATGTTACTTTAGTTTCATTAACACCATCCTTTATACGTTCCATGTGTGGTATGAACGAGTCATATCATTTTAAGGGGGCGGTAGTCCGCACTTCCTCAAATGAAATTATCGTATGTATATACAACATGAAACGAATAATGGTATGAAATAAAATGGAATTACAGAAGCTTATATATAAAATATATATCATTAATATCATATTTAATTACAGTGCCATCATAATGGCCACCATGAGAGGCGGTAAGATGTATTTGAACAATCATCATTTCGTGAGGCGTTAGTTTGCCATCCACAGAAACATTATGTTCATCATCCATTAGATGGAGTTGTGTGTATGTGTAGTTTGAATACTTCTTATAACAACATCCTAGTATATTGAGGATACTGGTGTTGTTACAAAAGAAAGGAAATAAAAAGAGTTTGGGGGTTGGAGAAGCAAAATAAATGAAAATAATTTAAGAGAAATTGTTACCTTTAATTTAGGTAACTCACTTTGGTTGGAACCAAAGGACTTCTTGAAATGCTTTCTGCCTAAGGGGAAGCTTCAAGGAGGAGGATAGGGATGTGGGGAGCTTAGTTGGGCAGAGTTTGGACGAGCCAAGTGGCTTGAGAGGTGTGAGGAATGAGTAGAAGTGGTCTCCTTTTATAAGGGAGAGGAGGGGCTCTTTAGGAAAGAGTGAAAGTATTACTTTATAATATAATTATATTCGGTTTATAATGGTCCAAAAATCATTGAGGTCGAAGATACGATGACTCATATTCTAAATAACATCAACCAATAAGAATTGGACAGGTTTTAGATAATATTTTAATCATTATAATCTTATTTATTTAAATGATTTATTAATGAGGTAAACATTGCATCACTATTGTGTCATTAATAATTTAACTTATTTGATGTCTAAAAATTATAAATAAAATATAATTATGTATGAAATCTTTTTATCTTTCTAATGAATATTTATAATAAAAAATCCAACATGTATAACCCTATATAAAAATTGTTCTTCTAAAAGATGTAAGCTTATGCCATTTTTATTTTTATTTTAACTTTATTAATATAAAGTGTCCCTACCACATACAAGTGGCTCCAAGGGGTCCCCAAATTGACCCAAGGATGCTCATGGTCGGGTATGTGTCCACCAATAAGGTTAGGACACGTTTTAGGGTAATTTTGTATTATTATAATATTATTTTTTAACCCTTATTTACCGGATTTCCCCTTAACCATGGTAAATAAAATATTTACCACAGTAATTATTCAAAATGTCTAAAAATAAAAGTTACCTATTTACATAATTTGGACATCCTGATTCCAAATATGGAATCCATTTTTCTAAATTCAAAACACAGAAGTGGCAGAAATTAATTTAAAATTAATTCCCGCTGTCAAAACAAAAAGCGTATTTTTAAGAGATAATAACTATCAAAAGATTGACACTTGTTTATGTTCGGTTTAATTGTAAAATTATGTCCAATGACCAACATTATATTAAATGGTAAAAATATATTCTAAATATACTTTAAAACTACTAAAATTCATAATTTATCACTATTAATTATTTTGATTAAAAAAGTTGTTTTTAATTAAAATTTAGTAATTTTCACTATTCATCAAAATATGAAAGTTATCCGAAAAGTACCAAAATTTCACCTTAGGCTAAATTCGATATTCCGAATCCAAAAATGAAGTCCATTTTAAAATATAAAATATATATAATTTCAAAATTTAGGTATTACTATTCATAACGGCTAGTTTGATTGGTTGTGGCGTGTGTTAAAACTCAAGGTTGCGTACAACACACGCTACTATTTTATTCAAAGGAAAGCGTACTGTGGAAGCTTGGGATGTTTCATTTAAAATTTTTTTTTGATGTCCCAATTTATTCAGATAGTTTAAAATATTTTATTTAAAAAGGTTTCACTATTAAAGTTGATAAAAGTGCAATACTGAAAATGAATCTATTCTTGCATTATGACTAAGAAACTCATAATAGGGATTCTAAAATTATAAGGATTATATAAAGTTCAAAATGTTGTTAATACTATTCATGACCTCTTTTAATGGCTTTTTTTTGTACGTCATGGTGTGATTGAACTCGGTGTTGCGTGTAGTGCAAGTTATTGAATTATTTTTAAGAAATAACACACTATGAAATCCTGGGGTGTTACAATAATAAAATTGAAATTGGTTCCAATGACCTAAATTTTACTAATTGATATAAAAATGATCTAATTAAACATTAGAACTAATTAAAAATATGATTTCACCTCATAATTTGTTTTTAAAAAAGGCAGTTTTCAATTAGTATTTATTACTTTTGACTAATCATCAAAAATGAAATATTTTAAAAAAATCCCATAAATTCACCATTATATAATTTTGGTAAGATAATTTAAAAAGTGAATTTTATTTTTTCAATTTTTTTTAAATGGTTTTAAAATTAAATTTAAATTAGATGTGAAACTCACGACTATTCATCCTTTTAGAAAAATGTCATTTTTCATATAATATATCATTTTCATTTAAATGTTACATATTTTATTACTAATAAATTGATAAATTAATAAACATGTGTAAACTATATATTCTTTATATATTGTTTGATTCTATTCATTTTCTCCAGTTTAAGTGCTATGATATAAATATTATATTAAATAATAATATCAACAGTATGTTATAGTTCAGTAATACTCATTCTTACATGTAACAAAAGCTATCAAATAATATTAATGTTTCATAAAACTCATTCTAAAATAAGTTAATAGTGTAAGGAAATATGTTGAATTAATTTAACAATAAATATATTTTAAATCCATGTGGTGTAATATTACCTTCTACATTTCGTGTTACGTGCCATAAACACTATCAAATTTAATTTCATTTTTTTAAATATTAGGGTGTTTCAAAAAGAACAATGTAGTTTTCATGATGGGGGAATGCATTGATGGTCACACATATATAAAATATTATGATTATAAATTATATATAACTCTATAGTAAACATAGAAAACCCTCTTACACAGGATTTCTCATATGAAACCAACTATAATAGTTCCTACACATGCCAAAAACCATGGTTGAAGTCATCCTGTTGGTTGTGTAGCTACACTACCCTTTGAAAAATATATAACATGAATGATGGATGATTATATTAGAAATTCTAAATTCTACAAATTTAAATACAAACATGGTAATTTTGATTTCATATGGGAAATAGTTTTTGAAATTAGAATAAAACAGTTCACTACAACATATAAAAAAATGGTCAATGCATCCCATTATATATGATAATAAAAAAACTATTTAAATGGGTACTTTTATTAGCACAAATGAAAAGTACTGATAAAAAGTACTCATATAAGTGCAAAAAAATTGACAAAGGTTTACACTATATCAAATATATTTTTTATAATTACAAATATTACCCTTGATCAGTTTGTTATTTCTTGCTTACAATAGGTGACATTTCACAGTGATAAAAAACTAGATAAATTGTAATATGAATAATTTAATTTTCATATATTTATTTATATATCATTTAAATATGACTTGTATAAAATAATTATATATTTATAAAAATAAAATAAAGATCAAAATTTAATGATGTTTTAGATAAAAATAAGTACATATAATTTTTTGATAATGATTTATATAACTATCAATATTTTTGAAAAATTTTATTTATTATGAGTTTTAAAATCTATATTGATAACTAAAAATTTATAACAATACATGTTTCTATATTAACTAATTTCTATATAAATATAATATATTAAAATTTTATGCAAACAATTATATAGATATATAATAAAATATATATTTATATATTTTTATTTATAATATATATATATATATATATATATATTATTTTACTAACTATGCTTTATATACCACGACATGTATAATTATTTTAATAAAATTCATATGGATATTTAATCATTTATACATTGGTATATTCTTTTATAAATATCTATAATTATATATTTAATTATAATTACTCCTTAAATTTGTTTGCATAACATCAAAAAGTTATTTTTATTTATTATTTATATTTATTTTTCATTATTTTGAGTCCATGAGAGTTTATAACTACAAAATGAAAAAAAGTTATGTTTTTTATGTGGTATGTTTGTTATGCATGGTTAGTGGTAACAATATGACTACCGTGAATTGTGGTCTTTATGATGACAATGTTTGTTTTTAGTGATTCAACATTGTTTCTTTGAGTATTAATTGAATCCAAGTTAACCATATTTAGTGAATTTGGGAATCTAGTATGCACCACATGATTTGGTAAACCATGTGGTTTTCCTAGGAAATTTATTTTTCATAACATAAAAAAGTGACATCAACTAATAAAAATATTACAATATCCCTTTTTTCTCCCCTATGTCATATGACTTCCTTGATGAGCCACTCCATGACACACACCTCCCCTTTTCGAAACCTCCCATATCATGGAAATATCAATGTGATTCCATCCCAATTTTTATCCATAATTTAAATTTATAGTCTCCTCTTCCTTTATTTTTCCATTTCATGTTGGTTGATTTCCCTCCCTTTCCACACATGCAATTGGAGGATCTGTATGGTGTATGGTTGATGAATTATGGTTGTTTTTTATTTCTATTATGATGTTAAATATGTCCAATAGGTTCTAATATAACTTATTTATGTGTCCTATATCAAAGGAAACATGTTATAGATTATAGGCCATTTTGATGAGGTAGGTTTTATCGAGTATGAACAATTAGTTTTTGATATTTTAAATTCATGGGATTTTAAATTCCAATTTTCATTTACCATGGATGGTTTGATAAATTTTAATTTATTTTTTGAAATATAAAATAGGGTTTCATAAGGGGTTTTATGTAATTTGGGGAGAAGTTTTATTTTTAACAAAATTTTAAGAGTGATTTTATGTGACTGTGCATACTACATGTTTAGAGAATTGACCAAAGTGACCATAATAATGATATATGTCATTCCACGCGGTGTTTCAGTTTCTAATCTGATTTTTAAAATGGTTTACTTATAATTTCATGAATAATAAGAATAAAATGTATTTTAAAAGGAGATCATTGAATTTTTTGAATAATCTATGGGGTTTATAAATGGTTTAAATTTTTTTAGTGCATGATATTAATTAATTGATGGTGTTTTAGACCATTGATTATTTTTGTGAATTTAGATTGATTCAATTTTTTTTTCTAAAATCATTCTAGTAAATATTGTGCGAAATTTTATAGACCTCAATGTGTTTTAAAATGGTCAGATTAAAGGTTATTTGAAGTGAAATTTTATGTGGTTTATAATAGTGGGTGAAATAGAAGGTAATTCCAAGCATCTTGTTTTAAATTATCATTTTTCACTTTAATTTATTTTTCTAATTTATTTTATAACCTAAATTGAGACCATGTTAATGTTTTTCCCATTATGTCTTGTAACCCCCATGGGGGATGTATGAATTTTAATATTCATGTTTTGATGCTTATATATTTATCTAATTAGGAATGATTTTTTTGAGTTGGTATAAGGGGAGTTATTTGTTTCCTTCCATTTTTTTATTATGTTTTGTATGTAATTATTGAATTATAACCTCAATTTAATTTATTTCATTGGTTTCATAGTAGTATAAAAGGAATCTAGTTATATTCTAGAGTTAGAGAATATTATTCTCTTACTAGGGATGGTGGATCATAAGACAATGTTGGATATATAAATAAATTATGGATATTTAGAGAGAGGGTCCCAGAATAATGTATTGTAGAACACATTAGAGTTATTCTACATTGAGTTTTGTCACTAGTTAGTATGATGGGATAACTGAGAATGTGATAGGCTAATTAATTCCATCCAAGTTTCCTTTTTATTAGTTATGGATCATGATAAATCAGTCATTGGATGGTTCTAATGATTCATATATCTGATTTCAGTATTATTTATTGGATTTCTCTTTTCAATCAATTACATCCCATTCCTATTAATTTTTCATTAGAATCATGTTCCCTATATCCATTATGGCATGTTTATGTTGTGTGTGATCCCATTATGACTTTTCCCACTTTATGGAGATTGATTAATTTTCAAATATGTTTTTGAAGTGATTTTGAATGGGTTATTTTTTTAAAATGTTTAAGTTTTATTCTGTTGACAAAAATATTTGTAAAATTTTTATACAAAAAGATAAATAAATGGTATGATTAAGTTTTGGATTTTAATAGATCTCAATTATTCATTTTCAATTAGTTATAAAGAAAATCCTTGGTCCATATGTTGGATCAAAAACTATGGTTTTTGTTTAAATGATCTATTTTTTAATTTAAAAAGGTTTTGAAACTTTTTTGGGTAAAATTTTAAGTTCCTCACATATTTTATATTCATTATGAAGGGGTGTTGGTGTTTGAAAGATGATTAAATGAATTTTTTATGGATTGATATAATGTCAATTTGAAAAAATATTTCTATTTTTCTATCAATATTCAGACTAGTTTGAATTGAGTTTATAATTATTGTTTGAAATATATTATGGTGGGTTCTGTCCTATTGTGAATTTTTAACTATGAAAATATAGTCATTTTAGTTTCAGGAATTTTGTTTAATAATTAGGCTCTCTTGGGGAACTAATTATTTTCAGATTTTTGGGTCTACTAGATTCATATATAGGTTAGTTCCTTACATGGTTTTATTTAGTCTTTGTTACAACACCTGAGTAAAAATTTTCTAATTCATTAATGGTTATTGGTGTAATATAAGATTTGAAGTTACATATGGGATATTTTTGTGGAGGGTGTCATAGGGTGAGATGAGGGATTTATTTACATACTTTATTTTAGTTCTGTTTATTCTTTTTATATTCTTTAAATTGATTTTATCTAGTATTCACATAGAACTCCCATGTAGGGATAGTCCCTTCTCACTTTTCTGTTTCTACTATTACTCTCATTTTATGGAATATGATTCCCATTTATTTTATTAGATGTAGATTCACTACTTTCTAGCCTGTGAGGAATGTGAATTCTCTAAGGGCCCTATGAAAAGATGATTTAGGTGTCTCATCAATAGATGGTACTATCTATTTTTTTTTAAAAAAAATTGTTATCAAATCATATATTTCACAATATGTGAACAGTTTCTTTGAAAATCCTCTTGTTATTCAGGTGTTTCATGGAAAAATCAAGTAATAATTTATTACTGGAATTCAGGTGGTCGGGGCAAGGAGAGTTTTTCCATCTCTTTTCCACCTCATTCCCTGACTTTATATGGTAATTAAGATTTAATTTTTTTGGATCAAGTTTTTATTATCAATGGTTGTGGTTTTATTCCTCATTGGTATTAAATGAGTTTATTTGGGAGATCCATTGGAATTGTGGTAGGAAAATGAATAAGTGGAGTTAAGTTATATTTAACAACATAACAAACAAGTAAGTGACCAAATCCATAGTCTTGAGATATCATAAGGATTGTTTGGTGGTCATATGGTTTATTAATCCACTTGGATGAGTCAACCAGGGGATTACATAGATTTGTTTTATATTTTGGCATAATTTCAGAGACACCACCAAGAAGTTTATTAATTCAATGAATATTTTAGATATATTCAGTTATAAATTGGACATTTGATATGCCGCATTTTCATACAATAATACTGAAAATTGGTTTTTTATATTAAAATGAGTATTTTATGGAAAAATATTCTCTTTATAAAAAGGGTCCTTTGATATTGTATATATAATGGAATAATTTTTTCATAATAATTTTTTATAATATTTTGATTTTAAAAAATAGGTTATTTTTTAATGTAATCTAGAAAATATTTTTTTATAAAACCACTGGGTTGTTTAAATGTAAATAAATTTTTGAATCCCATTTGTTTTTTTTGAAAGTGATTATTTGTATTTAAAGGAAACGATATTGAAAATGTTTTAAAAATATTTTCATTGTTGAAAATTGAGAATATTGGTTTCATTTCATATTTTACAATGTATTTCATAGTGCTAATTTTGGATTAAATGTTTTGTATTTTTAAAGGTGAAATTATGATTTATCAAATTCTAGGGATATTTACAAATGGTTAGAGGATTTTCAAATCTTGTTATTTTTGTATATGGATGTTAATTCGAATATAGTTTTTTTAAAGAATATTATTTTACCATGCTAGTTTCCTTTTTTAATAGTGATTTCAGATTTTATCCCTTAACGAGGGTTTAGAATTGATGATTTGGTTTAGGGAACATGATCAGGTTGAGTATATGTTCCATAATATATATATATATTTCCTCCAAGAAATACCTTCAATTAATGTGTAATGTTTCACTCTATGGATATTTACACCTTTTTACATTGCCATATCCAAGACTCTAAATTTAGTGGACAGTCCCTCTTTCCACTTCAAATGAAATATCGAAATTATTTTGCATATTAAAATATTTAGTAGAAGAGGACATGTGAGCATTTTCTAATTGGGTGTTCTTATGAGGACTAATCTTTTTAGGTTTTTGGTGGTGGACTGTTTTGAGTATTAATGTTTAGTATGTCTGAGACATTTATCCTTGAGGAGTATTTTTCTTATTGTGACCCTTAAGAGTTGTTTAGGACTTATCTTGTTTTAGTGATAGTTACTAATATTTGATCATACCTCATTATTTACTGTGCTTTGTATTGCAATATTATGTAATGATAGGATTATGGAGATGAACATGTATGAGATTTTATACATTATTTAGGTATAGAATAGAATTGGGAATGTAATGTTCATGACATGAAATCCACTAACAATTTCCTTGAGTTGAGTCTCCACATGACCTTAAGAGTGCCTCCCCATATGCCAGAGATTTCTAACATGTAGCAATGGTCTAATATGTATTGTAGGGAGACTATACCCTCTTTAGAAGAGTATTACACAATAAATTACATTTGAAATAAACAAAACCCTCTTAAGAAATATTCAATAAACATGTATAACAAAAAATCTCCCAAATCTGGGTATAAATGAAAACCAACAATAAATATTCCATGTAATACTAATAATTACAAAGTGAAGAAAAAGAAAAATAACATCAACAATTGAATCCCCAAAATGTTCTTGAATCCATGTTTGGAACCTCAACCATGCACATCTAAAGCCCAACATAACTCCCTAGTAATATGCCTTTTCCATTGTCTATACCTGCAACCATGAAATATCCTTGGGTACCCAGCAACAACCTATGTAGAGTGTGATTATAACTCCACATTCCACCACCAATGGTGTCTATAAAATATATAGTATAAATATATAGTGCATGAATTTACTAAATAAATGAAAAGGTAAAAAAAGACAACTTAGGTTCTATTAGTTAACAATATTCACTTTAACCATTTTCATAATTACCCCCATTTACATCACTTATACTATCTTTATCACTTAAATCATTTTTATCACAAGTTCCATGGGTTAGGAATATACATCATTTACGCAATGTTCTGTGATAGTGAATTAGTATGAATATGTGATAAATCATTTTCTTTATCTATATTGGGATAAACATATCATAACATTTATAACACACTTACCTTGGAGCATCTATCTAGCTAGTCACATCCAATAACACTGTTAGGGGTCTGGGGCCTTAGCCTGACTCACTAACCCATTCATTCTTGGAGTAGGGATTAAAACCATAGTCCAAACCAACCCATGGGCATAAAACCTCAAGTCAATAGCCCACATACCACCAAGACATGTGCACATTATTATTTATCCATTTACCATATATACTATATCATAAACCATATACAAACAAATACACATAACATTCACAATCCATAACTATAAATATGGGATTTAACATTAAGACTTAACCCATCAACACATTTACAATTTTCATTACATATCCTATTTGATCTATTTCCCATTCTTATTCCTCAATCCATTACCATAATCAACAATTCCCATACCATGGTCCATTTAACATATTTATCAATTTCCATATACTATCCCATTTTATATATTCATAAATTCAAAACCAATTACCCATTTAACATGTTCATCACTTCACATGCATTAACCCATTTATGCTTTTCGAGTACAATTCACATGCCATTTCACACATTCATATTAATACAATTAACCTGTTTTCATGCCATGAAAAACAATCCCTTATTCCATTATCAAGGTCTAGAAACAACCGAAAATATTACCGTTTTAACATAAACTCACATATCAACATTATCATCATTTTCAATACATTATCACGAGTCAATTGGCTACATAACATTAAAATTTTCAATGATCAGGAATATTGGCACACCCCATGGGTTT
This sequence comes from Viscum album, assembly GCA_963277665.1. Lineage (NCBI taxonomy): Eukaryota > Viridiplantae > Streptophyta > Magnoliopsida > Santalales > Viscaceae > Viscum > Viscum album. The sequence goes on from OY728135.1 coordinate 113,154,127, forward strand.
CCCTAAATAGATTTATTCATCCTAAAGGAATCCCATAGGGATCAAGAGGGGTTCAAATTATCATTTATCAAAAAAATTTACCAAATATCACAGAAGGAATAAAATACTCAACAACATAGAAAAAAGTACAGAACCAAACATACACAAATCAACTTCAAGACCATGGGATATAACTAATAGACCACCTACCTCAAATCTGAACATAGGTGTATGCTTAAACATAGCATTAGATCCTAATTCAAGAACCCTTTGATGCCCCAAACTAATAACCACTAAAAAGAATATTTTATTTCTTTAGAAGAAGATGAATGAAACTCGAAGCCTTAATCTTGAAAAAGGAAGAAATAAGAGCATTGGACTTACCCGGAGCATTGATTCACATATAATGACACTTGAAACATCCCAGAATCGAAGAAGAATGATCCTTGGGAAGCTTGGGATGAGATGTTTAATAAATAGGGTTGATGGAGATGAATGGGGGAGTACAATCAGGTGGTCATCTTAAAATTTGTAGGGGGAAAATGTTTAAAAAGACACTCTTAATGAGCCATATAGATTCGCTGAATGGTTTTCCAAACCGTGCCCCAACCATACTCCTGACTCTATCTATGATTGTTCCATGTCACACATTTTCTGGGGGAGTCTGCATGGTTGGAATAACTATGTTCCCACTGTGTGAAATTCCTCTATCCATGTTTTTGTGGTTTGGCCTCCCCCCTTGCATGGTTTGATTATCTGCACGCCAACCATGAAACATGCACAAGTTGTCCCTGTTTCCCTTCCATTCATTTCTTAAACCCTTGAAACACCACCAATGACCCTCATACAACTGATAACGATTCAATTAACCAGAAAAATATCATGAAAAGAATTATCACAATGACATACCACCACAAATTTTGGGATCTAACAACCTCCCACCCGTATAATAGCTCATCCTATATCCGCACTTCCAAGTATAATTGAACTTCCAAAGGAAAGAGATTGGTACACTGGGCCTGCATATCCATCTTTCTATCTCAACTCTCTTCCTAAAAATTACCATGTATCCATATAACTCAAACCAAAGGGTTAGTCTTTCCTCCCATGTATTTCTCACTATGATCCATAATACAAAATAGATTTTCCTTAAAGGATGTATTGGCCTCAAGCTCAACATCCTCAACATCAATCATGTGAGATGGGTCATGTTTATACTTCCAGAACTATGACACATTAAGATCATCATTCATACAACCATACATCTATGAAAGATCCAATCACAATTCCACCAGTCTGATCCTCTCTACAATATCGAATGACCCCATGTGCCTTGGTTCCAACATACCCTATTTACAAATTCTACTATGAGACACTTGATGAATCACACATTCACCCACCCTTAACTAAAGAGTATGATGTCACTGATCTCCATATGAATTCTATATACTCAGAGCTATCACCACATGATTCTGAGTTAGCTGAATCATTTTTGAAGTATCCAGCACGATACTCGGTACCAACAAACCAGACTATCCAACCTCTAAATAACAAAACATAGACTTGTATGGTCTCACATAGTTTTCCTAAAACTATACCATCTAAATCATATCCTAGAAACTATTTTTTTTTTGGAAAAATCAATAATAATTTTTTTTCCAATGAGGTACCAAAATCTTACACACCATCCATCAACAAGTCTTGTAGTATGTTAATAGTATTCTCTGATTTCAGGTCCGTCGGTGTGTGAGAAACTGTACAGAAAACACCTAGGTACCAAGACCCTTCAGTAATCTCTTCCAAAATTGTGATAAAAACTGTGGATAATGATAAAAAAAATATTTTGTGGTACTCCATACAACCAAAATATCTCTCAAACATATAACACACATAAATAGTCAATAGTGAATGTGAAATCCCATAATTTTTTCTTTGTTTTTCTATCTCTGATTTTATGAATTGACCATTCATGGTCGAGACTTATTCAAAGATAGAGAGTCTTTTTTGGTGAAAATGACCTAATGTTCAAGGATATATAGTTGTATGAATTTATTGTGTCTGGGGATAAATAAGTTAAGTGTTAAAAATGGGTTCTTTTTATGTTGAGAAGATTGAAAACGGGTTCGAGTGGTTTAAAAGGGAATTTGGATGGAAAAGTCATATATAGAACATTTACACATCATGTATGGGTATTACAATTCATTTAATTATTAGGGGTTTCAATAAAATAAATCTGAGGGGATGGGTGTTTTGGATAATTCAATTACAAACATTTACATGGCCTGTAACTACATTACAAACCATATAAATTTCATGGCCTTCTATTTTAATCATGTTATGGGGTAAAATTCATTCCATTTCACTGTATCTCTTCTCCTCTTGACCTATGGTGGCCCTATAGGTTATTTTGTTATGCCAACCCCCCATCCAAACATCCTGTTAACATAATCAACCACATGTAATTATTTTGGTTTAGATTTATCCTATCTATTCATCCTCTCCAACCATTGTAGTGAAAACCATTGACCAGTTGAGTTTTTGGTTATGATGTTGATCAGTTTGGATCATATAACCTTCTCTTGATCATCTATACCATCTTAGTCATTGTTTATCACCATTGAAAATGTTTTTGGATCGCTAGTTTGAGGTAGATGGTCTACATGTAAGCCCTATGGTTTGTTAATTATCAAGTTAAGAAATATTATGAATATGCCATTATTTTTTTCACCAACTTTTATTTATAAATTGAATGTTATCATTACTTAAATCCCTTTTGTTTAGAATTGTATTTTGATCTATCTTATGGCTATCCATGGGGTGAGTGAACCTTGTTTATAATTGATTTTGATAATGGATTAATGTGTGTCTAGCATTCCATGTGACCTTAGGTCACCTCATATTATAGAATCCCTATAATGTGGATTATGTATTATTGATATAAATATTAATAAATTCTGAATTTAATTGCAAGTGGAATATGAATGAATAATGTTAATTCACATAATTATCCATTTATATTTTTATGTCATATTGTGATAACAATTCTGTATGATAGAACTTGTCTTCTATGATTTCATTCTTATATATCAAGATAGAATCTAGAACATGCCAACTTATATATTGTAATGCTGATATTGAGTTGGATCAGCATATTCCATGTAATAATTCTTATAGATTGTGTGCTATTCTTAGTCCCATGATAGAATGCTTGTAGGGATTTGACTCAAATATGTTGCAATTCTTATATGGCTTTGACCCAAATATCCATCAATGTGTATAGGTATTTGACCTATATTGTTATGGTGATACCATTGTTATATGATGAGGGATGGTATGGTGATTAAACATTCTTAGAGATATTTTGGCATTTTATTGAGAATGTTATTTAAATCGGTTATATGGGTGTGGTTGGCATATTCATAAGAAAAACTCAAAGATATTCTAACACGTTTCCAAAGGAGGTTCCAATTGTATTTTATTAATTGTTTAACTAATTAATAAACCTGTTTATCACCTTATTTCATTCACTTCATATAATAATAGTTTATGTAGACACTTTGGTGTTGACATACTGAGTTTTAATCACACACTATCTATACCCCCAAATATAACCCAAGTGGATTATATAGATGGATGTTTAGACAATTGAAAATGACCTTGCAGTTGATTGATTTATGCTATTTGGATAGAGTCTGGAGTCGGTACTGAGATGGGGGTTTGGACAAGGGAAATTAAGTCATTATTTTATTCTTCTATTATTTTCTTTTATTATTTTCTATCATGACATTTAGTTAAATTCTAGAACCTCATTACATTATTCCTTTATTATTTATTGGATTATCACTTGGACTTTATTTTGGTGTTCAAGCATGTGTTTAATTTGATTATATCTGTTAGTTTTGATTTGTTCAAGTGCTATGAAACATTATACCTTGGGTAATATTCTCCCCATTATACATTTCACACCTATGATACTAGTTATAAGCCTCTAGTGTACGGGGAGGAATGATTGAGGTCTTCAAACTCACCCTTTTCGGAAACATGAGAGAGTTTCATATTGTGGGACATTACAAAGTGGTATGAAAAGGAATTTTTCATTTCATCTTCTATACTATTTGGGAAAGGATGAAAGAATACTTGGATGTTTCAGGACATGGTAATAAGCTTGTTCATGAGTGAAGATGACCTATGTATATGGGGAAATCTGAGTACCCAGGGATGGGATTGTTATTATTATTGTATGCTTGTTATAGTTTATGTTATTTATCCATGAGTGATTCAAATGTTTTTTGAGGTGATTATTTTTTGATGTTATTGTTTCATGATAATTGTACTCATGGACCGGTATGGAATGAGATGATTATTCATGAATCATAATAGGTAGTTAGGGGTATATGTACATGAATTGTTCATGATAGGGGTATATATATTTGCATATGATATATATGATCATGTTGAACAATGAATTTATATATCTATTCCACTTGATAAATGTAATGGGTTGACATGTCATGATAAAAAATGTGAAATACATGTTAGAGAGACCAAGAGTTATAGGTTCTATTTTGTAGTCATCTATTCTGGATGATCGTGTTGCTAGCCAGTTCTTGAAGGTGTGAATTTGTATTGTAGAAAAAATGCCTCCCCGTCATCTTCATCTTGAGTGTCAGGACAGAGGAAATCAACACATTCATAACACAGTTGAACTAGAGATTCGTATAGTTCATGAGGAACTGATGGATCTTCAATTCATGTCAGCTTCTTAAGGTTCGTGCAATATATGGGAAGGGAAGCTATTCATACCGTTCCTATGAGTTCTGAGTTAAAATAGAGTTTCATAATTAGCATTATCCAATGTTTACTGGGGAAGGAGGACCCCAGGAAACTGAGTTATGGATTGTGCCAATCCCTAAATTCTTCAAGCATCAAATGAAACCCACGAATAAGATGTTAAATATTATTGTGTTTACGCTTTGTGGACCTTCTATGTGTTTGTGGGATAGTCTGAAAAAATTTGGGCATCAAAAGAAGCTGTCTTAGAAGGAAATTGAGTTGAAGTTCTTGATCCATATCTATCCTAAAACCTTATAGAATGAAAAGACTTGTGAGTTCATGCATCTGACACAGAAGGGTTTTTCATTTCTAGACTATGTTGGAAGTTTTACTGACCTACATTGGTTTTCACCATAAATGGAAGTTGATGATTTTTCCTTGGAATAATGTTTTTAAGATTAACATCGCTATGAGATCAGGTCATAGGTAAATTTTTTTTACTAAAACAATTTTGAGGATGTGTTGAACCAAGAAATCATCATGGAAGGTAATCTGAAAGAATCCCTAAGATATGGCCAGGCTATTCTAGTATGTTGATCTAGAAGTTATTCTTCTAGTGGAAAGAAACACCTTTATAATAGCTTTAGCCAAGGCAGTAGTGGGAAAAGTAGTCAAGGTCGTCAACAACAGCCTCAAGATCATGTTCTGTTCCACTGTTATCTGTGTGGAAAGTTTGGTCACAATCACCCACAGTGTTCTTACAACAAAGTTGAGTATCTCATCTATGGTAGACTGGGGAATCTTCATAGGTTTTGTGGGAACATTTGGTTGTGGACCAGTGGTAGGGGATCAGAACAGGAACCTGAATTGGGAAGGGGAATATCTACTTCATAGCAGATTGGATGGGGGAGTTCCACTGGCCGTTTAGGATGAGGCAGGTGATGTGGTACCCAAATTATTGAGAAGTAGTACCAAAAAAGATAAATAGCTCAGTGCAGTCATACTGGATCCTTGGGAAAAGGGACAGGTTAGTTGCACTTTATGTAGACTACTTTGGCTAATGTGGATGTTAGATAGTCTACCATTAGAGGTACAATTTTTGTATCATGTACCATAGCATGCATTTTGTATGGCATATGATCATAAAATTCTTTCATATCTTCTCTTTTTGCAAATATTTTGTACATAGATGTGGAAGTCATGGATTTTATCTTAACCACTGACACACTGTTGGGATTTCGGTTAGAGAATATCAAATGTTTCTAGGTGTGTTACCTTGAGTTTATTGGTTACCATTTTGTTTGGGAACCGTTCGTACTATAAATAATGGGCTTCTACAAGATTCTTGGTTTACACTGGCCAGTTCTATATCCGGCATGTATTAACTTTTATAGTAAGAGAGTATCCTTTTTATCTACATAAATTGGTAGTTATTTTCAACAAGGACAGTGAGATATTCTGGAAGGTCATTCATGACTAATTCATTATAGATTGGATTGTCTCATGGTTCAAATATCTAGTCTTTCTTTAGTAGATAGTAAAATGCATCATGATTCTTTTCCTCTAGGGGTAGATTTTTTTGGATGTTTTTTAAAACAAGTTTTTTGGATTACTTCCTGAATGAGAGATCAAGTTTACAATCAAGTTGGTGTTGGGAGTAGAGCTAGTTTCTATCATGCCATTTAAAATGGAACCAGTAGAGATTCAAGAGCTAAAAGTTCAGTTTGATTAGCATGAATCAAATGGCTCTATATGGCCTTGTACTTGTACTTGGGGTTCTTCAGTTCTCATCAATGAGAAGGATGATGGATCATTTCACTTATGTGAGGGTTATCAGAAGTTAAACTAGATTATAGTCAACAACTAGTATCCCCTTCCATGTATTGATGATATATTTGATTACTTGAGAGGTGATAATATTTTTTATAAGATTAACATGAGATCAGGTAACCACTAGCTATGGTTAAGACCATCAAACATGCTCAGACTAGTTTTATGATCAGGCATGGAATATATGAATTCATAATGATGCTGTTTGGGTAGACTAACACACCATCAATATTCATGGATTTAATGAATAAGATATTTTAATCTTTTCTGGACTAATTTGTGGTGGCTTTAGTCAATGATATCTTATTTTACTCCCACTCGGTGGACCCAAAGAATGTTATAGTCATGGTATCATGGGAACAACCCAAGAGTTCCTTATGATTCAGAGATTTCTAGGTTTTGTAGGTAATTATCTATTCTTTATATTTAATTTCTCTTATTTAGAATCCCCAATGTTGGGGATGACCAATAATGTTGTGATGTTTTTTTGTCCGACACTTGCATGAATGATTTTTAGGAACTGAAAGGAAGGTTGAAATCTTCACTGGTCATCACATTTCTTATTCCAGTTAAAGCATATAACGTGTATTGTGATACATCCAGAGTTGGGAATGGAGCAATTCTACTGTAGGAGGATCATGTGGTTTCTTACCACTCTGTGAAGCTATGACTGCATGGGAGGAATTACCCTACTTACAATTTATAGTTAACAGTAGTTGTGAATGGCTTATAATATTGGTGACACTGTAACATGGGTGAATAATCTGTGGAATACATCGACCATAAGAGTCTCAGGTACAACTTTTCTATGTGGGCTTGATCCATTGGTAGAGGAGGTGGGCCAAGTATCTTCAGTCTTTCGATATTGAATTGGCTTATACACCAAGGAAGGGAAACATCATTTCCAATGATTTGTTTCGAAAGAAGCAATCATAGGCAGTATGAGATTCTTATGATGAGTTACATATAATGGAACTCTTGGAACACATGCATCTGGATATTGAGGAATCCTAAGTGTGAGTAGCTCAAACTTCATCATTTGTTATCCCCATGGTTTTGGAGAGGATTACAACTATGTAATTTTTTAATACGGATGGATCGGTTATGAGAGAAAAATTATATGGTGGGGAGACACCATTAGGATGGTATTTAGGAATTGAATATTCTCTTTATTATTATTTCTGAAAATGGGTTACTATGGGATTACAAGAGGTGGCGATGAGAGAGATTCATTCTTATAGATGAAAATTGCATCTTGGTATGACAATGTTGTACCATGGTCATCATAGACAATACCGATTGTCAGGAATGAAGAAGAATGTTTCAAGATTTGTGGCTAGATTGTTGAGTTTTCAGTATGTGAAAGTCGAGCATTAGAATCTAGATGGAAATTTTCAGCCTTAACCCATTCTTTAGAGGAAATGGGATAATGTCACAATGGATTTTTTGACAGGATTACCTAAGACAACTTGTAAGAATGACTTTGTATGGGTTGTTGTCGATCGAATGACTAAGGTTTCCCACTTCTTTTATATAAGGGAAACCTTCACAATTGATGACCTAGGAAGTCTTTATGTGTGTTAGAGGGTTTGAATGTATGGTGTTCAAAGCAATACTAGTTTACATAAATATCATCATTCCACATCATGTTTCTAGAAATATATTTAGAAATCACTATGATCATGAGTTCTCAACTGCATAGCCTATAAGACAGAGACTGATGGCTAATCTAAGAAGACTATTCAGGTTTTGGTGGATATTTTATGAGAATTTGTTTTTGATTTTGTTGATTCATGGGAGAAAATACATGGAATATGTGGAGTTTTCATGTAATAATAGCATCTATATATCAATCCAAATAGTACCTTTCAAGGAATTGTATGGAAGGTCATGTCATTCACTACTTTTTTGGCTTGAGGTAGGTGAGTTGGAACTTGTTGTTCTTAGTCTCTTTCATGAAACATCTAACAAGGTTCAACTGACCAGACATCGATTGATGACTACATAGAGAAGGAAGAAATCTTATGCTAACCATCAGAGATATAATAACTCTTGTAATTATTACACATGAACACATGATTTATTACATAAGATTTCAATTATTACATACTGGATGACAGAGAAGAATACTTTCTTTTTGAATTAGGTATAATAGAAAACCATTTAAAATAGGAAATACAACATAATTATTGAACATTTTCTTAACATGATTACACTTAAAACTGAATGGGATAGCGTAGGGATGAGCATAAGAATGGAAGAGATATAAATCCTAGTAAATGACTAAGAAGGACATAACATGATTAGAATAATACATGTTATACAAGGCATATCGATGGGGCATAAAAGAGTTATAAATATAAACATAATGGCATTATATAGCATGATAATCATAATGGAAACATAAAAAACGCGGAAACAACATAAAAAACTACATGAAAGGTCAATGATAACATCCAAGACATTATGATGGAAAAAAATCCCATGAAGGAATCTGGTTCACTCTCTTCTCCAACATGATGTTTCATGATACTAAGCCTTACCCAATGCATTGGAGCACTATATAATTTTGGGCACACCCGTCACATTCATTTCAATCTCATCCTTAAGTGTGCCACATTGATCCAAAAACATGGATTCAATCATCATTATATTTAATTCCATGATAAAAAATGTGAAAAAATACATGTATGTACCCAAAAATAATGAATATGTTCATAAAGATGAACACCCATGACAAGAAATGGATATGGTATTCACTACTCAATTATTCTGGCATAGTAAATTGGGGTGTAATTTCGAGAGCATAATGACGTCACATATAAATTACTAAAAATGGGATGATGAGAAATAAATGGGTATCTCATCACATAGAAATCAAGTTAGAAATGAGGGAGATATGGTAGAACATATCCCACTATATGAAAATTGAAATTAGAGTACATTACATTAAAGGAGTACTTAACAATAGAGGAGAGTGGAATATCCCTTATTGAATTTCGGCATGGTAAAGACTTAGGAAATGGTCAAAATTAAATAGGATAAGTCTTCTCACACTCACATATCTACAATTGGATGGAAATGGAATGTTTATAAGAGACTTTAAATACAATAAATTGAAATTAAAAGTCTATTCTCAAAAATATGTGCTTGGATTGAATGGAGGGGAGAGAAATCCCATGAAAAATATCGACATAGTAATAGATTAGTTAAATGTGAAAATGAGGAAGGATAAATAATATATCATTCTAATAACATCAATTTTATCATTAGGGTATGTTTATAATGAAATAAAATTATTAAAAATTGCAATTAAGATGAATAATTCCGAAGAATGTGCTTGAATTGACTGGTTTAGAGGAATGTACCTTACTTCAGTGTGTGACCCTAAAAGCTTTTCATGGGATTCTTCAGAGAATGAGAGCACCTTGGGAGGACTCTATAGAATAATGGGATGATTATGGATGTTCTCTAAGTAGTTTTAGTGAACATAAATGGGGGATTGTGTGATTTTATATAGGAATTGATAAGGATTTCTTTATAATTTTGGATTTGGACTCTACATTATAAAATATACAAAACCACAAACTAGCCCTTGGTTTTTGAACATGGTTTCAACCAAATGTGACTGGTTCTAATTATTTTATAGGTTCAAACACAGAAATTAATAAAATAATACCCTATCTTCTGTGGAGGTGATTCACACGCTACAATAAAGCATATTTAAATCGGAAAATATGTTATATGTTTTACGAGATTCATTATGGCCTTATAAAATTAATAAAATAAACATAAAATTACATTATTTTAAATCAAAAACATTTATTTTTCTAAATAAACCTTTTATATTATTTATTACATCAATATTGGGGCATTATGATGTCATAAAACTCAAAATAAATTTATACATTATATAACTTTTAGCCAAAAATTTGACTGTATTATAAAATTATGAAAAAGTCAATGATGTATAATTTTAATGTTATTATTTCAAAAATGAAATTAATTTTATCAAAATAATTTAATAAATATGTGTATTTGTAATTTTCAAATAATAATCAACATTTATTAAGAAATCCTGGTATTTTGACAATAATGTTTTTTTTGAATCTTTATAAAAATTACATTTAATAATAAAATTTATAACCATTCATATTTAATAAAAATTATTTAGAAATAATATTTTATTAAATATTAATTAAATAAAAATTACAATAATTCATGAATATAGACTTCTTAATAGAAATTGAATATTAGTTGAATACACAACTTTTGTTTTATCAATATCATTTATAAAGTAATAATAAGATGAAAATATAATAATTATTCTATATACATAATCATATAATTAGCGTATTGATAAATATAGATTTATTACACCAGAAAAAGCCATAAGATTATGGAGTGAAATGGTGAGACTATCATGTGGTGGTTTAGTGATCATGGATCGGGTCATGATCTTGATGACCTTGATCTTCTCTCGTAAATGATTTCACTCATGCTTAAGTTGTTGTATCTTAGTTTAGGGTTGGTTAAGAAAAAATCTCAGTGATTCTATCACCCTCGGAATCTCTACTAAATGGGATTCATAGGGGTCAAACCTTTTGGTTGAGGCCATCACTTCCTCCATCTCTATCTATTGGATTTGGTAATAACCTATATTTATAATAATCATATTATCACTTTTCACTGACTATATTATCAATGGTAATGATTCTTAACATTCATTTAAATAAAATTAGATATCATTAAACCAATTAAGTGCATGTTTATTCTATAATCATATCACATAATAATACATTTAATCAAATATTATGGGAAACATTATTTACAACATTTAAAGACTTTTTAATCTTCCCCCCTTAATAAATTTAACCCCCAATAGGTTAATTTCCCATGATAAAATCGACGAGGGATACTCTGTTTTTCCACCTCCTCCAGTAACCATGTCTCTTCATCAAAATTTTGGTTTCTTCAAAGTCATTTCACCAGGTCCATTGCCTTATTTCTTTGAAATTTTTATATATAATCTAAGATGTTCAATGGATGATCCTCATATGATAGGTCATTATCCAATGGTATCATTCTTGGATTAAGAACATGTGATTGTTCTGGTATGTAATTCATAAAGAGTGATACATGGAATACATCATTCACTTGATATAGGTTTTGTGAAAGTACTAGTCAATATACCACTTATTCAATGAATCCAAGGATCTCAAATTCGTATATATTTCTTGGACTATGCTTTCACTTTATCATGAATATGATGACCTTATTCGATGGATATATGTAGAGGAATAACATGTCTCCAAATGTAAACTCTTGGCCTCATTGACAATTGTCAACATAGCTTCTTTTTCAACTCTTATAAGCCTTGATGTGCTGCTGAATGGTGTTGACATTTTCCACAATTTCTTCGACCATTTCAGGAACTAGTAGTTTGATTTCTCTAACTTCATCCTAGCATGAAAGTGTTATACATCTCTTTCCATTAATGGATTCATAGGGAGTAATTTGGATTCTCCTATAGAAACTATTTTTGTATGGGAACTATACCAAATGATGATTTTGGTCCCATCCACCTTTTGAAATTAATTGGGCATTCTATCAACATGTCTTAGAGTACCTTGATAGTTTTCTCAGATTGGCTAACATTTTTTGGATGATAAGTCTTGCTGAAGATCAATTCATTATTTAGAGCATATTTTCTATGTTATTTAATAAGGCCCATTTTTTAATTTTGTATTATAAATAGATTACTTCTTAAGTACTAATTTACACACTAAAAACTAAAATTGTAAAAGGGTTAACCAAATGTGTAAATGAAATAAAACTTATTAAAATTATGTCTTAAAAACAATTTTTAGGGATTATTCAACCAAAAATTGGTTCCACTTTCATTTAACTTTTACTTTCCATTATTATACTATTTTATTAATTTATAAAAGTACCAACCCATTCAATTGTAAATGAAACCATTCAATCCACACTTATCCTCACAACTAAATCCCTCTCAGTTTGACCAAATAACTCTTAAATACTCCCCAAGACTCCTATCCTTCTCCTATAATTTTTTGTCTTCTGAAAATACCACCACTAGAAGGGATAATCCAATTTACGAAGGAGTTGTTCCAAGAGGAAAGCTAAAAATTCATAATCACTCCTTTTTCCTTTTTTAATAAATTATTTACTATTCAATATATACCAAATAAATTCTACATATGGTAATATAATAACATAAGAATAATAATTATATAAGTTTTTTTTTATTTCCATGAAAACATCCTGTTATTCCTTCCTCACAATTATTTTGAAAATGAAAACATCGATCTGGTATACATGTGGACTACCTATTCAATGAAGTGACATGTTTTATTTTTTCATCACTGCCTTACATGGATAGTTAAAAGGGATAATTATTAAATAAATACTATATTCATAAAATCTTTAATACAATTTAAATATAAATAAGTTTCTAACTTCATTATGATGAATATAAAATAAAAATGTTGTATTTGTGTACATGGGGACCACCTCTTCCATAGAACAATGTATTATATTTATAATCACCACCCTAATTTAAAAATTTGAATAAAATATTTTATATATAAAAATATTTCATGTGAATTTATTACCATTATCAAAAGATGAATTGAAAATCATAATAACAATATGAACATTATAATTTTACTTTTAAATTTATCCTCCTAAAATGAGCATACCAAGGGGAAAATATTATTTCATTATTCTACGTAATAGAATTATATACGATATCCTATTTATCTACCTCATCCAAAATATATTTTAAAAAATTTATAATTCCTAAATATGTTCTCAAAACTTATTTAATAATGATAATATAATTAATCAACACCATAATAATACTTATCTATTAATTATAGAATGTTCTTTTTTAGGCCAGTTCAAACTCCATCATGAATAATGCTATAAATTTATACATTGAATGACTATGGGAACATAATTAATATTATTATTTATTAAAATAATTATAATGTATAATTTTTAGTTTCATAATAGTAATTTTAATATTTATCTTATTTTTTAGGATACCACATTTTGTAGGTTGAAAACTACGAAAACAATCTCTACATTTATTTCATCTTAACAAATTACAAATAAAAATATAATGGAATGTCATTAAATTATAATTATTATTTAATATTAGTATATTCCATTTCATTGGATAATATTTTAATGTTGAACTTGAAATCAATCAATGAGATCTGAAAACAACATTTTCATCATTTGCGTGAAATGATGATGATTTGAAACTTCCAATGATAAAATCAATTTAAAAAAAAACTAATAATATTATAATAAATAATTGTACATGAATAGTATATATGGTAATATATATTTATAATATCATGAAAAAAATCATTAATATGGTTATGTAAATAATAAATGAGGTAAAATCACTTTATGGGGGTTGCCACTAAAGGTTAGGGTTTCAAATCTAAATATTATTTTTTGATACATATTACGTAATAACCAATAGTTTCTTTTTGTATGGTGTATATAATGAACTATTGATTCATTTTGTCATAATTTTCTTAAAATTAATGCTATTTTGAAACCCATATCATGTTTTTTTCATGGGATTTTGATTTAGGTTGTTCTAAAGTCGTAAGCGATATAAATAACTCAAATATATTTTCATTGAGTACTAATAATTTTTATTGATATTTTTATTAATTTATTGAGTAATTGAAGCCTGATATTTTATTATATGGTACTTTATCCTCCTCTATATTAAATAATAAATAAAACACTCTTTCTTATTTCATTATTTTTATCTCATTAATGAATAATGTTGTAATAAATTATTTACACGATTTATAAAGGATATTATTCATCAATGTCCATTTTTTCATAATTGTACTATTTTTTTTAATTTTAATCTAAAATATGTATTATATCTTATGGAATTAATATTTCTTATTTGATACATTTTTAAAAAAAATTGTTATTATTTTTAGAATTTAGATTTCAATAGAGGTATTTAAAATATTTTAATGATATTTCCATTTATGATTATATATTTTAATTTTACTCTATGAAACTATTATGTATGTCCTAAGGCTACAATATTTTTCTTCATAGTTCAATAATGTTTGATAATTGTCTTCATGTCAACACCATTAATATAACCATTGAAAGTAATACAAAACACCTTCTTTTTTATGATAATGTTAAAAAAATTCAAATATTTTTTTAACATTTTTCCACATGAGAACACTATTTATTAACATGTCCATTCATCTCAATTAATCTTCCCTTCCATTTTGTAAAATGTTTTTTCCAAATATAAAAAATCCATAATAATATTTTTAAAAAAATAAAAAGGGTATTTCCTCGTATTTATTAATGATATTTAACTAATGATATTAAAAAAATATTCTTTATATGTTAAAATCACTAAAGCTATATATGCTTCATTGGGGATATTTTCTTATGCCATAATCCACATTCATTCATTTAAATTATTATTATATGTTCTATTGTAGTTATATTGAAACTCATCCCTTTTCCATGGGATAATTAATTCATGATTGAAGGATGATTATATTCATTTTATCTTGAATAACATATGTGTGAATTATATCTATGTGATAGGGGGTATTAAACCACCCTCTAATGAATTTGTTGATGACTTATATCTTAGGAGATAAAAAGGTTACACATATAGTATCTCATGACTATGATGTTACACGAGTAGGTTTCCAATGGCCATGATAGAATATAGATTTTTATACCTAGATTAAGAGTTTACCTGAGTGGTTATCCCAAAACCAAGATGGTAGCCATGTGTTTTCTCAAGAATATGATGGTACATATTTTTTATCTCATGCCTAATGGGATACATGAGTTTATATCCCAAGCACACATCAAGAATAAAATAATTTAGCAAGTCCTCCTTTGAATGGTTTTGATTATGCCACATTTCATTATTAGGTGATGATGTTCATTCCATGGATTATTTTTACAATCTAATCTTTCTATGTACTTATGACACATTGAATGTTTGATCAATTTAGACATTTATATTATTCAATTTTTATTTCATATGACATGTCTCCCTTATCTATGTTTTCTCACAAAATTATGATTTATCCCATGTTGGAATATTGATAAGTTCTTCTCAAAATGATCATTTGAGCTCATAATTTCTTATTCTTTCCATTACCTAGGTTATGAATATGTTCATAACATATGAGAAGTTTAGAGTGGAATCTATTGTTGTACAAATATAGACAAATGTTAACTACCATTTTAAAATAATTTATTTGTGTAGATACTACTCAATTATACATATCCATTAATTGTGTGATTATTTTGAGATTAGTATTTTAAATTATTAATATGATGTTGGATATGTGTAGGTTTAGCTTGGGTAGTCCCATTAATTAATCTCTTTCATGTATCAAATGATTAAAGATAAAACTCCGGATACCTCTAGAGGTTATAATATTTTGTCTTCTACTATAGTTATCATTATCAACCACATTAGATAAGTATTAATATGTTTTAGAGGAATATTTAGTGTACTATTCAGGATTAAAAATGTTTTTCATTTACATTTTTTTATAAATTAATTTACTTTCTTATTGAATAGAGATCCTTGGTTTTGGACTATAAAATACAATTGTTTCAATTAATAAGTGTAATTCATTCCGATAAAAACCTTATACTGTTTCTTGATCAACCATGTAGTTTTATAGATTCAAAACATTATTTAAAAAATATAGAATCGCCTAAAAATATATAATTTTATTTTTCCTATCACCACACTATAATTAGACTATCACCACACCATACATGCCATCTCACTAGGATAACATTCCACAATGATTTTACTAGCACGTAGATTCATTCAATTTATAACCTCATCATTAAGTGTTAACACATGAAATATGCAATGAGTAACTCCACAACACCATGATCAGAACCGTGGTCCATTAGAGATAGATATAATCTATGTTGTGGTCTAGGAATATGAAATGTTTCATAGATCTATATGATTATTTATAATTTAATACAAAGGGATCTATATGGTGTGGTAATGACCATGGTATGTTAAAAAACAATGAAAATAATTTTTTTCATAAAAATTAAATTAATGATTAAATTATTTTTTTATTAATTTATTATAAATTTTAGAATAAGAAATTTAAAATATCTCTAAATTTATAGTCATGATTTATTAATTAATCAAACATAAATTGTTTATCAGTTCTAAGTCTGTTATTTTAAATTATTCCTTAAAAACATTCCACTAATATTAAAGTGTTAATAATATGAAGATCAATTTCAAATAATATTTGTAATACCTTATTCTATAAAAATAAAATAAACATTTGAATAAAATAAAGAAACATTTATAAATCGTATATAAATTATAAAAGTAGGATATAATATAAATCGATTATATTTTGTATAATTTATTTTTCTCAACACATTAACATGAATTTGTAAAATTTAGGGACCCTATTTTGGATATATTTAAATGAAATATAAAATTGTTTTTGTGATTGATTTAATTATAGTTTATTTAAAAACAACTAAATGATAATTATATTATATAAAAGGCTCACATAATGGAATGTGAATTCTAAAATGTTTATAAATCATGAAATTTAATTTATTTAATGATAACTTGCATATAATTGATAATATAAAAAATGAAATATTATAAATAAATATAGAATTTTTTAAAGTGTAATTATAGAATATCCCCAATAAATTAATTAATTATTAAATATTTTAGTTTTCTTTTTATTTTTGATATATTAAATAATATTTATATAATGTTTAGAAATATAAAATATTCATTTATTTAAATGTCTTTCTATTCATAATTCATGTATATAAGTTATTTATATATTTAATTTTATTTATTATTTATTTACATGATAAATTTCTTCCAGGAAATAAATCCCTCCATTACATGCATGGTATGATATCATGTAATTTAGTTTTCAACAACCTTGACCTTATTATATTATTGATGTTATGGGATTGAAGTTTTTTTAATATAGTTTATACATATTATGTAATAGAGATATTATGTTTTAGACTCTATTAATTAATGTATCACAATGTATTTCTACTTTCAGTAAGACTCTTCACTTTCATATAGGTAGATACATTGTTCTAGAAATGTGAGGGTCTGAATATCTATTTCCTTAGGCTTACTCATGTGGATATTATCAATATAAAATATATAATTTAATTATGTTAAGAGTTCATATACTATATGCATAATATGTTTATGAATATGTATAAATATATCGAGATTCTATTTTTCTATGGGAAACATATACTATGGGTAGTGTCATCTATTACTCATTGATTTGGTGAGAATGTATTAATCAATTTAATGGAATAGTGATTTAAAAACTATATCACAAGAATAATGAAATATATATGACAATATGATATTTTTTATGTTTTTGGATAATCCTATTTATAAATGGGTTTAGATAGAACCATGAGATGACTCGAATTCCCATAGATACATGGCCCAACATCCCATTGGCACAGAGGCTATTAAATTCTAAAAGGTCAAATTTGAAGAACCCAACTGAGCACAACACCATCCAATTTTCCCAAAACAATTTTCTCTATCATTGATGTACTAACATACAAATAAATGGATTTAAATCATATCCTCCCTGATCATGGTCATTATGATCAATGTATTGTCCACTCCATGAATGAACCACTATGTCTATGTGATCACTAGAGACTACCTTTACATCATTAAACTCGCTACTAGTTTGGAATGGTATCCATATGAATTTTTCAGGCTCATAATTGATCTACTGAATCCCCTATATACCTTTGGCCTTACCTATTTTTCATTAAGGAATATAGTGTCCTGAATAACCTATGTATAGAAGGCCATGTGGTAAAATGTCCCAAATCTATGACCCATATAACCATTTCTTGTGAATTATTCCACTACTATTGTAAATGCTATAATAGTTTCTATAATAACTCCAACATTAACTCTTATTGTATCAAAAATCACTCCTAAAATTATGGAATATCATTATCTAAAGAAAGTGAGATTAAATTCTCATAAAATTATTAACAATATATTTATTTCAAAGATGAACAATTCATGACCCTGATCATCCAATAGGGTGGGTCATTCCAAAGATAAGTTCCCCTAGATAAACTTATGTAGGGAATGAAAGTGATATGTGACCCTAGAATATCTTTTGGTAGGTCATGTTAATGCTTTATATCCCTAAACAATCATAAGCTAACATACTTGTGGAATTTTATTTAGCTAAAATATGTTGGGAAACTCTAACTATTAGAGTAAACCGAAATATATTTTGGGAAATCTATAGGATGGATGGAATAATGTTTAATCTACTATACTATCCCAGATTCATTTATGATATGATCAATAAGTGTTATCTACTATGTATATTACTGAATTTCATAAATTAGAACTAGTTTCAGTAATGATGAATATAGATATTTTCTAATTATTGTTAAAATTTTGTATAAAAGTGGTCATCATATTAGTGGTATAAAATTTAATAAATGTCCTTATTAGTGTTTAATAAAATATGAGACTCAAATGATAAATTATATTTTTATAGATAATAGACTCATCATCACTAGAATGATTTTTACATAAATATTGGTTAAAGGACTAAATGTTGGTAACTTCCCTAACTGGTGACATAAAAAGATAATCGTTATCAAGAAAGAATGAAAATTATATATATTAGAACTAAAACTTCCAAGGTAATCTCTTTGTGAATTCATTTAATACATAAAGTTATATTCCAAATATAATCATATTAAATATTTATTATATGTCCAATTAGTCTTTATTGTAACCATGGATATTATATTGAAACTGAAACATGAGAATATAGATGCCTATAAATTGATAGAAATCTTAATGATAGATCTAACACAAGAAATCCAGACATGAAAGGTATCAAGTGTAGAATGATATATTTTTTATATAATTATAGATATAAAATTAGTCTCAACTCATATAATTTATATAATGGGAAATTTAATGATATGAAGGGGATTGGTATTCCCTATTAGAATGATTTGGACCTATATTTCAATATGCAACCATACATGAAAAACTATTAATAGTTGTTGTTATTTATAACATGAAATATTTATGTAAACCTTTATATGATCTCCAAAATATGATAAAAATAGTTGATGAAGTCATTGGTTGTGCATGATCAATTACTACATCAATGGTATTTATAGAAAAAGAAAAATGTTTTATCAATAAGGGAAATAAATTATATCATAGAGAGTCTACACCATGGCCTAAAATGAAAATGGTAAACTAACGATAATGAATACACAATTCAAGAATTGTCCGTTAGAGAATGTATTTTCCATATTTCTAGATGGATTATATGTAGACTAGTGGAGGATCTATACCAGGTATTAATTTTAGAGACTAAAATTCTATTTTTCTAATAAGTAAATGATATTTTCAGTATGTTTTACAAAGGTAGTAAATATATAGTGAAGATACTTAGGGATGTTTTTTTTGTGACATGTTTTGAATTTTTTGACTACTATTCTTTATTGAAATTTTATTTTTTGTTTTATAGGATCATACTCAGTTCATTGGAATGAGTTTGTAATAAAAAAGTCAAAAGATGCTGAAATATTAAACCCAAAAACAAAGGGAGAAAAATGTATCGATTATTATTTTCTAGACGATGGTTATCAGAAAAAACCAAACCATAATATAAAGTTATTAGAAATATAAGTGTTGATGGTTTTTTAAAGTGTCTGATTAGACACACCATCAATCTCAAGTCAATTAGTGTAATGTTAAAGATCAATCTGACATGATGTTTTCATGAAATTTAGGAGAAATTATGAAATAATGTTAGAGTGGTACTAATATCTGAAACATAGGTTTCAAGGGAATAATGAATAATAAATTTCATTATTTTATAACATTATGATAGATGATTCTTCACTCCTTTTTAATTCTAAAAAATTATAATTTTTATAAAACACTTGTGATGCAATCCTTATAAATAATGTGGGATAATAGGTGTCTCCAATCATATTTTGTATTCATTATAATGAGAGGAGGTGATAGAAGTAATAGAAGACATAATACAATCAAATTTAAATCATACAATGGATTTCTAATCATGGATTTATTATAAATAATTATATATTCTCATGATAAAATCCTATGAAGAATGGAGACTATTGAATGTCTCTGATTAGTTTCAGTCAGTTCCATAAATCTATATATAGAACATCAGATCCAGAAGTATCAGTAAAATAAATTTTTAGAAGAATTTCTATTTATAGATGATGAACATTGGAGTTTATTGAAGGAATTTCCAATGTAATAATCTATGGAAGTTTTATAGTAATGACCTGAAGTAGTTCTATAGTACTGAGCTGGGGAAGATCTATTGTAATGAGTTGAGAATGTTTCTAGGTAATGAGATGAGGAATTTCCATAGTAATAAAATGAGGAAGTTTCATCATACTGAGTTGAGGATATTCCATCAAAATGAAAAAAATTACTAAGTTCAAGAAGGATGATTACTAGAGAAGGTTTATGAAGGTTCTATAATATTAATGATGAGTTGTTATGGTCAAACATGAAATTCAAATCAGAGTAAATCTTTGAGTTTTTTGAATTTGAGTAAGTTGGAATGTTTTTTAGTTTTTCACCTTTGACTTTTTAGGATTCCAATATATTATAGAACATTTCACTCATACATTAAAACCATTAATGCAATAAAAAAGGTGGAGTGATATAAAATCCATATCAATGTTATTTCTCTAGAATGAGAACTCATTCTAAGGTTAAAAATCTGAATGTTTTTTATCTCAGAATAAGGAATATCATAATGAGCATTTGAGTAGAGTTTGTGTCGCGCCCTGACCTGGCACATTTTAATTTTATTTTTCATTATGAAAATTTGGGCTAATATTAATATTGATATTATTATTGAAATTATTATTATTATTATTAATTTATTAAGTTTATTATTATCATTATCATTATTATTTAATTTAATTTATTTTAATTTGGTTATTTATTATTATTATTATTTGTTTTCTTCTTGTTAGGGTATGTCTACCCCATCCCCCCATCACTCCACATCTCCACCCCCCCTCCCTTATCCTTCGACGCGGTAGCCCCCCCTCCCCTCCCTCTCCCTGTGTCATGCCACAACCCCATCCTACTTGTCCTCCCTTCTGATGAAGAAACATCTGGCGACCCCTCTCTATAAAGTGCCCCCCTGCTCGAGCCCGTCTAGACCGCACATGACCTCCCCCTAGCAGAAACTGACAACCGCACACCTCCTTCCCTCTATGCTCCTCCTTCGGCCACCGTTATTATCCAATTTCTTCACGATTCTTCCTCAAATAATCAAGGTATGGTCTTCTACCCTAGTCTCCCTCCTTTTCATGGCTGATTTTCTTCTCCCATTCACCCCTCCTTTGTTCGACCGAAACCTATAGTTCCTTGGTGATCATTTTTTGATGATTTCTTTCATTTATAGGGATCACAATGGGTTCCTCGAGTCAGATTCATTATGTTCTGGCATCTGACACCAAAGGAAAGGTACATGGGTTTGATTTCACTCGTCGTAGTCATTTGGGATAAGGTTCTAAAACCGCAGATTGGTTTCACACCTAATAAATTAGGGCATGTATGTGTTTTAAGGATCATAGTAATTATCTTGAAGTGTGAAATACATTTTGATAGGATTTATTTCATTTGATATTAATGTAGTTTTTTACATGAAATTGAGTGTTTTTCATGTGTATCCCCTATTGCTTTATTTGATGTCATTTTATAACACATGCATTTATTTAATTAAATGATGAAAGGCCTGTGTATTTTATTTTGGTATGATTTTGGAGTGTATTTTATTTTAAAGAGAATAATTGAGTGTGTTTTTTTATTGAGGTCTGATTTTTCATCTTGCTAATGTTTTATTATTATTTTGATTGATTTATTAAATTATTGTGCAGTGCATTAGACTGTTTCAAGTGGTTTTGAGTAGCAGTTTCAAGGGAGACTCTCCTACGTGTACATGGGTAAGTAAATTTATACATGTAGGTTCCCCTGTTATGTGTATATTTATCCATGTCATTGAATATACATATATAAGGATAGGTGTTCCTATGTGTATATATTAAAATGCATACATAGGTGGAGACTGGTACATGCGTATAAGCATACCTGTAAGAATCCCCCTGCACATGTTCATGGTCCATGCGAATGTGTGCATAAGGGATAAGTGTCGTTGCATGTATGCAAAGTATCATAGGCTTATTTGAGGAGCATCAAATTTTAGTTAGAAAGAGCCAATAGCTGAAGTGGACGGCATGGTTCCACTTGAGTTAGGTTCCCTATGCCCTGATCTTTATTTAGAATTTCCATTATTGCTTAGTGTTCTTCAAAAAGTGTGTTTTTGGCTTTTATATGAAATTCATATTCTATATATATATATATATATGTATATATAAATGGATGTGGATCTTGAATTTTTTACTTTTATAGAATATTTGAAATAAAAAAGGGTATTTATAAAGATGTGTGGCCATTCATCCATTTTTGTTTTACAGATAGTAATGAACTATTTGATTTTCAAAGAGTTCCAGAGTGAATTCCAAAATGGGTTTTGGGTGAACATGTTTACTAAAGTAAATTCACTCTTATGGAGTAATGAGGCCCGTTTGTAACCTTGAAAATGATTTGTGAATGTCAAAAACCCCCTCTTAAGGCATGCCCTATTGTTTTAGAAACATGATGTGTAGGTTAAATGTGTGATTTGTGATATGTGACTAATGAAGAGGCTTATGTGATGTTATTTTAAATAAAAAGGGATAATGCTCTTAAGATGTGAGAATGGTGGTGAGAGGTTAAATAGATTTTGGATAAATAATGTTTTATGTTAATTTATGTGATTTTGATAATACCTCACCACCATTTCAAATAGAGAACATGGGAAACCCTGGGTACCTAAATGGAAAGACTAGGACTAGTACACTAGACGATTTGGAAGTGGTTCATCTTGGATACGTCTCACATGATTGAAACTATAACCCTAACTAAACTATGATGATGATGTTGGGGACCACTAGGTTATGGATGATTCTCCTACTTGTGACTCATGTGCACAAGAACAGATATTGATATGGTTAATTTTTCACTGAGGTACAAGGTCCTAGGTCCCTAACTAACACTAGCTTCTTAGGGATTGCACATGGTGCTTGTGTTCTGATTTTCATTTCAGTTGATTCATACTTGTTGTCTCATTTGTGAAAAACAACATTTCAATTTAAAATAATTTCTTTTCATTTCGAAAGGTTAATGCATGCTTGGAATATATTTTGAAAATATAGTGGAATCGAAACGATTTCCTTAAAAATATCAACTTTTGAATTTAATTTGAAATGAATGAAAAAAATTAAATTATTATGTCTTATTTTCAAACTAGTAAAATTGGATTTTGTTTTAAATGTAAGGGAATATGACATTGTTATTCCATGGCCTTCCTACTGAGAATCTCGATACTCATGCCTATTTTAATTTTTAGTTTTAGGTTATATTCTTGGATCAATCTTGGAGTGAGCACGGTTCTATGTTTGGTGGTGACCCATGGGGTCACTTTGAGGTATGTCTAGCTGGTGATATTTATTTTCTTTTCCGATGTTAGTGTTTACCTATTTTGTCTGGTTTATTTCTATTTATCTGTCTTTTATTCTCTGGTCTGAATCATTCACCACTGTGTGTTTTGATGCTCGACACTAGTTTCCAGCCCGTGGGGATCGAGAACTCCCTTTGGGCCATGACGCGGACCGACTCTGGTGATCAGTTCAGGGTTGAACCAGTTGGTTCGTGACAAAATGGTATTAAAGGAAGATTTAGGCCATGTTGTTTGGGGATGACCGATATTTTGGAGTTAGGATTGTTAGAATCCATGTTGTCAATTACGGGTAAGTTCTTCATCACCACCAATTCAGAATGACACTTGAATTTCTAGGGTGGTCCGGGATGGCCTTACCTCAATGTCTGTTCTTGGATCTTGCTTGATTTAAATGACCTTATTCTTTTGTGGGTGTTTCTTGTATGTCTTGAAATTTGGTGGTAATATTAGAAGGGTGCATGGTTGTTGTGCATGCCCTGGCCAGCCATGTGCAGACCACACAATTACCTCTAATGACTTCTTATATGCTCACCTGGTTGGTGCATGGTCTGCCAAACCGTGTGACCAAGCCGTTCATATCATTTGTTTATTAGTGAATTTGGAATCTTGATTTATCAAGTGAATTGGTTGCATTGGGATGTTCTCAGTGTGAGTTTTAGCTGGTTTTAAGATTTTTTTCTCAGGTTGCAAAATTGATGGTTAGTCAATTGAAAATAGGATTTTCAAAAATGAAAGCCTTCACATTTTTAAAATGAAATGAGTTCTCTTGAAGATGAAATATCTTTTTGGAACTATTTGGGTATCTTTGAATGATTTTATGAAGTGTGAATCAGAAATGGATTCGAAAAAATGTTTTCAGGTTTTTGAAATGTTTTGAGAAATGTGGTGTTGATGTTTATCAGAAATGAGAATTTAGAAATGATTTATTTGACATTTGGTATTCTTATGGATTCCCACATGTATGGATGAATGTAATTGGATGTGTATGGTTGTTGGTAACCGTGGATGGGTGCCTGAGTTGGCATGGGAATGTATGTATGCGAGGCTTCATGGAATACCAATGGTGGGTGCTTGGTTTTCATGGCTTGTTTGGTTTTCTAAAATCATGTTTTGATTAGTGATGTGTTGGGATGATTTTTTTAAGAAATTTTATAAGGAAAATTGGTTTATAAAGGGGTTTTTTATCCTTTGGATGGTTTTTAAATTATATGGATTTGGAAAATGGTCATTTGTGAAAGAGGGGTTTAGGTTTGGTTGGTGATATTTATTTTGTATTATTTCAGTTGATATTTAATTTGGTTACGGTTATGGTTTTGTTATTTATTAGTTTATGAGATTTATTCTTTCTTTCAAGATGGTGTTTCAAGGATGAAATGATGTTTTGAGTTTGAGTTGATAATTTATGGTAAAATACGGAGGCTTGGTTTTTGATTTATTTAAAATTGGTTTTGTTCTTCTTATTTAAAGTATGCTACCTAGAAATTTCCAATGGTCTGTAACAGGTCATTTTCTATTGTTAGTTTTACTCATACCCCCAGTGGAATGGTGGGGTTATTTTCTTTTCATTGTTGCTTATTTTCTCTGTGGTGGCTGAGGTTCGATACGGGTTGTGGTGTAACTTGATGAAGTTGAGTGTTTCTTTGGGTATTTAGGAACTCCATATGTTATGAAGTGATTGTTTTCTTGGTTTTTTTTATGGTTCATGTTCATGCTAGAGGAGGGTGATTGATACCTTCTCCTTTCAAGTTAGTGTCACAGCGAGTGAACTATGACAAATGGAAATCTTGTTTTTAAAGGTGTTCATGAAGGGTTCTCTATCTAATGCAGAGGGTAGACCAGATGCATATGTTCTTGGCATGAGTATTTCATTAGTCCCTGTAACACTCATTTCTATCCAGTGTGGTTGATTTGGGACTTATTTTGGAGGTCTTGATAGCCTCTTCTATACAATTTCAATGGTTGTGCCTTGTCAGTGTATACTTTAATTGGTTTGACTTTATTTGGACCAATTCCAGCATCTGGGTGATGCTCGTTTGGAAATGTTTGTGGTTTATTGATCTTATGAATCATGGTTTGGCTTGGAATTGTCTGGTGTCTCTTTTCCTTAGATTCCCCTTAGATGGAGGGTTTCAGGCTGGTCTATATTGACGTTTCTTCTTGTGTTTGTGGTCAGCCCGTATATGTGGGTTCATGGTGGAAAATTCATTCCGCATTATTGAAAACTGAATTGTGAGTTCCCAGATGGGTTCCATTGTACTACTCAGATTCATATATGGTGGAGAGACCGACTATGGGTCTTGCCAATGTCTTCCCTCATTCCGGTCAAGTGAGACTCGAGATGTTAAGGGGTCACACTAGCGTTAGGGGTTAGGATTGGTCTTATGATTTTTTTTGATTTGGGAAAGTCAGTATTATTCTAGAGTCCTAATATGGTGGGGAAACCAACATAGGACAAATTCACCAAGAACTTAGCCTTCAAGGTGTTCTTTTAAGGGAATCTCTTTGCCTGTGCTCTGATCGACCCTGATCAATGTAGATGGTTATCCCAGATTGTAGGTCGTATGGAGAATGTTTATTCGAGATCTTGAGTGAACTCTAGTGATTTATACTTTAGGGGTCAGGGTGTTTCAATTCCTGGTTGTGTTTGGAAATATGATTCATGTGTCATTGGTTCTTTCACTCAGTATTCCAGGTCTCAATGTTTCAGTTATTTGGTAGAAATAGAGTTTACAGTCCTCATGTGGTAGGGGTTTCGGGTTGTGAATCGTTGTATCATTGATTCAATCTTGGAACAAATGAGACTTTTGGGACGTTCTGGGGGTATAAAGTGTCATGATGGGGAGAAATGTCGTGCCCCGACCTGGCACACTATATTTTTATTTTCCTTTATAAAATTTTGTTATAATTTTACTATAGATATTATTATTAATATTATTGTTATGATATTAAATTTATTATCATCATTATTATTATTGATTTTAATTTACTTTTATTTGGTTATTTATTATTATTATTATTATTGTTTCTGTTGTTTTCTTCTTATTAGGGTTCAGCAACCCCCCAACCATGCCACATATCCCCCTCCTCCCTTCTCCTTCGATGCGGTGGACCACCCTCCCCTCCCTCTCCTTGTGTCGCACTGTAGCCCCATGCTGGTTGGCCTCCCTTCTAATGAAGCCACATCCGGCAACACCTCTCTATAGTGCACACCCCCTAGCTGAGCCCCTATAGCCCACAGGTGACCTCCCCTAGAAGAAAACCACACCCACACACCTCCCTCCCTCATGACTCCTCCTTTAACCACCGTTTTTTGTTCGATTTCATCATGATTTTTCCTCAAATCATCAAGGTACGGTCTACTACAGTAGTCTCCATCCGTTTCATGGCTGATTGTCTTTTCCCCATATCCCCTTCAAGGTTCGGCCCAACCCTAGGGTTCTTTTTTGATTGATTATTGATGATTTCTGTCATTTCTAGGGATCACTATGGGTTCCTCGGGTCCGATTTATTGTATTTCGACATCATTTGCCGAAGGTGAGGAGGCTGGGTTCGATTTCACTCGCCGCAATTATTTGGGGAAAAGTTATAAACCCACAGAGTGGTTTCAAACCTAATGAATTAGGGTCTTTATGTGTTTTAAGGTTCATAGTAATTATCTTGAAGTGTGTAAACCATTTTTTATAGGATTGATTACAAATTCAATTTTAATGTAGTTTTTTACCTGAAATTGAGTGTTTTCATGTGTAACCCTTGTTGTGTTATTTGAGGTCATTTTATAATACATGCAATTGGTTTATTAAATGATGCAAGGGGTTTATATTATGTTTTGGTATGATTTTGGATTCCATTTTATTTTAAAGAGAAGAATAAAGTGTGTTTTTAGAATGAGGTCTGGTTTTGCATATTGGGAATGTTTTATTATGTTTTTGTTTGATTTATTAAATCTTTGTGTAGTGTGTTAGACTTTTCCGAGTGGTTTTTAGTTTCTTGTCCAAGGGCGATTTACTTATGTGTGTATAGGTAAGTAAATACGTGTATATAGGTTCCCCCGTTACGTGTATATTCATTCATGGCATTGAATATACTTGTATGGGGCTAGGTGTGCCTATGCGCATATTTAAAAATGCATACTTATGTGAGTGGATACTGGTATATGTGTATAAGCATACCTGTAAGGATTCTCTTGAACATGTTCATGGGCCATGTGAATGTGTTCATAGGGGATAAGTGTCCTTACATGCATGTGAAGACCATATTCTTAGTGGCGAAGTAACAACTTTTAGTTATAAAGTGCCAAGAGCCGAAGTGGATGGCTTGGTTTCACTTGAGGTAGGTTCCCTATGCCCTGATCTTTATTTAGAATTTCCATTATGGGTTAGTGTTCTTATTAAAGGGTGTTTTCTGCTTTTATATGAAATGCTTATGCTATATATATATATGTATATAAAAATGGTTGTGGTTCTTGAAATGTGGTTTTTCCTAGATGTTTTGAATGTGAAATGGGTATTACCAAAGACATGTAGCCTTTTGGCCGATTTTGTATTGAAAAGGGTAATAACCTTTTTGATTTCCAAAGAGATCTTAAGTGATTTCCAAAATTGGTTTTGGGTGAACATGTATAGTAAAGAAAAGTCATTCTTGTGGAGTAATGAGGCCCATTTGAAACCTCGAAAATGATTTGTTTATGTGAAAACCCCCTCTTAAGGCATGCACCATTGTTTTAGAAACATGATGTGTATGTTAAGTGTGTGATTTGTGATATGTGCCTAATGAATAGGCTTATGCGATGTTATGGGACATAAATGGGGGAATGTGGTTAAGGATAGAAAATGGTGGTGAGAGGTTAAATGGATTTTTGTTAAATAAAGTGATATGTTCATTTATGTTCTTTTGATAAAATCTCACCACCATTTGAAATATAGAACATGGAAAACCCTGGGTACCTTGGTGGGAAAACTATGACTCTTATTCTAGATGATTCAGCTGTGGTTCATCCAACTTCATCTAGCAGGATTGATACTATAAAACTAAATAAACTATGACGATTATGATGTTGGGGACCACTAGGTTATGGATGATTTTCCTACTAGTGGCTCATGTTCATGAGAAGAGATATTGATATGGTTACTTTTCACCAATATTTGAGGTCCTAGGTCCCCAACTAACACTAGCTTCTTAGGTATTTCCCATGGTGCTTGTGATCTGATATTTATTTAAGTTGTTTCATACTTGTTGTCTCATTTTTCAAAAATCACATTTCAATTTAAACTAATTTCTTTTCATTTCAAAAGGTTAATTCACACATGGAATCTATTTTAAAAATATAGTGGAACAGGAATGATTTCCTTAAAAATGTCAACTTCTGACTTAAATTTGAAAATAATGAGAAACAATACTTTATTATGTCTTATTTTCAAACTATCATAATTGGATTTATTATTAAAGGTAAGGGCATAGGATGTTTCTATTCCTTGGCTTTCCTACAGAGCATCTCGGTGCTCATACCTACTTTACTTTTCAGTTTTAGGTTAAAGTCTTCGATCTCCCTTGGAGTGAGTATGATTCTATATTTAGTGGTGACCCATGGGGTCACTTGGTGGTATGAAAAGCTGGTGATCTTTATTTTATTTTCTGATATTACTATTTACTTCTTTTTTCTGGTTTATTTATGTTTATATGTCTTTTATTTTCTGGGCTAAATTATTCCCAACTGCGAGTTTTGATGCCTGAAACTAGTTTCCAACCCTTGAGGATTGGGAATAAAATTCAGGTCATGTCGCAGACTAGCTCAGGTGACCGGTTCAGGATTGATCCAAGATCATTCGATAGAGTTTGAGTAATTAATATTGAAAATGGGTTGATCTTATTGAGGAAAATAGAGGAAATTAATTGTGCTGAGTCCCTCAGACCTAATCCCTTCGGTCTGAGAGAATCAGAACCCGATCCATCAGACTGAGTATCCAGTAGTGTATTTGTGGAGTAGTTTGAACATAAAATTTATTCTTATGTTTGGCTCAATTTTCAAGAAGAAAACTTTTTAAGCTTACATGATTCATTATAATCATTCCTATTAGAAGATTGATGGTGTCCAACGGGATTTTGAACAAGTTATATTCAATTATTCATATTATTGAATTTCCATAGAACTATAGGATTGCCTATTGAATAGATTTAGGTTATCACATTGAGGATGATCCTTATAAATCTCTAGTTTGTTAGTTTCATTTATACTTTTTGTGCATGAGTATTTAAAAAAATATGATAAGGTAATGAGATTTAATAGGTTACATGGTATATGTTTCTAAAAGGGTGACACGTGTAAAAAGTATACAATAGAATCTACACGTCATCATTCTCTATTGTTACTAGATCCTTTGGAACATCAATTAGTATTAGTTCTAAGGGTCCCTATTTGAATCCATATCATGGATAATCTCAATTATATAAATAGAATAGTAATTCTAACATTTTTAAAAAAAATTACTATGGATGGAAAAATTGGGTGATTCTATTTCTCCCATATCTTGGATGTTTTTGACATTTCTACAAAAGGTTTTCCACCTATTAAGAATGTTTCTCTTAACAAGTTCATTGATAAGATAAAAATATTCGTTTATAGAATGGATATAATATTTTTTCTTATGTACTTATAAAAAAATATTTAATTGATACTAATGGGACTCAAATCTTCAAAGAGTATGTAGTACAAGATGGAAATTATATTCCTTGGGAATAATAAAGTTAAAATTGAATAGCTACAAATCTGGAATAGTATGTATGAAGGCATGAATGATATATGATGAATCCATTAATGGACACTTCACTAGAGTAAATGAAACTGTTTAAAATATCAAATGTTTTGGATATGCCCCTAAAGATTCTTCAATTGTGAAGAAAATCATTAGAATCTTTTTAGACTTGTTTAACGTAAATTTTTTGCTTTATAAGATACTTATTATTTTTCACTTCAAGGATTATATAACATTCTTGTTTCTTATAAAATGATAAAATCACCATTGTTCTAAATTAAGAAGATTGATGAAATGGATTTTGGAAAAATCAAAATATTGAATATGTTGGTCCCTGTGATTCTGATGATAAAGGGGATTATGAGTTGAATAAAAAAACATTTCTTTAATATCTAAGAACTTTTGAATAGGAAGAGGAAATTATGGAGGTAAACTTACTCTCAAATGTTTTTTGTTTGGTGGAATCATGCACTTTGCTATGAATTTACCATAGAGGAATGTTTGAGAATATCGAGATAATTTTGATGAAAACCATTGATGTGAGATATGGAATAAACATTCTAAAGATGAAAATTCATCCAACTAATATACAAAGAATATCACTAGAGAAAAAATGAGTTTGATGAGTAATAAATATTAATGAGACTCAACAATAAACAACTCCTCAGAGGATTAATAATCAGAGAATATTATTACATTTATTGAAAAAGTTGAGAATGTTGAAGACTCTTCAAATAATGATGAAGAAATAGGTGAATAGCTTATTGATAGTATCAAACCATAACAAAAATTGATAAATTTCCTAAGAAAAATAGATCATTCATGAAATACATTAATAATTATAAAGAAACATAGTAGAAAATTTGATTAATGTGAAAATTATGTTGTAAAAGAAAATATCCAAGAGATATTATGTTACAAGCATAGAATTTCAAAACATGAATAAATGGATAAATATATCAGTAAATATTTTTTATCAAAGGAAGAATAAGTTAACATGTTTCAATAAAAAATTATTGAGTCCAAAGTTATCTTTAAAAATATAAATTAAAACATCAACAAATATTTATATGTATAATATGAGACATCTAATGTTTCTATGAAGGATCAAATCCATAATTTGGTGAAATCCACACCACAAAAAATAATGATTCAAAAAAATGTAAAAACTTTTAGTTGAGAATAAAAGTGTTGGTAATGCATGGGTTGAGAAATGATGTAAGAAAACAAGCACATCATCAAAAGATGAAAACTCCTTCTACAGGAAAGATGTTGTACGCCGAGAGTATGATATAGTAGAAAGAAGTCATCAACCTCAATAAAGTTTCTATAGAGAACGATCTTGCATCAATAGAAAATAATGAGTTAATGGTTATTATTGGTGGTTTGGAATCTCTGGGAACATGGATTATAATTGATATAATAACATATCTCTTCCCGGATGAAAGATTTAACAGAGTGAAGTAAATAGTGAAAGTAGAATGATTTACAATCCTAATTTACTTGAAAGTTAAAAAAGTGAAATCTCAAGATTTTCGAAACATTCCAATGAAAAGGAAGTTTTACTTTTTGAATGGTGTATCTGAATATTTGATCAACTAGGTCATTTTTTTCAAGAGAATGAAATAATACACATACATTACATGTTTTGTATGAACTAAATTTAAAGTAAATAAGAATGAAGATATTTTAGGAAGGAGACTTTGTTTTTGAGACGTCCTTGAATTAAAGTGAAAAAGAACAAACCATGGATACATGATAGTGGTTCTTAATCACAACATTAATGGTGATTTAAAAACTTGAAACATGCTAAATTATTGATAGAGGTGATTTTACCTTTTGGAATGATTGTTCTCTAAAAATCATAGGAATTTGAATGGATTATATTGAAGAAGAAATGCTGAAATTTAATGATGTTTTATTTGTCAAAGGACATAATATAACTCAATTAGTTTTAGAAAACAATTAGATGATGAAAATGAATTGATCTTTACCAGAGAATCATGAATTATCCATAGTCTAAAAGATAGAAAATTTATTTCAATATGAGAAAGAAAAATTGATAATATCTTCAAAACAAGAGAATTTAACAACTCTTGTTACATAAGTGAAGAAGATGAAAATAAGTTTTGGAACCAATGACTTAAACACATTGTGACCAAAATTCAAACATACTATTTAATGTTGATGTTGTAAGAAATTTTATCCAAATTTAAAACTAGAGAAGAAGATA
Source organism: Viscum album (assembly GCA_963277665.1). Taxonomy (NCBI): domain Eukaryota; kingdom Viridiplantae; phylum Streptophyta; class Magnoliopsida; order Santalales; family Viscaceae; genus Viscum; species Viscum album. Next base: position 113,187,423 of record OY728135.1, read on the forward strand.
TTGGTATAACATTTCAGAAATGGAAGATGAATAATAAGAGTCATAGGAAGCTTGAGAATCAATCTACTAGACCACTTGGAATCATTCATTCTAATCTTTTTGGGCTGATGAGACATCTATCCGCAAGAGTGGATGTGTACATTATCACTTTAATTAATTATTTTACATGGATGACTATCATCATGTTTATGAAACACAAGTCAGAGGCTATAGAAATATTTAGAGCCTTCAAAAGAGATTTTGAGAAATAATTTGGGGTTTTATTAAATATGTTTAGAATATATAATGGTATTGAATTCACATGAAATAGTTTTGAAATATTTCTGATAAATCATTGAGTCATACATAAATATAGTGCTATATAAAACCCACAAAAAATGGATTTGTAGAGTCAATGAATTTAAGTTTGTTATAAATGGGAAGACACAAGTTAGACGAATAAAACATTTTCAATTTTCAATTATAGAGAAGTTGTTAGTATTGTGGAACATGTTCAAAACAAATTTCTGTCAATATTGGAATCTAACATGGAATCTTTTGTAATTTGGTATAAAAAAACATTCAGTGAAATAAATTATAGTTTTTGGATATTTATGTTTACAGAAAATAAGTAATGTAGATCAAGAAAGGTTTGATGATAAGATGAAGAAAGATCTTTTATGAGTTATTCACCTAATGGAAGAAGATACAACTATTCGAAAAAATGTTTACAATATTTTTTTGACTCATATGATGTGAATGTTTTGGAAAATCCAAACTCCTTAACAAAATCTCCTAGGAATGTTTAGGAAGGGAGGATGAAGAATTCTAATGAAGATTATAGTGAGTTAAAAGAGGCTTATCAAGATTCAGGTGAATCATATGATGAGGAACTAGATTTGGAAGAGGAATTGTGAAAATTAATACTTCAAAAAAATATGTTGAGATTGAAAGTATTCCTAGGAATCAGAAAGATATATTTTAGACCAAAAGAAAGATAATATTAGAAAAGTAGACTTTACTTATGTACAAATTTGAACTGGAAACAGTTTCAGAAGCTACTCAACACAATGAATGGGTGGATGATATGAATAAAGAGTTGGATCAAATTTAGAAAAATAAAACAATGTAACATTTACCACTTATGAAAGTAAAAAAAATATCAGAACAATGTGGGTTTATAAAAAAATATGAATAAATATATAGATATTTTAAGAAAAAGGAAGGCTATTTATTAAATTCTATCCACAAAGATGTGTAATTTGTAATACAAATGATAGTAAGAAAATAATATTGAAACAAAGTTGGTTTATAAAAAAAATATGACTAAAAACATATATATTTTAAGAAAAAAAGTAATGCTTTTTCGTAAAGCATATCCACATGTAGATGGTTTGGATTTAATGAAACATATTCCACCATTGCATGGTTATAATTTTTTTTAATCTTCGTAGTAGTGGCTACCCACCATAATTACAATGTTTATCAGATGAATGTAATGTCAGCAATTCAAAATGGTGAGAATGAGAAAGAAGATCACATTGAGAAACCTTGTGGGTTTTAATCCACGAAAATGAATTTTTTTTTTATAAATTGAAGAAATTTTTGTATAGTCGGAATCAAGACCCACATGCTTAGTATTAAAACATGATATATGATTGGTAATATTTATTTTTTTCTAATGTGACCATTGATAGTAACTTTTATATTAAAGAAGATATCTCTAACACACTAATTGTTATTGTGTATGTGGATGATATTATTTTTTGGGTGTTGAGGAAAATGCTTGTAAAGAATATAATGAGGTAATGAAGAACTATTCTGAAATTTCAATGCCAGGAGAGGTATCATTCTTTCATTTCAAAAAAATTCAAAAAAAGGAAAAGTAAATTTTCTTACCTCAAGAAATGTATGTCAGAGAAATGTTAAAAATGTTTGGTATTGATGATTCCAAAGATATTTGTTTTCTCAAATTTCAATTTGGATGAAGATGGGTAAAGATTATTCTAATGAAATTATGAGTCGTAACAATTTTTGGAAGATTATAGGATGTTTTCTTTACCTCACATCCTCATGAACTGCTATTATTTATGATGTATCATTTTTTTCTAGGTATAAGTGTATTCAAAAATAATTTTATATGTTTCTAGCTAATAGAATTATTAGATATGTCAAAGGAACAACATCATATGGTATTTTATACAAAAGATGTTGTCGAATAATCATTCATGGTTATAGAGATGCTCATTGGGATGGAGATTGTAATGAAAGAAAATCATCTTATAGAGGTCCATTTTTCTTAGGAGAATGATGTGTGAGTTGGCAGAGAATGAAACAATGTTCAGTAATTTTGAGCACATTTGAATCAGAATATATTTTAGCTACATAATATTGTAATAAAATGTTGTGGATTAATGTACATCTAGAAGATCTGAATGCGGATTTTTCTAAACCATTACAGATTCTTTTTGATAATAAAAATACAATTGAGCTTTCAAAAAATCATGTTCAACGATAATGATAAAAAATTATTGGTATAATTTTTCACTTTAAAAAAAGATAATTTTTATTTGGGGTTTTTTTTCAAGAATATATCTCAAAAAAGATCAACTTGCAGACATCATTAGAAAAAATATTCCAAAATAGAGATTTGAGGAATTGATGATGCAACTTCATATTATGTATCCTCCAATGACTTTCTGAAACTCAAAAATAAGTACACACACAATTCATTGGATTATGTGGAAAAAGATGGAGAATAATTTTAAAACATTTCCATCAATGTAATGGGATGTAATTTTAATTCATAATAAATCTAAATATATGGTTATCATAAAATAGGTGAGAGAAAATGATAGATGATTGGAAATTATTAAATAAAGGGAGTTTCACTTATCATGTCCACTATATTGTTGTGTCACCGAGGGATGAAATTCCATTAAAAAAATTACTTAATCTTGTAGTTTGGTTCTATGGCACTTTCATTTTAGAGAGGATTTTATTAGTAAATGCCAAAAATCTTGTGTTGGGAAAAATATTAAGTGATTGATATTTTTTGAGTTAAGAATTTTTTTTAAATAGGTTGTAAATAAAACCAAAGGGGGATATTCAAGATCACTTGTGATTTTTTATGGGTAAATTAGATTTTATTTGTTGATAACTAACCATTTCTGAAGGAATGTTTTTTATTTATTAGGATTAGACTCAGTTCTTTAGTATTAGTTTCTATAATGATGTCAATAGTAGCTAGTAGTTTGAACACAAACAAAAATGGGGAGAAACGTATTGAATGTTGTTTTCACGAAGTAGGTTATCAAACTGAACTAAACCAGATCCTGATGTTTTTTGGAATGATAAGTGTTGAATGTTTTTTAATGTTTCTTATTGGACACACCATCCGTATTAGAAAAATTTGAATGATTTTCAAGATCAATCAGACATGATTCTTGTTGGAATGTCAGGATATGTTGTTAATGAATGTTTGAGTTGAGTTGAATCATTGAAAGTATGTGTCAAGGGAATCAAGAATTATAATGTTCGTTTCTTTCTACCCTAATGATATATGATTCATTTCTAGCTTGTAATTCTCAAATATCCAATGTTATCTATAGCTCTATTGATCCATGACTTATGAAGAAAATGGGGAGAATAGGTGCATAGAATCATATGGTGTTTTGGATTTAAGAACAAGGTTTTAGTAGTAAGGGTAGTAATTATACATTCCAATGTTTGTCTTATAATGCATTTCTAATCATGGAGTTCTCATAAATTAGGATAATGATTTATGATAAATGAATTTGAATAATGGAGACAATTTAAAGTATTCAATAATTTTGAATTGGTTCTAGAAAATCATACAATGAACATTGGTTCCAGAAGTATTAGAGAAGAAAATTTTACGAATACTTTCTGTGTAAGTTTTATGGAGTTTCAAGTGTATCTGATGATGTTACATAGTAATGATATGAGGAACACTGATGGTAATGATATGAGGAATTTTCACAATAATAAGCTGAGTAATTTTTATCATATTGAGCTAAGGAATTCCCATTAGAATAAAAAAATTCAATATGTTTGAAAAAGAGGAACAATGAGAAGTCATAAGAATGTTCTAGATGATTTTTGAAGAGTTCAAGTGGTCACACATGAATTTCATAAACTATGATGTCTCAGAGGTTTTTAAATTTAAATCTGTTGGAATGTTTTTCAGTTTCCTAGAATTTCATTTTTGGGATTCATATAAATAGATGAATAGTACATTCATACATTACAACCATTCATGTGAGATGAAAATGTAGAGTGTTGTAGAATGTTTTTTAATGCAATAATTCCAGACTGAGAACTAATTAGAAGGTTAGACATCTGAATATTTTTAGCAGATGAAGGAAGACTAGATGATGAATTTGAGTAGATATTGAGTTATATAGATTTGAAATTCGTTCAACATACTGATACTATCAAACTAAATTCATCAAATTGATTCTATTATACTTATCCTCATTAGAATGAGAGAATAAGACCCAACCAAATTGGATTGATTATCTAAACAGAATATTTATGGAGCTGTTTGAATGATGTATTTATTCGTTTTTATAAATATTTTTTGTATGAAAAATATGTAAACTGCTAAGAGTCAATATAACCATTCATATCTGATATAGAAGATTTCTAATGGGATTTGTCACAAGTTTTATTCATTTCAATATAATAGTTAATTTCCATAGACTGATTGGAGTTCCTATAGAATGTATGTAGGTTATCATATAGAGTCCAAACCTTGTATATATTGTGATCTTTTCTTATTTTCAAAAGTGATCATGCATGATTATTTACAAAAATATGATAAGTTAATGAAAATTAATAGGTCTCTTGGGTTCAGATTCTAAATGTTTTGAAACTTATAAATTGTATAAAATAGATTAAACCCCCCTTCTTAGTTGTTTTTCAATACTTTTGAACATCATATATGATAAAATAGGATTATAAATAATTTTTGAATAAATCTTCTTGACTGATTTGAAAAAAATTATAGAAGCATGTTGAGTAAAATAATCTACTACAAAATCTATTTAAATAATCACAATTAAATTAAGTTAACCTTGATTTATTTTTATAGTGTTTTTTATGCATTGATTTAAAAACTAATAACCATAATCATAGTATGAAAAATTGATTAGTCATATATTTCTTACCCAATTATGATTATTAGTTGTTGAATAAGAATATAAGTTGTGTAGAATAATGATGTATAGGATTCTTAAGTTTATAAGTAGACTGATATTGAGATTATGATGTTTTGATATCTTATCTAGATTATAGTTTAATTCTAATAAAGAATCCAAATTAAATTATTCCTATAAATGGATCCATAAATTCATGTAGAACATAAATTCATGAGAGAAAACATTGAATTATTCAACCCATTTTGAATTTTTCATTTCTCATTATTTTTAGTGTTTCAAATCTGTGTAATCTTTCATTTCATAGTATATTCACAATGATATTATGATTATGTGTGATTTTCATTGTAAAATCTCTTAGTCTCCAATATAATCATTGTTTTTTGGTTTCTATTAATTGATACCTTCCAAGGTTAGGGTGATATTGTTTCCAATTTTTCAAGGATGAAATGATTCTAATGAGGCTGATTGGTGGATGGGGGAGATAAGGATGACTTGATATACTTCTAGTGTGTTGGAGTGAGATTATGCCAATGGGATTTGCTGATGGATTCTTGGTATTGGAGTATAAAACTTTTGATTGGATTAAATTGAGTGTATCCTAATATCTGGTTTATAGATTTTCATTCTACTTCAGCTGAATGAACCCCCCTCCCTAACTGGATGGTGTTTATATAGTTATAATATCTTTTTAGGAGTGATGGATTGGAAAGTTACCAATATATATTTTTATAAATATTTCTTCTATTTTAATATTTTTACTAGTAAAATATAAAATAGTGATTATATAGCCCCATTGTGTTGACTTTATCATTGATATATTTATTAAACCTTTAATATTTCATGTTTCTACTGAATTTATATTATGTAGTTATAATGTTTTTGTTTATTTTATGTCCAAACATCAAATAATTCAAAAAAACAATGAGGTTATAAATTAGAAGTTTAATTTAAATCTGTAATTCACCACTTATTATACTTCTCCTTCTTATGTAATATTAGACAATAATAGGCGTTACTGCATTAATGAAATTGATACTTCTATTTTTGATGATGTTTTCATAAGTTGTGTATTGTATATTTAATTTTTCTCCAGGGGATATCATGTAAATAATTTTTATTCAATAACATGAGATGAGTGTTCTTGATACACATAGTTTATGATTTGATTTCTTCTATTGCATGATTTCTGGGAATGTTTTTTAATAGATAATTATAAAAAAAATAATTGTCTTAGATATTAAATATGATCAACTATGTTAATGACATGGAGAGAATAAATATTTATTATATGGAATATTTTTGATTTATAATGCATTTAGTTGAAAATTATTTAATTATTTCTATAATTTATATGAATAAAAAAACATACTTGATGTTCTTAATGTGTTGTGAATATATGAACTGGATAGATGATGTTAAAATTTTGTTGAAGAAAAGACATTAATAGTGTGTGAAACATTAAAACATTACATATTTGGATAATATTTATTCCATTATGTAGTAATGTGATTTCAAACCAAAATTCATTATTAGGATTGAGTAATGATTCCATAAAATGGAATTGATGAAATACATTATAGAGTTTGTGAAAATATTTATAATTTCAATGTTAGGGAAACGTGTAATAGAAATTGATTATATTATTTTAAAAGTTATATCATGCCAAATGTATTTTTAAATAATGATTAATAGCTTCATCTCATTCATCATATGTGATAAGTGATTTTATTTAATAACAATGTGTTGTTATGTACAAATGACATTATTAAGTATATACACATTGTAATGACCCAGAATTTTATCAATTCAATTTCTCATCTAATAATTATGTCATGTAGAATAAAAAACATACATCCCATAGATAAACCAATAAAAATTACTCTCATAAATGAGTATTGAAAAATTAGTCAGTAGAAAAACCAATATTAATGCTAATATTATACTTGGATAATAAAATGAATATAACACAACAAGAATAGGATAATTTTGATACTCCCAATCCACCAAAACGACAACACTCAAAAACAAAGATGTAGAAATAAAAAATCATCATAATAATACATTATTCATCTTACTATTGAAATATATACATACATAGGGGAAATATATGAGAATGAAGAAATAATAGAGCAAGTGGTTTTTATAGGAAGTAGTTGACCCATATGACCATTATAAATATAGCCATTGGAATAGTAAGCTGATATTTGGAATATTAATTTGATAGTTATGAATGATAATTAGATTATAAGAATAGTAGCCTCACCTATGGAAATGTAACATAATATTTTCGCATCTTCTAAAATGAAGATATGATATATTTATATCATAGTAAAAGTAAATATATGTTTTAATAATGATAAATTATGTGTTATTGTTTTTTTAAATGTAAAATTTTTATTATCAATTTTATAATGAATACAATTATTTATAAGAAATATTATTTTCATAAATTAGATTAATAAATTAATATTACGTTGTATTCTAATTAAAATATAATTTTATGAGAACATAAGTAATTTTTCAACGTTTCATAAAATCTATTATAATATTATAATGAGTATTTTTTAAAAAATGCTGATTTATTTAATAATTAATTTTCTCATATTTATAATATGTATTTTATTAAAATGGATTCTATTTTTGAAATCTAAACATTGACAAATATTTTGGGTTCATTATTCTTATTCATTTGAAATAGATGAATTTTTTTGAATAATGAAACCATGTAATTACGTTATTAAATATTATAAGCCAAATAAATGATTTTTTTCTATAATTATTGATTTATATACTAATTGTTATGAAAAAGCAAGAATTATTTATTATATATATTTTCAAAAATAAATACTAATGATAGTCTTGATCCATAAATAATAAACAAAAAAATATAATAATAAAAAACCCCTTTATTCGCCTTATAAATACAAACCATTCTCATCACACATTTTATCCATGGACATTTCCAAAATTCTATAAAATTCCTATGCCAATCATCATCCCAACGCCCTAGTGTTTTTGGTCTCACCAATAAACCAATTTCATGTTTAGTAAGAAAGTCCTCATGGAGACAACATTCAAGAGGTAAAATATTCCATCTTCATCTTTTAAATTATTTCATTCATCTACCTTATCTTCACCCCCATAAAAATAAGAATTATATCACCATTATCATATATATATATACACTATAATTTTATTGTTTTAATGGAATATACATCACCATATCTCTTCTATTTTCCATTTATTCAAAAAACAAAAACACCATCTTGGATTTGTTGGTTCACCGCCATCGTGGACAATGAGTTTTTATTTAACATAATAGCTTTTGAGGAAGGTTTAAATTCATATATAATTGTTTTCAATTTCATATATATATATATATTAAATATAATGATATAATTAATATATGGCCATAAATATATATAAAACGAATCTAGTTTGTGATGTTCATAAAACTCGCCAAAATAAACTAAACATTTATCATTAATGTTTTATCAAATTAATAACCATAGTATGAGAAAGGAAAAAATATATGGCCATTTGAACTTTTGGAAGTGAATAAATACAATATAATTTAACCTCTGTAGTTCTATTATCATTTTACTTGAACATCCACAAATATAAACAAGTTAACTAACCACGAAACCGTGAAACGAATGCTCCCGAAATGATGAAATTAAACATTATAACACATAAAAATGGCCATAAATGAACTTCATAAAATTATATTTAAAAACTATATGTAGAATAGGTTTTTAATTTAGTGATTAATGAATATAATTTTATTATTCAAGTAAATTAGTTAAAGTGTGGAACAATTTTGTAAATAAGGCAATGGATCTCTTTTATCCTCCATTTTATATTATGTGTTATTCTTTCTTTCCCTTTTCCCATTTTATTTCCTCATTATTCTTATATAAATCTTATAAATTATGTATATATGTTAAAAAAAAACCTATCTCAAATCATCTTTATTTTATGGGGATATACTTGTTTTAAAAGTTTCAATTATCACTTTCTCTTGATAAGAAAAGTAGATTAAAGGGAACTTATCTATTTCCTACCAATTTTTAATTACACTCAATAAAATGTTATAGTCTGACAATATATTCCTAAAATAACTCATTTTAGCGTGAAAAATTATTTTATTGTATTTATCGTTTTATGTAAAATATAATTCCTTCACCCTCTTTAAATAATCTGTTCCCTTTTCCATAAAACTATGCTTAAGTACCAGATTTTTAAAGTTACCTAACACCTTATTTTCATGTTTTCACTTCAATCAAACATCATTATCCATGATATGTTCTTATTTTTTCCTTTTTAATGTCCAATAATTAGTTAATCCCTTCATTCATGGATACCATTATGATACACTGTTCGGTTATGACTTATGACATGATTACAAAACCCATTTCATTCCATGTGTACCCATTATGTTAATTCCTTATGTTTGATTAATTATGTGGCATTATTATAAATGAACATGTTATGATGGGTGTGTGTAGATAGTTCTCCTATAAATTGAGTAAAGTTTTAGCCTCATGACACATTATGAATTGGATTATGGAGTAATCCTAATCCATTATGTGACTCTATCCACCATGTGATATAGTCTTGGAAGTTATCCTTGACCAAACATTATGTCATGTTATATGTTTTTGCAACATAACTTTAGTTTGAGGACCATTTGATTATGTGCTCTATATTTAATGCCTCATTTTTTTGATCAATTACTTTTATGTTATAATTTTATGCCCTCTGTCTCATGTTTTTTGTTTAATTTCCATGTTTAATCCCTTACTGGGATTTTTAATAGATCACTTATATTTTTGTATTCCATAGGTTATCATATGATGTTATAAGAGCTCAAAGGGAGATAGGGAGTCATTATGGAGATTAATAAAATATTTTATATTATAGTTTCATGTATTCTAATTATGTACATAGTTTTCCAAAGACACTAGACGTTTTATTCAACGATTTTTATTCAATGTATAATTATACTAAAAATCATGTAATAACCTGTGTATTAGGCTATGGTTATAATATTTGGAATCAAAGAATTACCTTGTTATTTTTAGGGATTATGACTATAAAAATTTATTAATAAACTTAGGTATAATTCTTTCACCATGGATAACGTAGATTGAAACATAAGGAATCGTAAGTTAGGATTATCTTTTCATTCATATGTTATTCCATCTATTTTAGTAGTCCTTGTATTATATGCTCATTAGCTAGGTATTAAAACCCCCAAATATTTTTTTTATTTTCTTGTTAAATTATTTAAATATGGGAAGCCGTGCAACCAACCAATGTGATAGGAAATGTGATTATTTCACCAATGAGATATCAAGCCTATTGGGAATATGAGATCACACCATTTTGATAGTAATATCTCATCATGATTTGGATTTGAAAAATAACTAGAATCATGTAGATCCTCTTCCATAACATAATAAAGATAATGATGAGGACAAATCATTTATGAATCAAATGCCTCCTATATTTTGTAGATCATCAGATCCTCTAATATTAGAAAATGGTTTAACTCTATTTAGAGGATATTTGGTGTCCTACAATGATCAAAAGAAGATAAAGACGTGTTGGATTTCTTTCATTTTTATGGGGAAGTTGATCAGTGGTGTAAACTAATCAATGAAAATTAATCTTATAGAAGATATTGATTCCCTCAAGGAAGTAAGAAATTCATTTCAATAAATATTTTCCATAAAATCAAAATCTAAATATGGATATGGAGTTCCCAGGATTGAATAAAACGGAGGATAAGTCTATTAAGGAATAAGAGAAAAACAATTCATGGATTTGATGATATGACTTTGGCATTTTCATGAACACTAAAATCATGGTAGATTGCTTCTTTAGTGGATTGAAGATGATTCTTTTAATTGTATTGGTGATTCAAGACATTGATAGCTATGAAGAGATTTTCCATTGTGAGTTTATGGTTGAGTTATATATTGGAGACTCTTACTAGTATCATGTGATCAATGTTAAAAAGTGAATAATGGAGATTAATATGGGAGGATAAACATATAAATCCCTTTTTAAGGAAGTTAATCCTTCATCTCACATGTAAAAAAGTGTTAGAATAAACACCCTGAGATATTTCATAAATGAGTTGGGATATGCTTAAAATTTGAAAATGAGAGGCATAAGGATAATTATTTCCAAAGGGATATGAAGAATAAAAATAATAAGGAAGAAGAGAAGAGGGTTGAAATCAACACCCAACCTTCATTACAGTTTTTAAACTACAAGTAACATGGGAATTATGTGAGCTAGTTTCGTAATAAAAGGGTTATCAAACACAATCATTGAAAAAACATCAATTCTTACAAGGAAGGAAATATTCAATTAGTATTGTTATGGTGGGTCCCAAAAATAATGTGGTGATAGGTATTATGTCGATTCATTAAATAATAGAGAATGTACAATATGATTTTTGTTATATGCACTCATTCGTATAATGAAAGTCTTGTAGATTTATTGAAACACAACCTCAAAATATTGATATTGTGTTATTTGTAAGAACAATGAATGGAGATAATTATTGAAACTAATGTATATAACTCTTACCCAATTGATGTTTGGGGACGATACCCCACAAAAAATATCATACTACATTCTTTAGTTATGTCTGATTCTTTAATGGGCATGATTTATCTTTCATTATATAAATCCAACATTAACTATCCAGAAAGGGATATCACAATTCACATCACAAGGCATCCTCTGATTCTATAAAAATATAAGGATGAGGGAGAATATACTTTGGATTATTACCTTAATACATCGATATATATCCTTATATGAAATCATATCTTGCTCAATTTATGGAGAAATTAGAGAGAATCTCCCTTGAATACATTCCCATTATGAGGGACTACACTGATTTGTTCCATGTAGTATTACTATTACTTCCTCATAACTGAAATATTGAGCTATCTATTCAATTTTTACCTATATATATTCCCATGTAAAATATTACATATAATATATCCAACATTGAGTTGTAAGATCTTAATAAGAAATTATAATAGAATCTAGAAAAGGGTTTCATAAACCTGAGTGCTTCACTGTGGGGTGTTCCAGTCCTCTTTATCATGAAGAATGATGGACCAATTCCCATCTTCATTGATTATATTGATCTCATATAAATCATGATAACGAAAAAGTATCCCCTTCCATGGATAGATGAATTGTTTCATCAATGAAATAGGGATATGTTTTTATCTAAGTTGGTTCTTTGGTCGGGATATCACAAGTTAATAGTGATGAAAGAATATAATCCCAATACTACCTTTAAAACGTAGTATGAAAACTAGGAGTTCATAATGATTCAATTTGGACTCACTAATTCAATTTAAATTATCATAGACATAATGAAAGTTGTCTTTATAGATTACCATAACAAATTTGTGGAAGTCTTTATATGTGATATTCTGATATAAGAGCAAGGAGGATAATGATGATAATTTGAAAACTATTATAATAACTTTGTGATGGGAGAGACCATATGAAAATTACAATAGATATGAGTTTTAAATGGAAGAATTATAATTATTAGGGCATGTTATCACTAGTAATGGAGTATATGTGGACCCTTCTATGATAAAGGCAATCAATAAGTGGCCCCGACCAACATCTGTAATGGATATATGATGTTTCCTTGTTCTAAATGGATATTACCAATGATATATAGGGAAATTAATACCAATAAATAATATGATTGAGAACAATGTAAATTTTTTTATACTAGTGAATGTGAAGACTACATTAAATACTTAATAAAGAGGATTACCAATGCACCAGTATTTACCCATATTTCAATTAAAGAACACTTCATGAAATACACCGAATCTTGAAAGAATGTATTTAGATATGTATTGATGAGGAATGTTAAAGTGATATCCTACACCTAAAGGAATCTAAATGTTAATTAGAAAATCTTGCCTAGACATGATCTAGAGGTGGAAGCAATGATCACTGTGTCAAAAATCAATAAGAATTATCATTGTGGGGAGAATTGTGATATTTATACAGATCAAAAGAGCTTCAAATATATATTCACACATAAGGATATTAATATAAGCTAGAGAATATGGTTAGGGATCATCAAGGATTATGAATTCTCAATCCACTATTATATTGGTAAAGATAATTAAGTGGAAGATGCTCTTAATATAAAGGATTCTACAACTTTATCAATGATGATAGTTGAGATGGATCCAATATTCATATACTTAAAATGAATGGACATGGGAATCATATTGGATGTAAAATCATTATTCCTTTCCCAAATGATTCCTCAATCATAACTTTCAAAGATGATAAGGAATTCCCAAAGATATTATGTGGAAATATAGAAGAAGTTGGAAGCTATAAAAAATGGGATATCCTCATAGATCAAAATCGATGAGAAGCATATCATATGATGTGGGTTAGGACAATGTGTCCATCTACCTAGATAGAAAAATGATGTAACAATACCTCATGGGGAACTATTGATGGGACAATATGACAAAGGAGATCCTTGATTATACATCAATGATATTGGTATGTCACTAAGTGAATGCTGAATGGAAAATGTATAAGGGTATATTTCATCTATTAGTTATACCTACCTAGAAATTGGAAAACACCACCATGGATGATGTTAATATAAATAAAAATACATATAAAGGACAAATGTTATATGGTTTTATTGGATAATCTTATAAACAATGCTCACTTTATTGCATTTTTTGAGAACTTATCACTCAATCAACTTACACAAATATACATCAGAGTAGTGATGAGGCTGCATGGTATAGAATTATTGATTTTATTTGATCTCGATCTGAGAATTACCTTTTTGTTCTGGAAAAGTCTCCAATATTATCTAAATATTGTACTGAACTTTAGTATGAAATATCAACCTAAAACACAAGTCCAATATTATTGTGCTATTTAGACATTGGAAGATATGTTGAGAGCATATTCAATAAATTTCAAAGGAGGATGGGATCAGCATATTCCACTGGTTGAGTTCTCATAAAACAATAGTTTCTACTCAAGAATCCAAATGGATCTATATAACAAACTCTATGGGAATAGATGTATAACAATGGAATGTTGGGATGATGTTAATGAACACAAGCTTTTGGGACCTAAAATGGTTCATGAAATGGTATAAAATATGAATACTATTTAGTATCACATTAGGGAATCCCAAATTTGATAAAATAGATATGCATATAATCATAGATGAGACTTGAATTTTGGGTTTCTAGATAAAGTATTACTAAACATATCACTAAAAATTTTATTCATACGATTCTGGAATAAGGGAAAGCTATGCCCCAGGTTTGTAAACCTCTTTGATATTCTTGATCATGTCAGAGCTATGACCAAAAGTCTATCGATCCCACCAATCATGTCCCACTTACATGATCTATTCCATGTATCACCCTTTTGGTGTAAATACCAGATCTCTCGCATTTATTTTATTTAGAGATGAAATATCTAGAAAATTATATCTCTTATAAGGATCATCGAGTGATGATCTTGGACTATAGAGATGATGATCTACACAATAAGAAAAATCACCTGGTTAATGTACTATGGAAGAAGCATAAATATGAATAAGAAATATGTGAAATAGAGGATGTGATGAAGGAGTAGTATCCTCACCTATTTTTCCCATATTATATAAATCAAAATTGTAAGGGAAAATTTTCATAATGGGGGAGGAATATAATGACCCATGATATTTTCAATGGAATTTCCATTCTTATAATTATGTCATGTAGTAAAAAACACATAAATCACATATCAAAACCAACAAAACATTATTCTCCTAAATGATAAATGATAATTTTCTTAGAAAACAAATCAATATTAATGAAAAATATTATAGTGGGACAATAAATTGTATTCAGTAGAGTAATTATAGAATAATTTAGATCTACTCGATCTTATAGAATGATGCACTATATAAACTATTAAAAAATAAATCAAAATGGTAATAAAAAATATTCATATTGAAGATGAAACTATTTTTATACTTGAGGTAAAATAGAACTGAATGAATAATTATTGGAATAAGAGTTATTTATAAGAAGTTGTGAACCTAAATGACCATTATAAATTTCACTACTAGAATAGAAACCTGACAGTGCAATAGTAATCTAACCATTAGGAATCGTAATCTGACCATTAAAATAGTAACCTAACATATGTAAATATAATATAATATTATTTTATCTTATAAAATTAAAATATTATATATTTATATCATGTTACATGTAAATAAATGTTATAAAATTGATTAAATAAGTGTTAGAATATTTTTAAAATATAAATGTTTTATTTTCAATTTTATAATGAATTTAATTATTTAAAATGTAATTTTTTTTTTCATAAATTGGATTAATAAATTAATATTATTTTTTATTAAAATTGTAATATAATTTTATGAGACCATAGGTAATTTTTCAAAGCGTTATAAAATCCATTATAATATTAAGCAATATATTTTACAAATAAATGGAAATTATATTTAAAAAGGAAATTTCACATATATATAGAATTTATTTTAATAAAATCGATTCTATTTTTGAAATCTACACATTGAAAAATGGTTAGTGATTTTTTTTGGTTTTTTCTAAAATAGTTGGTTTTTTGGTAAATAGCGAAATATGACAATTTATGATATTTAACACTATAAGCCTAATATCTAAATTTTTTAGACATGTATGAGGTAATCATGCATTATTTCTACATAAAATTCATTATTTATTGTGTACAGTTACATGAATCAATACTATTAACTAAATTGATCCAAAATATTAAACAATTAAATATTATAATAAAAAAACTCTCCTCTCCTCCACTTATAACACCCCTCACCAACCCTTATCGTCACACCTTATATGCCTTGGATATTCCCAACATTCTTTCCAATTCCATTACCAATTCTCTTCATCAATTATTAGTGTTACTTGTCTCACCAAAATTCCAATTCCAACTTCTTTTGGGAGTTCTTGAAGGAGACGACATTCAAGAGGTAAAATCCTCGATCTTCCTCTTTTAAATTTTTTATTTCATCTACCATATCCACACCCACTATCCAAAGTTGAATGATAACTCCATTATCATAAATATACTGAAATTAAATTATGTTAATTGGATATGAATCATAAAATCTTTTCTATTCTCCTTTTATTCTAAAAACAAAATCATAATCGGTGATATGTCGGTTAACCGCCTTCATGGACGATGAGTTTTGTTTTCAATACTAATTACATACAGGTTAGAATTAACATATAATTTTTAAAAATTAACTAAATAAATGTATTATTGAGGGTCTCAAATTATTTATTTATATTTGGACATAATATTACTTAAAATGAAACTAGTTTCATGATGTTAATAAAACCCCTCAAAATAAGAAAAACATTTATGAAAAACATTTTATTTAATAAATAAACCTCATACCACAAAAAATTAATATATAGGACCACCTAAACTTATTAAAGTGAACTAATAATATTTAATTTCAAATCCTATTTATTATTCACATTTGAAAAGACCATCAATAAATATACACAATTTAACCAACCATGAAACTGTGCTACAAATACTTGCAGAATGACAAAATTAAGCCTTATGACTCATTAAAAAGGCCAACAATAAAGTTAATAAAACTATAAGTTTTTTAAATTGGTTATTAATTACATAAATAAGGAACATTATATGATCATATAGGTCAATAAGATAATGTGAATATCACATTTATACATAAGGAATGTGATCTCTCTGGAACTCCATTTTTCCTTTGGGTTATGATTACATTCTCTAAGACCAATATATATATTTTTAATCTATAATAACTCATATAAATTCATTTTATGTGTTTCAAATTATTTATCTATATTAATTCATATTTCATTGATGGGGGAATACCTTATTTAATATGATCTCTTCTTAATTACTCTCCATAAAAAAACCTGATTAAAGGGAAGGTCCCTATATCATAA
The DNA here is from genome assembly GCA_963277665.1 of Viscum album. NCBI lineage: Eukaryota > Viridiplantae > Streptophyta > Magnoliopsida > Santalales > Viscaceae > Viscum > Viscum album. The sequence continues at coordinate 113,204,632 of OY728135.1, forward strand.
CCATTTTATAGTACCCTTAATAAACTGTTATAAATGAACTATATTTTTCTAAAATCACTCATTTTATAATGAAAAATTATTTTAGTTCATTTAATTTCTTATGAAAATAATTAATCCCATATCATCTTTAAAAATTAGTTATTCTTTTCCATATAACTTTGCTTCTGCGGAACATTTCTAAAGTTAACTCACCACTCATTCTCATGAAATTACTTCAATGGGACACCATTATTCATGAAATATTCTTATTATTTATTTTATGAATGCCCTATAATGATTTAATACCATAATTCATTGAAACCCTTTTGATACAACCTTTGATTATGCTTTATGACATGATTATTAATCCCATTTATTTCTATGAGTACCCCTTATGTTTACTCCTTGTGTTTGATTCATTATCTTTCCCAAATATCAACAAACATTTTATGATGGGTGTGCAATGATAACTCTCATAGGAATTGGGTAAAGTTTTAGTCTCATGAGAGGTTTGGATTGGGATTAAGGAGTAAACCAAATCAATAATAGGGCTTGGTCCACCATGAGATATAGTCTTAGCAGAAAGCCTTAAATCATGTTTATTTCATGTCATATGTTCATTCAACTTCCATATGTTTCTATGATAATATTATTTCATGCTCTATATGTCATACCTCAAAATTTGTATTCATTGGTCATGCCTTTTATATTATCATGTAATTATTTCTGACCCATGTTTTATGTTTCATTTTCTGGTGTTTTCCCATACGGGTCTTTTTATCTAACCCCTTATGACTATGTATTTTGCAGGTTGTCCTATATAGTTTTAAGAGCTAATATGGAATTATAAGGTCATTATGGAAATTAATAAATTATTTCTTATTCTAGTAACACTTTTTATAATAATTTACCTACTCTTTTAAAGACACTAAGCATTTCAATCCTTAGAATGTATTTCATGGAAAATAATTCTTAAAAACATGTAATAACATGTGTAATTGACTAGAGTATATATACAAAATGTTTTTGATTCAAGAATATTAGATCACGTACATAAAAATATGATAATTATTAAACTATTTATAATTGAAAAATGTGTTTATATAAATGTTTGTTAAAAAATGAGGTAATGTATTTGCACCACTCATAAGTGGTATATTCTAATGATAATTCATATTCTTGGGAAAGATTCTCTAAAATAATAATATTTCATATATGATATTAAACAATATATGTTTTTGAAAAGTATATATATTAAAAGTAAAAGTGTTATTTAATAAGAATAAAAGTTTATTTGTATCATAGCATGATATTATTAAAATATTAATATACCTAAAATGGTAATTAGAGTATGTTTGTCATTGAGATGTTTAATGTTTACAATTAAAGTATTATACATGTATTTGATTAAATTATTTTTACACTCAATATCATAAAATGCATAGTATATATTAAGTAAACATAAATATATAAGGTTACATTAGTTACCATGATAATGTGAACACCACTATCTCCTGATGAGTTTATACATGTAAATAGGTAACATGTATTTAAATTTATATCCTAAAATAGTTTCAAGGTATGATGATAAAAATAAATTTAACATTTTATATTAATTTATAGTAAACATTTAGATAAAATGTTTTCCTAAAGTATTTTATGATTTAACTATAACGTAATAATATATATATATATATATATATATTATATTGAATTATTTTCAAGGAAAAGGTAAAATGGAAAAGGGTATAAGGATGAAAATGATGTACTTAGAAAGATATCATAGTGTATAATATAAGTTGACATCATAAAATTTGATGTTGTGATGTTATGGGAATATGATATTTTTAATGAGTTTGATATTAGTATAATGATTTAAATATATCAAAATTATTTAAAATTTCATTATTTATATATGTTTCTCACAAAAATGTTTCTTGGGAGGGTTTTATCACATGGCAACACATCGATGTGCATCAAATTACATTATGATATATTTAGATATCAAAATCCTAGAATGTGAATCATACACAAGGATAAAATTCCATTCCATAAAATATATACATGTTCTTATGTGGGTCATACAAGGAATTCATAATATGGTTTTGAGAATATAAAAATTATCCTAACAATGGAAATTGTAATTTTATTATTCATTGATTTTTTCCATAAAAATGATTATATAGATATAAATTTCATGAAATGTAATGATAATTAAACTCTAAATGTATGACATTAACGTATCCCCAACTGATTTCCATCTTATAGTGTTATTTTTTATGAAAATATTTTATACTTACTCTTATTAAGATTCACATATAAGGACGTTACAATATTGTCACATAGAAAAAGAAGAAGAGAATGTGGTTTATTTTTATGTCATGGATGACCCTTGAAGTATACCACATGGAATTCAATTAATAATTCCACTGGTATAAAATGGTTTCATAGATACATTTTAGTCCTAAATAGATGAATTCATCCTGATACCTATGGTGAGAGCCTTCAAACATTGATATCATTCTTACACAAGTCTAAATAAATGTAGATAATCTGAGGTGGTTGTGTATGTTGTTAATCATGTCATTATTTGGAGATTATATTTTTCCTCTTTTAGGATGACTATAACATATCATCCACCAATTTGGATAAAATAAGGTGTGTGTGGTCACACCAAAATATTACAAATGATGATATTATCTTATCATATGTGGGGAAAGTGATGTTGTTATCTATAAGGGTGGATATAATGTGATGTATTCATCATGATGGTATGTTAGTACTTAGATAATGAAGAACATATGAATTGTATATAATCACATTGACATACTGTATATCCCATGGTAATTCTTTGAATTGGTAAAAGGGAATTTATGAGAGTAATTATTTACATTTGATACAATTTGATGGAAATAGTTATATGGAGACTTGTTTCTAATGAAGTTCATGCATATCCCCTTTAAATCTTAAGTAATATTTATTTTTTGCAAGGGGATACTCTTTTTTACATTTATATATCTAGAAAATCATAGTTTCTCAAATAGTATAAAGGCTCATGTTGTAAATAATTTTTATTTTTTTGAAAATTGATTTATATTGAAATAAAAATCTACAATAAAAATGTTTTATAGTCAATACAATATGATTTTAATATTTTTATTCATATGGAATTACATATTATGGAATATATGGAAACCGAAATGATATAACTCAAAATGTATTAAGGAATATCATCTAATTGTGTTTTTGTACTTGTTTAATATTGTATTGTATATCATATAAAATAAGGTGAAATACAACAAATCCTTTTAGGTTTAGTGGAAGTTAAAGATTGAAAAACATATTATCATAATTACATTTGAATATGTTTCCATTTAGACAGTCCCGCTTATGATTAAGTGAAGTCATTTTTATTACTAGGTTTTATATACTGCATGGTTGTATTATGGACTCTATTTTCATTTATTTAAAAATTGTGGTTTAAATGAGATGATACTACTCACATTTCATGTGATATTCCAATGTTGGTTATCATTTAATGATTATTATATATTTGATAGCACACAAGGATAATGATGCATATAACAAAAAAAATATTTCATTTATTATCATAATGTTAAAAGTAAAACAAAGACACAAAGGTGTGAAAACATCACAAACAGTGTGATTAAAGAGGTCTAAAATAATGAAATCCAGGGGATTATTCCCGAACAAGATCCACACATTCTAGGGGAAGACACTATGTATGAGAAAATGATCTGAGGTTCATCTTGGTTTCCTCTTGAGGCTAAATTATCCACTACTTTGCTACCCTCCCGCCAGGTATGAAGAAGGAATACACCATAAGTCATGATTCTTCTACATCTCCAAATGTGATAATAAATAGACGGGGGAGTCAAAGCCTTGTCTTGTAAAAAAATGTGGACAACAAAGGAATTAGTTTTGATGTCTGGGATTGGAAGATTGTGTTCAATGAAAATTTCCAGCCCATTTAAGAGAGCACTTGCCTCTACCATAACCAAGATTCCAGGACCATAGTCATCATTGTACACAATGAGAACCGATCCATTACGGTCTTGGATTAATCATCTACCTCACATAATACCATGATTACACAAACACTCTACATTGAAATTCAAGGCATTGTAAGGGGTATTTCAACAAATCCATCATCCCACTCTTATTATCTTCTGTGCTACATGACCTTGAAGTGAAATACCCGATCCATATAAGAGTAATTTCAAATATTTATTTTTTCCCACATCATGAGCATGCATCCCAAATCAATTATCATAGACCTAGTCTGAACATAGATCCCGAAAGTAGAACTATGATTGCCTTCTATTCGCTCTATGTTCCTCACACTCTAGATGGTTCAGAATCGCACAGCCTTGATGACATCTCTGACCATGCCTACATAATTATTATCTCCATCACCTTCTATTCAACTTAATTGTAGTCCACCCTGATAGATATGATGTGTCCCTAATTCCACCATATTAGTAAGATAAATCCACACAGAGGAGGCACAATCACTCTAAAGGAGAAGGTGATCCGCAATTTCCACATATCCATTTCAACAGCAACAACACTGTGAGACCATAGTTATTCACTTCTTATAGATCCCATCATCTGTGGGTAGGAATGAATTGAAAATACTCCATAGATGGAAGTTATATTTATGTGGAATGTCTTCTCACCATTATAAAACATTACCTATATTTGAACCTGACTTTATCTAACCAGCATTCTAATAAGCCTTCTTCGAGAATACCCGCATTGCTGCATCCTTGAATATCAGTAAATCTCTTTCAGACATTAAATCAATACCATCAAAGGTACATTACATCATTTGATTAATAACTACACAGATGAATAAATGGAATTTCATTGGTAATGAAAATGATATATTGGGTGTTGGATAGCCTGAGAATTTTAGAGGAGTGCATACCCAATTATCAAACGAAACTATTATGTTTCTGATCCCTATAATCCATTGAGAACGATGTTGAAGACTAAGATGGTGTACATGATGTGAATTCCATAACCATGAATATTTACCGCTTGGATCCTCAATAATCAACCCATACTTACCCATAATAAAATATCCTCATTTGGATCACCCCTCCATAACCCCCATACCAATTTAGCCTATAAGGACACTATTGATACCTCCACACATCGTAGATTACTTCCCCCATCATGAACATGTTTTTACATACACTTCCACAAAGTACAGTGGTACATACCCTCCCCTTGAGAGTCCCATATAAAAGATTTCAGGATATTATCTATATTTCTCATCACCCCTTTTGGATCTTTGAGGACATACAACACATTCAACAGGATGAAAGTTACAAGCTAGTTTACAAGAGTAATTCTACCATGGAAGGAAAGGAAACAATTATTCTAGTTTTTGATCCTACTGATGATTTTATTAACCACCCCTAGAAATGACTAATGTGCAATCTGTTGGATCAAAATATGTATATAACGATGAAAAAAATAATTGTGGTGGGGGGGGGGAGTGAATTGTAAGTTTAAAAAAATCCATTCTGAACCATAAGAGAACCTTTTTCTAACAATGTTAAACATATATAATTCACTAAACCGTCTTCATGAATATAAAGTAAAAGACCTTGGGTCTAAAAAATATGTTTAAAGAAAAGTTTATATAAACAAGATTCTACTTTAAAGCATATAGAATCTTAAATCAGAGTTGTTACAATAAAGAAAGTGTAAGATAGTTACACATTCTTATTACAACAAAATGCGGAAAAATTTAAAGTACATGTAAAAGAGTTTAATTATTTTAGCCCAAATAATAGGGCATACAAACAACTTGGATAAAGGTCCATTGATTTACACTTTCAAGATGGTCAATCTTACCCACACTAGGGTAAGACCTCAATTTTAAGATTGGTATCTGTCTTTCTATCCCTGAAACCCATCGATTATGCTGGTAATCAACACCTCTATCTTTATATCCCCTGAAGCACTTTATATTTAAGGAGATCAGTCCACTATATCTTCCTAGAACTGAAAGTCCATGATCTTTAAGATGACCAGGCTCGCAGAAATCAATGCAATCCAAGCGATGATTTCAAGTATATTGAACAAGAAGTTCACAACATGATTTCTTTAAGGATTTTGCACAAAGTGATTTTGGAATATCTCTCATAGATTACTAAAACATTCCGAAAATTTCATACTAAGCTCATCCAAGTGACTGGATATTTCTATGAAATATTTCCAATAGTCATAATATCCTCCAATGGTCATATTTTTCCTGAAAACATATAGGGACCAGTACAGCTATCACTTACAGTAGTCATATTATAACATATTAGACGTCATTTCTTATAATAAGAAAAAATTTCATTAAAAGAATCATTATACAATATGTAATGACAAACATGAATCCGATTGTATGTAAAGAACATTTAGGGAATGAAATAATTAGTCAGTTTATGAAGGTTATAGAATCAGAATCTACCAAAGCAAGAAAATTGGAATTGAGGAAGTAGAGAAATCATATTTTGATTTTCAAGAGAATCATATTCTGATTTTCATGAGAATCAGATTTTTATTTTCATGAAAATCAGATTATTATTTAAATGAGAATCAGATTCTGATTTTCATGTGAATCAGATTCTGATTTTCATGTAAAATGGATTTTTATTTTTATGAGAATCAGATTATAATTTTCATGAGAATAGAACTCTAAAAAAATCTGGGAATTAGAATCTGAAAAATTTGAGAATCAAACTTTGAAAAATGTGAGAATCGGACTCTGAAAAAATGTGATAATCTGAATCTAAAAAAATTGATAATCAGAAGCTTAAAAATGTGACAGTCAGACTCTGAAAAATGTGAGAATCGGATTCTAAAAATGTTGACAATCATATTCTAAAACAAATGATAATGGTATTTAATAATTACGATAATCATATTCAAAATTATGATGGAAGAGGATTGTGAAAACTAAGGTAATCAGATTTGAAAAATAGTTGGGTAAACATAGTTCATCAACATTCCAAGGATGAAAGCAAATCTTTTTACCTTTAAGTAAGTTTAGGTAAACATATTTAAGAAAGGAAACAATATTAAAGGGAATTTGTTTATGATTTCCAAAACATAATGGAATGATAAAGACTTTAGGAAACTCTTTGACATAACAATATCCCTCTTTTTGGAAAGTACAAACATCATAATTTATTCATTTTTTAAGAGAAAAATATTAATATCATCAAATTTGAATTTAAAAGAAATACTTATCTCCCCATGATTTTATGAATCTTAATGGAATGAATATGAATAACTCCCCCTTATGTTATAAAAACATCTTAAGGATCATATTCTTATTTTTGAGTAAACTTATTCTTTCTTAAATAAATAACTCCCCCTTACATAGAAATTATTCATAAATATTCTTAACCATCTCCCCTTTGTGATTTAAAAAATGGAATGAAGAAAATAAAGTGCCTAAAAAGCGTAGGTTATAATCGAAACAAAATAGGATAGACAAAAAAAAGTTTATGTTAAAAGGATTACAAAAAAAAGTTTGATAAAAAATCAATCCTTCCCCTTCTCCTTACACTTCTATTTATCCTTCTCCTTCTCCTTATCCTTGTAAGCAACTCTTCTATATGATCTATCATCTTCTTCAAGTCTTTCTAAACCTCTTGAAACTTTAAAAGAATTTCTTATTGATCCTGACTTTTCTTTTCCAGACTCTAAAACTTTTCATCCTAACTTTTAATCTTCTCTTCCTGTGCATTTAGTTTCTCAATGGCTTCATCATTAAGAGCCTTTAAACTTTTAATGTCAAGGCCATATAAATTTAAATTCCTATTCAAGTCATTGACTTCTCTCATCAAAAACCTTGCTCTTCCTTCAACTTTTATGAAGAATCTTTGTTAAAGCTTTAAACATATTATCAAAATCTTTGAGGGAAGCATTGAAAGTCTCAAACATATTATCAAAAGTTGTAAGATCATGATTGATCTACTTCAAACAATTTTCCATATCTTTTCATGATTTCATGTGAACATCATAATCTACAAAAACTGATTTTAATTCAGATTTTATCTTTATTAACTTTTCAATCTGAAGAGATATAATGTCCAATATTTGATATAAGGTTTCCTCGATGGTCTAGAATCTTTCTTAAATATTTGATTAGTATGGAATGGTCTTAGATTTTTTTTTGGTGATTGAAAAAAAAATCTTCTTCAATGGAGGAGGAGGATTCTGAATCTGATGAAACTTTCACAGTTGTTCCAACATCTATCTTTTTCATTTTCTTTTCTTAGGAATAAATTTTTGTAAAGAAAGATGAACCTTCCTTTCATCAGATATCTGTACAATATTATATATTTCATCAGAATCACCATCTTGACCATCCTTTCAATTATCATCTTCTCCCCCATAATTAACACTATCAACATGTACATCATCAACATCAACAGAAGGGATATCTTGGACTTCACATTCAACAACATTTTCTTTTTGAATTACTGGAGATTTGTGAACAAATATTTCTTCTAAATAAAGAATTCATGGGAAAACATTGTAAGTTATAATTAATAGTATTTAATATTAGTTCTCCATATTAGCTTCTTCAGCTTCCTAAATCTCATCACCAACCTCTTACTGACCACCAGGTTCGTCTTCTCATTGAATTTCTTTTAATTGAGCTTCTTCTTCTACTCTCGTAACTGAGCTTCTTACTACAACTTTTTCTTTGGTTGTTGGGACAACCTCTATTTACAAAGATTTAGACTATTATGGGGGTTCTAATTCATCTATGAATTATTCCAGAACATGAATATATTCTGATTCCTTTTCTGTATCTTTCAGTATGGACTATATTATCTCTTATCCAGATAAATGTTTCTATTTCTTTGAATTTAGTTGATTAGAGGATTGAACATTTCTCTTCATCAGTCCTGGTTTAAAAATTTTCTCCCAATTTTCATTATAGGTCAATAAATTAGTTGTAATTTTCATTGAAATAAAACATCATTATTTTAATGGTATCATTACTTAAAAGAAGAATATTGAACTTCTTTGGCTTCAGATTGCATGGAATGTTGAAGAAATTTAAGAGATTGACTAATATATTGGAAATAGTCACTGGGTACATAACAATATGAGACTTTGTCATACCATCCTTTAGCTTACTAATTATGAAGATAATATACATTGTAAAATTAACCTTCCTTACACTTACAAGGAATTAAATCATAGAGATATCTGATAACATTAGGGTATCCTTGTCCCCTTTCTTTGGAATTAAGAGACCTAGTATCTATAAAAAAATCATCAGATGGATAGTATTCTGGTTTAAATTCTTGAGCTTCTTTATACTCTAATGATTTAAGGTTTCAATAGCCTTCTTCTTAATGAAAGAACCCCATAGTTCTAGAATCTTATTGGAGGGATAAAAAACAACCACATCATATGGAGTTGAAAGGATATTCATGGATTTCATGTAATCCATAATATATATCTTCCCAAAACATCCAAACATAAAATTCTATTTTCATCCTTCAATGTAGAACTCCACTAATTCATAGAACTTGATAACAAGTTCTCAATACATAAGATCTTGTTATCCCCTATTCGTAACAATACAAACATTATGCACACCTTGAAACTTGATTATACTACTTAACAAAGAATCATACAGATTGAAATATTCTTACTCAACTAACCTTTCTCTAAAGAAAAGGAAATCTTTGAATTTCATAGGTACATGCATTGAACCTTGAGAGGAGATTAACAGATACATTCATAACATGAATAAGGTGAAACGAGAAAGAGAGATTTTGGAGGGAGGTTGCAGTTTGACTAAGAATATTCAGAGAAATGATGTCGGACACTAGGGGTTGGGGGGTGGGGTCCCTTATTTATTTAGGCATGAAGGTGATGGTTCATCTTCCATAATTGATCCATGAGTGAGAAATAAATTGGTATGATCTAATAGTCAATATTAAACCAATGATTTTTTAGGTTCTGAAATTTTGTGGTTTTTAATGAAATAAAACAAATTTAAGGAAAGTTGATTCTGATAATGTAAAATATTTAAAAAAAGATATTCAAAAGTAAAAGGCAAGCTAAAGTGCCATTAAGAGTTCTTAAGAGATCTATTGGTATAGATACAAATTCTTTATTCTGAATGATTTTCATAAATACCAAAAAACTTTTCATAAATAATGAAAAAAATCATAAATAGTGAAAAAATATTTTCTTATATTTCGAAACAGAAGATTCCAATGTTCTGAAATGTTTTTAAAGAAAACTTGAGATCAATAAATTTTTTCTAAACTAAATCAAAACTTATTAAAAAATATTATCAACAAAAAAATATGTAATCCCCCTGAGAGAAAGGATTATTTTAATGTATGGAGTTTGGTTAAACAAAAAAGTGATTACAAATTATTAACTTACAGTTATAATTCCTAACCTTCGTTTAATGTATTCATATCTATAATAAGGTAATGGTTTTCTAAAATTATCAGCACATTGTTCTTACATTCCGATAAATTGTACAACAATATCTCTATTAAGTGTGTAATCCCTAAGAAAGTGATGCATAATATCTATGTACATTGCATGAGAATGATGTATAGGGATTTTATTTATGGAAGTGGTACTAGTGTTATCACAAAGTATCCGAGTTTTAGTAAAATTCATATGATAATCTGTGAGTCTGTGTTACATCCATGACATATGATCACAACAACTTCCAGCTACCACATATTCGGCTTCAATTGTGGAAGGTGCTATTGATTGTTGTTTTTTGCTGGACCAGGAAACTAATGAGTCTCCAAATAAATGTAATGTTCCATAAGTACTTTTTCTTACCATTTTACAACCACAAAAGTCAGCATCTGAAATTTTTTTTAAATTAAAATCATTTCCAGAAGAGTAAAATACTCTCAAATCCACAATTCCCTTTAAATAAGAAAACAATTTCACATCATTTAGATGAGATTATTTTGGATTTTCTTGGTATCATTCACCTATTCATAATGAAAACATTAAGTAGTGATGACTAGCTATTATGTATAGTAGACTTCATATCATACCACTAAAAGTTTTTTAATTTATTAGTTTTCTAGCTTCATCATGATCAAGAGTATTATCGATACCGATAAGAGTACAAATACTTTTAGTGTTGTCATATATGTAGTCTTTAAGAAGATATTTAACATATTTATGTTGAGATATGTAAGTTCCTTTTAGTTTTTGATAAATTTTATATCCAATAAATAATGTTAACTCACCCATCATACTCATCTCAAACTCATATTTCATAAGATTCAAAAATTAATTAGTTAAGGATTGCGGAGTTGATCAGAATATAATTTCATCAACATACATTAGATTAATAAAATCATTTTTGTTTACTTTTTTTATGAAAAGGGTTGGATCAACATCTCCCTTAACATAATTTTATTTGTAACAAAAATCCTTTTAATCTATCATACTAGGCTCTATAGGATTTTATAAGGCCCTATAAAGAATTGGTAAGTTTGAAAACATATTTAGGATGTATTGTATCTTCAAAACCAAGGGGTTGTTCTAGAAAAACATCCACTTGTACATATCCATTAAGGAAAGAGAACTTAACATCGATTTGAAAAAGTTTAAAATTAAATATCACAACGTTGGATAATAGAATATTAATAGATTCAATTCTAGCTACCATAACATAGATTTAATCACAATTTATTCCCTCTTATTTATTATATCCTTTAGCAACAAGTCTTTCCATATTTCTAATAACTATTCCATTTTCATCACATTTATTTCTGAAGTCCCATTTTACGCCCCTTAGAGTAGTTTCTTTAGGTATTTTATGTAAGTTGCAGACTTTTTTCCTTTTGAATTCATCTAGTTCATCTTGCATAGTCTTTATACAATATTCATTACCTAATGCATCATTAGGGATTTTAGGTAAAAATTTATAAAGGATAGAAATATGTTCTACTTAATTTCTTAAATAATTTCTAGTCTTTACTGGTTTATTTAGATCACTAAAGATTGTATCACTGGGATGATTCTTATGAAACAACTGACTTGGGTTTTGTAAAACATGTTCGTTAACATAGGGTAGAAAATCATCAGCAATGAATACTTCAGAAATAGTTTCATGAGTATTTTCTTTAAAATAAGTTTCTTATAATAGAGGTTGGTAATCATTTTTTTGAAAATACATCATAATATGTAGGTTGGGTTTGTTTAAAATCTAAAGGTTCAGTTTCATCAAATTTAACATGTACTGTTTCATCAATGGTTTATGATTTTTTGTTAAAAACTCTAAAACCCTTAGAAGAAGTGGAATAACCTAAAAATATACCTTCATTTCATTTTGGTGCAAACTTATATATGTTATCTTTCATATTCAATATGAATACTTCGGAACCATAAACTCTGATGTATAATTTTTTTTTGTTTTCTTCATTTACACATTTTATATGATGTTTTGTTAATAAATGTTATAATTAAGACTCGATTTATAGTATAACATGCAGTACTCACAATATGGGCCCAAAAAATGATTATAAATTTAGTATTCACTCACAATTGTTTTTTTGTCTCCATAAGGATATGATTTCTTCTTTCAAAAACATTTTTTTACTAAGGAGTTCTAAGATCTACGAAGTTGTGTGAAATACCTTTTTTACTACCAAAAGTTTCAAAATCTAAAATTACAAATTCTCTTCCATGATCACTACGAATAGATATTGAGAAAAATATCTTATTATTGTTTAAAATATCTTGAATTTGTAATTGTTAAGGCCCAGACCTTACAATCCATGTGATCAGGTGATAAAAATGAATCTCATTGCTTCATGGAGATGTTAATCCAAATGTACACATGAATAACAATATAATTTTTCAATGAATGAAATGTTAAGAAATTATATGATATAATATATTATAATAATGAAATATAATTCCAGAATATCATATAAAAAATTATTCCACCAATAAAACTGGTTATGAGAAGATTTGGTAGAAAATGAATTACATTAATTGATAAGGAAGTAGTCTTCTATACTCATGAAATATGGATTACAATCCAAATTGAAGATAGTTTGAGGTTTATATATGTTATAATAACAACATAGTAACTTCTATGTATATTTCAGATACTGATGTTGTTATCTCATCATAGTTAAAGTGGAGTAAAAGGAGGTAAAAGTGGAATTAAAAAAACCACTTAGTGAGGAAAGATAACTATTCTTGGGAAAACCAAAATTGCATTATACCATAAGAAAGATAAGGATAATATAACTCTAAAATGAGAGAAGGTATGTTAGGATGGTTGTCGGGTTGGTCTTAAAAAAATGGTATTTGAAGTATAAACAAATGAGAAATGGAGGTTCCCTTTTATAAGAGTGTTGAAGGAAAATCTTGTAATTTCTTAAATTATTCAATTTATATTAATTAATGTTGATTTATAAATAATTTCAATCTAATAATATTAGAAGATAATATTAGTTTCTATGGAAATACAATCATATGATTAAATAATAACATATTTGGGTAACATTTTTATCCTTATCTATTTGTTTTAACACTTCCCTATCCCATTTGAAATTTACAAAGCAATAAATGTTTTTATTACATTATGGGACACTATGGTAACTTTTGAAGGCCAAATATCCACTAAATGGACCATTTTAGTTATTTCCAACCATAACCATATCACTTAAATAAGTACGTGATTTTTTTTAATTTCCCATTATTTAAAAAAACTTTATTTCCATAAAATATAAGTAATGATAATATTAAAAATTGTAAATTTCATTGCCTTTAATAACAACAATAGAAATTTTAAAATTTCAAAAAAAAGTATTATGTTAAGAATATTTCATTTTCAATTATAATTTTTTTAATCATATAAAACCAATAAAATAATATTAATTTTAATATGTTTAATACCATTTTTCTAATTTTTTATATTAATTAAATAATTCTTACATTATCGTTTTGTAAGCATTTAAGTTAATTTTTCCCTAGAAATTAAAAATATTATTATGTTGATGATGAATACATTTTAATTAATATTAATATTTATAATATAACATATCCCTTATTTATAGATATGTAAAAGATAATTTTTTTTTAAAAAACAAGAGTGTGCCAATTTTTTAATATTCATTAAATGAAATATTATAAAGTTCATAATAAACAGTAAATAAGAAAATAACTGTATAACTGAATCATGTTTTAATATGGATGAAATTAGATGATATGAAAATATTATGCTTGTTTTGGCATCATTTTCCAGTTCTTACCATTTTATTTTGTATCCCTTAATTACATGATTTACCTGAAAACATGGTAACAAAATTTAAAAAGATTTCTATTCTTATTGAAATAAAATAAATTGGATAGACTTAACTAATTTAGACCTCATAAATAAAAATATGGAATAAAATTTTCACAATTCATAATATAAAATTGGTAGTAATTAATTTGAAATCTAACTAGAAAACACAATGAAAATTGGGATTACATAAAACTAACCATTTTAAACATAAACCTTTTTTATAGTAAAATCTTGCATAATATTCATTTTAAAATCCATAAATAGAATATTTTACATCATAAATAAACAATAATTTTTTTATTATAATAAAAAATAAAATTTTACTTTTTAAATAAATTAAAAAATTTCAAATTTCAATATATTTTGTAATTTTCACTATTCATCGAAAAAACACCCTTATTATAAAATAATAAAAAATATAAACTAAGATAATTTTTTGAATTGAATTCATAAATGAAAGTTATTTATAATTATAATATTAAAATGTTTCCATAATATATTAATACTCACAAATAATAAACAAGAAATTATTTTAAATGAAAGATATGTTTTGAAGAATAAAATGACTTTACTAATAAATTAGTGCTTGATTAAAAATAATTAATTAAAAATTCCCAAATGAGTAGAACCATTATATATTTCATAATGAGGGTATGAAATTCCATTGTTATATTTTAACAGATAGTCTATAATGGTCACATTTAAATAATAATATTTTTTTGTTCATTTATGCTCGATGTTGGGTACGTTTTATGCTATTGAATATAGTCTTTCTAATTAAAATATTGTGATATTACATTGTCCCAATATTTTTGAAATTAAATTCACATATTTAGAGCATGGATCATTAAAGAAGTATTTGACCTTTTTTTTAATCTCACATCATGAAATTTCATGATAATACATTCTTTTCAAAAGAGAAAAAAGAATGTATGAAGGACATCTGGAATAACAAATTTAGGGTTCCAAAATAAGAAATCATTAGCGGGAAGTTAAAATATGGCTATGTAAGAAAAGATTAATTCCCCAAAAATTATGGAGGGCGATACTGAACATTAATCATAGGTATGTGATCATTCAAAATATAGTTAATAAAGACAAAACTAAAATCACAGGAGTTATTAAAGAGATCACCAATTCATCAAAATAGAAGGTAATAAAAAACATTTTTGATTCATGAATTATTTCCTAATGGTGATGAATTCATTGATCATATAGATTAAAATAAATTAATAAATACACATACTTGGTGAAAATAATTTCATCCATTAATGTACATCCACCACAAACTCATATTTGTCTTCAAGTGATATGTATTAAAATGATATTTTTATTTAGAAATTTCAATCAACAACTTATAACCTATCAAATAAATCCATAATAAGAATAAAATAAATTCATCATAGAATTATAAATTAACCAAATGTAAAATAGTTATAATAGTGGAAGATAATTCCAAAAATGGATAAATCATCAAATGAAGACTTATGACATTAATCTCCATAATTGAATAGTAATACCCAATGTTCACCACAGATCATTCCTTAAATAAATATTTCTAAAAATCCGTTAAATATTCCACAATAATATTGAAACCTAAAAAATTATAACATATCGTTCCATGATAAATTTAGCCTTTATCTCCAATTATCATCAATCACTCTTAATGTCTTATACCATAATTCATATTCCCTAATCATACTATCACCAAGATATTCCATTAATTCCCAAAAATAACCATAATTATCATAATGCAACAGTAATATCATATGTTCCTCCAAATGATAATTCAACCTTTATTTCTCAATTTAAATAACAATATATTTTGTTTACATTTATTCCATAATGATATAAATAATTATAGTAATCTACTTCAAAAAATGAAATTTATCATTTAATCATTAATTAAATTTATGTTCCCATTTATATCTATAGGATAAAGTATATATCCCAAAATATTAATAACCCATAATTACTATAAAATAAAATATCTATAAACACAAACAAATACCAATAAAACTAATTATATTCTCTCTAAAAGTAAATAATTTCTTCCTCAATAAATTTTTTTGTATGATAAATAGAAGGGTTAAATATATGTCACACTTTTATAAACACTCAATGAATTTCTCCCAAAAAATTCCACTTTTTCACTACATAAATTATAAAATGAATGTATTCCATCTAACATGTGTTTCCAAATTTTGGGAACATATCCTACTATAGACTAATCCTTTAGTGTTTCATGTTTCTCATAATATTAAAAAACACCATTGTATCATAATTTTGAAAACACTATTTCTGTAAATAAATAACCATGATTCTTTTCCTTTTTCATTAATACAATTATTCAATAGTCAATGGTATGAAAAATATCCTTATAATTCTTATATATAACCTCAATTATGTTTTTTACATTAAATATAATAGAATAATTGATAACTTAAATATAGATATTATAGTCTTATTTATTATTATTGATATCCTCTTTATCTTCCATGATGAAATTCAAATATCTAGAATAGAATAACCAATCCCATGGTGGTATTTACCATGTCCAAAGAGATAGATAAATAGAGATCTTGAAATCAAATTATAGATAAACCATCATACAAATATATTATAATTAATGGAAAATGTATTAGAATAATCAAAATATTTTATAAGATATTTGAATACTCAAGATGTTATTGAAATAATTTGAACAATAATTTTCAGTAATATAGATTACAAAATAACAATTATGGGATCATAATGTGGTGATTGATCTTTTTTCCTTCCATGTGGATAAATTATACCCAATTATTAGAACAACCCATCATTAAAACATGCAATGAATTATTTCATGTTAAAATGAAACTGATCCTTGTAAAGGAAACCCCCTTTGAAATTCAATTACAGTATTACCATTAAATACTTTATACATAATTTAATTACTCATCTATGCACAATCAATAAAAATAACATCAATCACATAAAAGACAATCACTTATTTCAAAAAAAAAAGTTTTATAATACATTGAACTTATAGTAAACCTTAAAATGGTAAACCCTTTATGGAATCCAAAACTCTTAACATAATTTGACCTGAAAACATCATCATCTCCAAAGATGAACAAACACATCTAAGATAACAACTATAATGAATTGAAATTAAAAATTATATAATATTGTGTTTTTAAAAAATAGTTTTCATTCTTATATTCTTATGTGTATTTTTATGTTTACAGTTTTTAGGAATTAAGGGACATCTCATACAAATAAGAACACTATTTTATAATTTTTACACTTTTGATTAGTGTCATCTTTTCACAATATATACAATTTAAAATAAAATATCATTTATTTCAGGAAGATATTCATAAATATTCAATATGGCTTATCCATTTCAATTAAACGTCCTCAAATCCAAAAAAACATATTTCCAATTTTGGATCATAAAAAATTGTCAATAAGAAACATAAAAACAAAAGAAAAACTAGTACATTGAAATTATTTGAAACATGAATACCAATGAAAAATCATTTCATAAAAACATACATTTTTTCCAGTAAGAGATCCATATTTTTCAAAACATTCATTATCATAACATTATAAAATTAAAAAAATTCAATTAAAAGTCATTAGAATATATAGAAATATTATGTAGGTAACATGGTATATCATTTTATATGCCAATATTTCAAATGGAATAAACAGTATTTTAAACTACCATATGAGGAATACCCAATTCAATCGAGGGATATCATGGACCCACCAGTCCTTAGTTTATAATGGAACCATCATTATTTAGTTAACAATGTCTCCAACCATCCCTGTTCAATATTGGAAAGAACCATAAATGGTTTATAAAAAAACCAACCATCATCATAAGAAATTCCAAAAGAACTATAACAAAATAAAAAATTATAATTTCATGAATTTTCCAATATTATAATATATTATTTAAATTGACCAGAAATCATTTACAAATATTGAAAAATATATTCCATTTAAAAATTTGTTTTACAAAAAAAATATAGTGATATTATGTTGTTGTTTAAATAAAAAATATAATAGAAGGATTTTGAAAATAAATCTTTGAATTGTGGTTTTAATTTAGTGCTTCAGAAAGGAAACCTTTAACTGTTACTTGGAAATGAAATTACCTTATCTCAACACCGACTATTTAAGTATGCTAATTATATTAGTGAATAAACAAATTATGGTAATTTTATACTTTATTATGATCAATTTTCGTGGTCATTATTACTTTTCATTTATGTTATATAACATTTGATTATTATTTATGATCGCCTCAAATGTTTTGACAATATATGGTTCATTGGCCCAAAATGAATTCTGTAGGTTGACAATAGTCAAAGATTTAATTATTCCACAATTTTTAGAATTATGATTATAACATTTATAACATTTTTATTTATCAATAATACTTTTAAATCCTATCATGAATAATGTTTATGAAAAACTAACTATATTATAATCGTCTAGATGGTACTTCATATGTTAACATGAGTACTATTTCAATTTATCAATATTGATTATATGAAGAATGTATCTATTATGTTATAGTACGTTATTAGAAATAATATCATAATTTATATATTATTTCATTAAATACACTTATATTAATCATTTATGTTATTTGGTTATGAAAAATGAATCACATTGCTTCGTGGAGGTGTTTGTCCACACATAACCACTTACAAAGATTTCAGTTTTTAATGAATGAAATGGAGTGAAAATATATGATATATTTTAATTTATGAATTATAAAATTTTCATTAGTATCATATATAAACATTAATTCCATAATTATAACTATAATTGGGAGGAGGTGATGGAAAACGAACTATATCTATCTATGAGGAAAATGTCCTCCATAAACATGAATGATGGTTTCCATTTCCCCTTTGATGGGAGTTGGATATAGATATAGGTTATGATATTAACATAATAACAAATTATTATATCTTCGACACTGATATTATAATCTCATCATAGATACTGATGATTTTAATGAGGTGAAAGAATATCTTATAATAATTGCCTAGTTTGGAAGGATACCACTTCTATAGAGATTATAATTTTCATTACTCCTTAATATCTATATGGATGGTATTATTAAAAAAATCCCTATAGAACATGGGTAGATATATTATCTATTTTTTCTGGTCTGTATGACTCTTCCATACAGTTTTTCATGTTTGTCAAAATGATAATATGAGGTAGAAATTTATAAGAGAAGGGAGAGGAACTCTATGATTTTTTATAAATAAAAAAATATATTTTAAAATTGAAGTCTAAATGACTCAAAATATATAATATTAGAATATAATATGATTATTGGTCAAAATAATTTTGTATATCTAAATTTTGTCATGTTTTGATAACATTTTTTCACTTTTCATTTTGTTTTACCCCTTTGTTATCCATTTTGAGTATTACTATGCAATCAATAATTTTAACATTTAATGGGCCACTCGTGATACTATAAAAGAAAAAATGGCCGATAAATTTACAGCGCCTATTATTATAAACCCTCTGACAATCAATTTTATGAATACAAATTTTTAATAAATTTATATCATTTTATTAAATATTATTTTGATAAAATATCAATTATATCATCATCTAGAAGTATTCATTTCATTGAAAATAAATACATCAAATAAAAAAAATGTGAATAAACTAGTTTATAATATCCTTAAAATGTATTAGAAATCTTAAAAATTCATGGATCAAGTTACACATCTAAAATTATATAATGTTTTTTATTTTTAATATTATTTATTTGATTTTGTTTCTACTAATAGAATAAATACAGTTTCAATGTTCTATATACATTAAAGGTAACTTTCCCTTAACTAAGATTTAGAAATAAATTATCATGATGAAGATAAATATATAAGTTTATTTATTAATATTTATAAATGAACATATAATGTTATATTAAAAACATGAGTGTGAACTTTTGGACATTTTGTTACAGAAAATATGATAAAGGTTATAATCAAATCCATATAGAATCAAATTTCCATATAAATACATCTTGGATGATTGTTGTAATAGCCCTTAAATTCCAATGAAAATTTTTCACGGTTATTTGTAAATTTTCCAAGGCCACACGCGTTGATGACATGTGATTCTGAGGCCCGATGTTCCCAGAATTGATTTTCGATATTTCTTTAAGTACGCTTAAGTGAGTGTGTGAGCAGAAATTACTATCTTTTGAATTAGAGCCCGGATCTGATATCTAAGGGCATCGTTGAGTTCAGAGCACCGTGTTTTTCTTAGTGGAGGCTTAACTTTGACCGACACAGGCCAGACCGAAAATTGTGGAAGGACCGCCCGTATTACTGAAATGTAAATTGCGGGCAGACCAGGCGTCTGATTGACGCGTCGTTTGCGGAACTAGGACCCATATGACAAGGTGGTCCTTTTTTGATACTATAAGTGTGTTTTGGATATATTTGAAATATGGCTGGTCTAGATCGGACTCGAATACTATCGATCCCTTGGATATTAAAATTCTTGTATCTTGCAAACCAAATGTCCGATTGATGAGCCGTTTGCAGGGCTGGAACCCTTATGAAGAGAAAGTTCTTTGGGTATACTATAAGTTAGTATTTATTTATGTAGATATTTGACCTATGGATTGAGGATAATATACTTCGAGAATCAAGTGTTCTTAGTGCGGGAATCCAGTGGCTGGCTGGGTTGTGAAGAGCGACCTTAGTGGTCAGCGGTGGAGCCACCTCCGTGGTCAGAAGTGGAGAAACCTCAATGGTTAGTAGTGGAGTGACCTCAGTGGTTAGTAGTGGAGTGACCTCGGTGATAAGTAGCTGAAAGAGCTCAGTGATCAACAAGAGAGAAACCTCGGTGGTCAGTAGGGATGAGCCTCTCAATAGAATAAGATGATCTAGCTCTAAGACTAATCATCTTATCTTCTGTACCTTAAGTAATACCTGGTTTGAGCTATATATTTCTATGTGATTTACTTTGAGTTATTTCTTTATGGAATTTCGTTTGTGTATTTCTAAGAGACCTTTGGGGGTCTCAGGGTGCCTACTAAGTATTGTTATACTCAACCTTGCACGGGCTTCGCCCGCATGTGTTGTGTCCAGTGCAGACGATCATCACTTCAATGCTGACCTTGGTGGTCTAGGAATTTGAGGAGCTCAGTGATGCTGACCATGGTAGTCTGGGACTTGGTTGTGCAGGAAGACACAGGGGCACACATGGTACCTCATCTACAGCTTCAGACCACATCCTACACCTACCCTACATGTAGAGTCTCGAGCAGTCGAGTCTTCAGCCATTATATCTACACTTTGTGAGTTGGGGGATTGTATACCGACCCCTTTACTTTTTAGTTTTACTTATACTCTGTGTGGTGGTACTTGGGGTTTTTTTGGTTTACATAGTGTTTAACTTTCTATAGTCTGTTGTGGCTGTGGGCGTATAGGTTTAAATGCAATACCTTTCCTTTTATGGACGCACCTTATTAGGTGCTAGTCACCAGTCCATAGCCTATGGAAGGCGGGCTTGGGGTAGTGACAACGTGGGCCCCAGAGTACAGGTCATGACAAAGTGGCATCAGATCTAGGTCTGTTCTACCTTAAGAACTTAGAGTCTATAAAGTGTTGATGTGGGAATTTTTTCAAGTGTTTTTGGTTTGGATTTCAGGCCAGGGTGTCCAGTGTTAGTGCGGCGACAGACATATCCATACACCAAGACCTTGGTTTCTATTTTTTGGCTCGAGACATGAAAACACTAGTTGCATGAGTTTTTGAAAATGTTTTTTTCTATTCTATTGATATCTTTTGAGTCTGCTCGCCAGGTATAACTTATTGAATATGGGGAATCTTGTTTCTTTATAGGATTCCTCTACAAAGACAGCTATCCAGGATTGCAGAGAGGGTCTTCGATAGCCCACTGAGCGATGAAGTGTTGGTGGGGGGACTTATTACAAGGCTAGCACCTTCAGGTGGTGTACCATCATCACCACCATCCATGGAGCAGCTGTTTCTACCAGCCCTGCCATAGGACTATGCACGTTGACTTAGATAATTGCATGAGTTCAGAGACAGAGGCCTCCCAGGTATCGAGTGAGACTGATCCTCAGGCAGCCGAGGATTGGATGGAGGCCATTACCAGGGTGTTCCGCTTAGTGAGGATGCCGACTGACCAGATGATGGTGCTAGCCTTTAGTCTTCTTTAATTTGCAGCAAGCGTGTGGTGGATATTGACACTCAAAACTCAGGTGGTGATGGATCTTACGTGATCGGACTTTGGAAGCCTCTTCAGGACAGAGTTAATCCCAACAACCTTTCACTCTGTGCGCATTCAGGAGCTGCTGCACCTACAACAAGGCAGCATGACAATAGCTCAGTACTCATCGAGGTTCACCGACCTCTCCCGCTACTCCACCAACATACTACAAGACCCTTTCTTCAGGGCCTGAACCTTTGAGCTAGGGATCTAACAGGAGATCAGGGAATCGATGATCTCACTCAGCATCCTGAAGTAGGCTGGAGTACTGGATCGGGCTCTACTAGTTGAGAGCTTTTTAGATGAGCGAGCACTAGCAGTTGTAGCTTCCATATAAAAATAGGTGGCTGAGTCATATGTAGCAGGTAGTATTCAGATGACATAGAAACTCAAGTGGGCTATACCTTCAGGGGGATGGCCTTAGGACTCAGGCTTAGTAAAATAAGACTCCTGAGGAAGGGGGTGCCATTGGAGGATCATGGCTTGTTACTCCTATGATGGACATAGACATATCACTCGTGATTGTCTGACTCCCCGTACAAATGATCGACAGGTGGTCGATCGACCACCAGGCAGCACCGGAGGCATAAGCATGGTGTCTTGGAAGGTGTCCAGGATGGTGGCCGATGTGTTTGAGGAGCGGGGCGAGCTTCCGGAGGTGGACAGAGGTATGAGGCATTACCACCACCACCCCTAGGTTGTCCACCATGGGCTCCAAGAGTGGGTGGATATGGGAAGGCTAATCTCCAGGCGGTATAGTCCTATGACCCAGACGCCCGTGAGATGATATGAGGAATGATCTGTGTCTTATCTACTTTAGCTACAATACTTATAGACATAGGTACCATCAATTCATTTGTTGTCACAGACCTTGTTTGGAGATCAGAAATACCGACTGAACCTTTGTCGAGACCTTTGTGGTTAGAGATTCCCTCGGGAGGAGATTCAGTGGTCACTCACTAGTTCCGACAGTGATACCTAACTCTCGGAGGTGAGAGATTCATGTGGGACCACCTAGTAGTAGCTTTGGGGACCTATGATGTCATTTTGGGCATGAACTGGCAATTAGCGGTCCACGCTCATATCAATTGTTTGAAACGATTTCTTGCGATGTATTCATGGAGATGGGACCCAATTTTCCTTTGTGGGAGAAAAGGAAAATGGGGCAGTACGAAATGGACTCGCACATCAGAGGGTGCATCTGATCACTCACTAGTTGGCGAGCATGACCCTCGATGCGGTAGATGAGATGAGTCCAAAGTTTCCCACGGTGGTGGCTGAGCACGAAGACGTCTTTCTAGAAGATGTCCCAGAGCTACCTCTTTGAAGAGAGGTAGAATTCTGCATTGATCTGTACACTGGGAAAACACTAATATCTATACCTTCATATTGGATGGCACCCGCAGAGCTTCATAAGCTGAGGGTATAGCTTGAGAACCTTCATAGAAAGGGGTTCGCAAGGCCTAGTGTTTCACCATGGGCATCCCGAGTGTAGTTTTCCAAGAAGGAAGACATAATCTTGAGTTTGTGCACGGACTTCCGGCACCTAAACTAGGTGACCGTGAAGAACAAGTATCCTCTATGGAGGATTGACGACCTCTTTGATAAGCTGAAGGGAGAAATGTGGTTATCGAAGATAGACCTCAGATCAAGCTATCACTAGCTTCATGTGCTAGATGAGGACATACTGAAGATGGAATTAAGGTTTCATTACAGTAACTATGATTACCTAGTGATGTCGTTCGATGTGATGAATTCCCCAGCAGTGTTCATGGGACTCATGAATCGGATCTTCCAGCCATACTTGGACTGGTTCATGGTATTCTTCATCGATGATATCCTAGTGTATTCAGCATCTGAGGAGGAGCACCCTACACACTTGAGGATGGTTATGGATACACTTAGAGAGAACAAGATTTACGGGAAGCTCTCGAAGTGTGAGTTCTGAACATGAAAGGTCCACTTCTTGGGACACATCATATCAAAGGCTAGAGTTATAGTGAATCCAGAAAAGATTGAAGCTGTGCTTTCTTGGGAGCCACCCAGGAGTGTTACCAAGGTGCAGAGTTTCCTTGGGTTGGCTAGGTACTACCAGATATTTGTACCTGACTTCTCTAGGTTAGCGGCACCCATGATTGCTTCAAAAAATAAAGGAAAACCCTTTGTTTGGATAGAGAAGTGCCAGTAGAGATTTCAGTGTAACGCCCCGACCCCAGCTACCCAGAGCTGGTGCATTACTTCGTAACATTGGAATGATCACAAAAGATCAAGTCTCGAAAGACCGATTAGTTTAGTAGCCTTGGAAACACTAGATACATTCGTAAACGTTACATTACATCATAAAGTGAAAAACTACAATAACAAAGTCTCCATAGTCCACACTCATATCCTCTTCTGACTATCCCTGCAGGTCATTCATAAAATACTTCTTCACATCCTGGAAAATATTAAAACATTGAAAGGGGTGAGCTCTGATGCTCAGTAAGGATAACAACATAGCGGAAGCTTTCATAAATAAACATAAACATTTAAGGCAATGTATAACTAAAACAAAAGCCTTTTAAACTTGATCTTCAACATAATATGGAAAAAGTAAAATGAGATAATGCCATTTACTTCTTCACATGGATATTCTACTGGTCTAATAATCACATGCAATATCAATAACCACTTTCATAATGATGGAATGCATAATGCCAGACATTCTGAAACATTTTGTCAAGGCCTCGGCCAAGATGTCTAAAATGATTAAGGCCTCGGCCAAAACCATAAATCAAATTGAAAAAGGGCCTCGGCCAATTCCACGTCGAGTTGTCTCATGAGACCTACCGATGCATCAAGGAGCTATAGCGGGCTCCACCCGTCACTTATTAAGTCCAATGCATTCCTCATATGAATAGGTTTAAACATATCATAAACCATAACATAATCATATCACATAAAACATGCATCAAGGAAACATAACATTTCCACATTTCAATCAAAAGATATCAATACAACACATTGATATAATAAAAACACTTTCAAAACCATTTTCAATACCAAAATAAAAGAAAGTTAAAACTTTGTATTTATTTTTCGTTAAAAAAAGTGATGGCTTGTAGAGGAAGCCGAAACTCAAATAATGGTCACAGCGGCGGAGAAGTCGTTGTCGCCGCATATGTATGGAAAGAAAAACATTCCCTTTTTGTCTTTTAGTAAAACGATTCGTATAAAAAGATTCCTTTTGAATAAATGTAAAAGTCAAAGGGGTTTATACACCGTATAAAAGAAAGTTGTGTATAAAACAAAATATGCCCCAATGAAAGGAGATTGAGACGATGTCCTTAAAAAGATCATTATTAAAATAACATAGATCTATTATGAGTATTCACTATATGTTCACGTAAAGAAAGTATAAGTAGAAGATAGTACATAATAATATCATGACATAATTTGAAAGTAGGAGATTAACCCAAAGAATGGAAATTGGGTTAAGATATTCCCTTACCTCGTGTCCGACTTGACTCAACCGTTATTTAACCTCCTGAATAATAAACTAGAGTTAATATATACCTTATTAAGAACCATTTTAAATTTCATTATCCTTTTTATATCACTTATTATAATGTTATGAACATTATGTAATTATTTAAGTTAATAACAGTCGTTTTGTCGATCTTTGGTACTTGAGTCAACAATAAACTTCTTATAATTACAAGTTGTTCATGTGGTGAAATATACATTATATCCAGAATTATATTCATGATTTAGTCATCATATATATCATATATATCCAGTATTTACATTCATTCATAATATTACGTAACATTTAGAGGTAAGAAATGAAATGCACCGTTCATGGAGACGGTAAGCCGTACGTACGCATGAACGCTACTTTCATTTCTATTTCGTATTTAATGGAATGAAATCATAATGATATAAATGTATAATATAATTCCAGTATAATATATCATATAATACCATTTACTCCATCCTTTATACATCTCACATATGGTATTAATGATTCAAATCACTTTGAGGGGGCGGTAGTCCGCACTTCCTAAAATGAAAATATCGCGTTTACCCATAATGGAAATAATAAAGGTATGCCATAAATGAAAAATACAGAAGCTTAAGTAAAACATAAACATATTATATATCATATATAAATATATTTACATCTTAATGTCCACCTTTGAAGGTGTTATATGAGCGTTGAACAATCATCGTTTCGTGAGGCAGAAATTCACCATCCACAGAAACAGTATGTTCTTTAGCCATTAGATGTAGGTGTGTGCAAGTGTAGCTCGAATCCTTCTTATAAAAACATCCTAGTATATTTAGGATACTGGTGTTGTTACAAAAGAAATTAATAGAAAGTGTTTACGGGGTTGGAGAAGAAAAATAAAACAAAACAACATTAGAGAAGACATTACCTTAAAATCGGGTAACTCTTTTTGATTTGAGCCAAAGGCTTCTTTGGGAAGAGTTCTGCCCAAAGTGAGGCTTATAGGAGTAAGAGGGGGCAGTTGGGAGAGTATTTGAGCAGAGGTTGGCCGAGCCAAATGGCTTTGAGAGTGTGAGTAAGGTGGTAGTGGTGGGGGCCTTTTATAAGTGGAGAGGAGGGGCACTCTTTGAAAGTAAGGATAGTTTACATTATTATACAATGATTTTAAGATTCTAAAGGTCCCACAATTATATAATTCAAGGCTAAGGTGATAAGGGTTCGAAATATACCCATACAATAGTCTTTGGACAAGTTTAAGCCTTGTATTTTACATTATCTTTTCATTTTATTAAAATCGTTAAATAATGAGGTCATCGCTGCATCATCATTGTGTCATTAAAAATTTAAATTATTTAATGTCTAAAAATTCTAAAAAAAATAACCATAATGTAGGAAATCCTTTTAGCTTTCCAATGAATATTTATGGTCAAAAATTTAACTTATATAACCCTATGTAATAATTGTTTTAGTAAAACAACTCATGTTTGTGACATTTTTATTTTAACAATAAATAAAATGTTTTTAATGTCAGTTTCCCACCAAAGTGGCTCCATGGGGTCCCCAAGTTGACCCATGGATTGTATTGGTCGGCCATGGCACATCCAATGAGGGTAGGACATATGTAAAGCTCATCTCATATTATTAAAACATTATTTTTACCTTAAACTACACTAATTACCTCTAATCGCGATTAAGAACTTAAAAGTTACTATTCACCAAAAATTATTTTAATCTCATTGAACCACATTTTACTTCTTAATGACAACCATGTATGTCGGATTTTTGAAAATCTAATCACAAAAGTGGTAATATTTCATTTAAACGAAAAATCAGTTATTTAACTACCACTTAGTGGTTTTACTATTCATCAATAATTGAAGTTTTTCAGAACAATGCCAAAATTTCACCCTAAGATATAATTGATATTCCAAATTCAAAAATGATGTATATTTTACAAAAACCCAGACATATAAGTTGCATTAATTAATTTTATAATCAATTCCCGCTGTCACAACAAATAGCGTGTTTTTAAGAAACAATTTATATCAAAAGATTGACAATTGTTTATGTCCAATTTCAATGTTAAATTAATTCTAATGACCACCATTGGATAAAATGGTAAAAATATATTATAATTATACTTTAAAACCACTAAATAGTATAATTTATCACTATAAATCATTTTGATTAAAGGAGTTGTTTTAAGTATTTTTTACTATTTATAAAAAATTAGAAGTTCTCAGAAAAATACCAAAAATTCAACATAGGATAATTTCGATATTCCGAATCCAAAAATGAATTCAATTTTGAAAAATAAAACTTCTATAATTTTAAAAAGTGGTTATTATTATTCATAATGGCTACTTTGATTAGTCGCGGTGTTTTAGAACTCGAAGTTGCATACAATGCAAACTATTGCATTATTGAATGAGAAGCATATCGTGGAAGCTCGGGGTGTTACATTCTCCCCTCCTTCAATAAATTGCGTCCTTGCAATTTGAAATTTTTTCTTTGAAAATAAAAGGTTGAAAAGAGAAAATACCTTTGTGGAAAACCCATATCAGAAATAAGATTAATAAAATTTAGCCTTAATAAGAGGGAAAGGGAAATGAAAAAGTCACCACCCAATTATGATCTCGATTAGGAGAACATTGGTGGCAATTAGAGACATATAATTGGAGGAAAAACGTAAATATTTGTAGGGAGTTATTGAGGTCATCAATCACAATCAACTGTCAAATTGAGGGCCTCAAAGCCTTCAATCTATGTTGATTTAAAATATCATCAGTTCAACAAGACATAAGGTATTATGATAACACATTTTTTTGTTTTTATATCCCTTTACTAAAGTTTAAGAATTAATTTATTCATTAAATAAGAGTTAGGTATATATATATATATTTACGCTTGACAATTAGAGTTTCAACCTTCAACTCATCTTTCACTGAAAAAGATAATAGAACTCAAAAATATTATACTTATCCTAATTGTATAAGGTTCCAAATGTTAACACATACCATTTAGATTAGTAAAATTATTTTGTAATAACCAGGGACTTCTTGTAGGCTAGTGGTAGGAAATAAAGGCATGTCTCACTATGGTTGTGGGTTCGATTCCTGCAGCTTTGTCCGACGCGACGGGTTATGCCCCACCCTGCAGGTTGTCCTTTTCCTAAAACTATAGTATTATAATATTCCAAAAATAATATTCATAAATGTTTTAACCTTAAACAATACTATCCAAAGTTCAACTTAATCCATTCCAACCTTTATAGTTATCCAAAATACCTCCGTCCAGACTTTCTCTAAAGGCTCCTTAAATTCCAAAATCAATTGTAACATTAGATTCCCTAAACAAAGTAAAGTTTATCTTATTGTCACATACTAAAAATATGATTTCCTTCATCATATTAAAACCTTAATGATAACCAACAAGTACTACAGTACAATCCTTATATATATATATCACATTATTCTAATAACCAGAATATAATCCATGAGTCCAAAAGCCCCAATACATTAATTATTCTGCTTCAACTGTAGTAACAGCATAAGATTGTCCTTTATCCCTTGGCCTTTTCTGAGGCAAGTTTCCCTGACGCTTAGGACATTCATTTGCATAATTCCCTATTTCCCTACAATTGTAGCCTTCAACATTGATAGCCTCTTTCTTTCCCTTTCAATCACGCGCCTGGGGACCTTTTTCTCCACATTTATAACAAACTCCCATTCCTTTTAGGAAAGTACTAGGGTGATTCTTCCCACAATTATCACATAATGGAAAATCCTTCTTTCCCTTTTTCCCTTTATCTATCTCTTGTTCCACCGTTCTCTTCTTCTCTTACTTTACTTTGTTGTCATAAGACTTAGAGAATTCCTTTTCTGTCTTGATAGCACATGAGACAATATCTTCGTATGTTGAGAAAGATTGTGATACTAAAGATCGATGGAGAAACGGTTTTAACCCATCAAAGAAACGATCAATCTTACTTCTTGGGATACGTATATAATCTGCAGCATGCCTTGCTAACCTTGTAAAGTTGGCCTCATACTTTGTGACATTCTCATCCTTCTTTTGTCTCAGACTCAAAAATTGTCTTTCCATATCTGCTAGATGATCACGAGGAAAGTATTTTTCTAAGAAAAGATCTTTGAACTCTCTCCATTCCATATTTGATACTTCTTCATCATCCTTTGTGTTTTGAATCAATGACCACCATTGATCGGAATCTCCAGTGAGGCGGTAAACTGCCATGATAACCTTCTCCCTTTCGCTACTCCCCAAGGCGTGGAATATTTTCTCTAAGGAGTTTATCCATTGCTCATATACTAACGGATTTGTACCCCCATTAAATGTTGGTGGTTGTTACCTCATGAAGCGGTCTAACATTTATCCTCCACGTTGCGGATCAAGGTGCTCCATACGAGTAAGGTTATTATTCATAACCTGAGTGAGTTGTCCCAGTATGGTGAGAAGCTGATCAGCACCAGTTGTATCACTAGCTCCACCATAATTATCTTGAGCAGGAGGGAAATCCATACATGGAGTGCATGCATTGATATGGTTTCCATTCCTTCCACTAGGTGCCATTTCTAAATAATGGCATAAACTAGATTAGTTTATGAATCAAAATACATAATTCCATACTTGTAAAACACTTAACATAAATTGAACTAATTATGGATATAATCCATAATCATAAAAATGTTGTCTTTGAGGAAGTATATACTCGTAACCCTTCATAGTGGTTTGTAAAGAAAATGAGAATTATCCTAAGCATATCCCCCGGGAGTGTCATAACCAAGAGTGCAGCAAGGCCCGTTGTCATGCACCAGTTCCCGTTCGAGTCTAGCTCAAAGCGGTGTTTTTGGGTTTTACCCCTAGGTACATTTGTGCCAGAGCCGCCTCTACCTACTCGTATCCAGATAGGGATGTATTGCTCGGAAAACTCACAACATCTCTACAATAGCAAAATTCTAGGAAGTTCTTCTATACTAATCCTCAAAGTCTATCTTCGGGCTATGTGCTCTAATCAGAGTTTATCTAAATCTAGCTTCCAAGGTTAGTACTAAACTGCCTCTGATACCAACTGTAATGAACCGACCCCAGCTACCCAGATCCGGTGCATTACTTCGTAACATTGGCATGATCACAAAAGATCAAGTCTCGAAAGACCGATTAGTTTAGTAGCCTTGGAAACACTAGATACATTCGTAAACGTTACATTACATCATAAAGTGAAAAACCACAATAACAAAGTCTCCATAGTCCACACTCATATCCTCTTCTGAATATCCCTCCAGGTCATTAATAAAATACTTCTTCACATCCTGGAAAATATTAAAACATTGAAAGGGGTGAGCTCTGATGCTCAGTAAGGATAACAACATAGCAGAAGCTTTCATAAATAAACATAAACTTTTAAGGAAATGTATAACTAAAACAAAAGCCTTTTAAACTTGATCTTCAACATAATATGGAAAAAGTAAAATGAGATAATGCCATTTAATTCTTCACATAGATATTCTACTGGTCGAATAATCACATGCAATATCAATAACCACTTTCATAATGATGGAATGCATAATGCCAGACATTCTGAAACATTTTGTCAAGGCCTTGGCCAAGACGTCTAAAATGATTAAGGCCTCGGCCAAAACCATAAATCAAATTGGGAAAGGGCCTCGGCCAATTCCACGTCTAGTTGTCTCATGAGACCTACCGATGCATCGAGGAGCTATAGCGGGCTCCACCCGTCACTTATTAAGTCCAATGCATTCCTCATATGAATAGGTTTAAACATATCATAAACCATAACATAATCATATCACATAAAACATGCATAAAGGAAACATAACATTTCCACATTTCAATCACAAGATATCAATACAACACATTGATATAATAAAAACGCTTTTAAAACCATTTTCAATACCAAAATAAAAGAAAGTTAAAACTTTTTATTTATTTTTCTTTAAAAAAAGTGATGGCTTGTAGAGGAAGCCGAAAATCAAATAATGGTCACGGCGGTGGAGAAGTCGTTGTCGCCGCATATGTACGGAAAGAAAAACATTCCCTTTTTGTCTTTTAGTAAAACTCTTCATATAAAAAGATTCCTTTTGAATAAATGTAAAAGTCAAAGGGGTTTATACACCGTATAAAAGAAAGTTGTGTATAAAACCAAATATGCCCCGATGAAAGGAGATTGAGACGAAGTCCTTAAAAGGATCATTTTTAAAATAACATAGATCTATTATGTGTATTCACTATATGTTCACATAAATAAAGTATAAATACAAGATAGTACATAATAATATCATGACATAATTTGAAAGTAGGAGATTAACCCAAAGAATGGAAATTGGGTTAAGAAATTCCCTTACCTCGTGTCCGACTTGACTCAACCGTTCTTTAACCTACTGAATAATAAACTAGAGTTAATATCTACCTTATTAAGAACCATTTTCAATTTCATTATCCTTTTTGTATCACTTATTACAATGTTATGAACATTATGTAATTATTTAAGTTAATAACGGTCGTTTTGTCGATCTTTGGTACTTGAGTCAACAATAAACTTCTTATAATTACAAGTTGTTCATGTGGTGAAATATCCATTATATCCAGAATTATATTCATGATGTAGTCATAATATATATCATATATATCCAGTATATACATTCATTCATAATATTACGTAACATTTAGAGGTAAGAAATGAAATGCACCGTTCATGGAGACGGTAAGCCGTACGTACGCATGAACGCTACTTTCATTTCTATTTCGTATTTAAAGGAATGAAATCATAATTATATAAATGTATAATATAATTACAGTATAATATAGCATATAATACCATTTATTCCATCCTTTATACATCCCACATATGGTATTAACGATTCAAATCACTTTGAGGGGGCGGTAGTCTGCACTTCCTAAAATGAAAATATCGCGTTTACCCATAATGGAAATCATAAAGGTATGCCATAAATGAAAAATACAGAAGCTTAAGTAAAACATAAGAATATTATATATCATATATAAATATAGTTACATCTTAATGGCCACCTTTGAAAGTGTTATATGAGCGTTGAACAATCATCGTTTCGTGAGGCAGAAATTCGCCATCCACAGAAACAGTATGTTCTTTAACCATTAGATGTAGGTGTGTGCAAGTGTAGCTTGAATCCTTCTTATAAAAACATCCTAATATATTTAGGATACTGGTGTTGTTACAAAATAAATGAATAGAAAGTTTTTAGGGGGTTGGAGAAGAAAAATAAAACAAAACAACATTAGAGAAGACATTACCTTAAAATCGGGTAACTCTTTTTGATTTGAGCCAAACGCTTCTTTGGGAA
The DNA here is from genome assembly GCA_963277665.1 of Viscum album. Classification (NCBI taxonomy): domain Eukaryota; kingdom Viridiplantae; phylum Streptophyta; class Magnoliopsida; order Santalales; family Viscaceae; genus Viscum; species Viscum album. The sequence continues at coordinate 113,238,089 of OY728135.1, forward strand.
GCGTTCTACCCAAAGTGAGGCTTCTAGGAGTAAGAGGGGGAATTTGGGAGAGTATTTGGGCAGAGGTTGGCCGATCCAAATGGCTTTGAGAGTGTGAGTAAGGTGGTAGTGGTGGGGGCCTTTTATAAGTGGAGAGGAGGGGCACTCTTGGAAAGTAAGGAAAGTTTACATTATTATACAATGCTTTTAGGATTCTAAAGGTCCCACACTTATATAATTCGAGGATAAGGTGATAAGGGTTCGCAATCTACCCATCCAATAGTCTTTGGACAAGTGTAAGCCTTGAATTTTACATTGTCTTTTCATTTTATTAAAATCGTTAAATAATGAGGTCATCGCTGCATCATCATTGTGTCATTAAAAATTTAAATTATTTAATGTCTAAAAATTATAAAAACAATAACCATAATGTAGGAAATCTTTTTAGATTTCCAATTAATATTTATGGTCAAAAATTGAACTTATATAACCCCATGTAATAATTGTTTTAGTAAAACAACTCATGTTTGTGACATTTTTATTTTAACATTAAATAAAATGTTTTTAATGTCATTTTCCCACCAAAGTGGCTCCATTGGGTCCCCAGGTTGACCCATAGATTGTTTTGGTCGGCCATGACACATCCAATGAGGGTAGGATATGTGTCAAGCTCATCTCATATTATTAAAACATTATTTTTACCTTAAACTACACTAATTACCTCTAATCGCGATTAAGAACTTAAAAGTTACTATTCACCAAAAATTATTTTAATCTCATTGAACCATATTTTACTTCTTAATGACAACCATGTATATCGGATTTTTGAAAATCAAATCACAGAAGTGGTAATATTTCATTTAAACGAAAAATCAGTTATTTAACTAGCACTTAGTGGTTTCACTATTCATCAAAAATTGAAGTTTTTCAGAACAATGCCAAAATTTCACCCTAAGATATAATTGATATTCCGAATTCAAAAATGATGTCTATTTTACAAAATTCCAGACATATAAGTTGCATTAATTAATTTTATAATCAATTTCCGCTTTCACAACAAATAGCATGTTTTTAAGAAACAATTTATATCAAAAGATTGACAATTGTTTATGTCCAATTTCAATGTTAAATTAATTCTAATGACCACCATTGGATAAAATGGTAAAAATATATTATAATTATACTTTAAAACCACTAAATAGTATAATTTATCACTATAAATTATTTTTATTAAAGAAGTTGTTTTAAGTATTTTTCACTATTCGTAAAAAATTAGAAGTTCTCAGAAAATACCAAAAATTCAACATAGGATAATTTCGATATTATGAATCCAAAAATGAATTCCATTTTGAAAAATAAAATTTCTATAATTTTAAAAAGTGGTTATTACTATTCATAATGGATACTTTGATTAGTCGCGGTGTTTTAGAGCTCGAAGTTGCGTACAATGAAAACTATTGCATTATTGAATGAGAAGCGTATCATGGAAGCTCGGGGTGTTACATTCAGCATCTGAGGAAGAGCTTGATAAACACTCCTATCCTGAGGTTTTCAGAGGAGGATATCAGTTATGTGGTGTACTGCAATGCATCATGAACTGCACTCAGTTGTGTCTTAATGCAGGGAGATGTAGTGACTGCTTACAGATCACGATACCTAATGCCACATTAGAAAAATTATGCGACTTATGACTTGGAGTTTGCATCAGTATTATTCACACAGAATATGTGAAAACACTACTTGATTGTAGAATGGTTCAACTTCTACTTAGATCACAAGATCCTCAGATATATCTTCACTCAGAAAGATTTGAATCTAAGATTGTGGAATTGGCTGGAGTTCCTCCAGGACTATGACTTCGAGATAGTCTATACTCCTGGGAAGGGGAACGTGGTGGCAGATCCTCTCATCCGGAAATTGAGTTCGCAGCTTCTGAATGAGGCCTCAGGGTAGTTGTCCTATCTTATGATATCCTTTGTGGATGGAGATGAGTTAGTGTACCTCCAATCAATGGTAGTTTCCCTTCCACTCTTTCAACGAGTCAGGGAGGCACAACTTAGTGATAATAGCTGCGAGACTGTTTGGGCTCAGATATCCACAGGGCATACCCCTGATGGATACTCAGAAGGTGAGGAGCACACCATCCTTTTTTTGAGGACACACTATGGAGCCAGTGGAAATGAAATAGGAGTTATTAAGTGTAAAGACCCGTAAATTTCAAGGAAATTTTTTTTCTTAATTTTCTGTGGAATTTTACAAGAGCGTAGTTTCTGACGGCACCTGATTCCGAGGCCCGGTGTGCCCGGAATCATTTTCCGAAGTTTGGCTCGGGTAAGTTTAGTGAACGGAGGAGCGGGTTTTTCTAACTTTTGAACCGGTGTCCAGAATCGAATTCTGAGGGCACCGATGAAATTGCAGCGCCGGTATTTTATTAGAAATGCCTCTTCCGGAGTTGCGTTTGCTCGGGTGTGGTTTTTAATTTTTGGGCTTAAAGTTAAGAAATAAAATAATTGTACGACAACTTTATTTTATTTCACTTAAGCCGCTTGGAAGCCACTTGAAGCCACTTAAGAGCGGCTTAAACTGAGTTAAAGTGGATAGGACGCTATCCAGAAATATCCGACCCCCTTGGTAGGATATTTGTGAGGTGGGGCCCGCACGAGCCCCGCCGTTTCTTTCCACTAAGTAACGCACCCGCGAAAACCCATCATTATGAAAGTCAACTGACGTGTTTTCTTAATTATTAACAGACTATTTAATTGGGTGGTTTTATTCATGAATTAAATGGGCAGTTTCTTTAGTTTAATTAATTCAATCGTTTCTTAACCAATTTTGAATTCGTTGGTGTAATAATAAAATAAGGCCAACGCACGACCTCTGGTTATTTGCGCGTTGAGAGGATTTGACAGAATCCTTGTACCTTCTTTCTCCTTTGCGAAGAACGCGAAGAACCCGAAGAACGCAAAGAACGAGAAGAACGCCGTCATCCGCGAAAATTGACGATGCTCCAATCCGAGACGTTCTTCCTCGCCCCGATCTCCGATCACCAACCGTTGGAGGTGAGTGATTTCGGGTTTCTTCTAAGAGTTCTTTGTGGTTTAAAACGAAACACAGATTTAATTATTATAATTAAAATCTGTTGTTTCTTGGTCCATCGAGTTCGTCGACGCAACGCCGGATTCCGCGACGATGCGACGCCTTCTGCGACGATCGATTTCCATGAAGAACGCCCACGCGCGATGACTTCGAGGTACAGATTTTATTTTTGGAAATGCCCTTTTTCCCATAATTGTTTCTTTAAAATGTTAAAGAACCGGATTCGTGAAAAATTTTAATTTATTAAAATTGTTGTTTCCTGTGTGGAATAAAAAATTCTCCTGTTGTTTATATCTAACGTGGAGGGTGCGGGCCAAATGAACACAGCCCGACAACCCTCCGTCGTTCTTCGTGATTGTGCAGAATTGGCGGGCGACGACGGAATGTGACGCAAGAGCAGCTTCACGATCCCGCAGTGAAGAACGAAACCCGGGAGGAGCAATGGCACAGGCGGGAAGAAAAACGGGCCACCGGAGCGACTCCGGCGGCCCACGGAAGCCGGCGGCGGCACGGGTCGCCGGCACAGCGGCGCCCGGCGCGCCGCCGAACGAGACCGCCGCGACACCGGCCGCGGCGGCGGCGCTCGCGGACTCGCGGCCGCGCGAGTCGGGCGTGCGCGGGACGCTGCTGAAGCCGCATCCGGCCGCCAGAGAGACACCCCGCGGGTGTCGCGGGGGTGTCACGCGGGGGCGGCGGCTCCCCCTGCGTCGCTCGGGACGCGACTTCAGCCGCGTCCGGTTGTCTGGCCGACACCCCGCGGGTGCCGCGGGGGTGTCACGCGGGGCGGCGGCTCCCCCCGCGTCGGCCGCTCGGCTGATCCGGGCCGGGCTGGCCGAGCCAGACCGGTCCGACCGGGTCGGACCGGGTTCGGTCGACCCAGGGGGGGTCGGACCGGGTCGGCCCGTGCCCGGACCCCTTCGGACCGTTTTCGGTCAAGTGCCCGTAACTTGAGCTACATGCCTCCAAATGACTCGCCATCAGTGGAAACACAATCCTTGGATCGAGACGGTCGTTTCGGTGTATCGCACTCAAGGTTTCGGAATACATTGAGTTCGGCCGGGTTGGTTCTTACACGAAACCAACCGGGACCTCGGAGCGGAAACGCTCACATCTTGAGCTACGGACGTCCGATTGATGTGCCGTCAGCTTCGTTGAATTCCTCTAAGTGAGACGGATCTTTTGGCTCACTCCGCCCGAGGTTTGGACGCAGGTGGAGTACGGTCGGGTTGGTTTTGCCTTAAAAACCAACCGGGCCCCTGGGACGAAAAAACCAATAACTCTCAGACCGGGCGTCCGATTGACTCGCCGTCTGCGACGTTGAGTTCCTGTTGACGATACGGAACTTTTGGATACATCAACTTCGGACTTTGTGTCAGTTGATGTATCAGCCTCTCGGCTCGTAGAGCGGACCCTCCCGAACGAGCTTGCTGTGTGCGGGAAACCCTAGTTCTGGCTGCGACTGCTTCTTCGACAGTGATGACTGTGCAGAGATCCTCAGTGGACTCCGACGATGACCGTGCAGAGATCCTTAGTGGACTGCGGCGACGACTGTGCAGAGATCCTCAGTGGACTTCGACGACGACCGTGCAGAGATCCTCAGTGGACTGCGGTGACGACTGTGCAGAGATCCTCAGTGGACTGCGACGACTACTGTACTCAGCGATCCTACGTGGATCAGTGCTACAGGTCTTGTGTGGGCCCGGTCCTGTGTGGGCCCGATCCTGTGTGGGTCCGATCCTGTGTGGGTCAGCGCTCAGCGGTTCTGTGTGAGCTAGCGCCTACAGGTCCTGTGTGGGCCCGATCCTGTGTGGGTCATTGCGGGGGTTAGTTACCTATCGATCCTTCGTGGGTCCGACGACTTAGATGGATCAGTGATCATCTTTATCGTCATCCGAAGAAGTATACCTGTGTGAGCTGAATCTTGTGTTACTCTCCTTTGTGGATTGTGTTGAGCTATCCTGTGTGGATTTACTGTTTACTCTCCTTTGTGGATTGTGTTGAGCTATCCAGTGTGGATTTACTGTTTACTCTCCTTCGTGGATTGTGTTGAGCTATCCTGCATGGATTTACTGTTTACTCTCCTTTGTGGATTGTGTTGTGCTATCCTGTGTGGGTATACGTTTGCTTTCCTGTGTGGACTGGGTTGTGCTTGGGCTCGGACGTTGGAGCCAAACGAGAATTGGTGACTTAGGTATATGTATGGGCATATACCTAAGCCGTGTCAGATGTTACTTCGTGATTGCATCTTTCCTTCGTGGTTTATCCTTTGTGGATTTCGGGAGACCTTCGGGGGTCTTGGGGTCCCTACTGAGTAGTTGTACTCACCCTTGCACGGTCTATGCCCGCACTACGTTGTGTTGGTTGCAGACGACGGACAACTCTGATCGTGGTGGAGGTGTGCGGAGCAGGACGATACCTGGAGGTGGACCACTGGGCGGACGTGCTCGGAGCGGACGACGGGACCCGAGGAGCAGTGGAGCTATCTGTACCCACCCTTCAGGTGGGATTCCCAGTGGACAGCTCGGTGTAGCGGCTTTTACTTTTCAGTTGCTGTTTTTTCTTTCAGTTGTACTTTACAGTTGGGCTTGTATTTCCGGCCCCTTTTACTTTCAGCACAGCTTGTTACAGTTTTTACTTAGTGTTTACTTTTCCGCTTGCTTACTCTGTGGTGCTTGTTTACTTTTCAAAGGCAATGCCTTCCCTTTTTGTTGGGATTTACTCCTTGGTGCTAGTCTCCAGCCCCTAGCCTATGGAAGGCGGGCTTGGGGCAGTCACGACACGGGCCCCGAGGACGGGTCGTGACATTAAGTAAATTCTATACCTCCCCTTTGGTGGTACATCCAGGAGTGTAAAAGATGTACCAGGATCTCCAATGTCAGTACTAGTGGTTGGGGATGAAGATGTCATTGGCATAGATTGTCTTCGGATGCCTCACTTTTCATCAAGTGAAGGTCGAGCATCAGGTCCTAGAATAATTAACCCAACCCATCAAGATATCAGAGTGGAAGTGGGATGTGATATCCATGGACTTCATGATGGGATTTCCAAGCATGTCTAGAGGAAAAGATACCATTTGAGTGATTGTCGATAGAGTCACCAAGTCATCCCACTTCCTAGATATTTGAGAGTAGGGATCAGTAGAGAGCTTGGGATGCCTCTATATTCAAGAGATCATACGACTTCATGGGGTGCCTTCGATGATAGTCCTGAACCGCGATGCCCTCTTTACATCTCGGTTGTGGAAGGAATTACAGGAGGATTTCGGGACTCAGGTATGCTTGAGCACAGCCTTCCACCCACAGACTGATGGTCAGAATGAGAAAACCATTTAGACCTTGGAGGACATGTTTCATGCTTGCATCCTGGACTTTGGTCGCAGTTGGGAAGACCACCTACCCATAGTGGAGTTCACATACAACAACAGGTTCCACTCCAACATCGGTATGACTCCTTTTTAGGCATTTTATGGGAAACCTTGCAGATCACCTTTATGTTGGACAAACCTAGGAGAGTCAGCCCTAGTGTGTTTAGGGATGGTGCGGGCTATGACAGAAATGTGTAGATCATCTGTGACCGGATGAAGATGATACATAGTCGAAATAAGTCATGTACTAATAGGCAACGGAGACCTCTGGAGTTCCAATGGGTCTCCCCTTGATGGGAAATATAGAGATTTGGCCAGGGCTGTATGCTATCAACGAGGTTCATCGGAACTTTCCTAATACTACAAAGTGTAGGCGAGGTGGCATACCACTTAGCTCTACCACCACCGCTCGAGAAGGTGCATGATGTCTTCCACATATCCTAGCTGCGGAGATACGTGCACAACCCTTCCAATTTCATTGACCATGGAGAGATTGATATTTAAAATGGGGAGATGTTTTCGGAGTTCCCGATAGAGATAGAGGATCGACATGAGCGAGTCCTTCGTGGGTGGTCATTCCCTCTGTTGCGTGTCCGGTGGCAGCACGGGAACCTCCAAGAGAAAACATGGGAGCGGGAGGCTCAGATTCATGCCTAGAATCCCCATTATTTTTTAGATTTTGTTTTGGTTTACGGGGATGTGATGACCTAGGGTGGGGAGAATGTAATAAACTATAAATTTCAATGAAAATTTTTCACGGTTACTTGAGAATTTTTCAAGGCCACACGCATTGACGACATGTGATTCCGAGGCCCGGTGAGCTAAAAATTGATTTTCAAACATTCTTTAAGTACTCTTAAGTGAGCGTGTGAGTGGGAATTCATATCTTTTGAAACAAATCCTATATCTGAAATCCGAGGGAACCATTGAGTTTAGCACACTAGGTTTTTCTTAATGGAGGCTTAACATAGACAGGCACTTACTAGACCAAAAAGTTAATTTTTGAGTCTCAAAGAAAAATTAAATGGAAAAATAAAAATATCTTTTAATTTTTTTTGTTTCATTTTTCATTTTCTTATATTTTAAGAAACAGAGGGTGATGCTGCGACGTAGTGACGATGCGACGACGCGACTCATTTATTACTCGTATTTCCATGGAGTAACGAAGTCATAATGGCGTAATGACAATGCGACTTCATTAATGAAGCAGTGTGCCAATGTTTCTCTATTTTTAATTTGTGGAAAAATTAGAGTCAAGGGTTGGGAAAACCTCTGAGAGAAATCAAACAGAACTCAGTGATAATCCCTTCCAATGAGGAACGATGTGCTAGCAGATCGTCATCTGACCGCGGAACTCTTCGATGAATGAGGTTGGAAGCTTCAACTTTGACGTCCCGAATCCTCGGGGACGAACGCAATGACAAAGAATCATAAATGAGGTAGGGGTTTATTATTTTTTGAGTTTTCCCCATTCTCTTTTCTGAAAACAACACACATGGATCAAACCATGAACTGGTTGATCCATAGATCTTGCGTTCTTATGGGAGGGTTTTTGATATGGGGTCTGTGAATCGGGGATGGATCTACCTATGTGGTGATTTAAATTGTGAATTCCCTATTATAAACTATGACATGGAGGGAATGGGTTGACATGAAAAAGGCCCAACCCCTCTAAAATATTTTCGTTTTTGATGCATTCTTCGTGGCCGACATTCGAATTGGAGTCAGCGTGACCCGAACGATCCAGTGCTGACGACGATGACTCGGGACGACTGTAGGCGGAGATAGATCAGAAAAAGGACCACCAGAGCAGACCCTGTGGATCGCGGAAGAGAATCGCCGACATGGTGATGCCAATGACCAGTGGTAGTGACGGCCTGTGTCTGGGCCGCCCAAACGCGTGGAGGAACGGTCATCTATTTGGCCGACCCTACTGGAGAAACGTGGCGTAGCGCGCCGCGTGGAGGAAACGGCGACCCACCCTTCGTAGGCCGTGTGTTAGCCAAAAATAACGATCGGCTTTGGACGGCTGTGTTGGGAAGGGGTGGAACCAGTGGGTGCTGCCTGGCGGATAGACCAGATGCACCAAGATGCCTTCAAGAAAGGGGCGACCGACCCGCTATGGGCCGGGTTCCTCGAGTGGGCCGCGCCACACCGGGCTGGCCGGCTGAACCGGACGGGCCGACCCATCGACCGGGACGAACCCACCAACCCAATGGACCTGCCGGGCCAGACCCTGACTGGGTGAGGTCAGGCCTAACTGACCGGGTCGGATCGGACCAGGACCCAGACCTAACCGGCCCCCATATTACTGAAACGTAAATTGCAGGCAGACTGGGCGTCCAATTGACGTGCTGTCTGTGGTAGTAGGACCCCTACTAAATGGTGTTCCTTATGCGATAGTCTTTGTTAGTTTTGGATAGATTTAGAATATGTACGGGTTGTATTAGACTTGAATCCAACCAGGACCCAAGATATTTAAAGGCCCATAACTTGCAAACTGGACATCTGATTGACGAGCCGTTTGCGGCATTGGAACCCTTACGAAGAGATGACATTTTGGGTATAATGTATTTGAGTCTTAGTGGAAGTTGATATGTGACCTATGGATTGAGTAGAATATACTCTGGGAATCAATCTTTCTTAGTGCGGGAAACCAGTGGCTGGCTGTGATGTGAAGAGTGACCTCAGTGGTCAGCAGTGGAGCGACGTCAGTAGTTAACAGTGGAGTGACATCAGTGGTCAGTGGTGGAGTGACCTATATGGTCAGCAGTGGAGTCACATCGGTGGTCAGTAGTGGAGCGACCTTGGTGGTTAGTTGGAGAGCGACCTCAGTGGTCACCAAGGATGAGCCTCTCAACAGAATAAGATGATCTAGCTCAAAGACTAATCATCTTATCCTCTGTGCCTTATCTTATACCTGGTTTGAGCTATTTACTACTTTGTGCTTTATGTTGAGATATTTCTTTGTGGTATATCCACTGTGGATTTCTGAGAGACCTTTGAGGGTCTTGGGGTCCCTAATGAGTATTTTTATACTCACCCATGCATGGGCTTCGCTCACACGTGTTGTGTCTGGTGCAGACAATCGTCACTTTGATGTCGACCGTGGTTGTCAGAGACTTAGAGAAGCTCAATGATGCTGACCTTGGTGGTCCAGGATGAGGTGGAGTAAGAAGACACAGGGGAGGACATGGTGCCTCTTCTACAGCTTCAGACAATATCCTACACCTACCCTAGAGGTAGAGTCTTGAGCAGTTGGGTCTTCAGCTATTGTGTCTGCACTTTGTGAGTATTGGGCTTGTATTCTGACGCCTTTACTTTTCAGTTTTACTTATACTCTGTGTGGTGGTACATGGGGGTTTTTTGCTTTACTTATTGTTTACCTTTCTATAGTTTGTTGTGGATGTGTGTGTACAAGTTTAAAGGCAATGCCTTCCCTTTCAGGGATGTTCCTTCTTAGGTGCTAGTCACTAGCCCTTGACCTATAGAAGGCGGGCTTGGTGTAATCATGGTGCGGGCCTAGGGGGACGGGTCGTGACAATTGTTGATTAAAAGGGATCATCCAATAAAATTTATTCAATTGTTTTTGTCATTTTATATTCCTTATCATTTTATTTTTAAATATTAATTATCTAATTTAACCTTAACTGTGGTAATATCAATTACTATATACACTATTAAGATTATAAAAAGTAAAATAAAACTATTTAGAAAATTTGGACCACCTAATACAAAAATTGGTATATATATTTCATGATTAAAAACACTAATGTGGTATAATAAAATTTAAAATCAAATTGGAAAACATGATGAAAATATTTTTTTCATAAAAATTCATCTTTTTAAATATAACAAGTTTTAAATATAATATTAAGTATAAAAAAATTTCCAAAAAAATAAATGGATTATTTTAATCCAAAAAGTAATAATGAAAAGTTAATACTTATTAGAAATATATTTCATCATTATAAATACTTAAAATGAAAATACATTTCTCAATAAAAATTAATTTTTTCACTATTAATCATCAAATTAATTATTTTTAAAAATTCTTGTATACTCTTCATATGATAATTTTGACCTGATCAATTGAAAAATGAGATTCATTTTAAAAATATATATTTTAAAATTATTAAAAATTATTTCTATTCAAAAATAAAAAATAGTAGAAGAAACATATATATAACATTAGACATGGCCATATGATGTATGAGGATCCCACATTTTTTTAGAATTAGAGAAACATTCATCAATAAATTATAATATTCTTTATAATAATATTTTGAAGAACATGTTCCTTATAAGATGTTTGGGGTCATATCCATGTGTATGACCTATATGATTACATATATTTTGTCTTAGTCATAGTGTATGACTTCAATATATAATAGGAAAAAATATATGAATGTCTCATTGATTATTTAATATTTTTTATGCTATGATATGAGATATTGTAAATTCTAATTTAATTAAAAATTTCAAAAAATAGAGCACTGTGTTGTACCAATGATTTAGAATATATACTAAAATACTTTGAAAATTTTATTATTGTGAAAAATTTATGTTGTGATTATAATCATTGGTTATTATCAATAATCCAATTATCAACGTTAAAATATGACATATCCTTAAAATATTAGTAATTATACATTTTAAAAATATATAATAGTATATTAAACTACTATAAACTGATGGCATTAAAAATATTCTATTATATATTTTTAATCCTAAATTAAATATAAAATGTTCATATTTATTAACATTATAATATTAATATTTATATAGAATTTGCAGAATTTGGATATATTGTATAAATATATTTATTTCATATATTTAGTATTATAAATTATTATGTCAGGCATTACATGCTTGGTATGAAAATATAAGATATAATATTAACATACCTTGAGATTTGGTTGTAATTTTTATTTTAATATTTCAATTAGTTCATGAATATTTTCTATGAATATTATAGTTTACAATTATAATTAATTACAATATCTCTTGAGTAATATATCCCAAGTTATGGGGTCATTAGGTAAAATATCCCACATTCCCAGAGGCTTATTTCCTATTCATTAAATGTGGGAGGCAGATATATATGTCTCTTTGATTAATCTTATAAAGATTATTAATATCATAACAATAAAAGAAATAAAATTTAAATTTCATCAAGAATATTAATATAATCCATTTGGATATGGATGAATATGTTAGGATTTAATATTAGTTTGATTAGAATATAATATTTTTGTTATGAAAAGTGTTAACAACAAATATGGTTTGAAAATACTAATTTTTGTGGATGAAATTGGGACTCAAAAACTAAATGATTAGAAGTATGAATATAATATAGAATAAAACATGATTTTTAAGATATTTCATGTGATTCAATAATCATGAATTACATATGAGTATTATTTGTACTAAATTAGTGACACATTAATGAAAAACAAAATAATGAATAATTGTGGGATTCAATCAAATGCCAAACATATCATGACATAAAACATCAAACCTGGTAGTTTAATGAAAAAGTTGTGTTCCCATAGATCATCATTTTTATGGTATTATATCAATATATTTTCTAATGCTTAGGTTCTATGTTGTTATAATTTTCACTAAGTCACATAGAGAATGTAAACCCTAATAGTTGGGATATAAAAGTAATAGTTTTTAGTTTATATGAATATGATAGATGGGGAGAAATAGTTTTTCTACCTATAATCCACGAGACAAATATCATATGACTATGATAATGCACCACCTAAATAAAAAATTTAGTATATGATTGAATGTGTAGACTCATTATTTATTGAAATATTAATCATAAATGACTTAGTATATATGATGAATTGGGTTATTATTTTTAATATGAGTAATATGAAATAATGAACTTATTGAAATGATTTAAAAAATGAAACTCATTTATATATATGAAATTACCATATATTAGGTAATAGATATTTTAGATTTCTATATGATGTTTAGAAGTGTTATCAAAGACAAGAATAATGAGATTTCTAAATCAAAATTTATTTCTATCATTTTAACTAATAATTGCTCACTCATATTAGATACCAGAAGTGAATCCTACATTTTTACCGATAAAAACATTCTATATGATAATAAGAAATTAAAGATAAGATACATATATAATTATATTTGTAATGGATTTAAAGATATAATATTATTTGTAAACTCTTATTATCTAATAATGACTCGTGTATTTATTTTATATTTTTAGAAATTTTAATATATTCTGTCCATAAATAGAAATTTTATTCCTATATCTTGATTAGAAAATATGGTATTTTGATTCATAACTACAAAAAATGATTGTTTAAGATATTAAAATTAATTGTTTTATTGAATTATTAACATATTTTATTGTTTAAGGATTATAAATATATATAATACTAGTAATAAAATTCAAAATTAGAAGGTTAGAAATGATTTTAATCCCTTGAACCTTTAGAATTCCCACGTTGGAAATATTAATAAGAAACACATCCAGAGATATATTAAAGGTGGATTTTTTTGGCTCATATGATTATGAATCATGTGATTAATACAAATTTAATTTATTAAGCAATATCAACAACACATATTTTAGTAGAAAATTTGAAATATATAACTAACAATTAATTCATAAACATAGTTATATATGTAGTGAAATGAATATACCTGAAAATTTTGGTACTAGGAATATCATGATGGTATTTAAAAGGTCATATTAATATTATAGTAATGTATGAGAACCTATCAATAACCTTATATATAATGAATATACACTACCCAATAAGAAATAAAAATAACATAAACATGTAAATACCTTCACTAGTATAAGAGCTTTGTTAATTCATTAATGGGTATTGTCTAATAGAGATCACCAAAGTAGAAAAAATTGATGCTTAAATTTTTTGGAAAACACTAACAGTGGATAATAATTCACAATAAGAGGGATAATTCTCACTGTAGAGGTGATATAGAATTTTCTATAATAAATATTATTACTATGATTAGAATATATTTTTTACAATGAAATGAAACTATTTAGGTCCCATCAAAAAAGTGAAATTGTTAATTTTATATTTCATCATCAATACTCTACATTTAATATAAAGGATGTTTTGTTTGAATCCATATATTTGTAACCAATTCTTATTATTCATGATACAGGTTCATTGATTAAAATTTTTAATTAAAATACTCAAAATATTTGGTATCCATAAATGATAAATCCTATTTGATTTTGCACTGATGAAATCATGTAGAATGATGTTTTAGATTGATAGCTATATTTAATGAATATATTATATGGTATTTGTAATTTATTGATCTCTTTATTTAATTGATTATTCTTATTTATATATGAATCATTTAACTTTTACTATGTTCTATGGAAATATAAAATGAATATTTGAAAAATGGTTGAAAATTCTATCTAAAAGTGTGACATAGCTGATTTTTTAGGCCAATAGAAAAATCAAAACGAGGAGGAGAAGGCATGAAACATGAGTGGAACATTTTCATGTCATGTAATTCATTTACATGTTTTGACTTCATCAGGTGGATCAGCACCGCCAGGACATGTCGTTAATTTGTTAAATTATGTGAAAAGTAATCACACATTGTGTAAAATATTACATATAATGAATATTTTGATGGACTAAAAAATTATTTTGGCAGTCGATGTTTGACACAAAAACTTTTATGAAAAATACCTCAGTCTCATAGCACAGGGAGATTGCATCCAAAGGATAATTACTGATGCTGTATGATCAAGATGCTTGCACAAAGTGACAATCAGAAGCCCTACGTTACCACCATTTTTAACCTCCAATCATCCTCGGGTTTGCATGCTACTCCTTCTTATCATGCATACAATGAGAAAGTATAATTCTTTATACAAGGTGATGTGATTATAGGGGGATGTATTTCTTAGTGATTATTTATAGCTTCTATTACTGTATTGGATTACTGAAACATAATTTATCAATTCCAATCTACTTCTTTTTTCCATTATAAGACCATTGCTTGTGATTTTTGATGTTTATTTTATTGTATAAATTAATTGGTCTATTTTGTGTATGACCATTTTTCAATATAGGCTAGTTATGTTTTAATAGGATTTTGGGTTGCCTTGTTTTGTGTTTTCACCTGTTAGATTACAATTATAACTTTTATTTCATGTTATTATGCTAGGATACCATGACTAAAAACCCTAGATGACCCAATTATGACACCATTACGGAATAAATCAATTTCCATATGAATAACTAGAATATCAACATGAAATCCCAGAACCTGGAATGCCTCTATCTTGATATTCAAATCCGATCCCTACTGTTGTTTGTCTATTTTTCTCAAATAAATCAAAAAATTTAAATTTAGATTTCATTAATTAATTTAGAATATAAAATTTTTCCATGTGTGTTCGAAACACTGTCATTCGAAGTACTACATTTGTAGTAGTTTGTATGGGTTTTATGAATTATTATATTTGGGTAGCCCCATATGAAATTAACGATACCATGCAGGCTTTTATAGATGCATGCACCTTCATCTCATTAAGAATGAATCATATTTCTATTGTACAATACGATGTATAAAAATACATCCATTATTAAGAAAATTATAATATAATAATATCATATTTAGTGACATTCATAACATTTATATAATTGTTTCCAATCCAAGGGTTATCATTTTCAATGGTATCTCCCATTTAGAGAATATAAAAAATTTCCCTCTTCTATAAATATATAAAGAGAATTATTGGTTAACAATATAAGTCACTATCAGTCTATCAAAACCCCTCCCTCAAAAAATTCCCCACCTGGGATTTCAATAATGAAAGAGAGATAATGACCCCCTGAGTGCCACCTCCAGAAGGCCCTGGGTTAGCGACTAACACTAATGGTTTACAAATCTTACAATATTGTAGGTATTACCATTTTTAAGAAAACAGGTTCAAAATATATGATGGATCATCGACAATGAATCTTTGTGACATATATAAAACAAATAAAAAACCATCCCACATGCATGAGAAAAATATAACTGATACAAATGCAAAGGTCAAGAGTAAAGCTAAGACGCGACACAACAACTATCAAAATATGAACTAGTATGTCACAGAACAGTCTAAAAAGTCCCCCTAGAAACATGAAAATAATTTATATACGTAGGGTTAGAATACATGTACAAAATTTAGGAAAACCAACGTCTCTCGTGCACATGTGACATGGACATACTAATGCACCCCTGAGAAAACAATAGATCTAAAAACCATATAATTTGGTATACTAACCACCCCAATCTCACCAAGGAACACTCCCCAAATAACTCAATCCATGTAATATAATATAAATCGCATTGATGATAGGGTAACCCACACCGCATTCCCCCTAAATAGATATTCTCACACCCCAATGAAAAACATCCTGGTGCTCCCACCTCTTCCAAACATACCACACCACATCCTTCCCACACACACCTGGACCTCAAAAACAACATCACACCCCTCCCATAGACATATGATCCAAAAAACAGATCACATATCCCCTGTAGACAGCTGGGCAACAACCAAGTCACATCCTTCCCCCATACACCTAGTCCAGAAACCACACCTTGTCCAAAAGACACCAAGGAAAGCACAACACATCACATCCTGAAGACCGCTGAGAAATTATATAACACCTCATCCCAAAGACACCTGGGAAAGTACAACTCTCCTACACACACCTGGGCCTCAGAAACCAAAATCATCTCAAAGAATCTTGGGATATCAATGCCTATAAGTGGGGGCAGGGAAGAGTGGGTGGCCAACCATCCATCCTACCACCTAGATGTTTGTGAAAGACACCATCCCCCATAAGGATGGAGGTGTTTGGCACATAGTGATCAACTAGGGTGGGGTTAGTATAGAAATGAAAATAAAAAATACAAATAGATATAGATATATGATACCAAGTACTCATACAAAACATATGGGTTCGCAAAAAAACAACCAAGTGATAACATTTCCACCTATGTTGCTACCTCTAAATGAACAACACGACTAAACAAACCACAAACCCATTTCACATACCCAATGAAATTATTCAAACCGTTATGATTATTTATTAAATAATTCATTTTTTTCATTCCATCACATCCCAGGAAACTACTATGCACAACACACTAAAAGAAAGATATTAAAAATGAATCACAAACATCTAAAGGGATAAAAAAATTTGGTGAATTAATGTAATTCACATTAAAGACACATTTTACCATGATCCCTTTACATGATGGGAATCTACAAGAAAATCAGCACCATCCTTTTTCAAAGTCATCCCTCACAATCCATCAATACGCAACCAAATCCAGCAACACATCAAACCGCAACCAGATTACATCCCTCCTGCACAACAAATTTATTATCCATCCCATAATCAATCATTCTATCATCCTGAGATTCCATTATACAATCGAATACATTCTATATCACAAAACTGTACTCACAACCACACTAACACACAAACCAAAATGACCCCACAGACATGTTACATCACCACACGTTCTTAGAAAAAACAATTCCATATATAATAGGGAATCCCTTATCTAATTCCACTAGTTAATTCTGGGGTTATAAAAGTGAAACCATTAACCTAGGGATTTCATTAACTAGATGAATTTATGTAATTAACTAGTTTCAAATTAGGGTGATACCAGAAAAACCACAGTTGAATCAGAAAACACAACAGATATAATCAGTGAAAATAAATCCACCAACTGCCACAATTTTCATTGGGGTGTTTAGCCTGTACATTCAAAATATCACAATCAATAATGTAGTGGCGAAAACATAGAGATCAACCCCCATTTCCCCCATTCAATTCAATTATGTGGTCATTTATCTTTGATATAAGTTGGAATACTATGATCTTTAGTTAAACAGAAGAAAACCCCATTCTGAATGATGCCAAAAAAAAGATAAATGAAGGAATCCCTATCTGAAGGGGTTTCAACATTCCTTGAATGAGAACAGATCATGCTACAGACCTCCTATCACATATCTCTCAAGTTTTACATCTGTCTGAGGATGTCATGAAACCATCACAAAATAAAACCAATGATGACCCCATTAAGACCAAGGGAGACCATCCTCCATGACATAGAATAATGAAAAGGCGGGAAAAGATATATTACTCTATAAGAAACCACCAGAATAGGGGAAGAATGCATCATAGATCAAAGATGGGTCTCTATGGATTGAAAGAGATAAGCTAGGAATCAATCCATGGTGAAGGAATTATGAAAACACTAAAGAGGGTTTGTTGGGTCACATGGGGTGGAGGGGGGTTCAACACAGCCCTGGGGTCTGCCAACCCGAACAGCTAAAAAAACACATAAAATATTACTGTAGTGGGGTATTACAGGACATATAATACCCTTTCACATTTTGTAATACCTAGAGGCTGGTTTCAACAGAAAAACATGTTGTCTCTCAATTTATTTTATTTTTCAAACCACAAAAAATTACACGCTGTGAAACACAAAAAAGAAACTATGATAAATAGTTTCACATTGTGTATTCTAGTTACAAGATGTTTAATCCCACACCCCCAGCCTCTGGCAACTGAACTTCTCCAAACTCCCTCTAAACTAGAACTACTCACTTCTAATGTCCAAAAACTACAATGTAATATACTAGGAATCCACATACCATTACATCATATAGCTCTCATATGATTCCCACCATAAAGAATCCAAATCCTATCCCTGAAGAAATAGGGGTCCAAACAACCACCCTGTGAGTAACTCTCAAGAATCATGCCACACATGGTACACCGCTATAGACAAAACACTTCAATGTTCAATGATAAGCCACCCTGTGTTATTTGAAAACTGGTGTGGAATAATCGACATCCAAGAACACCTCCTATTACATATGCTAACCCAAACAACCACAAGACACACAATAAAAGAATATAAACCACATTGTGTAAAAACCTGAATTAAGGAATTTGATCCTCTATGTAAAGATAATTCCCTCTATGGGCTACACTGAATCAAACTCATGAGTTTAACCGCATCTCATTTAATGCTTTTGGATTAGGAATCATGTCCTCCTTTATTCATTTGTGAGTACTTTTTCACAAATCATGATGAAAATAAACGACTAATCTCATAATCAAAAAGGTTAAAACATTAAATCATAGAGAAAAATAGTGCAATAAAAAACTCAAAACAACCCTGGGTACTGGGAATTAATCTACATCATATGCTCTCATGTACTCTCAACCTGGCCACCATGCCTCCAAAATACACAAACCAAAGGAATGGTCCATCCACAGAGTACCTTATCTTGCTGATCTGAGAACTCCACCGGTCATACCACAACCATAATGTAATCCTCAATATCAAACTCTACAAATTGAATAACATAGAGTTCATCATGAAGATACTGACAAATCTGGGAGATGTGGGTGATGTCATGGATCCTCTCCAATTGTGGTGGAACTTCCAACCACTATTCTACATCACCAACTTGCACCAATACCTCCAAGGGTCCAAAAAACCTAGGAGAAAGCTTACTCCCTCTATCAAACCTCCCCTGCCCACTTAGAGGGGAGAACATTAATAACACATGGTACCCAACCTCAAACTATAGGGGCCTTCCCCTGTGACCAGAATAATATTTCTGCCAGTCTTCTACTTCTTTCATCATATCGTGAACAATCTGAACCTTCTCAGTCATGCTCTACACCACATCCGGACCAAGAACATATGTATCCCCATCCTCAGTCCAACACAATAGAGAATGACACATACTTTAGTACAAAACATCAAATAGAACCATGAAAATGTAAGATTGATATCTATTATTATATGTAAACACTTATAGAGGTATATTTAGTACCAATGATCAACCAAAGTCCAAGAGGCATGCTCACAACATATACTCTAACAACTAGATAGCCCACTCTATCTTCCAATTGTTATGAGGGTGGATGGTAGTGATGAGGCATAGTTGGGTGCCAAAGCCATGCTGCAATCCCCACTAGCCTAATGAGGTAAAATATTCATTTATATTTGAGATAATGGACCTTGAAAATCCATGCAACTGTACTACTTCATCCCCATGCCTCTCAGAAAATGCATCCCCTATGCCTGACTCCTTGATCGATAAAAAGTGGGCAGATTTAATCAACTGATCCACTATCACCCAGATATCATCACAAACTCCTAGAGATTTGGGTAACCCAGTGACAAAATCCATTTATATATCATCCCAATTATACTCAACAACATCCAATGGATAAAAGAAACCATCAGGACTATGGTGCTCTGTCTTAACCTACTATTAAACCAAGAACTTCACCAAAAACTCTGCCACTACCCATTTCATATTGAGCCACAAAAACTACATCCACAAGACAGCCTACATGTTTTAAATCTATGAACATACCACCAAGGGTGATCCATGAATCTCACAATGAACTCAACCATGAATTGCTACCAGAACAAACACCTTTCCATGAAGCAACATCTAGTTCCAACCATCATCTGACCATCCCTTCGAAGCATCATCATGGCTAACATGACAGTGCACCACTTCTACCTCAGATTCATCCCCATGAGGTTCCTCTAACTACTTCTTCAGAGAAGACTAACCAATCATCTGAAACAAACAACCATTACCACTATCCACTCTTCAACTAATCGTAAGGCTACCATCTTCACCATCACTCTCCAAGAATCTGCAGACACCCGAACGACCTCCTTCTGTGACTTTCTTCCCAAGGCATCAGCCATGAAATCTCCATTCCCTAGGGTGTAGGAATTTTCAAAATCATAGTCTGGAAAAAAATCCATCCACCTTTGCAATCACAGATTCAAATCATGTAGGGAAAAGATATACCTAAAATTATTGTGATCTATGAATACCACATTGTGCACCACAATAAGGTAATGTTTCCACATCTTCATTGCAAACATAACTGCTGTGAACTCTAGATCATGGGTTCCATTGATATATTCATGGGTAAATAACATCACATACTCATAAGAGATCACTGTTAACTACTTCATTAGCATGCATCCCAAACCCAGACTATAAGCCTCACAAAACATATTAGACATTGTCCATTAACCAAGAAACCAGACCACTAGAGCACTGGACAACATCCCCTTTAAGTAAATATATGCTTCCAGATAGTGATCGCTAAAAAACAAATATTGGTCCTTTATATTAAAATCTATCAATAGTTCTGCAACTAGGGAGAATTCGAGTAAAAAACCCAATAATAGCCTAAAATATAAAGGAAACAGTGATTTTCATCCACATTATTGGGTAATTCCCATGAAACAACTACTTTATCCTTTGATGGGTCTAATAACACACTTCATTGAGATAACTCATTCTTGAGGACATAAACCTATTATGTCCAGAACATACACTTGGAAAACTTTACATAGTGCTGGTGACGTCAAATAACCTACAAGACAGTTCTGAGATGCTCAAAGTTATCTTCCAATATCTTCGAGTAGATAAAGATTTCATTGATAAACACGATGATGATCATATATATGATTTCACAAAAAACGATGTTCATAAGTCCCAAGAACAAGGATGGTGCGTTCATAACACCATATAGCATGAATACCAACTTGAATTTATCATACCTGCATCTGAATATAGTCATTGGGATATCACCCTCCTTTACCCTAAACAGGTGATATCCAGACCACATATTAATCATAAAAACCCAACATGACTCACTCAGCTGTCTGAAAAGATTGTCTGTCTTTCGAAGAGGGTAACATTTCATGATCA
This sequence comes from Viscum album, assembly GCA_963277665.1. Lineage (NCBI taxonomy): Eukaryota > Viridiplantae > Streptophyta > Magnoliopsida > Santalales > Viscaceae > Viscum > Viscum album. The sequence continues at coordinate 113,259,361 of OY728135.1, forward strand.
TCACATGACTCAGCTTCTAGTAGTCTATGCACAACCTCAGACCATTATCCACCTTCTTTACAAACATCATTAGAGCACCCCACGATGACACACTTGGGCCAGTAAATCTCTATTTTATCAGATCATCTATCTAAATCCTCTACTCCCACGAATCATATGGTTTCATTTGATAAGGTTTCCTTTAAATCAGAGAAGCACCTGGCTGTATGTCTATCCTGAACTCAATATCACGTTGAGGGGATAACATCATAACCTCTTTATAAAAAACATCCAAGAACTCCATAATGACCTGGGGACCTCATACCATCATAGAATCCATTGATTCCACTGAAAAATCATCAAACAATAAAATAAGGGGCTCCACACACAGACTTCCCACTTGATAACCCAGATAGCCAACGAAAGCCACATGTCGGCCATCCACATCTAAAAATACTAATCTCATCCAGAATTAGCCAAAAATAGAATGTATAGAATACAACCAGTTGATGCCGAGGATGAAATATAATTGATTCATATATATCCAGAAAATATCCCCATGGAACTAATATGGTCACATCATCAGTCTACACCTTCGGAACACATCAAACAAGCTGGTACAACCTCTGACTGGCATACTAAACACCAAGGTAAAAGAAGCCTCTCTATGTCTAGACCCAGATCATGGGATAGAGTGGGTGAAAAAAATGAGTGTAAATCTTCTAAATGAATCAAAGCACAAGGAAGGTTAATATAAAAACTAGTCATACCTATGATGTCCTTTGGACCTACTGGAACTACTGCCTATACTTCATGAAACAAACCACACCTTGCTCCTCTGCTTTTTTGCTGCTAACCACATCCACAACCATGCTCAGGTTATGGTAACTAGGCACGATGAGCATCCTGAGGTCAACCACTACTTACTCCATCTCCCCTTGGTGAGGAAAAAACCTATTTACCCTGCTACTGAAATGGAATTATATAAAACTATTGCTGATTCTAGCATTGAACCTATCCACCAACACCAAACTGATCTTGGGGAACCACTGGGAAATGGTTGTGGAAATGAACACGAAACCCAAAACCAAAGAACACATGCACTTATATCCTAGTAAAAGCAGAAAAACCACCGAAAGTAGGAGATTGGAAGGGAGGCTATTAAGGATGACTTCTTGCTGGTCAAATCCTTGAGAGTCTCGGCAACTGTGACCTTCTATTGAGAACTCTTCCTCTCAAATATATCTATTAGTTCCCCTCTTGTAGTAGACATCCTCATGAGCGCATCTATTTGACCACCTCTACGTTCTTCTGAACCTCGAGTTATGTTAGCATTATAAAAGGAGAAACAATACACTAGAGAGAAGGATGAAGTGCCCCCTTATGAAATATCACCTGAGAATCCTCATCCAGAAAGAGATTTGGAGAAAATAAAATAATATTATTAATCTTGATCACAAAATCTCATACTAACATACTCGCCTACTGAAGGGAGATTAACTCATTACTCTTCTCTGCCTAAATAGTCGAAGAAAGGAACACCACATGGAACTCCTTTTGGGTGTCAACCGACAACATATAAGCCACCTTCCATTCGCCCAGATACAGTGTCCACCACAGATGCGTAGATCCCTACATCTGACTGAACAATAAATGGACCCAGTACACTGTCGAGGCCCGGATCAAATTGAATTCAAACTCAAGATTTTCCATCCATCTCTCTGTCTCTACATTTGAAACGCTACCCTCATACATTGCCAAAGCCTTCTATTGGAAGGAACACATCAAACTCTGCATATGATCATCTTCCTTATCCAGATCAACCCTATTTCGATCATCTAGATTGTCCTGTAAAACCTCTACTTCTTGACCCACATGCGGATGATGACTGGGGTCCATAGCTAAAAAGGAAAACCAAATGTTTCTTAATGCCGAGTAGTATGGAATCTTTTTATGGTTCATTTCAATTTATCTCTTTTATTCATTTTAACCATACTAAAACAAGAAAAATTAAAACAAGAACACAAGTCATTATGATTCATGTACCTTTACTAGGTCTCTACCATGCAATCGGGTCCATCTTAGTTGGTTGTTCAATAGGATTAGAGTATGTGCACTCAATCATGGAGGGCCGTAAAATCCTATGTTCTATCTGATCTCCCCAGCCTATGTCATGCACCTAGGTAAATTGGAACTATTACCATAACAACCCATGTAATCCTCACTATGACTAACCCCAAACATCATCTTATCCCTCAATGATAAGCTATGATACAAAATTTTCATGATCCCCTTCCTCCAATGATACCCCTCCTCAGCTAGCAATGAAGAAAGAGAGATAATGACCCCTGAGTCCTACCTCCAGTAGACCCTGGGATGGAAACTAGTAACAAGGGTGTACAAATCCTACAATATGGTAGGAATTACCCTTTTTAAGAAAACATGATTGGGAGATATGATGGATCATCTATAAAGAAACTCAAAGGCATATATAAAAGAAATCCCAAACCATCCCACATTCATGTTTAAAATGGAACTGATACAAATTCAAAATTCTCCTAGGTAAAATAAAAAGGTAAAGATAAACAGCAATATAGTAATTGTAAGGATTCGAGCTAGTAGGCTCTATAATGATCCGCGATGTCCCCATGGAAACCTAAAAATAGTTAATATATGTAGGGTGATAATACGTGTACACTCAGTAGGAAAACTAATGTATCCCGTGTACATGTTAACGGGCCACACTAATTCACCCATGAGAAAACAACAGAACCAAACAACACTTTAGTATGTACACTAACCACCCCAACCACACTGAGGCCCACTCACAAAATAATGAAATCCATGTAATATAATATAAAGAACATCAATGATAGGGTACCCCCGATCCACATTCCCACTAATTAACTGATCTCTCACTACAACAGAAAACATCCTAGAGCTCCCACCTCTTCCAAACATAACAAATGACAACCCACCCATACACACCTTGTCCTCACATACCACATCAAATTTATCACTCAGACACCAAGGCCACAAACCACATTGCATCAGTCCCGTAAACACTTGGGGCACAACCAAGTCACATCCTTCCTGCAAAACCCTGGGCCATAAACTAGACCTCATCCCAATGACACCTGGGAATTCCAAACACATCCCATCCAAAAGAAACCTAGGAATGCACAACACATCTCACCCTAAAGATACATGGGAAAGTACGAATGACCCACACACATATAGGAATCACAAACCACAACCTTCTCAAAGAATAATTGGTTATCACAAGCTGGAAGAGGGAGAATGAATGAGTGTGTGGCCAGGAAACCATCCTTCCACTGGGATGTTAGGGAACAACACCATCCCCCATGAATATGTGGGTGTTTGGAACATAGTGCTAAAATAGGGTTGGGTGTGTATAGAAAAAAGATAAAAATAAATTTATATATACATATATGATACCAAGAAAACATATCCAACCTATGGGTTCCCAAACAAACAACCAAGTCATAACACTGCCACCTATGCTACTACCATTAAATGCACAACACTAATCAACAAACCACAAAACCCATTTCACATTCCCAATAAAATTATTCAACCATTCTCATTCTTTATTAAACAATTAAATTATTCATTCTATCACTTTTAGGGAATCTAATAAGGACAACACACAATAAGAATCATAGTAAAAGTCATTCATGTCCATCCGAGGGATAAAAAGATTCAGTAAATTAACACACTTTACATTAAATACACATCAGACAATGATCCCCTAACTTGAGGGGAAACTCCGGGTGAAGCACTACCATCCTTCTTCAAATCCATCTCTCCCAATCCATATATGCACAACCACATCTAGTATCACATCAAAACAAAACCATATTGTATCCCTACTGCTCAACACTTTTCTCATCCTTCCCATAATCAATTATTCTCTCAATGTAATATTCCATTAAACCACCCAATCCATTCCTCATTACACAACTTTGTTCAAAACCGTTGAACCTCACAAACCATAATGATCCAAAAATGCATCACATCCCCACACATAACAAGGAAAAACACTTTCAATATTTAATAGAGAATCCCTTATCCAATTACACTAGATAGTTTAGGGGTTATCACAGAAACAACATGATCTAGGGGTATTCATTCATTACTAAAATATACGTAATTAACCAGTTTCTACTTAGTGTGATACAATAGGAACTCCAACCATAGAATAAAAAACAATAGATATAACCAGCAGAAACAAGGCCACCAACAAGAAGAATTTTCAGAAGGGGCGTTTAGACCATACAATAACAATATTACAATCAACATTGAAATGGTAAAAACATGTGGTTCAAATCCCATTTCCCCTTTCAATTTGATTAACCAGTTATTTATCTTTGATTTAAATAGGAAAAAAATATGATCTATAGATAAATAGAAGGAAAACCCCACACACATGATTCACAAATAAAAAGAAATGAGGGAATCCCTACATTAAGGAGTGTAAATGTTTATCCCACAAGAACAGATCTCAAAACGGACCTTCGATCACTTCTCCCAAAAGATCCGCATCCATATGAGGTTTCCTTCACACCATCGCATCAAATATAACTGAAGATAACCCCATTAGGAAAAGGGTAGAATAATATCCATAACTTATCATGAAGAGTGTGAGGGAAAATATAGATCAACCTAGAAGAAACTATAAGAATGGGGGAAGAACACACCTTAGATCGAAGATGGAATGTTATGTATCATATGAGAGAAGCTATAATCGATACATGGTGATGGAATCCTCAAAACATAATGAGGGGTATCCAAGTCACCTAGGGTTGATGGGGAGTCACTACAGCCTTAGGGTTTGACAAACTGAGTGGTTGGAAAAGGAATTAAATCATCACAACAGCTAGGTATTACATGACATGTAATACACTTTCAAATCACGTAATATCTCGAGGTTGGTTTTTTCCAAAGAACCCATATCCTCTAGATTTTTTTTTATTTTTCAAATCCCAAAACATTACACACATTAAAACACCCAAAAAAAACTATGAAACATAGTTTCACATCATGTATTCTAGTTACATGATGTGTGTATCCACCATCCTCCAACCTTTAGAAACTGAACTTACCCACACTCCCTCTGATCCTCCTATGAGGACATCCAATGACTAAAAATAACAATATAATAGGCATGTAAGGAACAAACCATTGCACAATCTATTGAAAATTATTTTTGAAATTTTTTATAAATCTATCTATATTTTTGATAAAAAAATATAAAATCATACCCCTTATCAAAATGCCTAATTGTGTAATCATAATTGACATATTAAAAAAAATAATATTTTATATGGAATTCCTAGTCATAATTATGAAATACCTCTAGTAATGTATCAATGATAATCATGACACATGGAATGATCTCAATAAGATGTACTCTAATCTCTACAGGTGAATTTATACTGAAAGATTTATCATAAACATCATATGTGTACCTAAACAATCTCTTTCTCCATGAAATAATGGTACCTATGAAAATTGAATATGGTAAAATATTATAGTCCATATCAACCATTCATGATTCTCTAAATAAGACCAAAATACTCAATTAATATATCACATGTCCTTCTTCTAACAACCATTTATATCATGTGTCCCTCATTCAAGTAGTTGACCACATTATATGGTTCTCAACTAAGAAGTAACATTTATTTCCTCTACCAGATTTCGTAGAGGGCCTATATTTCATAAAACATTATATGTGTTTATAAATTATATCCAGCTTCAACTCCAATGAATAAAATGATCAACATCATTCTCAAACCCCCTGATTAAATAAAACATAAGGTCTCTAAATGATAAATATCATTGTATGAAGGTTATAATGATATGTATCCCACTAATCATAGGTAATATGGATTGATATTAAGAATAAATTCATAATTATATTAATGATTTTATAATATTAAATGAGATAAAAATTTTTGGGTCAGTCCATGTAATAGAGATCCATATATAACCTTGTCATACTATACATTGTATCGCCTATAAATCCCTTTTTAATTAGTAATTGAATTTAATATAGATAATAAAAACATATCATTAAAAACTATAATACTCTATGTAGATCAATGACTAGGGTAAACTCGAAGTCATACCTTGTGGGCATGATATCATATTATTGATAATGAAATGTTTATTTTAATACAAATGAATGAATGACTAATAATGATGAATTTTTATTGATATTATTTTTTTATTTTTTACAATGTACATTAAAGAATTAATCCATTCCATTTTTCATATTATGATGGATTTTTATTATTATTAGGTATTTGAAATTTTATTGGATTTACTATGAAAATATCTTATTTATTGACTCTTATGTATTTAAAAAAAATGGATCATCTAAAAAATATAAACAATAATTTTATTGATTTATTTAGAAATTAAATGACTTTTTGAACATTATTGTGTTAAATATTCTATATGTGATGGATTATTTATCATTTTCTCCTTATGTTAGATGTAATACAAAAATTACTGATCTTGTTTATATGTATGATAACATTGAAAAATGGTATTTATTGGAAATGGATATTTAGATGTACATGGTGATATGTAATATATTCACTATGTGAAGATTTATATGTAATATATCAATGCTTTTGAAATCAATAGGAATGTCTAAAAATATGATATTTATAAATAGAGTAGAAATATAGGAATGTCTCAAATCATATATATCATCTTGAAATATGTTACATGTGAAGTAATCTAAAAATATTTTGACATTAAAAAATTTATGTATTTAATTATTTTTATTATTAATGTGAATACATATTAGAAGATTTCATAAAATATATTTTTTATTTGTATAAAGAATATATCATATGTGTCCTTCTATTAGTTTTTTCACATGAAAAAAGTTACATATTCGTTGGAGTGAAAATATATCTTATCTATAGTGTAAATTTGAATTTTATCAATAAAAATCTAGTTTTTTCAAATAGAATTTGCAAACATATCATGTAATACATAAATTGTATTATTAAAGTTTTTTTTAATGTATTTATTTTATATAAATTATTTTACATTATTAAATTTGAGCAGATTTATTAACACAGATTTTTATACAATGTAAATTTAGATAATCAGATGTCACACATCATGGAGGATTTGACCATAACACAATTAAAGATATCAATCTATATGAAGAAGAATAATTTTTCCAAAAGAATTTATTTATGATGAAATTCATCCATGGTGAATTTGAGTGCCAAAATTAGAGTGAAGGTCCCTATATTCCAAAAATTATGCTACACCGTGAAGGGTTCAAATGGGTTAGGACAAACGATTTATTAATTTTAACTACCATGACTAGTGGATTTTATATATGAATTAATTAATGTTTTAAAACACTATATGATGAATTTTTTAATTAATATTTAGAATGTAAAGAATAAGTATGTGATGGGAACATTTTAATGAACCATTAATTATTATACACGTGAATTCTAATTGACGAATTATTTGTACATGCATGATGGATCCACAAGATTGAAATAAAGACAACTACCTTCTTTGAATTATTTTCCCACCACTAAAATGAATATTCATAAATTATTAGAGTCTCAAATATATTATGAATAATCTATTATAATCACACTATAATTAAAGGTAAATTCAATTGATCCTATGAAAGAAGGAGAAACAGAGTTCATGTTTTTTTGGTGATGTATTTCATAACATGATGAAATTGTTACCTATTAGAAATGTAATATTATTCTCCATGAATTATGCTTTAATTTAAATTATTCAAATTGATTTTGGTATTTTATTGAATTTTTTTTATAATATAGAATGAAAATAACATCTAGTTCATTTTTTTGATTTTTTTTCAATCAATGTATTTAAGACAATTATTCTACCTTGAAATTTTATTTATAAATAAATTGTTTATATTTATAGTGGATTCAAATAGTTTTGATTTCATGATGGTAAATGAGTTATTTAATAACATACCTGGAAGGAAAAATAATCATAATAAGACCTAGTTATGATTATCAAGCTCAATTAATAATATTTGTTGAGGTCTTAGTGTGAACATTGTATAATTATAATAAAATAAAATTCTAATATTGATAAAAGGGTTTTTAATAATAAATACTAGATAACTACTAATTCATATAACCAAAATTCACACTTATTTTCCCAAAAATATAATTCTTAATTGTAATACTCACTATCCTAGTTTATTTTAATTAATTTTAATTTTTTACCTGTAGATTTTTCCATAATATTTCAAATATACAAATTTGAAATGATTTTCAAATGATGAAAAATAGATGTGATTGTTTTCAAAATTGTCTCCACATCCTTATGAGATATCCTTTGGGGATACTATAATATATTCATTAGGGATAAAATATTTGAGATTATTTCACAAAATTATAGACTAATATAAATTTGTAACAATTTTTGGTATTTATTTATGGTGATTAATGTTTTTCTGTATATATAAGAATCTAAATGTATCTCCAAAGAATATATTATACTTTTCAATCTATTACTAGTTTATTGGGTGATGTATTGATTATCCCATTACTCCAATAATACCAAAATAAGGAGAGAGAAATAATGACCCTAGAGTCATGCCTCATGTATTCCCCATGTTGTTGAATTGCACTGGGGGTTTAAAAATCTTATAAAATGGGATTCATTACACACTATAATATTATAATATTGGTGGTTATGGTGAATCATTGAAAACAAAAACCATGGAATAATATTAAAAGAGACAAAACAAATTCCCAACTATATAGGTTTAAATAGAACTATTATATATGAAGGTTTTGGGTGCAGTGGAAGAGTGTGGGTGGATGTGCCCACTTGGCGTTTTGTCATTAACAATGATCAATACGGGGTTAATACGATGATAAATGCCAGTCTCCACAGATCGAATCACAGAAATGGAAAAAGAAAAGGAATGTCTCAGAACCACAAAGTAGGATCGTTACAGGTCGATTATAATTAATTTAATCAATTGAAAAGAAATACCTTTTGGGTGTTCTTTCTTCGTTGATGTTCTTGATCACATTCCGATGTGATTCATTGTTGCATTGTAGAAGCCAAGTGTAGACTTCCTCTAGCAGTGATCCACACGTGTACCTCATATCTTGGGACGTCGCCAAAGGAGTCTCTCGGTACTAACATGGAGAAACCTTTGCTTGTGTTTTCTGCCTTAGATCATTTTGATCTGATGGAAGAGGATCTCTATCGGTCTTGAGAGAGTTCTTGGAGGAAGAGGTTCTTTTAGGCTTGAAATAATTCTCCAGAATTTTTGTGCACAATGATTCTCTTGTGTCTTGGAAAAGAGTTAGGGTTGTGAGGATATTTATAATCAGGTTTGAGGTTGTAGAGTTATAACAAAAAATAAACGCGTTACGCATTTTATTTATTTCATTGAATCTTATTTAAAACCCCCATGCCAAATAATTAATTCTGTGACATGCACCCACGCTGATTATAATAAATAAAATTTAAAACAATATTATATCCTCAAAATCCCAACTAGAAAAACTACATGGCATGTATTAATAAATACACGACATGTACTTGTTTTTCATTGAAAACTACATGGCGCGTACATTCAATGTACACGATGTGTATATCTTGTTTTCATTTATTCATTTCCTTTCCATAAATAAAACTACATGGCGTGTAATTATTAATACATGGTGTGTACTTGTTTTCCATGAAAAACTACATGGTGTGTAATCTGTAATACACGACGTGTATATCTTGTTTTTCATCTCCTTCTTCCTCCATCATTAAAAAAATTTAGGCTTCCTTTAATAATTAATTAAACCACATACGGGAATTATCTTTATTCTACTTGAGATACTTGAATACACTTAGTGTGTGACCCTCTAGGCCTCTTTCTCATTGGCATTAGGCGAGCTTGCCTAAAGTCCAAGATTACAGTCTAGCAACGGGTCAAGGTACCCAAGAGAAAGAAGTTGACGCCGCATTGACGTATCACCTCATACGAACACTTACTATGTAATTTAATCCCTTTGTCTCGATATCTCATCAAGAAGATTTAATGGCAGTTTCATAAACCTATATGCTTGATCAGTCATTCTTTGACTTCCTGAAATAAACTCGTTATTCACACCATGACCATGGAATTTAATGTGATAGTTCTGTTTCAATCAAAGGGCCGAGATATCAACTTCCATAAATGGAAGGGAAAAATCCTTCCTCGACCTATCCATTAACAACATGTCACTCGTGATGCACCCAACATACCCTACTTCCCAACAATTGTCTGTGTGATAGTTTTCGTCAGTAAATCTAAGTGCGCGAGTCATGACATGAGTTAATGATAATCTTCCAGTCTAAGGACCATTACACATGCTCGTAGATAGAAATTTCCGATGACACCAAGACATGCGGAATTGCTACTGGCAGGTCTGTTCTCATAATCTCCCATCTTGGAGATTACCAAGAGCGAACTCCATGAGAGAGAGTCTCGTTTTCTTACGAGTACTTGCACATGATGGTTTGTATACTATGTGTGCAATCATAGTATGTCATCCAACCATAGAAATTTATTTAAGAATATTGTTATATAATTTCAATGTTCTCATCATAGTGGGGATCTTCCATGACCTTATCAATGCAAAAAATATTCCAGTACATTATTATATTATAATCACGCAGAAGAATGAACAATATATAATAAGTGAACATTCATTTAATCAAAGTACAAAACAGTTGGTTCTCAGGACACCAACCCTTACAATATATAAAAATCCTCCAAAATTGAATACCAAAAAGAAATGTTAAAGTAATGAAACAGTAATTATACATGTTCCGAGGAAGTGATGTCCAACAAGGTATATGTAAACGTACTGGAAACCGGGAAGAAGCTTTATATACACAGGGTAAGCCTACATGTATAATCAGTAGGAAAACCAATGTCTCTCATGAAAATTTGAAAAAAGAATCCCAATGCACCCATGGGAAATCATTAGAACCAAACAAAACTTGTATATAATAAACTAACCAAACACATCCCCACTATGCCAGGCTCACAAAATAATGACTGAAAAGTAACATAATATAATAAAATGCATGTTCATAGAGGTTACCCCACACCACTTTCCTGCTAGTATTATTCTCCCACACCCCAATTCCATAAAAGATGAAACTCCCATCACATTGTTGTAACACACCACCCCAGAAGCATGGTAATATTACAACTCGCTTGAAGTCACTGGGGCCCACCGCCCCACAAGCATGGGAAAAAAATCTCATATAAATAAATATAGGTCACTATAAAACCACCACAATTACCAGAGTAATAGTGTATCATGAACATGTTTTACGTCAACCACATTCCCTCATCATACAATGCATGATCCCACCTAGAAGACGCCCCATAAGCATGATCAAATCTCACCTAAAACCCCCTGGCTATCACATCTCACCCATAAACATGAGGGATATAAAAACCACTATATAATTCACTAATAAAACTTCATCCATCACAATATGTAGAATAACTTCCTTTCATGTAAGAGAGAGTGGGAAAGAGAGGGTACCCGACCATTCATCATCCTCACCAGATGTCGGGAAAAACACACCCCCTGGTGACTATATGGGTGTTGGAATATAATTATAGACATGGATAGGTTTAATATAGTAACCACAAGAATATTAATGATATATATATATATATATATATATCCAAACACAACACTGACCTATGGGTTCTTAACCAAAAACTATCCAACTGACCACAAATTCTTCACTTTTACTGCCACCTATAAATGGGTAACACCACAAAATAATCCAAAAATAAAATTTCAAATTACTAACCAATTCCCACTATCACTTAAATTCATTTATTTATTTAGTATCAACCACATTTATCCTCAAGAAACATCATTTATTAATTCATTATCAATTTTCATTCCATTAACAAAACCAACCCAAGTCATTTCAATCAATATTAAGAAATTATTTATTCCATCACTACCCGGAAATCTAAAATAAAGAAACCATAACTTTTCTATTCCAAAATTGTGGCTAAAGAAACCACATAACCATAAAAAAATCACGTAAAAAAACCACCTTGTTTCCCCAAAATCATGGTAAAACAAACCACTTTGCGGCCCCAAAACAACACCCAACAAACCACATCACCACCTCAAAATAATAGCCAACAAAGAACCTCCTAAACCAAAAAGAATGACTAAGAAACCATCATACCCACATGTCACAAACAAAAATAAATTTACCAAAAGCCTAACCACACATCAAATCAATATCAATTTTATAGATTTAACAAGAAGGGGCAGTAATCACATTCAACATTATTTTAGAGGTTTTATCACAAACCATAATCATGGGGAAACCATTTTATTAATATAAGTGGTTATAAAATATAATTTTCAGTGGGATATAACAATAATCAAAATAGTAATAGAATTAAAAACACATATTAACAATTGAAAAAAAAAATCCACCAATAACCACTATTTTCAAAGGGGAATCAGGCCCGTAAAATCGACAATGTCAAAATAAAATAAAAGCTATAGATGCCAGTAAATCAAAATAATTTACACATTTTAATTAAAATTAATCCATTTTTTTATCATTCATTAATCGAAAAAAACTATAATTCAATTCAAAAGAATAGAAAACACCTCTTGTATGATACCTTATATTGATAAATGAGAGATTCGCTACCTCTAGTATGTTTTTCCAAATCTATGTGCACCACAAGACGATGAATAATGCATGGAAACCACAACCACACCATGGGATAATTAATAAACATAATACACAAAAAAGATCCATCAAAATGAATCACATCACAGAACCTAATAAAAAACACACCACTTGAGTGAATTTCCCAATGAACTACCTTTAAAACAAATAGATCAAAACGAGAAGAAGGAAGGATTGAAGAAAACCATGAGTAACAGGGTTCACCATGAATGAAAGTATGATGTTCATCCTTAGGGTTTGATAAAAGTCCTCCAGTGCTCCAAAACATATAACATCACTGCATCAAGGATTTAGATGACGTGTAGTCCCCTTTCATGTTGTGTAATCCCCAGGGTTAAGTTTATAAAAAAAAACTGGAAGCATTTCTAATATATAACTCTAAAAATTTACACATCAAGTAAATATATGTTAACCTAACTTCACAAGACATGAAACACACTTACATGGTGTGTAATCTTTATATTTCATGTATTCACCCTCCTTCCATCATTTATTTTCCAAACTCCTCCCGGGCCATTCTAGGAAAAATCCATGTACCGCTAATAACAATAATGGAAATATTACTGACCAAAAAGTCATGGACCATCAAATCACATTGCTCTCAAATTTTTCTCTACCTATGGAGTCCAAATACAAGTATAGTAGAAAAGGGTTCCAAACAACCACCCCTCGTGATGCCTCTCAATGTTCTCATCATACCTCAAACAGTACCACCAACCAAATAATCCAAAACAAGTTGGCCAAAAAAATATAACACAATATCATTACCACAAAACCACAATATTCTTCCCCTCACACAACCACACTACTACAAAACCACTATAAAATTGATATCATTCACCATCCCAAACACAAAAATCCAAAAATTACATCATCTAAGTAAAGATACTCTCTGATATGGGCGGTAATGTCTCTCCCACATTGGTTTAATCACATCAAAGTTATTTCATCTCTAATAGGAAGCATGTCCTACTATTTTCAAATATAAATAATTTATGACACATCATATGGGATGGGAGGAATTTCACTCTAGTTCCTCCCTCTCCCCCTCCATTCTTTTTCTCTCAACCTTGGCCCTCCTTTCCACACCTTATTGTCGGTGCTCGGTTCTTTCACCTTAGATGGTGTTCTTTATTCATGAAGGTGGGTGATCCTGATGAAGGGTTTGGTGTCGATGCCTTAGGCCACTGAAACCACATCTCTGACCCCCTCGATCCTATGTGTCTCTCCAGGTCAGATCTATCACGGAGGTTTCATATGGGCTTTGGGTCTGGCAGTTCGGCGACTGACGGTCCTCGCGCAGCCTGATTCGGCCTTCCATTGTGTTGATGTGCATTTATTTAAGGTTTTCTTCCCCATAACCAGTGATGATGGTTTGTTGGTATATTTTATATATGAATGCTCGATCATTGTTGCTTGTTTGGAGATGATTTTGATATGCATTTCTGGTTTTGGTGATGCACATTTCTGGATGTTGTGTTGACCGTCCATGATGAAGAGATAACTGTCCAATATTTTTTGTACTCTTCCTCTAGGATTCCACCATTATTTCCTAGTTGGATCTGTGTGGTGGTTTCTAAAGTGGGTTGGGATGTGAGTTTGAGAGGTCGTCCATGCTTCGGGTGGTGTCTCTCGTGGTGGCTTCTTCTCCATCCCCAGGTTCATCTGAATGGATCTACTATTTTTTGTTCATTTTGTCTTTACATTTCGTTTGATGACTGTTAATGGTGGTCGCCACTGGCATTTTCTACACTGATGTTGTGATGATGAGTTTTGGCTTGTTTGAAGGAGTTCTGTGATGATGGTCTGTGACGAAGGTTTGAATCAGTGATGGGATGAGGTCTGATTGGTTCTCACTGGTGTTTGGAGATGATTTAGGAAGTCTTTGATGAAGACAATAGTGTGTGATGATAGGACAACAACATAATGATGGTGGTGAGGTGACTTGGCTCTTAGATGGTGGGTTTCTTGGGTGGCATGCTTTGCCCGCGTTTTGTTATTTCCAATTTTTGAATTTGAATTTGAATTTTTTTATGTGGCTTTTGGGTCTGGTATGCTATGTAATGCTGTTTAATATGGATTATGTTTGAAATTGAAAATTGAAACAAGTGATTTCATGGGTGTATGACACATCATACATCAAAATCAATGGAAGACATCTCCTCTAATTAAATAAAATCCATAAGTAACATCATAATGAAAAAGGATCAATGTAAAACTCAAAACCACTCATGAAATGGGAAAAAATATAGGTATATCACTCCAATGTACTCTCCTCTAGGGAACCATGCCTCCAAAACACATGAAAAAAATGAATAGTCCATGCATTGAGCTCCTTTTCGTGGAAATCCCAGATCTCTACTGGACACTCAACAGACCTTGCATTGTCCTTGACTTCCAATATTGTATGGTTAATAACATGAGTTCCATCATGAATATAACAACAAAGATTACAATAATGGATGTTTTCATTGATCCCCTATATCCATGGTTGTAGTGCCAACCAATTTGGCACCTCACCAGCTAGTCCCAACCCCATAAAGGGACCAAGAAATTTAAGAGAATGCAAAATCTCTCTACCAAACCTCCACTGACACCATCATGGGGAAACCATCATGAACACCTTTTGTCTAACCTTTAACTCAACGTAAATCTTCCAATGTTCATAATAAGAATTGTTCTAGTCACTTTCTACATTAATCCACTCATGAAAAAGATGAAATTCTATGTTATACTTGACACAACATCGAGA
Organism: Viscum album; assembly: GCA_963277665.1. NCBI lineage: Eukaryota > Viridiplantae > Streptophyta > Magnoliopsida > Santalales > Viscaceae > Viscum > Viscum album. The sequence goes on from OY728135.1 coordinate 113,274,893, forward strand.
ACAAGAACATCTGCCTCCCCAACTTATTTCAAGCACAACATAGTACAATATAGCCTCTTGAATTAATGATCAAATGGATCCCTATAAATTGATGAGTAATAATTATAATTATATTCAATCTCAACAAAAGGAAAGTGTAATTCCAAATATCAACCAAGATCCATGAGACAAGCTTACTGCATATCCTCCCACGTATGGATGTTTTTATCCACCATCATATCTGTCTAAGTTTGGGAAGTAGTGATAAGGTGTAAATAAGTTACAAAAGAAAGTTGTAATCCACTAAAGAATCTAAGGGTAAAATCTGTGTCCCAATATGATATAATTGACCTAATAACACCTTATAACAGGAACACCACATCCACATTCTTTTTATCCATGTAATCCACTCTTCAAGAATCATTGATCGCTATGATGTTGGACAATTTCGTCAACTGATCAAAAAACAAAAATATAGAATCACAACCACACTATGATATAGGTAACCCTGTGAAATAATATATTTATATTTCATTATATTTCCCCATGGGATCATCCAATATCTGCAAAAAAACCTCCAAGAAAAAATTTTCTTGGCATTTGCCTATAAGATAAAAAATTTCATTACCACAAACTCTACCATATCTCTTTTTATAGCAGGCCACCAAAACTAAATCCCCAAGAAACAGTACATTATGGAAAATCTTGAGTGTACTTCCAAATATGATCTATGAAAATCATGAAGTACTCCCCCACACATTTCTATAAGAAAAAAACAATATCCCATTTAAAAAAATCTGGTTTGTACCATCTTATGACCATCCATCTAGAGCATCAGCCTGTCCAACAAGATTCTGAATCACCACTTACTCCATGTATTCCCAATCATAATCTTCTAAATGATACACTATAGAAGACTATAACATTATATGGATCAAGATAATGCTACCATCATCCACCATTTATGGTGGTCCACTGATGTATTAGATTTTGCTGAACCATTTTTGTTAATGAAACATTTTTTGGGTTCGAAACTCATATGATTTAGTGTATTTGTAGTTAATACTTATGGAATTTCATTCTGGGTAAAATAATGCAATGATATAATAATTGGGCACCATTATGTGGTGGACCTATGTTTTTCATTGATGGAGAAATCAAGTGTGGTTATTGTTCTTCTAGCATGTTGCTTATTCTATTTATTTAGATATCCTTTTAGTTTTCCTTGTTATAGCTCATGGGTTAATGGTGACCATATTTTACTAGGGATATCAGGATGATTTTTTTGGGTCCAATAAATATACTCTATTGTGGACCTTCATTATGATAGTGATGCTAGTTTATCTTACTTGAGATCTCTTTGCTGATCTATGCAGATATATTCTCTTATATGGTGTTAGCCTTTGTCATTTATGGTTTTGAAGTGAGGTTTTTTATACACATAGGGATAGAATTGAATTTTATATTAAAAATCCTCTTATGCTGATAATGTTTTTGTTCTTTGATATTAAATTTTTTCCCTTAATGATTAGAGGTTAATCATAAATAGATTGAAGATTACCCTCATGATAGTTTTGTTTCATATTTGTAAAATTGATTAGTTGTTTTGAGATCATTTGATTGGACGTGGATAGGCCATAGAAATGTACTTAGGTAGCTATGAAGATGTGGATTATTGATAGACCATAAACATGGTAGTGATGGATGTTGATTCGATGATCTCATTAATGGGAGATGCAATGTGTTGAAAATCTTATGTTACCATAAATAACATTCTTAGGGTACAAATTCATTCTATTTTCTTACATTATTGTTGATGGTTGAATAATTGATGTATCCTTAGAGAATTGAATCTTTTGGGAGTCATTGAAGACTTTTTTACATATTGTTCCTTGTGGGGGTTTTCCAAGGAGATGGATTTTTTCATGATGGTGACTATGTTTTCTTGTGAGTGAAACCTCATTAATATCATCATAGTTTTCATAAGAAAGGGATACTGGAATCACTGTTAGTTATACTCATTTTAGTAATGAGTTTGAGGATTGTGGAATTCTGTATGGTTGTTCATGGAGTGTCAATTGTTAAGCTAGTTATCATTTATTATAGGGAGGATGAAAAATATCAGATGGGTGTAAATTCAAGAATATAAATGTGGTGGGTTTGAACATCATCGATCTCATCATGTCAGGTATGAATGAGGTACTGAGATGGATATTTGAAGGTACTTCTCAGGTAAATATGTGATTAAGGGGGGATAGTAATACCCTCATTTTTATAAACAAATTTTTGTTATAATTTATATGTTCGTTAGGTGTAAACAAGAAATATATACAAAATTCTTACCCTAACACAGGGAATATCAATGAAATAACATTAACCATCATGTATAGAAAGGTATGGTGGTTTTTCTAGCACTACATAAAGTTTAAACATATATTTCAGAAGGGTTTATCAATTTTTATAAAGGTTGTTTAAGTGTACTTAAAGAGATATATAAATGTAACATACTCACACTAATATAGTGACCCTATAATTTTTAAATATTTTAGTACATGATTTCTATCATAAACATCAATTGATACAAACCAATGATCAAAATGGCCTATTTTCTTTGGAATACTAGGTTCAAAAGAAATCATAGTGAGACTATAAATAAAAAATCATTATATTATTCTCCATAATGAGCTCCTAAATTCATTCAATATAGTTGAAATTTTTGGGATAAATATGTGATATAATGAAAAAATAAGTGATCTAAAAAACCCATTAAAGGAAAAAAAGGAAAAGGTAGTATAATATTTGAGTCAAAAGTATAAAATTATATCATAAAAGAGAAATCTCATGAGTAATCACATGGGATAATTACATAAAAAATATGGAATCATAAGATCATATCATCATAAAAAATGTAGTAGGAACATGTATCATGTCATAAACATGATTAAAGGATAAATTACTTGACAATATCACAAAGGGGACAAAGTCCCATAAGAAATTATGTTTACTTCCTAATCCCATATATTAGTCCCCATGAGATTAAATAATTACCGAATGTAATATAGTTCTATCTAGGTACAACCATCATAACATGTTGATGATCTATGTGTTCCACAAAAAGCAAACTAAAAATAAGTCATAACCCAATGAATTTCCTGTAAAAATTAATGGTTTTCTGAATATTTTTTCATATCATAGTAATAAGAAAATTCATAGTGATGGAATTAGGTAGATTGACATAAGGAATATATTACCCCATCAAATTAGGGAAGAACAAGCTATTTATATATGTGATACACATATATAAATAATTTAAAAGAAATAAATATCATCTAAGGTTGTTTATTTTGATGAATTTTAATACTTTTTAAATGTTTAATAACATTCATGATGAAAATAGAATCTTTATATAAAATGTCTATTTTGAAAAACAAAAAAATAATAAAAAAATTGGAATCATTTTTTTTTGAAAATAACATTGAAATCATATAAGTTAGATTCTAAGAATTGAGTGGTCATGATGGTGGGTAGTTTTGTACACATAATATCAGTTAAAAAATATTCCTTTAGCAGAGATGTAAAATGTATAAAAAAGTACATCATTTGAAAAAAAACAAGAGGGGTCCATTGAAACCATTTGTAAAATGTCAGACATGGCTAAAAAATTATTTAATAAATCATTATAATGATTTGAAATCATTCTTGAATTTTTTTTAATAAAACATTGATATGTATAGGAATGGGATTTTAAATCAAAGAGGCAAATGATGTATAATTTCCTTAAAAAATAAATAAACTCTTATCATTTTGTAAACTTTTGAAACATAACCTCCATGAAGGAAATAACACCAAAATAATATTAAATATCATGAATATAAATATATTCATGATATAACATATCAAAATGGATTATATACACCACACAATTGGAATAAGTAGTTAATGTGACATGGGTGTCATAGATGTTAATGTGGGACGAGGATCCCTTACTTAGATTCCAAAATATGTACTGAATTTCCTTTATCTCATGTATAATAAAAATAGATATATTACATGTTCTATTATAAAATATTTCCATGTTTATCCACTTATAATTAATAAATTTATATCATTTATTTTAATGATATATTTAATTACATATTTAGTTATGCCCACGTTGGGTGTTTTGAGGACCCTCAGTAAATAATTTCAAATAGCATCGGCCAATTTACCATTGTCAAAGGGTTCATTGCTCCATAATCTCTAGAATAAAAATATTGAAATAATTATAACTTTTATAGATAAAGTATACTTTAAAATCATCCTTCAATTATGGTTATGAAGAATAAAATATGTTTAGATCTTATAGATGGTAGGGCTTACATAGGCATGAGTAGTGTTTCTGTTATTTAATGATCATGATGTTAAAAAGGGATGTGTTATTTTATTTCTACAAAATTACCTTATATTATAAGTAAAATATTCCATCTTTAAATAAACTTATATATTCCATGCATGTGATATGGTAATAAAAATGAATCACATCACTTTGTGAGGTGGTTGTCAGTCGTACACACGAACAATGTTATCATTTTTATATAGATTGTAATATAAGAAATTATAGGATATATTAAATTTTACAGAATTATTAATATGCCAGGAAAATATTATATAAAAAATAATTCCATCATCATGGATATTCATGATAGGCAATGAAGAAAAATGAATTACATCGATTCATAAACAATGATTTTGTTTCCCATTTGATGGAATTGGAGATAGATTTAGGTTATCAAATTAACATAATAAAAGTTAAGTATAGTATAGATTCTAATGATATTATATCAGAATTATTGATTACCATTTTAGGGATGTGGATGAGGAAATCAATCAAAATGCTCTATTTAGATTTTCACTACTTCTTTTGACCACCTCATTAGGGTTATACATGAAGGCTTCCTAGGTTAGATTTTTTATACAAAAATGGATTTAATGATGTGGGGAGGTAAGTAATGAATTCATTTGAGTATTTCATGGACAAACCAAAAGGCTTTTTATGAGTGAAAATGGGTGGATATGAGAGACCCTTTTATAATGGAGGAGGAATGTCATTTTTGTAAATACCCTAAACTCTTCAATAATGGGAATTCACTCCCATTCCAATGGCCTAAAAAATAAAATAAAAATTCATTGGATCAGATATAAAGCTCATAAAAACCTACACAATTTATAATAAACTTTTTTTAAAAAATTTATCACTTTTACCTCTACGGTTACTCACATTTACATTTTCCATTTTTTACCCATGATAACTAGTTTTTTCCCATTTGTACACTTCATTTCCACCAATAAATTAAGTTCATATTATTATATGATATAGATCAAACTGATTACAAATAGTTAATAAGTTTTATCCAATTTAAGTTTTATAATTTACATAATTTATTTTAAAATAAAACCCATATGAATGAAAAAACCAGTTTTCTAGAAATGCATTTTTCAAGGAGAGGATGGTCTTATATTAAATGTATGAATAGAAATAATAATTAAATAAACATAAATTAATTAATATAGAAGTATAATTTTTACATTTAATTTATTGTATTCCTCACTTTGGGCTATCTTAATTAAATAATATTGAGATATATTATGCACTTTAAAGCAGTTTTATGAAAATAATTGTTTTTAGGCACACAAATAAACTTATAAAAAAATTCAATATAAAGATTATTTAAATGAAATTTATTGTATTAAATAAAAATAAACAATAAATAATTTATTTTTAAATTAAATTAAATGAATAATGGTATGTTTAAATTACATAGATTTCTTAAATAAATTAAACATTTTACATAATGTTTTTTATTTTTAACTATTTGTTGAAATAAATATTTTCTGAAAAATCCCCATATTTTCCACTATGATAATTTTTACATGTTTATTTCAAAATTTAATTTAATTTTAACCAAATAATTTTTTAAATGTGTAAAAAATTAAATATATTATTTTTTGACGAAAATTAGTAAAAGGAAATTTTTAAGAAAATGTATTTTTGATGAATAAAATAATTTTCATTAAAACTGAATATGAGTTTATAAGTAAATTTTTTATAGTAATACCTTTATATACATTTCAAAATGTATTTAATAGTATCCATACCGACTATTTTGAGGTCTAGGTTATAACAGTCTTATTTAAATAATAATATTTTATGGATTTTTAGTTTCACTAATGTCAGTCATATACGCTATCAAATGTAATATTATTATCCTAAAATCACATGTTATTACATTCTACCTCCATTAAATAAATCACATCCTCTCTTTTTTTCTTGTCCTTGCTAATCAATGGTATTCCATTTGAATTTTCAATTATGGAAGACTTGCATTGTAAAAAGTGACTATAAACCATCCTCTTCAAATGAGGGAAATGTAAATATGACGGTCATTACATAAATTGGTTTCCATGTATAAGAAAATTAGGATGAAGTGAAAACATTTAAAATAAATAAAAGTGCAAATAATTATTGATAGTGAAAGAGATCATTAATCATAAGAAAGTGAATGATCAAGAGAAAATAAACAACCAGAAAACCATAAACCAACGAGGCGTGAAAAATTACATTAGTTCATCAGAAATAAAGATAAAAGGATAATTTTTTTTTCAAGATCCTTTTCTTAGATTTTGAGGATTCTTTCTCCATATATACTAAAAAATGTAAATATAATATTTTATAATATATAATTTCATCATTTAATTATTTTTCACATTAATATCATCTTTTACTCCAAGTGATATAAATAAAAAATGAATTATTAATTCCAAAATAACTAAATTTATCATATAAAATATCACATAATTCCGAAAATTATATCAATATATTCCTCTTATCATTAGGAAATTATGAAAACCAAAAATTTTTATTGTAAGGTATTATATTTCCCAAAATTAATACACAATTAAGTTAATCTCAAAATATATAGTTCAACATAAATTTTTCCATTTATAAATAACCCTATATCCCAAATAACATCAATATCCAATTATTTAATTCTGTTATTCCTAGATAAAATTTCATTTTCAATCACAGGTTATTCCTATTGATTAAATATTCTTGAATAAAGTGAAACCTTTCCCAAAATATCATTAATTACTTCCAAATAAATTAAATACAAAAGATTGATTCCAAAAATATTTTTCCCAAAATCATCTTAGTATGTTTACATAAAATCACTTAAGTAAAAACAATGTCATACAGACTATTACATGACTTAGTCTAGTGGTAGGTGATACACTCTTATCAACCTTCAGATTTGGGTTCAATCCATCTGGCCTAGCTAGATGTGATGGGTTGTCACCATACTAAAGGGTTGTGTTTTTTCAAAAACAATGAAAAAAAGTGATAATCATATTTATATTTCACTGAGGTCCTATAACACTCCCAAAAATATGATGAACATCTTAAAAAATGAAAATGGTCATCAAATAACCCCTTTTGTTTATAATTTTCAAACCAAATCATCTTTTTCCACAAAATAGAATAATTAAAATTTACTATAATTACCTCAACATCAAGCACATATCAATGATTTTCTTTTCCCCAATAATTTTTTTCATAAAATATTATATTTCCATTAAATCACATTTCTTGTAAATTATTACCATTCAATGTACTCTTAAAAATAAATTTAGAAAATTATTACAGAACAGTCCATAGAAATTTATAATTATTGTAACCAAAATACTATATATATATAAATACTTCACAACATGATTATTGAGTTAAAAAAAAAAAATTAAAACATTATTCATCAATTAATATCATAACATAATCCCTTAGGAATGATTCATAGGATTATGGAATTAACTTTAATAACGAACAATTTCCCCATATCGAGGAATTCGAGATAATATTTCTCCATAAGATAGACATTATTTCCCAGTATCTTGATTATAAAACTATTCATTTTTAATTTAAAATTAAATTCTTTGAGACCTCAATTTTAAAAAATAAAGCATTATCAAATTTCATTAAGGAATTTTACAAGGTTCCTCTTCCCACACTTTTGACATATAGGAAATTGAATCATCATTTATTTATCACCTTCCACACATGAACATCTATGGGACATCATCCGTATCTTCTTTGATGTTCTTGAAAATGAAACTATGATCCAGTTGTTAATCATAATTTGAGATAGCTCATTTTGGATGATCACAGGATCTCTAACTTCTATTTCCATTGGGTAAGGAATATCTTTATGAAAATCATTATATTCGACATCATATTGGTTTTTAAAATTATATTTCATATTTCCCACTATAGACTAAAAGAAAAAAGTAGACAATATTAGAATGTATTGTCATACAAAATGGGAATCTTATAATCCTAGAAGCTATAACATATAAATATAGGTATAAACTGACATATGAGACTATATTTTTGAATCTATTTTATCCATGATAATCTTTCTTATTTGATATTATTACCAAACCATTTCATGGAGTCCTTTATAATGGTTCATTAAGAGTTTATTAATTTAAAAATCATATACCCTCGGAGTGTCAAACCAGGTGTGAATCAAAGCCCATTTTCATATATTAGGTGATGATGGATGAGTTATTTTTGGGTAATTAAACCTATGTAAAACTATTTTAGAGCCACATCCACCGGTGGTAAGCATGTAGTGCAGTAAGTTTTTGGAAACTACTCACTATATACTTTACTATATCTCTTGGTTATTTTCTTATACTACAACTTATCCTTAGACATATCCTAACTATTCTATCAAATTTTTTCTTATGTCATATTCCAATGATAAATAATTTTATAATTTAATACCAACTATAGTGACCCAAGATATTATACACATATTGTTAAATGATTTTTAATATAAATATACCTCAATACAGACCAATTAATGATAATGTCAAGATTATTTGGAATACTTTGATCATAATCCATCAATGTGAAACTATAAATAAAACATCTATGTTTTATTCTCAATAATGAGATCCTAAATACTCTCAAGCTTGTAAAATTGCATGGAATAACCTGGGGTAACATAGTAAAATGGTTGACTTAAAAATCCTAGTAATGAAAAAACATGATAACAAGGCATAAAATTTGATGAAAAAGGATAAAATGATATCATAAAAAAGAAGTCTCAAGAGTAATCCAATGGGATCATAACATAAGGAACATTATATCATATAATTATAGAATCATAGGAAATGTTATCGAAATATACCACATGACATAAACATGAGTGAAGGATAACTTCTATGATAATATAATATGGTGTAAAAATACTTATAACTAATTTGGTTTACTCCATAATCCCATACATAATTCCTCATGTGTCAAAATATTTACCCAATGTATTGGACCACTTTCTGGGAACACCAATCATAAAATGTTCACGGTTTATTTTTTCAACAAAAAGAAAATAATTATTAATGAATAAACATAATAATTTTAAATGGAAATAAATGGGTAGCATAATATTTTTTGATATTAATTTAAATAGAAAATTCATAATGAATTCTTCTAGAAGATGAACATAATCTATGTATTACCTCATAAAAGTATGGGAGAATAATCTAGTTATATAATTGAGAGACCTATAAATATAATTTAGCTCAAATATTTGACATCAAATTTTATTTTAATTGATGAATATAAATACTTTTAAAATTAATAAAACCATTCATGAGGAAAATATCATTTTCATGTTGAAAATCACATTCAAAAAAATAAAAATTGAATGAATATTATGGAAATATATATATATGAAAATTAAAATGGAAATTACAAGGGATGTTTAAAAGAATTGAATTTTCATGATGGATGGTGACTCAATACATATTGTATTAGTTAAAAAATCATTCCACTCACACTATTCTAAAAACGTTAAAATGTACCTCTTTCGTAAAATGAGAAGACATTTCAATTTAAACCATTTTTTTAAATTCAAAAATAGAAAAAAAAATCATTTTTAGAATTATAAAGAACTATTATTGACATTATTTAGAAAAATATTGAAATTTTAGAGATAGGGTTTTCGATCGAAGGGGGAAAGGGTTTTTTGACCAAATAAAGTAATGAATTAGATTTTCCATGAAAAAAATATACTCTTACTATTTTGGTAACATTTGAAACAAAACCCCCATAAAATAAATAAATTCCAATGAAAATTAAAAATATTTATCATACATATATTTATGAAATAAAATATCAATGGAGGATTATTTAAACAAAAAAATGGACTAAGTGGTTAATATGGGATATGTCTCATGAATGTAAAAGTTAGACGAGGAGCCCATAACTCATGTTAAGACAAGGTCACACATATACTTTATATCCTATATAATAAATTTATATAAAATAAGTTTTTCCTATGAACCTTTTTTAGGATTAATCACTTCTACATAATCCTTTTAATTCATTTATTTTAATAACACATTTAGTTAAGTGTTATGTTTTGTCCAAGGTGGGTGTTTTGAGGATTCTTAGTTTATATTTACAAAAATTAATATGACAAAACTGCTTTTATTACAAACTTAAACATGATTTATTACATAAACTATTCACTTGATACAACATGGAAGATCGAGAGGTCTAGTTTCTTTGGGGCTTAGGATCATTACATAAAAACTTAAAACATGATATACAACATCTTTATTGAAAACTTTCTTTACATGACCACTACATTCTCTCGTACTTAGCATTGCATGGGATAACCTGAGGACATGCATAAGAAAAGGGTGATCTATAAAGCCCAATAAGGGAATAAACATGGAATACATGATAAGTACAATACATGTTATACAATAGTCATATCAATATATCACAAGAGAAATATGGACATAAAGGCATGATAATGCATGATAATTATAACATGGAAATGTGGTAACAACACTTAACATAGAATTAGCATGAGCCAAGGCCCATTGAACATAAAGCATGAGTCAATCCTCATTGCACGTGAATCACAAGTAAACCCTCATTTCACTTGAATTAGTATGAGTCAACACTCATTGTACATGACGTATCATGATACTACACTTTACCCAATGCATTGGAGTGCTATAAGGGTGCACCCTTCTTAAACAATTCATTTCATGCATAAGTGCGCCACATGGATCATAAAACATGGATTCATAAAACATAATCATTTATTACACGACAAAGGAATGTGGAATGAAACTTTATAATCAATAAGTAAATTTTCTTGAAGGTGAATACCCTTGATGGAGAAATGGGCATGGTATTCACTACACCATGGCATTGGCTTATAAAATCAGTGCAATTTCGGCAGCGTAACGACGTGATATAAGAATTCACAAAAAAAGGTTGATGAGAGAGAAAGGGGCGTCTAATCATATCTACATGAAATGGAAAGTAAGGGGGGTTATATCAATACATGACCCAAAAATTGTAATGGAATTTAGATTCATGATACAAAAGTATTGCTTGAATGTAAATGAGGAGAGAAAAGTTCCTTTCGGAATTTTGGCATAGTAACGGGTGTACATGGGAGGCATTTAATGAGAGAGAAAGGGGTCTCCCATCATTCAAAAATTAATAGGGAAGTGTGGGGGAGGTGTGAAACCATACCCCAGCATTTATAATTGAAATTAAAAGGGCATAACAATATTAATAAAATTGGACAAAAAGTGAAAGGAAGAAAAACCCTTACTTGGAAGTGTGCTTCCAAAGGCTTGAGAGAGGCTTGAGAGAGGCTTGAGAGATGCTTCTTGGGAGATTGGGGCACCTTGGGAGGATTATAGAGATATTAGGGAAGTGGTTTGACGAACTCCAAAGGCTTTGAGTGTGGAGAAAGTGAGAGCTTGGGTGGGTTTATATAGGAAAGGTAAGTGAATTCTTTATTATTTAGGTTTGGGACCCCATACATTAAACTAATCCAAACCACAAATCAGCTCATGGTTTTTGAACATGGTTTTTGGAAAATGGGAGAGGAAAAAAATATTTTATAAGGCCAAAGTCTGAACATCTTAAAATAATGGGGTTGCTTATGTGGAGGTGAGTCACACTCCCATGGAAAATAATTTAAAAAGACAAGATGTTTAATAAGTCTTGAGGGGTCCATTAATGCTTTGTAAAATAAGTCAAACAAACCCAAAAATCACATTACATTAATGGTAAAAAATATATTGGCCAAACATAAAGCTTATCGTATTTTATTACATCACTATTGGGTCATTATGATGTCATAAAACACATTATATATTTTAAACGGTATTTAATTTTTTCCCAAAAGTTTGACTGTCTCAGAAAATTATAAAAAATTCACCATTGGATAATTTCGACATCCTGATTCCAGAAATAACATTTATTTTATCTAAATAATTTTCTAAATATGTTAATTTCCCTTTTAAAATAAGAACCGACATTTATCGAAAATTCACAGGGTTTGACAAAAATGGATTTCAAATCTTAATAAAAAATACAATTGCATTCATAAAATTATAAGATCATTTATATTTAATAAAAATTAATTTAATAATAATAACAATATTTTATTAAAGTATTATTTAATTCAAAAATCCATTAATTCATCAGAATAGTTTTCTTATTTGAATATTAACTAAAAAAATACTATTTTTTCTTTAAAAAAACACTTTACAAAGTGTTAATAATGACAAGAAAGTATATTCATTATTATATACAAAAAATAATATACATGAACATAGTACAAGCAATTTGTTACATAACCCCTTAAAACAGCCGGATAAGACCTAAGGGTAAGGTGTGCGATGGTGACAGGCTCTTGGGGTGGCTCAGATATCATCGCTCGAGTGGTAATCTCTATCAACTTCCACTTTTCCTATAGATGGTCCTGTTTGAGCTTGACATGATGAAGCTCATCTTGGTATTGGTCAAGAGAGAAGCCCAAAGATGCCACCTCTTTTCCGAGCTCTGACAAATGGGCTTCGTATGATGCAATTCTACTGGATAAGGCCATCGCTTCCTTTGTCGGAGTAAATTGGGTTTATTAAATCACTATATTTATACTAATTATGTGATAAATATTCAATGACTATAAAAGAAACAGTCACAATTATTAACATAAAACAAAAGAATCTGACATTTTATATAAACATTTTACATAAAGAGACATTTAATTAGATCAAGAGGGATTTCCATTAATGAAACTTTGGGTCGTTACAATATTCCCCTCTTAAGAAATTTCACCCTCGAAATTTCATTTTCCCACACTAAAACAGATGTGGGTAACTCATCTTCATAATTTAATTCGATTCCCAAGTCACTTCTTCAAACTTGTGGTTTTTCCACAACACCTTGACGAGGGGCATTGTCTTATTTCGTAGAACTTTTTCTCTAAGATCTAAGATCTTCACTGGTTTCTCCTCATAAGAAATATCATCCTCTAACTGTACCACATCAGAAGAGAGTACATGTGAAGGGTTCAATATGTACTTCCATAAGAGGGATACATGAAAGACATCATGTACTTTTTCCATGGTAGGTGGAAGTGCTAGTCGATAGGCCACAACCCCGACACGATCAAGAATCTCGAAGGGGCCGATGTACCTTGGACTTAACTTCCCTTTATTTCCAAAACTCATGAAATTATTCCACGGATATATGCATAGAAAAACCATGTCCCCAACTTTAAACTCAAGGTCTCATTTATGGTTATCTATATAACTATTCAGTCAACTCTGGGATTCCTTGATATGCTGCTGAATGGTTTTCACTTTCTCCACAATTTCCTCGACCATTTCCGGTCCAAGTAGCTTACATTCACCAACCTCATCCCAACACGCCGGTGTTCTGCACCTTTTCCCATAAAGGGCTTCATATGGTGCCATTTGGATACTCGAGTGGAAACTATTATTATAAGAGAACTAAACTAGAGGAACATGTTGATCACATCCTCCTTTAAAGTCCATTCAACACACTCTCAACATGTCCTCAAGTGTTTGGATAGTTCGCTCAGATTGGCTATCAGTTTGAGGATGATAGGCCGTACTGAAGTTTAGTTCAGTATCCAGAGCATATTAAGGAATCTTCCAAAACTTATAGGTGAATCTTGGATCTCGGTCAGACACAATAGATAGTGGTACTCTATCTAGCCATACCACTTCCCTGATATATATCCGTGCCAGTTGATCCAATGAGAAATCCTACCGAATAGTAATGAAGTGTGCAGTCTTTGTAAGATGATCCACCACAACCCAGATTGCATTGTTGCCTTTGGATGTCCTCGGAAGTACATTGAAAAAGTCCATGGTGATGTTCTCTCATTTCCATTCTGGTATGGTAAATGGTTGCATCATCCCCTTAGACTTCTGCCTCTCTGCCTTCACTTTTTGGCACACCAGGCACTTTGATGTATATACAACGATATCCTTCTTCATATTATCCCACAAAACATTTTCTCGGAGATCTCGATAAATCTTTGTGCTCCCTAGGTGAATAGAGAAATTTGAACTATGTGCATTATCCAAAAGTTCCTTCTTCAGCTCCAGAATTGATGGAACATATAGTCTTTTCCCAAATCGCACAATTCCTTCTTCATTAACATTAAACTCCAAGGATTTCCCTTTTTCGATAGCTTCTAATTTTTCCTGAATTCCCACATCATCCTTTTCAGCATCCTTTAACCTTTCTAAAAGAGATGGTTGAGCAATCATTTGTGAAAGGATTAATGATGTTCTCTTCTTTATGATTCCCATGTCCATCTTCGTCAAGTCTAAGAATATTGGATCCTTCTCAATTCTCATCATTGATAGAATCGCTGGATCCTTTCTACTTTGGGCATCTGCCACCTTGTTCGCTTTCCCAGGGTGGTAATGTATTGAACAGTCATAATCCTTGATGAGCTCTATCCATATTCTCTGGCGCATATTAATCTCTCTATGTGTGAATATATATTTAAGACTCTTGTGGTCAGTATATATCTCACATTTCTCCCCATAGAGATAATGCTGCCAGATTTTCAAGGAAAAGATCACCGCCGCCAACTCCAGATCATGCGTTGGATAGTTTCGCTCATGTATTTTCAACTTCCATGAGGCATAGGGTATCACTTTATCATTCTGCATCAGCACACAGCCTAATCCCTTATTTACAGCATCACTGAATACCACAAAAGGTTCCCCACTTGTGGGTAAAGTGAGCACGAGCACAGTGATAAGCCTCCTTTTCCACTCCTTGAAGCTTTCTTCGCATTCATCACTCCAGGAAAACTTTATTACCTTTCGATTTATCTTGGTAAGAGGGTTGGAAAATTGTGAGAAATTTCTCAAAAATCGTTGATAATATCCAGCTAACCCCAAGAAGCTACGGATATCCGTTAATGGTGTTGGCCTCGACCATCCCTCAATTGCATCTATTTTGGAGGGATACATAGATATAAAATTGCTTGTGATGATATGGCCCAAGAATGAGACCTCCTTCAACCAGAACTCACACTTTCTTTACTTTTCATAGAGCTTCTCCTTGCACAAAGTCTCTAGTACAGTTCTTAAATGCTCCTCGTGATCCTCCTTGGCTTTGGAGTATATTAGAATATCATCTATAAAGACTACCACAAATTTGTCTAGGTAATCTCTAAAGACTCTATTCATCAAGTCCATGAAGATTGCTGGAGCATTGGTGAGTCCGAAAGGAATTACTATGAATTCATAGTGCCCATATCTTGTACGAAAAGCAGTCTTGGGGACATCTTCTTTATTCACCCTTACTTGATAATATCCCAACCGCAAATCTACCTTAGAGAAGTATTGTGATCT
Source organism: Viscum album (assembly GCA_963277665.1). Classification (NCBI taxonomy): domain Eukaryota; kingdom Viridiplantae; phylum Streptophyta; class Magnoliopsida; order Santalales; family Viscaceae; genus Viscum; species Viscum album. Next base: position 113,290,634 of record OY728135.1, read on the forward strand.
ACGCAGCTGATCAAGCAAGTCATCGATCTGTGGAAGAGGATACTTTTTCTTTATCATGATTTTTTTAAGTTCACACTAATCGATGCAAAGACGCATTGACCCATCCTTCTTCTTGACAAAGAGGATTGGTGCACCCTAGGGTGAAGCACTTGGGTGCATAAACCCTTTATCCAGATTCTCTTGTATTTGTTTCTTCATCTCTTCAATCTCAACGATAGACATTCTATATGGATTCTTGTATATTGGTAGTTCCCCAGGTATGAGTTCAATTGAGAATTCAACGCATCTTCTAGGAGGGAGACCAGGCAGTTCCTTGGGAAACACTTCACCGAATTCCCTCACAATAGGCATTTCTTCAAGGATGGTTTCTTCCTCGGACTCAATCATCTGAGCCAGATACGCATTCTCATAGGAAAGTAATATCCATGCTTGATATGATGGAGGTAAAGGATATTCATCTTCCTCATTACACTTGTAAAGAATTGAGGGTTGATTCTCCATATGGAGTGTGATTTACCTCTCCCGACAATTTATGTTGGCTCTATATAAGGAAAGATAATCCATGCCAAGAATTGCATCAAATTACACTAGACAGAGTATGATGAGGTTCACTGGGAAATTCAATCCATAGATTATGACAGGGGAGGAGTTATATTCATGGGATGCAATGATTTTCCCACTTTCCGTACTCACCGACATTTTCACTTCCATGATTTGTGGTGGTGCTGGGATTGTTCTACTAAACTTTCGAGATATAAAAGAATGTGTAGAACCTGAATCAAAAAGTATGTTCTATATTCTTGAATGAATAACTAGCATACCTGTCACCACTTCATTGTCGAGGTTCACTTCGGTATAAGTGATGGAAAAATCTCTTCCTTGCTACCTTGGAGGTTGTTGGTTGCCTCCGAAAACCCTTGGATTAGGGCACTGATTTGTAAAATTTCCTAGTTATTTGTATTTGTAGCAATGAACAATGCGTTGAGGTTCGAACAGAGCATTCCTCTCCTCTTTCATAGCCGCGGGTCTTTCTTGCCAATAGTTAACAGCTTGGTGCCGTTCTCTTCCACACCTAAAGCATTTCCTCGTCACCTTGAGGCAATTTCCAGGATGCTTATTTCTACACTTTTGGAAAGTGGGGTGCTGGATCTTCTTAGCACCGTTGGATTTATCCATTAGAATACTATCATTGAAGTCCACCTTATGCTTCTTGTCCCCATGATACCCCTCTGATTCCCCGATCTCCATTTCTACCTTGAGGTCACATCAGACAATCTCCTCATAGCTGTCAAATTCACAGATTGCTAATGCTTTCTGTAGGCTAGGCTTCATCCCACCAAAGAAGCGGTCAACTTTGCATTCAGGGGTAACGATAAAGCCAAAAGTGTATCGTGCCAGCTTTGTAAATTTTACCTCATATGCTCCAACATATTCTTCATCTTTTTTATTGAGGGAAAGAAAGTCCCTTTCCATCTTAAGCCTGAGGGTGCACGAAAAATATTTATCGAAAAACATCTTCTGAAAATCCTTCCATTCCAACGCCTTGATCTCTTCCTTAGGCTTCGTATTTTTGATCAACGTCCACCATTGATCAGCTTCACCCTCTATACGATAAGACACCAGGAGAACCTTCTCTTGTTCATAACATTGAAGGATGGAGAAGATCTTTTTAATGGAGTTGATCCATTGTTCAGCGATCATGGGATCAGATGATCCACTAAAAGTAGGAGACCTTTGTCTCATGAAGCTCTCAATGTCTACGTGTTCTTTCTTACGGGGGGTTGAACGTTTATCTTAAACCATGTTTCTATTCAAATCTTGAGTTAGGTGAGAGAGAAGCGTGACAAAGTTCGCAATTCCTACTCCCATTGGATCAGGCATCTCATTAGTACCATCATCACACTAATCTTCACATCGGTTGTCAGCCCGTGTCCTCCTATTACTGGCCATTAGCTGGAATAAAAGGAATGTTAGGGGTAACAAATAAAGGTTAATCCAAAGAAAAAAGTTGATGACTTATAAATAAACTTTTATATCTTTAACTCATGAGTCTATAGGCTTCAATCTAGGCTTTTCATGATCTACTTTCTAACATATATTCTTAGGGGATTTTTTTAATTCCCTTAATAAGGGTTCATACTAATCTTTTGAATTTATCAAAACATATCCCCCGGGAGTGTCGTAACCATGAGTGCAGCAGGGCCCGTTGTCGTGCACCAGTTCCTGTTCGAGTCCAGCTCAAAGCGGTGTTTTCGGGTTTTACCCCGAGGATACATTTGTACCAGAGCTACCTATACCTGATCGTATCCAGACAGGGATGCATTTTATTGATAGCCCACTTACTCAATACTCACCAAAACATAGGGACGTTTTTTTTGTACTTAGTCTTGTATCTAAGGCATTACTAGGGTTTTCTAATACTAATCCCAAAAATAACTAAACCTATTATCTGATACCAACTATGACAACCCTGCTTTTATTACAAACTTAAATATGATTTATTACATAAACTATTCACTTGATACAACATGGAAGATTGAGAGGTCTAGTGTCTTTGGGGATTAGGATCATTACATAACACTTAAAACATTAAATATAACATCTTTATTGAAAACTTTCTTTACATGACCACTACATTCCCTCGTACTTAGCATTGCATGGGATAACCTGAGGACATGAATTAGAAAAGGGTGAGATATAAATCCTAGTAAGGGAATAAACATGGAATACATGAGGATTAAAATACATGTTATACAATAGGAATATCAATAGAGCGCAAGAGAAACAAGGACATAAAGACATGATAAAGCATGATAATCATAACATGGAAATGTGGTAACAACACTTAACATGGAATTAGCATGAGCCAAGACCCATTGCACATGAAGCATGAGTAAATCCTCATTGCACATGAATCACGAGTAAAACCTGGTTGCACTTGAATTATCATGAGTCAACAATCATTGCACATGATGTATCATAATACTACACTTTACCTAATGCATTGGAGCGCTATAAGGGCACACCCTTCTTAAACATTTCATTTCATGCTTAAGTGTGCCACATGGATCATAAAACATGGATTCATAAAACATAATCATTTATTCCATGAAAAAGGAATGTGGAATAAAAATTTATAATAAATAATTAAATGTTCATGAAGTTTAATACCCTTGATGGAGAAATGGGCATGGTATTCACTACACAATGGCATTGGCTTAGAAAATCGGTGCAATTTCGGCAGCGTAACGACGTGATATAAGAATTCATAAAAAAAGGTTGATGAGAGAGAAATGAGTGTCTCATAATATCTATTTTAAATGGATAGTAAGAGGGTCATATAGATACATTTCCCAACAATTGTAATGGAATTTAGATTCATGATACAAAAGTATTGCTTGAATGTAAATGAGGAGAGAGAAGTTCTTTTCGGAATTTCGGCATAGTAACGGGTGTACATGGGAGGAATTTAATGAGAGTTAAAGGAGTATCCCATAATTCATAAAATAAGAGGGAAGTATGGGGGAGGTGTGAAACCATACCCCAGTATTTATAATTGAAATTAAAAGGGCATAACCATATTAAGAAAATTGGACAAAAAGTGAAAGGAAGAAAAACCCTTACTTGGAATTGTGATTCCAAAGGCCTGAGAAAGGCTTGAGAGAGGCTTCTTGGGATCTTGGGGCATATTTGGAGGATTATAGAGAGATTAGGGAAGAGTTTGGACGAACTCCAAAGGCTTTGAGTGAGGAGTAAGTGGGAGCTTGGGTGGGTTTATATAAAAAAGGTGAGTGAATTCTTTATTATTTAGGTTTGGGGCCCCATACATTAAATTAATTCAAACCACAAATCAGATCATGGTTTTTACCCATGTTTTTTGGAAAAGGGGAGAGGAAAAAAATATTTTATAAGGCCAACGTCGAAACTTCTTAAAATAATGGGGTTTCTTATGTGGAGGTGATTCACACTCCCATGGAAAATAATTTAAAAAGATAAGATGTTCAATAAGTTTTGAGGGGTCCATTAATGCTTTGTAAAATAAGTCAAACAAACTCAAAATCACATTATTTTAATGCTAAAACATATATTGGCCGAACATAAAGCTTATATTATTTTATTACCTCACTATTGTGTCATTATGATGTCATAAAACACATTATATATTTTAAACGGTATTTAATTTTTACCCAAAAATTTGACTGTCTCAGAAAATTATGAAACATTCACCGTTGGATAATTTCAACGTCCTGATTCCAGAAATAACATTTATTTTATATAAATAATTTTCTAAATATGGTAATTTTCCCTTTTAAAATAAAAACTGACATTTATTGAAAATTCACGGGTTTTGACAAAAATGGCTTTCAAACCTTAATAAAAATTACAATTGCATTCATAAAATTATAAGATCATTTATATTTAATAAAAATTAATTTAATAATAATAATAATATTTTATTAAATTATTATTTAATTCAAAAATTCATTAATTCATCAGAATAGATTTCTTATCTGAATATTAACTAAAAAAAATACTATTTGTGCTTTTAAAAAAACTGTTTACAAAGTATCAATAATGACAAGAAAGTATATTCATTATTATAAAAAAATATAGTATACATGAACATAGTACTAGAAATTTGTTACATAACCCCTTAAAATATCCGCATAATACCTAAGGGTAAGGTGTGCAATGGTGACAGACTCTTGGGGTGACTCAGATAACATCGCTCGAGTGGTAATCTCTATCAACTTCCACTTCCCCGTAGACGGTCCCGTTCGAGCTTGAAATGATGAAGCTCAGCTTGGGATTGGTCAAGAGCGAAGCCCAAAGACTCCACCTCTTTTCTGAGCTCTGACAAATGGGCTTTGTATGGAACAATTCTACTGGATGAGGCCATCACTTCCTTTGTTTGAGTAAATTGGGTTTGTTAAAGCCTTATATTTATACTAATAATTTGATCACTGTTCAACGACTATAAAGGAAACAGTCATAATTATTAACATAAAACCAAAGAAGTTGAAATTTTATATAAACATTTTACATAAAGAGACATTTAATTAGAACAAGAGGGATTTCCATTAATGAAACTTTGGGTCGTTACAATTAATCTATGTGTTTACTGTCATCATATTTTTAATTATTCTATGATCATTAGAATAAACAATCATGAAATTATTTTAATTTTTAAGAATAAATTATTCATTTAAAACCAACCATGAAATATTTTTATGAAAAATGAACTATAAAATAATCATGGAGGTGGTACATTATATCTATGCATAAGTAATTTTTCCATTTTTCAATGATCATAATGGGATGAAGGTAAGTGTTAATTTATATCTATGTAATGAGAATTATATCATTAATTTCATATTGTTTCTTTAAATACTCTTACATATTTCATCCATGAGACTAGTTAATAAAAAATGAATCACATCACTTCCCAGGGCGGTAGTTTGCCTTTCACACTAATGACATTATTATTTTCCCATGGATAGTTAGGTAAGAAATTATATGATAAGTAACATTTTTTGAATTATTCTATTGTAATTAATATAATATATAAAAACTAAATACATCATCATGATTATTCGTGAGATGGTATGATGGAAAATTAATTATATCTGTTTGGGAGGCAGTAGTTCATCGTACACAGAAATAATGGTTTTGTTTCCCATTTTATGGAATAATATAGGGTTGTAGTTTATAATATAAACTTAATAAAATCTAATTATAAGGGATATAATGATTTTATTATATCATCATGATTGAATATTATTTGTTAGTGGTGTATGAAAAAACAAAACAAAACAATTGGTTAAGAATAATACATCTTCTTCGAACAACCTATATTATATTACACCTTATTCCTTCCAAGATTGGATTTAAAATAAACAATTTATTAAAGAACATGGGTATGGATGTATGTATGTGATTTGGGTGGGTCTTGGACAATCTATATGGATTTTTGTGAGTGTAAAGTGGAGCGGTGAAGAGGCCCTTTTATAATGTTGGAGGTGTGGAATTTTTATAAATACCCAGAACTATTCAACAATGGGAAGTCCCTCTCATGAAAAGTGCCTCCAAAATTAAAAAATAGAGTATTTTAGTTAAGTTAATGTTGATTGGGAAAACCCAAATTTAAAAAAAGTTTAAGACATGTGATCCCCATTACCTTTAAGGTTACTCACATTTACCTTTTAATTTTTTCTACCCGTGGTAACAAGTTTGTTTACAACTTAAACTATTTTTAATGAAAAAAATAAGATAATATTATCATAAAATATAAAATATAATATTTAGAAATATGGAATTTATTTTATTCAATTCAATTTCTAGATGTGGTAGAATATAATTTAAAAATGAAACCCAAAAATATGATGAAAAGTGTATTTTTAAATGATTTTTTCAAGGAGAAGATGGTGTTATCCTAAAAGTATGAATACAAATAGTCATGTTATTAAATTAAATATTATAGATATTTAATCTATAAATTTAATTTAATTTATTCCATATTATTTTTTACTTTAATTGCTTAATATTTATATGCATTATGTACTTTAAAATGGTTTTCAGAAAAAATGTATTTTTATGCCTCAAAATATACTTACTGGAAAATTCAATATAAAGAAAATTTAAAAGTTTTTTATTGGTCCAAATAAAACTAAATAATACATATTATACTTTTTTTTAAAATTAAAATAATAATGATAGTTTTAAATTAATTATTTCATTAAAATGAAATGACAATTTTACAAAAGAATCGACATTTTTCACTATTCATTAAAAATCATTGTTTTCTGAAAAATCCAAAAATATCTCCCTAAGATAATTTTGATAATATAATTTTGAAAAATAAATTATTTTTATGAAATTAATTTATAAAAATTCTAAAAAATCAATTATATTTTTTTCTCAAAAAAAGTAGAGAAAACGAATTTTGAAGAAGAAATCTTTTCAATGAATAAAATGATATCTTAAAATTGAGTGATAAGTTAATATGAATTTATAAATAATTTTAAACTGACTAATACCATTATATAAATATCATAAATTAAATAATCTCATTCATACCATCCAATTTATTTGTAAGGTTATAACAGTCTTTTTTAAATAATAATATTTCATGGTATTTTACTCTGGGTGTTGCATGTTGTATATACTATTGAATGTATTGTTATTTTTTTAGAATATCCTAGAGTAGCAGTTTGAGTGTTTTATAAGGGAACATGTGCATTGCATAAGGTTATCCCATTCATGTATGTGTACCAACTCATATAATGGTGCTACACAAGGGTCATCTAATATTTCATGACACACAAAAGGGTAGTCTGAATGTGGGTTCTATATTTTTTCTAATGCATAATGGAAAAACAAGTAAACCTTACATATCTTTATGGTGTCATGTTTGAGTAATGATTTTTACCCATTTCAATTTTTTATACTCCTTTCTATATGAAAATGATATGGAACTTGTTTTAGTGTTTTCAAATTCCAAAAACATTTATAGAGTTAAATACACCACTATTAAGAAAAAGATATGTGAAAAATTTAATTAATTTTTTATTTTGTGGAATTAATGAAACATTTATATGAGTGTATATTTTATTTATTAAATATCAAAACCCTTTAAGGATTTAATTTTTATTGATCAGTTAATTCCAAGAAGAAAATAATTACTTTATTAATCAAAATTTATGTATCGTTAGATTAATAAGAACCCATCATCTAATTTTTCTAAGAGTTCCAAAACCCACACCCATCATAAATTCTACAGAAAAGTGACAATATTTTATTGGTTAAAGTACATGTATTCTTAATCTTTTTTAAACTGAAATAAAATATTTTTATAGAAAATGATAGATATTTATTAAATTATATTAACTATGATTTAACTTTGTGCTCAAGACTAATTATCCTTCACATCATGGGTTATTCTAGATAGATGATGTCATAAAATTAAGAATGAGAATACTTATTTAAATTGAGAATTCATATTACATTTCTTGGTATAAATTTATAATTGATAGTTTAGCAAGGAGAGAGTAAGCAGTTATCACAAGTGATATTTTATTTTTTGGAATCAAATATTTGGATTCAGATCTAGGATTCCTTGGAGAGAGTTCTAAAACAAAAAACACATGGATAAGATTCAAGTGAGATTTCCTTGATGAAAATTGACTCAAATGTTGAAAACCTTGAGGTGGATAGCCCAATGAACTTTACAATTTGGTATTTGTGAATGTTTACTGGATTGAAGGTTGTTTATTTCCCACCATAGGTGAAAACCCCTAATTTTCATAGTAAATTATGATAAATAATAAATATTGATTAATTAATGAGACTTTAGTCTTAATTAGTTAAATGAATAATTCATAATGTAATTGAACAAAGATCCATGGGTCACATTGGACCCTTCTGTAATTTCTTGATACCGGTCACCAATGTCTAACGCTTGATCAGATTTAAGTGAAATAAAATACATAGATTTATTTATGTGTGTGATTTTTATTCACAAGACCTAGAACTTATGAGACCATGTTGATATTTGATCACATGTGTAGCTTATATGAATTACCTTTATATTCCATTCTCTACAACTGGTTTCATTCTTATTTCAAGTATGTGATATATGTGTTAGAATAACTTGTTGACCTTGATCGCATGTGGGTGCGTGTGTATTCTATGACACTATTCATGGCATTTGGTACCATGAGTGATAATTATGTAGGTTTTTATATGATGTTTTTTATAAGAACATGTTTTTGTGTGATGCTACTAGTCTCATAATAATATATTATGTTGTAACAAACTAACCCAACTCAACTAGGCTATCCACTCATTCTAGTCCATCATGGTGTGGATGTACAACAAAGATAGTGGATACATGTGTTGAGTATAAAAAAAAAATTAAAACCATAGTAAAATATGGAATTAGAAGATACCACATGATCCAGACCATCAATGAAAAATAAGAAAAAAAAAATTATATCCTAAAAAAACTAACATGTCCCCATGTAACCAATTGTCAACATAAAACTATTTTACTATAAAGGTTGTGACAGTAAGAGAAGCCATCGTTCTACATAATACCCTTCCCTTTACCTGGATCGAGTATTAAAACATCTAAAACCTCCTAATGTCAAATCTATTGTGTTGGAAAAAATCAATTTTGGATACCACCATAGTGTCTATACATGTTTTATTAACCATAATGTAATAGTTATAGCTTTTAAATTAACAATATTTTTAAATTTCATTTTCAAAAATAAAAACCCATTTTTAAATCATTCCTTTTGGTTTTCATACAATATATTCATATTCAAAAAGGCAGAAATATAACTAGTATAAGTGATAAAACTAGAAATCATATATATATAGAATAATGTAAAAATTTAAACACATATCCATGAAATAATTCACAATGCGAGACCATGTGAAACAACTTCATTCGAACACATGTGATAAACTATCCATGATAAAAATATACTATATGATAAACTAAAAATAAGTTGAAAAGATCATCATATTTATCCCTAGAATAAGGGAATATGTACTATACATATAATAAGCATAATTGGGCTTATTCTTATTTTAATTGATATATTTTCCATCCACAGTCAATCGATATCACAAAACCACTAGTGGCATTATGCACACAATGAGTGGCATGTCTATTCCTAAGGCACTTAAGGTTCCCAATGTTCCAATATTCTCAAAAACCATTTCAAAATAATAATCAAAATATATAATGCATTTTCAAATATAATACAACCTACTTCAGTATTTGAAACCCATTTCTATATCAAGATAACCATAAAAATATTTATTCAGACAATAATTGTTAAAAATATATTTATAATGAAAAAATACACATTAAAATGTGAATCATTCCATGAAATCACTTTAAACCAAAAATCAATTTAATTAAACTAACAAAACAAATTATCATTATAAAAACAAAAAAAATCATATAATTAACCCTTTTTATAGAAACACCAACCTCAATTGGAGGTATAATTATTCTCCATTAACAATGGTGGTCGGTGAAGAGTAGATCGAGTACTCATGATCCTAGATCCTAAAGAAACATTTCAATACTCTATAAAAACCATATATCTAGAATAGATATCTCTTTTGGATTCCAAATTATGTGAGGATTAGTGATCTAGTAGGGATCTAAGAATAAAATGAAAAAATTGGATAAAAAACACAACATGCCTTGACATGATCCACCATGAATGAAGGGAATCCACCAAGATTCCAAAGAGAGAAGCCTCTTATACACTAGGTATGTATTGGCTCATGTAAATATAAGGACAGGGGTATGTAGAGTTTGCATTGGGGTTGACGGGATTTTTTTAATGAACTTTTTTGGGTTATCAATAATCACACACCGGACTTTATGGGGTTCCTGCATGGTTAAGAGTAAAAGTGTACATTATGTAACGACCCATAAATTTTAAATGATATTTTTTTCAAAGTAAATATTTTTTACATATTATATAATATTATACATGTATAAAAATAAAATAAACCAACAAAATTTTAACTCATTAACAATTATTATTACATTAGTTATCGAAGAACCCAATTAAAATACATAATGTTAGAAATGGACAAAAATATAATATATAATAACTAAAATGGGAATTTATGGATCTCCCAAAACTTATAGAATTATAATGTAATGTCTCAGAAATTATTTCTATTTTTTTATTATATGGAATTATTCTGAGACCACACGCTTTGATGACACATGATTCTGAGGCCTGGTGATTCTGAAATTGATTTACAAACCTTTTGTAAATTCGCATAAGTGGATGTGCGAGTGGGAATTTCTAACATTTGAACCTGTAAAAATGAAAGGGAACTATTGAATTCAGAATGCCGAGATTCTTCTAGAAAGGACTTAACCTCGGCCAGCAAGGGTCGAGCGGAAAATTTAATTTTCAGGATTTTCATAAAATAAAAAAATAACATTACAAGTTTTTTTTTATTTTACTTCTTGTATCTGTTGAGCAGTGGACGAAAACATTGCGGTGCAGCGATGAGGGTGCAACAAGGCTCATTTATGGACTGTATTCTATGGTGTAACGACGCCTTAATGGCATGTAACAAAAACACTATTTCAAAAATGAATCAGCATACCATCATGAATTCCCTTTTAATTCTTTTAACACTTTGATAGAATGATGATGGAAAAAGGGTGAGATTCATCTGTTGAACCTATGATGAAATCTCTCTCCAACAAAGATCATTGAACATTGATGAGTGATGGATTCTTCGACACCCCCTCGAAGATCGGATCCAGAGTTTGATGAGCAGCGACGAACGCCAACGATCATGGGATTGATGATAAACGTGGAACCTTCCCTTTATCCTTAGTGAATCCAACGATCTAGGTAGGGATTTATTTGTCGAGTTTTTCCCTGTTACTATTTTTTGAAATTACGAACACAGATCAACCCACAAACAGGTGGATCCACAGAATGTGCATTCTTGGGGGAGGATTATATAGCGAGGTTTGGAACCTGGATCATTTAAAATTGATGTGATGTCTATTATGTATTTCATTCCCATGATTAAACCCAAATCCGGGGGGCACGGGCCGACAAGAACAAGGCCCGGTCCCTCCGCCATTTTTTATTGATGTGTTCTTCGTGGTCATTCGAAAAATTTTATGGAAAAGAAAACCAAAGGAAGCAGCGCTGAAGGCGGAGACCCGAGAGGCCCGTAGGCACATGCAGATCGTGGAACAGACTACCCGAGTGACTCTGATGGACCGTCTATGGAACCGTCAGCACGGGAGCACCGGTGGTTGCGGTCGGCCTCGCCCACCGCATTTGGTTAGCGGCGGACCTTGTACGGACCGCTAGGGGAAATCCGTGGTCGCTCGACCGCAGCGGAGGATAGTCACGGCCCATCGGCCGCGGTGGGTAGTAGAAGTGGCACCCGTGCACCGCGTGGAGGAAGGAGTGGCCCGCTCCTTGCGGGCCATGGTCAACCCGGGAGAGACGACTGGCCACTCTTCCGGCCCTACTGGACAGAAGCGGTGCCAACTGGCACCGTTGGGCGAAGGGAACAGATGCAACTGAGCCACGTCTAGGATGGAGAACCTTCCCGCATGTGGGTTGGGTTCTTTGGGTAGGTCAAACCCCACCGGGAAGGCCGGGTAACCATCCGGCCAGACCCTTGTGGGGCCGGGTCGAGTTGGTCCGACCAGGTCGGACACAGACCTGACCGACCCCTATTTTACTAGAATTCCCATATCTTGCAGACCGAGTGTCCGATTAGAGGGTTGTCTATGGAACTAGGACACTTGTGACAAGACGATCCATTTGAGACACTCTAAGTGAGTTTAGGGAATATTTGTCGTATGGCTGGGTTGGATCGAACAAGATTCCAACCGGGCCCCTAGACACTAAAACACCATTATCGTGCAAACCGAGCATCCGGTTGATGAGCTGTTTGCAGCGTTAGGACCCTCTCGATGAGGCTGATAATTTTTCATTCCATAAGGAGGATTTCATGGAAGTTGTTATGTAAAGAATGGTTTGAGGAGTGGTTCTACCAAACACGCTATGTACGAAACCCTATGGTTGACTGAGATCTGAAGACTACTAACTATCGACTCAGAAATGGCCTAGTGGGAAGCGGCTCTGTGTGACCTGGAATGCCCACAGTGGGGAGCGACTCTGTGTGACCCAACATACCCACGGTACTCATTAGGTATGAGTACCAAAGTAGTCCAAGGTTAGTGGGAAGCGGCTCTGTGGTACTCGACATATCCACTGTGCTCGATAGAGAAGAAGTTATCCAGTAGCAGAGGAGTTCGATGATGGGACCGATGACTCAACTATCATTACCATTGAATATAACTGATTTGATCTATATAATGCTTTGTTTTTTTGTTTCATGCTATTCTTGATGATTTGTTTTGTGGATTTACTTTTATTTGGAGTCCCTACTGAGTTTCATGTTACTCACCCCTACACAGGCCCCGCCAATGCGTGTCGTGTCCCATGCAGACGATCGATGCTACGACAGAGTCCTTGGAGGTCCAGGATCTGGAAGAGCTTAGTAAGATGGGACTGTTCCACATTTCGATGGTGGACATGGTGGCCTAGTACTGGGAAGGGGCCAGTGAAATCTGACAGGCGGGACGTACTCTATCATCTTCTAGTAGCTTCCATACTGTTACGATCAGGTGGGTTACAACAGATGACATCAGAACCTCTTTTTTACTTTCCTACTCTCCAGGTTTTCCTTGGGTTTGTATTATGGCCCATTTTTTTCAGTTATACTTGTACTAAGTTATTTTATGTAGTATACTTGTTTTCCATATCTAGTTTTGGGAAGTTTTTGGGCGTGTATGTGTGTACAGGTACTCAGGGAAATGCCACCCACTTGCAAGTTGACGCCTTCAGCATTAGTCACAAACCCCTAGCCTTTTCAAGGTGGGCTTGGGGTAGTCATGACATGACCCCCCTGAGGGTTGGGTCAAGAAAAAGTGGTATCAGAGGGTAGTCGGTACCCCCTCAAAGACCAGGAGTTTGTGTTTTTGTTTTGGTGAAACATTACTAAGTGTTATGAGTCTGACTTTCAGATTCGAGGGTCCAGTGTTGGTGTAGTGGCCAATGTATCCATACATCAGGACCTTGAATCTTTCTTTTCAGATGAATACATGAAAACACTAATTTCATAAGTGTCCCCTTATTTTATTTTGAACAAGATTTAGATCACGAAGTAAAATATTTTAAATGTTGTACATCTTGATATCTCAGGATGCCTCCATGTGGACGACCAGCCAAGATCCCGGTACATGTTAGTGAGGACAACCTGCCTAGCGATGAGGCATCTGTTCAGGGACCAGTGCTTAAGGTGGCCTCACCGGTTGGTGTACCAGTGCTACCACCACCTGACAGTTATCATCTCTTGTCGGTGGTTCCTGCAGAGGACATCCACTGACTCATCGCCTTGCATGCGTTCTAGTGACAGAGACCTCCCATTTTTACAGGAGAGACAGATCCACAGGATGCTAAGGATTGGCTGGAGGTTATGATGTGAGTATTCCACTTACTGAGGAACCTGTATGACCAGATGGCGATCTTGTGAGTGAGCCTTCTACAAGGATCGATAGAGAGATGGTGGAGCTTGACCATGCAGACTCTTGACAAGGCAAACCTCACTTAGGCAGAATTCTGGAGGATTTTCCAAGAGGATTTTTTTCTCACATCCTTGGGATCTATGTGGATTTTGGAGATGGTTAACCTTTAGTAGGGAATATTGTTGGTGGCCGGGTATTCAGAGAGGGTTACAGAGCTTTCCCATCACTCCACAAATATGGTGTGAGACCCATTCTTCAGGGCTCGAGCCTTTGAGTAGGGAATCAGGTGGGAGATCAGGGCTTAGGTGGTGTCTCTCAGCATCCCTACACAGGATGGGGTGCTGGAGAGGGCCCTTCTAATAGAGATCTTCTTGATAGAGCATTCACTGACATCCAGGGCCGTCAACAGACCCTAGGCAGTAGAGTCTTCAGGGGGTAGTAGACAGTAGACCTCGGGGCCCAAGCGGGCCAGGTATTTCAGATGGTGAACCCATGACCCATTTTGGCAGTGTCGGGCTCCCAGTCTTGGGGGAGCCATTAGGGAGCCAAACAGTGCTACGTGTGTGGCGGGCAGGGACACATGGCTCATGACTGCCCGTCTCGCCACACAGATGACTAGTAGATGATCAAGGGGCTACCGAGGTAGTGGAAATGAATCACAAGAGGAGGTCTATAGGGCGGCAGGCATAGAAAGTGATCTGGCTGAGCGGCAGGCGGTGGAAGACATTTTGAGATGTTACTACCACCACCCCCAGGTGGTCCACCCCAACCTCTGGGAGTAGGGAGACATGGGCGAGCTCAGCTCTAGGAACTAGAGGCTTATGGCCATGAGAATCCAGAGATGATTCAAGGTACGATCTATGTCTACTCCACCCTTGCTATAGTTCTAATAGAAACAGGTTCCAGTAAAACTCTCTTTTCTGTGGATCTCTTTCAGAGCTCAGAGATTCTGGTGGAGCCGTTGGCTCTACCCTTACGGCTGTAGACTCTTACGAGAGATTATTTGATGATTAAACACTGGTTACAGTTTTGTGAGATCACTTTAGGAGGCAAGAACTTTGGCTATGATCTGTTAGTAGTGGCATCAAGGCCTTACGTCATCATCTTTGGTATGTACTGGTTATACATAGTCCATGATTAGATCGACTATTTTAGGAGAACAATGCGGTGTGTCTGTGCAAATGGAATCATGTATTCCTTCACCGGAAAGACGGAAACTCTCACAGTGCAAGACATACTTTCTTAGAGGAGGGTACAGTCGATCACTCACCAGTTGGCCAGCCTCACCCTCAGTGCAGTGGGTGAGAAGAGTCTGAGCTTTCCTATAGTGGTGGATGAGTACAATGATATTTTTCCTGAAGAAGTCTCCGGAATAGCTCCTCATAGAGAACTAGACTTTTGAATTGACCTATACCCCAGGATAACCCCAATATCCACTCCATCATATCATATGGCTCGCACAGAGATTTTCAAACTAGGGGTATGGCTGGAGGACTTGTAGGAGAAGGGGTTTTTAAGGCCTAAAATTTCACTATGGACAGCCCTAGTGTTGTTTTCCAAGATGGAATGGTAGAGTTTGAGATTGTGCGTGGAAATACAGTGCCTTCACCAGGTTACCATGATGAACAAGTATCCACTACTGAGAATCGATGATCTCTTTGACCACCTGAAGGGAGCGAGGTTGTTCTCAAAGATAAACCTCAGATCAGGCTACCACAAGCTTCAGGTATGGGATGAGGATGTACTGAAGATAGCCTTCAGGTGTTGGTATGACTATTATAAGTTCCTGGTGATTCCTTTAGTCATGAAAAATGCTCTATTAGTATTAATGGGCCTCATTAATATAATATTCTAGCATTACATTGACCGATTCATTGTGGTCTTCATTGATGACATCTAGGGGTACTCAACGTCGGAGGAGGAACATGCTACACACCTGCAGATAGTCTTAGAGACACTCTGAGAGAACCAAATTTATGGTAAGATCTAGAAGTGATATTTTTTTGATACGAGAGGTCCACATTCTAGGACATGTCATCTTGGAGGCCGGGAATTCAGTGGATCCGGTAAAGATAGAGGTAGTTCTTTTTTGGGAGCCCCCAAGGAGCATGAACAAGGTGTAGAGCTTCTTGGGGTTGGCTGGATACCATCGGAGGTTCATGCCCAACTTCTTCCAGAGTAGCAACACCCTTTTCAGTGTTATCAAAGAAGGTACAACCCTTCGTGTGGATGGAGAGATTCCAGTAGAGTTTCCAGGAGCTGAGGCAAAGAATGACTAGTGCCCCCATCTTGAGACTACCATAGGAGGGTATTAGGTAAGTAGTTTACTGTGATGAATTATGGACCTAACTAGGTCGTGTCTTGATGTCGAAGTAGGTAGTGATCGCCTACGTCTTATGACAGTTGATGCATCATGAGCAGAACTATGGGACCCAAGACATGGAGTTAGAAGCTTTGGTATTTTCCTTTAGATGTGGAAGCACTACCTAATGGGTGAGCGGTGCATAGTTTACTCTAACCACAAGAGACTAAAGTATATATTCTCCCAAAAGAAAATAAACCTGAGGTAGTGGTGATGGATATATTTCAACTCGGACTATGACTTTTAGATAGTCTATACTCCCAAGAAATGGAACGTGGTAGCAGACGCGCTCAGCGGGAGGACCATCTTACAGCTACAGGGTGAGGTGATAGAGCAGTTAGCCGTGATGTAGATATCATTTTTGGATGATGGTATGGTATCTTACCTTCAGTCGTTGGTTGTGCCTCCCCCAATCTTATAGCAAGTCAGGGAGGCACAAAAGGTGGATGATGACTGTGAGGCCCGACGTGCTCAGCTTTCCTCGGGATGGGATCTTGATGGATTCTCGATAGGTGGGGAGAACATCATCCTTTTTAGAGGGAAAATAGTAGTACCAGTGACGTTTTGGGATGAGGTGTTGTGGGAGTTTCATATGTCCCCTTTTGTGGTACATCCTAGAGTGGAAAATATGTACCAGGACCTCTTACATCAGTACTGGTGGCTAGGGATGAAGATGGTAGTAGCTGATTTTGTTTCATGATGCCTCACTTGCCAGAAAGTGAAGGCTGAGCAGTAGGTTCTAGTTGTCTTGACCCAGCCACTTGAGTTTCCAGAGTGGAAATGGGACGACATCTCGATGGACTTTGTGACGGGGTTACAACGTACACCCAGAATCCACGACTCTATCTGGGTGATCATTGACCGACTCACAAAGTTGGATTACTTCCTACCCATCCGATAACAGTGAATGATAAAGGTTTTGGGATGCCTCTACATCCAGGAAATAATATGTATCCATGGGGTGCCTTCAACGATCATCTCATATCGTGATTCACACTTTACTTCCCAATCGTGGAAGGGGTTACTGGAGGCATTCAGTACTCAGCTACGCTTGAGTACAACCTTTCACCTGAAGACCGATGGTTAGATAGAGAGGACCATTCGGACATTGGAGGATATGCTTCATGCTTGCATCCTTGTATTTTGTCGTTGTTGGTAGGACCACCTGCCACTAGTAGAGTTCGCATAAAACAACAACTATCAATCCACCATTGGCATGGTATCATTCGAGTCCCAGTACGAGAAGCCTTGTAGATCACCCCTATGCTAGACAGACCCAGGGGAGTCAGCACTCATGGGTCTGGAGCTAGTATAGGCTACCACTGAGAATGCTAAAATCATCCAAGAGTGAATGAAGACTACACAGAGCAGGCATAAGTCTTATGCCAACAGGAGACAGAGACTGTTGGAGTTTTTGGAAGGTGACCATGTGTTCCTTCAGGTCTTACATCGACAAGGGTTTCAGAGTTTTGGTGGGGGAAAAAGCTATATCTGAGGTTCATCAGACCATTTTTTGTCCTGATTAGAGTGGATGAGGTGGCCTACCACCTTGTTCTTCCACCATAGATGCACCGAGTGCATGGTGTTCACCATGTGTCACTTCTGAGAAGGTATGTTCATGATCCATCACAAATAATCGAATGGGGCAAGATGGATATTGATGATGGAGTGAATTTTTCAGAATTCCTGGTTGAGATATAGGATTTATAAGAGTGGGTCCTACATGGATGGTCGATCCCTCTGGTGCACATTCGGTGGAAGCGCGAGAACCTCAAAGAGAGAACCTGGGAGCAGGAGGCTCAGATTCAGGCTCAGTGTTGGAGTTGGTGCCCTAGAACCAAATTCTTTATACATTATGATAATACTTTATACATGTATTTGAATATTTATAAACTAATTATCACATCTTGATTGTTCTTGTGTGTAACATTTCATGTGATAATGTCCTATGAGTAGTTGTCGCACTAAAAGTTCATAATGTATCCCTTCCATGATGAGAACCCGGAAGTGCTATGACAATATTCATAAATATATGTTGTATAGCGGGATGATATCATTTTAAGGGAATAAATGATACAGAATATCAGGGGTGGAGACTCATAGGACTTTGAGTCACCTTCTCATGGTGTACGCCCTTGGTAATTTCCCGAAGGATCTTATGAGAACGAGACCCTGGAGTAGGAAATCCACATCAATAAGTTTAATTTGATGTTACTATATGCATACGTGTGTATTGGTCCTTAGACAATAATATTATTCTTAATGAGTATTAGGACTCACACACTTAGATGTATTGATGTAAACCATGATGACATATGTTCTCAGTGAAGTAGGATATGTTTGGTGCGTCATGATTAATACTGCATTAATTAATAATGTGAGAAAGGATTTTTCCTTTATATTATTTAATTGAAGTTGATATCTCAGACCCTTTGATGGAAACGATATAGACTAAATAAATCCATATCCATTGTGATCAATAGGCAAGTTCAATTTCTGGGAGTCAAAGAAAAAGACATCGAGCACATGGGTTGATGGCACTGGTATGCAACCCGCTTGATTAGAGATATTTTGACAAAGGGGTTATATTCCATGATAAACGTTCGCATAAGGTGGCATGTTGTTTCGACATTAAATTATTTCTCTATAGGTTCCTTGGCGTCTTTCTAGATGCTAACCTTGGACTTTAGGCATCTTCACCTAATGACACTAAAAAAAGGTCTTTGAGGGTCACACACTAAGTGTATCCAGTATCTCAGTTAAATATTTATTTATTTAACAAGTTGAATAAATATTATTCCCAGTTGTGGTTTAATAATTATTCATGTAATCCTGATTGCATTTATTTCAACACTATTTATTTGAGAGAAGATATTGTGAATGAAATAAAAGATAAATATTTATTTACTATTAATTGAATATAATATTTATATATTTATTAGTGAATAATTCTGTGATAATTTTTTAATAAATAAATAGACATTATTCAAGGCCCAATAAATATTGTGGAGGATTGGCGGACTAAGTTTAAAGGTCCAATGGGGAAAATAATATTGGATATTATTTAATTTTAATTCACTGATCCAACCCATGTTAAGAAATAATAATAAGACTATTATTTGACATTTATTTTTTATTAGGATTATTAAAATGAGTACGGGCACTTGTGCAATTACTTTATTTTAACCCTAGTATTATAAAAACCCAACTATAAGAATTTCTCATAACCTTAGACACTCTTGGTTATTGACAAAGGATTGGATCTCTCTCAAGCCAAGAGAGATATTCCTCTCCAACAACACTCTCATGAATGAGAACCGATCTTCCTCTACCAGATATGAGAATGCTTTGGAAGTGCTCTCAAGGTGCTCGAAGGCAGACATCTCAAGTGTCAGGATCTTCTGTGCTAGGACCCAAAGACACCTACGGTGAAGTCCGAAGATATGTGGGGCACGTGTGGATCATCACTAGAGGAATCCTACGCTTAGATTCTATGATGCAACGAAGGTGCACTGTAGATCTGCGATCAAACTCATCAATGAAGAAAGAATCACCCTCAAGGTAAATCTAGTTTTACTTAAATTAATTATAATCAACATGTGATGATCCAACTCTAAAGTTCCGACATGATTTCCTTTTGTCTTCTTCTTTGATCAAATTTTGTCACTCACAAAATTCATCATCATGTAGAATAAAGATTAATCATAAAGATCTGGTAAAAATCAAATATGGGAACTTCCCAAACCATGCTTCTTCTGCATCCAGAACCTATAAGTGGTATGAGAGTGGTCACATCATTGATTATATTTATTTAATTTTTGATGATGTTTTATGCATTCATAATTTATTTTTCCAATTCAAGTTAATCGTTCATTAAATCTGAATTCGTGATATCTTCTTCCCCCTATTTCGTTTCTCCTAGATCTAATGAATATGATTTATTTTATGTTTAAAATAATAAATGAGGAACTCATCTGGATGAGCCAAGAGTTATAGTCGTATGACACAAGACTACATGTCGTATAATCATTATTACACGCTTTGTAGTCATGATTTTATGATCAAGATTTGGTTCCAAATCAAATCGAGATTTTGTTTAAAAAATTGAGATTCTATTTTCAAAAATCAAGATTTTGAATTTGTTTCCAAAAATCGAGATTCTCTTTCCAAAAAACAAGATTTTCAATTTGTTTCCAAAATCGAGATTCTATTTCCAAAAAACAGTATTTTGAATATGTTTCCAAAATCGAGCTTCTGTTTCCAAAAATCAAGATTTTGGGTTGACCAGATATATTGGCCACGGTTAGAGGATTACATGCTGTGTAGATTGGATCTACATGCCGTGTAGTCACTTCTGGTTAAGCCAAGTTGTGTATACCATACACAGATTACCCAACTAGAGACCGCGTAACATAGAGACTACACAACGTGTGGCCCATTGGACACACCATTTACTCCAATAATTTCCGAGGTACAATTTACACGCCGAGTCCCTATATGTGTACCTCATATGGACAGTGAGGATGGTGCATGCCGTGTGATCGACATTACACACCGTGTACTTATACAAATTATGCAGATTTTAAATTTGAATATTTTACTATCTAAAACTTGAGACATGTACTTTTGTTTGGTCATAATGATGGGACACTCCACGGGATAGGTTTTCATATACTTAAATATTTAAATGTCTAAATAATATATGTGTAACAAGTATTCACCAGGTTACCTCCAAGGTATAGTTAGGTAAGCAGTTAATTTTAAATCAATTTATTTTGTTTAAAATTATATTGGATGAGAATCTCAAGGAAATTCATAAAAAGTATTAAGATAAATGAATTGATTAATTAAATATAATAATACATCAATTTAAACGTGATTTATCTTAAATAAGAATGATTAATAATTGATTGCTAGTTTTATTAATTGAATAAATACGTTGTATGCATGCGGGTGATCATGAGATATACCAAAGACCTTTGTATTCGATTGGTTTATTTAATTAATTAATTTAAATTATATTTTTGGCATGCGTGCCTTCATTCATTAATATGTAGGTCCTGCATGCCAATTGTTTCTTTATTGTAAACCCCCTTTTACCCCTTTCCATTGAGCGAGTAAAATCCTATGTAACGGATGGAGATCCCAAGTAAATGGAGGTGGTTCAAGTACGGAGGTGAGGCAAAACCAATCCAAGGAGATACAAAGGTGGACAGGTGGAAAGCTGTAAACACGAACCTAACAAGGTTCAAGGTGTTTTCTCCCTTAGGTCAGCGATTAGTACATCGACCGCTAGATAAACTAACCATTAGATCAATCTCATGATCATACCCTTATATTAATTCTATCAGTTGTATAGTTATTTCATTATTTATGTTTTGTTGTGATCACAAAATTAATGAATTAACAAGCATGCAAGATAGAACTAAAATAAACCCGATTATGCATAAAAATTATCTAAGACATGGTTAATCATTTAAGCAATCCCACCTAATTTTAACAAGCATGTAATATAGATAATAATTTGAAATTTATACATAAAGGATAAAATACCTCAATAAAATATTAAGTCGGTATAGCCTTCCATTACTTCAGTTAGAATCGAACTATAGTTCAATGTGCATGACCAACCAAAGTTGGGGTGCTTTAAATTATCGGGAAATTCTAACATGAGGTTTTGGGATGACTTGACTTAGTTTAAATCAATGGTTGACTTCCAAATCAGGACTTGGTGTAACTAGGAGGAAAAGGTTGAGGAAATCTAAATGAAAATATTTTAGGATTGCAGAGTCCACTCAATGGATCAAGGATCTGGGAGCTAATGTAGTTGGCATTTGGAATGCCTACCTAAACCATTAAATTTTATTAACCAACCAATTTTAGGGTAATGCGATGGTAAATATGGATCCTTGCCACTTGAATATCCATGAAATATTATATTTCAAAACCAATGGTGAGGACTATTGGGTTTTGGTAAAATAGTGGGAGACTAATAAATACTAATTTATTTATTTGACTTAATTTCCTTAGATAAATTACTAAAACACTATTTTTCATATTTTGTAGAAATGAAAATAAAAATGACATCAAACATATCTTTGTGATCCATACTAGATAAATATAACCTTCTCCCCAGCACTAATTTCCAAGAGTGGAAAAGGAGCCTTCGGGTTATCCTTCTCCATGAAAGGAAACTATATGTGCTAGAAGAACCATTACCAGTTGTGCCTAGAAATGAGGCGAGTGATGATGAGATCTCATTGTACAAGAATCATCTAAATTATGCTACAAATGTTCAGTGGTTCATGATATCATTCATGTCTAATGAGCTATTGAATCAACATGAGGAAATCAATGCCTATAACATGATGTCTCACCTTTGGGATCTCTTTCAAGAGAAGGAAAGACAAGAGAGGTATGAGATCTCCAACACTTTTTCACCATATAGGTTAAAGAGTCTGTGCCAGATGGGCCCCATGTAGTCAAGCATATTGGCAACATTGAACTCCTGGACATCTTAGGGATTAAATTCCCAGATAAGTTGCGTACATATCTCATACTTTCATCACTTCCCAAGACCTTCTCTAGTTTCATTGTGAATTTTAATATGAGCAATATTGAGAAAATTCTTTCGGAACATTTGACCTTAATTCACCAAGTGGATAAGGAAATAGGGTGTGACAAAACCGCAGTGCTTAAGGTGAATAGAAGGATGAATGACAAGGAAAAGGGGCCCATGATTTATAAAAAGTCTAAAGCTCTTAAGGACCATCCCTCCAAGAAGAGGATGATCCAGAGGAAGGGAAAGGAAAAGGAGGTAGTGTGATTTTAATGTGGAAAGACAGACCACTGAAAGAGAAACTACACCCAGAATAAAGGTGAAGATAAAGGTGCATTCATTATCGAGTAATAGATAATGAATCAAGTTCACATGGCTCATATAACACCCAGTTGTGGCATCACCGTCTTAGTCATGTAAACGAGAAGCGTTTGACAAAGCTCTGTCAAGATGGCTCTTTAGACTATTATAAGCTAAAATCAAGTGATAGATGACATGCTTATTTACAAGGGAAAGTGACCAAACCTCCATTTTGTGGAAAAGGTGAAAGGGACACATAGCTTCTAGGATTGGTACACACCGATGTGTGTGGGCCATTTATAGTAGAATCATGAGGTGGGTATTCTTACATCATAACTTTTACTGATGAATTGAGTTGATATGGCTATAAATACTTAATGAGGTATAAGTATGAGTCCTTGGAGAAATTAAAATAATTCAAGAATGAATTAGAGAATTATCTTTGGTAATAAGATAAAAAAGCTTTGATCAGATCAAGGTAGAGAATATATTAACCAATATTTCATCAAATTTCTATGAGAGTTTGGGATTATATCTCAACTCACTCCGCCTTATACACCACAGAGGAATGGTGTTAGTGAAAGGAGGAATCGTACCTTGTTGTACATGGTAAGTTTGATGATGAGTAATGTAGATCTTCCATTATCCTTTTGGGGATATTCATTAAAAACTGCGGTGTACACATTACACAGAGTACTAACTAAAGTGGAAAATTGAATTCCCTTTGATATATGTAGTAGAAAGAAACCCATTTTGTCACACACATCTGTATAGGGCTACAAGGCATTTGTTAAGGCCTTCTCGGGCAACAAACTGGCACCCCGGGGCATGAATTGTATCTCTATAGGGTATCCCAAGGAAAAAAATGGTTATTACCTATACAACCCCTTAGACAAGAAATTGACTATTGTAAGAAAATCCATATTTTTTGAGAGGGAGAACATCCTCAAAAATTATAGTGGGAGAAATATTGAATTCTATGAAGTTTATGCTCAAGATACATAGGAGTTGGTATAGGAACAAGTTCCACAGGTCCCCATGGAAAAATAAGTTCCTAACACACAAGTACTACATAGGATCCCAAGATAGGTAAGAGAGCCAGAGTGATATGGTTTTCTAGTAACCGAGGATGGTGACTTATTATTGTTGAACAATGATGAACCTCTCTCCTATAAGGAAGCAGAAGAGAGCTTGGAAGCTACAAGATGTATAAAAGCTATGAATTCTATCATGGATTCCATGTATCTAAACCATGTATGGGTTCTGGTCAATGTTCCAGTTGATGTAAATTGTGTTGGATGTAAATGGGTATTCAAAAAGAAACTGGACATGGAAGGTAATGTATGTACCTATAAATTAATGCTAGTGGATAAAGGTTTGAAATAACATCAAGGAATTGACTACAATGAACAATTATCACCAGTTGAAATGTTCAAATACATAAGAATCGTACCTTCCATAGCATCCTACCATGACTATGAGATTTGGAAGATGGATGTCAAAACCATGTTCCTTAATGGTAACCTTCAGGAAGATGTCTATATGACACAACCTGAAGGGTTTGTGACTCCAAGTGATGCCAAAAGAATTTTCAAGTTGAAAAGATCCATTTATGGATTGAACCAAGCATCTAGGTCATAGAAAATTCAATTTGATAAAGCCATACAATAATTTTGTTTCATTATGAATGAATGTGAGCCGTGTTTTTACAAAAGGCTGTATGGAAATGTGGTCATTATCTTAGTAGTATATGTCAATGACATATTACTTATTGGAAACGACATACCAGTCTGACAGTCAGTTAAAGACTGGTTGAACAAGTGTTTCTCCATGAAGGACATAGGAGAAGTAGCCTACATTATAGGGATCAAGATTATTCATGATATATCCAAGAGGTTTCTTGGACTAAGTCAAAGTACATACATTGACTAGATACTAAAGAGATTTATTATGGAACAATCTAGGAGGGGATTACTTCCGATGTCACATGGCTTGCATCTTTCTAATAAAATGTGTCCCCAGACACAACAAGAGAAATATAGGATGAGTAGAATCCCATACGCCTCAAATATAGGATATATAATGTATGACATGTTATGTACAAAACTTGATGTTGCCTATGCACTGAGCATGGTAGGCAGATATCAAGAAGATCCAGGAGAACGACATTGGTCTGCTGTTAAGACTATCCTTAAGAATCTGAGAAGAACTAAGGATATGTTCCTGGTGTATGGAGGATACGAGGAGCTTATCATCAGAGGGTATGTTGATGTTGGTTTTCAGATAGATCAAAATGATCTGAATTCGTAATTAGGATATCTTTTTTGTATCAACGGAGGAGCTGTGAGCTATAAAATTTTAAAGAAGCAAGTTGTCGCTGATTCTATAGCGGAGTCTAAGTATATAGTAGCTTCTGATGTAGACAACAAAACTACCTGGATTCAGAACTTTTTCCAGGAGTTTTATGTGGTGACTAGCAATAAATACCCATCACATTGTATTGGGATAATACTGCAATGGTGGCTCTTGCAAAAGAGCCAAGGTCACACCAACAGACAAAGCATATAATATGTAAGTATCACCTCCTGATGTATTTTCATCATAGGGGTGAAGTTTCAGTAATTAGAGTGCCCATAGAAGAGAATGTGGATAACCCCATGACTAAAGGCCTATCTCAGCATAAGCATGAATATCATGCGAGAGATACATGACTCAAGGTTGTTAACAGTTGGCTCTAGTGCAAGCAAGAGTCTATTGGAGTTGGTTCCATAGAACCAAATTCATTATACTTTATGATAAACCTCCATTAATGGATTTGAATATTAATAAACTACTTATCACATCTTTATTGTTCTTATGTGTAACATTTCATGTGATATTGTACTAAGAGTAGCTATCACACTAAGAGGTCATAGAGGATCCCTTCCATGATGAGAACCTAGAAGAGATATAACACTATTATTAAATATATGTTCTCTGGCCAGATGACATCATTTGAAGGGCACAAATGATACATGCTATTATGAGTGGAGACTCATAGGACAATGAGGCACCTTCTCATGATGTACGCCCTAGTAATATCCAGGAGGATATTATGAGAATGTGACTCAACAGTAGGAAACCCCCATATATAAGTGTCATTGGATGTTCTTATCTATGTATGTGTGTATTGGCCCTTAGAATTTAAGATTATTATTATTGAGTATTATGACTCATGCACTTAGATGTATTGACTAAAACCATGAAGACATATGTTCATGGAGAAGTAGGATATGTTGGGTATGTCACGAGTAATACTGCATTAAATAATAATGAGAGAAAGGATTTTCCTTCTATTATTTAATAGTAGTTGATATCTCAGGCCATTTGATGGAAATTATATAGCCTAAATAAATCAATGGCCATGGGGATCAATAGGCAAGTTCAATTTATATGAAGTCAAAGAAAGAGATATTGAGCACATGGGTTGATGGTACTGGCAGGCAACCCACTTGATTAAAGATATCATGGAAAAGGGATTATATTACATGGTAAACGTTTGCATGAGGTGTCATGTTGTTGAGACATTAACTTCTTTATCTATGGGTACCTTGGCATGTTGCTAGTTTCTAACCTTGGACATTAGGCAGCTTTGCCCAATTCCACTGAGAAAGAGACCTAGAGGAAAACACACTAAGTATATCCAGTATCTCAGTTAAGTATTTATTTATTTAACAAATTGAATAAATATTATTCTTGGTAGTGGTTTAATAATTATTCATGTAATCCTGATTGCATTTATTCCAACACTAGTTATTCGATAGAATATATTGTGATCAGAATTAAAGATAAATATTTATTTACTATTAAGTTAATATAATATTTATATATTTATTGGTGTTTAATGTAGTAAAATTTATTTAATAAATAAATAGACATTATTTAAGGCCCAATAGATATTGTGGAGGATGGTCGGACTGAGTTTAAAGGTCTGGTGAGAAAAATAATATTGAATAATATTTATTTATAATTCTCTGATCTAGTGTATGTCAAGAAATAATAATAAGACTATTTTTTGACATGAGGTTTTTATTATGATTATTAAAATGAGTAAGAGAACTTGTGAAACTACTTTCATTTAACCCTAATATTATAAAAACCCAGTTATAAAAATTTCTCATAACCCTAGCCACTCTTTGGTTCTCAACAATGGATTGGATCTCTCTCAAGCCAAGAGAGATATTACTCTTCAAGAATGCTCTCAAGAACGAGAGGCGATCTTCCTACACCAGATCTGAGAATCATTTGGAAGCGTTCTCCAGGAGATCGATGGCGGATATCGCAAGCGTCAAGATCATCCACGCTAGCACCTAAAGACACCTGTGGTGACGTCTAGAGATATGTGTAGCACGTGTGGATCACTGCTAGAAGAATCCTATGCTTTCATTCTATGATGCAACGAATGCACACTTTAGATCTGTGTTCAAACACATCAATGAAGAAAGAATCACCTTTGAAGTAATTCATGTTTTAATTAATTTAATTATAATCAACATGTGATGATCCAACTCTAATGTTCCAGTGTGATTCTATTTTTCCTTCTCCTTTAATCTAATTCTGTCACTCACAACATTCATCATCTTGTAGAATACAGATTAATCATTGAGATCGGGTAAAAAGAAAAGTTGGGCACCTACCAAACCGCACTTAAATTGCATGTAGAACCTACACTCAGTACCCCCATCTGTTCATTTTGTTTTTTTTGGGATTTTGAGAACATGAAGTCCCATGGTGGGGAGGTTGTAATGTCTCAAAAATTCCATGTAATTTTTTTTCATTATATAAAATTATTATATGGACACATGATTTGATGGCATGTCATTCCGAGGCCCATTGAGCCCAGAATAGATTTACGAACCTTCTTTATGTTAGCATAAGTGGACATGCGAGCGAGAATTTTTAAATTTTGAACCGGTGCTCGGATCAAGAATCTGAGGGCACCGTTGAATTCAGAATACCAGGATTCACTTAGAATAGACTTAACCTCATCCAGGAAGGGCTGAGTGGAAAAGTTAATTTTTAGGATTTTCAGAAAATAATAAAATAACTTTAAAAGTTATTTTATTTTCCTTCCTTTATCCATTGATCAGTGGCTGAAAACGTTGTGGTGAAATAATGAGGCAGCGACGGGGCTCATTTATGGTCTATATTCTGATGTGTAAAGATGCCTTAATGGAACGTAATAGTAAGGCTGTTTCAGAAATGAAACACCTTACCGTCATGCATTCCCTTTTTTAATTCCTTTAACAATTTGGTAGAATGAGGATGGAAAAAGAGTGAGATTCATCTTACGAACCTCTGACGAAATCTCTCTCCAATGAAGAACGTTGAATACTGATGAACGATGGATTCTTGGACGCCCCCTCGATGATTGGATCCGGTGGTTGGCGAGCGGCGAAGAATGCCAACGCTCACAGGATCAACGATGAACACAGAACCTTCCCTTTGTCCTCAGTGAATCCAACGATCTAGGTAGGGATTTATTTATTGATTTTTTCACTATTCCAATTTTCAAAAATGATGAATACAGATCAAACCACAAACAGGTTGATCCGTGGAACATGTGTTCTTTCGAGAGGATTATATTCTGTGGTTTTGAACCAGGTTCATTTAAAATTGATGTGATGTCTATTATGTATTTCATTCCCCTGATTAAACCCTAACACAGAGGGTGTGGGCTGACACAAACAACGCCCAACCCCTCCGCCATTTTTTCTTGATGTGTTATTCACGACCATTCGATAAAGTCGACGGAAATGAAAACCAAAGGACCCAGCGCTGAAGGCGGCAAACCGAGAGGCCTGTAGAAGCATACAGATCAAGTAAAAGACCACCAGAGTGACTTTGGTGGCCTGCTGAAGGAACCGACGGTGTAGCAGCACCAGCGGTGGTGGCAGTCAGCCTCGCCAGCCATGTTTGGTCAACGACGGTCCATGTCTGGGTTGCCAAGGGTGAGCCGTGGTCGCTCGACCGCGGCAGAGGAAAGTCGCGGACTGTCGGCCGCATATGGTGGTGGACGCAGCGCCTGTGTGATGCTTGGAGGAAGGAGAAACCCACTTCTTGTGGTCCTCTGTCAGATTGGGAGAGATGGCTGGCCACTCTGTTGGTCATGCTGGACAGAAGCGGCGCCAACTGGCGCCACCGGGCAGAGGAACCGGACGCGGCCAAGTCGTGTTCAGGCTGGAGGACCAGCCCACATGCGGGCTGTGTTCATCGAGTGGGATGCACACCACCAGGAGGGCCTGGTAGACTAGCTAGGATAGACCCACCATCCAGGCCGGACCCATGCCGGGCCGGGTCGAGTCGGTCTGACCGGGTCGGACCCGGACCCGACAGACCCCCTGTTGTACGAGAATGCCCCTGTCTTGCAGACCAGGCATCCGATTGGTGTTCTGTCTATGGAACTATGACCCTTGTGACAAGGAGGTCCTTCATAGACATTCTATTTGAGTTTAGGGAATATTTTTTCATATAGATGAGTTAGATTGATGTCGATTCCAACCGGGGTCGTGGACACTAAAACGTGAGTATCTTGCAAACTGGGCGTCCGGTTGATGAGACGTTTTCAGCATTGGGACCCTCTTGATGAGGAAGATCTTTTGAAATTACCTAAGTAGGGTTTCATGGATGTTGGGATGAAATGAATGGTTTGAGGAGTGGTTCTCCAAAAAACGGTACTTGCAGAACCCCGCGGTTGGCTAAGACCTGAAGACTGCTGACTATCGACTCGGAAATGGCCCAGTGGGAAGCGGCTCTGTGTGATCCGGTAGGACCACGATGGGGAGAGTCTCTGTGTGACCTAGAAGACCCTCAGTACTCGAAATGAGGGGTACCTCAGCAGGCCAAGGTGGGAAGCAGCTCTGTGTGACCCGACATGCCCACGGTGGGGAATGACTCTGTGTGACCCAGCATACCCACGATACTCATTAGGGATGAGTACCAAATAATTCCATGATTAGTGAAAAGTTTCTCTGTGTGACCTGGCATGTCCACTGTGCTCAATATAGAAAATGTTCTCTAGCTGCTGAGGAGTTCAACGATGGGACTAATGACTAAAATATCATTACCATAAAATATACATGGTTTGAGCTATGTCGTGCTTTGTGCTTTTGCTTCATGTTATGCTTGAGGATTTGTTGTGTGGTATTTCATTTTGTTTGGGGTCCCTACTGAGTTTCGTGTTACTCACCCCTGCACGGGCCCCGCCCATGTCTGTCGTGTCCCGTTGTAGATGATCGACTCTACGACAATGACCTTGGCAGTCTAGGACCTGGCGGATCTCAGTGAGACAAAACCGTTCGACACTTCAATGGTGGACTTGGTGGCCTAGGACTAGGGAAGGTCCATTGAGATCTGATGGGTGGGTCGCACTCCATCGACTTCCTATAGCTTCCCCACTTCTACGATCATGTGGGTTACAACAGATGACATTAGCACCTCTTTTGTACATTCCAGCTTTCCAGTTTTCCCTTGGGTTTGTATTCTGACCCATTTGTTTTCAGTTGTACTTGTACTCAGTTACTTTCAATAGTATACTTTTTTTCCCTATCTAGTTTTGGGACGTGGGCGGGTGTGTGCCTGTGTACAGGTACTCAAGAAAATGCCACCAACTTACAGGTTGACGACTTCAGTGCTAGTCACCATCCCCTAGAATTTAGGATGTGGGCTTGGGGTAGTCACAAAATGGTCCCCCAGGGGACAGGTTGTGACATATCGCCCCCATATAAAATTCTATAGAAATGATACAAAATATTAGTAAAAAAATGAACATCTTATAAAATGAAAATATAACCTTAGGGATAAATTTATTTTGTATTTTTATTGAAATAATGAAGTGGTATTTACAGACTATAATAGGAAGTGTGACCATCGACTATTGACTGTTATAGGGTTGTTGGCCAAATATGACCATTGTTCAATATAATTGTTGTAAAATTTACTATTGTGAGCTATATCAATTTTTAAAAAAGATAGCATTGTAGTTATTGTTTATAAGTAGTAATGAAAATGGGTAACTGATAAATAAAGGAGAACTGATGGCCCCAACTAGTAGATTTATGACATTTGAATCCCATTTTTCTCAACATGGGATCGATGTAGAGTCACTAGGGTCCTCCCTTGACCAAGTTCAATCTAAGATTCTATAAGTTAATCTTGAATGAAATCAACTATTATATAACTTCATGCCATTGCAGATTACCACACGATCGATGTTAGATAAGCCACCCCACAAAACTACCACCATCGCACACCTTACCCTCAGGGTGTATGTGTGAGTAATAAAGTATTAAATGTCTAGGCATTAGTTTCCTAAAGTTTAATTTATTTCATTAAATAAGTTGTAAATTCATTAAATTTCATTTTAGGAATTGTTTTCCATAAGAAATTAAATGTTTAATTTACATGAATTCGATAAATTGATTTTTGAATGCAAATGACATATAATTTTTTTCTAGAAAATATATGAAATTTTATAATAAACTCAATTATTATGAATAATATTTATTTTAATCAAACACATTTTTAAAAAACACTTATCAAAATAAAATTTTTAAATAAATTTGAAAGGTCCGAGGAAAATTTATAAGTGTCGAAAATTTTAATGTGACTTAAAAACTAATAATTTTAAATAAATAAGGTTTTTTATTTTTAAAATATAAAATTATAATATATAAAAAATTATTCTATAAAAATAAACATTATATTTGAAATCATATTTTCAAAATTAGGTTTGGGAGAATGTATGATATTTTTCAAAAATAACTTATTTTTTCATGAATAATATAAAATACAGTTTTGGGTATTTAGTATATTATATAATTCATAATTCTATAATAATGATGTAATAATTTAATAAAAAAAATAAAAACCAATAATAATTTATTTAATTTATATTATGTATTTTAAAATATTTTAATCAATTTCTAGAATAATATGTGACATTTCACATATTGAAATGAAAAAATTAGTTTTTAAAAACATTACTTTGTGGAATATTAACTTTTCCATTCCTAATAAATTATTAAAATAAATTCAGTTATTGGCGATTAAAATATCATAAAATATTACTCATATATCCAAAACCATGAGAAGAAACAAAGGGTATGCCAATAGTTTTTCATTTTCTAAAACATTGATTTCCAAGACCTAAATTTAGAAATTATTCAACATTTTCTCCACTTTCACAAAAAATACCGACACATTTTCCATTTAATTTCATTCTCAATCCATCCTCTATAATTTTTTTCTTGTTGATCATCCCATGGAGTCACCCCAAGGTGACCTCAATCCAGCAAGGTTTCATCCTAAAGTTTTAGGAATAACTCTTCAAGCTAAGTAAATTCAACACATCCTTTTCCATTCATGTTTCTTATTCATGTGTTACGTATTCTAATTTTAAAACTATGTTCATTTTTCTATATTATATTATCCTATTCCATTATGAATAGTTTTTTTTGAATGGGATAACCTTTTCCCCTATCATTTTATCCTTCTCTAAAACCAATTTTTATTCCCGTTATGCTGCTAAATTTACATTTCAAATTTATCTCTTTTACATGAGATATTTTATTTTCCTTTTTATTTGAAAACCAAATCCTCTTTTATTTCAAATTGGTATTAAAAAATATGTAAACAAATTTTTTTTATTCATGTAATTACATACTTGAATCTTGTATTTATTTTCATGGGTTAAAAATTATAGAATGATCATATCTTGTTGCTCTTTTGTATGCCATGATATTTTATAAGAAACCAATTATTTTTTCTCAATGGTTTATTAATGAAATGATTTATTATAATTTATTAGGATCATAAAAAATTAAGATATTTTAAGGGTCCACACCAAGAGTTCTCCAATTCATTTAGAAATGAATTTAATCACCATAGATGACATTTTTTATGATACCTTGTGTAATAACAATGGCAATTTTCATTAATGACACCTTGGTGATAAACCAAGGTGAAATTCTTGCGAATTTATCATCTAAATGTTGTATCCATATTTCCATGTTATGAATCATGTTCTTATTATTATGGTATGCCTTTTGTTCATGCCTTATTTTTATGCCCCATGCTTTTATTGATATCTCTCATGATCAAATGTGTTTTGCCTCCCATTGTTATTAGATCACATGGCTTCATGCTCACCCTTTTAATTTGATCTATATCCCCAAGATATTATATATAGAAAAAGTAACATAGGTTGTACCCATGATGATTTCATTCAAGTGGATTTAGAATAATTTTTATGGATTAATGTATTAAGTACGTTAATTACATGAAACTAAACATTAAAATAGCCTCTATTTATTCATTGTAAGGGAATGTTATCTAACAAAAAGGTAGGATTCCATAGTTAGTATCAATGTATGATTTAGTCATTTTATGGAAATTAGGACATTAAAACATTAGGAATAACCCTAGGGAAATGTATAAATATTTGAAAAAATCTTGTAATTTTGGAAAGTATAATTTAACTGGTATCCAAACAAAAATATCCATGTCTATATACAACAAGTTGATGGGGCTCTGACACATTTGTACCTAGGTGGACCACCTAAAAATTCTTCTTCGAGATAGAATAAAATGTGAACTAGTGAATGAGAATTGGAATTACTGTACACCTATTTTTATGATCATGGTTTGATATGTTTGGTTAATCACATGTTTTTATGAACCATTATGAATGATATATAGAAAATGAAATTGTTTTTATAGGAGACTAATAACATATTTAAGTATGATGTTTTAAGACATAAAATCCATTTGTAATTGTAATATTTTTAAAGTTATTATATTTCACACTATTTTTTTCTTACTTTAGAAAAAGATTACATGAAATAGGTGGAACCATGAAAATGATGTGTTCAGTGGATGATTCCATAATAACTTTTCAATGAAATATGGAATTGATGACTTTATGGGGATGATAAATCAACTAAATAGAATTGTGAACAAAAAATTGAATCATGTTAAGAAACATGATTACCTACAGGGGAATAACTTTCCCATGAGTTCTTTATGAATAAACAACCACACTCATTTACTATTTCCAATGACCCATTTTTTGAACAAAGGATATGCTCAATAGAAAAGATCTTTCCTGTACACTGTTGTTCAGATCAAGAAAATGTCACCCTGGTAGTATAACATATAGAATGAAAAGTTGATACATGGAGGAAACAGATTACAAATATGATGTTAAGATGTGAGATTGATGATATAGAGTGGTAAGAGTTCATAAGGAAAATGAATTTGTTGTAAGGTATGGGATGAACATTCAAATACTTTCTAGATAGACATCTATCAATGTTATGGATCCAAAGGGAATTATTGATATATTCTCTAATGGAATAAGACCCCATCAACAGTAGAATCATGAAAATATAGATTATAAAAGCTATGAGGAGATAGTACAGAGATTTATACAGGTTCAATTGGAATTTGGAGTGACTAAGTGGTAACATAGATCAAATCAAAATGAGAGAAAAATGGGTCCAAACTCAGGGAATAGTTTTGATGATGGAAGAGGTTGGATGAAATTGAAACATCCAGTGTGCAATAAATTTTTAAAGAATCATTCGGTGATCTACATTCATGGGTGTTTAAAGTGTTAAAACTTTGAAAAAAAATTATATAAAGCTCAAAACAATTGTGGTGAGGTGAAGCCTCAACTTCTCAATAGTAATGTCCAAGGGAAGATAGGGCAGGCCCATCCAAAAGTTCAATGCCTCAAGTTTTAAAAACTTGTTAACTTTTCCAATTAATTTCTAAATCAAAAAATAATATAGGAGAAACACATAATCTTCAACATAGGCCAAGGTAGTAGGTTCGAGCATTTTGTATCACAACAATTGAATTAGAGGTCCCAAATGATGTGGTGTCAAGTACTCTCATTGTACCCTTAAATCTTTCAACTACACTTTTTTAATATGGTTCTATATATTCCTTTATTTCATCAATTTTTTCATATATTATAGTCTCAATTACAGAACTACTAGATATAGAGTTATCATTCAGGACTCCTAGAAAGATTATCCAAGCATCCATAGTGTATAAGAACTATAGTATTAGCTATAGTGGGTACAATATCAATGTATATCTAGTAGTCATTCCCATGATGGAATTAAACACTATACTAGGGATGGAATGGATCTCAATGTATAATGATAATATCAACAGTAAAAGAACAGAAATTCTAGTAATCTTGAATGAACAAACAAAAGTCTTTTCCAATATTCATATATCCCGGCCAAAGATTTTCTAGAATAACCTCCCATATCCTTCTTTATGGAGATGATCAGTGAATAGGGGGAAGGAAATAAATGTATAAAGATATATAACAACCCCATCATTTAGAATTAATTTGACATATTTTTCAAAGAGTTACCTAGGCCTCCCCCAAAAATATAAGTAGAGACCCCCAATGAACTCATAACTAGATTCAATCTGACATCAAAGACATATATAGAATGGAAAATATTTTCTTAAAGGATTAAACAAAAAACATTAAGATCTTTATGAGAAAGGATTTATTCAAGAAAATGTTTCTCCTTATGGAGAACCTGTTCTTTTTGTAAAGAAGAATGATGGATCAATGTGGCTATGCATTGATTATAGAGAACATAAAGGGATCACAGTAAAGTACATGTAAAATCTACCAAGGATTGATGATTTATTTGATCATCTTGAAGGGTCTTAATTCTTCTCCATGATTGAACTCTGATTGGGGTATTAGAAATATATGTTAGAGAAATAAAACATACAAATGGGCACCTTTCAAACAAGATATAAGAATTATGAGTTTTTTATGCCTTTCAACATGAATATTGATCCCTCTATATATACGGACTTGATGAATAATGTCTTTATGGAATTCCTTGATAAATTTGAGGTATTTTTTATTGATTATATTTTGATATATTATATAAATCCTGACGATCATGGGGATTATCGTAGGGTCATATTGGAAAATATGATAAATGAGATGTGATCTAGAAAATTCTATAAATGTAAATTATAGTTACAAAAAGTGGCATTCTTAGGGAACTTTGTAACCAATGAAGTAAACTCAGTTGAACATGTGATGTCAAAAGCTATAGAGGAGTGTCCTCATCCTATAATGTAACTGATATATGTAGTTTCCTTAGTTTAGCAAGGTATTATAGGAGGTTTGTGAAAAAACATTAATGAATTTATTATCCATTACACAATTTAACTCTAAAAGGGGTATGTTTTTCTCCACAATGGAGTGTGTAGAATGTTTCCATGAACTGAAGAAGATATTGGTTGTTAGAACTATTTTTACTATTCCCTCTATCGAGGAAGGATTTTCTATTTGGAAGAATGCATCTCTGAAAGGGCTCAGGTGTGTACTGATGAAAAATGACAAGGTGATTTCTTATGAATCTCAATTGTCGATGCTTCATGAGTAAAATTATCCTATGCATGAGTTGGAGTTAGCTAAAGTTGTATTTTCTATGAAAATTTTGAGGTACTATCTTTATTGGGTAAAATTTGATATATACACAGACCACCAATGTTTGAACTATATTTTTATGCAAAGTGATTTGAAAATGAGACTAAAGAGATTGTTAAAACCACTTAATGACCGTGAATGTTGATGTATCCTTTCTTGCTCTATCATTTCAACATCAATTTTTTAAAGTAATGGTCTTTTTATTGTAAAATTGTTGTTTTGAGTTTCATAATAATCAAATTTAGTGATTTTTGAATCAAATTATTAAAATTTTATTTTTTTAATAAACTATGTATTTCAATGATTATTTCAATTAATTTTTTAATAATTTAAAATTAGTATTTAATCATTGAAAATTGTCCAATGGTGAGTACGCACCTCACCTCCACACAAACTGTTGAAAATTTTCAATATTGGATCGTGACCCCCTATAGCTTCAAAATAATATAGTCATCCACTTCTCCACAAACATCACTCACCACCACACGCTTACAATGGTGACTCCTCGAGTCACCATACAAACCAATATCCTCCAGTGTGCCAGTAACTTTTTCAAGCTTCAAAGGCCTTCACACTCATTCACACACTACTTCCATCTCTAAAATAATGTGTTTCCAGCCTTATTTATTGAAATAAATGTTGGAATCCACAATGGCTACTCCACTACTCACCGCTTCCCCCACATCCTCATGTCAATGCCCAAAAATGCAACCCCAAAAAAAACTTTTATAGCAATAAAACATATTTTCAATGGTAGTAGAAATTCACATAAAAAATTGGAAAATAAATTACATCACCAATTAGAATTGATGACGAAAAAAATTAATAGAACCAAACCCAAATTAGAACTTGATTTCATGAAACCCACCATGGATGATGCTGAGAAACCCACAGATGAAATCCACTATTTCTATGGTCCCATTTTGACCATCCCCTCAGACACTGTTGGCTACCGTAACTAAACCTCATACCCATTCCTTCACTAGATCTGAGGCTGAGACCCACTACCTTTGCTTGGATCCAACCACCGCTGAAGACCCTCACACTATTTCCACTATCTCTATCCACTACTATCGCGAGCTGATCCACTCTCCCCTTTCTGTTGCCACTTCACCATCACTGAACCCCTCCCACCCCCCTCTGACCATCCGAACAAACCCCCCATTAATTCCACTTTTCATTCCTTTTTTTATTTAATTATTTATATAATATATACATGATAATAATAAAAATATATAATAATAATAATATATAATAATAATAATAATAATAGTAATATATAATAATAGTAAATATAATAATTATATTTATAATATAGATATATTATAGTATTTTTGATAAATTTTTGATAAATAGTTTTTTAAATATTTCTTTTAAAGTGGTTATTTTAATAAATAATTAACAATGTTAATAATATTATTATTAAAATTTCTAATATTAATAATTGAAATAGTTAGAAATTATATATATATTTTTATCAAATAAAATCGAGTACATAACTTTTCTAATTTATTTTCTAATATGATATTAATGATAATTGTGTTTATTTACAAACAAATGTACCCATTTTTATTGTTGTATATTTACATAATAATTGTAAATATCTATATTTATAAGTAGTATTATTTTAATTTTTATATTTTTTTAAATATATTATATTAAATACTTATAAAAATTTATTTATTAGTTTTACTAATATTTTGTATTTTTTATGTTGTTGTTTTGTAGGATGATTCATGTTGCTAGAGTTGTTGAAGGAGTCATAATTAAGTAACTAGAGGGGTATTCGTAGTGATGTTCTTCATGTATGGAAGGTAGAGGGCTAGATCCTTGCTATGACTATGATCCCATGAGATGAATGTGGAGAGCTTTCAGTTGAGGGGCATAACAGTCTAGTAGGGGTGTGATATTTGTGAGACATATAGACATATATTGAATTCCGGAGTAGGATCATAGGGTTCATTCGATTCATCACATGTCATTCATTCTAGACCAAACCTTCCTTTCATCATGAACACTATCTGGGCATTCACCATCAATTGATTGAGACATAGAGAACATAACAGGTAATCAAGCCTGGTGCATTCTCTCTCTAGGAGGACTACATCTTCTTTTTCATTAATTTTTATTACTTTACTGAGATGTTTATAATGAGATATATATTTTATGATTATTTTATTAGGAATTTATATGTAGTTTAGGTGGTGGATTGAATTTAATGAATGGATTTCATTTCATATGTTCTTGAAACCAGATCATTCACAAGAGGGTGGGGTGTTTGAATAAGTGATTTTGTTTTCTCTTCCTTGTGATCATTATTTCACTCCACTAAATGTACCAAGGGTGAAGGGTAGAGTATCCTTTTACCTTGGTGACCGAATAAAAAGTTCTAAACATGAAAAGGTTGTTGTAATCACTTCTCTATGATCAGTCATCATTCCATGGTTTTTATTCAAAAAACAATTCTCACTAGAGATCACTAGTGATGGTGATTAATCTAATGATAGTTTGACATTTCACTCCTCTTCACAGAACCACAATACCTCTAAGATTGGTCCCATTGAAGATTTGATACATTTATATCATTTTATTCTAATAGAATTAGACTAAATCATCCATTCAATGTCTCCTGATTTGATTTGTTTCCCTTGAACCATTCCATAGGTTGTTTTTCACACATCCATATTCACTATTTTCTCATAGGTTTTTTGTTTTCTTTTATGTTTTTGATTTTTTGGACTGCACAAAATAGTCCTTACATGTGGTTCAGTAATCCTCTTACCATAGTACTAGTAGTAATTAATTTATATAAATATTAAATTTGTATCAGTTCAATGACCTCACCATCAAATTTTTGCATCATTTCTTGGGAAAGAATGTGTGATCATTTGAAAAAAGTCAAAAATAATTTATAACAAAAAGAAAAAAAATAGTATAGATAAAATAAAAAAATACCAAACTATAAAGTTGTACCAAAATTTATTGTATTTTGATTCAATACATGCACACTAGGAAAACTAGGTTAGAACTAAAAACTCCAGTTCAATAAAAACAATCATAATTTTTCTATCTATAGAAAAAATAATGAAAATTATAAATGTAAAATATAGAAAACAAAGATGAAAATATAAATTAGTATATTTTATTTTTTTAGTGCATACCCCTGAGATACCTAGACTTAGGGAATTTTAAATTCCATCTATGTCAAGAAATCCATATTTTATTAGGTTTCCCCCTTGTTCTATGATCTATGAGATAAACTAGTCTCATCTTTATTAGCTACCATTACTCAATGGTCATCCAGCAAAGGTATCACTTGAATTATTAGACATTTTACTATTCTATCCAGTATCTACCTCTGTGAGATCTGA
The DNA here is from genome assembly GCA_963277665.1 of Viscum album. NCBI lineage: Eukaryota > Viridiplantae > Streptophyta > Magnoliopsida > Santalales > Viscaceae > Viscum > Viscum album. The sequence goes on from OY728135.1 coordinate 113,330,858, forward strand.
GTTAGGAGTAGTTGAGGTTGAGTTTGTTCTCATTTTGTCTTTGGGGGAGGTCTAGGACATTGGTTAAAAAACTAGGTGTGGAAATTTCTGAAAATTGGGAAACTTTTATTAATGATTTTGTATCCAAATTCAATCCCAGGAACACTACCATTGAGGTTAGGCCCAAAATCGCAGGATTTGACCAGTATGAGGGAGAGATGTTTCATGAGTAATGGGATAGATTTAGAGGTATTTATAGGAAATTTAAAAAATCACTAGTTATCTCCCCATTTTCTTATTGACACTTTTTACAATGCCCTCAACACATATAACCGAAACCTAGTTGACCAGTCTTGTGGGGTGACTTCTATTATTCCACAGCTAATGAATATAAAATATTGTTTAATAAGATGGATGAAATGTTCCAAAACAAGTTCACTAAGAAGATAATACACTATAGGGATGAAAAAAATACCTATGTTGTTGATTTTAATCATCATGTTATAAGGGATGAGTGTTGTAACTATGGGATATTTGGTTACAATCATAAATGTAGTCCTAAATTTTTTATCCCAATGTAGTTTGAGGGATGTGTCCAAATTATAGATTATAGGGATTTAAATTAGTTTTCCTTAGATTTATTCTCCAATCAATACAATTTTAAATAAAAAAATATTCCAAATCATTAATTGAGAGAAAATTGGGTGATAAAATAGCCCATTTCCTCCAAATACCAGTCACAACCTAGAACATATAATTGATGCCAATATGGGCTTTAATCATTAAATTATTAATATGAATATAAGGGAATGATGAAACTATTTCTAAGTGAAATTATTTGTTTGAAAAATGACATTGATTATAGAATTCACTTCCTCGAAATTCTACTGGGACAAATTAATGAAACTTCCCATTAATAATGATTCAAACCAAAGAGAAAATATCATAGTAGTAACTACCTGGACATGCCTAAAAATTCAAGTACTAGTTATTGAACAATCTAGTGAAGAGGAGTTTGTTGTTCAAGAAGAATCTGGAACTAGAAATCGTGAAAATCCCAAATATGGATATTTGGATAAAACTGATGAAACTGAGAAATTTTTTGAAAATTCACATGATAAATTCCAAGAAAAAAATAAAATGAAATTGGGGTTTATTAAAAAGGGACAGAAGAATGTGAGGTCTGAGGATTATGGGAATAACTACCCAGTTTTGAATTATTAACCCATCCCATACGTTTGACAAAAAGGCAGAAAAACACCAGTGAACCTGATTACCTCAAAAATTTTGTAGTGTATTAGGAGATTCAATATAAACATGCCCATTTTCTGGATTTTAATAAAATCCCTTCATACGTAATATTTTTTTAAGTGGTTCTTAGATAATAAGATGGATTGAGGTGAGATATCAATATTGAGTTCGAATGAAGTGTGTAGTGCGTCATCCAAAAGAACATTTCCCCAAAATTGAAAGACCATGTATGTTTTATAATTTTCTATACAATCTGTCAATGTGATGATATTAGGTTGTTGTTTGATCTAGGATCCCAAATAAATCCTATCCTATATCCCTTATGTGATAATATGGAAATTACACAACTAAAACCAACTTCACTTACCCATGAATTTTCAAACATGTCACTTGAATACCATTTTAGGAGGGTAGATGAATTATTGGTTGATGTAGGGAATCCTTATTCATCCACTAACTTCCTAATTCTACATTAGTAGTGTGATCAAACTATTCCAATCATTTACAAAAGGACATTATTTTCCACTTTTTTGGATTCCATTGATGTATCAAAGTGTAAGTAGACCCTTCAGGCTGGTGAGGATCAAGAAGAATTTCAAGTCTATAAAGAGTTCCCACTTGAGGTGACATGTATATTGATTGATTTGGTTGATGAGGTTTTCAGTGATGATATTAGAAAGGAAAACTATCTTCACTTTTTATTATATAATCACCAATCAATTAGTGAAAATATTCAAGAAATTCGTTTTGAGTAGGAATCCAAAAAATATCTAGAAAGGATGGGTAGAGTTCGGAACCTAATCAGGAACTAAATTTCTCAAAACCATGAAGTCATCCTTCCCACAAAAAGATATGTTTCTAATTTTTTTTCATCAAACTATTCAATATTTTTATGCCCCCTATGTTCCCAACCCTTATGTTGCTTCTTATTTAATTCAACATGAATGAAGTAATTCTGGTCATGGTACTTTTTCAAATGATATTGAATGTGTTGGAGTTGAGGAAACATCCAGAGTAATTTTTTTTATTTCAATGTTGAATGTGAGTCTTCCAGATTTATTAAGATTGATCTACATGTGTTTTTGGGAATTTTTCCACACATGGATCGTAGGTGTACCTCTTCTTATTTTTCATCTTTTTGACGATGAAATCTTATCTACAAGTCTTATAGATTCTTAGAATAAATTGTATCATATCCATCTTCTGCACATATGGTTAATTTCTATATAGGTGATCATATTGTTAATAGTGATCCATATAAATAAACTATTGTTTCTCATTCTAAACCAGATCTCACATAAGTGTGGGGGAGAATATTAGGGAATCCATCTGAAGTAAGGCTAGTTGACATTGATCTCTTGCTGAGTTTTTTCATATTTATCCTCATTTTTTGAGTGAAATTCTTGGGTATTGAAGATACTAGTAGAAATAGGTTTATTCCTTGGGTGATAGAATTTTTTAAAATACTTTTTCAAGTTTCTGTGTTGCATGAGTTTCTTTGTGAACATACTAAATTCTCAAAAGTAAATAGTAACGAGTCAAGTACTTCTAAATATATCACACAAAATGACCATGGTTAGAAATAATCTAGGTATAATGTCTTGTTGGTGAATTTAAACCATGAGTTTCAAGGGAAGTAACCCATGGTTTTCATGTTTTATTTTTTAAATTTTTGTCTTAGGAAATTCTCTTCATTCAGTTGTGGGTCTCTATTCTTTGGTGAACCTTTATTATTAATATTTTCATTGACATTTTTTCCTCTATATTGACGTCTTCTAATTTTTTAGTGTTTGTTAACAAATGATAGGAGGGATAGGTGATCGGGTGGTCTCAGTTAGTTTTTATAATTCCATACCAGTGGAAACCTCGATTGGAAAATCCATTTCTAAAGGAAGATATTGTTTAAAGATCGTAGGATAACAATTCCCTCAACTTCACTGTGGTCAATTTTAGTTACAATTTTCTTTTCATCTTTATCATTTAAATCTATTCATTTTGTTGAAACATAAATTTTTCCTCGAGATTCCTATTTCATTTTTTTAAAGTTAGGTTACTATCATGTTGTTCAATATTGAAAGAAGCGTCTACATGCCTGGTAGTACTATTTTTCATCTTTATATATATTTTTTTGTGTTATTGTTGGTTTTTTTGTTCACTATTTGTAAATATTTAGTAACATTTTGTCTTTCCTTTTTAGTATTCTACTTCTTACTCTGCATTGTATGAAAACTCCTGCAGTTCCCTGGAAAATCATTCTTAAACTCATTTAATGCATGCATCTTTATATATAAAGTACTTTTTATGCTTAATTTTTTGGTGGTGGCTAGTGGATTCATTTGTATAGGTTTTTGTGTTTTAATTTTTTGTTTTATTTTTTTTGGTGTGGAAAAAAATTGAGAATTTACCTAAAACCCCTTTTAAAAACCATTCCTACTAAAGAGCCCTAGAATTGGGGACAATGCTCTCAATTATGTTTTGAGGAGGCGTTTTCACCGAACTTAACTAAGATTCATTTTTTCCACATCAATAACACTTATGTTTTTTATTTTATGCCTTTCCATGATGTAATAATCCTTTTTTTGAGTAGAATAAATAACAATAAAATAAAAAACAATAAGATAATGAAAAATACATTATATAGAAAAATATAAATATAAAAAACATTCATTTCATCATGATTTTATAATAAATGAATTCTAATCTCATTAAAATATTCTCATCCCATCTGAAAGCTATGACTGTAGGGAAGAAGGAAGCCTTGGAGGCTAAAACTAGAAAGGTGACATCTCTGAGTAGGTAGATCCCCCTCAAAGAAGGCCTGGTGGTTGATCTGGACAATCATTTTGAAGGTATGGATGTTCAAGAACAAACATTAACTCAAGAGGGGAATGATTCAGGTGATGATTGAAATATTCATCTCTCAGTGGATAGTTTAGAATGAAATCAAGGGAATGTTCTTCACATCCCTAGAAAGAATATAGGGAAAAAAGGAAATCGAGACTCTGGGAAATGTATTGTGGTTAAAGGAAAAAAACAAAAGGGACACAATGATTATTCACACATAACTAAATCGGCAGAAACTAGGTTGGATAATAAGGGTAGAAAAAAACAAATTCAAGGCCTTACATAATGGTGAAAGTTGGTACCAATGTAGGAAAACATGAATTATGGAGGAAGAAGATGGTCAGTGTTCAAAGATCATCCTCCATTTTTAGGAAGAAATGCATGAAAAAACTATCCAGGATAACACTTCAAAATTGGAGATTGAAAGAATATATGAAATAAGGTTGCAAGTTGATTCCAATTAGGAGAAAGAAGCATGGATTGACAAACAAGATGAATTCATGCTTTGAGGATTCAACCAGTGAAAAATAAACTTAGAGGAAATCATTCAGACAATGGACAGAATAGATACCCACATTGAAGAGCTTATCAGTGAGGATATAGATACCCATGTTAGTACTCTGCATTTGGAATTATATAGTGTTTTTATTCAAATAATCTTATTCTTGTTTTTAATCAATTTTTGAGCACATTCAGCATGTAGTGGTGTCTATGTTCTGTGAACTATGGCTTCCCACTTTTCCTCAAAGTGGATTAATAAAAATATATATATGGTATTGGTTTGATAAATACATTATAAGTTGAGGGGTTCAAAGATTCCAAAATTGAGGGAAATTCAACATTGGTGAGTGTTTGTGCCTAATATGTTTTAAGAATTTCACTATGGGAACTAAGAAAGATATTTTTTTTGTGTGAAACCATTTGGAATTTTTATTATAACCTGAGAAAACCAGAAATTATATCTTAAACATAGGAGATAGTAATTTTGATAAGAAAAAACATTATGGAGCCAACTATAATGATAATCATATAATTCCATTGAATATGGAGTAAAATTAGAAATTTGGATCCCATGATTAGTTTATGAGTCAAGGGTTGTTTGTGAGTTTTTGTAAATAAATAAAATCCATTTTCAAATGTAACAAGATAAATGAAGGGTAATTTCCCCAGCAAATATGGATGGGAAAAAAATAATAAATTACTGTCTAAAAATGAGCCTCTTTAGGTGAGGGGAATTTTGAATGTAAATGAAGAAGGGGACAATTGATATATTTAATAATCAGTTGAGTTGAATCCCAAGAGTACCAAAAAAAACAAAACAAAAAAATAATAATTATTCTTCATTTTGTGGAACGTATGAGTGAGAGAAAATCAATGGTGTGTTTTGTTAAAGTTTTAATTCTACATTTATCCAACCTATTACAACACATTAATTGAAACCCATTTTGAATTAAAATAAATTATTTGGTAAAATTAACATAGGAGGCGTAATATTTTAAACAGTAGATGGATTTCTAATCTCCTTTAAGTTGATGTCACTATGAACATACCCATGATTATTATTACTTTCATTACATTTTTCTAATTAAATATAACAAAATGAATTTCCTGGTAGGGCAATTGATAATGTGTGGGGTAGTTTGATGTGGAATTTTTCTCTCTCCTTTTTGCGCGTATTTTTTAAATAATGGTATTTTTATTATTAAATTATAGATTTTTTTTTCATAATTATAAATTGTTTTTTTGTATCAATGTGTTAAAAATTTGATTTTATGTTAAACTAATTATTTTAATGTTTTTTTATTAATTTTTTTTAAAATTTTAAAACTAATTATTTAATTATATTTTTACTTTCATGTTTATTCTTTTTTTGTTTAAATAATATTTTTTTTTCATTTTTTATTCTTTAAATTCTTTTATTATTGTTATAATTGTTATTCTTTTCTTCCATCTATTTTAAATAAATTTAGTTTTATTCTTCAATTTAAATAATTAATTATTTTTTATTTTTCAATTAATAAATTGTACTTTTATTGTTGAATCATTAAATAATTTAATTATGTTAAAAATTTTAATTCTTTAATATAAAACTTTGTAATATTCAATTTTAATTTAATTCATTGATTTTATTGATTAATTTAATTAATTACCCTATTAATTAATTTAAGCAAAGTGACTTTTTATATTTTCTATTGTTTTAAATTAATTGATGTGTTTTAAAATTGTAATCCATTTTAAATTATTTTTTGAATAAATCTTAACCAATCTAATTTGATTTTTAACAATTTAGAAATTAAATTTTAATATATTAATTTTATTATTAATTTAGTTAACTGAATAATATTTTGTATCTTAATAAATTTAGTGAATTTTTTTATATAATTTTTCTTCTAATTGTTGATTTTTAATGTACCTCCATTAGAGCACCAACCTCCAAATTCATACATAATTCCAGGAAGCACATACCACCAACCATAGTGAGTCTACACTTGACCTCCTCACCCATAGTTGCTATAATAACACACCGTCAGCCACATTGCCTTATACCAAACTCATCGCCATGCTCTTCTCATGGCGACTCCTCAAGTCTTCATCCCAACCCATCACCTCCATCACCCCATCACCCCATCACATTCTACCATCCCGACTTCCCTTCTCACCCATTTGGCTACAACTACCATATCTAGACTCAACATACATCCATCCTTCTTCCTTTCACCAACCTTTGGCATCCTTAATTCATACTCCCCGACTCACCGCCTCCCATGCATCATCAAAACAACCCCAAAAAATTTAAACATAGAACAAAAATTCTATCAATAGTTAAAAAGATTCTCAATGGTATTATAAATTCACAATGGAAGTAGAAAGAAAATTTACATTGCCAATGAGCACATGGGAGGAAGAAAATAAAGCTACCTATAACCAAGCCCAAATAAGAACCAAATTTCACACAACTCACCTTGGATGTAAGCAATCTAACAATGGATTAAATCCACTCTATCCCCTGTTACAATCTGAACGACCACCTCAACCACATTAGGCTGCCACAACTGATCTGCATCTCCTCAACTTCATCAGATCTGAAGCTAAGACAAACTTTCCTCACTCGGTACCGACCACCGCTTAAGACTCAAAACACAACATCTCTATTGTCTACCTCTTCCATCGTAAGACTCCCCCTCTCCCCCTTCTAGTTCCACTTCATCGTTATCCAACCCCTCTCACACCCCTCTTCCCATTTGACCCCCTTATATTCCTCTTTTCATTAATTTTGAATTTTATTTAATTATTTATATAAAATATATAATAAAAATAATATATATTAATAATATATATAGTAATAAATTTAATACTAATAATTATAGTATTAATATATATATTAATATAGTAATTTTGATTATTTTTTTCTTAATACATTTCTTACTATTTATGTTAAACTAGTTATTTTTGTAAATATTTTATTATGATAATAGTAATACAATTAACATTTATAATATTGATAAAAGATATACATAGATATTTTTCATATATTTTAATATAATTATATTAAGTACTTATTTTTATAAATATATTTTATAATATCTTATTAATAGTAATTATGATTTTTTATTTACAAATGTATGTATTTTAATTATTGTATATTTATATTATAACTGTATATAGTTATATATATATATAGGTAGTATTAATATTTTTGTATATATATATTGTTAAATGTTACAATAATTTAATTTTTATTCATTTTTTAATTTTTATATTGTTTATGTTTTTTTGTAGGTTTGTTGATGAGGATGAAGTTATTGATTCAGTCATGCACAAGTAACAGGATGGAGAGGATGAATAATATTGTGAATCACACATGGAAGATAGAGGGATAGAGCCAGACTATTATCTTGAGGCCACATGATGAGTGATTGGAGATTTTAGTTGAGAAACAAAAGAGTACTGCAGGAGACTGACATTTGAGAGATAACAAGAGATATCATGACTTCAAGAGTATGATTAGAGGGATCCATTTAACTAATCTATGATCATTCATTCTAGACAGACCCATCCTTTTAGTACAACCATCATAAGGGAATGCACCACCCGTTGACATGGACATAGAGAGTAGAGCAGGTGATCGAACAAGGAGTATTGTTTATCTAGGAGGTATTCTTCTTCTTTTTATTTACTATGATTTACTAAACTGATTTGTTTGTAATGGGTTTTGTATTTGATGCTTCTTTTATTATGAATTTCAATGTAGTTTACACGAGTTTGATCGGATGGATTGAATTCCTTTAATTTCATATGTTCTTGTAACCGGATCAGTCACAAGAAGGGTGAGATGTTTGACCTAGTGATTTCATTTTCTCTTCCTTATGAGAAATTTTTTACTCACCCCAAAGTATCGAGAGGTGAAAGGTAGAGTATCCCTTTTCTTTTGTGTCCTCTTCCAAATTACTATTCTAGAAAAAATGGGTTAAGATATTCTCCATGAGTAAGCATCATATCATTGGGTTCTGTTAGAAATAACTATTCCCAAGTGAGATCCCTAGAAAGGGTGACTTATTTAATGATAGATAGACATTTCACTCCTTTGAATAGAACCACGGTACCTCCGTGACTAGTCACATTCAAGAGTAATGACATTTTAATCAGTCTATTCTGGTCCAATTACCCTAACTCAACCATCCATTATCTCATTCCATGACTTGTTTCTCTTGAACCACAACAAATGTTCTCTTTCACACATCTACATTCAATTTTTTCTCTTGGTTTTGTTTTTTTTGGGTGTGTTTTAGTTTTTTTCCTTCGGATATTTGTCCTTCCATGTGGTCTGACACTCTTCTTACCATAGTTATTATATTAATGGGGTTATATTAATATTAAATTTGTGTGTGTCCTGTAACCTCACCATCAACTATTCAATTCCTTATCACACAAGAAGAGAAGAAAAAGTTGATGAAGCATTACGTATGGAATCCCATGTTGTGCTGGAAATGATGAGGATTCAAGGAGATCCATTAATCTAAGACCTAGTAATGTTGAAAATTATAATCATAATGGAATTGATATTATAACTCCTATCCCAAATGATTCATCAGTCATCATTACTATAGAGGATCATGAAATCATGAAGATAATATCCTTTGTTAAAAATATAGATAGACACGATGAAGAATGTGAAGATTATTGAGTTCAATATTGATCAAGATTGGGTATTGAAATTTCATGAAAGGGTATGTATTCCATCTATCCCAGAGATAAAGAAGGTTTTAAGGGATGAATCTCACAGATCTACATTATCTATATATCCGACATGAACAAGAATGTATATGGAACTTTGTGATCATTATTGGTTAGATAATATGAAAAGGGAGATTACTGACTATACTGTAAGGTGATTGGTTTGTCAATAAGTGAAGGTAGAGAGACAAATTACTAAAGGGGTATTGCAACCACTAAATATAAAAATATGGAAGGGGGACAATATCTATATGGTCTTCATCAATAGTCTCCCAATAATATCCAAATGAAACAATTTGACATGGGTAATAGTGGATCAAATCACCAAAGATTTCCATTTTATTTTTGTTCTGGATGATTTATCTCTTGAAAAACATCCCATGATATATGTAAAGGATGTGGTGAGGTTTCATGGGGTTTTACATGATATCATTTCGGATCATGATCCCTGTATCACATCAAATTTCTAGAGAAGTCTTCAACATGATCTGAATACTAAATTGAATTTCAGTATGGCCTATCACCCCCAGACTGATGGAAAATATGAAAGGAATATTCACACACATTTGGACATGATGAAAACATACTCAATGGAAATCAGAGGTTAACGGGATCAACACCACTAATTAGTAGAGTTACCATACAATAATAGCTTCCACTCAAGTATTCAAACAGTACTATATGGTTCTCTTTATGGAAAGCGATGCAAAAATATTACTTGTTGGGATGAAGCTCGTGAGAAGATGTTTCATGTTTCTGTTCTTGTGTGAGAGATAATAAAAAAGTATCATGCAATCAAACAACATATAGAGGCCTCTTAGTGTCACCAGAAGATCTATGATGACAATCCTCAGAGGGACATGGAGTTTGATGTTGTATAAAAAAACTACCTCTGGATATAACTATGGAAGAGTGTTATGTGATTTGGAAAGTAAGGGAAACTTACCCCAAGGTATATTAGACTTATTGAAATAATATATCGCATATGATAAATAGCCTATTAGATAACACTTCCACAAAATCTGGCTCATGTTCATGATATATTCCTGTATCTCCCCTAAGGATGTAAATACTCGATCCCTCACATGTACTGAATTTGGTGGTGGAATGTCTATAACATGTCCTCTATTATGATTTTTATCAATTGTAGACCATGGACCATAAAGGCATGGTTCTATGTAACCAAAAAACTCACCTTCTCAAACTGTTGTGGAGAAAACACAAATATGAAGAATTGATGTGGGAATTAGAGGAGACAGTGAGATAGAAGTACCCTCACCTTATCTCAACGGATAAAATGAGTGGAAATTTCAGGAAAAAAATTTCTCTTTGGGGATGAATGTAATGGACATGACTTTCTAAATGATATTTTTTTCCACAATAATTTTTGTTACAAAATATATAATATTATTCACATAAAAAATAAAGAGAAATCGACAAAATAAAATCTTATTAGTAATGATCTTTACATCAGTCAGTTATGAAATTAATTAAAAAAGAAAACATTATTACTAAAAAAAATTAAAATATAATAGCTAAAATTGGAATATATGGATTATCCCAATCTACTAGAATCATCACCCCAATTATAAATGGTATAAAAATGAAGAAAAATATTATTAAATCAATAAACATCTTAATAAATGAAAATATAACATTAGAAATAAATTGTGGGGTATTTTCAATGGAAGTATGTAGTGGTATATATATAGTATAAATAGAAATGAGATCATCAAGATTTTCCATTTATAGGACCATTGATAAAATATCACCATTTGTTAATATAACGGTTGGATAATTTGACCATTGGAAACAATACCCTTTGGTAATAAATTTGTCACTATAATTATTTTTTAGAATTTGTAATGAAAATAGATAATAGAAATATAAAGGAGAATTGATGGCCTCAACTAGTAGATTCATGTCGCTTGAAGCCCATTTATCCAAAGATGGTAAGGAGGTAGAATCCTTGGTTTTATCCCTTGACTAAGCTAAATACAAGATTTTGTAAGTAAATCTTGAATGAAATCTCATACAGTAGAAGATCATGTTAGTGGAGATTACCAATCAGTCGATGTTAGCCGAGACACCCCACAAAACTACCACCATCGAACATTAACCCCTTATGGAATTTATGGGTGTAATAAGGATTTACATGTTTAATAATTAGTTTTTTAATATGTAAATTCTATTTAATGAATAAAAATTTTATTTCTAAACTACCATTTAAGGAATATTTTTTTTCACAAAAAGATATATGTTTACTTCAACTGAATTTGATAAATTTATTTTATAACGCTAATTAAATATAATTGTAAAATTATAAAAAATATAAACACTTTTATAACAAACTCAAGTATTCTGAATAATATAACTTTAATATGATAGTATTTTAAAAACCAATTATTAATTATTATATAATAAAATAATTTTTTAACATTCTAGGAAACTTTTTATATGTTTTAGAAATTTTATTATGCCTTAAAAACTATTATTTTTAAATAAATAATGTTTTTTTATAATGAAAAGTTAAAATTCACATATTTAGTGAATTATTCTGTAAAAATAATCAGTATATTTGAAATCATCACATCAAAATTAGGATAGGATGAATTTAGGAGAATATTCTAAAATATTATATTTTTTCATGAATAGTAAAAAGATTAGTTTTAGGTTTTCAATATATTTTATAACTTAATACTTATGTCATAATGAGGAAATAATTAATTACATAATATCCAAGATCTAAAATATGATATTTCATTTAAAATTTAATTATTTTAATATATTTTAATCAATTTCAAAAACTAATAAATACTTTCCAATGTCTAAAATGAAAAAATTGGTTTATAAAAACATTACATTACAGAATCGTTACTTTTCTATTCCAAATGAAGTAATAAAAATGGAATTTGGTTATTTTTTACTAAGATACCATAAAATATGATCTAGATATCCAAAACCATTATAAAAACTCATGGATAAGAAAATGGTATTTCATTTTCCCAAATATAGATTCCCATTACCTCTATTTGGAAACTATTAAACAATTCACCCAGTTTTTCTATAATTACTCCCCCATTTATCCCTTACAATTCATTCCAAATCCATAATCCTTGAATTTATGGCGTTTTTCTCTCACAAGGGGTCCCCCCAATGTAACCTCAATCCCACAGAAATCCATCTTGAGGTTTTAGGAACAAATCTTCAAGGTATGGGACATCTCTACTTCTATTTTCATTCATGTTCACTTTTCATGTCTTATGTCATGAAATTTCAAAAAAAGTAATTTTATCCCCTATATATTATCTAATTACCATATTAATATTATTTTATGAATGTGATACCCCTATACCATCTCATATTACCCATTTATAAATTCATGTTTTATACCCTTTAGGCTTCCAAATTTGCTTCTCAGATTTCTCTCTTTCACATGTGAAATTCTTTATTCCCTTTTAATTGAATTTCTAAAACTCTATTTATTTCCATTAGTATTCAAAAAATGGAAACATAACATTTTCAATTGGTTATTTACATATATGAAACTCACATTTCCTTTCGTAGGTTAAAAATTATGTAATGATCATATATTTAGGATCTATTGTATGTCAATATTTTTGATAGGAAACCCGACCTTTATTCTCCATGTCATACGAATGAAATGATTTATTATGATCAATGATTCTCAAATTATATTAAGAAATATGATGGGAATTCACTGATCGTGCTCCAATGCATTTGGTATTGAATTTAATCACTATAGATGAGATATTTTATAATACATTAGTGAATAAAAATTTTAATTTCCTTTTATGACACCATTGTGATAAACCTCGGTGATATTCATTTGAATGTTTAATTTATATTCTTATGAAAATTTACATATTATTATTTATGTTCTCATTATTATGATATACATATTTTTAATTAATTATTGTTACGACTCCAAGTTCTTATTGATATGTCTCATTATCATATACTCCCCCCCCTTTATTATTCCCTTACTGGGATTCATGATCACCCATTTCCTTTGATATATGTCCCCAGGATATGATATCCTAAAAAATTAACTTTGGTAGAACCCATGAATATGTATTTAAAGTGGGTATAGATGAATGCTTTTTGATTCTTGGTATTATGTAACTTATTTCCAAAAAAAATCATTAAAATAACCTTTGTTTTTATTAAGTAATGAAATGTATTGTAATAAAAAGTCAGGGTGAAATTCCTTATAAATGAACCTCAATTGGCCTTTTATTTAGGGTACATGGATTTTTTATATGGTTTTTTTACCCATTCACTAACTATGAAAACCCCTTACATCGAATGGTGCGTGATTTTCATTGTATGGATATAAGGTTTGGAAAAATGGTGTTCCCCCTTCTAGTGGCTCAACAAAAGTCACATGGATTGTTGGTCCAAACCACGCAATTTTTCCTAAAAGTGATCCAACTGTGAATAGCCCCATTGGCTTCCAAAATATCCCAAAAACACCAAAATCCTCCCCAAATAAATAAATAGGCAAAGAATGATGAAAACTAGTACTACCTCACTATAATATATTTCATTAACCATTTTTTTTTCAAAATTTTATACTCATAAATTATAAGACCAGTAATACCTCATTAATGATTCCCACTCCCACTTCACATGGATATCCCAATGACACTTCTACATTTCTATGGCCTTGGGAATAATTTTTCCATGTATTAATTTATCCCAGTGAATTGTAATCTGAACTATTTTCTCAAAAAATAATGTATCCATCTCAAGATCAACAGACTCCAATTCAATCACATGGGAAGGATCTCATTAATAATTCATTAACTAGGAAGCATTAAAAAAATCAAGGACTGTTGTAAGACATGATAGTAAGAATAATAGATATTCTAAATTTCCAATTCACTCAATGATCTGAAAGGGAACGAAATATCTCACTGCCAACATACCTGTCTTACCAAACCGATGATGTCCCAAGTGAGGTGAAACTCTGAGAAAAAATTATCATGAACCTAAAACTCTATAAGAAGATTATAATATTATTTAAAATATTTATGATGTCTTTTTTTTCTAACCAACCTCTTCCAGATCAACTACACTTTTTATGTCATCTCTTGAATGAGGCTTAGCCCAAACAAGGACCACTATCACAACTCATCTCAAAAAAATGTAGATCAACATGGATACCCATAAAACACTTTATATGGAACCATATTTGCAAATTAATTATAAAAAATATCATCTGAAAATTTGAAAATAGTGAAATTCATTTACTAAGATCCACTAAAATGAAGCACATAAGCTTAAATCATATCCTTAATAACATGGATAACTCTCTCTATATTTCCATTCATCATTGGATGATATGCTATGCTCAATTTCAATTGGGAACCCATCACAGTTTTGATAACTTTTTATAGTGCTTATGAGAATTATGTGTCCCTATAAAAAACAATCAAAAAGGGAACCCCATGAAGTCTAAATGTCTCTCGAACATACAAGTCTATGAGCTATTCTAATTTCATTATATTCATAATGGGTATGAAAATATATGAATACTTAATATGATCATGGATCACCCAAATCGCATATTTCCCACTATGAGTCCATGGAAAACCATTTATGATGTCTATAAAAATATCATCCCACTTCAAGACTATAATAGGAAATTTTTGCAAAAAGCAGTATGTATTTTTTGTTATGCCTTACTTTATAAAAAAATGAGACACCATGATTCAAAATCTATAACTGATCCCCTCCCCCAAAGAAACCAATACAAACATCTCATGTCATGATAATCCTTTATATCCCATTGGTGTTTGGAATAACAAAAATGGTGTCCACTGTTCATCAATTCTTATCTCTAAGAAATCAAAACAACCAACCTATTATGGAAGCCCACATATCCACCAGAAGAACAACACCCCTCACATGATGCTTCCCCACCAAAAATATTTTTACTAAAGCATTGCCACTCAGTTTATATCACCTTCATGAGCTAAAATCACTCTAAAAATATGACTAAGTTTTTGTTGTGGCTAATAAATCATATCCACCGACTTCTTCCACTGCCAAACACTTCATAACAAAAAAACTAATCAAATACCACTTGTCAACTAATTTATTCATGGATTATTCCTATAATTTTAAAATAAATGCTTCAAAAACAATATTCCTTCCCCCATGAGTTTTTGAAATATCAACATAAAAAATCTCAAGATGCTCCACCCATCCCCTATATCGCATGTTCATGCCCCTCTATGTAAAAAAAAATATTTCCTGATCTTACAACCAGAATACTATATAGACTTCTCTCCAAAAAGATAGTGATTCCATGATTTCTGTTTAATAATTACTATTGAAAACTCTAGATTGTGTGTAGGGATGTTACTCTGATATAATAAATGGACCATAGGCCTCAACCTATTTCCTCTTCATCAAGACCCATCAAAAAATAGTACCAGAAGAATTTAAAAAAATATCACAACCCAAAATTAATTCTGGAGGAATTAAAACATGTTCATAAGTCAAGCTCACATTTAGTTAGACAATAGATTTTTGAGATTTTTCATTCTATTCCTACTTTACAAACTTACGGTTTGAAGCTTTCAGTGAATATACAAGAATAGAGAAATGTTTAAAAACCCATCTTTAGTTACCAACCATTTTAAATAAGATCTGTATCTCAACCACATTTCTAGCCTACTATAAAAACATAATGGATTCTATCATTTGTAGATCCACTGAGATTCCACTCTTAGATATAACACGACTAATAAATTTAACTTCCTGGGTCCAAAACTCACATTTTGAAAGCTTACCATAAAGATGATATTCCATCACATTTTGAATAATGATATCCAAATGGTTCGTATAATTTTCCAATGATTTGAAGTATACCAACATATCATCCCCAAAAAAAAATATATTATAAAAAATAATGAAAGATTTAGATTATCATATATATAAATATTGTAAGAGTATTGTTGAGACTGAATGGAATAACCTGAAACTAATAATGTCAACAACATCTCATAAATATTGTCTTAGGTAGATCCTCTTCTCAGACAATCAACTAGTGGTGCCCCAAAAAACATCAATCTTTAACAACTATATATCCACTATAACCTTGTCAAAATGTTCATCTCTCTTTGTAAAGTGATATTTTTTATTAACTATTACCCATTTAATCATTCTATAATCTATTGACATTTTCGAAATCTCATCATCCATCATAGAAAAGAGGAAATATGACGATCATGACGACATGGTAGGAAGAATAATTCGTTTCTCCTCAAGATTTGAAAGATGAAAATTATGTTCCATCCAATTAAGAGGTTCCATGACATAAGGTGGAATAGAAATTAGCATCATACCTTGGAGACGGTCAATTCTAATTATGACCTCTCTATATGGTGGTAAAAAGGAAAAATTATCTAGAAATACTTAAATGTATTCACACATCACCTCTGAAAGATGACTAAAAAAATAAGGGCCCATGATACTAAGAGACATCTTCGATAATTGTCATGAGATTACCCTAATATAAATAGTACTTGTCCTTTCCCATATAGAGTCATAATGACCCTGAAAAACCTGAGTGACCCCAATAGAAGAATAAAACTAAACACTATAATGATAAGAGTATATCTGGTCCATAAGACTTATCATCCAATCCAATCCATGTATCAGGTCAAAGATTTCAATATCGATAACTAAATATTCTCATAACACCTCATAGTGGTTTTTTCATAACATGATAAACTAGACACTTGAAACCTTTTTTGGACCACTTTACCAAAGGTATGGAAAGATCAAATAAGAAAATCATATGTTCCAAACATTGTCCTAACATGTAAACAAATTTTAATGATATAAAAGAATGATTGGAATGTGTATAAAACCAGTCTAGAACCATTGAATATAATCTAATAATTGTACCTATAACAATAGACAAGCCAACTTCAGATTCAATCAGTCCACATTGCACTGCATAAAGAAACCTAGTCTTATCCTCAGAAACATCCCCCATAGAATGTGGATTAGACCCACCACCCTTGGAAGCATCGAAATGAACCTTCAAAACATTAGTGAGAGAGGAATCTAAATTAATTGCCTAGGATATTCATCCACAAAAATTCTTTAAGAGTCCTGATTTTCTAGAAAAATGAATATTATTAGGATCCTATACATGGTTATTCTTTGTATGACCACACATTTCACACTAGTAGAAGATGAATTGATGTTGCACTGAAGAAGCCCTTGAAATATGTTCTGAATAAAAATAAGATCCCTTTCAGTTCCTTTTATGACTAGAAGACGCACCCTAGATAGAAACTCCACTAATTGATGCTTCACCCAAGCCTGTAGTTATATTTATGTCTTCCTCATCCAAAGATTCTTTTTCTACTACCTCTATTAAAGTCACAATACACATGAGAATAAAAACGATTGAATATATGGAATCAATCCCAACACAAACCTTCAACCCTTTAGTTTATCATTGAGTATTTTCTATAGTTCCAAATGCACCAACTCTGTGAAACTAGTTGAATAATTTGGAACAGTATGCTCCACTTACTACAAGGTCAAAAACACATTGGTCATCACCATATATAATTTCATTGGGTAAAATAGTTAATGGATTATTTTCATAAAATAAGTCCATATAAAATCTTCATGGTTCTTAGATTTCACAATAGAGTCCCACTATCTCCTTCTTTGTCCCTCAAGCATTTATATGTAAAAACCCACCTTAGAGTCATCAGTAGAATTCAAGAAGTAAAATATCCTCTCAAACCTCTCAATCCACTCCTCATATTTCTAGGGTCCCTTATCACCATAGAAGACAATTTGATGCTACAAAGTGAATTTAGAACCATGATCCACAACAAATCATGAATTCTTGACACCATATTAACCCAATACATGAATAATATGGATTATACCATCATCCAAAGAAGGTATAACTTTAGGATTAAACTGTGGATCCTATCTGGAATATTCTTTTCTTGAATTTGGAAGAGATCATCTCGGTGGAATTTTCTATTAAGTTGATGACAATGAAAAATCACCTTTGGAAAATATTCCAAAATCTTAAGAACAACATCATTAATTGAAGACCATGATTTAAAATAGCTTTAATTTAAAGAGATTATGAATTCTACAAATGCAATATGAAGATTTAAGAAGTAATATGGTCATTTAAATAAACATCAAATTCAATTAACTAAAATGAAAAGAAACATCATGACTTAAACCTGGTAGAAATATTTCATCCACCCATGGTAACACATGTTTATACCTATAAGTGAGCTATCCAGGATCCCTCCCGCACTTACTACACAAATTCTAATGGTCCAAAATCATGTATACCCAATACATAGAAGTAAACTTGGGATGTATTATCACACATCAAGGTGAGAATTATCTATGATAAGAAATTATAATGAACCATCTCGAACAAACTAGACAACGCTCTGAAGCAAGTCTATCATGGTGTTGAGGTGCAAAAATGAAAGAAAAAAAGAAGTATTCAGTATAACAAACACCACATAAAACCATATAACAATGGGAGAAAATACAAAAATTTCCATAAAACCCAATCCAAATAATCTAAACCATGAAATTATAACTATATGAAACCAACAGGTCTTAACATAAGTAATCGTCACCTCTAAACAATCCTATAATGGATAATGCAATATCAAGTGAAGCCAGTATTATACATGATTCCCTTCCCATTACCGAAATTCTATAAAATAACATATACAACTACATAAATTAAAAATTATAGTTTGAGAATAATTCCTAATAGGTTACCACTATAGAGTCTAAACAATTTCTAATAATAATAATGTAGTAGTTACAGAGTTCATTCCCAAAATAGATTTATAATGTATTTTTATAAATTCAAACCCATTTGAAATTATGCCCATTAGTTTTCATAAGATCCATTTATATTTAAAAATATAGGAATATAACTATTATATGTCATAAAATAAGAAATCATATCCACACAAAATAAATGAATCATGTAAACACATATACATAAAATAATATATCATGTGATACCTTGTGATACAACCTCATTTGAAAACACGTGAGAAACAATCAATGATAAAAATCTTTCATTTTATAAACCAACCATAATTAAAAATGAAAATTGTAATATGCCTTATACTATGGGAATATAAAATAGACATAAAATAATACTAAACTAAGTGTATATTGGTACCAACTGATATTGATTCCTGCCATAGTCTTCTGATATCAATAAATCTCTAGTAGCATTATGCATGTTACGAGTGAAATTTTGGTTCTTGATAAACCCAAATTTTCCAATGAGACAATATTGTCTAAAATAATTTAAAACACATGCTAAGAATTTACAAAAAAAAATTAAATGAAAATTAAATCAAAATTGGTGTTTCAAAACCCATTTCTAATTCAAAAAAACGTTTTAAGACTTTAATGAAACTCTTGGTGTATAATAATTAGTTTTTAACAAAAAACACTTTAAAAACAAGAATAGTTTCATGAAATCCATTGAAACCAAAAATAAAATCATTTAAATGAATAAAAAATGTTTTTTCCTCAATGATAATGAATTCATAGAAATAACCCATTTTATTGAAACACCTACCTCCAAACGGAGGTTGATTTATTATCCTTCAAAAATTGTTTTTGGTGAAGAGTAGATTGAATCGTCATGATCAAAGATCAACATGAAACAAAAATATCTTATATCAAACCCCTTAGATAAAAAATAAATATAACCTTTTGGTTCTATAATATTATAGTCAAAGAGATCAAATGATGATCTAACAATAAAAAGTAAAACATGATTAAAAATTCAACCTACCATGAGACGATCCACCAAAAATGAAGTAAATCTTCCTAGAATCCCAATAGAGTACCCTATAAACCACTATAAAAGTATTAGGTCAATAAAAAATGAGGATATGGGTCATTAGAGGACAATATGGGGTCCCAAGATTTTTTTCCCTAAAAATTTTGGGGTACAAAAACCCCACACAAAATATTTTAGTGAGGCCGCATGGTTAGTAGTAATCATGTGCATTAATCATGTGCCTCAAATGTCCTACTATTTGGAGTGCATGTTTTGGACGCATGGACTATTAAACCATGTTATAACCATGAAAACCCCTTGTATCGGAGGGTGAAATATTTTCATTTGGAGGGGGCACAGTTTGGACAAACCATGAACCTAATTTCAATGGCTCAAAATAGTCTCCATAATTTGTAGGGCCAATCCACACACTTTTCCCTTTCGATGTGCCAACTATGAATAACCAAAATGGACTAAAAGATATCTTAATAAGTCACAAAATGAACCCAATTGAAGAACCAACCAAATCATGGTCAAAAAAGGATCAAGAAGTAATCATACGAATATAAGAAAACATTAAAAATTGTGTTTTGTGATCTCAATGATTTCTCAACCATGGTAAGATGTGTCGTAGACTGGGATCAGATGGCCTTTTAACTTACTCATTATTTGTTATATATATGATCAACCTAGTGGGTGATCAGTTCCATTTACATAGGTTTGAGTATGTTCTTTTCATATTCATTAATAATGTTTTGATGTTATTTGTTTCAACTTAATCTTATTTATTATATTGTTACATGTTAATTTTTTATGAGTTATTGTGTGATTTGAAGAGGGATATGGTTTCCCAACGGTTCCTCTTGAGACAATTTCTTCCTATCAACAATATCAGGGGTACAGGGGGGAATGCCTAAGCTCACGTGGAATTACAACTCATACCCAATGATTTTTGTAGGTTTATTAGGAAAACATTTGTTAGATTGAAGTACGACGGGTTACCACACATTAACAATGTCTTTTGGATTATATTCCAAAATTTTCATGATAATCTAAGTATGTTTCCTTGGTTTTCAGAGACTGACACATGTTTCTGACAAAATGCCATTTTCAATCTGGAAACACTCAATTTGAGACATACCAGTGACATCATTTATTAGATTGAGGTTTTGATGTTTCATACATGCCACAATTTACTTTAGGTTCATTTTCCTATTGTTTCGAAATAATATACATTTGGGTGCATGATTTTGATTATTTCATATATCATTTGAACTAAAATTCCTATTTTAATTAAAAAACACATTGTGTCATACTGGTCACACCATGTGTTGGATTAACATCAATTTGGTTCATAAAAATAAAAAATCACATATAGATCATTTTGTTAATGTGTAAAGAAAAAATGAGTTCATTTTCTTGGTTTGAGTATATGACATGTGTTTTAAACAAAAATTTCATTTTTAAATAAATACATGTACTTTTAGAAATAATGGCGAAACTATTCATTGGATTGATGTGAAGTTGATTCTTACACATTAAAAATCATATGCACCTTTTTAATAATTTATCAAGTAAATATGAGTGTATTTTATCATTTTTCAATGTATGACACTTTTTTAACTAAAATGACAATTTTATACTAAAAACCTATACTTTGAGTCATACCAGTATAACCATGTTTCATGTTGATGTCTTGATGATTATTAAATGTCACAAATAAAATACAGTTCCTTTTTTGAAATGATAAAGACAATCTAAGATTGTTTGATTTTTTTATTGAGTGACAACCTTTTTTTAATAACAAGTGATTTTTGAAAAAAAAACATGAACATCAAAATCATACCAGTCAAACTGTGTGTCGAGTTGACTTGTGGATAATTCTTATATGTTACAAATCAAATAAGAATAATTTACTAATATATCAATATAATAAATGAGTTTTTCATGGTTTTTAGTGAGCGACATGTGTTTTTTACTAATATTCCATTTGAAACCTAAATCCATCATTTAGATTCATAATAGTCACATCATGAATTAGATTGAGGAATAGCTATTACCTACACATCATGAATGAAAAATGGATTATTTTCCTATATTATCAAATTAATATGAATATGGTTTTTAGATTTTGGTTATACCATACATCTTTTGGAGTAAAATGTAAAATTTAAATAAAATCTCACAATTTGTGTCATACTGGCAACACCATGTGTCACTTTGACATGTGGATTATTCCTATATATTATAAATGAAATATGGATCATTTTACTAAAGTATGAAAATAATATGAGTTAATTTTCTTGGATTTGACCATTTGATGTGTGTTTTGATCAAAACTATCAATTTAAATAATAAAAATTCTATTTGAGTCATGTCAGAAACACCATTTTTCATATTAACGTGTTGTTTATTCTTGCACGTCAAAAATAATTTATGGGTCATTTTTAAATAGTTTCTAAACAATTAATTTGTTCTTTATCTATTTGCAATGAGTGACACATGTTTTTATCGAATTTTTTTTATTCTAAGAACACACTCTTCGAGTCAAAATTATCACACCTTTTTTTGGATCGATTCAAGACTAATTATTATATGTCAAATGTGTATTATGGATCATCATAAAAATGTATCAATATAATCTGATCCTTTTTGAGCATTTTTTATTGAGTGACCCATTTTGTTTAACAAAAATTTTATTTTTAAATTGAAAACAATCATGTTGATTCAAACTAGTCACACCTTTTTTCATGTTGTAATTTCGATGATTATAATACATCATAAATGGATTATGTATTTTTTCCATATGAAACAATAAAATCCATGCATGGTTTCTCATTTTTTATTTAGTGATAATTGTTTTTAACAAAAGTGACATTTGTAAAATTAAAACACATATTTTGTGTCATTCCAGCTATACCATGTATCTGACTCAATTGAGGGTGATTATGATATATAATAAATGAATTATGGATAATTTATTAATGTGTAAACACAATATGAATGTGTTTTCTCCATTTTGTGTATGTAACATATCTTTTAAACTAAAATGTAAATTTTAAATGAAAACACACATTTTGAGTCATACTGCTCACACTATGTGTCGCATTGACATGTGATTCATTCCTTCAAGTCAGAAAAGAAATAAAAATCTTTTACAAATGTATGAAAGAAATATTACTGTGTTATGTAAGTATATTATGTGTGTTTGGAAGTTAAGTGTCCATTTTAAATAAAAACACAAACTATTATTCATAAGGACCACATTGTGGGTCATTTTAAAATATGTATGATTCTAAAACATTATAAATATCTTATCAATACTTGTTTTATGTATTTTGAAAATTCATGTTTTTTTTAAAATTTATTGTGAGTAAAATATGTTATTAACTAAAATTTAATTTTTAAAATGAAAAAACACTATTTTGTCATACTGATCACACTGTGTGTTAGATCAAATTGTGGCTGGTCAAATTTCATTATAAATTACTTATGGATTTTTTCCCAAAGTATCATGATAATCCAAGAAATGTTTCTATATTTTTAGTGACTAACACATATTATTTACTAAAATTTCATTTTTAAAATAAAAACAAAAATTTTAGACATACTAGTCACACCATTTATTAAATTGGATGGGGATGATTCCTATAAATCAAAAATTAATTTTGGATCATCATCCCAACATTTCAAAGAAAATATGAAACTTTTTTCTTGATTTTGAGTATATAACAAATTGTTTAAACTTTAATGTCAATTTTAGGTAAAAAAAATTGAGTCATATTGGTGACACGATGTATTGGATTTAGGTTTGGTTGACTCTGACACATTAAAAATGATATACAGATCGTTTTCATAAACTATAAAGATAATATGAGTTTATTTTTTTTGGTTTGAGAATGTGATGCGAGTTTTGAACTAAAATGTAAATTTTAAATTAAAATATTCACCTTGATCGTATTGAAGGGACATTGTTTCAGATTGATGTACAATTTTCCTCACATATCATAATTGCATTAAGGCCATTTTCCATAAGTATCATGAAAATTAGAGGGTGTTTTATTAGTTTATATTGAGGTATGGTTTTTTTAAATGATGAAATAATTTTATAATAAAAAGATACACTCTGAGTTATACTTGTCACATTGTGGATTATATTTCTGGGTGGATTATTCCAACATGTAAAAAATGATATAAAAAACATTTTCTAAAAAGTATCAAGATTATCTATGGTTTTATTTTTTATTTTTTAGGAGTGAAACATTTCATTAACCGTAATTTTATTTTAAAATTTAAAACATGATCATTGGTCCATACTGGTTACACCATGTATTCGATTGAAGTGCGGAGAATTCCTACACATCATAAAAGACATATGAATCATTTTTCTAAATTATAAACACCATACAAGTGTGTTTTCTCGGTTTTTATTGAGTGGTAAATGTTTATAAGTCTAATGATATTTTTTAAATGAAAACACACATTTTGAGTCATACCAGTGACACCATGAATCATATTAAGGTTGGAAGATTATAATATTTCACAATATACTTCTGTATCATTTTAATTATGTATCAAAACAAACTAAATGTGTCGTCTCAATTTTGACAATGTCATGATCATTTCAACTAAAATATCAATTTTATATAAGTACACACACATTAATTAAAATTAGCCACACCATTTTCCCTTTTGATGTTAATGTCATTACTACATATAATAAATTGTATTATATATCATTCTTCAATTGAATCGATATTATATGAGATAATTATCCTATTTATGTGTATGTGATGTGTGTTTTGAACTAAAATGTCAATTTTAAATAAGAATATGCACATTGAGTCATATTGGCCACACAATGTATCAGATTGACATGAAGATGATTCTGACACATAAAAACTAAATTATGGATCTTTTACATTATTTATCATGTAATTCTATGTCTTTTAATTTCTTTTAGTGAGTGAAACACATAATAATTTCCATACTAGTCACACCATGTGTTAGATTGATGTATGGATGACTCATACATGTCATAAATGACATATGGATCATTTTACAAATGATTCAAGATAATATGATAATGGTTAATTCATTTTTAGTTAGTGACATGTGTTTTTAACTAAAATGAAATTTCTAAACTAAAAACAGACACTTTCATTAATAACAGTGACATTTTGTATAAAATTTCTTTTTTTTATGATTATTATATTTGAAAAATGATTAATGGATAGTTTTCGAAATGTATTAGAATAATCTGATTAATTTTACCTTGTTTAGTTAGTAAACCTTGTTTTTAACAAAAAAAGTCATTTTTGAGTTAATGTCACATATGTTGAGTCATACAGGTCACCCCATGTGTTAGAATGATTTGAATTTTATTCTAACATATTATAAAGAACATATGTATAAGTTTTCTAAAATATCAAGAATATATAAGAGTGTTTTCATATTATTTTGTGAGTGACACACTTTTTAAAAAAACATCATTTTAAACTAAAAATATATGCATTGAGACAAACAGGTAACACCATGTGTTGGATTGCGGTTCAACTAAATCTAAAATTTCACAAATGACATTTGGATATTTTTTCTATAGTATAAAAACAATCTCAATGTGTTTTAAATTTTTTGAGTAATCCAATTTCATTTTGAGATAAAATATCAATTTTAAATATAATACACCCTTTGAGTCATACTTGATACATAGTGGGTTAGACTGTCATGTGGTTGATTGATTCATGTAAAAAATTAATTATAGATCATTTTACAAAATAATAAGAATAATCCAAGAACATTTTCCCACTTCTGACTAGGTGATGCTTATTTTCAAATAAAAGGTAAATTTTAAAGAAAAAATTGAAATTTAAGTCATACTGGCCACACCATTTTTTGGATTAAAGTGAGGATAATTACTACACATAAAAATTCTTTAGGGAACATTTTCTTAACGTTGCCAAAAAATAAGAGTGTGTGTTCTTAGTTTTCAATGAGTGACATGCATTCTAAAAAAATTAAATTTAAAATTAAAACACAAATTGTAGTAATTATAAAAAAAACACTAATAAACATAAATAGATCAAATAATAATAAAGAAACTATTAAGAGAAAAAATAGTACATGAGTGCATGTAACAACCCTATTTCTATAAATAAAATTTATGTTGGGATTGAATTATATTCCCTAGTATATATTACGGTTATAGGACACAGTTGCCCTTATTTTGTTTTATTATATCTGTTTTAAATGTGCATTAATCATCATTACCATTGATAATATAATAATTGAACATTGGTCATATTATTAGTATAAATATAGGGTTTCGTAAATCAAATTTTCAAACAAAAAGGACGTGATGGCCTCGACTAGTAGGATCGTACCCATTGAATCCCATTTATTAGAGCATCCAAGGGAGATGGAATCACTGGGACTTCCCATTAATAATGAAAAATATGATAGCTAATAAATAAATCATGAGTGAAACTTTTTATCAGAGAAGATCAAGCTCATCGAGATCACGAACCAAACTATGTATGCCAAACCACCACATGATAATCTCACCATCACGCACCATAACCTCATGGGGTTTTTTTGTAATAATTTGATATGTATCATTTCCTTAAAAATATTAATATTTATATTGTATTCTCAATATAAAATTTTATATATTTATTTCTTATTAGTATTACTTTATAAATAATTTTTAATTAGATATGACAAAACACACTTTTTTATTTTTTGGGCAATATATGATTTCAATTGAGAGATTACTTTTGATGAATTAATAAATTTTTCTAATAAATGATATTTTAATAAAATATTATAATTAAAAATATTATTAAATATAAATTAAAATATAAATTTGATGATGTCAAATGTAATTTTTATAAGGGTTTGAATGTTTTTATTGTCAAAAAACCAACTATTTCTCAATAAATATTGATTTTAACTTATAAGTGGAAATTAACATACTTATAAAACAATTTAGATAAAATAAATTATATTTTTTGATTAACCTTTTAAAAATTATACAACTATTAATTTTTCATAATTTCATGAGACTTTCAAATTATCGGGTATAATTTAAATACAGTATAAATATACTGTGTGAATTTTGATATCATAATAACTCAGAAGTGATGTAATAAATGCTATTAGGGGTATTAAAAAATTCAATTTTTACCCGTTAATATAATTTTTTGTTTATATTATTTTAATAATTTTATAAATCCATTAGGATTCTTCCAAATCCTATATTATATGTCATGTTTTTAATACCACTTCATTAAAAAAATGGCTCACATCCACATCACCATGGCTAATATTTTATTGAGTTCTACCCTAGGCCTTGTAAAATAATTAAAATCCCTCATAGATAGTAGAATTAGAGGGAAATCCCAGGGGGTGTATTTTGGTTTTTATTAATTTATTATATAGAGTCCAAAATCTATGATTGGGAAATAATAATGAACTCCCCTCACTTTTACTATATAATTCCTCACAATCTCCCATTCCTCTGCATTCAAAAACCTTGGATACTATTATTAATCTACAATCCTCTCTCTATATTCCTCACATTATTCCCCCAATTTCTCAATATGATCCTCCCATGGTTCTGGAATCACCTTATCTAGGTAATAGATCCACACCTTTTCTTCTCCTTTCTAGAATCATCATTATATTATGGATTTTATCTCTAATTATTAATGTTGGGATATGTTCTACGATATCTCCTTTAATTCCCTTATGATCTCTAAATTAGGATTTTCCCCTTTCTGTCAAATTAAAAAATCTTATTATCATATATTTTCCCTCATTATGCTTTGAAAACTTCACGATGTTTTTCCATGGCAGAAATATTGTGTAGTGAATACCCATATACATTTCCTATCAAGTGTCTTCACCATTATAAACATATACTTATACTACATGGTACCTAAATTTACATAATCTACACTCAATTTTAAGGGTTTTAAATGTTAAATAATATATTCTTATGTACATGTTCTATCTGGCACAGTAATTCATGTGCATGATATGATTATGATAGGTGGACCATGATAGAACTCCAATGAATTGATTAATGTTTTAGTCTCATGAAATGTGATTATTGGAGTGTGTGCGATTATCCTATTAACATGATGTAATGTCATCTTGTTGGTTATCCTTGGCTTGTTCTGGTGATTTCATGTCTTAATTTATCGTTTCATTGCCACCATGACTTAATGTTGTAATGTTATACCATGAAAAATTGCATATGTTTATGATTGTTGACCCTTTTTATATCCCATTTAAATGCCTATTTTATAACAATTATTACATTATACTCATTATTCCATGTTTATTTCCTTACTGGGATTTTCATCTCACCCATTTCTTTTGTAAGTCCATAGTTAATCAATGAGAGATTTAATAATGAAGGAATAATATGAAAATGTTAACGAAGTTTTCAATGATATTTTTGTACCCCCTTTTTAACGAAGTTTTCAATGATATTTTTGTACCCCCTTTTTCATGGATTATTTAATGTACCTAATTCTAAAATATACTAGACTTATAGATCTACTAGGATGTATTATGTGTATTGTTTTGTAATAAATCATGAATTAATGTGTAATGAAAACAAGGGTTTTCATAGTGTGTAATTATTTTTTGAAGACTTCATCAAGATTTCATTTTCATATGATCTTTTTATGCTCATAATAGAGCACAAAATGGTTATATAAAAAAAATTATTCATGAATCCTTTTATTCAATATCTCTATGATGATTAACTATATAATTATTTGTTTAAAATTCTAATTATATTAAGGTAAAAAATTCTGTAAAATGATGATAAATTTAACTAAACAAGTTGATGAAATCAATCTGTTCATGATGTATGTATATATTCTAACACCGTGTATTATTACCACTCATTTATAAATAAATCATTGGCCTCTTTTGAATATGATGAATTTTGAAATTATTGGTAGTATAGAAAAAATGTAAATAAATATGGATTAATAAATATTGTAAATGAAATAGATGTTATCATTGGGCATTCCTATTAGAGGATGATATTTTGTCAATTTAATATGATATGTTCTTTAAATTTACAACCTTAATAACAACATGATTTTCCATTAGTTTGTTTTTTACAATGAATAAACACTATGAAATTATGTAACTTTATTTGATGTATCTTTTGGTAGTAAAATATTATAATATATATCCTAATACTTTCCCACTTGTAGAAGTCGATGATCTTTTTTCACTCATAAACTATCCTCATTCATTGATTTTGAATAGATTTAAACACCACCCTATCATAAATAAATTCCATTAAAACATAATATAATATTTATAAAACAATGTAAATTTTTAAAAATGTTTTATATAGTGTATTTAAAACTGATAGACATTATCATGTGTGGTCGTTTTTTTGGTATCTGGTTACTAGATCAAAAAAATAAATCATTGAAGTATCAAAATAGATTTTAATGAGAAACTAATAATACCTAAAAACATAAATGAATAAGTAATTAATGATAATATAATATATTTTATATTATTAAATTTTATAGTTTTAACATTATATATTTTCTATTAACATTATTTAGTCATCTTTAAGTTTGTTTACAATCATTATGGTCTATTTGGACACTATAATTGAATATTCCATTTCATCCATGGATTATTTTTTTGTAAAATATATGTGAGGAAAAATGAGTCCAAATTATTGTCCATGGAATTTTCCCTTCAAATACTGTTTATATAACCCCTAAAAAAGAGGAATATTATTTATATGTAAATAAAATAGTAGATCAAAAATCAGATAATAATATAACAAAAACAGACCTCTTGTGTAACATTTCATTAGATACTCCAAGCCATCAAAACATGATGATTAAATATACATTATCAAGACTATGAAAGTGTGTAATAGACTCTCCATTAATTTTCCATTCAAAATCAATGATGTTCATATCAACATCATTGAGCATTGTATCAGTTTGAACTTGTAATATTATTGAATGTGGATCTTGAACTAGTAGGTTAAAGGTACTTTCCAATGGTATTCTTGATTGATTAGTCGATCCATTAGGTTATTTTTATTCTCCCTTCCATTTTACTTCTTTTTCTCTAATTATAATATCATTCCTCAGTTCTAGTAAATTCTTATTAACTCATAATGGTTTTTGTATAATAATTATATTTTAAATTAGTAACACATTTTTGAATTGTTTCTTTACATGATCAAACTATCATCCTTTAAAATTTACAATATCATTTTTGACCATGTGAACATCCAAAACATCAAAGGAAATTGGTATCATAGTGGTCACCTCATGATCTAAGTGAGTCCCCACCTTTATGAGAAATTTTTGAATTTCTTTCTTGTGTAGAATATCACCTAGGATACTCTACATTGTACCGCTCACAATAATCTAATGGGTGTATTTTGATAGATATAAATCACATTCATTTTAAACCTATAGAATATTATTACATAAATTGTATTTGTGTCTACCTAATTCAAATTTCATTGAGACTGTTATGAAAAAATAAATTAACTTTATAAAGTCTGATGGGAATGATTCACCTCAATGTAGGGGGTGGATCTATATATAGTGGTTGTAGTTTTTGTGTTTACTCATTTTGATGCCTACCTCTTACATTATTTTACAATAGAAAATACCAATTACATTTTTCTTTCATTGGAATTGTTTTTATCCCCATATACTTCATATCAAAATCATTATCCAATTTTTCAATTCATTTCTCATGATTGTTCCGTACAATGCACTAAAACCCATACCTTTGATGTGTTCATATTGTTTTGGCCACTTCAAGGAGACTATAATAAGTCATTCATCAAGTATAGATGATAATGATTCTTATGTCTAAAATGGATAATAAATATAGGAATATATATATATATATATGTTGTTATGTAATTCAAATTTTAATAATAAAAAAATTACCATGTCATACTTACACATGACTTCCATAGTTTTTATTTTGTTTCAATTAATATTGTTCCACATTTATTTACATGAGCTTAATTCGATAGAAAATAATATGGAATTGGAGTGTCTCTAGATTATGATTAATTAATCTACATATAAATAAGAGAATATAATTATGAATTTGTTTAATCCCATATAAAATTATATATCTTGATTTAAAATACATACCATTTTTTAGTTAAAACATACCCAATTCTTTCTTTACATTAGGGTTTCATTGGTTTTGATGAACACTGCTTATTTTTTGGAACATTCTTGTTGATTTGTAAATTAAAAATTGTTAATTACTATAATTAAAACACATTAAAATAATGTATTACCAATTACAATGTACCTGAATTAAACCTCCATGTGATGATAAATAAAACCATTCCATGTATCATGGTATATCATGTGTGCAAACATCCAATGTGGTTTCGAGTTTACATTCCCTTTAGAATAACTGATATGATGCTCTATAAGATATTTCTTGAATCCTCTATTTTCCTTTAAAAATACAATTAATACAAATTTTATTTGGAATCTATCAAGTATAAATGCCCTCTATAAGGGATAGATAAGGTTATATCAATATCTCACTATCTTTTTTATTAAATTAAATAGTGTATATCATAATTTTACCCTAAAATATTACCAAAGTAATTACTTAAACACTAGTATACCATTATTTTATGTATCTATAGCCATCAACATATGCATTCGAGTGGTAACCCCAATGAAACTAATGGAAACTGACTTATTGGAGTTAATAGGTTGGTCTTGTGTAATCTGTACCACCTCAAATTCATTGAATTTTTATCTCAACATAATCGATTTTTCTAATATTTTTGCACTATGAAAATATATGTTTTTAATAGGATATAGTTTTTATACCTTCAACTATTTCCATGGATTCAAAATTGGTAAATTAAATTTCATAAGGATGGGTAGAATTGGAATGTGGAGAAACTTATTGTCCTCTAGATTGGAAGCATCAACATGTTGAGAAACATGTTGTTCCACACGATTTGGGACGTCGATATGTGTGGAAGCCATTATATGCAGATGTGGTTGATGATTGAATTTAGATTATTTAAATGATGTAATTAATAGATAATAAAATAATGTAATAGAATTTATATTAAAAAAAATCATATTATTAAACTATCTTCTCTTTATTTAAAGGATAAATAAATTTAAACCCTCTATTAATAATATGAATACCCTCAGGGTGGTATCCTATTATATAAAATAACTCTTCCATGTTATGATAGTTGTTAATTTATTGTGAAATCTCTATGAAATTGTCACCCTCAGTTCAATTGAAATTTAATCCTCTAGTGGATTTGGTCACCAATAAAACAATTGAACACTTTTTATTTAATGTATGTGGGATATACAATACTTTTATATTCTGTGATTCTGATATGAATGTTTCTTCTTTATATCTTTCCTTATAAAAATTTACTTTCCTGAATCCGTAGTCATTAATTTCAACTGCAGTCATGTTATCAAAAAAATTGAAATAAAAAATAAGAACATTTAATGTTTTATATGCCAAAAACAATATCTATTTTATGATTCCAAATTATGAAACATTTTATAAATTGGATTTCTATCCTTCATACAGGATTCATGCATCGCTTTAACATCAACTATAACTCCACTATTATTCATTGTATTTTTTTCATCATGTTTTATTTTATGGAATATATAACCAATAATCACATAACTGTTATTAGATATTTCATTCACACTTGGTAAAATGGCTATCCCTAGAGGTCGTTTTAAAATTAAATTAAAAATTTTTGTTGACTCTATAAAATTATATTCTTTCAAACATACATTACTATTTTTATTATGTGAATTTGATATTAATATTTTATCACTTAATGAAATCAAATGTCTAAGAATTACTTTTTGAGATTAATCATATGGAACAACCTCAAAACTGTAATTTAAAATATTAAGTTGAGCTTCCAATATCATCCATAAAAGTAATTATTACCACATCAATTACAAAAAATTATAACACCAACATGTTTCATAGAGTGACGATATTTTGGTAGACCAATGCTTTACACATTCGATAGGTGGTTAGTACTAAATTCAATATCATTCTAAATAATATATTGATATAAAAAAAATCCTTCTAGTTGAAATAAATAAATTAAGATATGCTTTCGAAAGCATCATAAACCATTCAATGAGATATTCTCTTCTATAATTTATAAGGCCACATAGACATATCCCTCTAACCAATCGAACCATAATGTGAAATACATATCATATAGTTATGGTTGGAATTATATACAAAATTCACATAATATGATACAATTCCAATTTCAATAGATACCAATTTAACTATCACTACTAAAAATATGGTTTTTATCAGCGCTAGAAATGGCCTTTAACAGCACTAGAAAAGCACTATTAATATCAGCGTAGATAGGGGGGGGGGGTCCCATTTATCATTGCTCAAAAAAGCGCTGATAAAAGTTAATAAATTATAAAAAACTTATAAAAATAATTCTTCCAATCGAGGGGCTTTTATCAGCACTAGATTCCCCCATTTATCAGTGCTAGTTCCCCCTTCACCTGTGTGCACTCCCCCCATCCCCCCCTTTATCAGCACCAGCCCTCCACCTTTATCAACGCTAGCGCCCCCCTTCACTTGTGTGCGCGCCCCTGCCTCCCCCCAGGATTTGATCTCGAGACCTCCCCCCTGCATGCCTGAACCCTTTACCAATCCTCCATATTGATTTTTTCTCCAATTAATGATACATCTATTATTTATATATATATATAGTTATATTTATTCGTATATTAATAAATATTTATATTCATATATATATATATATGTAGTTATATTAATATAAATTTATATTTATATTAATATTAACATACATATATATTTATATATTTATTAATATATTAATATATATATATACATATATAGTTATATTTATATATTTATTGGTATATTAATATATATATACTTAGTTATATTTATATATTTATAAAAATATTTACAATTATATATAGTTAGTTATATTTATATATTTATTCATATAACAATATATATAAATATATATATATACATATATATTTAGTTATATATTTTTTTTGTATATTAATATATATTTATAAGACCAGTTTTCAGTACATTTATAAAACATGTTGTTTTTGTGTATAAATACATAAATAAATACATATATACAACACACCCAACACACACACACATATAGATATATTATATATATATATGTATCTATAAGTATAATTATACACATATATTATATATACATATATTATATATTATATATTATATATATATGTCTCTCTAAGTATAGACACACACACATTATATAGGTATATAAATATTAATATATTTGTATTTTAAATAAAATGGATATTGTTTTTTATTTAGATAAAGCTTATATATTGAGAAATATATTTTATATGTAAATATATTTTATTATTTATATATATAATTAAATTTTTATGTGTAAATATATAAAAAACATGTATATAATGTTATATATTTGATTATAAATAATTGTACATTATAAAAAATGATAAAATGTCAAAGACATAATATCAATATGAATTTAATACCTTGGAATAAATTTATTCCTCACCAAAAAGGAAATAATACCCTCTTAAATGAAGCTAAAAATGCACAAAATGTTAACAAACCAGGGTACCCCGACTAAAAACTCAATTTTGGATGCCTTCTAGGAATTTTTTGGCCTCAAATAAAACTGTTATAGGGTTCTTTATGTCATAAGGGTATAGAGATCATCGTAGGCTTCGATTTGATATATGGTAGAGCTCAAACGGACACCCGAATCAACCGTTATGGTCGTTTGAAGTTCGAGTTGCATTTTAAACATATTATGGATCTTTTTAAATTTTTTGTTTTTTTGAGTCTTCAAATTTTTATTAAATGACTATTAATCCATAATAATTAGCAAATTATTAATTAAAAATATTTTTTGTTTAATTTTTTTACAAGCCATTTTCACTAATTATCTTATATATTAACTGTAAATGTATATTTATACTTATCTAAAATATATTTAAAATATATATATTATAATTATATTAATATAACTATATTAATGTATTCATATATTAATATATTATTTTTAATGATTTTTTTTAAGTAGACTGTTTATCATCACTTTAAAAAAAGCACTAATAAATTTCCCCTTTATCAGTGCTCCTAAAAAAATTGATGATAAATGGGGTCCCTTTAACAGTGCTAACAAAAAGCACTGATAAAGGTACCCCCTTTATCAGAGCTTTTTTTAGCGCTGATATAGGGTGGTACTTGGAAAAACTGTTTTTGTCGTAGTGTATATATATGACTTCACTATATAAATATTAAAAGAATAAACAATTGATGGTTAATGTATAAATTAAATTATTATGATATATGATATTTAATGTTTTATTCATTAGATATTTCATAAAAACATGAAATCCATGTGATTCAGACCCTTTGACATTATATTTGTCATTGACACATTATTATTTATATTTGATGAATACCCCTCTATAACCATTACATCATTTAGGAAGCTCCGAAATTGATATATCTCTTTCTTGGAAATAGTGTAAGAAGATAGAGGAAGAAAATCCATCATTCTCCCTTAAATATTGATATCTCTTCCCATATCCCCATTTCAAAAATGTCCAATCTCACATTAATGAAATTCATTTTTTTCATGATCATTTAGCAATTTTCCACTAACATTAACACATATAATTTATTCCACATGCATGACATAAATAAAATTTCTTACATACAAAAAACTTCATTAACATAATTAAAAAACTAATCAATTTTTTCAACTAGTATTCATATTTATTTTTGAAGAAGGATTAATATAATCAGCATCCACATCCTTAACATTATCAAATAATTGATCATCATTTAGTGAAGATGGTTTTATACCTTCTTCTAAATTCTAATTGAATGATGTCACCCACGGTTTGTATTTTTGATTTTGGTTTAGAAATATATTGATGTCGTATAAACACTATCTTCGATGAATGATTCATCTTGACTGAGTGAGTACCTTGTTCACAAATGGGACACCGTTGAGTCACATTAATGTTATATCATAACAAATTTCCATAAGTAATAATGTTATTTATTATTCCACATAATAGTGATCTCAATGAGAAATCATTATTTATCTATGAATCATATAATTTACCACATGAATCCCATATTCTTTTTAAATCTTCGATAAATGGATCCAAATATTCATTAATATCATTAAAAATGTTTTTTTGTCCTGATATTAGAATAGAAAACATAATATATTTACTCTTTATACATAAACGTGGTTAAAATCAATATTTTGTCAATATAACTAGCAATTTAGTATAAGTGATGATTAGAAATAAAAAAGGATTCATCCAATCTATAGATTATGAAAGATGAATCTTTCTCATCTCAATTACAACTTCATGATACTCATAATCAATTATATTCCACTGGGGAGTATATGAAGGTTGACGATGTTTCCCATATTAATTTAATGTATATGTGTTTCTTGTAAATTTACTTGGAATCCCTTTACTTCCATAAAGGTTAATAAAACGTGAAATTATTGAAAATGACATTACAAAATTAGATGGAATTGATTCATCATTCTTGTATCAAGACACACAACACTGTATGAATTTTTTATGTGTTTTATAGTTCTTGATAAATAATATATTGTCATTTGGATTTTCTTGTATTCTATCACAGATCATACCAATTTAAAATAGAATTCATTTAGCATCATATGTTTTGAATGAAAGCCCTCTTTCTTCATCTAGCATATTGTAAAATTCAAATACTGTATTCATGTATTCCAAAACCCCTAATTTTAATCATACATTGGATGGGTATTGATTTCATTATTTTAAGTGAAATTTTTTATATATTGGAAGTTTGTATGCTTGAGGACGATTAGTGCATGGTTTTTCAATGCTATGCACCCTCCATGTGTGACCCATGTAACCCAAGGAAGTGGGGTTTTTCATAGTTGGTACAAAATTTATTAGGCCGCACTCCAACAAAGAGAAACCATGCACATGGGAAAAATGGGGTTGCATGGTTATTCCACACTATTTGACAAACTGTGAAGATCTGTCTAGGAATCCTTGTGTATGTGTTTTAAATAATCATAAAATTGTTTTAAAATACCCGAAACCCATATTTTTGGTCCCATAACTAACATGTATGACCCCTTGATTAATTCTTCTACAAGGGGAACTTCCAATAATATTATTTCCCCTTGTAACCCTCCTAGAGGAGGATCTAAACTTGGGTAATGTCATTCAATCTTGTCCATGTTAGTTGCCTTGTTCTAGTCTCTATCTCCCTTTATATCTCTTCTCCTCTCTAGGGTTCCATTGATCCTCATGTTTCATTATAGATCGAAAAATATCTATTATAGTTCTTTAACATAGGTGGATTCTTAGATTCTCTTTTTATTGTCCCTCATCGATGATTCTGGATTCAGGTTTGGCAATTTAAGATTCCATGATAATGAGGTTGGTGATTCCATTCGGATTAGACAAAATAATTATCCTCCAAATTTATAGTTTAAATTAAATTGTATCATTTAAATGAAATTTATTTATTTCACTTATTTTTTTCAATTTGGTTTACTAAAAACTAAAATTCCATAAATTGGGGTTTTGGATCGATTAGGCATGAAATAGGGAAAATCCACAATTCAATTGAATTTGGATGTATTGTTAAATGGATGGAAGTTTTTTGAAATTAAATTGTTTAATTAAATTGTGTATTGAAATTATGAAATTTATTTTATTAAATTTATTTTAAAGTGGTTTTGATGACAATGGATTGAAATGATTTTGATAGATACATTTGGGTTTTATATTGGAAAATTGCATGTTTGGATTAAAAATCTGTTTTGGTTTTTAGATGTAAAATTGGGATAATTTAAATAGAGAGTTGGATAAATTATATTTTAAGCATTCTTAAAATAAATTTCCCACTATTGTCTATTAATAGAGAACATGAATGGCCTTGGTAGTTATTCAGTTGTTGGGGGTAGGTCTTCTTTTTTATTGGCACACCTTATTCCCCAATGGGATGTCAGTGAGTCTCTTTTGTCTAGTGTTGAGAGATGTGCACTCATTTACATTTGTATTGGGATCCTATAACATGAAAATTTTGTATCTTATTGTTGTTTTACATGTTTATTTCTTGATTGTACTTGAAATTTTTATGCCATTGTTTATTGTAAATTATGACACATTCCTTGGGAAATTATCTAAATAGTTTTATATAAAAATGTTTTTTAATACATTTGTTTAATGTATTATCATCCTTCGAAATATAAAGCAATATTTTTTTAAATAATCTTTTTAAAGGTATTTCCATATTTATAAATTAAAAAACATTATTTGATTTAGATATGCATTTAAGGTACCAAACCTGTTTTATTTTAAAAATTGAAATCATTTATTTGGTTAATTAAATATTGGAATCATTTTATGGAATCCATGGTGAGACCCTTTTGGGATTTTTTTCACACACCCTACTTGTGCCTTTGGGTGTTTGTAGATTATTTTCATCAAGGTACGGGCAAGGGTAATGCTCAATGAGGAGGTGGTTATAGGTGTTAATAATTTTACTTGGTGAGTTGTGTCCATTATGACTTGGGATATTTCCTATTGTATAATATTTTATGATTTTACTTTACGTTGTTTCTGTTCAGTTGCTTCTGGTACACTTCTACTACTATTTATTTCAAAAGTATTCATTTCAACTTTTCTATCCACTTATACTGTGTTTGTGTAAAATTTCATACCCATATTCATATTGTTTGATGCCAGGTGATAGTCACCAACACATGGGGATCAGGAATTCCCTTTAGGAAATGTCTGAGTCGGTTTGGATTTTGGGTTACCATGGTATCTTCGCCAGTTCATGACAAAGTTACACCAAATGTGTTGGTTGTCAATATTGCCTCGATGCTAGTATGTAGTTGAGTAATCTTTTTAGGACTTAAAATGATTGTTATGAATGAGTTTCTAGTAATCTCCCACCGTAATGAACCTTATGTCACCAGGGATGGTTTGGGAAAGATTTCATGAAGATTATCTCTAGTATTTTCCTCTTATTTTGATTTTTATAGGTTGAAATCCAAATCATATTTTCCATATGTGGAGATTTATTACCCTTGTTACTCAATTTTAGTGTTAATATGATTTATTTTATGTAGCCTGTTGAAGTTATGTTACATCATGCCTCTGAAAAGATGTAAAAATCAGAACTAAGAGGAAGCTACTATTGAAACACAGTGAGCAAATCCTCATGTGTACTAAAGTCTAGTTGATGTGTTTGTGCATAATTTTAATGCTCTAGAATAGGCACCACAACCAGTTCTTGTTAAATGTCTAGCAGTAGAACCTTTAAGGGATGTTTTGTGAGATCATTCTCAAGAGTTCCTTTTCCAAAAGTGACAATTTTACAAAGGTACATATGAGCATAAACATATTAAGGAATGCTTTAGTAGAATTTAATGTTTGTTTGAGTTCATAGAGACACCTGATGAGATCACAGAGATGTGTGCCACCTTCATGCTGGAAGGATCGTGTAAGAGATTGTGGGACATGATGGTGACTGTGATGAAACATGATGGATTAGAGTTGAAATACATCAATGTTATTTTAGGTGAAAAGTCCTATCTTGAGTCGATGGTATTTTCCAAGTATTTTGAGTTTTTCAAACATGATAGGATGATAGAACCATGATTGTGTTTTCAAATCGCATTGCCAAACATGTGTTTTTTGTACATGAGATTGTATCTAATGAGGGGATGAAGGCGCAATGGAATGAGTTTTGAATCTAATAAGAAATTCATTCTAATGTTTTCCAGATAAATCTTCTTACTAATATTGATGTGCTGGATATAACATTGATGGTTGATATGGTCATGGTATGTAGGTCAAGGTTGGTAGGAGATCCTTTTTCTCCTAGGGGAAGCATGTGTTCCTTCAAAGGAAAGAGGGTCTATGATTATTCTCATAGTGGTTCTGGAAATTAGGTTTATTATAGACTTCTTTTAGTGCCTGGAGGAAGCCCTTTTATTTGTTACCTGTATGGTGAGCTAGGGTATTCAAAGATTGTTTGTTCTAAGGCACCCAAGGTATGTCTTTCTTGTCAATTCTTAGGCCAAATACAAAAAATTATTCCATGTTTATTCTACTCTTTGCAGTGTCAAGGTATCATCATCAACACATAAAACTTAAGGGAAATCACATGCTTAATGGGAAAAGGGATTCCAGCCACATGCATCCAGAAAGAAGCTTCATCGCATAGTGAAAGCATCTCCAGAGGAAGTGGAGACATTACCAATGACTGTGAGAGGAATCATTACTATATATTCATCATTAGTAACTACACTATTTCATACTAGTGCACCATAGTCATTTATTTCAACCCATATTGTTAAACTTCTTAATACTCCAATAGAGCTTTTATCTTATGTGATGGATATTACTACACCCCTTAGATCAAAGATGGAGTAGGGTCCATATAGTCCCTCTTGTAATTTTTCATTATCACCTATTGAGATTACTTGGGATTTTCTGGTTCATGAAATGAAACCACAAGAATTCTTTCTCCGGATACATTATCGCATTGACATAAAATTTCAGACTGACATTTACCTTCAACAGGTCTCTTTTACTAGACATGATGGGGTTTTTTGTCTTTGAAGGGGAATGGGACCTGAGGCTATGAGGTTTTAAACTATCAGAGTTAAGAAAAGTAATATTTGTGTTCTATTTTGATTTGGAGTGAGAATCCTTGAGCGGTGATATACCTACAGTCATCGTCTAGTTTCTCGATGTTTTTCCTTCTCACATCTCAACGTTGCCACTGGTAAGGGAGGTAGAGTTTTCTTTCAATTTAATATTGGGTACATAGCTAGTATATATTCTTTCCAACTACATGGAACTAATATAAATTAATGGGCTGATGTCTTAGTTGGATGATCTTTTTACAAACAGATTCATAGTCCTGAGTGCATCACCATGGCTGGCCCTTGTTCTCTTTTCCAAGAATGTTGATGTTATACTTCACCTTTGTGTGGATAAGTGAAAACTCAACCTAGTCATAGTAAAGCAAAAATATCTATTTCTTGAGAGTGATGATTTAATTGATTAGTTGAAAGGAAACAATTGGTTCTCAATGATTGATCTTCAGTCCAACTACTATTAGTTGAGGATAATGGAATCTTACATTCTACAAACTGCCTTTCAGAGAAGGTATTTCCAATGTGAGTATCATGTCATGTCGTTTGGTCTAACCAATTCTACTGTATGCTTTATTGATTTTTTGAATAGGATTTTCCCTAAGCATATTGATACATTAATGGTAGTCTTTTTGGTTGAAATCCTTTTTTACTCAATGCCCAAGGAGAATCATATGTGTCATCTAAGAGAAGTGATGAAATTATTGAGAGACCACAAACATTATGCTAGGCTTTTGAAATGTTATTTATGGATTTGATAATTTTTTTCATGTAGAAATGGGTGTCAAATCATGGTAATTCATTTGATCTTGAAAATATGACAGCTAACATGGGAAAAACCACAAAATGTTGTCAATATTTGGACTTTCATGGGTTTAACTAGTTATTATAGCTTGTTCGATAAGGTCTTCCCAAAACTAGACTCTCTGATGACTGATCTTACATAAAAGGGAATAAGATTCTGTATGATGAAAATTGTTTCAGTTGTTTTGTTCATCTGAAAAAAATTCTCACTATTGTGCCATTTTTGTCTCTTCTAGAAGCCAACCAAGGATATGTGGTATTCTGTAATGCATCTGGTTCACGTTTGGGCTGCATTTTTAAACAGGGTATTCATATCATTGCTTATGGATTTTGTTAGCATAGGACACATGAGAAAAACAAAAAATCCATGAACTTGAACTATAGCTGTGATGCTCATGCATAAGAGTTAGTGGAATTAACTTTTTAGAGAATGTATTTACATTTATTCCTACAACAAGATATTGAATTATAACTTCAATAAAAATTAATTGAATATCCGCCAGAGGTGTTTTTGGGAATACTTGTAATCTTTTAAAATTGGCATCGCCTATACCTCGGGGAAAGGGAATTTCATTTAAGATGTTTTGTGTAGGAATAACCTGACCTAGGTTGTAACAGAATCATTAGAAGTGTGATACGTGATGGATATTTTTTCTCAGTTGTATATTTGGGTCCATGAATAATGGTCCAAAGTTTCCTTTTCTAGTGTGTAGTTGACATATTCCTTTCTCTAGATGATTCTTCACGGACAACATCCAAATGATGTGTTTGGTAGGATTAGAGACTCTCTTTATTATAGGTAGACCATACATAACTTGTCTTTCTCCACTAAGGGATTTCTAGTATATTAGAATCATTTTTTTGGTCCACTAGCTTTAATGAAATCTACTATGGGGGATTTTCATAGTTCCCAATGGGATGTGCATCTAGATATCATAATGATTTTCATTGATATGTAGGAAAAATTTTGGTTTCTATGAATTAGTGAGGAAATTCTGGGTTTTTTTTATTGTAATATATTCCATAAGGTCATAGACGAGCACCAAAAACCTTCGGTTTTTCTTTTTCCGCATCCAGTGCCTACATGGAATTGGAATGAGATCTATATGGACATTGTGGTTTAGTGCCTCATAAACATATAAATAATAATGTGATATGGGTTGTGATCAATATGATTTCTAAATAGGATAACATTATAATAATTCATGATACAACCAATGTTGCGGATTATGGAAACCTATATGTGAATGAATATTTTTACACATAGTTACATTTTCTATAAACTCTAATAGGGATACCCTAATAACTTCTCTCTTTTAGAGAGGCCTTCAGGAGGCATTGGGATCTCAGGTTCGTTAGTTTATGGCATACCATCCACATTCATATGACTAAAAGGAAAGGATCATAAGGATTTTGGAGGATATGCTTCATGCTTGTGTTCTAGACATTAGTGGGGATTCATATAGAAACTAGGGACTCATCGAGCTTTCTTATAACAATATATACCTATCTGTGACTAGATGGGATCATTTTGAGGCCATTAATGGATGGTCTTTTAAGTCTCGTTTGTGTCGGTCTGTGATTGGTGAGAGTTATTTTGTTGTACTGAGCTTGGTTCTAGAGACGATAAAAATGATTTCGTTGATTCATTAGATAATGTTGATGTATTATATCTGGTATAAGTCTTATACTAGTCATCGCCAAAGTATGTTGGAATTTTATGTTTTTGAAAAGGTGTTATTGAATGATTCACCCTATTTTTATCATAAAAAACATTGGAGGAAAGGGAATGTTGCACCACATTTTGTGGTACCTCTTAAGGCTGTTGAAAAATATGGAAAATTTTCTTAAAATTTAGCAATCCCACTAGAGCTCATGTCGATACAAAACATATTCTATGTATCGCAGCTCTAAAAGTATCTATTTTACCAATCTCATTTTCTAATCTGGTGTGGTCTTGATATTGATCATGGTTTATCTATGACTTAACATCTAGTCAGGATAGTGGATTCTAAGACCATGGTACCCAGTTAGTGCCCGCTACCTTTTTGTTTGAGTGCTATTTCATCACATTTTTGATTCACAAGAGACA
The DNA here is from genome assembly GCA_963277665.1 of Viscum album. Classification (NCBI taxonomy): domain Eukaryota; kingdom Viridiplantae; phylum Streptophyta; class Magnoliopsida; order Santalales; family Viscaceae; genus Viscum; species Viscum album. Next base: position 113,374,712 of record OY728135.1, read on the forward strand.
TGAGAGAGGAAGGCACTGATGAGAGAGCAGTGGCCTCAAATATTTGGCTAGGAGACTTCTTTGTAGGCTTTATGGGGATAGAAAATTTCTTTGGTGGGAGGTTGTAACTGTAACGCCCCGACCCTAGTTACCCAGAGTCGGTGCATTATTACATAACATTGGCATGATCACAAGAAAGATCAAATCTCGAAAGACCGATTGGTTTAGTAGCCTTAGAAACACTAGATATATTCATAAGTTTTACATTACATCATAAAATGAAAAACTACTACAACAACATAATGTCTCCATAATTCACACTCATATCCCCACATAATATCCCTGCAGGTCATTCATAACTTACTTCTTCACATCCTGGGAAAAATAAAACATAGAAAAGGGGTGAGCTCAAATGCCCAGTAAGGATAACAATATAATTGAAACTTTCATAAATAAGAGTAAACATTTAAGGCAATGTATAACTAAAACAAAAGCCTTTAAAACTTGAACTTTCAACTTTTTATGGGATAAATAAAATGAAATAATTCCATTTACTCATTCACATGGATATTCTACTAATCGAATAATCACATGCAAAATCACTAACCACATTCATAATGTTGGAATGCATAATGCCAGACTATCATAACCACATAGCCAAGGCCTCGTGCCAAGACTAAAAATAAGATTTTGTCAAGGCCTTGTGCCAAGACACTAGTTAGCCTCATGAGACCTACCGATGCATCGAGGAGCTATAGCGGGCTCCACCCGTCACATATTAAGTCCAATGCATTCCCATATGAAAAGGTTTAAACATAACATAAACATTCGTATTAAAACTAGCATACGAAATGTCAACAATTTCACCATAAACTATGAATGGTATAAAAATATCACATCCACAGTCAAACATATCACAAAACCTTCAATACAATATAGAAGTTTTGTATCATAATAAATCTACTTCAAATAAGCGTAAAATCCATCAAAGGATGTTGACATAGATGAAATCAAAACACTTTTTAGAGAAATACCTCTTTCTATTTTTGAAATCATTTAAGAGCCATATAAAATAAAATATTTTCTTGAAAATATTCTTATAAGCTTGTAAGGAAAGCTTCGAATATTTTATAACGGCAAAAAATAACCGCACCCGCCGTATAAGTTAAAAAAACATTCTTACCTTAATTCTGTCGAAAAGGTTAAAAAGGACCTTGTTTTGAAAACGACAGAAAGATTCCTCTTATAAAAATTCAAACAAGGGTATAAATGACTTTAACCCATATTCTTGTAAATAATAAATATTTTTTTTAAATACATTTCGAAGAAACATGGATGTGGATGATAACGAGATCCCAGTAGATTATTACGTATAAACAACCTCGGATAATGAAGAGATTGTGAAATAACCCTTACCTTGTACTTTTCCTTGGTTGGGGTAGGTTAAACTCCTATATAATGGTGAAATAATTGTTATTAAATTATACAAGAATCATATACATTAATATGATATCATATATGATCTTTTAATATTGATTTGATAATAATATCTTAGTATTATCGTTGTTTCGGGTGTTAACTTACTTGTTTTCTTTCATATGTTTTGTTACGTAAGACATGTTTGTAAAGGATAGGTTGTATATTATTCTTATCCAGAATGATATCAAGTCCTTAAACATCATTTTTAAATCATCAAATGATAATTATACTTTAATGGTTACGATGGAGAATGAATCTCATCGCGTTCATGGAGACGGTAGTCCGTACGTACGCACGAGCGACAATATCATTCTTTTGATATTAAAATAATATATAAATGGATGGTATATCATATATACAGAATCATTAACATGTAATATTTATTATTTACATGAGTTACACATCATTATTATACCCATCCAAATAATAATATATTGAATAACAATTACCCCACAACGTGGAGACGGTAAGCCGTACGTACGCACGTATGGTGACATGTTATTCAAAGGGTGGATAAAATACTGAATATGGTTGTACCATATTTATAATAACATCACAGTATATAAATGATACTGGATTTATTATTTTATAATGGTAACAATAAAGGAAGAAGAAGTGGAAGAAGAAATGAACTTGGAAAAGGGTGGTGAAATCATTACCTCTTCTTCGGTTTCTTCCTTTTGATTTGATCAAAAGGGCTCCTTAGGTTGGCTTTCTGATCAAAATAAGGCCCCTAGGTTGTAGTGAGGGAAGTTGGGAGAGTATTTGTGCAGGTTTTGGCCGAACCAAAAGGCTTTGAAGGTGTGAGGAAATGAGAAGGAGGAGTTCCTTTTTATAAGAGGGGTGAGGGGCACCTTTGGAAAAGCTAGAAATATTAATTTATAATAAATTCATATTCGGTTTCTAATGGCTCCAAAGTTGACTATTCAAAGGTTAAGGTGGTTATGGGTCTAAAACAACTCAACCAATAGAATTTATATAGGTTTGGGTACTTATATTAACCTTATCTTTAAGTATTAACTCTAAGTTAATTAGTTTCACTTTTACAATGTCTCTTTGTATTTTTATATAATATGGTTAATAAACTTACTATATACATCCAAGAGACCCCCAAGTGGTCCATTAATGATGGAACTATCATTATATAAGTCTCTTGGCCGAACCTTAGACTTTTAGGAATTTAATATCAATTAATAATATAATATTTGTTTTAAGAACTCTTTTATGTCAATTTTGACACTATTCAATAGTTGATTTTTGTGAAACTCATAACAGATTGATTACTTCGAACAAAGTCAATTTAATCAATCCTAATATATCATATTATCATAGAAAATTAGTTTAATTCATTAAAAGTTTCATATTATAATTATTTGGGTATTTATAATATCAATTATTTTAATTTTTCACTATTTTAGTAATTACTGCATCATCATTGTGTCATAAATAAAATAAATTATTTAATGTCTAAAAATTATAAATAAAATATCATTATGTATGAAATAGTTTTAGATTTCTAATGAATATTTATAATCTAAAATCCAACATATATAACCCTATGTAACAATTGTTTTGCTAAAAGATATATGCTTGTGTCATTTTTGTATTCATTTTAACTTAATTAAAATAAAGTGTCATTATCACTTACAAGTGGATCCATGGGGTCCCCAAATAGACCCAAATATGACCATGGTCGACCATGTATCAACCAATAGGGTTAAGACACGTTTTAGGGTAATTTAGTATTATTATAATATTATTTTTTAACCTTTATTTACCGGATTTACCCTTAACCATGGTAAATAAAATATTTACCGCAGTAATTATTCAAAATGTCTAAAAATAAAAGTTACCTATTTACACAATTTGAACATCCTGATTCCGAATATGGAATCCATTTTCCTAAATTCAAAACACAGAAGTGGCAGAAATTAATTTAAAATTAATTCCCGCTGTCAAAACAAAAAGCGTGTTTTTAAGAGATAATAACTATCAAAAGATTGACACTTGTTTATGTTTGGTTTAATTTTAAAATTATGTCCAATGACCAACATTATATTAAATGGTAAAAAGATATTACAAATATACTTTAAAACTACTAAAATTCATAATTTATCACTATTAATTATTTTGATTAAAAAAGTTGTTTTTAATTACAATTTAGTAATTTTCACTATTCATCAAAATATGAAAGTTATCCGAAAAGTACCAAAATTTCACCTTAGGATAAATTCGATATTCCGAATCCAAAAATGAAGTCTATTTTAAAATATAAAATATATATAGTTTCAAAAAGTAGGTATTACTATTCACAACGGCTAGTTTAATTAGTTGTGGTGTGTGTTAGAACTCGAGGTTGCGTACAACACACGCTATCGCATTATTCGAAGGGAAACGTACCGTGGAAGCTTGGGGTGTTACATTATCCCCTCCTTCAAATAATTGTGTCCTCGCAATTTCTAGGGTATTACTGCATAAAAAGACTCGGGTGGTTCTTCATCATAAGTTCCTCGGGTTCCCACGTTGCCTCTTCCATCTTATGATTTCTCCACAAAACTTTTACCAGACGCGTCTTCCGGTTTCTCAGTACTTGTTCTATTGTATCAAGAATCCTGACAGGCTCTTCACAATAAGAAAGATTGGGTTCCAGTTCTAATTCCTCATAGGTGAGTACATGCGTTGGGTCAGACATGTATTTTCTCAATAGAGATACGTGGAACACATCGTGAACTTTGGAGAGACTTGGCGGCATTGCCAATCGGTAAGCTACAGCCCCAATTCGTTCTAGAATTTCGAAAGGTCCGATGTACCTGGGACTCAATTTACCTTTCTTACCAAAACGTATGACTCCCTTCCACGGAGATACCTTCAGGAAAACATGATCACCGACTTGAAATTCCAAATCCTTCCTTTGATTATCGGCATAGCTCTTCTGCCTACTTTGAGCTGCTTTGATGTGATTTTGGATTACTTTCACCTTTTCCACCGTTTCCTCCACCAGTTCTGGGCCCACAAGTTTTCTTTCACCAACGTCAACCCAACAGGTTGGTGTACGACATCTCTTTCCGTATAAAGCTTCATATGGTGCCATCTGAATACTCGAATGGAAGCTATTGTTATAGGAAAATTCTACCAGTGGTAAATATTGATCCCACATACCCTAAATGTCAAGTGAGTAAGATCTCAACATGTCTTCTAGGGTTTGAATAGTCCGTTCTGATTGTCCATCTGTCTGAGGGTGGTAAGCAGTGCTCAAATGAAGTTCAGTATCCAGGGATTTCTGAAGACTTTTCCAAAATCTTGAAGTAAAACGGGGATCACGATCAGAAACAATTGATAGGGGTACTCCATGAAGTCTCACAACTTCATTAATATATAGTCTTGCTAGACGTTCCAGAGGTAGATCTTCTCTTATAGCAAGAAAATGAGCTGACTTGGTAAGACGATCAACAATAACCCATATTGCATCGTTCCTTCTAGGAGTCTTTGGTAGCCCCATGACAAAGTCCATCGTAATATTGTCCCATTTCCACTCCGGTATGGGAAGAGGTTGCATGAATCCTCCAGGCTGTTGCCTTCCAGCTTTCACTTGTTGACAAACCATACATCTTGACACAAAATCAGCAATCTCCCTCTTCATGTTGTCCCACCAAAACTGTTCCTTCAAATCTCTATACATTTTGGTGCTCCCAGGGTGTATAGAGAAATTGGAACTATGAGCATCATCCAGCAATTCCCTTTTTAGATCAGGTAAATCGGGAACACAAAGTCTCTTACCGAATTTCAAAATTCCATCTTCATACACAAAGTCTCTCAATCTCCCATCATTCACAGCTTTAATATTCTTCTGAAATTCTTCATCATCGGTCTGAGAACTCTTAATCCTTTCTAGTAAAGATGGTTTGGAAACCATTTGAAAAAGCATTGATGTTTCACCTTCTCTGGTTATTCCCATGTACATCTTCACTAGATCCATGAAAATTGGATCCCTTTCAATTCTCATCATGTTCAAAACTCCATGGTCTTTTCTGCTCAAAGCATCTGCCACCTTGTTTGCTTTCCCCGGGTGGTAGTGTATCGTGCAATCATAATCCTTGAGTAATTCAAGCCATCTCCTTTGCCTCATGTTGAGTTCTTTTTGTGAGAAAATATACTTCAAACTCTTGTGATCAGTATAAATCTCACATTTTTCACCATAGAGGTAGTGCCTCCATATCTTCAAAGCAAAGATCACAGCTGCTAACTCGAGATCATGAGTAGGATAGTTTTGTTCATGAATTTTCAACTGTCATGATGCATAGGCAATAAATCTATCATTCTGCATAAGGACACAACCAAGTCCTTTCTTCGATGCATCACTATAAATAACGAACCCATCATTCCCCGATGGTAGAGTCAATATAGGAGAATTGACTAATCTTCTCTTCAGTTCTTCGAAACATTCTTCACACTCTTTTGTCCAAACAAATTTAACCCCTTTACGTGTGAGCTTCGTTAATGGGTTAGCCAATCGGGCAAAATTCTGGACGGAACGTCGATAATAACCTGCCAAACCAATAAAACTACGTACCTCAGTTATACTCATAGGTGCTGGCCATTCTTGGATTGCCTTGGTCTTAGAAGGATCAACAGAGATTCCATCTTTAGAGACAATATGGCCAAGAAAAGAAATCTCCTGAAGCCAGAATTCACACTTGCTAAACTTCCCATATAATTCATGCCTCCTTAGAGTCTTCAAGATAATGCGCAAGTGATTTTCATGATCTTCGTAGGTTTTGGAGTATACCAAGATATCATCAATAAATACCACCACAAATTCATTGATATACTCCTTGAAAACTCTATTCATCAGATCCATGAATACAGATGGTGCATTAGTCAATCCAAACGGCATTACAGTAAACTCGTAATGCCCGTACCTGGTTCGAAATGCTGTTTTCGGAATGTCTTCCTTCTTCACACACAACTGATGGTATCCAGATCGAAGATCAATCTTTGAAAAGTATTGAGCTCCATGCAGTTGGTCAAATAAATCATCAATACGAGGTAGGGGATACTTGTTCTTTATCGTTATAGCATTGATCTCCCTGTAGTCGATACATAACCTCATAGATCCATCTTTCTTTTTAACAAAAAGAACAGGGGCTCCCCATGGAGAAACACTAGGGCGAATAAATCCCTTATTACTCAATTCCTCTAGTTGTTTCTTTAGTTCAACTAATTCTACAGTGGCCATTCTATAAGGGGTCTTCGATATAGGCCTTGATCCAGGAATCAAATCAATGGAAAACTCAACTTCTCGTTCTGGAGGATGCCCAGGTAAATCTTCCGGAAATACATCTACAAATTCTTTCACAACAGGTACATCCTCTATTTGAACATTCCTTTCCTCACCGACAGTTATTTCATTCTCTTCCTCCCCAATAATTGAATTTAGTTGAGCTACTGGGGGTGGATCTAAATAAGAATTAGGTGGTGACGATTCTGCTCTAAAAATAAGGTGTTCCTTATCATTATCATCAAGAATCGTAACCTCTTTCTTCTTACAATAAATCTTCACATCATAGTCCGAAAGCCAGTCCATACCGAGGATTATATCAAACTCAATCATAGGTATGATGATGAGATCAGCAGATAATGAAAATTTATGTGCTCTAATGGGGACTGATTCGAAAAACTTTGTTGCAATGATACTTCCCTTAGGAGTTTTAACTGACAACTCCCTTATTAAATCAAATTGGAAATATCTAATTTTCTTAGCAAACTGGGAAGATATGAAACAATGCGATGATCCAGAATCAAATAATGCATTTGCTAAACTTGAGGAAACCATTAAATTACCTGCCACCACGTCTTTCGGAGCTTCTACCTCAGCAGTAGTGATAGCATAAGCCTGGCCTTGATCCCTTGGCCTTTTCTGAGGTAAGTTCTCCTGACGCTTAGGACATGCATTCGCATAATGCCCCATCTCCCTACAATTGTAGCACTGAACGTTGGTATCTTCCTTCTTCCCCTTGCAATCACGAGCTTGGTGGCCTTTTTCACCACACTTGTAACAGACTTCCATTCCCTTTAAGCAAGTACCAGGATGTTTCTTCCCACATTTACCACAAGATGGATATTCAACCTTTCCCTTCTTCCCCTTATTTCCATTCCCAGATTGATCAGCAGGTCTCTTCTTCTCTTGCTTTTCTTTAAAGTCATAAGACTTAGAGAATTCCTTTTCGGTCTTGATAGCACATGAGACAATGTCTTCGTACGATGAAAAGGATTGTGAGACTAATGCTCGACGAAGAAATGGTTTTAACCCATCAAAGAAACGATCAATCTTACTTCTTGGGTTGCGTATATAATCACCAGCATACCTTGCTAACCTTGTAAAGTTAGCCTCATACTTTGTGACATTCTCATCCTCCTTTTGTCTCAGACTTAGAAATTGCCTTTCCATATCTGCTCGATGGTCGCGAGGAAAGTATTTTTCTAAAAACAGATCTTTGAACTCCCTCCATTCCATATTTGATACTTCATCATCTTCCTTCATGTTTTGAATCAATGACCACCATTGATCAGCATCTCCAGTGAGGCGGTAAACTGCCATGATAACTTTTTCCCTTTCACTTCACCCCAAAGCCTGAAATATTTTCTCTAGGGAATTTATCCATTGCTCAGCTACTAAGGGATTTGTACTCCCATTGAACGTTGGTGGTTGTTGCCTCATGAATCGATCTAACATTGATCCTCCACGCTGCGGATCAGGGTGCTCCATACGGGTAAGGTTATTATTCGTAACCTGAGTAAGTTGTCCCAGTATGGTGATTAGCTGATCGGAACCAGTTGCATCACCAGCCCCACTATAATTATCTTGAGCAGGAGGGCAATCCCTACATGGAGTGCGTGCATTGATATGGTTTCCATTTCTTCCACTAGGCGCCATTTCTAAACAATGGCATAAACTAGATCAGTTTATGAATCAAAATACATAATCCCATACTTATAAAACACTTAACATAAATTGAACTATTTAAGGATATAATCCATAATCATAAAAATGTTTTCTTTGAGGAAGTATATACTCATAAACCCTTCATAATGATTTGTAAAGAAAATGAGAGTTATCCTAAGCATATCCCCCAAGAGTGTCATAACCAAGAGTGCAGCAAGGCCCGTTGTCGTGCACCAGTTCCCGTTCGAGTCTAGCTCAAAGCGGTTTTTTCGGGTTTTACCCCTAGGTACATCTGTGCCAGAGCCGCCTCTACCTGCCCGTATCCAGACAGGGATGTATTGCTCGGAAAACTCACAAAATCTCTACAATACCAAAATTCTAGGAAGTTTTCTATACTAATCCTCAAAGTTTATCTTAGGTCTACGTGCTCTAATCAGAGTTTATCTAAATCTAGCTCCCAAGGTTTGTACTAAACTTCCTCTGATACCAACTGTAACGCCCCGACCCTAGTTACCCAGATTCGGTGCATTATTACATAACATTGGCATGATCACAAGAAAGATCAAATCTCGAAAGACCGATTGGTTTAGTAGCCTTGGAAACACTAGATATATTCATAAGTTTTACATTACATCATAAAATGAAAAACTACTACAACAACATAATGTCTCCATAATTCACACTCATATCCCCACATAATATCCCTGCAGGTCATTCATAACTTACTTCTTCACATCCTGGGACAAATAAAACATAGAAAAGGGGTGAGCTCAAATGCCCAGTAAGGATAACAATATAATTGAAACTTTCATAAATAAGAGTAAACATTTAAGGCAATGTATAACTAAAAAAAAGCCTTTCAAACTTGAACTTTCAACTTTGTATGGCATAAATAAAATGAAATAATGCCATTTACTCATTCACATGTATATTCTACTAATCAAATAATCACATGCAAAATCACTAACCACTTTCATAATGTTGGAATGCATAATGCCAGACTATCATAACCACATAGCCAAGGCCTCGTGCCAAGACTACAAATAAGATTTTGTCAAGGCCTTGTGCCAAGACACTAGTTAGCCTCATGAGACCTACCGATGCATCGAGGAGCTATAGCGGGCTCCACCCGTCACATATTAAGTCCAATGCATTCCCATATGAAAAGGTTTAAACATAACATAAACATTCGTATTAAAACTAGCATACGAAATGTCAACAATTTCACCATAAACTATGAATGGTATAAAAATATCACATCCACAGTCAAACATATCACAAAACCTTCAATACAATATAGAAGTTTTGTATCATAATAAATCTACTTCAAATAAGCGTAAAATCCATCAAAGGATGTTGACATAGATGAAATCAAAACACTTTTTAGAGAAATACCTCTTTCTATTTTTGAAATCATTTAAGAGCCATATAAAATAAAATATTTTCTTGAAAATATTCTTATAAGCTTGTAAGGAAAGCTTCTAATATTTTATAACGGCAAAAAATAACCGCACCCGCCGTATAAGTTAAAAAAAACATTCTTACCTTAATTCTGTCGAAAAGGTTAAAAAGGACCTTGTTTTGAAAACGACAGAAAGATTCCTCTTATAAAAATTCAAACAAGGGTATAAATGACTTTAACCCATATTCTTGTAAATAATAAATATTTTTTTTAAATACATTTCGAAGAAACATGGATGTGGATGATAATGAGATCCCAGTAGATTATTACGTATAAACAACCTCGGATAATGAAGAGATTGTGAAATAACCCTTACCTTGTACTTTTCCTTGGTTGGGGTAGGTTAACCTCCTATATAATGGTGAAATAATTGTTATTAAATTATACAAGAATCATATACATTAATATGATATCATATATGATCTTTTAATATTGATTTGATAATAATATCTTAGTATTATCGTTGTTTCGGGTGTTAACTTACTTGTTTTCTTTCATATGTTTTGTTACGTAAGACATGTTTGTAAAGGATAGGTTGTATATTATTCTTATCCAGAATGATATCAAGTCCTTAAACATCATTTTTAAATCATCAAATGATAATTATACTTTAATGGTTACGATGGAGAATGAATCTCATCGCGTTCATGGAGACGGTAGTCCGTACGTACGCACGAGCGACAATATCATTCTTTTGATATTAAAATAATATATAAATGGATGGTATATCATATATACAGAATCATTAACATGTAATATTTATTATTTACATGAGTTACACATCATTATTATACCCATCCAAATAATAATATATTGAATAACAATTACCCCACGACGTGGAGACGGTAAGCCGTACGTACGCACGTATGGTGACATGTTATTCAAAGGGTGGATAGAATACTGAATATGGTTGTACCATATTTATAATAACATCACAGTATATAAATGATACTGGATTTATTATTTTATAATGGTAACAATAAAGGAAGAAGAAGTGGACGAAGAAATGAACTTGGAAAAGGGTGGTGAAATCATTACCTCTTCTTCGGTTTCTTCCGTTTGATTTGATCAAAAGGGCTCCATAGGTTGGCTTTCTGATCAAAATAAGGCCCCTAGGTTGTAGTGAGGGAAGTTGGGAGAGTATTGGTGTAGGGTTTGGCCGAACCAAAAGGCTTTGAAGGTGTGAGGAAATGAGAAGGAGGAGTTCCTTTTTATAAGAGGGGTGAGGGGCACCTTTGGAAAAGCTAGAAATATTAATTTATAATAAATTCATATTCGGTTTCTAATGGCTCCAAAGTTGACTATTCAAAGGTTAAGGTGGGTATGGGTCGAAAACAACTCAACCAATAAAATTTAGACAGGTTTGGGTACTAATATTAACCTTATCTTTAAGTATTAACTCTAAGTTAATTAGTTTCACTTTTACAATGTCTCTTTGTAGTTTTATATAATATGGTTAATAAACTTACTATATACATCCAAGAGACCCCCACGTGGGCCATTAATGATGAACCTATCATTATATAAGTCTCTTGGCCGAACCTTAGACTTTTTGGAATTTAATATCAATTAATAATATAATATTTGTTTTAAGAACTCTTTTATGTCAATTTTGACACTATTCAATAGTTGATTTTGTGAAACTCATAAAAGATTGAATACTTCGAACAAAGTCAATTAAATCAATCCTAATATATCATATTATCATATAAAATTAGTTTAATTCATTAAAAGTTTCATATTATAATTATTTGGGTATTTATAATATCAATTATTTTAAATTTTCACTATTTTAGTAATTACTGCATCATCATTGTGTCATAAATAAAATAAATTATTTAATGTCTAAAAATTATAAATAAAATATCATTATGTAGGAAATAGTTTTATCTTTCTAATGAATATTTATAATCTAAAATAAAACATATATAACCCTATATAACAATTGTTTTTCTAAAAGATATATGCTTGTGTCATTTTTGTATTCATTTTAACTTAATTAAAATAAAGTGTCATTATCACTTACAAGTGGATCCATGGGGTCCCAAAATAGACCCAAAGATGCCCATGGTCGACCATGTATCAACCAATAGGGTTAAGACACGTTTTAGGGTAATTTAGTATTATTATAATATTATTTTTTAACCCTTATTTACCGGATTTACCCTTAACCATGGTAAATAAAATATTTACCGCAGTAATTATTCAAAATGTCTAAAAATAAAAGTTACCTATTTACACAATTTGAACATCATGATTCCAAATATGGAATCCATTTTCCTAAATTCAAAACATAGAAGTGGCAGAAATTAATTTAATATTAATTCCCGCTGTCAAAACAAAAAGCGTGTTTTTAAGAGATAATAACTATCAAAAGATTGACACTTGTTTATGTTTGGTTTAATTGTAAAATTATGTCCAATGACCAACATTATATTAAATGGTAAAAGTATATTCTAAATATACTTTAAAACTACTAAAATTCATAATTTATCACTATTAATTATTTTGATTAAAAAAGTTGTTTTTAATTAAAATTTAGTAATTTTCACTATTCATCAAAATATGAAAGTTATCCGAAAAGTACCAAAATTTCACCTTAGGATAAATTCGATATTACGAATCCAAAAATGAAGTCCATTTTAAAATATAAAATATATATAGTTTCAAAAAGTAGGTATTACTATTCACAACGGCTAGTTTAATTAGTTGTGGTGTGTGTTAGAACTCGAGGTTGCGTACAACACACGCTATCGCATTATTCGAAGGGAAACGTACCGTGGAAGCTTGGGGTGTTACAGTAACATCCTTGTATTATTTTCAATTATTCCTAAAACGCTATTTGGAATAATTCTTTTGTTTGGTGTGCCTTGGGTGAAATTTTGTGAAATTTTTATGTTTTTGGGCTAGTGCATGGTTAATGCATAATTTACCCAAATCATGCACCCTCCTAGTAAAATATATGAAAACCATGAAAGTAGAGTTTTTAATGGTTGGCCCATGGTCTTTTAGGTTACTATCCACCATGGAGTAACCGTACACCTTAGAAAATTATGACCGCATGGTCAAGCCGCATGGCTTTACAAACAGTGCGGATTTTCACAGAAAACAATGCGTATGGATTTTTGTTAATATGAATATTGATATAAACTACCTCAAACCCACCTTTTTGTACCTGGATGGTTTAGTAAAACCCCTTGGATAATTCTTCTTCTAGAATAGCTCCTAAGAAAAAAATTTTTTACTTAGAAACATCCTCAAGGCAGATCGATCCATGAGGAAATTCTTTTGATCTTCTCCCAGTTAGATTCCTCTTCTTGATCTCTATATACCATTATATTTCTTATACTCCCTAGGAATCCATGGATCCTCTTGTGGAATTATAGATCTAACACCCTCGGTTATGGTTCATTAACCTAAGTTGTTTTTTGGTGTCTCTTTTCCTTTTCCCTTATCAATGATTCCTGATTAGGGCTCGACATTTTGAGATATCATTATTTTGAGGTAGGTAATTTTATTTTTATTTTCCAATTTAATTAAACTTATTCTCCTTTCCTGAAATTAAAGTTTTTGATTTAAATTAAATTTCTTTATTTTACGATATTTGTTTCTTATTGGTATATTAAAAACAAAGTCTATTTAAATTGGAGTATCGGTTCAGTTTCACATGAAATTTGGAAAAGCCACAATTCCATTGAAATGGGGAATATTTTTAAATGAAAGTAAGTTGTTTCAAATTAAATTATTTAATTTAATTGAGATTTAAATTCACAAATTGATTTTTTTAAATTGATTTCAAAGTGGTATTTGATGAAAATGGATTAAAAATGTATTTGATAGAAACTCAAATGTTTAATCTTGTAAAATAACATGTTTTTATTAAAAAATGTTTTTTTAAATGGAAAATTTTCATAATCGAAAAGGATAGTGGGATAAATTTTATTTAAAAAAAACCACCCACCTTTGTTTGTTACAAGAGAACATGAAAGTTCTAGGTAGTAAGTGAGTTATTGGGGGTATTACCTCTTTTTCTTAGGACATGTTATTCTCTAATAGGATGTTAGTGAGTCTACTTTGAACAATGTCGAGAGAAGTGTGTACATTTTTATTTGTGTGGGGATCCTATAACTTGGATCTATATTACAAATTTTTCGTTGACCATGTTGCTTTCTCGATTGTAATTGTAATTTATTTTTAATTTTTTATTTGTAAACTATTATACATTCCTTGTGACTTTATATATACTAATTTATATAAAAATGGTTATTTAATCCAACTATTTAATGTATTTCCATCCTTTGAAATATAAATCATGATTTGATAAGTTTTCTTCTAAAAAGTATTTATATCATTGGAATTGTAAAATTAGGATTTGTTCAAAATATTCTTTTGAGATGCCAAACCTTTATTATTTTAAAAATTGAAATAATTACTTTGGTTATTTAAATAGTGGCATCATGTCATGGAATCCTTGTTGAGACCCTACTGGGATTTATGCTCACATACTACATGTTCCTTCGGGTGTTTGTATATTATCTCCTTCAAGGTTTCAGCATGGGTGAAGCACCACATAGAGGTGGTTATAGATGTTTTTCCTTGGACATGGTGAGTTGTGTCCATTTGGACAAAGGTTCATTCCTATTTTTTGGTATTTTTTTTACATTCATATGTTTATGTCACTTTGTTTTTGGTACACTTTTCCCAGTAGAGATTTATTGTATGCATATTGGTAGGTCTGTCTTCTTCAGTTGTGTTTGTGAAAAATATTGTTCACAGATTCATATTGTATAATGTATGCTGATAGTCACCAACCTGTGTGGATCAGGAATTCCATTTGATTTATGTTTGAGCTGGCTTGATTATCGGGTTACCAGGTTACCCATGCTAGTTCATGACACATATTGTTCAAGTGAGAAATTAGTTCCACAAATCTAGTGTCACCCCACCAATTTTCAGCTTATACATTATATATCATCATCATGGTTGAAAATGCTGAATATTTACTATAATACGTATATATTGGTGTCTTTGAAAAACTCTTTAACTTTTTAAATAGTTTTGGAGAATCATAATGTTCATCTTCAACTATCATTATAATTTTACCAAAATGATCTTCATCATCATTTACACCTATAAAAATATACTCGATAGGTTCTTCATAATTATTCACACATGTAATCATATTAGATGAACCATAAAATGAAATTTAATCACAGTTAATGGTGACATTTAGATATTCCTCATATTTACACAATTATTTATATCATTAATATATTCTATGATAGATCATGTTTCCTTCCAACTCCTATAGACTAATTAGTCATTAATGATAAAAATGTAAACACATACAAAGGATTTGAGAAGGGTTATATGAATGATATTTTTCAAACCTAATGAACTTTATCACCCCATCATCATACTATTTAGTAATATGATTGGAATCAATCTATCTTTTGTTAATATCCATCATCTTTGACATTGTATAATCATATCTAAAAAATAAATAAATTTTTATAAGTTATGTTATTAGAACCCTAAAAGGGTATTCAATTTATATACACTCATATAGTAATCATTGTTTATATAATTCATCATTGGATAAAAAACAAGTTATATTATATAATGACCAATAATTATATATACATAATATATCATAAAAGTTATATTATAATTAAAAGAAGTCACATATAATAAATCATTCATTTTTAAAATGATTTCATCAAGGGAGATAATTCAATCTCTATCACTATCAATTTTCCCAAGATACATATGGATTTCAATTAGTGGATAAGTATAATGGTATATATATAATGATTTCACTGACAAAAAAATTACTTATATTTCATAATGTTTATGTGGTGATTGAAATGATATAATCACATTTATTATGGTTATTACATTTGTAAATTTATGAATGATTCAATTTTTGAATTCTTTTCTTGGTAATAATAAAAATAAAAATCTTAATATTCCATGAGACTTTAAGAATTTTTAAGAATTCAGTTTGAATGAAAAAGAAATCTTATAACCAAAATAACCCCATATTTCATATTTCAAAACCATGAATCGGGTGTATTTAATCACATAATATAATTTTATTCAGCGATAGAATTTGAAAAATTAATAACATTGTTTTTAAATGTTGGGTGAATTATATTATTTATAATTTGAATATTTAATTTGTATTAATTAAAAATTTTCCCACATTTGTTCATTATTTTACTACATTTTTAGAGTTTTCGAATATTTTGGAGTTAAATAGTTTAATTGCTCAATTTTATTAATTATTTTGATTTATTAATTTGAAAATTTATTTTCATATAATAAAATAATTTAAAATCATATTCTAATTGATTTTCATGTGTAATGTTATTCTACATATGATTTAATAAGAATTTGGCGGGTTTTGGCAGAATAAAATGGTAATGCTACTATCATGTGTGATTAATGTGGGTTCAACCGACTCACATCATATTAAACACACTCCTTAAAAAATATGAGATCCACCAATGATATTTAACAACATGTTCGTGGATTTTATAAGAATAAAGGAAGTTAAACTAAAAATAATTCTTCTAAAATACATGGAAGTTCGATTGATATTCTTTAATAAAGGGTTTATTATTTAATACATTTAGTTTTGATGCCCTAATTTTCCAAATCAACTAAATTTGGTTGTAGGAATCCTTTGGATCAAGTAGATATTGAGTGTGCTATAAGGAAGACACGCTCTACTATGATTTCTTTAAAAATAGGTTGAAGAGTTCTATCGGAGAATATAGAAAATATTTGATAAAACTGTATTTTATCAGTGATAAAAACATAATTCCATATAAATAATAATTTTTACAGAGCATTCCTAGAACTGATATATCATAACTTTTATCATTTCTCAAAAAGTGTAGAAAAAAGTACCATTTTATAGATTTTATGTCCTAGTGATGATATAATACACTTTTATCATTGCATAAATTAGTGTGTACATAATTGTAAAAAAAATAAAAACATATAAATAAATAGTCATATTCGTATAAAAAATATGATTATTGAGAATGAAATATAATATCAAATTAAATTAAAATATATTATTAAATTAATCTAAATAAAATAATTATATAAATTACGAAAATATTGAAAATATTGAAACACAATTAATAAATTTGTATAAATAAATATTTAAAATTAATAAATTCAGAAAATATTAAAATTTAGTAAATAATAAATATTAATAAATATTATAATTTATTAAATAATATTGAATGAATGGATTTTATAACGGAATATAAAAATTTGAATGAATTAAAAAAAATCAAAACTTTAATTTAATAACTGGAAAACACATAAGATTGAATTAAATTAATAAATAAATAATAATAATTTTATAATTAAAAAATTTATTATAAATGAATAATGTTAACGTTTATTTAAAAAATTAGGGTCAATGCTCTATTATTAATAAAAAAACCATGATGAACAGAGAGACAGGGGCATACAAATCACACTTCCCTCATCAAAAAAGCATTTATTGGCCTAAATTATTTTTACTCTCAGTCCCAATTTAATGTTCTACGTGACATATATAATTCCAAGCAGTTCATCCATGTCGATGGCCTTAACCTACTGGGTGACGGCCTTTCTTCCATGTTTTCACTTGCTACAATGGACCTTCAATTGAAGTTTCTTCTGAGTCAGATCTCCAAATATCTACTTATACATTCACATATACTATACCTTCTTGGGAATCATTAGTAACACCAAGAACTCCATATGGGTTGTGTGTAGAAACCTTCACTTTATCTGATTTATCCAGTGTACCCGGCATATATTTTAATATACGGTCATCTGAGTATTCTGCTATGATTGAACCAACCTTCTCACATGTAGGGGAACATGATAGTGGCTGAATCAAAATTGGGAGAACCAAAGGAGCCAATGTAAAATCGTTTATAGATGCATAATTAGGATGTTTTGAATTATTTGATGTAACTAGTTGGAATCCATCTTCATTAATTGAAAATGATTTCCTTGATGATAAAATCTTTCTTTTTGGATCACAATTCAAATGGGCCTCCTCAGTGGTGTTAGGGGTAGAAGATATGTCTCTATCTTCAAGGTGATCCAATATTGTAGAAACATATTGATGGGGGTTTTCAAGTGCCATGTAGCTCCCACAAGATGTAAGAACAACCACCATTGAACCAAAATTCCCACAAACCTAAAATACAAGATGAAATTTATTATTTTTTAAAAGATATATCAACATCTATTTTTCCCATTCCTGTGCGAGCTCCTGAAGAAAACATTTATTCCAACATAAACTATTGATTATCCATTTCATGAGTAGAACATTAATTAATGGTTTGAGTCTCCATTTCTTCCTCACCCATACTATCGTAATCCACACTATGAGTCACAACACTACCTATACCCTAATTCAAAGAACCCCTGGCCATCAAATATTCAAATGAAGTTCCCTCCTACATAGTGGATTTTATTACACTGAATTGTTGAGCATATTGATATTCATAAATATATGTATATCAATATTTTTTCTTCTATGCTGTTGGATCTACATCAAAGAAATAACTGGCATCATTATATCTTCCAGAATTAATTTCCTCATCAAAGGGCATCTGCCCAAATAAGGGAGACACTAAACTTTTCTTATGTCCATTTGATTGTGCAGCAACCAAATCTACTTGTCGTTTCTCACCAACAGGACCTCCAGTATCACCACTACATTCTTGATCATCCAATACAGTATCACCATCCCTCTATTTCTTCCAATATAAAAAATAATCAAGATGAATTTTTAGGAAAATATAACAAATAATGGTCCTTCAAAAATAATCTTATGAGTGGCCAATAATCATGCATTGAAAATAAAATTCCAGAATTTTCTCATATAAAATTTGAAAATTCAATTCGTTAGATTCAGTTTGAAGAATCACCTTAGTATGAGTCGGACTAATATCCACCTCCTCATGTGCTCTAGAAAAATAATCATACACGGTTTTCTCTTCCCCTTTATCTATTTTTATATGAACTCAAATTGAAGATGGATTACAAAATAAAATATCTAGATTCCACAGAATCCAATTTAGTATGAAGACCATGAACCATACTAGTGAATACAATTTCCTCACATTGAACGGATTGATGATCAAGATTCATTCATGGATGCCCAGAGAGCGGGCTCCAGCAAGACCATGCCAAAGCCCCAAACCCACCGTTATAACTCATCACTCAAGTAGAGGATGTGAAAGTAACCTTTTCTCAAAGGGATACATTTCAAATCTGTGAATATCAAGATAAATGAATGAATTCAAATCATATATAGGATTTCCCAAAAAAATCATCCTTTGAGAGAAAAAGTTTCGAAATAATTGAATGACTAAAAGACTCAAGTTAGTCTACAATCACATACTTTCTTGCAAAATGTTGTGGAACATTACCCTTTTTGATACATCTCCCATTGGTGGAAATATGACTCAATGAAAAGTTCAAGTGTCTTAAACTTTTACCTTCATTTGTATGTTGAACCCGGTGTGTTGCTTCCATTTCTACCCGATCTATAGCTCTTTCAATAGAAACATCTCCTCCAACACGGTGATTCACTGTTTCAACTGCGTTATCCTGTGGGAAAGCCATGAGCAAGCATTGTGAACCCTAATCTCTATTACATCTCTAGAGAGAGAAACAACTGAGCACCAAACCCATCCTACATATTAACTATATATATTATAAGATTATAAAAATATTCATTGAAATAAATTAATTATATAAATTTAAACCATAATAAGAAATATATAATATAATAAATAAAAATGAATATATAATATTCATACAAATTACAAACATATTTAAAATATTAAAAAATATTAAATTAATTTTTTTAAAAAGTAAAAGAAAATAGCTAAAATTTTCATAAATAAATATTAATGAATAATAAGAATTGTTAAATAATATTCAATGAAAAAATAAAAAAGATGAACAAATAAAAGTTATTAAATACAAAACTATTAAAAATTTAATTTGTAAGATTAATTACATGAATTGTAAACACATATAAAATGAATACAAATGAATCAAAAATTATATGAATTATATTAATTAAAAAAATTGTTAAAAATTAATTATATTAAATATTTAAATTACCAAAATACTTAAAAATTGTATCTAAAAAATTCATTTATAAAACTTTTAGATATTTAAAAAATATTATAGATTAATAAGAAAAATTTAATAAATATTAATCTTATAAATTAATGAAATATTGAATAGATTAAATGTGATTAAATAAATATGTAAAATTAATTTCAAAAATTGAATAAATTTAAAAAAATATGAAAAATTAATAAATCTTACAAATGAATAACTAATATTAAATGAAACATTATTTAAAATGAATAAATTAAATTGAATATACTATAATAAAAATTTAAATATTGATTTTGTATCATTAATTATATAAATTACATACACATAACAAATAAATAAAAAAAAATGCAAAGTTAAATATATAAATAATAAAATTACTATAACAGAATTATATTTACTATGAAAAATATTCATATTAGTATGAATTTATAGAAATAAATTATAAAAATTTCAAACATATAAAAAATATTCAAACTTAATAAATTAAAATGATTAAATATCAATCATATAAATTTAAAAAATATTGAAAATATTAAAACATAGTAAATAAATAATTATAAATTTTAACAAATGATTTATTTGACATAATATTATAAATTATTAAGTAAAAAATTATAAAAATGTTACAATATTAAAAATGATTTAATGAAATTACATTATTTACAAAAAAATAGAAAATGAATTCATAACATTAATTACATGAATTGAAAACACATAAAAAATGAATAATGAAACTAAATAAATATAAATTATTTTTACTTATTATTTATATTTGTATTAAATTGATTGTATATAAGAAATATAAAATTCTTAATAATATTTAATAATAATATAACAAAATTAAATTACTTAATATTTAAAAATGTATAAATAACTATTATAATTGCATATATTAAAAAATATTAAAAAAATATTTATTAAAATTGAATAAATATTAAAAATGAATAAGTTATAGAAAATAATAAAATTGAATAAATAATAAAAAGAAATAAATATTATAAATGAATAAAAAATATTACATTAATAAACAAAAATACACATAAACACATACATATGCCTACACATACATGTACATACACATACACTTATATATACCCATATATACAGATGAATACAAATACATATACAAATTTATATATAAACACACATATACATAAACATAAAAATGCACATACACATTCACAGTTATATGAAGACACACACACACACACACACACACACACACATATATATACACACATACATATAAGTATATACACATGTGTGAGCATATGTAAAGATACATATGCATACATACACATATGACATAAACATACATTAACATGCACACACATACATATACATGAACACATATAGACATACACATACATATACATGTAGACGTACACAAACACAAACATAAGCACATACACATACACATACACACACACACACACACACACATGTATGCATAGATATACATATTTACAAATACATGCACATACACATACACATATATGCATACAGATACACATAAGTATACATATACGCATGCTTTCAATTACGTATAAAAGTATGCAGATAAATACATGTACATATGCATATATAAACATAATACATAGAAATACATAGACATACATACTCATACACAGACACATACACATACACATACACTTACACTTAGACATTCGCATTGACATGCATGTAAACAAAAATACATGTACACAAACCCATATATACATACACATACACCAACACATTCACATACACACATACAAATGCATAAATATATATATGAAAATATACAATCACATACACGTACACAAATATATATGCATACACATAATCATACACACAAAAACATGCATACCCATACACATACACACATGTATAAACATACACATATACATTTTCATATGTATTCATACTCTATAAATAAACACAAGGTGCATAAAAAATGTACAGATACATACATATGTACATTTGTTATATATATACATAAATATATGTGTACATAAACATATACGTACATACACATGCATGTACATCCACATACACACACATGTACATTCACACATGTACATTTTCATATATATAAAAAAATGTACATACACACATGTACACATATAAACATACACATACACCAAACACACACACACACACACAATACAACACATGATAACACATACAACACACAGACACAGACACACATAAATACGTACACATCAATCCACATACATACACATGTATACATATAAATAAAAATATATGTATGTATATTTTAAATTATTTAATACAAATATATATATATAAATTTAGATATGAACCACATATTTAAATAAAAATTTTCATTTATATTTTTTTGAATTTCTAAATAAAATATTAAAATATCATATTTATTGGAATTATATATACATTTTTTAATTAATGTTTATAAATACACAATTACACATTATAATTGATAAAAATAAATTTTCTAACTTTATATATATAATGAAAATATGATTTATAATAAGTTATTATGTTATAGTATATAAAAATATTTATATATTATATTTCTAAATAAATATTTATTGTAATGTAAATCATATTTAAAAATATATAAATATATAAAAATATTTATAAATTAAATTAATCACATTTCCCTTTATAATATATTTAATCGTGTCTTTAAATGGGGAGATTAGATCAGTTCTTTGAAATGTTATATAAAAAGTGGCACCTTTATCTTGATTTATAATTGAAATAAAATGGGTATCCATTTCTCAGTTCTTGTTATGCACTGATTAAAGTTACATTTATATGTTATTTTAGCTATCAGTGACAAAGTACCCCCATTTATCAGTGATTTTTTTAGTGATGGTAATATTCATTGATTAATATCATGTAATTTGTAGACAGTCATCCTAGATGCATGTTTGATCACAATGCATAATCAATGAAGGAAACAAATTATGATATAAGGGAACTGATTTCTAGAAACCTACCAAGAAAAACAGAAGAATGCCTTCTAAGGATATTGATGACAATCACTTGTATCATGTGTTCCTACTATGATGAATCATTAATGGAAGGATGAGGATCATTGTGATTGTCCTCAAACCCCATAGATAACTATATCATTTTATCATGATTCTTACAGTCTACATTCCTTCGGTACTACAACTTCTTTACTATGATGCAAATGCATTAGTAACTTATGTCCTCTATCATATCATATGGAACCAGTGGTTCCACCCAAAAATATGCTGTATGGACTAAATAGACACATGGGGAGATAATATAAGTTGTTTCCAAATTAAAACTTATACTTTTACTCAATTGTCTTCATTTGTAATCATATACCTAGGATTTTAAGAACTATGTTCGACATATTGATCAAATATTCTTTTCAGGACACCTCAATTAATGGAATGAGAATAATTTATATAATAAATAATAAAAGGATTTATAATGTTTTACCTATTTTACTTGCACTATACTATGTTCACGCTCAACACATTTAAAATGTGTCAATTTAAAAAAAAAATTAGTAAGTTTCACTGTTCGATGTATAAAATTATTTTTCATGGTCACTCATTTCTGATGGTCTATTCCTTTAAAATTTTAGGGATTATAAAATTATTTCCCAAGGCTTAAATCCTTCGGTTATCCTTTACATGATTCTCTTGTAAGATAAACTATTTCCACCACATACTGCATGATAATGACCTCTAACAGTTTATAGACATACAAATCATTCAATGATAATTAGTTAAATCAATGATTTTTATATGTTCGATTTTGGGTTCAATAAGTATTGAACTACATGAATTTTTTACTTATACTATTTACGTAAAAATGTCAACACCTTGGGAAAATGGTTGAGTCCATGTATCCCTCAAATAGCAATATTTTATACACTTATTCAAGATGAGGGTAATTCCATACTATTATTATCATGTTGACCTTTTCAATATTAATAAATGTAGAAATAGTACACCATTATTATAATTGAATTTTCTATATTTTAACTACACCTAAATCGATCACAAGTGTTCCTATTTCCCTCGACTCTTACTTAATTTTAATATTCTCAATATATTAATGTTCATATAGACCCCTTATATATTTTCATCAACAAATTGATATGAAGATAATTATAATAGTGTTAATTCCTTAATTCATCAATTATTTCGATTATAGGAATTGAATATAACCTGAGATATCATTGGATAATTTAATACATAAATATATATGTTATGATTAGTTTTGAGATCACTTCTGAAAATACACATCATTCTCGATCTAATCCCTTTTCAATATTTTCGCATAAAATAAATTCCGTAGTTTAGAATATATATAAAACAATATAATTCCTTCTTATTCAGTATCTAAATCATCTCAATTATTTTAAAAAATTCATGGAACATTAATCTCTCAAAAAATATCTCTAAATTTTTTTTTCTTTAAATATCATAATGTTTAATTCATCTATGGAATATTTAATATCATTTTTCCATGTCATTAAATATTTTACCATTATTAATAAAAACCAATATGATACTCAAGGTGATGTACCCTTATACAATATCATTGTATATGTTGATGAAGTTATTATTGGTTCGAATTGTTTTTCAACTTGATGGAAGACCTTGTTAGAATTATTTTTTTTGTTGAGATGTTTTTATTCTTTATATAAAAAATAAATCATCTTAGATTTCATGAAATTATTATGAAGCCATTATATACATTATTTTATGTTTTAAAAATTTTGATTATGTATTTGTCATGCAGTCATTTAGTTACTATAGCAAATTGATTAGATTGACTTATGATAAATTATGTTTTAATTATGAAAAATATGTGTCAAAATTTGATTAGTGATTATTATAATCAATATCCTCATAGATAGTTGTATTTTTTATGTCGTCAATATACACACTTTTAGTTGAGTTTTTCATGTTTGTAACATCCCGATTCTGGGTGACACTCAATGGGTGCCCTGTACCCGGTTCGTCACGTGACCTCAAGCACATTTCCCCAAACGCCAGAGGCTGCCGAATAGCAGCGAGGGCCCAGGTCTGATAGTGGGGAAACTATGCCCTCATTTTTCAATGTGTAGCGCAGCGGAATAAAAAATAAAACATACAACGAACAGAAGAAGCAGTAAAACATACACAACTGAAATAATCAATAGTATATAAATAGTGATCCTACATGCCTCAAGTACTAAGAAAATAGCCATAGCATGTTATACATCAATACTGTATAACAAAATGCAGAGTACCGCAAAACAAAGAAAACAGCTGGCATCGACATCGTGAGCCTAGGCTTGGTCCTATGCCCTCCTACTCCTTAGCAACAGTCAAGTACCTGTATAGGGACTCTTTCCTCTATCTACACCTGTATAAATGTAATCTATTTAGACCAAAAAGCATGAACCAAATAGGGTGTGAGAAATATATCTCAGTAGGCACCCACCAAAGGCTCGTGCCCAACTATGTGTAAGCATGCAACAATAGTTTACAATAGTTAAATGCAATAAAGTAAGAAGTACTGAAAAGTAACTAACTTAAAAATTAAATTGCCATTTTATTATTTATTTAATTTAGTAAAATTTTTGTGCTCAACAGCACCAAGACCTTAGGCCAACCAGAACCGTGCCCTCAGGCTAAAATAGTAAACCACGCCCTCAGGCTTGCCCTCAGGCTATACAGAATCCAACCCACAGGTATTTCCCTCAAGAGTAATATAAATTCTAACCCTTAGGCATACGGAGTGTTTGCCTTAGGCACAGAATTCAAGCCCTCAGGCATGAAAGGTTTACCTCAGGCGAAATAGTATGTTGCCCTCAGGCTAATACATTCATGCCCTCAGGCTAATACAGTGCAGTGCCCACAGGCTAATCACAACAACGCCCTCAGGCTAAACCGGTAACCACGCCATGCCCAACATGTCAAAATGTAGTAAACAAGAAATTACTCTCAAGGAAATTCTATGATTACTACTTTTAAGGCATACCCTCAGGTATCCTGAAAAAATGGCTAAACAGTGAAACACACCCCCGGGGTGGTTCTGGATCCAAGAAACGATCCCAAACAGCATTTTATTATCACAATTTAATCACCTATGCAATTCTAGGCATTAAATATAGCAAAGACCTCATCCACATGACACCCCAACATGGGTTCGTGGCACGAAAATGCACAAAAACGCATGACAGTTGGAAATTTACACCAAGCCACCTACCTTATATTCCAACGAACATTATACCCGAAAGACAACTCCAGAAACGCCCAAGAATGGCATAGATATTATGACGAACAAAACTCACTTAACCCCAAATAACTCATGTTAAGAGAATAATTGGTGAGAAGTATCCAAGGAGATGGAAGCCCTTACCCATGCGGTTCCAACGAGATCGTTCGAGGCGGAAACCGATTCCAGACGAACACTCAGGGGGGATCTTCAAAGGTTCGACCATCCTCCTTTGGCTCCAAAATGGGTCAAATGACTCTTCTACCAAATGAGGAGGCTACTACCTGTTTTAAGCCGAAAAAAACAAAGTACACGACGTGTACTTATGAGTACACGATGTGTACTTCCTTCATTTAACTGGACCTCTGGCGGCACCGCCACACTGTTCATCTATTGACATGAGTACATGACATGTACTCCCGAGTACACGACGTGTACTATCGCCCAGCTGGTGGCTACACCACCGCCTTGCTGTTTAGGCCTTCCGAATGACTACACAGTGTGTAAAGTACCACTACACGGTGTGTAGTCGGTTCCTACACCCTTCATCGCCGACATGGCTACACGCCCCATATACTCATCCCAACACGGCCAAAAGTACACAGCGTGTGGAAAAAGTACACGGCATGTAGTTCCAAAATTTAGGAATTTTACCTATTTTCCATATTTTCTCAAAAACACTTAAGGAAAAGAGAAAAGAAGAAGCTCGTACCTCAAAAATAAGAACCGGGTTCTTACAAACTTCCCCCCTTATAGCAATTCATACCCGAATTGCCTTTCCCAGGGTGGCGAAGATAAAACCCAGAACTGCTCTCGCCACTGAGCACGTACATCGGCCTCCCACTCCCAGGTCTCATCCTACACTCTCCCATGCTGCCATAGCACCCGTATGAGAGGAACTGATCGACCTCAGAGAACCTTCGTGCTCCTGTCAACGATACGAATTAGATGCTTCTCCAAGGACGCATCGGCCTCCAGCTCAACCTCCTTAGGCTGAAAAACGTGAGACGGGTCTAAATGATAGTGGCAAAACTGAGACACGTAGAAGACGTCCTGCATGGATCGATATCTCCGCAGTAACTGTAATCGATAGGCAACCAGCCTGACTCTCTCCAGAATCTCGAATGGCCCCACATACCTCTGTGAAAGCTTACCCTATCTCCTGATCCGCTTGTGTCCCAGCCTCGGAAAAACACGCCAGAAAAACTGATCCCCAACCACGAACTCCAAAGGTCATCTACGACGATTAGCATATGAATTATGTCGAGACTGCGTGGTAGCCATCCACTTCCGAATCAACTAGACCTGCTCATATGTCTCCTACACAAGCTGTGGTCTCAGTAAAGCTGCCTCACGTGCCTCAAACCAGCACAAAGGTGATCAGCATGACCTACCATATAAATCCTCGTATGGTGTCATCTCAATAGTTGCCTGAAAACTATTGTTATAGGAAAACTTGGATAAGGGTATATGCTTCTCCCAAGAGCCCCCAAAGTCTAGGACGCATACGCGCAGCATGTCCTCTAGCACCTGTATTGTACGATCTGACTGGACATCTGTCTGAGGGTGGTATGCTGTGCTCAGAAGCACCTGTATACCCAGTGCCCTCTGAAAACTTTACCAGAAATGAGATGTATAGTAGGCATCCCTATCTGAAATGATAGAACGAGGGATCCCATGAAGACGTACAATCTCTCAGATATACAGCCTCCCGAGCTCGTCTACACTGAAGGTCTCCTTAATTGGTAAGAAGTGAGTTACCTTTGTGAGTCTGTCCACAACAACCCACACGACGTCATTACCTCAAGGTGACCTCAAAAATCCCATCATGAAATCCATCACGACATCATCCCATTTCCACTATGGAATGGGTAACTGCTGTAACAGCCCAGCTGGTCTCGTATGCTCTACCTTCACCTGCTGACAGGTGGAACATCTCGTGACAATCCCAGCTACATCTCTCTTCATACCCGGCCACCAGTACTGATGTTTCAAGTCACAGTACATCTTGGTAACCCTAGGATGAACTGCCTAAGCTGAAGCAGGAAACTCCCACATCAGCTCCCTGCGTATATCCCCTGGAACCAATAATCGTCCATGGAAACGTAGGACCTCGTCGTCGCCTATCGTCCAACCAGGAGGAGGGTCCTCACTTGCCACCGACTCCCGTAGAACTAGGCCTTCCAGATCAGATAGCTACCTCATCCTCACTCTGTCCAGGAGGGCAGATGTCACAACTAAAGATGAAAGACAAGTCTTCCCCTGACTGTCATGCACCTCCAGATGAATCTCAGAGAACAAAGCCATGAGCTGCCACTCACCACTGGCCTCCTGCACTTCCTGTATTTGAGTCTTCCTACTCAGTGCATCAGCTACTACATTACCCTTACAAGGTGTATAGGAAAGCTCAAAATCGAAGGACTATAGGTACTCAACCCACCTTCTCTGCCTCAGATTCAGGTCACGCTGAGTAAAGATATACTTGAGGTTTTTGTGGTCAGTGAAAACCACAAAATGCTCTCCCAATAGATAATGTCTCCAACAGCACAACGCATGAACAACTGCAGCCAACTCGAGATCATGCGTCGGGTAATTCCACTCATGTGGCCTCAACTGCCGAGACCCGTATGCAACAACTTGGTCGCCCTGCATCAAAACTGCTCCTAGCGCAATCCCTGATGCATCACAGTAAAATGTGTACCTCTTCCCCTGCTCTGGGAGTGTCAGGATCGGTGCTGATGTCAACCTTCCCTTCAGGTCCTGAAAATCTATCTCACAAGCTTCCGACCAAACAAACTTCACACCCTTCTTAGTCAAACCCATCAACGGTGCAACTAAGAGGGATAAGTCCTGTATGAAGAGTCAGTAGTAACTAGCCATCCCTAAGAAACTTCGTATCTCAAACATGTTCTTAGGATGCTCCCTGGAAACTACTGCTCTCACCTTCTTTGGGTCTACTGCAACTCCTACCTTTGAGATGATATGACCTAGGAAGTGAATCTGGTCCATCAAAAAGTGGCACTTTGAGATCTTAGCATATAGTCGATGCTCTCTCAGTGTACTCAATACGATCTCAAGATGGGCGGCATGGTCATGTCGAGTGTGAGAGTATACCAAGATGTTCTCCATGAATACTACCCCAAAAGAATACAGATAAGGATGAAACACACAATTCATCAGATCCATGAAAACTATTGGCGTGTTTGTGAGTCCGAACGACATAACGGAGTACTCGTACAAACCATATCTGCTCTGAAAAGTTGTAAGCGGTATATCCGATGGTCTCACACGTAGCTGATGATATCCCGATCCGAAGTCAATCTTCGAGAACACTCATTCTCCATGAAGCTGTTCAAACAGATCATCAATCCTCAGCAAGGGATATCGGTTCTTAACTGTCAACTAGTTCAGCTTCTGATAATCCACGCAAAGTCTAAGGGTACCATCCGCCTTCTTCGCAAAAAGTATCGGAGAACCCCAAGGATAAGTACTGGTTCGGATAAATCCCTTTCCTTGCAACTCCTCTAACTGCCTCTTGAGCTCCTGCAGCTCAGGTGTAGCCATCCTATAAGGAGGAATGGACACCAGTGCTGCCCCTGGCACAAGGTCGATAGAGAAATCCACCTCAGGCTTTGGAGGTAGACCTGAAAAGTCATCTGGGAAGACATCCCTAAAACGATTAACAACTGGAGGGAAATCTGTCTAACAAGTCCCCTATTCATCCAGATACAAACTCGCAATCTGGGCTGTAACTCCACCTCACCCATGATGATCTAGTCCAGCTCGACTCGCTTGAACATCCCATTCGCCCTTGTATAGAAACTCTCTTCCCTCTGGTGACGTGAAACTCACCCTAAGACGATAGAAGTCTACAAAGGCTCGATAGGGAACCAACTAGTCCATCCCGAGAATTACATCATAGCTCGTTATCTCTAAGATATAGAGGTCCCAAAGGAAGTGACACCCTCCAACCTCAAGGGGGCGCTTCTTGCACTGATGCACACCAACCGTTCTAGTCCCCAACAGAGTGTCTAGCATCATGACATCAGAAGAAGTAGAAACACAGAGTCCAAGGCTCTCCACAACAGGTACAGATATGAAACTATGCATATCACCCGTATCCAAAAGTACTGATGATAAGACAGAAGCCACTAAAATAGTACCTTTGATTGTAGATGGTCTGGGATCCTGCTCGTGTTGGGTCTGCTGCACTGTATAATCCTGCCCAGTGTTGCGGCCCTGCGACACAGCCTGGCTACCCTGAGCTATCCCGCCCTGTTGCCTTTGAGATCCTGGTGTCTGGATACCACGGCCACAGCCACCATCTCTGCCTACATGCCCTGAAGTATTCCAGTTCCCTGACTGGTAAGAAGCCACTGGTCCTGCTCCCGCACACAGAGTCTGCATAGAACCCCTCTCACTAGCCACTGGTAGAAACGCCCTACAAAAGCACTGTAGATGACCCATCTTGGTGCAAGCTCGGCACTCCACTGGGTCTCGTGGACACTGCGGTCTCTTGTGCCCCTCTCTACCACACTGGTAGCACCTGATCCGGCCACCTGAAGACGCTGCCTGGCTGGTACTGCCACCCTGAGAGAAGTCCATTTGTCTCTTCCTTTTTCCAGTATAAATAGTACCAGTAACTGGTGCTGAAATACCCTGGACCACACCACTAGATTCCCACATTTTCCTCTCAGTAATCAGCGCCTGGTTCACAATAGATTGTACTGAATCCAACTTGAAAACATTCACCAGCGCTCGGATGTCATACCGAAGACCATCCTCAAAACATCTGGTTCTCAACGTCTCATCACCCAACATCATGGGTGAAAAACGCTGAAGCTCAGTGAAGCGAGCAGAATAGTCCATCACCAACATAGTGCCCTGCTGCAGATTCATGAACTCTCGATCTCTATCTGCCCTCAGCGTCTCAGAAAATAAAAAGTCGTAGAAGTCTTCCTGAAAATCTTCCCACGCCATGTCTCTATGATGCTATGACTGGGTGGTAACATCCCACCACCTCTTGGTTGAATCACGCATCATATAAGTTGTGAGCTTGACCCTCCACTCTGGAGGCGTCTCAAGATGCTCAGAAATAGTCTGCATCGACCCCAACCGAGACTCCGTAGCCTGTGGTCCTCCATCCCCTGAAAATGTAGGCAGATGCTGCTACTGAAATATACGAGTCAGCTCATCCATAGATGTGGCAGCCTGCGGTGCTCCATGAATGGTCTGTATGAACCGCCTAAAGCCTTCACGTAACTGTGCCTCTGCGCCTGTGTCTGGTACAACAGCTGGCACTGCATTTGGCTCTGCTGGAGGATCAACTGGTAGCCCATGGCCCACCATCTCTGGAGTATTCTCATTGCCGCTCTCCTGGCGAACAATGCGCGGTCGTCTAGGCGGCATGACACTACAAGGTCAAAAAATGCCTTAGATTCAAAATTATCAAAGACCGAAAATGAAGAAACCCAAAAGGAACAAGAGGAAGAAAGCATTTCAAAATTTTCAAAACAAGACTACATGGTGTGTACAATGACTACACGGCGTGTACTTGACTTCCCTTCCCCTACCCAGGTCCTTCTACACGGCTTAGCCACACGGATTTTGTTGAACAAAAACTACACGGTGTGTATAATATCTACACGACATGTACTATGTAATTTTCCAACTGCCCATGTCATCTGTGACACGGCCTACTACTCGGCTTGACACTACAGGGCGTGTTACACCCATACACAGCGTGTACAACACCCCATTTCCCAACTACACGGCTAACACCACATGGTCTGTCCTCGGACAAGACTACACGATGTGTCCCAAAGGTAAACGGCATGTTCAGGGAGAGGTGACACCGGCCCGTGTTGTTAGTTATACGGCCGTGTCCCCAGGTCTCACTACACAGCGTATCCATCATTGACACAATGTGTTCTGTCAAGGATTTCACTGACCCGTGTTGTTAGTTACATGTCCGGACTCTGGGTCAACACTACACGGCGTGCACATCATGTACACGACATGTTTTACCCAAGCTCTTCCCTTCCCCGTGTTTCCGCCCACATGGTTTGTGACACGGGAAGAGACTACACGACATGTACTTAAAAAGTTTATTTTTCTTCCCAAACAAAAGAACATACACGATGTGTTTAAAATACTACACGGCGTGTATACTGGGTTTCCGGACAGTATGCCTTAGAAACTTCCCCAGAACACAAAAACACTGAAAACAACACCTAAGTGTAAAATTACGATCTGTGAGGTCCCATACTCCCCAAGAATCAAAGTTTGAAATCTTATCTGTGTTATAACATAATTACAGTCAATGATCCACCGAATTCTGGTCAATGGGGGCCCATACTCCCCAAAAACCAAAGTTTGGAATCCATTCTATAAACAGGCTCACACAAGAAAATACCCTATCACAAAGTAGGTATTTATCAAGCAGCTATCACAACAACATGCTTTTCTAATACATCAACTATCACGACAACATGAAATTTCTAATGCCCCTACATGGCATGGAAACTATGCATGGCATGTGATATCTAGAATGTGCCTATATGATGCATGATATGGAATACCCTTATCTCACCGGGTTGCAAATAAATAGAACCCATAGATAAAATATTACCATCACAATACAAGTGCGTCACCCAACAGTGAAATCAAATCAACTGTAAATTGAAAAATCTGTAAAATTGCAACACGAGGTAAATTGGATTTTCCCTGTACACGGGTTAGCTACGTCTGGGCACCGCTTATTACCAACTACCGTTCCATCCTATCCATGACTAAGGCTCCAAATAGTAAGTCAAAGAAAAGAACCACCTTTGATACCACTTTGTAACATCCCGGTTCTGGGTGCCCCGAACCCGGTTCGTCATGTGACCTCAAGCACATTTCCCCAAATACCAGAGGCTACCGACTAGCAGCGAGGGCCCATGTCTGATTGTGGGGAAACTATGACCTCATTTGTCAAAGTGTAGCGCATTGGAATACAAAATTAAACATACAACGAATAGCAGAACCAATATACCATACACAACTGAAATAATCAACAGTATATAAATAGTTATGCTACATGCCTCAAGTACTAAGAAAATAGCTAGAACATGTTATACATCAATACAATACAACAAAATGAAGAGTACAGCAAAACAAAGCAAACATCTGGCAGTGAAATCGCAAGCCTAGGCTCGGTCCCATGCCCTCCTACTCCTCAGCAACAGTCAAGTACCCGTATAGGGACTCTTTCCCCTATCTACACCTGCATCAAAGTAATCTGTTTGGTCCGAAAAGCGTGACCCAAATAGGTTGTGAGAAATATATCTCAGTAGGCACCCACCAAAGGCCCATGCCTAACTGCGTGTAAGCAGGAAACAACAGTGTGCAATAGCAAAATGCAATAAAGTAAGCAGTACTGAAAAGTAACTAACTTAACAATTAAATTTCTATTTTATTATTCATTTAATTAATTTAATTTAGTAACATTTTTGTGCTCAACAACACCAAGACCTTAGGCCAACCAGAACCGTGCCTTCAGGCTAAAATAGTAAACCACGCCCTCAGGCTTGCCCTTAGGCTATAAGGAATCCAACCCGCATGTATTGCCCTTAGGCGTAACATAAATTTTCACCCTCAGGCATACGAAGTGTTTCCCTCAGGCATATAAGTCAAGCCCTCAAGCACGAAAGGTTTCCCTCAGGCGAAATAGTATGTTTCCCTCAGGCTAATACATTCACGCCCTTAGGCTAATACAGTACAGTGCCCACAGGCTAATCACAATAACACCATCTGGCTAAACAGGTAACCGTGCCATGCCCAACATGTCAAAATGCACTAAACAAGAAATTCCTCTCAAGGAAATTCTATGATTACTACTTTTAAGGCATACCCTCGGGTATCCTGGCCAAACGGCTAAATAGTGAAACACACCCCCAGGGTGGTTCCGGATCCAAGCAACGATCCCAACCAGCATTTTATTATCACAATTTAATAGCCTATGCAATTATAGGCATTAAATATAGCAACAGACTCAGCCACACAACACCCCAACATGGTTTCGTGGCACGAAAACGCACAAAAACGCACGACAGCTGGAAATTTACACGAAGCCACCTACCTTATATGCCAACGAACATTATACCTGAAAGACGACTCCAGAAACGCCCAAGAATGGCGTAGATATGACGAAGGACAAAACTTGCTTAACCTCAAATAAATCCTATTAGGAGAATAATTGATGAGAAGTAGCCAAGGAGATGGAAGCCCTTACCCATGCGGTTCCAACGAAATCGTCTGATGCAGAAACCGATTCCAGACAAACACTCGGCAGATCTTCAAAGGTTCGGCCGTCCTCCTTTGGCTCCAAAATGGGTCAAATGCCTCCTCTGCCAAATGGGGAGGCTACTGCCTATTTTAAGCTGAAAAAACAAAGTACACAACATGTACTTATGAGTACACAACATGTACTTCCTTCATTTAACTGTTCCTCTGGCGGCACCGCCACACTGTTCATCTGCTGACATGAGTACACGACTTGTACTCCCGAGTATACGGCGTGTACTATCACCCAGCTGGTAGCTACACCACCACCTTAATGTTTAGGCCTGCCGAATGACTACACGGCATGTAAAGTACCACTACATGGCATATAGTCGGTTCTTACACCCTTCGTCGCCGACATGGCTACACGCCCCATGTACTCATCCCAACACGGCCAAAAGTACACGGCATGTGGAAAAAGTACACGGCGTGTAGTCCCAAAATTTAGGATTTTTCCCCATTTTCCATATTTTCTCAAAAACACTTAAGTAAAAGATAAAATAAGAGGCCCATTTCCCAAAAATAATAACCATGTTCTTACAATGTTGTTTATTGAATTTGTATGTGTGGTCATCCTGATAGTTATTGCAAAGTGGAAAATGCATCACACAATCAATTGGGTTTTAATGTGTGTTCAATTTAAACATGTTTTCTATCTAGAATTTCTTAAATCATTTCATTCCATGGCCAACCAACCCAAGAGTTGAACCTCACTGAATGTTCCAATGTCAAAAAATATTTGATGAGTTTACTAGGAAAAAATATGGGATTCTTTAATTTATATTTTCTATAAAAATTAATCATGATAATGATATAAAATATTCTATGTGGTTATGATAACACATTAAAATTTTAATTAAAGCTTATTCATGTGATGAATAAAAATCCATGATCTCTGTTTATATTGTTTTAATTCTTTGATCTAAAATGCTATGTCTTTATAGTATTTAATTTGAGTTTGAGATTATAGATGAATAATTACTAAAAAATATCCCCTAATATATGTGTGATGAATTTGTGCTGGTATTGAGTTCAAATAAAAATGTATATATGATTATGTAGTGTTTCTAGCTGAGTTACTTATTCTGTGAGTATGTTTTGTATTTATTTTTGGAGATGTATTGTGTTTGGATAATAGTTTTATGGATGTGGGGCTCGAGTAATTTATAGAATAATGAAGATTATGGGTATTATTGGAATTCAAAAATAAAATTTTTGTGAGTAATTTTCAATATTGATCAAAGATAGAGAAGACACAAGAATTACATTTAGTTGAGATGTTGATAATGATTATTGGTAGAAATGAAAATTCTCTGTATATATGTTGTTAATGAATGAGGAAGTATTTTTAGAATGTGGGATATGAATTTTATTGCAACTAAAAGAATTAATTTTAATGGATCATGTATATATGTTTTATTTTAGATAAATTGATAATATATGGAAATACTTTTTTCTCTTATTTTTTTTAGATTCAAAACATATATATGAGGGGATTTATGAGGGAATATATATATATATATGTAGCTATATATATAACATTTTTTAGAAAATTAGTGCATTGTAAAAATCCAAGAATTACATGGCATGGATCATGATCTTCTAAATTAATCATTATAATCTTCTTCTAATGATAATTCATTAAGGATAATCAAATCTATTAATTCATTTTAATGAAGAGATCATCATATGAATTTTTATTGATTATGACATCTGATAAAATAAAAATTAACAAAATGGGACTGAATAATAAATAAGTAAATGTATATATTTCTATATGTGCTTATGTGGGAATTCTTTATGGAACTAGGGTCTTATGAAAAAAAATTATAAGTACCAATCTATCAATTTATGGAATGAAGGTGGAATTAAATGAAAATCATAGGTGCCTAATATTCTTCCCCATTCAAAAAAACCCAAATGATCCCAACAGTGTATAAATTTTTATGATTTTTATTAATTAAAAAATAATTTTTCTCACCTTTGTAAACCCCAATAGACTACTATAGAATAATTTTAGTGAATTAGTTATAATTTTATAATAACACATTGGGCTTCTAGTTATTATTCACATAGTGATTTTCCTAGAAATATATTTGTTGGTGCCAAAATATGGAACGGAAAGAAGGGGTGAAAATGAAGCCCCACACGCTGCCTCACGAAGCTCCGACGTGAAGTTCCCCCGAACATCGCGGCCCCACGAAGCACAAGAGGCGGTAACGCTCCGTGAACGGCCTGACGTTCCCGATCCCACTGTGAAGCATAGGAGGCGGTAACACTCCGCGAACGACCTAACGTTTGTGAGCCCGCTGTGAAGCACAGGAGGCGGTAACACTCCGTGAACGACCTGACGTTCGCGAGCCCGCCGCGAAGCAGCTGCCGCCCCTTCACGCCGCATGAGTTCTGCTTTGTGGCACCCCTTGCCTATAAATACTGGGCTCCCCCTGAGTCCTGAGGACAGACAATCCGACCTTTCAGCTTTTCAACTCCCGAATCGCGAAGTACCCTTTGCCTGAGAATCATGAGCTCCGCGAGGTATTTTTACTCCGTGAGATACCTTCGACTTGTCTCGTTTTGAGCCCCTCTTCCGAGAAGGATGCCCTTCGTGAATCCCAGGGCATTCGCGAAGGAGGGAGATTCCCAAGGGAATCCAGGCAGCTGCGGAGCGTTTATGCTTCACGAAACACCCATCCTGTACTAGTGATCCCCATGCCAAGGAAGGGTCGCTGCATATTGCGAAGCACACTGCTTCGCAGCACCTTGCTTCATGAGGCACCTCTGCTTCACGAGGTAGTGCTCCACGAACACTATTCCACTTCGCAAAGCACCCCCCATTCACACCTCTGCCCCATGCTAATGCCAAGGAACTCCACTTCACGAAGCACACTCCTTTTCTTGGAAATTCCTCTCCCCGTGTGACCCTCCCAGTTTTCACGATGTGATTTAAAAGTCCCATGCACAACACCACTCGTAGCACTGCTTCGCCTAATCCTTCTTTGCATAGGCATGCTAACGGCTATTGCTTCTTCGCATAGCCATGCTAACGTGGACCCCTCGATGGTTCGCTCTCTGACCCCCTTGACCACGACCTTACTGGTACCTTCACTCTCCCAAGGAGTAGAGGGTGCCAGTCATGTAAGTCCTAGGGGTGTAGAGTGAACCTGTCTCATCCAAGATGAAGGACGTTAATCTACCAAGCACCTCATCCTCAACACATGACGTTAAACTGTGACCTGACCCTGTGCCTCGCATGCAGGGTCCCCCCAGCTCGGACATTCTTTATGCCACTCGTCTCCATGGGAATGGAATCACCCCCCACAAGGGATGATATCCTCCTTATCAGAGCGGCGTATGTCCACGGGAGAAGGGATACAACTTGGTGTAAGCCCCTAGCCCCCTTTTGCGGAAGGTAGCACCCATGCACCTCCGTACTTCCTCACAGCTAAGGTTAGTGGAGGGCGCGATAGGGAATGAGGAACCTTCCATCATTGGTCCCAAATCCCTCTCCCGCTGCGCTTTTCCACACTTCGGTCCTCCATCCTGGAGTAAGTCCCAGCACCATGGGCCGCTTAACGCGTAAGCCCCTCTTCGTTTCTCACGGACGCACCCTTCGTGACGTGATCGTCAGGTCTCTACTGCCTCTTGTTTCTCACACCGAGCATGACTCACATGGGCTTAGAGTAAGAATTGGCCATGACAACACCTCGTCCAATATGACGTTAAACTGTATGCCCTCGTCCATCATGACATTAAACTGTATGTCGTCCAGCATGACGTTAAACTAGACGCCCCCGTCCAGCATGACATTAAAATGCACATCCCTTTGAACTACGAGGTCTTTGATCCATGACATGGCATGGTACGTAGGAAGCCTCCACGTGGTTCAATCCCACCCATCATTTCTTCGCGTCAGGTTCCACCTTCATCCAGTATGACATTAAATTACATTCCAGTCTGACGGCAAGCCGTTGTGACCAACCCTAACTATGAGGACTTTGATCCATGTCAAGGCACGATACGTAGGAAGCCTCCTTGAGGTTCAAGCCCATATCCCATCGGAACAAGGTTCTTTCCTCACGTCGGTTCACTGACACCCACCATCCCGAACTACAAGGATTTTGATCCATGTCAAAGCAATGTACGTAGGAAGCCTCACGAGGTTCAAGCCCACCACCAGTGGACCCCTCGGGTTCACCTCCACATCGGTTCACCGAGGAAGCCCCTTTGAACTATGAGGTCTTTGATCTATGTCAAGGCATGGTATGTAGGAAGCCTCCCAGAGGTTCAATCCCACCACCTGTTGGTCACTCAGACCTTCTTCATGTCAGGTCACCAACACCTGGGCAGCCTAGTGTGTAAGCCCCACACCATCTGGACCAAGGTCCTCACTCGTGTCGGTTCGCCGATACACCATTATGAACTACGAGGTCTTTGATCCATGTCAATGCATGGTACTTAGGAAGCCTTTGCGAGGTTCAAGCCCACCACCACCTGTACCCCTAGTCCTTCTTCACGTCAGCCTTCTGGCGTCCAACCTGAACTATGCGGTCTTTGATCCATGTCAAGGCATGGTACGTAGGAAGCCTCCATAAGGTTCAAGACCATCACCCGATCGTTCTGACCTCACTCACGTCGGTTCACCCCCGTCCCTCATGACATTAAATTGTATTACACATTCC
Organism: Viscum album; assembly: GCA_963277665.1. NCBI lineage: Eukaryota > Viridiplantae > Streptophyta > Magnoliopsida > Santalales > Viscaceae > Viscum > Viscum album. The sequence continues at coordinate 113,413,959 of OY728135.1, forward strand.
ATATGAACTACGGGGACTTTGATCCATGTCAATCATGGTACGTAGGAAGCCTTCACGAGGTTTAAGCCCACCACCAGTGGACCCCCGGGTTCACCTTCATGTCGGTTCGCTGACGATTCCCATCGGACCAAGGTCCACCTTCACGTCGGCTCGCCGGCACCATCCCGAACTGTAGAGACCCGAAGCCTGACGTACATTGACATTACATTACTTTTTCGAAATACTTAGTACATAACAAAAACACACACACAAGGACCATAATAGTTTAGTGTCTTTGGAAACTCAGAACGTAATCTTCTAATCGTGGTGAAAGATCTTCAATATCTCCGATAAAGATCTTCCCTTTTTTTACCTAAAACCTTTCTTTATATCCTGGGGAAAAGAAAACATAAAAGGGTGAGCTCAAATGCTCATTAAGGGTAAACAAAAGAAATATCAATCACATCATGTACATAAGAACATAGCTTTTGAAAATCTTAACCTGCAAAAAAGAGAGCTCATAATATCATAACATGGGATAAATCATAGAAGTGAGATGTAATCCCAATAATCATAACATAAAACATGAAACTTTGTGGCATACACACATAATCATAGAGAATCATTTCTTGTTAGTCAAGACTCATTGCCAAGACTATCTTAGTGGACAAAGTCCCTTTCTGAATCGAGTCACCCTCGTTTCAGTCCTGTTTCACTGAACCGGTATAACCTACCATTCCAGCCATGTCTATCTCATGAGATATAAGATCTTTACCCAATGCATTGGAGGGAGATATAGGTCCCACCCATCTTATAATGAATCCTTTCTTATGTGTGCCACATAATAATAAATCATACATCATCGCATAACACATGTAACAAAAATGGGATTCTTGAAACATCATGACATCATAAATCAATTCATATAAGATAAAGGAATTCATAAAAATAATTCCATCACAACATGATCAAATCAATGTAATAATAGGGATAAAAACAGAACCCTTTATTATCTTAGATGGAAAATAATTTTGATAAAACAGTTGAACTCCATTCTTGAGGAAAATATCCTTTCTTCTTCAAAAACATTTTTCCTTTCATAACATGTCATACAACTTTAAAATAAAATAATTTGATTAAAAATAAACTTGAAAACTTGTAAAGGAAGCTTCTTGGAAATAATGTTTTAAAAATCCATTCATGCCATATAAGTTAAAAAAACATTCTTTCGTACTTTTGTCGGAAAAGTCAAAAAGTACCTCGTATGAAAAAAATGACAAAAGATTCCTTTCATATCATTTACTAAAAACTCACCGAAGGGTAAAATTGGATTTAAACAATTGTAGGTGGACATAAATAATATTACATATTGAGGGAACATGGATGTGGATGATAAAATACACCCCAGTAAATACTTACGAATAAACAATCTCAGATAAAAATGAGATTGTGATATTTCCCTTACCTTAGGTCCGATTTGCTTTGTACGTGTCCGAAGCTCCTGTATAATGGTTTAAATAATGTTATTGACTTATTCCAGAATCATACATACTGATATGATATCATATATGGTCATATTCTTAGCTTCTTGTTAGTAATATTTCATTGTTACTTGTTACTCGGGTCCTTATTGCCTTTTGTTCTTATGCGTGTTTTGCCGAATAAATTCTTATTATTCTTTTAAGGTTATAGATACCTTATATCCAGAATGGTATTAGTGAAACATATATCATATTTATTCATTCAATTCATTTATATAATTACTATGTAATGATGATCATGTAGAACGAGTCGCATCACATCGTGGAGACGGTATTCCGTACGTACGCACGAGTGATGATATCGTTCTTATGATCGTGGAACTGTATTGGAGTATATATATATTATTTCAGTATCAATATTACTTTATAATAATCATAAATAGTTTCTCATTATACCATTATACCCATCCTTGTAAGGTGATGGTGGAAAATAGATTACACCACGGCGTGGAGACGGTATTCCGTACGTACGCACGCGCGATGATTTACTTTTTCCATAGGATGGATAGAAGGTTAATTAGAGTTGTTTCATAATAACATATCAGTATGTAAGTAATACTGATGTTATTACTTTATCATGAAACAACTAAAGAAGAAGAAGTTGAAGAAGAAAGAAATTGAAAAGATTGGTAATGGATATTACCTCTTCTTTGAAATGCCTCTTTGAATCCTTCACTTAGGGAACTAAGATTGGTCTTTGAAGAAGACCAGGACCTCTAGGATTATTCTAGGAAAGTGGAGAGGAGAAAATGGCAGGGGTTGGCCGAGCTTTAGTGCTCAATTTGGTGTGAGGAGGAGGGGGAGGAGGTGCCCTTTTATAAGGGAGGAGAGGGGCACCTTAGGAATTCTTAAAAATATTAATTTATAATAAATCTAAACCCACTTAAAAACCTCCAAAAATGACTCATATTCGAATATTAGATGAGATAGGGTTGTAATATAATCAACCAATCAAATTTAGACATGTTTGGATCTTATTTTAAACCTTATCATTTTGATTTATCCTTATTTAATCTATTTAAGTTTATTTGTGGTAATAAAATTTTAAATTTTAAATTATAACAAATAATTACTTATTTGTTGTGAATTTTCCATAATTGTTTACTTTATAACATTATAGACCATATAAATATAAATTTATAATTTTTAAATATTTTTGTGATTTTTAAACAATTTTATAATATGTTATTTTTGTAAAATAACAATAGTGTCAATTTTGACACTATTCATTTATTTGAATTTAAATAACATATATACAGAAGATATGTTCGAACTAAAAGCTTTAATATATTAATAAAAGGTCATATGTATCTATAAAATTAGTTTATCACATTAAATAGTTCATATAATATTTATTTTATTATTTATAAAACCATTTATATGGTTTATCTCTTAATAAAATAATTACTACATCATTTTTGTATAATTATTTAATATACCTATTTGTCGTATATAAATTTAAAATAAAATCCTATGATGAATATAAATATATTACCTTTCACAATAATACTTTTACTCGAATTTACCATCTTAAAATCACAATATTTAAATTGTTATATTTATTAAATTATGAAGGTGACAACTTTGGCATCATTTAAAATAAAATAATATAAGTGTCATAATAGCTTGTATAAGACTCCAAATGGTCAAATATTCGACCATTGGATGATTATAGTTTCCATTTACAAGACCAATAAGTTTTGGTCAGGGTTTTGTGCCTTTTATGGTCACAATTAGTTTAATAAAAACTATATTCTTGATTTTTCACTAGATAAATAATTTCTGCATCACTATTGTGTCACAATTAATGATAATTATTTAATCCCAAAAAATTATAAATAAATTCTCATGATTTAGATAATTTTTTTAGATTTCTGAAGACTATTCATGTTCGAAATTTTATGATGTTTATCACTAATTTAAAATTATTATACTTATAAGATTTAAGAGAGTGACATGTTGTCACTTTCTTTGGTTTTAATAATAATTAAATTATTTTCATGGTCAAAAGTCCATAAAATGAATCTAATCGGACCCTTAGTTGATATGGGTTTACTTTTAGCCATCAAATAGAATTTTGGCATGTGTTAGGGTAATTTTATAATATTATATTTACCCTTAATTACCCGATTTACCTTTAACTATGGTAAATAAAATTTACCGTAGTTACTATTCATAATTCCCAAAAATAATAAGTAGCCTATTAACATAATTTGGACCCACTGATTCCAAATATGGAATCCATTTTTAAAAATTCAATACACAGAAGTTGCAGAAATTAAATTAAAATTAATCCCGTTGTCGAATAAAAACGGGTTTTTGTTTAAAACATTGCAAAAGATTGAATTGATTTAACCTACGAATTCTAGGTAAAATCAATGCTAATGACATTCATTATATTAAATGGTAAAAATATATTCTATTTATACTTTAAAACCATTCAATATTATAAATTAACCACATAAGATATTACGATGAAAAAATTTGTTTTTAATTAAAATATAGCGTGTTTTTACTATTCATTAAAATATTAAAGTTATCGGAAAAATATCAAAACACTATCTAATGTAAATTTTTACATCCTGATTCAAAAGAAGAATTTTATTTTATCAAATTGAACATATAAACATGTCAAAAACTAGATTTAAATTGGGTGCGCCATCAAAAGGCGGCAAAACTGCATTTTTTGAAAAATAGTTATTTTACCTGAAAAATTTATTTTGTTCTTATAACATGTTCTAGAAAATGTGTAAGATGAATAATAATGTTATAAAATTCAAAATTTAGTTAATACTATTCATAACGGCTAGTTCATGACAATATTATAATAATATATCATTGTTTATTAAAACTCGGTATTGCGTACAACACACGCTATCGAGGAAGGTCGCGATTGCGTGTAATGCAAGCCAAGTCAGGGTTGCGTGTTGTGAAAGAATCCTTCGTTGTTTCGTATAACAGAATCCAACCATATTTCATTTATACATTTAATATATATATATATATATATATATATATATATATACTCCATGTTGCGTAGAATAACTATTATCAAAATTGTGTGTAACACGGTCCAAGAATAGTGTTGCGTATACTGCAAGCTAATACGGTGTTGCGTATAGCGCAAGGTAATCTTGGTGTAGAATAAAACACAAGACATTAATGAAATTAAAAGAATATTTTTCATAAAATCTCGGGGTGTTACATTCTACCCCCCTTAAAATGAATTTCGCCCTCGAAATTCGTCGGGGTTATAAATGGTTTACTATTTGAAAGTTTCCTTGATAGAAACCCACATCGTAAAAAGGAATACCAAAACTTATCTTTAAAAACTAAAGTATAAAACGTAATGGTTACCCAAGTTAACTAATCATTGGGTATCCACATAGGAGAACATAGGTGAAAATATGGACATGGAAGAGAAATCTAACCGTCATGTTCTGATGGAGAGTGGTAGAGGACATGGCTATGGAAAAGCTAGCAATCACAAAGCCATAAATTTGTGATGATCTAAGGTACCATCCGATTCATCAGATATAAGATCACTAGGACAACATTTTTGGTTTTCAATATCATTTTTCTAAAGTTGAAAAATTTTAATTAGAAGAAATACTTACTTGATTTTGGTACAATCTCACTGTTGTTTGTGAATTGAACAATTTCCACTTCATCCCTTAAAGAAATGAAGTTGAATTTTTTATTCGTGATGTGTTAGCAGATCATGTGATAGAATGATGGGTCATTCCATCTCTTTCAAACAAAAGGTTAGCAAAAGTTATAAGTCCATCTTGTGGTTAGATTAATCGTATATGGTTCCAAAAATGAACTTATACTTCATATATCATACCGCTTAATAAAATAAAACTAGTTTATACTAACCAGGGACTTCCTATAGGCCAGTGGTAGGCGATAAAGGCCAGTCGCACTTCGGTTGTGGGTTCGATTCCCACAGCCTTGTCCGACGCGATGGGCTGTCGCCCGTCCTGCAGGTTGTCCTTTTTCTAAAACTATATTACTATAACATCCCATCAATAATATCGAAAAACAAACAATACTAACTTATGTCCAACACAATCCATTCCAATATTTAGGCTTATCCATAATACTGCAGTCCACTCTCAGAGATTTAATACCATCGTTTATCGCCATATATCATAAGATATATCTTGTTGGTCACATTCCAAACATTCAAAGGCCTTAATCATGTACTCTCTTGAATACCCATTGAACCTTATTGAAAACATGAGTGCTGTTAATAGTTAACACTTTCCACATACCAAAATCCTCAAAATTCTATATACTCAAACCATGATATAAACTTCTCCTTATATCAGTCATGAGCTCATGAATACTATCAAACATTTAATTTTCTCCTTATCCCTTCATTATGCGCATATCATCTACATTCCAAAAATATCTGAATAACCTTTCATGGATACTGGTAACATTAATCATACACTTTCAAAACTCAAGGAAAGGAAACAGTGTAACAATCCTTAGATGTCTCTTTATTCCATAGTACCATGAGATTACCTATACAACATTACACATGATAAACATGTAATCATTCCACTACATTCTTAAACCATTGACCGAGCTTCAACAATTCTGTCATCTCAAATATCATTTGTAGTCTCTTAATCATCATCATCATAAATACTACCCATATGACCATACCGATTCTCTTCATGAGACTTTACCTTAGGGAATTGGTTTGCATAATGCCTGTACATTCCACATTTAAAACATTTAACCATTGTTGATGTCGTAGCAATACCATTATCCTCATCCCTGGTGTTGACTGAACCTTTTCCTTTGCACTTACTGGCTTTGTGTCCTTCTTTTCCACACCCAAAGCATCTCCCAGTTCCTTTGAAACATTCTCCTTGATGCCTCTTCCCACATGATTTACATAGGGGAAATTGAACTTTCTTTCCTCTATGATCATCATGAAACTCCATCTTTCTCTTATTAGCCGAGTCAGGAAACTTACCAAATTTTACTTTATTAATCATATTATGAGATTGCTGATTCGTCATAATAATTATGTTTGGACTTCCAAATCCCATTTCATTTGGTTGATCATGAAGAATATCATTCCATTGTCCATCATATCCTCCATTATCGTGAATCATCTTTTTTCCAGCCATTTTCTAAAACCCAAAAATAATAGTGTGAGAGGAAAAAATCATGCTAGGGAAAACAACATAATAAAGGGGTAGTACCCTCAATATATAACATCTTAGGTTAAATTCCAAGATCGTTAGCGCAATTCTAGGACTATAACCTATACGTATACTTAACCTTAGAGACATCCCTAGACATACCTTAGAAATATCTCTAGGGATCTCACTAAAGTTTTCGCATCCTAGTTTCCAAAGGTTGACTAAACCTTTCCTCTGATACCAACTGTAGAGACCCGAAGCCTGACGTACATTGACATTACATTACTTTTGTGGAATACTTAGTACATAACAAAAACACACACACAAGGACCGTAATAGTTTAGTGTCTTTGGAAACTCGAAACGTAATCTTCTAATCGTGGTGAAAGATCTTCAATATCTCCGATAAAGATCTTCCCTTTTTTTACCTAAAACCTTTCTTTATATCCTGGGGAAAAGAAAACATAAAAGGGTGAGCTCAAATGCTCAGTAAGGGTAAACAAAAGAAATATCAATCACATCATATACATAAGAACATACCTTTTTGAAATCTTAACCTGCAAAAAAGAGAGCTCATAATATCATAACATGGGATAAATCATAGAAGTGAAATGTAATCCCAATAATCATAACATAAAACATGAAACTTTGTGGCATACACACATAATCATAGAGAATCATTTCTTATTAGTCAAGACTCATTGCCAAGACTATCTTAGTGGACAAAGTCCCTTTCTAAATCGAGTCACCCTCGTTTCAGTCCTGTTTCACTGAACCGGTATAACCTACCATTCCAGCCATGTCTATCTCATGAGATATAAGATCTTTACCCAATGAATTGGAGGGAGATATAGGACCCACCCATCTTATAATGAATCCTTTCTTATGTTTTCCACATAATCATAAATCATACATCATCGCATAACACATGTAACAAAAATGGGATTCTTGAAACATCATGACATCATAAATCAATTCATATAAGATAAAGGAATTCATAAAAATAATTCCATCACAACATGATCAAATCAATGTAATAATAGGGATAAAAACAGAACCCTTTATTATCTTAGATGGAAAATAATTTTGATAAAACAGTTGAACTCCATTCTTGAGGAAAATATCCTTTCTTCTTCAAAAACATTTTTCCTTTCATAACATGTCATACAACTTTAAAATAAAAGAAGTTGATTAAAAATAAACTTGAAAACTTGTAAAGGAAGCTTCTTGGAAATAATTTTTTAAAAATCCATTCATGCCGTATAAGTTAAAAAAAACATTCTTTCGTACTTTTGTCGGAAAAGTCAAAAAGTACCTCGTACGAAAAAAATGACAAAAGATTCCTTTCATATCATTTACTAAAAACTCACCGAAGGGTAAAATTGGATTTAAAAAATTGTAGGTGGACATAAATAATATTACATATTGAGGTAACATGGATGTGGATGTTAAAATACACCCCAGTAAATACTTACGAATAAACAATCTCGGATAAAAATGAGATTGTGATATTTCCCTTACCTTAGGTCCGATTTGCTTTGTACGTGTCTGAAGCTCCTGTATAATGGTTTAAATAATGTTATTGACTTATTCCAGAATCATACATACTGATATGATATCATATATGGTCATATTCTTAGCTTCTTGTTAGTAATATTTCATTGTTACTTGTTACTCGGGTCCTTATTGCCTTTTGTTCTTATGCGTGTTTTGCCGAATAAATTCTTATTCTTCTTTTAAGGTTATAGATACCTTATATCCAGAATGGTATTATTGAAACATATATCATATTTATTCATTCAATTAATTTATATAATTACTATGTAATGATGATCATGTAGAACGAGTCGCATCACATCGTGGAGACGGTATTCCGTACGTACGTACGAGTGATGATATCGTTCCTATGATCGTGGAACTGTATTGGAGTATATATATATTATTTCAGTATCAATATTACTTTATAATAATCATAAATAGTTTCTCATTATACCATTATACCCATCCTTGTAAGGTGATGGTGGAAAATAGATTACACCACGGCGTGGAGACGGTATTCCGTACGTACGCACGCGCGATGATTTCCTTTTTCCGTAGGATGGATAGATGGTTAATTAGAGTTGTTTCATAATAACATATCAGTATTCAAGTAATACTGATGTTATTACTTTATCATGAAACAAATAAAGAAGAAGAAGTTGAAGAAGAAAGAAATTGAAAAGATCGGTAATGGATATTACCTCTTCTTTGAAATGCCTCTTTGAATCCTTCACTTAGGGAACTAAGATTGGTCTTTGAAGAAGACCAGGACCTCTAGGATTATTCTAGGAAAGTGGAGAAGAGAAAATGTCAGGGGTTGGCCGAGATTGAGTTCTCAATTTGGTGTGAGGAGGAGGGGGAGGAGGTGCCCTTTTATAAGGGAGGAGAGGGGCACCTTAGGAATTCTTAAAAATATTAATTTATAATAAATCTAACCCCACTTAAAAACCTCCAAAAATGACTCATATTCGAAGATTAGATGATATAGGGTTGTAATATAATCAAACGATCAAATTTAGACATGTTTGGATCTTATTTTAAACCTTATCATTTTGATTTATCCTTATTTAATCTATTTAAGTTTATTTGTGGTAATAAAATTCTAAATTTTAAATTATAAAAAATTATTACTTATTTGTTGTGAATTTTCCATAATTGTTTACTTTATAACATTATAGACAATATAAATATAAATTTATAATTTTTAAATATTTTTGTGATTTTTAAACAATTTTATAATATGTTATTTTTGTAAGATAACAATAGTGTTAATTTTGACACTATTCATTTATTTGAATTTAAATAAAATATATACAGAAGATATGTTCGAAATAAAAGCTTTAATATATTAATAAAAGTTCATATTTATCTATAAAATTAGTGTATCACATTAAATAGTTCATATAATATTTATTTTATTATTTTTAAAACCATTTATTTGGTTTATCTCTTAATAAAATAATTACTACATCATTTTTGTATAATTATTTAATATACTTATTTGTTGTATAAAAATTTAAAATAAAATCCTATGATGAAGATAAATATATTACCTTTCACAATAATACTTTTACTCGAATTTATCATCTTAAAATCACAATATTTAAATTGTTATATTTATTAAATTATGAAGGTGACAACTTTGGCATCATTTAAAATAAAATAATATAAGTATCATAATAGCTTGTATAAGACTCCAAATGGTCAAATATTCGACCATTGGATGATTATAGTTTCCATTTACAAGACCAATAAGTTTTGGTCAGGGTTTTGTGCCTTTTATGGTCACTATTAGTTTAATAAAAACTATATTATTGATTTTTCACTAGATAAATAATTTCTGTATCACTATTGTGTCACAATTAATAATAATTATTTAATCCCACAAAATTATAAATAAATTCTCATGATGTAGATAATTTTGTTATATTTCTGGAGACTATTCATTTTTGAAATTTTATGATGTTTATCACTAATTTAAAATTATTATACTTATAAGATTTAAGTGAGTGACATGTTGTCACTTTTTTTGGTTTTAATAATAATTAAATTATTTTCGTGGTCAAAGGTCCATAAAATGAATCTAATCCGACCCTTAGTTGATATGGGTTTACTTTTAGCCATCAAATAGAATTTTGGCATGTGTTAGGGTAATTTTATAATATTATATTTACCCTTAATTACCCGATTTACCTTTAACTATGGTAAATAAACTTTACTGTAGTTACTATTCATAATTCCCAAAAATAAAAAGTAGCCTATTAAAATAATTTGGACCCACTGATTCCAAATATGGAATCCATTTTTTAAAATTCAATACACAGAAGTTTCAGAAATTAAATTAAAATTAATCCCGTTGTCGAATAAAAACGGGTTTTTGTTTAAAACATTGCAAAAGATTGAATTGATTTAACCTACGAATTCAAGGTAAAATCAATGCTAATGACATTCATTATATTAAATGGTAAAAATATATTCTATTTATACTTTAAAAACATTAAATATTATAAATTAACCACATAAGATATTACGATGAAGAAAGTTGTTTTTAATTAAAATATAGCGTGTTTTTACTATTCATTAAAATATGAAAGTTATCGGAAAAATATCAAAACATTATATAATGTAAATTTTTACATCCTGATTCAAAAGAAGAATTTTATTTTGTCAAATTGAACATATAAACATGTCAAAAACTAGATTTAAAGTGGGTGCGCCATCAAAAGGCGGCAAAACTGCATTTTTTGAAAAATAGTTATTTTACCTGAAAAATTTATTTTGTTCTTATAACATGTTCTAGAAAATGTGTAAGATGAATAATAATGTTATAAAATTCAAAATTTAGTTAATACTATTCATAACGGCTAGTTCATGACAATATTATAATAATATATCATTGTTTATTAAAACCTGGTATTGCGTACAACACACGCTATCGAGGAAGGTTGCGATTGCGTGTAATGCAAGCCAAGTTAGGGTTGCATGTTGTGAAAGAATCCTTCATTGTTTCGTATAACAGAATCCAACCATATTTCATTTATACATTTAATATATATATATATATATATATATACTCAATGTTGCGTAGAATAACTATTATCAAAATTGTGTGTAACACGGTCCAAGAATAGTGTTGCGTATACTGCAAGCTAATACGGTGTTGCGTATAGCGCAAGGTAATCTTGGTGTAGAATACAACACAAGACATTAATGAAATTAAAAGAATATTTTTCATAAAATCTCGGGGTGTTACACGAACTACACAGACTTTGATTCCCTGCCAAGGGGATACGTAGGAGGTCTCTTCGAGGCTCAAGCCCAACTTCACTGTCGCCCTTGTGATAGTCCCATTTCATTCCCCCTCCGCTTCATTAATCCATCCATCATCCACCCTAATTCTTACCTAGACTGCTGTATCCTAGCGCGATCATGCCACTCCGCTCCTCTTCACAACATTCAGGAAGCCGCCCACGGGTCGGCCCCGATATCGACATCCCTTCAAGGGAAATTTCTCAATCCGATCCATTCTAGCTAATGTTCTGATCAGGCCGATCCGTCCCTGCTGGATGTTAAACCTGCGACATACCCTATGTTAAACATAGAAAGACGAGGAAAAAATCAGATATATGCCTATGGCATATAATTCCCTGCGCTCGATGTGGGATGCCTTGGGATTCCACGCCCTCGAGAAGCCATATGACAAGGGACGAAAGACAAACATGCCAGTTCCCCAGTGTCTAGACATGCTACTGATGCCTCGACGTGACTACTCCCCCGACTGAAGGTTGCTGCCCTGACCAGACCCTTTAGAATTTCCTGACAGAAGCAGTGTAATTAACCGGCATCCATGGAAACATGGCACTGGGAAGAGTTTCACGAACAACGTATTAAATATATGAGGGAGACCCGGACTAGGTGACGAGTTCCAAGGAGGAATCCACGGAAGGAAGAACTGACATCCCATCATCCCAGTTTCGATCAAGGAGTAGACGTCCCTGACTAAGGAGTGAATGCCGCCCGCCTTTGGAAATCGGGAATGCGGGGCAACAACAGCGCATCCTCCACAGACGGATGCGCGCGCCCCAGCGAAAGCGTCAGAAAAAGAAATAGTGAACCCGAAGTGAAAGTTTTCTCCTCAATATGGAGATTAGTAGCGTTCGAGACACCAGTAGATTGAAGTGTCACCCGATTCAGATATCCGTCTCCAGGTCCTGCCAAGCAAATAGCGGGCCTGGCATGAAACTCACCGAAAGTTAGGGAAGCAGAACGGGGGGCATTCCATTCTGAAACGTGTTGGAGTGGATCCCTCTTACAGACATGGAGAATGGAATGACGCTGGGTCACTGGTTGTCAATCCTTTTCCTCGTAGTGCTGATGAGTTTATCTCTCCATTTCCCAGGAACCAGGTTGCTGCTATGGAGACACGATCACCGCCCACTCGCCTACGCAGGGGCGGGGGCAATACTGGCACAACCGCCCTGCATGGCTCCACTGCCGCCATGACAACCACTATATCTGTGAATACGGGGCTCCCACATCGTCTCTCCCTGTCAGAGATCACCCAGAGAAGGGTGATCAACAACCTTGTACGTAGGTACGAGGATGAAAGGTCATCCCAACTCGGGATATGACCCGCCTGAACCTAGATACATCCAGGCCCCGCCATCAATGCCACCCTCAAAGGCCGCGCAGGGAGCCACTGCTCCCCACCCCAACGTTCAATCGTTTCAGGAGCCTTTCCCCGGAACGTCTCGATGACTCCTCACCTTACGCTGATGAGGCGGGTGATGTTCGACTCGTCCCGATTAGAGTCCCAATCCAAGGGATCCAGAAAAGGGCTCCTATCCAGCCACGTCAGCACCGCCGTCCGGCTTCGCAAATAGAGAAGGTAGGCTATGCCCCTGCACCACCTGCGCCAGCTCGTCTGACCCAACGTCAGCACCGGGTCCGAGCTGAGGATGCTCATCAAGGTGTGTCGACCTCAACAGCTACTATGGCCCAAGCCACTACCGACGTACATCATGGATTCCCCACACACACTAACCAGGGGCACTCCTCCACCCGACCAGGACTGAGGCTCCAACCACCCCATGGGCAGGTCGGGTTGGCTCTCGAGGTTGCAGGCCTGAGTGGTGATCACCCCGAACCAATTCACGATAATGTCACCCCGTACAAGGGACCTCCCCGTACCACTATTCCACAGAGCGTGGGCCTTCCCCGCTCCGAAGCTCATCACGAAGGTATGCCTCGTGCTGCCCCCATCTCGAAGGAAGACATGCCCCGCGGCAGTGATGCTCAGTGCGAAAACCTCTCCCGCGCCCACCATACAGGGTATGGAGTCCCTCCTCCTGCCCCCGACAGTCGATGTGAAGACACTGCCCATCCGGTCCCTCTCCAACGTGGGGGTCCTCCCTACATACTCTCGGCAATTGGCAAAGGTCCTCCTCACCCCGGCAACTCGAGGAGTGAAGGTCAGCCTCGCTCCGCCCGCACCGACCATGGAGATCCTCCCCATGTGCCCTTCGACATTTTCCCTAGTGCCCCTCGCACCCCGGCTATCTCAAGCGGGAGCCCTCTATGCCATGGCGCCAGCGCCGCCCCGAGACTACATGTTGAGAATCGACCTTGTCCTGAAGAGCCATCTACGGGCAGGAGAGCGGGTCTTCGCCACCACAAGAAGAGCCCTAGGAAGGCCCGAGTGGAGTTCAAACCAGCCCATTTCTCAGATTCTGAATTGGAATGCTACTAAGCAACGGAGCCTTCTTCCCGCTCCCCCGTGTCAAGGACTGGGGCATGAACGAGGCGCGTAAGCATCATCCTCCCAGAATGCGAAGTCCACTGGATTCCCACCTCTCTCTACAGGTACATCCAGGAGGAAGATATTGTGGAAATTCCTCAGGTCCCGACCGTGCAATCACCGCCCTCGTCACCAGAAGCGCCCTCTACCTCTACCAGAGATCATGGAGAGCTATTTTGGGGGCCAGCGACGGTAGAGCAACGGCGTGACCCATTGCCGGTGACCACAATTCCTGCGCCAGAAGTTGTGGAAATCAGCCCATCGTATCGTGATATCGTGGTCAGGTCACCTCACTCTTCAGAGGATGGCCCGGAATTCGGCGGCCAGTCAGCTCGTTCGCCATATTCTCCGCCACCAAGTTTACTATCCCAGCGGTCTGCCTCGGTACCGATACCAGTCCCTCAGCCGCCTCCGGTTGACGAGTGGGACAATATGAGGCCCGACCCCGAGTCCGAGCACGGGAGCTTCTGGGACATTCTCGCAGCAGATCACTTCTCGGAGAAGTTCTGGCCGACGGTAGTGCTGAACTTTTGCGCACCAGAGTTCCTTACGCCAGAGGAAGTGGGGTGATTCCGCCGAACCCTATGGGCGACACACTTCCGCCTTCGTTATGAGCGGGTGATGTACCCCAGGAGTCGAGAGCACTTTGAAGAAATCGGCGAGCAATGCCGCCTGATCGCTTTGTCCAAACTCCCTGTGGACCAGTACCCTGAGTCACCAGGCCGTCAGAGCACCCTTCAACAGAAATGCGTTTGGAGTTTCAAAGTACTCCGCTGAATCATCAGGGAAGCTACCCCCCATGTGCAAGTCTATGGCTGGGGACACTATGCTGCTCTCCTCTTCATCCCTAACCGATGACAGCCCGATTCGTTATGCGACATTGAGGACATGCCCTCGAGAGGGGTCGCGGTCCACATGGCTGACGTAGGGGACAAGGAAGATGAGATTGAATTTCTCGATGGAGACTTACCCCCTGAGGGTGTACCACCACTGCTGGACCCATCAGGGAGGGTTACCCATCAGAAGAGGAACCTTCTAGGCCTCCCTGTACCCACCGAGTCACTGGTACTCTGTTGAAATGCAGGTAAGGGTAAAGAGCACATCAGAACTGTCAAGCACCCCGACCCGTCCGCCTCTGTACAGAAGACGGACGGAGATCCCAAAAAGGCCGCATTGCACTAGCATCTTGTTGAACAGAAGAGGCTGGTTGATGAACTCCTGGCTGAGCGTGCTACATAACGGAGACCCGACTACGGTAACCCCAAGCTGGGGCAACAGGGGTCAGAACTATTTCCCCCTGGTGAGATGCCTCTGGGCAACCCTGATCGTGTTGCTTCCACAGACAGGGCAGAAGACGGAGCCCACGGAAAGAGGGCACGATACGTCTCGCCAAACCCACCTGAACGACGGGGCAATCTAAGGAATCCAGCCCGGGTTCCCCCAGTCTCCCCATAGGCCATTCCGCCAGTCGCCCCATGAGCTGCTGAAGCAATCTACCATGTCGAAGAACCCGGAAATGCACTTGTGATTAGGGATCCCCGTCAAGACAGGGACCCCCACCCGGATGATCTTATAGTGGCACTCATCGCCCGCATCGAAGCATTAGAAACGCGGCAGGTGCCAGTCCCACCGGATGGCAAGCCATATCCTGTGTGGGTGGATGATATGCCCGTACCCCCGGGTTTTGGGAACCCCACTTTCTCTCCCTTCAACGGGACAGGGGACCCGCCGCAACACTTGGCCCATTTTTCTTCTAGGTGTGGCCCCATGCTGGGGACTCCAGCCCAACAAGAAGCCGCCAAGCTCCGATGTTTCATGCAGACATTGGAGGGTCCCACATTTGTCTGGTAAAGCAAGCTCCCTATCAGATCAGTGACCAGTTGGGAGGATCTCCGCCGGCAGTTCCTATACCAGTTCAACTCCACCACGCGAAAGACCAGCATCACAGACCTCTTCAAGTGCATGCAAAGGAATGATGAGTGAGTAACAGACTTCATCGCCCGGTGGAAGGGGCTTACATACTCCCTCGACATGCCACTGACTTAGGAGCAATTACTGACAATGTGTGTGGGGAACATTAAAATAGAGCTGGTACCTTCCCTGATCACCCAAAACTACCCTGGAGGGTTCCAGGATTTCTCAGATAAGGCTCAGCGCCTTGAGGAGGCACTGCAACATGCTAGTCAGGCATGTTTACTGCCCCCTATGATCCCAGCCAGGAGGGTTGCTAGAGCCGAACCTACCACAATGGCCCAAATAGAAGCCCCCAGGCAGCTGGAATTACTGCCAGTGGCACCGGCCCTGAAAACCCGCAGAGGTCTACCACCTCAAGCACATGACCGGCATTCCAGTGAGGCTTTCTATCCTTGAGGCCCTTCGCCTATCATCTGAAATGCGCGAAGAACTTGCTGAGGCTTCAAGGATCCCCCTTCAGTTTGAGATGGAGGTAGCAGCTGTGGAAGCCTTCAACACTGAGGCAATTGATAACGCCGAATGACAGGCAGTTATCTCATTCTCCGGTGAAGATGAGGACCCTCCCATATAGAGGCATATTCACCCACTGTACATCACTGGCCACTTCAATGGCGTGGAAGTCCGCCGCTACCTCGTTGACACGGGTTCCAGGATCAAACTAATCCCGACTCGGACACTGCAAAAGCTGGGTCTATCTGAAGATGATTTAACTCCCTCTGACCTCAGAATCCATGGATACAACATGACCAAGCAATCCCCAGTCAGAAAGATCTTCCTGAAGACCCAATTTGGTGGCCTAATTTCCAGCACTGAGTTCATGGTTGTCTCCCAGGACACCTCCTACAATGCATTAATGGGTAGGCCATGGCTCCATCTGCATGCAGTGGTCCCTTCGTCATATAACCAATGCCTCAAATACTCCCTCAATGGTCGAGTAGGTGTGCTCCAAGGAGACACATCTCTTTTCACCTCTTGTAAAGCCCGCTATCTGGATGCCGATTATTACAAGAGCAAGGATAAGAAAATCCTAGTAAGTGAGGATGAACCCACCCTGGTCACAAGTGATCCATGGGTAGGCCTGGATGATGCCTACATCTTCCTGATCCATCGATTAGAGGCCACAACCCTGGACATGGGGCAGTGTTTTGTTGTTTCATGTACACAAGGAAGGCATGTTCCCATGTCCAAGAGATGACGGAAAATCACCTCGTACTCCTACACCAACCAGGCTCAGGTGATCTCGGAGCCTTTTACCCCTGTACGGTACCGGAATGTCAAGCTTATGACAACGGCAGTACGTCATACATGTCTCTTCCACTGGGTTGGAATCAACTGACTCATGCCGACGTGTCACCAATGCTTTAACATCATCAAGCGTGGCCCCTTAGGTCAAAGGCCAGATGGGATAGGATCGACTGCCTTCATTGCTATGGTCTTAGTGGCGAGTGGGTCTCCTAATATGATTACCACTACTTCCCAAGCCAGCACTAGCTGCCCGTCAGGGTTTGATAGATCAGAAGTATCCCACTTTGTGGGAAACTCCTCCACGGGTGGAGAGAAAGATCTGGAGGATGCTCAACCCACCTTTGAGGAAGGCGTCTCTACCATGGTTGATGAACTGGTATAGGTGAACCTTGGTAGATAGGCAGATCTGAGACCCACATTGATCAGTGCGGTGATGTCCCTCGAGGAGCAGCAGCAGTACATAGACTTTCTCCAGAAACACCGTGATGTGTTTTCCTAGAGTTACAACGAGATGCCAGGACTATATCCCCAAGTAGCCATTCATCACCTGGGCCTCTCGTCAAACCATCATGGGTTTAAGCAGCCTTCCAGAAAGATGCACCCTTCTCACAGTGCTATGGTTGAGGCCGAAGTTGACAAGCTTATCAAAGCTAACTTCATCAAGAAAGTCCAGTACCCCAAGTGGCTTGACAATATTGTGCCAGTCAGGAAGAAGAATGGGAAGATCAGGGTCTGCATCGACTTCCGTGACCTCAATCGCCACTGCCCAAAGGATGAATTTACCCTCCTAGTGACCGAGTTGTTGATTGACGCCATGGCCGGGTTCCATGCTCTCTCTTTCATGGATTGGTATTCCGGGTACAACCAGGTCCAGATGGCTCCCGAGGTTGAGGAGTCCACTGCCTTCAGGGCTCCCCATGGTACCTTTTGTTACCAGGTTATGACCTTCAGCCTGGAAAATGCAGGTGCCACTTACCAGAGGGCCATGCATCGCATATTCAGGCCGATTCTCAGGAAGCTAGTGGAATGCTACGTAGATGACCTAGTGTTCAAATCACGCCAGTGCCAGGACCATCTCAAAGACCTTGAGAAAGTGTTAGGTTTCCTCCGTTCCCGCCTCCTGAAGATGAACCCATTGAAGTGTGCCTTCGGGGTCACCTCTGGGAAGTTTCTTGGCTTTGTTGTTAGATACCAGGGCATTGAGATCGACCTAGAGAAGATCAAGGCCATCAGCCAAATGCCTCCCCCGAGCAATACTTGGGAACTTCGAGGTCTCCAAGGACACTTAGCCTATATAAGCCGATTCATCGTGAATCTAGCCGGCAAGTGTAAGCCCTTTTCACGGCTCATGAAGAAGGGTGTTGCCTACGAATGGGATGAAGAGTGTTAGACCGCCTTCGAGGAAATCAAGCAGTACCTACTTAAACCTCTGGTTTTGATGCCACCCATCTTTAGAAAGCCGCTGGTCCTTTATGTGACCTCCCTAGAATGGTCCATCGGCGAACTTCTCACCCAGAAGAATAAAGATGGTATGGAGAACAGTCTCTACTATCTCATTCACATGCTTCTCGATAAGGAGATAAGATACTCCCCTATAGAAAATAGCTGCCTTGCACTCATATTTTCCGTACAGAAGTTTCGGCATTACCTGCAGCACCATGAGGTACAATTGGTCTCTCGGGTAGACCCACTGAAGTACATATTAAACCTCCCCATGTTGAATGGGAGACTAGCGTGGTGGACAGTGATCCTCCAGCAGTTTTACATCAGGTTCATGCCTCAGAAGGCCATTAAGGGACATGTGTTGGTAGAATTTTTAGCTGCCCATCCAACCTCCACGGACCAGTCCCTGGAATTGGATTTTCCTGATGAGGCGATCCTCTCAGTCGATCATGTCGTCTCATGTTGGAAAATGCACTTTAACGGTGCCTCCTGGAGCCCCACCGGTAGGAGGCTCAACGATCCTAAGCTCAACAGAGTGGGTCTTAGTATCGTTCTCATTACCCCAGTGCAATCCATCTTGCCATACTCATTCCTATTCTCAGAAGGTTGTACCAACAACGAGGCAGAGTATCGGGCTCTCATCACCGGCCTCGAGTTGGCCCTCGAGATCAATGTGCCCCATCTACATGTGAAAAGAGATTCTGAGCTGGTAATCAAACAGGTCAATGGAAACTATGTCGTTATAAATACGGAGCTTGTACCATTTCTGGAGTTCACCCTCCATCTAATGGCCCGGTTCTCTTCTTGACCAGAGGTTACCCATGTCCCTAGTCACAGAACGGTCGAGCAGACACCTTGGCTGGCTTAGCTACGTCACTCGCAGAACCCGAGCAAGATGATTTGATTATACATGTGTCACACCGGAGTGTCATTTCCCCCATCACCCAAGAGAACAATGACGACATGTGGGTAAGTCATCTCACTGCCAGACCTTCTACGTCAGGGGTCCTGGGTCTGTCAGAAACAGTGGCCGAGGACGCTCTCGACTAAAGGGCACCTTTTTTTAAGTATCTCCAAAATGGTCGCCTCCCGGACGACCGGGCCGAGCATGAGTGAATCTGACACCGCGCACTACAATTTACCCTCTAGAGCGGTCCCAACCTTGGGAAAATCCTTTATAAGTGGAGCTTCGATGGCGTCCTCCTCCATTGCATTCAAGGAGTAGATATTTCTCAAGTTATGCAAGATGTTCACGCCGGTTCCTGTGGTGCCCATCAAGCTGGGCCAAAGCTGTCCCATCAAATCCAGAGGTTGGGGTACTTCTGGCTCTCTATGATCCATGATTGTATCGAGTATGCCAATAGATGCCATGCGTGCCAAGTCCATGCCAACTTCCTGCATCGGCCGCCGGAGCCCCTCCACCCCACCAAGTACTCTTGGCCATTTACGGTGTGGGGACTTGATGTAGTGGGACCATATCCACCGGCGACAGTTCACCAGTGTAGGTTCATCCTAACTGCTACAGATTTCTTCTCCAAGTGGGTAGAGGTAGTTCCACTCAAAGAGGTAAAGGCCCGTTCAATCGTCTACTTTGTGAGCTCCAACATCATCCACCAGTTTGGGGTCCCTCACGCTGTCCTCACCGATAATGGCATCAACTTCCGAGCGGCCGAGCTGAAGAAATTTTACGCCAAGTACAATATCCGTTCGAACCGTACCTCCTACTATCACGCACAGGCAAACAGACAGATCGAGGCGTTCAGCAAAACCCTCTCTAACATTCTGTAAAATATGGTTGTTCAGAATAAGAAAAGTTGGCCGGAAAAGCTCCCCAATGCCCTCTGGGCTTATCGGATGACGACTCGCAACTCTACCCAGGTGACCCCATATTCCCTGGTGTATGGGGATGAGGCTGTCCTACCAATTAATATCCAGCTGCCATCATTACGCACTGCAGTCTATGACTAGCAGGCTCCAGATGAGGTGGCCGAAATCCGTCATGCTGAATTGGAAGCACTAGAAGAGAACATGCTTCATGCCCTGTACAATCTGTGAAGGCAGCAGAATAAGATAGCAAGGGCCTTTAACAAGAAGGTTCGCCTTTGATCTTTTCTACAGGGTGACCTAGTGTTGGCCCTTCAAGCGCCAATGATCCTTGGTAGGAAACCGCCCAAGCTAAAGCCCAAATGGGAAGGTCCTTACGTCATCCATAAGGTTTACCCCAACGAAGAATACTCCTTGGAGACCATGAATGGTGAGTGCATAACTCCTCCCACCAACGCCATGTTCTTCAAGCAGTACTTATCTTAAATGCCCTTTGGTCCTGCATGACCTTAAAATACACCGCCGTCCTGCAAGATGATAAACTAAAAAATGGTCCTAGATCTATTACCTTAAACTAAGACCTCCCTTCGTCCTCACTATAGGACATTAAACTGCAAGCCGGTTAGGTCTCCCTGACCCCAGCTCGGCCTCAGGCCCCTTGGTTTTCATCGAATCAGGCTCTCTTATGGTGTTGTACAGTGTGGTGTGGGATACGTCCCCATTCATGTCGGGCTACCCACCGTACCTATCCTCAATTGAGATGCATCTCTTCTCCAGCATGACATTAAATTGCACTTCAAGAACTTCGTGTGGCTTGATTCCCATCTTAATGGGATATGTAGGAACGCTCAGACGCCTCGTCCTGAGCCCAGCCCCGAGCTCTTGTCTTACACTTCCCCCTGGGTATAGTTTCCTTGGAGGATCTTTGCATGACGAGGAGCTTTCTTAGCCCCGCTCGTGCAAGGATTATAAGGGTTGACCATATTCCCACTCCCATTATTCTATCCTCCCACGTCCTCACCGCATGACATTAAACTGCATGGCCTTCAAGAACTATGTATGGCTTGATTCCCATCCTAATGGGATACGTAGAAATGCTCAGACATTTCTTCTGTTGGCCCAGCCCAAAAGCCAAAAATATTCCCCTTGGGTCAAGACATACGGCATGGTTCACACTTTCACCCCAACTCATGTCAAGAAAGCCTTGACCGGGCTGCACTTCCCCATGGAGATGTTCACCTCTTTCATGGATGGATACATCTATGCTTCACCCACTCCTTGACTAGGATTCCATCATCTTTCACACCTGGAGGGACCCCCAAGAACGGCCTAGATACTACGCCTAAGGGCTCTCTTACCGATATGGGCCAACGCCCCCGAGGGTTTCCGAGCAACAAGCCGATACAAGTCCCGCGTTGCGAATTTGGTCAATGGTCGACGCTCATTTGTTGCTCCCGTATCAGGTTGCCATAGGAACGCTGTGTTTCGAACATGGCCAGCAGTGTCCCAGACCTCCGGGTCCATTCTGAGATGTCCGAAACATCGAGTGCAGTGATTTGTTCTGTTGCATCCTGAAGCGACAAACTTCCCTCTGGGTGGTGCCAACGGTCGGTCCCACGACCACGATTCTCTTATAAGGGATGTACGGCGTGGTGTAGAATTATGTCTTCTTTCACATCAGGTTACTTTCCATGCCATACACCTCCCCAGATGAGATACAGTTATCTCTTTCCCCATCCTCATTGCAAGACGTTAAACTACAAACTTGTCAGGCCTCCCTGACCAATGCCTACCCTCAGGCCCCTTGGCCTCTCCGGGCCCCGACCCTCATCCTCACTGCAAGAAGTTAAACTGTATGCCAGTTAGGCCCTCCTGACTGAGGCCTACCCTCAGGCCCGTTGGCCCAGATTCTTTCCTACAGAACTATGCGGTATGGTGTGGGATTATTCATTACCCACCACGCCGTACACCTCTTTTTTAGGATATTCTGCCCCTGGGTATCCCTTCAGAAATATGTATGGCTTGATTCCCATACTTATGGGATACGTAGGATCACTTGAATGTATAGGATTTGAGTCCAACCCCATCTCTTGGGAATCTCTATCCCACCTCGGCTCCTTGGCCTACTCTTCCTCCACGAGGAGATTATATGGTATGGTGTGGGATTATGCCCTTATTCATGTCGGTCTTGTAATGATCATGCCATGTACCTTTCCATCTCGAGCTGTTTTGTTAACACTTTCTGACGGTTCACCAATGTGCCTAAGGGTACTCCGTTTTATTACTTGGAATTTCAGACATTACCCAGACATGTCCACACCCGATTTCCAGGCTTTGTGTATCCCTTCGTCAAGGCTTCCATCATATTTCACACCTGGAGGGACCCCCAAGAACGGCCTGGATACAATGCCCAAGGGCTCTCCTACCGTTATGGGCCAACGCCCCTGAGGGTTTCAGACAACAAATAGATAAAAATCTTGTGTTGCAAATATGGTCAGCGGTCGATGCTCATTTGTTGTTCCCACCTCAGGCTAATGCGATATGGAGACTGTTTTTCTACCATGGTTAACAGTTATCCTCCATCGCCATGCCAACCCCATTAAGCCTAAAATGTCGGTTACATGATTCACATCCTTCTCCATTCTCATCATGTCCAAGTGGAGTTTCAAAACTCTTGGTACTATTCCTCTGTGCACGTCTCCGCGTTGGGGGAACAAAGCTATGTCAAAGGCGTCTTTTGGGGCTCTTAACCGACTTCCCCTTGATGGATGTTTCAGTTATTGCGACAAGGATCTTCCCCCCTTGTTTCCCACATCGAGTTTAACTCAGGTGGGCTTAGGGATCGGGTTGAGTTCAATGCTTACCTGTAAAGTTGTCATCCACTCATGGTCTGAGCTCTAAAGACCATAAACTAAGATCTCCCAAGAACTACATTTGGCTTGATTCCCATCCTCATGGGATACGTAGGAACGCCCAGACCTCCTGTCTTTGGGTCCAACTTGAGTTCAGCATCCTACTTTTAGAACCCTGACTACGGGATTATATGGTGTGGTGCGGGATTATGTCCTCATTCACATCGGTTCTGTCGGACGACACCATACACATTCCCCGCCTAGAATTCCCTCTTCTACGTCTACTATGCATGACATTAAAATGCATGCTTGGTCCTATCATACGACCCTAAACTGTGACATTATCATCCTGGATGCACGACGAAAAATGACACTTCATTTTGATGACCTCATTGTAGAGGACATCATGTTGGGTATTGGTCATGTACCATGCCATTTTTCAATGCCTATCATGGCTTGATTATTGTGGTGACACCAGGGCTTGCTACCCTAGGCCTGTCGCTTCACAAAAAAAAAACCAGCCATCTTAAAGGATAAACAAGATTTATCAAATTCCGATTCTTTTTGCGTGAGGGCCATTCCCACACTCCCCTTTTTCCCTCGTACTGGTACCTTACTGTGCCACAATTTAGAACTACGTATGGCTTGATTCCCATCCTCATGGGATACATAGGAGTGTCCGGGAACTTCCCCGCGGGCCCAACCTATCTTTCATGTTCGATCCCTTGACTCGAGCACTCCCCAGATGGTCCAAATTCTATGACCCTAAACTAAGACCTCTCTATGGGAAGGGACTATGCTCCCTCTATCTAATACGCCTATTTGTCGTGTTCAGATGCGTTTTGACAAAGAGCCCAAAGTGTGGGATTTTCATAGGGATA
Source organism: Viscum album (assembly GCA_963277665.1). Taxonomy (NCBI): domain Eukaryota; kingdom Viridiplantae; phylum Streptophyta; class Magnoliopsida; order Santalales; family Viscaceae; genus Viscum; species Viscum album. The sequence continues at coordinate 113,438,198 of OY728135.1, forward strand.
TTCCCCTCATCCCATGACCAAGATTCATGAGCTCACTAGTTTGATCCTCATTATCTTCCACATCCAAAAGGACCCTCGGACGACATGGATACTAGGGTTAATGGCTCTCCATGAACTCTGGACCTAAGGGCCCTTCGATCGTTTCGGGCCAACGTCCCTACAGATCTCTGACAACATTTGTGACATGGTCCCGTGTTTCGAACATGGTCAACGGTCGACCCTCATTTGTCTGTCCCCATTCTAGGCGAATGTGATATGGTCGCTGCATTTCCGCCACGGTTAACAGTTATCCTCTATCGTCACACAACCGTCATTGTGATCCAAATTTTGAGCGTCATGATTCACACATTTCCACTTCCTCATGTTCAAGTGGAATTCCAACATATTCGGCTCTATCTCTTCGCGTATCTAAGTGCACCACATGGGCGTGTTAGTATCATGGGGCCGGTATCCACCGAGCGTCCCTTTACCCTAACATGCCCCTTTCTGTGTCGGGAGAGTCCCACCACTACTTCTTGTTTCCCACACCGAGCACGACTCACGTGGGCTTAGTAGTTTTGGCGGGATGTGTACCAACGCGGCCATGCTTCTCATCGTCCCACATGACATTAAACTACACTTTTAGAACTACGTATGGCTTGATTCCCATCCTCATGGGGTACGTATGAACACCCGAACACTCTGCTTCAGGCCTAGCATAATCCTCACTCTTGGTCCCTCGACCTGAAGAGTTTCCTATGGGGGGGGGTACATGGTGTGATTTGGACTCCAAGTCCTCATTCACGCCGGTTTCATAACTACCACACCATATGCTCCCTAGGATCCTCTCTTTCACTCCATGTCCTATCGTATGATGTTAAACTATAGGATTCCATATGTCCTAAACGCATGACACTAAACTGCAGTTCTACCCTGAACAAGTTTAGGATGCCCCATGTTAATCATGGGAGGCACCGGAGCCTCTGCCAGAAAGGATTTCACCTATTGGTGTTGGTCTACAACTACACTGTGCTTCCAGAACTACGTATGGCATGATTCCCATCCTCATGGGATATGTAGAGACACCCTGGTATTTTTCCTAGGGTCCAGCCCATAGGAATCATTAATCCTAGCCTTCCCCCTTTCCATCCCCCTGGCCGGACCCCTCGCCAGAGAGGCCCTGTCCTAAAGAAGGAATGATCCATGATCAAACTAATGCACCCATCTGGCGTACTCCCACTACGGTGGTGTAATTACATGAGTGTTGGATTCTGTTCGTACAAACCATCACTCCATATTCCATGCTTTGCATGCCCCTTATTTGGACCCTCGTCCCCTTTCATGTATGAAGGGACCCCCTAACGGCATGGTCTCATGCTGCATCAGCTCACCTACCGTCCTGGGCCAACGTTCCGGAAGACTGTTCATGTTTGGAAGGACCCCCTAACAGTATGAATGCTCGACCTAAGGTCCGCCTACTGTCCTGGGCCAACGTCCCGAAGGATTGATCAACAACATTTGTGACATGGTCCTGTGTTTCAAACAAAGTCAACGGTCGACCCTCATTTGTTGTCCCCATTTTAGGCTAACACAGTAAGGATATCATTTATCTGCCACGGTTAACGATTGTCCTTTATTGTCACACCATCCCCACAGTGTTCCGAATCTTGGGAATCATAATTCATGCTTCCCATTTCCATCTGTTCGGACCGATTTTAGCGCCCCTGGCGTTGCACCGTTCGTGCATGAGGACACGTTGGAGAAATGGTAATTCGACTGTTTTGAGAACATCCTTCTCCGGCCAGGCCTCTCCCATCTTTCGGAAATCCAGACTTGTTTTCCAAACCCTGGATGCCTGAAGCTTGGTCTCCACTCCTATGTTGGGTGGGACGAGAAAGCAACTATCACCTGTTTTTCACATCGGTCTTGACCCACGTGAGCTTGGGGAATTATCGCCAAACATCCTGAAAACATCATAGGGATGTGATGAACTGATTCAAACAGTGGAAATCATGCATGCTACAACATTCAAAAAAAGAAGGAAGAATTGAAGCACGAAATTACCATTAAAAGGCTTGTAATTTGTTATAGTACCTGGGGTCGACTCCCCCCATGGACAGGTTGACCCCGTCAAAAGAACGTTGCAGCTCCGCCACCCTTCAGCTTGTGGAGTCCAAGACTTGCTGCCGCTAACTTAGCTCCCACTCATCATCAGCAGCGGCGGGGTGCAGTTCATTAGCCTTGGCTCTGACCCTCTCCACGCCAGCCCGAATGGCTGCCATATTTCCAGAAGCCTGCCTCATATTCTCTTCTGCCTCTGCCAGCTAGGCCTTCAACCATGAGATCAGCTCAGATTGTGTATTAAGAGAGGCTGAGTGCTCATTCTCCCGGGTCTGCAACTGTTGAACCTCGCTTTCAGCCTCCTGGAGCTTCTTGATGTTTGTCGCCTTCCTCCGCTGCTATCCCATGCTGAGCCCGCAATCATACTCCCAGATCTTCTCGGCCATGAGATCTCGGATGAGCGCATGAGGACGTTGGGCATCCACTACCCCAGCACATAGTTCGCACAACTATGAGGGAAGTCTGTCCATTTCGTTCATCCATAGCGCTTGGGGGTTTCCTTGATGAAGCACATAATTAGCTTCCACGATCGGCTGCAGAATATGCTGCTGTCTTCCTCATCGGAGGCCGTTTTGTCCCAGTCTGCACGATTGGCAGGATCGTACGCAGGATACGCCTGCAGGAAGTCCTCGGCAGAATCTGCATCTGGTGTTGAATCCGGTGCGATATCTGGCACCGGAGCAGGCGTGACAGGACTTGGGTCGGCCAATTGATCCTCATCATCAGAGTCCACCTCAATAACCTCTGGCACGACCCTGCTGGTGGTCCCGCCGATGATAGTGTGTGTTGCAGCTTGAAGAGATGGGGGGACTATCTCCACCATCACCGGCATGCCCCTAGGAGGGATGCCGCCAGACATCCCGACCAGCCTTGCCGCAACAGCCCACGCCAGTCGAAGAACTGTATGACAGGGAAGGACACAAACATTAGTTGTCACCATCTACATATGACAACAATGAATCTGGTAGAGGAAACTTATGAAGATAAATCTCCTAGTGCTGTTCTTGAGTCGGTACTGATGAGACCCCGAGGCATGGCCCTCCACATACTGTTGGAAGGTCTAGAGATTCCGGAGGAGCCACCTCGGGTGCTCTGGCCCCACCAGACGCAGAACTAGACATAGACGTAGGCGCGGGTTCTGATGGTCTTGCATCATTACCCGCCAAGGAGAGAGAGTGAGTCCTGCCTACAAGTTCTTCCTACATAGTTCAAACATTGGTAAGAAATCCATGATATCCTGAGAATGGACCATGAGGAAAGAGTCTTGGGATGCTACCTTGAGAACCTCTGTGAAATTATCAGAATCTGAGTCTTGGTCTCAAACTTCACCCTTCTCCAATGGCCTCCCTCCGCCGACATCATCCTCCCGGGAGGAGTCCTCTGATTCTTCTAGCAGGGGGAAGCGCTCCCTCAGGTCGGCGGCTGACTGTTGTGGTGGAACCGTCCGATCCAACAATACCCTCACCCGGTCTGTCATTGGGTTTCGGACACCAATGGAGTGAACGTAGTCCTCTAGCTCGACCAAATATTGCTCCGCCTCTGCCGGAGACACCGCAAAACCGACCCGGACTGGGCCTATGCCTGGCAGAACCATCCTGTGATGGTTCAGGAGTTCCCACACCTCGGGTAGACTGAGGTGTTTCAGGTTGACATCCAAAATATCCCAAGCCTCTGGGAAGATGGCATCCTATGGCATGTCAATATGACGCAGCTGCTTCCCTAGAGCCTGAGCAGATATCTTGTGAAATCCCCTCGGCTGCCGCCCCTCCGGATGGCCCTGCTCTTCTGGAATCACCGGGTCCACCGCTGCTGCCACACCCTCAGCCGGTGTGGTTCTCGCTGCCATGGCAGCCCCACCACCGCGAGAGGCCCTTGATTCCCTCCGACCCCGACCTCGGGATAGAGGAGGCCTGCAGTCACCAACCCAAATAGTTGGCTACTTCATCATCTACCCCGGATAAGCAGACTCCTAGCTAATGGAATACTCCCTCATCAATCCGAAAGCGGCGGTAGATGGAGGCAATGAAATTCGCATCTTCCTGTCTTTCCACGTGAACAAGAGACACAAATGACTCATCACACATGGGTGCTCCTCATGACTCACCTCCCAGTAGACCTGCGGGGTCAGCTGTTGGAGGCACCGGAACTGCCTCACAAACAGATGCGGGGTGTACAATTCATAGAGCGGCTCACGATCCACTCGTGCCACCAAAAATCCACCTCAAAAGGCTAGAAGATAAGCCCAGTGATCTTCCGTCCCCTACCCATCATTAGTAAGTATCCCTGTCGACAATGGGAATGGGTGGATGTTAAACTAATCCGCCCTCCACACCCTGTTCAGCACCATCGGCACAGTTAGATTGAATGGGAAGCTCCCAGCCGCATTCAGAATGGAGGGGAAGATGTTTGATCTCGGCGACGAAATAGGGTTTGGATACTCATTGATCCCCCTGATATGCGCCACAATCCACCCATACAAGAGGTGGAAGGGCCCACATATCCTTGGCGGCTTCTTTCCCTCGCTAACGTGTCGCAACATCCTGTATAGCTTGGTGAGCATTAGAATCCCCAGATTGACCCGTTGCCCCATGCCCAGCATGGATTCCATGATAAATGAGCTGGGTCGCACCCCCATGCTAGTATCCCTCACCGGTAAGATCCAACCGCAGATAAGGGCTGTGATGAACGCTGTCAGCCTTTCTTTCGACTATTGTACAGTGTTGACACTGAAACCCCAAGTCTTCCATTGGTTGTCCTCCAAGACCCGCCAATACGAGTTCTCCTTACCCTGTTGAGCCACCTTCAGACAAGTTTGAGGCCTCGGAGAGAACTCTCAATTTTACGGGAAATTCCAGAACCACTTGAACCACTTCTTAAAGTAGACATCTCTCACCGCTTCCTTTTCCTCTCCAGGGACCAGTTCCATCAGTGCTGATGGCAGTCACGGCATCTACTCTATATCCTCCCATGTGCTCATGACGGGGAGGAACTCATCATACATGACCCCCAAGATCGGGACCCCCTAAATCTGGTGGACATCCCACAGACTGATGCCCACCTCCCCATGATGCAGGTGAAAAGTATTGGTCCTAGACGACCATCTGCTCAGCAGATCTAGCATCAGCTATTTCAGTTGGTAAATGTGGAATTGGGAGGCGCATGACACCTCATACAAACCCACTCTCCTTAGCTCATCCCCAAACTCCACACATGAGGCACCTACCCAGTAGGCCCATGCCCAGTCATTGGTGAAGTTACTACCCTGGCACAGGTCCAACTCATTGGACCACCCCTTCTTCGAATCCTGCAAAGCCACCTTCAACATGGTACTGTACAGAGGAGGGGACATCTCTGGTTGCAGTGGCTTCCCGTCAATATTGTTCACATGGTTGTAGAGACAGTCGGTGGTGACGGGTGTGAAGTCCTCCCATGCATGACCATCGGCCACCCTGAACCACTGGCGCTGACATGACGTGCTCCTAAACCAGCAAGCTGGTTCGTCCCTACTCGCCTCAGGGATGAAGACGTCATCCCTCAGCCCGAATCCATACAAGGGAAGCTTCTTGCACAGCAGATAGTTCTTTTGGCCCTCTGATAGCAGTTTTTTCAAAGGAGTATACTCTGAGTGGCTTCAGACCTTCTCCCCAGGGCCTAGATAGTTGGCCATCTCATCCCTCCGGGCGGCGTCTGCAAGCACCCCCAATATAGCTTCTCTATGGGCCATTTCGGTTTCGACACTCGGAAAAGAAATTTTTCGGGTTGGATCACGAAGCTTGCTCGCGAAGATCCCTCACGAAGCTCAGGCGCAAAACCAAGCCACAAAGTCTGACCTATGCCGGAATATAGGACTTCGCTTGGTGCAGTCGCGGAGTCAGAGACTCGCGGTTCACCGTGAAGCTCGATTCGCGGAGAGCAGAGGCGGAGTACGCGGAGCTTCACGAAGTCGAGAGTGAAAAAGGATAAAATTCGTTAGAGTAAAAAAGAGAGGTCAACCCCCCTATTTATAGGCGGCAACCCCGGAGCTTCGCAGCGCGTCCCGCCTGCGCGGAGCATTGCGGCACATCCGGATCGCATGGCCTCTTTCAGCACAGTGGGCCCCTTTGCGAGGCCGCATCACGAACCACCGATAATTTTGGCGATTTTCTCTCAGAATTCGAACCTATATCCCTCCGAAGCTACAAGTCTGAGGGGGGGGGGGATTTGTTGGCACCAAAATATGGAACGGAAAGAAGGGGCGAAAAAGAAGCCTTGCACGCTGCCTTGCGAAGCTCCGACACGAAGCTCCCCCGAACATCGCGGCCCCGTGAAGCACAGGAGGCGGTAATGCTCCGTGAATGGTCTGAAGTTCGCAAGCCCGGCACGAAGCACAGGGGGCGGTAACGCTCCGCGAACGGCCTAACGCTCGCGAGCCCGCCGCGAAGCACAGGAGGCGGTAACGCTCCGCGAACGTCTTGACGTTTTCAAGCCCGCTGCAAAGCGGCCGCCATCCCTTGACGCCGTGTGAGTTCTGCTTTGCGGCACCCCTTACCTATAAATAATGGGCTCCCCCTAAGTCTAAAGATGGACAATCCGACCTTTCGGCTTCTCAACTCCCGAATTGCGAAGCACCCTTCGCCAGAGAATCATGAGCTCTGTGAGGTATTTTTGCTCTGCAAGATGCCTTCGCCTTGTCTCGTTTTGAGTCCATCTTCCTAGAGGGATGCCCTTCACGAAGCCTAGGGCATTCGCGAAGGATGGAGATTCCCAAGGGAATCCGGGTAGCCGCGGAGCATTTATGCTTCGCGAAACACCCATCCTGTACTACTGATCCCCATGCCAAGGCAGGGTTGCTGCATATCGTGAAGCACACTGCTTCGCAGCACCTTGCTTCCCGAGGCACCTCTGCTTCGCGATGAAGTGCTCTACGAACACTATTCCACTTCGCGAAGCACCCCCCATTCACAACTCTGCCCCATGATAAGGCCAAGGCACTCCACTTCGCGATTCACACTACTTTGCTTGGAAATTCATCTCCCCGTGCGACCCTCCAGGTTTGCACGATGTGATTTCAAAGTCTCGTGGACAACACCACTCATAGAACTGCTTCACCTAATGCTTCTTCGCATAGGCATGCTAATGACTATTGCTTCTTCGCATTGCCATGCTAACGTGGACACCTCGATGGTTTACTCTGCGACCCCCCTTGACCACGATCATACTGGTACCTTCCCTCCCCCAAGGAGCAGAGGGTGCCAGTAATGTAAGTCCTAGGGGTGGAGAGTGAACCCGTCTCATCCATGTTACAGGATGTTAAACTGCCAAGTACCTCATCCTCAACACATGACGTTAAACTGTGACCCAACCCCGTGCCTCGCACGCAGGGTCCCCCAACTCGGACATTCTTTACGCCACTCGTCTCCACATGAATGGAATCACCCCCCACAAGGGATGATATCCTTCTTATCGAAGCAACGTATGTGCATGGGAGAAGGGAAACCACATTGGTGTAAGCCCCTATCCACCTTTTGCGGAAGGTAGAACCCATGTACCTCCGTACTTCCTCACCGCCAAGGTCATTGGAGTGCGTGATAGGGCACGAGGCACCTTCCATCATTGGTCCCAAATCCCTCTCCTGCTGTGCTTTTCCACACTTCAGGCCTCCATCCTGGAGTAAGTCCCTGCACCATGGGCCGCCTAACGCGTAAGCCCCTCTTCGTTTCTCACGGACGCACCCTTCGCGATGTGATCCTCAGGTCTTTGCTGCCTCTTGTTTCTCACACCGAGCATGACTCACTTGGGCTTAGAGTAAGCATTGGCCATGACAACACCTCGTCCAGCATGATGTTAAACTGTATGCCCTAGTCCAGCATGACGTCAAACTGTATGCCGTCCAGCATGATGTTAAACTGTACGCCCCCATAAAGCATGACATTAAACTACACATCCCTTTGAACTATGATGTTTTTGAACCATGACAAGGCATGGTATGTAGGAAGCCTCCACGAGGTTCAAGCCCACCCATCATTTCTTCGCGTCAGGTTCCACCTTCATCCGACATGACGTTAAACGACATTCCAGTCCGACGGCAAGCCGTTGTGGCCAACCCGAACTATGAGGACTTTGATCCATGTCGAGGCACGATACGTAGGAATCCTCCCTGAGGTTCAAGCCCATATCCCATCGGACCAAGGTTCTTTCCTCACATCGGTTCACCGACACCCACCATCCCGAACTATGAGGACTTTGGTCCATGTCAATGCATGGTAAGTAGGAAGCCTCATGAGGTTCAAGCCCACCACCAGTGGACCCCCCAGGTTCACCTATACGTCAGTTAGCCGACAAATCCCCTTTGAAGTATGAGGTCTTTGATCCATGTCAATGCATGGTACGTAGGAAGCCTCCCAGAGGTTCAACCCCACCAACTGTTGGTCACTCCGACCTTCCTCACGTCAGGTCACCAGCACCTGGGCAGCCTAGTGTGTAAGCCCCACACCATCTGGACCAAGGTCCTCACTCTCGTCGGTTCGCCGATACACCTTTATGAACTACGAGGTCTTTGATCCATGTCAAGGCATGGTACGTAGGAAGCCTTCACAAGGTTCAAGCTCACCACCACCTGGACCCCCAGTCCTTCTTCACGTCGGCCTTCCGACATCCAACCTGAACTACGTGGTCTTTGATCCATGTCAAGGAATGGTACTTCGGAAGCCTCCATAAGGTTCAAGCCCATCATCCAGTCATTCTGACCTCACTCACGTCAGTTCACCCCCATCATGCATGACGTTAAACTGTATTGCACATTCCATCCGAACTACGTGGACTTTGATCCATGTCAAGGCATGGTACGTAGGAATCCTTCACGAGGTTCAAGCCCACCACCAGTGGACCCCCGGGTTCACCTTCACGTCGGTTCGCTGACGATGCCCATCGGACCGAGGTCCACGTTCACGTCGACTCGCTGGCACCATCCCAAACTATGCGGACTTTGATTCCCTTCCACAGGGATACGTAGGAGGTCTCTTCGAGGCTCAAGCCCAACTTCACTGTCGCCCTTGCGATAGTCTCATTTCTTTCCCCCTCCACTTTATTCATCAATCCATCATCCACCCTAATTCTTACCTAGACCATTATATCCCGGTGAGATCATACCATTCCGCTCCTCTTCACGACATTCAGAAAGCCACCCACGGGTCAGCCCCGATATTGGCATCCCTTCAAGGGAAATTCCTCAATCCGATCCATTCCAGCTAATGTTCTGATCAGGCCGATCCGTCCCCGCTAGACATTAAACCTACAGCATACCCTATGTTAAACATAGGAAGCTGAGGAAAACCTCAGATATATTCCTATGGCATATAATTCCCCGTGCTCGATGTGGGATTCCTCGGGCTTCCACGCCCTCGAGAAGCCCTATGACAAGAAACAAAAGACAGACATGCCAGTTCCCCAGCGTCTAGACACGCTACTGATGCCTCGACATGACTACTCCCCCGACTGAAGGTTGCTGCCCTAACCGGACCCTTTGGAATGTCCTGACAGAAGTAGTGTAATTAATCGGCGTCCATGGAAACATGGCACTGGGAAGAGTTTCACGAACAACGTATTAAATCTATGAGGGAGACCCGGACTAGGTGACGAGTTCCGAGGAGGAATCCAAGGAAGGAAGAACCGACATCCCATCATCCCAGTTTCGATCAAGGAGCAGACGTCCCTGAATAAGGAGTGAATGCCACCCACCTTTGGAAAGAGATAATGCGGGGTACCAGCAGCGCGCCCTCCACAGACGGATGCGCACGCCCTGGCGAAAGCGTCGGAAACAATATTCCATAAGAATAATAATTTTTTCATAAATAATATGTATGATAAAATTAATTTTAAATTATTTTTAATATATATATATTACTAAAATATATTATTATCTATATAATATATAAAAAAATAATGCAAAATAAAATTTAAAAAATACCAACTAATGATGAGATTTTGAAATTCAAAATCTAATCAGTTTCCTTCTTCCAAAACAATCCTTATTTCAGTCTAATAAATATGTATCTGGATCAAAATGATGATATCAAATTAATTTGAATCAAATCATTTATTGATTTATAAATAAGTTGGATAACATGGTCGTCGAGTCTAATCTAATATCCTTAATCTGAAATTTTATAGAGATATTCTCCCAACATCAACGCTATGGGGTTTATTAGAAATTGGTGTTTAGAATTCTACTAATATTGGTGATATTATAGAGAGATATTTTCACCAAGAACACTACCCAAATGAGTGGTATTGGGTCAATCTATTTTGGATAGTGAAATTTATTCAAAAATCATAAATCCAAATATCCACAATCGTTTTTTTTAATTTTCAATTTCCAAATAACATATCAGTTTGAATAAAGATATTCCATGAAGATGGATTTAGATTACCTTAAAGTGATTAACCAAGGCATGGATGGGGTTGATCATTTGAAGGGTAATATAATTCCCTATTGTATGATATAATAATGTTGCTTCTTATATTGTTGATTATTTTTTAAAATTTTAAGTCAATCATTTCTCTCATTCCTGATGAGCCTACTCTAAATCATTATGGAAAACATGTTGATGAGACTCAAGATGAAAACATAAAATTGATTATAAAAACCATGAATACAATGAGGTTTTTTATTGAGTAAATATTATCAATACATTGTCAAATAACCATTATGACTATTTTAACCAAATTTAATCAGCTCAACAGATATGGGATGCACTCAGATTTTTTTACATTGCTATGGATGAAGGTACAAATAAATTTTTAATTTAATATTATCATAACATCAGTATTTTTCATGTAACAAATGGGCCCTAATGATAGCACAGACAACTCACCTTAATATGTTCATTGGGTCCTGGTCCTCCAGGTACCAGAAATTGTTGTGAAAACACATTGTTTCTACCCTGGGGCCCACCCAATGTGCCTGAACTAGTCATTATACTAATTATTGTTCCCAAAGACCAACATAGGTTCTTTCTAGTGTTCTTTTTCCTCAATCACATACCCCCTGAGAAACTTTCCAAAATGTCAACCATCATGATAACTACTCTAGGACCAACATGCTTAACTATGGAGTTCTAATCTAGCGGGCTCCCGAAAAGAAACGTGCACCTTGTCAACATGAGTTATATTATTTTTTCATCTAAAACTTCATCATTATGAGGTCTTACATTCACCCAACCACCCTTTAGAGAAAAAAAACCTCATCATGAACCTTAAATCTCAACCCAGGATATGACATCAAAATTAAGGTTGGGTTAATACTATAATACAATATTTTATAAATCGGCTCGATTGATAGCACATACACCATGAATTAACAAGGAAAATGGGTTCTTGACTACCAGGTATCACCAGTTTCCCCACAAACACGCGGTTCCCAACCTGGGGCCCACCCACATGTCATGACCCCCTCCCACCAAAGATGCCCCTCTTGAGATGACAATGGATAAAAAGAGATAATGATCCCCAAGTCCCGCCTTCAGTAGGTTCTGGGGTGGCAACTAGTACCAAGGGTATATAAAACAATCAATATATAAGGGATTACACTTTTATTTCGATACAAGGTCGGGAGATATAGATGGTAAAACTCAAAATAATATCAAAGATAGATATAAATATGAAAAGAAACCCAATATCCAAAACCACATGCATTCCAAAAGTAAAATTATACGATGTAATGGCCTAAAAAAGTACCAAATAATGATAATAAGGAAAGAAGAAACTACTCCCCATGTCTGAGCTAAAAGCACCCAGCACAGTCCCCAAACTCTTCCTGGGAACCTGAAAACAATTTATATACAAAGGGTCAGCATAAAAGTATACTCAGTAGGAAACACCAAAGTATCTCGTGCACATGTGGGGAAGCGTACTAATACTCATGTGAGAAAACAGTAAATAATAGCACCTTAATAGGTAACTAACAACCCCCATCTCACCATGGAATTCTCACTAAATAACGCAAACCAACTAAAGTATACATAATAAGCCCATCGTGAATTTGGGTACCCTGCACCACATTTCCACTGAAAACTACTTATTCTCTAATGGAAAAAATCCTGAAGCTACCATTATCTTCCAAAATCCCCACTTATTAACCCGCCCATACACACTTGGGCCGCACAACCAGTCCCGCAACTTTGGAAAATGAGGATCACCACATCCCACCCGCACACACCTGGGCCACAACCACACCACAACCTGCCCGCACACACCTGGGCCTCAAAAATCACACCACATCTCTCCTCAAAAACATATAAGACACAACAAAACTCATCTGGAAGACACTTGGGAAACATATCACAACCTTCCTTGAAAAAACCTCAGACACCACACTACAACTCACCCGTAGACACATAGGCCCCACAACCACAAACCTTCCTGAGGGATATTTTTCTTTCATGCCTAAAAGAGGGAACATGGAAAATCTAGTAGCCATCCATCCATACTCCCACCGGTATGTTGTAAAAAAAACCCTCCCTTAAGACAATGGGGGTGTTAAGAACAAAGTGCTCAACTAGGGTGGGGTGAGAATAGAAATCACAAGAAACTACAAGTAAGTATATATAAGTAACAAACACTCATCCCATCCTATGGATTATAATGTAAACAACAAACCCACACAAAAACACCCATTACTACTACCTCTAAAAGAACATGATGTGTTAACAATAATCCTCCAACCAAGCCATGCTTCAGCCACATATGCCGAAGATCCTAAAAATAACTTTACCAGGGTATATCATTGTAGAAGGAAAAATGCCATCATGAAACTCCACTACCTCCCCCCTTAATTTCACCACTCACTATCTGGTATGAAAAAAATAGCCTTATTATTTTCGTGAACACATTATTCCATTAATAACCAGACAAAATACTGAAATCGATCTCAAAAAAGTGGTATACAAACACACTCTGTCCACCATTATCCTTCATAAAAATCATCCCTATAACCCCTCTGGACGAACCACCACCTTTTCCCCCAATAGAACCATCACCACACCCAGTGTCAGTTTGTAACAACACCTCCATAGCCACAACTACAGTCCCACTACCTAACCACACACTATATCCAATGAATACATAAAAGAAACATAAAAATTTATTCCCACAGTCCCACTACCTAACGCCACCGGACATAACATAACCCAAAGGTAGTACCACTGCATACGTGTTTATACGTTCCACCAGTAGAATAAAAAACCCTTGGGATCCCACAATCCCAACTACCAACCACCAAAGCGCAACCCCACAGGAGAACCACTACCCACAGTTCACCCACTTCACAGCCACATAAGCCCCCATCCATGAAAACCACAAAGTTACCCGTAACTAGCCTGTGCAACACAACAAAACCACTCTTACCAATACAGAATATGGCCACACCAATAATGGAAGGAAGTTTCAGATTTAAAATATTTAACACCCTCTATAGTTTCAATTCTATTTGGGTTTAACCAGGGTTATAACAGAGAAGGCTTTATCCTGGTGCTATCAATTTATTTAGTTGAATATATGTAATTGGACAATTTCCTTTACACAATATATGTTCAACAAAAAAAAAACACAATCCATGCTTATTGTGCATGCATAGACCACCAAAAATAATTATTTTTAATAGCCTCAGGTATTTTAAATTCACAAAAACCAGAATAACAAACAAACCCATAAACATCATCGTCATCTTCCCCATGTTAGTTATGATCATCATCTCCCCATATTTATTACCCCTAATTATCATCTTCATTATGGATTATTATTAAAGAGGGTTCTACCATAATCATTAAGGAAAACATGAATACACCAACCCCACTTGATACACGGATAAAGATAAATGAGGGAAGAATCCTACCTCAATCAACAGAAGATCATAACTCCCCTTCTCACTGGAACATAGATGCTCAAACAACATAACCTCCAGGAATCGTGATCCAAGGCCACCCCAAATGGAAAAAACTCTTGGGGAAGAAGGGGTCCCAGAATCTCACACCAAGAAGGGAGATCAAGAAGGTACAAGAGAAAAACCAACTCAGATCCTATATTTAGAGAAGAAGGAAACAATTTTTGAGATTTCCTCAAAAATAGGATATTGAACAAGACCGGGTCTTGAGTTTTAATAGACTTCCAGTTGTTACATAATTTTTAAATAATTCTCTCTTGGGGTGGGAACGGTTCAAAACAACTGATTGTTAAGTTAAAATTGATTTTTTTGTCAAAAATTATGATTAAAACACATAAACATGGAAACTCACACTTTTTGGGAAAAATTGGAAAAGGGGTCAGAGGTGGCACCATTCAGTGCCACCGGTCATACCGGTGCCACCATCACGGTTCCACCATTATGGTGTCACCTTGAGGTGCCACTGTTATATACTTTGGGCAGATTTTTTTGAAAAACTAGAAAGTCTCTTTGAAAAAACCCTCTACCATTCCTAGAACACCTCAACCTCTAGAAAACTCACAATGGAATGGACCAGAGTGGTCCAAGCCAGTACACCATATACCTCTTAACCGAATCTCATCCCTGAGAATCTAGAACTCAACCTGGAATGAAAAGGAACAGGGGGTCTAAACAATCCACCCTTCCAAGATACCTCTCAGGGATCTACTGCCCATGGAACAAAACGAAAACTTAACAGATCGAAACCGAAATTCTAGAGTGACAACCTCCATACCCAAGAACACCACCTTCCAGACAACCAAACACAGTCTCTTTCCGCACTTTCCCAACCAAAAGCAAAGAAACCATTCTGTCAAAATCCAATACCAACACAATCAAAAAAACTTTCCAAACACTAAATCACAAGATATTGTCCTCCATGTTCAGATATTATCTACTCTGGGTAGCACTGACTCGCCCACACGTGTTTAATCGCATCCACATATGTGTCTAGATTAGGAATCAGGTTCCTCCTTTATCATGTTCCAAGACATTATCACACACCATATAACAGGGAACAAATCACATTAATAAAAAAGCTCCAAACATTTATTAAAAAGAAAAAATAGAATAATAAAGCTCAAAAAATCTCTAGTTATTTGGCACACATTTGCTCGTCTCACACCTAGGTGCTCTCCTCCAGGCCAACATGCCTCCACAACACATGAACCAATGGAATGGTCTGTCCATACAACACCATCTACTGATGATCCTAGATCTCCAATAGACGCTCCATGTATGTCGTGTCATCCTCGATATCCAACTCTCCCCAGTCAATGATATGGTATTCATCATGAAGATATCGAAGAAGCAGGGAGATGTGGAAGAATCCATGGATCATCGCAAACTATCATGGAAATGCTAAACGATAAGCCACCTCTCTGACCCAATCCTCCACCTTGAAGGGTCCAAAAAACCTCAGAGAAATCTTGCTTCCTTTACCAAACCACCGCTGCCCACATTGAGTAGAAACCTTCAAGAACACATGGTCTCCCACCTCGAACTCCAAAGGCCTCCTGTTGCGATTAGCATAAGAATTATGCAGATCCTACACTGCCTTCATCCTTTAATGCACAAGTTGAACCTTATCTTTTGTGCTCTTCACTACCTTGGGAACAAGGACAACTGTTTCCCCATCCTCTATCCATCACAATGGTGAATGACACGGTCTCCCAAACAATGCCTCAAATGGAGCCATACCGATTGACGAATGAATGTAGTTTTTGTATGCAAAATCAGTCAAAGGCATGTGTCACAACCAAGATCTTCCAAAGTCCAAAATGCATGCTCACAACATATACTCTAATGTTTGGATAGTCCGCTCTGTCTGCCCGTACGTATAAGGGTGAAAAGTTGTGCCAAGTCATAGCTTGGTGCCAAAATCATGTTGTAACCCTCTCTAGACTCATGAGGTGAAGCGAGTATCCCAATATGAGATGATATACTGCATAACTCCATGCAGTCACACAATCATATACACGTACCTCTGCACCAATGAATCCACCGGGCTCGACTCCCTGGTCACCTTGAAGTGATCCGATTTTGACATCCAGTCCACCACTACCCTGATAGCATCATAGCTTCCTTGATCCCTGGGTAGCCCTATGAATAAATGCATCAAGACAGCATCCCACTTCCACATAGGCACATTTGAATGCTGAAAAAACCCTCCAAGAACATAGTGCTCAGCCTTTACCTGATGACAAACCAAACACATCACCACATACTCAGCCACTTCCCACTTCATCCTGGGTGACTAAAACTGCCTCCTCAATCCATGATACATCTTGGTAACACTAGGATGCACTGATAAGGGTGTGCTATGAGACTCACGGAGGACTTCTTCATTCACTACCATAAGAAAAAAAAACATTCCCCCAAACAACACCCGATGTTGACCATCCTCCAACCAACCATCTAGAGCACCACCCTGGCCAACCAGATCCCACAACACCTCTACCTTAGGGTCTCCCCACTGAGACTCCTCCACGAGATCCATTAGATTATATTGCAATGTCATCTGGTATAGAAAGACTATGCCTCCACCCTCTCAAACCTCTAAGCTCAAGGCTACTAACTCCTCTATCACTCTCCAAGCATCTTTCGACTCCTGGACAACCTCTTTCTCCATATTCCTACTTAGAGCATCAGCTACAACATTCCCATTACCTTTGGTGTGTGAGATCTCAATGTCATAGTCCTATATGAACTCCATCCATCTACGCTACATCAGGTTCAAGTCATGCTGAGAAAAGACATACCTCAAGATCTTGTGATCCGTGAAGACCTCAAAGCATTCCCCGATGAGATAATGTCACCACAACTTCAACGCAAACACCACTACTGCTAGCTATAGATCATGGGTGGCATAGTTATGCTCATGAGGACATAACTTCCTTAACCCATAAAGGATCACTGATCACAACTGCATCATGATGCATCCCAAACCTAGATAGAAAGTGTCACATAACACCTCAAACATCATCCCTTCCTCTAGAAACCAGAGCACAGAAGCACTCACCAACCTCCCCATTAGATAGTAGAATGATTCCTGGCACTACTTGATTTATAAAAAATCCTCCTTATTCCTAGTCAATGTCTTCAATAAGACAACAACCCTTGAGAATTTGGGGATGAATAACCAGTAATAGCCTGCGAGACCTAGAAAACTGCGAACCTCCGTCAAGTTCTTGGGTGGTGCCAGAGAAACTACCACCTCCACCATTGATGGATAAACTAGAACTCCCTAATGGGACATAATATGTCCAAGTAAGTTCACCTCTCATGTTCATAACTTGTAATTGTAAATATTCACATAAATCCAGTGGTGTCAAAGGACTTCCCAGATAGTCCTAATGTTCTCTGCATGATCCTCCTCTGACCATGAGTAGAAAAGAATATCGTCGATGAACATAATGATGAACTGGTCCGGGAACTCATGGAAGATAGAGTTAATTATCCCCATGAACACATATTTTTTGTTTGTAGCACTAAAGGGCAGAAACTAGAACTCAAAATTCCCATACCTGCACCTGAAACGATCTTCGGGATGTAACTCTCCTTTACCCTCAGCTGGTGATATCCTGACTGTAGATTAATCTTTGAGAACCAACATTAACCTCTTAGCTGGTCGTAGAGATAATCTATCCTCTGGAGGGGGTTACAATTCTTGATCATCACTTGATTCAGCCTCTGGTAGTCTATTCATAGCCCGAGACCACCAGCTGCCTTCTTGGAAAACAAAATGGGAGCTCCCCATGGTGAAACACTAGGCCAGATAAAACCTTTCCCCAGCAGATCATCAACCAGTATCTATAGCTCTATCATCTTAGAAGGTTCCATCCAATATGGAGCCATCGAAATTAGATAAGTATCGAGTTACATATCAACCCCAAATCTACATCACGTGAGGGGGGAGTGACAAAATCCTCATGAAAAACGTAGAGGAACTCCCTAACGAAATTGGGGGCCTCCACTGCCTCAAAACCAGCCAACTCCACTGACAGCTCAACTAAGAGAGAAATAAGAGGTTATTTACATTGGCTTACCACCCAATAGCTCTGCTCTATGATGAAAGCCACTCATCGGCCATCTTTATATGAGAAAATGACACTTCTCCAGAAGCAGTCAATAATAGAGCACACAAAGTACAACCAGTCAAAGCTGAGAATGGCATCTTACTGTTACATCTGTAGAATGAAGATATCCCCATGGGACTGATGATGCCCCATCATTAGTCTAAACCCTCATCACACATAAAACAAACTGGTCTAACCTCCAACTTTTATACTCAAAACTAGGGAAACAGAAAGCCTCTCTACATCCAATCACATAGTGTGGAACTGACTGGGTGCAATGAAGGAGTGTGATGCTCCCGAATCAAACAAAGCACATTCCAATGTACTAAACAAGCTAATCGTACATTGGACGATCTCTGGGCCCATAGTTTCTACCTCTGCCACGTGATTTATACAACACCCTTCTCCTTGGACTCTCAATTGTCGGCCACCTCCTCGACCACACCCTGGTCGTGGTCCCTATGGATCATCCTAAGTTTGGCCTCCACCTGCTCCATCCGCACTCAAAGGAAAAAGAGCCTACTGCCCCGACTGCTAGACCTGCCTGGGTGTAAAATGCTGCTACTGAGGTGGGAACTGAACATTCCCACCTCCCTCATATGGAGCCCGAACCAAGCACTGGCTCTAAAGGTACCCATGTACTCCGCAAGCGAAACACCTCGCCCCCAAGCCCATAGAAAAGGGGAGGGGACCAGAAGGCCTAAATTTGGGATGCTGAGGTCGACTCCCTACCTATCAAAACCTCAAAGGCCCAACACCAGCAGCCTGCTGCTAACTACTCTCCCTCGGGAAGAAATTGCATGGCTCCCCTCTCACGGTAAACTGCATCGTGAGTGCATCCTCTCCACCACCTCTACCTTTTTTAACATGTCCAGGTATGTCAGTAATGTGAACGGTGACACTACATACTAAATGGAAGGACAAATAGATTCCCCTAACCATCTTGCTCGAGACTCCTCATCTAGAAAAACGTATGGAGCAAAGCAAAGGAGATCCTTGAACTTGATCCCTATCTCCCACAGATCCTTGAACTTGAATTCTTTCTCCTGCACTGTCATGCTCCCCTATTGGAGAGAATGCAACTCCTGTCGCTTCTCAACTATCATCGTCAAAGAGAGAAACTCCGCCTAGAGTTCTCTCTCAACGCCGTCCCAATGCATGTTTGACTCCTTCCTTTCTCCCAGAAAAAGTGTCTACCATTGATGCACTTCTCCCCTCAGCTAAATCACTGTTAGGGGAACCCAGTATCCCGATGGAGCCCTGATCAAGACAATGGTGATACCTAGATCCTCCAACCAACTCTTAGTCTCTAATTCTGAAGTACTTCCCTCGTACTTCCCAATACCAGGTCGATAAAAAGCACACAGTGCCTGCTACCACTGGCCATCGTCCTCTTCCGGATAAACTCTCCACCGATCAACCAGATGAGCCTGCTGCTCCTCAACTGTTTAAACCACATGGGGTATTCATCCAGGTGCCATCACTAAAAAAGAC
Organism: Viscum album; assembly: GCA_963277665.1. Classification (NCBI taxonomy): domain Eukaryota; kingdom Viridiplantae; phylum Streptophyta; class Magnoliopsida; order Santalales; family Viscaceae; genus Viscum; species Viscum album. Next base: position 113,457,827 of record OY728135.1, read on the forward strand.
AACAAGAAACTCTTATGCCTAGGTAGTAAGGAATTTAGGATTTATTTAAACTCATTTAATTTACCTATTCATTTAAAACACCCCCAGACCTTCAAATCAAGAAATAAAACAAGTTATTTTGTTGCATGTACCTTTCCTATGGTATCTACCCTGCAAGCGGTGTAGCTTCACATGGTCATTCAGTATGCTCAAAGTCCTTGCATCGGATCACAGGGGGCCCTAAAATCCAGTGTCCAAGTCGGTCTTCCCTAGCCTATGTCACGCACCAAGATCACCTAACACCATTTCCTTACCAACCCATGAAAACCTCACTATACCTAACTCCCAACATCATCATATCTCTATGACCTCCACTACCAAAAAACTGGGCAAGGCAGGTGCCTACCTTTATCAGCGCTAATAGAAAAGTGCTGATAAAGTGGTAGGACTTTATCAGCGCTAAAAAAACGCTGATAAATGTGTACCCTTTATCAGCACTTTTTTTAGCATTGATAAAGGGTAAATTTTTCAGCACTTTAAATATCCCTTTATTAGCGCTTTTCTTAGCGCTGATAAAGGTTACATCTTTTCTTAGCGTTGATAATGTTTTTTGTATACATTAAATAAAAAACACATGTTATAACTATTTATATATATATAATTAAAAAATTATAAGACTAATAATTAATATATTTATTAGATTTATTAGATTTATTAATTCATTATATTCATTAGATTTATTAATTCATTATATTTAATATATTTTTAATATATTTTTAATATATTTAATGTATTTGTTTTATTTAGAAATATATAATAATTTTTAATATATATGTATAATTAAAATTAATGAATATATATTTGATTTCCAATGAATTGGGGTCAATGAATATATCATGTGTATATATATATGTGCGTTAATAATGTTCATTTATTGATTATAATTACATATCACGTTGATGTGTTATTGATTTATAATTCATTATATTATCCATATAATATATATGTTCTAAAAAATGTACACTTATAATTGAAATTACATTATATTTAAAAAATAAATATATATTTTATTATATTTTCAATGATATATATATATATATACATTTCAAATAATTTTATAAGTATAAATAAAGATATATTTATTTAGAGTTATAAATATTAATAAATATATATATATATTTATCATAAATATCATTTTAAATAAATATATAATAATATAAACAAATTATTAAATTTATAGATTTATCTGTGCTTTTATTTGTGCTGATAAAGTATGTCTTTATGAGCGCTACAAAAGCGCTGATAAAGGTCCACATGGGATTTATAAAATCCACCGGGTCCTCCTCCTCCTTCCTGCACCCTGTCAAGCTTTCGCGGAAGCCCTACCCTATGCCGTTGCCACCTCTCCACAGCTGCCTCCTCTCCGCCGCTGCCTCCTCTTTGCCACTGCCTTTTTCTCCTCCTCCTCCACCGCGGCCGCCGCCTCCTACTCCTCCTCCGACACCTACTTCTCCTCCTCCCCCTCAACCATGACTCCCCCTCCTCCTTCTCCACCACATATCCTCCTCCACCTCCTCCACCACGACCTCCTCCTCCTCCTCCTCCACCTCCACCTACTCCGCTGCCTCTGCTACCTCCCCTGCCTCTGAGCTGCCTCTGCTGCCTCTACTGTTGATGCGTCCTCCTCCTCCACCACCAGGTCCTCCTTCTTAAGGTGAATAAAATTTAATTTTCATGAATTTATTATGTTTTCATTTATAGTCAATATTGAGATTAATTATGATTTGGCGTTATTCTTGTGTGTGATGCTTGTGTGTGTTACCCATGTATATGTGGTTGGTTACTTGTTTGATATTGATATGCTCTCCCCACTATATCCTTGTGATAGAAACCCGAATAGAGAGAATATTTTTTGTGAACGGTTGTTGCACTAGATTAGTATTTCACTCCATCTAGTGGCCCTTAGTATGAATCCTTTTCTGATTTTGGATACTGCACCATAGTTAGGCCAGGTAGGGTTTGAACCGTTCATGTTGGTGAATCCATGTCATCAGGTGAGGCATGCCAATGGGATGAGACATATGTCTAGTATGTTATATATTGTACACTATATTGTACACTATTCTTTGGGTTGCATAATATACCAATTTAAATATCACATCCTTTCTTATAACATAACAGTGCCACCAACCTCTCACATTGGGTGTGATTAACATATCCTCTAATTCCACAACATAGTAGCTACTCCCCTCTCACTTACGATGGGTCTCACTATCACATAACATAAAAAAAATTTGAGGAGGGAATATTTATAGACAACCTCTCACAAAACTACTCCAAACCAATACTAAGTGATCCCCATTTTTATATCTCACGTCATATTATTATACAAAAAATCATCAATGGAGGGAATCACAATATCCAACCTCTATCAAAAGTCAAAATGCACCATCAATAGGTGGATCCCATGGAAGTCACACACCCATCCCCTTTGACCAATGCCTTCTCACTCAAAGTAGGGTCCTACCAACACCTTATCACTTAAATAAATTCCATCGATCTTGTCTCATGCCAAAAAACATATAAATAGTAATATAAGGAGGGTATCTAGATAGACAACCTCTTGTTCTAGCTTAACCACATCATCAATAGGTGGGCCCCATTAATGATCATACTTCAACTTGGTGAAAGTAATATGAAGTCCCAATTTTCTAGTCAGTCTGACCATAAATGATAAAAGTCACCATCCATTTATCCTTGCATAATAATCTCCTTTAAACCATCTTGGTTATACATGAAAATTATTCCCAAGCTATCAACATTCTAATTCTGCCTATATGGGAATCTACTGGGTTCTACAAACCTAACCCATCTCTACTCATTGATACCAACACACACTGATCTCTACATGGTAATGTCACAACCCACATGCTATACAAGATCTAGGACTCGATAGTCTAGTATATATCATCTTCTAATTCCCACATTAAAACTCATTAAAACTAAATAATGAACATTCTAAGAAACTCACTCTAAGAGCCTTGGATACCCTATGATAAGTCATCCAGACTATTACCATGACCCTCACTTAGGTAACATATCATATCTCTCCTTGGAGATCACGTATTCCAATTATAAGGAGCAAATCCTCTATGTCACACTTCACCAATCCCTGTATGGAATATCATACTCATCACACACACCATGACTCTTATATATCCTTAAGAGGGTGTTCCCCATCATACGTGATATATAAAACTATATTATCCATCTTCTTTAGGCCTAAGACTCTAATACCCACTCAAATAGCATTAGAAAACCTAACTAGGATATAAAAATCTCATTCCAAACCCGATCCTTACATAAACAAAACTATAAACCACAGCTCCATAGAGACAAAATCTCTAGATGATCACAAAATCACAAAAATTCAATAGAACCCTCACTCTATCTCTTGGTGGATCAAAAATACACTATTTATTTACCTAGGTTGCTCTTGATTTCCATCCCTTTCATTGGAACACATATAATCATGCATGAATGCACAATCATTCATAAATTAGAACATGGTTTTGTACTATAGGGTCCACCTACCTCAAAAAATAGATTAACCCTCTCACCATGATCAACTCATCCTCAACGAAGACAATACATGCCTTATCTAATCTTGTACCAATGATTAAGACCCAATATCAAGGTACAATTCCCAAATAATTAATCATAGAAAATTATAATAAATTATTCACCTTAATATAATTAGGAATAATATTTTAAAAACTCACTAGGAAACAGAACACCACCTAAACCACACCAAAAATGGTGTGTTCATCATACGAGGATACCCACTAGCCAATAAAAACAGAATCTACCTCATCTGAATTGATTTGAAGATGATATTGTGAAATCATCACAAAAATCCTAGTTAAAATTATCCCAAATCATAGGGAATTAAAGGATAATAGTAATGGATGAATTATGAGGGAAAAACTCACTAACACACTATAAAAAACTCCCAATAACTGCCCCTCATCAGGGGGGATCAAAGAGAGGAAGAGAATGGATGAATCCCAAGAACCAACTAAGATTTTTTATTAATGAGCCCACCCCCACCATATTTGAAGTATCTAGCTTTTTATCTGAATTATAGTCATATTCCTTCTCCCCTATCCTATATACCCATCCTTTTGATTTCAAATAGGATGAATATAAATAAAGAATGGATGAATTCCAATCAGTTGACAAAAGAGTATGAAGAAGGAATGAAAGAGTTTATCAAGTTTGCAAAAGATTACTCATATGAACGTTCTCAAATCCTTTGTCTGTGTTTACACTGTTTCTATTAAAAACAAATTATTCCGAAGGAGTTGGAAGAACACTTGATCTATCATGGAATTGATTAGATTTATACATGTTGGAATAAATACGGGGAAACAATGAATGTAGGTAGTGGCTGGGATAACACTGCGTTTTATGGATCATCTGATATGATTACAAGTATGAACAATGAAGATGACCGTATAGAGGATGTGATTACAAATGTGAATGATGATTAAGATCATATTGAGGAAATGATAAGGGCATTTGAAGATGAACTTCGTGATTTCCCAAAATTGTTTGAGAAGTTAAAAAGTTTTGCAAATACGCCATTGTATGATGGTTACACTAAATATACAACACTGTCAACCGTACTGAAGCTGTATAATTTGAAAGCAGACAACAGGTGGAGTGATTCCAGTTTTACAGAACTAATTCCTCTCTTGAATGACATGATCCCAAAAGATAATAATCTCCCAAGCCAAACATACGATGCTAAACGAATGCTACGCTCGATGTGTATGATCTCGGAAAGAATATGCGCCTGCCCAAATGATTGTATACTGTTTCACAAGGACCAAAAATCACATAAAGAATACCAAAAGTGTGGTTCTTCTCGATACAATAAAGATGAATCCAATCCTATTAAAGTTGTATGGTAATTTCCAATCATTCCAAGGTTTAGGTGCCTATATGGAAGTGAGGAGACTGTAGGAAAATTGACATGGAATTCAGATACAAGAATTAAAGATGGGATACAACATCACCCATCAAAATCTCCTCAGTGGAAGAGAATTGATCATGAGTATCCTGAATTTGTAAACGAGTCGAGAATAATTTGTCTTGAGTTATCTACACATGGAGTGAATCCTTTTGGTTTTCAAAGAAAAAATCACTATACATGGCCGGTTATGTTAGTAAATTATAACGTACCACCATGGTTATGCACAAAAGGAAAATAAAACATGTTATTTATTCTTATATCAGGACCAAAACAACTGGGTAATGATATTGATGTTTATTTAGATCCATTGATTGAAGATTTGAAATTATTGTGGGATTCAGGTGTTACATTGTTTGATGCTTACAAAAAGGAAGATTTCACTTTGAGAGACATGTTGTACAAGATGATAAATGACTTCCCTGCTTATGGAAATTTTTCAGGATATATCAATAAAGGAACTCAAGGGTGTCTCATTTGTGAAAAAGGTACACAATCAATTAGGTTGAAAAATTCATCGAAAACTGTGTTTCTAGGAAATCACAGATTTCTACCCCGATGACATAAGTACCAATCTTGGACGACATCATTTGATGGATGTTCAAAAGAACGTACAACGCCGTCTCCAATAAAATACAATCAATTTTTTGAGAATGTTAAAAATTTGGACACTACTTTTGGTAAACCGGCTTCGAAAAACCTTACGAAAATCAGTTGGAAAAAGAGATCAGCTTTTTTTGAATTACCATAATGGAATTATCCTTATGTCAGATATTTTCTTGATTTTATGCATGTAGAAAAATATGCATTTGATAGTGTCATCGGCACGTTGCTAAATACAAATGGAAAAACAAAAGATGGAATTAAGGCTAGGTTTGACATGGTTGAGATGAGAATACGAGAAGGGTTGGCACCAGTGAAGGGTGAAAAACGAAAATTTCTTCCTCATGCTGCTTACAATCTTTCCAAGCAGGAGAGATATCTGTTTTGTAACTTCTTGAATGACGTAAAGGTTCCATAGGGGTATTCGTCAAAAATCAGGAACCTTGTGTCAATGAACGATTTGATGTTAAATGGTCTGAAATCACGACTGCCATGTTTTGACGCAAGATCTCATTCATACTGATTTATGTTGCATTTTTCCCAAGAATGTCCACCATAATATAATGGAACTATGTTTCATCTATAAAGCTATATAAAACAAAGTTATAGACTCGGCGAAATTGCCAACTATGGAAAGAAAAATTTCCTTCATATTTTGGGAATTATAAATGTTCTTCCTGCCTTAATTTTTTGATATGATGGTTCATATAATTGTCCACTTGGTGAGATAGTTTCATATATGTGGTCCTGTACATTACAGAGGGATGTACCCCATTGAATGGTATATGAAGATTTTGAATGGGTATGTCAAAAATCAAAGTTGGCCAGAGGGTTGTATTGCGGAGCGTTACATTGTTGAGGAAGCCATTGAGTTCTATACCGAATACCTGTCTGGTGTGGAAAGCATTGGCCTACTGTAATCTCGTCACACTGGGTGGCTTGAGGGTAAAGGAATTTCTAGAAGACAGGTTGTCACAATCAATATTATAGATCAGGAGTAGGCCCAAATTTATGTTTTTCATAATAATTTCGATGTTCCCCATATTTTGAAACCCAAAAATAAATTCTGAGGCATTTGAATCCATCTAGGGATAAAAAATGGATACCAGATACACATAATCGACAGTTTACAGGATGGTTTTGGGACCATATTTTTAAGAAGTCAGATGAAAATCCAGAGTCAATTTCAGACCGACTTTGATGGCTAGCCGGAGGACCAAGTGTGTATGTATTATCTTACAATGCTTATGTATTTAATGGTTATAAATTTTATACTAATGAACATGATGAAGACAGTACCATGAAGAATATTGGGGTTACACTTGTGGATGTAGCGATGAATGTTTTCGGTGCTAAGGACAAAAATCCAATTTATGCAAATATGTCATACATTGGCATCATCAAAAAAATATGGAAGTTCAATTATAGAGAATTCCATGTTCTGATTTTTTAATGCAAGTGGGCTGATAACAGGAGTGCTATTAAAATAGATGAATTAGGATTCATAAAAGTTGATTTCAGTAAGGAATGGGAGAAAGACACACCGTTTATAATGGAAACACAGGCAGTGCAAGTATTTTATGTTCTGGATCCTGCAAACTGAAACTGGAAAATTGTTCTGTTATTGACCAAAACAACAAAAGTGTCAGATGGAAATTTAACGGAGGATGACCCTTTCATTGGGACTTCACAATCATTTCACAGTGGTCCCAATGTAGACGACATTTTTTATGTCAGTGGAGACCACAATGAAGGGATATGGATATTCAATAGAGGGTTCAAATCCCTTCATCCTTTTAAAAAAAGAGAGTTTAATAATCAGGTTATTTTTTCTTATAATATAGATTGTGTTACATTATGTTATTATCTTTTCACTGCTGCTTTTATGTGATCTAAATTAAATGTTATACCACTTCTGTAGATAATGACTAATGCACCTACTGATGAACCCAATCCCGAGACACAATAGGTTTCTCAACCTGTTGTAGTTGGTCCCACTACTGAGGAACAAAAGGTCTCTCAACCTATTGCAGTGGGTCCCACTACTGAGGTACAATAGGTTTCTCAACCTATTGCTGCTGGTACCATTGCTGAGGTACAACAGGTTTCTCAACCTGTTGTTGCTGGTCCTAGTGCTGATGCTAGCACTTCAGAGGAACATAATGATGATGCAAAAACCGAGGAAATGGTAGGTAATGAAACCCCGATGGCAAAAAAAATAGGTGCACCATAGTTTGACAGTTTTAGCCCAAATCCATAAGGCAAAAGAAAAAGGCATCAAATATGAGGTGGGATGAAATAAGTGAGGCCAGCATGTAAAACCCAACAAATCCATGTTTAGTAGCTTCATTTAAATTGTCACTCGGTAACGCGTGCCGATTGATATAGAGTCATCGCACCATGTTGTTAGTGGGCTGAAAAAATTAATGTGGGAAGAGATTACGGTAACATTATGATATCATTTATTTAATTTATTAATATAAAATAAAATAAAATACTGAAATATTGACTAAATCTATATCATCTCTTGTAGAGTGCATGTATAGTAGATGTCTCGCACAAAGAATATGTATTAGGACTGGCAGAAAGGGATCATAGAGGCTTTTGCACCATTTTAATGAAATGTCATCTGAAATATGATGAAGGGAAAATCAAGCCGCACCCACCACCTCTTTATGCACAATTGATATCCCAAGGAGCGTGGGATACATTTTTCAACCATCATGTGGAGCATACTTTTCAGGTACATTGTGTTTGGTAACACATTGTTTAACGTTTCTTGTATTCATCACTTTTATTGACAGTTTTTTATTTATGAAACATCAACTAAGTGCTGAAAATAATTAACGGGCAGAAAAACCAGCGTACCCCTACCGTAAAGCAAGGCTGGTGTACGCTTCAATTGAAAAACAATTGGTACATATTTTAAAAGTAATGTAATACTTTTATGTCACATAAAACAACACTCTAACCATGTTTCTATGTTTATATGCAGATCGATGAATCAAAATCCCAAGCCACTTCCATCCCATGCTATGTGCTATGGAAGGAGGATCGTGTTAATAAAGAGGGGAAACTGGTAGATGAAAACACACAAAAAGTGTGGGAAAAATGTGTAAGTATGAAATACTATAAATTCGGTTGGATTTAAATCACTATTACATCATGATGATTACTTATTTTCCCATATTTTCTATTTGACATAGTCATAGGAATAAAAAAACCTACACCAGATGCAGACATACTTTCAGCAGCCTTGAAACAGCCAGAACAGTATGGCCGTGTCAGAGATGCGGGTTTTGGGGTGACACCCCAGACATATTTTCAGAAACAAAACCAGAGGAGGAACAAACTAAAGAAATGAAAATTATTAGAGATAGACTAGCTACCCTTGAAGAAAAATTCCAGATTTAGGGAGAGTTGCTAGAAACATTGATGGGGGAGAGGCGAAGAGAAGAAACAACTCAAGAACAACCCGCCCCACCACCCACCAGCTTTGAGGCGAGCCATTCCCCTTAAATACCTGACTTAACTGAGTAAATCAATGTTCTAATATATATTTTTTTGTGAAATTTGAATCACATAGACACTGATACCTTTCTTATAATGATATTCTATAGGGTGAAAATAACTATGATTTATATCTTTCAACTCCCACCCATCACCTTGTAGAGAGGGATACAATGTTCAATATGCAGAATGACACGCTGCACTCTAGAACACATCTAACTAGTCATGTCAAAGTGTCAATTAACGTAGCTCATGATCCGAGCGCCAAGCTACCCATTCCAAATGAAGATGATGGAATTAATACGGTGGAAAGATCTGTTTGAACATTCGTTGCATGGCCGTCGAATCTTGAAAAAAAACATGTCGACCAGGAGGTATTCATTTCCAATTCATTTTTCAAGACGAACCTTTAACATTTAATTAGAAAAGGGCTGAACTGATGAATGTTATGACAGAATGAAAAAAGGAAGGAGCTAAAACTAAATAATGGCTCAAAAGGATTAACCAACCGATCAAAATGATCTACTGAGGGCACCTTCACCCCACCTGTTCTATATCCACATTTAATATCATTGAAATCTCATGTGGATACGAAAATGAAAGGCGGAAATAATCCCAGATTGTTTATGAAAAAGATATGTATGGAGAGGAAACATTATACCTCATTAGTGCAGACGTTGTAGCTGAAATTATCACATACAACTGGCTAGGCGCCTCAATTATAAATGTATACATGAGGTATGTTTTCATGATTTGATTTTACAGAAGCTGATATACTATGATAATTATGGAAAAATACATTTCATATTTTTAGCAGATGTATATATGAAAAACAATTGAAGGTATTTTCCCGTGAATACAAATTTGGACTCGTTAGTTCTCACACAATGTCTACACAACAAAAAGAAATAGATTCTGATTTTTAGGCTAAATTAATGTTAAACCTACTTAGAACATTTCAATGTAAAATTACGACTAACAAGCTCTTTTTAATACCAACATTGCAGGGGTAAAAATATACATTTTAATCATATCAATTATATTTTCATTTCTATCATTACTTATTCCTTTTTGAGTTTTTAGTCAGCATTGGATGCTCATTGCAGTCAATTTGGATACTCTAAAGATTTATTTTCTGGATTCACTGCATGGATATCCAATAAACCGACCAGACATGATGGCGATTGTAAATTTTTAATACACTAGATCCAACATCTTAGAACTAAATATCTAGTTATATAATTTATATTATCATTTAAAGAAGATTCTGTTATGATAGGGAGGTGTATGAATATCGTGTAAAGGATGGACTGAATCCAGGGTCTAAGGACGAAAAGGTGCATGAGATCTAAAAATGGACAAGTATTAGGGTATATATAATTATATCACACTATCCAAATACATATCAATACAGATTACCTATTTTTCTTGATGTTTCTGCAGTGTCTGAAACAAACAAATGGAAAGGACTGTTGTTATTATGTTTGTAAATTTATGAAAGAGATCATATTTTATAAACAAACTAGCATCCCTGAAGCCGTATATTTAAAAATAATTACTTTTTCTTTTAAAATATTAATTAATCCTTCGCTGATTTATATTTTTTCAGTACTACTATGACTGTCGCAAAAACTCCTATTCACAAGATGATATAGATGTGTTTAGAAATGAATGGGCAGCGTACCTGATGTAAGAATGTAAACAAACAGGATAATGAAGGTGAATTCCTACTACTTATGTTATCTTTATATAATCATTGATATCTCTCATGTTTACACTTATTTAGAATCTATGATCACCCTTTCTTATGTTTCTTATCCTTAGATTATGAAAAATGGTATTAGAAATTATTTGAGTTTCTAGAAAAGAATAACTTAATGAGAGACTCTTATGAACTACTGAAATATAGAAAACTGAGAAAATGCATTCAGATTGTTTTGATACATTAGGACAACGATCCATGAGTCATTTTTGATGTGTACGAATTGACCGCACCACAATCCGACACACGGTGTGACCGGTATGGATAAAAGTGTCTGATATCAGTTTGAAATTGACATTAACTTTAGGAAACAACACTACTGACATACAGAATACCATGAAAATGTGTTCGTATTGTTTTTATACTTTAGGAAAATGATACATGAGTCACTTGTGACTTGTAAAAATCAACCGCACCTTAATCGGATGCACGGTGTGACCAGTATGACTAAAAGTGTAAGATATCAGTATGAAATTGACATTAAATTCAGAAAACAACACAAGTGACATACGAAATACCGAGCAAAAACCTTTGGATTGTTTTGATAATTTAGGAAAATGATCCATGAGTCATTGTTGAGGTTTACAAATAGACCGCACCTCAATCCGACACACAGTGTGAATGGTATGGCTAAAAGTGTTTGATATCAGTTTCAAATTGACATTAACTTTAGAAAACAACACAAGTGACATACATAAAACCAATAAAATGCATTCATATTGTATTTATAGATTAATACAATGACCCATGAGTCATTTTTGACATGTATTAATCAATCATGCCTCAATCCGACGCACGGTGTGACCAGTATGGCTAAAAGTGTCTGATATCAGTTTCAAATTGACATAAACATTAGAAAACAACACATGTGACATACGGAAAACCAATAAAATGGATTTGTATTTTTTTGATACATTAGGAAAACAATCCATGAGTAATTTTTGACGTGTATGAATCAACCACACCTCAATCCGATGCATGGTGTGACTGGTATGGCTAAAAGTGTCTGATATCAGTTTTAAATTGACATTATCTTTAGAAAACAACACAAGTGACATATGGAAAACTGAGAAAATGCATTTGGATTGTTTTTATACTTTAGGAAAACGATCCATGAGTCATTTTTGAAGTTTAAAAATAAACCACACCTCAATTAGATGCACGATGTGACCGTTATGGCTAAAAGTGTCTGACATCAGTTTCAAATTGACATAAACATTAGAAAACAACACTACTAACATACGAAAAACTGAGCAAACGCATTTTTATTGTTTCGATACTTTAGGAAAATGATCCATGAGTTATTTTTGACATTTATGAATCAACCACACCTCAATTCGATGCACGGTGTGACTAGTATGGATAAAAGTGTCTGATATCAGTTTAAAATTGACATTAACATTAGAAAACAACACAAGTGACATACAAAAAATAGAGTAAACACATTCGGATTATTTTGATACTTTATCAAAATGATCCATGAGTCATTTTTGAGGTGTAAGAATCAACCACGCCTCAATCCAACTCATGGTGTGACCGGTATGGCTTAATGTGTCTGATATTAGTTTCAAATTGACATTAACTTTAGAAAATAACACAAGTGACATATGGAAAACCAAGAAAACATGATCAGATTGTTTTTATACTTTAAGACAACAATACATGATTCATTTATGACATTTATAAATCAACTTCACCTCGATACGATGCATGATGTGACCAGTATGACAAAAAGTTTCTGATATCAGTTTCAAATTGACATAAACTTTAGAAAACAACAGAAGTGTCATACAGAAAACCAAGAAAACATGTTCGGATTATTTTTATACTTTAGTAAAATGATCCATAAGTCATTTTTGACATGTAAGAATCGAACGCACCTCAATACGAGGCACGATGTGACCAGTATGGATAAAAATATCTGATATCAGCTTCAAATTGACATTAACTTTAGAAAATAATACAAGTGACATATGGAAATATGAGAAAATGTATTCATATTGATATGATACTTTAGGAAAACGATCCCTGAGTCATTTCTCACGTGTAAAAATCAACCGCACCTCAATCCAACGCATGGTGTGACCGATATGGCTAAAAGTGTCTGATATCAGTTTCCAATTGACATAAACTTTAGAAAACAACATTACTAACATATGGAAAACTGAGCAAACATGTTTGTATTGTTTTGATACTTCAGGAAAAAGATCCATGATTCATTTGTGACATGTATGAATTGACCTCAACTCAATCTGACACATGGTGTGACCGGTATGGATAAAAGTGTCTGATATTAGTTTGAAATTGACATTAACTTTAGAAAGAAACACATGTGACATACAAAAAACTGATAAAATGCATTCGGATTGTTTTGATACTTTAGGAAAATGATCCATGATTCATTTTTGAGGTGTAAGAATCAATCAAACATCAATCCAACACACGGTGTGACCAGTATGGCTAAAAGTGTCTGATATCAGTTTGAAATTGACATTAACTTTAGAAAACAACACATGTGACATACGAAAAACCAAGAAAACATGTTTGGATTGCTTTGATACATTAGGAGAACAATAAATGAGTCATTTTTGAGGTGTAATAATCAACTTCACCTCAATACGATGCACGGTGTGACCGGTATGGCTAGAAGTGTCTGATATCAGTTTGAAATTGACATTAACTTTAGAAAACAACACTAGTGAAATACAAAAAACCAAGAAAAAGCATTCGTATTGTTTTTATACTTTAGGAAAACGATCCATGACTCATTTTTGAGGAGTATGAATTGACTGCACCTCAATCCGACACACGATATGACCGATATGGCTAATAGTGTCTGATATCAGTTTCAAATTGACATTAAATTCAGAAAACAACACAAGTGACATTCAGAAAACCAAAAAAAACACATTCAGATTGTTTTGATACTTTAGGAAAACGATCCATGAGTCATTTGTGACATACGAATCAACCGCACCTCAATCCAATGCTCGGTGTGGCCGGTAGGGCTAAAATTGTCTGATATCAGTTTTAAATTGACATAAACTTTAGAAAACAACACAAGTGACATACGGAAATATGAGAAAACGCATTCAGATTGTTTTGATACTTTAGGAAAAATATCCATGAGTCATTTGTGATGTGTAATAATTGACCGCACCTCAATCCGATGCACGGTGTGACCAGTATGGATAAAAGTATCTGATATCAGTTTCAAATTGACATTAACTTTAGAAAATAACACAAGTGACATACGAGAAACCAATAAAACACATTCGGATTGTTTTTATACTTTAGGAAAATGATCCATGAGTAATTTATGACATGTAAAAATCAACCTCACCTCAATACGATGCACGGTGTGACCAGAATGGCTAAAAGTGTCAGATATCAGTTTCAAATTGACAAAAAATTTATAATACTACACTACTAACATACAAAAAACCAAGACAACACATTTGGATTGTTTTGATACTTTAGGAAAATGATCCATGAGTCATTTTTGATGTGTATTAATCGAACACACCTCAATCCGATGCATTGTGGGACCAGTATGGCTAAAAGTGTCTTATATCAGTTAGAAATTGACATTAACTTTAGAAAACAACAGAAGTGACATACCATAAACCAATAAAATGCATTCAAATTATTTTAAAACTTTAGGAAAATGATCCATGAGTCATTTGTGAGGTTTATGAATCAACCACACCTTAATTTGACTTACGGTGTGACTGGTATGGCTAAAAGTGTCTGATATTAGTTTGAAATTGACATTAACTTTAGAAAACAACACAAGTGACATAAAAAAAACTGAGCAAACACGTTCAGATTGTTTTCATACTTTAGGAAAACGATTCGTGAGTCATTTTTGACTTGTATGAATCAACCACACCTTAATTAGATGCATGGTGTGACCGGTATGGATAAAAGTGTTTGATATCAGTTCCAAATTGACATTAACTTTAGAAAACAACACAAGTGACATACAGAAAACCAAGAAAAAGCATTCATATTGTTTTGATAATTTAGGAAAATGATCCATGAGTAATTGGTGAGGTTTAAGAATATACCTCTCCTCAATCTGATGTATGGTGTGATCAGTATGGCTAAAAGTGCATGATATCAATTTGAAATTGACATTAACTTTAGAAAACAACACTACTAACATACGGAAAACTGAGCAAACGCATTAGGATTGTTTTGATACTTTAGGAAAAATATACATGAGTCATTTTCGACATATACAAATCAGCCACACAGTACTGGAAAAAATGCCTATACCCACAGTTCAAAACAGTGGGTATATCCCCCAAAACCGTGGGTATAGGCTATACCCACAGTTTTGGGAACCGTGGGTATATCCCCCAAAACCGTGGGTCTAGGCTATACACACAGTTTTGGGAACCGTGGGATGGAACACCGATGGGATAGGGGTATTGACCTATACCCACGGTTTGGTAGAACCGTGGGTATAGGTGTGTCACACACCAACACCATGCTATACAGCGTGGCAGGACACTTACCCCATGGTTTCAAAACCATGGGGAATTGATTCAATTCATTTTCAAAAACTGTGTTCAGCAAGCTTTGAACCCTCCACACAGTGCTTAATAGCGAGCACCTAGACCAACCAAGCCAACACTGCTACTAGTATTTATATATTTATTACTTTTATTATATTAATATATCCATTTATATGAAAAATAAAACGGCGAGAATCGAACACCCAACCTATCAATCTTTGAAGACGCACATTACCAACTAACCTGCAAACATTGTTATTCTATATGCACACATTTTATAACTTATATTTAACAAAATAAATTAATTTTAAAAAAGAATCTGCTGGAATTCGAACCTGGGATTGCGCTGAATAGATTAACACTCGGACCAACTGTGCTATAGATAATTTTAATTGTTATCTTTGTATTTTCTTAATAATATTAATCAAAATCATGTTCCCGCAATTTTTTTTTATCGTCCCACTTATTTTTTCCCCTGCCAAAACACGGGATATCTATACCCATGGTTCTCCAAAACCGTGGCTATAGGTCTTTGAAAAAAAACCCCAACACGCACGGTTTTGAAAAACCGTAGGCATAGGTTTTCGGGGAAAACCCTATACCCACGGTTTTGAAAAAACCATGGGTATAGACCCATTTTCCAGTAGTGACACCTCAATCTGACGCACGGTGTGCCCGATATGGCTAAAAGTGTCTGATATCAGTTTCAAATTGACATTAACTTTAGAAAACAACACAGGTGACATACGACAAACCAAACAAAGGCGTTCATATTATTTTGATACTTTAGGACAACGATCCATGAGTCATTTTTGACGTGTACGAATCAACCAAACCTCAATCTGACACATGGTGTGATCAGTAAATCTTTTCATTAGATAAGGAATCAGTATTTATTAAATGAGATAAATCATCCAAAAACATACTAATTTTACATTATTCCCTTTCATTGTTATTAGAATGAAAACATTTGAGTTTATAATTTCCATATTTTAGTTTCAAATTTCCATATTAATGTATTCTTTCATATTAATGTTTTAATTTATTTCATTATTGTATTAATAACATAATATTTGTTTTCTTTTATAGGTGAATTTTTTTCCTTGAGTTCGGATTCTTTGTTCAGCAGCAAATACCGTGGACAACAATTTTTGAGATAGGATCACGAATATCAAAGGATGAAACACTAAGGTTTGTAACTTTTGTTGGATAATTGTAATTTTAACCATGTAAAACAATGTTTGATATGTATATAGTAGTGTGTTTTTTTATTCATGATGGTAAGTAAATGTATATAGCATTGTTTTTCAAAATATTGTGTGCGGGTGCTATTTTTTGCAGGTGTGCAGGTGCTCTTTTGTGCAGGTGTCCAGGTGCTGGTTTGTGCAGGTGTGCAGCTGCTGGTTGTGCAGTTGAAGGGGAAGGTGCCTTTATCAGTTCTTTTTTTAGCGCTGATAAAGGACACCTTTAATAGCGCTAAAAGAGCCCTAATAAAGGTCACTATTATCAACGCTCAAGATAGCGCTGATAAAGGCATCCCTTTATCAGCGCTTGAAAATCGCTATTAATGCTGGCGTAGATAAGGGGGGGGGGGGTGCCCCTTTATCAGTGCTCCAAAAACCGCTGATAAACTCCACCTTTATCAGCGCTAAAAGGAGATGATAAAGGGGGTCATTTATCAATGCTTTTTTTAACGATGATAAAGGTGACCCCCCCCCATTATCTATGCCAGCATTAACAATACTTTTCTAGCACTGTTAATGTCGGTTTTTTGTGCTAATAAAAGGCCATGTTGTAGTAGTGCTCCCATTTATACCATTATGTCCCGACCCCCTCCCTCCAAAGATACCCATCTTGAGTTGGCAATGGAGAAAGAGTGATAATGACCCCCTGAATCCTACCTTCAGTAGGACCCGTAGTGGTGACTTGCAAAAAGGGTACATAAAACACTCAATATAAAAGGTATTACCTTTTTTATTTTGAAACATGGTCGGGAGATATAGATGGTAAATCTCAATAGAAACTCCAAGAAAAATATAAATATGAAAATAAACCCAAAATCCAAACCCAAATGCATACCAAAAGTAAACTAATACAATATAAAGGTCTAAAAATTTACCAAAGAAAGCTAAGCACTAAAGCAACAACTAATTCACATGTCTGAGCTAAAAGCTCCCCACATGGTCCTCAAAGTCCTCCTGGAAACCTGAAAACATTTTATATATGTAGGGTGAGGATACAAGTATACTCAGTAGGAAACACCAAAGTCTCTCGTTCATAGTGGTGAAGCACACTAATGCTAATGTGGGAAAAAATTAAACCACATCATGTAAAAAGGTAACTAACCACCCCCACCACACTAAGGAATACTCATCAAATAACACAAACCAAGTAAAGTATATATAATAAGAACATCAATAATTTTGGTACCCCACACCACTTTCCCATGGAAAACTGCTTATTCCCTAACCGCAAATGTCCTAATGCAACCATGAACTTCCACAAGCCCCACATAATAACATGCCTGCACACACCTAGGCCAGAAAACCTATCCCACAACCTTGAAAAACGAGGCTCACCACATCCCCAACGCACACACCTAGACCAAAACCACACCACAACCTGCCAACACACACCTGGGCATCACAAAACATAGCACATCTATCCCGTAGACACCTAGGACACAACACACCTCATCCTAAAGACACTAGGGAAATGTTTCACAACCTGCCTCTAAAACACACGAGACACCACTCCAAAGCTCTCCCACAGACACCTAGGCCCCAAAACCACAAACATGTCCAAACTATCTTGGGATCTCCAGCCTAGAAGAGGGAGTAGGGAAATGCCAGTATCCAGCCATCCATCCTCCCATGGGAATGTTGGGAAAAACACCCTCCCCTATGACTAGGGGGGTGTTCACCACAAAGTGTTCAACTAGGGTGGGGTGTGAATAGAAATCACAAGAAATTACCAGTAAGTATATATTGGTACCAAACACTAATTCCAACCTATGGCTTCTAAAGAAAACAACAAACCCTGGAAAAACCACTCATTGGTGTTACCTCTAAAGGTACATGACATGTTAACAACAATCCTCCATCCAAGCCATGATTCAGACACATAACCTAAAGAGATTAAAAATAACTCTACCAGGGTATATCATTTCAGAATATATATAGACATCTAGAAACACCACTACCTCCCACTTACTTCCACCGCTAACTATCTGGTAAGCATAAAATACCCTTATTATTCCGGTGACCACGTTTTTCCATTACTAACCAAGAAAACTGTAGAAACAAAACTCAGCCAATCAGTGAACACACACACTCTGTCCACCATTATCCTTCTTCAAAATAATATCTATAACACCTCCTGATGAACCACCACCATTTTCCCCAAAAGAACCATCACCACCCCCAGGGTTAGTTAGTAACCACATTTCCATAACCACCACTACAGTACCACTACCTATCCAAGTAACACCCCGACCCCTCTAGGCTGGAGCCGGTGCATTACTTGTGATATTGGCATGGTTAGAAAGAATGAAAATCTTGAAGGGACGATCAGTTAAGTAGTCTTGAAGAAACTAGATACATAGA
Source organism: Viscum album (assembly GCA_963277665.1). Taxonomy (NCBI): domain Eukaryota; kingdom Viridiplantae; phylum Streptophyta; class Magnoliopsida; order Santalales; family Viscaceae; genus Viscum; species Viscum album. Next base: position 113,476,844 of record OY728135.1, read on the forward strand.
TGATTCTCAAATTACATTGTAAAAGTTTACAAAATACAATACATAACAAAAACTAAAAACATCATCCCCATGAACTCAATAAAAGATATTCTCTTCATCACTTGTTGAAGGTAGAAAATGAAAGGGGTGATCTCAAACGCTAAGTAAGGATTACAAATAGCGGAATAATGAGTACAAGAATAAGTTAATCACAATCAGTCTGACAAAATCATTATGGAATAATGAATAAATGAAAAACTAATTCCATTAATAAACTGAGAATGAAACTGCATCCATAGATTTTTTCAGAGTGAAAACCTCATGGATAATAATAATAACTGATAATGAATAAATAGAATGCTTATTAATTGGAATTCATGTATCTAGAACATGAAACCATAATACCATAAAAATGGTTTAGTTCTGTGGGTAGAAACCCATCTGATTTTTGGAAAAAACTCGAAGGGTTTGTCGCCAACTATTTTATCTCATGAGACCTACCGATGTAACGAGGGGCTATAGTAAGACCCAACTACCATGGAATGTACAAATAATTCTTTATACATTTATTAAATACAAGAGAAATATGCCTTTTCAATATCTGTATAGATTAGAGTATACATATTCTTCAATATTTCCATAATTAAAAAAACTTTCCAAATAAACACCATATGTAAAATGGTATACGGTTTAGACAACAAACATATCCATGACATTAGATTATGGATATTTAATATAAATATAATTTAAAATGAAAAGTTATCTCAAATGGTAAGTAGGTACGCCACATAAGGATTATTAGGTGCACAATTCAAAGATAGTCACAACGAAAACGGCAGTTGAGACAAAGTCCCTTACCAAAATGTAATCGGTCGAATCGTATGACCAGAACTTAATAAAAATCAAGTGAATAATTTAATAACATGAATATAAATAAAATAATGTTGTTATATATCAAATTTAAGTACACATATACCAAATATAAGGAATAATTGGCGAACAATGGAAATCGCACAGAAACGAAAGTGATATGAGAAGCCCCTTACCTATTGCTTGAGTGTGTTATTTGTTTGTTTTAATGACCAGAATAATCAAATTTATCTTCATTAATTAATATTTACTGAACCTCGTATACATTTAATTTATTTATTATAACCTTATTAGGTTCATTCATGGCCCTTTATATGGGTTCAATTGGTTCAATGTTCTTGTTTTGGAAGCATTTTCTTCCTTGGTTTTCATGGTTCGTTTCCTTGTTTCCATGAATGGAAGTTCATATGAAACATGGTTAAACATACAGAATTGTTAATACATATAATTAATGAAATTATGGAGATATAAATAATCTTATAATGATTTTGGGTTATATACCATGATGATGATTCATTAGTTAATACATTAATGATGTTTGTTTAGATCGTTTTAGTGGTTCTTTGATAATAACAACCTCATTTTGTCTTATAAATTAGAACCATGAGTACAAAAGAATTCCCTAACCATGGGTGATTCATAAAACATATATTATAACCTAGTTAAACCATATAAATGGTTTCATGACCAGACTTCAAATAATTAATGAAAATGGAAATCACATCGTCCACGATGTCGGTAATTCGACACATCATGGACAATGTTTTTAATTCCATGAACAACTGGGGAAAAGAAGAATATTTATGATGATTTTATCATGAACATGAAAAAATATATAATATACTTTATTTTGGATATTTCATTCCTCTAGGTTATGAAGAGATTAATAAAGAATAAATAAAGAACTCAAAATAAAAGAATAATTTTGAAATCGCTTACAAAAATTCTGCAGCCTAACGACTACACAACATGGTTTTAGAAAATATTACAAAGAGAGGGGATAAGGGTCACCTATCCATAAATGAGCCGTAATATATATTAGATCAAGAATAAGAATAAAAACAAGAACATGGTATGGAAACTTGGATGATATACCACATAAAAGAAAACATGAATGGAAAAAGAAAGAAATTGAGAATTTTCTTACCTTGTAGATTAACCCTTAGAACATGATGGTTAGGACCTTGGGAGCTTGATGAAACCTTTGAAGGACTAATATAAAGGTAAGGATGCAATAAATACATTGAGGGAGAATTGGTAATGAATTCACTGAAGGGAAGAGTTTTTATTTATAGGAAAAGTGAGGGATTATTTTAATAATTTCCAAGGGACACCTCATGGGTGGTATTTGCAAAACCATGGGCATGCCCATGGTATTTTCCCTTGGTTAAAGCCACTTGGGACACCTTATATAATATTTAAGTATACACAATTCGACCCAATTTATGACATCATTATTACATCATTAATGATGTCATTAACACACCGAAACTAAAAACTGTATTTTTTACTATTCACTGAAAAATCAAATATTTTAGAAAAATTCCCAAAATTCACCCTAACCATTTTTCGACGTGTAGAAATAAAAAGTGAAATCCAATTTTCCAAAATAATTTTATGAATATTTTTAATTTAATTTTAAATAAGGTAATAGTTAATTTGAAAAATAACAATCTTAAAGTGTAATTAATATTATTTCTCATTGAAAAACTAATTAATATCTCATTATCTTATTTACTTAATAAAATAAAATAATAATATTATTTACTATTCATAAGGTTCATATTACTATTCATATTAAGATTCATATGGGTATGTTACTATTCAGAAAAAATTAAGTTTGTTCTATCAGACTCCAATTGACTTACTAAACACAACTCTAGATGACCATTTTTCCGAAATTCAAAACATAGAAGAGGCAACATTGTGTTTTAATGGATATATTATAAAAATGCATTCTATATTTATTTTCAAAACCTTGGGGTGTTACATTCTCCCCTCCTTAAAAAAAAATTCATCCACGAAATTCACAAAATATTACCTAAAAAGATTCAGGTATGTCTTTAACGTAATCTCCTCAGGCTCCCATGTTGATTCTTCCATCTTATGGTTCCACCGTATAACCTTTACCAGACGAGTCGTCCGATTTCTCAATACTTGTTCTTTAGTATCAAGAATCTTGATAGGCTCTTCACAATAAGATATATATGGCCCAAGTTCTACTTCTTTATAAGAGAGTACATGTGTTGGGTTTGGCATGTAATTTCTTAACATTGACATGTGGAACACATTGTAAACCTTGGATAGACTTGGAGGAATTTCCAAACGGTAAGCTACGACTCCAATTCAGTACAGAATTTCAAAAGGTCCGATGTACTTGGGACATAACTTTCCCTTCTTACCGAATGGAGATACCTTTAAGAAAACGTGATCACCTTATTGAAACTCCAAATCCTTCCTTCAGTTATCTGCAAAGATCATTTGCCTACTTTGAGAAATTTTGATATGGTGCTGGATAATATTTACCTTTTTCATTGTTTCTTCAACAAGTTCCAGAACCATGAGTTTTCTTCCACCAACTTCGTCCCAGAAAACTGGTGTACGACATCTCCTCCTATATAATGCTTCATATGGTGTCATCTGAATACTTTAATGGAAGCTATTGTTGTAGGAAAATTCCACGAGAGGTAAATAATGATCCCAAATGCCTTGAAAATCAAGTCAAAAAGACCTCAACATGTCTTCCAATTTTTGAATAGTCTGTTCTGATTGTCCATTAGTTTTTGGGTGGTAGGCAGTACTCAAATGAAGATCAGTATCTAGGGCCTTCTGAATACTTTTCCAGAATCTTGATGTAAAACATGGATCAAGATCAGAAACAATCAATAGGGGTACTCCATGAAGTCCCACAACTTCATTAATATATATTTTTTCTATACGTTCAAGTGGTAGATCTTCTCTTATAGCAAGAAAATGTGATGACTTGGTAAGACGATCAACAATGACCCATATTGTATCATACCTTCTAGGATTCTTTGCTAGTCTCAAGACAAATTCCATCGTGATATTATCCCATTTCCACTCAGGTATGGGAAGAGGTTGCAATACGCTTCCAGGATGTTGCCTTCCATCTTTTACTTGTTGACAAACTATACATCTTGACACAAAATTAACAATCTTCCTCTTCATGTTATACCACCAAAAATGTTCCTTCAAATCACTATACATATTAGTGTTACCAGTGTGTATAGAGAAATTGGAACTATGAGCATCATCCTATAATTCCCTTTTTAGATCATGTATATTGGGAACACAAAGCCTCTTCCCAAATTTTAAAATTCCATCATCATATACGAAGTCACTCAATCTCCCATCATTCACATATTTAATCTTCTATTAAAACTCCTAATCATCAGCTTGAGAACTTTTTATCCTTTCTAGTAATGATAGTTTGTCATCTATTTGAAAAAGCATTGATGTTTCACCTTCCATGGTTATTCCCATATCCATCTTTACTAGATCCATGAAAATAGGATCCCTTTCAACTCTCATCTTGTTCAAAACTCCATGATCCTTTCTGATCAAAGCATCTTCCAACTTATTTTTCTTCCCTGGGTGGTAGTGTATCGTGCAATCATAATCCTTGAGTAGTTCAAGCCATCTCCTTTGCCTCATGTTGAGTTTATTCTGTTAGAAAATATACTTCAAACTCTTGTGATTACTATAAATCTCACATTTTTTTCCATAGAAATAATGTATCCATATCTTCAAAGCAATTATTATAGCAGCTAACTCAAGATTGTGAGTAGGATAGTTTTTCTCATGAACTTTTAGTTGTCGTGATGCATAAGCAACAACCCTATCATTTTGCATAATGACACAACCAAGTCCTTTCTTTGAAGAATCACTATAAATAACAAACCCATCATTGCCCAATGGTAGAGTCAATATAAGAGAATTGACTAATCTTCTCTTCAGTTCATCGAAACATTCTTCAAAGTCTTTTGTCCAAACAAATTTAACCCCTTTACGTGTGAGCTTGGTTAGCGGATTAGCCAGTCGGGGAAAATTCTGCACGAAACACTAATAATAACCTACTAAGCCAATAAAACTGTGTACCTCAGTTATGTTTGTTGGTGTGGGCCATTCTTGGATTTCCTATGTCTTTTCAGAATCAACTAGGATTCCATCCTCAGAGACAATATGTCCTTGAAAAGGAACTAACTGAATCCAAAATTCTCACTTGCTAAACTTCCCATATAATTGATTTCTTCTAAGATTTTTCAAAATAGTTCGCAAATGATCCCCATGGTCTTCATATATTTTTGAGTATACCAAGATATCATCGATGAATACCACAATAAATTTATCAAGACATTCCTTGAAAACTCTATTAATTAAATCCATGAAAATAGAGGGTGCATTTGTTAGTCCAAAAGGCATCACTATAAACTCATAATGCCCATACCTGGTTTGAAATGCTGTCTTCAGAATATCTTCCTTCCTCACACGCAGTTGATGATATCTAGATCGAAGGTCTATCTTTGAAAATTATTGAGCTCCATAAAGTTGGTCAAATAAATCATCAATCTGGGGCATAGAATACTTATTCTTTATTGTGATAGCATAGATTTCCCTGTAATCAATACAAAGCCACATGGATCCATCTTTTTCTTGTCAAAGAGAACAGGGGCTCCCCATAATGAAACACTAGTTTGAATAAATCCCTTTTCACTCAAATCCTCTAGTTGTTTCTTTAGCTCTACTAATTCCACAGTGGCCATTCTATAGGGAGTCTTTGATATTGGTCTCATATCAGGAATTAAATCAATAGAGAACTTAACTTCCTGCTCTGGAGGATGTCCAGGTAAATCCTCTGGAAATACATCAATGTACTCTTTCACTATGTGTACATCTTCAATTTTAAGATTTCATTCCTCTCCCATAGATATTGGTTTATCTTCCTATAAAAGTATTGCATTAAATAGAGATACTTGGGGTGGTTCAAGATAAGAATCTGGTGGCGAAGTTTCTTCCCTGAAGACAAGGGATTCTACACCATTTCCAAAAATTGTGACTTCCTTTTTTTTCAATAAATCCTCGCATCATAATTTGATAGCCAATCCATACCAAGAATTATATAAAATTCAGCCATGGGTATGATGATAAGTATAGAAACTAAAGAATGTTATGGTGTTTGGAGGGGGACTAGTCGACATTCCTTTATTACAATGATACATCCCATGAGAGTTTTGACTGACAACTCCTTTCTTAAATCAAATTGGACATATCTAATTTTCTTGGAAAACTGAGAGGATATAAATGAATGCGATGATCCAGAATCTAATAAAGTGTTGGCTAAGTTTGAGGAAACAATTAAAGTACCTGACACCATGTCACTAGGATCTTCAACCTCCATAGTTGTAATCGCATAGGCTCTCCCTTGCCCTCTTGGCTTTTTCTGAGGCATGTTTACTTGGTGCTTAGGAAACTCATTTGCATAGTGTCCCATCTCTCTGAAATTCTAGCATTGAACATCATTTAATTTATTCTTCCCCTTTCATTCATCATATCTATGACCCTTTTCTCCGTAGTTATTGCATACTCCCTTGCCTTCCAAGCATTTCCCGGGATGATTCTTTCCACAGTTCACGCATGATGGGAAACTATTCATTCCCTTTCTATTCTTTGGTGCTTCTCCTTTTCCTTTTTTATCAGAATGTTGCTTCTTATCTTGGTTTCCTTTGAAAAAATTTGATCTAGAAAATTTCTTCTCTATTTTGATGCCACTTGATACAATTTCATCCAATGATGAAAATAATTAAGAAGCCAGTGGCCTTCGAAGACTAGGTTTAAGACCTTCAAAGAAATGATCAATCTTATCCTCTGATTCATGAACGTAATACACAACATACCTGGACAACCTTGTGAATGTAGCCTCATACTCTACAACACTGTCTTCTTACCTCTGTTTCAAGACAAGAAATTTCATCTTCATTTCAGTTCGTTGCTCACGAGGAAGATATTTTTCGAATAATATTTCCTTAAAAGTCCTCCATTCCACATCCTCTATCTCTTCTTCCACCATGGTATTTTGAATCAAGGACCACCATTGATCAGCATCACCCTTGAGAAAATATACTTCCAGTACTACCTTTTCATTTTCATTACATCTTAACACCATGAATAGCTTTTCAAGGGACTTGATCCAATGCTCAGCAACCACTGGATTAGTAGTCCCACTAAAATATGGGGGCTTCTACTGCATGAAACGATCCAACACAGGTGTTGAATGGTTATTCATTACAAATTGAGTAAGTTGTCCCAATATAGTCATGATATGATCTGCTGCAACGTTAACTATGTGGACTTGCTCAATAGGGAGATCCCTACCTTTTCCATGAGTATTTATTACCCTTCTTCAATTAGACACCATTTCTAAATAATGGGATACACTAGATTAGTTTATGAATCTCAAATAGAAAATCACTCAACATATATTGAAATTCTATGCATAACTAATCTTATAAACATGGTTCCTCTAAGGAACAATTTACATTAACTACTTCAAAATAGATTGTAAAGAAAAAATGAATTATCCTAAGCATATCCCCCGGGAGTGTCGTAACCAAGAGTGCAGTGAGACCCATTTTCGTGCACCAGTTCTCGTTCGAGTCTAGCTCAAAGCAGTGTTTTTGGGTTTTACCCCTAGATACATATGTGCCAGAGCCGCCTCTACCTGCTCGTATCTAGACAGGGACATATTGCTCAAAATATCAACATAATGTATTCCTTACCAAAATTACATGATGTTATTGTATGTAAATCCTTAGATACTACCTTAGGGATTTGTTCCCTACAATACATTTTCTACTCTAGTTTCCATGTTTTCAACTAAACATCCTCTGATAACAACTATAACACCCCGACCCCTATAGGCTGGAGCTGGTGAATTACTTGTGATATTGGAATGGTTAGAAGGAATAAAAATTCCAAAGGAATAATCAGTTCAGTAGTCTTGAAGAAACTAGATACATAGATGTTTATCAAATTACATTGGAAAAGTTTACAAAATAAAATACATAACAAAAACTAAAAACAGCATCCCCAGGAACTCAGCAAAAGATCTTCTCTTCATCACTTGTTGAAGGTAGAAAATGAAAGGGGCGAGATAAAATACTCAGTAAGGATTAAAAATAGAAGAAGCATTAATAAAATAATAAGTGAATGACAATCAATCTGATATAATCAATATGGCATAGTGAATAAATGAATAACTAATGACATTAATAAACTGAGAATGAAACTGCATCCATAGATTTTTTCATAGTGAAAACCTCATGGATAATAATAATAACAGATAATGAATAAAGAGAATGATTATTATTTGGACTTCATGTATCTGTCACATGAAACCATAATACCGTAAAAATTATTTTTTTATGTGGGTAGAAACCCATCTAATTTTTGGAAACAAACTCAAAGGGTTTGTTGCCAACTATTTTATCTAATGAGACCTACTGATTCATCGAGAGGCTATAGCGGACCCCACCCTCCATTGAATGTCCAAATCATTCTTTATACATTGATTCAATACAAGAGCAATATTCCCTTTCAATGTCCGTATAGATTAGAGTATACGGATTCATCAATATTTCCATAATTAAAATAACTTTCCAAATAAACACCATATGTAAAATGGTATACAGTTTAGACAACAAACATTTCCATGACATGAGATTATGTATATTTAATATAAATATAAATTCAAATGAAAAGTGATCTCGAATGGGCAGTAGGTACCCCACATAAGGATTATTAGGTGCACAATACAAAGATAGTCACAACAAAAATGGCAGGTGAGACAAAGTCCCTTACCACAATGTAATCGGTCAAACCGTATGACCAGAACTTAATAACCGTCAAGTGAATGATTTAATAACATGAATATAAAATTAATCATGTTATTATATATCAAATTTAATTACACATATACCAAATATAAGTAATAATTGACGAACAATGAAAATCTCACAGAAATGAAAGTGAGATGAGAAACCCCTTACCTTATGCTCGAGTGTGTTCTTTGTTTGTTTTAATGACCTGAATAATTAAATTTAGCTTCATTAATTAATATTTCCAGAACCTCCTATACATGGAAAGTATTTATTATAACCTTATTAGGTTCATTCATGGCCCTTTCTATGGGTTCAATTGGTTCAATTGTCATGTTTTGGAAGCATTTTCTTCCTTGGTTTTCGTGGTTCGTTTACTTGTTTCCATGAATGGAAGTTCATTTGAAACATGGCTAAACATCAATAATTATTAATACATCATATTAATTAAATTATGGAGATATAAATGATCTTATAATGATTTTGGGTTATATACCATGATGATGATTCATTAGTTAAAACATTAATGATGTTCGTTTAGATCGTTTTAGTGGTTCTTTGATAATAACAACCTCATTTTGTCTTATAAATTAGAACCATGCGTACAAAAGAATTAAAGAATGATGGGTGAGTCATAAAAAATATATTATAACCTGGTTAATCCATATAAATTGTTTCATGACCATACTTGATATAATTAATGCAAAATAAAATCACATCGTCCACGATATCGATAATTCGACACATCATAGACAATGTTTTTAATTCCATGAACAAGTGGTTATAAGAAGAAGCCTGATGTTGAATTTATCATAAAAATGAGAAAATCCAGAATATAAAAGATTCTGGAGATTTCATTACTCTTGGGTAATAAGAGATGAAGAAATAATAAATAATTAACCCAAAATAAAAGAATAATTTTGAAATCGCTTACAAAAATTCGGTAGCCTAACAGCTAGGCAACATGGTTTTAGAAAATATTAAAAAGAGAGGGGAAAAGGGTCAACTAAATATAAATGAATCATAATATATAGTAGATCAAGAATAAGAATAAAAACAAGAACATGGTATAGAAACTTGAAAGATATACCACATAAAAGAGAACATGAAAGGAAAAAGAATGAAATTGAGAATTTTCTTAACTTGTAGAATAACCCTTAGAACATGAAGGATGGGACCTTGGGCGCTTCAGAAAACCATGGGAGGACTAGTATAGATGTAAGGAGGCCAGAAATTCATTGAGGGAGAATTTGGAATGAATTCAATGAAGGGAATAGTTGGTATTTATAGTAAATGTGAGGGATTATTTTATTAATTTCCAAGGGACACCTCATGGGTGGTATTTGAAAAACCATGGGCTTGCCCATGGTATTTTACCGTGGTACAATACACTTGGGACACCTCACATATTATTTGACAATACACAAGTCGAAAAAATTTATTACATCATTATTACATCATTAATGATGACATCAACACAACGAAACTAAAAACTGTATTTTTTACTATTCACTGAAAAATCAACTGTTTCAGAAAAATTCACAAAATTCACCCTAACCATTTTTCAGCGTGTAGAATTCAAAAGTGAAATCCATTTTTCCAAAATAATTTTCTAAATATTATTAATTTAATTTTTAAATAAGGTCATAGTTAATTCGAAAAATAACAATCTTAAAGTGAAATTAGTTTTATTTCTCATTGAAAAACTAATTAAGATCTCATTATCTTATTGCCTTAAGAAAATAAAATAATATAATTATTTACTATTTATAACGGTTATATTATTATTCATATTACTATTTATATGGGTATGTTGCTATTCACCAAAAATCAAGTTAGTTCTATCAGACTCCAAATGACTTACTGAACACAAATCTAGATGACCATTTTTTGAAATTCAAAACATATAAGAGGCAAAGTTGTGTTTAATGGATAGATTATAAAAATAAATTCTATATTTATTGTCAAAACCTTGGGGTGTTACAATACACATGCTACTACCAAAGAAAACATAAAAGAAACATAACCTTTTATTCCCACAGTCCCACAGTCCCACTGCCCAACATCGCCTGACTGTAACATAACCTAAATGTAGTACCACTGCATTCAATTTCATCCATTCCACCAAAATAAAAACAAATCCCTTGGGATCCCACTATCCCAACTATCAACCACCCAAGACCAAACCCATGACAGTCCCACTTCCCATAGTTCACCCACTTCACAACCACCTAAGCCCCCATCCAAGAAAACCATAAAGTTACTCGCAACCAGCCCATACAATACAACCAAACCACTCCTACCAACACAAAACAGGGCCAGAAAAAGCATCAATGGAATTTTTAGATTTAAAAATATTTAACACACTCTATGGTTTCAATTCTATTTGGGTTTAACTAGTGTTATCATAGAAAATGATTGATCCTAGTTCTTTCAATTTATTTAGTCGACTATATGTAATTAACCAATTTTCTTTACATAGTATATGTTCAACAATAACCAAAACACAAGCCATGATTATTGGGCACACATAGACCACCAACTTCAATTATTTTTAAAAGCCTCATGGATTTTCAATTCATAGAAACAATAATAACAAAAAAAACCACAAACATCATTTCCATCTTCCCCATGTCATTTATGATCATCACATCCCTGTCTTTATTAACCTTGATTATCATCTTCATTATGGATTATTATTATTAACGGGGGTTCTACCATAATCTCAAACGAAAACACAAATACACCAACCCTACTAGATACAAAAATAAAAATAAATGAGGGATGAATCCTACCTCAATCAACAAAAGATCACAACTCTTCTTTTCGCTAGAACATATATGCTCAAACAATAGAACATCGAGGAATCACGATCCAAGGCCACACCAAAGGGAAAGAACTATCAGGGAAGAAGGGATCCAAGATTCTAACACCATGAAGGAATATAAAGAAACAATAAGAGAAATATCGACTCAGATCCAATATTTAATGAAGAAGGAAATAGATTTTGAGATTCCCTCGAAAAAAGAATCTTGATCAAGACCGAGTTCTGAGTATTAATAGACCACCAATCATTACATAATTTTTAAATACTATTTTCTTGGGTTGGGAACGGTTCAAAATAGCTGAATTTTGAGTTAAAATTAAATTTTGGTCAAAAATTTTGTTAAAAAACAAAAAATGGGAAAATCCAGAGTTTTGAGAAAATTTAGAAAAGGGGTCAGAGATGCCACCATACATTGCCACCGTCATGGTGTGTCCGTTTCAGTGCATCTGTGAGGTGTGGCCAATTTGGAATTTGGGTAGTTTTTTTTGAAAAACTAGAAAGACTCTTTGAAAAACCCTTTTCCACTCCTAGAACAACTCAACCACTAGAAAACTCTCAAAGGAATAGATCGGAGAGGTTCGAGACATAACAATATGTCCTAAATAGATCATTTGACTAATGACTATCCCCACAGTCCAACACGTATTCTTTCTAGTGTCCTTTGTCCTCACCCGCACTCACCCATGAAAACTTCCTACAATATCACCAATCATGATCACTATTCCAGGAACAGAACACTTAACTGTGGATTTCTATCCAGGAAGGCTTTTAAAAATAAAGGTGCACATTGTTGACATGAGTCTTATCATTTATACATTTATCCCTTCATCATTCTGGGGTGTTAAAGTTCATAAATAATTAGTGTTGTAGAATTTTCATGAGCTCCATGTTATATCAAGAAATATTAATTACCTTAAAGCTGATATACAAAAACATTCCACGATGGTTATATTGTTTCTAAATTTAATCATATGTGGAATGAATTTGGTAACTCACTCATTAAAATGTGTGGGGGTATTTCAGTGAAAAAATTTAAAATGCATCAATGCATTTAATATGAATCCATGTTGAGAGATATTTGCATGACTTCTCAATTTAATATTATGGTTAATATCATTGAGGGAAATGAACTACAAGAATCATTCATACAAAAATATAAAATTCTATAATAAAGTCAATACCTAAAAAAAAGAAAAGAAAATTATTTTTTTATGGAAAAAATGAATTTTGTATGTGAATGATGCTATCAAATAAAGTTAATAATACCGCAACAAATATTATAAATAAAGAAAATCCAGTTTCAATGATATCAAAAGTCAATAAAGCTTTGATGAAGATGGGGTATTGTTTTGATTATAATGTAATGATGTAAGTGTACAAGGATAGTTCAATGTCTAAATATTTTATTACTGTATTATCATAAAGGTTGAATACCTTTAAAAAATGCACACATCAATGTAAGTAGTCAAGGAAATGTGGAACTAGACATTACTTCAAGGAATAATTTGACTCTTCTTGATGTGTTGTATGTACACATGATTGGAAATAGTTTTTTATCTATTGATATTTTATTTGAGAAGGGATTTTTATTTTCATTCAAATCTAACAAGGTTATCTTTCCGAATAGGGTCTTGTTTGTGGGGAAAGGGTACTAAAATGATGGAATGTATCATATTTATATTAATAATATTATTGAATCATATACATATTTGATTGAGTACTGTAATTTATTTCTTTATTGTTTGGAATAAGAGAATTATAATTTAGTAAATATAATAAATAAGTTAAATAAAAATAAAATTGGTTTTTTTTCAATAAATTCAAATAATGTGTAGAATAAAAATAGTTAAAAACCATTTTGAATTATTTATGGAAAATATGATAAATTAGAAATTGGGAATTACAATATTATTGAATAAAATGGTTTTGTAACTCTTGGATGAAAATGCAATTTTATTTCTTTTCTTCATATCTTCTGTAGAAATTTACATATATATATTCTTTGAATAAATTTGGAAGTGCTTAATATCTTAAAAAATAAAAAACTAATTTTGAAAAACTATAGAACACAGTGATTAATATATTATGCTCGGACAGAGGTGGTGACTAATTTATGAATTTATCTAATGAGTTCTCTAAATAAAATAGTATAATTTATTTTCTCATTTTCACCAATCATATTTATATATGAGTAAATTAAAATTTAAAATTGATATATATGAAATTTACAAAACAATGGGATTCAAATAATATATATATATATATATAATAATATTTAGTTAATACTATATATGTTCCATAAATAATATTTATATGCCATATATTTAGTGAAGAATGTCGAAGAAAAATAATAAATAATTACTATTATTTAAAAAATATTGATTAATTAATATTAATAGACATTTAAAAATATTTTTATTTTACATTTTGACATATGTATCAAATAATAATTATTTATTTATTAATTATAAATATTGATTAAATATGTTACACATAATATATCAAAAAATATTTTCCCATGTGTATATATATGAAATTAATTCAATTTTATAGAGATAATCACACTGAAATAATAAATTCATAATGTTATCGATTTAGATTTTTATTTTTTAATAATTTATATCTACTATATTATATTTTTAAATGTTAAATATTATTCATTTTTTTATTTTATATTTAATATATACTATTTATTGATTTTTAATTAATATATATATATATATATATAATTTATTCATTTTTATTAATATTAATTTTATTATTCAATTTTAAACATTTTTGTAATTTTTATATATTTCATAATTATTTGTTTCATATTTTACTAATTTTATTCAATTTTAACATTTATTTATATTAGTTCAATGACATTTAATTATTTTATTATTGGATCATTTTATATAATTAATATATGAATTCATTTTTATTTTAACTTATATTCATTTTATTTTTTATAAATTTATATAATTAAATAGTTATATTCCATTTTCTCAAATTTATTTCTATATATTCAGCCTTTAATTAAATTTCAACTATCTTGAGCATTCGTTCGATTAATATAACTTCTTCAATAATAATGTTATGAGATTTTTTGTTTCTTCGTAATTTATTCATTTTAAATATTTCGACATTTAATATTTCATTTAATATAGTAATTTCTAATATTTTTATATATAATTAATATTTAATATACTTAATAGTTATAGCATTGAAATATATTGATATATTCATATATCAATATATATATTATTTACTTAAATATGAGTAATATATTACAAAATTTGTATTTTCATTAAATAATCATATATTTAGTGAATGATGGATTATAATTAAAAGACAATATTAATTAAGAATCACGAATAGTCTCTATCGAGTAATGGATATTTAACAAAATGTCATATATATTTTCAATTTAACATATATCAATTATGAATGACATTAATATCACACACACATATATGTAATAAATGCTAATTTATAAAGAAACACGTACACAAACATATAATATTGACACAATTAATTCAATTTTTAATATTCATTATAGATAATTTTTTTCTAACATAAATTATTTATTTAAAATATATTATTTTTTAATCTATAATATTTATTCAATTTTGATATATTTTTTAAAATATACTATTTATTACTTTTTATTATTTTTCCAAATTTATTTATTTTTAATAATATGTATTCATTATTAATCATAATTATTTTTCTAATATTATTGTCATATATTAATTTTTAATTTTCCTTTCTTTAATATTTTTGTAGTTTTTCCATTTTTTATATTTATTTATACATGTTTATTTGTAAAAATCTATTTTTTTAGTATGGTTTTAGATTATATAATTAATACAAATTCATTATCATTTTAACGTATATTAATTTTTAATTTTTTGTAACATTTATAAATAACAACAATTATTCATTTTTTTAATTTATTTAATTTTATTAATAATTATTTCATTAATAAAGTTGTGCATATTTTTAAAATTAATTCATTTATAAATTTTATTTGTATAAATTGTTTTGTAATTTTACTCATTTTTATTATTATTTTATACATAATGAATGATTAAAATTTAATTTTATTATATAATTAAAAATTTCAAAGATTAATATATATATATATTCATTTTAATTTTATGTAACCATTTTTAGTTTTTTATGGTTTTATATAACTAATAAATCTTATTCATTCTTTTAATATATTTTTTGATCTTATAATTTTTAGTAAAATTTCAGTCATTTTTAATGTTCATTCATTCAATATTATTTATTCCTTAATAATGACATATTCTTTTATTTTTTTTATAATCTATTCATTTTTAGTATGTATTCATTTAATATTTTTTTAATTTATTCATTTCATATATTTTTTATACATAATTATTCATCAACATATTTAATATTTGTAATAGGGAAATATATTCATGTTAATATATATATATATTTATCATCATATTGTAACACCCCAAGATTTCATAGTGTGTTATTTCTTCAAAATAATTCAATAACTTGCACTACACGCAACACCGAGTTCAAGCGCACCATGACTTACCAAACAAGCCGTTCAAAAGAGGTTATGAATAGTATTAACTAAATTTTAAACTTTATATAATCCTTATAATTTTAGAATCAATATTATGAGTTTCTTAGTCATAATACAAGAACAGATTCATTTTCAGTATTGCACTTTTATCAACTTTTAATAGTGAAATCCTTTTCAATAAAATATTTTAAACTTTTTGACTAAATGGGGACATCAAAAAATTTAAAATGAAACATCCCAAGCTTCCACGGTACGCTTTCCTTTGAATACAACAGTAGCGTGTGTTGTACGCAACTTCGAGTTTTAACACACACCACAACCGATCAAACTAGCCGTTATGAATAGTAATAGCTAAATTTTGAAATTATATATATTTTATATTTTAAAATGGAATTCGTTTTTGGATTCGGAATATCGAATTTAGCCTAAGGTGAAATTTTGGTACTTTTCAGATAACTTTCATATTTTGATGAATAGTGAAAATTACTAAATTTTAATTAAAAACAACTTTATTAATCAAAATAATTAATAGTGATAAATTTTGAAATTGAGTGGTTTTAAAGTATATTTAGAATACATTTACCATTTAATATAATGTTGGTCATTGGACATAATTTTACAATTAAACCGAACATAAACAATTGTCAATCTTTTGATAGTTATTATCTCTTAAAAACACGCTTTTTGTTTTGACAGCGGGAATTAATTTTAAATTAATTTCTGCCACTTCTGTGTTTTGAATTTAGAAAAATGGATTCCATATTTGGAATCAAGATTTCCAAATTGTGTAAATAGGTAACTTTTATTTTTAGACATTTTGAATAATTATTGTGGTAAATATTTTATTTACCATGGTTAAGGGTAAATCTGGTAAATAAGGGTTAAACAAATAATATTATAATAATACTAAATTACCCTAAAACGTGTCCTAAACTTATTGTATGATACATTTTCGACCAGAGGCATCTTTGGGTCGATTTGGGGACCCCATGGTGCCACTTGTAGGTGATAGGGACACTTTATTTTAATTAAGTTAAATGAATACAAAATTGACACAAGCATATATCGTTTAGAAAAACAATTATTACATAAGGTTATATATGTTGGATTTTAGATTATAAATATTCATTAGAAAGATAAAACTATTTCCTACATAATGATATTTTATTTATAATTTTTAGACATTAAATAATTTATTTTATTTATGACACAATGATGATGCATTAATTACTAAAATAGTGAGAAATTAAAATAATTGATATTATAAATACCCAAATAAATATAATATGAAATTTTTAATGAATTAAAATAATTTTATAGGATACTATGATATATGATTATTTATTTAATTGACCTTTTTCGAAGTAATCAATCTGTTATGAGTTTCAAAAAAATCAACTATTGAATAGTGTCAAAATTGACATAAAAGAGTTCTAAAAACAAATATTATATCATTAATTGATATTAAATTCCTAAAAATCTACGGTTCGGCCAAAATACATATATCATGATAGCTTCATCATTAATGGACCACTTTGGGGTCTCTTGTATGTATATAGTATGTTTATTAACCATATTATATAAAAATACAAAGAGACATTGTAAAAGTGAAACTAATTAACTTAGAGTTAATACTTAAAGATAAGGTTAATATAAGTACCCAAACCTGTCTCAATTCTATTGGTTGAGTTGTTTTCTACCCATACCCACATTAAACTTTTAATAGTCAACTTTGGAGCCATTATAAATCGAATATGAATTTATTATAAATTAATATTTCTAGCTTTTCCAAAGGTGCCCCTCACCCCTCTTATAAAAGGGCACTCCTCCTTCTCATTTCTTCACACCATCAAAGCCTTTTGGTTCGGCCAAACTCTGACCAAATACTCTCCCAAATTCCCCCACTACAACCTAGAGGCCTTAGTTTGATTAGAAAGCCAACCTAAGGATCCCTTTTGATCAAATCAAAAGGAAGAAACCGAAGAAGAGGTAATGATTTCACCACCCTTTTCCAAGTTCATTTTTTCTTCCACTTCTTCTTCCTTTGTTGTTACCATTATAAAATAATAACTCCAGTATCATATATATACTGTGATGTTATTATAAAAATGGTACAACCATATTCATTTTTCTACCCACCCTTTGAATAACATGTCACCATAAGTGCGTACGTACGGCTTACCGTCTCCACGTCGTGGTGTAATTGTTATTCAATATAATATTATTTGGAAGGGTATAATAATGATGTGTAACTAATGTAAATAATAAATATAACATGTTAATGATTCTGTATATATTATATACCATCCAGTTATATATTATTTTAATATCAAAAGAATGATACTGTCGCTCGTGCGTACTTACGGACTACCGTCTCCACGAACGCGATGAGATTCATTCTCCATCGTAACCATTAAAGTATAATTATCATTTTATGATTTAAAAATGATGTTTAAGGACTTGATATCATTCTGGATATGAATAATATACAACCTATCCTTTACAAACATGTCTTACGTAACAAAACATATAAAAGAAAACAAGTAAGTTAGCACCCAAAACAACGATAATACTAAGATATTATTATCAAATCAATACTAAAAGATCATATATGATATCATATTAATGTATATGATTCTTGTATAATTTAATAACAATTATTTCACCATTATACAGGAGGTTAAACTACCCCAACAAAGGAAAAGTACAAGGTAAGGGTTATTTCACAATCTCTTCATTATCTGAGGTTGTTTATACGTAATAATCTACTGGGATCTCTTTATCATCCACATCCATGTTTCTTAAAAATGTATTTCAAAACATTTTTACTATTTCCAAGAATATGGGTTAAAGTCATTTATACCCTTGTTTAACTTTTTATAAGAGGTTTATAAAGGAATCTTTCCATCGTTTTCAAAACAAGGTCCTTTTTAACCTTTTCGACACAATTAAGGTAAGAATGTTTTTTTAACTTATATGGTGGGTGCAGTTATTTTTCGCCGTTATGAAATCTTCAAAGCTTTCCTTACAAGCTTATAAGAATATTTTCAAATAAAATGTTTTATTTTATATGGCTCATAAATGATTTCAAAAATAGAAAGAGATATTTCTCTAAAAAGTGTTTTGATTTCATCTATGTCAACATCCTTTGATGGATTTTACGCTTATTTGAAGTTGATTTATTATGATACAAAACTTCTATATTGTATTGAAGGTTTTGTGATATGTTTGACTGTGGATGTGCTATTTTTATACCATTCATAGTTTATGGTGAAATTATTGACATTTCATATGCTAGTTTTAATATGAATGTTTATGTTATGTTTAAACCTTTTCATATGGGAATGCATTGGACTTAATATGTGACGGGTGGAGCCCGCTATAGCTCCTAGATGCATCGGTAGGTCTCATGAGACAAACTAGTGTCTTGGCACAAGGCCTTGACAAAATCTTATTTGTAGTCTTGGCACGAGGCCTTGGCTATGTGGTTATGATAGTCTGGCATTATGCATTCCAATATTATGAAAGTGGTTAGTGATTTTGCATGTGATTATTCGATTAGTAGAATATCCATGTGAATAAGTAAATGACATTATTTAATTTTATTTATCCCATACCATGTTAACAGTTCAAGTTTGAAAGGCTTTTGTTTTAGTTATACATTGCCTTAAATGTTTAATCTTATTTATGAAAGTTTCTGGTAAATTGTTATCCTTACTGGGCATTTGAGATCACCCCTTTTCTATGTTTTATTTTTCCCAGGAAGTGAAGATGTAAATTATGAATGACCTGCAGGGATATTATGTGGGGATATGAGTGTGGATTATGGAGACAATATGTTGTTGCAGTAGTTTTTCATTTTATGATGTAATGTAAGACTTATGAACATATCTAGTGTTTCCAAGGCTACTAAACCAATCGGTCTTTCGAGATTTGATCTTTCTTGTGATCATGCCAATGTTATGTAATAATGCACCGACTCTGGGTAACTAGGGTCGGGGCGTTACAGTTGGTATCAGAGGAAGTTTAGTACAAACCTTGGAAGCTAGATTTAGATAAACTCTGATTAGAGCACGTACACCTAAGATGAACTTTGAGGATTTGTATAGAAGAACTTCCTAGAATTTTGGTATTGTAGAGATTTTGTGAGTTTTTCGAGAAATACATCCCTGTCTGGATACGAGCAGGTAGAGGCGGCTCTGGCACAGATGTACCTAGGGGTAAAACCCGAAAACACCGCTTTGATCTAGACTCGAACGGGAACTGGTGCACGACAACGGGACTTGCTGCACTCTTTGTTACGACACTCCCGGGGGATATTCTTAGGATAACTCTCATTTTATTTACAAATAATTATGAAGGGTTTATGAGTATATACTTACTCAAAGAAAACATTCTTATGATTATGGATTATATCCATAAATAGTTCAATTTATGTTAAGTTTTTTATAAGTATGGGATTATGTATTTTGATTCATAAACTGATCTAGTTTATCCCATTGTTTAGAAATGGCACCCAGTAGAAGGAATGAGAACTCCAGAAATGAACATGATCCAAAGAGAAGGAAGGATCATATCTTTCATGGTCTTAAGCTAGAATTTATGAGAGAAATAGTCTCCCATGGATTATCATCATATGAAGAAATAATATCATGTTTTGATAAGATAAGTAAAGAGAGTTTACTGAGTCCTATGGCTTTGAAGGGAAGCAAGAGAAGAAAAGGATGGAAGAGAGAAAGATGGATAAAGGGAAGAGGGAAAAAAATAATTTTCCCATATGTGGTAACTGTGGAAAGAAACACCCTGGAACTTGCCTGAAAGGAATGAGAGTTTTTTATAAGTGTGGAGGAAAAGGGCACAAAGTATGTGACTGCAAGGGTAAGAAAATGGTTTCAAATGTACAATGCTTCATTTGTAAGGAGTTTGGACACTACGCAAACCTATGTCCCAGTCATTAGACTATGCCGCAAACGATGCTATTGGATAATAATCAAGTTATGATACTACCACAGATGAAGAGGAATGATTAGAGTTCTTTTGTTGATTATGTCAATTGAGTGTTGTATCAACAATGTACTTGTTATAATAATTATGGAGTATATAAGGATTGTACTGCAGTACTATTTCATTAAGGACTTGAGATTATGTGGAACAAAGAAAAGTGACTCAATAACAGGATAAATTTTTGGAAAATATATGGTTGAGAGAATGATAAACCATAATATAGTTCTGATACCGAGGTAGTGATTTTGGAATAATACATGATTGTTTTGGATAAATTATATTGGACATTATTGACTACCTTGGAACTGATTAATGATTTGTATATTCCATCATTGTTGGGGTTTAAAACATTTTTGGATTAATGAAGTATATCCAGCATTCTATATGGAATAAGGGAGCATGAATGTAATCAATAAGGAATATGGTAATTCAGGATGTTTCAGTGTATTAAAAGAATACATGATGAAGGTATTCATATGCTATTACGGGGTAAAAAGGATCTAAATTATGTTTACCTTCCTTATAAATGTTGGACTGTGAGTTTAGACAGAAGTATTTTGGATAGTTCTAGTTTGGATTATTTTGGATTTCCATAAAAGGACAACCCGGAGGTCGGGCGGCAACCCGTCGCGTCCGGCAAGGCTGCGAGACTTAAACCCGCAACCGAAGGGCGACAAGGGTGTATCACCTACCACTGGCCCACGAGATGTCCTGGATTAAATAATGTAGTTTTTATTAAAAGATCTTGTAGATTAATTATAAATTCTTTTATTTTGGAACCCTATACGAATAGTGTAAATAGAATTTTTTACGTTCTATTATCTTTTAGAGTGAAAGATGAGTTTGTGGTAGAAATTTATTAATGGATAAAACTCTAATTATAAAGTAAGTATATCTCCTTATGATCTTAGCCAATCTCATATAGAAATTCCTCAACATTAAGAAAAGGAACTTAGAACAAAAATGTTGTCCTAGATGGTACCTTAAATCATCACAAATTTATGGATTTGGGATTGTTGTCCTTTTCATAGCCATGTTCTCTACCACTCTCCATCAGATAATTGATGGTTAGATTTCTCTTCCATATCCATATTTTCCTACATGGAACCCTAGTATGTGTTATTTTCGGTAATCTTCATACTTTCCACTCTTTATTTTAAATAGAGGCCTCATTAATTCATTTTTTGATGTGGGATTTCAACTACGATATTTTGAAACGTCAAAAATGTGTTATCCCAATACCCTATGTTTTGTTGAACTGATGGTATTTCAAATCATCATAGATTGATGAGTTTAAGGACCTCAATTTTATACTTGTTTGTGATTGATGACCTCAATCACTACCTATAAATATTTACGTTTTTCCTCCAATTATATGTCTCTAATTGCCACCAATGTTCTCCTAATATAAATCATAATTTGGTGGTGACCCTTTCATTTCTCTTTTCCTCATATTAAGACTAAATTTTAGTAACTCAATTTCCGATGTGGGTTTTCCCACAAATATATTTTCTATTTTCAACCTTCTATTTTCGAAGAACAATTTCAAATTGCGAGGACGCAATTTATTGAAGGAGGGGAGAATGTAACACCCCAAGATTTCATAGTGTGTTATTTCTTCAAAATAATTCAATAACTTGCACTACACGCAACACCGAGTTCAAGCGCACCATGACTTACCAAACAAGCCGTTCAAAAGAGGTTATCAATAGTATTAACTAAATTTTAAACTTTATATAATCCTTATAATTTTAGAATCCATATTATGAGTTTCTTAGTCATAATGCAAGAACAGATTCATTTTCAGTATTGCACTTTTATCAACTTTTAATAGTGAAAACTTTTTAAATACAATAATTTAAACTTTTTGACTAAATGGGGACATCAAAAAATTTAAAATGAAACATCCCAAGCTTCCACGGTACGCTTTCCATTGAAGAAAACAGTAGCGTGTGTTGTACGCAACTTCGAGTTTTAACACACACCACAACCGATCAAACTAGCCGTTATGAATAGTAATACCTAAATTTTGAAATGATATATATTTTATATTTTAAAATGGACTTCATTTTTGGATTCAGAATATCGAATTTAGGCTAAGGTGAAATTTTGGTACTTTTCGGATAACTTTCATATTTTGATGAATAGTGAAAATTACTAAATTTTAATTAAAAACAACTTTTTTAATCAAAATAATTAATAGTGATAAATTGTGAATTTGAGTGGTTTTAAAGTATATTTAGAATATATTTACCATTTAATATAATGTTGGTCATTGGACATAATTTTACAATTAAACCGAACATAAACAAGTGTCAATCTTTTGATAGTTATTATCTCTTAAAAACACGCTTTTTGTTTTGACAGCGGAAATTAATTTTAAATTAATTTCTGCCACTTCTGTGTTTTGAATTTAGAAAAATGGATTCCATATTTGGAATCAGGATTTCCAAATTTTGTAAATAGGTAACTTTTATTTTTAGACATTTTGAATAATTACTGTGGTAAATATTTTATTTACCATGGTTAAGGGTAAATCTGGTAAATAAGGGTTAAAATAATAATATTGTAATAATACTAAATTACCCTAAAACGTGTCCTAGACTTATTGGATGATACAGGTTCGACCATAGGCAAATTTGGGTCGATTTGGGGACCCCATGGTGCCATTTGTAGGTGATAGGGACACTTTATTTTAATTAAGTTAAATGAATACAAAAATGACACAAGCATATATCTTTTAGAAAAAAAATTATTACATAAGGTTATATATGTTGGATTTTAGATTATAAATATTCTTTAGAAATATAAAACGATTTCAACATAATCATATTTTATTTATAATTTTTAGACATTAAATAATTTATTTTATTTATGACACAATGATGATGCAGTAATTACAAAAATAGTGAGGAATTAAAATAATTGATATTATAAATACCCAAATAAATATAATATGAAAATTTTAATTAATTAAACTAATTTTATAGAATATTATGATATATTAGGATTGATTTAATTTACTTTTTTTGAAGTAATCAATCTGTTATGAGTTTCAAAAAAATCAACTATTGAATAGTGTCAAAATTGACATAAAAGAGTTCTTAAAACAAATATTATATCATTAATTGATATTAAATTCCTAAAAATCTATGGTTCGGCCAAGAAACTTATATCATTATAGGCTCATCATTAATGGACCACTTGGGGGTCTCTTGGATGTATATAGTAAGTTTATTAACCATATTATATAAAAATACAAAGAGACATTGTAAAAGTGAAACTAATTAACTTAGAGTTAATACTTAAAGATAAGGTTAATATAAGTACCCAAACCTGTCTAAATTCTATTGGTTGAGTTGTTTTCGACCCATACCCACTTTAACCTTTGAATATTCAACTTTGGAGCCATTAGAAATCGAATATGAATTTATTATAAATTAATATTTCTAGTTTTTCAAAGGTGCCCCTCACCCCTCTTATAAAAGGGCACTCCTCCTTCTCATTTATTCACACCATAAAAGCCTTTTGGTTCAGCCAAAATCTACCCAAATACTCTACCAACTCCCCTCACTACAACCTAGAGGCCTTAGTTTGATCAGAAAGCCAACCTAATGATCCATTTTGATCAAATCAAAAGGAAGAAACCGAAGAAGAGGTAATGATTTCACCACCCTTTTCCAAGTTCATTTCTTCTTCCACTTCTTCTTCCTTTGTTGTTACCATTATAAAATAATAACTCCAGTATCATATATATACTGTGATGTTATTATAAAAATGGTACAACCATATTCATTGTTCTACCCACCCTTTGAATAACATGTCACCATACGTGCGTACGTACGACTTACCGTCTCCACGTCGTGGTGTAATTGTTATTCAATATAATATTTTTTGGATGGGTATAATAATGATGTGTAACTCATTTAAATAATAAATATAACATGTTAATGATTCTGTATATATTATATACCATCCAGTTATATATTATTTTAATATCAAAAGAATGATACTGTCGCTCGTGCGTACGTACGGACTACCGTCTCCACGAACGCGATGAGATTCCTTCTCCATTGTAACCATTAAAGTATAATTATCATTTGATGATTTAAAAATGACGTTTAAGGACTTGATATCATTCTGGATATGAATAATATACAACCTATCCTTTACAAACTTGTCTTACGTAACAAAACATATAAAATAAAACAAGTAAGTTAGCACCCGAAACAACGATAATACTAAGATATTATTATCAAATCAATATTAAAGGATCATATATGATATCATATTAATGTATATTATTCTTGTATAATTTAATAACAATTATTTCACCATTATACAGGAGGTTAAACTACCCCAACAAAGGAAAAGTACAAGGTAAGGGTTATTTCACAATATCTTCATTATCTGAGGTTGTTTATACGTAATAATCTACGGGGATCTCTTTATCATCCACATCCATGTTTCTTAAAAATGTATTTCAAAACATTTATACTATTTACAAGAATATGGGTTAAAGTCATTTATACCCTTGTTTGTCTTTTTATAAGAGGTTTATAAAGGAATCTTTCCGTCGTTTTCAAAACAAGGTCCTTTTTAACCTTTTCGACACAATTAAGGTAAGAATGTTTTTTTTAACTTATACGGCGGGTGCGGTTATTTTCCGCCGTTATGAAATCTTCAAAGCTTTCCTTACAAGCTTATAAGAATATTTTCAAATAAAATGTTTTATTTTATATGGCTCATAAATGATTTCAAAAATAGAAAGAGATATTTCTCTAAAAAGTGTTTTGATTTCATCTATGTCAACATCCTTTGATGGATTTTACGCTTATTTGAAGTTGATTTATTATGATACAAAACTTCTATATTGTATTGAAGGTTTTGTGATATGTTTGACTGTGGATGTGCTATTTTTATACCATTCATAGTTTATGGTGAAATTATTGACATTTCGTATGCTAGTTTTAATACGAATGTTTATGTTATGTTTAAACCTTTTCATATGGGAATGCATTGGACTTAATATGTGATGGGTGGAGCCCGCTATAGCTCCTCGATGCATCGGTAGGTCTCATGAGACAAACTAGTGTCTTGGCACAAGGCCTTGACAAAATCTTATTTGTAGTCTTGGCACGAGGCCTTGGCTATGTGGTTATGATAGTCTGGCATTATGCATTCCAACATTATGAAAGTGGTTAGTGATTTTGCATGTGATTATTCGATTAGTAGAATATCCATGTGAATAAGTAAATGGCATTATTTAATTTTATTTAGGCCATACCATGTTAACAGTTCAAGTTTGAAAGGCTTTTGTTTTAGTTATACATTGCCTTAAATGTTTAATCTTATTTATGAAAGTTTCCGGTAAATTGTTATCCTTACTGGGCATTTGAGCTCACCCCTTTTCTATGTTTTATTTTTCCCAGGAAGTGAAGAAGTAAATTATGAATGACCTGCAGGGATATTATGTGGGGATATGAGTGTGGATTATGGAGACAATATGTTGTTGTAGTAGTTTTTCATTTTATGATGTAATGTAAGAATTATGAACATATCTATTGTTTCCAAGGCTACTAAACCAATCGGTCTTTCGAGATTTGATCTTTCTTGTGATCATGCCAATGATATGTAATAATGCACCGACTCTGGGTAACTAGGGTCGGGGCATTACAGTTGGTATCTGAGGAAGTTTAGTACAAACCTTGGAAGCTAGATTTAGATAAACTCTGATTAGAGCACGTACACCTAAGATGAACTTTGAGGATTTGTATAGAAGAACTTCCTAGAATTTTGGTATTGTAGAGATTTTGAGAGTTTTCCGAGAAATACATCCCTGTCTGGATATGAGCAGGTAGAGGCGGCTCTGGCACAAATGTACCTAGGGGTAAAACCCGAAAACACCGCTTTGAGCTAGACTCGAACGGGAACTGGTGCACGACAACGGTCCTTGCTGCACTCTTGGTTACGACACTCCCAGGGGATATGCTTAGGATAACTCTCATTTTATTTACAAATAATTATGAAGGGTTTATGAGTATATAATTACTCAAAGAAAACATTCTTATGATTATGGATTATATCCATAAATAGTTCAATTTATGTTAAGTGTTTTATAAGTATGGGATTATGTATTTTGATTCATAAACTGATCTAGTTTATGCCATTGTTTAGAAATGGCGCCCAGTAGAAGGAATGAGAACTCCAGAAATGAACATGATCCAAAGAGAAGGAAGGATCATATCTTTCATGGTCTTAAGCTAGAATTTATAAGAGAAATAGTCTCCCATGTATTATCATCATATGAAGAAATAATATCATGTGTTGATAAGATAAGTAAAGAGAGTTTACTGAGTCCTATGGCTTTGAAGGGAAGCAAGAGAAGAAAAGGATGGAAGAGAGAAAGATGGATAAAGGGAAGAGGGGAAAAAATAATTTTCCCATATGTGGTAACTGTGGAAAGAAACACCCTGGAACTTGCCTGAAAGGAATGGGAGTTTGTTATAAGTGTGGAGGAAAAGGGCACAAAGTATGTGACTGCAAGGGTAAGAAAATGGTTTCAAATGTACAATGCTTAATTTGCAAGGAGTTTGGACACTACGCGAACCTATGTCCCAGTCATCAGACTATACCACAAATGATGCTATTGGATAATAATCAAGTTATGATACTACCACAGATGAAGAGGAATGATTAGAGTTCTTTTGTTGATTATGTCAATTGAGTGTTGTATCAACAATGTACTTGTTATAATACTTATGGAGTATATAAGGATTGTAATGCAGTACTATTTCATTAAGGACTTGAGATTATGTGGAACAAAGAAAAGTGACTCAATAACAGGATAAATTTTTGGAAAATATATGGTTGAGAGAATGATAAACCATAATATAGTTCTGATACCGAGGTAGTGATTTTGGAATAATACATGATTGTTTTGGATAAATTATATTGGACATTTTTGACTACCTTGGAACTGATTAATGATTTGTATATTCCATCATTGTTGGGGTTTAAAACATTTTTGGATTAATGAAGTATATCCAGCATTCTATATGGAATAAGGGAGAATGAATGTAATCAATAAGGAATATGGTAATTCAGGATGTTTCAGTGTATTAAAAGAATACATGATGAAGGTATTCATATGCTATTACAGGGTAAAAAGGATCTACATTATGTTTACCTTCCTTATAAATGTTGGACTGTGAGTTTAGACAGAAGTATTTTGGATATTTCTAGTTTGGATTATTTTGGATTGCCATAAAAGGACAACCTGGAGGTCGGGCGGCAACCCGTCGCGTCTGGCAAGGCTGTGAGACATGAACCCGCAACCGAAGGGCGACAAGGGTGTATCACCTACCACTGGCCCACGAGATGTCCTGGATTAAATAATGTAGTTTTTATTAAAAGATCTTGTAGATGAATTATAAATTCTTTTATTTTGGAACCCTATACGAATAGTGTAAATAGAATTTTTTACGTTCTATTATCTTTTAGAGTGAAAGATGAGTTTGTGGTAGAAATTTATTAATGGATAAAACTCTAATTATAAAGTAAGTATATCTCCTTATGATCTTAGCCAACCTCATAAAGAAATTCCTCAACATTAAGAAAAGGAACTTAGAACAAAAATGTTGTCCTAGATGGTACCTTAAATCATCACAAATTTATGGCTTTGGGATTGTTGGCCTTTTCATAGCCATGTTCTCTACCACTCTCCATCAGATAATTGATGGTTAGATTTTTCTTCCATATCCATATTTTCCTACATGGAACCCTAGTATGTGTTATTTTCGGTAATCTTCATACTTTCCACTCTTTATTTTAAATAGAGGCCTCATTAATTCATTTTTCGATGTGGGATTTCAACTAAGATATTTTGAAACGTCAAAAATGTGTTATCCCAATACCCTATGTTTTGTTGAACCGATGGTATTTCAAATCATCATAGATTGATGAGTTTAAGGACCTCAATTTTATACTTGTTTGTGATTGATGAACTCAATCACTACCTATAAATATTTACGTTTTCCTCCAATTATATGTCTCTAATTGCCACCAATGTTCTCCTAATCGAAATCATAATTTGGTGGTGACCCTTTCATTTCTCTTTTCCTCATATTAAGACTAAATTTTAGTAACTCAATTTCCGATGTGGGTTTTCCCACAAATATATTTTCTATTTTAAACCTTTTATTTTCAAAGAACAATTTCAAATTGCGAGGACGCAATTTATTGAAGGAGGGGAGAATGTAACACCCCAAGATTTCATAGTGTGTTATTTTTTCAAAATAATTAAATAACTTGCACTACACGCAACACCGAGTTCAAGCGCACCATGACTTACCAAACAAGCCGTTCAAAAGAGGTTATGAATAGTATTAACTAAATTTTAAACTTTATATAATCCTTATAATTTTAGAATCCATATTATGAGTTTCTTAGTCATAATGCAAGAACATATTCATTTTCAGTATTGCA
Organism: Viscum album; assembly: GCA_963277665.1. NCBI lineage: Eukaryota > Viridiplantae > Streptophyta > Magnoliopsida > Santalales > Viscaceae > Viscum > Viscum album. Next base: position 113,506,455 of record OY728135.1, read on the forward strand.
CTTTTATCAACTTTTAATAGTGAAACCTTTTTAAATACAATATTTTAATCTTTTTGACTAAATGGGGACATCAAAAAATTTAAAATGAAACATCCCAATCTTCCATGGTACACTTTCCTCTGAATAAAACAGTAGCGTATGTTGTACGCAACTTCGAGTTTTAACACACACCACAACCGATCAAACTAGCCGTTATGAATAGTAATACCTAAATTTTGAAATTATATATATTTTATATTTTAAAATGGACTTCATTTTTGGATTCGGAATATCGAATTTATCCTAAGGTGAAATTTTGGTACTTTTTGGATAGCTTTCATATTTTGATGAATAGTGAAAATTACTAAATTTTAATTAAAAACAACTTTTTTAATCAAAATAATTAATAGTGATAAATTGTGAATTTGAGTGGTTTTAAAGTATATTTAGAATATATTTACCATTTAATATAATGTTGGTCATTGGACATAATTTTACAATTAAACCGAACATAAACAAGTGTCAATCTTTTGATAGTTATTATCTCTTAAAAACACGCTTTTTGTTTTGACAACGAGAATTAATTTTAAATTAATTTCTGCCACTTCTGTGTTTTGAATTTAGAAAAATGTATTCCATATTTGGAATCAGGATGTCCAAATTTTGTAAATAGGTAACTTTTATTTTTAGACACTTTGAATAATTACTGTGGTAAATATTTTATTTACCATGGTTAAGGGTAAATCTGGTAAATAAGGGTTAAAATAATAATATTATAATAATACTAAATTACCCTAAAACGTGTCCTAGCCTTATTGGATGATACAGGTTCGACCTTAGGCATATTTGGGTCGATTTGGGGACCCCATGGTGCCACTTGTAGGTGATAGGGACACTTTATTTTAATTAAGTTAAATGAATACAAAAATGACACAAGCATATATCTTTTAGAAAAACAATTATTACATAAGGTTATATATGTTGGATTTTAGATTATAAATATTAATTAGAAAGATAAAAAGCTTTCCTACATAATGATAGTTTATTTATAATTTTTAGACATTAAATAATTTATTTTATTTATGACACAATGATGATGCAGTAATTACAAAAATAGTGAGAAATTAAAATAATTGATATTATAAATACCCAAATAAATATAATATGAAATTTTTAATGAATTAAACTAATTTTCTAGGATAATATGATATATTAGTATTGATATAATGGACTTTTTTCGAAGTAATAAATCTGTTATGAGTATCAAAAAAATTAACTATTGAATAGTGTCAAAATTGACATAAAAGAGTTCTTAAAACAAATATTATATCATTAATTGATATTAAATTCCTAAAAATCTAAGGTTCGGCCAAGAAACTTATATCATTATAGGTTCATCATTAATGGACCACTTGTGGGTATCTTGGATGTATATTGTAAGTTTATTAACCATATTATATAAAAATACAAAGAGACATTGTAAAAGTGAAACTAATTAACTTAGAGTTAATACTTAAAGATAAGGTTAATATAAGTACCCAAACCTGTATAAATTCTATTGTTTGAGTTGTTTTCGACCCATACCCACCTTAACCTTTGAATAGTCCACTTTGGAGCCATTATAAATCGAATATGAATTTATTATAAATTAATATTTCTAGCTTTTCCAAAGGTGCCCCTCACCCCTCTTATAAAAGGGCACTCCTCCTTCTCATTTCTTCACACCATCAAAGCCTTTTGGTTCGGCCAAACTCTTCCCACATACTCTCCCAGCTTCCCTCACTACAACCTAGAGGCCTTAGTTTGATCAGAAAGCCAACCTAAGGATCCCTTTTGATCAAATCAAAAGGAAGAAACCGAAGAAGAGGTAATGATTTCACCACCCTTTTCCAAGTTCATTTCTTCTTCCACTTCTTCTTCCTTTGTTGTTACCATTATAAAATAATAACTCCAGTATCATATATATACTGTGATGTTATTATAAAAATGGTACAACCATATTCATTGTTCTACCCACCCTTTGAATAACATGTCACCATACGTGCGTACGTACGGCTTACCGTCTCCACGTCGTGGTGTAATTGTTATTCAATATAATATTATTTGGATGGGTATAATAATGATGTGTAACTCATGTAAATAATAAATATAACATGTTAATGATTCTGTATATATTATATACCATCCAGTTATATATTATTTTAATATCAAAAGAATGATACTGTCGCTCGTGCGTACATACGGACTACCGTCTCCACGAACGCGATGAGATTCATTCTCCATCGTAACCATTAAAGTATAATTATCATTTGATGATTTAAAAATGATGTTTAAGGATTTGATATCATTCTGGATATGAATAATACACAACCTACATTTTACAAACATGTCTTACGTAACAAAACATATAAAAGAAAACAAGTAAGTTAGCACCCGAAACAACGATAATACTAAGATATTATTATCAAATCAATATTAAAAGATCATATATGATATAATATTAATGTATATGATTATTGTATAATTTAATAACAATTATTTCACCATTATACAGGAGGTTAAACTAACCCAACAAAGGAAAAGTACAAGGTAAGGGTTATTTCACAATCTCTTCATTATCTGAGGTTGTTTATACGTAATAATCTACTGGGATCTCTTTATCATCTACATCCATGTTTCTTAAAAATGTATTTCAAAACATTTTTACTATTACAAGATTATGGGTTAAAGTCATTTATACCCTTGTTTGACTTTTTATAAGAGGTTTATAAAGGAATCTTTCCGTCATTTTCAAAACAAGGTACTTTTTAACCTTTTCGACAGAATTAAGGTAAGAATGTTTTTTTTAACTTATACGGCGGGTGCGGTTATTTTCCGCCGTTATGAAATCTTCAAAGATTTCCTTACAAGCTTATAAGAATATTTTCAAAGAAATTTTTTTATTTTATATGGCTCATAAATGATTTCAAAAATAGAAAGAGATATTTCTCTAAAAAGTGTTTTGATTTCATCTATGTCAACATCCTTTGATGGATTTTACGCTTATTTGAAGTTGATTTATTATGATACAAAACTTCTATATTGTATTAAAGGTTTTGTGATATGTTTGACTGTGGATGTGCTATTTTTATACCATTCATAGTTTATGGTGAAATTATTGACATTTCATATGCTAGTTTTAATACGAATGTTTATGTTATGTTTAAACCTTTTCATATGGGAATGCATTGGACTTAATATGTGACGGGTGGAGCCCGCTATAGCTCCTCGATGCATCGGTAGGTCTCATGAGACAAACTAGTGTCTTGGTACAAGGCCTTGACAAAATCTTATTTGTAGTCTTGGAACGAGGCCTTGGATATGTGGTTATGATAGTCTGGCATTATGCATTCCAACATTATGAAAGTGGTTAGTGATTTTGCATGTGATTATTCGATTAGTAGAATATCCATGTGAATAAGTAAATGGCATTATTTAATTTTATTTATTCCATACCATGTTAACTGTTCAAGTTTGAAAGGCTTTTGTTTTAGTTATACATTGCCTTAAATGTTTAATCTTATTTATGAAAGTTTCCGCTAAATTGTTATCCTTACTGGGCATTTGAGCTCACCCATTTTCTATGTTTTATTTTTCCCAGGAAGTGAAGAAGTAAATTATGAATGACCTGCAAGGATATTATGTGGGGATATGAGTGTGGATTATGGAGACAATATGTTGTTGTAGTAGTTTTTCATTTTATGATGTAATGTAAGACTTATGAACATATCTAGTGTTTCCAAGGCTACTAAACCAATCGGTCTTTCGAGATTTGATCTTTCTTGTGATCATGCCAATGTTATGTAATAATGCACCGACTCTGGGTAACTAGGGTCGGGGCGTTACACATATAATGTTTCCTTAAACAAGATTTAATTACAAAATCTGTATTTACAATTAATATGTTATATCTCTTATGAAATTTGGTTTCCAATTAAATGTACATATTAATTTAAAATATTGACTCATTAGTATTTAGTAATAGACGTTACAAATTATATAGGGAAATTATTTGATTTTTCAATTTAACATATATCAAACTTGTGATATATATATAGACACACATTAAATTCTTCCACACATATACATAAATAATGAAATTTTATATAGAAACACACACACACAATATTTAAGTTATATATTTAATTTTTAATATTCATTTTAGAATTTCATTTAGTAACATAATATATATATATATATATAATATTATGTTTTGGTTGGTAAATATTATACATTGTTTTATTTATTTTTAATATATATTATTTATTACTTGCTAACATTTAATTTATAATTTATTTATGTTTAAAAATTATTTATTCTTTAATAATATTAGTAATATTTTAGTATTTTTGTAAGTTATTTGTTGTTGTAATTTATACTTTTTTATTCATTACTATTTAATGATTTAAATGTGGTACTTGTTATTTATATAAATAATTTGTATTCATTTTCATTTTCACTCCGTTTTGTTTTTAAATTTTTCAATAGTCTATATAATCAATAACACATATTCAATTTTTTAATATCTGTTCAATCTAATGAATTTTTAAAATATTTAAATTTACTAGTTTTTTATTATTCATTCATTTAATATTATTTACTCACTTATATTGTTAATTATTTTTAACCATTTTAAAATTTATTCACGATTCATCAATATGTATACATTTATATTCATTAGCATTTAAATATTTAAATATTTATTAATTTTTTAAATTTTTTATAATTATTAAAAATTATATATTTTTTAAATTTTATTAAAGTCTATTAATTTTTAATTATCCAACATCACTCATTTTTATTATTCATGCTATTATGAATATATATTCATCAATAATGTTAGTTTTTTTCCTTTTTAGGAAATTTAATCATTTTTAATATATATTCAGTTAATTTTTTTGTATTTTATTTTAAATAGTGGTTATAGGCACTTTTATAAAAGATGTGTTAAATATGGGTTTTATTAGTGTTAAAATATGAATCGCTAATAAAATCTGTCTTTATTAGTTCTTTTTTGAAAGCACCTAAAAAACCCTTCTCGATCTTATACATTTTACCCCTATAGATCCCACTTCTTCTTGTAATTCAAGATTTCATTGAAGTTGACCTCTATAACAGCTCCCCCTCACACATCTCAGATGAAGCAACCCTCTCAAAACCTAATGTATATGATTATTTATACCCCACTTAAATAGATCTAGAAATGTTTCAATGATTTTATTTTTATTTCACAATTCACTGTATCTCCTATATTCCCATATCATTGTGAATTTCCCTCTTATGATGAGTTGTATTGATCTAGTCTCCAAAATTGGATGATTCACCCAACCACTTGATTCATTCACACAGTCATTTATAAAAGGTAATCTAGTATTGTGTCCCCTATGAGATGTGGTTTTCCATTTATTTTTTTTCACAAATATCTAGAGAAATGACAACATTAAAATTATCTCATTGAATCAAATATCCTTTTTCTTTATGAGATTCCATGTTTGGTAAAAATTCACTAATAGTTGTTATGTCCCCCATATGTCCCAATTGAGGATACCTTCAATTTTTGTTCCTCCACCAGTCTAAATTTGAATGTCCATCTTTCCCTTCGGTGTGTTCTTTCCCTTGGACCCACTTTCATTCATTCCGTCCACCATTGGATTTATTTAAGTCATCATTTTTATTCTAGTTGAGTTTATTGGTCCATCCTATTGTGATAGACCCACAGTTTTATTTAAACCATGGTCCCAACTAATTGGACTCAAAACACTATTTTAATCTCCACTCATACTTCTCTTCATTCGTTAAATTAGAACCATGACTAACCATCAAAACATCCATATCTTTCTTCCATCTTGTTTATGCCTCACTCCCAACATTAGGAATTGTTTATGTTTTAAGAATTCATTAAACACCAATTAGATTATTATTTTCCTTTTATAGAAGCTTGAGAATGCTTTCCTGAGACTTCCGGTTCATTCAATATAAATTCATGTTTTTCTACAAATTTTGGGTTCTAAAGGCTAGGTGATTGGGCCTTATAAAAAAATTCATCATTTGATAAAAGATCATCAACATCGGATTCTATACACCCATTTTAGAAAACACCACCTGGTTTTCCACATGCCAAGTAATGAAATAAATAACAATCAACTGCCTTATATCCCACATAGAAATATTACTAGAACAATCATTTAATTCCATCATTTTCCCACAAAAAATCAAATCGAGAACCTATAACAAATTGAAAAAAAAATAAACCAGGAACACACTATTGGGTTTCAATTGGTTCAAATGATTATCACTTCCCTATATTACTTATAATTCAATGAACCATCAAAAAATGATGATGTTATCCCCCAATATTAAAACCAATAAATTATTATTTTTCAATTCATATCAAAGGAATTATATAAAATGTTCATAGACTTAATATGTGCTACATAAGAGGTTGTCTAATGATATCACACACCATCATACATTGTTTCAAACACCTAAACCATTCATACTTGATCTCTCTAATTCAATGATTTCTTCCATCACCAATTTCATACATTATTACTGCTACAAAAATCCTACATTATTTTATAAATTTTATATTCATGCAATATGAGGAGTGTATAAATATGACACCTTCTCATAAGAAAGAGCCTACCATTCTGATTTTAATAACTTGAAAACTTTTTTTCAGTACATATTTGGTTTATTTCTTCTATGAGTGTTGAAAGTGGGTATGAATTTTTTATTATGATAATAAACAAATTTCATATATGTTTCCATAACATTCTACTTTGATTATGAATACCCTATATGTAGTTATTTATTTGTTATAGAAAATGAATATTATTTGAATCTAATAGGGCAGATATGGATAAAAAATAGATGGATTCTAATCACATGATAAACTAGTATGCATATAGAGTTAAAGAGTACATCATGTTTTCAATATAGAATTCATATGACCCTTCTCAAATCATTTTTCCAAGATTACATTATTGTTATTCAAAAAAGATCACCCAGAAGAGTTGGGAAAATTGTTGATATGTCATGGAATAAATCAACATTATAAATGTTTTACTAAACATGTGGACAAACTGAATTTACATTCTGGTAGGGTTAATAATTTGATATAGGAATAAGTTTATATAAATAATAGTGAAAAAAATTGGATATTATAGGAAAGAAATTAGAATAGAAATTTAGGATAACATTTGTTATTTTACAATGTTGTTTGATTACTTAGATATCTATGAAAGGAGTCCATTTCATAATGGTTGTAATAAATATAGATCAATGTTAGCTATATTTATTAAATATATTTATAAATTTATCATCAAGTAGAGTGATATCACCTATACAGAAATAATTTTTCTATCAAATGATATTCTACCAGAATAAAATTAGCTTCATTATCAAACATATAATGGTAAATGAATGGTATGTTCATTGTATGATCTATCAAAAAATTACATAAAAGTCCAAATGATTGTATATGTTTTCAGAAGGACCATGAATCAGAAATAAAATTAACTATGTTTGGTTTGGAACAAAAAATGAATGATTAATAAGGTCTTTTAAATTTCGTATCGTACATTCATATCATTCTAAGGTTTAGATTCCTATATTAATTTCAAGAAACCAATAAAGAATTGACATTGAACATGGATACAAGAATTGAAGATTTCAAACTAAGTCACCTAATTTCCTCTCCTTTTTGAAATAAAATTATTATGAGTATCTGGAATTTGTAAATGAGCCAAGAAATCTCTATCTTACATTATCTAAAAATATATTCAATTCATTTGGTGTACAAAGTAGTACTCACTATACATGGATAGTTATAATGGTAAATTATAACTTTCAACCAGGATTATTCATGATGTATAAATAAATTATGTTGTCTCCACTTATATCTACACCAAAATTCCATTAATTATATTGATATAAATTTGTATCCAAAAATTGAAAATCTAATATTGATGTGGGATACATTTTTTATATTGTATGATTCACATAGATGTGAATAATTCACATTGAGGGCCATGTTTTATGGTATGATAAATAAATTCATTCTTATTGAAATTTTTCAGGCTACAACATTAATGGAATGATGGGGTGTTCCATTTGTGAAGAATACACACACTCAATTATGTTAAAATAGTCGTCAAAGGCATTGTTTTATGGAAATTGGAATTATTAACACCAATGATATAAATACCAATCATGGATGAAATAATTCAATGGAAATATATAAAAAGGAACAAAACTATACCCACTAACAAATTATTAAATTTTATAGAATGTTATCTATATTGATATTTTTTGTTAACTGTTTAAAAAAAATACTAAATCAAGTTGAAAAAAGAGTGGAATTTTCATTTAATTACCATACATGAATAGTCTGTAGGCCATAAGGATGTCACACATGTAGAAAAAAAAAATGATTGTGGTAGCATCAATAGAGTTTTAAAAAATGTTTAATAGAAAACAAAAAATAAAATTAATCATATGTTAGACTAGACTGAAATGGGGATAAGGGAATAGTTGGGATTGGTAAAGGGTGATAGGAAAAATTTTCATCCTCCAACATCTTTCACCCTATACACACAATGAAAAAAATTCAATTTTTCAACATCCATAATTGTAAATATGTTCCAAAAGGGTATTCATAAAATATATATAATGACATGTCAATGAATTATTTGACATTTTTAGGTTAAATATCACACAACTATCATGTTTTTATGTAAGATTTGAGGCATGTATCTTTATATTGAATTACGCCTAAAAATATATGATTTAAATTAACCAAAATTTTATTCTATTTTATTGCCATGTGTAGTTAAATTAGAGGCCTAATGATGTTTTTAATTTTGAATAAGGAGAATGTAATCATATTATTTAAATTAGATATGTTATTCCCACCATCATTCATTGACATAATGCTCCACCTAATGGTTCACTTGTTTATAGAGATTCATCTATGTGGTCATGTACATTACAGATGGATATACCCCATTGAATGGTATACCATGATTTTAAAAAGGAGGGGAAAGAATCAAATCCTTCTAAAATTTTGTATAGAATGGAGATATATTTTTGAATAAGTGATTAAATTCTCTACTAATTACCTATTATATGTTGATATCATATCTCTCCAAGAATATAATCACAATGGTTGACTTGCAGGGAAGGGATCTACAAAAGAAATGTTATTTTAATTACAGATACAGAGAAAAGAAAATATTACCACTATATTAAATACAACATTGTAGAGTTTTCTCCATATGTTGAGTCCCACAATGAAATTCTTAGATATTTGAATCCATCAAGAGATGAAGGAGGGATATAAAATACCCATAATGAATTCTTTATAGTATGGTTCCAAGATTATATTTATAAGGATTTACTTTATAATTCTAATTCCATTATCGAATGAATTTGATGGAATGCTAATTGATAGAATGTAAATATTATATCATACATTGGATTTGTAATTGATGGTTATATGATTTATACAAAGGAACATGATAAACATAGTATAATGGAAAAAAGTGGAGTTTCACATGTGGTGGAAGCGATGCCTATTTCTGATTCAAAGAATTTAAATCCAATTTATAAAAATATGTATTATTTTATAATCATCCAACAGATATACGAGTTGGGTTCTATAATATTTCACATGTCACTTTTCCATTGCAAATTGGATGACAATTGGAGTGTGGTCAAAGTTGATAAAGTGTGATTCACAAAGGTGAATTTAATTATAGAAGGGTAGAAGGACTAGTTTTTCATGATGGATTCACAAGGAGTGAATGTATTTTATTCCTTAGATCCAACAAACAATAATTTGTCTATATTTTAGTTGGTGACCAAAACTACTATTGGGTAAGATGAAAATTCAATTTTGGATGACACTATCATTGGGAGATCACAATAATTTCATAGAAGTCTAAATGTTGAAATTATATTTTATGTAAGGGGATACCATAAGGATTGAATTTGGACACTCGATAGAGGATAAAAATCACATTAAACATTATAGAAAAAATAGATTTCAATGAAAAGGTAAATGTTTTTTAATTCAACATACTCTTTATCAAAATATTATATATTCTCCAACAAATTTAGTCCGTCTATATAATATTTTTGACTTATCAAAAAAATAATTAATTCTCTACATGCTAATGTTACTAGTATTGAGGAAGAATACATGACTGATGCCAAAACATTGAAATTAATAGGGGATCAAAAACATTCGAATAAAAGAAATAATAAACAGAGTAGAATCATTGAGATAAGTATTAGAATCAAGTAAATAAGTAAAGGTATAAAATTTGAGTTTGGATGGAATCAATTTGTCCAATCTATTATCCCCAATAAGACAATATTAATTAGTCATATTACGGTTACAGTGAGAATTCATGTGAAAATTGATATAGAAATTTTGAACAATGTTGTGGCTACATTGAATGAAATAATTTGGGATGATATTAATGTAATTTTCTGATATACTTCTTCTTTTTTACAAAAAACATATATAACAAAACATTGACCGACTATTCATTATCCCTTATAGATTTTGTTTATTTTAGATGATTGATAAAATAAATATGTCATAATGGTAACTAGAAAATCACATAGGGGATTCTAGACACTAAATATATAAAATCATCTTAGGGATTTTGTGGGGAAATTATATCCCAACAAACAAGATATGTATGAACACATTATAATATGAGAAACATGGAAATCCATCAATAGTAACAATGATGTGGAATCATTTAAGGTGCATTTTAGTAAATAATTTTTTATTTGAAATTATTTATATTATCATGTTTGTTTCAAAAATTGGTATCTCCTAAATTTATCCATGTTTCTAGTGTTAAGCGGTCGCTTGTAGTGTAGCATGGGTTGTCGAATCCGTAGAGACCTTTGAAGAAATCAATAGAAACAAAACTTCTATAGAATATTTTTGTCTATGAAGTGTCCAACATTGGGTTGATTTTAAATGGGTATAAAGAGTACTAAAATATCTATGTGGATTCAGTTTATGAGAAAGGGTTGATCCTGTGTTATTATAAGGGATGGATTAGATGAATTTCTTTTTAGACAATTTCAATTCCCTTATCATGAGAAGGATTCATTCAATGAAATCAATAAAACCTCATCACATACTGATTTAATCCCATAATATAAACACTCTAATAACCTATACACATAGAGGACAATTTTCATGAGCACTCCTAGGTAATGTATCTTTTTAGCACATGAAAAGTGTGGTAATAAAATTTAATAAGGAATGGGAAGAGAGAAAATCATTGAATGAAAAACTCAAATAAAAGAAATGATTAAAAATTTATAGAGTGGGAAATAATATCCAATATAGCCCCTTTATACACCATTTGATCGACCCATAAGTGGGTTATCCCTTAATTCATGCTATTATATCAATGTAAGTGAGAAGTAGACTCGTGAGGGTGGAATTGAAGAAGTAAAAACTACAAAATAACGATCACTCCACCGTTGTGTGAACAATTTTACAAGAATTGGTGTGAATATGATCACACCTTGGGGAAAAAGTATCAATGTGATAAGAAGAATAATAGAATAAAAGAAAATGAAGAACTTTTTTTGAGTATTAAGGTGATTCGAACAACTTACTTTAGAATGAAGAATGTTATAAAGACAAAATAGCATAATATCATTTTCAATGAAAATAAAACACAAAGATGATCAAAAACATCACCACCACTACGTTAAATAGCTATTTTTAAGCCATATGTCAATACTACAACAGTGGAAGTCACCTAAATTATTGGTGGTGGGCCTAGGTGGGTTGAAAGTTAATTGATAGAAGACTTTTCCACCCTTGACCTGAAATGGAATCCATCTTGCATCCACCAAACAGAGGCACAAAAATGACCTTATAGATGGAAGAATTTGTGTGGAAATAGAAGACAAACATTTATATATGGATGTCCCATGATATCCTATAAATGTTCAGGCCAAATGGATTTTTAATTTTCGAGATATGGTTATAATGGTGGGATGTTTTTACAAAACTCAAAATCTGGCCCAAAATGGAATCTTCAACTTGGGCCACCTGACATTCCATTAAAACATCAGAATTAGATCTTTCCATGGTTGAATGAAATGATCCACATGTTGAATTATATCATTAGATAAATATTTATAATCATTGGTCTTGGATGTTGGCCTCTAGAGTGCTTTTATTAGGATATTTTCAAGTTCATTTGGCCCAGAATGTTGTTGGTTCAGGGCTCACTTTGTTGGTCTTCCATTTTGAATCATTGAGTACTCCAAAAGTATTAATTGTACCCGATGAAATTATAAACATGAAAATTAAATATGAAAATAAAATCAACACTATTGGGTATTTTATATTGTCATCAAAAAATGTACCATGTAATAGTTCATTTTAAGAAAGATTTGCAATCATAATGTAAAATGATGTTCAAAGTGTAAAATTCCCTAAAATGGTGGTTACGAATAATGAAGAACATGAATATTATATATATTAAAATGGAATATTATCCCTTTTCAGTGGAAAATCACACCCCCAACTTGAGTTTTTCTTGTCCTGATCAAAATATATCTCAAAAACATGAAATTAGAATTCTCTTTTCCAAAAACATTTTTATACACAATGATCACAAAAAACCCTTCTACAAAAAAATTATGAAACCCATAAAAATATTTTAATAAAATATTTTTTCATAAGCATATCCCAATCACAAGCCCATTCCTTTGTTCAAATTCATTTCTTCATTTCATCCAATTTCAATTAAGCGTGATTATATATTTTGTATCACAATAGACATGGGGGGTTCATCATAATTCAAGGGGGGAAATGATGGAAGTGCTAGGTGGAATTACATTTCAATATTAAGATGAGTACTCGATTTTTTATTTATATATTTTTTGTTTTCTTGTTTTTTCTTTCAATTTTTCCATGGAAATTGAAATTACACTCAATAGAGTCAACCCATGTAGCGAGACTTTTCCGGTGACTCCTAGGATCAAATAACATAGGGAACCAAGTGAAGCCCATATACTCAGGCGTCATCTCGAGTTAACACAATCAAAAATAAAGTCAAATTACCACAAATAGAGATAAAATTACTAACTATGGGCCTGAAAACCATGGAGTCATGATCCCCAAGTGCCGAAAGCCATGCATTAGGTCATTTCATGGCTCTATGCACAAATGTATTGTAATTTATTGAATTTTTTTGATTTTTTATTGAATACTCATATTAAAACTAAAATAATCACCAAACATATTCAATTAATTTGAGGGAACCCATGAATTCAAACTAATAACCCACTGTCCAATGGATATACATTGTGAATTTATTTTAATTTGGATGAAAGTATAAACGATTAAAAATAACATTAGAAAGACATAATTTCCGAAATATATTCTTTTGATCTTATACATGGATTAAAATCAAAATCAAGGCATGTAAAATTATTTGGTATTCAATTTCCATGTTTTCAATATGAATTATCATGTTCAAGGTTAAAGGAATTTTTCATTCCATTTACCCACATTTTTTTTATTTCACATGGATTTTTTTCTTTCTTTTCACCCACATCATAGAATAACATTGTCCCCAGTGTTTAAGGATATGAATACTTAGAAGAGGGAATAGGTAGAGGAGTAGAGTGATAAAAGGAATTTTAAATAATAAACATGGAAACAATTCACATGGTTTTGGAAGATAAAGTTCCTGATGCTCTAGATTACTCCATTGATCAATATTTTACTCGAAGAAGCCTTATCAATGTTGATAGTTTTTGTTAGTACACCTATGATTTTCCTGAAAATTCATCAATCACAGTATCCCCTGAGCCTCAAACACCAAAATAATTAGAACTCAATGGAAACCCCTCAAGGTTCACTTATCTAAAAATAAACAAAACAAAAGGAAAGGAAAAAATATACCTATTTATTTTGAAACTCCAAACATTGAGTATGTGTAGAGGTAAAGGTCAGGTTGCCTCCAAAAAAGTGAATTGTTTACTATCGTTAGCCCAACGTAAACACTAGATCTATCAATTTGTTTCTGGTTTATAGGTTTTCTCAATTAACTCCTCCTTTTTTCTTATTTATTGTATGATTTAATGAATGGTTTTAACATATGACCATTGACTTTGAAGATATGTCCACTAGTGGGTTCCTGAATCTTTACTACCTCATGGGGGTACACATGATGCACTATTTATGGACCTGACCATCTAGACCTTAACTTTACCAGGTGTAGATAAAGTTTTGAACTATACAAGAGCATGAATGTTTGTCGTTCAATGTGTTTGAATTTGATATTCCTCTATTCATAGGCTTGAACTTTAGCTTTATTGATCCCTTAATTTTCATAAGCCTCTATCCTATGATCCTAATGTTTATTAATATTGATAAACTCAAATCATATACATATATTGTGTCATTTTTCTATTATTTTCCATTAATTTACTGGATAATGCATTTGCTAAATGTCTAATCTCACAAGAAATAGGGCTGCACCTGATTCCAAGGAAGAAAGGAAGAAAGATGCAAAAATGGACACGTACACATTGTGATGGATGAGTTCACATCGTGTACTTGATGATAACAGCCTGCATCAAGTCATGAAGCCACGCCGTGAGAATACATAAAAGGCCGGAGGAATTCAAAGTTCACATCATGATTCCCTCTTTTACGTCATAATGCTAGTCAAACCTGAAGCCGAGAAAGCCGCAAGCATTCAACAGAAAAAGATAGCTATCCATGGAGTTCATATCGTGAACCTAAAGTACATAACTTGAATTTTTTCAAACATCATAAATTCGCAGAAGAACTACATGACACACTGGAGATCCTGGTCAATGTGACATGGATCATGGGTTCACGACGTGACCATCAAGTACATGTCATGACTGATTTTGCCTATATAAGCAACAACTCGACATCACATTTCATAACTTCTTTTCAGATTAGATATCTTCACTTTTAGACTCATTTAAAGATTTCCCTCTCATTTTCATCCTTTAAACTCTTAGTCCCACGTAATTATTACATTTAATCAAGATATGTGGATTCATTTTTTTTATCGCCTTCAATTCCCAAGTTGTTTCAATTCCATTTCATTCCATCAAGTGAGGTTTTATTCTTTCATAGTTATTTCATATTCTGGCATGTTTATTCAATATAGTTTATTTATCTTACTTAATATGATTTCTTTTATCTCTTTTGTTATTTTAATTACCATCATGAGTCACTACACGTCTTAAGGGTAGGGATCAAGATCTGATGTATCTACACACTTAATTAGACCTATAGCTCTAAACATGTATAACCTAGTTGAATTAGTTTTTAGGATATTTATTTCACTATCATCCATCATTTGTGTAGCTATGGACTTACCATCATCAGTCGCACTAATGACCCTATCCTAAATGAAGTGACATATGTCTATGTCCATTATCTTAACACACTTTCTTCAATAGAAGCTGAACTTAATACATCTAGGATAGTGGCTAGCCTCCTGACCATGGAATAGTTTACATTCTAGTTATAAACTAGATGACCAGACCAAGGTTGACTAGAAACTACTTCTTAATTCATAGACTAAGCAACTAGGACCTTTAAAAGGTTATAAATAGGATCACCTTTACCTACATACTCGTACTTGATCCTGACCCCTTGTTTAATCATTTGATGTATAACCAACATAGATAGTTAAACTCCCAAACAATTAGTTAATTTAGTAAGGACACCTACAAATAATCCAGATTAGGTTTCTTCTCATTCGAAGAATACCGCCCTACTCATGGGATCGACCCCAGAATCCTACTACACTATGCCTTTGTAGCATAGTAATGCTTCAAACTCAATTATAAATTTCTAATATGACAACCCCATACGGAAAACCAATGAGCTTCATGGTCCAGGCCTGTCAAATTTTAGCATTGTTGCCAGAGAGATGACAAAATTCTCTTTTGAAAATAATTTTAGTGTAGATCTACGATTAAATTTCCTTCACCCACTTTATTCATTTCTAAAGGCCCTTGAATATTTTTTTCTTTTCTTCCATGCATGTACCAAGGACCCTTGACTCGTTCAAGGTCCCTCAAAGCACACTCTCATTTGGCCTTTGATCCTGAGATCTAAAGGCACCTCACCTCTCTTCGCTGTTCAGCAATGAACAAGATACTCAACCACCATGCGGGACCAAACCCGCCAAACCCTAAACACCAAATTCTTCTAGGCGAACAACAAGTAATGAACCAGGAGAAGATGATCATGGGTTATGGCTTTCCATAAATCCATGGAATAACTACTAGAATCATTCTCCATCCCATTAAAGCCCACAAATTTGAAATCAAACCTAGGCTCATTCACATGATCCAGAATATGGGGCAGTTCAGCAGACTTCAGAGTGAAGATCCACATGAACATATTGCCAACGTCCTAGAAGTCTGCGAAACCTTTCACAGCCAGAGATATTCTTCTGATTGTATAAGAGTCTACATATTCCCTTTCTCTATATGATAGAGAGATATGGACTAGCTAAAAGGTCAATATCTTGAGTCAATTACTAATTGGGACGAACTAGCCAAATTTTTTTAGACAAATACTCCCCGCCCATCCGAACCTCGAAGCTTCGGATGGACATTAAAATTTTCAGTTAGATCAATGGAGAGTCTTCTTGGGAAGCGTGTGATAGATTTAAAGAACTGATGATAAAGTGTCCACATCACATGCTTGACATGTGGATACATCTTCAAACATTCTACCAAGGACTCCAACTAGCGGTAAGAAATATTGTTGTTGCAGCTGTTGATGGCGGTCTGATATTCAAAACCCCGGAAGCTGGAGGAGGCATTCTCGATGAAGTCTCACACAATTCCATTCTATGGCAGGGTGATCGTGGACCACCACAGTGTGGAACTCACCAGATTGATGAGACCACTAGGCTTGCAGCGCAAGTGGAAGCGCTTAAAAAGAAGTCAGAATCATTTCAGACACCTACTACTCAACCGCCACCTTCCCATGTTTTGGAAATACAATCTTGTGAGATGTGTAGAGGCCCACACCTTTATTGGAACTGCATAGATGGATATGAAGAGAAACATCAAGAATGTTATTATATTAATTACAATCAGCAGAACCAGCCCTTTTAACAACAGCCATATTTACAGTAGAGGCCTGCTCAGCAGCAAATTCAGAACAACCAAGGTTCTTTTCATCCAAGAGGTGGGAAGAATCAATTTAGAACTCAAGGACCACCAAGATATCCTACCTTGAACCCTATACCAAGGCCACAAGATCAACATCCACCCTTCCCTCAAAAATCACACCAATTTCAATCATTTCAACCAAGACCTCGATAGTCACCCATGAAAAGAAATCTGGAAAACATCATGGAATCTTTTGTGAAAAAGTCTGATCAAATAATGAAAACCTATGAGACAATTATAAAAATCCCGAGAGCATCTTTGAGAAACCTTGAAGTAGAAATGGGTCATATCTCAAAAACTTTATATGAAATATTTCCAGTTACTCTAATTATTAATACTGAAACCTACCCTAGAGGGAAACCTAAGGAAGTTGTTCTAGGGAGTGGGAATATTTTAGATTTCCAACAACCAATAGATGAAAGAAATCAAGAGGAAGTTCCAAGAAAACCATTGGTTTCTGATGTTAAAGCTGATGATTCTATACCAACTTCATCCCATAAAGAAGAACAAGATAAGAAGGAACATGTACTTGAACAACCAAAGGAACCTATCTATGTTGCTCCACCACCATACCAGCCACCTCTTCCCTTTCTAGAAAGAGTGAGTCAAGATAGGCAGGAGTCATAGTACACAAAGTTCTTGGAAATGATTAAACAAACAGATATCAACATTCTGTTCATCGAAATCATTTCCCAGATACCCAAGTATGCTATGTTCCTCAAAGATCTGCTTTCAAACAAAAATACAATAGAAAAACTAGGAGTCATCTCGCTGAACAAATAATTATCTTCAATTATGCAGTAGAAAATTCCACCTAAGATAAGCGACCGTGGTAGCTTTTCCAAACCACGTGAAATAGGAACATGAAAGTTTGATCAAACGCTTTGTGATTTCAGAGCAAGCATAAACCTTATGCCGATGAGCATCTTCCATAAGATCAAATTAAATTAACTCAAGAAGACAAGAGTATCTTTGCAGTTGGAAGATCGTTCAATCAAGTACCCTAGAGGCATTCTAGAAGATGTGTTAGTAAAGATTGTCAAGTTCATTTTCCAAGTCGATTTTATGATTTTAGACATGGAAGAATATTTTGATAGCCCTATTATTCCCGGAAGACCTTTCCAAGATAAATTAAAGGCTTTGATTGATGTAAGCCAAAGATGCCTCATTTTTAGAGTGGGAGAAGAATAATTCATTTTCGAACTGATCAGATTAAAGCAGCAATAAAAAGAAACAAAGGATTACAATGAAATATCTTTCCCTTTGAATAAAGAAAATGACATGGATATCAATGAAAAAATTGATGACTCATTAGCAGATAAGAATGAATGCAGTGAATTTGAGAAAGTCAACTTAATTGATCCACCTACCAAGAAGGTTGTACCTTCATCCGTCATTCAGCCCCCTTAGTTGGACCAGAAAGATGTTTCATAAGTTATTTTTAAACCCAGTACTATGAAAATCTCATTGATAAGGAAAGATCACTCCTTAACCTATATTGTCCACTTTGAAGTTTCAACAGATCAATCACCATCAAAGACAATTGATCATGGGTTGATGATTTTTCATGAACCATACCACGAGAACGGAATCATCAAGTGAGCCTTAATTGAGCCAAACTCTTGAGTTTAAATGAAGCCTTGACAGGAAGGCAACCTAGGGTAGTAGTCAGTTAAGATAGAATATGAAAATTCTTTTGAAAGTCTTCTTTTTATTTAAATAAGAGGTAGGGAGAAGAAAAGAGGAAAAATAGAGTTTACCCACTGAAGTACACATCCTGAACCCACAAGTCACGACATAAATTTGTAACACTCTGAAATACGATTTTTCTCAAGGATCTTGATGTGAACTTAAGGTACACATCGAGACCCATCACGATTCAGTTTTTAAAATACCAAAGGGTCACAACACGCGATCCCTCTCTCATACCCGAAACCCCCTACCTCCTTCAGCGCGACCCTTCCCTTCCCCACCCTCACATCATGACGCCCTCCTCCTCCTCCTCCCTATTTTATTAGGAGAGCATAACCCTTCCTTCCTCCCCCTCAAAGCCATACCCTCCATTCCTCAATCATATGGTGTGAACTAAGTGGTCATAACTGTTGTGATTAATGATTTAAAATTTTGATTTATGTAGGCAGAGAAAATATTAATGGGGGGATTTTCTCAACATTAATGGATGATTTTCTCCCAACATTAATGAAGAGTTATTCCCAATATTAATTGGTGGAATAATGATGTAATTGTGAATGTTGACCGCATTTATTGGAGATATGGGCTGCGTGTCTATATAAAAGGAAGCGGTAGCATGTTTTGGAATGTGGGCTGGCAAAGATGTAGCCACCAAGAGAGAGTGGCGAAGGGGTTGCCACGTTTGTAGTAACCGGTGTGAAGTGAAGATGGTGATCGCGACAACGATGGTGTGTCAGTGGCGATGATTGAAGACAGTGATGATGACTGTGCCATGTATAAAAATTCTTCTTGGTTATAGAGATCAAGCGGCGTGTCCCGATTGTGATGATCGGTGGTACATACAAAAATGGAATGTTCATGGGTGTCATGTGTCGAGTGAAAAATCCTTCGGTTGCATTGTAAAAATGCCTTCTGGTGTGGTGTGGAAATCCTTTGGATGAGTATTTGTAAAATTCTTTCGGGTGATGTAAAATGCCTTCGGGTGATAAAAATCCTTCGAGTGAAATCTTCTCCTCTTCTGTGTGTTTCTACAACGATGGATTCCGCTACGGCACTGGGCTCTGCGCCCCAACAGTGGTATCAGAGGGATTGGTTGAAATGCTCAGTTGCAGAACACGTTGGAAAACATCTGGTGGAGCAGCTTATGAAGGACTTAGATGTCATCGGACAATGACGGTGGTATGTGCGGTGTTTCTGGTATATCTAAAGTCTTCTTGGCTGTAGGTGTCATGCGGCGTGTTCCGTTCATTAGGTGACATTCAGATCATGGTGGAGTTGGTGATCACATAGGCCCAGATGGTAGAGATGAATGTGGATTATTTTAATTTTAAATCATGGTGGAGATTGTTGGAATTTATTATTTAGAATTCTGATTTATGAAGAGAGAGAAAATATTGATGGAGGGATTTTCTCAACATTAATGGAGGATTTTCTCCCAACATTAATGAAGAGTTATTACCAATATTAATTGGTGGAATAATGATGTAATTGTGAATGTCGACCGCATTTATTTGAGATATGGGCTGCATGTCTATATAAGAGGAAGCGGTAGCATGTTTTGGAATGTGGGCTAGCAAAGATGTAGCCACCAAGAGAGAGCGGCGAAGGGGTTTCCGCGTTTGTGGTAACTGGTGCAAATAAAAGATGGTGATCGCGAAAATGATGGTGTTTCAGTGGCGATGAATGAAGACGAAGATGATGACGATGCCACGTATCGAAAGTCCTCTGGGTTGCGGAGATCAAGCGGCGTGTCTCGATTGCGATGATCGGCGGTACGGAAAAAAATGTCATGCTCATGGGTGTCATGTGTTGAGTCAAAAATTCATTGAGTGCATTGTAAAAATGCCTTCCAGTGTGGTGTGGAAATCTTATAGGTGAGTATGTGTAAAATTCTTTTGGTTGATGTAAAATGCCTTCGGGTGATAAAAAACCTTTGGGTGAAATCTTCTCCTCTTCTGTGTGTTTCTGCAATGATGGCTTCCGCTACGGCGCCGGGCTCCGCGCCCCAACAATATCCCGAGTCATTAGAAGCTTCAGATGGTTTTTCTTCTGCCTCATCCTTGTCCACAAGTTAGCAGCTTGCTGCCAAGCACCCACACACCCCTCTAGCTTCACAGGATTCAAGCTCTCCACCATCTACCGATGACAATCTCCATCTGAACCAGGTGCCATGTTTCTCCAACACACATAACCGGGTTAGTCTCATTCAGTTTCATGAAAATCCTATGGGGACCAACAGGACGTAGGATATGGAAATACTTGAGAGGCTTAATGTTGCAGATGACATTTTTCACTTATTGGAAATGATGCACATAAATAGAATTATAGAAGTCTGGGAGGAGACTTTCAGGGAGCTGTTCTTAGAGTTCTTATCCACCTTTGATATCTCACTAGATGCTCATCATTTTAGGCTGGGTGGAAGAGCTCATTATCCCACCATGGCCGAGTTTGGGGTAGGCCTCTGTATCTACATGAGGAATTCATCATTTCCGACATCTATCCTACCCTGCAGAAGAGGCTCACTCGAGGGGATGCACCCAGCCTCAGGCATCTGATAGCTTGAGACCCTCAATCCCACCATGATCCTAGGCTGGACAAGTCCACCCAATTGAGGACTCTTGCTCTACGCATTCTGCACTGGGCCATGGCACATGGATGGTTCGCTTGAGGCGAAACCCATGGCAGCATCAACCATCTTGATGTTCTTATACTAGCTACTACCATGGGTGGTCCGCCAACCAACATGGCTACCTGGTTCGCCTCATACTTCAGTGTGCTCACACATAGGAGGTGGGACATGCTTATGGGTGGATCTTTCATCACTAGATTGTCCACGAACCTTCATTTCTTCAACGCTTTGCTGCCTCTTACCTGAGTAGGCCCCATAGAGTTCATTGATTTTGGGCTCCTGCCCAATATGAGGATGTTAGTGAAGGAGGGAGATGTCTACTCTTGGGCACCCAGAGTACAGGAGTCCGCACTACCGGCTGCTCCCCAGGCAGAACCAGCAGAGTAGCCAGTAGTAGAATCAGTAGACCCATCTACCCCCATTCACATCCACCACCTATAACCATGTCTACTCCACCCACACCAACCCTTCTTACATAATCTGATTTCTGGGAACTTCAACAGTGTCTCCTGGAACATCTTCACCAGATTTCCACCCACATCCATCTCCCCTTCAATGAGCCCCCTCCATTTACCCTTTCACCACCCACCACCGTTGGCCCTTCATCCTCTACCCTTCCTCCATCACCCTCACCGCCTTCCGACCTGCCTCTGGACATTACTGATCCTGCCACCCAGCAGGCTTACCTCACAGAGTAGGCCCAGAAGTGAATGACCCCAAACACCCAGCCTACCCTCGACATCTCTTTCATTTATCCAGCTGTCAAACACATGGCCAGTGTTCAGATCAAGGATTCTCCCATTGTCCAAACCATCCCAGCTTCCCACCTCCACCACACCACCTTCGTCCTCTGCCACAGCTACCACTGACACTGCTACTTCTTCCGCTGCTACTTTAGCAGACAAATTCATTACATATTCCGATGTGGGCTAGACCACGGAGAAGATTTTTGGTCTGGAGAACAGATTTGGTTTCCATAATTTTTTGTTTTGGGGCATTGGGAGATACATTTTGTAGGGCACAGGATAATGTTTTTCATTCTTTTGTATTACTTTTTGTTTATATTTATATTTGAGATTTCATTATTATGTCATTATTTTTACATTATTTTTCATTTTTCAAATAGTTATATCTAGCTCTGTGAAAATGGGTTTTCAAATATTAAAATCTTGTTTTTGGTTTTGCCATGAAAAATTGTTTTTGTTTTCACTTTATTATTATTATATATGTTGGGCCTGTTCGTTGGGCTGATCTTATGCTGTGGCCCGCTTGTTGTTTAGACTCTCTTCCACCATGGCGATCTTGTTTTCTTTCGCCTTTTTTTTTTTCTGACCGTCGATGCATTCTGATCCAATGGCTCTGGTTCTGCAGTTTGTGTTTCTTCAGTGATGCTATCCGCACCACCTACTTGATCGTTGCCGTCCATGTGTGCTGGTTGTTCGGGATTTGTTGAGCCGCCGCATGCTTCGAGATCCTTCCACCCGTCCGTTGCCCGCCTTGTGGCCCTATTCTGTTGCACCTGTCAGTTGCGTCACTTCATTATTTCCGCCTCCATTATTAGGGTGAGTTGGGTTTTATTTGGGGGGTTCGTCGTCATCTGTAGGTTTTCGCTCCCGAGAGCTCTAAGAAAAGCAGAGCCTTCGATGGTTCGATGACCCACCACTTGTACGCCATTGACTCGACGAATGTTCTGGTGCCCTTTTGGTGGAGACTTCTACGGAAATAATCAATACAAAAATGGTAGAGATCGGTGCTTCTTGGCAGTTTTGTTTGTGAGCCCGTTCTTTTTCTTTCTTGTCAGATCTTTGCATTGTATGTTCCTGGTTTCTTATTCTGCTCTACTTGTAGTCGAGGTTGCGTGTGTGAGTCTGTCTAGTTCATAAGAATACTCCGCTAACTCTGAGCCAGGGTTCATCACTGGCTCTTGGGGCAGAGAGATCTTCGTTCTCGGATATCTTCTGTGGTCCGCGTGCGTGGTCTGTCTTTGATGCTTCTCTATTTATATTTGATCTGTTTTATTTGCATAATAATAAATAATTGGTGGTGGTGTTCTTGACATGGAGTAGGATCATAAGGTCCGAACCACGTAAATCCAATTGTTCCTTTTACTTTCCTGCAAGTTTCATTTTCTGGTTTTCCGACTTTGTTAATAACACGTTTTATACTCGGCTGTGTTTACGTTGTGTTTATCTCAGCAAACTGAATCATTTTTGCAACAAGTGGTATCAGAGCCTGATTAATCATTTTATTTATAATGTTTGTCATGTTTGAAATTGATAAATTTGATGGAGAAAATGATTTTAATTTGTGGAGAGTTAAAATGCGTGTTTTACTTGTTCATAATTGTCTTGCTGATGCTTTTCACGGTAGTAAGAAACCTGTTGTGACTGTCACTACCAACGGTCAGTCCACCACTACTTTTGTCGATGTTGATCCTGGTATATTGGAAAAGGCACACTACACTCTACTG
This sequence comes from Viscum album, assembly GCA_963277665.1. Lineage (NCBI taxonomy): Eukaryota > Viridiplantae > Streptophyta > Magnoliopsida > Santalales > Viscaceae > Viscum > Viscum album. The sequence goes on from OY728135.1 coordinate 113,530,502, forward strand.
TTAACTTTGGGTGATAAGGTGCTGCGTGAAGTAGCACATGAAACTACTGCTAAATCAATTTGGGCTAAACTCAAGCATTTGTATATGTCTAAATCTTTGCTTGGACGTCTTTATAAAAAAATGCCTTTATACAATTTTAAAATGTCACCTGGTTATTCTATGCATGTTCATATAGACGAGTTTAATAAAAATTTTTTAGATCTTGTAATCATAGACATTGAAGTTAAGGATGAGGACCAAGCTTTAATTATATTAACCTCTCTTGATGATTCTTCTAATTCATTGAGAGATTCCATGATGTATGGTCGGGATTCCATTACGTTGGAAGAGGGTAAGTCTACTGTCCTGTCTTGTAATCTTCAAACGCACAGTTTGAAGGAAGAGTTGAGTTCTGTTAAGAGTGAGCCTCAAATGTTATATGCCAAGGCACGTATTCAAAATAAGGGTAGGAAGGAAAAGAACCGTTTTAAAGGTTTTCAGTGTTTTGAGTGTGGTAATATCAGCGACATTAAATGTTACTGTCCTAATCTGAAAGGAAAAGATAGTATGGCCCAGAAAAATGTGGTATGTCCCGATTATGAATCTGTAGAAGTCCTTTAGTTCTTTTAGCATTCCCTTCGTTAGAACTAGACATAGGTTCTTTGTAGTTTTTTTTCTTACGTTCCTTGGACTAGCTCCACTTGTCTTTGTGGAGGAATCACGGTTAAGAAAAAAAGTTTGTGTGGGCTGGTCTAAGCTATTCAGGTTTAGGTGGAGAGGATGTTCTCCTATCGGTTTCCTGTTACGTGATTACTATGTTTAGTTTTATACTGTTTTGATTAATGATTCATTGTATTATTAAGCTTTCATGTTTTGTTTTTTCCATTGTAATTTACCCCCAGGAAAGGTTGTTTGGATTTCAGGTTGTTGGTGTATATTAGATCAACTGTTCTGGGTTGAATCTATGGTAAATGCTGGGTAAGATTGTTGATTTTTGGTTTCTTAGTTTAAAATTCTGAGCATGTTTAATCTGTTTAATAGTAGAAAAGTAGTGTGGGTAGCACATGTGTTACTACTGGCACATGCTAGGTGATGTTCTATTGGGAGAACATTTGTAGACTTAGGTTTTAATGATTATAGAAAATCTGCCCAAACTAGTGATAGGCTGTATTGGTAGTTAGATTTTTTGCAAGAACACCATCTATTTTTTGGTTTTAATTTTGAAAAGGTGGAGATTTGTGAAAATGAGTTTTCAAATATTAAAATATTGTTTTCAGATTTTCCATGCAAAATTGTTTTTATTTTCTCTTTATTATTATTATGCATGCTGGGCCTGTTCGCTGGGCTGATCCTGTACTGTGACCCGCTTGTTGTTCGGCCTCTCTTCCACCGTGGCGATATTATTTTATTTAGCCTTTTTTTTCCTGACCGTCGATGCATGCCGATCCAACGGCTCTGGTTCTACTGTTTCTATTTTTTCAGTGCTGCTATCCGCACCATCCTCTTGATCATTGCCATCCACGTGTGCTGGTTGTTCGGGATTTTTTGAGTCGCCGCATGCTTCGAGATCCTTCCGCCCATCCATTTCCCGCCATGTGGCCCTCGTCTGTTGCGCCTTTCAGTGGCATCACTTCATTCTTTACACCTCCATTATTAGGGCGTGTTGGGTTTTGTTTGGGGGGTTCGTCGTTGTCTTCAGTTTTCCGCTCCCAAGAGCTCTGAGAGAAGCAGAGCCTTCGATGGTTCGATGACCCGCCACTTGTACGCCATTGCTTCGATGACTGTTCTGGTGCCCTTACGGTGGAGAATTCTATGGAAATCATCAATGCAACCATGGAAGAGATCGGTGCTTCTTGGCGGTTTTGTTTGTGAGACCGTTATTTTTCTTTCTTGTCTGATCTTTGCATTGTATGTTCCTGGTTTCTTATTTTGGTCTGCTTGTAGTCGGGGTTGCGTGTCTGAGTCCGTCCAATTTGGAAGAATACTCTGCTAACTACGAGCCAGGGTTCATCACCGGCTCTTGGGGTGGAGAGATCTTCATTCTCAGATAGCTTATGTGGTCCGCGTGTGTGGTATGTCTTTGCTGCTTCTCTGTTTGTATTTGCTCTGTTTTGTTTGCATAATAATAAAGAATTGGTGGTGGTGTTCCTACCGTGGAGTATGAGCCTAAGTTCCGAACCACATAAATACTATTGTTCCTTTTACTTTCCTGCAAGTTTCATTTTCTGGTTTTCTGACTTTGTTAATAACACGTTTTATACTCGACCATGTTTGCGTTGTGTTTATCTCTGCAAACTGTATCATTTCTGCAACAAGCTCCTCTGGATCATCTTTTGTGATAGACGGACCCATTCCTCGGACTGTTATAATACAAAAACTATCCCATCGCATCATAGACATCACCAACCAACTTTAGGAATTATCATTTAAAATCCATCAATAACAAAGTCCACCTCGTCCAGTGCATCTTTAACTACCACATATGATGTTCAGTCTTGGTAAAAATGAAGTTGTGAACCTGGATAAATGACCACACAAACTCTAGGACAAGACAACCAGTCACTTCGCGCACAATAGAAGACACTGAGCTGATAGAACCACCTTTGACTTTTTAGTACACCTGTATTGCTGACGACATAAAGATAGCGCTTTATGGGAGGAAACCCATAGTTGTATTTGATTGTTTTTGAGTCTTTGAGTTTTCAACATTTCATTTTTAGAAGATTTTATAAAAACAAAAAATAGATCCAAAAATGGATTCCAATTTATCTTCTTATAACACCTGTCTATTTTACTGCTATAACAAAATTTTATCCTGTAAAATTTCACTGCACTGTTAGTGAAAGAATTTTTTTCTCCGACCATTTTGGAAGGTGCACAAAATTTCAAGCCAGATAGCTCGAACCACCCCATGTAATACTTTCTCATTAAAAGGAGATCTCAATTCCCTCTAACAAATTCTGTTTTACATGTCATTTCAATTCATTAGCAAAAATTTAATTCCACACCACTCCCACCCATTTTTGATAATAGACAGTGTGGATACTGTTCTCTTTTAAGTGTGTGTGTGTGTGGGGGGGGGGGGGGTCTTTCATTATGATTCCACTGTGATACACTTGAATTTTTACCTATTTTCACTTTTCCAGGAGACATTTTTCATAATATAAAGCATACTGAAAATTTAAAAACTTTGATGCCCATATAAATTAAAAATAAAGTCAAAAATAATTTTTTTAAATTACCATGTTTTACCCCTGCTTAGAATTTTTAGAATGATTGCTGATTTTAGAGTTAATTCAAATTTATAATATTTGAAATTGAAATTAATTATCTCACTACTTAAGATTTATTTCCTGTGTATTTTCCAGTTTTATTTTATTCTCATTACGTGAGAGGATTCTAAACCATCATTCACATATTCTTTTATGAGAATATTTCTTGAGGAATAACTGGGACATGGGACCCTACTAGAACATGCACTGAGATAGTATCAAAACAATGGATGAAAAATATATAATTTTGAAATGATTGAGGCATCCTTTTGTTATCTAATTTTCCAGAGGACCACCTGACATCTACCCTTCATTATCCCATAGTTACCATGAACGAACTTTTAGAAGAATCAAAGCTATTTCAAGCCTATTCCATTTCTACCCTACTCCTTGTACAATGCTAATGGAATAATTATTGAATATGTTTGGGGGATTCATTCAGACAGAATGTGATGATTTAATATTAAAGGATTTATGGTGCGCTCACCCGACTACTAGGTTGTGATCCATATACCTTTATTGTAACTCATTCATATTATGTTCCTTTGCAAAATTTAAAAAGAATAGAAGAAAATAGATATGTTTTGTGTACTAGGAGGATCAAAAATCACCATTCTCTAGACCCATGAATCCCTCAAAGGATCATATAGGGTTAGGTGATGGATGTGAGATCTATCATAGGCATAAATTTTGAAAAATAACAATGCAAAGGAAAATGGAACGGAACGGAATCATTTCTCTCTACTTACTTGTTATACATATGGATCACACCTAAGCTGATGGAGTATGGACCTGACTCACCAAATGAAGATATTTTGTTGCAGGTTTATTGCCACATTTTTTGTTTTACTTTAGAGCTTACCCTCCTATTTAAGACTAATTTTCACATTTGAACTACCAACAGTCAGCCTCAGAGTCATCAGAACCCTATTTCTAAAGTCCTCAATATTAAATTTGTTCTTTTCATTACATAGAATAGATGATAGAACCAGTGAAAGACTATGGATAGGAACATGGACTCATGGTACGATCATATCATACACACATTTTACCCTGAGTAATGAGATAATAGCTTGGTGTGTTAGATTACATTAGGCTTTATAACTTAAGAAATGGTTAAAAGATTATGATTAAAAGAATAGAATCTATTTTAAAAGTTGAAACATGAGGCATGACTAACTTACTATGAAGAGATACTTATGAAACTTAATTAATTTTATACAACACCTAATTTAATGGCATGAACATAAAGTACGTTTCCTGGTTTGCAAATTTCTTATCTTTTTTGAAATCTTCCTTGAGATACTTTGCTTGAGGACAAGAAATGATTCAAGTGTGGGGGGATTTGATAATCTCAAATCATATACATATATTACTATCATTTTTCTATTGTTTTCCATTAATTTACTGGATAATGCATGTGGTAAATGTTTAATTTCCCTAAAACTAGGGCTGCACATGAATCCAAGGAAGAAATAAAGAAAAGATGCAAAAATGGCCAAGTACATGTCGTGACATACGACTTCACATTGTGTAATTGATGATCACAACCTGCATCAAGCCGTGAAGCCAAGCCATGACAGAACCTCAAAGGATGGAGGAATTCCATGTTCATGTCATGATTCCATCTTTCACGTCATGACGGTAGTCAAACTTGAAGCTGAGAAAGCCGCAAGAATTCAACGGAAAAATATAGTTGGCCATGGTGTTCACATCATGAACCTGAAGTACATGACATGACCATGGTCAAACATCATAAATCCACAAAAGAACTGTATGACATGCTATAAATCCTGGTCAAAGTGACATAGATCATGGTTCACAATGTGACGATTAAGTACACATCATGAACGATTCCCCTATATAAAGAACAGCTCGACATCACATTTCATAACTTCTTTTCGGATTAGATCTCTTTCCATTTAGACTCATTTAGATATTTCACTCTCCTTTTTATTCTTTAAACTCTTAGTCCCTTGTACTTATTTCTTTTAATCAAGAGTCATGCATTCATTTTCTGCATCACCTGCAATTCCCAAGTTGTTACAATTACATTTCATTCCATCAAGTAAGGTTTTACTCTTTCATTGTTATTTCATATTCTTGAATGTTTATTCAATATAGTTTCTTTAGATTAGTTAATATGATTTCCATTATCCCTTTTTTTGTTTTAATTACCATCATGAGTATCTAAATGTCTTAGGGTTAGGGATCAAGATTTGATGTATCTACACACTTAATTATACCTCTAGCTATAAATGTGTCAAACCTAGCTGAATTTGTTTTTAGGATATTTATTTCACTGTCATCCATCATTTGTGTGGTTGTGGACTAACCATCATCAATCGCACCAATGAACCTATCCTAAATGAAGTTCTTTATGACAATTAATATTAGTTTAAAACACTTTCTGTAATAGAAGCTAAACTTAATGCATCTAGCATTGTGGCTAGCCTCCTGACCATGTAATAGTTTACATCTTAGGTAGAAAATAGAATACTGGACCAAGGTTGACTAGAAACTACAGCATACTTCGTAGACTAAGAAACTAGGACCTTTCCAATGTTAGAACTAGGATCACCTGTAACTGGATACTCATACTTGATCCTGACCCCTTCTTTAATCATTTGAAGTAGAACAAATATATATAGTTAAACTCCTAAAAAAATAGTTATTTTAGTAAGGAATTATATAAAGGATAAAGAATAGGTTTCTTCTCATTCAAATAATACCACCCTCCTTGTGGGATCGACCTTGGAGACCTACCACACTACGCCTTAGTAGCATAGTAATGATTGGGACTCAATTATAAATTTCTAATCTGACTGCCCTGTGTGAAAGACCAACAAACCACAAGGTCCAAGCCTTTCAAAGATCTAATTTACTTTTTTGTTTCAGCAAAAGATATCTCAAAGAACATTTTTTATTGCTTAAAAGTGCTTATGTACAATTTCAACAAGTAAATTGAATGATTTTCCGTAAACCAACCTATATAGTAACCTGACTAGGATAGTTTTGAATGAACTTCAATATTCCCAAAGGGAATCCAAGAGTTTCTCAAACCAATAATTCCTAGAGGGATTGACAATTTTTTTAAGAATTTTCTTAATTTCCCTACTTACCATCTCATCTTGACCATTGGTTTGAGGATGGTACACAATGGAAACATTATGATAAATACCATACTTATATATGAGTGAAGATAATGGGAGGTTATAGAAATGGGTTCCACAATAACTGATTATAGCCCTCAGAATTTGAAATCTATAAAAGATATTCCCTTTCAAGAATCAAATGAAAACATGATGAACATTGGTCTTGTTGGAATTGAATCAAGCCATTTTGAGACCAAATAAAAATCTAATAGGATGTAGAGATATCCCCTAGAGTTTGTGAGGGGTCCCATGATGTCAATTCCCCAAAAATCAAATATTTCGATGATTAGGATGGGAGTAAGGGGAATTTTTTTTGGTTAGGGATCCCAATTATTGACATAGGGGAGAACATTGGAAGAATTTATAGGAATCCTTAGTGATTTTGGGCCAATAGAAACTACTTTGGAAGAACATTGAAGTGGTTTTATTTGTGAAAAAGTGTCCTCTACATGCCTCTCTATGAATGAATTTTAGAATGGACTCTTGATCAGACTCAGGAGCACATCTCTTAATGATTTGATCCGGACAGAACATAAAGAGGTATGGACCATCAAACATATAGTGTTTGAAATTAGAAAGGAACTTACTCTTATCTTGGGTCCCCATAAATTTTGGAATGTCACATATTACCATGTGGTTTTCATTGTCAGCATACCATGGGAAATAACTCACAGAATATAGGTGCTCTTGAGGAAATGAATCGGACAGAGAAAGGTGATGTGAGTTATCTTTGAATTCTATCGTAGAGAGGTGATTGGACACAACATTTTCAACACCATTTTAACCCTTAATGGTAAAATAAAATTCTTAAATAATAATGACCCACCTAACCAATCTAGCCTTAGTATCTTGTTTTTTCAAAAGGTATTTTAGAGCCGAATGATCGGTGAAGACAATGATGGGTGATCTTAAGAGGTAGGAACTGAATTTCTCTAAGGAAAATACAAAATCATGTAACTCTCTCTCAATGGAGGTGTAGTGGATTTGAGAATCATTTGAATACTTACTTGTATAAGTAATGAAACATGGATTTTTATCACGTAGATTTGCTAAGACTGCTCCTATAGTGAAGTCACTCGCATCACACATGAGTCTGAATGGAAGTTTCCAACTTGGAGCATACATGATAGGTGGAGAGATAAGAGATGACTTGAGTGTTGAGAATGAATCTACGAAGCTTTCTGTCCATAGAAAAGGATCATCTTTCACCATCAAGGCACACTGTTGTCTAGAAATAGAGCTAAAATTCCTAATGAACCTCATATAGAAACCATAATTTCCTAAGAAGGACCTCACTTCCTTAACAGTTTTTGGATTGGGAAGGTGATGAATGTTATCAACCTTAGATTTATCAACTTCAATCCCACTATCAAAGACTAGATTTCCTAGAACAAGTCCGTCCTTTAACATGAAATTTCATTGTTCCTAGTTTAGGATTTAATTTTTATCCTCACATCTAGACAAAACCATTTCAGCATTTAGAAGGCATACCTCAAAAGTATCACCAATGATGGAAAAGTCATCCATAAAGTCCTCTAATCAATCCCCCACCATGTTATATAAGATTCCCATCATGCACCACTAGATGGTACCATGGACATTACATAACCCAAAGGGCATGCACTTGAAGGAAAGATTGCCGAATAGACAGGTGAGATTTTTTCTTTGATTCTCTATGGAGACCTCAATTTGAATATACCATGAGAATCCATCTAGGAAGTAGTATAATTGATGACTAACCACTCACTCGAGGACTTGATCAATCAATTTAAATGTAAAATGGTCTTCCTTGATGAATGAGTTGAGATTACTATAGTCAATTCAGACTCTCCATCCATTACTAATCCTTGTGCAGGGAAGATCACCATCCCCAATGGAAATCACAGTGATTCTGACCTTCTTTAGAACAACATGAATTGAACTGACCCACTCACTCTCAGCAATGGGGTAAATGATTCCTGTATTCAAAAACATAAGAATTTCTTTCATTACGACATCCATAATATTAGGATTGATTCTCTGCAGGGGTTGATGATATAGTTTGGAGTCAAATTCAAGAATGATCTTATGACTTCCAATGAGTGGGCTAATCCCATGAATGTTAGAAATAGTACATGAAATTTATTTCTTATGCATTCCAAGGAATTTCAGAAGCATACGTTCTTGATTGGATTCAAGAGAGGAATGAAATTACAATATTAAAGGCTCGAATTTCCCCTATGAATTCCTACTTGGTTGATGATGGTAGGAATTTAAATTGCATATCATATTGCTTAACACTTTCAAAATAAGGATGTTATTTGTATCAGTCATGGTCTCTTTTTCCAGATTTATTAACAAAATTACTTCTGTTTGAACAAATGTTTCAGCCACCAAATGTTCTAGATCTATGTCATGAATTTTTACAGACTGGATGTTAATGATTTACCTATTGGTATCACTAAATTTTGATTCATGAAAATAATAAAAAGAGCTATCTAAAAGAGAGTCAAGCTAATGAGACACATTTCCCCCATGTGAAAAAAGGAAATCAATATATTATTGATTTATACATCCTTCAATAATTCCTTGATGATCCTCTAGTTCACTATCAACATTACCAATTCAATTGACCTCATTAATCTCTTCATCATCCCCACTTTGAGAGATTTCATTGTAGATTTTCATATAAAGGCTCATATTTCCAAAGTGTATTTCCATGTTTCCATTCCTAACTTGGATGCCTATGTTGGTTGTTTCTATGAAGTGATGACCAAGGATTATGGGTGATTTCTCCATAGTACCTAAGATTGGGTGATTGTCAAGGACAATGATGTCAGCATGGAAAATGAAATTATCACCTTTCACCAAACGATCCTTTGAGATACCGTTAGAAACTGAAACACTATGATCAGCAAGATGAAGAGTGATAGATTTGGAATGGAGTTCCTCGACCCCTAACTGAAAATACATGGCATAAGGAATTAGGTTCACATTGGATCCTAGATCACAAAGGGATTTGAAACATTTGTTCTCTCCTAACTCAACATTGATGTGTGGACATATTGGGTCTTTCAAAATTAGAGTAATAGTCCATTTAATGGTGGAACTCACATTGGCCGCCAAAAGGAATTGATTTTTATATGAAAATTTCCTTTTAAAAGTGCATAATTAATTAAGGTACTTAGAGTAAGATGGAATGGTTTGGATTGTATCAAGAAAGGGAATGTTCAAATTCACTTGAGAGAAGATTTCCTTTAAAGTTTCCTTCAGTTCTTGCTTAGATTTTCCTCTAATGAATTGAGGGAAGGGAGCGGGTTGTTTGAGTGTTTGGTGAGGTTGTGGTTCTTCAACATTCTTATTATGTTTTTCATTTTTTGATTATTTTTCTTCAAGATTTTCATGTGGTATTTATGTTTGTAATTGTTATAGAATGGGTTGTTTAGGATTTTCAATGAATTTCACACTTCTTAAGACAATCATTACTTTTAGTTGTTCATGAAATGTTTGAGTGAAACTGATTCTCCCTTTAACGATGAGGATGGTACCTCCTGATTAGGCATAGGTACCTTTCCAGTTTTAATGGTTTGCAATTCAATTTTAAGTTATGATACTATTGTGTAAATTTTCTCCATTTGTTTACACAACTTTTCAAGGATTGGGAGAGGGATATATTGGTAAGGGGATTGTGTTGGTTGGTTTTTACTAGGAGGACAATCTGGTTATTGGATGGGTTGTTGGATGGGGTGTTGGATGGGTTATTGGATGGGTTGTTGGTTATCTTTCAAATGGAATAATTGATGGTCAATATAACTTGGGTAGAATGAGTCTTTGTATTGTGGATTATGAACGTTTAGAGAATTTACCTCTTTTAGTGGACCTCCTAAAAGAAGAAACTTAATGGAAGGAATGGTTGGGTAGTTATCAGTCTTATGGCCATGTTTGTCACAAATTTTATGAACATAGTCAACAGTTTGGATTTCATGGACCATTCTATGATTGATCTCCTCGACCTTCCTAGCGAGAGTAATGAGTTTTTTTCCTAATGATTTCTTTTTTCCTTAAGGTTGTGAATTACACCTGATTTTGGTGGATTATCAAAGTAAGGTGATGTTTCCCATCTCTGGTTTTGTTCGTGCAATCCTTCTAGATACTCGTAGGCATCATTTGGGGATTTGTTTTTGAAGGTTTCATTACACATCATGTTAATGAATTGTTTGTTTCCAGGGCCCAAAACTTCATAGAAAATTATAACTTGTTGTGGGACAGAGAACCAAAGTTTAGGTACCAGGTTGAGTGTGACTTTGAACATTTCCCATGTTTCATAAAATGACTCCCCTTCTTTTTAAAAAAAAAATCTATTCTCTTTTGAAGTGAAATTGTTTTGTGATGGGGGAAGTATTTTTTGTAGAATTCACTTTGCAGCTGGTCCCAAGAGTGGATTGATGAATGAATCATATTTTTTACCTAGTTCCTTACTTGATAATTAAGTGATATAAGAAAGAGCCTCATCTAAGATCACTCAATTTTATGTGGTGGGAACATGGTTTCAACAATGTCATTGAACTCCTTGACATGAAGGTAAGGCATTTCAAACTCAATCCCATGGAAGGTTGGGAGGTGTTTTAGGACATGTTGTTTGAGAAAATAGTGGGATTCTCCTAATAAATAATTCTTAATTCAAGAGGGTGCATTAGTCCATGAAGTTGTAAGGTATCCATTCATGGCTTGATCGACTGCATTCTTCATGTTTGGGGCTGCCTCATTTGGATTTCAATTTTGGTTTCCACCCGGTATTGTGAGTTGGTTTCATTGAAAACATTCTATTGAAATTGTATAAATTTTTGAATCTGGGGTATTAAGAAGATTGGGATCTAATGGGAAGAGTTCCCTTGGGGTACATGACTCCCCTACCCTAGGATTATCCACCTTAATAATATGGTTTTATTGGTCACAGATATATGTGCACATGCACCATGAAATGTGAAAAAAAAGAAAGGGGTAAAGATAAGGGAATTTGAGGTGAGAAAAGAGAAATGTGGGAGAATAGAATGAGTTTTGAGATTAGTTACATGGTTCCCTGTAAATAATTCCATAATATGTCCTTGCCCAAATTTACCCATGTTTTTGGGGTTAAGTGGTCGCTTGTATTGTAGCTTGGGTTATCGAATCATTAGAGACCTAATAAAAAACCTTTAGACACACACATTCTTTAGAATTATTTTGGATATGAAGTGGCTAATATTGGGTTGATTTTATATGGGTTTAATGTGTACTAAATTATCTATATTGATTCAGTTTATGAGAAAGGGTTGATCCAAGATTATTACAAGGTATGGATTAGATGAATTTATTTTTAGAAAATTTCAATTTCATTAACATGAGAAGGATTAATTCAATGAAATCAATACAACCTCATAAATTACTTGTTTAACCCCTTCATATACACACTATAATCACCTATACACTTGGAAAATCATTTTAATGAGAACTCATAGGTAAAGGATCTTTTTTTCACATGAAAAGTGTGGTGATAAAATTCAATAAGGAAGAGGAAGAGAGAAAATTATTAATGAAAAAATAAAATAAAATAAATGATTAATCATTTTTAGAGTGAGAAATAACATCCAATACAGCCTCTTGATACTCCCTTGGTTCAACACATAAGAGGGTTATCACTCCATTGATGTTATTATCTTAATGGAAGTAGATAGTAGACTCATGAGGGTAGAATTAAAGAAGTAAAAGAATCAAAATAATGATCACTACACCATTGTGTGAAGAAATTAACAAGTGTTGGTGTGAATAATAAAACACCTTGGGGAAACAGTATCAATGTGATATGAATAAGAATAGAATAATAGAAAATGGAGAACTTTTTTTAATAACTAAGGTGATTCGAACAACATACATGAGAATGCAGAATGTTATAAAGAAAAATAGGTATAATAACATTAAAATGAAAATAAAACTCAAAGATTATCAATTCCTTCCCCACCACTTCCTTAACTAGCCATTTTTAAGCCTAGGGTAGAGTTTCTAATAGTGTAAGTCACCTAAAATAATGGTGGTGGGCCTAGGTGGGTGGAAAGTTAATGGAGAGGAGACTTTTCAACCCTTGACTAGAAATGGAAGCCATATTACATCCACAAAATGGAGGTACCGAAAGGTCCTTTTAGATGGCCGAACATTGGTGGTCCATAGAGGAAAAAATGTAGATATGGATGTCCTATGATAACCTATAACATTTCATCCCAAATGGATATTTTTTCGAGATATGGTTGAAATGGTGGGCTGTTTTTCTAGTCCACAGAATCTAACCAAGAATTACATCTTTAACTTGGGCCACCTAAAACTCTTCTAAAACCTCATAATTAGCTCTACACACTGTTTAATGAAATGCTCCTCATGATTTATTATATCTTTAGTTAAATTTTAGAATCATTAGGCTTGGATACTGGCTTCTATAGTACATTTATTGGGCTGTTGTCCAGTTCACTTCACCAAGAATATTGTTGGTTCATGGCCCACTTTGGTGGTCTCACAATGTGAATCATCAAGTACTCCAAAATTATGAGTTATTCCCAATGAAATTATAAACCTAAAAATTAAATATGAAAATAAAATCAAGAACATTGGGTATTTTATATGGAGTTCAAAACTATGCCATGTAATATTGTATTTTAAGAAGGAATTGAAATCATAATGTGAAATGATGTTCAAAGTGAAAAATTCACTAAAATGGGTTTTATGAATAATGAATAACATGAATATTATATATATTGATAATGAATAATATCCTCTTTCATTAGATAATCCAGAAGTGTACTTTATGATGCATTAAACGAGTGATGAAATAGGACACGTGCATCAAAACCAATGTTACAGTATCCTAAAGCAACCATGGAGTATGTATTACAAGAAAAGTAAATTATATGTATTTTAAATCTATAAGAAAATTTTTATTTTATATTTAAAAACATATATTACTTTTTTTTAATGTATAATTATGAATAAAAATCCAAAGACACTTCGTCTCATGTCATTTGATATGATTTTAGGCTTGTGCAAATAAAGGGGGGATACTAGTATGGGAAAACACACAAGTAGTTTATGAATAATGTGTAATAATGACATAATAGTAATTTTTTCATTATAAAACTATTATATAAAAATATCTAATTAAGTTGGTGTGATTTTTAAATAATTTTGATATAATAATCAATATCAATTTTACCAGAAGAACATCTACATTCATAAACTAGGATGTGTCTAGAACAATGTGTTTATGGAAGATGTGCATGTTTTAGAGGTCACCACAAACATATTTCAAGTAGTGAAATAAACAGTGAGATATATATGAGATAATGAAAGACATGCCATTACAAATTTATTATTTTAAAAATATTATTGTATGATCTATTTTAGTGGATCAATATATGCAAAAGGATTAAAGATAACCAATTCAAGAACAATGATTTATACCTGAAGAGCCATATGACTCTACTATCCATCAGGCTATCAATTCTCCTAAACAACTTACCTCATATGAGTAAATAATTGTTTTTTTAATTTTATCTCCTGTATGTGAATTAAAAAACTTATGATAACATTATATTAATAAATTTATGGATGGTTAAATTGTGTGTGGTTTGTAGTTATCAACACCCACACCCCACTATGTTGTGAAGTTATAATGTACAATATTGTAGGAGGCATCCTAAAAAATGAAATACTCCCAAATGTTTATATAAGTGTGGGGATTAATGTAACACTCAATTTGAGTGATGATATTTCTATTTAGATAAATGATAGAGATGTTATAATGATTGATAATTCTTTTGGATCTTTCATAGAATGGATATTTAATATTATAAAGATAAATAAGGTATATCCTTAATAAAACTTTTCAAATAAAATCCTTTAATATTTAATGGAAAATGTATTTAAATGAGATATGGTATTAAAGATAGAAAAAACAAAGGGGAAAAGGAAGGTTGATAATGATAATATAGTGGATCAAATTGGAAATGAAAAATACCATGTGAGGGTACCATCATCACATAAGTTCCATTGAAAAATATGTTAAAATTTTATGATCATGTGGATTTAACATTTATTAATGTACATATGTCATGCATTGAATTTGTAGAATAAATATTTTGAGAGACCATTACAAATGTGGTATGTCTCATGAGTATAAATGAGTTTATCATGTTTGATTGGATGTGAGTATCAGTTGTGTATACATATATGAGGTACATTTTTGTAACATGGTTTCCCAATAAATGATCTTTTATGTTCATTATAGTTACAAGATATTTATATTTTATATAGGAGTATATATTACTAATATATAAAGGTAAATATCTCTAAAATATTATTTGGTGTCACTAATCCCTATATAATTTCTATAGAGAATGTTTATTTGGATCCAAAAGAAATTGAAAAGAAAAAAGATTTCTAAAGAATAGTGTTTTAAAAAATATAAGAGATTTCAGACTCAACATTATGAGTACAATAGAGGGGTAAAACTCTATTATATAATCACAAAAAATATATTTTAATTTTATTCAAATGGTATTTGTTTTTTTATTAAGAAGAACTATAATTTAATTGTAATAAAATTGGATACCCCAAATGATTATATTTTGGATCCAAAATAGGGATTTCCAAAAATTAGACAAAAAGTGTGTCCATTTTGTTTTTAAATTCAAATTAATCAACATTTTATAGGGAATAATCAAATAATGGATTTTATTTTTTACTTTAACAAGATCATTTTTATGAAAGTGTGGTCTATTAATATCGGCCAAATCATGGTATGAGGTTGGAAGCTAAATATAAATAGCATAAAATTATTAAAATATAGAACAATTATGGTATATATAATATGGTATAACCATAAAAACATATTTAAACAGAATATACATATATTTTTCAATTTTTATGTACTATTTGAACCAAAATAATGATAGGGATTGTGGATATTACAATAGTAAATTTATAAAGGATATTATATACCATCAAATAACTACCATCATAGAAATGGTAATTTCCGAAGGTAATTAAAATTTCATTTAAATTGTTTTCTAATCATTAAGATTTCCTATATTTTCTCAGGAAATCCTAGAATATCAATATTTAATGTTCTAAATAAGTTATAAATTTTTTTAGATTGGAGTTGGAAGAGTAAATGGTATCAGAATGTTCTTCATCATCAAGTTGTGGTGATTACATATTATATATTGGTCTATAATATCCAAAATAATTTAAATATTGGTATATCATGAATGTAATTATTTAGAAAGTGGTAAAAACAAGGGTAACAATTACAAATGAAACAACAAACATCATATGAGAATATCTGGTCATGCAAAACAAAACGAGTTGGAAAGGTTAACCCTATAGAATTGACATTGTTTAGAGGTTACCTCTTTTTCTGAATTTTTTGTAATTATATCCTCAAATTGTATTCATAGTTTCCCATGCCCATATGTGTTCCTACAATATAGAATTCCAATCATTGAAGCCATATATCAAAATATGATTTTTCTATGTTTCCACTAATCATGTTATTCATTCAAATGGACTTTTAATTATTATTAAAAAAATCTATGTTCTTACTCATTAGAAATAATAATCTTTAAATATATCTCCCACATATTTGTGTTATAATGAAAGAGAAGTTCCTGAACTGTTGTGATGTTAGTCACTTCCTAGTCTGCACCCTTCTAAACTTGAATCATTAATATCACAATTCATAGATATTTTTTTCCTAAGATTGAATTCAACGATACACTAATTTCCTTTCCTAAGGGAGTATGGTGTGTTTGAGGCACATCACTACACTTTAGGGATGAACATATAAAGAATGGAATATTTGAGTTGTTTATCAAGGAGATATATTATGGATTGTTATGCTATATGGATTCTAGTAGAGCTAGTAACATGTGTAAAGCTTCTCATGATCATGAGAGATTAGACATCAAGGATATAGGTGAGATAATCAAAAGAGAGAAATAATTCAAGGATCCTTCTACCAATAAATATGAAAACATTTTATAAACTCTTGGGGATGTTACTTCCATGCTCCATGGTTCATCATTTTCATTTTCTATCAATCTAGCTTTAGATGAGTTTGAAAATTTAGTGTATGCCATTTTACAATAACTTCAACCTATATATTGATGATTTAATATGAATTATTATACATTCACATTTTAAACTTCATAATTCTAGAGAGATCTACTTTTTTGAAGGATTGATCTACTAGAGAACACATTGTACACACCTCATGTCTCTTATCCCTCAATGATAACTTTCTTTGAGTTATTTATAGAGGGGAGGATTTATCCAGTTCTTCATTTTAGTGATGTTTTTATCATTATCCTATAATTAGAGTCCAATGTCAATACAAGAGGGGTATAATCCATATGGGTGAATTCTTTCAATTAGGTACTCACATGCCCATCTGTTTCATTCAATGGGGCACACATTCCTAGTATGCCTACCATCCAGATTGGGCCCCAGTGTCCATATTGTATTGTTGGGATTCCATTGGATAATATATTAGAGGAGGAGCTCAAAGAGGCTTCAACATATCATAATCATTCATTAATGGTGTGGTTCAGTCTTGAGAAAATCTCTCTTAATTTATATAGGTCATTTGTGAGATTGTGGAGACTCAATCAAATAGTAGCATTTTGAGTTATCTATATATACACCTTCTACATTCATTATTATATTTGAGGGAATTTTTTTATGGATTGGTATAGGGGGTACAAAAATTATGGTACTTATAATTTTTTCCCACTATGTGGTCTTGGGAATCATACTTCGAGAAGGAGTTTAGTTCCATGGTTGTACATGTCATATTACCTTGTCTTCCTCTTCCATTACATAAAACCTCTTTCAATTAATCGGTTGAAAAATAATTATGGAGATTTCATCGATCAGGTTAGGATACATAGGGACTTAAATCATCATCAATTCATTGTATATTTATCAAAATAGTTCTTGTGGTAATACTCCCATTGCATATTCTTATCATGGTTAGAACAGGCTTATCATTATGGAAATGTGTGTTTTATTAGGATTTACCCTGGTTTTATATGGATTGTCTTCTCCATGGGAATTATATTTTCCTTTGTGGAAGAAGAATAATGAGATTCCTTGTGTTCAATATTTTGGATGGATCAATCACCGGTGAGTCATCTCCCCTGGTGATTCTTTCTCAAGGGTTATAATGTCTAGATTATCGAAGTTTCCATAGTTGGTTCTGGTGGGCCCCGTTTATTCCCAGGTTATTGGCTACTTGTCATAAAAAGTTTTAGAATTTCTAAAATTAGAGATTATGCCTCACACAATTGATTGATTTTCAATCTATCCCGATCATTGAGGCATTTGCAGGCCTTTCCGTTGCTTCAATTCCTAGATATACGACTATCGATAGTCACGAATCTAGTGCCTTATGTAATCATGATATATTTTCACCTAATGTTCTTCCCCATATGATGGTCAAAAAAATTATTTCTATGTCCACTTAATCATGACCCCCACTAGCATTGATAGATGACATTCCAAGAAAAAATGTAATGGATTGAGTGAGAGAGGATATTATTGTATCTCAAAATTCTTTGGAGTGGATATTGATGGTTTTCTCTTTCAGAGGGAACATCATAAAAATCTCAAATACCTTTGGCACAATAACACAATTATTTTTGTGCTGGGTGAAATAATGTATGGTTTCTAAAAATTGAAATCCATTCCTTATGTTTCATTAGTAGGGGTAGCATCAAATTTCGTTCCACCCTAATTTTCTTCAATAGTTCCTAACCTAAATATTATGGAGTTCGAATCTTGAACATTTGGTGGTATTTTTTCTAAATAGTAACCATCCAACTTATTTTCATGGAATGGTCATTAATTTAAATTTTTTCATATGCATGATCAAATAATTATAGTGATGATCTATGGAATCTATGTCACTTTTTGTGATAGTGAGAGGAAATTGGAAGAAGAAATGAAGTGAGTGGGATGCCTGTGACACATGTAAATTGAGTTGTGGGTGGAGGCATCAAGACTATATTAGAGTACAAGGAGATTCATACGAGGAGGTGTAGGAGGATTAAAAGTCAAAGGTGGAGGCAGAGTCGAAGATCGAGTCAGAGCCCGTTGTAGTAGAGGTGGTGGTGGAATATTCAAGTGCAGAGGAGGACAACATGGATGATAAATTAGAGGATAAAGAGAAATAATATACATAATTATTATTGTGTTTAGTGACATCAT
Organism: Viscum album; assembly: GCA_963277665.1. Taxonomy (NCBI): domain Eukaryota; kingdom Viridiplantae; phylum Streptophyta; class Magnoliopsida; order Santalales; family Viscaceae; genus Viscum; species Viscum album. The sequence continues at coordinate 113,549,178 of OY728135.1, forward strand.
GATTAAATTGAGAGAAATAAATCCATTAAATTCACACTAAACTCATGGAATCAATTATATTATCTAAAAACATCTGATGATTTGATATTAATAAAATTTTCATTTTGATTGTTTACTTTGTCGACAAATCACTCCCTAGAAGACCACTTAGTAAACATTAATTTTATTACTAATAAAAATTTTTAGATGGAATGATGATTTCATTGACTTAAGAAAATCATATTAATTTAAAGGATTAAAATCAAGGAATATATTTATATTTTATAAAACAAACACTTCTGAACTATAGATTCTGAATCAACATTTTGTTTAATAAAACTAAACTACATCACTAATATAGGAAATTTTAATATTAAGAACTGCATTCCATGAAAACTGTTCAACTCGTTAACATCATGTAAGATAAATCCACCGAAATTCATCTATAAATTTTCAAATATTAATTAATGAATTTCATCGAACACCACATGGGCATCCAGTTGATAGATCCATCTCAGTGTTAGTGGAAGCTCAACCTTACATTATTCATACATAGATCGTATTCAATAAATAAATATAAAGTTTATATTCAAATTAGTTTCATCTAATATCTTTAGCCATCACCTTCATCAAAAAATTTCTTTATTGAACAACTTCAACCATCATCCATGCTCGATTAATATTCTCTTACAATCTGTTTAACTCTTATGACTTGAATCACTTGGAACATCATAAAAAATCATCGCCTTCGTCTCAAATGAATTTTTTCAAGAATCTTTCCATCATCAAATTTCAAATTAAATTTACATGATAATAAAAGATAAAAAATATAGTCTCCACACTTAGGACATATATAAACATAAATAAAATACTCAATGTTTCATAGTACTCATCTTCATAAACAATAAAATCAAACATTCATCATCATATCCTCTAATGAAACTAGTTGAATCCAAGAAGAATCCTTGTCTTTACACTCACGATCTTGAAAAGTTAAATCTAGTTGAATAAGATAAACAATTGGAGAATGAGATGGATACTGGCATTCAATATATGTAACATAAAGTGTATTAATCACATAATCATTATGGAATATTTTTAATACAATCTAAAATATAATAACAATAGTATAAATCAATAGAATATTATAATTCTTATCTTGGAATAACTAATTTATTTTACTTCAGTTTACATATAGAGAATAAAATATGGAGTAACTAAAAATAGAAATAATAAAAAGAAACATGATCTGTGAATTATTCATATAACATTATATATTCTAATAGAAATAGTAATTGGTTGTCATGGACCTTTTATTTATATAAAAGCATCATATATACATTTTTTAACAGAGATCTGAATTTGAAGAAATAAAATAAAAATAAACAAAAACACTCTCAGACATATATCATACAGTAGTCATGTCACTTATATTATAATCATATTATCTATTTTAACGCCTATCAACATTTCAATATTCAAATGGTGTAATCATAATATCCATAATAGAAAGTTTGATAAAAATTTCAAGTTGAAATATTTCGTAATACTACATACCATTAGTTAAAGGAATGATCCATTGCATAGTTTTTTATAGAAGGAAACCCCAAAATGATTCATAATACTAAATGGGAGTCATAGATAGATGTTATATATAATATTATCTCTATCACAGATAAATGACTAATGAAACTAAAATCTGACTTATAAAATGAATAGTAATGTATTCATATGTTTCCAAATAGAAAAAAGAGAGAAGTGATCTAAAATGTTGGGGGGACATGAAGTCAAAATATAATAGCCTACAAAACATATATGGTTCCATGGAATATTTTATTCATTTTCAAAGAACATTTTTATAGGCGATTTATAGTTTTTTAAAAATATGTTAATAAATTAAATATTCATGATATGCAATTTAAAGACAGTAATAATCAATCAATATGTTGAGGATGATTTGAAACTGGATAATAATAGTAATTTCTTTTCATGGCTCTTCTATTTTTATACAATCATAAAATTTATGTTGCTTCATATTGCTATGAATTGGAATGAAGCTACTAAAAAACAACTAAAAGACACCCAAACATATAGCAAACAATATTCATGTCACATATTTTATAATCATATTATCCAGTTTAATTCCTCTCTACATGTCATAGATTAAATGGCATAATCATAATATCTAGTTCATTGATTGTCATTAAAGTAATTTCACTAAAGGTACTGAGTAATGAAAGTACAATAATTCCTATAACACTGATATATATAATATTATCAAATTATATGAAGATTTGAATGTACTGAAGTTTAAAATTTGATGTAACTAAGTATGTGATCTTGGTATAGTATTACCCCTTGATAACTGAATGTTTATATATGTGATGGAATACTAAAAAATTATAGATTTTATAATTTAAAATTTAGAAAGTATGAAAATGAATATATAAAACGATATCAAAGATCTAAATTAATGTCTAGTTTTTGAGAAAAAAATTCAATTGAAAACCACAAGAAATTTCTATAATCTAATATTTGATCGGTTTTCAGGAGATGATGATATAAATACTAGAAAACCACAATCAAAACTATTCATGTGTCCATAAATCTCAAGAGGGTGGGGATGAAATAATTATAAAAATTTCAAAAGAATTCTTCATAATGTAGGGATAAACTATTTCAACTATAGAAACATAACTATACATTGAGTGATCAACAAATATTATACTATATATTTTTTGACTAAATAATTTATAATTCAAATTTTATGAAATGGGATATGAAAATGTAATAAAAGATTTAATAAATGTGTAGTTTTAAAAACAGTATTGGTCTTCATGATAAATTTTTGAAAAATAACTATTTATTACAGATAATAAATGTACAATTGAATCATTAATTTTAGATTTGAAAAATACTGAATGACTTAAAGTGGTGACTTGAAAACCATAAATCTATGTAGAGGAATCCATCACCTGAATAGTAGATGTGAACATATGCATAAAAAATTAAAGGTTCAATAGTAATGGAGGTCCTCACATGAAAGTAATAAAAATTACCTATTTATAAACATAATAGTCCATAGAAATTTCACAGTGTCACTAACAACTCATGAATTGATAAATAACCATTACATAAATTATGTGCAACCCTGATATTGATAACTATATAGAAAAAGGTTATGGAAATGTCAATGTTTTTCCTGTAGTAGCATCATTTTAAATCCTTCATAATTTTTATTTTATAATACTTGTTAGAAGCCAAAGAGATAGTTATAACTTTATCTAATGTAATTATATTCATGCCTAGAAGTCCCCAATAGAGAGGCATTTTTCGGATATATTTTAGGCTAGTCATAACAAAATGGATTTATGATATATGAAAATAAACTCGAATCTCATAATGTTTGTTAAATAAGTTCAGTTCAGGAACATGATAGTTATTCTAGATAAAATCGACAAAAAAAATTTAATTTTTAAACCACTTATAACAGTAATTCATTATCTAGAATATTTAACCAATACTTCTCAATAAAGACTATCCATTAACAATAACTAGAACACAAACTAAATCAAAATGGAAAATAGAGTGATGGGTAGAGTATAAGTTAAGATCTTATAAATATGTGGTTCGATGTTAGTTGGTTCTGTAGTAAAGGGGATCAGGTTCATGTGAGACTACACATTAAGGATTATATAGAGGATCTTTAGAGGAGTCCAATTCAAGTTTCATGTGAAAACCATAGAGAATTGTGTGGATAAAGAGTAAATATACCACATGGTAAAACATACATAGTTCATTAGAGTGGTAACATACCTTCACTGTAAAAGAATTAAATGAATATTTCTAAATGAGATATGAATACTTCTAAATCTTATAGATCATCATCCTAATGGAACGTTCATCAATTAACTTGAAAATTATAGAAATTAAATTCAAAAAGGAAAACTATCCATTAGTGTAAAGTAATCACTTAATTCAATTATATATTGAAAAATCACTTTAACAAATATAACAATTATCAAATGAATTGAAATAATCATAACTCAAAACAAAATTGATTTTTCTAAAACATTAAAATCTAATTACAAACATATTTCCAATGTACACTAACCCATAGTGTGAGCTAATCTGATAATTTTGTTTTTTATGTAAAATTTTTAACTATATGAAAGAACATGAAACATAGCTCAAGGGAATGAACATTTTTTAGAAGTATGTTACTATTAAAAATGAGGGATAGTTAGAAGAAATATTAAATTAATTTAAAATATCAAATTACACCAATTTCATGTAAAATGACTGAAATTGACAACTAGAAGACAATTAACCAAAATTCCATGCATCCCATTAGTTGCATCACTCTATATTATTTCCACACAAATGGGAAAAAATTTGGACGTTTTGTAAAAAAACCCTATCATGAGAATGATCTCAAATTTATCCTTTTTTATATTTCTAATGTGTAGATGAAAAATATATAGTGTAGTTTAAATAATGGTCCCGAGTGAAATGAATTCCATAAAATGTACCATACATGGTTCCCAAGTTGCCTACTCAAATTCAATAAACCAACAATATTAGGTAATAAAAGGTTTTCATTTTAAAAACGAGTATCAATGAACATGTTAATTAATATTTTGGATAGTATGAGAAAATTATGTGTATATTTTTTTCATCATATCTCAATTTATTTTTTGACTAAAAGTGAAAATTTGTGTTCTTTTCTAACAAACTATAAAATTCTACTTTTATTTTATAGAAATTCATTTGAATTAACAAAAATAGATCCACTTGGGATTATAATAGGAGATCATTTAATCCAAACACTACCTTCCCATCCCTCCCTCTCTCCCTCCCTATCTATCTATTCCTCTCCATCTCACACTTTCTCTATTAACCTTTCCCTCCATATCTATCTATCTATGTATCTCCCTCTCAAGAACATTCAATTTCCCTCTCCACCATACATCCCTCGCTATCTATTTATCTCTCTATTATAATATTTAAAAGAAACTAAAAGTATAACAGAGTTAAAATTATCAATATTATGCTCAACCAGCTGACACAAAACCAACAATGTAGTAAATGGAAGCTTTAAAACCTTGTTTTTGTTATATTTTCAATTTTATATCTATTATAAATAAATTAGTTGTATCTAGTATAAAGAATTAATCTAGAGATTACATAACATAAAAGATACTGAGCTATTAGGAGATAGAAATAGTAATCATTCTTGATATTTGTTATTAAATCAAGGAATTAGACTTAACCTAACCCTATTAATCCCAATGTAGTGAAAAAATGTTACATCTAATATATAGGGGGAAATTCCATGAAACAAAATTATTAATATACAAGGGGAAATGAAATGATAAAAATGAATATGTCAAAGGTTATTGATATGTATTATTATATATAATCTATAACACTAAAGTTTGAATTTATTAAGAATAACATATTGAAATAAATATATTGACATACATAGATTTTAGATTATAATATCAATATATTAATTAACACATATTATGTCATATATTGAAACAGATTATAAATAAAGATTCATAAAACCATTTTTTTTAATTTTCCCCATTTTTTAGATATTAATAAGTGATTTCCATCAAATAAAATCAATCATTCATGGATGTGTTATGAATGATTGATAATTATTTAATAAATATTAGAAATAAATTCTAGTATAAAAAATAAAATAAATCATTTTTTATACATTGATTAAAAATGAAAACATTGTTTATAAAATAAATTTCAAACCACCCTTCTGTACTTTATAAACACTGTAAAACCAACTTAACAACTATCCTTAATAATGAAAACATTAAATTTAATATTTAAAAAAATTTCTACTTAAAAAAGTTACTAAAATATTAAGTGTTAGATAACATGCCATGATTTTAAATATTAGGCATTATCAAAAGATTTTTGATATGAAGGGTTATAGATAAAACTCTTCTTCTATCATTGGTGAAGATGTTCTGCTTTATATAATAGTTTAATTTGTTTTTTTTGAAATAGAATACAAAATTAGTCTTATAAATGAATTAATATCTCTTCACATATTATTATGAAAGTTGTTAGATAGTGTTATAATTCACAATTTATTTTCTCCACCAGATTATTTTTAACTTTATATTCTCACAACTACCACTTTATTCTCTCATTCAATTTCTCTTATCAAGAAATACTATTAAATATGGGTGTGAAGAAAGGAAGTAAGCCTTACGAATCCAATAAGTTCTATAGGATCATGCATACATGTATTTTGTAAACAATATTATTGTACATTATACTTCAAAATGAATAAAAATATATGAAAATAGAAAAAGGAATTTTGGAAACATGTATCAATGGTCATACATGATAAAAATCTCCATACTGGTGTTTTTAAATATGCATTCTTATAAAGACCATCAAATGTATATATGAAAATAAAAGGTCACTAAATAGGGACCCCTATAAAGTAATAAAAATAATTTTAGTTAAAATTGGGGTAATGTGAAAACTATTAATATAAATCCATTTTGAGAGATGGATTAGGAGAAGAAAAAAATAAGGGAATTGTAACCTTAAATAGGTATTGAGCTTTCCAATGTTCAAAAATACAATGATTTTAATGAAAGGGAGAAGACAAAGAGAGATAAAAGGTATGTGAGAAGGATTCTATAGATGAAATTGATAATCGATGGATGGACATTGACTGTTGAAATCTGATGTATGTCTTGGAATTATATTCATGGAGTGTTGATGTATAAGATAGATGATGAATAAAGATAACAAAAAAATTGAATGCATATAATGGAGGACATATAGTGGAAATTAAAAATATGTTATGACCTTAAAAATTACGCATATAATTAAGGAAAATAAATAGTAAATAGAGGCATATCATCTTCACCAGAAGAGTTCATTCCCTATTAGATATATTTTTCAAATTGGTTCTTAATAGTATAGAGATTTCATGGATCAATTTCTAGTATATTGAGTTTGAATTAACATATCACTATTTAATAAGAACTAATTTTATGGTATCAAAATCCTACAATCATTCTAACAATATTAACATTGATAGAGAACTATCACATAACAATGGTGTAACTATAATAGATCCTGATGTAATATTTTAATATAGATTTCTATTTTTTTGAAATTGCATTAATTAAATTAGTTTATATTCATGCATTTATATAATTCAAAAAATATATTATATAATTGGAATAATCAATCCATTTAGAGTGAAGTGATACAACATATCTGGAATAATGTTTATGAATTAAAAATAATTGTACAAAAATTGAGTATATCCTAAAAAATCTATGGAAATTGTAAGGTAAAGGATAAAATAATGGTTTCATTGAGGTGCTATAAAACTGACAGATACATAAGATGAGAATTTCAACAATACAGAAGGGGGAGTGAAAATAGAAGACTGAAAATGAGGGAATTCAATTTTTTTTGTATTTAATGGTTTTAACACTCCATTAAAAATTGTTATCAATATAATGAATATATTATTCAACATACAATTATGTATTATAATATGGAATAATTCATAATGTGTCTTTTTGGAGAATACCTAATATATAAATTAACAAATAATATTAAATAAATATTAATAAAATAAAAAAGTAATCATACCAGTATTGTGGTTATATATGAAATAATAATTTTTAAGAATATGTATGTGCATGAAATATATATATATATATATATAGATTTTTTCAAATTATTTTAGTACAAAATGTGGTAATAAGATGATATTTATCAATATTATATGAAATTTAATGGAAATAATTCCAAAATTTTAAGGATGATTTTAATAGGGACCTCAATTTTAGATGGTCCTATGAATATTTTTATTGATATAGACTATTAAATGATAATATATAATTTTTCCTGAATTATTTTTCCTGAAAAAGGTCATATATGATATTGAGTCAAGTCATAATTTTGTAACATTATGTAATTATGTATGAAATGATTAGAATCAGTTTTTTATTAAATTAGATTATATATTAATATTATTTTTATATTATAAGATATGTGTATTTTAAAAAAACTAGTAAAGATAACAAAATGTTATTTAAAAGTCAGACATACAAGATATATATTTCATTTAAAATTGATTTCATAGTAGGGGAATTAATGGTTATAATAATAGAAATGCAAATATAGAATGATTACTATAGAAACATAAGAGGTTAATATTAATTAAGTAATTCATACCAAAATAATTGATAATATGTTGTTGAATATACCATTAATATGTTAAAAAATATAATATGAAACACATAATAAATATTGTAGAAAAATTCTTCCCATGAAGGTTACCTTTTCTTAAAAAACTATTTTCAACTATAGCTTGAAATATGATTACAGAGAAAAAAAAGAAAACATAAGGAAGCTATGATGAATTCAAAAAATGTAATATTACTATAAAATATTGATCACGTAGATGTTGAATATGAAGTAAATGATGATGAATTATATGATAGATATATGATTAACCTATGGGAATGCTGATAACATGAAATAAATTATAAAAAAAATATGAAATGGAATATAAAAATTAAATGATCCCAAAATGGGTTAATTGATTATTGATCCTAATCGTGTTCCAATTGTTTAATGAATAATAAATAAATATAGAAATATATTTGATTAATTAATTTATGAAGTTATTTGGACAATAATTGTGTACTAAATGTATATATATAATGTTGTAAAACATTCTCTAACAAAAATAGACTCAATTTTCTCCATAGAGTATACCAACTTAGAGAATATCTACGACTGTGGAGATTTTAAATCTGTTGATTTTGTAAAACGATAATATCATTATAAAGTATGTAATTATTAGGTGAGATATTCAATAAAAAAGACATAATAGTTTGAATTGGAAAAATTTTAAACAAACAATAAAACACTATAGTATATAATGACATTTTATTTAGACTATGCAAGAAGATATCAGTGCATAACATCATATCCATCCAAATAATGTGTGTTGCAACATTATTTCATTGCAAAGAAAGTAATAAAATATATATAATTGTCATTTAATAATGAAAATCTATTATATATAGATTATAATATATTTATATATATATGTGTGTGTGTGTCTGTTTGTGTGTTTGTGAAGTATAATATTGAAAATAATTTACATAACTACGCCAATATTATTCCTTTGAAACCTTGTTAATTTCCATTATAATCTTGTTTCTTCAAAATTGGATGATTAGTTAGATACAACTATGATTTCATTGGACTAATATCATTCCATAAAAACTATTATATTCATACTAGTTAACATATATTATATTAAGAAAAAATATATATGAAATTGAATATAAATATAAAGAAACATACATGAAGATAAGACATTTATTGAAACTAATGTCAACAATCCGAAGCACTTCTTGAAGAGAATCAGCTTGTATGCTGGTTGAAATATAAATATACTAAATATCTTAGAATTTTGTTAATTTTCATATAAGGAATGTGTTATGGTATTTAAATATTCTTGGAGATATGATACTCAGAAAACATAATGTTGATGTTGAAAAAAATAAATAACAATAAAATTATGAATTTAAAATGTTGAGAAGCGTATAAATTTTTTAGAAAAGAGAGAAATGAAATAAATTTTTTAGTTAAAAAATATATGATTAAATATCATAGAGAAATTATAATACATAGATTAAATATTAATATAGTTATAGTCAAATCATACATTCTAAATAGTGCATGAGAGCATAGGAGAAATTGATTCATGTTGCTACTCATCATCTCATTCCACCATGGATGATCCTTTTTAAAAAACCTATAGTGGGATGGTTAGAATTGGAAAAAAATATTATGGTTTGAGGGATCATAACCCAATTGAAACTAAAGTAGGTACATGACAAGAGGGTTATATGGAAAATCATATTTTATAGATAGTCCATATTTTTCGTAAATAGATGAATAGTTTTGGACAGGGATAATTTTTTGAGTTAAAGGATATTCCAGAATATTCCAACTCTAAATACATTGACATGATCAATGGAAATTTAATTATTTAATATTATGATAATTAAGATAATTTAATGATATGATGTACTTTTGTTATAACTAAAACATAATAAATAATATGTATTTATTTGAGAATAAGAAATAAGAGGATATGATATTAAAAAATGAAAATGTTTCAAACCATATAAGGGTGACTACTCTGAGATGGTATTAGAGGAGTGGAGATATAGAGGTCATGTGAGATAGAATGATTAAGGGAAGGATAATAATTAATGATAAATCTGTCTTATATTATAATCCAATTACATCAGGATTAAATCTAATGATGACTATTAATGGAGATAGATGAAAGGAATTTATGGATTTAAAATCTGAGGAAACATAAATTTTCAAAACATACACTCCTATATAATATAGTTTGATGTGGGAAAAAAATCAAATAAATAGGTTAGTAAAATATTTAATTGGTTGAATAATTTTAGACATGGATGTATAGGAGTGGATGCAGAAAATAAATCAATGAGAGAGGGTGGAGGAATGGACTAATCATGTCTGTCCATAGGGAAGATTCCTAAGTCGTAATGGATGGATTGATTCAATTAATCTTGATGGGATTCCAATGAATGAAAATAAAAATAAAAAATGAAGTCAAGGGAAAAAGGTTGTTGGGGAAATGGTGAGGGGGTGGTGTCAGAGGCAGATGTAATGTTAGATATGGAGCCAAGGGTGGATGCTTTCAGGAAAATTCATGAATATTGGATGAAGGCGGGGATGTGGGTGGAATAGAAATTTGTGGAAAGGTGGATGGTGGAGGATAAGGTAGAGGCGGGGGTGGAGGCAGAGGTCGAGGTGGATGTGGATGCAAGATGGTGGTATATGTGAGTAATAGGTGAGGGGTGGAGTCGAAGGCATAAGGAGATGTGATCTGATATCGGATGCAAGTCAGAGGTAGATAACAGAGTTGGAATCATAGGCGGATGTGTGTCCTGGGTGGAAGCAAGTTAAAGGAATCGACAGATTTGAGATGGATGTGGAGGGTGGAGTCGAAGGTGGAGATAAAGGAATAGGTAGAGTGAGAGTCATAGGTTGAGGTTGACTCATAAGAGGAGATTGAGGCAGAGTTCAATTCACGAGAGGAGGTATAGGCTGATGTACATGAGTAGGGAGAGGCAGAGGTTGATGCAGAGGAGAACAACTCTTTGGAATCATGGGTATGGAGAGAAGAAATATATGGGCAGTTATTGGGAGACGTGGGGATGCAACAAAATTTGGAAAATTAAGGTGGTGGATACATATCTAAATAGGAATACAAGATTTAGTTTATATAATGTATGTTACCCCAAGAATTCCCTATTCCAAATCAGTTGGGGTGTCTCTTCAACTATATCTCTAGAAGTTTGGTTGGTTTATCTTCTATGTTGGAGGTTCCAATTATCACAAATGATGATGCCTTCAAGGATCTCCCTATGAGGTTTTTGGGGTTTCCTCCACCTCAGTGCTTTCTAAAAGGCATATTGTTTTCATGAAAGGACTAGTAAAGGTGGTTTTCATAGTTATAGTCTTTCCAAATAGTGTTCAATGGGTTCTCCAAGTTCTATATGGGGTGTCTTCAACATGCCAATGTTGGCCAATTTTATAACCTAATAGTTTTGAGGACCATTTGTCTACATTAAAACCTGAAAGGATCCATTCTTTTTCGACCTCAATGGAGGAATGTGGTTCATTAGTCTCATCGTTCTATGTTCTTAGTAGAAAGTCACTCATTCCATGGTAGGTGAACCAATTTCCATTAGATCGATAGTATGGTCATGTACTTGTATAGATTGTAATTAAAACTCTTCTATTACTTAATTTATTCAATTATGATTTTCAATTCTAGAGTATTAAGAGATTAGGATAATTATTACCTCATTTTTACCAAAGAACTGAGTTGGAAGGTAGCAATTCTAGATGTTGTCAAAAAAAATTTGGATCATATTTCTTCATTTTCTAAGAGTATTGGTTTTTAATATTTTATGCATGGAGCCCCATGAAACATACCTATATTTATTTTTTTAAATTGTAGTGTTTTAATGAATTTTATGAATACATCATCTCAACATGTTTATTTAATAGTGAGTATATGGGTTCATATTTTTTTCTTTTCCTTTTTCCATGCTATATGAAACATCTCGACTATAGAATATTTATGGAAATAAAAATAAATTATTAGACATGGAGGTTTTCCAAGGTTTATCAGTGTAGAATTTAATAATATCATTTAGATTTATGGGAAAATAGGAGGATGGGATTTCTCTAGTAAGGCTATGTAGGATATTAGAAAAATTGTACTCTATAATTGACATCTAAATAAGGGGTTATCAGGAAGATATTTCACTTGGTTCAACAATTGGAAAGGAAATCAATGGATATGGAGTAGGCTATATTGGTGTCTTTATAATTTTCATTGTATTGAATTATATGTTTAGGATTCTTTTACTCATCTTACATAGGCACTGAAAGATCACTAACCTATTAAGATTAAACTTAAGAGGGAATATAAAAGGAATAAAAAATTATATTATTCTAATAACTGGTCCCTAATCAATGGTTTATTCGATATCATAACCAAATCATTGGAATAAAAAGAGTGGGATACATCATGGGATGGTATAACTAGGTTCTTAAAACGACTAAAATGGTACTTTCTAGAGTGGAATAATACCATGATAGATAATGAAACAAGGCTAGTATGGATTAAATAAGAGATTTAGATGTTGGATAATGTGTTGTAATGGAACTAGGATGATGATGTTTTTTTCAAAATTGTTTCTAAACATATTATTTTTTTAAATCAAATTCTATATATCCAAAGGGAATCCCTGGGGAGATAAATAGTTATTTTGATTATGGAGGGGATTAGAACACATCTTATTTCAATCCAAGTTTAAAAGTGGGGAGGCTACCTAGGAGGATCAACCTTAAACTAGAGGATAGTTAATATACATTGGATTTTTATGTTTCTAGGAAGGCAGAATTAGATAATTTTGGGGGCCTACATTTAGGAAAGGATAGCTTCAATTTAGGGAGATAGTTGTGGGTATGTTTATAGGACACATTTTTTGATGCATTCCAATGATGGTTAAGGAAATGGATAATATAGTTTAAGAAATGGTACATGAAGAATTGGAGATCAATGTGGTAGTGGACAACATGAACATGAAAAAAACACCTGGCCCTGATGTATTTTTTGGATTATTCTACTTGGAAACCTATAAATCATCAATGTGTAGGTTAGAAAAGCAGTTCATGATTATTTTATTAGGTGGAAATTAATAGGGAAATGACTGCATTCTCAAAATTTCTCATTCCAATGATGAAAGAACAAATTAAAAGAAATAATTATAATCCAATATGTAGGTGAAAATGTTTATATAATATTCCCACTTGAATTTTATACTGATGTAATAGTCATGGGTTTTCATGGCTAGTTTTAGAGGAGGAACATGGCTTCATAAAAGGGAGGAGTATTCGGGGAGTGATGGAAATTGTGAAGGAGATGGTGAAGGATATTAATATAAGGACCTTGAGATCTGATATTTTTATCTAAGTGTATATTCACATATCATAAGATTGTATATAATGGAACACCATTGTAATTTTCATGAGTTTTTTTTCAGTTTAATGAATTGATCGATGATCAATTTTTCAGTTGTTATGTGCCTTTATAAAATTCTATTTCTACCATAAGGATGGGATTTGGATTCTTTAGAAAAATCCATGGATTATATCAGGGTGACATTATTCCTCTAAGACTATTTATTCGAGAATTATAGGATCTTATAATGAATATAATGCAAGTTTCGAAATAGGGGAATATATTTCTATTCAAAAATATGTTCTCAGATTCTATTTTTTATCATCTTATGTTTTCTATTGATATATTATTTTTATCAATGGAAGGAAAATATTGAATGATTGTTTTGAAATTATTATAGATGTTTATAGACATGAGAGTGGAGAACATTTCATTCATGAAAAAATAATTGTCTTCATTTCCATGAAATGTTAAACTACAAGTAGTAGGCAGATTTGAGAGAAGGTAGGAATAAAGAGATGTAACATTCCAATTAAGTGTCATGAAACTCCATTATAAAATGAGAGATTAAATAATGTTATTTTTAAATACGTTATCAATAAAATATCAAGCCGGATCTATAGTTGGGTGAACCATTTTCTTTCATTTATAGGTTAGATGACATAGGTGAATAGTGTTTTCTCCTCAATATCGGTGCAAGTTTTATCGATCATGAAATCTTCTAAGGGGACTATTGAGAGGATATAAAAATTATGATATCATTCATCTGGGGTGAAAATCATGGTGGAATATGTCATTGGTTAGTTTGAAAAAAAATGGTGAAATAAATTGATGTTCGAAGAATTAATCTATGGAGTGATTTAGAAGCCATACAGTTTATAGATAAAAATAATGCATGGAATATTATTGATAAAACCTCATTATGGGTGATATTTATGAATAAAATGTATTTCAGTGTCTTCATAAAATTAATCAAATAATCATGGATATTGTTCAGACTAATGATATGTATAAATGAGCAACTATAATTCCTAGATGTAGAAGATCAATGAGATGTTGGTCCCCGAAATGATAGCTACTAGATAGAGAACTGCGTTGGTGAGATTCTATTGTTCTTAGGTTTTCTAATTCCATATATTTTATTCAAGTATTCTTGCATGATTCATGTTTATATTAACATGACTCTTTATCATCAACCGAGGATTTTTTTTGTGGAAATATTACATTGGTTTAAAAAATTAATGGATGTGTTTTTTCAGTTTCAACATCAAGTAGTTTTAGTGGCTAGTACTTTCATGATTTCATGCACGTTGGTAGTGAGATAAATTTTTGGGAAACAGTGGTATGGGGAAAATATATCACAATTAAGTGCTTCTTCTTTCTGGTATGGCATTTTTGAAACAAGGCACTACCCGTGGATGATAATGTGAAGAAAAAGGTATTTTCATGGCTTCATAATGTTGATGTTGTTTGTTTATTATCTCAGAAATTGTTTGGCACCTTTTACATAAAATATATTGGTTGATTGGCATCTGGAACTTCATTAGAAAATGAATAGGAATTTTACGATGTGGGAAATCTATTTTAGAATTTTTAACAGCTTGGTTTCAAGGTTCATGTCAAAACGATGTGGTGGTTAGAATTCAAAATATTATATTCACTATAATGTGTTGGGTGATTTTGTAGGCTAGTAACAATGTTATGTAAGGTAGACAGTTCTAACATTTTTTTCATGTTGAAGTTAAATATATATTGGCCATGAAATGAATTCTCATCAAGGGAGGGGGGAGTTCAAATTTGATTAGAAGGATCATACCATTATCTTCAATTATCATAGATGAGGGAGGTATTCGTGGATATGGGATGTTGGTTCAATTGAATCATCCACATTCCAGGATGAAGCTGAATTATAATTTTTCATGTTATTTGGGGATATGAAATGGGATGGTATTATTTGTAATAACAAGAGTTAAATGATCACTGACTTCAAGACATATTATAGAATAAGTAATTATATTGGAGAAAAAGAGAGAGAATTCTCTAGTTGTCTCTCTTTATGTTGGTTTCATAATATTGATATTAGAGAGCTTTAATAGAATTCTAAATTTTTGATTCAACTTCTACATGAACATGAATGTTTGCCATGTGACTAAGCTCACTTCATTAGGAAAAGTTGGAAATTCATTGATAAAGACATCGAGGATGGAATTATCTGGAGGGAAGGGAAATTTGTATCCAATGCTCTATCCAGTAAAGGGAGTTAAAGGGAAGGTATTATTTTTTCCCTCACAAGGGTTCCTTACCGAAGGATTTCTTATTCATTATAAGTGTAAATACCATAGGTCTACTCTTCATCATTCTACCATATGTTCTGGGTTATTTATTAATAAAAATTAATTTTAAGTATACCTTGAAATTTTACTCAACCAAATACATGATAGTTAATTAGACAATAAATACTAATAGGAATTTCTGTTCTATAAGTTGTTACATTACTCATTGTATAAATGAGAAATTAAATATGTAAGAAGTTGAACCAGGGTTGATTGTTGAAAATTATTAGATGTCAGATGATATCTATAAGGTAACATAGTTTATAATATTTTTTACAATTTCTAAAGTGAGAAAATGATATAGAATGGTTTTATAGTTTTGGAAAATAATCCCTAATTTATTTTTAATGTGTTATAATTGACCAAACATCAATATTATATCATTTGTGACCGGTATGACTCCAAGTGTGTGTTTTTTATATTAAGTTTTCATTTTTTTGAAACAAACACCACATAGAAAAAGACATGTAAATGAGTGATAATTTTGAAAAATTATTCATATTTAATTTTTGGCGTGTATGTTTCAACCATTCTTCAACCTGACACACAATTCTACAGTTTTGATAATTTTTCTCCTTTCATATTAAAAGTTTCATTTATGTGTAAAAATTGCGAGATATATCCAAAACTAAGAAAATTGATTCATATTGGAATTAAAATTAATGAAAATGATCCAAAATTCATTTAAGATGTGTTGTAATTGACTATATGTTTATCCAATAAATGATGTGTTTAGTATGGTAGAAATTTCTTTTTATTTTAGTGTAAAACATATTTTATTTATCCGAAACCGAGGAAATGAGAATGGTTTTTAAAAAAAGTTAAGAGAATGATCTATAACATATTTTTGATGATTAGAAATCAGTCAAAAATAAATCTGACACATGATGTGGCTAATATCATTCAAAGTGTGTTCTTTCAATATAAATGTGTCTTTTTAGTGTAAAACATGCACTAAATAGAAAAATCAAAGAAAAATGAGATTATATTACTTTAAAGAAATTTGAAAAAGATATATAGTTCATTTATGAAATATATGAATTGATTGTACTATAATTTAACATATTATGTGACCAGTATGACTCCATGTGCGTGTTATTATAGTAAAATATTCATTTTACTATAAAATGTGAGTCAAAAAACTAAAATTGAGTAAACATGATCGGAATATATTGAATATTTTGGAAAATATTATTTAATCCTTTTTTTCATTTGTAAATTGACATTTCTCCAATCCAACACATGATACGACTATTATGACTCCATGTATGTGTTTTAAAATTAATCATGTTATTTTACACTAAAAAAATGGAACATATCCAAAATCAGTTTAAAGGGATTGAATTTTCTTGATACTTCGGAATAAAATTCGTAATTTATTTTTGGTGTGTATGAATTGAGATCATGTTAATCCAACATATGATGTAGCTAGTATGACTCCATGTTCTTGTTTTTACTTTTAAATTTTCTTTTTTACTCTAAAACATGAATCAACACACCAAAAGTGAGTAAACGATCATTTATTTTCATGATAATTTTTGATAATGGTAAATATTTTATATGTGAAATATAGGAATCAACCAGGTGTTAATCTAACACATGTCAATCTAACAAACAATGTAATAGGTATGACTAAATGTGTGTGTTTTTAATAATAAAGTGTAGTCTTATTATAAAATTCATGTCACATAGCCTTGATTTAGAAAATGTTGTTTGATTATATCCAAACATTTGGAATGTGACCAATAATTTGTTTTTTGATTTGTATAAATAAACCACAAATTAATTTTATAGATGATGTGTCTAGTATGGATCAATGTTCATGTTTTCACATAACAAGTGCATTTTATTATAATCCATAATTCTTCTAGAATAATCTAAGTAAAAAAGATCATATTGTCTCAAAACAATTGAAAAATGACCCATATTTCATTTCTTCGAATAAAAAAATTGAACACAAGTCAATATAACACATGATTTTTTCATTATGACTTAGAGTGATTTTTTTTCACATTAAATGTTTCTTTTTAAACTAAAACATGCATCCCTTATCCAAAATTGAGTTATAGATCCTATATTTTCTCTATGTTTTAGTACAACAATGCATAATTCATTTTTTATGTATAGGAATCGACCTCAAATCTATGTGTTGTACATTGTAACTAGTTTGAATCCAAGTATATGTTTTCATATTAAAAGTTTTATTTTACTCTAAAAAGACATCACATAACCAAAACATAGTAAAATAGATCTGATTGTCTTTATACATTAGGAAAAAATTCGTTAATCCATTTTTGACATGTAGTAATAAACCGTTCATCAATATGAAACATAATATGTCTTGTAAGACTCAATGTGTATGTTTTCACATTAAAAGATTCATTTTAGTTCAAAAAATGCATTATATAACCTGAAATGAGAAAACAAGATCATAATGTCTTAATAATTCTAGGAAATGAAACATAATTCATTCCTAATGTAAATGAATAATCTTCATGTGAATATGAGACATGATTTGATAGGTATGACACAAAGTCCATGTTATTTTAGTACAAAAGGCACGTTAGATATCCATTAGTGAAAACATGCTCAAGATGTTTTTGAACATTAGGAAAATAATTGAAAATTTATTTTCGAAATGTTTGAATATACCAAACACAAATTAGACATATTATGTGTCCGTTATGACTCAATGTGTGTATTTTCCATAAAAAGGTGTCATTTTAGTTTGAAACTTGATTCCCATAGAAAAATAAGTAAATGACTCTATATTGATTTCAATCCTCTAGAAAATGAACCCTAACACAATTTTGACATTTAGGAACAAACCACACATTAATTTGACACATGATGTTGTTAGTTTGACTCCAACGCCATTTTTTCAAATTAAAAATATCATTTTACAATAAAACATGCATCACATTTCCAAAAATGAGTAAATGGGATCATATTGTGTTAAATCATTGTAAAATTATATGTATTTCATTCTTGGCATGTTGAAATGAATCGAACATCAATCCAAAACATGATGCGTCCAATGTGATTCTAGGTGAATGTTTTCTTATTAATAGTGTCAATTAATACTAAGAAATATGTCATATATGCAATGATGATTATGAGAAATGGGATTGAGATGATGCTTTATGAAAATGATCCTAAATTTATTTTTAATGTAGTTGTATCAACCTCATTTCAATCTGATATACGATTTGGCTGGTTTGAAACCAAGTGTGTGTTTACAAATTAAAAGAGTCATTTAAATCTAAAACATTCATAACATAGCCAAAACGAGTAAAATAACATTGATTATCTAAATTATTTGGGAAATTATCTGTAATTAATTTGTGACATATAGGAATCAAAGATGCATAAATATGGCACATGATATGTCCAGTAAGTCTCAAAGTGAATGATTTCTCATTAAAAGTTTCTTTTTAGTTTAAAAATTTATCAATTAGACAAAACTAATACAATGAGATTGGCGTATCTTAATAAGTTAGTATAATGATGAATAATTCATTTTTATGTATAATAAACAACTACATATCCATCTAACACATGATGTGGTTATTATAACCCATATTGCATTTTATTTTATTTTAAATCACGTATCATATTGAAAAAACCAAGAGAACGAGCTCATATTGTTTTCAAACATTAGTATAATGATCTATATTTTATTTGTGAAGTGTAGGAATTGACCACTAACCTATCTGACACGCAATGTGGACAATATTGAACAACATGCATGTTTTCAATATAATAGTGTTGTTCTAGTTAAAAATGCACATCACATATAAAAAACTGGGAAAATAAGCTCAGTTTGTTTTTAATAATTAATATAATGATCTATAATTCATTTATGATGTGAAGGAATCGACCACACATAAATCTGGTATATGATGTAGCCAATATGGTTCCAAGAGCAATTTTTCAATAAAAATGGTCACTTCACTATATAATGTGGGTCACATAGTCAAAACTAAAATATGATCTCAGATTATATAGAATCATTTTAAAAATGATCCATATATTATTTTTGGCATGTAGGAATCAACCACACATCAATCTCACACAGGATGCGGCTGGTATGAATCTAAGTGCATGTTTTAACATTAAAGTTTCATTTTACACTAAAGCACATTTCACACTGCAGAAACTAGGTATAAAAGCGTGGATTATCTTGATACATTAAGAAAATGATCAATAATTTAGTTTTGTTTTGTAGGAATCAACTGAACATTAGTCATATAGAAAATTTGATTGGTATGAATCAATTTTCATGTTTTCACATTATTAGTCTTATCATAGACTATAACAGACATTATATATCCAAAACTGAGTAAATGAGCTCATATTGTCTTGATAATTCTGGAAAATGATCCATAATTTATTTTTGGAAATTAAGAACTAACCGATCATCCATACAATACATGACATGACTTGTAAGAGTTTGTGTTTTCAAATAAAAAAGAGTCACATTAGTTAAAAATGCATGTAACATAGAAAAATATGAGCAAACAAGCACAATTAGATTTTCTTCTTAATATAGAACTAGATTTTATCAGTGATAATGAAAAGTGATGATAATGGTTTCCATTACCAGCACTAAAAAATTCATGGATATAGGTAACCTTTTATCAGCGCTTTAAAAGTGATTATAAAATGACAAATTTATCAATTCTTTTTTTGTGCAGAAAATGTGTTCCCTTTATTAGCACATCTTTTTTAACGCTGATAAAGGGTACCCTATATCAGTGTATTCTCTAGCACTGGTAAAGGTGATCATTATTTTCAATCATTATAGATCTTATAAAACTAATGCACAAGTCCCATGTCGAACTTGAAAATGGGCGGCTGCTTCTTTTTATATCATTTTGTGGCACCATGACACCGTAAGACTATTGCGGGGATGAGCTACTATATACACTCTCCACATGCTAGTTGAATTATAATATTGTTTGATAATTAAATTCCTTTTTCATATAAAAAAATATTGATATATGTGAATTTATTAAATATTGAAATATTCGTATATATAATAATATTTTTCTTAGTTTTAATTTGTTAAATAGTTTTTTTAATTTTATTCATTTTTAATATTTATTTATATTTATTCATATTTTATAATTAAATTCCTATTTTTCTTTAAAAATAAATATTGACATACTAAATATATATATATATATATAAATATTAATTTATATGTATATATATAAATATATAGATATATATTAAATATTGATATGTATATTTATATTAAAATGTTTATATTAATATATATATATATTAATATCTATTGGTATATATTAATAAATAGTAATTTTTTATTTAAATATTTATACATATTTATATAATTATTTAAATTTAATATATATATAGTAATAAATACTGTATTAATCATTTTGTTAAAAAATAATAAATTAACAAAATTAAAACACATATAATTAAATAAGTAATATATTTTTTTATAATTAATATAAATGAATAAATCTATTAAATACTTCACATACTAAGTAAATAAGTTATATACAATTTTTCACTATATATATATATATATTCATTTTTAATAATCATCATTTCACTAATGAAATTTTAATAATGTTTGTTATCTTTTAATGTTTTTAATGTTGTTGGAATTTAAATAATTAATATATATTCATTGTTATTTAAACATATATTCATCCATATTAATGAGATGCACTAGGCCAACCCCCAAATTTTTTATTGTTAGAAGTATTTAATTTAAAGAGGTTAATACAAGTGCCAGTGTCATGGAAGCAAATACTATGTAAAAAATGTTGGAATTTATTTAGTGGGAAGCTTCTATGCATAGCTAAGGGAAGCATATTATGGATAATGAAGGTTTTCAAATGATTCCAAAGAAAATTGGTTATCTACATGAATCACGTAATGTTGATGAATAAGAAATTGATTAGGAAAATGTTATTGAGGTTAATAGTTTAGAGGTTCTTGTTGATCTTAATGATGATGTAATTCATGTGTCTAAGGATAGGGATGATGCTAAAAATGGTGATCATGATGTGACTATGCGTTAGCAGACTTGGAGAAGGGATAGGCAGCCAAAGGGTTGTGGTCGCAGTCGTGGCTAAGAGGATGTTGCTTGAGGGCTTGGATGAGGTTGTTCTTCTTGTTCTTCCAGGATCACATAGGAGAAGTTGACAATTATGTAGAAGTGCACTATGCTTTTCAGCTATAAGACCACAAATTTAGGTTGGGAATCCACTGATGGTGAAGACTATGATCTTGACTATAATCATGATTATGGTGACGTTAAATGTGTTCTATTTCTAATGATAGGGGTCTTTCCCTTGTTTGCCCACGTTTTCCTCCTCGTGTACTAGTTATCTTTTCTTTATCTTTAATAAATGGTCAGGAGTTGTAGCTTTTAGTTGGACCCACATTGTAATTTAATGAATTTATTCATTTTTATTATTTATAAGCTATATATTATTTATTTAACTACATTTATATATAATCAAATTTCATTCATTTTTAACATTCATTCATTTAATATAATTTATTCATTGATAATGTTAAGTGTGTGCATATTTTTAATAATATATATATTTTATGTAATTATTAATTTCACATATTTTTAATTTATTCACTATAATATTTTTTATACTTAATTATTCATTAATATATTTAATAATTTTTTAATTTATTCATTTCCCATTTCTCATTATTCAATTTGTTTTTTTTATATTATCCATTTACTAATATATTTTAATAAATTTTTGTCAAATATAATTTTTTAATATTGTTGAAATTTACATAAATAAAATGGATTCATTCCCATTTTAACACACACACACATATATATATATATATATATATAATTTTTTATAATTTTTTAAATAATTAATAATTATTATTATTTTCACTAATTTATTCATTTTTATTATTGTTTATCTCATTAATAGATGTCCCATATTTTATAACTTTAATATTCAAATTAACATATAGCAAACTTATATATATATACACATTCACTTCACAAAAAAAAATATTTATGTAATGTATGAAATCTTATATAGAAACACACAGTCATAATATTTATGTAATTTATTAAAATTTTAATATTCATTTTATAATTTCAATTAGTAACATAACATATTTAGTAAATGTTTTTAATCTAAAAATTTTATTCATTTTTTAGTACAATTTCTGTTAGTATTATTTATTCATTTTTATTCATTTTTATTCATTTTTTTAAATTTAATAAATTAATATTATTAATTTATATATTTTATACAATATTTTTAATTTGTATTGATCTCCATGTCAATATATGACTATATTTTTTAATTTTATAATTAATAAAACATATACATTTTTTTAATATTTTTAAAGACTACCCAATTTTTTCTATTCAATTTCACTCATTTTTAAAATTCATTACATGAAGATTAAATATTACAAAATAATTTTAATAAAATATTTGTAAATAAATTTATTTTTAAATATATATTTACTATATTTATAAAATAATGTTATTATAATTTAATATTTAAATATAATTTTTTAAAAAGTATTTATATAATTATTAAAAATAATTACATATTTAGATATTTATAAAATTATAATAAATATATATAAATAATGAACATATATATACTATAATCATATTTAATTTATATTTATATAATTTTATTATATATATATATATATAATTATATAAATATATAAATATATAACAATATTTATAGTTATCTAAAAATATGCATATATTTTTTACAAATATATTTATTAGTAATTAAATTTACAAATAAATATCTATAATTATAGTTATAAATTCATATTTTCAATTCTTTTAATATATTACTAACTATTATCATTTTTATTAACTAATTTATTTATAACTATATAACAATAAATTTATAAATAATATTAATCATATTATTAAAATTAAATATATATGTCATTATTAGTGTTTTTATTGCTGATAATGATATCTATTTATTATAACTATGAAAGCCCTAATAAAACATATCTTTATCATCATTAAAACTTTAGCATTGATAATCATATCTTTTATCTAGGATTTCAAAAGGCTAATAATGTGGTAGTTTTTTTAGCGATGATTATTTTAGAGTTGAAAAATCATTTCTATATCAACCTTTTTATGAAAAAGCTGATAAAAAACTTCCTGATATTTAAAATTGTACCCTAAAAAACTAATTTCCCTCACCCCAATCATGTTCTTATGAAATTTCACCCCTAATGCCGCTCCCCCTCAACCAAATCTCTGATGAATTAACTCTAATAAATCTAATGTATGATATTATTTCTCCTCCTCACTAATTTATTTGTGTCATAGTTCACATAACACATGCATACTTAGTCCAAACCATGCTATATTTTTATGTGCCTTATTTTTTACTTTCTACCACCTTTCCTCCTTTTCATTATCCATGGTGATCCAACCACTACCGTGAAGCAGTCCCTTAATGACCACCCTTCCCCATCATCTAGTCCCTTATTGGATCGATGCAACAAGTCTCCCCCTCTGTTTTTTTCTTTTGTTTGTGGAGTTATGTTTTTATATATAATTTTTAAAGGTAGATTGTATACATTTATAAAATTATGGTTTAAGGTTATCTAAATGAATGACTCAATATAGTATATTAAAATTGATTTTGAAAATATATTATAAGAATGAATTTATTTTTGGAATATTTATATTAAAAAATAGATTCATAATAAAATTTTATTATTTTATTGTTATTTATATGAAATCGGTTTTGAGTCGATTTATCGAATTTTTTTAATAATGAATATGAATAGTCAATAGTTTATTAAAATTTATTTCTAAAGGTATTACCTGATTAAATGGAAAAATGGTCATTTTTTGGGAAAAACAACAATGGATTAATTTTTTATAGTAAATATATTGAATGTTCTATTTTAAATGTAAACACATGGATTATATTAATCTTATCTCTTATTTGAGAGATCTATTAATTTATTTTAATATAGGGGTTTATCATGTTTTTTAATTTTGGTATATATGATATGATTATGATAATATATATGTTTTCATGAATATAATTTCTGATTATATACCAAATGGTTTATGTCTTGTTCAGATAGAGTTGAAAGGGTATGGGTTTTTTCCACTATGTGAGGACATTAAATGAATTTTAATTCAACAAGTTTTCAGCTTAATTTCTGGTAAATAGTTATATAATGGACGTATCAATTCCTAGGGAGGTTCAATGTTTTTTATAGTGTTCTATTTTATTTTGTATTAGAATTTATTCCTAGGATTAATGGAGCTATCTGTATTCCTTATTTAATACATATCTGGATAAAATGAATTTTCATATTCATTTTCATATCTATTTACCTTAATTATGAGTGGTGGACACGGAAAAATTCAGTCATGGTTGGAGGTGTTTTGGTATGTATAAGTTTCATCTTATTATTTAAAACATTATTTATTTCAATAAAATAATGTACATAATATTACTCAATTTTTGATATATTGTGTATCATTAAGAATGGTTTGACTGTCACCCCTAAAATGTTATGATTTCAAAAATATTTTTTTAGACACAAACAAGATTACAAGACTGTGACAGAATTTTATAATGTTTACTATAATCTCCACTTACTATACATGTGGTATGGATTTTATAAGAATCATTATGAACTTTTTGATATATCGGTGACGGTTTTGAATATTATATATGGGGGATATAATATAGTAGTTTGTGTCACTGTTAGAGGTGGGCTCTAAATGTTTTGGATATCTATGACTAGAATTCTAAGCTAACTGAATTTTATTGAATTTTTATTAATGGAAATTATTTGTTTTGTTTTATGGAAAATAAAACTTTTATGATATGTGAATTATACCGAATATTGAACACTCTACTATTTTAGAAATTGTGGTTTTTAGTGGGTTATTGTAAAAATACAATTACCGTTATTCCTATAATACATGCCCTAGAATAATCTACAAAATAATCTATAGCAACAGATAGTAGCTGAAATCTATCTTCATATCTAACATTAATAATAGTTTCGTCCATTCATTTCATGAAATTTCATGATCCATGGGGTTTTTTCAAAATTCGATGATCACATGTCCACGTATGTTTGATGGAACGATATTTCTACAAATATTTATAACTCCAGGTCACAATTAATTGACATGAAAGAACATGATTTTCTAGGAAATTCTACAATCCAATAATAACAAAATTTTGTTTTCCATCATATTTATTACCACATTTTTTCATATTTAACATCAAATGAAGAACCTAGACCATCATCCATATGTTTACCCTAGGATTTTTATTTTCATGACAACCTTTTGTAAAATTCTAACTGGTGTTGAATCGTAACTGATAATATTCAAATATTGTGTTCCCCTTATTAGAATTACCTATATCTTTATTATTTTATTTTTAATATATAATGTTTGTTTATTTATTTTTAATACAAAATGAATATTTTATGAACCTAAAAGGATTAAAATAAAATGAATATGGATACATTTTAATTGAATGACAAAAGAGTTTCAATATGTAGTTAACTATATTATCATGTTTGTAACAGATGATGCATATGAACCTTCAGAAATAATTTTTCATTTTTTATGAGGCTATAATTCTACAAAAATTAATTAAAAATATATATAATAACATTTAATTTCTTATAAAATATAAAAAATCAATAAATGTATGACTAAACATGGGGATGACTAAACATTCACACCAATTGTGATTATACTACATTTTATTAATCAATTGTTTTGAATACCTTTGTTAATGATTATTGAGATATTATATAAGATATGAAAATGTAAATTAAAGATTAAAATCATGATTATAAAAAACTATTTGAGAAGTTAAATTCATGTGCTTAGAAATCAATGTATACAAGTTGTATGAAATAAACAACATTGTCAGTTATATTGAAGTTATACAATTTGAAATGTGGAAGTTGGTGAAACCAATCTAGCATTACAAATATACTTGGTCTCCTAAATGATATTTTACCACAAGAAAATAAAATTCATGGTCCAATATTTGACCTTAATATAATGGTATGTTCAATGGGTATGATCTTCAAAAAATACTTCCGTGTCCAAATGATTTCATATTATCTCATAAAGATCATGAATTACTTATTAAATTCCCTATGTGTGTCACAAATCGATACATGAAAGTTGAATTATGTTTATAAAGTGTTATATGATACTTTCATATCATTAAATTGTTTAGATTACAATATGGATGTCCAAAAACTAGGATACAATTGACATGAAAAACATATACAAGAATTAAATATGGGAAACTATGTCCTCTTATAGACACTCCTTTGTGGATGAAAATTGATTATGGGTGTCCTGAATTTGGAAATGTGTCCAGAAACTTTGGTCTTGCATTATCTATTGATGGAATAAATCTTTTTTTGTGTACATAGTAGAACTCAATGTAGATGGACATTTATGATGATAAATTATAATTTTCCACCATGATCACGCCTAAAGAGAAAATAAAATTTTATTTCTCTTCTTATACATGGGCCAAAACAATCTAGTAATTATAATGACGTCTATTTGTCTCTATTGTTTGATGATTTGAAATGGATGTGGGATATATGTGTTACAATGTATGATGTTCATAAATTTTAATATTTCACATTGAGGGCCATGTTGTATGGGTTGATAAATGACTTTCCTACTTATGAAAATGTGTTAGGATATAGTATTAAAGGAATTTTGTAGTGTCCCATTTGTTAATAATTAACACACTCAGTTTGGTTGAAACATTCCTTGAAGACTGTGATTTTAGGACATCAATTGTTTTACTACGATAACTTATATACTGATCCAGGGAAATAACATTCCATGGGAATAACAAGATAAGGTACAACATTATATCTATTAAAGGGTGATCAAATAATATATAAAGTAAAATATATTGAGATTATTTTTAGGAAATCATTTTTGGAAAAACAAGCAAAATCGGGATAGAAAAAAGAGATCAATTTGCAATAAATTACAATAATTGTATTTTTCTAAATTTTAAAATATTTCTTGTTTTCATGCCTGTATAAATATAATTATTTTATAGTGTTATTGGATTGCATAAAAATAATAACAGAATGAAAATATGGATTAAAGGCTATATTTTACATGATTGACATGAGGATATGGTAAGTGATGGCTCTATTGAAGGGTAAATGGAGGAATTTTCATCCACCAACAGCATACAGTCTATATAGAAATGAAATTTTTCTTTTTTTTTCATTTTAATTAATTTTGTAAAAGTTGGTCCTAGGAACTACCTTCGGGGTTAGGTTCATTGTGTTCAATGATATGCATAAAATCCTACAACCTTTAGACCATGCCCATTTTATAGGACAATAATAGAATTTCTCTGACCAATGGGGTGAATAACCAAATGAGTGACATGTTGGTGTATCTATTCCCATAGTCATAATAGTAAAAAGGATTTGGTTTAGGATTAATATTTTTCCACCACAGATGTGGTATCCAAATAAAGGATATCCTTACCATCGGTGTCATGAAATATGTCTTAGAATGTTTCTCACATTGGTCCAGGATTTGAGGAAAAAATGATCTTCATGTAAGGTGGCCTAGGAGGAAGTGGATGTGATTCACTTTGTATTAGTCCTACATTAGGTGGAGATACCTTGGGGGATGAAAAATTTTGGAAACAAAACACCAGAGATCACTTCCTAAAGGTTCCAAGTGATTTCTTGGGTGTCCCTTGAAGGGTCTCATGAAAGTCCCGAGTTTGGGAAGGGGCCTTTGTGCTATTTCTTGTCAACAAGGGGAAGGGTTACTCATATAGGTGTCTTCATTTTCAATCACTATAGGGACTTTAGGTCTACTAAACCCATATATCCATAGTCTATAAGGTTTTGAACATCTACCAGAAGTATTTTTGAGGGCCTAGGTGAAGGGGTTTTGTGACTTGATCTTTGAGGATTCTTTCATTTTTCTAGTCATTCAAATGAGGATCCCCATGATATAATATTAAGGAAAACTTAAGAACCTATTTAACAGATGCATCACTCAATGATAACCAATGATGGTAAAAAAAAATTCAACTCTATACAGGGGTGGTCGATCCTTCAATGATATATAGAAGGGCCTGTACAAGACTTCAGTTAAATAGGGTAGGTGCATGGATACCAGATTAGGAAAGTTCACTTGATCCTTCATGGATATCATTACATCTCAAATACTTTAAGAAATTTTCATTAAATATAATATTGATTATGAAAAAACAATGTGTCAAAAATATCATAGTTGAATTGATAATATATAATACAATATTTTATTTTTATTAATTATGACAATATTCCCTTTATGATATCATTATATATAAATCATGACACAAATTCTAGAATTTATGTTATCAGAAATAAAATAATTGGGTGAACAATTATTCATAGTAAAGGTATGTATAATATGAAATCTATCATGAATAAATACATCATTATAAATATTGAAATGTAAATAATAGAAACACATGACATTGAGTCAACATCTTAATCATGAAGAATATTATTGCAAGAATAAATGATAATGACATATAAATAATCACATGTGTCTGAAAACTATCAATCCATATTATAAATAATATAATTACCAAATGGAAAATAGATACTATTCTCATAATTTTAGAATTCATATTATATGACATTATTTATATTATTTAAATTCCTTACTCCATTATATCTTATACAAATTCAAAACATATTTTCCAAATAACAAATTTATTTTTTCTCGTGAGACATTCTAATGCATAGAGGAGATAAACCAAGACTCACCCATAATATAATAAGTCTAATGAATTCATTATATGATGTGGGTGAAACATAATCTACACAAACATTCATAATGTAATAATTTAATATTAAATTATAATATCAACCCTAACAAATAATGATAATAGTAAACCATTGAAATAAATATAGAGATTGGAATCAAAATAGTACATCCCCAATCAAACAGTTCATCAACCATGAATAAAATTAATATTAATGAATTTATTATCTAAAAATATCCACATTGTAATTTATACACTATAAGGGTTTTTGTCCATGATGAATAATAATTCCATATAGAGATCATTAAAAATGCCTTTATGAAAGTAATTTTTCCAATTTGATAATCAAATTTTAAAAAGTTTATAACAATATTTTCTAAATTCTATTATTTTAGGATAACCATTGAAAATTATGAAGTATGTTTTAGAACATGCAATTGTTTATGATGCAGTGAATATTATGATCTTGTTGTAAAGATTCATTAACGATTTCTTTCACATTGATAGTAAAAATCCTAAAAGAACCACATTAAAAAAATGAAAGGGAACCATTTTGAAATAGTTAAATATCAGTAAAACTATCTTTAATAAAAAATCAATGAATTCTAAAAACAATACTGGGATTTTTTTTTAAAAATATTTTCAAAAGTAAATAATTTTCAACAGTTGAGAGAAATATGTTCATATGTTCATACAAACAAATAAAACCTATTCATTTTTGTAACTTTTAAAATAGTACCTTCAAGAAAGAAATAAAATGAAATGAAATTTATATATTATGAATATAAATAGATTCATTATATAATAAATCAATGGTGTAGTATATACACCACAGAAAATAAAAAAGCAGTGAATATGGTATATGTCTCACAGATGTAAAGGTGTGATGAAAATCCATTACGAAAGTCAGGTCATTAAATTGGGAATTAATAAATGACATTTTTTTCATTGAAAAATTTAAAATAAAAATACAATAGGAAATAATATATAACACAATAATATGTCATTTCACACATTATCATGAAATAATATAATCAATTATAAAGACATTTAACCTTATGAAAGGAAATAATGCTAAGAAACAACTTATCACTTAGTATCATTCATGTAAACTCCATGTGGATGAGATATTTAATATTGATACATATTATACCATGATTTATGATAGATTAATTAATTTACATATAAGTGGTCATTATATAAACAATATAAAATAAATTAGTATCATATCAATAAAATATTTCATAATGAATAGAAATTGACATGAAACACCTTACCTTAGATTTGATTTAATTTATACATATTTAAAATAAAATATAGTAAAAATTTATTTATTATAAATCTATTAAAGAAACATAATCATATATATAATACCATATATTATTTACTTATAATATTTTACAACCATTTTATTTAGAATTTTTTGTTATAATGAAACTTTTGGGTGACAACTTCTTTATTTTATGTATGATTCAGTTAAGTAGTATCGGTCCTTTTAATTTGATCTTTGTGCTATTATTTCTATAATGTTTATAATGATATAAATATCATATATATTCTTTTTAAACTCTTTTAGTGTTATTAATAATGGTTTGAAATATAAAAAATGGCTTATCCCATTCGTGGAGATGATACACTGAACGCATTCATGAACGTGTTTTTAATTATTTGACATATGGAATAAATGAAAGTTTTAAAAATTACCTTAATATAATAATTTTTATATAATATAAAAAATTAATTTTCCTCAATACTATATTAATTACCATATATCTATAATTAATATAAAATATATTTATATCTCTTCGTGGAGGTGATAGTCTACACTTAATCCTGAGCGGCTTTATCATTTTCCAAAGGATTTGAATGTAATGATTTAAATGTCATATTATAATTACATAAGAATATATCTACCATAAATATAATATATATTATAATTAAATCTATCAATATATTAATCTTTTAGAGGTAGTGATTTAAAATTAATTACATCAGTTTCCAAGGCAGCAGTCTTCCATACACACAATCTACAGATTCATTTCCCATTTTGTGGAGGAAAATATAGATATAGGTTATCTATATATATAATAAATTCTAATTAAAAATAATATAAATGTTTTTAACATATTTTTAGAATATTTGGAGGGGTGTATGGAGAAAATAAAAAAAAATTTCATTGGTAATAACAATACCTATACTTCAAATAACATCTTTATGTTTATATAAAAAGAATTACATGGAATGATTTATGGAAATGTTAATGAATATAAGTTTAGATGATTGATATATTTAAGGGATGTGGTGTAGATACTTGAAGCTTGATGTACATGGAAATTACATAACTTTTGCGGAATACTTAATACATAACAAAAATTAGACACAAAAGGACCGTAATAGTTTAGTGTCCTTGGAAACATGGAATATTATCTTCTAATTGTGGTGAATGATCTACAACAACTCCCATAACGATCTTCCCCTTTCTGTTTCCTTACCTAAAACATTTCTTTAAATCCTGGGGAAGAGAAAACATATAAAGTGTGAGCTCAAATTCTCAGTAAGGGGAAACATAGAGAACATAAAACAATCCATAAACATTTGAAAGCAGAAACTTGAACATGAAATTTAAACATCAAAATCTTGAGCAAAGACATAAATCATGGAAGTACGTAAGGAATATATCATAATGGAACATCAACCATGATAAAATATAATGGGAATAAAACATGTAATTGTGGAAACCATTTAGCACATGTCATGATTTCTATAGTAGCCAAGGCATTGCTTCCAAGACCATCTTAGTGGACAAAGTCCCTTTCTGAGTCGAGTTCACTCCTCGTTTCAGTCTTGTAACACTGAACCGGGTTAGATTACCATTCCAGCCATGTCTATCTCATGAGATATAAATATTTACCCAATGATTTGGAGGTATATATAGGTCTCACCCATCTCATAATGAAATCATTTTACTTGTTCTACAAAATAAACTTATAACATTCATCATAACCCAAAGAATAAAATGGGTTTCATAAACATCATCCCATCATTTCATATTCCATATAAAACAAATGGAAATTTCATCATAAGAAATTTGAACCATGTAAATCATAGAGAAATTAAAATTGAAACATACACATATGAAATAATGTCATCTTATATGGAAAATGGTTTTGATAAAACATTTGAAATGAATTCTTGAGGAAAATATCCTTTCTTCGGCAAAATAATTTTCTTTTAAAAAAATTCCATGCACTTTTAAAATAAAATTATCTTGTTGAAAATATTCATAAAATCATGTAGAGTAAGCTTCATGAAAATGAGGCGTTATGAAACCGTAAAAATTGGTTCGTGCCGTATAATTTAAAAAAAACATTCTTCTCGTACTTTTGTCGGAAGTGTCAAAAAGTACCTCGTATGGTAAAAAAAGATTCCTTACATACCATGTATTAAAAGTCAAAGATGGTTAAAAATGACTTTAAACATACATGAAAACACTTTTATAAAACATGGACATGGATGATAGAAATAACCCCAGTAAATACTTACAAATAAGCAATCTCGGATAAAAATGAGATTTGCAAAATTATCCCTTACCTTAGGTCCGATATGCTTCGTATGGATCCGAACCTCCTGTATAATGATTTAAATAATGTCATTGACTTATTACATAATCATATTCATTGTTATTATATCATATATGTTTCACTTATGACTTTATATTACTCGTTCTTCTGTAAATTCCATGTTAAAGTAGCGTTTTGGGTAAAATCATTTCATTTATCGTATGTGTTTCGACTTGTCATTCTTGATATTATTACTTATATCCTGATTTACATAATTCCAGAATGTAAAACATGATTTATATATAATATATATTCATCATATACATATATATTATAGATCGATAAAAGAAATGAAATACACCGTTCATGGAGACGGTAGGCCGTACGTACGCATGAACGCTGTTTTCGTTTCCTTATTGAATTGAATGATACTAAATAGATTACGTAAATATATATATACATAAATCCAGTAATATTATTATGTCATATATTTCATTATTACTTATTATATATACTTTATAATCATTCATGAATGGTTAATCATTGAGAATGAATCTCATCGCGTCGTGGAGACGGTAGTTCGTACGTACACACGAGTGATGATATCGTTCCCATAACTATTGAACTGAATTGGAGTGGATGATACAATATATCAGAATCAGTATGATATAATAATAACTATGTATAGTTATTATTTACACCATTATACGCATCCAAGTAAGGTGGTTTTGGAAAAATAGATTACACCACGGCGTGGAGACGGTATTCCGTACGTACTCACGCGTGGGGATTTTGTTTTCCGTAGGATGGATAGATGGTGAAATAGGGTTGTTTAGTACTTATAATAACATATACTTTTATGAGTGATACTGATTTTATTACTTTATAATAAAACAACTAAGGAAGAAGAAGTGGAAGAAGAAATAAAGTTGAATGAATCGGTAACGGACATTACCTATTCTTTGAAGCGCCTCTTTGAGACCTCCTATTAGGGATCTAAAATTGGTCTTTGAAGAATACCAGTACCTCTAGGATGTTTCTAGGGAAGTGTATAAGAGAATTTGGAATGGTTGGGATGATCTTGAAGGCTCCAAGTGGTGTGAGGAAGAGAGGGAGGAGGTGTCCTTTTATAAGGGAGGAGAGGGGCACCTTTAGAAAAACTCAAAATAGTATTTTATTATAAAGTCATATTTGGTTTTTAATAGCTCCAAATTGGTTTATTTCGAAGATAATGTTGGGATGGGTCTAAATACTCTCATCAAATAGAATTTGGACAAGTTTAGATTACTATTTTAACCTTATCATTTAGATTTAACTTTAAGGTAAATAATTTTTCTTTTACCGTGTCTTCTAGTTTTCTTACACTATAAGGTTAATAAACTTACTATAACAAGCCAAACTAACCTCAAGTAGTTTATTATTAATATATATAACCTTATATAATTCATTTGGCCGAACCACATATTTTTAAGAATAAAATAACAATTAATAATATAATATTTGTTTTAAAAACTATTTTATGTCAATTTTGACACTATTTGGTAATTTATTTTTATCAAAATCCTAACAGAATTATTAGTTATAAAAAGTTAACTAAATTAATAATAACATGTCATATTAACCTATAAAATTAGTGTAATTCATAAAAAGTCTAAAATTACATTTATTTGGGTATTTATAACATCAATTATGTCAATATTTAATTAATAAGATAATTACTGCATCATCATTGTGTCATTAATAAATTAACTTATTTAATTTCTATAAATTATAAATAAAACACCATTATGTAGGAAATAGTTTTAGATTTGTAATTAATATTTTTAGTCTAATTTATCTTATGTATAACCCTATATTAAAAATGATTTAGTTATTAAACTTTGATTTTAACTATTTTAACCCTTCTTTAAATCAATTAATAATAAATGTCCTAATCTAATACAAGTGGGCTTAAATGGTCATATTGTATTCCTAAGGGTGTTTTTGGTCGAATTAAACTTATCCAATAGAATTAAGACATGTGTTAAGGTAATAATAATATCATTTTTACCCTTAATTACCCTATTTACTTTTAACCGTGGTAAAAAAGTAAAAAGTAACTATTCAACAAAAATTTGTTTTATCTCATTGAACCACATTTTACTTACTAAAATCAACCGTGTCTCTCGCAGTTTTGAAATTCCATTCACTGAAGCGGTAAAATTAAGTTTTATGTAAATTTGCAAATTCTCTTAAGAGGTGGGTAAAAGACGGTGAAAAGTTCAATAAAATTTTTATATATCTAAAATTATTATAAAATGACTCTAATGAATTACATTGAACTTATATTGGTATTATGTATCAATTTTTACTTAAAATAATGTTAAATAAAATAAAAAATTATTTATATAAAAAGTCGGTTTTTAAATAGTAACCTAGTGTTTTCACTATTCATCAAAAATTGAAAGTTTTCCGAAAAATACCAAAGTTTCACCCTAAGATAATTTAGATATTCCAAATCAAAAAATTCAGTCCATTTTGAAAGATAAAATTTCAAAAAGTGCATATTACTATTCATAACAGCTAGTTCATAATAATATTATAATAATATCTCGTTTAGTGAAACTTGGTATTGCGTACAACACATGCTATCGTGGAAGGTCGCGATTGCGTGAAATGCAAGCCAAGTCAGGGATGCGTATAGTTCAAGCTCCTTTTGGTGTAGTGTACAACACAAGACATCAATAAAATTAAAAAGAATATTTTTCATAAAATCTCTGGGTGTTACATTCTACCCTCCTTAAAATGAATTTTGCCCTCAAAATTCGTCGGGGTTATAAATGGTTTACTACTTGAAAGTTTCTTTAATAGAAACCCATATCGTAAAAAGGAATACCAAAACATTACTTTAAAAACTAATGTATGAAACGTAATGGTTAACCAAATTAACTAATCACTGGGTTTCCACATAGGAGAACATATGTGAAAATATGGATATGGAAGAAAAATCTTACCATCAAGTTCTGATGGAGAGTGGTAGAGAACATGGATATGAAAAATCCAATAATCCTAAAGCCATATATTTGTGATGATCTAAGGTACCATCTGATTCATTGAATGTAAGGGCACTAGGACAATATTTTTGGGTTTCAAGATCATTTCCCTAAAGTTGATGAATTAAAAGAAATACTTACATGATTTTGGTACAATCTCACTATTGTTCATGAATTGAACAATTTCCACTTAATCTCTTAAAGAAATAAAGTTGAATTTGTTATTCATAAAGTGTTAACAGATCATGTGATAGAATGATGGTTCATTCCATCTGTTTCAAACAAAAGGTTAGCAAAAGTTATCAAATATACATTAGTCCATCTATGGTGAGGTTAATCATATAAGATTCCAAAAATTAACTTATAATTCATATATCATACTGCTTAATACAATAAAACTAGTTCTACTAACCAGGGACTTCCTGTAGGATAGTGGTAGGCGATAAAGGACTGTCGCACATCAGTTGTGGGTTCGATTCCCACAGCCTTGTCCGACGTGACGGGTTGTCGCCCGTCCTACAGGTTGTCCTTTTTTCTAAAATTATGACATTCCATCGATAATATCGAAAACAGTTCTAGCCTTAAACTAACTTATGTTCAACCTAATCCATTTCAAATCTTTAGGCTTATGAAAAATACTTCTATCCAAGCTTATAGTATAAAGAAAACAATTACTATAAATGTCATCTACTGAGCATGTGAATACCATCATTTATCCTCGATATATCTTGTTGATCACATTCCAATCATGTGAATACCTTAATCATGTATTCTCTTAAAAAATGAATACCCTTTTAACCTTAGTGAAAACATGAATACTATCATAAGTTAACTCTTTCCACATACCAAAATCCCAAAATTTCTATATACTCAAACCATGATATCACTTTTTCCATATATTAGTCATGAGCTCATGATTACTATCGTATTATTTTCTCCTTATCCTTTCATTATACGCATTTCATATGCTTTCCAAAAATATTTCAATCACTTTTTCATGGTTACCAGTACCATAAAATTACTGAAAACCAATACATAAATATTCCAAAATTCCACAATACCATAAATGAGATTCCATGATACTAATTTGAAATCTCAGTACATGAACACTTAATCATTACACGACATCATTTTCATACTCAACATCACAAATAGTGATCGCATGAGACTTCTCTTTATCCTTTCCCTTAAGAGGTTTCTCACGTTGATCATCATTAACCCGTGGATTAGGACATTTATTAGCATAATGCCCCATTTCCTTGCACTTGAAGCATTGAAGTGTTAGTGGAGAGTTCTCTATAGTCTTTTCTCTATTCACATCATTAGCAACCTTTTTACCATTAATTCGATAATCAACTGCTCAATGATGTTCTTTTCCACACTTAAATCATTTTCTAGTACCTTTTAAGTGATCTCCACCATGTTTCTTTCCACACTTTGAGCATAAAAAATCATTCATCTTCTTTTCACCATTTTTATGAGATTTCTCCTTGAAATCCGTCTTTTGATTCTTGCCAAAACCATGATATGGATATGTTACACCAACTTCTAGTTCTACCTTGATAGCACAACGCACAATTTCTTCATAGCTGCTGAAGTCTCTTATAGTTAATGCCCTTCGAGGATTTGGTTTTAAGCCACTGAAGAATCGATAAACTTTACTTTCAGGTTGGATTATAAAGCCAGATGCATACCATGCTAGCCTTGTAAAATTCACTTCGTATATACCAACAAATTCATCATCCTTTTTCTTTAGTTAAAGAAACTCCTTCTCCATCTTTATTCGAAGAATACGAGGGAAGTACTTATTGAAAAATAAGTTCTTGAACTCATACCATTCCATGGAATCATTTTCAACTCTTGGCCTCGTATTTTTGATAAGATTCCACCATTGATCAGCTTCACCTTTCAAACGATATACTGCTAAGATGACTTTATCATGTTCAGAACATCGAAGAACTGGAAATATCTTTTTAGTGGTACTGATCCATTGTTCAGCAATAAGTGAATCGGAAGACCCACTGAAAGAAGGTGGACATTGCCTCATGAAGGACTCAATAGAATATTGTTCCCTTCTCTACTCATTTGGAAGTCCAGAATGATTCATAGATTGTGTAAGTATAGAAATAAGATTTTTCA
Source organism: Viscum album (assembly GCA_963277665.1). NCBI lineage: Eukaryota > Viridiplantae > Streptophyta > Magnoliopsida > Santalales > Viscaceae > Viscum > Viscum album. The sequence continues at coordinate 113,587,668 of OY728135.1, forward strand.
TTCTATCTCCCAAAACATTGGTTTGTTCAAGAGGAGAATCATTGGATTTTCCATTACATTGATCAACACAGTTCCTTCAAGTTCCAGCCATCGTCTAAAACCAAAAAAGAATAGTGTGAGAGGAAAAAATCATGTTAGGGAAAACAACATAATAAAGGGGGAGTACCATAAATATCTAACATCTTAGGTTAAATTATAATATCTTTTCCATAGTTCTAATACTATATCCTATATGTACACTTATCCTTAGGGAAATCCCTAGATATAACATAGAAATATCTCTAGGGATCTCACTAACGTTTTCGCATCCTAGTTTCCAAAGGTTGACTAAACCTTTCCTTTGATACCAACTGTTGAGACACGAAGCTTGACGTACATGGACATTACATTACTTTTGCGGAATACTTAATACATAACAAAAATAGACACACAAGGACCGTAATAGTTTAGTGTATTTGGAAACTTGGAATATTATCTTTTAATCATGGTGAAAGATCTTCAACAACTCCCATAACGATCTTCCCCTTTTTGTTTCCTTACCTAAAACCTTTCTTTTAAATCCTGGGGAAGAGAAAAAATATAAAGGGTGAGCTCAAATGCTCATTAATGGCAAACATAGAGAAAATAAAACAATCAATAATCATTTGAAAGCAAAAACATGAACATGAAATTTAAACATCAAAATATTGAGCAAAGACATAAATCGTGGAAGTATGTAAGGAATATATCATAATTGGACATCAACCATGATAAAATATAAAGGGAATAAAACATGTAATTGTGACTACCATTCAACACATGTCATGATTTCCATAGTATCCAAGGCATTGCATCCAAGACCATCTTAGTGGACAGAGTCTCTTTCTGAATCGAGTTCACTCCTCGTTTCAGTCCTGTAACACTGAACCGGATTAACTTACCATTCCTGCCATATCTATCTCATGAGATATAAATCTTTACCCAATGCATTGGAGTTAGATATAGGTCCCACCCATCTCATAATGAAATCATTCTTACTTGTTCCACCAAATAAACTTAAAACATTCATCATAACCCAAAGAATAAAATGGGTTTCATAAACATCATCCCATCATTTCATAATCCATATAAAACAAATAGACCATTCATCATAAGAAAAGTGAACCATGTAAATCATAGAGACATAAAACTTGAAACATACACATATGAAATAATGTCATCTTATATAGAAAATGGTTTTCATAAAACATTTGAAATGAATTCTTGAGGAAAATATCCTTTCTTCGTCAAAATCATTTTCTTTTCAAAAAATGCCATGAAATTTTGAAATAAAAGTATCTTGTTGAAAATAGTCATAAAATCATGTAGAGTAAGCTTCATGAAAATGAGGCATTATGAAACCATAAAAATCCGTTCGTTCCTTATAAGTTAAAAAAACATTATTCTCGTACTTTTAACGGAAAAGTCAAAAAGTACCTCATATGGTAAAAAATGATTCCTTACATACCATGTAGTAAAAGTCAAAGATGGTTAAAAAGGACTTTAAACATACATGAAAACAAATTTATAAAACATGGACATGGATGATAGAAATAACCCCAGTAAATACTTACGAATAAGCAATCTCAGATAAAAATGAGATTTGCAAAATTATCCCTTACCTTAGGTCCAATATGATTCGTATGGATCCGAGCCACATGTATAATGATTTAAATAATTTCATTGACTTATTACATAATCATATTCATTGTTATGATATCATATATGTTTCACTTATGACTTTATATTACTCGTTCTTCTGTAAATTCCACGTTAAAGCAGCGGTTTGGGTAAAATCATTTCATTTATCGAATGTGTTTCCACATGTCGTTCTTGATATTATTACTTATATCCTGATTTAAATAATTCCAGAATAAAAAACATTATTTATATATAATATATATTCATCATATAAATTTATATTATAGATCGATAAAAGGAATGAAATACACCGTTCCTAGAGACGGTAGGCCATACGTACGCCTGAACGCTGTTTTCGTTTCCTTATTGAATTGAATGAAACTAAATAGATTACAAACATATATATATATATATATAAATCCAGTATCATTATTATGTCATATATTTCATGATTACTTATTATATATACTTCATGATCATTCATGAATGGTTTATCATTGAGAATGAATCTCATCACGTCGTGGAGACGGTAGTCCGTACGTATGCACGAGCAATGATATCGTTCCCATAATTATTGAATTGAATTGGAGTGGATGATACAATATATCATAATCAGTATGATGTTATAATAACTATGTATAGTTATTATTTACACCATTATACCCATCCAAGTAAGGTGGTGTTGGAAAAACAGATTACTCCACGGCGTGGAGACGGTATTCTGTACGTACGCACGCGCGGTGATTTCATTTTTCGTAGGATGGATAGATGGTGAAATAGGGTTGTTTCATACTTATAATAACATATTAGTATATTATTGATACTTATGTTATTACTTCATAATAAAATAACTAAAGAAAGAATAAGTGGAAGAAGAAATAAATTTGAAAGAATCGGTAACAGACATTACCTCTTCTTTGAAGCGCCTCTTTGAGACCTCCTCTTAGGGAACTAAAATTGGGCTTTGAATAATACCAGGACCTCTAAAATGTTTCTAGGGAAGTGGAGAAGAGAATTTTTCAGGTTTTGTCTTATCTTGAAGGCTCAAAGTGGTGTGAGCAAGAGAGGGAGGAGGTGTCCTTTTATAAGGGAGGAGAGGGGCACCTTTGAAAAAACTCAAAATATTATTTTATTATAAAGTCATATTCGGTTTTTAATAGCACAAAATTGATTTATTTCTAAGATAAGGTGGGGATGGGTAGAAATAATCTCATCCAATATAATTTGGACATGTTTAGTTTACTATTTTAACCTTATCATTTAGATTTAACTTTAAGTTAAATAATTTTTCTTTTACCGTGTCTTCTTGTTTTCTTACACTATAAGGTTAATAAACTTACTATAACAAGAAAAACGAACCCCAAGTTGTTTATTATTAATATATATAACCTTATCTAAGTAATTTGGCTGAACCTTAGATTTTTAGGAATAAAATAACATTAATAATATAATATTTGTTTTAAAAACAATTTTATGTCAATTTTGAGACTATTTGGTAATTGATTTTTGTGAAATCCTAAAAGAATGATTAGTTCGAAAAAAGATAACTAAATGATTACTAACATGTCATATTAACCTAAAAATGTAGTGGAATTCATAAAAAGTCTCAAATTACATTTATTTTGGTATTTATAACATCAATTATGTCAATATTTCATTAATAAGATAATTACTACATCATCATTGTGTCATAAATAAATTGAATTATTTAATGTCTAAAAATTATAAATAAAACACCATTATGTAGGAAATATTTTTAGATTTCTAATGAATATTTATAGTTGAATTTATCTTATGCATAACCCTATATTAAAAATGATTTAGTTATTAAACTTTGATTTTAACTATTTTGACCCTTCTTTAAATAAATTAATAATAAATGTCCTAATCTAATCCAAGTGGGCCTAAATGGTCATAGTTTATTCCAAGGTTGTTCTTGGTCGAATTAAACTTATCCAATAGAATTATGACATGTGTTAGGGTAATAATAATATCATTTTTACCCTAATTACCCTATTTACTTTTAACCGTGGTAAAAAAAGTAAAAAGTCACTATTCACCAAAAATTACTTTTATCTCATTGAACCAAATTTTACATACTAAAATCAACCGTGTCTCTCAGATTTTTTAAATTCCATTCACAGAAGTGGTAAAATTATGTTTTATGTAAATTTTCAAATTCTCCTAGGAGGTGGGTAAAAGACGGTGAAAAGTTCAATAAAATTTTTATATATCAAAAAATTTTAGAAAATGACTCCAATGAATTACATTGAACTTATATTGGTATTATGTATCAATTTTTACCTAAAATAAAGTTAAATAAAATAAATAATTATTTAAATAAAAAGTTGGTTCCTAAATAGTAACCAAGTATTTTCACTATTCATCAACAATTGATAGTTTTCAGAAAAATACCAAAATTTCACCCTAAGCTAATTTCGATATTCCAAATCGAAAAAATGAAGTCCATTTTGACAGATAAAAATTCAAAATGTGGGTATTAATATTCATAATGGCAAGTTTTAAATAATATTATAATAATATCTCGTTTAGTGAAACTTTGTATTGCGTACAACACAAGCTATCATGGAAGGTCGTGATTGCCTGTAATGCAAGCCAAGTAAGGGATGCATGTAGTGCATACTCCTTTTGGTGTAGCGTACAACACAAGACATCTATAAAATTAAAAAGAATATTTCTCATAAAATCTCGGGGTGTTAAATGTGGTCTATAATATGGTGAATCAAAAGAAATCAGATGTGGGTAGACGATACAAGAGTGGGTTGCCTACAGTAATTTTGGTGATTTTCATACTTGTCTGTTTTCAAATATATTCTTAATAACATCATGTCATTTTCTTGTAAAAAAGGCTCCAAAATTGAATATTTCCATGAATTTTATTATTTTACTTTAAAATATGGCCATTCAATAGAAATTATAAATGGTTTTAGTTTATTTTAACTCTTATGATTCGAGTTTAACCCCTGGGAAACCCGTATAATCCTTAACCTTTGTAATTATTTTATATTGTTTTCACTATTCACTATCATGAGAGACTATGTTAATTTTATTAAATAGAATATTTTTTTTCAATATTATTATGGAATTCATTTTACTAACATTAATTGATATATATTTTGGACTTTATTTTAATACAATACATTCAGGTGTGATGATAATTACGTCATCTAAAGAAAATTTCTCTTAAATTACATTAGTTTTTTAAAATAATTCAACAAAAAATTGATTCCAACCCACTACAATAGATCAATTAGAAGAAAATTGAACTAATAAAACATTTTAAAAAAATTATATGAAAATGGAACATAATAAATGATTTAAATGATGGGGTAGATTTCAATTAAAATTGGCATTTTAACCATTCAACAAATAATCAATCTTTTCAAAAATTCTAAAAAATTAACGCTAATATTATTTTCAAATAATAAATTATAAAATACTGATTATTTTTTTAATAAGATTTTATAAATGATTAAAATTCTTGTTTTAATATATGTTAAAAATATATAATGAATAATATTTTTAGAAAAAAATAGTTTTTTTGAAAATATTAAATTTTCATTCAAGTTATTTTTATTTTTATTTATAATATATTGATAATTAATGACATGATTCATATATGGGAAGACTATATATTTTTCATAATATAGTTATTCTTGTTTATATCCACAAATTTAAAGGCTAGGTTATAATGGTTATTTTTAAATGTTATATTTCATGATCAATTTTAAATTCGAAATTTTTATCATGTATGCTATCAAACCCAATTTTATTCTTTGAAAAATATCAGGTTATTATATTAAATTCGTGAATAAAATATAGATATTAATAAATTGAATTATTTTTCATTATTCATTGAAAATTAACAATTTTCAAAAAAAAACCTATGAAATCACATTCTGATAATTTCATATGTTGATGTCCAAAATGAATCTTATTTTATCAAATATTTTTTCCAAATTATTAAAAACTTATTTATAATATTTTTCCAAAAAACGTAACTCATATTCAAAGAGAACATAGTATTGATGAAAAATTTGACTTCACTATGAAATAGTGTTTTTATTTCAAAAGCATTAATAAAAAAAATTTAGTTGGTATGAACTTCATATATATTTCACAATGCTAGTATTCCAATTTATATCAACAAATTCAGTGGATAGGTTATAATTGTCACATTTAAATAATAATATTTAACGGTTTTTTTATGATTTCTGTTGTTGGATGTATAAGATATTGAACATTGTATTATATTATAATATGGGACTATTACATTATTCAATAATATAAAAATTTTATCCTTGAAATTATCATGAATATTATAATCTATGTAAATTAGGGCGGGTCTTCTTCACGATATCCTTTGTTTCCCATGTTACTTCCACTATTTCATGATTTTATAATGTACCTCTACCATTCAAGTGATATGATTCCTAAAAACATGAAATCTAGTATCTAGAATCATGATAGGATACTCATAGTAATATTGATTATGTTTTAATTATATTTCATTAGAGGTGGTCACATGTGTTGGCTATGGGATGTACTTCAATAACAATGGGAAATAAAGAAAATCATGAACATTAGAGAGGGTTGGAGGATTTTTTATCAATAAGACACAATTAAAATGAATTATTAAATTGTAAATGGTTGGATGTACATAAGTCTTAGTTTAAACTTCATACAGAATCTTATAACACTATACCATGGCGGTACATTCATGAAAACATGATCTACCAAATGAAATTAGGAATCATTTCTTCATTTATGGCCTAATCGTTTTTCCTTCATTGGGATTCTTTTATGTGATTCTTAATTGTCATTACGTTTTGCATTGACTTCTCAACAAGTTCAAGTCCTTCATTATTTTAATCTATAACTAAATCCCTATAATTTGGATTTAGATATCAATTAACATATAATACTCTATAAAGGTCCATTTTAATATCTGGTGGGAAACTATTGTCATATCAAAACTCAAAAAAAGTTAAAAAATTATCCCACATGTATTGAATGTCATGTGAGCATGACCTGACCATGAATTCCATTAAACGGATTTCCCTTTTTGAATTACCATTAGATTGAGGATGATATGAGGTGTTTAAATGAAGCATAATATAAAGAACATTATAAATAAATTTCCATAATTTTGATGTAAATCATGAATCACAACAAGAAAAAATTTAAACAATTCCACCATAATGTCTTAAAAATATTTTTAGTTGAGCTATGTGAGGAAATTAAGAGGTAAATGATCCTTTATATAAAATGAATGTCTAGATTTTTAAGGTGGTCAGTAACAACCCGTATTGCATAATCCATTGAAGAATCCTTTAGTAATCCAATTAATAATTTCAAATTATTTCATCCATTTGCACATTAGAATAGGTAGAGGATGAATGAATCTTATAGGATGTTGTTTCTAAGCCTTAAATCGATGAAAAACCAAACATATGGGCACCTTATCAGTAATTTACCTCTTTATATTTTCCCAAAATAGATCCATCCAATCTCTACAGATTGTGGCAATACCATAGTGTATAGTGAATTTTGATATATGCGCATTATCTAATAATTAAATACTTATCTCATCTATAGATAGAAAACATAAAAACTTTCCAAATTTCAGATGTTATCTCTATATATGATGTTTCTAAATTTCCAATCATTCACGACAATAATATTCATTTCAAAATTATCATCACCATCTTAAGAACTTTTTATATTTTCAAATAATAATTTTTTTTTGAAATAATTTAAAAAAGTGTTAATTCCCTTATCTTTAAAAATTACCATATAAATATTTAAAACATCCATGAAGGATGGGTCCATATAAATTCTCAATTTTTGGGGGATACCATGATATTCATACTATATGAATCCACTACCATGTCTTTCTTCTCTAGGTGGCAGTGTATTGAGAAATTATATTCCATGAGTAGCATAATCCATCATCTTTTTCCTCATGTTTTGATCATTCTATATGATGATTTATTTTAGGCTCTTAGGATCTATTTAAATCTCACATATATCAATATATAGATAATGTGTCCATATCATCAATGCAAGGATAATCACTATCAATTGAAGATAACTAGTTTGATAGTTCTAATATTGAATCTTTAGCTACCATGATTCTTAAGAAATAACTCTTTCATTATGTATAAGGATAGACCAATTTAACTTTTCAATGAATCATAATATATCGCAAATCCATCACTAAATTATAAATAAAGAAGGGGATCCAAGATTTGGTTAAGAGCACTCTGAGTTTTCTACTTCCTTAGGGTTTTATCCCCCAGATTTGTTGGAAATTCCCCATGGATTGGTCACTCTGGTAGCATGGTATCATCCTTGGTGGAACATGGTCAGTGGGTGGGAGTCTCTCATCTGGCATTACCCAGTCTCGGGGCCTGGTCGATTGAAGCAGGTGCATCTCAGGTGGCGGAGGGAGGCCCTCAGCAAGATCTTGGCAGGCGGTGGTCCACAGGTGGAATGTTAGGAAGCATGAAAATGGGGGTTCTATATCTGGAAGATGGATCTGGTGAGGGGTTGGAATCAGAAATCAGTTCTTCTCTAGATTTGATGGTCTATAGGTAACATGCGGGTTCTCCAACAATGAGGCAATGTTTTTTGGAGGGCGATGGTTTGTGGGTGGTAGGAGATGGTGGAAAGTCCAATGTTTGGTAGATGGATCATTGTATGGGATTTCCTCTTTGAGCAAGCGATGATGGTGGAAAAACTTTATGGAGGTGACGATATGATTGATGTTTGCTTTTCTCTCCTTTGGGGATGGGGCCAATTGGGCCTAATTTCCTTCAGTCATTTAGGAACTTTTGGGCCTCTGTTCCTTGGTTTTTTTAATTGGCTTTGTTCTGTTGGTCTTTTGGGTCATCGAATTTTAAGGCTATGTACCTCTGGGCCATGGGGTGTGTCCTAGGGTTTCCCTTAACCCAGTTCAAAAGGGGTTGTTGTTTTCTTTTTCTCTCTTTTAATAAATGGGCTTACCCCAACCTTTTCCATATACAAATACATCACTAGTTGATGGTAGATTCAAAATTATGGAATTCGACAATCTCATATTCAAACTATCAGTAAGCTCATGACATTCCATTATCTATAATAACTTAACCAATTTATGTACAATATTTGTTAATAGGTTATCCAATCATGAAAATTTTACATTTTTTAGTATGAACATTAAAACCCATTGAAACTACATATCTATGTTATGTTAGGGGTGTATGTCGCCCTTTGACTGCCTTTTTCATCATAGTATCAAATGAGATTCCATCATTAGCGAAACTATTTCTATGAAAAGAATCTTTTTAAAGTAATAATTCCCTCATGATATATTTCTTATATAACTTTTCTCTTCAAATGACCTCAAGAAAGATCATTATGTGATTCTGAAGGTCCTTATAGCCATTAGAATATACCAGGATGTCATCAACAAGTACAACAAAAAAATAATCAAGATATATATATTGACTACTATATTCATTGGATCAATAAAAAAAGTTTTATTATTCAACCCAAATGGAATTACTATGATCATATAATGTCTATTACTAATTTGAAAGAATTTCAGAGGAATATCATCATTCATTACTTGAAATTAATGTTAATAAAAATGATGTTCAATTATTGAAAAATATTTATCTATGTAACATCCCGACCCGGCTTACCACCGACCCGATAGCCGAACCGGTCGCCACATGGCCTCAACCACATCTCACCAAATTCCAGAGGCTTCCGACTAGCAGCGAGGGCCTATGTGATTCATTGAAGAGACTATACCCTCATTACCAGAGTATCACAGCGGAGTCAAACATACAACAATGGAAAAAAGTAAACCAAGTAGAAAACAGATAGATAGCAGAAGCATGTAGTAAACCCGAAAGAGTCATATATATGTAATGTTGTAGATGATACAAGTATCTAAAAATCATCCAAGTATATATAAGTTAGTACAGTACAATAAAGTGTCTAATCAACAAAAAGAAACCAAAAAGTAACCCAAGAAGCATCACAAGCCTCAGCTTGGTCTCATTCTCTCCTGCTCAAACCACAACAGTCAACAACCTGGGTTAGGGAACTTCCCCCTATAATCACCTGTAATAGGATAATATGTTTGGATCCCTAAAGAGTCCCAAACAAGGTGTGAGATAACATCCATGTAGGTTTCCACCAAAGTTCTATACAGTTCTAATAGCAAGTACAAAGTGCTCACATGTATAAACAATAGAAACCAAGTGTGAGTTCCCATGGAACATATCCACTACAAGTGTACAACTAGCCTTTCAAGTATCCCTACAAAACAAGTGTCATCTCCTAACTAGGAATCACTATACAAAGTAAACAACAACACGACCTTATCGTTCAATCATCCATCCCTGTAGTAAGTAGCAGACAAAAATGGATGTATCCGAGGTATATCAAACCAAGGCATCCATGTACAAATATAGACCACAATGGTCGGACCCAAGGTGTAGCGAACCAAGGAACCCATGTATAGCATGTAGACCCCAATGGCATGTAGACCCCAGTGGCTTGTAGACCACAATGGCCTGATCCAAGGAGCATATCCAAGGCATCATGTATAACACGTAGACCACAATGGTTGAACCCAAGGTGTATTGAACCAAGGCACCCCTGTAAATGTATAGAAACTAATGGTCAGACCCAAGGTGTAGAAAACCAAGGAATCCCATTCAAACACATGAGTATAACCACTCATATAATCACTAGCATACAAGCTGTAACAGGCAATGAGTATACCCACTCATGCAAACCATTTATCAATACAAGCATATGGGCCTATCCTCCCATAAAAACCATTTAACATTCCATTTTCATTACATATAGTTATACCCACCCATATAACCATTTCATTCAAGCCAAACTATCAACATAGGCATGGAATCATAAGATAATAATAACTGAGGAGGCAGAACATCTCCTAAGCAAGCTAAACAAAGCTATCAAGGAATTTTAGGCTTCCTCTAACTAGGAAAGAAAAAGTACACACCACATGGGTGATTTAACAAGGCATAAATAGTTTATTTTCATAAGGTGCACCACTGGGTTGACCATGAATCATGTAATGGGTGTCAACACACCTAAACATAACCTACAGGCATCCTCACTAGGTGCACTATAGTCTGTGATAAGCTACTCTCTCAAGAACGAAGCCTCGCCGAAATTTCTGACGGGCGGCTAAAAGGCCGAACACCAAAAAAGGAACCCAAAAAGATGAAATAATTTATACAACACCTACCTCAACTCGGTAGTAGACCACTAGTCCAGTATCAGACTCTGATTCGTCCAGGTTTATGAGAAATCTGAAGAACAGATGAAAAACAAGAAATTAGGGCATATGAGTCTAAATCCAATCTACGTTCATTTTAACCAGAGGAATCGAACAAGGTTTAAAAGGAATAAAAGCCTTACCGTTGTGGTTATAAGGAGTGAAAACACGCTCAAATTTGACTCCAGACGGCAAAAAACCTCAAAATCGTCCCTAGAGGTGTTTGGGGTCTAAAAATATGATAGATACGTGTTTTTGAGAAGTGATGAGGCTACTACCTATTTTTTTTTAAAAACTCGAGTTTCGTGACATTGTGACTAGGCGCGTCATGACATGAGCGACCCTGCGAACCCTGCCTGTCACGACATCTTCATGTCATGATGAGCCCCGTCACGATGTAACATGACCCTGTGACAACATGTTTTTTCCAATTTTCCCAAAAAAAACCAAAAGCCCCATGGACTGACCTAGGGACATTCCAAAAAGGAAATTAAAAAACTTTTAACTCAAAATTAAGGATCCATACCTCATGAAAAACCTGGGATCTTAAAATCTTCCCCCTTTATAGCAATTCATCCCCGAATTTCTCTCTGGAGGGTGGTCCAAATCCATCTACAAATAGCACTGGCCATTGAGAATGTACATCAGCCTCCTGATCCCAAGTCTCTTCATGTAAACGGTCATGCTTCCATAACACTCATACTAGATGAACTGACCAGCCTCAGAGAACCTTCATGCTCATGTCAACAATATGAATCGGATGCTCCTCGAAGGATGCATCTACCTACAACTCATCCTCCTCAGGCAAATAAAAATTATATTGGTTCGAATGATAACAGTTTCAGGTGAGATATATGGAAGACATCGTTCATGGCTCGGTACCTCTTAGGTAACTAAAACTGATAGGAAACCAACCCGAATCTCTCCAGAATCTCGAACTGCCCGACATATTGTGATTAAAGCTTACCCTATCTCTCGATCTTCCTGTGTCCCAGCCTCGGTCAAACAGGAAAAAAAACATGATCCCCAATCTCAAACTCTATAGGTCGTCTATGGTGATCAACATATGACTTCTGATGAGACTGTACGGTAGCCATCCGCTTCTGAATAAACTGGACCTGCTCTGAAGTCTCTTGCACAAGACGTGGTCCAAACAAAGCTACCTCACCTGCCTCCAATCAGCACAAGGGTGATCGGCATGACCTACCATATAAAGCCTCATAAGGTTCCATCTATATAGTTTCCTGATAACTATTGTCATAGGAAAACTCAACTTGGGGAATATGCCTCTCCCAAGAGCCCCCAAAATCCTAGACGCATGCTCGCAGCATGTCCTCTAGCACCTGTATCGTACACTCTGACTGGACATTAGTCTGAGGGTGGTATGATGTGTTCAGAAGAACAGGTGTACCCAGTGGCATCTAAAAACTCTACCAGAAATGAGATGTAAAGGTGGAGTCTCTATCTAAAATGATAGTGTGTGGGACCCTATGAATTCGCACTATCTCCCGGATATACAACCTTCCCAGCTCATCTACACTGAAGGTCTCCTTGATCGACAAGAAGCATGCAACCTTTGTGAGTCTATAAATCACAACCCACACAACATCATTATCTCGCGGTGACCTTGGAAAACCAGTCACAAAGTCCATTGTGATGTCATCCCATTTCCACTCCAGGACAGGTAACTGCTCTAAAATCCCAGTTGGCCCCAGATGTTCCGCCTTCACCTGCTGATAGGTGGAACTCCTCCTAACAAAAATTGCCACTTCTCTCTTCATACCCGACCACTAGTATTATCAGCGCAAGTCACGGTACATCTTGATGACTCCAGGATGAACTGCCCAAACCAAAGCATGAAACATCCACATAATCTCCTCTCGAATATCCATTGAAACCCACACTTGTCCATGGATACAAAGAACTTCATCCTCGCCTATCATCCAACCAGGATAAGGGTCCTCACCCGACACACCTTCCCGTAGAACTAGGCCTTCTGAATATGAAAGTTGTCTCATCCACACTCTATCCAGGAGGGTAGATGTCACAGATAACGATGATAGAAAAGACTGCCCCTGACTATCTGGCACATCAAGATGCATCTCAAAAAACAACGCCATAAACTTCCATTCGTTGCTGCCCTGTTCCACCGCCTATATCTGATTCCTCCTGCAGAGTGCATCAGCCACTACATTTCCCTTACCAGGTGTATAAGCAAGCTCTAAATCAAAGGACTGTAGGTACTCCACCCACCTTCGCTACCTCATAGTTAGATCACGATGAGTAAAGATATATTTCAGGCTCATGTGGTCCATGTATACCACAAAGTTCTCTCCCGATAGATAGTGTCTCCTACAGTGCAATGCATGAACAACTACTGCTAGCTCAAGATCGTGCATTTCATAATTCTTATTGTGTTGCCTCAGCTGCCGAGATCCATACACCACGACTCTATCTCCCTGCATCAACACTGCACCAAGCCTAATACCTGATGCTTCACTATAGACCATGTAACTCTTTCCCTGCACTGCCAGTATCTGGACTGGTGTTGATGTCAACCTTCCTTTCAACTTCTGAAAGGATGCTTCACATGCATCTGTCCATACAAATTTCACACCCTTATTATAACGACCCATACTTTACATACATTGTTAATACTTCGAAATTGAAGCACACTTATTACAACATATGACAAAACCACAAAGGACCGTATAGGTATAGTGTCTTTAGAAACTGGGAAACATAAACAACTGGTTCATAAATATTCTACAGTGTCTCCCATTTATTTCATCATATCTAGGGTCCCTTTTAGCATATTCTACTTAATATCCATCTTCCTGACCTGGGGAAAAGAAAACATAAAAGGGTGAGCTCAAATGCTCAGCAAGGGCAAATAAAGGAAATAGAAATCATATCATATCTTTATGAAAATCAAAACCTGCAAAAGAGATCATAATATCTTAACATGGAATAAATCATAGAAGTGAAAATGAGATCCCCATAATCATAACATAAAACTTGAAACTTTGTGGCATGCACACATAATCATGGAAAATCATTTCTTGTTAGTCATGACTCATTGCCAAGACTATCTTAGTGGACAAAGTCCCTTTCTGAACTGAGTTCACTCCTCGTTTCAGTCCTGTATCACTGAACCGAAATAACCTTCCGTTCCAGCCATGTCTATATCATGAGATATAAAATCTTTACCCAATGCATTGGAGGGAGATATAGGTCCCACCCATCTTATAATGAATTCTTTCTTATGTGTGCCACATAATCATAAAACATACATCATCGCATAACACATGTAACAAAAATGGGATTCTTGAAACATCATGACATCATAAATCAATTCATATAAGATAAAGGAATTCATAAACATAATTCCATCACAACATAGTCAAATCAATGTAAAAATATGGATAGAAACATAACCCTTTATTATCTTAGATGGAAAATAATTTTGATAAAACACTTGAATTGAATTCTTGAGGAAAATATCCTTTCTTCTTCAAAATCAATTTCTTTTCACAAAACATCATGCAATTTTAAAAGAAAGAGATTTTATTGAAAATAGTCATGAAATATTTTAGAGGAAGCTTCATGAAAATAAGGATTTATAAAACAGTAGAAATCCGTTCGTGCCGTATAAGTTAAAAAAAACATTCTTCGTACTTTTGTCGGAAAAGTCAAAAAGTACCTCGTATGACAAAAGATTCCTTTCATAGATATTACTAAAAACTCACCGAAGGGTAAAAATGGATTTAAACAATTGTAGGTGGATGGAAATAATATTACATATTGATGAAACATGGATGTGTATGATAAAATACACCCTAGTAAATACTTATGAATAAACAATCTCGGATAAAAATGAGATTGTGATATTTCCCTTACCTTAGGTCCGATTTGCTTTTTACGTGTCCGAAGCTCATGTATAATGGTTTAAATAATGTTATTGACTTATTCCATAATCATACATATTGATATGATATCATATATGGTCATATTCTTAGCTTCTTGATAGTAATATTTCATTGTTACTTGTTACTCGGGTCTTTATAACTTTTTGTTCTTATGCGTGTTTTGTCGAATAAATTCTTATTCTTATCTTTAGGTTATAGATAATTCATTTACAGAATGGTATTAGTGTAGTATATACCATATTCATTCATTAAATTCATTTATATAATCATTATGAAATGAAGATCATGTAGAACGAGTCGCATCACATCGTGGAGACGGTGTTCCGTACGTACGCACGAGTGATGATATCGTTCCTATGATCGTGGAATTGTATTGGAGTATATATATATTATTTCAGTATCAATATTACTTCATAATAATCATATATAGTTACTCATTACACCATTATACCCATCCTTGTAAGGTGATGGTGGAAAATAGATTACACCACGACGTGGAGACGGTATTCCGTACGTACGCACGCGCGGTGATTTCATTTTTCCGTAGGATGGATAGAAGGTGAATTAGGGTTGTTTCATATTTATAATAACATATCAGTATGTAAGTAATACTGATGTTATTACTTTATCATGAAACAACTAAAGAAGAAGAAGTTGAAGAAGAAAGAAATTGAAAAGATCGGTAATGGATATTACCTCTTCTTTGGAACGCCTCTTTGAATCCTCCACTTAAGGAACTAAGATTGGTCTTTGGAGAAGACCAGGACCTCTAGGATTATTCTAGGGAAGTGGAGAAGGGAAAATGGAAGGGGTTGGCCGAGCTTGAGTGCTCAAAT
Organism: Viscum album; assembly: GCA_963277665.1. Classification (NCBI taxonomy): domain Eukaryota; kingdom Viridiplantae; phylum Streptophyta; class Magnoliopsida; order Santalales; family Viscaceae; genus Viscum; species Viscum album. The sequence continues at coordinate 113,603,423 of OY728135.1, forward strand.
TGGTGTGAGGAGGAGGGGGAGGAGGTGCCCTTTTATAAGGGAGGGGAGGGGCACCTTAGGAATATCTCAAAATATTATTTTATATTAAAGTCAAAATCGGTTTATAATGGTTCCAAAGGGTCTTATTTCGAAGCTAAAGTGGGTATGGGTCGAAATCCTATAAACCAATAAGATTTAGACAAGTTTAGGGTATTATGTTAACCTTATCAATTAGATTTAACTCTAAGTTAATTAATTTAACTTTTACCGTGTCTTTTTGTTTTCTTTCACTATATGGTTAATACACTTACTATAACATGCCAAACGAACCAAAAATTGTTTATTATTAATATATATATCCTTATCTAATTCATTTGGCCGAACCTTAGATTTTTAGGAATAAAATAACAATTAATAATATAATATTTGATTTAAAAACTATTTTGTGTCAATTTTGACACTATTTGATATATGATTTTTGTGAAAGTCATAACATAATTATATGTTCGAACCAAGTTGCTTAAATAAACATTAATATATTATAGTAACCTATAAAATTAGTGTAATTCATAAAGAGTCTCAAATTACATTTATTTTGGTGTTTATAACATCAATTATGTCAATATTTCATTAATAAGATAATTACTGCATCATCATTGTGTCATAAATAAATTAAATTATTTAATGTCTAAAAATTATAAATAAACTACCCTTATGTAGGAAATCTGTTTAGCTTTCTAATGAATATTTATAGTCGAATTTATCTTATGTATAACCCCATATTAAAAATGATTTACTTATTAAACTTTGATTTTAACTATTTTAACCCCTCTTTAAATAAATTAATAATAAATGTCCTAATCTAATCCAAGTGGGCCTAAATGGTCATATTTATTTCCTAAGTTTGTTTTTGGTCGAATTAAACTTGTCCAATAGAATTAGGAAATGTGTTAGGGTAATATTGATATCATATTTACCCTTAGTTACTCTATTTACTATTAACTGCGGTAAAAATAGTAAAAAGTTACTATTCACCAAAAAATTATTTTTATCTCATTGAACCAAATTTTACTTACTGATATCAACCGTGTCTGTCGGATTTTCGAAATTCCATTCACAGAAGTGGTAAAATTAAGTTTTATGCAAAATTCAGTTTTTAACCTACCACTTAGTGGTTTCACTATTCATCAAAAATTGAAAGTTTTCAGAAAAATACCAAAATTTCACCCTAGGCTAATTTCGATATTCTGAGTCCAAAAATGAAGTCCATTTTGAAAAATAAAATTTATAAAATTTCAAAAAGTGGTTATTACTATTCATAACGGCTAGTTTTAATAGCATATTGTTGTTTAGTGAAACTCGGTATTGCGTACGACGCAAGCTATCGAGGAAGGTCACGATTGCGTGTAAAGCAAGCCAAGCAAGTGTTGTGTAGAAAAAGATTCCTTTGATGATTTATATAACATAAAAGTCTCGGGTGTTACATTCTACCCCCCTTAAAAAGAATTTCGCCCTCGAAATTCATCACTTTGTAACAAACAGATGAGGATAATTCTCCCTCATCATATCCTCAAGCTCCCATGTAGATTCTTCAAGTTGGTGGTTCCTCCATAAAACCTTCACCAAGCGAGTGGTCTTGTTTCGTAGGACTTTTTCGCTACGATCCAGAATCTCTATCGGCTGTTCTTCATAAGAAAGATCTTGCTCCAGCGGTACAACTTCTGAGCTGAGTACATGTGAAGGATCTGGTATGTACTTTCTCAGGAGAGATACATGGAACACATCGTGAACTTGAGAGACATTCGGTGGAAGCGCCAATCGGTAAGCTACCTTCCCAACACGATCCAGTATTTCGAAAGGACCGATATATCTAGGGCTCAACTTCCCCTTCTTTCCAAATCTCATAACCCTCTTCCAGGGAGATATTCGTAAGAAAACTTTATCACCCACTTCAAACTCTAGGTATTTTCTTCGGTTGTCGGCATAACTTTTCTGTCGAATCTGAGCTGTTCTTATGTGTTGTTGAATAGATCTGACCTTTTCTGCCATTTCATCAACGAGATCAGGTCCTAATAGCTTTCTTTCCCCAACTTCATCCCAGCAAGTTGGAGTCCTGCATTTCTTTCCATAGAGAGCTTCATAAGGAGCCATCTGAATACTGGAGTGAAAGTTATTATTATAAGAAAATTCTACCAAAGGTAGGTGTTGATCCCAACCTCCTTTGAAATCCATAGAGCAAGATCTCAACATATCTTCTAGGGTTTGAATTGTTCTCTCAGACTGACCATCTGTCTGGGGATGATAAGCAGTGCTGAAACTCAACTCTGTATCCAGAGTATGCTGAAGACTTCGCCAGAACTTCGAGGTAAATCTCGGATCCCGATCAGATATAATAGAAAGTGGTACTCCATGCAATCTTACCACTTCCTTTACATATATCCTGGCAAGCTGATCTAGAGATAAATCCTCTCTAATAGGAATGAAGTGTGCAGACTTTGTAAGACGATCAACTATGACCCAGATAGCATTATTGCTTTTGGATGTTTTAGGAAGTCCTGTGACAAAGTCCATAGTGATGTTTTCCCATTTCCATTCGGGTATGGGTAATGGTTGTAACATCCCCTTAGACTTTTGTCTCTCAGCTTTAACTTGTTGACAAACCAAGCATCGAGAGACATATTCAGCAACATCTCTTTTCATGCCATCCCACCAGAAGTACTCTTTCAGGTCCCTATACATCTTCGTGCTTCCAGGATGAATAGAGAATGAAGAACTATGAGCCTCATCCAGCAGCTCCTTCTTTAATTCGGGGATGGGAGGAACACAAATCCGATTCCTGAACTTTATTATCCCATCACAATCAAGGTTGAATTCAGGAACATTTCTCACCTTCTTTTGTAACTCGACATCTTCTTTATGTGCCTCTTTAATCTTCACATGTATACATGGTTGAACATTCATTTGAGAAAGATAAGATTTTTCCCCTTCCATTATAATTCCAAGATCCATCCTTTGTAAATCCATAAATATTGGATCTTTTGTGATCCTCATCATGGATAAACTAGCATGGTCTTGTCGACTTAATGAATCTGCCACCTTGTTTGCTTTCCCAGGGTGGTAATGGATTGAGCATTCATAATCCTTAATCAGCTCCAACCATCTTCTTTGGCGCATATTCAGCTCCTTTTGTGTGAAAATATACTTTAGACTTTTATGATCAGTATAAATATCACACCTTTCACCATAAAGGTAATGCCTCCAAATCTTTAATGCAAAGATTACCGCAGCCAACTCCAAATCATGTGTTGGGTAATTTTGCTCATGGATTTTCAACTGTCGTGAGGCATAAGCTATCACCATATCATTTTGCATAAGAACACACCCCAATCCCTTCTTGGATGCATCAATGTAGATCACAAACCTTTCTCCACTACAAGGCAGTGTGAGCACAGGTGCACTGGATAACCTTCTTTTCAACTCCTTGAAATTCTCTTCACATTCCTCTGTCCAGACAAACTTAACTCCTTTCCGAGTAAACTTGGTGAGTGGATTAGATAATCGTGAAAAATCTTTTATAAAACGTCGATAATATCCAACCAAACCAAGAAAACTTCGGATCTCAGTTACTGTTGTTGGTCTTGACAATCTTTCGATAACCTCTGTTTTTGCTGGATCCACAGATATCCCCTCTTTTGAGATTATATGACCCTAAAAATGCAACTTTTTGAAGCCAAAATTCACACTTGGTAAATTTGGCATAAAGCTTCTCCTTTCTCAGGGTCTTCAATATAATTCTCAAGTGATCTTCATGCTCTTCCTTTCTCTTTGAATAGACAAGAATATCGTCTATAAAGACTACCAAAAATTGATCAAGATAGTCTCTGAAGACTCTATTCATTAGATCCATGAAGATAGCAGGGGAATTAGTAAGACCAAATGGCATCACTATAAATTCATAGTGTCCATACCTTGTACGGAAAGCCGTCTTTGGTATATCCTCCCTTTTGACCCTTAATTGATGATACCCTGAACGAAGATCAATCTTGGAAAAGTATTGATCTCCGCGTAGTTGGTCAAATAAGTCATCAATGCGTGGGAGAGGATATTTGTTCTTGATAGTGATCTTGTTAAGTTCTCGATAATCAATGCAAAGTCTCATTGATCCATCTTTCTTCTTAACAAATAGAACAGGTGCTCCCCAAGGTGACGCACTAGGGCGTATGAATCCCTTATCATGATTCTCTTGGAGTTGCTTCTTCAATTCCTGCAACTCAATTGGGGCCATTCTATAAGGTGTCTTTGAAATAGGCAAAGCACCCGGTACGAGTTCTATTGAAAACTCAACTTCACGATTTGGTGGAAGACCCGGCAATTCCTCCGGAAAGACATCATCAAACTCCCGTACAATGGGCATATTCTTAATCGTGATTTTCTCACCAACCATTTGAGATAAATAACCTTCATTTAGTGGAATCAATACCCATAAGATGGAAGAAATTTCCACTGGAAGGTTATGTTCATCCTTGCATTGGTATACGATCGTAGATTGATCTGGAATATGAAATGTGACTTCCCTTCTTTGGCAATTGATATGAGCTCCATGTAGAGAAAGCCAATCCATGCCAAGAATCACATCAAATTCCACTAAAGGAAGGATCACAAGATTTGTAGGAAGCACTTTCCCACAAACTTCGATCGGAGAAGAATTATAAACTTTTGATGCGATTGATGTGCCATTAGGTGTTGTCACAGCTAACTCAACATCTAATTGTTGAGGTAATACAGTGATACCCTTAGAAAAGTCTTCAGAAATAAAAGAGTGGGTGGATCCAGAATCAAATAAAACATTTGCTACTTTAGAGTGGATCGTAAGTTTACCTTTCACCACATCGTTATCGTACTCCACATCGCTGATAGAAATTGCATGTGACTTTCCTTTGTCTTTAGCCTTAAGAGTTTGTTGACGTCGACCATCATCATCAACCCTTGGATTTGGGCATTGATTGGCATAATGCCCCATCTCCTTGCACTTGAAACATTGAAGTGTAGTAGGTTCATTCTGTGTATCCCTTCCTTTATTTGCGTCATTAGACATCTTCTTCCCATTATCACGACATTCAAATGCCCGATGACCTTCTTTTCCACATTTAAAACATTTACTTGTCCCTTTAAGACAACTCCCTCCATGTTTCTTTCCACACCTTGAGCATAAGGAAAAGCTCATCTTCTTTTCCGTGTGCTCTTTATATTTTTCTTTGAATTCCATCTTCCTCTTCTTATCAAACCCATGTGACTGATGGGTTACTCCAATCTCCATCTCGACTTTGAGAGCACATCGAACGATTTCCTCGTAGCTATTGAAGTCCCTTATGGCTAACGCCCTTCGAAGACTTGGTTTTAAGCCGCTAAAGAATCGATCGATCTTACTCTCAGGTTGGATAATAATACCAGAAGCGTACCTTGCAAGTCTTGTAAAATTTTCTTCATAGGTACCAACAGATTCATCATCCCATTGCTTCAGTTCAAGAAACTCTTTCTCCATCTTTGTTCGTAGAATACGAGGGAAGTACTAATTGAAAAATAAGTTCTTGAACTCGTCCCATTCCATAGACTCAATTTCATCCCTTTGCCTCGTATTCTTAACAAGATTCCACCATTGATCAGCATCTCCTTCCAAACGATACACTGCTAGGATGAATTTATCATGCTCAGAACATTGAAGAACTGAAAATATCTTTTCAGTAGTACGAATCCATTGTTCAGCAACTAATGGATCAGTAGACCCGCTGAAAGAAGGTGGACGCTGCCTCATGAAGGATTCAACAGAATGTTGCTCCCTCCTTTGCTCGTTTGGAAATCCTGCATGATTCATAGCTTGAGAAAGTTGTGTGAGCATGGCTACAAGATTTTGCATTCCAGCTCCCATATCGTTTGTTTTCTCAGGGGGACAATCATTGCATTGCCCATCGCATTCCGCATTAACACGGTTCCTTCGGGTTCCAGCCATTGACTAAATCCAAGAAGAATAGTGTGAGCAACACTAATTATAATAGGAAACCACATAATTCAAGAATAAAATTTTCATGCTTAAGGTCTTATCCTAGGTTATTCAAGGCCATTTCTAAAACACTAAGATTGTGTTCTATGCTTAGACTTATCCTTAGGGTTCTTACTAAGGCTTTCACATCCTAGTTTCCAAAGGTTGACTATACCTTTCCTCTGATACCAACTATAACGACCCATACTTTACATACATTGTTAATACTTCGAAATTGAAGCACACTTATTACAACATATGACAAAACCACAAAGGACCGTATAGGTATAGTGTCTTTAGAAACTGGGAAACATAAAAAACTGGTTCATAAATCTTCTACAGTGTCTCCCATTTATTTCATCATATCTAGGTTCCCTTTTAGCATATTCTACTTAATATCCATCTTCCTAACCTGGGGAAAAGAAAACATAAAAGGGTGAGCTCAAATGCTCAGCAAGGGCAAATAAAGGAAATAGAAATCATATCATATCTTTATGAAAATCAAAACCTGCAAAAGAGATCATAATATCTTAACATGGAATAAATCATAGAAGTGAAAATGAGATCCCCATAATCATAACATAAAACTTGAATCTTTGTGACATGCACACATAATCATGGAAAATCATTTCTTGTTAGTCATGACTCATTGCCAAGACTATCTTAGTGGACAAAGTCCCTTTCTGAACCGAGTTCACTCCTCGTTTCAGTCCTGTATCACTGAACCGAAATAACCTTCCGTTCCAGCCATGTCTATCTCATGAGATATAAAATCTTTACCCAATGCATTGGAGGGAGATATAGGTCCCACCCATCTTATAATGAATCCTTTCTTATGTGTTCCACATAATCATAAAACATACATCATCGCATAACACATGTAACAAAAATGGGATTCTTGAAACATCATGACATCATAAATCAATTCATATAAGATAAAGGAATTCATAAACATAATTCCATCACAACATAGTCAAATCAATGTAAAAATATGGATAGAAACATAACCCTTTATTATCTTAGATGGAAAATAATTTTGATAAAACACTTGAATTGAATTCTTGAGGAAAATATCCTTTCTTCTTCAAAATCAATTTCTTTTCACAAAACATCATGCAATTTTAAAAGAAAGATATTTTATTGAAAATAGTCATGAAATATTTTAGAGGAATCTTCATGAAAATAAGGCTTTATAAAACAGTAGAAATCCGTTCGTGCCGTATAAGTTAAAAAAACATTCTTCGTACTTTTGTCGGAAAAGTCAAAAAGTACCTCGTATGACAAAAGATTCCTTTCATAGATATTACTAAAAACTCACCGAAGGGTAAAAATGGATTTAAAAAATTGTAGGTGGATGGAAATAATATTACATATTGATGAAACTGGGATGTGGATGATAAAATACACCCTAGTAAATACTTATGAATAAACAATCTCGGATAAAAATGAGATTGTGATATTTCCCTTACCTTAGGTCCGATTTGCTTTTTACGTGTCCGAAGCTCCTGTATAATGGTTTAAATAATGTTATTGACTTATTCCATAATCATACATATTGATATGATATCATATATGGTCATATTCTTAGCTTCTTGATAGTAATATTTCATTGTTACTTGTTACTCGGGTCTTTATAACTTTTTGTTCTTATGCGTGTTTTGTCGAATAATTCTTATTCTTATATTTAGGTTATAGATAATTCATTTCCAGAATGGTATTAGTGTAGTATATACCATATTCATTCATTCAATTCATTTATATAATCATTATGAAATGAAGATCATGTAGAACGAGTCGCATCACATCGTGGAGACGGTATTCCGTACGTACGCACGAGTGATGATATCGTTCCTATGATCGTGGAATTGTATTGGAGTATATATATATTATTTCAGTATCAATATTACTTCATAATAATCATATATAGTTACTCATTACACCCTTATACCCATCCTTGTAAGGTGATGGTGGAAAATAGATTACACCACGGCGTGGAGACGGTATTCCGTACGTACACACGCGCGGTGGTTTCATTTTTCCGTAGGATGGATTGAAGGTGAATTAGGGTTGTTTCATATTTATAATAACATATCAGTATGTAAGTAATACTGATGTTATTAATTTATCATGAAACAACTAAAGAAGAAGAAGTTGAAGAAGAAAGAAATTGAAAAGATCGGTAATGGATATTACCTCTTCTTTGGAACGCCTCTTTGAATCCTCCACTTAAGGAACTAGGATTGGTCTTTGGAGAAGACCAGGACCTCTAGGATTATTCTAGGGAAGTGGAGAAGGGAAAATGGCAGGGGTTGGCCGAGCTTGAGGGCTAAAATTGGTATGAGGAGGAGGGGGAGGAGGTTCCCTTTAATAAGGAGGAGAGGGGCACCTTAGTAATGTCTCAAAATATTATTTTATATTAAAGTCAAAATCGGTTTATAATGGTTCCAAAGGGTCTTATTTCGAAGCTAAAGTGGGGATGGGTCGAAATCCTATAAACCAATAAGATTTAGACATGTTTAGGGTATTATTTTAACCTTATCAATTAGATTTAACACTAAGTTAATTAATTTAACTTTTACCGTGTCTTTTTGTTTTCTTTCACTATATGGTTAATACACTTACTATAAAATGCCAAACGAACCCCAAATTGTTTATTATTAATATATATATCCTTATCTAAGTCATTTGGCCGAACCTTGGATTTTTAGGAATAAAATAACAATTAATAATATAATATTTGATTTAAAAACTATTTTGTGTCAATTTTGACACTATTTGATATATGATTTTTGTGAAAGTCATAACAGAATTATATGTTCGAACCAAGTTGATTAAATCAACATTAATATATCATAGTAACCTAGAAAATTAGTGTAATTAATAAAAAGTCTCAAATTACATTTATTTTGGTGTTTATAACATCAATTATGTCAATATTTCATTAATAAGATAATTACTGCATCATCATTGTGTCATAAATAAATTAAATTATTTAATGTCTAAAAATTACAAATAAAATACCCTTATGTAGGAAATCATTTTAGATTTCTAATAAATATTTATAGTCGAATTTATCTTATGTATAACCCCATATTAAAAATGATTTACTTATTAAACTTTGATTTTAACTATTTTAACCCTTCTTTAAATAAATTAATAATAAATGTCCTAATCTAATCCAAGTGGGCCTAAATGGTCATATTTTATTCCTAAGTTTGTTTTTGGTCGAATTAAACTTGTCCAATAGAATTAGGACATGTGTTAGGGTAATATTGATATCATATTTACCCTTAGTTACTCTATTTACTATTAATCGCGGTAAAAATAGTAAAAAGTTACTATTCACCAAAAAATTATTTTTATCTCATTGAACCACATTTTACTTACTGATATCAACCGTGTCTGTCAGAGTTTCGAAATTCCATTCATAGAAGCGGTAAAATTAAGTTTTATGCAAAATTCGGTTTTTAACCTACCACTTAGTGGTTTCACTATTCATCAAAAATTGAAAGTTTTCAGAAAAATACCAAAATTTCACCCTAGGGTAATTTCGATATTCTGAGTCCAAAAAAGAAGTCCATTTTGAAAAATAAAATTTATAAAATTTCAAAAAGTGGTTATTACTATTCATAACGGCTAGTTTTAATAGCATATTTTTGTTTAGTGAAACTCGGTATTGCGTACGACGCAAGCTATCGAGGAAGGTCGCGATTGAGTGTAAAGCAAGCCAAGCAAGTGTTGTGTAGAAAAAGATTCCTTTGATGATTTATATAACATAAAAGTCTTGGGTGTTACACTTATTAGTCAGGCCTATCAGCGGCACTGCTAAGTGTGAGAAATCCTATATGCAATGCTGATAATAACCAGCTAACCCCAAGAAACTCTTTATGTCAAAAACTTTATTGGGTTGATCCCAAAAAACCACAGTTATAACCTTCTATGGGTCTACAAACACTACTATCTCAGAGATAATATGGCCCAAAAAGTGATTCTGCTCCATCCAAAAGTGGAACTTAGAGAGCTTGGCATAAAACTGATTCTCTCTTAGCGTATTCATGATGATCTCAAGATGGTTGGCATGGTCGTTTAGATTTCCATAAATCACCAAAATATGATCCACAAACACCACTAGGAATGAGTCCAAGTGAGGATGGAATACATGATTCCTCAGCGCTATGAAAATCGCTGGCGCATTCGTGAGACCGAACGACATAACCAGATAATCATATATGTAACACCCCGAGCTTCCATGATACGCTTCTCATTCAATAATGCAATAGCTTGCATTGTACCAACTTCGAGTTCTAAAACACCGCGACTAATCAAAGTAGTCGTTATGAATCGTAATAACCACTTTTTAAATTTATAAAAATTTTATATTTCAAAATGGACTTCATTTTTGTATTCCTAATATTGAAATTGGCCTATGTTGAATTTTTTGTAATTTTCCGAGAACTTCCAAATTTTTATGAATAGTGAAAAATACTTATAACAATTTTTTTAATCAAAATAATTTATAGTGATAAGTTATAATATTTAGTGGTTTTAAGGTATAATTAGAATATATTTTTACCATTTTATCCAATGGTGGTCATTAGAATTAATTTAACATTGAAATTGGACATAAACAATTGCCAATCTTTTGATATAAATTGTTTCTTAAAAACACGCTATTTGTCGTAACAGCGGGAATTAATTATAAAATTAATTAATGCAACTTATATGTTTGGAATTTTGTAAAATATACACCATTTTTGAATTTGGAATATCAATTATAGCTTAGGGTGAAATTTTGGCCTTGTTCTGAAAAACTTCAATTTTTGATGAATAGTGAAACCACTAAGTTGTAGTTAAATAACTGATTTTTCGTTTAAATGAAATATTACCACTTCTGTTATTTGATTTTCAAAAATTCGACATACATGGTTGTCATTAAGAAGTAAAATGTGGTTCAATGAGATTAAAATAATTTTTTGGTGAATAGTAACTTTTAAGTTCTTAATCGCGATCAGAGGTAATTAGTGTAGTTTAAGGTACAAATAATGTTTTAATAATATGAGATGAGCATGACACTTGTCCTACTCCTATTGGATGAGTCATGGCCGACCAATACAACCCATGGGTCAACTTGGGGACCCCATGGAGCCACTTTAGTTGGAAAATGACATTAATATATATTTATTTAATGTTAAAATTAAATTGACACAAACATGAGTTATTTTACTAAAACAGTTTTTAAGTGGGGTTACACAAGTCAAAATTTTGACTATAAATATTAATTAGAAAGCTAAAAAGATTTCATACTTCATAGTATTTGTTTTATAATTTTTAGACATTAAATAAATTAAATTATTTATGACATCATTATGATGCAGCGATGACCTCATTATTTAACGATTTAAATAAAATGAGAAGATAATGCCAAATCCAAGGCTTACACTTGTCCAAAGCCTATTAGATGAGGAGATTTCGAAACCTTATCACCTTAGCCTCTAAGTATATAATTGTGGGACCTTTAGAATCCGAAATGCATTGTGAAATAATGTAACATTTCAATCTTTCCAAAAGTGCCCCTCCTCTCCACTTATAAAAGGCCCCCACCTCTCCCACCACATTTACACTTTCAAGCCATTTGGCTCGGCCAAACTCTGCCCAAATACTCTCCCAACTTCCCCCTATTACTCCTAGAAGCCTCACTTTGGGCAGAACCCTTCCCAAGGAAGCCTTTGGCTCAAATCAAAAAGAGTTACCCGATTTTGAGGTAATGTCTTCTCTAATGTTATTTTGTTTTATTTTTCTTCTCCAACCCCCTAAACTCTTTTTATTCATTTCTTTTGTAACAACAACAGTATCCTCAATATAATAGGATGTTGTTATAAGAAGGATTAGAGCTACACTTACACAAAACTACATCTAATGGTTAAAGAATATACGGTTTCTGTGGATGGCGAATTTCTGCCTCACGAAACGATGATTGTTCAACACTCATATAACACCTTCAAAGGTGGCCATTAAGATGTCACTATTTTTATATATGATATATAATATGTTTATGTTTTACTTATGCTTCTGTATTTCTCATTTATGGCATACTTTATGATTTCCATTATGGGTAAAATGCGATAATTTCATTTTAGGAAGTGCGGACTACCGCTTCCTCAAAGTGATTTGAATCGTTAATGCCATATGTGGGATGTATAAAGGATGGAGTAAATGGTATTATACACTATAGTATACTGTAATTATATTATACATTTATATTATTATGATTTCATTCCATTAAATACGAAATAGAAATGAAAGTAGCGTTCATGCGTACGTACGGCTTACCGTCTCCATGAACGGTGAATTTCATTTCTTACCCCTAAATGTTACGTGACATTATGAATGAATGTATATACTGTATATATATGATATATATGATATCTAAATCATGAATATAATTCTGGATATAATGGATATTTCACCAAATGAACAACTTGTAATTACAAGAAGTTTATTTTTGACTCAAGTACCAAAGATCGACAAAACGACCGTTATTAACTTAAATAATTACATAATGTTCATAACATTGTAATAAGTGATATAAAAAGGATAATTAAATTAAAAATGGTTCTTAATAAGGTATATATTAACTCTAGTTTATTATTCAGGAGGTTAAAGAACGGTTGAGTCAAGTCAGACACGAGGTAAGGGAACTTCTTAACCCAACTTCCATTCTTTGGGTTATTCTCCTACTTTCAAATTATGTCATGATATTATTATGTCGTATATTGTATTTATACTTTCATTATGTGTACATATAGTGAATACACATAATAGATATATTTTATTTAAAAATGATCTTTTTAAGGGACTTCATCTCAATCTCCATTCATTGAGGCATATTTTGTTTTATACACAAATTTCTTTTGTACAGTGTATAAACCCCTTTGACTTTTTACATTTATTCAAAAGGAATCTTTTTATACAATGCGTTTTACTAAACGACAAAAAGGGAATGTTTTTCTTTCCGTACATATGCGGCGACAACGACTTCTCTGCCGCCGTGACCATTATTTGATTTTCGGCTTCCTCTACAAGCCATACCTTCTTTTTAAAAGAAAAATAAATACCATGTTTTACTTTTCTTTTATTTTGGTATTGAAAATGGTTTTGAAAGAGTTTTTATTATATCAATGTGTTGTATTGATATCTTGTGATTGAAATGTGGAAATTTTATGTTTCCTTTATGCATGTTTTATGTGATACGATTATGTTATGGTTTATGATATGTTTAAACCTATTCATATGAGGAATGTATTGGACTTAATAAGTGACGGGTGGAGCCCGCTATAGCTCCTCGATGCATCGGTAGGTCTCATGAGACAACTAGACGTGGAATTGGCCGAGGCCCTTTCCCAATTTGATTTATGGTTTTGGCCGAGGACTTAATCATTTTAGACGTCTTGGCCGAGGCCTTGAAAAATGTTTCATAATGCCCGGCATTATACATTCTCTCATTATGAAAGTGGTTATTGATCTTTCATGTGATTATTCGTCTATTAGAATATCCATGTGAGTAAGTAAGTGGCATTATTTTATTTTACTTTTTCCATGTTATGCTGAAGTTCAAGTTTAATAAGGCTTTTGTTTTAGTTATACATTGACTTAAATGTTTATGTTTATTTACGAAAGCTTCCGCAATATTAATATCCTTACTGAGCATCTGAGCTCACCCCTTTCAATGTTTTAATATTTTCCAGGATGTGAAGAAGTATTTTAGGAATGACCTACAGGGATAGTCAGAAGAGGATATGAGTGTGGACTATGAAGACCATGTTATTGTATTTTGATTACTTTTTGATGTAATGAAAGACTTATGAAAGTATCTAGTGTTTCCAAGGCTAAAAAACTAATCGGTCTTTCGAGACTTGATCTTTTGTGATCATGCCAATGTTACGAAGTAACGCACCGGCTCTGGGTAGCTGGGGACGTGTTGTTACAGTTGGTATCAGAGGCAGTTTAGTACTAACCTTGGAAGCTAGATTTAGATAAACTCTGATTAGAGCACATAGCCCAAAGATGGACTTTGAGGATTAGTATAGAAGAACTTCCTAGAATTTTGGTATTATAGAGATGTTATGAGTTTTCCGAGCAATACATCCCTGTCTGGATACGAGCAGGTAGAGGTGGCTCTGGCACAGATGTACCTAGGGGTAAAACCCGAAAACACCGCTTTGAGCAAGACTCGAACGGGAACTGGTGCACGACAACGGGCCTTTCTGCACTCTTGGTTATGACACTCCCGGGGGATATGCTTAGGATAATTCTCATTTTATTTACAAACCACTATGAAGGGTTATGAGTATATACTTCCTCAAAGAAAACATTTCTTTTTATGATTATGGATTATATCCATAAATAGTTCAATTTATGTAAAGTGTTTTACAAGTATGGAATTACGTATTTTGATTCATAAACTAATCTAGTTTATGCCATTGTTTAGAAATGGCGCCTAGTGGAAGGAATGGAAACCGTATCAATACACGAACTCCGTGTAGGGATTGCCCTCCTGCTCAAGATAATTATTGTGGATCTGGAGGCACAACTGGTGCTGATCAACTTATTACCATACTGGGACAACTCACTCAGGTTATGAATAATAACCTTACTCGTATGGAGCACCCTGATCCGCAACGTGGAGGATCAATGTTAGACCGCTTCATGAGGCAGCAACCACCAACCTTCAATGGGAGTACAAATCCTATAGTAGTTGAGCAATGGATAAATTTCTTAGAGAAAATATTCCATGCCTTGGGGAGTAGTGAAAGGGAGAAGGTTGTCATGGCAGTTTACCGCCTCACTGGAGATGCCGATCAGTGGTGGTCGCTGATTCAAAACACAAAGGAAGATTATGACGTATCGAATATGGAATGGAGGGAGTTCAAAGAGCTTTTCTTAGAAAAATACTTTCCTCGTGACCATCGAGCAGATATGGAAAGGCAATTTCTGAGTCTGAAACAAAAGGAGGATGAGAATGTCGCAAAGTATGAGGCCAAATTTACAAGGTTAGCGAGGTATGCTGCAGATTATATACGTAACCCAAGAGGTAAGATTGATCATTTCTTTGATGGGTTAAAACCATTTCTCCGTCGAGCTTTAGTATCACAATCCTTCTCATCATACGAAGATATTGTCTCGTGTGCTATCAAGACAGAAAATGAATTCTCTAAGTCTTATGACAACAAAGTAAAGCAAGAGAAGAAGAGAACGGGGGAACAAGAGACAGATAAAGGGAAAAAGGGAAAGAAGGATTTTCCATTATGTGATAATTGTGGGAAGAATCACCCTGGTACGTGCCTAAAAGGAATGGGAGTTTGTTATAAATGTGAAGAAAAGGGTCACCAGGCTCGTGATTGCAAGGGAAAGAAAGAGGCTGTCAAAGTTGAATGCTACAATTGTAGGGAAATGGGGCATTATGCAAATGAATGTCCTAAGCGTCAGGGAAACTTACCTCAGAAAAGGCCAAGGGATCAAGGACAATCTTATGCTGTTACTACAGTTGAAGCAGAATAACTAATTTATTGGTGCTTTTGGACTGATGGATTATATTTCGGTTATTAGAATAATGTGATATATATATATATATAAGGATTGTACTGCAGTACTTGTTGATTTCAGTAAGGTTTTAATATGATGAAGGTAATCATATTTTTAGTATGTGACAATAAGAGAAACTTTACTTTGTTTGGGGAATCTGATAAATTGATTTTGGAATTAAGAGACCTTTTAAGGAAAGTCTGGACAGAGGTATTTTGGATAACTATTAAGGTTGGAATGGATCAAGTTGAACCATGGATAGTATTGTTTAAGGTTAAAGCATTTCTGAAGATTATTTTTGGAATATTATAATACTATAGTTTTAGGAAAAGGAAAACCGGCAGGGTGGGGAATAACCCGTCGCTTCGGACAAAGCTGCAGGAATCGAACCAACAACCATAGTGCGACAAGCCTTTATTTCCTACCACTAGCCTACAGGAAGTCCCTGGTTATTACAAAATAATTTACTAATCTAAATGGTATGTGTTAATATTTGGAACCTTATACAATTAGGATAAGTATGATATTTTTGAGTTCTATATCTTTTTGAGTGAAAGATGAGTTGAAGCTTGAAACTCTAATTGTCAAGCATAAATATATATATATATACCTATCTCTTGTTCAATGAATAAATTAATTCTTAAACTTTAGTAAAGGGATATTAAATCAAAAAAAAATGTGTTATCCTAATACCTTATGTCTTTATGAACTGATGATATTTCAAATCAACATAGATTGAAGGCTTTGAGGCCCTCAATTTGACAGTTGATTGTGATTGATGACCTCAATCACTCCCTACAAATATTTATGTTTTTCCTCCAATTATATGTCTCTAATTGCCACCAATGTTCTCCTTATCGAGATCATAGTTTGGTGGTGACTTTCTTATTTCCATTTCCCCCTTATTAAGACTAAATTTTATTAACCTTATTTCCGTTGTGGGATTTCCACAAAGGTATTTTCTATTTTCAACCTTTTATTTTCAAAGAAAAAAATTCATATTGCGAGGACGCAATTTATTGAAGGAGGGGAGAATGTAACACCCCGATCTTCCATGATACGCTTCTCATTCAATAATGCAATAGCTTGCATTGTACGCAACTTCGAGTTCTAAAACACCGCGACTAATCAAAGTAGCCGTTATGAATAGTAATAACCACTTTTTAAATTTATAGAAATTTTATATTTCAAAATGGACTTCATTTTTGTATTCCTAATATTGAAATTGGCCTATGTTGAATTTTTTGTAATTTTCCGAGAACTTCCAAATTTTTATGAATAGTGAAAAATACTTATAACAACATTTTTAATCAAAATAATTTATAGTGATAAGTTATAATATTTAGTGGTTTTAAGGTATAATTAGAATATATTTTTACCATTTTATCCAATGGTGGTCATTAGAATTAATTTAACATTGAAATTGGACATAAACAATTGCCAATCTTTTGATATAAATTGTTTCTTAAAAACACGCTATTTGTCGTAACAGCGGGAATTAATTATAAAATTAATTAATGCAACTTATATGTTTGGAATTTTGTAAAATATACATCATTTTTTAATTTGGAATATCAATTATAGCTTAGGGTGAAATTTTGGCCTTGTTCTGAAAAACTTCAATTTTTGATGAATAGTGAAACCACTAAGTGGTAGTTAAATAACTGATTTTTCGTTTAAATGAAATATTACCACTTCTGTGATTTGATTTTCAAAAATCCGACATACATGGTTGTCATTAAGAAGTAAAATGTGGTTCAATGAGATTAAAATAATTTTTTGGTGAATAGTAACTTTTAAGTTCTTAATCGCGATTAGAGGTAATTAGTGTAGTTTAAGGTACAAATAATGTTTTAATAATATGAGATGAGCATGACACTTGTCCTACTACTATTGGATGAGTCATAGCCGACCAAGACAACCCATGGGTCAACTTGGGGACCCCATGGAGCCACTTTAGTTGGAAAATGACATTAATATATATTTATTTAATGTTAAAATTAAATTGACACAAACATGAGTTATTATACTAAAACAGTTTTTAAGTGGGGTTACACAAGTCACAATTTTGACTATAAATATTCATTAGAAAGCTAAAAAGATTTCCTACTTCATAGTATTTGTTTTATAATTTTTAGACATTAAATAAATTAAATTATTTATGACATCATTATGATGCAGTGATGACCTCATTATTTAACGATTTAAATAAAATGAGAAGATAATGCAAAATCCAAGGCTTACACTTGTCCAAAGCCTATTAGATGAGGATATTTCGAAACCTTATCACCTTAGACTCGAAGTATATATGTTTGGGACCTTTAGAATCCGAAAAGCATTGTGAAATAATGTAACATTTCAATCTTTCCAAAAGTGACCCTCCTCTGCACTTATAAAAGGCCCCCACCTCTCTCACCACATTTACACTTTCAAGCCATTTGGATCGGCCAAACTCTGCCCAAATACTCTCCCAACTTCCCCCTCTTACTCCTAGAAGCCTCAATTTGGGCAGAACCCTTCCCAAGGAAGCCTTTGGCTCAAATCAAAAAGAGTTACCCGATTTTGAGGTAATGTCTTCTCTAATGTTATTTTGTTTTATTTTTCTTCTCCAACCCCCTAAACTCTTTTTATTAATTTCTTTTGTAACAACACAAGTATCCTCAATATACTAGTATGTGTTTATAAGATGTATTCGAGCTACACTTACACACACCTACATCTAATGGTTAAAGAACATACGGTTTCTGTGGATGGAGAATTTCTGCCTCACGAAACGATGATTGTTCAACACTCATATAACACCTTCAAAGGTGGCCATTAAGATGTCACTATTTTTATATATGATATATAATATGTTTATGTTTTACTTATGCTTCTGTATTTCTCATTTATGGCATACTTTATGATTTCCATTATGGGTAAAATGCGATAATTTCATTTTAGGAAGTGCGGACTACCGCCTCCTCAAAGTGATTTGAATCGTTAATGCCATATGTGAGATGTATAAAGGATGGAGTAAATGGTATTTTACACTATATTATACTGTAATTATATTATACATTTATATTATTATGATTTAATTCCATTAAATACGAAATAGAAATGAAAGTAGCGTTCATGCGTACGTACGGCTTACCGTCTCCATGAACGGTGCATTTCATTTCTTACCCCTAAATGTTACGTGACATTATGAATGAATGTATATACTGTATATATATGATATATATGATATCTAAATCATGAATATAATTCTGGATATAATGGATATTTCACCACATGAACAACTTGTAATTATAAGAAGTTTATTTTTGACTCAAGTACCAAAGATCGACAAAACGACCGTTATTAACTTAAATAATTACATAATGTTCATAACATTGTAATAAGTGATATAAAAAGGATAATGAAATTAAAAACGGTTCTTAATAAGGTATATATTAACTCTAGTTTATTATTCAGGAGGTTAAAGAACGGTTGAGTCAAGTCAGACACGAGGTAAGGGAACTTCTTAACCCAACTTCCATTCTTTGGGTTATTCTCCTACTTTCAAATTATGTCATGATATTATTATGTCGTATATTGTATTTATACTTTCATTATGTGTACATATAGTGAATACACATAATAGATATATTTTATTTAAAAATGATCTTTTTAAGGGACTTCGTCTCAATCTCCATTCATTGAGGCATATTTTGTTTTATACGCAAATTTCTTTTGTACAGTGTATAAACCCCTTTGACTTTTTACATTTATTCAAAAGGAATCTTTTTATACAATGCGTTTTACTAAACGACAAAAAGGGAATGTTTTTCTTTCCGTACATATACGGCGACAATGACTTCTCTGCCGCCGTGACCATTATTTGATTTTCGGCTTCCTCTACAAGCCATACCTTCTTTTTAAAAGAAAAATAAATACCATGTTTTACTTTTCTTTTATTTTGGTATTGAAAATGGTTTTGAAAGCGTTTTTATTATATCAATGTGTTGTATTGATATCTTGTGATTGAAATGTGGAAATGTTATGTTTCCTTTATGCATGTTTTATGTGATACTATTATGTTATGGTTTATGATATGTTTAAACCTATTCATATGAGGAATGTATTGGACTTAATAAGTGACGGGTGGAGCCCGCTATAGCTCCTCGATGCATCGGTAGGTCTCATGAGACAATTAGACGTGGAATTGGCCGAGGACCTTTCCCAATTTGATTTATGGTTTTGGCCGAGGCCTTAATCATTTTAGACATCTTGGTCAAGGCCTTGAAAAAATGTTTCAGAATGTCTGGCATTATACATTCTCTCATTATGAAAGTGGTTATTGATCTTTCATGTGATTATTCGTCTAGTAGAATATCCATGTGAGTAAGTAAGTGGCATTATTTGATTTTACTTTTTCCATGTTATGCTGAAGTTCATGTTTAATAAGGCTTTTGTTTTAGTTATACATTGACTTAAATGTTTATGTTTATTTATGAAAGCTTCCGCAATATTGTTATCCTTACTGAGCATCTGAGCTCTCCCCTTTCAATGTTTTAATATTTTCCAGGATGTGAAGAAGTATTTTAGGAATGACCTACAGGGATAGTCAGAAGAGGATATGAGTGTGGACTATTAAGACCATGTTATTGTATTTTGATTACTTTTTGATGTAATGAAAGACTTATGAAAGTATCTAGTGTTTCCAAGGCTACTAAACTAATCGGTCTTTCGAGACTTGATCATTTGTGATCATGCCAATGTTACGAAGTAACGCACCGGCTCTGGGTAGCTGGGGATGAGTCGTTACAATATAAACCATACCTGCTATGAAAAGTAGTACGAGGTATGTCTGCGGGTCGAACATGCACCGGATGATACCTTGACCTCAAATAAATTTTTGAGAAAACTCGTGCTCCTCGAAGCTGATCAAATATGTCATCTATCCCTAGAAAGGGATATCAGTTTTTAACCCTCAGCTGGTTCAATTTCCTATAGTCCTCACATAGCATAAGAGTTTCACCCGAATTTTTCATAAAAAGGACCGGAAAACCCCACAGTGAAGTACTGGGTTGAATAAACCCATTTCCCTCCAAATCCTCGAGTTGTCTCTTGAGCACCGGCATCCCTGTCGTAGCCATCCTATAAGGAGGAATGGATACTGGTGCATCTCATGTTACTAGCTCAATAGATAACTCCACCTCTCTCTCGGGAGGTAAACTAGAAAAGTCATCAGTAAAGACGTCCCTGAAATGCTCTACCACAAGAGGAAATTCCGCTTAACTCACTCCCTGATCATCAACAAACAAACTAGCGATCTAGGCTGTCATTCCGCCCATCCCACGATGCTCTAGTCCAGCTTGAATCACTCAGAAATCCCACTCACCCTTATGAGTATACAATGTACCCTCTAGTGATGTGAAAGTCACCCTCTGATGATAACAATCAACATAGGCTTGATAAGCTACTAGCCAGTCGATACCTAGAATGATGTCAAACCCTATCATCTCAAGAACATAAAGATACCAAACAATGTGACACCCTCTATCCTCAAGGGGAAATTCTCTGCACTGGCGCACATCCTCTTCCCTAATTCCAACGGGGTTTCTAGCATCAGAACGACCTCAAAAGGCAGCACATGTATCCCAAGCCTTCTTACAATAGGCACAAATATAAAACTATGCGACACACATATATCAAAAAGAGAAGATGAAATAACAGAGGCTACTAAAATCTTACCTCTCTTCGTAGATGGTCCGAAACCCTACTCCTCGGGGGTAAGCTGTAATGAATACATATGGCCTAAACCACGGACCTGCGATACAACCTCACTCACTAGAGTTGTCCCAATATGATGTATCAGTGTAACTGTTGTCTGGCTGCCTCTGCCACGACCACCCATACCTCAGCCTGACCGGCCTGCACTGCTCCAGCTTCCTGCCTGACATGAAGCTGAGGAACCCTGCTCCTATACATGGTGTCAGATGTAAGAACCCAGATCTTTGTTTCAGGTATGTTTTTCTTTTTCTGGTTGTTTTTTAGAAAAAGAGGAAAATCGGGAAATTTTCAAAGTACACGCCGTGTACTTCGATGCCGCGCAAGGCCATGTGCTGGCCATGTCTGGGCCACACACACTGTGTGTAGGGGTGATGTGGATGTCGCTAAAAGATGAGTACAGAAAATATTAGTACACGCCATGTACCCCAGAAGTACACTCCGTCTACTTTTTTTTCATTAAACGGACCAGGGTCACACCTAATCGACAAAAACACCTTCTTCTCTAGGTTCTTCGACCGAGAGTGACCCGTATGGCTACGAACATCCTCGGAGCCCCCGAGCCTCCGTCTGTTTTCCAAATAGACCACAGTCAATTGCGTTGGAACCACAACGGTGAGCTCTTCCTTCTTCTTGAGTTTCATTCCATTATTTTCCCTCTTTCTCAATATATCCTGGGTTGACCGTTTTGTGCGTTTTTGTAGATCTTCGACGTTCTAAGGAGAATCAAGCCTCTTTATTCAAGTATATTGATCTTCTAGCATCAAGGTAGGTCGTATGTGCCTTACTATTCGAATTCTTTGAGTTTTATGTGCCAATTCCACCGATACCCATGAACGGGGTATTGCGTGTTTACCTTTTTGCCCCTATTGTTTTCCTAGCTTTCTTTTATGCTTGAATAGAGTTAATTTGATCATTTTTGATGATAATTGATGTGCTTGGATGTTTTTCCCATGCCTTGTTCCTGTTACGACCTTTGAGTCTTGTTAACCTTTGGCCGTTATACCTGGTTTCCATGACTTGTGACTGTAGGATGGAATGTTATTCTTGACATGATTGTTATGAAGTAGAATGGTTAGCCAAGTATCTCTGTAGGTGTACATAGGCCTTATAACATTATTATGCACTGACTCGTATGGGACCGTGAGAACCTGGTGCTATAAACTATAAGGGATAGACTAAGTGAGCTTCCTAGAGAGTGTTGGATATTATAGGCTATATGGGGATAGACCGAGTGAGCTTTCTCAGAGAGTCTTGGACATTATAGACTACAGGGGATAGACCGAGTGAGCTTCCCATAGATTCTTGGATATTATAGACTACAAGAGGGTAGGCCGAGTGAGATTCCTCAGAGAGTCTTTACTTGTTTTAATTTCCTTAAACCATTCTAGGCTAGAGGAGGAATTGACTGAGCGAGCTTCCTCAGAGAGTCTATGATAGACCTCAGACTATAAGAGGATTGACTGAGTGAGCTCCTCAGAGTGTTTCTAGACCTTGGGGATATAAGAGGGTTAGACCATGTGATCTTCCTCAGAGATTCCCTAACTACCCTAGACTATAAGGGGAATTGACTGAGTGAGCTTCCACAGAGAGTATTATAATTTCGTATGACCAAACTAGAGGGGTTAGGCTGAGTGCACTTCCCAGAGGGTTGTGGGTACTTCTTGGATAGGACCAGAGGGGTTGGCTGCGAGTACTTCCCAGAGGGGTTCCTGTTGTGGTTAGCTATTTGATTCACTGCTTCTTGTAGTTTTGTGGATTGATTACTATTGCATATCATCCTGTTAATGATTACTATTTACTACCTGCTGGTTACTGTACTATTACCTACCATATACTCATGGACTATTAGGCACAGATCATTGGGTGGTTGTCTACTGGAATTTAGTCTCACACCATGTTTAGGCCATGCTTGTGGGCCCAAAAAGACTATGTTTTTGTAGGTTTAGACAAGGGAAACGACCCTTTGAATTCTGGTACATGATTTCATTGGAGCAGGAGAGCATGAGACCAAGATGAGGCTTGCGATGCAGAGGAGTTGTTTATTTGTTTTTCTTTTGTACTTTGGTTTAGTATTTTATTCAGAATTGTGACTTATTTGGCTACTTTCCTTGACATATGTATCATGCATCATTTCATATATACATGTGTGATCAAAATGTTTATTGTTTTAGTCTTCCGCTGTTTATTATTTTTGGGTATTTATAGCTTTCACTATTGTCTGCTTTGTTTACTTCCGCTGTGTACTCTGCCAATGAGGACATAGTTTCCCCACTGTCACACCCAAGGCCCTCACTGCTAGTCGGCAGCCTATGGAATTTGGGAAAATGCTCTTGAGTCCATGTTACCAACCGGGTACGGAGCGCCTCTGGGTGGATTCCAGAACTGAGACGTTACAAAGTGGTATTAGAGGAAGGTTATTTTCTCCTAATTTACTGTTTGGTGCCTTTATCCATGGATAGGACGGATTTGGTACTTGGTAATAAGCTATGCTCAGGAGTAGCTAACCCATGTACAGGGAAAATCCAATCTAACTCATTTATTGCAGTTGTCTAGTTTTGATATTTTACAGTTGATATGATTTCATCTAGAGTGATTCATATGCCTAGTGTTGTTATTGTTGTACTATGGCAGTTCTATTTCTGTCGCAACCCGATGAGATGAGGGTATGCCATCTCATGCATCATATAAGCACTTGTCAAAAATGGAATGCGATGCATTCTTGCCATGCCATCTAGGGTACATTTGTGATTACATGTTGTTGTGATAGACGTTGTGTAGATAATTCATGCTTTTTTGGTAAGTGATTTGATTGAATCCCTACAGTTGATAGAGAAATTTTTTGTATTGTACCTTTACCTAAAAGAATGCCAAATTTTGATTCTTGAGGTATTATGGGCCCTCATAAATCGTAGTTTGGTAGATAATTGACTTTTTTTCCTTGTATTTGATATGTAGGAGATGTGAAGCTTTGATTCGCGGGGAGTATGGGCCCTCACAGATCAGAATTTGGCACCTCCATGTTTGTTTTTCAGTGTTTTCCGGGCTTCGGTGTAGTTTCTGAGCTACTATCTGGAAAAACCCAGAATACAAGGAGTGTACTTGACTAGACGCCATGTAGTTTTTAACCATGTCACTGACTATATGAGCAGAAACACGGGGTGGTGAAAAAGTTATCAGGAACACGCCTTGTACGATCATTACACGTCGTGTAGTAGTGATACGTCTACCCGGTTGTGTCACTAACAACACGGGTCGGGGAAGCTCGTGTAGTACATGCTGTGTTTGGTATGAACACGCCATGTAGTCCTATCCTAAGTACCCGACCGTGTCACTAACAAAAAGGGTCAGTGTTATCTTCTCCTCTACACGCCTTGTTTTTTTGGAACATTCCATGTAAGGGTCATCCATGTAATCGGCCATGTAACTAACAACACGGGTCATCAAAACCTTTTCTAGTACATGTCGTGTCCTTAGTGAACACTTCATGTAGTATAGGGTTAAGAGGACCATGTGGGTTAGCCATGTAAGGAGACTTGGGCAGGGTAATGGAGTTCAAGTACATGCCGTGTGTGGGACAACACGCCGTGTAGTCTGGGGTGTTACACGACTAGTGGTGTCAGAAGTACATGCCCATGTGTCTGGCTTAAGAGGAAATGTCGTGTAGTTTTTATACACGCCATGTAGTCGTGTTTTGTAGAAATTGTTTATTATTTTCTCCAATTCCCATCTAGTACTCTTGTGTTCTCAGTCTTGGATAATCCTGATCTAAGGTGTGATCTTGTCCTTGGCGAGTCATGCCACAGAGACGTCCTCCTATTGTGCCAGTATTGGAACCAGCCATCATTCCGAACACAGGTGCTGGTACACAGTTCCGATAGGGTTTTATAAGGATCATGCATACCTCCCGAGTAGGCGGGATGCATCTTTGGGTAGCTAGGTAGTATGATACCAATGCAGGAGGAGTGGGCATACTAGGCCTCGGTGATAGAGATACCCGATGGAGTGCCGATCTTGCAGCAAGATGGGCCATCTTCATCATTTTTGTCAGATCTTCTTTCCTACAGCTGGTGGTAGGGGTTCTTCTATGACATTGCATATAGGAGATGCATCTCCAATTTCTCACCAGTCTGGGAACCGGAGTTCTTCTGGCCGTTCGGGCTGAGGTGGAGGTAACGACCGTGGTGTTCATTCACAAGGTTACCAGCAACATCCAAGTGGATCAGCTCATAGTGGTCAGCTAGGGGCGTAGGGCCATGGTACAAGACAAACGTTCATCATGGATTAGACCTATCAAGAGTAGGATCCCAGCCCTTCCATAGTTCGTGGTACGATCCTAGTAACCTCAGTTTTTTCATCATCACTTTTCGATACTAGTGCTTCGCATAACTTTATCTCTGTTGTCATTGTGGAGAGCCTTAGGGTCTATATCTTTTCGTCTACTGACACATTCACTCTTAATACACCGTTGGGAATGAGGACATCTAGTGTACGTTAGTGCAGAGAGTTCCCTCTTCAGGTTGCAGGGTGTCACTTCTTATGGGACCTCTATGTCTTAGATATGACAGGCTATGATGTCATTCTCAGTATGGACTGGTTAGTTCCCTTCCAGCTAGTCATTAATTGCTATCACCGCTGGGTGAGTTTTGTATCACTAGAGGGTGGATCTTTTCTTCATAGAGGTGAGTGGGATGTCCAGGCATGTAGAGCTAGACCAGCGCATCATGGGATAGGGGGAGTTACATCCCAGATTGCCAGTCTTTATCTGGATGACCACAGGACTTCGCAGTTAGACTTTACTCCAGTGGTGGATCATTTCAGGGTTGTCTTTCCAGAGTACTTTTCAGGTTTTCCTCTAGAGCGTGTGGTAGACTTCTCGATTGAGCTCATGCCAGGAGAAACATTGGTGTCTATTACTCTGTAAAGGATGGATACACCTGAGTTACAGAAGCTCAAGAAGTAGTTGGAGGAGTGTTAGGAAAAGGGTTTTATCTAACCCAGTAATTCTCCTTAGGGTTCACCTGTACTGTTTGTGAAGAAGGCAGACGACACCCTTGGGCTTTACGTGGATTATCATAAGCTGAACCAATTGACGGTCAAGAACAGATATCCCTTGCAGAGGATCGATGACCTCTTTGATCATCTTTGAGGATCCCGGGTGTTCTAGAAGATCGATTTGAGGTTTGGTTATCATCAGTTGCACATTAGACCATCAGATATACCTCTTACATCCTTCAAGAGAAGGTATGGTCTATAAGAGTATACAGTCATGCCATTCGGTCTCACGAATGTGCCAGCAATTTTTATGGCACTGATGAACCGAGTGTTCCATCCATACTTGGATTCCTTCATGGTGGTTTTCATGGATGACATATAGGTGTACTCTCACACTCGACATGACCAAGCTACCCATCTTGATATCATCCTGAGTACGCTGAGAGAGCATCAATTATATGTTAATCTCTCAAAATTCCACTTTTGGATGGATCAGATTCACTTCTTGGGTCACATTATCTCAGAGACAGAAGTATCTGTAGACCCTGAGAAAGTGAGAGCTGTAGTTTCTTGGGAGTAACGGAAGAATTTCTTTGAGGTGCGGAGTTTTATAGGGCTGGCCGGATACTACAGGAATTTCATACAGGACATTTCATGCCTAGCAGCACCACTGATAGGTCTAACCAAGAAAGGGGAGAAGTTCTTATGGTCAGATTCTTGTGAGACAGCCTTTCAAGAGCTAAAAGGGAGGTTCACATCAACACCGATACTAGTCTTGCCAGATCCGGCAAGAGCTATACAGTATATTGTGATGCTTCAGGTGTCGGAATGGGATCTGTGAATATGCAGGGAGATGCAGTCGTTGCATACGGGTCTCAGTAGTTGAGGCCACATGAGAGGAACTACCCGACACATGATTTGGAGTTGGCAGATGTTGTCCATGCCTTACGCAGATAGAGACATTATCATCTGGGAGAGCACTTTTTGGTTTTCAATGACCACTAGAGTCTCAAGTACATCTTCAGTCAGCATGATCTGAATCTGAGACAGCACAGGTGGGTTGATTATCTATAGTTCTTCAACTTTGAGCTTGCCTATGCACTGGGAAAGGGCAACGTGGTGGCTTATGCATTGAGCCTGAGGACTTAGATTCCGGCAGTTCAAGAGGCCATAAGTGAGTGGAAGCTTATGGATCTGTTCTCTGAGATGTATTTAGAGGTGCACGATAAACATGGGCATACTTTTATTTCTTCTGTAGCTTTTAACTCTATCCTTATTGATAGGGTACGAATGAGGAAACTATCAGACTTAGAAGGCCTAGTCCTGTGGGAGAGTGTGTCAGGAGAGGACCCTATTCCTGAATGGATTTTGGGCGAGGATGAAATCTTGCATTTCCAGGGATGCGTATGGTTGCTAGTAGACATATGCGAGGAGATGATGCGGGATTTTTATTCCTCAGTTTGGGAAGTTCATCCTGGCATCACCATGATGTATCGTGATCTACACCGCCAGTACTAGTGGCCAGGTATGAAGAGGTATGTTGCTGGTTTGGTCTTGAGGTGTTCCACTTGTCAGTAGGTGAAAGATGAGCATCAGTGACCAGCAGGGATTTTACAGCAGTTACTCATTATCGAGTGGAAGTGGAATGATGTCACGATGGACTTCATGACCGGGTTACCGAGGTCACCTCGAGGGGGTGATTCTATTTGGGTTGTCATCAACAGGCTTACGAAGGTTGCTCAGTTCTTGCCGATCAAGGAGACCTTCAATGTTAATGATATGGGGAGATTGTACATCTGAGAGATTTTAAGATTTCATGGAGTTCCACACTCAATTTTTTCATACTGGGATGCACGTTTTACTTCTCGGTTCTGGCAGGGGCTTCAAAAGGCTTTGTGGACACAAGTACTTTTGAGTATAGTATACCATCCCCAGACAGATGGCGAATCCGAGCATACGATCCAGGTGCTTGAGGATATTCTCTGAGATTTCATTCTAGACTTCAGAGGTTCTTTGGAGAAGCATATACCTCTTGTGGAGTTCGATTATAACAACAGTTTTTAGGTGACTATCCATATGGCACCTTACGAGGCCTTGTACGGTAGGCCATGGTGATCACCTTTGTACTTGCTGGAGGTAGGAGAGGCAACTTTACTGGGACCTCGTCTTGTTCAAGAGACCTCAAAGCTGATAGAGGTGATTCGAAAGAGGATGGCTAGAGAACATTCTCGATAGAAGTCTTATGATGATCAGTGGAGATGACATCTGGAGTTTGAGTTCAGAGATCAGGTTTTCCTGCGTGTCACACTGATGTTAGGATGAAAGAGGATTCAGAGACAGGGTAAGAATTCACCATGGTACGTCAGGCCATTTGAGGTGTTGGAGAGAGGTGGTCCAGTTGACTATCGGTTACAGTTACCTCAGAGGTATCAGGCTATACATGATGTCTTCCACATTTCTCAGCTCTAACATTACTTTTCAGACCCGTCTCATGACTTTCAACCTAAGGAGGTTGAGCTTGAAGCGGATGAATCATTTGAGGAGCATCCTATCCGTTTTTTATCACAGTAAGATGGTTCTCCATGGCTGATATGTTCCTCTTGTATGTGTGCAATGGCAGCATGGGTGAGTACAAGATGAGACCTAGGAGAGGGAGGCCGATGTACGATCACAGTGGCCGGAGTTGTTCGGGGTTTCTTCTTCTTCGCCTCGCTAGGAAAAATCAGGGATGAATTTCCTTAAGGAGGGATGTTTGTATGAACCCAGATCTTTGTTTCAGGTATGTTTTTCCTTTTCTGGTCGTTTTTGAGAAAAAGAGAAAAATCTAGAAATTTTCAAAGTACACGCCATGTACTTTATAAGTACACATCATATACTTCAATGCTGCGCAGTCCGTGTGCTGGCCGTGTCTGAGACACATACACGGTGTGTAGGGGTGATGTGGAGGCTACTTAAAGAAGAGTACAGAAAACCCTAGTACACACCATGTACCCCAGAAGTAAATTTCGTGTACTTTTTTTTTATTAAACGGACCAGGTTCGCGCCTAATCGACATAAACACCTTCTTCTCCAGGTTCTTTGACTGAGAGCGACCCGTACGACCGAAAAAATCCTTCGAGCCCCCAATCCCCTGTCTGTTTTTAGAATCGACCGCCGTCGATTTCATTGGAACTGCAGCGGTGAGCTCTTTCTTCTTCTTGAGTTTCATTCCATTATTTTCCCTCTTTCAAGATATCGTGGGTTGAATGTTCTGTGCGTTTTTATAGATCTATGACATTCTAAGGAGAATCACGCCTCATGGTTCAATTATATTGATATTCTAGCATCAAGGTAGGTGGTTTGTGCCTTACCGTTCAAAGTCTTTGAGTTTTTTGTGAAAATTCCACCAATACCCATGAACGGGGTATTGCATGTTTACCTTTTTGCCCCTGTTGTTTTCCTGCCTTTCTTGTATGCTTGCGTAGAGGTAATTTGATCATGTTTGAGGATAATTACTATGCTTGGATGTTTTTCGCATGCCTTGTTCTTGTTACGACCTTTGGGTCTTGTTAGACTTTGGCTGTTATACCTGTTTTCCATGCATTCTGACCGTAGGATGGAATGTTATTCTTGAAATGCTTGTTATGCTATAGACTGGTTATCCAAGTAGCACTATAGGTGTACTTTGGCCTTATAGAATTATTATGCACTGACAGGTATGGGACCGTGAGAACCCGGTGCTATAGACAATAAGGGATGGACCGAGTGAGCTTGCCAGAGAGTCTTTGATATTATAGGCTATACGAGGATAGACCGAGTGAGCTTCCTGAGAGAGTCTTGGACATTGTAGACTACATGGGATAGACCGAGTGAGATTCCTAGAGAGTTGTGGATATTATAGAAAACATGAGGGTAGACTGAGTGAGCTTCCTCAGAGAGTCTTTACTTGTTTGAATTTCCTTAAACCATTAAAGGCTAGAGGGGGAATTGACTGAGCGAGCATCCTCAGAGAGTCTGTGATAGACCTGAGACTACAAGAGGATTGACCGAGTGAGCTCCTCAAAGAGTTTCTAGACCTTGGGGATATAAGAGGGTTAAACCACATGATCTTCCTCAGAGAGTACTTGAATACCATAGACTATAAGGGTAATTGACCGAGAAAACTTCCCCAGAGAGTCATATAATTTCGTATGACCAAAATAGAGCGGTTAGGATGAGTGCACTTCCTAGAGGGTTGTGGGTACTTCTTGGATTGGACCTGAGGGGTTGGCTGAGAGTACTTCCCAGAGGGGTTCCTATTGTGGTTAGTTGTTTGCTTCACAGCTACTTGTTGTTCTATGGATTGATTACTATTTCATGTCATCCTATTACTCCATACTGTTTACTACCTTCTATTTACTGTACTATTACATACCATATACTCACTGACTGTTAGGCACAGATCTTTGGGTGGTTGCCTAATGAGATTTAGTCTCACACCCTGTTTGGTCCATGCTTGTGGGCCCAAACAGACAATGTTGTTGTAGTTATAGACAAGGGAAAGCGCCCTTAGAATTCTGGTACTTGATTACTTTAGAGCAGGAGAGCATGGGACCAAGCCAAGGCTTGTGATGCTGAGGAGTTTTTAATCTATTTTTTTGCACTTTGGTTTAGTATTGTATTCCGCATTGTAACTTGTTTTGCTACTTTCTTAGACATATGTATCATGCATCATTTCATATATACATGTTTGCAACAGATGTTTATTGTTTTATTCTTCAACTATTTATTGTTGTTGGGTATTTATTGCTTCCACTATTGTCTTCTTTATTTACTTCTGCTATGTACTCTACCATTGAGGGCATAGTTTCCCCACTGTCACACCCAAGGCCCTCACTACTAGTCAGCAGCCTCTGGAATTTGGGGAAATACGATTGAGGCCATGTGACCAATCAGGTATGGGGCGTGTCTGGGTGGCTTCTGAAACCGGGATGTTACAGCAGAGCTGACCCCTACCACTAACTGCTGGAGGAAAGGTCCGGCAAAAACATTTTACATGCCCTATATTGCGGCAAGCTAGGCACTCAATAGGTCACAATAACACTAATTCCTCACATGGCCTCACCTACCACACGTGAAACAGGTAGAAGAGCCACCAACACACACAGCTTGACTGGTGATCATCTCACGGGAAACCTCAAAATGACACTTCCTTCCTGAAGAGATAGATCCACTAGGTTGGGTGATAGCATCGCTTTGCTCTGCACCCCCAGATTACCTCAGGTTCTGCTCTGTAATCAGCACCAGATTCATGATCTTAGTGATAATAGTCAATCTGAACACATTGATCTGAGATCTAATAGCATGTCGGAGACCTTCCTCAAAACGTCTTACTCTCGAAAGATCATCAGCAAGATACATCGGCGTAAAACATGACAACTCTTTAAAGCATGCTGAGTACTCCATAACTGTCATCACACCCAGCTCTAGACACATGAAATCACTATTCCGATATTCCTGCAGAGTCTCGGGGTAAAAGTAGTCATAGATGTGGGTCTGAAAATCAGCCCAACCAATATCTCACAGTCCATCATCCTGGTTCAACACATCCCACCAGCGCTTTGCTGCTCCATGTAGCATATATGTAGCAAGATTTACCCTTCTCTCCAAAGGCATATCCAGATGATCCAAAATAGCTAACGTGGCCTCAATCCATAACTATGCAGCCTGTGGTCCTCCATCCCCCAAAAATGTAAGATGATACTGCTGCTGGAACACCCGAGTCATCTCACCCATCACCATGGCAGGCTGTAGTGCCCCCTGTAAAAACTACTTAAAGTGAAACATCCCCTCGCGGAACTGTGCCTCAGAACCTGCGTCCAAAATGATAACTGGTTCCAGAACTGGCACAATAGGAGGATCATCCAGTAGCTAGTGGCCTACCGCCTCTATATTATGATCATCTCCGCTCTCTTGGATTATTACTGGTGGTCATCGTGGCGGCATGCCTCTGCAATACCAAACACACGCCTCAGCAAAGAAAGATATCAAAGCATCACAACTCAAAAGCGTAGGATAGGTCAAAACCCTCATAAAACCAAGTCAACCCACAACCTACTCCTAAAGCCAGGACTATACAAGTAACAGTAACAGAACCACTAGAGTCACTACCTTTTTCCCACTCAAATTCTGGGTCTAGGTTAGGCTCTATTTATAATCCATTCATTTAAAAAACATTTATTTAAATTATTTAACCGATGGTCCACCAAGATCTGATCCCTGAGGGCCCGTAACACCTCATGAATCAAAGTTTGATGCCCATATACATACATGCAATTCAAATTAGCATTTAAATTCCATTGGTGCACCATTTCCCAATCCATAAGGGCCCATACTCCTCATGAATTGAAAGATGACGTCACTATTCATTAACTACACCCAACTAACACAACAGCAGGCACAACTATCAATCAACTATAACAACAGCATGCAATAGCTATCAAAAAACCTATCACAACATCATGCAATATCTAATGCATCCTAGATGGCATGAAATAATTCATGGAATGTGATTCCTAACAAGGTGCCTATATGATGCATGAGATGGAAAACCCTCATCTCATTGGGTTGAAACAAAATAGAACCCACAATGATATCAATAGTATCAACAAAAACCATGTGCATCACCCAATGGTGAAATCAAAACAACTGTAATAGTCCAAACCAGAAAAAAAATTCCATTTGAGGCAACTTGGATTTTCCCTATACACGGGTTTGCAACTCCCAGGCATAGTTTTTTACTAAAGTCTCTTTCCATCCTACTCCTGTCTATTATCACAAATTAGTAATTAAAATTATAAAAGGAATCCTATAATACCACTTTGTATCGTCCCGAACCAGATTACCACCAACCCAGTAGCTGAACCGATCGCCACATGGCTTTAAGCGCATCTCTCCAAACGCTAGAGGCTACCGACTAGCAGTGAGGGCCTAAGTGAGTCATTGGGGAGACTATGCCCTCATTACCAGAGTATCAAAGTAGAGTCTAAAATAAAACAAAAGAAGAAAGTAAACCATGTAGACAATATATAGAAAATAGAAGCAGGTAAAAAATCCAAAAGAGCCATATAGTTGTAATGAATCATATGATACAAGTATCTAGAAAACATTCAAGCAGATACAAGACAGTACAGTACAGTAAAATGTATAATCACCAAAAAGAAACCAATAAAGTAACTGCAGTAGCATCTCAAGCCTCAGATTGGTCTCGTGCTCTCTTGCTCAAACCATAGCAGTCAACAACCTGTGTTAGGGAACTTACCTGTCTGATCACCTACAATAGGATATTCTATTTGGGTCCCCAAGGAGGCCCATACAGGGTGTCAGATAACATCCTAGTAGGTCTCCACAAAAAGTTCTATACAGTTCTAACAGTAAGTAGAAAGTGCTAACATGTATAAACAATAGAAAGCAAGTGTGAGTGCCCAAGGCACATATCCACTACAGGTGTACAACTAGCCTCTCAAGGCTCCCAGCAAAACATGTGTCAGCTTCTTACCGGGAAGCTATATACAAAGTAAACAACAACACGGCCTTGACAATAAATCATCTATCCCTACAGGAAGTAGCAGACCATAATGGTCGGATCTGAGGCATATCAAACCAAGGCATCCCTGTAAATATATAGACCACAATGGTCAGACGCAAGGTGTAGTGAAGCAAAGAGCCCCTATATAGCATATAGATTCCAATGGCCTATA
This sequence comes from Viscum album, assembly GCA_963277665.1. Lineage (NCBI taxonomy): Eukaryota > Viridiplantae > Streptophyta > Magnoliopsida > Santalales > Viscaceae > Viscum > Viscum album. The sequence continues at coordinate 113,637,491 of OY728135.1, forward strand.
GACCCCAATGGCCTGATCCAAGGAGTGTATCCAAGGAATCATGTATAACACATAGACCACAATGGTCGGACCCAAGGTGTAGCAAACCAAGGCATCCCATTCAAACACATGAGTATTCCCACTCATATAATCACTAGAATACAAGGTGTAATAGTCAATGAGTATACCCACTCATGCAAACCACTTATCAATACAAGCATATGGGACTACCCTCGCATAATAACCATTTAACATGACATTACCAATCCATATAGGTATACCCACCCATATAACCATTTCAGTCAAGCCAACCTATCAACATAGGCATGAAATCATAATATAATAATAAGAAAGGATGAAGAACTTCTCCTAAGCAAGATAAACAAAGCTATAAAGGCATTATCAGGCTTCCTCTAACTAGGAAAGCACAAGTACACACCCCATGGGTGATTTAATAAAGCATAAACAGCTTATTTGCAAAAGGATCACCCCTGGGGTGACCTTGAATCATGTAACGGGTGTCAAAACACCTAAATGGAACCTACGAGAATCCTCACTTGGTCCGACATAGTCTGCGAAAAGCAACCCACTCAAGAACAGAGCCTGTCCGAAATGTACGACGAGCGGCTAAAAGGACGAACACCGTAAAAGCACCCAAAAAACTGAAAGAAAGTATATAACACCTAACTTAGCTCAGTAGTAGACTGCTCTCCAGTATCAGACTCTGATTCGTCTAGGTTTAAGAGAAATATAATGTACAGAGGAAGAACAAGAAATTAGGGAATATGATACCAAATCCAATCTGTGTTCGTTATAACCAGAGGAACCAAATATGGTTTATAAGGAATCAAAGCCTTACCATTGCGATTCTAAGGAGTCAAAACATGCTCAAATCGGACTCCGGATGGCCAAAAATCCTCAAAATCATCCCTAGAGGTGTTTGTGATCTCAAAATATGAGAGATGAGTGTTTTTGAGAAGTGGGGAGGATAATGACTCTTTTTAAAAAACTCGTGTTCTGTCACATCATGACCAGGCTCGTCACAACGTGATCCACCATGTGAACCCTACCTGCCACAATGTCATCATGTCATGACGAGCCCCGTCACGATGTGACATTACCCTGTGACTGCACGTTTTTCCATTTTCCCAAAAATAAACCAACTGGCCCATGGCCCGACCTAGGGACATTCCAAAAAAAAAATTAAACAACTTTAAACTCAAAATTAAGGACCTATACCTCAAGAAAAACCTGGGATATTACAATATCTATGAATTTGATTGAATATGTCATTTGTGCGAGGTAGATTATTAATATTTGTTAATGTAATGGAATGGATTTCCCTATAATAAATTCACATCCTCATATATCCATCCTTCATCTCAATAAAAAGAACTGGGGTTCCCAATGTGAAACTCTATGAATAATATATCCATTACCAGAAAACTCCACTAGTATTTGTTTTATTTACACCAAATCAATAGATACCACTCTATAGGGAGTATTTGGTATAGGTCTTTCATTATAGAGTAAATCATTAGAAAAACAAACTTCATGCTCTTATGGATTTCCGATTAATTACTTGGCAAATACATCAATGTATTACAGTGTAACATGTACTTGATGAAATTGATAATTACCTTCTCTATCCATAGATTATATATTCTCTTCTTCTCCATGATTTTCATTCAAAAGAGAAAATGTAGGGGGATCTATAAATGACATATTTGATGAATTACTCCCTATAAACATAATGAGTTTAATATATTCATCCTAAATAATGATATCATTCACATTTGAAAACATTTTTCTTTTATGTTTTGAAATTAAATCCATACAATGGATTATATCCAAAATAATCATATGTTTAACAATAAATTATTAAAATTGGGAATGTTTATGTGTTATAATAGTTACTAACTGACAAATACTTATTGTGGTGAGATCTTCACAAGGTAATTTGACTGAAAACTCCCTTCATCAGGTATTAGGTAAATATCTATTCTTATTTAAAAATATTGTAGATATAATTTTCTGTTAAGATCCATTACTACATAATGAATTTTCTAAATTTCAATAGATCATTTTGGTATGTTCCACCACATATTTAGTAACATAAACAGATGATTCATTGATCGAGAGGCTTGGACTTCTCTACATGTACTTCTATTTGGTAGTTAGCCATGAATCTTTTGAAATTGGTTTGAATAATGACACATTTCATTAAATGTGAAGCACTTGATAATATTGGTATATTTTATTCTCTATTATTCATTAGCAAGATAATCCTTATCACATCACATGTAATAATCATCATTTCTATTCAAGTGTATTGCAAGATATTTAATCCCATAAAATTCACATGATGGAAATTGATTCAGTTTAAATTTATAAATTGATTCTATAGAATTTTTTCTTATCTCATCTGACCACTATTATCTTGATTTCCTGTGAAAATATATGATCTATGAAATTCCTTCTACCTCTTAATGTTACTTGACAATATTTCATCAATTGGGTGAAACATTTCTTGAACTAGTTCACTTCAAAAACTCTTCATATGATCATATATGAAATGGTCAATCATTCATATTGTATTACATGTTTAGTATATATAATAATGAAATAATATTGTAAATTTATCCTTATACTCCACCACACATTATTCTTGAATCTTCATTAATGTGAGGAACATCCTCTCTATTTCAGATTAATGTTTTTGATGTAATTATTTCTCAATATAAATTAGATTGAATTTTCATAATTCCAGGATTTATATATCTTCAACATCATTATTATTTTGGATCAATGAAAACCATTGATTTGGATCTCTATTAAAAAAATTCACTAAAAAACAAAATTTTCACGTTCATCACATCCCAAGATAAGGAATATCTATTTAAGAAACACACTCCTTTTCTTAGGTACCAATGAATTAGTAATTTATTTAAATGATGGTGGCTTCTGTCATGTGATGTGATCTAATAGAGTAGATTCATGATATATAACCATATGATTCCCCATTAAGGAATGGTTATTCTTAAAAACAACAATAATCTTACCTAATATGGTCATGTTCAACAATGTTCCAACACATTCTATGCTGGATTTCAAATTTGGGAAATCTCCAAATTTTTAGTGGGATATTATTCCATAACTTTTGTTAGGCTACATCCCTGAATAATGTGACACATAATGTTATATCATAATAATAGTTAATATTGAACTATAAAATAAAAAACCCCTTTTTGGTAAATTTTATCATCTACAATAATGGATTATTATAAATTTAATGTTTGTTATTTTAATTTCAACATAGGTTCAAAGGTTTTTAATAGAGTTACCCTGATAACTACTATAATACCCCCAAATCTAATAACCCAGATCCAATCTATGCTTTATTACATTGTCAAAGATTCATGGTTTCTAATCATAATGGATTTAATCATTTAATATTATTAAAGAATGAGACATATAAATGATTTCCAAATTACATATGTTATATAAATTACATAAAATAAAAAACATTCATTAATCAATAGAATTATTAATTGTATCTTTATTTATATCATGGGGAAAATAAATCCAATAGAAGTTGATAGAAGATAATTAGTAAAAGGTTAATATAGCAGAATTAATCAAGAATCAGTTTTCCATAATAATTATGGAATGATAAATATCTGAAAGCAAATTCCATTTAATCAATAACATGAGAATGGAATACATCATTGAATAATATCAAGGAATTAATATCATATATAATGAATTATGAAAATAAAAATGAATGAAATTAATAATATTGGTTGAGAAGATTTAAAAAATAATGTATTATATATCGTTAAATCGTTTTGATTAGAATGTTTATTCGAAGGGTAAGTATACACCATAAATCCGTTCGATTCTTTTTGATTAATTTGTCTTGTGAGACAATTTGATTCATCAAGGGTCTATATAATTCTTCTTTCCATCCATAAATTCATTCCCATGAAATTCCACACATATTGAATGATTAATTAAATTAATAATAATATCCCTTGTTAATAATATTCCATATTGATTAATGGATATATAACATAAATATTTTCTACAATCAATCAATTAACATTCTATATATAAAAAATAAATTATAATGATATATTTATATAAAAACAACCATATAAATTATATAAAAAATAAATATATTTTAGAGAAATATAATGTCAAATAAATTATGAGAACAAGATGTATATTTTTGTCAAGAAAATATTTTGGATTACAAAAATTATTAACTTTTCAATGGTTTTAAAATGAAATATTATTCAATGAAAGTTCATTTAAATATTTCTGATTCATTTATTATTAATCCAAAGAACATTATATAATTAGAGACACATGATGACCAATGATTCGATAGAAATATAGGTTTTATAATTATATAATGTAGTTTGGAGTAATAAAAACTGAATGAGAAATATTTAAATAAGATTTAATTGAATTGAATTTTATTATAAAACCATTGAACTATTTTGGAATAAGATATAGTTTATTTGATAGTGTTGTTGGTAGGAATGGTCGTCAAACTTATAATTGGAAAAGGAAAACAATAATTTTTTGTTTTTATAACAAAATTAAAAACGTGGCCCATTTGGGAAAACACACTAATGATTCATTCATAAAGATACAAAAAATGAATGATAACTAAAAATTACCATAATAAATAATTTTAGAAAATAAAATATGACTTCTTTAAAATAATTATGAATAATATGGAAATTGAGGAAAAATATACCTGATAAAAATTGTAAATAAGATTTTTGTTTCATTAAAACATTTCTCAAGATCATGTAACATGAATTGAATCATTAATATTCATTAATTAATAGGTACTCATGGTATATACTTAATAGAGGATGTATATACATTACATTATGTAAAGAGGTTAATAATCCCATGTATAATTCAATGGAGTGAAAATTTAGACAATGTCCCCAACCTCAAGTCTATCTCTTCACATATGTAATTTATCATCACGAATAATAAAATTATTTTAATTACATGAATTATAAAAAAAATACTGATTAATTTTAATTTTTTTTATTTAATACCATGATATATTTATTTACATTATCAATTAATTTCACATGATATTTTTAGGATATTTTGTTCATATTTGAAAAATGGATTCGATATGATGACTATAAAAAATGTCGACATTGTTCCATCATCAACATAATAATAATAATGATATAATTAGTATTTTATAAAATTATTTAAAATTTTAAAATCAATATATAAAGATGGTTATGAAAAATGAAAAAATAAACCATAATGGGGATGATAGGCCATATGACCACATGATAAGTGTTTTACATTTTTCAATGGTCATGTTGAAAAGAAGGTAAGTATTATTTTATTTTCAGTTAATAATTATTACATCATAAGAACTATATTATTTATTTAAATAAACATATATATACAACTTATGGGACATGTTGTTGAAAAATGAATCACATCGCCTTGTGGAGCTGGTAGTCCATATATACACATGAATAATGTTATCATTTTTCAATTTATGTATATGTAAGATACTATAAAGAGAGTTTCCACAATAATATTTGTATAATTTGTTTTAGAGTATTTTCATCTATTTTTGGATCTTTAATTGTATCTTATACCTTATTGATTTTCATATATCATGGTATCATATTACCACATTTTATAGATTGGTTTATGATTAGTTTTACTATGGATGTTCTATTTAGATACATTTATGGTTTATGGTTAAAGTGTGGAGATATTGTATGTTAGTTTTTCAATATGAATGTTTTTGTTGTTGATGATCAACCCTTTTCATATGATGAATGAATTAGACTTAGTATGTGATGGGTGGGGCATACTATAGCCTCTTGATGCATTATTAGGTATCATGAGACAAACTAGATATGGATTTGACTGAGGCCTTACACATTTGTTTTTCAATGAATTGTATAAGGAATATACTCTATGTTTTTGATGTCCATTATTATGCATTCCATAATTTTTAGATGTTTTATTGATTTCCATATGATTATTTGGCTATTAGAACATCCATGGTTAAGTTACTTAGATCATATGATTATTTAAATGGTATTTGTTTTAGTAATTTACCATTCTATACTGTTTATACCATAATTACTCATAGATTCCAGTATATGCTTAACCATACTAAGCATTTAAACTCACCAATTTTCTATGTCATATTTTTCCAACATTTCCATGGAGTTTATAATAATTAGTATGCATGGTTAATGTATGTGAATAATGTTTTTCTCAAATAAAATACTTTTTTAAATCTATGTTTGAAATGTAATTATAATTTAAATAATTTATCTTGTTTACCAATACTAGTAAAATATTTCTTCCATTGGGATTTGATATCATGTATCTTATGCTAATATAATAAATTAAGGTAATGAAACGAGGCTACTGGGTTTGGGTTCATTATAGTTGGTATTAGAGAAACATTAGTAGAAACCTTGGGAAATAGATTTAGGAAAACATAGATTATGTAATATTACCCTATGACCGACATTGAGAATATTTCTTATTATAGGAAATCGTCCTCTAAATTATTCTTCATGACTATATCACTATGATTATTGATTACCACATTGTGATTTGGGTTTTGATGAATGCTAAGAACTACCAAGGCTATACGAGTAACAGTTATAATATAGACGATTAAGAGGCTATAAAAGATGAATGAATAGAAGGAGGTATTAAGGTATAATATATTGAAACATATTTAATGGGTTATGAAATAATAATTAATGTTCTTATGAATTTGGATTCAAGAATTATTTAATTAATGTAGCATCGGTAATAATAATAATAATGATATATATAAGGATTGTATTTCAGTACTTATTCTTTAAGGATTTTGAAGAAAGAATTTTTCTCATTAAAAATTCATGTTCATTAAGGTATTCATATATTTTGTAGGTGCAAATATGATCTGAATTATATTTTTTTGGTAAAATCTTATGTTAAAATGACATTGGAAATTTAGTGACCTTCCATATAAATTTTGGTCTTGAAAAAATATATTTTGGATGAGTGTTAAGGTAACTACTTTTGGAAAGGATAAAATTGAGCAATGGATATTATCATTTGAGGTTAAAGTTTGATTAATTGGATAAACTGTACCATCCCTATTAGAATAAATTTTAGACTAGAGGAATGAATTTTCTACCTTTATAGATCTTATGATCTGTTAAATGTGAATTCGGGTGCATCAAGAATAAAAATTAGTTTTCATATATTCATTTCTTGGAGTAAGAGATGAATTATAATTTGATCAAATTGATACCAAAAGATGAAATTATTCTAATGAAATATAATAATATCATGTATGTATTTATTTCTTCATATTCATAGCCATAAAATTAATTCCTTAACATCAGTAATTATATCTTTAGTTAAAAACATTGTTGTAATACATTCATGGTATTTTAAATTATTAAATATATATGACTTGGAGGATGAAATATTTTTATTTATCATTCACATGAATGTGATCGATGACCTCATTCACTCCCTATAATTATTTACAATTTTTATCCAAGTCCAAATTTTCACATGCCATTAATGTTCTCCTACATAGAAACCTAGTTATATGTTATTCAATGTGGCATTTTCACTTCCCATTCATTATTATTAAGAACACATTTTATTAACTATTCCCACAATGTTTGATTACAATAAAGGAACATTAAATGATCAATCTATGGATTTCCAATAGGGAGTTTTAATCGTGACAACAAAATTTAAACATGGTGGGGATAATGTATCCCCCAGAAAATTATAAAAGAGTAACTTTTATTTGATAGTGTGTATAACATGCAACACTAAACGTATAAAAGAATATAACATCCCGAGACATGAAAATATATTTTATATTTTAAATAAATCAATTATTTATCTTTTAATGCATGAAACACATAGTTATCTTGCATTACAGATAATAAAATCTTACTTTGATATCTTCTATTGCATGAATAACCATGTTTTATCAAACAATATTATATATTTAAAATATTATTATTTAATAAAATAGGATATAACCATGCTGTAAAATTAGAATTTACGAATATTAATAACTAAATTATGAAAATATATGGTTTATAAAATATAAGATGAATTCACTAGTTACAAATTAATTAAAAAAAACAAATAAAAAACAATTGAATTTAAAATAAATAGATATATTTTTATGCACCCAAAAGAGTTTTGACTTAATAAATTAAATTAATTTCAATAAGTGAAGGATATGAATTAAATACATTTCTTATATATTTAATCAAATATTTTTTAATATTCATCTAATAGATAATATAGGAATAAAATAGAAACAAATCAAATTTTATGCATAAAGGCCTATATTTTTCTTAAGGTAGATTTATGGGATTTTAATGTCAAACCAATTTGAAATCCAATTTTTTATAATTTTCTAAATTTTATTTGAAAATTTTATCTTCATATTATATATGGAATTTAAAAATTTACTTTGTTTTTATTTTTTGTATTTTCTGGATATGTTTCGTGTTTTAATGAATAGTGATATGATATTTTATTTTATTTGAAAAAGCGTCTTGATTAAAATAGTTTATTGAGGTAAATTATATTTTTGATGGGGTTTAATATATATTTACATATATGTTTTATCATTTAATCTAATTTATGTTATTGTATTCGATTTGACATTGAATTTGGATATAAAAACATTTCAATCATTTGAATGTTTTCACATTTACAACTCATTTTATCATTCTGACAATGAAATTAATATTAAATTTACTACTGAGAATTCAATGTTTTGTATTTTTGAAACTTGATCACATATTTTGAATCAGTGGGTTTAAATTATTAACATAGGTTCTTTTAGATTTTTGAAATTATGAATGGTTTCTTTAGTAATTTTTTATTAACATGGTTAAAGGAAAATTGAGTAATTAAGGGTAAAAATACTATTATAAATATTATCAAACAACCCTAAAACATGTCCATATTTTATTGGATGATTTATTTTCAACTAAAATTATACTTGGGACATATTTATGGCCTATTTGTGCCACATGGATGACTTTACGCAATTTTAATATTTTATACAAAAAATGTCCAATATGTCATACTCATGATTTTAATAAGTATAGGTTTTTTAATATGTTGTTTTTCATAAGATATAGTAAACTATAAATAGTAATTTTAATAATAAAATGTTTACCATAATTATATTAATTTAGTTTTCTTTTTTATATAATAAATTATTACCATAATGGCTTACAAAATGATCATGTAGTAATTGTTTAATTAATAACAATATCAAATAAATAATATTAAAAATATTAAAATAAATATAATTTTATATAAAAAATTTCCTACAAAAATTTTGTAGATAGATTAGAATATTATGGATTTATTAAATGTTTTCATTGAATTTATATTGTGTATTGAGATTTTTTTAAAAGTCAACTAATGAATACTATAAAAATTGACATTAATGATGTTTTTTAAAAAATATTAATATTTTATTTTATATAATTTTCACTTTAGCATCCCGGTATTTAATAAATAGACACTATATTCGATTGTGTACATGATACTCCACATCGAGCTTAAATGAGAAACTAAATATTTTTATTTAAATATTACCATCATTAAGTAACTATTAGAATGATAGAAATGAACATTATTAATTTAACTTATATAAAATTGTTTAAAACTGTATATATAATTAATTATTTGTCGAACAGTTAATTATAAATGAATGTATGTCCCTTTTTAAAATAATAGGAAATGTTTTTCTAAAAAACTATTTAAATGTTAACAAGTGTGTTTTATAACCATAGCTAATCAAATTAAATTTTTTGGATTATAGAAATGAAATATATATATATATATATATTATAATGATAATAATTTATTTTATGTGAATTCTAGACATTATATAAGAACAAATTGAATTTTACAAATAAAATGAGTATTTTTCAAAAAAGTTAGTTTTGCAACATTTTGATGTAGAACCCATTTTAAATATAGTTTTTATCCCATTTATTATTTATTTTTGAAAAAATAAACTTATTATATGTAATTGGTATATCAAATTTTACTTTGATTAATTTTATGGTATTTGTTTTGATAATATTCATTTTTAATGAATAGTGAAAAATATTTCATTTTAGTTCAAACCTACTTTTTTAACTATTTTATTTCTCTATAAAGATTATACATTTAATTTTTTTAAGGTGTCAATATATTATGTTTTTATTATTTAAGACATTTTTGATCATTGATGTTAATTTCACACTGAAATTGGATATAAAAACTTTTTGAACTTTTGAACGTTTTACTTTAAAAACATGTTTTCTCATTCTATCAATGAGTTGTTTTTTAGTTAATTTATACCAATTATTTGTTTTTAATTTTAAAAAATAGATACAATAATTTGAATCAGATGTTTCAAAATATATAAATAGGTTCCTTTTATTTTTGGACATTATGAATAGTAACTATAGTAATATTTTTATTAACATGGTTAAGGGTAAATCACATATTAAAAGGTAACAATAATAGTATATGTGATATAAAATAATCCCAACACATATCTTAATTTAATTGGATTAGAGTGGTTATTCCAAAAGAATCCTTGTGAAAGGATTATATGCTTTTTATGCTACCTGGGTGTGAGTAAACCATTTATAATATTATATTCAAAGGGAAGACAGATTTTGTCTCACCCATGTATTCATCAAGTAATGAATTATTAATATGGGGATATACATGTTATAAATTTGATTATAAATATTCTTTACAAATACAAAATTATTTAAAACATCATGATAATTTATTTATAATTTTTAGGGCATATTTAATTAAATTAAATGGTCACACAATGATGATGTAGAAATTGATTCATTAATGGAAGAATAAAATAAATGATATTAAAAATGTTAAAATAAATATAATGTGATATAATTGATTCCATAAAATAATTTAATTGACTAATTTTACATGTTTGGGTTTTGATAGTGGATTGTTTTCAATGATATCAAGTAATTTTTATTTTTTTTAAAACTCGAATTTTGAATAGTGTCAAAATTGACACTAATGATATTTTAAAATATAAAAATATTTTATTAAATGATATAAATTTAATAAAAATCTATCCATCAGCCAAATTATTTTGGGTATATGTCAATAATGAGTCTTTATTGTCATTTGGAAGATTATTTTAATTATATTTACTGTCAAATTGTAAATTACACAATCTCACGGTAAGAATTATTAATGATTAAAACAAAAAGATATCTTTTAAAAAATTATAAACAATTGTCTAAATTTAATTTTATGAATGTATTTCATCCCAAATCATTTTATATTTGAATAATTTTATTTTTAATCCATTTTTTTATTTATAATGTATTTATATTAATTTTTAACTTTCACTAATTACATGAGTGCCCCCCCCATATCCTATAAAACAGAACCCATTCATCTCTAGTAATTACACTTAAAAAACCATTTGTATAGGTCATTATCTACCCAAAACCATTCCTATAATACCTCCTCTAATTCTAGAGGTCGTATTTTAGGTTGGACTCTCACCTTAGAGGTGTTAATGTGCTAATCAAAGGAGATTGTTCAAGAAAGAGGTATCATTTTTTATTAACTATTTTCTATTGTTTCTTCTTTATCTTCCTTCAAATAATCTTCAACCATGATGAAATAAAAACTCTCATTTCCTAAATATACTGAGGTGTAATTATGTTAATATAATAACTTAAATCCATATCTAATTTCATGAAATGTGAAATAATCTTTTGGTTCGTGTGTACGACGGAATACCACTTTACGAACCATTATCGTTCATTTATCATTAACATCTCTCAAGAATTTTTATATTGAGGGAATTAATGTTTATATATGATATTAATGAAATATTTATCATTATTTTATATTAATATTACAATTACTTTCTTACTTTCCAAGCACATAAAAATGATAACATCATTCATGTGTACGTGTGAATTCTCACCTCCATCAATCGATGTGATTCATTTTTATTCACTGCATCACTTGTATGATATATATATATATATATATATTTAAATGATTAATATGATTCTAAAAATATTATTATCATTCTAGAAGGTTAAAATAATACCATATTTCTATAATGATCAACGATTAATGGAAACGTTGTTCATCTATACGTATGATATATCATCTCCATGATTATAACATTTATCATTTTTCATAACCAAACATAAACAGTTCACATTAAAAGTATAATTTATGTGATAAAAGTGACTAATATTTCATGAATATTATTCTGGAGATGATGGAATTATGGCCATTTGGAAAATAGACGTCATTTCAAAGTCAATTTGGACTCAAGTACCGAATATCATCAAAATGCTGGAGGTGAACATAAATAATTATGTAATTGTTATGACATGATAATAGTCATATAAATGGAATAAAAAAATTATAAAGGTAAGTAATAAACTAAATAATTTACCTAATTTCTTTATTTACTAAAATAAATTTTTCATGTTACGAGTCAGACTCATGGTAAGGGACTTTAATTTAAAAACCTCTTTAAAAGTTTCACTTTCAACTATTTTTACAGAAGTCAAAAGGAATTATTTTTTTACTTATATGGAATGAAGTTATTTTCTTGATTTTATGTCTCTTTAATGTTTTTATTATTCTAATAAAATTTTACCTTTTTAATTTCAAATAATTTATTTTCATTTATTAGTGCAAGGATTTGTAAAAAATTAAATGTCATTTCAAAGTGGAAATGTTATTTTTTACTTTATGCATGATTTATCTGTTATGCTTATGCTTTGTTTATTGGGTATTTTTTATGTATACGATTCATTCCATTGTAATCTAATAATGGGTGAGCCCATGATAGCTCTCTAATTTATTGGGTATTTTGACAGAGTTAAATGGAAATGTTTCTCCATCAAGATTTAGGGAATATACTGTGACGGGTACTCCAAATGTAACCATGAAGGTTGAACCCTATATATCCATGAAATCTTTAGTGTGAGAATGATATGAATTCCACAAGTTACCTCTATGATTTATGATTTCCATGATGTTTTTAAATATTCTTATTATTTCATGAGATAAGAAAAATATATTACATTTTTTGGGTGAAAAGTATAACTTTGTGAAAATGTTTTAATGGGTTTATAAGTATTCATGGACAAACATTTTCATTCATTATTTATATCACTAATTGAGCTTTTTCTGCTCGTGATATTTTTTGAAATGATTTTCACATGGTATAAGGATGGGAAAGATAAAGTATGATGCCATGATGAATGTGATAAATATTTTTATAAAGAAAAATAAATCATGTTTTATATTTTGAAAAATTGGATACTATTTTAGTTGTACCCACCTTCTATATATGATATGGATTTTTATGAATGATGATCTAATTCTACAAAACTCTAATATTAAGAGATCCAAAATGTGAAAGAATGACAATTCATGACATCACTCATCATTATGTAGCTTTTATTGCTGGGTCCTTATATTAAAAAAAATAGAAAATACATCTAAAGGGTTGAGATATTGTTGAAGATATCATCCCTGACACATATATGTTTCCTTTGGCATTATATAGTAACTATATTAACCCTGAATGATTAAAAAAACATGTTTTCATGGTAAGAGTTAAAGAGATTAATTAAGGGTTAAAGCCCAAAGATAAGGGTATAAATGTGACTCAAACGTGTCTAATATTTTTTTTACAAGGATTTTGGCCTATACCCATATTATATTATACATAAATCACTTATGATCCATTTGGAATTAGAATTTAAAATATATTAATTTAATATTTTAAGAGTTTTCTAATATTCTCCACACCTCAATTATAATTGGGCACCTCCTCCATCACTTCCTTAGACCAATTAGATCCATCTATATCATCCAAACACTAAAAACATAATCTCCCAAAATACATCCCCTACTTTTACAAGCCTATATATTGGGTAAAATCCATCCAAGGAAGTATATTGGTATAAACCAAAAGAAGTTACCAAAATAAGAGTTAACATCCTGCAATGATCACTTTGGTTTAATTTCATTCCCAAACAGTTAAATTCTTATTATCCATGATTATATAATAAAATAATTAGACTCAATACATAGATATGTTTTTATATTATGGCTTATACCGACACCTAAACACACTTCCATCAATTTGGTAAATGAATTATAATTCATATATGGAAAACTACCACCTTGTTAAACGGTATTGTCCATTTTTTTTACTTTACCACAATTCATCGTTGAGTATTTTGATGAAAAAAATATGTCTATATGATATATATTGTATTTATAATGGCATCATTCTTATGGAATTATTATATAACATATATCTTCACCCGTTTTATTTTTTAATAATACAATAACCTCGTTTATGGACGTGTGGACTGCCGCCACCTCAAAATGATGTGATTTGTTCAAACTATACATGGAATGTATTAATAAATGTTTTAATAAATATATGTTTCATATATGATGGAAATTTTATACTTGGATTATAATATACACATATATATATATATTAATCATTTTAATTTTATACTTTTAAAATGATATAGAAATGGAAGTAGCGTTCATGCGTACGTACAACCTACTATCTCCATGAAAGGTTCATTTCATTTCCTATCTCCAAATTATGTGAATTATTCAAAATACATTTATACTGACTATATATATTATAATTACATCATATTTTACATTTTTAGATGATGAAATAACGATCTCCATTAGAAGAATAAAAGTAACAAGTAAAAACAAACACGAAAACTAGCCAATTAACACTCGAAATAGTTAATATAGTATTGTTATTAAACAAGTAATAAGATATTATAAGAAGTTAATAAATGATGATACAATATATTATTATGTTTCCATTAAAATTAATTAACATTTTTCAAACCATTATAAATGAGTTTAAAGAATGTTTCTCTAAAGGAGGCATATGCTATAGGATTTTTTCTTAATATCATTTCATTGAAGCATAATATGATGTTATAAATCCACCACCCATTATGATGTTTATATACAACACCTTTCAGTTATCATTTCAGTAATTTGTTTATGATATGGTTATTTAATTTTTTGTTTAATTTTATTCTTTATTCGATCTTATTATTTGAATGTTCAATGTGTTATGGGACACCTTGAATGTTTAATGATTTAATTATCAAATAATTTATCCATGTTAATATTCATTATATTACATTACATTTTTATTTATATGGATATAAATGAATTATAAATTATATTTTATTTCAATTTTACTTTCATTAAATGGTTTTAAAAATGAATCTTTTTACGTGTTTTATATAGAATGTTAGGAAAAATAAAAAAATGAATGTTCTATTTTATAACATACACAACGAAAGCAATATTCCCTCCACCATGACTATTATTTAATTTATTTATTCCTTTTCTTTCCTATATAATTTATTAAAATTAAATATATCATTCCTTCTTATTGGTATATTTTGTATTTAGAATGGTTATATTTAAATGAAAATGATATTTTTATATTAAACTATTTTTCATAAAGGTTTAACAAGAATATTTCCTCAATATGTTTTCTAATATATTATTACAGTATTTTCATCTATATTAACACCATTTGTTTTATCTTATACTTATTGAGTTTGATCTATGATGATATCATCTACCATGTTGTATCGAATTGTTAATGACCAGTTTACCTATAGATATGATATTTTGATACCATTCATGATTTATGGTTAACATATTCAAATTTTTGTAGGTTTATGAAAACATTGCAAAGGGAAATCAAAGTATTCCCATGAATTTGTAAAAAAGAAGAAAATAAAATTGAATGAAGAGTTAAATAAATAACAGTTGACACTACTGGAAAGTTGACCTTTCCCAACACTTCTATACCAACGATTTGTAAAAACTATTTGTATAGGTCCCCCTTCCCAACAGTTTGGCCAAACCATTTAGAAAAGTCCACTTTGTGGACACCTTTCCCAAAGTTTTGGCCAAACCATTGGGAAAGGTCCCCATAGATCAACCTTCTACCTAGAATTGCACCCAGAATCAAAGGATCTATACCAACGGTTTTGACAACCGTTGGTATAGATCCTTTGATTTTTTATCAGATCTTCTTACCGAGAACATTATATAAATAAAAATTTAAAATAATTATGAGAATACATATATATATTTATGTAATTATGTTCATAATAGTCTTGTTAGGTTAGTGGTTAAGTAGTTCAATGATAAACTAGGGGTCCTGGGATCAAATCCCAGCAAATATTTTTTATTTGAAATATATATACCAATGGTTCCAAAACCATTGGTATAGACTTTCATATTACTTATACCAACTATTTTCCCAAAATCGTTGGTATAGACCTATCCCAACGGCTTACTTGGAAATGGTTCTCCAAACCGTTGGTATTGGCTATACCAACGGTTTGGAGGCCTATACCAATGGTTCCAAACCGTTGGTATAGGTTAGTTTTCCAGTAGTGTGAAAAAGAAAAAAATGAAAAAGGAAGAAAAATGGAATTGAAAGAATGTTTTCTTTTTAGACTTCCACTCCATATGATGGCCTACTTCATAAAGGCATCTTTGAACTAAATAGTTCACAGGATGAAGACAACGATGTCGGGCCCCCACAAAAAGAATCGTTTGCGAGTAAAGGCGAAGGAATCTTCCCCACATATGACATCCCCCATAAAATCAAATGGTTTATGGGTGACATGATGTTGGGGGCTTCCCATGAGAAAAATGAAGTTGTCCATGGGACCGAGGGAGTAATATTTACCACAGTAGACTATAACACTAAGCCTCACTAACCAATCATCTGTTGGTTGGGGTTCTTCTACGGGATTCAACAAAAGATGATCTAAGGCCCGCCGATCATGTTTTTATAATTATATATAAAAGATCCTTGAGGGAGAATCCATAAGTGGATAATTTTGAGAGATATATCGAGAATGGTATGGAAGAAGAGAGCACTGCAAACAATAAACACTTTCAACAGTTCTCTGTAGGTAAAACCTACCACATTGCAATAAAGGGAGAAAAACTAAGCTAATTAGAAAACATCAAACCCAATATCCTTTGTATAAGATAGACCAATTCCATTGTTACAAAATGGACTCCCACATTGCAAATGTTTATGTGGAAGAAACCCTACAGAATGTTGTAAATAACTACATAAATGGAAGACAACGCCGCATAGAAAATCATTATGCGGATGGAACCTAGAGTCTTGGAGTAAAATCCTATGTTGTCCGAACCCTAGACCATATACCACAATGGTATGTGGAATACCACCTCAACCATATAGAAATATTATATGTGTATGAATCCCCATACCACATAAGGAAATGTTACGTGAAATGGTGTACCTTCGGCCGTTTCAATCACCAGCTCAGATCAATTCCTTCCATCTCTGCTGCACCACTTGTCCCTCCACGAACCAGTCAAACAGAATTTAGCCAAATCCTATCCTAAAGCCATCAGACACATATGATAAGACTATCAGGAATATCATCATGTCCCTTTGGGTTTACATACCCATGGTAAGTGGAGTCATGTGGTTAATCCACATAATAAGGTGGACCCCGAGAATTTCCCTAAGTTTACATTCCCATGGTAACCCATGTTACGACATTGGGATACTTATATGAACCTCTCTGTTCCTAGGATTAAGGGTAATCAATGGCCTTTCTATTCGATGAGGGCTAGTGGTAAATGAGAGGCATAAGACATGCTTTTCCATTTCATGAGTAATGATGCTCCTCCCCTTTCATTGAACCAATTTCTTGGCATCCCTCCTAGAGTAAGCCCCTTTTCTTGTAGGAGGGTGCACTCTATATCCACTCTACCTATGCACCATTCACCTTCATCCATTCCCCAAATTGGTCCCACATATAATGTGAAGTGAAGAAAAGGAAGCTCTGTATCCCTGAAATCTTCCACCAGAACTGAAGGAAAAGTGTGTGATTTGCCTGATCTACCACTTCCTATTGTTTCTCACACTAAGCATGAATCACGTGAGATTAAAGGTTAAAGATGATCATGAAATATGTATGAGTCACAAAGTAAATTGAACTATGAGAACTCTGATTCCTACTCTAATCAGGATATGTAGGACACATCTCCAAGGATCAATCTCATGGGCCTTCTCCTTATATGTAATCCCCAAATCATTCTCCCCTCAACCGGAAGCTTCCATGCATAAGTCCCAACTAGTGGGTCGAACAGGCCTCCTCTGAAGTGTAAGTCCCAAACACTTCCAAACTATGTTGGATATGATTCCGAACTAACTAGGATATATAAGAATCCTCTTTGAGGACCAAACTCATCTCCTAAATCCCCTCTAATTGCCTCTGAGCACAACCATAGTAGGGACATGTCTGCCCATAAGACCATAACTCATCCATGTTCTTTGGGCTACCTTGGTACATGTTCCGCATTAAATATTGAATAAGAACCTTCCACCTAGACATCCTAGCCTCATGGAATTAAGCTACAAGGATGAGACCTCATCACGTGACCTTAAAAGGTGGCATGTCAAGTTAAGCACCACTAAACTACATGAGGTTTGATTCCTCTCATGAGGATACATATGATTCCCATATTATGGGTTGTATCCCAATGTCAAAACAATTCTCATACCCCATGGATGATGATAAACTCCAGAGTACCTAATCAAATGGATTAAACTAGAGTAGTCTCAACGAACAATCAAGGAACTAATAATCATTCCAAAAATTTGTAACATTGATGGAGAACCTCATATAAATATATATATCTTCATTTATAGCGAACCTTAGATACCTATGAATGATCCTATACACATGTGTACTTACGATCGATCTTTTAACTAAGGAGTATTATCCGAACACATTCTTGGTAATGAACCATGGATTCACAAACATATGAACATGGATTAAATATATTAGAGAGTCCTAGAATATGAAATAATTCATCCCAAAAGTGTGTGATGAGCCCATGTTTTCATCCTCTCAACCAATTTGAGTTCTAAAGTGTCATTGTCCAAATCATCCTTTGAACACCTGCCTTTGGAAAGTTGGTCCATGAATCATGGATATGAGATTCGTTGGGTGTTTCTGGCTTTGCGAACAAACTATTTGGAGACCATCCGAGGATATTTTATCAGAAGATACTGATTTCACAATAATATAAAACTTTTCAATCAACTATTTAGGCCATAAATGGACATTTGGAGGAAATGATAATGGTAACTTGATATGAATGACTTAACTATGGTACCTTCTTCATAGAATAAAATGGATTCACTTCCAGGTCCCCATAAGACCATTTTTATCCTAGGTCCAACAACACCTCAGGTCGAAACAAAAATGGTTAACCCAATGTGAATCCTTCACCAAGGTGGAAGCATTACCCCACCTCAGACCCCTTTCATATAAAAAAAGGAAGAGGGAAACAAACATCATCAATTATACATGTGGTCATGAGATTCTATTTTGATGGGGTTTTTTTGTTTCTAATTTTCATATATATTGTAGGAATTCTTAATATCATCCATCAAACCAATAGAATCTCAAAATATATCACAGTTTTGTAGGTCACTCGTATCCCTAGCCAAGTCCTACATGAAGCAGAGGACTCCTTTACCCACCCAACATCACCGATACTAGGTCATGAACGTGTTTATCTCAAAGAACTACCAGAATGGAACTCTCCTGATGCTGGAGGCAGCAATATAGGCCCTCTAGTCAATGAAATACCACTAGAAACCCACTCAGTAGTGACCAAAAATAAAGAATCGGGAAGCTCTTCTAGTCGTCTCTATAATTTTTTGGAGACTATCCCTAGAATATGACAATGAGTACCTCCCTTATCTTAAGTAGATGGATGAATACATCACTGATGAATTCATCCCTATTTCATAGGGGTCTACTCAGGGGACCCTTCCAGAAGATGTATCCTCCAACACTGTGAAACCCAATATCATTATTCTGAATAGGAATCCACATCAAGGGATCCTACTGATGTTTTGTAAACATAGGTCCCCTGGGCTACCATTGAAGGGTAGTGAATATATAATCAAGAACAGATCATCACCCCAGTTCCTGAGGAAGATATCTTATGTGAAAATACAAAAGCATACTATGGGAAGACATACATTCCAACCCCTTTTTCTAAATCCTATCATGTAAATACTATTGTAAATTATCAGCAAGTGCAAATTCCCACCAATTCTCAGTATTCCCGCTATGCAAATAGGGTGGTAAATTATAGGTATACAAAATTCCAGATTGATTTGAATGAATCCCATAATCCAAATATGGTGGAAACCTACTATGAGAAGATGAAATTCATACTATGACATACCAAGATCATCAATTAACTAGGACGACAAACTATAGGCCGGTGCCTATCCCTATTAATTAATACAAATACCACTTGTCAAATACAGTGGCAATCCAGTATGGTCAAATTCAAATACCTACTCCCTCTTATCAATCCAATCAATCAAATATGATGGAATTCAAATATAAGTACATGTAAATTCTTGTGGATGCATGTAATATTTGATAGAAAAATATAGAATCAAAGGGGCAGATGCAAATCCCTTCTTGAAAAAATGAAGCCCACTAATTAAATACAGTGGAAACCGGAGATAACAATTGGTACATCCCAACTATAAACTCAGGAGAGACTCATTCTTCTTTCATAGAACAATAGAACTGTCAGTTTACACTGGAAAAACATGGAGGATCAAAGAATGTACAAATTATTCATCCAATATCTGAAATGGAAATATATCCCCTTTCTAGCAAATTACATACCTCAACACATCCTAGAAATGATGAAGGACCAGACATAAATTCCTAATCATATCCTCCAGACCTATCAGGATGTAATCGTGTACATTGAAATACAAAGGAGTCAGGCCATTAACCCTATCACCCCTAGTGGGGTGGCTCATCCACAAAATAAGACGGGCACTCTAGAGTAGACCTACATCACTACTCCATTCCCGAAGGGTTTCCAGATATATTCCTTGATAAATGGACAAACAGATTGGGAACAAATACCTTTTTCAATTTAGGGACACCAGTCCACCATGGCGGCCACTCTAGGGAAGTCATATATACCTATCCGAACTCAATATGCATATCTACATATCCCGACAGCATCAAAGGGACCATTCAATGAAGCACACCCTATATGAAGTCCATTACAAACAAAAGGTGTCCCTAGTCACTGGTATGAGAGTGCCCAAAAATGAAACGGGCCAATGGCAACTGGAAAATGAATATCATATTCATGATCCTACTCTATAGGATGCTAGAGTTCTAGATACCATCAAACACCTATCAATATATTAAGAAGATCATTTTATACCATTACAAAATTATGGGACTGGCAGTAGAAATTTTTAAGGTCCTCCCTGTAGTTTTGTTACAAGAAGCTCTAAAGGACCTCCTCAGTGCACCCATAATGGCTTACATTGTGGGTAAGAAATGATTGATCATGAGATCCTATCTCTTAATGAGCTTTAGGGTAGCCATCCCCTTGAACAAAATATCAGATGGTAAGAAGGTCATCCCCTTACTATCATATGACCTGATGGTCCTCCCTAAGGTATATGCAGTAGAAATTATCCCTGTAGTCAAACATTTGGATATAATGGTAGTCCTTTCCTTGATGGTAGTCAATGCGATGGCCCTACCCGAAATAAAATCAATCTGCAAGAAATTCCTCTCCTTGTTTTAGTCCATCATGAAGGTCCTCCTCAAGATGCATAAAACTAAAATTCTCCCTATGACGAGATACCATGATACGATGGTAATCATTACTAGTGTGGCACCAACTGTAGAGGTCCTCCCCATAGTCAAAATTCACACCAATAAGAAGTTCCTCTCCTCACTGTGTTAAATAAGATAAACCCCTCATATTATAAAGATAATGTAAAGATGGAGTCAGACGTGTTAAATAATCTTTTTATGAAAACTAACTTCATTTCTCATCCAGAAGATGGCCCGGGGTCATGCTTATCTTCCAAGACACCCTTGTACCATTTATATATAAATGATACTCCTACCAGCTTCAATGCCATAGAAAAAATCCTTAAGAAGAATTCAAGTTGTGTAGACCAAGTGGAGGAGTATCTGAAGGAAGAATAAAAATATATATTTCTCATGACCCATTATGTTCTATCCCACGAACAATTTGCAGTTCATCATACCAAGAGGGTTGTCGGAAGAATGCATGGATAAAATTCATCTCACTATTTGGAAAAATCACCACCAGTTGGAAGCAAATTTTTCCATATGATGGGTATGAAAACCATTTCAATATATTGAGGGAGATTCACTATCAAATTGACATAGAATATCTTCTATCTGAATGACACCCACAATCATAGAGTGGGAAGAATTATCTCAAATTAACTCGCCTCCATGCACTAAAAATGTTGCATTACCTTACCGGTGACACACAGTTTGGTGTTCCTATCCAGGGATGGTGAGAACATGGAGCCTTAAACTTCACCCCATATCTCGTCTATTATAAACCTTTTGAAGTGACATCGGGAAATGTCATCACCATAAGATGGAAGTCAAATGAAATCCTTATTTCGAAAAGTAAATACACTTTATAAGAATCAGCCTTGACCAAGTCTCGAAAGCATCTGACCCATCAAGAGAAATCCATTTAATAAACTCTTAAACCTGTTTTCTAAGAATATTAAGAAATATTCCCACATATGGAATGCCAATCATAGAGAACTGATTATTTCCTCGGTAGAAATTAATTCACAAGAATACCCAACACAATTTCTAGCCCAAACCCAAACGGGTTTCTGTTAGATCAAGAAAGTGGTGATAGCAATAGCAACTAACACATTAGAAAATCAACCCAATCAAGCATGGATAGGGGAATATTTAACACAAAATGACCCTCTAAGACCATCAAATCTGGGATGGGGCACAATAAAATAGGAAAAAGAACAACAC
This sequence comes from Viscum album, assembly GCA_963277665.1. Lineage (NCBI taxonomy): Eukaryota > Viridiplantae > Streptophyta > Magnoliopsida > Santalales > Viscaceae > Viscum > Viscum album. The sequence continues at coordinate 113,660,536 of OY728135.1, forward strand.
CTTCCCACCGGGATGGGGGATTTTTTACCTCAACCACCTACCCAATGGGTTTCATTCTTTTCCCACATGGGGAGGGAACCAAGTAGAGAAGTCCCCCATTCCTCCCCATATCCTGACACATGTCCCTTAGAATGAAGGGATAAGGTATGTCCCTAAAAGGGTTCCATCTGAGTTACCCTTAACCATGAATACTGATGAGGACCCCGAAATAAAAGTAGAAGATCCAACAAAGGATACACGAATCTTTCCAACCATTTAGCACCTGGTACGCCACCCACAATGCTTTATGCATCGATAAATGTTGTAGATGTCAGCCCAATTAATATCACTGAAAACAATGAAAATGATGAGGACACAAGATAATATGGTTACCTCCCATAGGCAGTCCCCACTGAGCCCAATGATGTGCAAACCCAAAACCAAAGAGCTTCCTTAAACATGGACACTCCTTTGACCCATAAGTCATTGCCTCTATTGTGAATTTCTAATAACCAAATGAATTGGAACATGATGAAACATGATCCACCACATACAACCCATGAGATAAATTCCCTCACACTCAAGGTTAAATTTTCTCAGTAGGAGGAAGAAATGAAAGAGTTGAGATGAATCAACACTGTGCTGCTCCAAGGATGTCATCCTATCAGATATATACCACAAGAAGCGCTTCAACATACACTTCCAATAGGTTTTCATCTTCCACAATGGATCCTCCCATAAAAATAATCATTTCTAAGATGCTCATCCAACACGGATCTAGGACCATTAGTGTTATTGAATCTAATCAAGGAATGATATTATGATTTACCACCATTTTGGAAACAACCAGAGAAGATTCCGGTAAACCCACAATGGCTACCCTTTACTGGGATTCCACCTCAGGTACCATCAGAGTGAGTGCATCCAATCACGCCCCATGTTTTTCCCGACCATGTTCATGATAAACAAGACATGCATTAGGGGATAATTAATACCATCAAGTCATTAGAAGATTTGTTGTAATCTATGGAAGGATGAAGTCCTCCCATAAAACTAGAATAGGAACCTTTCCCACTGTAGGTGACCAACGTCCCCCCATTATGAAATTTCAGGAACACCATATCCTCAATATTCAATGGCACATGGGACCAAGAACAGCATCTAAGGCACTACATGTCTTACAATGATTCCATGATGGGAATCTCATAGAAACATGAAGCAATGAAACTGAAATTATTCGTGTGAACCCTACAAGGCATGACCTTAGTTTTGTACAATAGTTTTGCAGCTCATTTGATAATAGGATGGGAGAAACTCTGGAAGAAATTTATTTTATAGTTCTGTTTTATGTTTTCAAAGAAAACAGACAGCATCCCTATGACTTCAAAATATCAAGAGAATGAGAGAGTTTCAGAATTCATTTCTAGATGTAAGGGTCTAACATACTGCAATAACTAACCACTACCCCATGATGAGATGCTTGATATGTGCATCGATGACATCTATGATAAGCTGCAAACACCACTCATCCCAGTGAAATATACAAGTGGATTTCATGATTTCTCTTTCATTTCCCAAATAATAGAGGATTCCTTACAATGGAATATACTCAAGTCCCAGACAGTCACATCAACCTCATGGAAAATAGTAAGAAGAGCTGAAGTAGCTTATGTTATTCATATGCCACCCCCTGCACCAGCACCGGCTCCAAGGCCCACACTGAACCATGAAGGGCCCCCTGAACATTAACAACCACCCCTGCATCAACAAGATGAATAAATGGGAACCAAGAGATATCAATTAGAGTAATTAAGGAATATTGTGTAGTCATTTTTTGATGACCATGTCTGTGGATACATTGATTCCACCATGAATTGAAACTTTTTCGGGATTCCAGATCCAAAGAGGATTGATAAAGTAGGTCCCAATAACTATCTAGATAATTTTCCCATCTATCAGATACTGAGACACACCATTTAGGAGTGTTTTTACATCAAGGACCTTTTGAAACGAATGATAGATCTTGGATATATCAAGGTGGGACCAAGCCAGGACAAGTGAAATATGTTTCTACCACTGACCTGATTGAAGGAGGGTAGTGGAAAAAAGACATTATAAAAAACGAGAAAATATTCAATATTTTGATGAATCAGAAAATAGTCAATCATGCCCATGGAATACTCCAATATCATTTGATGAAACCAACTATACCCTCAGTCACTCCTAATGCAACACATCCAACATCCTAGACACTCCCGTCTTCTAAGGGTCAATCTACCAAAAAGAAGATTGACTAGAAAGTTAGAGAACATGTGAAATAAGATGAACTTGAACCAAGGCTAATGATTTCATTGACACACATAGATTTTATTCCATCAAATCTGAATAAATGTGAACCACACTACCAAATTGTAACACAAAAAGAAGTAAATTAGTTAGAGTCTTATTCAGATGATAAAATGATCTTTAGACCCATAAATGTTATTCACTTAATAGAACCATTTGTCTGATAAAGAAATGGGTATAATCCTGAGTTCCCAGTACCTAATCTTGGTTCTAGAGGAAAAAGCCACATGATCTAAGGATACCAGAGAAGATGTAGTAATAGAAGAAACTCACTTCATGACCGCACCCTGGATCAAACCATTAATGTTTCAAAAACTCACAAAAGAACCCTTCAGTAGGCCCAATAGACATAGTAAAGTGAATCTGGTCCCACTAGAAGACAATATGGCACAATCACATGGGAATGTCCATTGGAAGTAGAACAAATATCTAATCACCCGCGGCATGCAGGAAGACTCGCCTAGTGAGACCCACAAAGCACAAGAGCACCACCAGCTCATATCCAAGGGGTTGGTTGATCTACATCCAATGATAAATCCCCTAAATCACATATGAAGGAACATCCCCATGGTGGTAAATGATGGCATTTAGAAAAAAAATTGATATTAGAAAATAGTTAGCCTCAGTACCATCTAGGCTATCAATCTTTGTTACAGAAAATCAGTCCACAGAGCTCAGGGACACACTTATAGAATCTTTTATAATCGTCCATGAGTTTAAAGCTGATGCCGTCAATGCTGAAGTCTATCAAATTAAGACTAGTCCTACAAAATTCGGTGCTGTCATTTCCTTCATGGATCAACATGGAGACACCATCGTGCAAGGGGACATCAAAACCTTATATGTGTTCAGCAGGATAAATGGTGTCGATATCTAAAAATTATTCCTCAACAATGGTTTGGGAGTTAATCTCATGCTAATGTGGAAACTTTGTGGATGAGCTGTAATGTGGATAAACTGACACCCAGCAAAACAACCCTATTGGGATATGATAAAAGTGAGATGATGATATTGGGTCAAATCAAGCTCGTAACTCAGTTTGGAGACCTCAAAGATGACTTCGAATTGTTGGTGCTCTGAAAAAATACGACCTTCAACATCATGCTACGAAGGCCCTGGTTTCATCAACAGACAACAATTCCATCATAATACCATTGGTGCATAAAATATTGGATTAATGGAAAAAATGTGACATTGTATGCAGATAATTACCCATTCAAAATTTGTGGGTCTCTCTTTACTGACGCAGAGTTCTATGTGAATAATGGAAATCAAGCTTCAACCATTGGTGTTGATTAGATCACCACCCCAAACAGTTTTTAAATTGTTCCTGCCGACCCCTTTAGGAAGCCTGTCAAAGAATGCGTACTACCCATCAATCAGGTAGCATGCATAACACCAAATTCAGACACATAATCAACCATCCTCATGATTTTTTTCATCGCCACTAAGCCTAACAGTGTTGAAAAGTCCACATATCTCCAATACAATTGTGAATGCTTGAATGAAAATCCCCTTGATCCATCACCAAAGCTCCAGATAATCCATAACTCACACAATGAGGTATAAGAGGATGTCTCATCACCATAAGATATAGAGGACACTCTTCTAATCCTCACACCATCTTGTCTAGGAAATTCCCCATAGTCGGTTGGAATAGAAGAAGCTACTTTATCATCCTTGTACTATGATTTCAACTTTCATCCCAACCATGGAGAACACATCTCTATAATTGTTTCCCCATAAGTAGATAAAGAAGATGAGGAGGATGTGGAAGTGGTTGAAGGAGTAGTACTCAGGGATGCCCCTCCATCGTTCATGTAAGGTTTCTCAACCACCATTGATGAACTCATGGAAATAAACCTGGGTACCAAAGAAGACCCACAGACCATTTGGATTAATGTTACCATGTAATTTAAAGAGAAAGAGGAATTCACATTGTTCCTAAAGCCTAATCAACATGTATTCACCTAGAACTATACAGAAATTCCTTTCCTTGATTCTAAGGTCCCAACTTATCACCCGGGCCTAGTGGAAGACCATCATGGCTACACGTAATCCACTAGAAGGATGCACCTGACACATGCCAGAAAAATAAAGGCTGAAGTCGACATGCTTATTTGAGATAACATCATTCGGGATGTCCAATTTACCATTTTAATGGCATATATAGTCCCTATCAGACAAAAGAAGAATGGTAAAACTAGAGTCTTATTTGATTTCTGAGATCACAATCATCACTACCTAAATGATGAATTTATATTCCCGATTAAAGAATTAATGATCGATGGAACTGGAAAATATCAAGCACTCTCTTTCAGGGATGAATTTTCAGTTTGAAGCCATATCAGAATGGACTATGAATATGAATAAGACACTTCCTTTAGGGCTCAACATAGAGTATTTTTCTAAAATGTGATGACCATTTGATTGAAAAATTCCAGACCCACATATCTACATCCCATGCATCTCATTTTCAAATCCTTCCCTGGAATATTTGTTGAATGATATTTCAATGATCTAGTGGTTATGTATTTATAGGGATCTGACCACCTAGGAGATCCAGAAATCATCCTAAACCAACTGTGATGGCATAGTCTGAAAATAAATCCATTGAAATGTTATTTTGGTGTTACCTTAGATATATTCATTGGCTTTGTTGTACACCATCAAGGCATTGATGTTGACACAGTGAATAATAAGTATATTCATGGAATGTTTCATGCTCACAACCCCACAATATTGGGAGTAATTCAATGAAATATGGCCTATATTCAATGCTTCTAAGCCAAACCACTATGATAATGTTTTCCCTTTACCAGGTTGATTATAAAAGGTATTGTATATCAAGGGGATGATAATTGTTTGGATTAATTCGACAATCGTATGAAGTACCTATTAATACTTCCAGTGTTAATTGTACATATTGATGGAAGACCACTCATTCTGTATGTGACTTCCTTGGATGAATTTATAGGTGCTTTCCTCTCACATATGAATGATTCTGCTAGTGAAGACAATCTCTATTATCTCATCTAAACTAGTAATGTTGTTGAGACCGATTATTCAAATATCAAGAAGAGATACCTTTCTGTAATCTTTATCATCTTGAAACTGAGGTATTACCTTCATCACCATGAGGTCCACCTAGTCTCAAACAGAAACCCACTCAAGTATATTCTCAGCTATCCAATGCTGACTAGACTCCCATCATAATGGGAGGTCATCTTGTAGCAAATTGCTATATGGTTTGTACCTCAGAAAGACGAAAAATGCTAGGCATGAGAATATTTACTGGAAAAACAACCCTCTACCAAAATAATATCATTGGATGTAAAACATCCTAATGAAGAGATATTCTATGTTCAAGAGGATTCCAAAATTTGGGAAATGCACATCGACAACACGTCCAAAAGCCTAACAAGGAAAGGGATGGAAGACACCAAACTAAAAAAGTAGGGTTGTGAGTCATACTCATATCACTAGAAAAGGAATTCATTCCCTATTCTTTGATACTTTCATAGGGTTTCCTAAACAATGAATCATAGTACTAGACTCTCATTGCTGGCCTAGATATGGAACATCATGTACAAGGAGAACACTTGATGGTAAAAGGAAATTTGGAACTAGTCATCATGATATTCATAGATGACTATAAAATATAGAAGTAAGAGTTAATCCCTTTGATGGAAAATGTCAGAGAACTGATGGAGGAGTTACCCTCAAAGCTTACATTAATTCACATTCCACAGTCACAAAATGTGGTGGTCAATGTATTAGAAAATACAACCACACCCATAGCTTATCTAGACAGAGATGAGATAGTCATTAACATTTCCTGTGATCAGATGGTCTCACCATTCATCCAAACCATGAATGATGAAATCAACAAGATTAGTCACGTCTTGAAGCCATATTGTCCTACCACCGGTTGGGTGTCTCCTTGTGCATACTACCTTCAAAATGGTGAACTCCCACCAGATAAGGTATAAGGGAGATGATTTCAATATGAGAAATTCCATTCATTCTCTACAATGTCACAAACCAACAAAAGGTCCTCTATAAGGAGGGCCTCGATGGGGTACATCTCAGGTGCTTTGATGGAGAAGAGACCATCACTGTCATTATTTATGTGCATGCTAGGTCATGTGGTGATGATCAGTAAGCATCCAAGCTCTCTCAAGAAATTCATAGGATTGGATACTATTGGACCACTATAACATAGGACTATACTAAGATCACCAAAATGATCCATTCCAATCTTGTTCATGCATATTTCATCTACCAACCCACAATGTTATATAGCATAGCCATGAACATGTAGACATTATCCATATGGGGAATTAAAATCATTAGACGGTATCCTACCTCCAAACCCATGAAATGTAAGTATATTCTCATAAAAACCAACTTCATTTCCAAATGGGTAAAAGATGCACCCTTTAAAGTTTTTGGGGAAAGAAGCATTGTCAGCTTTTTTGAAAGATAATATAATCACCATATTTAGTGTCGCTCATACTATACTAATAGTCAATGACACCGACTTCTTCTCTAAAAAATTTGAGAAGTTATATCGGGAGTATGGTATCAAGGAAAATCATTCATCCCACTAACTTTCAGCAGACAATAAATAAATAGAGGCCCTCAACAAGACCATATACAACATACTCCAGAAGATGGTAGAAAAAGACAAGAAATATTAACAGGAAAAGATTCTTCATGAAATTTGGGCATACTAGACTACAGCACATACCTCCACTCAGGATTCCCCATACTCATTAGTATAAAGGACATATGTGGTTCAACCCATCAATGAATAACTATCATTGCTCCATGTTACATCTATGATCAACTATCCACTGGCAAGAAATCCCGAAAACTGCTCAATGAGTTGGAATATATATATGACAAAAAGTTTTAATAATTGTAAAATTTGGATATTTGAGAAAACAAAATTCTATGAACCATTGAAACAAGGTTGACCTCTAGTCCTTCCTCAAAGAAGAATTGGTATTGGTCCTCAGAAAACTGATGATAATCAGAAAGAAACCTGAAAAATTAGAGAAAAAATTGGAAAGACCGTAGGTCATACACAATGTCCCCTAAAATTCATAATATTCCTTAATTTAAATTAATGGAAAACTCACCACAACACCCACCAATGAAAGGATCTTGAAAAAATATTTCATGTCACCAGAGGAAATCATCTTCATCACACGATGTTAAACTGCATGTTCAAAATGTTCCAATCACATGATGTCAAACTGCATGATTAAACATCTATTTTACATTGCATTAAACTATATATTATGGATATCCTAACAAATAATGTTAAACTGTATAGAATTCTTCCTGATATCATGATGTTTAACTATATGACACTTGTCGCCCTACCCACAAGATGCTAAACTGTATGGGGGCCATTGTGATCTTATTAATGAGTCACCACAAATGAGTTAGATCTGTGCCAGAGAATGATACAATTCCCTTATTCTTATGTGAGAGTCATATCCATATATTAACACTCTTTCTTCTGAACTATGTGTGTCTTGATTCTCAATTTGTTGAGATACATAGTGATTCCTAGACTCTATGTCCTAGGGCCAGCCACCACCATAAACAAAAAACCCCCCTCCTTGATTATAAACCAACCCAATGCAAGGAGGCCACATCAAAGAACTACATACAACTTTATTCGCATTTTTAAATCAGATATGTAGGGAAGCCTCGATCCAAGATCATGATCTAACCCCTAAAAAATAAAAAACTCTTATGTTCTACCCTTATCTGCCTCGGTATTTTGAGGGAAAACCATACTGGTCTTTGTTTCTAACACCAAGTGAAAATCAAGTGAGATTAGGAAATGGTGTTAAGGATTTACAACTTATAAACAAGGATTATAGGTACATTATAGGCCCACCTCCTTATTAAAATGGTTAAAATTTCCAAATCCCTATGCACGGGTCATACTGGTTTAGTGATCATACTTTTAGAACAATGAATGGCTTGATTCATACCCTTGTAAGATATGTAGTGATGCCCAGATTCTAACTCCCAATCTATCAACCATCAACACATAGAAGAAATGCCCCTTTCCATACGTATAGACTAGACCTATGCAGGTAATTTCCTTGTAGAACTACATGAGTCTTTATTCCTGCACTCACAAGATACATAGTGATGACCAAATTCTATACCCTTGGGCCTAGCCACCACCAAGATAAAAATTCCCCTTCCCTACATATGGGTCAGACATGTGCAGGAAAATCCATATAACTACATTTGAATCAAGAAATATGGGGGCCAACTTTGAAAAATATCAAAGGCAATGTGCGCATATCGTTCGATAGTTACCCCTATGTGGTGGAATAAACCCTCTATGTATCATGTCTCTCACATCAAGAATAACTCAGATGAGATTAGGTATTTTGGTAGGGTATTCCCAACATTCTCAATGTGTTAAAATCCATAGCAGGTTTTCCATGGTCTTGGAAGTAATAACTAAAAAGGGATGACATGCATTTTCACTTCACATCAGGAACCCAGAGTCCTAACTACAAGTTACCTCATGATCTACCTGTGTTTTGATTCTTAGTTTAAATAGATAAGAAATGACTCCCAAACCTTATTCCAAGGTCCAAACACACAAGTAAAAATCCTCCATCTCCTGTACCAAATGAAAATCTATTCTTGAGATTCCAAACATTGATTCCTATGAGAAGAAATTTTCAAAGGACCATGCCCCCACTAATTATGAGTCAGATATTTATAGTGGATTACATAATTCAAAAGTAATCAATGTCTGGATATTTCTTTTGTTCCCAAAAAAACATCATCATTATCCATCAAACCCCATGCCCCATGAAAATTCAGATCCCCATAAACCTTATTAGCCCTATGAAATGGATGGTCATTGTACTGAAGACACATTTGTTTGACTATGCACCAAATTCCCAAGCAACTCTATATATGTTAACCACTAAAAAGGACTAAAACCAAAGGAAAATTTGTCCTTATGAGAGGCCTTTCCTATCTCCATAAACCTAATGGATTCCAAGCCTTGTATCATTTTTCCCGATCTGAGGGACCTGGAATCATGGTTTACTCTTTCATTATCACCTCGCATCCAAGGAATTCTAGAATATCTCGGCCTGATTAACCCATACCGACATATGTTTACAATGAAAATTCATCTCTGTAAAATGATGTTAAACTATGCTTCCATCATCCTTACTGCAGGATGTAAAATTGCATGGATCCATAAAATCCATCTACATTCACTTCAAGTAAGCCAAGTCATCATCACATGAAGTTAAACTGCACAGAAAAAAATCATTGTTTAACAACATTAATCTACATATAATCATAGTTTTCTCATCCGAGATGATATTTCATCTAGAATCGGTCACCCCCATATAGTGTCTTGAAAATATGTCTTGCTTGATTCCCACCTAAAAAGGATGTGTTGTGATTCCTAGACTTTTATCCTGGTCCAGCCACCCTAAAATTGAAATATGCCCCTCGTGAGTATTAGCTAGACCTATGCGGGATCCTTTCATTGAAATAACATTGTGTGGATTGATTCTGATCATCATAAGATATGTAGTGATTCTTAGATCCTATGACCTGGACCCAACTATGGAATATATTAAAATGTTATATCCTCTTTATGAAAGCTAAGTCATAGAAAGAAAATTACAAACAATCCCTATTTACAAAACCATCTAATGTATAACCACATGTCACATTTTCATGCAATGTCATCTACATCATCGCTACATGATGATAAACTACACAAAAATTGTCCTAATCACATGACATTAGACTAAAAGATAAAATATACTTGTGGAATGACATAAAACTGCACAACATCACCCTGAATATAAAATGATCCTTTCCTTGGATATGTCTTACCCATGAGGCAGATTTAACACTTTTATACCTTTTTTCTCACACTATGAATAGCTCATGTGGTATTAGGGTCCTTAGCAATGAATTCCCCATAGGGCCATGGAAAATCAATCCACTATTGTTGGTCTCGGTGGAATAACCATAAAAGGCACGTGAAGGATATCCCCTCAAATACTAGTAAGGAAAAGTCTTAACTGCATGACATTAAACTACATAGTACCTCAAGAACTATGCTTGGATTGATTCATGTGCTTGCAGGATACATAGTGACACTAGGATAAAAGATCATAAGCCAAACCATCCCCAATGGAAACAAATATAGCTAAATTTCCCTTCTCCGTGTGTACAATAAAAACCATTGAATGGAGACTATTTTATGGACACTAGGATTATCAAACTAGGGTCCAACTCCATCAATGGAATTAGAATGCAACATGCTACATATAAGCAAGAGCACTGTAGGGAAATTACCAATTATATTGGTAGTTTTGGCCTAAATGTTTCTAATATGTCTAGAAATATACTTTTTAGCTTTCAAACTCAATGTTTTGAGTAATTTAGGATTGTTTCCAACCTCCATGTCTATCATAAATGGAAAACCAATGTACTGAGGAAACCATTGTTTGAAAATTCACAATATGCCCAGTGCCTCTACATATGATTCCCCATAAGAAATTTCTTGTCAACCAAAGGAAAATTTGTTCTCATGAGAGACTTTTCCTATATCCATATTATCAACGACTTGTAAGCCCCATATCATTTATCCTGATCCAAGATCCCTTAGAACCATGGTTACACCTTCCTTACTACTAACTTAATGAAAATTTTGGGATACCGCAACTAGGTTATCCTATAGTTAATCATTGATTTTATATCAATATCCTTATCACATGACTTTAAAAGTAAATGATGCATGATACCCAACATCCACCCTTAAAACTAGGAATGTCAATGAATATTTTTCCCCTTGTGACAATGCATGTAAAATATCCACATAAGGAAATCCAATCTATGTCCTGCCTCATTGGGGAGCTTATATAAATGATGAAAACACCCCACTCTTATGTGTGATTCAAATATGTTTACAGAGATACATTAAAAAAACTATGCACGACTTGATTCTTATCATCATTGGATACGTAGTGGAAATAGAACATTGTATCTCAGGGCCATCCATGAAACAAAATAATCCCCTTTTTATGCTAATGGGTCATACCTTTGCGGGGAACATCACTCCTAACACCTTTATGGGGAGAACATCTCTACCTTTTCTTGGGATATATTGGCTTGAGATTCCCCTTTCATGTTCAGGTGACCTCCTCGTCACAAGAAACTCTATGTGTCTAGAATTTTATGAATCTGTATAATCATCCATGTCTATCGGGAATAAATGGGCAGCGTACTACAGATACCAGTGTTTGACTATGCACAAAATGCCCTGGTGGATCTACATAAGTTGCCCAAAAAAGGCTTGTCATCTAAATAAAAATTAATTCTCAGGAGAGGTTTTTTCTACCAATATAAAACCCAATGATGTTTACATCCCACCTCAATCTGTGGTTTCAACACCACCCAAATTACACTTTACATATTTTCTTCCCTTTAATGCCTGATGATGATAAATTTTTTCTAGTTAGACTACCAGGAAATGGATCAATCATTTATACCCTCTAGTCAGAGTAAAATGATATTCTCAAATTTCCTGGTTGTTCAATGTCAAATTGTACCATGTTTCATCCCCCCTTTAAACAAGTCAAATTCATGTTGGAATGGTGTTCTTGTTCAAAGACAATACAGATTCCCCTATTATATTTAGACATCTTTCCCTTGACATTCCACACACTATGATCATACAAAAATAAAACAAATCCTAATTTCTATAAAATTATATGTCTATTATAAATGGAAGGTTAGTGTTCTGTAGACACCATTGTTTGATTATGAGATCAATTCCCCGACGACTTTGCATAAGATTCAAAAAATAAGGGTATGTCAACCTAAGAAAATTTGATAATTAAGAGAGGCTTTACCTAGGTCCATATGCTCCACATATTACATTCCCCATATCATTCCTTATATCTAGAGACCTCAAAATCTGGGTCAAGAAAAATTCAATAGCTATGTCTAAAAGCTATTGGGACATCATCGGTCAAGGAGTCCAAATTAGGGCCCTCGCCCTACAATTTATGGGAAATGTTTTTTGACCTAAATCATCGTCCATGGTCAAATAAGTTCAACATAAAACATTATTAATGGTAGTTTGGTTTTGAAGACATTAAAATTCCCATGAAAAGAGACACAAAACTCTCCTGAATGAAAACTAGAATGGGAACCTAGGATAAAATTCAAGTACTAGCTCACTAAACCTATTCTACATATAGTTTATAAACAATATAGAGCAAGAAAATTTCAAAATAGAAACAAATATTGTTAGGTTTAAACCCCCATTAAGGACTTCCTATGAAAAAGTCAAGTTATACAAACTATACCCACACTAAAATAGTTTAAGGTAAAAATTAGGGTAATAACAGAAAATGCACGAGTCTTGAAGGTATTTCCAGATAACAATAGCAACATACAAACTACAATTTCTAAGTCCCTCAGTTCAGGAAAAAATCATATCATGGTTTGATTATGTCAATTTAAATACCCAAGATCATGATTCAAAAAAGTATTCGGTCGGAGTTTTCAATCCAAATATATTCTATTATAATTGAATGAAATTATAGGAAATGATAACAGAGAGTACTGGAGAGAAAATAATTTTCATTCCATTAAATGTAGATGAATGGAACATCCAGAACATGGAAGATCTCACTAAAATGTCATAATATAAAACAACCCAGAAAATTACAATGAATCAAGGATTTCTCTTTCCAATAGATCAATACCCATTTGATGAGGGCCATAAATATCTCATTCTAATCTATTCTTTATTAGGCCTCATCTTCAACCTCCAGATGCACTCATTTTACAATGGCCCCTAGGTATCTCCCATTCTATTTAATGGCCTCATAATTTGAACATGATGATGCTAGTTGTACCTTCAACATGGCTATACAAGCCTCTCACTCCCGTAACTCTTCCGTTTGGGATATCACTTGGTAATGAGAATTTTCTTCCTCAGCCACCATGGGGTGAAACACTTCTGTAATATACTAGAAGGTCATTATATTGTTATTGGAGTAATTGAAATAAACATGGTTGCATTCATATGAAGCTAGATCCCCTTGATAAAGATTTGGTATTTGAATATGTTTAGGTGTTGGTAGTCAAACCACCTGAATCCAAGTCGATAATAAACTGTCTAAGGGTTTCAACATCATCTTTGAAATCTTCCAAGAGAGTATCTATGTAAAGAGTATAGATTTGTTGTCATTAATGTTTCTATATGGATCAATGTTTCCTAATGGTATTGGAAATTTTGTTTCTACCCACTACCATAATGGGTATATAATCAAGAAGTTACATCACAGTATATGGAGCCTCCCTATGTTGAGTTTTCCATGTTTTATAACTTTCCCTCTCTATGGATAGTACATTCTCTGGAGTTAATGTTAGGATATTGACTATGATTTTTGGAATCTCTGGTGACATTATACATGGGCCATCCATAGTTGGACTACATACCATATAATCTAGAGATATAGTGTATGAGTCACAATCCATACTGATAGGGTGTGCAGATAAATTTCTTTATGAACACATGCTTCGAAAAATGGAATGCCTTCTCACAGCCAGAATGGAGGAATATGGTGTAGTTGGAAAGATTGGGATAAGATGGGAAGTAGTCAACAACCAGTGGACATGTATAATTGACCTTTCCCATACTCCATCATCGTAGAAGTCCACCCATAGTTGATCATGCTCCAATGACATATATGCTGATGCCACTATGGAATGAATAATGATCTGTATACCAGAGTCCTCAGGAAGCATCATAGGCCATAATTAGTGAAGGATTATTGGATGAGATTCTCTCTGACCTGAGTAACAAAGAGAAATGTGATCTATTATAGGTAACCAAACTTCCTAATGAACAGTTAATAAGTGTAGGGTTTACAAATGGTTAATATATCCATGTGATCTATTAAGACTCCATCAATAATAAAAATTATGTAAGAACATTATTTTATGTAATTCCTTCCATTATCCGCCACATTTCCATGGGGCACAACGTAAGGTGAGATTGTGAACCAATAGGTATCACTAAAAAATTCAACCACATCATCAATGTTTAAAGATTGAGGATGAATGACAGAAGTATTGAGAAGTGTATGACAACAGAAGGAATAAAGAATTGTTTTGGTGTTCTAATAATGATAGTAGGAGAAATGATCCACCGTCCACCCTTGCAAAAATTGAAACGGTCCACTAAAACAATGTAGAGGCCTTACTTCTTATATTTTTCCAAATAATTCATAAATACGGTCAAGGGTGGGGATAACTAATTTGATAGGATGTGCCTCTGGTAGTGTACCTACCATCATTAACTTGAAAACACTAACACTGGAATAGAAGATACAGGAGGGGAAAATCCATCCACTGAGGACTATGGAAATTAAACCTACTAATCAATAATGATACGATACATATGATAAAATCTTTTAATCTATGGTAGTATATTATCCCGACTCGAGTGTAGCATAGTATGAGCCTAGAGTACATTGTGACTATTCAGTTGGATGTGTTCCACTGCGGTGGAGTTTTGGATTAGTCCACTCACGTACATAAATAGACCTATGCAATATTCTAGTGAAATAAGGAAGCAAACATGGTGAGGATAACCATGTAATCCCTCTTCCATAACCATTAAATCACTCAACATCAGAGACACATGTTCGACATTCTCCTTTGTATTGGCTACTGGAAAGAATTCATTATACATGTTACCATGAATGGGATTTCCTACTAGGTGATAGATATCCCACAATATAGTTCCCACTTAAATATGAGATAAGTGGACGTAATTGGTGCTTGAACACTAATAATTTTGGGTATCATTTCACTCAGTGAATAAATTGTGAACTGGGAAACCCATACCACCTCATACAGTTTTACACCTTACAAGTAACCAGGGAATTCTTGGTAGTTGTAGTGCATCCAGAATGCCCATTCCCATTCATCAGAGAAACACCATCTAGATCGTAGGTCACATTTTAAACTCCAACATCCATTAGGATAACCTCACTACAGGTTGACGATGGATGAGTAATCGTGATTGATAGATTCCACAAATATATTATAGTGGCATTTATTTCTCTACATCCATATAGAGCCATTTTGAACAATCATATCCTAATGGATTGAAGAAGTTATGATTACCCCCATTGTAGATATATTTTACCGATTACACCCCTGAGGTGTGTCAAGATGAACAATTAGGCTTCTCCAATCAATCAATGGTGATGGGGATTCATCATGGATTCTGATGTTATAAAATGGTAGCTTAGTGGATAACAGATATGGCATAAGTTCTGGTGAAAGGATATATTTCAGATCACTCCCCTGAGGAGTAATGCGAGACTAAAGATCAGTTTCAATGTTCTCGAACATATCTGTCCTTCTTATAGTCACACCCATTGAGGTAAGAGGAATATACATTGTTTTTCTTGTAATGTATAATCAGTAGATTGATTCTGGCAGAGTTATCAAGGGAAAAAAATTTGGTCTGTGAAAAATCAGTACATAAATGTTCATGAGGTGCTATCTCACAAAGCGTTGGTCTGTGAACCAATAATTCATGGAACAAGTGAACTACGTGCAAAACTGCACTATAAGAAATCCCAAACTCACCATTCATGGAAGAATTTGTTCAATTCATGGATTCAATATCAATTCATGGGTGACACAATCTGCAATGTATCCCATTTTCTGATGTAAGGAAGCTGTGAAAATTCGCAAGAGTTATAGGTTCGCTGAGAAACATGGTAAAAGGCAAATTACATGGGTACCCTATATATAGTCATGGTCCCCTCTTATGTGTCCAACCTTATACCACAAACCTTTTCATGTAAGGACCACTTACTGCATTGTAATAGTATCATCTTCATCTCAATGAGAACCCATTCCGTTGGAAGGAATTTCATGGTTCTTGAAAAATTTGCAAAAATAAATCAATGAATTCTCATGGATTTGGGAATGGAAGGAAAAAGAATTGAATGAAGTGTTTAATTTATACTAGTATAAGAATCAAAAAATGTAAAAGGGAGGAAAAAAACCATGACGCATGAATCCTTTGTGGACCACTGCCCCGCTTTGCGGTCTACTATGCAATGTAGTCCGTGAACTATACAGTTTTTGGGATGATGATGGAAGCACTTGACACCAAAAAATAAAATCATTTCTGGGATGAAGGTGGAGAAACCAACCCCACATATGACATACCCCATGAACTCAAATGGTTTGTGAGTGTGGCAATACTGGCCACTTTTTGTGAATGAAACAAATATGTTCATGGGACAAAGGATATAATTTTTAGCATTGTGGATGATGACACCAAGCCCCAATAACCAGGTCTTCTATGGGTTTGGTTTCAGTGGAAAGATTCTATAAAAAATTATTTTTGGCCCACCGATCTAGTTCTTGTGCCCCTCCAAAAGATTTCCCTAAGGGCTAACAAAAATGGGACTTTTATGAGAGATCGATCATCAAAGTAACAAAAGAAGAGAGCACCACCAAAGATAGACTCTTTCAATGATTCCGTATATATATAACCTACCACACAACATTAAAGGGATAAAAACTACGCCCATTGGAAAACTATGAACCCCATATCCTATGTTGAAGATAAACTAATGCCCCTTGTTCAACCTAGATTCCCTCATAGCAATTGGCTATGTAGAAAAAACCGTACAACATATAGCGAATCACTATATGGATGGAACTCAGCACTGCGTAGACAATTGCTATGCAAATAGTACCCGGAACACTGTAGAAAAATGATACGTAGGCCAAACCCCAGACCATATACCATCATCATATGCAGATGACCCCTCACCTACATAGCAATATGACATGTGGAGGAAATCCCATCCCATATAAGAAAATATTATGAGGAATGGGGTCTTTTGGGTCTTCCACTATCTAGCTCTGGTCAATTTCTTTCATATCTGTCATATCAATTGTCCCACCATGAATCAATCCAGTGGCATTAGAACAAAGACTCTCTAAAGCCACGAGAATTATATGATAAGACCATCAGGTGTATTAACATGCCTTTTTGAGTTTACATACCCTTGGAAAATAGTGTAACATGGGTAATCCCTATAATAAGGTGAACCCTAGAATTTCACAAAGTTTATATTCCTATGGTAACCCAGGTTCCATCTTTGGGGTATCCACGTGAACCTCCCTTAACTTTGGATTATGGGTAATCCCTCGCCTTTACCTTTGATGACAGCTAGTGATAAATAAGGCAAATCATGTATTCTTTCTCTTTGATGTGGAATAATGCTCCTCCCCATTACTAGAACCAATTTTAGGGAATCCCACTTGGAGTAAGCCCTTTTGTTGGGGTGATGGAGGAACTGGAGAGGTGACCGCCATCGCTGCTCAGCGTACCGATTTCCCTAAACCCAAGATCCCTACATCTACACTCTTTCAACACACATCAGTACACTGCTCAGTCGGCTCTGAATACCTCAATGGTGCAGACGGTAGGTGATTCCGAAGAGATGGAGAAGTTCTATGGATTCTCATAGCACTCCTTTGTCCCGTTGGTGAACCGAACCCCTAATCGAATCATTCAAAAAGGGTCTAGAGCTCAGGTTTTCTGCTTCTGAATACATGATTTTCACTCAGATCGACCTCTACAAGCATTCCTTTATAGAACGGATTTCAATTTTGAAAGGTACGAAACCCTGGAAACTAGTAGATCCTCTTTCATGTCTAGCTATGATTTGGTGTTTTTCGGATTTCAAATGCATTTCCATTGGTCAGGGTAATTTACACATAATATTTCCCTCTTCAGAACTCAAAGGATGTGCATGGAGCATAGGATATATTAATCTCAAGCCTGTAACCTTGCATATTAATGGTTGGAAATTGAGATTTTCTTTGAATGAATTTAAAGATACTTATGCTCAGGTATGGGTAAAAATCCATGGTCATAATTGGGTATTATGGCATTATGATATCCTATTTGACATCACTTACATAATTGGCATACTGATTAGAATAATTTATGAAACTAAAAAGGCTAGATATGGTCATTATGAGCGGGTGTTGGTGGAAATTGATCTAAGTGTTACACTGATTGATATAGTTGTTTTATCTACATATAATGATGAAATTTTATTAATAATGGAATATGAGAAAAATCCATCATTCTGTAATGTTTGTCAAATTATTGTACACTCAAATTAAAAATTTAAAATAGATATACTATGCTCTAAATGCCAAATTAAGGGACATGATGTGCTGCATTGTCGATGGAAGAATAAGTGGGGTGCTTTGAGAAGTCTATTGATGAGACTTTGGTGGTAAATTGCCACACTAGACATATGAATGTTGTAGAACATGCTGAAAAGAACCGAAGGATTGATGTTGAAGATCCTTTTCCAAGGGACGATTCCACTCCAAAAGTGGATGGAACAAGCTGGGTCACTGATTAGTCACTGAAAGTGGCTAATATTAATTGTTAGTATCTTTATATTCCATCTTACAAAGTCCATAAACATTGTTTTTAGTGCATTACATAAATAGAACTTCATTTCTCATCTAAAATGCAATTCATGTATAAAATTCAAATTTGGGCCTAATAATTAATTTGTTTGTGGACAAAATTATATTAATTTTTTGAATTTTAAATTTTTTTATATGATTGATAACTTTGTTTGGAACACTTTATCTTTTAGATCCGATGGATGAATCCCAATGGAAGATGGAGAATTTTGCACCTGAAGGCAGAAACTTGCTGGAAAAAGCATAATGGCCCTAAGGCCCATCAAACAAATGTGGGGCCCATAAACCAAGCCCAATGAAGCTCAAATTTATACTTTAGAAATATAAAAATATGAGGATCATGTAATTCAACTTTGGTCGGAGCTAATTCTAATGTTTTCATGATGATAAATGGATCTGAAGTTGAGATTTAAATGGTGGACCCGACATTAATGTATAGAAATCTATCCCACCATTTCAACCATAACTTCCAAACGGCTGAGCCAAATTTCCTGAAATGTTTTCAGCTCATAGAAGACTAATGTAAGACAATATTTATCTTCTACAACCCCTCCGTATTCGGCCTTCTTCAATTAAAAATTCACATGTAAATATGGTGGATGAATCTGGACAGTTTTTCGGGTCAAATTCGAAACATCAATTTCCTTTTGATTATTCACCCTCCTTTTGACTCTATTAATTGTTGGGGTGTGAATTAATTGTTGTGGGATGGCCCTAAGGCTCATAATATTCCTATATAAGGAGATATTGATGATGTGAATAGGGGTGGATATTTTTCTTATCATCTTTTGTTGCTTGTTTCATTGTAAGGTTATGTTTCCAAATTTCCTTTGTAATGTTTTCCATTTACATGTAAGTTTATTTTTTTATCTTTATGTTATTAATCAACTTATTTCTACTATATATTTTCCATTTCATTTATTAAAAGTTTTTTTTATCACAAATCACAGTGATATCTCTATGTTGTTGTGAATTAGTTCACACATAGGTGTGAATTTCATTCACACACACGGAGGAGTGCTCATTATTTCCGCGGTTTTAATTTCTTCAATCCAATTCTTGTTATCCATCTTCCTCCCACCATTGATAGTATACCATCAATGGAGGGCTAAAACTTTAATGGGTTTATATTCAGAGGATGCAAAGGCTGGATTGAATGTATTTTATGAACGAATTGTTGTTAATTGGATAATTAATTTAAGACATCCATTTTTCAATTATTTCTACTCTTCATATTTACTGTGTTTGAGCAAACTAAATTCAATTAATAAATGACCATATACCTCAGAGAGATCATGAATTTGGTTCACTAAGTGTATAGGGGATTAGTAATTGTGTTTAGTAAGCACAAAACCATTAAATGATGAATGTAATGTTATTTTTGAAGAATGGATTCATCAAGAATTAATAAAACCAAAAATTGTCTAAAGAAGTAAAATTCATTCAATCCACCCCGAGCATAATCCTAAGATCAACCAATTTTATTTTAATTGAATTCAATGATGTTAATTAGTGTTCTTTAAAACCTATCCAAAATCGAACCCAAAGTTGGCTACTTCATAGCCCATCGTTCAGCAAATCATAGCATCTCAAGTTTACTTCTTCGGTCCCTATGGATTCGACCCCTACACGTACTACATCGACCGCTTTTACCAGTAGGGTAAATTTGGGCACAACCAAATTTTGGCACCATTTCCGGGGACCAAGTAAGTTCCTTAGACCAAAAAACTTCGTTTCTTACCCCCATTCTTCTATTCTCATCCCAATTCTCTTATCGTTTCCCTTTCTCACTTATTTTTTCTTTTGGCGCATGTTCGCCTACACCCGCGATAACTCAAACAGATTAGTTAGGGTGGATACTCCTAGGGCTGGGGAGTCAAGCACAAAAAGTGGTCTATTTCCTTTATATCCAAATCTTTTTAACACTCCAAATTCATACTTTGAGTTCAATACAATGGAGAATATCCCACAAAACCAAATCATAAACCGGGGAGGGAACCAAAATAACGGGCAAGACCCTAACTTTGGAATTGTTGTAGACCCAACCATGAATGACTACCTCACACCAACTTGGACCAATGTACCCTCATGCATTAGGCATGATAACATAGGATATGCCCAATATGTTTTCAAACCCCATGCCCTGAACCACCTTCCAACATTTCATGGGATGGAGTCTAAGATGCCTTATCTTCATGTTAAAGAATTTAATGACATTATCGAAACCATGTGCCCACCAAATCAAATTGAATCTGCTAAAATGAGACTTTTTTTTTCTCTTAAGGACCGAGCAAAGAATTGGTTAAACAATTTGAGACCAGCATCCATTCACTCTTGGGACCAACTTCAACGAGAATTTTATAAAAAATACTTCCCCCATCACAAAACAATTGCACTTAAAAAGAACATACAAAAATTTTTTGAAAGAGAGGGAGAAACATTCTATGAAACATGGGAAAGGTTCAAGGACACATTAAACATGGTACCGCACGATGCTTTCTTAATCCCAGAAAAAGTGAAAATTTTCTATGAAGGGTTGGGTCCTGAAAACAAACAATTCATTGATATGATGTGTAATGTAACTTTCAAAAACAAAGCCCCAAATGATGCTTACGAGTATCTAGAACATCTTGCTGAACAAAACCAAACATGGGGAACATCACCATAATATGAGAAGCCACCCAAATCTGGTGGAATGTATAATCTTGGAGAAGAAGAAAACCTTAGAGCAAAACTTGCTGCACTCACGAAGAAAGTTGAGGAGATTGATCTTAGGAAGGTCCACAAAACCCAAACTGTTGAGCTTGTTTGTACAATTTGTGACAAGAATGACCACAATACTGATAATTTCCAAACCATTCCTTCCATAAAGGATGTTATTTTAGGAGGACCACTAGAATAAGTTAATGCAATGAACTTTCAAAAGCCACAATTCACAAACACCTTAAATCCAAGGAATAATGACCATCCAGGCTTTCGTTGGAAGGACAATCAACAACCAACCCAACCACAATGTATCAACCCATACCCTCAACAAAAGTTTCAACCTCATAATCAGTTCCAACCACAACTGATCCAATTCCAACATCCTCATGTCCAATATCAACAACCTATCCAACAACCCATTCAACAACCTATCCAACAACCAATGTATCCTCCTGGGATAAAACCACAAGCTCAAGTACCAACCCAAAATGTTCCACAAAGCCTACTAGAACAACTGTGCAAACAAATCAACAAAATGAACTCATAATCCTCATCCATTAAACAAGAACTTCAAACCATCAAAACTGGAAATGCCCCATGCCCACACAGGCCATTCCACAACAAACATCAAGGGAAGACAAGTTTCTCTTAAACAAATCACGAACAACTAAAGGATGTGACAGTTTTAAGAAGTGGTAAATCAATTGAAAAACCTGAACAAATATGTCAGAAACCATGTGAAGCTTTAAAATCTAATGAAAATTCAAATGAAACAGAAGCTCAAACTGAAGAAACTGATATCAATGTGAAAGAAACAACACTTCAACAAACAACTCAACAACCTGCACCATTTCATCAATGCATGAGGGGGAAAACCAAGCCTGAATTTAGTGACACATTAAGGGAAATCTTCTCACAAGTCAAGTTGAACATTCCCCATCTTGATGGAATCCAAACCATAACTTCCTACTCAAAGTACCTTAAGGAATTGTGCACTTTTAAAAGAAAATTTTCACATAAAAACCATGTCTTTTTGGCCTCTAATGTGAGTACCAACATTCAAGGGACCATTCCTCCTAAGTTGAAAGACCCAGGATGCCCTTACATAAATGTTGAACTAGGAGAGAACAAATTTGTCAAGGCGTTGTGTGATCTAGGTTCCAGTGTGAAACTCATTCCTTATGCCATGTATTGTCAGTTAGGGCTCGAAGAACTCCAACCCACATCTGTCACTATTCAACTTGCTGATCGAAGTGTTCGAGTTCCAAAGGGGATCTTAAAAGATGTTTTAGTTAAAGTTGAAAATTTCATTTACCCAGATGACTTCATTGTTCTGGACAATCACCCAAGCTTAGGTCCTAGGGAGCAAACCCCAATCATCCTTGGTCGTCCCTTCCTTGCAACAATCAACTCTGTTATATGAGTCCGAAATGGGAAAATGACCATAACCTTTGGAAACATGAGTCTAGGCTTGAACATCTACAATGGAAACTCTCAAATTGAAGATGATGAAGAGATCCATGAGGTTAATTGGATTGGTAGTGTTGATAATGAACTCAATCAACATCAAGGAATTACCAAAGGGTGGTTAAGTCAAGAAGAAATTGATTTTCTTTATTCACATGAGGGAAATTTATCTCCTTGGATTGATTCTCTTTCAGATAGCTCTATTAATGAATTTTTAGAATCACCAATCAATGATACCATGGTTGAAATCAATAACATTGAGTCCATATCCATTCATGACACTACTCTGAAAAATTTAGTGGCTGAAAATTCTGTTCACAAGGAACCAATTTTTTCAAGAAATCTGAACAAAGAAACTAAGTTCAATACAAAGTCTCATCCTTTCTTGGAAAGTCATGACCAATATGATCTTGAATTTAAAGTCTTACCTTCATCACTAAAGTATGCATTCTTAAGGGACAATCAATATTTTCCTGTTGTCATTTCTTCCTCTCTTGAAGCTGGTCATGAGAGGATGCTTCTAGATGTCCTTAGGAGACACAAGAAAGACATTGGATGGACCCTATCTGATATTCCTGGGATTATCACACTTATCGAGACTCATATAATTATTCTTGAATCCAAGTCAAAGCCATGTTGTCAACCTCAGATGCGACTCAATCCTAAACTCATGAAAGTAGTGAGAAAGGATCTTTTGAAATTGTTAAAAGCTGGTATCATCTATCCTATAGCTGAGAGTGAGTGGGTTAGCCCAATCCATGTGGTTCCAAAGAAGGCTGGAATCATAGTAATAACAAACAAGGATGGAGAGATTCTTCCAATAAGGGTCAGTAGTGGATGGAGAGTTTGTATTGACTATAGGAAGATCAACTCTTGTACCAAGAAATACCATTTCCCCTTACCCTTTATTGATCAAGTCCCCGAGCAAGTGGCGGTTCACCAATTCTATTGCTTCCTAGATGGATTCTCAGGGTATAATAAAATCGAAGTCTCCTTAGAGGATCAAGGGAAAACAACCTTAACTTGTCCATTCAGCACTTTTTCCTTCAATTGCATGCCCTTTGGGTTATGTAATGCCCCCGGTACCTTCCAGCGATGCATGGTGGGAATATTCTCGGATATGGTGGGTGATTTCTTAGAGGACATCATGGATGACTTCCCCATCTTTGGGTATACTTTTGAGGGAAGCCTTACAAATGTTGAAAAGGTTTTTTCAAGGTGCGAGGATAAGAATCTCATACTAAATTAGGAAAAATGCCATTTCATGGTAAGGGAAGGACTTGTTCTAGGTCATCTAGTATCTGGTAGAGGGATTGAAGTTGATAAAGATAAGGTTGAAATCATTCATCACCTTACCTCTCCTAAAACTGTTAAGGAAGTGAGGTCCTTCATAGGAAATGCTGGTTTTTATAGAAGGATCATTAGGAATTTCAGTTCTATTTATCGACCACTTTGTGCTCTATTTTGTAAAATATTCTCCATTTTTTTATGGACAGAAAGCTGTGAGGAATCATTCTCTACACTCAAGTCAACTCTTATATCTCCACCTATCATGAAATCTCCAAATTGGAAACTTCCTTTCGAGATCATGTGTGATACAAGTGACTTTGCTGTAGGAGCAGTCTTAGGACAACGGTGTGAGATAACTCCATGTGTCATTGCTTATGCAAGAAAATCTTTAAATGATGCACAATTAAACTACACCACAACTGAGAAAGAGTTTCTTGCTATTGTATTTTCCTTAAATAAATTCAGGTCTTATCTCTTAGGATCACCCATCATTGTCTTCACTGACCATTCAGCCCTAAAATACCTTTTCCAAAAACAAGATTCCAAGGCTAGATTGATTTGGTGGGTCCTTCTTCTTCAAGAGTTCTATTTAACCATTAAGGATAAAAAGGGTGTTGAAAATATTGTTGTTGATCACCTCTCTAGGATGGAATTCAAAGACAAATCACACCACCTCTCTGTGTCTGATTCATTTCCCGATGAGCAACTCTATTCAGTGAATGATTGCCCTTGGTATGCTGACATAACAAACCATTTGGTGATGGGTGACATTCTTAAATTCCTAGGGACCCAAGCTAAGATGAAATTCCTTTCTGATGTCAAAAACTATGTGTTTGATGATACTTACCACTTCAAGTTCTGTCCTGATCAAATCATCAGGAGATGTATTCTCGAGTATGAGAAAGAGTCCATTCTAAAATTTTGTCATGGAGAGGCATGTGGAGGCCACTTTTCTTCGAAGAAAACCACTAAAAAGGTCCTCCAAAGTGGTTTCTACTGGCCTAAACTCACTAAGGATTCCTTCCAATTCTGCAAAGGTTGTCCTCAGTGTCAGCAATTAGGATCCATTACAAAAAGGAATCAAATGCCCCTCACTCCCATTTTGGTCGTTGAAATCTTTGATTGTTGGGGAATTGATTTCATGGGACCCTTTCCAAACTCTAAGGGATACCTCTATATCCTCTTAGCTATTGATTATGTCTCAAAATGGGTTGAAGCCATTCCCACAAAGTCCAATGACCACCATGTTGTGATCCAATTTCTGAAAGAGAATATATTTTCTCGATTTGGAATTCCTAGGGCTATAATCAGTGATCATGGAACCCATTTCTACAACCGACCATTCTCTTCACTCATGTATAAGTATGGTATTACTTATAAAGTTTTCACTGCATACCAACCTCAAACCAACGGTCAAGAAGAGTTGGAAAATAGGTAAATTAAGCAAATTCTTGAAAAAACTGTCAATACCTCTAGGAAAGATTGGTCCGAGAAACTCTTAGATGCCCTTTGGGAATATCGAACTACTTTCAAAACTATCCTAGGCTTGTCACCATATAGATTGGTTTATGGAAAAGCATGTCATTTACCTGTTGAAATTGAGCATAAGGCCTTTTGGGCAATAAAAAAATGAACTTTGACATATATTCGGCTGAAACAAAAAGGAAATTAGATCTTAATGAACTCTAGGAACTTAGAATGGAGGCTTATGAAAATTCAAGGATCAATAAATCTAAAGTTCAAGCCTACCAATCTAGGAATATCAAAGTAAACCACTTTGAACTGGGAAAATTTGTGCTCTTGTATAGTTCAACACTTCATCTACACCCAGGAAAGCTAAGGTCCAGATGGTCTGGTCCATACCTAGTGCATCATGTGTACCCTCATGGGGAAATAGAGATTCAGGATCCCACAAGTGATCATTTCTTCAAAGTCAATGGTCATAGGTTAAAACCATTCATTGAATCATTCAATAAACAAGAAACCAAGGAGGAGTTAACTAATCAAACATATGAACCGAAGAATAATGGATAGACTTAGGGTATAAGTCGGGCTAATGACGTTAAACCAAAGCGCTGCACGGGAGGAAACCCGTGGTTTTCATGTTTCCAATCACTGTGAATCATCTTTTGTTTCCTTCTGCTTCATTTTGTCATTTTTTTATTATATATACTGTTGACCTATTCTTCTTTTATGTGTATGGATGGGTATGAAAGGGGAGCACCGTATTCATCCGTGTCACGCAGTGTTATCCCTGAGTAATACCTTACCCAAAAAATATAAAGAAGACAATGTATCATCAGTTTATTTTATTTTATTTATGTTTTTGTAGGTTAAAAAAAATTAGACTCCTAACCTGTTCTTCTTTTTTGAGTATAGATGGGTATGAAAGGGGAGAACCGTATTCATCCGTGTCACGCGGTGTGATCCCTGAGTAATACCTTACCCAGAAAATATAATGAAGACAATGTATCATTAGTTTTATTTAAAAAAACATGGAAAACCATAAAAATGATGGTACTTGTAATTAAATAAATCATTGTGTTGTCTGTTTTGTCTGCTTTGTCCTTATTTTAATGGTTCAGAAACTACTTTGGGTGATACATGTTCAATCAAGGAGGTGCCTACATCCCCCAAGAGATCAACGGAGTAATCTGGAGCATCATGAACTTCAACTTCAAAAACCAGGTGAATTTGTTTTATGCTATCATTCTCAATTTAATCTTTTAACTCCTATCCTACCCCCTTATAACATTTCTTTTCTTTAAACACTGGGGACAATGTAATTCTATGTTGGGGGGAGATAAAAAAATTATTTTTTTTGTGAATAAAAACATGCATGAAAAGAAAAATTCCATTAACCATAAACATGATAACACACATTGCAAACTCTAAAATTGGATATCAAATAAATTTTTCAGGCCTTGATTCTGATTTTAATGCAAGTTTAAGTTCATGAGCATAGTTTTTGGAAAGTTTGGTTGTCCGATGTGATTTTTCAATGTTTAAATTTTCATCCTCTTAATAAAAATGCCACAATGCACGTCTACTGGATCGTGGGTGTAAATTTGAGTTCTTGGGTCCCTTTCATTATATTATAGGGTTATGGGGTCACTTTTAGTTTAATTTGAGTATCCAAAAAAAAATTGACCACATAGAGCAATGTTTTGTCCAAATGCGTGGCATCCGGCACTCAGGGATCGTGACTCCATAGTTTTCTTGCTCGGAGATTGGCTTTATATCTCTATTCTAGAGCATGAAATTGACAATATGTGTGGCGTTCGACACTTGGGGATCGTGACTCCGTAGTTGTCTTTCCCAGAGTTAGTCTTTTCATATCTATTGTGGTTAAAAAAATAAAAAAAAATAAAAAAAATGTAAACTCATCTTAAGGTTTAATGTGATTCCCACCTAGCGCTTCTATTTTTTCCCCTTGAACAATAAAATGGGCCTCATATCTTTTATGATGCACAACACTTTATCATGCTTAATTGGAATTGGATGAAATATGGCAATGAATTTGAACAAAGGAATGAACTTGGTCTTGGGATATGCTTATGGACCTAGCTTGTTTTTAAGGATTTTGATGGGTTTTCAAAAATTTTCTTGGTATTAGATATCTGGGTGAGCAATGTGTATTAAAATGTTTTTGGAAAAGGGGATTTTAATTTCATATTTGTAATTTATTTTGCTCGGGACTAGAAAAACTCAAGTTGGGGGGGTGTGATTAGTCACTGAAAGTGGCTAATATTAATTTTTAATATCTTTATATTCATTGTTCCAAAGTCCATAAACATTGTTTTTAGTGAATTACATAAATATAACTTCATTTCTCATCTAAAATGCAATTAATGTTTAAAATAAAAATTTGGGCCCAATCATTAATTTTTTTGTGGACAACATTATATTAATTTTCTGAATTTTGAATTCTGGGGTATTATTGACCAATTTTTTTGGAACAATTTATCTTTTAGTCCCATTGGATGAATCCCAAAGGAAGATGGAGAATTTTTTGCATGAAGGAAGAAACTTGTAGGAAAAAGCATAATGGGACTAAGGCCCATCAAACAAATGTGGGGACCAGAAACCAAGCCCAATGAAACTAAACTTTATACAGTATAAAGATAAAAATATGAGGATCATTTTATTCAACTGTGTCCGGAGCTAATTATGATGTTTTCATGATGATAAAGGGATCTGAAGTTGAGATTTAAATGGTGGACCCGACATTAATGCATGGAAATCCGTCCCACCATTTTGACCATAACATCCAAACGGCTTAGCCAAATTTCTTGAATTATTTACAGCTCATAGAGGACAGATGGATGAAGATATTTCCTTTCTACAACCCCTCCGGATTCGGCCTTCTTCAAATACAAATTCACACATCCATATGGTGGATGAATCTGGACAGTTTTCCGGGTCAAATTCGAAACATCAATTTCCTTTTGATTATTCACCCTCCTTTTGACTCTATTAATTGTTGGGGGGTGAATTAATTTATGTGAGATGGACCTAAGGCTCCTAATATGCCTATATAATGAGCTATTGGTGAAGGGAATAGGGGTGGATATTTTTATTATCATCTTTTGTTGGTTGTTTCATTGTAAGGTTATGCTTCCAAATTTCCTTTGTAATGTTTTCAATTTCCGTGTAAGTTTCTTTTTTGTATCATTATGTTCTTAATCAACTTATTTATATTATATATTTTCCATTTCATTTAATAAAAGTTTATTATCACAAATCACAATGATATCTCTGTGTTGTTGTGAATTAGTTCACACATAGGTGTGAATTTCATTCACACACACGGAGGAGTGCTCGTAATTTCCGCGGTTTTAATTTCTTCAATCCAATTCTTGTTAGCCATCTTCCACCCACCATTGAGAGTATAACATCAATGTAGGGCTAACCCTTTAATGGGTTTATATTAGGAGGATGAAAAGGTGGGATTTAATGTATTTTATGAATGAATTGTTGTTAATTGGATAATTAATTTAAGACATCCATTCTTCAGTTATTTCTACTCTTCATCTTTACTGTGTTTGAGAAAACTAAATTCAATTACTAAATGACCATATACCTCGGAGAGATCATGAATTTGCCTCTCTATGTGTATAGGGGATTAGTAATTGTGTTTAGTAAGCACCAAACTAGAAAATGATGAATGTAATGTTATTTTTGAAGAATGGATTCATCAAGAATTAATAAAACCAAAATTGTCTAAAGAAGTAAAATTCATTCAATCCACCCTGAGTATAATCCCAAGATCAACCCATTTTCATTTAATTGAATTCACATAGTTTTATTAGTTTTCTTAAAAACCCATCCAAAATCAAACTGAAAGTTGGCTACTTCATAGCCCATCCTTCACCAAATCATAGTGTCTCAAGGTTACTTTTCCGTCCCTGTGGATTCGACCCCTACACGTACTACATCGACTGATTTTACCAGTAGGGTAAATTTGGGCGCAACCAGTCACCTGGGATCATACCACTAAAGGACATAACCAAAATGAAGGAGGCATCTCTTTTAAGGATGCTCTGGTCAGAGGAATGGATGGTGAAATAAATTAATACAACTTAGAGGATAGTCAAGCAGAGTGGGACCGCTCAACACAAGAAGCTGTGGATCATAGGTTTAGGCATGAGTTTCATGCCCTAAAATTGAGGAAAGGTAAGTTATTGGTTGTTTTTGTGACTTCAGACAAGTCTAAGACCAAAGTTCAAGCTATAAATGGTGATAACAGTAGAGCAAAATGAATGAATGGTGTGGTTTTGGCAACCTCTCCAATATAGGTCATGGGTGTGTGCACTGATGTGCCTGCAAGTGTAGTATCCCTAGACACCAGCAACAAAGAAGAGGGTGCACAAAGTACTGACATACAAGAGTTTGGGAGGTCTAACAACTGCCTGTAGAAGGATGTAATGAAACCCAAGTAGGAAATAAAAGATACTCCTGAGAAGGTAATAATTAATGTCAATGATTCAAACTCATTTGAGTTTGTTTCTTTCAATAGTAGTGATGTTGAGTCAAACCCCATTGCGACTACTTCCAATGTTGTGGACGCACATTCAGATGATGAAGGTGGTGAATGGAAGCATGCAATGTCTGGAAGGAGGGGTCGACACTCCTGAAATATAGGTTGGTGCTTTCATTACCATATAATG
Source organism: Viscum album (assembly GCA_963277665.1). Taxonomy (NCBI): domain Eukaryota; kingdom Viridiplantae; phylum Streptophyta; class Magnoliopsida; order Santalales; family Viscaceae; genus Viscum; species Viscum album. The sequence continues at coordinate 113,691,090 of OY728135.1, forward strand.
AGTACACACTCTAAAAAAGGTTAATATTTCCCTATTGATTTCCTATTATTTTCGTAATGCTTTGTTCCTCTCCTGGATTTTTCTTTTTATTTCAATGAAGAGACCACTGCATCTTATTTTTGATGAAAATCCCCCTTTTCTAGTTGTAGTTTGATCTATTTCTCCTCTTGACCTCTGTGCCCTTCACCTTAATCCCTTCCTCACACTGTTACCAAATAGAATTTAAATTAGATAGTGGGAATAACTATATATCTGACCTCATCAACCAGCAGAGAAGGAAAAGTGAGTAATTTTCAAGATCTATTATATCCTCTTGATTCTCACACTGAGCATGACTCACATGGGCTTAGAGGTTATCGATGATCTCAAAATCTGAATGATTCACCTAGTCAAATGACCCATGAGGACTAAAATTTCAAGTCTAATCCAGATATATTGGATTCCAATCTAATCCTTGAGCTCATGGGATTTCCACATAGATGTATGATGAAAATACCCCCCCCCCCTCAACAGAAAACTCCCATGAGTATGTCTCAATGATTATCTTGAATATGAAGCCTTTCAAGTATAATTCCCAAATTATTCGAACTACATGGGATTTGATTCCCAACTACATGGGATATGTAGGATGCCTCCTTACGTTCCAAACCCATATCTCAAATCCATCCAAATGTTATCTGGGAACAACCTTGGTAGTTTCATGTCCTCCTATAATACCACATCTCTTACATATTATTTATGCTACCTTGATCTAAGTCCCTCAGTAAATACTAAATAGGAACCATCTGCCTAGAAATCCTAGCTGCATGAATTTAAACATCATTGATGGGTCAATGTTACATGACCATAAAAGGTGATGTGTCTTGTTATGTAGCAGAAAACAACATAAGTTTTGATTCCTCTCATGAGGATTCATGGGAAGCCCATATTGTGGATTCGATCCCAAATTCAATAAAATTTCAATCTCTCCTATATGAAAATATACTCATGAGTGTCTCATCACATGGATTAAACCAAAATTTTTCCAATGGAATAATATGGAACTCTTGATCTATTCTTAAAATCATAACTTTGATTGAGAACATTAGATACATATAGATATCTTAATTGATAAATAACCTTAGATACCTATGGATGATATCAAACAAATTTGTATTTATGATCAATATTGTGACCTAGGAGTAATCCATTGACACATTCTTGGGAATGAACCATGTATTCAAGAACATATGAACATGGCCTAAATATACAAGAGAGTCCTACAATAGGAAATTATATCCCCCAAAATGGTGTGATAATCCCAAGTACCCGTCCTCTCGACCAATGTGGGTTGTTATGTGTTGTTTTTGAAATAATCTAATGAATGCCTAAATTTGGAAATCAGGTCCATGAATCATGGATGTGAGAGATATTTGGTGCTTCAAGCTCCATAAACAAACCTTTTGGATACCATCTGAGGATATTGTTCCCAATGTGGTTCGAATGCACAAGAACATAACCCATGACAATCAACCATTTAGGACACAGATGCACCTTCAGTGGAAATAATGGTAACCTAATAAGAATGAATTAACTATAGCAACTCCTTAACATTATAAAAAGGATGCACTACCTAGTCCCCATCTGACCATTTTCATCCCATGTCCAACAACCCCAAGGGTCTAAATAATTTTGTATGTTAGTTTTTCAATGCAAATGATTATGTTGTTTATAGTTCACCCCATTCATATGATGAATTCATTGGACTTAGTAGGTGAATGGAGGGTCCTAGTATACTCCCTCAATGTATCGGTAGGTCTCATGAGACAAACTAAATATAAGTTTTATCATGGCCATAACAATTTATTTTAAAATATCATGACCAAGGCTCTATAGTATGTTTTAGATGTCCATTAGTGCGCTTTCTATCATTTTAATATTATATATCAATTTCCATGTGATTATTTGACTATTAGAATATAGACGGTTATGTTTCCTAGCTCACGTGATTATTTAAATTGCATGTGTTTCAGTTATTTATTTTTCTATATTGTTTATTACATATTTACTCATAGATTCCACTATACGGTTACCCTTACAGAGTAGCTAAGCTCTACAATTTTTCAATTTTTTTCTTTAGGTTTCAATACATTTTATGAAGAATAGTATGTGTGGTTTAGCATGGTGAATAATGGTGTCGACAAAGAAAATACGTTTTTTATTTTATGAATAAATGTATCTTGAATTTCAAATATGTATCTAGTTTACAAAGACTATTTAAATATTCAAACATTTGGAATGTGATATATTATATCTTATGCCAGTGTAATAAAGAATTGACTTGGTCAGGGCTACTAGGTATGTGTTCATTACAATTTTTTTTTGATTTCGTAATTCATTAAATTGTTTATGTGAGGTTATGAGAATGAGATATGGGTGAAATAATTCTATTATTTTTTTTAAAAATTTAATATTATGAGATTATTTAGACTCATACACATATATATTCATGAAAAATAACATTGTTTCCAATTTCCATGAAAAATAACTAATATTAATTTAATACATTCATTAATTTGAGGATTTACCCTCCACTCATTTATTAATGGGAACCTCATATCCTCTTTTCCTAAAATATATTGACCACTTTTTATTGGAAAATATCTTCCTAAATACCTATCTAACATTTCAACCCACTTACTAGATACCCTAGTTTTATCATTAATACAATATATGGAGGATTTATGTATAAAAAAGATGTATTCATAAGAAGAGGCGTATTTCTCAATTGAAAAGTTTCATTTTATTTCATCTTCTACCTCATTCAAATCATCTTCAAAAAATATGAAATGATAAAACTAGTGTTATTAATATAATCATATATTATAAAGGTAATTGAAAAACCTATTTAAACCTTCTTCAACCTTTACATGTGTAGTGAAACTGTTGTTTTTTGAAGGGAGGACCACTGTCACAGGAACCGATGTAATTCATTTTCTATTACTACAATTCAATAATTGTTATAATTATCTATTTTATGTATATATATTATTATCATCTGAAAATTATAAATTTTTATTGAAAATATTTATCTCATTTCGTACCATTTGATCCATTAATAATTATAACACCAATTCTACATAAATCAGGATAACCACCTCCATGCAACGATTCAATTCATTTTTCATGACCACAACACTCAGACTCTTAATTTAAATTTATTTAAATAAATAATACGATATTTATCATATAATCATCATTATGTAATGATCATGTAATAAATAACCTCTTTCATTCATGATCATAAAAAATTTAATAATTACTCATTTTTAGTCATGGCCATCTTTCTCTGTGATTGTAAAGTAGTTAGTTCTTTATAACCATGTTTCATGGATGGTATTGGTAGTTTAATAAATGTATAAAAATGACAATTTTTTTCACTATTTTTTAGGGAATATGGAATAATGTTATTCTCAGCAATAGAAAACATACATATTTCATATCCAACATATGATCCAAATATCATCTAAACATCTAACATAAACATAATAGAATAAATATTTCTTTGTAACAGTAAATATATATAATTAATGTAATAATAAACCTGAAATGTGTATTTCTGATGTCAGATAATTTATATAATTTAATTATATTTGTAGATAATGAATATACATAACCTTTCAGTATCTATGTAGGGGAAACATTACCTTAAAACCACATTCTAAATTTGTAATGATTTAATTTATAAATAATTTTCTTTCTTATACAAATTATTAAAATTATTTCATTAATGAATTTAAATAGAAATAAAAATATTTGAAATATAATTTTATAAAATTTTTACTTTCTTTCAAATTATTTAAAATTAAATATTTTTTATTTAATTTACATTTACTTTTTTATTTTTATTAAAATGGGAAAATGTTTTAATATATTTTATGATATATGAAAATAATAAACATTCTAAATTCTGTACTTGTTATTTTTTGTTTTTATTCAATTATAATTATTCTCAAATTTTTAAATTAAAAACCATCATTCAATTTGTTAAAGGGATTTTATTTTTGAAAATTTTGTTTTAATAGAAATTTCTAAATAAATATTTAAAAATGATTTTATTATTGGATCAGATAAATAGATTTATGAGTTTTATGATTTAAATGAATGATTTTATGTGTATCATACATGTTATGGTTCTTGGAAACACAATATGGTTATAAGTGTTCTTAATTCATCTCATGTTATAAGGTTAACATGAAAGAGCTCTGTTTTCCAATCGGGTAATTGATTATAATCTTGAGAAAATTATTTTGGAATGTTCATGTATTGGTTATTCTCTTTGTTAGGGTTCGTGTAAGGGTTATATAAAGCCAATTTATCATGGAAAATAAATTAATTTCCTATTATAAAAAATTGTTATGCATTGGAATAATTTTATTTTTAATGGTAAGTGAATGATATTTTGTTTAAAATGAATTATTATGATCTTATAGGTTAAAAATATATGTTTTTAAATAATGTATTATAAATGTGTTCACATTTTTTTCTAAGAGACACTAATTATTATGCATTTTTCGTGATATTTTATTTTATTTTTCTATGGAAATAATTGTCAAGTAATGTTGATTTCATGAATATATAAATGATTTTATCAACTAAAAGATTTTTATCATAATATAAAACTAACATTAATGATATCATTTTTTATAAATGTTATAATGGGATTCCTTTTCGTCCTTATAGTTCTTTAATAATGTATTTTTTTACCTCCCATGTTTTTAGAATTATTTATAACTATTAAGGATTAGTGGGGACAATGAACAGTTTATGTCAAAAATAGAAAAGATTTTTCATGAAAATTAATTTTTTAATTTAAAAATCATTTATTTTTTAAATTTCTATAATAAGGGGATGTATCTTACTTGTATGGTATGTTTTTTTATATAAGAATCCTGAAATAATTCTCTAAAAAAATTGAAAGAATATTTGGGAATGCTGGGATTTTTTTCATTTAAATAAGGAATGATGGAATGAATAAGGATTGGGTGCTTGTAATAGTATATTAAGATCATGATAAGTTATCTAATTATTTAATTAATATTTTCCAAGAAAATATGAATAAATAAATGTGATATATTTTATTTATCTGGCATCAGCGAAACAATCATTGTATGAAATCACCAAGGAGGCTCAAAAAGAGGATTATGGTTGGAATGAATGAGTTAAGTTGGTTAATAATGGTATAATTCATGGTTTTTATTATTATAAATAAGATGGTTTTAGATTTATGAAGATATAATTTTTTTTAGTAACCAATCATTGAAGTATTAATTATTTACATAATCTCATAACTCCACATTTTTTATTCATCTATGTGATATTAAGATGTATATTTACATTTGGTAATACTTTTTATGGGATGTAATGAAAAATTATTTGATGAATTTAACATGAAACATTTGATTTCAAAACATCAGAAAATAGAATGACCACTACAGAAGGAGATTCTACAAAATCTTCTCTCCCTAAATTGTAATGGGATAATATACCATTGGTTTTTTGTTATATTATCAAATGAAAATGGTTGTAATAATTTTTTATTTTTATTGTTTTCTAACTAAAAAAATATACACAGTTAATCACATTCATAAACATATGTATTTGGATCATATTTCTAGAAATTATCTTACAGAGGTGGTTAGGTTTTACAGTTTTTATCTACTTATTATATTTGACCATGATCATATATTTACCGGATGTTTTATTAAGTAACATTAGTTTTAGATTAGTAATAGGGTGTGCTTTAGTATATATATTCACCATCAATGTGTGGGGAAGATAAATTGGGTAATTTAGACATTATAGGACATGGTTCAGGATAGATTTGTGGATATTCCTTGACATTGGGATCAATGTCTTTAGTTGAATTTTCATTAAATAACATTTCTAATTCTAGTATACAAATGGATCTTTTTGAGGATTTATATGGGAAGTTGTGTGAGACTCAATTTTGTTGGGATGCTAAGGATGATAAAAATCATTTATTTTTCAGAATTGATAAAAGAAATGATTAAAAAAATATTTTATATTTAGTATCATATGAGTGTGACATAAATAAAGAATAAATATTATATTGATAATCTGAGGAAAGATCATTTTTGGGGAAGGTAACCATGTTTTCCTTAAAATATATCATTTGAATGGTGTAATGGATTATTCATAAATGTGAATGTTGGGCCTAATGTTTAGAGTCCTAAATGATATTATTAATATATTAAAATTTGTTTCATTCAAATTACTTAAACATACAGGTTAATCTCAGTTACAGGATGTGTTTCTTGTTTCAATTCTATGGACATATATAGTAGAAAGACCACATGTTTTCAGCCAATACATAGTGATGTTAAAGAAGAATAATTATTATAAATATTGTCCAGTTCAAAATTTTGTACATAAAGATAATGTTTTATAGTATATGGTAATTTCTCTAGTTATTGTTTTATGTAGTAACTATATAAAAAAACGTGAAAATCTAAAGAGGCTATGAGACAAAACAACTCACATATGATTATGTAAAATAAAAATTATGAGGATGTATTTTTTGAAAGAATGGATGTATAAGAAAATAATTTTAATGAAAACCAAAAATTAATTTATATTAATAATAATGGTTATTAATATGATTTATGAACTTATATATAAATTCATAATTACATATGTTTTTTCAGTCGAATAAGATATAATTGTATGTTAACTAAATTGTTTACCATGAGTTATAAAATTACTTTGAAAAATTTAATTTTAGATTTTCTTAATTTAAATATTCCCAAAATAATATCAATTTATGGTTTTAGAATATCTAATTTATAGTATGTTAAATATATGTTCTTTTTTTAAATAAGATGATTTTTTGGTAAATAGTGAAATTTTTTCTTTTTAGAATATTTTCAAATTCATGGAATTATTACGATGAAAAATGAATTAAAAAATTGAAAAATATATTCATATTAAAATATATGTTTAATGAAATTTATAATAAATTTCAAATAATTATTTCTTATTTTTATAATTTTTAATTAATTTTTTGATCATTTGTTTTATTTTTTCCAAATTAATGTCTATTATTTGTTTTTTTCATTAAATGTTTAGATTGGAAGATTCCACTTGATTTTGGATTAAACAAATTGAGTAAAAGAATTAAATTTGTTCTAAAATAATTAAAAATATTCATTGGAATCATCAATTTTTCATTAAATAAGTTTAAAAGGATTCTAATGATTAAATTGGGTATTTTCATAAAAACAATTATACTTTTTTCTATTCTTATATTAAATTCACTATCATCCACATGTATAAATTGTTTCCAATGATTTTGATTCATGTAACCGATTCATGATATCAAAATAATATTTTTATTTAATATTTATTTATTTTCACATATATAAGTAATAATGGTAAAGTGTTGTGTTCTAATAGTTAAGGTTAAATTCATTTAAAGGGGTGTGATAATAAAATCATACTAAACATGTTTCAAGAATAGTTCTAAATGTGAAAATTTTAATTTCATCAAAACCAATCAGATAATATATATAAATTCATATTGTCTTTGATCAACATGATCTTGAATATGAAAATATATTAAATTAAATCATTGAATAAAGAGAAGAGTGGAACTTCATTTGCATAAAAATTTCACATTCTCTCAAAACATCGTCAAAAATATTTACCACACTCGTTTTGAAAATAAAGTCCCAAATACCATTAATAATCTAATACAAATATCCTGTTGATGCATTTTCATTAAAAAATCATCTATTTTGGCTGAAGGATCATGAAAAATGAGGACATTGAAATAATGTTTGTAAATCATAACCATGTTCGTTCATTTTATTTATTCTTTTACACACTTAAAAATATAAAAACCTTGTTGATATAATTATATCAGTATCTAAAATATAATAAAATGACATTTTGTTTCTTTTCAAACCATTATCCTTCTCTCTTTCAATCCTATGGGTAATGAAAAGATCATTCAAAAATACAATTGGACTACCACCTCAATGAAGTTATATGTTTTGTTTTATACTGAGACATTTTATGGTTAGTAATAATTATAGATTTAATGTATATAACTATTATTAATGATATATTTATCATTCATTAAATATATTATATTATATATTTTCTAATCTTTCTATCCATTGAATATAATCATAATAGTGTTAATTTTTTTATATGGACAACCACCACCACAGATCTTTGTGAATTGGTTATAATTACAACAACACATATGAGTTCATAATAATTGAAATAATCAATAAATATGAAATTTGATTTGTAATTATGATTTCGTAAAATTAAAATCACATTTATGTAATTTGTTTTCTGTCCAATAAAAAAAATGTTTCTCATATGTAAAGTTGGACAACCACATTCATGTTAAGAAAGCATTCATTTTTTATGACCTCTATGTATTTAAATTGAATTAAATGTAGACATTTAATTATTAAAAAAGTGTTAAAATTTTATATATGATAAAAATGAGGCACATTTGACCACATTAAACATAATGATGTTGTTTTTGGAATTGTGTACTTATAGACCTCAAAATTTATGATATGAACATAACTTCTTATTACACAAAATAATGTGGTCATAAAAGTTATAAAAAAGATAATAATATTGTATAGAAAATGAAATGACTTATAATAAAACATAAATTATTATAATTTAATTAATTATAGATAGACAATCATATGAAACTAGTCCATACCTGAGGTAATGTATTTCTCCTTTAAAACCACATTTTCAAGTGTTATGAATATATTATTCAGATATTTCTACTAAATATAATTTTCAATTGATAATAAATATTGATATTTATAAATAAATATTTATGTAAAAAAATAATTTATATATTTACTATTTAGGAATGAATTTCAAAAGGAATCATTTCATTACTTTCAACATGATTAACGTTATCCATTATTACAAGTTTAGAAATTAATGGTTTTATTAACGTTAATGTTAATTCACCATTTCATGAAAAGACTACATTATATGTAATTTACATTCTTCTACAATTATCAAATTATTTATTAGTAAAATCCAATTACCCTTATTATGGTATTTCTTTGTTTCAAAATTATTCAATGTAAAAGACTAGTTTATCTCATTTTTAGGACATAACAGAATGTGTTCTTACGTTTTTGAATAAATTCCAATTCAAATGAGTTTATTGATTAATATTCAATATATATCCATTTCATTTGTTTTATTGTTCATATATATTATTAATGATGTATGGTTTATTTTTTATAAAATACATAATGTCACTTCCATATATAAAATTGATGATGCATGAACATTATATTTCACTATAATGATTTGAAAAAAGTGGAAGTGTGTTGTAGATAAATGTTACTTCTATGTGTTGTGATAATTACGAGGTTAGGTGATTCAATTTTAATGATTCATTAAGTGGTAATGTAAGGTATGTTTCCTTGGGATCCTCAATGACAAGCCTGATATTGTTTTAAATATATATATATATATATTGATTTTCCAATTTTATAAAATAAGATTAATATTTTAGGAAATGAATATGTTATTTTTATAAGGTGAAATGATTTTAATAATGAGGTATTTTGGATAAGAGAAAGTGTGTTTTTATAATTTCCTTGTTTTGTGAAAAACAGAACACTAAGTTTCTTTCTTCCCATTCCAATGTATCATCATTTTATAATTCTCTGAATCAATAAAAATGAATTGTTTTTTAGATTAAAAATAAGTATACTTCTCAATAAATTTTTTTATGGATTGAATATGTATGGAGATTTTATAATTGATAATTAATAAATCTTCTGTATCCTCTTCTTATAATAGATCCTGAAAATGTAATATATGAAATTCTTCACATTTCATTAAATTCACTAACTTGTAAAATGAATTCTGTGAATTCAATTGTATTTCTAACACATTATCAAAATAACAAACTATCAATATAAAAATTTTAATAATTCACTGATATCATTGATTTAATGAAGTCATTATGAGGCATGATGTTGGCACATTTTATCTAGGAATAAAACCTGAATAAAATTATTATCATGTTTGGGGAATCTATTAGCCATCAATTACACCAAAAAAAATCTTCTTAAATCATCTGAATAATAAAATACTTATGGATGCCATTTTTTGATATAGAAAAGGAAACAAGATTCTAGTAAAATTCTATTTAACTCTGATAATAATATTTGAAAAATTAAATTCCCCAACCCTTTCTAATATCATCAAGAAAACATTTTATCTTTATAACTTTTTTAATAACTCATGTTACTTCAATATTTTTTTTAATTTTTTATAGTTCAGTCACTTTTGTGAATCATGAAAGATAAATAATAAAAGGTTCCATCAAATATGACATTATTTCAATGTGTACTCTTCCTTGTACCATAATCATACCCAATGTCGATACTATGAAATCCTTTTAATTTACCGAAACAACCAAAATATAGGGCTATGTTTTTCATTTCATTGAGTTATGTGATAATCGATATAATGTCCTCATAGTGTTCTTTTTATATATTCCCAAAAAATCATCATAAAACTCCCACTTTATATGGAAAATATAGTATAATAAATTACATTCCATACATATTCCTTCCTTCCACAGATGCATTTGGAACATTTTTTATATACATCACCATGTCTCCAATTCATGGTTCTTAGTATATATAAATTTTGATGGGTCCTAAAAATTCTGTCGAGACATCCATTCATCTAGTAATCCCAATTCATTTGATAATCTTCATGAAAAAATATCGCAATAGTAATTCTGATATTTTAATATTCTTATCTATTTTAATATGAATTCCCACTATATTCCTTGCTTCCCCATAATTATTCATTTTAAATATTATATTTAAATGGCACATTAACTCAGGAATTCATTCACCCTTTATACCAATGAGATTTGTTGCATCCAAAAATTATACGTAAATTATTATGCTACCTTCATTATAAAAATTTTTATAGATATAGTAATTTTAGTTACACTCCACTAATCCATTCATTAACTTGAATGTAAAAATAATCTGATTTCATTTCAAAGCTGTGTTATTAAATCATAGATAATCCTTCTCAATTCACAAGAAAACATTAATGTTCAATTTCCATTTAGAAAAATAGATTCTTTCAAACATGGTTCTTTATATATCCCCAGGTAGATATACTATATTTAGAGCCAAATGTTCTAGATGAAATCCTTTAAACAATTTGTATTCATAAAATTTTATATACCAGTATACACAATTAGTACATAATATAATCAAGTGAAATATAAAAATTTGATATACTAAAACATCTTCAACACCATGATTTCATTAAATCCTCTCCTTCTATTAACACATTATTTTAATAATAAAACCAAAATTATTTGAACCTCTTTCATTCTGTTATGTCAATTTATCTTCTTCAATGTTCTATTAATATACAGTTAATCTAATTCGCTCTCCATATCTTAATATCATGTATCATAATCACATATTTAATTCATATTATATTTAATCTATGGATATCCCTTATCTATTAATAGTAAGTTAATGATATTCCTCTATTAAAATTATTTGAATCCAGAAGACCATTACCCTTTTTCCTATAGATATATAATTTCAAAGACTATAACTATAAAAATTATAGTATTTAGTACTCTAAATCAAGAATCCACATTTGATGAGTTCAAAAATATATCATTCAATAATTTCATCTCCCAAAATCATGTTCTATTATTTGAACATTAATCTAGTTAATATGGGAATTCGTTAGAATCAACATCATCTAAACTATATCAAACTTGACTTCCTCCAAAACATTTACAAAGATTTACTTATAAATTGTGTAAATCTTTTTTCAAGACCAATATCTTTAATAATTTTCATCCATTACACAAAACATACTCATTAAATAATGAATTTATTCTTATAAAACCAAGACACATATTAACTTTCCAATGATTAATTACAAATTATTCATAGACATAACCAATAAAGAAACATGTTTGAGAATTATTTTTTAGTTTTTCTAGATATATAGAATAGAAAATAACATTTAAGAGACTATTTAATTCATTTATTTGTGTCATTATTGAAAAAAAACTAGAATATAGTGTATCCACAAATTTCCACCATGTTGGTGATGATGGAAATCCTCTAGAAAATTTTACTTTTCTATGTACCACTTATACATAAACATCATTCGGTATACCACATTATAGCCCCATGGTTTATGCTTTTTCTATCAACATCTAATTCATATTTCATGAAGTGATATATATTTTTTGACTTCCTCAAATAGTTTTATCTTTTTTGTTTCCACTCTTTTTATAGAACTTTTGAAAATATGTTGATGTATAATCACCACTATATTCTATTCCAATACATTTCAATTTCCCTTCGTTTAATAGCTCTATTGATAGATTCCATTTAATAGGGAATGCAGAAATTATAGACATGTTCTTTATAAACCAATATCAAACCTTCCCTGTAGACTCTTTATTGAATGCCACAATATATTTTTACCCAATATGATATTTTATTACAGATGATCAGGAGACCTATGTACACCTAATATTAAATTTCTAAATATTGGATATATTTTATCTCAATTATAGAGAAATTTTTATTATTTTCATGTAGATAGCGATCATAACTACCAAATTTAAAATGATATTATTTCAAAATTCCCATTAACTCCAACACATTTATAAATACTCTAAATTGGTCCAATGATGTTGTGTAATATTTCAGATCATTTACATGATAATGATTTGGAATTTGTTTCACTATTTCACTTATAGTTTTCTGAAATGATTCATACATTACCCCTAATAAAACGACTAATGAACCCCTAATGATTTTACACAATATAGTAATGAATAATGTTTAATATCCATTATTAACTTGTTGGGAAATTAAAAATATATTCAGCTTATGACATGGAATCTCTCACATATCATTTAATTAAATAATTCTTATATTCTTGATCAGAAAATGAACATATCATATCACCATAAACTTCATGGAATCATTATATAATAGAATCAGTCTACAATTTTTTATATATATGAAATTTTTCATATCACATTACACCTCATTAAATTGAATGATTCATTAGTATCAATGATCCATAATTTGATTAGAACATTCACTCTCAAATGTATCCATATTCATACATCATTTTTTGTGATAAAGAAAAATGATAATTAAAAAGATATCATTATATAGTATACAATCTTTTCAATACAATACATCTTAAGAAAAAACCCTTTTACCACAATACTATTATGTAGAGACGAATCCAAACAACCTAACATTTCTCTTATCTATTGTTTTCTGATCATCATAAAATGCATTAATAAACATGTATTCCCCAATATTATTATATCAATGTGTTTCTGGTATAATACTCTACATTTATCCATTCAATTTTTTCATTACCATGGAGTAAATTGACATTCTAAAATACAAATTATATCCTTCCACATTAGTTTTTCATCGATGTCACCATGGTATCCTAACTCACCAAAAGTGATTACAGTAAGAGAATAGAAAACACATATTTTGAGAATATAAATTTTACAACACAAGATATACCTATATCAGATGAATTCATTCAAAAGATGTGATATAGGTTTTTATTTTGACATACATATGTCGAAGATCCTTTTCATCGATAAACCATTGATTATTTCCATTTTTAATTAATTTATATTAAAAAAATTAATAATCTAATTTATTTTTTTACATAAAAGATGTTGTTTATGATATCCAATTCCATAAAATATATATATAACCCAATTACTCTCTATCTAGTCTTTCTACTTTAGAATTCCACGTTATCTTTATCTTGAACACTTTCAATGGAAAATTCTTTTCATTATGTATTATATAATCTTCTATATGCATCATTTAGAAGCCAAAATCCATTATGTGAAATACATATATATTAATATTTCAGTCTTCTAACACTATAAAATCATGAAACATTACTCCCACTAGATAAATTTGATTTTATGTCATGATAAAATGTCACATGAGTGTACTGTTAACCACATCTCTGATACTGAAAATTGATTAAATGAAATGAGAAACCACGACCTCATTAGATATATAGATAGTTGAACATGGATAATCATCTATATAGAACATACAATAAAAAACATTTGTAGTTAAATGATTTCTTATATTATACTATTCTAGTTAATATAAATTCTTTAGAATTCATGATCACTATAATATGCCTTCCTAAATCACAGAAGTATAAAATAAATAAATCAATAAATTATTACAAATTTTATTTTAAATGGATTATATGTTACATTCTGTAGCCACATGTGAAAAATTAAATCATTTCATGACATGAAAGATAATGATTTTTAAAAAATAAGTGACTTGGTAACCATAAGAATAGACCCAATTAACAAAATATACATGTGTGGGGACATTAAGATAGATGCATCTCTCTTAGAGAAGAAGACCTGGTGTCGAGCCATAAGATGCCCTTTCCAATGAAAAAAATGAAATCTATTCAATTCAATTCCTCTTTGATTCATGGATTCATTCCACATTGATTGGAAGAGTTAATTCAATCAACAATTTTATGATTCAGATGATCCTATGAATCATTAGGGCTAAATCTTAATTCTTAAGGGAACCTTATAGACAACAAAGTGAAATGGAATCTATATTGATGAGGAACTCCTTGGATATGATGATGAAAATTTTGAGCTCCCTAGGCCTTCTAATTTAATGAAATGTGATGATGGTGGCTTTTTGGTTGTGAAAGATCTAGAGATACCCTAAAAGATAATGAATTTATACAATTTCTCCATTCATGGATATATCATGTACTCAAAAGGGGAACATCATTGGTCTATTTGTGATCGTAAATCATGGATATGACATTATTGTAGAATAAGTGACCGGATGATCTTCATGATCTACAATTGATTCATCCACAACCTACTAAATAGTTTATATGATCTTAATGTGGTTTTAACGATTGAGAATTTCCACTTGCAGCCTGGAACTCTGATGATCTAAGAATGGAATATCAATTTTAACCCCTATATTCTATGGAACCCAATAGCTCAATTTGAGATTATAATCCATGTGATAAACTAGGTTTCTTGGCCCCCAAAAGTGTTGAATGTTCTTGTTTCCTGTATTGTAATTCCTTTAATGAATGATCACTGCATTGTTAACAGATAGATGGGGATGTATGAATGAATCTCGGTTCAATCTCATCTTGGAATTAATCCTCCATATTCGATATTCTTTATTTCCAATAACATTATGATCTACGTGAATATTGAGTATGAATCTATTTTATCATTTTATTATTTTTATAGGATAATAGAACACAATTTCTCTAAATACAGGAATATTCAAAATTTATTGAGTCCCAAAGATGATCTTGATGAATGGAAAGAAGTCAATATAAGAAACAAGGGAAGGGAATGTCCTTGGGAAAAAAATAAGGCACCAAGAAATGAGAAATTAAGAATATGGATCAAAATGTAGAGGTACCATGGATGTGGATAATGAGAATTGAAAACATCAGTCCCCTCTAGTTTATGCAGATGAAAATGAGGATTATATTGAATTAACCAATAAATTTTTTATCTAGTTCTTCCCCTAATAAATGAAGATGAAATTATTTTATAGTATATATCTCTATTTATTATGAAATTAGAAAAATAAATTATTATTGTCCATTCAATTTATGTTAATGTATAACATGATTTCTCTTGTTCTCAACCTCATGAAAATTATGTATCTATACCTCCTCTTGAATCTAAGGATTAGAAATATATTTCATTTACAGTCTGTGATGTTCATCATAGATATGTTCCTAAGAACTCAACCAACTACCTTAGCAACAATCTTGATGATCATCCAGAGTAGTAAATGGGCTTAGAGTTTGATACCACCTAAAAAAATATCTTCTCAATATGAAATAACAAAAATACTACTTTCATGTCAATATATCTTAAATAAGACTATTATAGAATTCCCTCCACGAAGGATGATCATATAAGTGATGGAAGACTAACTATGGTTATTGTTGACTCAAGCATTAATGGATAAAATGAAGACACAAACTATATAGCTCTAGTGATTAATCAAGAAATCAACTCTATTAACCTTATATATAATATAATGTAGATTTCTAATAATGAAATAGCTGCGATTGGAAATGATTCTGATAAATGTTATTATAAGGACCCATCCTTAAACATTACTTTATCTTGAGTTAAATTAATAATTCAAATTGAGGATCTTTTTAGGTTTAGAGTTTTAGAGAATTAGATCATAATTCATACATAACATTCCATATTTAAACCAAGTGATTACAACAAAGACAGTACACAAATTTTCCATCAAAGGAAACTCATTTAAAATAAAACATGGTTTCATTCTTGACATGTTCTTGATAGTATCATCATATTATATACTTTTCCATTTACCTGTGAAAAACATTTCAAAAACATGGGATGAGAAAAACAATCTCAGTAATGGATTTAAAATATAGAAAGAAAATTTTATTCCCTGAATACATACAAATAAATGAAATCATGCTTTACTTATAAATCATAAACTCATTAACATAACTCATGAAATCATAAGATTTATGAATAACGCTTAGAAATCATAAATAGTAAAGGTAACTTGAGGCATTTATAAAATTCTTACATAGGGAGTAACATTCATGGTTATGTTTGGAAAACCCATCATATAATATTCCCTAAATCTATTCAGATAAACCTTAATGTTTAACTCATTCTCGTTACCCAATGCATTGGATAGCTATCTCAGGATCACCTACCCTTAGTTTATCACAGAACCACCCAAATTCATAAATAATGCCCAAAAACCATCACATAATCATAACACATAAAACATGCATGAAGGAAAAATAAAATTTCTATATTCCAATAATAGAATATAATTAAAAGATATCAGAGAACTGTCAGACCGGTTTTCAATACCAAAATACATGAAAAGGGTATATGGTATTTATTTTCATTTTAAAAACATTATGGCTTACAGAGGAATCCAAATATAGAATAACAGTTACAGAGATAGAGATTTCATTGTCACCACATACATTAATAACATTCCTTTTTTTAGTAACACACTTCATAGAAAAATATTCCTTTTTAAAATATCTTTTGTAAATCCTCTTATATCCATAAATTAAATACTAAAAATATATCATGAAGATGAATATTTGATAATTAAATATTTAAAAGTTCACGGTGTCCCATACCACTTTGAAAAATTAAACCTTATTCTTCATGAATTTAATAATATATGAATATGAAATTTTATAATGGCTGTATATACACCTTATAAATGAAATAATGTTCATATTGTTGAGAAATTCTTTAATGAAAAGAGATTGAGACGAAGTCCCTTACCTCGAGTCCAACATGTCCCATTTGGTCATTAATGTCCTGAATAATAAACTTAAGTTAATTTATACTTGTTTTATAACCTTATTAATGTTATTTATTCAATTTATATCACTTATTACAACATTATAACAATACGTTAATTATTTGGGTTTATATCGGACGATTTGTCGATGTTCGATTCATGAGTCAAAAAGGAACTTGTTTTGATGAGAATTGTCCATGTGGTCAAAGGTCCACCATATCCAGAATGGTATTTATGATTTAAATATCATATATAAACAGTATTTATGTATTTATAATATTCCATTACTTTTGGAGATAATAAATGAAATGCACCGTTCATGGAGACTGTAAGTCGTACGTATGCATGAACACTACTTTCATTTATTTTTCGTTTAAGGGAATTTAGAACATAATGATATATAGATATATTATAATTCCATTATAATATATATGTTATATAGGTTACATATGTTCATTAATTTCATCCTTTATACATTCCATGTATGGCTTGAATGAATCAAATCACTTTGAGAGGGCGGTAGTCCGCACTTCCTCAAATGAAATATCGTAGTTACATATCATGAAAATCACAAAAGGTATGCTGTAAATATAAATTACAGAAGCATAGAGACAATATAAATATCATAAATATTATATATAAAATCAATGTAAATATAATGGCCACCATGATAGGTGGTCGGAGATACTCGAACAATCATCATTTCGCGAGGCAATAATTCGCCTTCCACAAAAACAATATGTTCAATATCCATTAGACGGAGGTGTTTGTAAGTGTAGATAAAATAATTATCATAAAAAAATAAAAGTATATTGAGGATACTTGTTTTCTTATGTAATAAAAAATTAAAAATATCATGGGGATTGAAGAAGGAAAATAAGAGAAAGAAACCTGAGAGAGGACGTTACCTCAAATTCAGGTAACTCTTTATGATTTGAGACAAAAGGGTTTCTTGATTTGACTTATGATCAAAGTAAAGATTATAGGATGATAGGTGGGATTTAGAGAGATTATTTGGGCATATTTTGGACTTCTCAAGTGGCCTGAGAGGTTTGATTAAGTGGGTACAGGTGATGGGTTTTTATAAGAGGGAGGAGGGGTATTTTAGGAATCCTAGAAATATTATTTTATTAATAAATATTTTTCGGTTTTGAATGGTCCCAAATTAAATTATTTGGAAGATAAGATTTTAAGGGGTCGAAATAATTTTATCCAAAAGGTTTTATACAAGTTTAAGACATAGAATTAACCTTATCTTTTGGTATTAACCCTTAGTTACAAACATTAACTCTTATAATGTCTTTTTTGTATTTTCAAACCATATGGTTAACTTAGTTACTATAAAATTCCAATAGACCCAAATGTGGTTCATTAATGAAATATCTAAAATAATATATACAATTTTACAAAATCATAGATTTTTAGGACTATTATTTAATTTAATAAAATAAAATTTGTTTTAAAGACCCATTTATGCCAATTTTGACAGTATTTGGTATTTTATTTTTGTTAAAGTAATAACAAGTTGATTAATTCGAATAAAATGAATTAAAAAAAATTAGATATTTTTTAATTATACAAGAAATTTGCAAATATTGTAAAAAGTCTCAAAATAAATTTATTTTAACATTTACAATACCATTTATTCAAATTCTTCATTAATAGAGTAAACACTACATCATCATTGTTCATAAATAAATTTATTTATTTAATGTCAAAAAATTATAATTAAAATACCATGATATATGAAATCTTTTTATATTTCCAATGAGTATTTATAGTCAAATATATCATTTACATAGACCAAATTAAAAGTTTTTTACTTAGGAAATTCATATTTTTGTTTTATTTCTCTTTTCATAAAAATAATATTATAAATGGCCACTTTCACACCCAAGTGGCTCCATGGGGTCTACAATTAGAGCCCATGATGCCCAAATTTGGGATTGACTCATCCAATAGGGTTAAGAGCTGTGTTAGGGTAGTTTTACATTTTTTTAATATTATTTTTTACCCTTATTTACCTGATTTACCATTTAATCATAATAAAACACAATATTTAATGAGGTTACTATTCATAATGTCCAAATACAATAGATTATTATTTAAATAATTTTGAAATTATGATTCAAAATATGGAATCAATTTTACCAACTTCAAATCAGATATATTGCAATAATTAATTTAAAATTAGATCTCATTGTTAAAACTAAAAAACATGGTTTTAAGGAGTAAAAACATTAAAAAGATCGCCTTGTTTTTATGTCCATTTTAAATGTACAATTACTTTTAATGAACAAAATTTTAGTAAATGATAAAACCATAATTCAATTACACATTAAAACTAATTAAAAGAAAAATATAACTGTCTAAATGAATTAGATGAAAAGGAAGTTTTGAATTAAAATGCAGTATTTTTCACTATTCATTAACATATGAATTTTATCAAAAAATACCAATAATTAATCCAAAGTAAATTTTGATGTAAAATTATAAAGAATAAAGATATTTTGACAAATAGAACTTATAAAATTATCAAAAATTAGATTTAAAAAGGGTTCTCCCTTAAAAGGCGGTAAAACATCCTTTTAAAAATATTAGATTATTTAATGCTTAAAATTGGTTTTATCCTTATTTTAAGCCTATAAAAAACTATCTAATTCATAAATAGATATATATATGAAAATTTCTTATTAATTAATTACCTAGGATGTTACATTCTTTCCCACTTTTGGGAATTACAACCCCTTAATTTTATTTACTTATCAAATAAGTGGGGGTTTTTATCCCTAATAGCATTTTCGGATTCCCATGTTGCCTCTTCAACCATATGGTTTTCCACAAAACCATTACTTGATGAATCACCTTATTCCACAACAATTACTCTCCATGGCCAATAATCTATACTGGTTGTTCCTCATAAGAAATATTCTCTTCCAACTGAACTACCTTTGGACTCAAAACATGAGATGTATCTAGCATATACTTTCTAAACATTGAAACATGAAAAAACATGTGTACGTGAGATAAAATTAGAGGTAAAGCCAATCGGTACGCAAATGATCCAACTTTATTTAAAATTTTATAAGGTCCAATGAACTGTGGGATCAAATTTTCCTTCTTACCAAAATGCCGAACACCTTTCCATGGTGAAACTTTGAGAAAAACATGACCACCTACCTCAAAAAAGAGATTCGTCCTCCGATTGTCTACATTTCTACCTACTCAAAGATGTCCTCATGTGCTTCTGAATCAACAGAACTTTTTCTACCATCTCTTCTACTAATTCTGGTCCCATTAACTTCCTTTCACCAACTTCTTCCCAAAAAGCTGGAGTTCGACACTACTTTCTATATAATGCCTCAAATGGTGCCATCTGTATACTGGTATGAAAACTGTTATTATAAGAAAACTCAATGAAAGAATGATTTTGGTACCCACTTCCTTGGTAACCCATTGAACACTCATGTAGCATATCCTCCAAGGCCTGAATTGTTCATTTTGAATTCCAAACAGATTGAGGATGAAACGTTGTACTAAAATTTAATTTACCACCCAATGAATTCTGAAGGCATTTCCAAAAGATAATAGTGAACCTAGGATCACGATCATATACAATGGATAGGGGAACTCCATGAAACCTGATTATCTCATTAATATACAATCGATAAATTTGATCTAGAGATAGAGTATCTCGTATGGGAAGGAAATGAGCAGATTTATTCAATCATTCAACAACAACCTAGATTGCATTATTACATCGAGATGTATTTGGTAATCCCACCATGATGTACATGGATATATTTTCCCATTTCCACTCTAGAACTGGGAAAGGTTGAAGTATCCCTTTCTATAACTACCTCTCTGTTTTAACCTGTTGACAATTCAAACACATCACTATAATGTCATCAATATCTCTTTTCATTCCATCCCACCAGTAATACTCCCGAAGATATCTGTACATCTTAGTATTGCATGAATGAACTGAAAATGGAGAACTATGAGATTAACATAACAATTCTTTCTTCAATTTTGAATCACAAGGCACAACAAAATCTCTTACCAAATCTCAAAATAAAACCATTATAAATGTTAAACTCAGGTTACTTACCCTTTTGAACCAAATATACCTTTTTTTTCAACTCACTATCTTGCTTCTATACCTCCTTAATTATATATGATAGAGATGATTTCACTAATACCACAAATAAAACAGAGGAATTTTCTGCACCAAAAACTTCCATTCCAATGTTTATCAATTCCTAAATCAAAGGGTCACATTATAAACGTAACATGGTTAATGAAACATTAATTTTTCGACTCAAAGCATATGTCCCTTTATTTTCTTTTCATAGATGGTAATGAATCATACAATACAAATCATTGATTAATTTAAACCATCTCTTCTTTCTAATGTTCAATTATTCTTGAGTGAATATACACTTCGAAATTTTGTGATCAGTATATATTTCACAGTTAACAACATAAAATTGATGCCTCTATATTTTTAAATAAAAAACAATAGCAGATAATTCCAAATCATGTGTAGGGTAACATAACTCAAGAGTTTTCAACTGACGTGAAGCATACGAAATAACATGATCATTCTACATTTGGACACAACCAATTCCTTTCAACAAAGCATCACTGTAGATATAAAACTCACCATTTTAGGAAGGTAGTGCCAAAACTGGAGCATTCACCAATCTTCTTTTCAATTCATAAAAACAATCATCACATTCTTTTGTCCAAATAAATTTAACACCTTCTCAAGTTAACGTAGTCAATGGGCTAGATAATTGTGAAATATTTTTAACAGACCTTAGGTAATATCCTTCCAATCCAAGAAAACTACGAATATCTTTTATATTTGTGGGTCTTGGCTATTCTTCAAAAAATGTTTTTTGCAGGATCAATATTTATGCCATCTTTCGATACAATTTGACCAAGGGATACAATTGTTTGCAACCAAAACTCACACTTTCTGAATTTCCCATACGGTTTTTTTTCTTTTAAGGTTTGAAATACAAACCTTAGTTGTCATTGATGCTCCAATTTGCTTTTAGAAAACAAACAAACATCATCAATTGATACAAACACAAACATATCCATGCACGCATGGAAGATTCTATTCCTAAGATCCCTGAATACAACAAGTGAATTAGGTAACCCAAACAGAATAACAACAAATTCATAATGTTCATATGTAGTATGAAACATGGTCTTCACAATGTCTGATTCTTTTACATTCATCACATTGTACCACAACCTCAAGTCAACCTTTGAAAAATACTATGTTCCTTGGAGCTGATCAAAAAAATCATCAATATAAGGCAAAGGATATTATTTATTTACAGTGATGTTATAAAAGGCACTATAATCAATGCAAATTCTCATTGAACCATCTTTATTTTTAAAAAACAAGACAGGAGCACCCCATGGTGATGTCCTAGGTTGAATGAAACATTTATTTAATAAATCTTGAAATTTATTCTTCAACTCTAAAAGTTCAATTGGATAAATTTGATAAGGAGGTTTTGAAATTGGATTAGCATTTAGAACAAAGTCTAGAGTAAATTAAACTTCCCGATATGGCATTATAACAGGAAACTCATCAGTAAAAACATCATGATACTCATTTACCACTAGAACATCATTAATCTGAACAGTTCCTTTATTTTTAGAAATATGTGAAAGGTAACATTCATTTCCATCTTTTATTAGTTCCTCATCCTCCGGATATGTTATCAAAATTAATGGTTCGTTCTTGTACACAAACAGATATTATTTCTGAAAAGAAACGTATTTCGATCTATAGTCAATATTAGCATGGTAAACAATGAGCCAATCCATACCCAGAATAACATCTAACTCTAATAGAGTTAAAACAACAATTTTTTATAGTAGATTCATTCCATAGATAAGGATAGGAAGATTCTTATAAATTATTTTTTCATCAACATTTCCCCCATGTGTTTTTACCACAAGTCCAGGATTCATTTCTTGAGATGGAATTCCAAATTTTTTAGAAAATTTCTCCGAAATGAAAGAATGTTTTGACCCTGAATCTAGAAACACATTGGCATAATCTGAGAAAACTAACAAAGTACCTGATACCACTTCATTTGATTTCCCAACATCTGCTGAAGTAGTTGCAAAGGATTTCACCACATCTTTTTGCTTGTAGTCTCACTGCTCCCCATCATTCAAGTTCATTGTCGAACACTCATTTTCATAATGACCCATTTCATTGCACATTAAACATGTCACTAACTGTAAATCCGAATTTGTCTTACCCTGATCCTTTTCAGTGGAATCACGAGCCTTATGTCCATTTTTTTCACAATGGAAGCACTTTCCAGAATTTAAAAGACATTCCCCAATGTGCTTTTTACCGCAATTATCAGAAACTGTAAACTTAGTTTTATTACCATCAAACCTTTTAGAAGGATTCTTCCCTTTCACTTGCCACCTTGATCTCTTCTTATATTGTTTTTCAAAGAACACCTGATCATCGGAAAACTCCATTTCCACCTTCTCATCACATCGAACAATATTTTCATAACTTTTGAACTCACGTGAAGCTAACGATCTTTGATACTTTGGATTCAATCCTGAGTAAAAATGATTGATTTTATTATCAAGGTCTCAGATAAAATTTGGAGCATACCTTGCCAATCGAGTGAACTTTGCTTCATAAGAAGCCAACGAATCATCCTCGTGCCTCGGTTCAAAGAACAATTTTTCCATCCTAAGTCGAACAGCCTTAGGAAAATATTTCTGCAGAAACATACCATTGAATTCATCCCAATCAAGAGCATAAATCTCATCACTATCCCAAATATTTTTAACCATCGAGCACCACTGATCAGCTTCACCTCCAAAACGGCAAACAAAAAGACTAACCTTATGGTTTTCTAAGCACCCCTTGACATCGAAAATCTTTTATAGTGCTTTAACCCACCCTTCATCTAACATAGGGTCAGATGATTCTCTGATTGATGGGGTAATTGCCTCATTAAATTCTCCACTACTGACATGTTCCTATGTGGTTGATTTGGTATATCTCATCAATGGATACCACCGCAATTGATAGCCTGATTCCACTGTTCCATTACTTCCACAAACAGTTCAGTTCCAATCCTGACCATCTCTGGTTGCTGATTTGGTAGGTTGTTTTTCTTCTTGATGTCGTCCTAGATAGCTGCCCTATTTCCTCTGTGAAGACCCATTCTGAAAAAACACATCTTAGACGAAGAAAAATGGTAATCTTCAATTGCTATATCATTTTAATTTTACAATAATGTAAAAAAATGTTTATGGATATTCATTTATCAAAATTATAACTCCTGAAGTTATCTAAACCAACCTTTGATACAAGCTATAAGGCCCCAACCTTAAATATTACTTAATCTTCTATAAAATAAATAATTCACATTGAGGATCTATTTAGGATTACAGTTTTATAGAATTATATCATAATTCATACATAACATTCCACAGATAAACAAAGTGATTACAACAAAGACAGTATAAATTTTTTCCATCAAATGAAACTCATTTCAAATAAAACATGGTTTCTTTCTTGACACATCCTTGAAAATCACATTATATTATGTACATTTACCTTTAACTATAAAAAACATTTAAAAAACATGGGATTAGCACCAAAATATCTATAAGGGATATAAAATATAGAACGAAAACATTAGTCCATTAATACATACAAATCAATGAAATCATACTTTACTCGTAAATCATAAACTCTTTAACATACCACATAAAATCATAAGATTTATGATTAACTCATAGAAATAATAAATCATAAAGGTAACTTGAGGAATTAATAACATTATTACATATGGAGTAACCATAATGGTTATTTTTGGAATACCCATCACAGTATATTCCCAAAATCTGTTTGTAGAATCCTTAGTGTTCAACTCCTTCATGTTACACGATGAATTAAAGAGCTACCTCGGGGTCACCCACCCTTAGTTTATCATGGAACCACCCGAATTCATAAACAATTCCCAAGAATTATAACATAATAATAACACATAAAACATACATAAAGGAAATATAACATTTCCACATTGCAATAATAAAATATGATTACAACATATCAAAGCATTATCAATACCATTTTCAATACCAAAATATATGAAAAGGGTATATGGAATTTATTTTTCTTTCAAAAAAATTACTGTTTAGAGAGGAAGCCAAATATCTAATAATGGTTGCAGTAGTAGAGATGTCATTGTCTCCACATACATTAAAAACATTCTTTTGTCATTTAGTAAAACCCTTCATAGAAAAATACTCTTTTTGAAAATATCTTTTATAAATTCTTTTATATCCATATATTAAATATTTTAAAAATATCACGAAAAAGAAGATTTGATAATTAAATTTTTAAACGTTCAAGGTGTCTCACACCACATTGAACATTTAAACTATAATCGTCATGAATTTAATAAAATATGAATATAAAATGTAATAGTGTTTTTATATACACCTTTTAAAAGAATGAAAGTTAATATTATCAAGAAATGACTCAATGAATGAATATTGAGATGAAGTCCCTTACCTCTAGTCCGACTTGTCCCGTTTGTTCTTTTATGTCATGAATAATAAACTTATGTTAGTTTATATTTGTTTATGAACCTTATTCATGTTATTTATTCATTTTATATCACTTATTAAAATATTATAACACTTTTTTAATTATTTGGGTTTTTATCGGACGATTTGTCGATGTTCGGTTCATGACTCAAAAAGGAACTTGTTTTGATGAGAATTGTCCATTTGGTCATAGTTACATCATGTCCAGAATGGTATTCATGAATTAAATATCATATTTAAACATTATATATATATTTATAATAATCCATAACTTTTGGAGATAAGAAATGAAATGCACCGTTCATGGTGACGGTAAATCGTACGTACACATGAACTCTACTTTCATTTCTTTGACATTTAAAGGAATTTAAAACATAATAATACATAGATATATTATAATTACAGTATAATATATATGTTATATAGGTGTCATATGTTCATTAATTCAATCCTTTATACATTCCATGTATAGCATGAACAAGTCATATCACTTTGAGGGGGCGATAGTCCGCACTTCCTCAAATGAAATTATCATAGGTACATATCCTGAAAAGCACAAAGGTATGCTGTAAATATAAATTAAAAAGAATTGAGAAAACATAAATATCAGAAATATAATAGATAAATACTATGTCATCATAATTTCAACCGTGAGAGGTGGTAGAAAAAACTCAAACAATCATCGTTTCGTGAGGCAATAAGTCGCCGTCCACAGAAACAGTATGTTCAATATCCATTACAAGAAGGTATGTGTAAGTGTAGAAAAGTACTTTTCATAAAAAATCCTAGTATATATAGGATAATGGTGTTGTTATGTAATAAAAAATTAAAAATATCATGGGTAGTGAAGAAGGAAAATAAGAGAAATAAACTTGAGAGAGGGAGTTTCCTCAAATTCTGGTAACTCATTATTATTTGAGCCAAAAGGATTTCTTGATTTGTCTTCTACCCAATGTAATGACTCTAGGATGAGGGGAGATATTTTCAGAGATTATTTGAGCATATTTTGGATGAGAAAAGAGGCTTGATAAGTGTGATTAAGTGGGCAGAGGTGATGAGTTTTTATAAGAGGGAGGAGGGTCATTTTATGAAATCTTGAAATATTATTTTATTATTAAATCTTTTTCGCTTTTAAATGGTCCCAAATTAAATTATTTTGAAGATAAGATTATAATTGGGTGTACTAATTTCATAAAATAGGTTTTATACAAGTTTAAGTCATAGAATTCACCTTATCTTTTATTATTAACTCTTAGTTACAAACATTAACTCTTACCATGTCTTTTTTGTATTCTCATACCACATGGTTAAATTAGTAACTATAAAATGACAATAGAACCAAATGTGGATAATTAATGAAATAGTTATAATATATACCATTTGGATGATTCTTAGATTTTTAGGACTATTATATCATTTAATAAAATAATGTTTCTTTTAAAACTCATTTATGTCAATTTTGACACTATTTAGTATTTGATTTTTTT
This sequence comes from Viscum album, assembly GCA_963277665.1. Lineage (NCBI taxonomy): Eukaryota > Viridiplantae > Streptophyta > Magnoliopsida > Santalales > Viscaceae > Viscum > Viscum album. The sequence goes on from OY728135.1 coordinate 113,718,682, forward strand.
AAAGTAATAAAATGTTTAATACATCGAATAAAATGAATGAAAATAAATTTAATATGTCATAATTATACATAAAATTCTCTTATAGAATACAAAGTATCTAAATAAATTTATTTTATTATTTATAATTACATTTATTCAAATTCTCCATTAATAGGGTAAACACTGGATCATCATTGTGTCATAAATAAATTTATTTATTTAATGTCTAAAAATTATAAATATACTACCATGTTGTTGGAAATCATTTTATCTTTCCAATTAATATTTATAATCTAATAAATCATTTACATAGACCAAATTAAAATTGTTTTACTACAGAAATTCACATTTTTGTTATATTTCCATTTTCCTAAAAATAATATTTTAAATGGTCACTTTCACACCGAAGTGGCTCCATGGGGTCCAAAATTCGACCCCAGGATGCCCAAGGTCGTCCTGGACTCATCCTATAGGGTTAGGAAATGTTTTAGGGTAGTTTTACATTATTTTAATTTTTTTTACCCTTATTTACCTGATTTTCTATTTAATCACGGTAAATAAAAAATATTTACTGAGGCTACTATTCATAATGTCCAAAAACAAAAGAGCCTTATTTAAATAATTTTTACCCTATGATTCCTAATAAGGAATCCATTTTACCAAATTCAAATCACATAAATTGCAAAAATTAATTTAAAATTAATATCTATTTTTAAAACCACAAAACACGTTTTTAAGGAATAAAAACTATCGAAATATGGACTTGTTTTTATATCCATTGTAAATGTAAAATTACTTATAATGACCAAAATTGTAGTAAATGATAAAAACATAATTCAATTACACTTTAAAACAAATTAAACGGACAATCTCACTATCTAAATGAATTAGATGAAAATGTAGGTTTGACTTAAAATACAGTATATTTCACAATTCATTAACATATGAATTTTATCAGAAAAATACCAATATTTCAACCAAATTTAATTTTGATCCCTACTTATAAATAATAATTATATTTTGACATATAGAACTTATCAAATTTTTAAAAATTAGATTTTAAAGGTGTTCTTCATCAAACGATGGTAAAACATCCTTTTAAAAATATTTGTGTATTTTATGTTTAAAATTTGTTTTATCATTACTTCAAGCCTCTAAAACACTATCTTATTCATACATAGATATAGGTATGAAAATTTAATATTATTTAATTAACTGGGATGTTACAGTTATAATCAAGAATTTTCAATGAATTGTCCAATCCTAGTGAATCCATTGTCTAAGGAGATAGACAATGGTGATAAAAATTCTAAAAAACATTTTTTACAAGATAATCAAGGCAAAACAGGAATTGTTGTGGAACAAAAAACTGGGATCTTCTTCCAAACATGATTTCAAATGATGATCCTCCTATTTAATTTTCATCTGTTTACTTATTCTGAAACAATTAGAGCTCTTCAAATCTTTACTAATAAGCATAAACAAAATATTTGTAGTATTTATGAACCAAAGAATACCTTTTTAGGTAAGATTTACTCTCTTGATAATTTTGTTTACCAACTAATTTGAACAATTTTATCCAAAAATTATACTAAATTCTAGGTTTTTTACTCACCATGGGCTAGAGGGAAATTCTTCTCTCACCCCCTATGAGCAGTTGGTTAATTTAAAATTTTAATATATAGTATTTCAAAAACATTTTCACCTCATTTATGTCTACAATGGATATCAAGATAGTAGAGGTTTTTTGAAGATCATTTTGAATAGTAGTAACATTACGAACTTCTCATGGAATATCAAGAGAGATTATAATGTTATATTAAACATTGATGAGTGTCTTTTTATGAGTAAATATACTAATTCTACAAGAAAACTTAAATATTGTATTGAGGGTAGTGATTATTATGAAATAAACATTGTTGGATCAAAATATACTTGGTATAGAAGGAAAATCACCTCAGTTTTTTCAAGTCAATTGGATAAAACTTTTATCAATGTTGTAATCCTCAATGCTTGGTCCCATATCTACTACTCAACCCTTTCAAAAATAAATCATTGACCACCATCCCATTTTGAAAATCATATTTATAAAGGGTATAATCCACCATTCCCTAATAGTTTTTATAATTCTTGGACTACTGATCATGATTATAGACCTTTGATTTATGAGACGTAGAGATCCTGGAACTTCAATGAATATGAACTTGCATGTTCTTAAAATCAAAAAATTCTCATGAAAAAACTAGAAATGTAGTGTAAAATTGCTTCTATCGCATCGATGAATATATCTCCTATCATGACTAATTGATTCATTCTATCCAAGAGAGGAACAATGGTAACGATTTTTCTATTAGTCTTGAATAAGAAAATAATTCCACACATCACCTGAATGTCTTATTTAATCACAAGGAATGTATAAATAATAATATTTCAAAATAAAATGGATATATTATGGTGATATGAACACCTAGTTCATCAACTCTCTTCAAATGATATGTAAAATTAATAATCCTTTTGAAATTTTCAATGATAATGAGAAATTGTTTAGAAAGTAGGAATACCGGGAAGTGCATGTTGTATCCTACTACATTAGTCATTCTGATACCCCTACTACCCCTAATGAATCATTGTGAGATATCATTATAAAACTATTTACTCATGAGGTTAACTAAATTATTTCTTCCACTCCACTTTCCTATGAAATCAAAGAGGATATTTTTAGCATAAACACTGGGATAACTACATGTACAAATGGTTTTATGAACACTTTCATTCATACATTCATGGTTATTATACACACTGATGTATGAATACTGGTTAATAATTTTTTCAAAGGTGTTCTGCTTAAATAAAGAATCAATGGTCATTTCCTGGCCCTCATACCTAAAGTTTATAATGATAATGAGATGCATATCTTCAAGACAATTCCTCCTATTGACACAACTTACAAAACTATTTGAAAAATTCTAGCCAATGGGTCTATTGAGATGGAAATTAGGATTATGTATTAAAATTCATTATTCATTATAAATGGTTGAACTTTACATTATTATCTTATCACAAATTCTAAAATTGTTAACGTTCTCCGGAATCTAACTTGAGGAGGAAACTTTTCTATCAACATAGACATCAAGAAACATTGAACATATTTGAATGAGGCAACATATATGTTTTATTGAATAGGTCTGGATTCAAGTGAATCTTTTTTTATTTGGGTCAAAACCCTACTGACAAAATCCCACATTTTTGTTGTGATTAATAACCCTTCGGATGGATATTTCTCTTATTCAAGAGATGTCAGACAAGGTGATCCCATTCCAACCATTCCATTCTCCATTCCTAATGATTACTTGAGAAAACAACTACTTAGAATGGTCTCTGAAATCCTAATCTCATCCATCAGAGCAATAAGAGGTAATTCATCTCATCCTCATCTCTTATATTACGATGAATTCATTCATTTTTATTCAATGGTACAAAAGAATCATCATGAACATAAACATGCTCTGCTCTAATATGAAAAAGATAATGGAAATAAATCATTTGTACCATATCTTCTATTTAAAATAGTAAAAAATACATCTACCTAGGATGGTGAACATCATAACTAATCTAGGTATTTGAGAAGGCACCACCCCCTTCATTTAACTTTGTGTCCATATATTTTGGGGAAAACCTTAGTTTTTTCATCTCTCTTAGATTTTGAGCCATATTACGAACTATATTTCCTCATGGAAATGAAAAATTTTGTCAATGTAATGCTACATTATTCTTTTAAAATCTGTATCTGTGTAAAACATTGTTTACTCTATTATAGATTACAAATGGTCTGCCTCTATCATAAAAATTATAAGTGCCTCTAATATAAGTTTTATTTGAAGTGGATGCATACTCCAAAAAAGGATTTCTATCGTCTCATAGAAAAACAATTTTCAACCAATTGAATATGGTAGGGGTTTGGGAAAACAAATCTCACCAAATTCAATCATACATTAAAAACGTGTTTCATTTGGAGACTTATAAATGGGAAATATGAAGGTCTGTAATTTCAATAATAAAGAATTGGTGGTAATCTCAAGGGTAGTAATGTCAACTATATAGAATCCTCCACATGACCTACCATTAAAAAATATATTTTTTTCTATCATGAGTTATTCTCATTGTATTTGAAGCACTAATTACTATCTCAATTTCATGATATATTATTAGAATGGATTCCCTATACACAACAACCTTACCTCACACAACAAGTCATTGGACATCAACACCTCAATCAAGGAGAAAATGGAGATACCTATTAACACCTTTCTTGCTAATATCAACGTGATTATTTGAAAATATTGTTCCATGGATGGGGATGGTATTCTTATATGTGATAATGCAATAAAAATTATGTTATCCTAAAAAAATTTCTATCTGAAAGAAAATATAGAACACATCAAGAGTTAGGAATTTTTTTACACAAACCTAGGACTCTTACTTCAAATTTTACTCATTCATGGATAATGATTCAGTATAAATTACCCATTGATGATTTTTATAAACTTTTTGAATAGAAATATTAGCAATGTTTGTTCATTGAAACCATCATATGGATGACATCATTCCTCACTTTTGATGTGGTGTCACATCTTCTTCTCTAGGGTATGTAGTGGCTAAACTATTTTATGTCTAATATTCACACAACATTGTTATAAGTGACTGATTGGCGGCATGTTGAAAAATGAAAATCTAAAAGCAACTAGAAAATCTACTACATGTAGATGGTACATCAAGAGGAAATCCAGGTCCTACTAGTTATGGTGTTATCATCAGAGACCAAATTGGAAATACATGGGGATATATTAATCGAACTTGTTGTATCACTTCATCCCTATATAAATAAATTTTATGGATGATCAATGTGGTTGATGAATATAAAAAAAGGATAGTAAAACCACTCTCTACAATGTGGTTTAACCACAGTGGTGTAGGTGGTCCGAGATGGAATAATTCACTTATCATGGTAGCTTGCTGGTAGGTGGATGAATTTATTGGATTCTCTATAATCTAAGAATTACATTACTACACAAGTATGTGGTGAAAAAATATTCTGGATGATCAAATGGAAAAAATGGGGTGAAGGCCAATGAGATGGCAAGGAACAATAACATCATTGATGAAATTCATTATTTTTGGCATAATGATTATTGTATAAAAGTCCCACTTTAGAATCCTATAATTTTATGTTCATTTAATAAAAGGGAGTGTTGCTATCGGGAAATTCCCAATTCAAAAAATAAAAAATACACATGTATAGTTGTTCCCCTTATCATTATATATTAAATCTCAGTTTTGCAGTAGTTCCATCAAATTTTTTGATTTGTGGGTTCCAATCGGTTGTATAAATATTATCACGAATACATTATATTAATCTCTAGACATAATATATATCGTTGGATGATGAATAATGATATTTCTCTAAAATGCCATCATAGCGAATGATTTGAATAGTAATTGAAATATGGGAACAACCTAACTTTTGGTGAACTGAAAATAATAGTGAACAAAAATTAGATTATTTTAACTTCTGAATAAAATATCTAATGATGCAATACTACTATTATTATTAAGAAATGCAAGGATGAAGGCACCATATATGGACTCATCTTCTAGAAGATCTATGAATATGAATATAAAATAATTCATCCCATTAACTAGAAATTCCTTTATTATAGAAGATTAAATTCTTGATACTGTGTTACATAAAAAAGTGAAACTATAAAATCTACGAGTAAAATCTTCAAGTGTAATGCAAAGAATCAGAACCAATTTTTAATCAATAAAGATAAAAAATCGGTCAATATTTTTTAAAAATCCAAAACTCTAAAGAAATATTTTTTAATAATGATATGTGTTTGATTTTGAACATATATAATATTTTAGAATTAGAGTAAATTTAAAATTTGATGATATATATATCATATTACTCTTATAATAGGTGGTATACTTAATTTTTTATATAAATAGAATTATTCTGTAATCACAATATATGATTAAATAGAGTAATGATGAATAAAAAATAAGTAATAGTAAGTAAATAAATAATATTAATTTATACATCATTATGTTTTTCTATAAGATGTTCCACCATCAGTATAAAATCCTTCATTATTTAAAACATTAATTGAAGAATTAATAATATGTAAAAATTTCATATAAAAATGTTTGTAATAATCAATAATAATAAATGTAAAGAGATTTTAATGAAACTAGAAAAAAATGTACCAAACATAAACTATAATAAAAATATTGACACATAATGATTCACAATAGTAATCACTGTACAATATTCTATATAATGTAAAATTCATCATGTGAAATCATTATAAAATTAAATTTAATATGACTTTGATTATTGAGTTTAATTCTAAAATCCAATAAATTTGAAATTACATATTAAATTTCAAGAAACGTTCCCTTAAAAAATTATTATCTAACAAATATTTTTCATGGAAATCCACTCCCTTGTAGAATCTATAGTACTAAAATAAACAACAGGTTATGAAATATCAATCATGATTGAATAATATAACATCATTACAACCCTAAATCATTATTAATTAATTATTAAATGAGATTTATATTAAATCCAATTTATAAATGAAGTTTGGTAAAAATAACAAAAATATATTGGTTTTATGATAATAGGTTTTTTAGCTTCATTGTTTTATAGATCATCTTCCAACTTCATGATAGTTAATTACATATTCTGAATAATCCAAATTGTTTTTGTATTATTTCCATAACATATTTTACCCATTTTCTGTATGTTATCATTCGATTTCAATAGTATAATTTAGTGAAAATATGAGATTGAACGATGGATGATTAATTTAGATATATAATAATACAAAAAATAAAATAATATATTATTTTGAGGAAATTTATCCAAACTATTATGGTAAATCAATTCTTTTCAAACATTATTGGGATCAGGATTCAATTGATAACCTATATTATGAGTTCAAAATAAACTATCACAACATATTCATTAAAACCCAGAATAATTAGGGGCATCTAAAAATATTTTTTTAATTAAATAGCCTTATTAAACCTGTAAGTTCATTATAATTGATCTCCCATAACATAAGAATCATTTTCTTCACAACTTATTGATGGAGATATGTATCAAGACATCAAACACAACCTAATAAGATTGTTTTCATCATAAAATAAAAATAAAATATCAATGTACCCTCACTAAGAATCTAACAAGGTGTATCTATATATTTGACTTCATTGATTTAGAAATAAATCGTTTTTAATAATCAGTCCAACAAAACATGGAAATATAGAATAAGAAATAAAATTCTCAATGAGATATAAAACATAATAATTTATTTTCTACAAAATTTAAATTGAGAGAGATACTAAATTAAAAATATAGTTAGTCAAATTTTATGATACAATGGTATCTTAGAAAAATAATCATAATAAACCCTAAAATCACCTATATGTGACCTGAGGTCATCCACCGCATCATACATGTCTATTAGTAGGTAATATGAATAATATTTAATACTAGAACATAACCTAATCACCTATGTAAAAATATTCCACGTACACAGTCTGTGGTGGATGTAGGGTGTGAGGTAAATGTTTCAATTGAGATGTTACCTAATAGTTTCTCCAAATCCATTTATTATAATTTTCATAAATATTAACATGTTTTTTTTGAAAAAAATTATTTTCCTAAGAAGGATAGATATCAAAAAGCAACATAAATTTATAACTTGAGGAGAGAATTACTCATTTTTATATTAATCAAAATAGGTATGTCCTATTTTATATAAAAACAAAAAATTATTTAATCTCGAATTAAATATATATGAAAACTAAACAATGTTATTTTCATTTTCTAAACACATTTTATATAAACCTATTTAATGAAATCAAGTTAAAATTAGACTTAAACAAAAAAACTGGAACTATAAAATTAATAGCATAGACATAAATCTAATTAACCATGGTATATGTTCTAAATTAGTTATAAATATGTTAGTGATGAATCATGAGAAAATAAAATTTTCACATTAAATTATAATAAAATGATATAAATTAATATATTAATATAATATATTAGAATCCTTGGTAACTCGCTATATCCAATGTGAAATGATCCTTGACATACTTTGGTGAGACCAATAGACGAAGAATGTTATTATCCAAGAAAATTTCCACTAGACATACTCTCAACTACTCACATTAGGGGCACACCCAATGATATTAAATGATGTTGAATTTGAAATACTATAAAATTATTTAATTGAAGCTAGTGTAGCATGAATATTGGCCACCCATATCACTACCCATGGTTCCCCAGAAATTAACCATATAGAGGTTTGGAAAAATAAAAGTCATAACATAATAGAATTTATCAATAATACAACATAGATTATACTCTCCCATTTTACCATGGAAATCCAGTCATGAAAAAACTAATTTTCCATCAAGTATACTAATCAGCTGTTTCTATATATTTCATAGATCACATAATTCACAACATAAAATGACTTAATTGAAGTCTGTAAATCATATCATGGTATCATTTTATCAAATATTTAATAGTAATTAATAGAAATTTAAAATTATATGTTCTAAATAATCCACTTGAAAATTAGGAATAAATCAAGAAATATAATAAAACATCACCAAAATAAATCTAAATTCAATCAAATATGAAAGTAATTCTTAAAAACTCAAATAACTCATATAATTAACAAATAATACTAAACACAGCAAAACACATAAACAATATAAAACATGAATTCCCTCACATAGAAATTTATTGAATTTAAAACAAACCCATTGATGTTCAAATTATTCTGAAATTAGCTTCATTAGAATTTAGAAAAATACATCATATAAAAAATAGTTGTTTTTTAAAATTTAGAAATATAATTTCCTATAAATCACATTATGTTTTGTATATAATGTTTTTAAATAATCATACAAAACATTAAATAGATTCACTTATAGGTATAAAATTTAAGGAAATAATTTTATGAAACCCAATAATCACATGACAGGAAAAATAAATGTGCTTTCAAAAAACCACAATATTAATATTTTTGAACCCTTCCTCTTTTAATAGATAATGATAATCATATATATTAATGGTGTTAAATGTTTAATCATCCTAAAAGTTCTTTATTACAAAATAATTATTCCTATATTAATTCATTAAGGATATTTTTATAATAAAAAAATTCTAAAACACAATTTCAGAATTATATTAAAAACACAATTCAAAATAATATTGATAAAAGGTTTAGAGCCTATAGGTTTTTGATGTGTAAACATATTATTTAACATTATATTTTTCACATCATTAATAAACTATTCCATATGAGCATTCTATCTAATAATCTTATAATATCTAATTACAGGTGGAATAATAAAAACAAGGAGCGAGTTGAAACTATTTTTAATGGAAAACAAATCAATAATTAAAGAAGGATAAATCATAAGCCTGACATAAAAAATGGACATGAAAGAAATAATTTATTCAAATGAATACAGATTCATAAGAATTTTACAATAAATGTGATGGAAGGGAATATATCCTTAGGCCATAAAATATTATACATGGTTTGGGGATTTAGGTCATAAGATAATAATCATTTTTTTATAGGAAAAATGTATGATTATGGAATATAAAAGGTATATAAACAATATCATTTGTCATGGTTAAAATCCATGACCATCATATAATAGTTGATTAGGAATCATAACATATTTACCATAGTGGACCATAAAATACTATATATTTATCATTATAGACCAGGCTTACATTATTTTTCCCAAAGTGGATCAAGCATCAAAAAATATTACCCATTATTATCGCACAAGACATAATGACTCACCCAATTATTTAGAGGTCCATATATTTCCCACTAATCACATAATTATATGAAATAAAAAAATTAGCACATGAATTTTGTCATCCATCTTATCATGACTATTATATGGAATGAGAATGGGTTCCCTATAATTTTTAATCAGTATCGCATTACATGGATTCAAATTTATATTTACTAATTACCGAATATCGTTTTATCAAATGAAGAATTTTGAAAATTGATATTGAGAGTGTTCATGAATTTCAATCATTATGAGGTATTATATTTTCAGTTATAGAGATAATTTTAGATAATTCCTAAAAAGAGTTTTCAATGATCCTTTTTGTGCTTCTCAAAAAAAATATTATTTTACAAGTCTCTTTTAAAATTACTCTTCAAAATATAGAAATTTATTTTATAATATATTCTATAGATTCTTATATAAGGAAAATGTAAGAAAATTATGTTATTATAAACAATATTTATTAGAAGATATCCCATGGGGTCCAGCTCAGTAGAAGCAGCCCTACGAGGTCTTGGTGAGATCTGAGGTTCGAGTATCACTGAGTACTTCCTTGTCAGTTTAGTGTAGGATTCTACGTTGTATTTCCCTCCTCACCATTCAACTATTGTAACAAATATTTAGTGGAAGATAATAGATATAAAAATATAAATAGATTCCATTTGAAAATTTTAAAATATCCTTATTAAAACCCATAGGTGTAAAATATTAATACTGATTCAATTTGGAAAGTGATGAAGATAATTATAATTTTCAAAAAATATTATACATATTTTTCATTTGAAATAAAATGAAATGTATTTTTAGATTAATTAATAATAACATGGAGGATAATTAGTTGTAGTTCAATATAAAATAATTTCATTATAAAATTTCGTTTTTATAAAGAATGAAATAGATAAATAGATAATATCTTCATAAGAAATTTAAATTTAGTAGAGTAAAGTAAATAATACAATATAAAATAAAAATACGGATGTATCAATGAATTTTAGATTAACACAAAAATGGAAAAAATATTGCTTGAGGAAATTGAAATTTAGTAAACAAAAAAATTACATTGGATTATTGTTTATTAGATGTCCTTGAAACTTCTATAATATTAATATACCAATCATCATAAATTAGTTTAACAATAAAATTAATAACTATAATATTTTATATTATTAAATTAATTTTATCCATTCAAATTCTTAGTTAGATATTGTATTTTATCAATGAGTGTCATTAGTTTTTATTATTTTTTACTCATTCCAATATGAAGTTATTGATTTTTATTTATTGGTATTTAATCCATCATTAATGGACTATTAAAAGGAAAAAAATGTAAATACCTTAATTATTTATAATGTTTAAAATTAAATCATTCATATCTTTTAGATTACATTCATTTCTATTAAATCAATGATGAGATACATAAAATGTTATAAATAATAACAAGGTCATACATTTATAAAATGTAAAATATTAACAAAATAAATAATGTATTTTTCTTATATCAAACTAATTCCACATATATTTTTTAAGTGTATATATTCCTAAAAATATCCATGTTATTAAGTGATGATAAATGAAATATATCATTTAGGAAATCTATAGAATAGACATAATAAGGTCAAAAGTTTACATTTCTATTAGATGGGAGGATGATTTTTAATAGTAATTTAATATATATATAATAAATAATAAATACACTAATGATACTAATTTAACATTTTTATTATGGATAAAATAGTTTTTATAGATTTAGGTACTGTATAAATGATGTAGAATTAAAAATGAGTCATTATTAGTTCATCAAATCCTCCTTGGGGTAGCACCTATATTAAATGAAACATTCCTTAAATGTTTGTTATATTAATTTGATTATAAAATCTAGAATATTTAAACTACATTTAGTCCATAATTTTTGTAGATGTATCTATTCTTAGTGTCTCAATGCATGTGGAGGTAAGGGGTTGTGTGGTGATCCTTTGATAAGTGGAAACAAGGGGAAAGCCCTATGAATGTTAATTAATTGAGGTGTAAAGATGGAATCACTTGAGTGATTGGAGAGTTAACAAGAAAAATGTTAGTGGAACCATTGGAATTATGGTTGTCATGTATTTTTTTTTCTTGATGGTTTCTTTCATTTTACATTAATATCATTTGAGATAATTTTTTTTACTCATCTAACCCCCTTTTTACATATCTATATTTTTTCCATTGTAGATATTTTTTTAAAATATAAGATATACCCTCCTAAATAATTTTATCATGTTTTTTTTGAATTGTAAGTTAATTTAATATTCTTTTATTTCTCAATAATTGATAAATTTCTTCTATATTAAAACATATAATATAATTAACTTCTTTTTAATAAAAAATATTTGTTTTCTAATTTTAACTATTCTTATTGTCATTTCTTATCAGTTTTTATTTAAATGAGATTTTGGTTATTTATTTATATCGACCTAAATTACATAATGTTGCTTATTTTAAGGAGATCAATTTACGTTTTTATATAATAATAAATGAAATAATAAAAAATATTCTTTAAATAACCATTTTCTTATTATCAAGGTAATTAATATATTTATTGATAATGTATTTTTGTGCTTAAAAAAGATATTATCATTATTATCTAATTTGAATGTGTTTATTTGAGATATGAAATCCTATTTAGTTGATACATGTTATAAAAATTAGAAAGTAGAATTTGAATATATCAACATATTTTTTGTTATGTTTTTCATTTGTAATAGGGTTAATAAAATTTATTTAATGTGAAATAAGTAAAAAATAAATGATTTTATATTCAACAACCTTTAAAATAATTATTTCATCAGAAATATTTTTAATCAATTGATATTATTTCTATGTATTTTTTTTCTTATTCACATACTCATTTTCAAAGGTAAAATTATCAATATTATGATTTCACCATTAAAATTTGAAAAATTTGGTTGTATTATTTCACAAAAACTTATCACATGAGTCATTGATCCCAATAGTTTGTTCTGAATAATATTTATCAGTTATTAATTGCAGATATTTTTTATTCAATACATGTGATGTATTTTATATATACTTCACCAAAATTGATATATGAAACACATCATAATCCTAGGAGAGATTTAATTGAAATCTTTCAAATATTCTACTTTTCATTCGCGAATGAGGATCTTATAGGTCTTAAGGAATATATTGTTTTACTTCCACTACTTTTAAAAAAACATAATTAATTTACTATTAGATATTTAAAGAAAATTTTAATCACCAACATTCTATTATATATCTCATTAATGGTTTTTAGAAAAACTATTTTGTGAAAGTTATACATCAAACACATATAATTCAATAGTATGATCATTCTCTCACATCACTTTGAAAATTCTAAATTTTAATATCTTTCTCAATCATTCATTTTTAGAGTATAATTTGGGCATTCATCACATCCCATAAAAATCCCTATATTGGTATACATTAATACAAGAGTGGGAAGTGTAATTATATAATAACTTCTATAAAAGAGAATGTTTATCCCATCATCATTGAATATCCAATGAGTAGGATCATGACATATCCCTTATATTTGGAACCATCTATATAGATTAAATCATTATTTAAGTGTGATAACCAATATAGATTCTAAATTCTATATCAAATGCTTTATGATGGCATCTGAAAAAAAATTCACTATAGATTGAATATCAATAAAATACTATGGAGTGTTGTGCTCTAAGAATCCTTTACACTTAAAATTTATATTTCAGGGATAGTTGTTCTAGTTATACATCCACACCGATGGAAATAAGATGTGGAATCCGAGTAATGAAATCATATACAACCAAAATGGTTGGATGTAAATTTAATGTATGGTGTAGTCCTTTGAGGAAATCCATGTAGATATTATCCTATTCTCATTATAGTATAGGAAATACATGCATCACCCCTTATACATTTTCCCTTAAATGTTAATTTGTTGGGATACAATGTATCGAGATATGTACTCTATAGTATCCAAATTCTTGTTATCCCGCCAAAAATTCTCCATCGGATCTCAATACATCTATATTTAATCAAGATAGACCGAGATTAATGAGATATGTTAATCATTCAGAAATGTATTGTATATTTATTTTATTTTGGTTGAAAGTATATATTTCCAAAATCATATTATTCCATAACATCTTTGGTTTAACTCTTAGATATTTTATACATTTTTCTTCAATTTCGTATCATTTCTCTATTCCACATTAATCATCATGTGTATTGATGGATGGGTAGTCATTTTTAAAATATAAAAAATCTCATATATCTTATATATAAACGATCTAGTCTTTCCCATTATTTTTTTTATTTATTCTCTTTCATGATTAATAATAGATATAGTGGAATTATATTTTTTTGATTAGATGGCCATCCTAAAAGAGTTCCTCCACATGGTTTAATTAATTAGGTATTTTAAATAAATTATTATCCATAATCAAATATATTTTTTACATGTTAGAAAACTATTATTATAATATTTTCTTCATTTAATTGTGATTAGTATTTATATTACACTACTCAACATGGATATAATTCCACAAAATCATCAATATAATGACAACTTCGGGATTCCCCAGATCTTATGATGGATAATTTATTCATGTTCTGTAAATGTACATAATTAAAAGGAAATTAAATAATGATATTTCATAAGGTTTCATCACAAGAACCTATTCTAATCCTCACTATGTGATACAAATCTTTCTCCACAACATGGTAATAAATTATGAGGTGTGATGAAAACCTCTAATTATGTACCATGATGCTATTTTCCCATTCTTCTATCCTAAAAAAATCACTCACATCCACATAAATATTTTAATAGGATTTTAAAATCATGTATGATAAATAAAATATCATCATTTGTAGCTAGATATGTAGTAAAAAAAAATATCTACCATAGTTGTTCGTAAGGTACATTGTTCAATTAATCATAGTCATTCATGTATATAAGGATATAAACTTAGTTGTGATTACCAAACCCATTTAGGATCACTTTTATAGCCAATATTCACACATTCTAATCAGAAAACACAAATTCTTATTTTATATGGTCTTTATTAAAATCCAAAAATTATCTTTAAGGACCTTTGTAATTTTTTCATATATATGAGTATCTTCAATAAAAACTACAAAAGCATCTCCTAGGTAATATATAAAGACTCTTTTCATCAAATATATGAATATTGAAATGGAATTTCTATATATACACGGAATTAGTAAAAATTAATTGTGCCTATACCTCGTGAATTAATATATCATGGGTAAAAATTTCTATTAATCCATAACTGATAATATTAAATTCAATTAACCACCACTGGGAAACACTACACCCCTTTATGTAGATTAGATTTATCAACTTTGTAGTGTTTAAGATGCATGTTTTTATTCTACTTTTCTTATAATCATGATTTTAAATGAATATATACCTTTATCTATAATTATTTATGAAATATTTGAATCTTGGACACACTTAAAAAGATCATATGTGTATAAATTACTTTATCGTTATCTTACTATTTCTTCTTTAATTTATTTAATTCAATAAATGATAATATATAAGTAATTATTTGAATATATATAGATCTAGTAGAGTTCAATTAAAACTCAACATTATTATTTGGGGGGATTGTAACTAATTCATTTTAAAAACATCAATATATTGTTGTATGGTAAGAATTTATTCAGTGAAATATTTTTCCATAACCATTTTATAATAAACTACCACATTACTATGTATCCTGAAAAATGTTATGGTATTTTATTCCAAAGGTATCTCATGATCATTATTTCACTGATATTAAATGATTGGATGATTAGGTATAATAATTGAGATTTATTTATCACTAAAACTGATAAGATCATTATATAAGGTAGGAAAACTATGCCCAATATCAAATAAAATTATACTGAGGGAACAATGTCTACATCACCAGGAACATTAATCCTACACCCATTAATTAGAGAAGAGTTATATTCCTTTGATTTAATCATAATAAATCTATGTGTTTTTATCAATAATTTTACATCTACTATTTTAGATGACGAATAAATACTAATAGAAAAAATTTATATTATAACTGAATTCTATGAACAAAATTAAATTAAGGAATACAGAAACAATGAGTGGAGAATAAGTGTAACATTCAGTAAATAATTATCATGAACCACTTTGGTAGTAGTGATTCAATTGGATCTTCCATGTTTCCTTACTCATAGAGGTTAATGAGGTCTACAATCATAATTATCCCTAGTCTTGGGGAATGGATTTTATTAATTTTAGAACTCCATTCACTTGAAGAATTTATGTCCATGTAGTAAACTAGTTGTTACCATATTATAATCTATTTTATTGACAAACCAAATCATCCCCATTTTATAATAATGATCATGAAGGGAAAGAATTACACACAAGAAGCAACTTATAATCTATTTAATGACATTTCAGTGGTGATTCATCCAAGATTTTTCATATCATATCACCTAATTATTGTTCCTAGATGTAATGTTTCATTAGAGTTTCCATGAAACTCAATTTTAAATTTTTTATATCTAAATATAATGGAATAATTTGAGTCTAAAGTTTAAATTTCAAATTCATTTTTATAGTGAATAATTTTTTTCTATCTACTAGTGAATATTATGGTCAATTCCATTCAATGAATTTTTTAGGAAAATTATTATATAAATTAACTTGTAATAAATTTTGGTAAAAAACAAAGGCATACTTGAAAATTATCATGATATTTTAGTCATATGTAATAATAAAATTTTCCATCATTTTAACTCAAAGAACCCATTCTCAATTATTTAGTGAAGTGTAAGTGAAAATATTTGGTGACGAATTTATTATTGATCTACATCAATTATATATATTCAATTAAATAAATTTCATTCATATTTTTAATGATAGACCACTACCCATAAGCTTCAAAATCACGATAAACAATTCAAATTGTAAATTTTTTCATCATTTGAGAATAACATAAAATCATGATATATTTCATATCATTATGATCTATAACAAAATAATTTTTGGGAAGAAATCATAAGTTATAGAACATGTATAATTATTTATAAAATATTTTTTTAAATGATTCACCTTTAAGAATTAAGGAAATAATCATGGCTAATATTAATATTCATCCTATTATATTTTAGACATTATTTCATTATGATAATATACTTCAACCCCCATCCCATTTAGTTTCTCACTGGGGGAAATGGTCGCATTTCCCATCATTATAATTATTTACACGGTTCCTCCATGAATTAGTATAAATAAAACATAAATTGATTAAAATTTGTGATAAAAAACAACAGAAAGTTAATTATCATATAAAAATACATAAAAATTTATAGTCATGATATCTTACACTATGAAAAAATGTTAACATATTTTCCATTTAGTTTAACATGTATATCTTTCAGTTCAATATGGGGTTGTTTATGTTGGGTTCTATAATTCTACTTAACTTAATCCAAAAAATAATTTTGAATTTAAAAATTTATAATGGATTACAAAGATTATATGATCAGAAAAAGCATGTACATTTAAATTTTCAAACTATATTTAATGTTATATATACTTTTCATACATAATGTTTCGATAAATTTTATTCCAAACCAAGCATTTTCCAGATTTCTACACCTTACTGAATCTTTTTTTCATCCTATATATAAATGTTTTTATCGAAAGAGAGATCATATTAATTGGAATCCACAATCTCTATACTTTACAAAAATATTTGGATTTATTCTAATTCTAAACATTTCAAAAGGGGTTTCAACAAAGTTGGCAATATCAAATGCACCATAATAACTGTTCCATCCTCAGATACCATCTATAATACTAAAGATTCAGTGATATATTTGTTGTAAATTCTCATACTAGATTTCACAACCCTGGTAATCTATTGATTTGATTCATTGGTGTATGAAATCAGAATCATATTATTTCAGATTATTTCTTCTGAATCTATGAAAATAATATAATGATCAACATTTTTACTCAAATAACTATTTTTTGATATCATAAACCCCATGGAACAATAAAACTAATCACATATAGTCTGTTGTACGGTATCTATACAACTATCCATTATAAATAATGACAAGAAAATCGTGAAATATACATATGAAATAATAACCACTATAAAATAATTGTGCATTAGAGGGGGTTATTTAGAGGGGGTTATGCACAACCCCCTCTAAATTCATTTTTTTGTAACATTATAGGGGGTTTTTCACAACCCCCTCTAAATCCATTTTCTATAAAACTTAGAATGGGATTATGTACAACTCTTGCTAATCATTGAATTTTGAGGGGGGTTATAGAGCCCCTTAATTTCTTAAATTAGAGGAGGTTTTGAACCCCCTCTAAATTTTTAACAATATTTTTTTAATATCTAGTTAGATTTTAGAGGGGGTTCAAAACCCCCTCTAATATCATAAATTAGAGGGGGTTGATAACCCCTTTTATCGTCTTAAATTAGAAGGGGTTCAAAACCCCCCTCTAATTTCTTAAATTAGAGGGTGTTCAGAACCCCCTCTATTGTCTTTAAATTAGAGGGCTTTCAAAACCCTCTCTAATGTCATTAATATAGAGGGGGTTCAAAATCCCCTCTAAGGTATTTAATTTATAAGAGGTTCAAACCCCCTCTAATTTAAGAGGTTAAAGGGGTTGTGAACCAACACTGTTTAAAAAAAAACTTCAATAATATATATATATATATATATAATTAAAACACAATATATAAATGTATTTAAATATATTATATGAACATATTATATAAAATCTTTATATTATATTATTTAATTGTATTTATATGTATACATAAATATAATTATATAATATTATGTATGTTAATATGTATTTATTTGTATAAATTGTATTTTATATAATATTAATTGTTTATAATATAAAAGCATAAACATATTATATAAATATATACATAAATATAATTTATCTAAAAGGTATATCATACGAAAACCCAAGCTTATAGTTTTTTATAAATTATATAATAATAATAATAAATATTTTATTATATAATAGGTTTATGCCTTTATATAATAAATAATTAATATTACATGGAATATAATTTATACAAATAAGTTTATATTAATGTATTTTTATTGAAATACTAATATATATCTATATATATATATATATATCAATGTACATAATAATAAATATATGTTTTGAAATAAAATATATAAATATTTTTATAAATTGTATTCCATATTATATTAATTGTATATAATATAAAATTGTATTTCATATAATATTAAGTATAGTTTTCTATAAATTGTAATTCATATAATATTGATTATATATAATATACATATTAATTATATATAATATAATATTAATTACATATAATATAATATTAATTACATATAATATAATATTAATTACATATAATATAATATTAATTACATATAATATAATATTAATTACATATAATATTAATATTTGTATAAATTGTAGTTCATATAATAATAATATATTAATTTTGTATAATATTATATAGTTTATACAAATAAATATATATATTAATATAAATAATAATAAATATATGTATTGAAAGACCTTATATATATATATTAGGTAAATAATCATATATATATATATTATTTAAATATAGATATATATATTATTTAAATATATATATTTATATATATAATGTGTGTATTTAAGTATATAAATAATTTACTTAAATATATAATACAAATGTATTTAGCATAATATATATTTAATATAAATCATAAAATAAATGTATAGTATTTATAAAACCAATATATAATTATTATAGATTAAAATATAGATGTTAGATGAATAATAATAATTAATAATATTATAGTTATCACTCACTCACACACATATGAGTACAATATATACATATATACATCTGTAATATATTTAGGTGATATATAAATATAAATATATAATATATAATATATAATATATAATATAGAATATATATAATTGCATATACATTAAATATAGTAAATTATATATATATAATTATTATTTAAATGTATGAAAATATATTATGCTAATAATATTTATAAAATAAATAGTCAGACATATATAAATACAATGATGTGCACCATACATATCTAAATAATGATTACCTTAATGGTTGGTTGCTGATAGTGTTGCGACGGTCCTCTGGTGAGGTGAAGGTTCGAATCTCGACGGTAATATTTTACTCTTCAGGCGTGGGAATTATGGAGGTAGTAGGAGTAGTGGGAACTGGAGACAGGGAACTCGGGGAAGGAGACAGGGTAGAGACAGGAATTGGGGTAGGCGGAGCAGAGGTTGGGGACACAGGGAAGAAGATAAGAACCATAAATGCTGGGGTAGGAGACAGGGAAGAGACAGGAACATGGGGTAGGCGGAGTAGAGCCTGGGGACTCAGGGCAGAAGACAGGGCAGAGACAGGAACCAGGATAGGCGGAGCGGAGGCTGGGGACTCGGGGAACCCAGATGGAAAGGATAGGAATAGGAGGGAGGGAGTGAATCAGTATAGAAACAGGAATGGGAGGGAGGGAGCGAACCGGCGCGGGGGCTCAGGACAGGAACTGGGAGGCTAGGAGGAAGTGGGGTCGGTGCTGTTCATTAGAAAAAATTACAAAGCATTACAGGCATTTATAAAAACTGCAGCAAAAGTAATGCATTATTTAGGGGCGGTTCAAACCACCCCTAAATCCTTTCATATAGCGGTAGTTGTAGGCCTGTTAGAGTATTATGTTAACACTAGAGGGGGTTTAAACCCCCTCTAATGTAACTGCTACTAAAGTCTCCATGACATTAGCAGCGCCTACTCCAAACCGCCTCTAAAGATAGTAGGCGGCCACATTAGCGGCGGTTGTGAGGAACCACCACAAATGTCTTTAAAAGGGGTTATAACCCTTTCTAATGTCAAAAATACCCCCATTACTATACCCATTTTTTTTGTGAAAATAAAATAATTTTCACATTAATTGTTGACTAAAGAAAAAGATCTAAGAAAATAACAAATCTATTTTTTTAAATCATATACATCAAATAATGTATATTATAATTTTATTTGAATTAATGGTATATAATATTATAATTAAAATTCAAAATAAATTAGAAGAAGAGTAGATAAAATAAAAAATATATATTCTCTATAAGAAAATATTTTTTTGTATTTATTATGTTTTTAATTAATAAGATAAAAAATTTATATTTTAATATGATAATTTTAAAATATTTATTTCATTTTTCAATTTTTAATGTAAATAGTATCGTATGATTAAATTTTAATTTTTTTCCCAAAAGATGTCATTTAGGTGAATAAGGAAAAATAGTGTTTTTATAAATAAAATGGCTTTTATAAAATTATGATTATCAATTTGAGGATTTGAAATTTATTAATCCACTTTCCTATATAAAAATATAAATTTTATAAGTAACTCTATAATTTAAAAATTGAATATATTTTATAATCCCATATATTAAATTTTATAATTTATGTTATATTTTTCAAAATATTATATTTAATACACTATACCTTTTGTATTTTAAATTTATTTTTTTATTAATTTTAAAAAATTATTAGAAAATATGGATTCCAAATACAAAATCATTGGGTTTAAATTCTATATTATGAACCATTTTTTGGTCATAAATGATAAATTAATAATGTAAAAACTGGTTACCATGGTGAAAACCAAACATGTAAAAATGAGTTATATAAATGGTAAAGGGATAAACATGTTAAAAACATGTTTTAATTGAGTGATTTTGTTTTGGATACAACTTATATATATTATAATATCTACTCTTTCTAATTTTTTGAGCTATTTTCAATGCGATTTAGGTTCCATTAATAAAAATTGTTTGGGTATTTAATAAAATACCACTTCTTTCGCTTATAAAAGGGTCAGTATTCTTCTAAATTAACCTTACACAACCCCCCACCTAATTATTCACCCAATCAATGCCCTTCCCAACTCTATACACACTAATGAATCCTAAGGAGGTTCTTGTTTTCTCAAAATTCCATAACTCAAAGGAATAATTGCCTTCATAATTACCCTCATAGAGATGAAAATAATTATTCATATTTATTCCCCATATATTTCTCATAAAATAAATTTATTAAATCTAAAATTTATTTTCACTATATCGAAATTATATCCTTACTATACATTATATATACTTATTTTATTAAAATTATTAAAAAACACCCACCATTCACATTAAAATTATGAAAAATAAAAACATGAATTATACGAGTCTACAGACAATGTCCTCCATGAAAAAACATGTTTCCTTCTAATACCACAATAATTGAATGGTGAAGATTATATTTTATTAGTACATATGATATATTTAAGTAATATAAATCATTTTAATTTTTCTCTATAGGAAAAAAATATAATATCCATTATATGGTAATCCCTTGATATCAGTAACTAACCAAAAACTAGTTCATCACTCATTTTACCTTTAAAAACACCACTAAAACAACCATTTAATTGAATTATAAAAGTAAATGCATTAGTAAATAATAAATTCATGTATCATCAATAGTCGAAAAAATTAATTTCATGAGATAAAAAGGATGATTGATTTCACTTTAATGAAAATAGTTCAAAAACGTCACGATTATTTTCACATAATGATAAAAATAGAATATATAAATCTAAGACAAAAAAAGAAATTTTTTAATTGAAAATTATATCCTGAAATGTATACTTATAATTTAATAAAACATATAATTATGTTGTCTATATTTTTTATATAGGGGGACAACATCCATATAAATTGAGGGTAAATATAATAAACATCGATAATCCAACTTCTTTCTTTCTGAAATACATTATCATATTTAAATTATATTTTCCAATATATTATATTTTTAATCCTTTTCATTATTTTTTTATAGAAAAAAATAGTTATTAAAATTTTTCCATTTTCATGAATGTATTTCATTTCGATAATTTTTTAAAAGACCCTTTTTGAAAATATACTCATAACTATGCTTTTTTAAAATGATGAATTTAAAAAATCTAGTTTACTTATTTTGTTTTCATTATCACTAGATGATATATAAATAATAGAGTTTTGTTTATTATTTCACCTAAATTTTATCTTTCATTATAAGATTAGTTTCAATGATCACATGGTCTGTATCAAATGATTTGGCTCATGCTCTTATTTTAAACCACATCCAATTTTAAGAAAAAACATTCAATTTACACGTGCTCTTTATGAAAAGTGGACTTTTAAAATATTATATTTTTTTGAAACCAATTTTATTTCCAAGATTTCTTTATAATGTGATAATTTAATTATATAAAACCGACACTCATAACCGTTGAATATGATTGGTGGGGTCCTATATCACCCTCTAGTTCATTATTTAAAAGTTCATATCTGATGAGAATGTTATTCATGAGTATATTGTAGTTTCCCATTTTTACGGACACATATATTTTGTCTTGTGAATTATATATTCTCAATATGAATTTTTAGTCTGTAACTAAATAATGTTCTATAATATTAACTTATTAGTTTCTAGTGTGGATCATTAAACTATTTTTCCATTAGAAAATGTTTATTCCATAGTTAATTGTAACATCCCAGGTAAGTAATGAATAATAAAGTTTCACACACATATATATTTATGAATTACATTTTGTTTTAGAGGATTAAAATAAGGATAAAACTAATTTTAAGAAAAAAATACACTAATATTTTTAAAAGGATGTTTTACCGCCTTTTGATCATGAACACTCTTTAAATCTAATTTTTGACAATTTTTTAAGTAATATTTATAAAAATATAATTAATCTTTAGAAGTGGGAGATAAAAATTTAATTGGGTGAAATATTGGTATTTTTCTGATAAAATTCATATGTTAATGAATAGTGAAAAATACTACATTTTATGTCAATACTGCATTTTCATCTAATTTATTTAGATAGTTAGATTATCATCTTAATTGGTTTTAAAGTGTAATTGAATTATGTTTTTATCATTTACAAAAATTTGGTCATTGGGAGTAATATTTCATTTAAAATGGACATAAAAACAAGTTGATCTTTTGATAGTTTTACTCCTCAAAAACCCGTTTTGTAGTTTTAACAACAAAATTTTATTTAAAATTAATTATTGAAATTTTGTGATTTGAATTCGGTAAAATGGATTCCATATTTGGAATCATAATTCCAAAGTTTAATAACACTCATTTTCGAGGCTAGGATAGTTCTAACAAGAATTTACAGTTCATGGGTCATGGGTTTGAGAAAACTGGTGGATCAGGCACGGTACAAGGAAAGCCATTAGGGGCTATAGTAGAACCTTTTGGGAGGCAAGAAGGTGCATCTGTCCTGGGGCCCTTAGAACCAAACAACCCTACCATCAAGGCTGGGCACGCTGGGAAGGCAATCGGCCCAAAGAAGAAGGCAGGTAAGGGGGTAAGGTAGAGGCCCCCCATAAAAGGCCAAGGGGTGGAAATGAAAAACCGTTTTGAAGGCTTGGAACTACAAGAAGAGACACATGTGGATGAAGACTCTGGAGATAACGATCTTAGCCGTCTCTCAATGGATTGTTTGGACTGTGTCCATGGGAAAGGTCCCCACAACCCAAGAAGGAAGAAAGGGGATAAAGGAAAGCGTGATTCAGGAAAATGCATTGTGGTCCAGGGAAAAAACCCAAGGGACGCAAATAATATTCTCACTTACAAAAACCGATGGAAACCAGATTGGCCATGAAAAGGTGGATATAAGGGGAATAAAGTCCTAAAAGATAGGGAATGTGGTCATCCATGTAGAGAACCAGGAGTGATGGAAGAAGAGGTGGGGGAGTGGTTGAAGCTCATTATCCACTCCAAGGAAGAAATAATCGAAAAAGTCCTTAGACCCATTGCCTCAAAGGAGGATATTTCAAGAATTTATAATAGGAGGCTGTAGGTTGAGGAAAATGAGGAGGAAGAAGTGTGGGTTAACAAGCAGGACTGAATCATTGCCCAGGGTTTCAACCAAGGGATAATCACCATGGAAGAATTCATCCAGACAATGGATAGAATGGTTTCTCACTATGAAATCCTTACCAGAAAGGATCCAGACACTTAGGTTAGTAACCTGCACTGGGATTTATATAGAGTGTCTGATTTGAATCATCTTAGTCTTGGGTTTAATAATTTTGTGAGCTCCTTCAGCACTTACTGATCTATGGTTTGTGAACAATGGTTTCCCACTTTTCCTTAAAGTGGGTTTTTTAATAAAAAATTATATTTGGAGTAGTTTTAACAATGATATTTTTTTAAATTAATTATTTCAATTTCTGTGATTTTAATTTGGAAAAATGGATTCAGTATTTGGAATCAGAATGTCAAAATTATTTAAATAAGAATATTTTGTTTTTAAACATTATTAATAGTAACCTCAGTAAATATCTTTTTATTTACAGTGATTAAATGGTAAATCAGGTAAATAAGAGTAAAAACAATATTAAAATAATGTAAAACTACTATAACACGTGTTCTAGACCTATTTTATGGGTCAAGTCCAACCATGGGAATCCTTGGGTAGAACTGTGGACCCCATGGAGCCACATGGGTGTGAAGGTGACCTTTTATAATATTATTTTAAAGAAAAGTGAAATACAAAAAGAATATGAATTTGTTAAGTAAAACAATTTTAATATTGTATATGTAAATGATATATTCAAAAATAAATATTCATTGGAAATATAAAATGATTTCCTATATCATGGTATTTTATTTATATTTTTTATTCTTTAAATAAATAAATTTATTTATGACATAATGATGATGCCGTGTTTACCATATTAATGAGGAATTCGAATAAATGGAATTATAAATATTAAAATAAATTTTTTTATAATTTTTATTCTATACACGAATTGTTTGTACAATTATGACATATTAAAGTTGTTTTAATTAATTTTATGTAAATTAATAAACTTTTTATTACTTCTAAAAAATTCAAATACTAAATAGTGTCAAAATTGACATAAATGAGTTCTTAAAACAAATGTTATTTTATTAAATGATATATTAGTCCTAAAAATCTAATATTTTACCCAATGGTATATATTATATTAAATATGTCATTAATGATCCACATTTTGGTCTCTTTACATTTTATAGTACCTAATTTAACAATGTAGTATGAAAATACAGAAAGACATGGTAAGAGTTAATTTTTGTAACTAAGGGTTAATACTAAAATATAAGGCTAATTAAATTCCATATACTTATCTAAAACCTATTAGATAAAATTATTTCAACCCATTATCATCTTATATTAGAAATAATTTAATTTGGGACCATTTATAACTGAAAAGAATTTAATAATAAATTAGTATTTTAAGACATTCATAAAGTGACCCTCCTCCCTCTTATAAAAAGCCATCACCTCTACCGCCATAATCAAAACTCTCAAGACTATTGGATCATCCAAAATCTACAAATTATATTCCCACATCCCTTTCCTTATTATAGAATCCTTATATTGTTAATAATAAAAATTCAAGAAAGCCTTTTGGATCAAATCCTAATGAGTTACCCGATTTTGAGGTAACGTCCTCTCTGAAGTTTTTTTTCTCTTATCTTCTTTCTTCACTCCCCATGATCTTATTGATTTTAGATTACATAAAAAAATTATTCTAAATATACTAGTATGTTTTTATGAGAATTAATTTACCTTCACTTACACACACCTACGTCTAATGGATAAATAACATAATGTTTCTGTGGACGGGGAATTAATGCCTCACGAAACAATGATTGTTCGAGTTTATCATACCACCTCTCATGGTGGCCATTATGATGAAACTATATTTATCTATGATATTTATGATATTTATGTTTTCTTTATTCTTTTTTAATTTATATTTAAAGCATATCTCTTTTCTTTTCATGTTATGTAACTATGATAAGTTCATTCGAGGAAGTACAGACTACCGCCCCCTTAAATTGATATGACTCGTTCATGCCATACATGAAACGTATAAAGGATGAAATGAATAAACTTATGTAAACTATATATAATTTATAACATTCTTGAATTATAATATACTTATGTCTCAATTAGTTTTCATTCTTTTAATATGACAATGAAATGAAAGCAACGTTCTTGCGTACGTACGACTTACCGTCTCCATGAACGGTGCATTTAATTTCTTGTCTCTAAAAGTTATAAAATATTATAAATAGATATATAATGGATATACATGATATTTAAATCATGAATAAAATTATGGAGGTTATGGACATATACCCCATGGACAATTCTCATCAAAACAAGTTTCTTTTTGACTCATGAACTGAACATCGATAAATCATCCGATATAAACCCAAATAATTAAAAAATTGTTATAATATGGTAATAAGTTATATAAAATGAATATATAACATGTATAAGGTTCTAAAACATGTGGAAACTATCCTATGTTTTTTATTCATGACCTAAAATAACAAACGGGACAAGTCGGACACGAGGTAAGTGACTTCGTCTCAATCTCCATTCATTGTGGCATTTCTTGATAATATGAACCTTCAATATTTTATAAGGTGTATATAAAACCACTATGAAATTTCATATTCATATTTTATTTAATCTGTGATGATTAAGGTTTAAATGTTCAAAGTGGTATGGGATACCTTGAACGTTTAATGATTTAATTTTCAAATCTTCTTATTCATGATATATTTTAAATATTTAATATATAGATATAAAAGGATTTCTAAAATATATTCTCAAAATGAATATTTTTCTATGAATCATTTTACTAAACGACAAATGGAATGTTTTTGATGTATCCAGAGATAATGACATCTCCTCCGCCATAACTATTATTCAATAGTTTTATTTCTTTGGAAAGTGTAATGTGTTTAAAAGAAAAATAAATACCATATTTCCTTTTCAGGCATTTTGGTATTGAAAATCATTTTGATAATGATTTGATATACTGTAATGATATTTTATGATTGGAATATTTATATGTTATTTTTTTACCCAGAAAGTCAGTTAGAGGCTAACCACTGTCCATTTATTAAATAAAAAGAAAAGTCTAGTACATAAGAACACAAGCCCAAAAACAACAACTAGAACCCATCAGAACCATACCCGTCATCGCACCCATGATAGAAATATTCCTCCGTGGTGGCTGATTCCCATTATGAGCTTTTATTTTATGCATGTTTTATGTTTTATAATTATGTTATGGTTCCTGGGTATTTTTTAAGAATTTGGGTGGTTCCGTGATAAACTTAGGGCGGGTCATCCCGAGATAGCTCTGCAATGGATTGGGTAATGTGATTGAGTTAAACACTATGGTTTCTCTGAAGAGATTTAGTGAATATACTATGATGGGTATTCCAAACATAACCATGATGGTTACTCCCTATGTAAGAATGTTATGAATTCCTCAACTTACCTTTATGATTTATTATATCTATGAGTTATTCATAAGTCTTATGAGTTCATGATGTATATTAAAGAGTTTATTATTTACAAGTAACGTATGATTTCATTGATTTGTATATATTCATGGACTAATGTTTTATTTCCATGCTTTATATCTCTTACTGACCTTTTTGTGCTCATCCCAAATTTTTGAAATGTTTTTTCACAAGTTAAGGGAAAAGTACATAATATGATGAGAGTGTCAAGGATGTGTCAAGGAAGAAACCATGTTTTATTTCAAATGAGCTTCCTTTAATAGAAAAAACATATATTGTCTTTCTTGTATCATCTTTTTTTTAACTACGGAATGTAATGTATGAATTATGATCTAATTCTCTAAAACTCTAAACCTAAAATATCCTCAATGTGAATTCTTGATTAAACACAACATTAATTAATTTTTAAGGATGGGGCTTTATAGTTGGTATAAAAGGCCATTTTAGATATCTTTATTAGTTAGAATTTTGATAACTAAATATTCATAATTTTTTTTTTACATTAATGTAAAATTGAAATGATATAGAATTAGAAGATTACCATGTTGATTTGTCTAAGATATGTTTGTTCAGAATGGTTTTACTCTGAGGATCAGGGCAGCTATGATAGGACCACATCAATAAGAAAACAACCTACCAAATCAGCAAGCATAAATGGTCATGATTGGAACTGAATAGTTTGTTGCATTAATGGCACAATTGAATCAAGCGATAAATGGTGGTGGTATCCATGCACGAGATCAGCCAGATCAACCACAGAGAAACATGTCAGTAATGCATCATTTCATGAGGCAAAATCCCCCATCATTCAGAGGATCATCTGACCCTATGATAGCTGAAGGGTGGATTAAAGAACTGGAAATGATTTTCCATGTCATGGGGTGCTCAGAAAATCAAAAGGTCAGTCTTATTGTTTACTATTTTAAGGGTGAAAAAGATCAGTGGTGGTCGATGGTAAAAAATATTAGGGGCAGTGATGAGATTTATGTTCTTGATTGGGATGAATTCCAAGGATTGTTTCCTGAGAAATATTTTCCTAAGGGTTCTCGACATAGGATGGAAATACAATTCTTGGAATTGAGGTAGGGGTATGAATCAGTGGCTAATTATGAAGCAAAGTTCACTCGGTTGGGAAGGTATACTCGAAATTTCACCCGAGACCTTGAGAGTAAAATCAATCATTTTTACTTAGGATTAAAGCCAAAGTAAGGAAGTTCATTAGATTCTTGTGAGTTCAAAATTTATTAAAATATTGTTTGATGTGCTAAGAAGGTGTAAATGGAGTTTTCCAATGATAAGGTGTTCTTTGACAAACAACAAAAGAAGATATCATGGTGGTAAGTGAAAGGGAAGAATAATTTAAAAAGGTTTCATGAAAAGAAAAATAAGTTTACAATTTGTGATAATTGTGCTAAAAAGTACACTGGGGAATGTCTATTGAATTCTAGAAAGTGCTTCCAATGAGGTAAAATGGGACATAAGGCTCATGATTGCACTAAAAATGATCAGGCTAGTGGTAAGGAAAAATCTGATATACAGTTAGGGAAATGTTTTAAGTGCGATGAAATGGGTCATTATGCAAATGAGTGTCCGGAAAAGAAGTTGAATGATGGGAAGAGGTCAGAATACAAGTAGAAAGGTGTGGTGGAATCCTTTTCAACTACTTCTGCAGATTTTGGGACCTCTAATAAAGTGGTAACATGTAATTTATTTGTTTTTTCAGATTATGCCAATGAGTTGTTTGATTCTGGGTCTACACATTCTTTCATTTCTGTGAAATTTTCTAGTAAATTATGAATTTCATCTCAACAAATGAATCCTGATCATTTGGTAAAAACACATGGGGGAAAATTTGAGGCAAAAAGAAATTATAAAATATTCTCATCCTTATCTGTGGAATGAATCTACTAGAACACCTTTTTGTTTTACCTGTAGTAGAGTTTGATGTTATCCTAGGTATGGATTGGTTCTCTGTTTACCATGATAAGATTGACTATAGAGATAAAAAAGATTCTTTTTAGAAAGACTTTCAGTTTGTGTACAGGAATGAACCCTTACTTTTGATAACAAATCAGAAGGCTGAGAAACTAGTAAAATATGGAAATGAGTGTCACAATTCACATATTGTTGAAAATAAAAGAACTGTTCAGATTAATGATGTTCCATTGGTAAATGAGTATCTTGATGTTTTTATGGATGAGTTTTCTGGTATAATACCTGATTGGGAAGTTGAATTTACTATTGACTTAGTTCCTAGTTCTAATCAAATTCTAAAACCCCCTTATCGAATGGATCATATTGGAATTTTTGATTTTAAGACGCAATTGCATGATTTATTAGAGAAATATTTCACAAGACCTAGCACATCATCATGGGGTACTTTTATCTTATTTTTTAAAAAGAAATATGGTTCAATGAGACTCTTCATTGATTATAGAGCCTTGAATAACATAAATATTAAGAACAAATATCCTTTGCCTCATATCGATGATTTGTTTGATTAGCTATTGGGAGCCTAGTATTTCTCTAACGTTGATATAAGGTCGTGGTAGCATCTGTTGAATGTAAAAGAAGCACACATTTCAAAGACCTTATTTCATACTTGATGTGGCCATTATTAATTTGATGTTATTCCATTTGGGTTAACTAATGAACCAGTTGTATTTATGGATCATATGAATAGAATATTCCCTGAGTTCTTTGTTAATTTTGT
This sequence comes from Viscum album, assembly GCA_963277665.1. Classification (NCBI taxonomy): domain Eukaryota; kingdom Viridiplantae; phylum Streptophyta; class Magnoliopsida; order Santalales; family Viscaceae; genus Viscum; species Viscum album. Next base: position 113,749,783 of record OY728135.1, read on the forward strand.
GGTCGTATTCATTTATGATATTTTTGTATTTTCTAAAATCAAAGAGGAGAATTAAAGACATCTAAGGGTTGTATTGTAAACCATAAAAGAAAAGAAACTACATGGAAAAATTCAGTAAGTGTGAGTTTTGGTTACAAAAAATTTATTTCCTTGGACACACTGTTTCTAAAGATGTCATAACTATTGATCCTACAAAAAAATTTGTTGAAGAATGTCCAAGACCCACAAATATAATAGAGATTCGTAGTTTTCTTGGAATGGAAGGGTATTACCGAAGGTTTTTTATAAAAATTTCATTTTTGTCTTTCCCATTGACTAATTTAACTCAAAAAGGTGTTATGTTTATTTGGAGAAAAGAATGTGATTATTTTTTTCAAGAAGTGAAAATAAGATTGGTGAATGCTCCATTTTTGGCACTTCCTTATAGGAATGGTGATTTTTTTATCTACTGTGATGCTTTGTTGAAAGGACTTGGTTGTGTCATAATGAAAAATGATCAGGTAATTGCTTATGCTTTTCATCAATTGAATACTCATGAGTTAAATTACCCTACACATGATTTGGAATTACGTACTATTGTTTTTGATTTATGAATTTTGAGGCATCATTTGTATGGAGTTGTGTGTGAAATATATACTGATCAAAAAATTATGAAGTATATATTCAATTAGAAATAATTGAACATGAGACATAGGAGATGGTTGGAATTAATCATGGATTATGATTGCATGATTTATTACCATCCAGTAAAAGAAAATAAAGTGGCAGATGCTCTGAGTCGAAAAAGTAATGCTTCATTAACCATGTTACGTTTATAATGTGACCCTTTGATTAATGATTTGATAAACTTTGGAATGGAAGTTGTTGGTGTAGGAAAGTACTCTGTTTTGATTCATGTATCAGTGAAATCATCTCTATAAGATAGAATTAAGTAGGTGCAGAAGCAAGACATTGAGTTGCTAAAAAAGATATATTTAGTTCATAAGGTTAAGTTACCCGAGTTTAACATTAATAATGATTGTATTTTGAGATTTGGGAAGAGATTGTGTGTGCCTTGTAGTTTACAGTTGAAGAAAGAGTTGTTATGTGAAGCTCATAGTTCTCCGTTTTCAGTTCATCCAGGCAGTACTAAGATGTAGAGAGATCTTCAGGAGTATTACTGGTGGGATAAAATGAAAAGAGATATACTTGACTTTACTCTGAAGTGTTTGAATTGTCATCAGTTTAAAGAAGATTGGAAGTTACCAAAATGGATGCTTCAGCGTTTTCTAGTGCTAGAGTGGAAATGGTAATATATATCCACGGACTTCATTGTGGGATTACTAAAGACATCTCGAGGTAATAATTCAATCTGGGTCATTTTTGGTCGATTGAATAAATCTGCTAATTTCCTTCCGTTAAAAGGTAGTCTATTTCTAGATCATCTTTCTAGATTTTATATTAAAGAGATAGTAAGGTTTCATGGAGTTCCCCTCTCCATTTTATATTATCGTGATCCCAGGTTCACTTCTAACTTTTGGAATGGCCTTTAGAAGTCGTTGGGTACTAAATTAAATATTAGTACAACTTTTAATCCTCAATCAAGTGGGACGACAGAAAGAAAAATTCAGACCTTGGAGCATATGCTATGTGGTTATTCATTGGATTACCAGGGAAGTTGGGACCAACAACATTCTTTGGTTGAGTTTTCATATAATAACAGTTTTCATTTCAGTATACAGGTGGCACCATTTGAGGTATTATATGGAAAGCGGTGTCGAACTCCAGATTTTTGGGATGATGTATGTGAAAGGAAGTTGATGGAAACAAAATTGGTAGAAGAGATGGTTGAAAATTTTTAGTTGATTCAGAAGCACATGAAGAAATCATAGATGTGGAAGAAAAGATATGTGGACAACTAGAGGAAAGATCTCTCTTTTGAGGTAGGTGATCATGTTTTTCTCAATGTTTCACCATGGAAAAGTGTTATGAGTTTTTGTAACAAGGGAATGCTGAGTAAACAGTTCATTAGACCTTATGAAATTCTGGAGAACATTATATTAGTTTCATACCCACTGGCTTTACCTATGAGTTTATCTCAGGTACACAATGTTTTTCATGTTTCAATGTTGAGAAAGTATAAGCCAGATCCATCTCATGTTTTCGGTCCAGAGGTAACAAAATTGGAAGAGAATATTTCTTATGAGGAAAACCCAGTCCAAATTCTTGTCTACAGAGATAAAGTGTTGCGGAATAAGGTGATTAATCAAGTAAATGTTTTTTGAAAAATCCATATGGTTGACGAGGCAACATGGGAATCAGAAAATGCAATGAGGGATAAATACCCCCACTTATTTGATAAGTAAATAAAATTGCAGGGATTAAATTTCTAAAAGGGAGGAATAATGTAACTTCCCATGTAAGTAAATAATAATAATTTTTCATATAGATGTCTATTTATGAATTATATAGTGTTTTAGAGGCTTAAAATAAGGGGAAAACTAATTTTAATCATAAAATACACAAATATTTTTAAAATGATGTTTTACCACCATTTGATGGAAAACCCTTTTTAAATAAAATATTTGAGAATTGTATTCATTATATTTGTCAAAATATACTTATTCATTATAAGTGAGATATCAAAATTTACTTTGGTTGAAATATTGGCAATTTTCTAACAAAATTCATATGTTAATGAGTAGTGAAAAATACTGCATTTTAAGTCAAAACTGCCTTTTAATCTAATTTATTTAGATAGTTAGATTATCCTTTTAAATGATTTTAATGTTTAATTGAATTATTTTTTTATCATTTACTACAATTTTGGTCATTTTAAGTAATTTTAAATTTAAAATGGACATAAAAACAAGTCGATCTTTGGATAGTTTTTACTCCTTAAAAATCAGTTCTGTAGTTTTACCAACGAGATTTATTTTTAAATTAATTATTTCAATTTATGTGGTTTGAATTTGGTAAAATGGATTCCATATTTTGAATCTAAAGGCCCAAATTATGTATATAAGGCTCTTTTTTGGACATTATGAATAGTAACCTTAGTAAATAAATATTTATTTATCGTGATTAAATGGTAAATTTTTTAAATAAGGGTAACAAATAATATTAGAATAACGTAAAACTACCCTAAAACGTGTCCTAAACACATTGAATGGGTCAGGGCCGAGCTTGGGAATTCTTAGCTCATATTTTAGACCCCATGGATCCACTTGTGTGTGAAAGTGACCTTTTATAATATTATTTTAAAGAAAAGAGAAATATAACAAAAATGTGAATTTCATAAGTAATACAATTTTACATTGGTCTATGTAAATGATATCTTCTACTATAAATTTTCATTGTAAATATAAAAATATTTAATGCATCATGGTATTTTATTTATAATTTTTAGACATTAAATAAAAAAATTTATTTATGACACAATGATGATGTAGTGTTTACCCTATTAATGAAGAATTCGAATAAATGGTATTATAAATGGTAATATAAGTTAATTTTGAGACTTTTTATCATATAAAATAATTTTTTATATAATTATGACATATTATATTGGTTTTAATCCAATTTATTCTAAGTAATCATCTTTTTATTACTTTTAAAAAATCAAATACGAAATACTATCAAATTGAAATAAATGAGTTTTTAAAACAAATTTAATTTTATTAAAAGATATAGTTGTACTAAAAATATAAGATTAAAAAAAATGGTATATATTATAATAAATATTTCATTAGTGATCCACATTTGGGTCTCCTGGAATTTTATAGTAACTAATTTAACCATGTATTATGAAAATACAAAAAGACATGGAAAGAGTTAATGTTTGTAACTAAGGGTTAATACTAATAGATAAGGTTAATTCTATTCCATGAACTTGTATAAAACCTATTGGATGAATTTATATCGACCCCTTATCATATTATATTTGAAATAATTTAATTTGGGTCCATTTAGAGATGAGAAGGTTTTAATAATAAATTAATATTTTAAGACTTTCTTAAAGTGACCCTCCCCCCTCTTATAAAATATTTATCACCTCTAACATCATAATCACACCTCTAAATCCTCATGGATCATGAAAACTCTAATAATATAAGCTACCCATATCCCTACCCTCCTCCTAGAATCCTTAAATTGGGCAGAAAGAAATTCAAGAAAGCCTTTTGGCTCAAATCTGAAAGAGATACCGGATTTTGAGGTAACGTCCTCTCTGAAGTTTCTTTCTCTTATCTTCCTTCATCAATCCCGATTATCATCTTGATTTTTTATTACATAAAAAAACCTGTATACTAAATATGCTTGTATTTTTTTATGAGATGGATTTTATCTACACTTACACACACCTCTTTCTAATGGATAAAGAATATAATGTTTCTGTGGATGGAAAATTACTACCTCATGAAATGATGATTGTTAGAGTTTCTCCTACCACCTCTCAAGGTGACCATTATGATGACACTATATTTGTCTATAATATTTATGATATTTATGTTTTATTTATGCTTATTTAATTTATATTTAAATCATACCTTTTAGCTTTTCATGTTATGTGACTATGATAATTTCATTTGAGGAAATGCGGACTACCACCCCCTCAAAGTGATATGATTCGTTCATGCCATACATGGAACGTACAAATGATGTAACAAATGAACTTATGAAACCTATATAACCTGTATATTATACTAGAATTACAATATACTTATGTCTAAATTATTTTTCATTCTTTTAATAGGATAAAGAAATGAAAGTAGCATTAATGCGTACACACGACTTACTGTCTCCCTGAACGGTGAATTTCATTTCTTTTATCCAAAAGTTATGGAATATTATAAATACATATATACTGGATATATATGATATTTAAATCATGAAAACCATTCTGGATATTATGGACTTCTGACCCCATTGAAAATTCTCATCAAAGTAATTTCTTTTTTGACTCATGAACTGAACATTGATAAATCATCCAATATAAACCCAAATAATTAACTAATTGTTATAATATGGTTATAAGTTATATATAATGAATAAATAACATGAATATGGTTTTGAAACATGTAGATACTAACCTAAGTTTATTATTTAGGACATAAAATAAGAAACGGGACATGTCAGACTAGAGGTAAGGGAATTCGTCTCAATCTCCTTTCATTGAGGCATTTCTTGATAATATGAACCTTCATAATTTTATAAGGTGTATATACAACCACTAGGAAATTTCATACTAATATTTTATTAAATTCATGCATATTAGGGCTTAAATGTTCAAAGTGGTATAAGACACATTGAATGTTTAAATATTTAATTATCTAATCTTTTTCTTCATGATATATTTTAAATATTTAATATATGGATATAAAAGGATTTCTGAAAGATGTTTTCAAAAGGAGTCTTTTTCTATGAAGCATTTTAATAAAAAATAAAAGGAATGTTTTTAATGTATGCAGTGACAATGGCATCTCTACCGTCATAACTATAATTTGATATTTGGCTTCCTCTGCAAGCTGTAATGTTTTTTTAAAAAAACTACCATATAACCTTTTCATGTATTTTTTTATTGAAAATGGTTTTGATAATGCTTTGATATATTGTAATGATATTTTATGATTGGAATATGGAAATGTTTTTTTCCTTTATGCATGTTTTATGTGTTATGATTATTTTATGGTTCTTGGGCATTGTTTATGAATCTGGGTGGTTCCATTATAAACTAAGGGTGGGCGAGACCGATATTTCTCTTCAATGCATTGGGTATCACGAAGAAGTTAAACGCTATGGATTCATTGAAGAAATTTAGGGAATATACTGTGATGGGCATTCCAAACATAACAATGAAAGTTACTCCCTACGTAAGAATGATATAAATTCCTCGTGTTACCTTTATTATTTATGATATATATTATTTATTCATATCTCTTATGATTTCATGAGGTATGATAAAGTGTTTAGGATTTATGTGTAACGTATGATTTCATTTATTTTTATGTATTCAGGGAATAATATCTTCTTTCAGTAATTTATAACCCTTACTAAGATTTTTTTGATCATCATAGGTTTTTGAAATGTTTTTCACAGGTTAAGGGAAAAGTACATAATATGATGAGAGTGGTAAAGACATTTCAAGAAAGAAACCATGTTTTATTTGAAATGATATTACTTTGAGGGAAAACATGTGTACTGTCTTTATTGTATCCACTTAGTTTAACTATGGAATGTTATGTATAAATTATGATCTAATTCTCTAAAACTCTAAAACTGAAAGTATCCTCAATGTGGATTCTTGATTTAACTCAAGATTAAGTAATGTTTAAGGCTGGGGCCTTATATTCATGGTTGTTATACAATATGATCTATTTCACTAATGACATAATATTTATGTTATATTCATCAATATATTGTTATAAAAGTTATGTTTCCGTGTTTACCTTTATAGATTTTTAATCATTTACTAAATAAATAAGTTTTTAGTTGAAAAATATGGTCTTCACAAAACATGTAATTTTCATGATTTTATCACTATATAAGAATTTACAAGATGTATAAAAAACCTTCTATGTAATCAAATTTTAATTTACATAATAATAAAATATATTTTTTTGATTTTTTTATTTTATTTATATATCTTATGTCTAGCATTATAATAACTAATTAAATTGTTACTGTAATAAAATAATTTTTTACATTCATGGAATCATGTATTTTCAGGGGAGATTCTCTTTTTTATAACCTTGAATGAATATAAACATCGATATCTTTATATTAAATCATTTTATTCTATAAAAAATAAACATCATAGATAATATTATATCATATAAATATTTATAGTTAATAAATGTTATTTATATTACAACTATTCTTCCATTATTAACTGTATTTATATTAAAATTATCATATCGCACTTTTAGAAATATTTTTATGAAATATCCATCAAAAAGATAAAATTTATGCATAAAATTATGTTAAATTTTATATCATAATTCATTTTAGTAGAAATAAAAAATGATGTTATAAATTAAATAACACGGTAAAAATAAATTCTAGAAATGGTGATAAAGTAAATAGAACATGTATAGAAATAGAAAAATATGTCTCAAAATGTGTTTTGAGGGGTTTTATGCACATTAAATATCTCTTACCTGGTATTCCATTTTTTATATTTACACATTAATTGTAAGTTTTCATTATTTAAAAATTAAGGGATACTAACAAATCAACCATTTCCTTCCCATGTAGATGGGTAACACTACCCCCACATAAAGACTCAACTTTCCATAAAATTTTCCCTTTAAAATATTTAATTATAATCATTAGGAAACTCTATTTTATGATCATAATATATCTATGTCCATTAGTTAGCATAAGGCCTTCATTTATATGGAATGTTTCAATAAAAATTAAAGCCTCAAATGTGAGTATTATCAACTACAAAGCTTTTCTTCTTAATTATATTCATTAAAATTTACTATAATCTTATTAATATATTTATTTTGATATAATTTAAAAACAATAATGTTAAAATATTTATTGTATTTTAATATTTTTTTCATCTATCCCATCCATTAAGAAAAATTATATCATTGTTCATGTTTATGTTCGAGCTAATAGTCCCACAAGAAATAATATTCATTATTTTTCACCACCCATCATTTATGGGTCCTATAATATATTTAATGAGAACATGTTTTAATTACGATAGAATTAATGATTTTATAAGTAAAATTTAAGATCCTATTATTGATAGGACCAATAAATTCTAATAATTAATTAAATAATTAAAAAACATTTGATAAGAGGAAAATATTTTATACAAATTATGTAATCATTCCATATCCATTACATATTCATCAACAAACAAAAAATTTACAATATATCATTGAAATATAATCTAAATTATATAATGATAATTCTTGTAAAATGATATTTAAAAAAACTTCATAATAATTCATTAAATAATGGTATGTTCATATTTGGGTTCTCCTAATTACCTACTAAAAAAATACTATAACATTTAATCTAGAAAACAATTCACACATTATTACTAGTATAATAAAATATTAATTATTATTAAGTTAATTTTTTAAATTTTTTATATCTTATATAAGTATCTAAATCACCAATTTTGTAATGAACAATATATCTCCAAGAATCCTTGAAACATGTTTGTTATCAATTTCATCTTCCAGTATAATGACCAAAACACGCAAAAAAAATTTGAAACACCATAAATAATAATAAAATATGCCTTAATGTAAATTATATATATTCTTATTGATGATATTTTTAATAATATTTAATACAAAGTCTAAAATTATAAAACTGGTAAAAAGGATCCAAAACATAAACCCCAAATACTGAAAGTAGGTATAATAAATATAGTGAATGATTATTTGTGAATTGTGTAAATGTAAATTGATATGAATAAGGATCATATTTAAGTGAATATGAAATTTATATTTTTGATACAGGAGGAAAAATCATTTTCATGGATGTTAATATAAGATGTATCAGTTTCCTAACTAAAATTCCATATTTTTGTAATTTTTTTTGTATTATGCACATAAATTCCGTTTTTTTGGTTTATATAAAAAATATAAGATATGTTATATGATGAAAATATATTATCCATGGTATTTGAATATAACTTTGATTCCCTCTCTATCATTATGACTTGATTGAATTTCTATTTATACCATAGTTGGTATTTTCCATTTCAAAATTCATTCATTGGGACTCATGTTTTATTCAAAAATAATATATTTTATGTGGGGTGGAAATTTATTTAAAATACTTTCAAAATATCTTTATGATTATTTATATGAATTTTAATTCCTTATTATTAGCAGTCCCTAATTTTATTTCGATTAACGATGTTTCAAAACTATTGTAAAAATAAAGAATTCTGTGATAGATCATTTATCACGTGCTTTTTGTTTAGTAAAAAAAGGTATATACTCCTTAGAAATTCATAACATTCCAAATTATTGAATGTGTAAATGGTAGTGGAATAAATTCAACAAACTATAATAACCTCTAAAAATGGTTGGATTTGAATTGAATAAATCATCACCATGGTGAATGATGGGGAGAACTTTTACTACACACATGGATAGAAGCACTTAGGAGACATTATATGGAATATTCTCTCACATTTACACAGTATGATAAATGATTTTTTCCTATAATTATCTTGGTATTATACCAATGAAATAAACTGAACCCAATTACTGTTATCTATGGATAACACTAAATATTAAAATTTCCTAATCCAATATATTTCATTGATATGGGTATATTATGATTCTTAGTCAATACCCCCCACAACATCTATTTTTAATATTGGATTGTTTGATGGCCCTTTTGGTTGCTTCCCAATATGATTTTTAATGAAACCTGAAAAACACAATAATTTTTTTCTTGGTGATGGGTTACAGTCCTTCATTCCAATGGTAGCTGGAAAATAATATGTTTTATCTATGATGGATAGGAAATGAGATTGGCCAAGAGTATTTTTATAATCCCACCCTTTTCTGGAGATGTCTCAGTCTTGTTTTTATGTTATCTCTTGACTATTTATGAGTACTATAATTTTAAGTGTTACATTGGTATTTTTTGGCCTAAAATAGAGAAAATTGGAAGGAGAAAGGGATTTACACTATTGTCATATGGTTTTCCAAAAAATTTCTCCCCATCCTAGAAAACTACTTAAACCCAGGTAGAGGGGATTTAAAAGGCTAGTTCATGGTTTTTAAAAATGTTCACCCTATAAAGAGAAACCATGAACCATATATAAAGGGGAACAATTAAAGAGCATAGTTTTGAAAACCATGCGCCAATTCCTAGAAACCTGATTTTGAGTTTCTAACTAATGCATATTGTAGTTTTAAAATTACCCAAATCCACAAAACTCAACCAAATCGACTCCCACTCAATTCTTGAAGTTTCTTATTTAATTTATAGGCTCTTAATGGGTTCTAATCCCACAAAAACACCTTTATTGTTGATTCAAATACATAATTGATGATATTCACCTCTCTTGATAGGTGACTCTCATCCCATATGGTGTCCCGCATCTTTCTTGTTTACTACCATTCATTTAAAAGTTGGTTTACATATTTGTATTATGATCTATAACTACTTTTCTTAAATCTTTATTCGTTGGATCTTGGATATTAGTTTTGGGTCTAGATCAGGTTCTTCATCGCATTATGGATAGTTCTATTATAGATTGGTAATTTTTTTTGTGGGAAATCATTGGAAACAAATTTATGTAGGTGGTCCTTTATTCAAACCACATAGTCATGTTTTCAATTACATGTATGTAATTATAGAATTTTGTGTTCTCCAAAAAATTTGATTTTCAAATTAAAATAATTATTTTTAATAATTAGTTAATATAGAAATATGGGATTTTAGAATAATTAATTGTTGAATTATTTATTGGAATATTTAATTGTTGGATTTTGGAAAATAAATTATTTAATTAATTATTTGAGTATTGATTTTTCAGATTCTTGAAAAATTAATTGTTGAATTAATTATTAGAATATTGAATTGTGGGTTTTGGGATTCATTAATTTTTGAATTGATTATTGGAATATTGAATTGAGTGATTTTGAATATTTATTTTTTGAATTAATTATAAGAATACTTAATTTCGGGATTGGGAATAAGTCACTATAGAATTAATTTGAAAAATATAAAATTTTTGGAATTAGAGATTATTAATTATTGAATTAATTAATATAATATTGAGTTGTTGAATTATTTTAATTATATTAATTACTTTATGAATTAATAAATGAATTATTATGATTGTCAATTGTGATAAAAGGAATAATTATTATTAAACATGATTGATGTAATAGTCTGACATATACAATACGATGATACATGTGAAATTTTGGTACGTGTTATTGATTGATATATAACTATGTGTCAAAAACTGATGCTCCATATATTCATTGGGTGTGGAACATAAACTGATTCTCCAAACAGCCTTGGGGTTCTAGACATGGAATTCTTGGACCTAATGCATGCATGTGAATATTATTGAATGACACAATGACTGATTCTTCAAATACCCATGCGGTTTGGGATCGAGACTGAAGATCCAAATACACATCGTGTGTGGGATAGGGACTGATGCTCCAAATACCCATGGGGTGAAAGGCAAGATGTTATATACCCATAAGATTGGCATTGGACTATGTATCCATGTGGACATCACACTAATTGACATGAAATGATAAATGATAACCCTTGAGTTATGTGAATTGTGATTCCTTATTTGATATGGTTCAGAATCTTGCACTGGAAAATGAATGTATTGAGGTTCATCTTCTCTAAGGATCCCATGGGTTTATTTGGTTAAATAAAGAATAATTTATAGTCTTCTGAATATTTAATTATGTATGTAATTATTTATTTATACAACTCTATGCATTATTATTTACTAGATATTGTTTCTTATTCTGTTGGTGGTGGCTAACTGAGTTGTACTGAAACCCTACATGGGATTCTTGATCGGTAACTGAGTAAACTTCATTGTTTAAGGATAGGTTAACAGAAAGGTTCTTGTGTTAGATCACTCAGTCAAAATAAATCATTGATGTGGGAATGAGACGTAATTAAGAACCCACTTTGGAGTTGTCGGTGTCTTTATTTATTTCATTTTTTTCATATTAGAACATAACAAGTATTGTCTTCACATGTATATTGTTTAGTTTTGGATGTTTTATTTAATGATTTGGTCATCATGTGATATTGGTATATCTTGAGGTATGGATATATTAATTAGGATTTCTGTTTTATTTCTACTATATTAACACTCTAAAAATGATTTTTTAGTCTTCCCATGATCAATATTAGAATATTTATCCTATTCAATATTCTATGGAATATAGAGAGGTTTTATTGAGGTAATGTGGAGAACCGACTCTAGGAACCTCTGTGCAGAACATGGATCGGGACATTATAAAGTGGATTCAGAGCCCATTATTTTTTCACTATCTATTTGTTCTATTTTGAGAAAGGTAGACATGATAATGAGAAGAGTCATCCATTGGTCTTGAGATTATGGATGGGAGTACCTAACTCATGTATGGGGGAAACATGGGAACCTAGGGTGGGACTATTTTTATTAGTTTTTGCTGTTACAATTGGATATTATTTCACCATAGGTGATACACTTATTTTGTGGGGTGATTTTTTTGTTTAGATTTTATGATGGTTCACCAATCTCCTTGAATTTAATGATATTTGAGTAATCATGAATCATTCTAGGTACTTATGATTAATGTTACATGCATTGTTTATTAGAATGCATAGAAAATATGGTATTTCGGTATGTTTTTAAACAAGATATTGTTTTCTTTTCTTGTGAAATTAAAATAAAATTCCACCTCATGAGTAATTTAAAAATGGTAAAGTGATGATAAATGTTGAAATTTGGGTGTCTAATTAGAATATTGAATAATGATAGTGAGTTTTCCATTTTTAACCATGACCTAGATATATGATGGTTTAGGGTAGTGTTAGCGCCTAGGTTTTGACCGTGTGGCATAATTTGGTGAAACAACTTTTTGTGGCATAATGTGTCTTATGTAAATGTGTTAATGTTGGGAACTTTATTATAATTCGGGTGTTTATAGTTTTGGATATATTCATCCATGATGATTCTTGTTTAGAGGAACACATGAGGACATGTTAGTGATGATCCTCACGTAGTGGAACCTGATTCATTAATTATGTCAAGTTATATAGTTGGTTAGTATTTCCTAGGGATCTTTGGTCAGTTCATTCACCTTATGTAATGAGACATAGGGAAGGTTGTGAAAAAAATGTCTGATCTGATATGGTAGAATTAGTTTCAGAATCCTCCAACATTGACTAGAAATGATGGACCTGAGGTATGCGAGTTATGGATTGAGTCTATACAAACTATAATTGACCACATAGAGACTCCTAATAATAATGGAGTAAAATTGAATTCTTATACGTTTCGAGAATCTGTGAAGCACTTAAGGGATATCTTGGAATGAACTGGATATGCTAATGATATGTTATGGAAGGACATTTGGGAGAAGTTCATTGATTAATTTTATCCATACATTTCAAGTTAGGTGAGAGTAGCTAATATAATGTACCTAACTTAGGGGAGTATGTTTGTGATGGAAAGGCTAGGTGGATTACAGATTTATAATTACATTCTCTTTCATTGTTAGTGTATGAGTCATCAATAAATTGTTGTTTTCATAATTCTCTTAATTTTTAGATTATGTCCTATGTGAGTATCTTTATTTGAATACATTTTCAAAAGTGGTGAATCAGGCACTTATTGGTGAGGGAAACCTGAGTGAGGATTCCAATGCAGGACTGGCAGTTTCTTCTGGATGACCTAGAGTTGAATCTTCCAAAATATGGAATCTTTGTAGTGAGTGTGTTAGACAAGGAATTATATGATGAATGGATAGGTGGAAGTATCAGTTACTCATGCACACAACCCAAGTGCATTTCTACCAGTGCAATAGGCTATGAACCTTTCATAATCATTATCCATGGCCACTTGTGTAGTGCTGATATTGCATTAGGATTGGACACCAACATAGGTTATTCAAGAACCAATGAAAGATGGGTAGTTATTTAGGAGCTAGACAGAACCGGGGTGTGGGAATGAAATCTTATTCACTATATTAGTATAGAATCTATAGTTCTACTGGTCATGGATGTAGTGGTAGTGAGTTGAAGCTTCTATGAAGGGGTTATTGTATCATCAGAGTGATTCATCTCAAGGGACAAAGTCTATATCACACGAAAGAGGGTCAAGAATGTTATATGTCACTCAACCTAATTTTTTGGATAGCAAGGCTAGACCATTAATGGTTAGAGTTAATATTCATGTATCTAATATCCTATCTAGTTCGTTATTTGATACTTGTGATTCTAACCCTTTTATATCTTCAAAACTTTTAAATGGTTTGAGCCTGATGGTGGAGATCTTAAGTAGGTTTATTATGATAGATACACTTTTGGGAGTGCGATCAACAGATATATAATTATGAGAAATGGTTCCCTCAAGGTTGGTGAGTATCATTCTCTATGGGATATTTACAAATTAGATATTTCAGGAATTGACTAATTAGTACCATATCATTCCCATATAGATTTTCACCACAGTAGAGTAATCTTTAAATCTTCTATAGGTGAAAATTATATTCACCATTGAGGGTGGGATATCCAGGAAAGTAGTGCCGGGCCATTTCATCTGCAAGTAGGAGAGAATAAAACCCAGGTTGCTAGTCTATTACTGGATGAAATATGTGTATGTCATGTGGTCTTTCCTACTATAGTAGATCAGTTTCAGGATGTGTTTATAGAAATCATCTCAATAATGCCACCAAAGAGAGATGTGTAATTTTCAATTAAACTCATTCTTGGGGATGATCAAATTTCTATTACAACATACATAATTCCACATATAGAGATTGAAGAGGCAATGACTTAGTTGGTGGAGTTTATGGATAATAGATACATCTGTCTTAGTATTTAGCCTTTGGGTTCATCAGTTTTATTTTAATAAAAGGATGATGGGAGTTTATACATTTTTTTATTATTGGATGTTAAAATGAATGACAATGATGAACCGAGATCCTCTTCCACGTATCAATGATATTTTTTTTCATTTGAGGGTATCTTGTGTATTCTCCATGTTATCCTTCAAATCATAGTATCATCGACTAAGAGATAAACCATTTGATATAGAAAGGACTACTTTTAGAAGTAGGTATAGGATTTATGAGGTTGTTGTAATGACATTTGGGTTGAAGAATGGGCTAACAATATTCATGAATGTTAATAAAAATCATCCTTCCCTATCTAGATATGTTAATGGTAGTTTTCTTGGATGAAATATTGTTCTATTCCAAGAATCATGATGATTATACCCAATATCATGACATCTTCTTGAGTACACTAAGAGAGCATGAACTATTCACCAAGAAATATATGTGTCAGTTTTTGATTGATCCCATACACTTCATGGGTTACATCATCATAAGGAATGGTATGTCTATGGAACCAGATAATTTTCATGTAGTTCTATCTTGGGTGTAGTCCAATATTTTTTTTGATATCCAAATATTTTTGGGATTAGTGGGATATTATTAGAGGTTTATCCAAGACATATCCTATTTAGAAGAATTGCATTGGATCATGACCAAGAAGGGGATAATGTTTGAATGGTCAGAAGAATGAAAGAATTCCTTAAAAGAGTTTATGAAATCCTTGACATCAGCACCAATCTTCTGACTACCTAAGAGAGGGGAGGAGTATATTTTGTTTTTTGCTACTTCTGGGATCGAACATGGAACAATGTTTATTTAGGATATCATGTTGTGGTGAATGGGTCACAGTTGTTGAGGAAACATGAACCAAATTTCCCTATATAGGATCTCAAGTTAGATGTTGTGGTCTATGACATTATGTGTGGGGGACTTTATCTATTGTGTAAAATTTTTACTGGGTATACTGATCCCATGATCTTGAAGTATATATTTTCGCAACGATACTTGAATATCGAACAATGGAGATGGGTTAAGTATACGGTGTCATTTAATTTTGAGATTGAATAAACAACTGGTTAGGAAAACAAAATTGATGAGACTTTAAATATGAAAACTAAAGCATAGGATATTCATGAGTTTAGTGGTGAGAGGATGTTGATGACTTTACTAACTGAGATGCGCATTGTGTGTTATGAGAGTCCAGAGCAGATGATTCTCATATTAGTTTCAGTGGATTCTACACCTTTAATCTAGATTGGAGATATAACTAATGAGGATCTGGAATTTTTGGAATTGAGATAATGCCTTGTTGTTGTATAGTCACCATCATATTGGATGATATAGGAGGATGAGATCATAAATATCATGAATTGGGTTGTTGTGCCTATGAGTATGTGGAGGAATTTGATGGTTAAATATCATGCATCAAAGTGTTTGGCACATCCTTTCATGTCCAAAATGTATTGTGACCAATGAAGATTGTTTCAGTGGATAAGAACAATGAAATATATAGCATGGTTCGTGACTTAGTGTTACACCTATCAGTATGAGAATGATCAACATCAATGACCTGATTGATCAATTATGTTGTTTCCCAAATTGGAATGTAAGTGGGATGTCATGACTATGTAATTTTTGGTGGGTCTTTTGATGATGCCTCTAAAGAATGACGTTGTTTGGATGATTTTAGACTATTTGATAATGGAATTGAATTTCATACCAATATAGGAGAGATTCCAAGTGGATCAGTTTGGTGAATTTTTTGTTCTGGTGATAGTAAATTTTCATGTGGTGACATAGAGTATTGTTTCTAAAAAGGACACAAGTTTTAATTCACACTTCTGGTAAGGCCTGTAGAAGGGTCTTGATATGTATGTTTTTTCGAGTACATCATTACACCCATATAGATATAGAAAGATAGAGAATGATATACATGTTCATTAGAATATTTTTTGGGTGTGTGTCCTAGATTTTGATGGTTCTTAGGAGAAGAAACAATCATTGGTATATTTTTCATATAAAAATAGTTATTATGAAACTATACCGATGAAACCATATGAGAAAATTTATTGAAGGACATGCAGGTCACATCTATCCTAGATGAAGGTAGATGAGTCAGAGTTGTTTGGGTTGAGTCTCATGCAAGAGACGTCAAATTTGGTTCAGTTGATTCATATGAATATGACTATGTCTCAAAGTATATAAAAGTTTAATGCTAATAAATTTCAATGAAACCTATAGTAAATAAATCATGATTGTGTATTCTGTTGGTTTTCACCCAGGGTTGGTCAATTCAGTATTTGGGGATAGGGCATGTTGGAACCCATGTTTTTTTGATTTATTGATGTTATATAGAGAATCAAGCCAGTGACATACTGATTAGCTCTACAACAAAGGTATAGTGTTATTCATGAAGTTATTCATGTGTTATGGCTATGGCTATATCACCTTGACCCTTATAATATTATTTATATGGATGATGTTGAACATCAGATAGATACATCCCTTAAGGAGCATCCAATATGTGTGTTGGATACAAGTGATATAGTGTTGTATGGAAATACCATGGTAATAGTTCATATTCTTTGGGAACATGGTTTTTTTAAGATGTATCATTGGGGAGTGAAGCATATATACATGCTTAATGTCCCAATCAGTTTGACTCGAGATATTAGAGATGCTTGGGAGTATAGATCATGGATGATCTCTTATAAGCTAGGGTGATTGTAATAACCTGACATTTTCTATAGATGTCCTGGGCTTGTTTCTAGGTACTAGTTTTTTTAGTGTTGAGTACTTTTTATCTCGGTGTTATCTTGGGGTGTTTTTGGATGTAAATGCAAAAAATTGGAAGGAGGAATGTGAGTTCATGGTGTATACATAGTTTCCCCGAACAATGAAACCCAACCCAGAAAGCTCTATGAAACCAGACAGAAGGGATTCACATGGCTGGCACACAGTTTTCAAAACTGTGTTTCCTAGAAGGATAAACTATGCAACCCCCTAGATATGTTTCATGATTAAGGTTCATGGTTTGGAAAACAATTCTTGTTTTCGTGGAAAACCATGCATGGGTTTTTAATTATTCATGAGTTTGGTTTTAAAATTAGACAACCACCAAATGTCAGAAAAATCATCCCCCCTCAATCCATTACATTTTCCCTCAATTTTAGAGGATCCATGATAGATTCTGAGCCCTAGCATCGTCTGCTCTTGGGGATTCAAAGCCTAGATTGAATATCGTCACTTATCATTATATGTGATTCTCATCCTAAATGTTTTTCCATATCTTTCCCAATCATCTCACATCAATTTAAGGAAAGTTTTCCCCGATTGGATTTAGATATGGATCTAGGATTTTTATATATTGATTCATTTGATCTGGGATCTTGGTTTAGAATTTAGATCATGTTCTTCATTGTGTTCTTGATCGTTCTATTTTATATTGGGGATTTTTCATTGGAAAGTTTCTATCAAAGAATTGTGGTAGGAGGTCTATAATTCAAATCCTATAGTCATGATTTCAATTACATATATGTAATTATATAATTTCAAGGGTTCTCTTAGAAATTGGGTTTCCTAATAAAATGAATTATTTTTTTAATTAATTAATATTTAACTATGTTGTTTTTGAATAATTAATTACTCAATTATGTATTGGAATATTGTATTGTGGGATTTGGGGTAACTAACCATTGAATTAATTAATCGAATATTGAATTGTGGGAATTGGAAATATATAATTATTTAATTAATTATTAGAATATTTAATTGCACAATTTGGGATAATTAATAATTTAATTTATTATTTGAATATTGAATTGTGGTATTGGGAATAATTAATTATGGAATTAATTATTAGATTATTGAATTGTGGGAATGGGAATAAATAATTATTGAATTAATTATCAAAATATGTAATTGTGGAATTTGGGGACAATAAATTGTTTAGTTAGTTATCATAATATTTAATTTTTGGAACTGTTGGAATAGTATGAATTAACATATGAATTAGTTAATAGAATATTTGATGGTAAATTGTATTAAAAAAGTTAATGTTGATTAATCATGATTGATGTGATATTATGATAAGTGTGATAAAGTGATTCCTGTGATATTTTGAGACATCTGATTGATTGATATATGAGTACGAGAAATGAATTGATGCTCCAAATTCCAATTGGTCGTGAGACACAGACATATGCTCCAAATACCAATGGGGTGATATACATGGAAATCTAGGACCAAATGAATGAATGTGTATAATAATATATTGTATAGGGACTGGTTATCCAAATAACCTTATGGTTTAGGACATGGAATGATTATCCACATACCCATGGGTTATGAAATTGGGACTCATTCTCCAAATACCCACAGTGTGCTAGACATGATGTTCTACACTAATGATTTTGGAAATGGACTATAGTTCCAAATAGACGTTACATGAATTGAATTGAAATGATAAATGATAACCTATTATTTATTTTAATTATGGATCTTTATTTGATAATGTTTAGACTCTGACATGTGCCAAAGTATGTATTGTGGTACGAGTGTCATCAAGATCCCAGGGGTTTATGTTGTTAAATAATGAATAATTGATTATATAAAGATATTTTACATATATATTTTACATATTTATTCATAAAACATCATAAAATATATTTAATGGATATTGTTTTATATTCCATTAGTGGTGGCCTATGAATTTGTACTCACACCCTATCAGGCTGCATGATCGGTACCCGACTAGACTTTATGGTTACAGAACATGTTAAGGGAAAGATCCCTATCTTATATGGTTGAGTCAGAAGAATCATGGATAGGGAAACCATATATGATTTAGAACCCCCATAGTGGTTTTCAATTTCATTATTTATTTTGGGTTTTTCATATTGACAGTTGACACATACTGGCATAACATATCTACTCTTTTGTTTTTGATGTTGTATTTCCTATTGGTGCCATCATATGGTATTGGTATTTCTTTAATTATGAATATATTAATTTGTTTTTCTATATTATTTTTCTATGGTTTTACTCCAATAAAAGGGTATAGTCTCCCCATGATTGATTTTATACCCTCTCTACTAGTCAGTAGCGTCTGACTTACGTGGAGGCACACTTTAGTTCATGTATAAAATCATATTAGGGAACCAGTGTTCAGCACCAGGGTTGGGATGTTATATGATGGGATGTCGGGCACATCACACCAATTTGTGGGGAATTATTTCATAATTTTGTCTCTATTATATATCTAATAAATTTTTAGAAGAAATTTCAATTCCCAAATACATAACTATTCTTCAATATTTTAACATTCATTTATTAGAAAGTAAAATCATGAAACCATATTTATGTATATGAGGTTTTCCATTTATGTAACCATTTACATATATTCAATGTTCTCCATCAATAAAAACCTATACATATAGGTAGGTCACTAATTTAGCATTCATTTCTCATTTAGTGAAAATATTTTCAATTCATGCGGTGGGGTACTCAATAATATATAATCAATAAAGTAGATGATTATTGTGTTGAATATTTTATTAGGCTTATGATAATGGATTTCTATATATCCTCATGAGAGTAATTATATACCACATACTTTGATATAACATAATGGGACACATCATACCATTTAACATGATTCAATAAGGATCAGAACATATTGATTAGGTCTATATGTTGATGAAATATAGAAAAAATGTGAATATAAATTATTTGTGTGTGGATTATAAATGATTTTCGTATTTTTTATTGATAAAATTGAGATTATGAAACTGTGAGATTAGGATGAACTTACTGGGAATATATACCCATGATAAAGGCCCACTCTAGGAATATGGTCTAATGATGATATGATGATGGGAACTAGAATGAATATAGTACATCATGATTGATATGGTCCTATAAGGAATATTGGACAGGGAGAATGATGGCAGACTATAGATGTTGGTTTTGATCCACTGAGAAGATTCCTATTTAACCGATTATAAAAAAAATAAATGGTTAAATAGTTCGATTATATTGGTTTAGAAACCTATTGATGATACAAAATTACATTATTTTTACCATGCTATAGTTATGATAAAAATTAATCTATAATACCATCTGATTCATGCTCTGTGTGAGAAAAATAGACAATGTAAGATCATCTTCTTGTACAACATTTTTTGTAAGGGACTTATAACTATGTTGGAAGCACCAAAAATTAATTAACCCTTTTCCACTAGTTGATGAGGGAATTGATATCTAAGAAAATGGATATCCTACAAGTAATTCTAGGGGACTACTCCAGTAGGGATTCCTAGTGGATATCACCTCGTGAAGGATGAGGGAGAGGATATAGTTTCTTTAAAAGGAAAAAATATGAGTATATTATGTTTATGATCTTAATAAACATTACTAAATCCTACCCTGAGGCTTATGCATCTTAAAAATTAGAATATATTGTCAAATACACATCACTTTTAAGTAAGAATATGTCACTACCTAATATGTGAGACTCCTTACCACCACCTTTTAGGTTGGTATCCTCATAACCATAGGAATTCTTGATTTTGGAAATTCTGAGACCATACAGATTTGGAGGTTAAATGTGGATCATTTTTTAGAATGGGAATGCTTGATCAAGTTGATATGGTGATATATCCAAGGATCTTATTTTCTATGTCCAGAGACATGGGAGGAGGTCTTGATTTAGCCAAATTCATATAGGATGTATAGGATGTGTAGTTCATTACTATATGTGGAATGAGAATGAATTGGTGTTGAAGAGATGCTTCTACCAACGGTTCCATGGGTGAGCACAGTTGATTATCACCAATTTGTTACATGGGAAAGTTGGGTTCAACCTCGACCATGATTTACAAAGGAGAGAAGGATTGGGACCCTCCAAAAAGTGTCATGGGTGGTTTAGATGTGTTTAATAAGTTTTTAATAACACGAGTGACACCAATTTGGAAAATATTCTTCTAATTACAAAGGGTCACCTAGGGTTTTCTTTGAAGGATAGCATGAATGTTCCATTTTAGGGATGGGTACATCACCCAAGTATTTGTGGAAAAAATTTGGGAAGTGGTTCCTCACATTATCCATTAGTGTTTAATATTTGGAGGAATAAAATTTTATGGTATTAATTCCCTATTATTTTTGTAATCTTGGAAATTTACATGTGGGTTTCATAGATACTCGATTGATACTAGAGTGAGAAGAGATTTAATATTTCTCTATGAAATCCCATAGTGTCCAATGGGATCCAAAACATCCAATTTATTTTAAAATTAAGACCCTGGGGTAATGATTGGACCCTCACCAGTGTCTAGTGCATCTCAATTTCAAAAACTATACCTAATATTGGTGGATTTCTATGTAGGTAGATTATATATATCTAACATGCATATAGTGGTTGTCTGTATAGGTTTATTTCCATAGTTACACCCTTATATGCATCAATTCTCCATTTCTTTTATATATTTCTTGCTCATTTTACTAAAAGGATTAAAATTTGAATTCTTACTTCCCAATAAATAAATACATGTATATTCACATAGATCATTTTTTATTACACTTGATATGACTTCAATTGCATGAGTACAATATGTGAAGTTATTTATTTGAGGATGTATTATGAATAATTATTCAAGTGGGGCTTATGTGAGTTCAATCAAGATGATGACCCAAGTGAGCCATTTGGGCGAGTTACACATGTGAGGTCACTAGAGTAAGTGTCCCACGCATGGTCACATGGGAGAGTGGCCTGAGTGATGGAACTGGTGACATTGGACTATAAAATGGCTTCCCATTTTTAAATTTCCCTCTAAAGTACTCACAATTATATTTTTTGTTATCATGAATAGTCACATGATTATGAACATATTGTCAACGTTTCAGAAAATAATTTTTGTTTCATATGAAAAAGTTTCTGCATGTATCGATGATATGATGTGAGTTTTGTATTGATATTATTAACAAGAATATGACTCTAAATTTCTGAATATCAAGAAGTATATGTAAAGGTACCATCTCGAGTCTCTTAAGAGTGAACAAATACCACTCTATGACCATGATTTGTATAATTATGTACTTACCCTGATGCTAATGAATTTTGTTCTATACTGCAGGTTGAAGAAATATGAAAACCCCACCACCTCCATAATCATCTAAAGGGGAATATCCATTATTGAGGGAATTACTCCCTCCATGTGTCCCATGCACCAGAGTGAATGTGCAACAGATTTAAATGACCATACTTCTAGGTTGAAAACCACTGTTACTCCCATATGTTCCATGCTTTCATAGTAGATTAATTAATCATTTGGATGAAAGATTGAGAATTTTTAATAGTAGTGGGAGTTAATACAAAATTGATGTGGGAATATTTGTTTTGGAAGAATTGTGATGAATTTTTAGTTAAACTAATGTAGGTTGGAATTTATCATGACATTTGTATTGTGAACAGGTATGTGTAAAAGATCCTTATATGAACATGGTGTTTCTCATCTGATGGAATGTTATGACATATAATATATAACATATGAATGGAGAATTTGGCATTAGTATACAATATGTCTAAAAGATATTAGGAACCCTAATCCTGGTATATTTTAATGATGATTTCATCCAACTAGAGGATATTTTGGATGACATTGAGAAGATGCCTACATTGGATAATGAGTTATTATATATAACATGGAATGTTATAGAAAATTTCTATCACCCTAGGGATGATGATTATCCCAAAGTATGGATGATGGAATCCATAAATACCCATGAGAATGACCATCAGTTAAAGCATCTAATATGGTGTAATTTACTAGAAATGTGTTGCATCCCTAGTAAATATTATCATGTATTAGAGAAATTCTAATAGAAAAATGGGGTTTTATTAACAATTCTGTCATCACATCCATGAATCGCCTCCCAGATTTATATCCAAATGGTTGATCACCAACATATTTGTGGTTCATGAAGATAATTGTGATGTTAGTACATGTAGATTTGTTATGGAGTCCATGTTATAATATGGGGAGAACATAATGTTGGAATCCCACAAATTTGCAATGATCCACTAGTTCCATCTGTATTTTTATATGGGGAAGACCCCTTTTGTTATTTATGACCATTCTAAGTGATATGGTGGTGGATAGTGTTTTATTCCGACTCTTAATTAATTATATATGATTTTAGTGTCCATGTGTGTTTATTTCAACCATTTTATTATGATTCCTCTTGAATAAAGACATTGAATTTAAATTAAGGGGTTCTATGAAGAGTTTGAACCTATATATAGAATATAATTTAATTCCATAATAGGACCCACTAACTAGTATATTAGTCGATATTTCCTTTTTGATTATGAGTTGAGGTCTTATAATTTAGCCTACAGAGATTCTATGCAGGGAACTTGAATATATAAAGAAATTATCATTGATGCCAATGCACCAAATAAATTGTTACTTCAATTCAAATTTATATAACAACCAATAATATCCCTTTTAACATATATATTATAGGATATGCATCTGATGATGTCCTGATTGATTTGGGTTCTCATTGATCAATAATTTTTTAAGGTGATAATCAATATACTTCTGTAAAGTGAATACATATACTAAAATCACATGTATACTAATACATAGTACTCATTACGTACTCTTGGGGCGATATAAAAGTGAAACCACCATGTTAAAAATGTTAAATATTCTATATGAGGTATGAATAATTTAGTAGTCCAATATGACATTGAGATAGAAAAAGTTATAGGATCACCCATTTGATCACAAACAAGGGCCACATGGCATGAAATAATTGAATAGAATGCTCCAACAAGGGATGATTCAAGATGATAAAGTTTTCTTCATTGATAAGAAACTATCTCTCTATTTCAATACCCTTATATCAGGATAAAGAGACCTAGAAATACTATATTTTTTTAGATATTTTGGGACTTCTTCACAACCTTCCATGGAAACATTTTAATACATCCATCTTCAGGTAGTTTAATTTTTGAATGATAATACATAAAACTTAAATTATGTGTGGGCATTAGGTCATGTATCCATACATATTAAAAAATTATAAATTCAAGTTTATTCTAACATTCACTGTGATTTCATTCTTGATGAGGGGGAAATACCCATTGAGGAACAAGAAATTCCCATATATACCACCAAGAATCTTACTCTACCCATTAAATGGGTAATTAATATGATTGATCAGGGTGCTAACGGGGTGGGGGGGTGATAAATACAATAATGAATGAGATGTGTTCTTTAACATGTATTATGTAAGACACTATCATTCTCCCCACACCTCCAAACTCATACAAAATGTTTTTATGAATAAATGGATGTTTCATAAGAAATAAGTAACATTTATATTGATAGTGATGATTAAGAATATCCAAAAGTATTTTCAATAATATATACATCAATGGGAAGGCTTCTCATGAATTGGGGATGTAGTCTTCAGTAAAGGTAATCATCCCTAACACAAAGGATCATTAGGGAGGAGACGGTGGGTGGATCATCTCATCTGCCAACCCTGTATCTTGTGTTTGAGAGGAAAAACATAGTTTATCCACCTTAAAAATTTAAACACACATAGATGGAGAAAAAATTAGCAATTCACCTCATCAAATGAGGTGATTTTCCATTTCAACACCATTTATCATTGACCTTCCTTATATAAATGAATCAATGTTTTGTTTCTTTTTTGTATAATAAGTTTCCCATTTTACCAATAAAAGGATGTAACGTTAATCCTTCATGTGTTTAGGTGGAAAAATCAGACGAATCATGGACCCTAGATATTAATCTTCTTCCCTAATGAGATATGTGACATTGGATAACCCTTGTCTACTTCTATTACCATTAAAGGAGAAGATCATCCAAATAATGTAAGTTATGAATTATAAGAGGTATTATAGAAATCATTGACTCTACTATTAGTTTTAAATAAAATACACCAAATATATAAGATGAACTTAATATGATCATCAATTATCCAATCAATGTCCCGAAAAAGGCATATTAATATCATAGATCATCTGATTAGGGTGGTGATGGGGTAACAATTCAACAGGGACCAAAGGAAACGTGATACATGGACTGGATGGGGAAGTTACTGGTTAAGAACTAGGAATCTAAAATTTTTCTATAGGTGAAAATGTCATGTGGTTTGAGGAAATAATTCATGATATAATGACAATAGATTACATTATAGCACATATTGTCATCATTATCTCTTTATAGGATTATTGGATCATCCATAAATAGTGGGATGGATGTGATTATTTATTTTTATATATATGATATTAATTTGTTTAATTTATTGATCAAGTATCTTGACTTTTATTTCACTATCCACATGAAATATTGATAATGACATCCATCAACATGGTGTTGAGGATTCCCTTGTTCCTATTTCAAATGAATTTCCATCACAAATATTTTCTAAAGGTGGTCTAGCAGAATCACATATAGAATCATCCACGAGTCTTGAGAATTGGTTCCCACTTTTGGCGATATTTACCCCTCAACCTGATCCAGTTGGGGATATCAAAGGAAACTCAGGTCCTTCGAGAATATAGTATGTAGATGAATATTGATATCTATTTCAATTATCTCTATGCAATTTCATGTGATGGTATAGGAAATTTACAACTATTGTTTTAGTTATAAATCTAATAAGGGGACCCCCTACATCGGTTCAACCAATGGCTCCATGATTGTTTAAAGTTAATCTATAGTGAGTGATGTGAGATTATTTTCTAGGGTGAGTTAGTTTGGGGGTATTCTTTACTACATGAAATTTTTTATGAGGTGAAATAGAGGTCTTATAATTTATTCCATGTCTCCCTTCATTTTATTTCAAAATTCATATGGAGGTTTTTCAGGGAGATCCCCTTAGATGATTTTCTGTCACAAAATTCTTGACTCTATAATATGTTTACTGTAATGGGATATAGAGGGTTCACTTTCTACATGATCCTCTACTCCATGATGTAAAAAATTTATCAGACTAAGTTGTAAAAAAACTCATAATAACATTACATAAAAGGAATGTTTCAAAAAAATGGTGTTCTTTGAGACAGGTAATCCTAGTTATATCATGACCATACTAAAATGTTAGAATACTAACAATAACAAATTTATGAGAAATAATTTTAAAAAAAATGTCTTCCATATGAATTGGATACTTCCAAAGGATAACATCTATAAAATCAGTATGTTTTTATTATGGTTAAAGATAAAGGGAATTTTGATACTATACACAAAATGGAAAATAAAATTATTAATGTAAACTATTTGGCAATAGACTCAATTCTGTTTTAGTAGGGTGTTGAGGAATATAGGGTATTTTTCCACTAGATCACAAATTCTGATGTTTGAATATTTTAATCCTTAACTATAATTAATACGGACAACACTTTGTGGACATTCCTCTAAATTTTGATCGAAGAATAAAAATAGTAATTGTATTTATTGTTCTTTAAGTCATTATATATTAATTTTTTTAAAAACTTTTCAATTTCTATATCAATTTAGACTTCATTAATATGATTTTAGATCATGGGGAGAATGAAAATAAATGATGGTCTTGTGACCCTCATAAATTATAACTATATAAATGGGGAGAACAATCTATATGGTGATATTTCATTAGGATTCAAAACCATAAGAGGTGTACACATAGATTAAGGACATACTATTCAAATGCTTGATAAGGGAGTAATGACTCGAATGAAACATATCATGTGGGAATATGTAAAACATATTTTTAATGTGGATAAGTGAAGTGTTATATCAATTTTATTGGTTTCATGGTTATTATGTACTAATATGGGACAAGCACATAAAGAATGGTCCCAAACCAAGATCAAAAGGAGTCCTATTTTATGATTTCTTCATGAAATATAAAGTCGGAATGAATTTATCAAATGAAAAAAATTACTTTAGTAGAACGTCTACATTGGAGGTGTAGTATGAAATTATATATTTGGGGTATATTATAATTTGAAAATATATATGTTCCCTACGGGGTCATATACCCTTATCACTGAAAATATACAGATAATTTTGGGGACATGAGTTTATCAAGACCATGAATTTTGGATTATGAGTTTATGGTGTATGAAATATGGTTGAATATGTTTATAATTGATTCTATTCTAATGGTGTATTTAAACTACAATTGGGATGCATATAAAAAACAATTATATTGAATATTCATGGATTTCAATGGGTAGATAATTCTAATATGCATGGATAAAGGGTAATTTTAAATTCTCTGTGGATAGACCATGATATAGGATTCAACAATAACAATATACCCTTTTTTTGTTTTGGTATGTATATTATGTTTTTAGAAAGTAATATTTTTTATTTTTTACAAGACTGACATAGAGAACATGGGACCTTTCAAATAAGGGATAATGTGTCACAATGTTTTATGGTGTGTACTAAGGATATGAACAGTGATGTTTATCAAATTATAATAAGAACTTTTCTTAGAAATTTAGTATCATGAATAGTGGAAATATAGTTATTGTTTGAATTTTTTTTCCTAGGATAAAAATAATGTGGATTTTATTATAATGGTGTTTCTCCCTAAAAGTTGGGATAATTTCCCCAAATCATTGAACTCGTGTGATTCATTCAATGTGTGAGAAATAAATGAAATTTAGAAGGATATCCAAATTGTATGAAAATTTACGTTGAGTATTTTCACCTAAAATCAACACATGATATGCCTTTTTTATAGAGGGGTCAATTCATTATAGTTTAGCATCATTTTACCAAGATGAATGGTTGTAATAGTTTAATTTAAATTTTTTTTGACCACATGAATATAGAAAAAATTTATTAAATAGGTCATTCTAAGCCATGAATTTCCCAGTATATTGGGGAAATAAAAATTGATTTTGTAAAGAATGGTCTTGGGGTTCATGGATCAAAATAATATATTTTGAATATTCATGTACAGTGTGACTGAAAACCATGTTTTTAAAGTGGCATCCACAATGATTTTTTCCAAAATATGGAGATAAATAACATTTCCTTATGAGAAGAATGATTAAATTAATTGATATAGCTTGATAGGGTCTTATTATATAGTTTAATAGCCAATAATTTTATGAATAGTTAATGGAACCATTTATTTTAGAGTAGGATGTTGTTAACACTGATAACTATGGATGGTTTTTGACTATCCCTACTTCCCATGAATAAGAAATTAATTTATAAAAAATAATTTCTAATCACAAAGGAAGCATTTATATTGGAATTTTCAATGGATGATAAATCTCATATAGAAATTTGATTTGTCTATATGGATGGTAAATTGTTTCAATAATGAGTTAATAAATGATGTATTCCCTATTATAATATCCTACACTCGTTGGGATAGAATTAAAAGGATAGTGGGTATTTTATTTTTATAGGCTTTGGTCCAAGAATGAGTTATCCAATAACCAATGTGTATCTCATTGAGATGAGAATCAATTGAATCATTGATCTTGGATAAGATTCCAATAATTAATTAGCCTCATTTGTAGATAAGTGTAATTTGTTTAAATGGTTTTCACCCTATGTTATAAGTTATGGGAGAAGCTATGTATCTCATTATAGTGAGAATCAAGTAACATGATGTTCTCAATTTGAGTCATATGGAATAGTAATTGTCAATCATTTGGTGAAATTTCTAATGTGAAGCATCTAATAGTTTATTCATAGGGAACCATGGATTTGTCCCCCCATGGGCCATATTCTTGTTATATAGGGTTTTACTACATTTAATCATATTATAGTGGGGCACATTTCATATAGATTATAATATTATGACTATGATGATTGGGTCATTAATTTTAAGGCATTTTTACAAGGATCTTGGCTTTCAAAGTCATTCATCCAAAAATCTAATCTTTGGATGAAGTGGTTTCACCAGATAAAAATATGGAATCTAATGTGAAAGAATAACATGGGGGTAAAATTATAGGGGAGACAGTCATACGATAGTTTGGAATTTGTAGGGGGACCTAAGACATATGTTATATGTGTAACTACATATCTCGAATAAGAAGGCATTATGACAAACATAATTCCGGAGAATGGTTACTCACCCTAGTCAATTTATTGTGTGATTAAAGGGAATTATAAATAAACTAATATTGTTATTTTAATTTGTTTGTACCCAAGACATATGATCTCTTAATCACTATACAACTCATTGGAATGAAAATCATGCTACATGTGGTGCTGACGGAAGAATGTTCTCATTGAAGATCATAAGATAATGTAGGGATATGTCATTTTTTAATATGGAACTATGAATGAGAGGAAAACCCATGATGGACTCTACATTGTATATCTATCTTAGGTAATAGAGTGTGGTGTAATTATTTCCAGTTTTGGGGATGGGCATGGGTTAATTAATCCATCAATCACCACATATCACATCATAGCGGGAACAAACGACACATATTCTAATGTAGAGGTTTGATAGAAGACATGAACCATGAAATGTGTTCCACTTAGGCGAGGTCAAAAATTGTTTAAATATAAAAATATTATTAAAGGTATTTAAACAATACAGTTTGGTATAATGTAGAAATGATGTTGGATATATAGTTTAGCATCGTTAAATGAGGGACTGAGTTACCTATATTGAATATAAGGCATGTGGTATTACATTGTGCAAACATCTTAAAAATAAGATACAAATAGATTAAGGTAATGGTTCTTGGACCACAAGGTGATATGAGGTTTATAAAACTAAGAATGAAGGCCACATCCAAGAATCCATAGACCACATGATCCATGAATTGTATGAGAAGCAAGTATTTTCAAGGAGTTCCCATATCACATGGATGTGAGTATATGAAAATTAGTGTGGTGAGAGAGTAGTGTACGAATCATAAGTTTTCTAACTCGAGGGTTAGTGAAATTCACATATTTTTATCATGTTATAGGGGATATAAGATATTTAGTTTAATATCTTATATTGAGTATATATGATGATCTTTTTAGGGTATTTATATCCAGGACCATTACGTTTTCCTTTTCATGTCATGCGACAAGAACCACAATGTAGTTTAATTTTATATAGTGAAAACATATTTTATTCGATCACATGGTATATTTATAGATTGAAATTAAATTTCTTCGATAATGATATTCTCACTATCCATATAATAAAAATATTTTCATCATTTGATTAGATGTTATGGATAAAAAAGGCACCTCCAATTTTGTTTAAACATTGTAGGTTTCATCAAGTTAATCATTTTTGTCTTCAGAGCCAAAACAAATTCTCCTTAATGAAATAGACCATGCAAAACATTCTTTTTCAGACATCATTCTATCATGTTTTCATGAAACATTAGTTAGTTAAGGTTCAATAGTATCTTCTCATCAATCCATTAAAATTTATTGAAATTCCTATGATACTGGAAAATTTATAGATAAATTGTTTCATATACCAATATAGCATAAAAGAACTGGGTCTCAGATGGTAAATAATATTTTTTATCATGTACATGAAAATATTTTTTCGCTTATTTGGTAGTACATGTTGTATTATAGTGCACCCACAATCAATGAAGATGTTTTTCAGCTCAACAAATAAATTTAATTTTTTACCATTTACCAAAGTATATTTGATAACGTTTAATTGAAATCATATATAGATATTTTTTCACCATTTAATCATATCAGTATGAATGATTAGATTTGATGATGTACTATGGATACACCCATTTCATTTAAGAAGAAACATTTGGTTCCATTTTCCATCAATATTGTGTTTTGGGAATAAAACTAGTTACTAATGTTTGATTTCACAAAATTAATGATATTTCTTATCTCAACATCTTTGTAATGTATCATTTCATAATATTTCAAAATTATTTCACTAGTAGTGATGATATAATTAAATTTCATGTATATTTTTTGAGGGTATGGTCCCTTGAAATCCATTCCCCAAATATAAAATAACAAAGAATGTTTCGAAGAGTTCAATAATTCATGGGGTTGATGGATGAAGTGGGAATGAACTTGATAAGAATTACATATTCTTTTTTGTTTTTTAAAATATTACTTCATTTATGGATAGAGAAACACATTAGTTTTGATTTAATGAGAAATATTTTTACTTGAATGATGGGATCCACAATTCCTAACATGGACTTCTTTCATGATGGAAATAGTTTACACTATTTCAATACATTTGAGGATGAACCCACCCATGCATTGTTTTTAATGGATATTTTGATGATTGAGCATATCATAAATTATGATATTGAATTCAATCCACTATATTTTCTCTTTTCTATCTATATATAATGGATTACTCTCACAATGAAGGTAGTCTAATACGAGAGTCATCCAACCATTAATGGAAATATCTGATTTAAGGATGGATTTAACCTAAGTGGTCACTTTTATGTTGATATAGATGGATTGTGACACCATTCTATTGTGTTAAATGTTAATGAAGTATTCATCAATATCTTATTCTTATAATAATAGATATTAATTTTCCAATACATTTTCATGTGAGTTTTATAAGCATAAGGAATTAGATTACATTGGTTCTAAGGGGAATTATACATTCATCAATATGAAAATATTTAAAGGGGGCTGAAATCATATTTTTTGATATATTTATCAGGGTTGATATTGTTTATACATATGAATCAACATTTATGTTTAGGTTTTCACTAGAATTTATAGTGCATGTTATATGCCTAGAATGAGGAATTAGAATTATGAATCATTTTTTATACCGTCTAAAAATAGGAATGAATATTGTATAATATCCATTACAGGAGAGATACGAATGAAAAAAATATGAGGTTATTGATATTAGGGTCTTATTTTCTCTCTCATGTTGGGATTTTAGATGATCCATCAAAATACGTCTCCCCTGACTATAAGATTTCTTGGATGGAAAATATTTCTTATTCCCTTTTCTTGGTAATCACCAATGTTTTTCTAAATAGGGATTCTTTATGAGAAATAATGCTATGTTATTTTGTTATACTTATTTCTATGGTATGAGCTAGATAAAAAACTATTATAAAATTATTTTAAACCTTGTGGAATACCTATCAGAAAGTGATGGTTTCGTTTATACTTGAAAGGGAAATTATAAGAAACCAAAAGGACCTTGTGGTGTTATAGATAGGTACATATATTGTAAATTTAAAATTTGAATGCCAATTAGTTATTCCCGATTCATGAGTATAGATCCTCAGTATAGAGCATGGTTTGACTAAGAATATAGTTTTGTTTTTCTTCATTAAATACATCATTAATCTATTCAATGAATGAACCTAGTGAGTGCTTTAAAGATAACATATAAAATATGAGTGCATGTCCCTCTACTGGATGCATTATAATGTTTTGAATGAAATGACTTTTTAATACTATCAAATACATATTGGATTGTTTTTACACACATATGTGTCCCCACATTTAATTGACATTATAAAGGTAATGCACTTTACAAAAACATTCTATATCTAATGTTAAATTTTGGAAAAGAAATCCATATAGTAATATAAACTCTTTGATATTTTGAGGTGTTGACATGAAAAGGATAGCTTTATTTTTCTATGCATAATATTTTTTGTCATGATGGAAGAATGCAATACTAGGGATTATTTTAGACGTAACACTAAAGGTACACATCAATGGGTCCATTTTCATATTTTGTTATCGCTTCATATTGAAAATGGTTGACAAATCGTCATGAAAATAAAAAGGTTATCAGGATTCGATAGGTATAGCATCGATATAGAACTTGGTGGAAATTACCATAGGGGTTTAAAAATGTCATAAATGGAATTTTAATATAGAGCACTACCATTATTTAAGACAATGGGAATCAACTAATAAAATTATACTACATAGGGTTCCTTAAGGGTAGTTTCTTCATAATCATTAAGGTCACTTCAGTAATTGTAATTTTTTTTGAAAACCATCAATTGTAGAGATGTCTTGATTACTAGGATTCTCATTGAATAAAATATGTTTAGTAAAAACTGGGATTTTATCATTTAGAAACTATTGGTTGAGATCCATGAAATATATAAAATATGTGATCACCAAATTCTTCATCATAACTAGAAAAATACTAGTCATCAAAATTGTGTAATTACATTTCCGAATGATGTCTCCCCTTATGTGTTTACCATATTCATGTTTGGCCTTTTCATAATGGGTTGGATGCATCATCCTTGATACATGCTTCAATATATTGTCATCATTTGGAAATCCCATCTAGAGGGTTAATATATTGGAATCATGACACGGAATTTCTATGTCATTCTAACTGAACACATCTTGGTGATATATAATGAATGAGGATTATAACTGTTTTCCTCTAAAGAACATGGCCACACTGATTAGTTTATGTTATGGATCCTCTTTTGTTCAATGGTTTATCTACAGAATTTTACTAATTGTGAAAGTGTCGTATTTCTTAAATATTATAGAATAAAATTTGAGGTATTGATCTAATTATTACAAAAAAAATATACACATAAGGATGGATGGGTAATTAAGGAGAACCATTAGTAATTGAAGAGATATATATATTCTATGATCTTGAGGTAGAAGAATCCCCAATTTCAAGCGGTGATATGACAATTCCCTCAAATTCGGGTAAATAAGATTGGGAGTATATATCTTATTATGGTGAACTGAGGGAATTTTCACCTTAAACTTCATAATAGACGTTGAGATCAATGAAAATTTTAGTATTTTGATGTTCATCTCACATGACTAATATCAGGATGGATAATAACTTCAAGTCCAATTTTGAACATACATTATTGTTCGAGTTGATGGGTTCTACATATTCATATTTATTTTCCTTGAATGTCTCAACCAATTTTATTTCCTTACCATTTTGATCAATATACCATGAAACTTCAGCATTTTGGGGGGTTTATCTTCTCTCCATTAAATTCCTCCATTAATTCATTGATATTCATAATAGTAAAATGGGGATTTATCATCGTGTATTGTCCCATTTCTTTTTCTATTGATGGAGTATTTATTGAATTCATGATATGATGATGGAATAACCACATGTTTTGGAAACCATGGACATTATAACTAGATAGTTAAGGTTGTGTCTTTCCAGACAACTAGGAATTCAAATTCATATATTAGGTCCCCCACTTAGATCATGATATTAATACATTCGAGGGGATTTTTCACTCTTTTCGTACCCCATAAGTGTCAAAGGATATGTGGAAATGTAATCTTTAAAATACCCCAAACAATATAGTGTGTCGATTGTAATATGATTTACTCATGATCCATTCGTAATGAAACATCTATGGATGGTAATGTTATCTAGTTTGGTAGAATTGTACAGTGGTCTAATATGTCCCTATATGATATTATCCATGACCTACATAGGGGAAGAGATAACCATATAAACATTCATTGGTTGAATATCTTTAGGTTATTCCATATTAGCAGTTACCCCATGTATGAACTCTTGATTGATATGTAAGAATTATATAAGTGCTTCTTAGAGGAATTTTGATATTTTATGTGAATCCAAGATTGATATATTTTTTAGAATGAAGCCAACTATTTCAGGATTTCATAATTTTTTACCAAAGGTATAATCATCCCTATCGGGGATACTGCCAAGATGGTTATTTTTGGGTAGAGGAGCTTGAGGTAGGTTGGTTATACCCTAAATCATATTTTAAAGTCACTCCAATAATCGGTAAATTAGTCCGACATGGTCTTCCTACTAATATTTGTTAATGATTCTTATACACCCCCTCTAGTTGATCATACAAATTAAACAGTCGTGGGAGATATTTTTTATAAGTTATAGTTTTTAATGAAATAGTTGGGATCACAGATGGGCCTTAAAATGTTTTTAGCATTATAAATAGCTCTAGAGAGGATATGGTTGGATTATTTTTTCTAGTCACAACAGTTTCATCCCATTCTTCATGAGATTAAATAGCCTATATACCTAATTCTTAGATCTTGTGAAGAGAAATCATGTTCATAAACCTAATAATTTTTAGAAAATGAATCAAATAGATGAATGACGTTAATAGAACCAAAGAGGAGTTGGTTTTCTTATGAAGAGTTTATTTTACGGAGCAGTTCCCAAGAAATTATTTTTTGGGGATTGATCCCAAGATCTCAGGATTAGAAGAATGAAATTTGAGATATTCAAGACTATAATTATAATAAGTTAAGGGTCACCTTCTGATACTTGTATTTTCTACTTTTCTAGATTAATTTCATGGAAGATACGCCCTTAGAGGATAGTGGTGTTGATGACATTGGCTACATCCTAAAAAAAATAAATTGTGGGTGCTATTGGTTGGTCCAGTTATGCTATGAAGAATGTCTGTCATTCATAAATTTTTATTTTTTTCACCCAATAAATGATCATTTGTTCACTCTTACTAGTGAATTCTCATTATCCACCTTCTCCCTCTTGAGTGGTACCAGAAACACATTCCAATAATACTGGAAGTTTATTGAAATTTACATTCTATGAGTTAACCATATTTTTTATAATGTATTTGAAATCTAATAAATCATTGATGGTGTGACCCAAAGTTTGATGAAAGTGGATATAATTAAAGTATTCACAAAAATTAACCTGATCATGCCTCTTTTTCCATTTGAAATTTTATAACAATATTTTTTATAGATGCTATAATGTATTCGATTGCATGACCATCTCTGATGAAATACAATATAATCTTTTGACCATAAAATATGGATTATTTTTTTCTATTATAACATCTTCAATGGGGTTGTTTTTCTTTCTTTATTCAGGAGCAGTTAACTGGTAAAAAGTGCTGATATTCATCCCTCGAGCCATTATAGGAGATGATTTTGATGAAACATTAATGGTTTCCACTCTTCCTATCCTTTTTTGTATGGCTTTCAGAACTAGTGAACAAGAGAAAATTCTTTCAAAAATATTTTTTAAAAAAAAATTGCAACATTAAAAATATTCCAAATGTTTCCTTGGTGATTTACCATAATGAACAGTGTCTTCAAGTCATTACAGGGGATCACTTTAACAAGACCCAAAAAATTCTCATAAGCAAGATGTTTGTTTAGGGAGCAAGATAGACCATTCAAAAAGGACTCTCTCATTCATTCACTAATAATAATAGGAGGTTTCATGTACTATAACAATTTATAGGTATAATAATAATTGATAAAGAAACTAGCAGTTGTGATCATCCTATCCCTCAATCCACATGGTGGGTAAACAAATATACCAAACATAAGATGGTCCCTCTAAGGTCTTCATGAATCAAATGAGTGTGGCTGATTATTTCTGCTCAAGGTTTTCGATCATGCGACCACACTAAGGTATTAAATGCATTAATGGATATTCTAGAGCCTACTATC
Source organism: Viscum album (assembly GCA_963277665.1). Lineage (NCBI taxonomy): Eukaryota > Viridiplantae > Streptophyta > Magnoliopsida > Santalales > Viscaceae > Viscum > Viscum album. The sequence continues at coordinate 113,786,777 of OY728135.1, forward strand.
CCTTGTGTAATGGAAAAATATGACTATCATATTATGGGATGGGAAGAGTCAAATCTACCCATTCGAGGTAATACATTCTCTCTAGATGTACATGTGTTTTCCTTCATTCCATAGCATTTAATCAAGCTATCAATGAGTCAATGGTGTTGTTGAGGTCAAGTGGTATAACTAGCATAGTGGGATCATGGAAAGGGGAAACCAAAATTAAGGCAATATGTGTTGATTCTTCTAGTATTTTTGGTTGATACCCTATATAGTCTAACTATTGAAGACATAACAGAAATGTTTTTGTTTTCTTCAATAATGGAGGGAACTCTTAATTTCCTTATATCATTGGTTATATTTATAATGGTTTCTTAGACATTGAATTGATTCTATTATCTAGATCTACATTCATTACATGATGAGACCTCCCCGTTTAGAAGAATCATCTAAGAGTGTGAGATGAGGATATACATAAAGAGAATTTCTATCATATATGTTACCTCTGAGTAATTACTGATTTGGATTTTTAGTTCCATAATCTCTACATCATAAAAATTATATCATTCATCAAGTGTTAGATGTTAAAAATTATTGGGTAGCTAGTGGTATGTGGAAACAGATTAATCAATTTTCTTGATTGATGTTCATCGATGAGGTAGAAATACAAAATTCGAGGGAGTATCTAAATTAGTGTCTAACCTATGATTCTTAGTGTGTACTCTTTATTTATTAATATCAGTGTGGATACTATTTTGAATAAACATTCCCACATCCTACTCCACAGCACTAACTACTATTTATATAACATCTAAAATGGATGTTTTAATAACATTTTTTTATCCCTAAGTCAACTATGATTCAGTTTTTTCACTATAATGATTGTAGGGTTGTTCCTCTGGAAAAATTCATTGAATGTTCCGTGATATTTGGGTGTAGTTATACTATAAATTTTACACTATTTCTTATCGATACCATATAGTCCCATTTATTCTTTTAAGGATCCTATTGATGTTTTTTGGTGATGTGTTAACTGGATAGAATATCCATAAAACATCATTATGAGCATTCTAAATGATAATTAAAAATAAAAAATGTGAAAAATTTAGATTACATGAACTACAATGTTCCCCCAAAATGAGAATAGACTAACATACCTTGAGTATAAGGATGAGGTAATATTTCCCACATACCTATGTTTTGGGGATATTCATTCTCCGCTATTACTATATTTTCTATTGGTATTATTATCCTTGTAGTTGTTGGTTGTGTTAATAATTCCCCTTGCCTTATGAATTGTGATGACTCCATTAATACTATACATGCTACTACTATTGCTGCTTTATTGATAATAAAATTAATTTTTGAACAATAATATTGTTGAATTTTAAGATTTTCACCAAATATATATATTCATTCAGGATTGATGGAAATATTTGATGGTTAGACCTCTTTAGACGAGATTCGTGGACAATATTTTTAAAATCTTGATGTAAGATTATCTTAATAGCTCACTCTAATTTATGTTGATGCTTTGAATTTGTTAGAATTCATAACTCATGGTGAAAATAACATATTTTATGATATAATCCATCTTATTAGAGTCATTTTGGAGTAATGACATTACATTATTTCACATTTGGAAGGTTTTTTCATCTGGGAGTTTGTTGATATTTAATGCTTTCTATTAGCCTAATTCACTGATAGAAACTAGATATGGCCTCAACATTCAACTGTCGTAACTTTCCTGAATCCTTAAGACATAATACTAGAATAACCTCACATAGTTTCCCAATTTTAATAATTGTGTAACTATAATGGCAGCCGGGTCCATTTTTTTACAATGTTATTCTATCACTATGTCTTGTCACCCATATTTTTTTAATGATATAATTTATCATTTTTGGCAATGAAGAGTTGTCCATAGATTCTGGAAAATTTCAAAAATTCATTATGATGAAAACATAACCAAAAAACTATATTGAGGATTTTCCATGGGCTGAAACAAGATTGATATATATTATTTGGCTATATTCTTCCTCATAAGTAATGTATTACAGTTATATTCCATAGTATATTACTCCAATTGAAATGAAAAAACTCAATATTTTTTATCTTATTTTTTATAGATTGTCATGTTGATGTAGACCACTTCAACGGCTCAAAAAATATAGTGATCCCATGGTCATTTAGAGAATGACATTTTCCGCAGTTTAACTTCTATTCGGGAAACAATAATACATTCCAATGATAAATTATTAGGCATGACTATACTTATCATACCATGTGCTTCATTATATGAGGGATTTTTCATAATTAATTCTTTATGGGGATGAATTTCTTGTGGAAATAAAATATTACATTGGGGTGGACATTCACAGAAAATTCCATTATGGGTGGACTACCATCGTGGTTTAATGATTGGATGTAGGGTAAAATTCTATATCATATACCCTAGGAGACCATCATTTTAAATACCCATCATGAAATAGATGTATATTATAATAATTATTCAGAATACTTATTTCAATATAAAATCAGACGCCCAATGACTTTATTGTTTTGGTGCTTTTAAAAACATAGAACAAAATCCTCTAGACTAGTGAACGATCATCAATGTTTCCCGTAATGATCTTCCCCTTTTGTTCTCTTACCTAAAACCATTATTTATAACCCGGGGAAATAAAAATATAAGGATGGGTGTGCTCAGATACTAAGTAAAAGTAAACAATGCTAATATGTAAACATAAACATGAGCATAAAGAGTTTGAGAACATGCTCATAACATTACATGATCATTCCCTACATATCAAATGAAAAAAATTAACCATACGTAAATCAAAGATCATAATCCATACGACCACAAAATCGATATAAGACATCAAATTGTGGCATACACATACACTTATAACATTGTGTAAATGTATAAATAGTAGTAGTTTTACTCATTAAATTAATGACATGAAATCAGGAACTTCTATTAACATATGGACATGAAAACCAGGACTACACAAAAAAATTAAGGACATGAAATCCATGTCCATGAATAGAATTATGAACATGAAATCAGGTTCGCACATAACATATATAACTCTAGAGTTATCAATCTTTACCTAATGCATTGGAGGGATATATATTTCCCACATATCACATAATTAAAAACATACCTATGTGTTCCATATGAATATAAATAATTCATCATATCAAAACCCATGAAATGAATTGGATTTCATAAATAACATTTATTCATAATATAACTCATGAAATGAAATAGGTTTCATAAATATCATTCAATCCTAAATATATACCATTAATAGAAAGAATAATAATGGAAACAATGAAGGATATCTCTAGTAAAAAATAATTAACATCAATCAATGTTATCTTTGATGTAAAATAATTTTGATATATCTCCTGAAAACAATTCTTGATGAAAATATCCTTTCTTCATTGATTTTTTTATATATGAAATGAAATAAAATTTTAGACAAAAACATTTTCATTTAAACTAAAATTTTATGAATCTAAGTGAAGCTTCAAGACATTAAGACATCATGAAAACCTAAAAATCTATTCATGTTGTATATGTTAAAAAAATTCTTTACGTACTATCGCAGGAAAAGTCAAAATGTAACTGGTTTGGGAAATGAATGAATGATTCCAATCAAAATGTGTCATAAAAATAAAAACTATGTAAATATTAATTTAAAAATACAAAGTATAAGAGTTAAAAAAAGTTTATGAATACTTTTTAAAATAACATGGACATGGATGATAAATATCCCCTATAAAAATGTACATATAAACAATCTCATATAATAATGAGATTACGAAATTATCTCCTATAACGTAATAATTAGTTGAATATTATGATCCGTGAAATAAAGTAAATTATATGGATATATAAATAACATAATATTATGTTTAAGGCTCAAACAATACATTCATAGGTAGTATACACACCATGTGTAAAATTAAAGTTGTGTATGAGTCAGTGTCTAATAGAAGTAAAGGTGAGAGAAAAATCCATTACCATAGGTATGATTCCATTTGTACGTGTATGAAACTCCTCTATAGTGGATTTTAACATATTTTAAACTTTTACCATAATAATAATAATATTTATGATATAATAAATTATTCATTTGTAACTTTATATTATCCGTTTATTACGAATTCGAAGTTAAAGCAATGTTTCGGGTAATAATTCCTTTGTTTATCATATGTGTTTTAACATGTATTCATGATCCTATTACATAGATCATGATTTACTATCATCCATATTGTAAAAAATGATTTATATATCATATATATTTATTATATAAATATATATATATGTGTATATATATATAAGATAGATATATGAAATGCAATACACCATTCATAGAGATAGTAAGCCGTACACATAATCATTGTTTCCTTTTTTTAATATATTAGATAAAAGAAGGTAAATGGATTATATAAATAAAATCTTACATTAATATGTCATATATTTAATATTTATTCCTTATATATAGTTTTTATAATCGTTCATTTAATGGTTAATATGGATGATGAATCTCATTGAATCATAGAGACAGTAGGCCATACGTATACACGAGCGATGATATCATTTTATTAAGTATAATATGGTGAGATAAAAATGTTATATTCCTTATAATGAATCAATAACATGTTATAAGAATTATATATAGTTATTAATTCCATCATTAGACCCATTCATGTAATTTTGTGGTGAAAAATAGATTACACAACGATGTGGAGACGGTACGTCGTACGTGAGTACGCATAGTGATTTCATTTTTTATATGTTGGATAGAAGGAGGAATATGGTGTTCCATAATCATAATAAAATCTCATAATATAGTTGATAATGTATTTATTAATTTTTAATTTAAAAAACTCATGAAGAGGAATCAGAATATGAAATAAATTCAAAAGAATCGGTAGAGGAGACTAACTATTTGATGAGATCCCTTTATATCTCCTCTTACATGCACTAAAGTTAGTCTTCTGAGAATATCAGAACCACTATAATGTTAATAATAATTCTGAAAAGGGAAATTTTTATCTAACATACATGCTTAAATTCTCAAATTGAAGTGATGAAGTGAGGGAAGAGGTTCCCTTTTATAATGGAGGTGAGGGGAACTTTTGGAATCTCAAAAACTATTAGTTTATAATAAAATAAATGCCCATCCAAAAGCATCCAAAATGATATATATTCAGATATAAGATGATATAGAGTTATAATACCATCAACCAATAAATTTTAGACTTTATTTTTAAATTTATATCTTATCATTTTAATTAACCCTTAATTATTCTATTTTAATTTTAACTATGTTAACAAATGTATCATCATTAAAAGAGACTATTGTTTTCTAATTTATTTGTAAATTATACAATAATTATTATTTTTTGAATATTTTAGACAATATAATAGTTATATTAATTTTTTAAAAATAATTTATTATTTTTAAATAATTTAAAAATATATTATTTTGACAAAAAATCAATAGTTTCAATTTTGAGACTATTTATTTAATGGATTTTTAACAATATCAAGATAATATTTTATCCTTGAACCAAATATTTTATTATATCCATAAGTGGTCATGGGTATCTATAAAATCTGTTGGATATATTAATTATCAAAAATTATATTTATTTAAATATTTTTAATAACATTAATGTGATATTTTTATTAAAAAACAATTAAAAAATCAGTATTTTGTAATTATTTAATATACTTATTTTTTAAGTAAAAATTAAAAATAAAATACCATGATGAAGATAAATATTATATATTTTATTGTAATATTTATAGTCAAATGTATATTCAGTAAAATCCTTTGTAAAAATGTTATATATATATATATATAAATATATTAAAACATTAATGTGACAACTTTGGCATCAATTTAAATAATATATTATAAGTGTCATAATAATTTCCCTGTGGCTCCAAACGGTCACTAATTTATCCCTTGGATGATTATGGTTGTTATATAATTGAAAAATATGATTTTTTTCATAGCCTTTATTCTTTTAAATGTTATTATCATTTTAATATATATAATTTTATTAATTTTTCAACAATTAAATAATTTCCACATCATCAATGTAAAAGCCATTAAAGTAATTATTTATTTAATAGATATTAAATGTAAATTACCATGATAATGAAAAATATTTTTGATTTCAAATGTATATTTATAGTTGCACTTATCTTTTTTATAACCTTATATTAAAAATGAAAAATTTATTAAATTTGAGTGAGATATATTAAACATTTCCTTAAATAAAATATATTAAATGTCATAATATCATCCAAGTGGCATCCAAAGGATATCGTTTTTATCCAAGGATGATTTTAGTCCAAACACATTAATCCAATTAAATTAGGAAAACTGTTAGGGTAATTTTATAATATTATTGTTTCCCATAATTAATTGATTAACCTTTTTACTCTTTCAATATAAATTACCATAGTTACAAATAATAATGAAAAAAAGAAATATATTTACATAATATGGACCCACTAATTCCAAATTTGGAATCCATTTATAAAAAATCCCATACATATAAGTTGAATTAATTAATTTAACATTAATATCATTTTCAGACTGAGAAAAGTTGTTTTAAAAGGTAAAACTTGCAAAAGACTGAAATGTTCTTATATATTAATTCATTGTAAAATTAATTAACATTACCTAATTTATATTAACTAATTAAATAATAATATATTTTGAAATAAAATAATTCAAATATATAATTTATCACTATAAATAATTTTTACAAAAAGTATTTTTCAATTAAAATTTATTATTTTTTTATAATTCATCAATACGTGAAACATATAAAAAAATACCAAAAATTTAACCAAAGTTAATATTGATACTATGAACTAAAAAAATAATTTTATTTTTTCTAATATAATATATAACGTTTCAAAACTATATTTAAAATGGTTGGTCCATCAAATGGTGAAAAAATTACATTTTTTTTAAAATACTTCTTTTATCCGTGGCGGCATCCTGTAATACTATCCATGGGGAAAGGGTGTGTCATGGAAGCCAACCAGTTTCACATATATTCTTTTCCAACAACTGCCTTCTTTCTCCAGAGAAACCAATAATGAATTTTAGATGATCAGTCATGTGATCCATCAGTATGAGAGGGAATCTGGACAGTCAATCAACCATGGAAAATCAGAAATCTCCTTAAGCGTAGGGGTGCCTCCATCCAAGAAAGAAGAACTCTGTGCAACTGCATGCATTAATATTTTTAAGGAACACCATAAGTATCTCGGGCTACCCACATTGATTGGACACTCCAAAAAATAAGTCTTTTCATCTTTACTAAATAGGATTGAGAAAACAATTCATGGCTGGACCCCTAAAAGAATTTCCAAAGACAGCAAGAAGACACTCATTAAAGCCACCCCCAGTCCATCCCCAACTATTTTATGTAACTATTTATGCTCTCGCCTGCTATGGTCAACCAGATCCATGCACGCACAACCAAATTCTGGTGGGGAAATCATAATGGAAGGAATCGTACCCACTGAATTGCCTGGGAGAAACTCTGCTCTCCCAAATCTGAGGGAGGATTAGGATTCAGAAACCTCATTCACTTCAATGACGCACTACTAGCGAAGCAAGGTTGGCGCCTTCTTAACTGTCTATCTTCATTCTGTGTGCAGGTTCTCTAAGCTAAATATTTTCCCCACAAGGAATTCCAAGAATCCTCTCTTGGCCCCCGTCCTAGCTTCCTCTGGAGAAGAATTGGGGGTTCCCATTATGTCCTATAAAAAGGTCTGGGCTGGAGGATTGGCAATGGATCAACTATTAATATCTGGACTGATCCCTAGCTGATTGATAATGATGGTTTACAGGCAACCTCCCCTGCGCAACCTGGTTATGAAGATTCCACAGTCAGGTGCCTCTTTTCGGATTAGGGATTAGGGTGGTGTTTTGAAACGATCAACACTTGGTTCAACTAATTTGAAAAAAGAATTATCATGAGTACCCCATGGGTCCCAGACATGGGCCCCGACCATCTCTTCTAGACTAATTACCTTTCAAGATAATACATGGTAAAATCTGGATACCAACTCGCCATTGGCACTCAATTAGCTGATCGGGAAGGGGGGCATTGGAAATCACTTTGGAAACTTAAATTCCCCCCCTAAGATACATCACTTATGGTGGTAGGTATGCACGGGCACCCTCCCTACAATGATCCTTATCATCTTCCAACATATTTCTAGTGATGAATGTTGTGTCTTCTGCCCAAACATCCAAGAATACCCCTTTCACGCCATCATTCATTGCTCGGGGGCTAAGAAAATTTGGAATAAATAGGACTCTGATTCTGATGCTTTTCTAGCCATGGCCTCTGACCTCCCCTCTATGTTGACATGCTGGTGCTCCTTTCTCTCATCAATTAAAGTGAGATCACTTTTTACCCTGCCCTGAATCATTTGGGTCCGTCGAAACGATGCAGTTTTAAACCACATCCACAAACCACCCAAATTCTGGATTGACCGGGCCTCGTCATGGATTGAGGGATGGAAACATCACAATAGAAAACAGAAGCCCTTTGGAGCCCCTTATTTTTCCTCCCAATGGTGCCTGCCAATGGAAGGTTTTATTAAGATTAATGTGGATGCGTCTCTCCCCACAAATGGACCCATTTCCATCAGCCTTCTGGCTCGGGATCATCAGAGTCAAATCATTGCATCCAGACATGAATCACACCATGATATTTGGGAACCTGTGGTAGCCGAGGCTACAACCATCCTTGACAGTTTGATGCTCGCTAAAGATCCTGTATGGGATAAAATCAACCTTGAATTAGACTGCCTCATCATAATCAATGCTATCAACCATAACGACGGCGGACTCTAGTCATTTGGATCCCTCATCAGGATAATCATCTCGCTCCGTTAAGGTTTTTCAAGCTGCACCTTCACCTTTACCAAAAGGGAAGGAAACAATGCTTCCCATCAGCTGGTGGCCTCTATCCCCTTTGATGGAAACCAGCTCTGGTAGGAATACTTCCCTACATGGCTTCGTATTTTTACGTTTTCTGATCTTCAACACTAATGAATCTATCTTTTAACAAAAATAAACACACTTATTTACATTTAAATAGATTTTCATAAAAACCATTTTCTTATTTAAAAGAGTGATTTATTTTCATTTATAATTAATTATTAACCAAATAATTAATTATATAAATATGTTTAAATGATAATTTCATAATTAAGTTAATAACATTCATAGCCTACATAATAATATATAGGTTATAAGGTGACATAATTATATTTTGTTCTTTGCCTAAACTCGGTCTTGAGTGAAATGAAATATATCAAAAAGAACCTGAAATTGTCCATAACAGAAGCCATGTATAGTGTTGTGTATATCACAATCTGTGATGGGGATTCATGCAGTTTAATATTATCTTGGTGTAGTGTACAAAAAATGAATTCAATGAAATTAAAAATAAATATATCTCATAAATATCTTAGGGTGTTAAATTCAACCCCCTTTAAATTGAATATATCCCTCGAAATTCATCTAAGTTATCAAAGGCCTAATACTTGAATGATTATTTCATAGAAACCCACATCATAAAAAAATTATAAAACATCCCTTTGAAAAGGAATAGTTAGAAAATTAGAGTGACCCAAAGTAAATCATAACTAGGTATTTCTGAAGGAGAACTTAGTTAAGATTTGGGCATAGAGGAAAAGCATAAAAAATAATGGATATTGATAAAGATAATAGATCACTAAAACGTTAGTGATCAAGATAATGTTAATAGTCACAAAACAATAAAATAAATATGTTCTAATTAGGTCACTAATGTTATAAAAAATGATGATAATAGGAAAACCTTTTAGTTCATGGTCCCTTTTCAGAATGTTAAAGAATTTTCATGAGATGATATTATTACTTGATTTAAGAAAAATCTCAACATTTTGTTTTTCCTTGTTTAATATCAACTTCATCACTTATTACAAGAAATAATGATGGATTTATCACTCCCGTAGCCTTATCAGTTCATGATATCCATAAATATAGTGATAGGCCATTCCATCAATCATTATCACAACAAACATTATAGCACATGTTAGAAAATATTCATAAGTCCACCAATAGTTAGATAATAATTTAATCTTTAAAACACCATTTATTGTCTATCGTAAACATTCCATAAGTGGATAATCTTACAATCCTTCAAAAAACAGAAAATCCAAAATACTAGAAAGAGGTGAACTAAATTAACATAACATTTATCCCCCATATATCATGAAGTATCTCTTGTTGGTCACATTACAAACATATGAATGCCTTTATCATGTATTCTATTAAAACATTGTAATAACCTGAATTAACATAAATCTTTATTGAAAACTTGCATGTTTCCTTATTTCAAATTATATTGGATGCATTCCTTAGGTCCAAAAAGTTTTAAACTACATCCATGATAACATCACCCACATGTCAACAAATCCTTTATTAGTTTCATCCATTTAATCATATCAAACATTTCTTTAACCAAGAAAAGTCAATTTTAACCACGTCTTGAACACATTAAGGGTTACCATGGTTTTCTCCACATCTTGGACACCTTAATGGTTACCTTCCCTTAATCAAATTATTACCATTCCCTTAAATCATGTTTCTATTTGATCATCACAATTCAACATATCCTATTTAATCCATAATGAAAAACATATACTTTAAATACATATACATGATCCTTGAATTCCCAAACATATACATTTCAATTGTCTAACAATATTCTTAACCCATTACTCACATGCCATTATTTTATTCATTCTAATAATATAAAATGTTAATTATGTATTAAGGTTACTTAACTATAATCTAATCATGATTATTATGTTTAAGGTAAAAAATATTGTTAGATCATCCCATAGTTTTAACATGTCATTTATATTCTCTTTATCCTCAATTATATAACTATTAATTTTTCCACAATCCCAATTTACTTCATGATATTTCCACTTAATACATATAATACCAATGCATTCTACATATGAAATAATAAATGTCAACTATGTTCTATCTAGTTCCATCTATTGATTATGACTATAAATCAATGTGTTAGAAAAACTAATCATAGATGAAAAATGAATAGTTAAGGTAAGTTACTTATAATATTTCAATCTATGATATCTAACAGTTAATCCTAGCTTACTCATGGTCCTAAACAACATTCAAGGAATGTAACCTTTAGTTAGACTTATCCTTATAAAATCTTTAAATATACCTTAGAAATATCTCTAAGGATCTCACTAATTTTTTCTCATCATAGTTTCCAAAGGTTAACTAAATCTTATCTCGGATACCAACTGAAATAACCCATGGATGACTTATATAGAAATTACATTACTTTTGTAGAATACTTAATAAATTATACAAATAGACACCCAAAGATCACATTAGTTTTGTACCATTGTAATCATGGAATAAAAATATCTCTTCCATTAAATGATCTTCAATGTTTCCCATAATGATCCTCCCTTTTGGTACCCCTAATTAAAATATTCTTTTATAACATAATGGAATGAAAATATGGGAAAATATGAGTGTAGATGCTCAGTGTGAGTGAACTTGTGTAATATGTAAAAATAAACTTGAGTATAAAGGGTATGAGAAAATGATCATAACATTAGAAGATCTTGCTTTGAATATCAGAGGGAATCTTGATTCATAATGAAATCAAAGAGCATAAAACATTATATCACTAAATTAACATATGTTATGAAATTGTGGAACACATAAAAAATTATAACACTGTGAACATGTATAAATAGTAATAGGTTCATTCATTAAATTATGTACATGACATCAGTCCCTTGTATAAACATATGTTGATGAAAACCAAGTCCATGAATAAAATTATGGACATGAAAACTATATCCAGACATGGAATTGTGATCATTAAATCAGGTTCATGGATAACATATATAACTCATGGGTTATCCATATTTACCCAATTCATTAAAGGGAGATATAGGTCCCACCCATAACACAATGAAAACCATATATATGTGTGCCACAAGAAAAAAATCATTCAATATATCAGAACCCATGGGAAGAAATTGATTTCATAAACACCATTAAATTATAATATAACACATGAATGGGAAATGGGTTTTATGAATATCATTCCATCATCAACATAAAGCATTTATAAATTTAATTTTAATATAAATATTGAATAATATCCCCAATAAAAAATAATTAATCTCATGTAATGTTATCTTAGATGGAAAATAATTTGGATATATCTCTTGAAAATAATTCATGAGGAAAATATCCTTTCTCCTTTGAAAACATTTTCATTAATTGAAATTCTATGCAATTTTAAAAGAAAACATTTTCCTTGAAAATAAACATGTAAACATGTATGGGATGCTTCACAGAATTAATGCATCATGAATGTGTAAAAATCCCTTCATGTCAACAAAATTTAAAAAAAAAATATTATTATACTATTTCTGGAAATGTCAAAAAGTATATCATTTGGAAAAAGAATGATTGGTTATATTTCAAAAGTGTAGTAAAAGTAAAAAATGGGTAAAAATTACATTAAAAATTCACAAGATAATAGTAAAACACTATATGATTGTTTTTAGAAAATGTGGAAACAGATGATAAATAACCCCCAGTAAATACTTACGTATAATAAATATCAGATAATAATGAGATTGTGAGATTATATATTACATCATTTTAATCAGTAGAATCATATTCTCTATGAAATAAAAAACTTATATGCATATGAAAATACAATAATATTATGGTTATGATGAAAAAAAGACATTCATGGGTAGTATATTCACCACATAGAATAATAAAGCAGTTTATAAGGCATGGGTCTCACCAATGTAAGGCGAGAGAAAAATCCAATACCTCAGGTATAATTCCCTCTGTACATTCCGAAAATCCAGTATAGGGGTTCTAAACATATTACTAACTTCTAAAAGGATTATAAAAATATTTATGATTTCATATATGATTCATTTGTGACTTTATATTACGCATTTATTAACAATTCCATGTTAATGAAACGTTTCAGTTAATAGCCAATTTATTACACGTAAGTGTTTTGGCTTCATATTCTTGATCATACTACTTAAATAATAATTTACATACATCAAGAATATAAAAAATGATTAATATATAATATATATATATTGTAAATAAATATATATAAAAGATAGATATATGAAATTGAATACACCATTCATGGAGAAGGTATGTCATACACATGAACAATGTTTCTTTTTTCTTATCATACTGAATGGAAGATGAAAAATGAAATGTACATATATATTATTCCATTAATATTTATTTTAATTTATATTTATTCATTGTATACATTATTTATAATCATTCATTAAATGTTTAATGTGGAAGATGAATGTAATCATGTCGTGGAGACAGTAGGTCGTACGTACACATGAGCAGCGATATCATTCTCTTAATGATAAAAAGGTGATGAAATAAGTGGTATATTAATTATACAGAATCAATATCATGTTTTATTAATCATATATAGTTAATATTTCCACCATTATATACATCAAAGAATAGTGGAGGTGAGAAATAGATTACAACATGGCGTGGTGACAGTATGACGTAAGTACGCAAGCATGGTTATTTCATTTTTCATAGGATTGATAGAATGTGGAATATGGTAGTTACCTAATCATAATAATATCTTTTCATATATTTGTTATAGTATTTATTATTTTATAATTTAAATAACTCATGAAGATGAAGTAGAAGAAGAAAAATGTTTGAATGAATTGCTATAAGATATTACCACTTTCATGAATTCCCTTTAGATATCCTCTTAAGGGAAAGAGATTTTGTATTTTTAGAATATCAACACCTCTATAATTTAAATTAAGATGTTGAGTGGAATATCTGATCATTAATGCTCAAACTGATATGAAGAAATTACGGAGGAGGTTCCCTTTTATACTTTAGGTTAGGGGCACTATTGGAATCTCCCAAAATATAAATTTTTAATAAAATCACCAACCATCCAAAACCCTAAAAAATTTAATATATTTTAATATAAGATGATATAGGTTAGTAATCTCGTAAACCAATAAATGTTTCGATATGTTTTTCTAACAATTTTTTCTTTATTTTTTTTTCATAAATCCTTAGTTTTTCTATTTTAATTTTAACTGAGGTAACAAGTGATTGAATATTAAAAGAGTGAACTTTTTACTAATTTTATGTCAATTATGCCATAAATAAAAAATTAATAATATTTTAGATCATATAACAAGTATTTTGTTTTTTTAATAATATTTTATGACTGTTAAATGAATTAATAAAACATTATTTTGACACAATATGAATAGTTTCAAATTTGACCCTACACATTTCATCGATTTTTAAAAATATAAAGATAAGATTTCATTGTAAAATAAATATTTTTTCTAAATATATAAGGTGTTATATTCGTCTAGAATTTTTTTATATATTAACTATCCCAAATTATAATTATTATATTATTTTTAATACGATTAATTTGATATTTCAACAAATAAAATAATTACTACATCGGTTTTGTGTAATTATTTAATATAATTATTTGATGTTTAAAAATTAAAAGTAAAATACTATGAATAATATAACTCTTTTATATTTCAAATAAATATTTATAGTCTAATATATATTTTGGAAACACCTAGATTAAAAATGATTTATTTATTATTACATGAATGTGACAACATTGACATCTCATTAAGTAAAAAATTATAACTTTCACAATCTTTTACATATGGCTCTAAATCATCAATAATTTTACTCTTGGATGATTATAGTTGATATATGCTCAACCTATATAATTTTTATGTTTTTTTGGTCTTTTAAGGGTTATTATCATTTTAATAAAAATTATTTTATTGCTTTTTTATCAGTTAAATAATTTCTAGATGGTCAATTCAAAAGCTTTTAGGATAATTATTTATTTCTAAAATATTATAAATAAATTATGATGATAATTAAAAACATTTTATATTTTAAATGATTATATATATTTGAATATATCTTCTATATATAATTATATTAAAAATTAAATTGTTATTAAATTTTAGTGAGACATATTTAACTTTTCATTAATAAAATATATTAAATGTCTTAATGTCATCCATGTGGCTTCCAAAGGACATAATGTTTACCCAAGGAAGAGTTAAGATAAAAAATCTCATCAAATTAAATTAGGAAATCTGTTAGGGTAATTTTATAATATTGTTTTCACCTTTAATTACATGATTGTCCATTTACTATATTAATAAAAATCATTGAAATAACTATTCATAATAACTAAATATAAAAGAAAACTATTTTCAATATTTGAACCAATTTATTCCAAATATATAATCCATTTTATAAGATTAAAAACATAGAAGTTACAATAATTAATTTAATATTAATTCGGTTGTCAGAACGATCAAATGAGTTTTAAAAGTTAAAACATGCATAAGATTGGGATGTTTTCATCTAAATTCAATCAAAAATTAATTCCAATGACCTAAATTATATTAAATAATAAAAATATAATATATTGATAATTTAAAACCATTAAAATATATAACTTATCAATACAAAAAAAATTTATGAAAAAGTATTTTTTAGTTAAAATGTATTTTTTTAATATTCATCAGAACATGAAACTTTTCTGAAAAGACCAAAAAATCCACCAAGGTATATTTTGATACTAATATTTTAAAGAAGATGTTTACTATTTCAAATATAATATAAAAAGTGTCAAAAATAGATTTAAAATGTGTTCACCCTTAAAAGGCAGCAAAACAACATTTTTTTTTAAAAATACTTCTTTTATGTGAAAAATTAATGTTGTTCTTATATGATGACCAAAAAACATATAAAATGAATTTTAAATATTATATTGAATATATTTAATATATATTTCATAAAAAAATTCTATCATGAGAAATTTCATTATAAACTATCTCATTTTCCATTATAAAGTTTTCAGAAAAACAATTTTTTTAAAAAGTGTTTTGTTTAAATTTATAATTAATTGTTCACCAATGAATTAATTATATATATATATTATTAAATTATATTTTCCAAAATCAATTACTAATATTTATACCCACTAATAGAATAGGTCGGTTATATTGTATCATAATAATATTTCAATGTTTGTTTAAACTCAATGTTGCGTAAAATGAATTCTATCAAATGAACATTGAATTGTGTATTAGATAAGTGAATATTATTGTTGCTTATACCGCATGCCAAGTTGATTTTGTGTGTAGCACAACATTATCTTTTTGTTGCATACAACATAAGAAATCAAAGTAATTTTTAAAAAATATATCTAATAAAATCTCTGGGTGTTACATTCATGGTGAATGAGGGAATGGAGACGAACATAATTCCATTTGATCATTTAAAAAAAATATTATTTTTGAGGAACTCAAAAATATATGTGTCCTAATATTGATTTTTTTTTGTTACTACAAAAGAATCATTTGTATTAAATACTCTATCTAGAAATTGTAGTGCTTTTGGTAGAAATGTCAGGTGGTATACCTTCAAAACTACGACTATTTCCTTAACATATTTTTATGAAATAGTAGTATATTGGAATATTATTGATTTTTTTGAGGGGATCAGGAATAGATTTTATGTATGTATATAGATAGTAGGTATTCTTTTTATTTTCAAATAACCAATGGGGAGAGTACTTTTTTGGATGTCTCTTATTGGTAACAAAAGTTTTTTATTATGGTAGTGACCCTCATATATATGATATTATATAAGTAGAACATAATTTTCTACTGAAATATGTTGACAACCCTTTGGGGGTTTTATAGGGATATATTCCTTATATGTATTGGCCATTGTAGTGGTCTTATAATCTCTAGATGGAATGAGTATATATGGTAGATTTAGTTGTAAATTTGTATTGGGATATTGTCGACATCCATCCTAGATGGAAGCAGTAATATGCATATTCTCCCTTGTGAACTTCACATTGTGTTGATGATTTAACCCCTATTATGGACATTGGATTTATTCCGTAAATATAACCACATAATCAATTTTTTCACATCCTATAAAGATAATTGAATATATGATTAGGTATATTCCTACCCTTCAATCATTTCCTGGATGTGATGGGGGATTTATCTTGTGGAAATGGGAATATATGCCCATTATCTAGTTGCGGATGGGATATATCCCCACTACTATCCTATATATCAATTCATAATAAACCAATAGTAAACATCCAATGAATTAGAGATAATTTTATTCCACTGTTTTGATTTTAGGATTAGTGGAAACATTTCACAGGTTCTTAAAAAATGTTTAGGTATATTTGAGGATTATAGGTTTTTATATGTGAATGTTCATGGAATTACACAATATTTTATTTTTATAACATCTCTGGTGGTAAAATGGATATAATAATGTTAAATTTTGACTGATTACCTCCATTTATAGGCTGTCCTGGGCTCTCGGGTCTATATGACCTGAGCCGGACCCTATATAGTGGTATCCTCATCATACTGATGTCATGACATCCTCCAATGTTAGAGGTGTTGGATATCAGTGGGATACCATTGGAATGATGGCTGGGTTGTTGGGTTGATTCCTCATTCAATCTCTTGATGCACCATCCTTTGGTATGAAAGGAATTTGTTTTTTCCTTTGAAGAAGATGTTCTTGAAATGTGTAAAAATAGAAATTGGTGACAATTTCTTCCATTTCGCCAAGAATTTATAGGAATATGGATGGCTATGATTCATATCCTAGAAGGTTTTAATTAAAGCCTCGATATATGAGAATGTATCTCTGAGGTGGTACTCACAAATCAATAAATTTGATACGTGGCATTTGATACACTATGTGCATGACATTATCATCTTGTTGGATGAGGATCAGGTTTGTAAGACTGTTGACATGCACATTAATAATTAAAAAAAATCTATTTATTGGCTAGAGGGATTTATTATGAATGTACCTATGTGAAGATATCTATAACAAATAATGTAACCTATCTAATAGGAATAAATATAAATAGACACATGCACACTTTATTATTTTAAAATATCCATGATTGACACACATTCATATTATAAGATTAAATAGGGGGTATAGCATGAGGGAGAAAATATAAAATTTATTCATGTTGGGTTCACCATTTTTTAACATTCCATTAAGGTCTTATCCAAAGGGGTTTTTTCAAGGAACTCGAATCTCCAAATGGTTTCTATAAAGTGATATGAGATG
Organism: Viscum album; assembly: GCA_963277665.1. Taxonomy (NCBI): domain Eukaryota; kingdom Viridiplantae; phylum Streptophyta; class Magnoliopsida; order Santalales; family Viscaceae; genus Viscum; species Viscum album. Next base: position 113,805,097 of record OY728135.1, read on the forward strand.
GGACAACATTCTGAAGGCAGGTTGTTATTGGGATATTATATCAACAACACTTATGAAATCAACTTTCATAAATGGATGGGAGGCTAAAATCATTACACCAATTAGAATTGAATTATTTCCTACTCTAAGAATGTATTATTTATATATTCAATTTTCATGAATCCTTTTAAATTTGAAAATTCAAAAAAAAATCTTCATAAAGTTAATAATAAACTATTGGAATGTTGTAGAATGAAAAAAATACTTATATATAAATATATATATATTTATATATATATGAGATTCACAATTCATTGAACCAGTTGTATGTATTTGAGTTTATCAATCAATTATACCCTCTATATGTAGCAATTGTTCCTCATTTTGGGTTTGAAAATGCCTTTTGACCCAGAAAAAGAATAAATAACATCTTTTTAAGAATATTATATTGAAGACTATGGTAAAATGATACAGTATAAGTAATGGAAAAATATATTTTCATTACATTACAAGAGGATAAAAAATTCATTATTTTCAGGAGAGATAAATAATAGAATTTTAACATTAAACACATATTCATAATCAATCTCGATAAATGATGAGATTGTATCATAAAATCCTTAAAAATTTTGTGTCATTGAAATGTAATCCCAAAGTAAGAATATAATTATATGAAATATAGAATATAATTATGATAAATGAAATCAATATTTTACTTGTCAAAGGGTCTACATATACACCTCGTAAAAGAAGAAGGGTTTATAGCATAACATATGTCTCAAAGAAAGACAAATGTGAAATATAATCCCTTGCCACTTTGGTGACATTTAAACACTAAACCAGATGAAAGATATGCCTTATAATAGATATATAAATTCTAATACATTTCAGGATAATTATCAGGTAATATAGTAACAAGTTATATATCAACCACATTATAGAAATATGTTGTAAACATTGAATGTGTCTCAAAAAATTAACATGTTTGATGAGAATCCCTTTTCCCATTAAAAACCATTTGAATCATAATCCATGAAAAATAAAAAAATAAATAAAACATTCAATATCATTAACTAAATATAATTCAAAATATAAGATTTTATATGTTTAGTATATTGACCACACAGAAGAATCAAGTAGTGAATTTGCTTTTGTCTACAAAAAAATAGAGAATATAAATCCCTTACATTAAGGATCAAATCCATTCGTACCCAATGAAACCTCTTATAAGATATATATAATTATAATAAAAATAAATTAAATATATATATATATATATATATACCATACCAAATATGATTAACTTATGTTTTATAAATTTTTTTTAACAGTACCGCGTTATTATCTAATATTGGGTAATAAAAACTTTTTTCTGTTATCATTTGATTTTTTATTTAGAGACCACATATATTGAGCTTTGATACATAATATCCATAATAATAATAATTAAATAATTATATTATTTATAATTCAATATTACCTTGAATACAAATAATTAAATATTATTTGGAGAAATGTTCTATGTTGCAATCATTTTGGTGGTAAACCATATGTATTCATGAGTAATGGTTCCATTTTTAATGATCATTATTTAATGTAGTTAAGTAATATATTATCATTCCATAGTGATCATAATAACATAAATACCATATTATTTAATTAATTGTACTTTTACATGTCATCCATGTTTTATGATGTTGGAAATATTTGTGCATCGCTTTATGATGGTGGTAGTCTACATGTACATGAACGCTGCTATTATTTATCAGTGAGTGAAAAGGTATGAAAAATAATATTATACTATATTTTAATAATGATATCTTTTTATTAATATGATCATTATTTTATTTATATAAAACTTATTTGATTAATATATATTTATTAACTTCCATTTAATTCATTAGTGAAAATGAATCACACCACTTCGTGTGGTGGTACTCGACCGTACAAATGAGCGACATTATTGTATCCCTTTTGGAATTGATAGAAAAATGAATTATATGATATAATTAGAAAATAGGTATAATAGTTTTATTAATATTATATATATATATATATATATATTATATTAATATTCCTAACCATCCATGAGAGGTGGTGATGTAAAAACAAATGACATTAGTTAGCGAGGCAGTAGTCCTCCAAACACACGAATGAATATTTTGTAACACATTTTATATAAAGGGAGATGATTATAAGAAATTATGTAAAATTAAAAACATCATAGTATATGGATTATACTAAGGATACTATTCTATAATGATATTATTATAATTGAAGGAGGTGAAGGAAGAAATATAATAAAAAGGCTTTTTGTAGGGCATTGTTCTTCTTCATGTAACATAATTTGGTTTCCATGAAAAGATTTACTATATAGAATTAATTCATAAAATAATATTTCTAGGATTATAGGATGGAAATATTTAAGTGATTTTATCCAGGATTGGCTAAAATAATGTGTTTTTAGGTGTCACTAAGAGAGGAGATGGGTGGGCATTTACTAGTGATGCGAGTGGAATAATTATAATTGTATTAGAAGGAAAAGATTTACCAAAGTATTTATCAACAAAAATTACCCCAAAATAGATTATTTTAATGACTTAGGAATGATATAGTTGATATATGGATAGAAAATATATTTTATACAAGCTTTTATGAAATTTTTTCACTTATCATTTTAGTTTCACCTTATTAAACCCATTTTTACCTGAACAAAGATAAATAATTTGTATTTTTATTACTATTAATTTTGGTAAAAAAATTATGTTGAGCATAATAGATAATAAATATTAATCTAATTAAAAATATGGAAACCATATTTAGAAATCAAATTCATATAATTGGAAAAAATATATTTTAAAATAATCTCATAGATGGGGAGAAAAAGTGGGTTTTTAGAGAGAAATTATTCAAACGTTTATAAATTTCTTTATCCAATTAAAATATAAAATTTATTCCAATTACCTATATTGGATAAATAGATATATTATTGAAAAAAAATTATTTAAAAATTAAAAATTTAATTTGACATTATAAATTTTTTTTACAAAGTGGATCATTTCAATTAAAATTAATTATTATTCAACGTTCATCAAAATATTAATCTATTTTAGAAAATTATAAAAAAATAAAAAAAGGAAAATTATGAAATGGTGATTTAAAAATGATTTTTATTTAATGAAATTCTATGTCTAATGGTGTGAAAAATTATTTTTAAAATAACTTCACAGGAATTACCAAAAGCTTCCATCTAGAAAAATATAGTTTGTAATCATACAATTGGATTTATTATTATGTCTCTTCTTGAATACACATCAGAAAAATGTTCAAATGTTGTCTAAATATATACTATTTTTCTTTAGTTTAAATAATTACTCAAATTTGAATTCATATATTTATTTAGGTAAAACACAATTATGTGAATAAAAATATATTTTCAAAATCAAATTCAATTTATTTTCAAATGGTTTTCATTTTCATTTATAATTAATTTGTAACAATGAAATTAATTATATATAAACATGTAAAAAAAATAATTTCATATTTGATTTAATCATATTTATTCCCTATATTCTAAGAGATATGTGAAAAATATTATATTTAAAATTAAATTTTCAATAGAAATTCTCATTTTATATAAACATGACATTGCATGTAACACAATCAAATCTCAGTGATTGCTTGTAATATTGGCTAAACATGGAATTATATGAAATCAATAAATAATGAAAATTATATTTTCATTTGAAAGTAATATATTTCACAAAATCATTGGGTGTCACACCAACCCTCAGAAAATAGATCAAAATAGGCCTTAATAACCTCCGAAAAAGAGGGAACAAGGTCGGGAATTCATGATCGATGCTGCTAAAATGGACCATGATAACAATATTTTTAGAAGCATATATAATCATTTTTATAATATGTATACACCTTATTTAAACTGATTTTATATCATACCATCATGTAAAACAATCTTTCTATGATTACACAATCTTCACCTCAACCAATTAATATCAGATGATCTATTAAAACACTTGGTTTCACAATGATTATGTAAAAGATATATAAGTCTTCTCCAATTATTAATTTTGTGAAGATAATTCCTAGTTATCAAATATTTCTACCATAGGTTTCATTTTTATTGTTTATCCCCAAATAGAACAGATATCAATTAATTGAATAATATATTCTAATTTTATATTAAGAATCATAAAATTCTATTATATAAATATAAGTATGATCTTCCTTTGGAATAAAATTCTATGATATGGTTTTTGATAACGAAAATTATTGGAATAAAATCTTAAATGATCTACAAGTACATAAAAATATATTAAATTCTATTTTTAAAACAATATATTGATTTATGTCAAGATGAACTTCCTGCTCGTCCACCAAAACAAGAGGTTCCCGTTTTATGAAACATCATAGATGGATATATTTAAATCTCAAGGATCCAACATATAATAGATTATAATGAATTGAATGATGAATGATGTAACTATATTAGAAATTTTATAAGGATTTTATCTACCATAGTCATTCACAATGGGGATCACCAGTCCTATTAAATATTACAATTCATGGATTAATGTAACCATTTATTGAGAATACAGGTCATAACAAGATCAAAATTGTTAATAAATGTCCTTTACCCAATATAGAGTAAATTTTCAATAAAATAATAGGATATATTTTATTCTCTATGATTGTTCGTTGGTATGGATATCACCAGTAAGAAGTCAAAAGGGAGGATATTTCAAACACAACATTTTGAATGAGGTATTAACACTATGTGAAACACCCTATGATTTTAAAATAATAAAATAATATTCGATAGTGTAATTTTCATGAAAAAATTATATTAGATTATAATTTGAAAGAATTAAACAATATCATATAGTTCATTTTAAATAAATATTACCTATTTAATTTCATATAGTACATGCACCCCTAAAGTTTTATGTTCAATAGCTTATTCAATATGAAACACCAAGCATAAAAGACCCATGAAATAGTTAACCATCATAACCATACTATTAATTTTGAGGTTTTGAATTCTATTATTTATTTTATGATATATATATATATATATGTGATATATTTATAGTGAATAATCATTCAATTTTTAGTAAAGTGATTTTCTTCATAAAAAATACATTTTCTTCAAAAATGATTTTTTACATCATTTTTTGAGAAGAATATTATAATAAATTTTGGGAACATGTATAAAATATATTTTATGAAATTATATCAATTTTTTGAAAATTAATATCAAAATTTACTTTCAGTGAAATTTATGATTTTTTTTAAAATAATGATTTTCAGTTATTAGTGGAAAATACTAATTTTGTAAAACTATTATTTCATTTTAATAAATTAATTAGTTTTAATGAACCACTATGTTTAAAATTAACACATAATTTATTTGGTTATATTTAACAAACATAAATTATTTTGAGTCAACTTTAAAATGGATTTTACTGTACGTTTAATTTCAGTATAAAAGGGATTTTTTCTGACTAATTTTTATTGAAAATAATGTTTCTCTTTTTTTTAATTTATTAAAATAATTTCTAATGAGGTGTTATTTAAATGAAATATATATATATATTATTGCAGATAACTTTAATTGAGATTTATAAATTGATTTTTATTAGACATAAAGATAATATAAAATCATCTTATACTGAAAATACACTTCTCAAAACCCACATTTTCAATTGTTATAATATGAATTATGTCGTTGTAAAAATATTTTATATTTAAATGGGTTGTATAAACATTGCAACCTTTTTATAATTTTTTATTTGAAATCATGTTTTCTCATTTCATGTGTGGGATTAATTTTAGTTTATCTTTTTACAATTGTTTGAATTTAATTTTAAAAAATTGATTCCTTATTAGGAAAAATTATAAATTACAAATTATAATATGTACAATTTTTTTAGCAAAATGAATAGAGAGAATAGTTAAAATATATTGACTGTGGTTATTGTTTAAATATAATTATAGGAGGTTAAATTAAGAAGATAAGAGACAAATGAAATTAAAAAAATTTATAAGAGTTGTTTTCAGGAAGTATATATACCATATATCTTCTAGGATATAGAACAGATTATTTTGGATGCTTTTGGCATGATAAAACCTATGTATGATTAAATATATTCAATAAATTACAAGTGTGATGTTCACTATAATTTTAAAAGGCCACCCCCACTCCTCTCTTTATCACAACTTTATACATAATTGTTTTTTCCAATCCATTGCAAAATCACTTCCAAAAAATCCCTTTCCTTATCACAGATAAATTATTTTGGGTATAAATAAAACCTAGGTGTTCTTTTTGTGAAACCCTAAGGAGGATACTTGAAGAAGAGGTAGTATTCTTCTTTGAATTTTTTTATTATATTTATTCTCTACAACCATAAAATAAAATTAAAATTTATTATATAATAACCTCAGTAACTTGATTGTAAATTATGTATTTTTAATAATTTTATTACATACTTCTATCTCAACATCCCTAAAATGGGTTACAATATCATAATTCTTTTTTACGATAGACAACTGCCTTATATACTAATGTCATTCATATTTATAGTACATCCCTTTTGGATTTGGTATGTTAAAGGATATAAAATATATATTTTATATTGATAAAATAAATATGCGTATGGACTTATTATATCATTTGAAAATTGTTAATTTTCCATTTTGAAGGGGAGATAATAACATCAATTGTGTTCATGATGGACTATTTCCTCATGAAGCGATGTGATTCTTTTCAAGGAATTAAATTGATGGTAATAATGTTAAATATAATTAATATTTGTGACATTCAATGAATAATTATGATATTAATAAAAATTCAATCATTTTGAAAAGATAATATATCATTTTATTTTATTTTTCATTTAAAAATGATATCATCATTCATTATGTATGGGATACTGCCTTCAAAAAGGGAGTTGAATTTCTTATAAACAAAAAAACATATGGATGATATTTATAAGTGTATTTAATGAAATAATATGATATATATATTATTATTATATAATGTTAAATCATTACTTACTTCCATTCCATAATTATCAATTATTAATGGAAACACCACTCGTGTTTGTGTACGGTCTACCATCACCGTGATGGGAGAATATACAATTTTTCATAACCATAATTTATGATATGTTTAAAAAGTATTATTGATGTACAAATATGATAATTATTTTATTATTACTATACTGTATATGATAAAAATATATATTAATTGCAAGAACGAGAACCATCATAAAGAAAGAGTCCTAAGAAGACCCATAAATTAACTTCCGAAACAATAAATATAATGAAATATTATTAATAGAAGGGTGAATAGATGTCATAAAAGGATTAAATACAATATTTTAAATATTTATATTGATCTGTTATAAATTTAAAACATTATTAATACAATATACATGAGGTTAAATCATGTTACCCCAAAGTAAGGGCAAGGGAAGGGATTCATGTATCACCTTTTACTTATGTGATATGCATTCCATATTCAACACTTATTTAATTTATTGTGGTGAATATAAGTCCCATGAATGTAATTTTTTATTATTCTCTTGGATTTTATTTTGGTTTACATATAAATTTTAATATCTTTATTTATTGGGGTTTATAGTTCAAATGTTAACAAATCAGAAAGGGATTTTTGTGTCGATTTTCCTTCTTGGGGTTTCAATAATGTTACACAACTAAATTATTTTTTTATGTGTATATAAATTCAATTTAACATATAATTTAATGAATTTATTTATTATCAATTTATGTTATGTTTCATTTAATGTTACCCTTTTATAGTGCCTATGATTAAATGTTACCTATGTGGCACTATTTTTTTGTTACAATCTCATATTTTTTAAATATTTTTTAATGATAATTATCCATTTTTGAAAGATGATGATCTAACTAACAATAATTCTAAATAACTTTCTTCTCTTATACTTATTCATGATTTCATAATGCTTTAATACCATTTTTAACTATTTAGAACTTCATATTATTTTCATAATATTTTTATAAAAAATGGCATCATTTCTATCTTCAGTCAGAAATATGTTTCGTAGTAGAGTCATGATATGAATGAAAATTTTCCAAAATTACTTTAATGATTTAAGAAAGATTTCTTAAATAAATTAGTTTTTTTAAAAAATCTATTTAAGTAAAATCATCAAAATATTTATGTAATTATCAAAATAATTCTAATTCTAATTTTATTAAAAAAATAATATAATATTATATTTTACATATACTACATGAATTTATTTTCCTACCATAATAACCATTCACATGTTCTAAATAATCCATAGTTTGATTTAAATATTTTTTAAAAGAAATTTATTTTCAAAACACCTTGTGAAATTTTATATTTATAATAAATTTTTCAGAATAAATATTATATATTCCTTATGAATGTTTTCAAAGATGTTTTTATAGAATTTCTATTCATAAAATGAAATGACTATTTATTCAAATTTTTTTTTGAATATGTTGTTTTTATACAATCAATAATTTTCTATGGCTGGATTAATAAGATTTCATAGAGATATTTAAGGAACTTTTTTCATTTCCACAAATTAATCATGTTAAAATGAAATTTTTATTGAACCCATTTATTTTTTACTAGTTACCAACATTTCAAAGAGATTATTGTCGAAAACATTTCTTTTACATGGGATAATAATTTTCAAACTGATATCCAAGGAACCAGTTCCATTTCTTTGGTTTAAACAACTTTTGATGTAAATAATGATTTTTAATGAGTTTTAGTATTAAATGAAAGAATGTTATACATAATTCATATAATTGTTAATAGAAATTATATAAAAAATTGGGTGGCCCAAATAACACATGGGTGAGCCCATTATAGCTTATATGATTGTGTGGCCCTAATAACACCATGTGAGCCCATTATAGCTTATATGTGGCGTTTTGGTTTAGTTACAATTTTTATTTTTTCATGATTATTTATTCTTAAGTATCTATTTTTTGAAAGATTATGATCTACCTATTAATGATTCACAATAAATTTATTCTCCTATAGTTATTCATGAAATGAAAAATTAGTAGAACTTCTTTTTAATGTTTTAGTACTTCATATAATTTTGTAAATAATTTTATAAAATCTGAATTCAGTTTTTATTCAGTTAAATATATGTATTCTAGAAAAACCATGATATAAAAGTAATTTTAAAAAAATTATTTTTAAAAATTTCAAATTTATTTATTAAATTCATTTGTAAAAAGAATTCAAAACATATCATAGAAATATGTATGTAATTTCCAAAATAATTCTTGTTTGGATTTTACTGATAAATTTAATGGAATCTTGGATTTCACATATATGACATGAGTTGATTTTCCAGACATAATGACCACTAAAATGTTTTAAATCAGCCATTGTACATTTCAAATATTATTTTCAACAAAATTTATTTTCAAAATATCTAGTGAACACACACACACACATATATATATTATTTTCAAAATGAAAATTATATTTTCCTTATGAATTTTGTCAAATATTTTTATCGTATCCATATTCATAAACAGAAACAATTATTTATTCATATAAAAATGAGAATATGTTTTATTTATAAAACAATTAATCTTTTTCTATTGGTGGATTAATATCATTTAAATGGTATTTTAATTGAAATCGTTCTATTTCTACTGGTTAATCATGTTTCAAAGTAACTATTTTGGAACTCATTTATTTTTCATTAATTAGTCACATTTCAAAGAGATTATTGTCTAAACCATTTTATTTCCATCAATAAATAGTTTTTAAAAGGGATTTACATGGAATTGGTTCCTTTTACATGGTTTAACCAGTGTTTGATAGGAGTACTAATTGTTTTTATGAGTTTTTTGATTAAATGGAATCACGTTATATGTAATTAATTTCATTTTTCATTGAAATTATATAAATAATGTGGTGGGCCATATGTAACTAGGTGATCCCATTACAGTTTATATGATGGTGTTTCCCTAATAGCCCAGCGTGAGCCCGTTATAGATTATATGGTGGGTGTTCTCAGATGACACATTAATGCATCATGTAATGATTATATTCTATAAATAATTATACTAGAAGTAGTCCAAAAAGATATTCATATTTCAAGGGTTCGATATGGTTTCTATGATTATTACATTCTAAGATACCAAAGTGTTTTATCTTTTCTTTCTATAGGTTTATAATGATTTCATTGATCAAGATCGACATCACATCACTCATTATTTTTTGGAATCTTTCTATTCTAAAAACTTGTACTAGCTTCCATGTTTAATGATTCAAGTATTGATAGGTATTATTTCATTTATGATTTTTACCTGATATTTGAATATTTCGTTATAATCTAATTCAAAAATCATGTTCATTGATGAGTTTCATTTTTAAATACTTATTTTTACACTTAATGAGTACTTGATCTTAACCATCATATGTTTACTATGTCCAATGTTATCATTAATTGATGTCAAATGGATTATGTCTATAATATTTTTTATATGGATACTAAATAATACATAATGTGAAATATTAAAAAAGGGTTATGATGAATAATTTTTCATTTAATGACATGGGTACTATCAATTTATGAGTTTGTACTAATTCACTAAAAATATAAACATAAAAGTTTAAGGAGAATTTATGTGAATCGAAATTTCGTTTTTATGTTGAAATGTTTTGTTGAAAAAAATCGGGTCACAATTATCGGTATTAATTCTATAAATGTAATGTTTATCATATCTGCCAAGATTTATGAGTCTAAGGTAAGGTTATTTATAGTTGGTATCATAGGTATGTGTTGATAACATTTGAAATTAAATGTTTTTCATGTGAGGTAATCTTAGGACTTATGGGTTGCATCATATATCTATAATCATAAGGATTATCAGAAGCTCAATGTCATATAGATCACTTTAAGGTTCTAAGCAAAGATATCATAAAGTGGTTAATGAAATTTTTGGAGATGTTTCAGTTATTTGATGTATTATTAAATCTATAGTTTAACATAAAGGATGAATTTAAATTTTTAGGAAATAATATTTTATGTATTGATAAACATTAGGATTTTAATAATCATAGATATCGAGAACAAATGTTTTATAGTATAGACAACCATATTATTTTAATGCTATTTTATGACATGGTTATTAATATTATATTAAAATAATATTTCCCTATCTTTTAGTATGAAATTTTATAGGTATGAGATAACCATTTATTTTGAAATAGTCATTATTTTTTAGATTGTTAAGGTTATTAGAGATATATATTTTTGGAATGATTTAGTATTAACATTGGTTATTACTATTGAATATTCTATAATAATGCATCATATAATTTTTTATTCATATTGGGAGTTATCTTACCATTTTCTAAAAAATTAAAACTTATTAATGCCTAAATATAGGAGGAATGAAATTTTAATTCTTCATAGTTATGTGGTCTATAATAGTTGATTTTAGTGCATTATGATTGTTGAATTCATTATGAATACTCAATGTTAGTAGAAGAAGATAATAATTTATGTGAAAATCAAAAAATAAAAAAAATTATATAAAAAAATAAGGTATATATTCTAATGATTATATTATAGATAGAAAATAATTACAAAACATGAAGAAAAGTATTTTTAAAAAAAACTTCCTATTTCATTCATATCTGATTAATCACGTGGTCTTTAAGATCATCAAAAATTTATTGTTTTGAGGCCCTTTATATTCCAATTATCATTCACATTATTATGGTCATTGATACTGATCACTCTCTATATTTATTTATGCTTTTCATCTATTTCAAAATATGTTCCCTTATTCAGAAAAGAAGTTATGTGGTATTCTATATGAACATTATATTTATAATTATCCTAATTTAAGAGGAAACATTATCAACCCCTAATTAATGTTTGGGTTTAAAAAATAATAATTTTCATATGCCCATCCATTGAATACTGAGATAATGAATAAATTTTGGGGACAAAAGTTATAAAATAGCAGAGGATGTAACATCCCGAGATTAAAAAATTAAAAAATTAGGTATAATAGAAAAAATTAAAAAGAAACACATATGTTCTACTAGAATATAACGCTACGAGACATTATGATGTAATAGATTTTAAATAATTTATATCACTTCAATATCTTACTGTATATGAAACCCTAAAATTTTTATGTTCTATATAATATTCAACAAGAAAAAATGAGCATAAATAACCAATGATATCCATAATCTTCATAACCAATCCAGTAGATTGTAGGGTTTGAAGAGTATTAATTATTTTAAAATATATATATATATATATATTATTTATAAATATTTAGTAAATGATCAATCAATTTTTAGTCATGTTATTTTACTCATCAAAAATATGTTTTCTTAAAAAAAATAAAATATTATTTTTTCACTAAATGAATATTATAATAAATTTATGGATTATTTATAAAATATATTCGTTATAAGTTACTTCATATTTGGAATTTTATTATCAAAATTTAAAATGGCTGAATTTTATAATTTTTTGAGAAAATAATGATATCCCATGAATAATGTAGAATTACATATTCTTTAAGTCTATAATGTCATTTCAATAAATAAGTAATTTAAATTCCCCATTGTGATTTAATTTAACAATATTATTAATGATTTATATTTAATGTGATTAAATTTGTTTGAATCAATTTCAAATTGTATTTTAGTATATTTTTCTCTTTTGGTTTAAAAAGTGGTTTTTTCTAAAATCATTTTTAAAACACCTGTTATTTCTCCATTTTAATTAATTAAAATAATATCTAACATGGGATAATTTAATTTAGATTTATATACTATATTTCAACAAATTTTAATTTATATTCATACATTGATTATTATTAGACCAAGAATTAATATAAAATCATGTTTTACTAGAAAATTCACTTCATTAAAACCTAATTTTTCATCATGGATGCATGTTTTATTTTAAATTTAATTTTTACCATTCTAAAAAAATTATTTTCTAAACTAAAATGCATTTTTTAAATCATAAATTCATAATTCTAATAGGGTTTTTTAAATTTTCATAAAATATTCCCTTTTAATGAATATTGAAAAATATTGAATTTTGATTTAAAATTTCATTTTCGATTAAATATTTTTTATGGTAAAGTTATATTTTAAATTGGTATTAAAGTAAATTTTTTGAGTAATAATAATATTAATCTAGTTGTGGATATTGGACAAAAAATCATATTGAAATTGGATATTAATACTTTCTAAACGTTTTGATCATTTTCTCAATGAAAACTCGCTTTCCCAATGCATCGATGAGGTGAATTTAAATTTATATGTTTCCACTTAGGAGAATTAATTTTTTAAATTTTATTATAATAATTGAAATTAGAAAGATTTATAATTTATATCATGTTTAATCTATTTTTTGGCTGAAATGAATTGTTAAAATAGTAAAATTAATAATTACTATGGTTAATGTAAAAATAGATTTAATGGGAGTTAAACTAAGAAGATAATGGTATAATTGACCTAAAAACATATCCAATTTTTTTTAAATATATAGAAAATTTCTCTTCTATTTGATTAATTTTCCCATTCTTTGACCACATGGAAATATAACAACATGGATATTATTGATTATTATCAAACAATTACTATCTTCTACTCTTCTCACATATAAAAGGAAAACCCCTCTCCTCTCATCTTAATAACATAAAACCTCCGTTTTCAGAAAATATTGTAACGCCCCGACCCCAGTTACCCAGTTTCAGTTCATTATTACATAACATTGGCATGATCACAAGAAAGATCAAATCTCGAAAGACCGATTAGTTTAGTAGCCTTGGAAACACTAGATATATTAATAAAGTTTTACATTACATCATAAAAATGAACACTAAAACAACATAGTATCCATAGTCCACACTCTTATCCCCTCATACTATCCCTGCATGTCATTCATAATTTACTTCTTCACATCCTAGGAAAAATAAAACATAGAAAAGGGGTGAGCTCAAATGCCTTGTAAAGATAACAATATAGGTGAAACTTTCATAAATAAGAATAAACATTTAAGGCAATGTATAACTAAAACAAAAGACTTTTAAACCTGAACTTCAACATATTATGGCAAAAATAAAATGAAATAATTCCATTTACTTACTCACATAGATATTCTACTAATCAAATAATCACATGCAATATCAATAACCACTTTCATAATAATGCAATGCATAATGCCAGACTATCATAACCACATAGCCAAGGCCTCGTGCCAAGACTACAAATAAGATTTTTTCAAGGCCTTGTGCCAAGACACTAGTTTGTCTCATGAGACCTACCGATGCATCGAGGAGCCATAGCGAGCTCCACCCGTCCCATATTAAGTCCAATGCATTCCCATATGAAAAGGCTTAAACATAACATAAATATTCGTAATAAAAATAGCATATGAAATGTAAATACTTCATCCATAAAACATGAATGGTATATAGATAACACATCCACAATCAAACATATCACAAAACCTTCAATACAATATAGAATTTTTGTATCATAATAAATCAACTTCAAATAAGCTTAAAATCCATCAAAGGATGTTGACATAGAAGAAATCAAAACTCTTTTTAGAGAAATATCTCTTTCTATTTGGATATCATTTAAGAGTGATATATCTATAAAATAAAACATTTTACTTGAAAATATTCTTATAATCTTGTAAGAGAAGCTTTGACGACTTTATAATGGCAGAAAATAGCCACACCCGCCGTATAAAAAAACATTCTTACCTTAATTCTATCGAAAAGGTTAAAAAGGAACTTGTTGGGAAAACAACAGAAATATTACTTTATAAACCACTTATAAAAGTAAAAAAGGGTATAAATGAATTTAACCCAAATTCTAGTAAATAGTAAAAAAATGTTTTGAAATACATTTTTAAGAAACATGGATGTGGATGATAAAGAAGCCCCAATAGATTATTACGTATAAACAACCTCGGATAATGAAGAGATTGCGAAATAAACCCTTACCTTCTACTTTTCCTTTGTTGGGGTAGGTTAACCTCATGTATAATGGTGAAATAATTTTTATTAAATTATAAAAGAATCATATACATTAATATGATATCATATATGATCTTTTAACATTGATTTGTTAATAATATCTTAGTATTATCGTTGTTTTGGATGTTAACTTACTCATTTTCTTTTATCTGTTTTGTTACGTAATCCATTTTTGTCATGGATAGGTTGTATCTTAATCATATCTATAATGATATAAAGTCCTTAAAAATTATTTTTAAATCATAAAATGATAATTATACTTGAATGGATACGAGGGAGAATGAATCTCTTCGCGTTCGTGGAGACGGTAGTCCGTACGTACGCACGAGCGACAATATCATTCATTTGATATTGAAATAATATATAATTGGATGGTATATCATATATACAGAATCATTATCAGTTTATATTTATTATTTACATGAATTACAAATCATTATTATACCCATCCAAATAAGAATATATTGATTAACAATTAGACCACGACGTGGAGACGGTAAGCCGTACGTACGCACGTATGGTGACATGTCATTCAAAGGATTGATAGAATATTGAATATGGTTGTACCATATTTATAATAATGTTACAGTATATAGGAGATACTGGATTCATTATTTAAGAATGGGAATAACAAAGAATGAATAAGTTGAAGAAGAAATGAATTTGAAAAAGGGTGGTGAAAACATTACCTCTTCTTCGAGTTATTTTTGTGATTTGATCAAAAGGGCTCATTAGGTTGGCTTTCTGATCAAAATAAGGCCTCAAGGTTGTACTGATGGATGTTTATAGAGTATGTGGGTAGGGGTGGGCCGAACCAAAAGGCTTTTAAGGTGTGAATTAATGAGAAGGGGGAGTGCCCTTTTATAGGAGGGGTGAGGCGCATCTTTGGAAAAGTTAGAAATATTATTTTATAATAATTTGATATTCGGTTTCTAATGGCTTAAAAGTGGATTATTTAAAGGTTAAGGTGGTTATTGGTCGAAAATCACTCAACCAATAGAATTTAGACAGGTTTGGGTCATTATATTAACTTTATCGTTTACTTTTAACTCTTAGTTAATTAGTTTGACACTTACCATGTAACTTTGTATTTTTATATTATATAGTTAATAAGCTTACTATATACCTCCATGTGACCCCAAAAGTAGTCAATTAATGATACACCTATCATGATATAAGTCTCTTGGCCGAGCCATAGATTTTTAGGAATTGAATTTCAATTAATAATAAAATATTTGTTTTAAAAACTCTTTTATGTCAATTTTGACACTATTTGGAAAATTGATTTTTTTGAAAATCATAAAAAAATGATTACTTCGAAAAAAGTTAATTAAATCATTAATAACATGTCATATTAACCTATAAAATTAGTTTAATTAAAAAAAAGTCTTAAATTATATTTATTTGGGTATTTATAATATCAATTATTTTAATTTTTCACTGTTATGGTAATTACTGCATCATCATTGTGTCATAAATAAATTAACTTATTTAATGTATAAAAATTATAAATAAAATATAATTATGTAGGAAATCCTTTTATATTTATATTTAATATTTATAATCTAATTTATCTTCTGTATAACCATATATGAAAAATGTTTTAGTAAATAAACTTTGATTTTAACTATTTTAACTCTTCTTTTAATTAAAAAATAATAAATGTCATAATCTAATCCAAGTGGACCTAAATGATAATATTTTATTCGTAAGGTTGTTTTTGATCAAGACAAAATTGTCTTATATAATTGGGACTTATGTTAGGGTAATATTAATATCATTTTACCCTTAATTACATTATTTACTTTTAACCGTGGTAAATAAAAGTAAAAAGTTACTATTCACCAAAAATTATTTTCATCTCATTGAACCACATTTTACTCCTTGATATTAACCATGTCTCTCGTATTTTCGAAATTCCACTCACAAAAGCGGTAAAATTAAGTTTTATGAAAAATTCAGTTTTTTTAACTCACTTAGTGGTTTCACTATTCATCAAAAAATGATGTGTTTCAGAAAAATACCAAAAATTCACCCTAGGCTAATTTCGATATTCCGAATCCAAAAATGAAGTCCATTTTGAAAAATAAAATTTATAAATTTTAGAAAGTGGGTATTACTATTCGTAACGGCTAGTTTGATTGGTTGTGGTGTGTTAGAACTCGATGTTGCGTACAACACATGCTATTGCATTATTCAAATAGAAGCGTACCGTAGAAGCTTGGGGTGTTACATTCTCCCCTACTTCATATAATTCCGTCCCCAAATTTTCTAGAATACTATCGTAAGAAAAAATCTCTGGTGTTTCTTCATCATAAGTTCCTTGGGTTCCCACGTTGCCCCTTCCATCTTATGGTTTCTCCACGAGACTTTTACCAGACGAGTCATCTGGTTTCTCAGTACTTGTTCTCTCGTATCAAGAATCTTGATGGGCTCTTCGCAATAAGGAAGATCAGGTTCCAGTTCTACTTCCTCATAGGTGAGTACATGCATTGGGTCAGGCATGTATTTCCTCAATAGTGATACGTAGAACACATCGTGAACTTTGGAGATATTTGGCGGCATTGCCAAATGGTATGATACAACCCCAATTCGTTCTAGAATTTCGAAAGATCTGATGTACCTAGGACTCAATTTACCTTTCTTACCAAAACGTATGACTCCCTTCCATGGAGATACCTTCAGGAAAACATGATCACCGACTTGAAATTCCAAATCCTTCCTTCGATTATCGCCATAGCTCTTCTGCATACTTTGAGCTGTTTTGATGTGGTTTTGGATTACCTTCACCTTTTCCATCATTTCCTCCACCAGTTCTGGGCCTACAATTTTTATTTCACCAACCTCTTCCCAAGAGGTTGGTGTGCGACATCTCTTTCTGTATAACTCTTCATATGGTGCCATATGAATACTTGAATGAAAGCTATTATTATAGGAAAATTCTACCAGAGGTAAATATTGATCCCACATACCCTGAAAGTCAAGTGAGAAGGATCTCAACATGTCTTCTAAGGTTTGAATAGTTCGTTCTGATTGTCCATCTGTTTGAGGGTGGTAGGCAGTGCTCAAATGAAGTTCAGTATTCATTGATTTCTGAAGACTTTTCCAGAATCTTTAAGTAAAACGGGGATCACGATCAGACACAATCGATAAGGGTACTCCATGAAGTCTTACAACTTCATCAATATATAGTCTTGCTAGAAGTTCCAGTGGTAGATCTTCTCTTATATCAAGAAAATGTACTGACTTGGTAAGACAATCAACAATAACCCATATTGCATCGTTCCTTATAGGAGTCTTTTGTAGTCCCATGACAAAGTCCATTGTGATATTATTTCATTTCCACTCAGGTATGGGAAGAGGTTACAATAATCACCCAGGTCATTGCCTTCCAGCATTCACATGTTGACAAACCATACATCTTGACAGAAAATCAGCAATCTCCCTCTTCATGTTGTCCCACTAAAAATGTTCCTTCAAATCTATATACATTTTGGTGCTCCCAGGGTGTATAGAGAAATTGGAACTATAAGCATCATCTAGAAATTCCCTTTTTAGATCAGGTATATCAGGAACACAAAGTCTCTTCCCAAATTTTAAAATTCCATCTTTATACACAAAGTCTCTCAATCTCCCATCATTCACAGCTTTAATCTTCTTTTAAAATTCTTCATCATCGGTCTGAGAACTCTTAATCCATTCTAGTAAATATGGTTTGGAAACCATTTGAAAAAGCATTGATGTTTCACAATCCATGGTGATTCCCATATCCACCTTCACTAGATCCATGAAAATAGGATCCCTTTCAATTCTCATCACATTCCAAACTCCATGATCTTTTCTACTCAAAGTATCTGCCACCTTGTTTTCCTTCCCTGGGTGGTAGTGTATCGTGCAATCTTAATCCTTGAGTAATTAAAGCCATCTCCTTTGCCTCATGTTGAGTTCTTTTTGTGAGAAAATATACTTCAAACTCTTGTGATCAGTATAAATCTTAAATTTTTCACCATAGAGGTAGTGCCTCCATATCTTCAAAGAAAAGATCACAACTTCTAACTCGAGATCATGAGTAGGATAGTTTTGTTCATGAATTTTCAACTGTCATGATGCATAGGCAATAACCCTATCATTCTGCATAAGGACACAACCAAGTCCTTTCTTCGATACATCACTATAAATAATGAACCCATCATTCCCTGATGGTAGAGTCAATATAGGAGCATTGACTAATCTTCTCTTCAGTTCTTTGAAAAATTCTTCACACTCTTTTTTCCAATCAAATTTAACCCCTTTACGTGTGAGCTTCGTTAATGGGTTAGACAATCGGGCAAAATTCTGGACGAAACGTCGATAATAACCTGCCAAACCAATAAAACTGCGTACCTTAGTTATACTCATAGGTGCGGGCCATTATTGGATTGCATTGTTCTTAGAAGGATCAACAGATACTCCATTTTTAGAGAAGATATGGCCAAGAAAAGAAATTTCCTGAATCCAGAATTCACACTTGCTAAACTTCCCATATAATTCATGCCTTCTCAGAGTCTTCAGGATAATGTGCAAGTGATTTTCATGATCTTCGTAGCTTTTGGAGTATACCACGATATCATCAATACATACCACCACAAATTCATCGAGATATTCCTTGAAAACCCTATTCATTAGATCCATGAATACATAGGGTGAATTAGTCAATCCAAAAGGAATTACTGTAAACTCATAATGCTCGTACCTGGTTCGAAATGCTGTCTTCGGAATGTCTTCCTTCTTCACACACAACTGATGGTATCTAGATCGAAGTTCAATCTTTGAAAAGTTTTGAGCTCCATGAAGTTGGTCAAATAAGTCATCAATGCGAGGTAGGGGATACATGTTCTTTATTGTTATAGCATTGATCTCCCTGTAGTCGATACATAACCTCATAGATCCTTCTTTCTTTTTAACAAAAAGAATAGGGGATTCCCATGGAGAAACACTAGGGTGAATAAATCCCTTAGTACTCAATTCCACTAGTTGTTTCTTTAGTTCAACTAATTCTACAGTGGCCATTCTATAAGGGGTCTTCGATATAGGCCTTGATCTAGGAATTAAATCAATGGAAAACTCAACTTCTCATTTTGGAGGATGTTCAGGTAAATCTTCGGAACCACATCTATATATTCTTTCACAATAGTTACATCCTCTATTTGAACATTCCTTTCCTCACACACTGTAATTTCATCCACTTCCTCCCCAATAATTGAATTTAGTTGAGCTACTGGGGGTAGATCTAGTTAAGAATTATGTGGTGACGATTCTGCTCTAAAGATAAGGTGTTCCTTATCATCATCATAAAAAATAATAACCTCATTATTCTTATAATAAATATTCACATCATGGTCCAAAATCCAATCCATACTGAGGATTATATCAAACTCAATCATAGGTATGACGATGAGATCAGCAGATAAAGAATGTAATGACCCAAAATTTCATTAATGGAAAATCCCTCTTGATCTAGTTAAATGTTTCTTTATGTTTTTATATGATGTCAACTTCTTTAGTTTTATGTTAAGATTTGTGACCGTTACTTTTATAGTCGTTGAACAATGATCATCTGGGTAGTTTAAATACAAGGCTTTAACGAACCAATTTTCTACTCAGACAAAGGAAGCGATGGCCTCATCCAGTAGAATTTCCCCTTACGAAGCCCATTTGTCGGAGCTCGGAAAGGAGGTGTCGTCTTTGGGCTTTGCCCTTGACCAAGCCCAAGCTGAGCTTCATCAAGTCAAGCTCGAACGTGATCGTCTACGGGAAAAATGGAAGTTGATAGAGATTACCACTTGAGCAATGTTATCCGAGCAACCCCAAGTGTCTGTCACCATCGCACACCTTACCCTTAGGTCTTATGCGGCTATTTTAAGGGGTTATGTAACAAATAAGTAGCACCATGTTCATGTACATTATTTTTGTATATAATAATGAATATAATTTCTAGTCATTTTTGATACATTGTAATTAGTTTTTAAAGTACAAACGGTGTTTTTAGTTATTATTTAATTAAGAATTATATTTTATTAAATTAAAGGATTTTTGAATTAAATAATATTTTAATAAAATATTATTATTAATATTAAATTAATGTTTATTAAATATAAATGATCTTATAATTTTATGAATGCAATTAAATTTTTTATTAAGGTTTGAAATCCATTTCTGTCAAAACCCGTGAATTTTTTATAAATGTCGGTTTTTATTTTAAAAGTGAAAATTCACATATTTAGAAAATTATTTAGATAAAATAAATATTATTTTTGGAATCAGGACGTCGAAATTATCCAACGGTGAATTTTTCATAATTTTCTGAGACAGTCAAATTTTTGGGTAAAAATTAAATACCATTTAAATATATAATGTGTTTTATGACATCATAATGACCCAATGGTGATGTAATAAAATACCATAATCCTTATGTTCGGCCAATATGTGTTTTATCATTAAAATAATGAGGTTTTGGGTTTGTTTGACTCACTTTTCAAAGCATTAATGGAGCCCTCAAGACTTATTCAACACTTTGCCTTTTTAAATTAATTTCCATGGGAGTGTGACTCACCTCCACATAAGAAACCCTATGTTTTTAATAAGTTCGGACCTTTTCCTTGTAAAATATTGTTTTCCTCTTTCCTTTTCCAGAAACCATGGGCAAATACCATGGGATGGTTTGTGGTTTGGATTATTTTAATATAAGGGGTCCCAAACCTAAATAATAAAGAATTCTCTCACCTTTCCTATATAAACCCACCCAAGCTCCCACTTCCTCTTCACTCAAATCCCTTGAAGTTCGTCCAACCTCTGCCCTACTCTCTCTATAATCCTCTCAAGGTGCCCCAAGATCCCAAGAAGCCTCTCACAAGCCTCTCTCTAGCCTTTGGAAGCACACTTCCAAGTAAGGGTTTTTTCTTCCTTTCTCATGTTTGTCAATTTTCTTTAAGTTGTATTGCCCTTTTTAATTTCATTTATGAATGTTGGGGTATGGTTTCACACCTCTCCCGTACTGCCCTCTTATTGTTTGAATGATGGGAGACCCCTTTCTCTCTCATTAAATGCCTCCCATGTACACCCGTTACTATGCCGAAATTCCGAAAGGAACCTTTTTCTCCTCTTTTATATTCAAGCAATACTTTTGTATCATGAATCTAAATTCCATTTCTATTGTTGGGACATGTATATATATGATCTCCTTACTGTCTATTACATGTAAATATGATGAGGAACCCCTTTCTCTCTCATTAAATGCCTCCCATGTACACCCGTTACTATGCCGAAATTCCGAAAGGAACCTTTTTCTCCTCTTTTATATTCAAGCAATACTTTTGTATCGTGAATCTAAATTCCATTTCTATTGTTGGGACATGTATATATATGATCTCCTTACTGTCCATTAAATGTAAATATGATGAGGAACCCCTTTCTCTCTCATCAACCTATTTTTATGAATTCTTATGTCACGCCGTTACGCTGCCGAAATCGCACCGATTTTCTAAGCCAATGTCTTTGTGTAGTGAATACCATGCCCATTTCTCCATCAAGGGTATTCACCTTTATGCACATTTACATATTGATTATAAAGTTTCATGTATGAATTCCACATTCCTTTATCGTGGAAGAAATGATTATGTTTTATGAATCCATGTTTTATGATCCATGTGGCACACTTATGCATGAAATAAAATGTTTAAGAAGGGTGCGCCCTGATAGCGCTCCAATGCATTGGGTAAAGTATAGTATCATGATACGTCATGTGCAATGAGTGTTTACTCATGCTAATTCAAGTGCAACTAGGGTTTACTCGTGCTTCAAGTGCAATGAGGGTTTACTCATGCTCCATGTGCAATGAGCCTTGGCTCATGCTAATTCAATGTTAAGTGTTGTTGCCACATTTCCAAGTTATGATTATCTTGCTTTATCATGCCTTTATGTTCATGTCTCTCTTATGCTCTATTGATATGCCTATTGCCTAACATGTATTGTACTCCTCATGTTATTCATTATGCACTCCCTTACTCGGCTTTATAGCTCACCCTTTTCTTATGCATGTCCTCAGGTTATCCCATGCAATGCTAAGTACGAAGGAATGTAGTGGTCATGTAAAGGAAGTTTTCAATAAGGATGTTGTATTTCAAGTTTAAAGTTTTTATGTAATGATCCTAAGCCCCAAAGACACTAAACCTATCGATCTTCTTTGTTGTATCAAGTGATGTTTTATGTAATAAAGCATGTTTAAGTTGTAATAAAAGCAGGGTTGTCATAGTTGGTATCAAAGGATAGGTTTAATTATTTTTGGTATTAGGAAACCATAGTAAAGCCTTAGATACAAGACTAATCATAATAAAAACATCCCTAAGTTTTGGTAAATACTAAGTAAGTGGTTTATCAAACAAATACATCCCTGTCTGGATACGAGCAGGTAGAGGCGGCTCTGGCACAGATGTATCCTAGGGGTAAAACCTGAAAACACCGCTTTGAGCTAGACTCGAACGGGAACTGGTGCATGACAACGGGCCTTGCTGCACTCTTGGTTACGACACTCCCGGGGGATATTTTTTGATAAATTCACAATCTTAGTATGAACCCTTATTAAGGGAAAAATTCCCCTAAGGATATATGTTAGAAGGAAGATCATGAAAAGCCTGGATTGAATCCTATAGACTCATGAGTTAAAGAGATTAAAGTTTATTTATAAGTCATCAACTTTTGTCTTTGGATTACCCTTTATGTGTTACCCCTAACTTTCCTTTTATTCCATCCAATGGCCGGTAATAGGAGAACTCGGGCTAACAACCGTTGTGAAGACCAGTGTGATGATTGTACTTATGAGATGCCCAATCCAATGGGACCGGGAATCGCGAACTTTGTCACGCTTCTCTCTCAGCTAACTCAAGTTTTGAATAGAAACACTAGTCAAGAGGAACGTTCAACCCCCCCTAAGAAAGAACAAGTCGCTATTGAAAGCTTCATGAGACAAAGGCCTCCTACTTTTAGGGGATCATCCGATCCCACGATTTCTGAACAATGGATCAACTCCATTGAAAAGATATTCTCTATCCTCCAATGCTCTGAAGAAGAGAAGGTTCTCTTGGCGGATTATCGTATGGAGGGTGAAGCTGATCAATGGTGGACGTTGATCAAAAATACGAAGCCTGAGGAGGAGATCGAGGCTTTGGAATGGAAGGTATTCCGGAAGATGTTTTTCGATAAATATTTTCCACGCACCCTCCGTCTTAAAATGGAAAGGGACTTCCTTTCCCTCAAGCAGAAAGATGAGGAATCTGTGGGAGCGTACGAGGCAAACTTCACAAGGCTTGCACGATACGCTTCCAGCTTTGTCGTTACCCCCGAATGCAAGGTTGACCGCTTCTTTGGTGGGCTGAAGCCTAGCTTGCGGAAAGCATTAGCGATCCGTGACTTCGACAGCTATGAGGAAATTGTCCGATGTGCCCTCAAGGTTGAAATGGAGATCGTAGAATCACAGGGGTATCATGGGGACAAGAAGCGGAAGGTGGACTTCAATGCTGGTGGTCCGATGGATAAATCCAACAGCGCTAAGAAATTCCAGCACCCCACTTGCCAAAAGTGTGGAAAGAAGCACCCTGGAAATTGCCTTAGGGGGACAAGAAAATGCTTCAAGTGTGGAAGAGAAGGGAACCTAGCTGTTAAATGTCAGCAAGAAGGACCCGCGGCTGCGACAGAGGGGAGGAACACTCCGTTCGAACCTCAACGCGTTGTTCAATGCTTCAAATGAAAAGAACCGGGTCATTTTGCGAATCAGTGCCCTAATCCAAGGGTTATCGGAGGCAATCAACAACCTCCAAGACAGCAAGGAAGAGCTTTTGCCATCACTTCTGCCGAAGTGAACCCCAACAACGAAGTGGTGACAGGTACGCTAGTTATTCATTCAAGAATAGCGAACGTACTTTTTGATTCAGGTTCTACGCATTCTTTTATATCTCAAAAGTTTAGTAGAACAATCCCTGCACCACCACAAATCATGGAAGTAAAGATGTCGGTGAGTACGGAAAATGGGGCAATCATTGCATCCCATGAGTATAAGTCCTCCCCTGTTATAATCTGTGGATTGAATTTCCCGGCGAACCTCGTCATACTCCCTTTGGTGGAATTTGATGCAATTCTTGGCATGGATTGGCTTTCCTTATATAGAGCCAACATAAATTGTCGGGAGAGGGAAATCACACTCCATATGGAGAATCGACCCCCGATTATTTACAAGTGTCAGGAGGAAGATGAATCTCCTTTAGCTCCATCATCTCAATCATGGATATTACTGCCTTATGAGCATGCATATCTGGCTCAGATGATTGAGTCCAAGGAAGAAACCATCCTTGAAGAAATGCCTATTGTGAGGGAATTCGCTGAAGTATTTCCCGAGGAACTTCCCGGTCTTCCTCCAAGAAGAGATGTTGAGTTCTCAATTGAACTTATACCTGGGGCGCTACCAATATCCAAGACTCCATATAGGATGGCTGTGGTTGAGCTTGAAGAACTGAAGAAACAACTACAGGAGAATCTGGATAAAGGGTTTATACGCCCAAGTGCGTCACCATGGGGTGCACCAGTCCTCTTCGTCAAGAAGAAGGATGGGTCAATGCGGCTTTGCATCGATTATCGTGAACTTAACAAAATCACGATAAAGAACAAGTATCCTCTCCCAAGAATCGATGACTTGTTTGATCAGCTGCGTGGAGCACAATACTTCTCCAAGGTCGACTTGCGATCGGGATATTATCAAGTAAGGGTGAAGAAGGAAGATATCCCCAAGACTGCTTTTCGTACAAGGTACGGGCACTATGAATTCATAGTAATGCCTTTTGGACTCACCAATGCTCCAGAAATATTCATGGACTTGATGAATAGAGTCTTTAGAGATTACCTAGATAAATTTGTGGTAGTCTTTATAGATGATATTCTAATATACTCCAAAACCAAGGAGGACCATGAGGAGCATTTAAGAACTGTACTGGAGACTTTGCGCAAGGAGAAGCTCTATGCCAAGTACAACAAGTGTGAGTTCTGGTGGAAGGAGGTCTCATTCTTGGGCCATATCATCACAAGCAATGGGATATCTGTGGACCCCTCCAAAACAGATGCAATTGAGGGATGGCCGAGTCCAACATCGGTAACTGATATCCGTAGCTTCTTGGGGTTAGCTGGATATTATCGACGATTTGTGAGAAACTTCTCACGATTTTCCAACCCTCTTACCAAGCTAACTCGAAAGGGAGTAAAGTTTTCTTGGAGTGATGAATGCGAAGAAAGCTTCAAGGAGTTGAAAAGGAGGCTTATCACTGCACTTGTGCTCACTTTACCCACAAGTGGGGAGCTTTTTGTGGTATTCAGTGATGCTTCGAAGAAGGGCTTAGGATGTGTGCTGATGCAGAATGATAAAGTGATATCATATGCCTCAAGGCAGTTGAAAATCCATGAGCGAAACTATCCAACGCATGATCTGGAGTTGGCGGCGGTAATCTTTGCCTTGAAAATCTGGCGGCATTATCTCTATGGAGAAAAATGTGAGATATATACTGACCACAAGAGTCTTAAATATATATTCACACAGAAAGAGCTTAATATGCGCCAGAGAAGATGGATAGAGCTCATAAAGGATTATGACTGTTCAATACATTACCACCCTGGGAAGGCGAACAAGGTGGCGGATGCCCTAAGTAGAAAGGATCCAGCAATTCTATCAATGATGAGAATTGAGAAGGATCCAATCTTCTTAGACTTGATGAAGATGGATGTGGGAATCATAAAAAAGGGAACATCATCAATCCTTTCACAAATGATTGCTCAACCATCTCTTTTGGAAAGGTTAAAGGATGATCAAAAGGATGATGCGAGAATCCAAGAAAAAGTGGAAGCTATCAAAATGGGAAAATCCTCAGAGTGTAATGTTAATGAAGAAGGAATTGTGCGGTTTGGGAAAAGACTATGTGTCCCGTCAAGTTCGGAGCTGAAGAAGGAACTTTTGGATGATGCACATAGTTCAAATTTCTCTATTCACCCAGGGAGCACAACGATGTATCGAGATCTCCGAGAAAACTTTAGGTGGGATAATATGAAGAAGCATATCGCCGAATATACATCAAAGTGCCTGGTGTGTCAGCAAGTGAAGGCAGAGAGGCAGAAGTCTAAGGGGATGATGCAACCATTGCCCATACTAGAATGGAAATGGGAGAACATCACCATGGACTTCGTCACTAGACTTCCAAGGACATCCAAAAGCAACAATGCAATCTGGGTTATTGTGGATCGTCTTACAAAGACTGCACACTTCATTGCTATTCGAGAGGATTTCTCTTTGGATCAACTGGCACGGATATATATCAGGGAAGTGGTACGGTTGCATGGAGTACCACTATCTATTGTGTTGGAACGAGATCCAAGATTTACCTCTAAGTTCTGGAAGAGTCTTCAACATGCTCTGAATACTGAACTGAACTTCAGTACGGCCTATCATCCTCAAACTGATGGCCAATCCGAGCGGACTATCCAAACACTTGAGGATATGTTGAGAGCGTGCTCAATGGACTTTAAAGGAGGATGGGATCAACATCTTCCTCTAGTTGAGTTCTCTTATAATAATAGTTTCCACTCGAGCATCCAAATGGCCCCATATGAAGCCCTGTATGGGAAAAGGTGTAGAACACCGACATGTTGGGATGAGGTCGGTGAACGTAAGCTGCTTGGACCAGAAATGGTTGAAGAAATGGTGGAGAAGGTGAAAACCATTCAGCAGCATATCAAGGCAGCCCAAAGTCGACAGAAGAGTTATGCAGATAATCGTCGACGAGACCTTGAGTTTAAAGTCAGAGACATGGTGTTTTTACGCATATCTCCGTGGAAGAAGGTCATGAGGTTTGGAAAGAAAGGGAAGTTAAGTCCAAGGTACATCGGCCCATTCGAGATTCTTGATCGTGTTGGGGATGTGGCCTATCGACTAGCACTTCCACCTACTATGGCCAAGGTGCATGATGTCTTCCATGTATCCCTCTTAAGGAAGTACATACCAGACCCTTCACATGTACTCTCTTCCGAGGTGGTACAATTAGAAGACGGTCTTTCTTATGAGGAGCAACCAGTGAAGATCTTAGATCGTAGAGAAAAAGTTCTACGAAATAAGACAATGCCCCTCGTTAAGGTGTTGTGGAGAAACCACAAGTTTGAAGAAGCAACTTGGGAGTCGGAGGATATGATGAAGCTAAGTTACCCACATTTTTTTTAGTGTGGGAAAAGGAAAATTTCGAGGGCGAAATTTCTTAAGGGGGGAATGTTGTAACGACCCAAAATTTCATTAATGGAAAATCCCTCTTGATCCAGTTAAATGTTTCTCTATGTTTTTATATGATGTCAACTTCTTTAGTTTTACGTTAAGATTTGTGACCGTTACTTTTATAGCCGTTGAACAATGATCATCTGGGTAGTTTAAATACAAGGCTTTAACGAACCAATTTTCTACTCAGACAAAGGAAGCAATGGCCTCATCCAGTAGAATTGCCCCTTACGAAGCCCATTTGTCGGAGCTCGGAAAGGAGGTGGAGTCTTTGGGATTTGCCCTTGACCAATCCCAAGCTGAGCTTCATCAAGTCAAGATTGAACGTGATCGTCTACGGGAAAAATGGAAGTTGATAGAGATTACCACTCGAGCAATGTTATCCGAGCAACCCCAAGAGTCTGTCACCATCGCACACCTTACCCTTAGGTCTTATGCGGCTATTTTAAGGGGTTATGTAACAAATAAGTAGCACCATGTTCATGTACATTATTTTTTTATATAATAATGAATATAATTTCTAGTCATTTTTGATACATTGTAATTAGTTTTTAAAGTACAAACGGTGATTTTAGTTATTATATAATTAAGATTATATTTTATTAAATTAAAGGATTTTTGAATTAAATAATATTTTAATAAAATATTATTATTAATATTAAATTAATTTTTATTAAATATAAATGATCTTATAATTTTATGAATGCAATTAAAATTTTTATTAAGGTTTGAAATCCATTTCTGTCAAAACCCGTGAATTTTTTATAAATGTCGGTTTTTATTTTAAAAGTGAAAATTCAAATATTTAGAAAATTATTTAGATAAAATAAATATTATTTTTGGAATCAGGACGTCGAAATTATCCAACGGTGAATTTTTCATAATTTTCTGAGACAGTCAAATTTTTGGGTAAAAATTAAATACCATTTAAATATATAATGTGTTTTATGACATCATAATGACCCAATGGTGATGTAATAAAATACCATAATCCTTATGTTCGGCCAATATGTGTTTTATCATTAAAATAATGATGTTTTGGGTTTGTTTGACTCACTTTTCAAAGCATTAATGGAGCCCTCAAGACTTATTCAACACTTTGCCTTTTTAAATTAATTTCCATGGGAGTGTGACTCACCTCCACATAAGAAACCCTATTTTTTTAATAAGTTCGGACCTTGGCCTTGTAAAATATTGTTTTCCTCTTTCCGTTTCCAGAAACCATGGGCAAATACCATGGGATGGTTTGTGGTTTGGATTATTTTAATATAAGGGGTCCCAAACCTAAATAATAAAGAATTCTCTCACCTTTCCTATATAAACCCACCCAAGCTCCCACTTCCTCCTCACTCAAAGCCCTTGAAGTTCGTCCAACCTCTGCCCTACTCTCTCTAGAATCCTCTCAAGGTGCCCCAAGCTCCCAAGAAGCCTCTCACAAGCCTCTCTCTAGCCTTTGGAAGCACACTTCCAAGTAAGGGTTTTTTCTTCCTTTCTCATGTTTGTCAATTTTCTTTAAGTTGTATTGCCCTTTTTAATTTCATTTATGAATGTTGGGGTATGGTTTTTCACCTCTCCCGTACTGCCCTCTTATTTTTTGAATGATGGGAGACCCCTTTCTCTCTCATTAAATGCCTCCCATGTACACCCGTTACTATGCCGAAATTCCGAAAGGAACCTTTTTCTCCTCTTTTATATTCAAGCAATACTTTTGTATCATGAATCTAAATTCCATTTCTATTGTTGGGACATGTATATATATGATCTCCTTACTGTCAATTACATGTAAATATGATGAGGAACCCCTTTATCTCTCATCAAATTCCTTCCATGTGCACCCGTTACTATGCCGAACTTCCGAAAGGAACCTTTTTCTCCTCTTTTATATTCAAGCAATACTTTTGTATCATGAATCTAAATTCCATTTCTATTGTTGGGACATGTATATATATGATCTCCTTACTGTCCATTACATGTAAATATGATGAGGAACCCCTTTCTCTCTCATCAACCTTTTTTTATGAATTCTTATGTCACGCCGTTACGCTGCCGAAATCGCACCGATTTTCTAAGCCAATGTCTTTGTGTAGTGAATACCATGCCCATTTCTCCATCAAGGGTATTCACCTTTATGCACATTTACATATTGATTATAAAGTTTCATGTATGAATTCCACATTCCTTTATCGTGGAAGAAATGATTATGTTTTATGAATCCATGTTTTATGATCCATGTGGCACACTTATGCATGAAATAAAATGTTTAAGAAGGGTGCGCCCTGATAGCGCTCCAATGCATTGGGTAAAGTATAGTATCATGATACTTCATGTGCAATG
The DNA here is from genome assembly GCA_963277665.1 of Viscum album. NCBI lineage: Eukaryota > Viridiplantae > Streptophyta > Magnoliopsida > Santalales > Viscaceae > Viscum > Viscum album. Next base: position 113,835,845 of record OY728135.1, read on the forward strand.
AGTGTTTACTCATGCTAATTCAAGTGCAACGAGAGTTTACTCGTGCTTCAAGTGCAATGAGGGTTTACTCATGCTCCATGTGCAATGAGCCTTGGCTCATGCTAATTCAATGTTAAGTGTTGTTGCCACATTTCCAAGTTATGATTATCATGCTTTATCATGCCTTTATGTTCATGTCTCTCTTATGCTCTATTGATATGCCTATTGCCTAACATGTATTTTACTCCTCATGTTATTCATTATGCACTCCCTTACTGGGCTTTATAGCTCACCCTTTTCTTATGCATGTCCTCAAGTTATCCCATGCAATGCTAAGTACGAAGGAATGTAGTGGTCATGTAAAGGAAGATTTCAATAAGGATGTTGTATTTCAAGTTTAAAGTTTTTATGTAATGATCCTAATCCCCAAAGACACTAAACCTCTCGATCTTATTTGTTGTATCAAGTGAAGTTTTATGTAATAAAGCATGTTTAAGTTGTAATAAAAGCAGGGTTGTCATAAAGAACATTTATGTGCTCTAATGGGGACTGATTCACAAAACTTTGTTGCAATGATACTTCCCTTAACAGTTTTAACTGACAAATCCCTTGTTAAATAAAATTGGAAATATCTAATTTTCTTAGAAAACTGGGAAGATATGAAACAATGAGATGATCCAGAATCAAATAATGCATTTTCTAAACTTGAAGAAACCATTAAATTACCTGCCACTACGTCTTTCAGAGCTTCTACCTCAGCAGTAGTGATAGCATAAGATTGTCCTTGATCCCTTGGCCTTTTCTGAGGTAAGTTCCCCTAATGCATAGGAAATTCATTTACATAATGTCCCATCTCCCTGCAATTGTAGCATTGGACATCGGTAGCTTCTTTCTTCCCTTTGAAATCACGATCTTGGTGGCTTTTTTCACGACACTTGTAACAGACTCTCGTTCCTTTTAAGCAAGTACCAGGGTGTTTCTTCGTATATTTACTGCAGGATGGATATTCATCTTTTCCCTTCTTCCCTTTAATTCCATTCCCAGATTGATCAGCAGATCTCTTCTTCTCTTTCTTTGCTTTAAAGTCATATGACTTAGATAATTCTTTCTCTGTCTTGATAGCACATGAGACAATGACTTCATATGATGAGAAGGATTATGAGACTAATTCTCAACGAAGAATTGGTTTTAACCCATCAGATAAACGATCAATCTCACTTCTTGGGTTACGTATATAATCTCCAGCATACCTTGCTAACCTTGTAAAGTTAGCCTCATACTTTGCGACATTCTCATCCTCATTTGGTCTCAAACTCAGAAATTGCGTTTCCATATCTGCTCGATGGTCACGTGGAATGTATTTTTCTAAGAATAGATCTTTGAACACCCTCCATTCCATATTTGATACTTCATCATCTTCCTTCGTGTTTTGAATCAATGACCACCGGTGATCAGCATCTCTAGTGAGGGGATAAACTACCATGACATCTTTTTCCCTTTCACTACTCCCCAAAGCCTGAAATATTTTCACTAGAGAATTTATCCATTGCTCAGCTACTAAGGGATTTGTACACCCATTGAATGTTGGTGGTTGCTACCTCATGAAGCGATCTAACATTGATCCTCCACATTGTGGATCAGGGAGCTCCATATAGGTAAGGTTATTATTCATAACCTGAGTGAGTTGTCCCAGTATGGTGATTAGTTGATCAGCACCAGTTGCATCACTAGCTCCACTATAATCATCTTGAGTAGGAGGTAAATCCATACATGGAGTGAGTGCATTGATACGGTTTCCATTTCTTCCACTAGGCTCCATTTCTAAACAATGGCATAAACTAGATCAGTTTATGAATCAAAATACATAATTGCATACTTTTAAAACACTTAACATAAATTGAACTATTTATGGATATAATCCATAATCATAAAAATGTTTTCTTTGAGGAAGTATATACTCATAAACCCTACATAAATTTTTGTAAATAAAATTATAGTTAACCTAATCATATCCCCCAGGAGTGTCGTAACCAAGAGTGCAGCAAGGCCCGTTGTCGTGCACCAGTTCTCATTCGAGTCTAGCTCAAAGCGATGTTTTCGGGTTTTACCACTAGTTACATCTGTGCCAGAGCTGCCTCTACCTGCTCGTATCTAGACAGGGATGTATTGCACGGAAAACTCACAAAATCTCTACAATACCAAAATTCTAGGAAGATCTTCTATACTAATCCTCAAAATCCATCTTAGGTTTATGTGATCTAATCAGAGTTTATCGAAATCTAGCTTCCAAGGTTTGTACTAAAATTCCTTTGATAACAACTGTAATGCCCCGACCCCAGTTACCCAGAGTCGGTGAATTATTACTTAACATTGGCATGATCACAAGAAAGTTCAAATCTCGAAAGACCGATTAGTTTAGTAGCCTTGGAAACACTAGATATATTCATAAATATTTACATTACATAATAAAAATGAAAACTACAACAACATAGTCTCCATAGTCCACACTCTTATCCCATCATAATATCTCTGCAGGTCATTCATAATTTACTTCTTCACATCATGGGAAAAATAAAACATAGAAAATAGGTGAGCTCAAATGCCCAGTAAGGATAACAATATAGCAGAAACTTTCATAAAAAAGAATAAACATTTAAGGCAATGTATAACTAAAACAAAAGACTTTTAAACTTGAACATCAACATAGTATGGCAAAAATAAAATGAAATAATTCTATTTATTTATTCACATGGATATTCTACTAATCGAATAATCACATGAAATATCAATAACCACTTTCATTATAATGGAATGGATAATGCCAGACTATCATAACCACATAGCCAAGGCCTTGTGCCAAGACTACAAATAAGATTTTTTAAGGCCTTGTTCGAAGAGACTAGTTTGTCTCATGAGACCTACCGATGCATCGAGGAGCTATAGAGGGCTCCACCCGTCACATATTAAGTCCAATGCATTCCCATATGAAAACGTTTAAACATAACATAAACATTCATAATAAAACTAGTATACGAAATGTAAATACTTCATCCATAAACCATGAATGGTATAAAAATAACACATCCACAGTCAAAAATATCACAAAACCTTCAATAAAATATAGAAGTTTTGTATCATAATAAATCAACTTCAAATAAGCTTAAAATCCATCAATGGATGATGACATAGATGAAATCAAAACTCTTTTTAGATAAATATCTCTTTCTATTTTGAAATCATTTAAGAGTCATATATCAATTAAATAAAAAAATTTCTTTGAAAATATTCTTATAAGCTTATAAGGGAAGCTTTTATGACTTTATAACGGTGGAAAATAGCCGCACCCACCGTATAAAAGAAACATTCTTACCTTAATTCTATCGAAAAGTTTAAAAAGGACCTTGTTCGGAAAACGATGGAAAGATTTTTTTATAAACCACTTATAAAAGTCAACAAGGGTATAAATGACTTTAACCCATATTCTAGTAAATAGTAGAAAAATGTATTGAAATACATTTTTAAGAAACATGGATGTGGATGATAAAGAAGTCCCAGTAGATTATTACGTATAAACAACCTCGGATAATGAAGAGATTGAGAAATAAACCCTTACCTTCTACTTTTCCTTGGTTGGGGTAGGTTAACCCCTTGTATAATGGTGAAATAATTTTTATTAAATTATAAAAGAATCATATACATTAATATGATATCATATAAGATCTTTTAACATTTATTTGTTAATAATATCTGAGTATTATCGTTGTTTTGGGTGTTAACTTACTCATTTTCTTTTATATGTTTTATTACGTAAGCCATGTATGTCATGGATAGGTTGTATCTTAATAATATACGGAATGATATCAAGTCCTTAAAAATTATTTTTAAATCATCAAATGATAATTATACTTGAATGGATACGATGGAGAATGAATCTCATCGCGTTCGTGGAGACGGTAGTCCGTACGTACGCACGAGCGACAATATCATTCATTTGATATTAAAATAATATATAATTGGATGGTATATCATTTATACAGAATCATTATCATGTTATATTTATTATTTACATGAATTAAAAATCATTATTATACCCATACAAATAATAATATATTGAATAACTATTACACCACGACGTGGAGACGGTAAGTCGTACGTACGCACGTATGGTGACATGTCATTCAAAGGATGGATAGAATACTGAATATGGTTGTACCATATTTATAATAATGTTAAAGTGTATAGGAGATACTGGATTCATTATTTTAGAATGGGAATAACAAAGAAAGAAGAAGTTGTAGAAGAAATGAATTTGAAAAAGTGTGGTGAAAACATTACCTCTTCTTCGGGTTCTTCCTTTTGATTTGATCAAAAAGGCTCCTTAAGTTGGATTTATGATCAAATATGGCCTCTAGGTTTTAGTGACAGAAGTTGAGAGAGTAGTTGTGCAGGAGTTGGCCGAACCAAAAGGCTTTGAAGGTGTGAATTAATGAGAAGGTGGAGTGCCCTTTTATAAGAGGGGTGAGGGGCACCTTTGGAAAAGATAGAAATATTATTTTATAATAAATTCATATTCGGTTTCTAATGGATGCAAAGTGGATTATTTAAAGTATAATGTTGGTATGGGTCTAACACCACTCAACCAATATAATTTAGACAGGTTTTTGTCATTATATTAACCTTATCTTTTAGTTTTAACTCTTAGTTAATTAGTTTGACACTTACCATGTCACATTGTATTTTTATATTATATAGTTAATAAAATTACTATATACCTCAAAGTGACCGCCAAGTGGTACATTAATTATACACATATCATGATATAAGTCTCTTTAGAGAAAATTAGATTTTTAGGAATTGGATATCAATTAATAATATAATATTTGTTTTAAAAACTCTTTTATGTCAATTTTGACACTATTTGGAAAATTGATTTTTTTTGAAAATCATAACCGAATGATAACTTCGAACAAAGTTAATTAAATCCTTCCTAACATGTCATATTAACCAATAAAATTAGTGTAATTCATAAAAAACCTTAAATTATATTTATTTGGGTATTTATAATATAAATTACTTTAATTGTTCACTATTATAGTAATTACTGCATCATCATTGTGTCATAAATAAATTTAATTATTTAATGTCTAAAAATTATAAATAAAATATCATTATGTAGGAAATATTTTTACCTTTTTAATTATTATTTACAATCGAATTTATCTTATGTATAACCCTACATTAAAAAGGTTTTAGTAAATAAACTTTTATTTTAACTCTTTTAACTCTTCTTTGAATTAAATAATAATAAATGTCCTAATCTTATCCAAGTGGACCTATATGATAATATTTTATTCCTAAGGTTGTTTTTGGTCGAAATACACTTGTTCAATAGAATTAGTACATGTGTTAGGGTAATATTAATACCATTTTACCCTTAATTACACTATTTACTTTTAACCGTGGTAAATAAAAGTAAAAAGTTACTATTCACCAAAAAATATTTTCATCTCATTAAACCACATTTTACTCCTTGATATTAACCCAGTCTCTCAGATTTTTGAAATTCCACTCACATAAGTGGTAAAATTATGTTTTATAAAAAATTCAGTTTTTTTTTAACTACCACTTAGTGGTTTCACTATTCATCAAAAAATGAAGTTTTTCAGAAAAATAACAAAAATTCACCCTAGGATAATTTCGATATTCTGAATTCAAAAATGAATCCCATTTTGAAAAATTAAATTTATAAATTTCAATAAGTGGGACTTACTATTCATAACGGCTAGTTTGATTGGTTGTGGTGTGTTAGAACTCAATGTTGCCTATAACACACACTATTGCATTATTCAAAGAGAAGCATACTGTAGAAGCTTGGGGTGTTAAAAATATATTCCCAGTTCAAATCCCAAATTTCTTACTCAAAACCTAGAAACATTATTCAATGCATAATTTTATACTAGTAAGTCTTTGGGGAAATCTTATGGAGGATTCATGAAGAAGAGTCGATGTTCTTCAATGATCATTTTTATTTTATTTCTTTCTCCACATCCTTAAATTCATAATAAACCATGTTGATATAATAAAATCAATATAAATAAATAATTTTATATTTTTATTTCAAAATATTAATATCCTAAACCATATCAAAATCTATTAAATGGTTTATGAAATAATAATTTGTGTGTAACTTGTAATAGCTACTCGCGAACAGTTGTCATTAATTTTCCAATTACCACATCTCATGGTTGGATATGATGATTCATAAAATATATATATATATATATATAATATTTATAACATTATTATATATATTGAGTTATTATATCATATATATATATATATATACCTTTTCAATTTCTATTTCGATGGGAATATGATAACATCATTCGTGTGTACAATGGACTTTCACCTCACGAACGATGTGAGTCATTTTCCTTAAAGCATTTTGTGGAAGGTAATAAGGTCAATTATTCTGGATATATATGGTACAAAATGATTAATTATTATATTTATAAAACATTTATTTTTATAAAAAGATAATATATTTTTTTACTTTTTACCATGAATATTGATAACGACGTTCATGTACTGGTGGACTACCTCATTACCGAAGTGATATGAATCTATTTTAATAACCACACACATGGATGATATATATATATATATATAAATTTTAATAATTAATATTTTATATATGGTATTATGATCATTATGAAATGGTAAAATATTACTTATAAAAAAATTGAAACGTTTTATATTTGTACATACAGCCTATCATCTCAATGATTGTAACATCTTCCATTTTTCATAACAATCATTAATGATTAGATTTATAAGTATAAGTTTTTTAAAAATATCAAAATTATTATGGATATGGTTGAATAGTATACTATGTTCATGAACAAGATCATCCATAATGAATCATGAATGTGAAAACAAGGCAATTGACATCTAAAAGAGAAAAAATAATGAATGTTTATTAATGTAAGGTTGATAATATGGTATAAAATGATAATATGTGATATTATAAATATTAATATGTTTCCATAATAAGATAATTAAATGTTTAACACACTAAACCAGTGGTTAAATCCTTTCAATAAAAATGACGCATAAGGTAAGGGATTTATTTATCAAATTTTTACATATTTGAGACACAAGACATATTCCCCACCTATTTTTATTTATAACTTATATATACCACCCATAAATATATATTCTGATTATTTATAGGAAATTATTTTGGATTAAATATCCATTTGAATATATCTCTCTCTCTTGGGTTTTATGATTAAAAATATAACAAATCGTTTAGATAATTTTTCTTCAATTTTCTTTCTTAGGAAAAAAGTTATGTTTTTCACCTATATTTTCATATGAGTTTTATATAAAACACCATTGAAATGTATAAACATGAATTTCTTTATTCTCATAATATTTTTTTTCATTTAATGTTATCCTTTCTTTGGGCATACTATTCAAAGTTACTTAATAAGGTAATATTTTTATGTTACAATCTCATCATTTTTCCTAATTGTTTATGATTAAGTATAATTTTATTAAATATTATATTCTAAATACTAAAAATTATCATGATGTTTATTCTCCAAAAATTATTCATTATATCTTAATGTAATATTAACAATTCTCCAATATTTGATGCATAACATATTATAAGTTTTTTCTAATAAAATCCAACTTCATTTTTCTATTCAATTTTAAATCACATTTCTATCAAATCCAAAATTTATGAAAATGTTTTTAATAATATTATTTCACTTTTTGAAGGATTAATTAATGTTATTTTTACTAATTTTTTTATTTTTACCAAACTTATTCAAAACAAATATTAATGTTATTATAAATACAATGCATGTATTGATTTTACCAAAAACATTAATGGAATACATATTTTAATGTGTATGACATGATCATAATGTCCATCTATCATGACCACAAAATGTTTTTAAAAAAAATTTATGATTCAATTAATATTATAAAATAATATTATTTTTCATAATTTTTATCATGAAATGCATTTCAAAGGTGATTTTAAAAATGAAATGGATATTTTCATCAAGAATGTTTTCATAGATGTTTTTATGTTATTCATATTCATCAATATAAACAAACCACTATTCTTATTTTAAGTGGAATATACTATATTTATGAATTATTTCATTATTACCAAGAAATATTTATATTATTTTAAATGTATTTTAATGTAACCATATTATTTAACACAATTTAATCATGTTTCAAGGAGATATTTATAGAATAAATTTAATTTCCACAGGATAACTATGGATAAAACATATTGTTTTGAAACACATTTATTTTCCATGGGTTAATCATGTTTAAGTGATATTTTCATGGACCATGCCCCCTTTCAATGGGTTATCCATTTTTGGAAATGAATAATTATTGTTTTTAAAAGTATTATTATTAAATGAAAGCTCTTTTTAAATTATTCATGTTGTCGTTCTTGGAAATTACATACATAATAGGGTGTACAAGATACCAATGGGTTATCCCATTACAACTTATATGATGGGGTGGTCTAGATAATGTTGGCCGAGCCCATTATAGATTATATGATCAATGCACCTAGATAGAATTCCAATTAATTGGGTAATGACTATGATATATATAGAATTATTTTGGAATTTTTGCATATGGTTATTTCAATTGTAAGGTATATGTAATTGTTCTATAATGATGATGTTTGATGATACAAACATGTTTTATATATACATTACATGGAATTATAGTGATTCCTTTGATAAAGACTGATATCAAATGTCTCATGATAATGGATTTTTTTGACTAATTCTTTTTTAAAGACATGTGCAATGTGTCATGATTGATGATTCATGTATTAATTGTAATTATTTATTTTATTATTCATTCATTCACTATGATTATGTCTCCATACTCTTATGCACTTCATTTTTTCATTAGATACATTCAATTGCATATTATACTGTAACACCCCAGGTAAATAAAGGGTATGACATTTTCACATTTAACCATATTTGTGAATAAAATATTAATGTAACTTTAAAGGGGACGCTATGCTCGATGGCGTACCCAACAGGCAACAACGTGTTTCTTGGGAATCATACGTTGCACTCTAATAATAAAATAATAATATTTTAAATGGTAGTTAATGCCTAGCTGTTGTGATGCCGGGTATGAATAGAACAACTACAAAATTATTTTATATGTTTGTCAAATATTTTTACTTTTTACAATAAATGTTAGAGGATTAAAAATGCGAATGAATCCAATTTTAAGCGTAAACATTCTAATATTCTTTAAAAGGTCGATTAACCGCCTTTTGATAGAGAACCTCTTTTAAACCCACTTTTTGACAATTTTAAGTGTTATATTTGACAAAATAAAATTCTTCTTTATAATCAGGACATAAAAATTTACTTTGTGTAAATTTTTGGTATTTTTCCGAAACAGTTCAATTTTTAATGAGTAGTGAAAAATGTTGTTTTTTAATTCAAAAACTCTTTTTAATCTAATTTATTTATATGATTGGATTATCTTTTTAATTGGTTTTAAAGTAAAATTCGAATATATTTTTACCGTTTAATCAAATAGGGGTCATTGGAATTAATTTCACTTTGAAATTTGACTTAAACTAGTGTCAATCTTTTGATATATATTGTTTCATAAAAACACGCTATTTGTTCTGACAGCAGAAATTAATTATTAAATTAATTAATGTAACTTATATGTTATGAATTTTGTAAAATAGACATCATTTTTGAATTCGGAATATGAAATATTGCTTAGGGTGAATTTTTGGTAATTTTCTGAAAAACTTCAATATTTAATGAATAGTGAAACCACTAAGTGATACTTATAAAAACTGATATTCCATTTAAATGAAAATTTTCCACCTTTGTGTTTTGAATTTAAAAAATACGACATACATGGTTGTCATTAATAAGTAAAATGTGGTTCAATGGGAATAAAATAATTTTTTGGTGAATAGTAACTTATTAAGTTTTTAATCGCGATTAGAGGTAATTAGTGTAGTTTAAGGTAAGAATAATGTTTTAATAAAATTAAATGACCTAGACACATGTACTACCTTCATTGGATGTATCATGGCCGACCAAGACAATCCATGGGTCAACTTGGGGGCCCCATGGAGCCACTTTGGTTGGAAAATGACATAAATACCTTTTTATTTAATGTTAATTTAAAAATGACACAAACATGAGAGGTTTTACTAAAACAATTTTTTACATGGGGTTATAAAATTCCGATTTTTAAATATAAATAGTCATTGGAAAGATAAAATTATTTCCTACATCATAGTATTTTTTTCATAATTTATAAACATTAAATAAATTATATTATTTATGACATCATGATGATGCAGCGATGACCTCATTATTTAACTATTTAAATAAAATGGAAAGATAATGTAAAATATAAGACCTAAACATGTCCAGAACATATTGGATGGGTGGATTTAGAACCCTTATCACCTTATCCTCGAATCACATCAATGTGGGACCATTAAAATCTGAAACGCATTCTAAAATAAAGTAGCATTTCTTTACTTTCCAAGAGTGCCCCTCCTCTCCTCTTATAAAAGGCCCCCACCTCTACCTCCTTACCCACACTTCCAAAGCCTTTGGATCGGCCAACCCCTACCCATTTTATCTCTCCACATCATTCTATAACTCCTTGAAGCCTCACTTTTGGCAGAAGTCTTCCCAAAAAAGCTTTTGAGCTCAAACCAAAGGGAGTTACCCGATTTTATGGTAATGTTTTCACTTGGGTCCTTTTGTTTTATTTTGCTTCTCCAACCCCCTAAAATCTTTTTATTCATTTATTTTGTAACAAATACAGTATCTTCAATGTACTAGGATGTTTTCATAATAAGTATTCGAGCTACACTTACACACACCTTCGTCTAATGGTTAAAGAACATACTATTTTTGTGGTTGGCGATTTTCTGCCTCAAGAAACGATGATTGTTCAATATTCTTTTAACACCTTTAAAGGTGGCCATTATGATGTAATTGTATTTTATATATGATATATATGGTATTTATTTTTACTATATGCTTCTTTATTTTATATTTAAACAATACCTTTATTCTTTTCATGTTGTGTAAATGCGATAATTTCATATGAGGAAGTGTGGACTACCGCCCCCTCAAGTGATGTGACTCGTACATGCAATACATGGAATGTATAAAGAATGGAATTAATGAAAATATGTGACCTATAAAACATATATATTATACTGGAATTATAATATATATATATATATATCATTTATTCTTAATTCCATTAATATGACAAAGAAAAAATGAAAGTAGTGTTCATGCGTACGTACGGCCTACCGTCTCCATGAACGGTGCTTTTCGTTTTTTATCTCAAAATGATATGGAATAGTATAAAATGAATATGTAATGGATATATATAATATTTTAATAATTAATAATATTCTGGAAATTATTTACTTATAACTACATGGACAATCATTTTTCAAACAAGTTCATTTTTGACTCATGTACCAAACATCGACAAAAACGTCTGATATGAACAAACATTATTAAACAATTATTATAAAATTATAATATGTGAAATGAACTGAATAATAATCTTTAAAGGAGTTCCTTAGGCAATTATAAATTGACCAACGTTTATTATTCAGGAATATAATGAAACGAACAAGACAAGTCGGACTTGAGGTAAGGGATCCTACTCCACTCTTTCTTTTTAAGTACACTCTTTTATGTCATTCCATTTAAAGATCATCTTTCTTATTATTGGGATGTTATTTTATATTAATATTAATGTAATTTTTATGTTCATGTGATGAGAGACCCTATTCTCTCTCATCAATCCATTTTGGACGTTTTGAGTGGCGCCGTTAGGCTGCCGAATTTTCGTAAGAGATCTAACCTCTCTCTTTCTTTTTAAGTACTCTCCTTTATGACACTTCTTTTAATATCCCCTTTGTTATGTTGGGGGATGTTCTTTTATATTACTCTTTCTATAAACATTATGTTAATATAATGATATACCCTATTTGATCTCATCAATCCATTTTTTTAAGTTTTATGTGGCGTCGTTAGGCTGCCGAGTTTTCGTAAGGGATTTTTCATCTCACTTTTATTCCCATGAGATTTATGCTACATTTTCCACAATTTCCATTGAGTGGTGTATGTACTGCCTATTATTTTACCCATTGTGTAATATACTTTCTTTTATTAGTATTTAAATCAATGTTGTATTGTCGTTCTTTCAAGAGGTGTATGTTTCGAAAGATACCCATGTCGGTAAGGGAGCCTTTCACCCTCCTCTTTTTAAAAGACTTATTTTGTTGGGTATTTTAATTTACATATTGTTATGTTGGGATATGTTCTCATATATCCTTATTTATGTAAATTTTATGCCCATGTGATGAGATACACTTTTTTTATCACTCATCAACTCATTTTGATGTGACGCCGTTTGGCTGTCAAGGGAACTTCTTAACCCAATTTCAATTTCTTTGGGTTCAATATGTAGTTATTGAATATGTCATCCTTTTAATATGTGTGAATGACCTTTGGTTATTTTACACTTAATATCCACTTATATTTGGTGTATTTGTTTGTCACACATAATTATGTAATTGATTTATCCTTAAACCAAGGATACCGTCTTAGTAAGGGACTTCGTCTCAATCTCCATTCATTGAGGCATATTTTGTTTTATACACAACCTTATTTTATACGGTGTATAAACCCCTTTTACTTTTATGTTTATCCAAAAAGGATTCTTTTTTATACGAAGCTTTTTACTAAATGAAAAAATTGATTGTTTTTTGTCGTACGTATGCGGCGACAACGACTTCTCCACCTCTGGGACCATTATTTGAGTTTCGGCTTCTTATACAAGCCATACCTTCTTTTTAAAAGAAAAATAAATACCATGTTTTACTTTTCTTTTATTTTGGTATTGAAAATGGTTTTCATAATATTTTTATATCAATGTGTTGTATTGATATCTTGTTATTGAAAGGTGGAAATGTTATGTTTCCTTTATACATGTTTTATGTGATAAGATTATGTTATGGTTCTTGGGAAATGTTATGAAGATGGTGGTTCCATGGTAAACTAAGGGCGGGTGAGCCCGATATAGCTCTCCAATGAATTGGGTAACGCGAAGGTGTGAAACGTTAAGGTTTCTTCGAAGATATTTAGGGAATATACTGTGGTGGGTATTCCAAACGTAACCAAGAGGGTTACTCCCTACTTTAGAATGTTATGAATGCCTTAAGTTACCTTTTATGTCTTATGATTTCTATGATGTATTCATGATTTGATGAGGTATGTTAAAGTGCTTATGTTTTATGAGTAAAGTATGATTTCATTGACTCTTATGTGTACATGTACTGATGTTTCCTTTCCATATATTTTTATATCCCTCACTGAGCTTTTTATGCTCATCCCATGTTTTTTAAATGTTTTTCATAGGTCAAGGGAAAGGTACATGATATGATGATAGTGTCAAGGAAGTGTCAAGAAAGAATCCATGCTTTATTTTAAATATGTTTCCATTGATGGGAAAAATGAATACTATCTTTTATGTAACCACTTTGTTTAAATTTGGAATGTAATGCATGTTTATGGTCTAATTCTCTAAAACTCTAAACCATAAAATATCCTCAATGTGTAATCTTGTATTAACTCAAGATTAAGTAAGGTTTAAGGCTGGATCCTTATAGTTGGTATCACAGGATGGTTTAAACAACTTTAGGGATTAGGAGTTATTATTAGACACATGATTAGTCCCTATATCTATCCTTGTTTTATAACTTTTTTCATGTCAAGTAATGTCGGTTACAAATGGAAGGAGAAGGATCTCAAACGACATTCATATCTCTTCCTGATAACATGCTTGCAATAATTATTGCAATGTCATGTTCAGATGATTGTGAAACTTTTTCTAGCATACAACTCACTTGCAAGTAGTTGTTTGAGATATGAAACACCTCCACTATACCTCGTTATCATCATGGATCATGGGTTGTTATTAGACAAATACTATTTTCACAATATTCTCATATTTTTAATAAAGGTAAATATTATCAAGGAATTTTCAAATATTTTACCTTATCAGAAGAATTTGAAGCATATTATGATTTTAAAAATGGTGCAGAGGAAGGAGAACCTTGCACAACCTATTTATATTTGGTTTTAAAATATAGTCTCTCAGAACATACTTATGGTATTTTAAAAGGACCAATAATAGAATGTTTCAACTCAAATTCTGTCCGACTATTTTATAGAAATCATGTTTTATCAGATGTTTTGGAAATATATGCCATACATGATTATTTTCCAAAACTGTTTTTCTGTGAACACCCATATGAACCATGTTGTACAAGGTGTATTTGGATGGAGGAAGAAAATGATTTTGAAGGATCTCTAAATCATTGCTGTAATGCATGGGACTTCTACCTACATGTGCAAGATGATGATGAAACCGAGTGGACGCCATGATCAAGGTACAATGTTATTCATTTTGGGAATCGTTTTATTTTTATGGTGGTGAAATAAGTCTTCAAGAATTAATATGTTGAGATCACAACGAATTTGGATGAAAATGAGAGGTATAAGGAAACTATTGAGGTTAAAACATGTTAGGGTTATTTTTTGAGTTTTATAAAAAGAACAACACGCAGACCGTGTGACAACCCGTCGCGTCGGACAAAGCTGTAGGAATCGAACCCACAACCAAAGTGCGACTGGTGTTTATCGATTACCACTGGACTACGTGAAGTCCCTGGTTAGTTTGACTGATTATTTTTAGTTAGATGATTTTATTAATTAAGAGTAAGTTGATTTTGGGTTATCTATGTAAATTTATTCACCTGTCATGGAGGATATATGATTAGGTTAATTACTTTTGAATGCAAGTCATTAAGAGTAACTGATGTTGCTTGGAGATAAATGTTACGATTTTACTTGGAAGACTATGTGACTGAATCCTTCAAATATTTTGGTTTCAATCTTAGTTTGGTTTACTTTGAAGAATTTTATGGAAAAATTGTTTATGGAATGGTCCTCATTGAACTTTGGGTTTTGTTGCACAAGTTTTGGAGATTAAGAATAGATTTTCTTTTTATAAAGATGTATCTTTTTCTGGATTATCTGATCTTGTCCTAACCTTGTTGGTTTTGGATTTGTTTAAAGTCTAAATACATGGGAAGTATATAGTTCTCTTTTGTGGATGAGGTGATTCTATGGAAGTTGATTGTAGTACTCTTAATGTGAACAAGTCTTCCTAAATACTCGTCTTTTGGAGAAAATATGCGTTTGTGTAAGGAATCTAATAAAATTTGAAAGTCTACATGACAAGTAAGTATGTTTCATTTTGATTTAGTTAAGCTCAAAAATAAATTCCTCAATGAACTGTAACTTAAAACAAAAATGTTGTCTGTTAGCTTTTCCTACTGGGGAATCAAATACCGTTTAACCAATCACAAGTTTGTGATTTTCCTGTGGTTAACTTTCTCCTAAACATGTTTTCTATCACTCTCCATCAGAACATGACCCTTTGTTTTTTCCTCAATGTCCATATTTTCATACTTGGAATCCTAGTATGGGTTAACTCGGGTGACCTTTGTACTTAACTTTCTCTATTTTAAAGTGATTGTTTTACTGACTCTTGTTCCCACGTGGGATTTTCAATGAAGTTTCCAAGCCCAATTTTAAAATTGTGAGGACGCAATTCCCAAAAAGGGGGAAGGATGTAACACCCCAGGTAAATAAAGGGTATAACATTTTCACATTTATCCATATTTGTGAATAAAATATTAATATAACTTTAAATGGGACGCTATGCTCGATGGCGTACCCAACACGTAACAACGAGTTTTTTGGGAATCTTACGTTGCACTCTAATAATAAAATAATATTATTTTAAATGGTAGTTAACTCCTAGCTGTTGTGATGGAGGGAATGAATAGAACAAACTACAAAATTATTATATATGTTTGTCAAATTTTTTTACTTTTTACAATAAGTTTTAGAGGATTAAAAAGGCGAATGAATCCAATTTTAAGCGTAAACATTCTAATATTCTTTAAAAGGTCGATTAACCGCCTTTTGATGGAGAACCTCTTTTAAACCCACTTTTTGAAAATTTTGTGTGTTATATTTGACAAAATAAAATTCTTCTTTAGAATCGGGACATCAAAATTTACTTTGTGTAAATTTTTGGTATTTTTCCGAAAAAGTTCAATTTTTAATGAATAGTGAAAATGTTGTATTTTAATTCAAAACATCTTTTTAATCTAATTTATTTATATTATTGGATTATATTTTGAATTGGTTTTAAATTGAAATGAGAATATATTTTTACCGTTTAATCAAATAGTGGTCATTGGAATTAATTTCACTTTGAAATTTGACTTAAACTAGTGTCAATATTTTAATATATATTGTTTCATAAAAACACACTCTTTGTTCTGACAGTAGAAATTAATTATTAAATTAATTAATGTAACTTATATGTTATGAATTTTTTAAAATATACATCAATTTTTAATTCGGAATATCAAATATAGCTTAGGGTGAATGTTTGGTAATTTTCTGAAAAACATCAATGTTTGATGAATAGTGAAACCACTAAGTGGTACATTAAAAACTGATATTCTGTTTAAATGAAAATTTTCAACCTTTGTGTTTTGAATTTTAAAAATCCGACATACATGATTGTCATTAATAAGTATAATGTGGTTCAATGGGATTAAAATAATTTTTTGGTGAATAGTAACTTATTAAGTTTTTAATCACGATTAGAGGTAATTAGTGTAGTTTAAGGTAATAATTATGTTTTAATAAAATGAAATTACCTAGAAACATGTCCTACCCTCATTGGATGTGTCATGGTCGTCCAAGACAATCCATGGGTAAACTTGGGGACCCCATGGAGCCACTTTGGTTGGAAAATGACACAAATACCCTTTTATTTAATGTTAAAGTAAAAATGACACAAACATGAGAGGTTTTACTAAAACAATTTTTACATGGGGTTATACAAGTCTGATATTTGACTATAAATAGTCATTGGAAAGATAAAAATATTTCCTACATCATAGTAGTTTTTTTCATACTTTATAGACATTAAATAAATTAAATTATTTATGACATCATGATGATGCAGCGATGACCTCATTATTTAACGATTTAAATAAAATGGAACGATAATGTAACATATAAGACCTACACATGTCCAAAACCTGTTGCATGGGTGGATTTAGAACCCTTATCACCTTATCCTAGAAACACATCAATGTGGTGCCATTAAAATACGAAACGCATTCTAAAATAAAGTAAAATTTCTTTACTTTCCAAGAGTGACCCTCCTCTCCTCTTATAAAGGCCCCCACCTCTACCTCCTTACCCACACATCCAAAGCCTTTGGCTCGTCCAACCCCTGCACATTTTGTCTCTCCAAATCCTTCTATAACTCCTTGAAGCCTCACTTTGTGCATAAGTCTTCACAAGGAATCCTTTGAGCTCAAACCAAAGGGAGTTACCCGATTTTAAGGTAATGTTTTCACTTGTGTCCTTTTGTTTTATTTTGCTTCTCCAACCCCTAAACACTTTTTATTCATTTCTTTTGTAACAACTCCAGTATCTTAAATATACTAGGATTTTGTTATAAATGTATTCGAGCTACACTTACACACACCTTCGTCTAATGGTTAAAGAACATATTGTTTCTGTGGTTGGCAATTTTCTGCCTCACGAAATGATGATTGTTCAATATTCTTTTAACACCTTTAAAGGTGGCCATTATGATGTAAATGTATTTTATATATGATATATATGGTATTTATGTTAACTATATGCTTCTGTATTTTATATTTAAACCATACCTTTATTCTTTTCATGTTGTGTAAATGCGATAATTTCATATGAGGAAGTGTGGACTACCGCCCCCTCAAGTGATGTGACTCGTACATGCAATACATGGAATGTATAAAGAATGAAATTAATGAACATATGTGACCTATATAACATATATATTATACTGGAATTATAATATATATATATATATATCATTTATTCTTAATTCCATTAATATGATAAGGAAAAAATGAAAGTAGCGTTCATGCATACGTACAACCTACCGTCTCCATGAACAGTGCTTTTCGTTTTTTTCTCCAAATGATATGGAATAGTATAAAATGAGTTTTTACTGGATATATATGATATTTTAATCATTAATACTATTCTGGAAATAATTTACTTATAACTACATGGACAATCATTTTTCAAACAAGTTCATTTTTGACTCATGTACAAAACATCGGAAAAACGTCTAATATGAACTAACATTATTAAACAATTATTATAACATTATAATATTTGAAATGAACTGAATAATAATCTTTAAAGGAGGTCCTTAGGAAATTATAAATTTACCAAAGTTTATTATTCAGGAATATAAAGAAATGAACAAGACAAGTCAGACTTGAGGTAAGGGATCCTACTCCACACTTTCTTTTTATGTACACTCTTTTATGTCATTCCTTTTAAAGCTCATCTTTCTCGTTATTAGGATGTTCTTTTATATTAATCTTACTGTAATTTATATGTTCATGTGATGAGAGACCCTATTCTCTCTCATCAATCCATTTTGGATGTTTTGAGTGGCGTCGTTAGGCTGCCGAGTTTTCGTAAGAGATCTAACCTCTCTCTTTCTTTTTAAGTACTCTCCTTTATGTCACTTCTTTTAAGCTCCTCTTTGTTATGTTGGGGGATGTTATTTTATATTCCTATTTCTATAAACTTTATGTTAATATGATGAGATACACTATTTGATCTCATCAATCCATTTTTGTAAGTTTTATGTGGCGTCGTTAGGCTGCTGAGTTTTCGTAAGGGATTTTTCATCTCACTTTTATTCCCATGAGATTTATGCTACATTTGCCACAATTTTCTTTTGAGTGGTGTATGTACTGCCCATTATTTTACTTACTGTGTAATATAATTTCTTTTATGAGTATTTACATCATTTTTTTATTGTTATTATTTCACGAGGTGTATGTTTTGAAAGATACCCATGTCGGTAAGGGAACCTTTCACCATCCTCTTTTTAAAAGACTTCTTTTGTTGGGTCTTTTAATTTACATATTTTTATGTTGGGATATGTTCTCATATATCCTTATTGATGTAAATTTTATGTCCAAGTGATGAGATACCCTTTTTTTATCTCTCATCAACTGATTTTGATGTGACGTCGTTAGGTTGTCAAGGGAACTTCTTAACCCAATTTCGATTTCTTTGGGTTCAACATGTAGTTATTGAATATGTCATCCTTTGAATATGTGTGAATGACCTTTGATTATTTTACAATTAATATCCACTTATATTTGGTGTATTCATTTTTCACACATAATTATGTAATTGATTTATCCTTAAACCAAGGATACCGTCTTTGTAAGGGACTTCGTCTCAATCTCCATTCATTGCGGCATATTTTGTTTTATACACAACCTTCTTTTAAACGGTGTATAAACCCCTTGGACTTTTACATTTATCCAAAAAGGAATCTTTTTTATACAAAGCGTTTTACTAAATGATAAAAGGGAATGTTTTTGTCGTACGTATGCGGCGACAATGACTTCTCCACCTCCGTGACCATTATTTGAGTTTCAGCTTCTTCTAAAATCCATACCTTCTTTTTAAAAGAAAAATAAATACCATGTTTTACTTTTCATTTATTTTGGTATTGAAAATGGTTTTCATAATGTTTTTATATCAATGTATTGTATTGATATCTTGTTATTGAAGGTTGAAAATGTTATGTTTACTTTATGCTTGTTTTTTGTAATAAGATTATGTTATGGTTCTTGGGAATTGTTATGAAGACGAGTCGTTCCGTGATAAACTAAGAGTGGGTGAGCCCGATATAGCTCTCCAATGCATTGGGTAACGCGAAGGAGTGAAATGTTAAGGTTTCTCCGAAGAGATTTAGGGAATATACTGTGGTGGGTATTCCAAACGTAACCAAGAGGGTTACTCCCTATGTAAGAATGTTATGAATGCCTCAAGTTGCCTTTTATGTCTTATGATTTCTATTATTTATTCATGATTTTATGAGGTATGTTAAAGTGCTTATATTTTATGAGTAAAGTATGATTTCATTGATTCTTATGTGTACATGTACTCATTTTTCCTTTTCATATATTTTTATATCCCTTACTGAGCTTTCTATGCTCATCCCCAGTTTTTGAAATGTTTTTCATAGGTCAAGGGAAAGGTACATGATATGATGATAGTGTCAAGGAAGTGTCAAGAAAGAAACCATGTTTTATTTTAAATATGTTTCCGTTGATGGGAAAAAATGAATACAATCTTTTATGTAACCACTTTGTTTAAATGTGGAATGTAATGCAAGATTATGATCTAATTTTCTAAAACTCTAAACCTGAAAAGATCCTCAATGTGTAATCTTGTATTAACTCAAGATTAAGTAAGGTTTAAGGCTGGGGCCTTATAATTACTTTTACTCATAATAATCATTTGAGATCACCCTTGTTATGTTTCCTTTTCACTGGGTTATCAAAAAATGATTTTTAATGTATTATGTCTATAAGATTTTTCATATGGATGATAATTATTACATAATGTGAAATATAAAAATATTGGTTTACAGGGAAAAATTAATATTTAATGATATAGATATTGTTTATGTAGGAGTTTTTTATTATTCTCTAAAACTCTAAACCGAAATGTCCTTATGTTTTTATGTGATCTAGATTTTCCTATTGATGTTTTATAGTTTGGGTAGAATGATATTGGGTCATGTTTATTTTTATCCATGCCAGAATTGAAATGTTTTCATTATCAGTACTAGATCTCAGAGTTTGTGTTCTATGAAATAATACTATGATATTTTCATGATTCCACTCGAATTGAAAACATTTCCCTCTATATTCATATATAAATACTGGAAATTTTAAATAGAGATTACCTTTTTCATTTTTATGTTGTCTTTATAGATGAAATTCTTACATACAAAATGCTAAATGAAGAGAATGAAGACCAACTTTTATTTTTTTATTAACTAATAAATGAAAAAAAATTCAAATATGAATTATATATATAAAATGTGTCATTATTGTGTCATGTGACAAAAAAAGTGAAAATATATATATATTTTTAAAAAAATGATGTTTTTTAACAATTTAAAAAATCAAAAATGGTAATAGATATCTGTAGCTTTTTGGGTCAGAGGGATACTATAAAGTATTTTTGATATAAATCTAAAAGATCTCAAATTTTAAAAAATATATCATATAAGTGAATTAAATTCCATTATATAGAGGAATGTGAAAAATGTTTCATGTAAGTGAATAAGATATTGGTCATATAAACTATAGAAAAATTACCCTATAGTGGAGAAGATTTTATAACATCAATTTTATTTATTAATGAATGTTCTAGTATGTGTCCACATTAAAATGTAAATAGTAATTTCTTATTGATGGTTATAAATATAAACCTGTGAAAAAAATTATCTAATGCGTGATATAGTGCTAGAAAAAATAATAGTAGTATTTAATTTTTTATATTATCAATATTGTGTGAAGATAAATATTTTTACAGACCATAATTGTTTGAAATAAATATTCTTATAATATTTTATAAATATTAACCAATGGGGATAGTTCTTACAACTATGTTAATATTTGTAATCAATACATTACTATCCATAGATGTCACACACGTTGGATTATTCTCTAATATGAATAAAAATTACTACCTTTTCTATGATAAGGGTTGACAAAGGTCATATACTCATGGATTTACTAAGGATATAGCTTCAATAAATAATGGGTAGAGATAAATCATATCATTCATAATAGACTGCAAAACCTTCAATTCCATTAAATTTCATGGAATACTATAAATAAGATGTAGAGCTATGGAAAAAGTTGAAAATATTTTAGAGTTCAACATTGATTAAAATAAATTTATATGTTTTTGATCCCAAATAGGTGTCCCATGAAAAAATAATTTAAGAGGTAAATTTAGGATGATGCATATAGTGCATCCCTCGCTAGTAATCTAGATGGTAAAATGCTGTATATAGACCTTAGTTAAATATTATTATTGGATAACATGGATAGTGAAATTGTAGAATACAAATCATGATGCAGGGAATTTTAGAATTTCAAGGATAAATGAAAACAATTATAAGTGTATGTTTCAACCACTACCCATTAAAGTATAGAAATTGGAAAAATTCATCATGGATTATACCCTATGATTTCAAATAATGTCTAAATTAAACAAATTTTCCTAGTTACGGTGGATCTCATAACTTGGTTATAAAAATTAATTTCCACTATTGAAGAAATCAATTTTTAAATTCTCAACATGATATAAATAAGAGACCTATTAAGGAAGAATGGAGTGTTACTATCCATTGAATCAAATCAAGATCTGAGATTTACCTCATGATTTTCTTGATGTCATTAGAATTTATTAGAGATAGTGATGTGTTTTAATACTATTCATCTTGCTCATAATGTTGGCCAGTTTGAGGGAAATTTTAAAAATCTAGAGGATATATTGATATTATGTTTGATGGATTTACATGGATTTTGAGAGCAATACATAAATGTAAAAGATTAATCATATAACAATATATTCAATTATAACATTAATATAACACAACATGAGGATATTTATCAGAAGTGATATAAGAATCCAATATGTGTGGATAAAACTATAGGCATTATGTTTATTTGTCATGACATTGTCCATGAAATGATGGATATGTTTCAAATGATTTAGTGGAAAATAAAAGTGGATGAAATTTGAAAGATATTTTATGAACATATCCATATATATGATATAGTTTTTTATGGTATTGATAATATTTTCCTCTTAATATATATTTGGAATTGAGTTATAATGTTGGTGAAGAAGTCTAGGTTGTGACCTTGATATATCATTACCAAAAATCACTTAGATCATCCTAGGACTTTTCATTACATTATAGCACTCCCACTATACCTCTTACATGGCCATGATCTATTCCATGTATCACTATTAATATTTCTCATAAAAGACCCTTCAAAACCAGTAATATAGGATGTTGAGAAAATATATCATGATATCACATATAAGGATCACCCAATGGAGCTCCACGATCAGAGATACAATGTGTTTTGGAAGATGAACACCCTCATGGTTAATCTCCATGGAAAAATCATATGATTGCGAAGGCTACATAAAACCTGATGATTTGATGAGATTAATTTAACCTCACATCTATTATTCTATGCAATAAAGTTTTTAGGACTAATTTAATTTTAATTGGGGTGAAATGTTTGTTAATGAATTAACCCATATAAATAAAAATATATGTTCAATATCTTTCTCTACATATTAATATTAATCAACAAATATATAAAATGTTTTATGATATTCATATAATTTCTATATATAAATAATAATAGTATTATTATATATATATATATATGAAGTGGATAAATAAAAATAATAAAGTTCACCAAGAATATTTACTCATATAGTCCTGCTAAGAAAATAAAATAATGTTTTTTCTTAATTTTATATATCTCATGTATAATATATTTTGACAGCAATAAATTATTAATAGTTCTATAATATGTACTTTATAAAAAATGGATGATGAGTAAATAATATATGAAAAAAATTCCAATAATATAATCTGACAATATTAAATTTTTTAAATTAAAAAAATTAAAAAAAATTAATATTATGATGTTAGTTGTAAAAATTAGACATCTTTATTTTTATATTACATGGAAATATTTTAGTAAGGTGAGTTTTTTAGTATTTTCTAAAATTTTATGTTTAACTAAAAAATAAAAAATGTTACTTTTAAAATTAAAAATACATTTATGATTTTTTTATAAATATATGAAATAGTCATTTATGAAACCATTATACTATGTCAAAATATTTATTTCACATGTGAGTCGATTTTTTTTTAAAATATTTATTTTATAAACCTATAATATAAATTTTAATTTTCTAAATATTGTATTTAGTACTTTATGAATCTAAAAATTTAAAATTACATGTTATGAATTTTTTAAAAAGAATAAAAAAATGGATTACATAATATTGAATAATTAGGCTCAAATAATGTGGAAAATTTTATTTTTTTTGGCATAATGGTAAAATTAACATTGAGAAAACTATTTAACTAACAAAAAAGAACAAGGTAAAAATGTCTAACCTAACACATAATGGGACAAACATGTTAAAGAAATGGTTTAATTTACTGGTTCAAGAGTGTATCTATTTTATATCTTCTCATCTCAATTATTTCTCAATTTTAGATTCATTTTCCTTTAGTATGACTATATATTATTAAAATAATTTTTGTATTTCAAAAAAAATCAACTAATTCGTGCTTATAATATGGGAACACCACACCTCCCGACCCTACATAAAAAACCTACCTATCATGGGTCTAAATTATTAAAAACACCTTGACCCAAAATATATCCACATAAAGGATTTTTTGTTCTTCTAAAAATTCCATGGCTCAATTTTTTAACCTGCTTCTGAACAAAGATAACCCTAGTAGTAGTGTACATATTTCTAACTATTTATTCCCTTTTTTATATATGAATTTCTTCCTTTTCAAATTATACATCACAAACTTAATTGATTATCACAATTATCCCTATCATGTAGTTATGTTATGTTATGTAAGATACTAACCATTTTTTCATTTTCCATTAAGAATATAAAAAACATGAATTGTGCGAGTTAGTGGACTACAACATCCAAAAATAAATATATTTCTTTTTTT
Source organism: Viscum album (assembly GCA_963277665.1). NCBI lineage: Eukaryota > Viridiplantae > Streptophyta > Magnoliopsida > Santalales > Viscaceae > Viscum > Viscum album. The sequence goes on from OY728135.1 coordinate 113,860,691, forward strand.
ATAGCAACCATCATGAATATTTTTAATTCATATTTTTATGTTATATATGTTATATATATATAATATCATCAACATATATAATTAATGGCAACAAAAACTGTGATTATTTTTAGAAGGTAGTATATCGATATCGATAAAAAACCAAAAACAATGTCACGATTGTCTGTATATCTAAAAAATACCACTAACTGTAAAATATAATTGAATTATTTCAAGATATATCATAAAAAAATAAATTATAATAAATATAATGGTTTATAAAGTGATAATATTAATAAAAATATATTATAATAAATAATATTATGATCTCAATTCAAAATAGACTAGATTCATAACAGCCAATGCCTAAATGACACTATAAAAATATAGTACATAATGAGAATTGTTATTAACGAATACTCTAAATGAAAATGAGTAAATATAGGGTTATGTAATTGGTAATTAATATGGATCACTTTATGATATTAGATATTAATGAAAATCAATGGGAATCACAGGCAATGTTAATGGACATTTTAACTAAAACTCCTCTTATTGAAATGAACAATTACAAATCAAACATTATTTCCATGAAAATCCATTTTGATATTTATTTGGTTATAGGAAAGAATTTCTTTTTAAAAATTTCATTTTTAACTAATTGTATAGTTTTTATATTCATTAAAAATAATACTTCTTTACATGAGACACGTAACTATGTCTTCTATATCAAAAAATACAAAATATTTTTTAAAAAAATAGTTTCTCGATTTTATGTTAATTATCATGGAATTATCTATAATCAATAAAGTTATGTATTTTATTTCATCAAAGATTTTTATTTTATTATGTGTTAATTATTGGTGATCTAATATTTTGTATTTATCAATTTAGTTAATTTTATTTTTGATAGTTTTAAGGTTTCAATAAACCACTTTTAATAACATTATTTTCTTATGAATACGTAATGATTTATTTTTTGATGTATTATGTAACCCATTTTATTTCCATGGATTCCATATTAAGGAATGTTAATGAATTAAATATGGATTCATATATATGGATGATTATGGGTGGATCCTATATCACCCACTAATTCATTAGTTAAAAGATGATATCTTCTATGAATACTATCCATGAGTACATTTTGGTTGCTCATAAATAGGGGCACAAATGGTGTGTCATACTAATGTAATGTCCCGTGTAATAATTTGACATCAAATTTCTAAATATTTTATATATTAATAATTTATTTTCTAATGGTTTGTCTCAATAATTTAATTTCCTCCATGTCATTATTTGTGACACCATTAAATGTTGTTGTTCGTTATGATCTTATACATTATTAACAAACAATTTATGATAAATCATTACACTCTGTGTTATATATTTTATTCTTTTATGCTATTCATTTGGGGATATATGTTCTTATGCCATGTTCTTTGAGTAAAATTAATATTTTGTTACTATCCCTCATGTATTAATGTCATTTACCTTATTTTTATGTTTTTCACAAATTATTATGAAGTCTTCCATGATGAAATGTTTATTCACTCCTTATGAATTGTTTGATCTTACCCCAAAGTTTTTTCATTCCCTGTGTATTAAGGATGAGTCATACTAATGAAATTTCTTGATTATGGATGTCTATAGTTCATTTAGGAAAAAAATTATTTCCTGTATTTTAAAATCATATTACTGTGTAGCTGGTCTCCAAAAAAACCTTTCCTACCTGTCATTGGGAAAATACTATATATAAAATGCAATGAGTTAAATAATGAAAAGTTTGTAAGAAATAAATGATTAAATATATTAATTATAAAATGATTTAAATATGACATTTTTTTCAGAACCCCATCCCTAAAATAATAGCCATCCTAATCCAACAATGACAGAAGATGGATAATGAGACCCATGTCGCACATCCAGTAGGCCCCAATATAGCGACTAAAGTGTAATATATAATAATATCATAATTAGAATGAAATTACTACTATAATAATAGGATCAATAGATGTAAAGAATCTACTAAAAAAATATAATGTCCTAATATATAAAAATGGAAACCAAAAACATCACACAATGCATGTATAATATGAAAAAATAAAGGCAATGAAACAAATGTATGTTCTCAAAAAGAAATAATAAATAAGTGACATAGAAACAACCCAAGGGTTTGAGCTATAAATGAATAAAACATTCTATACAGTACTCTTATATTCTAGAAAATATGTTTATATAATTATGATGAGAATAGAAGTGTACCCAGTGGGGACACTGTAGTATATCGTGCACATATAAATGAAGCATACTAATGAACTATTGAGTAAAAAAAATAAGTCACAAAACCTTTTTTGGAAAACTATCAAATCACATCCTCACTATTTAAATCCCAAAAAATAATGAATCCATGTATAATAACATAATATAAATCATATTAATAATAGTATACCATGTACAAAATTCCTACTCATTTTACACTATCACAATTCTAAAAAAATATGTCCCCACACTCCCATTTTGTTTTAAGAAACTCATCATGTCAAGCACCCAATATGAAACTAGCCATCACAACACATCTCACTTGAATATACATGTGTCATCACATCATATATCACCTAATGAGACATAGGACATCATGTCAATACCCTTACCATAAATGTAGGCTATCATGAACATGATTTAAATAAACCAAATTCCCTTCTCAAACCATTCATTACCCCACTATAGGTCGCCTCATCACATCTCATCTCATTACCACAATCATGAAGAATTTTGGTCCATCATATTTTATTTCATTATGATTGTTAACTTTTGATATCTTGATATCACATCATGCGCCTGGTAACATCACTAGGATGATAGATCAGGAAGGATAGTGTGTCCATTAATCTATCCTGATCATCAATATATTTGTAAAAATACCACACAAATCTATTGATGTTGGCACATGGTTCTTGACATTGGTGTCATGCATATATAAAATCACATGAAATTTAAATGGTATATATATATATATATATATATATATCTCCATGTACAATACCATATAATTGGTCACAAAGGGTACACAAAAACTCAAAATGTCATCCACAAACCTCATAACACCCCCACATTAACTTCCACCACTATATGTACAACCCTAGAAAACAAGACACAAGCCAATAGCCACAATTCACCCATCCATTATGATTTATGACACTATCCAGATATTACATTACCAAACAATTAATTTAAAGAAGCTAATAATTCTATTATTGAAGTTCCATTATTTCACATTTTCTATCAACCACATTAGACATCATATCCTATTATTATTAATTTATTTAATATCATTTCAACCCATACCATTTCAATTCATTATTCAAAAATACTATTAATTACCATGATATTACCATACCAAAATGCTACACTGATAAAGAAATCATCAAACAAAACTAGACCCACATCACTAGATTTCTTACACACATACACTTACACATTACAATATCCAAAAAACAACCACTTTTCCATCACAATATCCCCATATCATGACATTAAAACTCATGAAATTACTTCCCATGTCACAACTGTACATTATTAGTCAAAAACAATAACAAACAACTTCCAATAGGATCCACGCACTATAAAAAAACATCACAACACTTTTCACTCAACATTACAACACTTTTCACTTAACATCAACATAATATATTCTAGATTTAGATTGGAGGATTCATCATTTCCACTTCGTTATTTTATTTTATTCCCGCACAAGTCATTGTTCCATGTTTTATCATTTACTTTTATAAATATAAATGATTAACCATTAATTAATAGTGATATCATAAAATTAATACATCACGGTCTACATAAAACTTATCATTTAAGAATAATAATAGGCTCCTATTTGTAGTTTTGCCTATGTTGAATTTGAACATTAGAATTCCAATATCAAAGTAACATCGTAAGCTATAAATACATGAGAAACAATCCCCTTCCCATTAAATTTCAATTAACCATTACATATAATTATTATCTATCTAAAAACCATATTAACATATATAGACAAGATTAAAACTAATCCAAAATGATACACTATAATGATAAATGAATATAACCTAAATAAGTCATAGATTTCAAATTTGATGTGCATGGTTGGATGATGGGCAATGATATAACCACACACAATAGAAGATCACCATCTATAATGTTGAATATTAAAAATAGATCATCATCTAGCCCAAGAATCTATTAAACTACTTGTTCCCCAGTAAAATTCCTTCCTAGAATATGAAACATGATTATATTATAAGAAACAAAATGAGGGGAACTCACCATAAACACAATGAATCAATAATCTTTATTCTGTAATGGATGAAAGCGAATGTAGGAAAATAAAAACATTATATGAATGTGGGTCAACCATGAATAGAGGGAAAAGGAAAAAATGTGGGCATTTTAGGGGATCATGGAATTTATTCATATTTTAAAAAACACAAGACCATGGAACATCCTATTGGAATATGAATATAAATGATGAAAATGGGGAGGAGTACAGTGAAGAACACCCAACTAGGCCATAAAATGTTTAGTAAATTGATTATATTTGTTTTATGGCTATCTCCAACCAATTGATCCCATGAAAGGGTGTATAATACCAAGGAACAACCAATGCTACTATGTTGTAGGGGACATTTTCCAATATTTATTCTGTCATAACACATGATCCATACCATAGGGTCAGTTTATTTGGTTGAAGCACTCAAATATGACACCCATTATTCTATGTAATAGGAAAAATAGTTATTATAGAGTAACTTAGGTGATATTTCACCTACATACCACAGAATGACTCCACAATTCAATAATTCCATATTTAGAACTGCCTCTAAAAGTCTCATATGAGTTACTTTCATTATAGCCCCACTTCCAATAACATAAAACAGAACACACCTATGTTGTATCTAAATCCCTAGGATTTATCCATTATCAATATCGTTTAACCCAAGGATTCATGTCCTAAGACTACATATAGATAAAATTTCACCTCTACCTCATTCTCTTACCCTCCAAACTCATCAAGATCTCACCCTGACACTTATAATAACTGATTTTTTCAATCTCATTGGAATGGTTATATAGGTTTTTATATCAGATACCTCTCATCCAATTATATAATTCATGTATCAAACACAATATGAAATGAAAATTTAAAGAAGGTATGTATTACCACCACATATGATAACTCTCCAGGATATCATTACAACCATGAAAACAACCATCCAATACAATAATCCAACTAAAAATGTCCACCTCAAATTTTCCCAAAACCTAATCCAAAAATCAGAATAATCAAAATACAAAAAGTACCTAAGTATAATTATTATGTAATTACACCTACAATGTCAATATTTTAACATCGTTGGGTTTGATTTAATCATCCACTCAATTTTTATCATGATTAATTATAAACAATGATGATTATGAATTAGGTTTTCAAATCATAATATTCATAATAATATAATCATATGTCTTATCATCCATGATAATTTCATGTTAGAGAACATAAATATCAAAAATACACTTCATCATCAGAAAAATCAATAAATGCTCAAAAAACTCACAATACCATGCATACATATACATCAAAAGATCCCATGTACACTTCTCCATGACATCGTACCTCCAATAAAAAATAGAAAATTTAATGGTTATTCTATGAATCATGTTATCTCTATGATCATTGATCTCTAATTTATACTACATAAATGAAATATAATCCTTGATATCCAAATCTCTCCAGGAAAATACATTTTTTTTCATTTTAATAATACCAAAGAAGAAAATAATCAAAGAATATTATTGAAATCTAGTCTATCTATGAGGGAAGTGACAACCAATAAGTAACCTCTCCAACAATCAAACACCTCATAATGAATAAATAACTATAGAGAGATCTTACAACCCCTTTCAAACCACTAAACCCCAAGTAAGAGAGAGACTCTCATGAAAACATGGACCATAACCGCAAACATTAATGGCCATTTCTTAAGATTGGCTTAAGCCTTCTGTCATTCTTTGGATACTTTCATCCTCTCATAGAAAACATGTACATTATCTATCAAACTCTCAACCAAATTAATATAGTAAAATGATGATAACCCATCCTCAACCATGATATATTGTGAATAGAATATCATCTAAGATAAATCCCAAATATTGTCCAAGATGATGGTCGGGTGAAAACTTTTATTATCAATAAACTCAAATGAAAGAAATTTCTTTTCCAATTATCCACCAAAGTAAATGATACATGCCTGAAATGTATCCATCTATGTATAGATTGTACACACAATATATCTACCTATATGTGGGTGGAAAGTAGTTTTTCAGAATACCAGAGTACATGTAGAATGTTTCAATCCCCTCTGGTCTCATGAAATAAAATGAACATTCCAATTTAAGATAATAGAACATAGATCTCCATGGAAAAAAACCACAACCACATACATTCTTTTCAAAACATTCATGATGCCCAAATCCATGGTCGCTATAAAGTGGGATGATTTCTTCATCAAATACATGATCAACCAAATATCAACACAAAATCCATAGGCTCAGGGTAACCCAGTGAAACATTCTATCACGATGTAATTCTAGGTTCATTCATGGGTATCCAAGGGAAATAAAAAACATTCATTGACATAATATTCTACCTTTATATGCTAAAAAACTGATCCATAATCTACATTACTGTACATTTTTTCTTGGAACACCCAAAGTGTTACCACAATCCATTGTCCATGTTAGATACACCCTCTTTTACCACCAAAGGTGAGTGGTGAAACACTAGAAGTACTCCCTTCAGAATCACTAATAGAACAAAAAACCTTCCCTAAAATGTTATGTATTTCGGACCATCCTCTAACCATAACTTTGGATCATCTGTATACCCAAACAAATTTTCATCACCTCCTTGTTTTTGTTTCCCCACTAAAACTCCTCCACATTCTATATAATATAAAAAAACCCTCATCCAAAATAATCATCCTCCATCATCATCATCGAACCATACATCTAAGGGAAAGACTTCTAAATCCTCCATCTCCCTTCATGAAATATCATAATCCCAAACAACATCCTTCCATGACTTCTTTCTCATAGAATATGTTTCAAATATTATCATTTCGTATGGTATATGAGACCTAATATTTATATAATACTGAATATCTATCCATCTACGATGTCACATATTTTGGTAATGTTTAGAAAAGATATACCCCATGCTCTTGTGATTGGTCAATACTATAATGTGCTCCCCAATTAGGTAATGTCACCAAAACATCCGAATAAAAAAACCATTTATAGCTTTAGATAATGGGGGGGAATGTTAACACTAGTGGGGGAAAACATCATAAATTTATAAGATATCAATAACACATGCTACATAAGGATAAATCCCAATCCTAGAAGGGAAGTGTCATGATATACCTCCTACGACAATTCCTCTGTAAACTTGAACCCCAGATCCAAGAATAATTTACACTTTGATTAGTCAAATTTTTCATAATACATGTCATCCTAGTAACAATCATAGTCTATTTTGGAAAAAATTGTTCATAGGGTCGTAATTATTGAGATATTGAAGAAAAAACTCTTAAAATAACCATCAAAACAAGATAAGCTATGAATCTAAAACATATTATTTGATGCCTCCCACAAAAACAAATCCTAGGGAATAAAAAGTTTAATGAACACACCCTCATGAGACAGCAAATTCCCAAAATAGTTTAGTATAACATGGCCATCTTATAAGGGAAAAGGGTGTTCTAAAAACATAGTAAAGAAACAACATGCCAAGAAAGCATAACTTATGAGTTAAATGCATAACATGATATCATAAATGAGAATCCCGAAGAGTAATCCCATGGGACAATGACATAACGAACATGGTAAAATAAGAACATAGAATAATAAGATATATAATGACCCCTGTAATGTTAGAATAAACCATTTTCATGTATTATTAATATCTAATAGTTTTATATTAAAATTTTATATTCATTATATTAATGTTATGTCATTTTTCAATCAAAAGGAAAATAAAATTTTATTTCTATCTGAAATGGGTTTTAGTGATTTATATTGTTTTATTTATGTAATTGATATACAAAATTTAGATTTATAGTGTGAAAAAGAGAAAAATATTTTTTTGACCCAACACATTGAAATTATATTTGGTTGATTTTTTTATAATTCCCTAAAATGATTTATTTTTTAAATGAATAATGAATAATAATAAATTTTTTAGAAACATTATTTTATATTTAAGTATTTATATGTTGTATTTGTTAATTTAAAAATAATAATTATATCCTTATAATATCAAATTATCCCAATTATGGTTTTTTAAATGAGTTTATGCTAGATTTTTTTTATAAAAATAATTAATTTTTAAAAGTAGAATTTTTCTAATTGTCGATTTTATTATGTTTTTCAACATTTATATTTAGCTGAATTCAACCAATTCTATGTTTTGAATTGGTAGAAATAGATTGAATATTTCAAATCTGATGATTGAATTTTCTAAATAGAATTCTTTTAGTTCATTTCATTAGAAATAGTAAGCATAGAAATTAGTTATACCATTTTTATGTGTAAATAGGGTAATTAAGGGTTACAAATAAAATCAAAATCACTATAAAATGACCCTAGAACATTATTAATTATTATTTGATTAGCCTATATCATCCATATTCACCCTAAATATATTTAGAAGGGTCTTTCACATATTTAGTTAATGAGGAAATTTATAATATTTTTTTAATGAAATCTAATAATTGGAACTCATATTTTTATAAACAAAACTATTTTTACCATTGGAATAAACCAAGAGTAAGTTTGGTTACAATGATTCATTTAAAAGATGAAAAAACTTTCATCATCATGGAATTGTTTTTTATTTTTTGACAAGAAATATTTATACTGTATTATTATAAAATTCTACTGCAATAATTTTTTAAATAAAGGAATATTATAATATATGATATTAAAATAATAATAAAAATTATATATTTCAAGGTATTTAATATGATAGTTCAATTTTATAGATATACGTGACTTTTTAGAGATAAAATAGAATATTTGGTTGAAATATTAATCTTTTTCTTAATGATAATAAAGTCAAATTAAATGGTATTTTTAATAATTTAATTTATTAATATTTTATAGAAATAATATTTTATTAAATGATAACAAATTACTAAAATTTATACATTTGGTTATGTTCTTAGAATAATGGTGATAATACCAACTAAGGCCCATTTAGAGGTCGTGGTTCCTTTTTAACTATCTCTAGTAACCAATCATGTTTAAGAATCATTGATAGCATCATAATTGAAAAAAGATAAAACGAATGGTTAACCCCAAATTATAATGTTATAAATGTTATCCAACCATGATAAAAAAATTAGATGATATAAACTCTTCATGAAATATGATTTGAATAACATGAATTTGGATCCATTTTAAAAATATAATTTCATTTATATTAATTTAATATTTTTCAAAATTCAAATAATTCACCCCAAATCACTTATAAAAGGGCTCCAATTCATCCCATATATACACACTTAAAAAACAATATTTATTGAATAATCCATAGCCTAATACATTATTATAATCTCCTCCCTCATTATAGTGGTCATTTGCTAGATAAGAGACCATTTATAAAGCTATTAAGGTGTAAATATTGGGTCACTTTCCCATGAAGTTTTATAATATTTTACCATGTGTTTTAGTTTTATTTGTTAGTAAAATTCCTTCAAATATTATTAAACCATTATAAAATTTTATCCTTCTATAATGACCTTCACTAAAATCCATCTAATGTAGGGGAAATGATTATTTGTGTATATGGAGGTCTACTGCCCCCATTAACTTATGTGATTCGTTTTCCATCACCATATCCCAATAATAGTTATAATGATTTAAATATGATTATATAATAATTTAATAAATTATTTATCATCCTAAAACTATAACTTATCATTTACCCTCTTACAATTATATTAACTGAGAAATTATAATGTCTTTCAAGTTTACATATGGACTTCCAAAACCACTAATCGATTTAATTCATTTTTAAGGAATACATCACATGGATGATATATATATATATATATGTATATTTAAAGAAAAATAAATTATATATGATATTATGAAAATTATGGAATGTATAATGATACCTATCTTCTTTCCATAATGATATTTAAATAATGGAAATGTTACTCATGTATAAGTACGAATTACGATCTCCATGATTGTAACATTGTTCATTTATCATAATCAACATTTAAAATTGGTTTTGATAGTATAATTAGTATATAATGATGTTAAATACTTCATGATTATTATTCTTAATATGGTTTAATAAGGACTATTTTGACCATAGTAAACCTACCAAAGTAATTTTAGAGTTGTGAAAAATGTGATAAAATTGTTGAAAATAAATATAAATTGTTAAATGAATCGACATACATGGTTAGGGATAAATAAAAAGGAATAACATACAAAATAAAAGTTTTTAAGAAATTATATAAGTAATAAATCTTTACCAATCAATAAGAAATAGACTATATATTAGGGGTCAGACTCAATGTTTGGGAGTATCAATTAAAAATCATATTTCATTTTTTATCTTAAAAATATATTTTTATAATTGTACATGTTTTTTTAAAAACATATAGAAGTTATTATATGGACATGGAAGAAGAATAGAGGATATTTTTATATCTCAATGACTATCATGTAATTTTATTTGAAAATTATTCATTAATATAATGTTTTGACTTATTTTTAACTTAATAAAAAGAATGATAAATTTTAATATATTATGTGAGAACCTCTTTTACCACCACTGTAACTATTAGTTTATTTAATGAATTAATTATAATATTTCATATAATATCCTTCTTACCCATTTTTTTTTATTTTGGTGTAGAAATATATTTTAAATTTAATTGTATAAATTTATATATAAAGGTTTTTTGTATTTGTTTTAAAATCATTTTCAAGGGTTTTTTTCATGGTATGGGCCTTGTAAATTGTTTATATGAATATTTTATCCCATTTATATATACTGGGTAATCCCATTATAACTTATCTAGTTTTTTTTCATGAAAGAACTTTAATACACTTGGTAATGATTATGTTCTATGAACAATTATATTGGAAGTCTATTTTATCATTATTTAAATTTATAATGGTACTCTTAGGGTTCTTCGATAAAGAATTCCAAATTTATATACATGAAATTTTAATTCTCTCTTATGATATGTCATGGATATCATTTCCTTTAAAATCATAAGCTAATTTTGCTTTTTAAATATTTGATTCACATTCTAAGTACAAAAAAATGTTTTCTTATAAAATAATTTTTCATGAGTTTTCAGGTTTTTCATAGACTAACAGTTTCCTTATTTTTCAAATACCCTAATTAGTTTCATGTTCATCCAATTTTATTAATCTATTTTACAATATATCTATAGATTTTTATGTGAAAATGAGATTACAAGTTGAATATTGTGATTATTTTCATAAAAATTAATAATGTCCTTTTGAAAATAGTTTATATTGTAAAGAAATCAATCATGATCATGGGTTGATATTTTGTAAAATATTGTTTGATTTATATGAAATACAACCTAATTATATAAAATTATACATCTGATAAGATCCTTGACAATTTATGAAATTAAATTCCTATTTAAAAAATAATAATTATTTTATTTTTAAGGACATTTCCTTACTATTGGTATGAGAGAAAGTTTTAGATGATGATAAGGAATAAGATAATTATAATGTAATAACCTTAACTGATTTTATGTAATGGTTATGTTGAAATGATATCAAATTTTTATATTATAATTTTTCTTTATTTAACATTGTTATTTCAAAAAGTATTTCATAGAAGAAATAAGGAGGCTATTGTCTGAAGGAACTGAGATGATGATATCCTACAAGTCAAAGCAAAGAGCGATCGGAATTAGAAGTAAGATATTTTTTCCATTATTTCTCATTTGACACATGTTAAAATTTTTTGTCGATTAAATTATAGATATTATCTAGATATACTACATTGGTAGATAATAATAGTGGATCATTTTATGAGATAACATGTAACACCCCGAGCTTCCACGATACGCTTCTCATTCAATAATGTAATAGTTTGCATTGTACGCAACTTCGAGTTCTAAAACACCGCGACTAATCAAAGTAGAAATTATGAATAGTAATAACCATTTTTTAAAATTATAGAAATTTTATTTTTCAAAAATGGAATTCGTTTTTGGATTCAGAATATCGAAATTACCCTATGTTGAATTTTTGGTATTTTTCTGAGAACTTCTAATATTTTATGAATAGTGAAAAATACTTAAAACAACTGCTTTAATCAAAATAATTTATAGTGATAAATTATACGATTTAGTGGTTTTAAGGTATAATTATAATATATTTTTACCATTTTATCCAATGGTGGTCATTATAATTAATTTAACATTGAAATTGGACATAAACAATTGTCAATCTTTTAATATAAATTGTTTCTTAAAAACACGTTATTTGTTGTGACAGTGGGAATTGATTATAAAATTAATTAATACAACATATATGTCTAGAATTTTGTAAAATAGACATCATTTTTGAATTTGGAATATCAATTATATCTTAGGGTGAAATTTTGGCATTGTTCTGAAAAACTTCAATTTTTGATGAATAGTGAAACCACTAAGTGGTAGTTAAATAACTGATTTTTCGTTTAAATGAAATATTACCACTTCTGTGATTTGATTTTCAAAAATCCGACATACATGGTTTTCATTAAGAAGTAAAATGTGGTTCAATGAGATTAAAATAATTTTTGGTGAATAGTAACTTTTAAGTTCTTAATCGCGATTAGAGCTAATTAGTGTAGTTTAAGGTAAAAATAATGTTTTAATAATATGAGATGAGCTTGACACATTTTCTACCCTCATTGGATGTGCCATGGCCGACCAGGACAATCCATGGGTCAACTTGGGGACCCCATGGAGCAACTTTGGTGGGAAAATGACATTAAAAACATTTTATTTAATGTTAAAATAAAAATGTCACAAACATGAGTTGTTTTACTAAAACAATTATTACATGGAGTTATATATGTTAATGTTTTGACCATAAATATTAATTGGAAAGCTAAAAATATTTCCTACATTATGGTTATTTGTTTTAGAATTTTTAGACATTAAATAATTTAAATTTTTAATGACATAATGATGATGCAGCGATGACCTCATTATTTAATGATTTTAATAAAATGAAACGATAATGTAAACTCCAAGGCTTACACTTGTCCAAAGACTATTGGATGGGTAGATTTCGAACCCTTATCACCTTAGCCTCTAATTATATAAGTGTGGGACCTTTAGAATCTGAAAAGCATTGTATAATAATGTAAACGTTCCTTACTTTCCAAGAGTTCCCCTCCTCTCCACTTATAAAAGGCCCCCACCACTACCACCTTACTCACACTCTCAAAGCCATTTGGCTCGGCCAACCTCTGCCCTAATACTCTCCCAACTTTCCACTATTACTCCTAGAAGCCTCACTTTGGGCAGAACTCTTCCCAAAGAATCCTTTGGCTCAAATTAAAAAGAGTTACCCGATTTTAAGGTAATGTATTCTCTAATGTTGTTTTGTTTTATTTTTCTTCTCCAACCCCCTAAACACATTCTATTCATTTCTTTTGTAACAACACCAGTATCCTCAATATACTAGGATGTTGTTATAAGAAGGATTCGAGCTACACTTGAACACACCTTCATCTAATGGTTAAGAACATACTGTTTCTGTGGATGGCGAATTTCTGCCTCACGAAACGATGATTGTTCAACGCTCATATAACACCTTCAAAGGTGGCCATTAAGATGTCACTATATTTATATATGATATATAGTATGTTTATGTTTTACTTAAGCTTCTGTATTTTTCATTTATGGCATACCTTTATGATTTCCATTATGGGTAAACGCGATATTTTCATTTTAGGAAGTGCGGACTACCGCCCCCTCAAAGTGATTTGAATCGTTAATACCATATGTGGGATGTATAAAGGATGGAGTAAATGGTATTATATGATATATTATACTGGAATTATATTATACATTTATATCATTATTATTTCATTCCATTAAATACAAAATAGAAATGAAAGTAGTGTTCATGCGTACGTACGGCTTACCATCTCCATGAACGGTGCATTTCATTTCTTACCTCTAAATGTTACGTAATATTATGAATGAAAGTATATAATGGATATATATGATATATATGATGACTAAATCATGAATATAATTCTGGATATAATGTATATTTCACCACATGAACAACTTGTAATTATAAGAAGTTTATTGTTGACTCAAGTACCAAAGATCGACAAAACGACCGTTATTAACTTAAATAATTACATAATGTTCATAACATTGTAATAAGTGATATAAAAAGGATAATGAAATTGAAAATGGTTCTTAATGAGGTAGATATTAACTCTATTTTATTATTCAGGAGGTTAAAGAACGGTTGAGTCAAGTCGGACACGAGGTAAGGGAATTTCTTAACCCAATTTCCATTCTTTGGGTTAATCTCCTACTTTCAAATTATGTCATGATATTATTATGTACTATCTGGTATTTATAATTTCCTTATGTGAACATATAGTGAATACACATAATAGATCTGTGTTATTTTAAAAATGATCTTTTTAAGGACTTCGTCTCAATCTCCTTTCATTGGGGCATATTTGGTTTTATACAAAACTTTCTTTTATACGGTGTATAAACCCCTTTGACTTTTAAATTTATTCAAAAGGAATCTTTTTATATGAAGCGTTTTACTAAAAGACAAAAAGGGAATGTTTTTTTTTCATACATATGCGGCGACAACGACTTTTCCGCCACCGTGACCATTATTTAAGTTTCGGCTTCCTCTACAAGCCATCACTTTTTTTAAAGAAAAATACATACAATGTTTCAACTTTCTTTTATTTTGGTATTGAAAATGGTTTTGAAAGCGTTTTTATTATATCAATGTGTTGTATTGATATCTTGTGATTGAAATGTGGAAATTTTATGTTTCCTTTATGATGTTTTATGCGATATGATTATGTTATGGTTTATGATATGTTTAAACCTATTCATATGAGGAATGCATTGGACTTAATAAGTGACGGGTGGAGCCCGCTATAGCTCCTTGATGCATCAGTAGGTCTCATGAGACAACTAGACGTGGAATTGGCCGAGGCCCTTTCCCAATTTGATTTATGGTTTTGGCCGAGGCCTTAATCATTTTAGATGTCTTGGCCGAGGCTTTGACAAAATGTTTCAGAATGTCTGGCATTATACATTCCATCATTATGAAAGTGGTTATTGATATTGCATGTGATTATTCGACCAGTAGAATATCCATGTGAAGAAGTAAATGGCATTATCTCATTTTACTTTTGCCATATTATGTTGAAGATCAAGTTTAAAAGGCTTTTGTTTTAGTTATACATTGCCTTAAATGTTTATGTTTATTTATGAAAGCTTCTACTATGTTGTTATCCTTACTGAGCATCAGAGCTCACCCCTTTCAATGTTTTAATATTTTCCAAAATGTGAAGAAGTATTTTATGAATGACCTGCAGGGATAGTCAGAATAGGATATGATTGTGGACTATGGAGACTTTGTTATTGTAGTTTTTCACTTTATGATGTAATGTAACGTTTACGAATGTATCTAGTGTTTCAAAGGCTACTAAACTAATCGGTCTTTCGAGACTTGATCTTTTGTGATCATGCCAATGTTACGAAGTTATGCACCGGCTCTGGGTAGCTGGGGTCGGGGCGTTACAGTTGGTATCAGAGGCAGTTTAGTACAAACATTGGAAGCTAGATTTAGATAAACTCTGAGTAGAGCACATAGCTTGAAGATAGACTTTGAGGGTTATTATAGAAGAACTTCCTAGAATTTTGCTATTCTAGAGATGTTGTGAGTTTTTCAAGCAATACATCCCTGTCTGGATACGAGCTGGTAGAGGTGGCTCTGGTACAGATGTACCTAGGGGTAAAACCTGAAAACATCGCTTTGAGCTAGACTCGAACGAGAACTGGTGAACGAAAACGGGCCTTGCTGCACTCTTGGTTACGACACTCCTAGGGGATATGCTTAGGATAATTCCCATTTTCTTTACAAACCACTATAAAGGGTTACGAGTATATACTTCCTCAAAGAAAACATTTTTATGATTATGGATTATATCCATAATTAGTTCAATTTATGTTAAGTGTTTTACAAGTATGGAATTATGTATTTTGATTCATAAACTAATCTAGTTTATGCCATTATTTAGAAATGGCGACTACTGGAAGGAATGGAAACCGTATCAATGAACGCACTCCATGTATGGATTTCCCTCCTGCCCAAGATATTTATGGTGGAGCTAATGATACAACTGGTGATGATTAGCTTCTCACCATACTGGGACAACTCACTCAGGTTATGAATAATAACCTTACTCGTATGGAGCACCTTGATCCGCAACGTGGAGGATCAATGTTAGATCGCTTCATGAGGCAACAACTGCCAACATTTAATGGGGGTACAAATCTATTAGTAGCTGAGAAATGGATAAACTCCTTAGAGAAAATATTCCACGCCTTGGGGAGTAGCGAAAGGGAGAAGGTTATCATGGCAGTTTACCGCCTCACTGGAGATTCCGATCAATGGTGGTCATTGATTCAAAACACAAAGGAAGATGAAGAAGTATCTAATATGGAATGGAGATAGTTCAAAGATCTTTTCTTAGAAAAATACATTCCTCGTGACCATCGAGCAGATATGGAAAGACAATTATTGAGTCTGAGACAAAATGAGGATGAGAATGTCGCAAAGTATGAGGCCAACTTTACAAGGTTTGCGAGGCATGCTGCAGATTATATACATATCCCAAGAAGTAATATTGATCTTTTCTTTGATGGGTTAAAACCATTTCTCCGTCGAGCTTTAGTATCACAATCTTTCTCAACATACGAAGATATTGTCTCGTGTGCTATCAAGACAGAAAATGAATTCTCTAAGTCTTATGACAACAAAGTAAAGCAAGAGAAGAAGAGAACGGTGGAACAGGAGACAGATAAAGGGAAAAAGGGAAAGAAGGATTTTCCATTATGTGATAATTGTGGGAAGAATCACCCTGGTACATGACTAAAAGGAATGGGAGTTTGTTATAAATGTGGAGAAAAAGGTCACCAGGCGCGTGATTGCAAGGGAAAGAAAGAGGCTATCAATGTTGAATGCTACAATTGTAGGGAAATGGGGCATTATGCAAATGAATGTCCTAAGCGTCAGGGAAACTTACCTCAGAAAAGGCCAAGGGATCAAGGACAATCTTATGCTGTTACTACAGTTGAAGCAGAATAATTAATGTATTGGTGCTTTTGGACTCATTGATTATATTCTGGTTATTAGAATAATGTGATATATATATATATATTAGGATTGTACTGCAGTACTTGTTGGTTATCATTAAGGTTTTAATATGATGAAGGAAATCATATTTTTAGTATGTGACAATAAGATAAACTTTACTTTGTTTAGGGAATATAATGTTACAATTGATTTTGGAATTTAAGGACCCTTTAGAGAAAGTCCGGACGAAGGTATTTTGGATAACTATAAAGGTTGGAATGGATTAAGTTGAACTTTGGAAAGTATTGTTTAAGGTTAAAACATTTATGAATATAATTTTTGGAATATTATAATACTATAGTTTTAAGAAAAGGACAACCTGCAGGGTGGGGCATAACCCGTTGCGTCGGACAAAGCTATAGGAATCGAACCCACAACCATAGTGCGACATTCCTTTATTTTCTACCACTAGCCTATAGGAAGTCCCTGGTTATTACAAAATAATTTTACTAATCTAAATGGTATGTGTTCAAATTTGGAACCTTATACAATTAGGATAAGTATAATATTTTTGAGTTCTATTATCTTTTTGAGTGAAAGATGAGTTGAAGGCTGAAACTCTAATTATCAAGCATAAATATATATATACCTAACTCTTATTTAATGAATAAATTAATTCCTAAACTTTAGTAAAGGGATATTAAAACAAAAAATGTGTAATCATAATACCTTATGTCTTGTTGAAGTGATGATATTTTAAATCAACATAGATTGAAGGCTTTGAGGCCCTCAATTTGACAGTTGATTGTGATTGATGACCTCAATAACTCCCTATAAATACTTACGTTTTTCCTCCAATTATATGTCTCTAATTTCCACCAATGTTTTCCTAATCGAGATCATAATTGGGTGGTGACTTTTTCATTTCCCTTTCCCTCTTATTAAGGTTAAATTTTATTAATCTTATTTCTGATATGGGTTTTCCACAAAGGTATTTTCTCTTTTCAACCTTTTATTTTCAAAGAAAAAATTTCAAATTGTGAGGATGCAATTTATTGAAGGAGTGGAGAATGTAACACCCTGAGCTTCCACGATATGCTTCTCATTAAATAATGAAATAGTTTGCATTGTCAACTTCGAGTTCTAAAACACCGCGACTAATCAAAGTAGCCATTATGAATAGTAATAACCACTTTTTAAAATTATAGAAATTTTATTTTTCAAAATGGAATTCATTTTTGGATTCGGAATATCGAAATTAGCCTATGTTGAATTTTTGGTATTTTTCTGAGAACTTCTAATTTTTTATAAATAATGAAAAATACTTAAAACAACTTCCTTAATCAAAATAATTTACAGTGATAAATTATACTATTTAGTGGTTTTAAAGTATAATTATAATATATTTTTACCATTTTATCCAATGGTGGTCATTATAATTAATTTAACATTGAAATTGGACACAAACAATTGTCAATCTTTTGATATAAATTGTTTCTAAAAAACACGCTATTTGTTGTGACAGCGGGAATTGATTATAAAATTAATTAATGAAACTTATATGTCTGGAATTTTGTAAAATAGACATCATTTTTGAATTCGGAATATCAATTATATCTTAGGGTGAAATTTTGGCATTGTTCTGAAAAACTTCAATTTTTGATGAATAGTGAAACCACTATGTGGTAGTTAAATAACTAAATTTTCGTTTAAATGAAATATTACCTCTTATGTGATTTGATTTTCAAAAATCCAACATACATGGTTGTAATTAAGAAGTAAAATTTGGTTCAATGAGATTAAAATAATTTTTGGTGAATAGTAACTTTTAAGTTCTTAATCGCGATTAGAGGTAATTAGTGTAGTTTAAGGTAAAAATAATGTTTTAATAATATGAGATGAGATTGACACATGTGCTACCCTCATTGGATGTGACATGGCCGGCCAAGACAATCCATGGGTCAACTTGGGGACCCCATGGAGCCACTTTGGTGGGAAAATGACATTAAAAACATTTTATTTAATGTTAAAATAAAAATGTCACAAACATGAGTTGTTTTACTAAAACAATTATTACATAGGGTTATATAAGTTAAGATTTTGACCATAAATATTCATTGGAAAGATACAAATATTTCCTACATTATGGTTATTTTTTTAGAATTTTTAGAAATTAAATAATTTAAATTTTTAATGACACAATGATGATGCAACGATGACCTCATTATTTAACGATTTTAATAAAATGAAAAGATAATGTAAAATCCAAGGCTTACACTTGTCAAAATACTATTGGATGGGTATATTTAGAACACATATCACCTTAGCCTCGAATTATATAAGTGTGGGACCTTTAGAATCCGAAAAGCATTGTATAATAATGTAAACTTTCCTTACTTTCCAAGAGTGCCCCTCCTCTCCACTTATAAAAGGCACCCACCACTACCACCTTACTCACACTCTCAAAGCCATTTGGCTCGGCCAACCTCTACCCAAATACTATCCCAACTTCCCCCTCTTACTCATAGAAGCCTCACTTTGGGCAGAACTCTTCCCAAAGAAGCCTTTGGCTCAAATCAAAAAGAGTTACCCGATTTTAAGGTAATTTCTTCTCTAATGTTGTTTTGTTTTATTTTTCTTCTCCAACCCCCTAAACACTTTCTATTCATTTATTTTGTAACAAAACAAGTATCCTCAATATAGTAGTATGTATTTATATGAAGGATTCGAGCTACACTTGCACACACCTACATCTAATGGTTAAAGAACATACTGTTTCTGTGGATGGCGAATTTCTGCCTCACGAAACGATGATTGTTCAACGCTCATATAACACCTTCAAAGGTGGCCATTAAGATGTCACTATATTTATATATGATATATAATATGTTTATGTTTTACTTAAACTTCTGTATTTTTCATTTATGGAATACCTTTATGATTTCCATTATGGGTAAACGCGATATTTTCATTTTAGTAAGTGCGGACTACCGCCCCCTCAAAGTGATTTGAATCGTTAATACCATATGTGGAATGTATAAAGGATGGAGTAAATGGTATTATATGATATATTATACTGGAATTATATTGATAATTTATATCATTATGATTTCATTCCATTAAATACGAAATAGAAATGAAAGTAGCGTTCATGCGTACGTACGGCTTACCGTCTCCATGAACGGTGCATTTCATTTCTTACCTCTAAATGTTACGTAATATTATGAATGAATGTATATACTGGATATATATGATATATATTATGACTACATCATGAATATAATTCTGGATATAATGGATATTTTACCACATTAACAACTTGTAATTATAAGAAGTTTATTGTTGACTCAAGTACCAAAGATCGACAAAACGACCGTTATTTACTTAAATAATTACATGATGTTCATAACATTGTAATAAGTGATATAAAAATGATAATGACATTGAAAATGGTTCTTAATAAGGTATATATTAACTCTAGTTTATTATTCAGGAGGTTAAATAACGGTTGATTCAAGTCGGACACGAGGTAAGGGAATTTCTTAACCCAATTTCCATTCTTTGGGTTAATCTCTTACTTTCAAATTATGTCATGATATTATTATGTACTATCCTGTATTTATACTTTCCTTATGTGAAAATATAGTGAATACACAAAATAGATCTATGTTATTTTAAAAATGATCTTTTTAAGGACTTCGTCTCAATCTCCTTTCATTGGGGCATATTTGGTTTTATACACAACTTTCTTTTATACGGTGTATAAACCCCTTTGACTTTCGTTTATTCAAAAGGAATCTTTTTATACGAAGCGTTTTAATAAAAGAAAAAAAGGGTATGTTTTTATTTCCGTACATATGCGGCGACAATGACTTCTCCGCCGCCGTGACCATTATTTGAGTTTCGGCTTCCTCTACAAGCCATCACTTTTTTTAAAGAAAAATAAATACAAAGTTTTAACTTTCTTTTATTTTGGTATTGAAAATGGTTTTGAAAGCGGTTTTATTATATCAATGTGTTGTATTGATATCTTGTGATTGAAATGTTGAAATGTTATGTTTCCTTTATGCATGTTTTATGTGATATGATTATGTTATGGTTTATGATATGTTTAAACCTATTCATATGAGGAATGCATTGGACTTAATAAGTGACGGGTGGAGCCTGCTATAGCTCCTCGATGCATCAGTAGGTCTCATGAGACAACTAGACGTGGAATTGACCGAGGCCCTTTCCCAATTTGATTTATGGTTTTGGCCGAGGCCTTAATCATTTTAGACGTCTTGGCCGAGGCCTTGACAAAATGTTTCAGAATGTCTGGCATTATGCATATCATCATTATGAAAGTGGATATTAATATTGCATGTGATTATTCGACCAGTACAATATCCATGTGAAGAAGTAAATGGCATTATCTCATTTTACTTTTGCCATATTATGTTGAAGATCATGTTTAAAAGGCTTTTGTTTTAGTTATACATTGCCTTAAATGTTTATGTTTATTTATGAAAGCTTCCGCTATGTTCTTATCCTTACTGAGCATTAGAGCTCACCCCTTTCAATGTTTTAATATTTTCCAGGATGTGAAGAAGTATTTTATGAATGACCTGCAGGGATAGTCAGAAGAGGATATGAGTGTGGACTATGGACACTTCGTTATTGTAGTTTTTCACTTTATGATGTAATGTAACGTTTACGAATGTATCTAGTGTTTCCAAGGTTACAAAACTAATCGGCCTTTCGAGACATGATCTTTTGTGATCATGCCAATGTTACGAAGTAATGCACCAGCTCTGGGTAGCTGGGGTCGGGGCGTTACATAACACCCTCCAATATTCAAGGGATCTTCTATCCTTATGGTAGCTACATGATAGTTCAATTACCTAGAGATGTTATCTAATTTCATTAAAAAGATGATGTTGAAGCTAACAGATTGTGATACATGATCACAAATACCATATAGAACATTTTCCTTGATTCCATGTGATGATATGAATTTACAAATCATTCCCTTGAGAAATATTTCCCAAAGGTTATTTGTCTCAATATGGAGAAATAATTCATGTAATTGAGGAAAAAGGGTGAATATTATATATTTTTTATGATGAAATTTTTTAATTATTTTCAATGTTTGTAAAAAATTTTATTTATGGACACGATTATTGAATATTCATATTTACTCAAGGTTGAAACCATGATATTAAAGGGAAATAGATTCCATTTATTTTAGCATTTTTTTGAAAATTCATTGGTGTTTCAAAAATTAAGAAATGAATTACATTGATTGTCATGTTTCCAAAAAAAATAGAATAACTTTATCGATAGAATCATTTTAGAAGAATTCATTAATGAAATCTACATATAATAGAATCATGTTTTACCTTTTGATATGTTCTACAAAAATTATCACTCAAAATGTATGGTAAATTCTATAAATTTTTAACATTGAGTTATGTTTTGTCATAAGGATTTTGATTACAATTAAAAAAGTACTAAACATACAATGAATGAGGTAACTAGTATATATCTATCTATGAGATGTTTTTGTTTTAGTTAGTTGTGTCATTATGCTAAAATACGTCTAAAGATAGTTACGTAGGATGGATATAATGAAGATTGAAAGTAGATTGGTTTGGAAAAATATTTTTTTATTACTATAGTTAGTGATGGTAGATATAATGAAGTGGTGACATATATATTTATTATTTAGTGTAATTATTCAATTACAATATTTTAAATTTTTATCACCCCATTAAATCAATTTTGAGTAATTTTCTTCAATAATTGGAATATCATTGAATGAAATTATGAATGATTATTTGGTGAAAACTATATGGGAATTAATAATATAACTGTGATTTATAAGAGTCTTTATCTGGATATTAGTTGAATGGTATTTCATTAAAATTATAACAAACCAAACCATCTAACAATCAAATCTGTAGTAAGATCGGTGGGTCACCTGGCCTCATGCACATCTCCAAAAATGCCTGAGGCTACCTACTAACAGCGAGGGCCTACAGTGTGTCCATGGGGTGACTATTCCCTCATAGATTAGATTAGGAACAATGAAAAACTAGTGTAAATCAGTAGGCAATAGAGGAAGCATAGGTAATAAATGAAAAACACCAAAAAACTAGAATAAAATGGAAAAATAGGAAAATAATAAATATATAACAACTCAATAATGTAAAATGGACTACACCAACTCTATATAATGATTAATTTAATGTCAGGTGTCACCAAAATGTAAATTTAGTACAATATAAAAAAATCCCAACGGTCAACGTCTTAGGAATCCTTATTATATGCCCAATCCTAATCTCCCAAGATCCCAAGTACACATCACCGCACATCACAAGAAATCAATACAAAGACCTCAAAACATGTAGGACAACATGAGTACCCAATTGCAATGGTTTCATGAGTAGGGTATGATATATAAACTTCTGTAGGCCGGCACCACCAGTGTCTATCCCAATACAGACAGTTCAGTATTAATTTAGATAGTGTTACATATATTGTAAGCATGGATGAATAGAAAATAAAATGAAAAAACATTGGTTTGTGTTCTTGAACGGACCTCTATCCCATACCACATGCTTCAGCCTAAGCTAGTTATCAGAATGGAGGTATCTGCCCATGTCTTAACACATATCACATGTTACAATATAACCAAGGAAACATATAAAAGTATGAACCCATGATTGTACTCTTTCTTGGGGTCTCATATCCTAGTCAACACATGACGAAGAAAAGGTCTATGAAATAAACATCAAGAGATGCGATAATGGGCTCATAACAATAATAAATTATGCATCTCATAAGTGAAAATTGTCAATAATTCAAAACCAGTGGTGGAGACCCATGCCGATCCGAGGATATCTAAAAATAATCCCAATAATCATAGCAGGACCATATGATAATCTAATTCTAATGAGTCTATCAAAGCCCTTCCAAATGAATCCCAATTGTCACTTGATAAATGGAGAATATGATTTCATCCCAGGTATCACAGATAGGAAACCGAGTATCACCCATCTCATCACGTTTCAATTTTTCTAATGTATACATCCACAGTTGCTCCATTAGAGAACCTATATAATTCTAGAGTATAATAAATTTTTCAGGAAGCCCTTTCCCAGTAAGCCAAATTATCTCCCATGATGCATTTGTTCATAACCAAAATTAGCATGGTGAGTATATCTTTGAATCCTTAGTATAGAATACATATTACCTCCCAGATAGCAACATGGGTAATCAAGCAAGTCCCATATCGAAAAGCAAGCATATATACTTTCAATTGATTAATTAATCATCTCATGTCCTTAAAGTGCTGAAAACATCCCATGATACCAATCTAGCAAAAGGATATAATCAAACCATCAACATAGAATACAACATTTCACACAAAATCAATCATGTAACAATTAAATGTCATCCTTAGAATATTAATATATCTGCATAAGAAGCTAACTTATGGTTAGAAGATAAAACAAGCCACTAAAACATGGAATAAGCATTTGGAACAGTCATAAGAAATGGAAGATAAATAAAGGCACAAGGAATCATCATGCCTCAAATCACATGTCATCATTGAAATCATAAAAATCCAAGACATTGAGATTGTAGTGGATAGATATAGTTTCCAACCATGCATATGGTCTAAGCCATAAGCCCGAAAGAGGTAAGGCATATAGCTTAAAATAATTTTGCTAGAACAATTCATGAAGTACAGTGTTCAATACAATAATCACATGGAATGATATATATAGAGAGGAGCATAATCACTTTATAGGAAGTTATAATCTAACAACAAGAATGAGTAATGGGATAAAGCATTGAACATGGGGGAAAAAAAGAATAAGACATATGAATTGTCATGATATCCAATTCACTGATCCTTACACATTATAAACCTATTTATCAAATTTAAGGAAGTAAAAAAGGTTAAACACATTCTAGGTTATGAGGAAACTAAGTCCATTTATGTTGGTTCACCAAAATCATAAGGAATTTTATGCTGAAGAAGATGTAACACCAAAAGTGGAGTCCAAAGGCAAGGTGAACACCCTATGGATGGTTTTTGCTTCATGATAAGGTCACTACATACATGCAAATAAAATCTTGAAATTACAATATGATTAAGGAAATCTTATGAGGTGTCATTGGAAAGGTGAAATCAGCTATACAGTTTTTATATTAAATAGGGACTAAACATTTAAGATCTTCAAGATGGTCATGTATCAAACATTCAATTTCTAATAATCGAGTATGAAAATTTAGTTCATATTATTCAAAAGGGAAAATACTAACTTATCACAAAACAAGAACCAACAAGAAGTTATATGGAGAACTCAAACCATATCTAAACAGCATATCAGTCAATGCCACTACTTTTTGTTTTAAAAGATAGTTCACCTCTGGTGGAGGGGTTTTATTATAAAATCATGACATTGTTCATCAAATAATTATTTTATGATAATTTAAACATTTATTATAGAAATCAATCAGTATTAATTAAACACAATGGATATGCATAATGAATTAATTAGACATAGAATTTAATTTATAGAATAGGGAAAGGGATTCTATGATATGCAGAAGTCAACTAAGCTCAACACTTCGGCCCTTGTAAATTTTACTACCAACTGCTCTATGATGTTTTCTCCCTCCTCAAAGGATATGCACCTTCACATATTCATACAGACACCTAGCTGCTATAAACATATTGTCATGGCCATGAATATGTACATAGGGATCCTTAAATATATTATTATATGCATATAATCATCTCCATTTAATCCCATATTCATTTTTAATGTTCATTCATAAGCACACCTAGCCCCATTTAAATATACTCATTAACATGGGCAAACATTTATATAAAAATGGAAATATTATTGATATATTCCTACCTACGAAAATGCAAGACTGTTGCCTTCAACAATAAAAAAGTGAACCTTCCTCAAGGATGATAAAACACACTACAATAAATCATTAAGAACTAAAAATCACTTTGTAAAGGACCAATTCAACCAATGAAAAATACCAGAACTTGAAAAATCACATTAACCCCCAATTATAAATATTTGAGAAAACAACTACGATAAAAAAACATACCCTAAATCAACGAAAGAAAACCCTGATTATCAGAATTGATTGGCCTTCAGTGGCCATTATTGGAACAAAAGAAATGGGGTCATGGGAGATGCTTCAAATACAATAAAACCAGAAGAAGAAAAAAAAATGGTTTATCCCAAACCATAGGATTTGGCCACATCAAAATCGAACGATCAGGAGAAAAAAATCACCATCCAAGGGAGTAGAAGGGCTTATATTGATAAAGTAAATGTATTACCGGTGATCACTACACAATAGGAGGTCATAAGGAGGGAGGTCACAAGGATGGAGGTCGCATAGAGGAAGGTCATGTTGAGGGAGGTCATGAGATGGGTGTTGTCATGCACTTCCTTGGAGAAGGTCGGGGTGTGTCTTGCACTGTATGTTTAGGCACAGGAGACCCATTTTGGATCTGTTAACCCTAACCAAATATTATTATTATTATTAATAAAAATTATTATTATTATTATTAATAAAAAACAAAAATAATAATTAAAATAATATTAATAATATTAATATTAATAAATAATTTAGTTTATTTTTATTTTATTTTTAAATTCCAATTATTTTCATTTCATAAAAGAAACACATCGCATAGTCTCCCACTCATGGAATTACGTTCCAAATCCAAATTTTCAAAATGGTGCATCCATTAAACTCATAATGTTTAAATTCCCTTGTAATTTTTATCCAATTCAAAACAAGGGACATTATAACCTCCCCGTACTAGATCTTCTCATCCCCAAGAAGCCTTTGGGAATAATGAAAACATCATCTGTCCTTAAAGGGTCACGAAGCCTCATACAAATAGTCGCATTGCATTTCCAAAAATCCAATGCACCTCTGTGCATTTATTTAAGAAATCAAATCACAAGCCATCCACACCTGAGCCATGGGTTTTAAATATGCTCCTAGATTTATTTTGAACTTACCCATCATTTAATCCCCATCGACCTCATTTAGCCAAGTCCATCATGCTATTTATGAAACCCCATGGCCAAAAAAAGCCACACTCATCTCCACCTGACAATGTGCCAGAAACGATCCTTCACTAACTGTAATCCCAACAAGGATATTGACATGTTGAGTCAGCTATGGATGACCATCTCACAATGCTCGGCTTAGAATTCCGATGTATTACAAACTGAATCACAATATATTCTTCCAAGGGATCTTTTGTTAATCACAAACAGGTTCACCATGGCAGCTTGTATCTTATGTAGGATATGCTAAGATGATTTGAATGGTTTCCCCATAATCATACACAACCAATAGAGATAATAACAGTTGAACAACTCACTAGTCGATTTCCTTTGATAGATTCACATCTTCACCTGCCGACACACCAACACAAACTGAACCATGATGCCTTCTCTTCTAGAGGAATTTCGTAATTGTACATGAATTAATCACTAATCTTCCAAGAAAAATGATGTTCCTTAGTGGTGGCATACATAGACAACCATATCAACATCATTTTTATGAGAAAACACCAACACTATTTAAACTTTCAAGCCTCAAAGGCATCTGAGAATATTAGCCATTTCTGAATAGGGCTTTTAGCTTGTGTTCCTTATACATAGAGACAAATCATGAGTTTCAACATAACGCTTCCCACCTAATGAGTTTCCTAGTTGTTTAATGAAGAGACAAATCATCCCCTCACTAGCATGATAGATCAGAACCACCACAAATGAAAACATTTAATAAATTGGTATTAAAACCAAAATCAGACAGACTGGCATGTCAAGACCCCCATATTTTTAAAAATTCATCAACAACATTGAGATGAACATGATTCCTTAATACCCATTTAAATCTACTTGTAGATGTCCTGAGACAATACTTAATAGTGAAAGGGTCAAAAAACCTACCAAACTCAACTATTTTGTTACATTATTAAACACTTGATTAGTACTAAATCAATGAACACATACAACCTCGAGGTTATAAATAAAAAATAATATATCTTGAATAATATCCATAGGTTTTTCCCCATTCATTCAAGTATTAGATGTTCTATACATGAGATTTAACCCCAAGTCGTATTTCCACATACGAAAATTAACATGGATGAGGATTTACCCAGTCATTTATCAGTAAGGAAAAAATGATGAAGAAACGTACATAGAGGAAACCATGAATGAGGCATGTCTCTCATAATGAAACCAATAATTAAAAAATACTTACACACATATCAGAGAAAAAAGATACCATGATCACCAGTTTGAATAAGGGTCTCAATGAGTATCTAAAAGTCATACTAGGGATAAGAGAACCCTAACGACGCCAAACTTTAGAATTCTCACAAGATATAGAATGGCATGAAACTTCAAGGGTGATACCTACCATGGTCCATCCCCTTACGAAGCAAAAGTTCCTACCCTATCTCAAGGCGACATTAACAAAATTCACTAGGATCAAAATCCAATAAACTAATTCCTTTCAAATGAAATCAATGGAACCATTAAAATTCTCACACTTTTGTTACATAGATACTCAAAGGGGAAACTCAAAAAACTATTACATGGGGGTTTTAAAGAGAGAACACTGCATAGGGTTGCATATCCCAGACCTTTGTATTTATTGAAATTTAATATTCACTCATTAAAATAATTAATCAAAATATTACATACCATTTTTAAAACAAAATCATGGGGTACTTTAAATAACTAGTGCCCCAAGGGAAAAACCAATGAGATTAAAAAAACATCCTAGTAAAATATTAAACATGTATTAAAATCCAAAATTTATTAGTGAATTTATCATGTAAATTACTTTTAATAGATTATGTGACCTTTGAAGGTCCCACCGAGCCAACCATGGTTCCACAGAAAGAAACCCAATAGTAGTTGCTCAAATATAAAAGTTGTAAACAGTAAAATGGTTCATCTCATAAGTTACATGACCCAACATACCTACATTGGTCTAGTTGTGCCTTTGGTAGTTAACCATTTGATTTCAACTCAAAATTAAGAAACCCTTTACATTTATAGCCTTTTGACAATGCTTTAATCTATTATATTTAATATGGGCTACCACTTCCCAATTCATGAAGCACACATACAATTTATGGATATAAAATTGGATCCTGTTAATTGAAACGAATTTCATTTCACAATTTAACATGTTCATATACAATGTCCTTCTCATACAAGTGGTCATTTAGCAACCTAGAAATAGCCCATATACTTTATAGTTTGTCGTTTGTCTCCAATTTAAATCATAATAATATCATTTCAAAATTTAAACTACGATAACTATTATATTTAAAAAAAATCATAAAATGTGTTTATATATATATATATCAAGATGGATTGAATATACGAGGTACCCTCTCTGATTTTTAAGGAACCCATACACATTACAACTAAAAACATGTTACCATTTTAATCGCTTCCAATTAAATTTATCCCATTCCATTAACTAAATATTTAAAACAAATATAAACATGTCAATACAAGAATATAACACATACCAACATTATGTAATCTCAGAAGAACTGTATATTAATAACAAAACCATGCTATAATAAGTGGTAAGTATAGAGGGAATGAAAATGAATAACCTAAATTGTTATATATATAAGCATGGAATAGAACTCAATGCAAGAAACCCCAAATAAGAAAATAGCCTACAAATGAAATTACATGGCATGGTATATACCTGATGTGTTAATTTCTATGTGCCTAATATGATTTATGTGATGCTTCTTCCATGTCAAACCAGGCCAAGGTGATATTCCATAAAATTCAATAAATCATAAATATTGAAAAGTACACTAACCAATCATTTTGAAACCACATCCAACTATAATATAGAGCAATAAGAACAATCCTATCCTTGACCAATTGTTCAATTCACGCACATTGGTTGATTAGTCCTAGCAAAACATTTAACCAACCACCTCTACATTCTAAGTATCATATATACCGGCCCAAAATATTAAGGAAAAGGAAAAATAAGCTCTGATACCACATTAAAATATCTCTTCTTATCTTACCATCAAGTTGGTATCTGTAATGGTGAGTCACATGGCCTCAAGTGTTTCTCCATGAACGTCAGAGGCTTCCAAGTAGCAGTAAAGGGCTAGGGTTTGTTTTTGGGGAGACTAGGCCCTCATAGATTAGAGTACACAAAATAATAAATTAGTGTGAATCAAAAAGAAAAGGTGGTAAAATATGTGATAAATGATAGACATCGGAAATAGAAATAATAGAAAATTGTAGTCCAAAAATAAATGTATAAAAATTAAATAGAGTAAAATGATAAATTTCAATTCCATATAATGATGCATGTAATGTTAGTTGTTACCAAAAGGTACAAGTAACACAATATTACAAAGGAAATAAAACCCCAATGGTCCAATTCTCCAGCATCCTGAGACTGATTCCAGTACACTAATACCTAGCTCCCAAGTATGCAACACAACACATCCCATGTAATCAATAAAAATACCTGCTAACATGAAGGACTATTCGGGTATCCTAGTGCATTGGCAGCCCGAACAGGATGTCAGATATAAATCTTAGTAGGCCGATACCACCAGTGTCTCCCCCAATCCATATATTAAAATATAAATTTAGATAGTGTTCCATATGTGGTATGTATGATGAAATAAAAAACAATATCACAATACCATGTTCTAAGTTCCTAAAATACCACCATCCTATACCACCTGCTTTGGCCTAATATAGATATATGTAAGGAGTTACTAGTAAAATTCGTAACACATATAACATGTGCCATTGTGACCAACGCAACTAAAAAAAGCATTCCCTAAGGATTTTACACTAGAATGGGGTATCATAACCATGTGAATATATGAATAAGAAAAAATATAAGAAATAAGCATTAAGAGATAGTAAAAAAGACTCATAATAATAATAAAAGACACAACTCATAAGATGAAAATTTTTATCATTCAAAACCGGTGGTGGAGTCACATTCCCATCCAAGTAGATCTATAAAGAATCCCATGTATTACAATGGAAATATCCAATAATCGGATACCAAAAAATCCATCCAAGGAAATAAAAAAGAATCCCACGTATCACTCAAGGCATTATGACTTTGAGTCCGTCCCATGTAATACACATAGGGGACCATGTATCACCCATTACATGGCATAACCATCTAGCTTATGGCTCCATCAGTGAACCCTTAATATGAAATCTATGTTATCTCTCATCCCGTGATAGGTTAACCAATCAAGCAAGGAAAAAATCACAAAGTAAGGATTTATAATTGAAATCCATCAATTAAACATATTATGCCATCAATGGCATGATAAGAACACCTAATACCAAGCTAACCAAAGGATACAATCATATCATCAACATGAAATAACACATTTATCAAAACAATCATGTAACAATTACATGTCTTCATTAGAATTTTTAAAATCTCATGCTAACAAGCTTACCAATGTTAAAACATAAAACAATCCACAAAAATATTGATTAAGAATTTGGAACATTCATAAGAAATGGAATATAAAAAATACACATGACATCATCATGTCTCAAATCACATTTAATCAATGAGATCATAAAAACACAAGATATTAATCTAGGCATGTATAGAATTCCTTTGAAACAGATCATATGGTTTAACCCATAAGCACCAATGAGGCAAGCCACACAACACACCATAATGTGGGAAGCACAAGGAATAAAGTAAGGTGTTAAATATAATAAATACATGGAATTATATATATATATATATATGAACATAAGCATTTTCTTGGAAACTTTTATCCAAAAACAAGCATGATAAATGGCATATAGTATTGCACATGGGGGACAAACAATAAGAATAAATCATGTGCATTGTCAAGGGATCAAATTCATGGCTCATTACTCATTATAGTCCCATTTATCGAATTTAAGTAATTGAAACCAAGGTTAAAAATATTACAATGAATTAGGAAATGTAGTCCATTTTTGTTGACACACCCAAATCTTATGAAATTTTAGGCTAAAGAATATAACATGAACAAAGGGGTGGACAAATGCAAGGCGAACACCTTATGAATGGTTACTTCCCCAAGAGAGGATCTCTATGGAAAAGTAAAAACATTTAGGTAATTTTAATATGCTTAAGGAAATCATAGGAGTTTTCATCAGAAAGAGGAAGCACCTATATAGTGAGTTATTAAATTAATGAGGGACTAACAATTCAAGAACATACAGATGGTCAAATCCCAGACATGCCATTTAAACTAATCGAGCAAGACAATTGAATTTATAGTATTTAAATGATAAAATCCTAAATTTTCATAAAACATGAAGCACCAAGAATTCATATGGAAAACATAGACTATAACTAAGTAGGATATCAGTCACTACCTCTACTTTTTTGGTTTAGAAGACAGTGCACCTCCGATGCAAGGGATTTATTATAAAATAATTACATTTTCCACTAAAAAAATCATATAGAATAATTTAAATAGTTATTATAGAAATAATGATTTAGTAATTAAAGAAAAGTAATTAATACAATGTAGTAATTAAATGCATACATTATTTTAAGTAGTAAGACAAGGGATCAAGCCACACGGAAAAGACGACCACAGTGAAGACTTTGGACCTTGGCGTTTTTATCAGCGACTGATATAATATTTTATCTCCCTCATCTGAGCATATGCTCCTTTGATTAAACATAAATACACCTAGCCCCTAGGTACATATTAACGTGACCATGAATATGTAAAATGAGACCCTTAAATATATGCATATATAAATTTACCCGTATCCACTTACCCGTGTATGCATCTTTCAAATTCATACATGAGAACACCTAGCACAATATAAATATACTCGTTCCCATTGTAGAACATATGTATATTAAGGGAACTCATATATATATATATGCCTACCTATGCTTATTCTAGAACATCACCTTTGACAACGGTGGTAATAACCTGGACCTTCATTTAAGTTATGTTTCTCTTTTCTGTTCATTGTTGAGGAAAAGATGAATTTTGGGAAGAAAACTTCTAAAGTTGTAGAGGCTGTGCAGGGGCACATAGTTGGCGCACATGTTTTTCAAACTGTGCGGCCAGCCCAGCAAACCGTGCACCCTTGATAGTGGGCTCCGCAAGGGAGGCGCACCATTTTTCAAACCGTACGGGAAACCATGTTTAATGGATTAGAATGGATGTCTGGTTCATCACCATTATTTAGTTGAGTTTTATAATAATACCAGTTATCATTACAGTATCCAGATGGAACATCTTAAGTGATTATATCAAAAATGGCGTCAAACTTTAATTTTATTAAATCAATGATTGTGTAGAAGTTTTGGGGCAATAAATGGATGAAATATATTTATATCAAGGTAGGTGATCAATGTTTTCTTAAATTTTATTATTAGGAATGTGTTGTTTTTTTGGAAAAAATTGGAAGCAATGTCAATTTTTCATTAGACCATATGAGATTTTGGACAATGT
The DNA here is from genome assembly GCA_963277665.1 of Viscum album. Lineage (NCBI taxonomy): Eukaryota > Viridiplantae > Streptophyta > Magnoliopsida > Santalales > Viscaceae > Viscum > Viscum album. Next base: position 113,894,715 of record OY728135.1, read on the forward strand.
CTGGTGAGTTTCCTACTATGTAGATTTATTTAATTGTTAATCCTAGGTAATTTTTTTATGTTTCAATGTTATGAAATTATTTTCCAAATTCATCACTTGTTTCGAACCCTAACATAAATCAATCTCAATAGAATCATTTTTATAAGTAATAAGTTTTTCAGATTCAATATCATAGATAAAAAGTATTGAAAAATAAGGTAATTTATTTGGTTCACATTTTATTTTGAAATAATATGGTTAAATATGAAGCTTGGGAATCATAACATTCAATAAGGTAATGATATCTCTACTTGTTTAATAATTGAATAAAATTACAATGATGCTATTTTAAAATGGTGGATCAATGAAACAACCCACACAATGTTAATATAATTCAATTTCATGTCTTATAGATATTCAAGTTTTAGATATTTTAATTTTATATTCACTATAAAGAAGAATATATAATTTTTTTGTTAAAAAGAAAAGGAAAATTTTATTTATTTCAAAAATTGGTTTACATTAAATAAATGGTTTAAATAAATAATTTTATTTCTAAATTATAGAATTTTATTTTAAAAAATTAAACATGGATTTTAAATTCTCCATTTCAAATTTATCTGTGATGATTTTTTTATAAAATTATGCAATGATTATATTTTCAATGAATAGTAAAAATTATTGTTTTTTATTGAAAACTATATTCTATGTGGTATTATTAATAATGAAAAATAATATTTTCGATTAGTTTTAAATTTTAATTACTTAATTTCAATTTATTATAATAAAATTATGTTTTGTGAAATTGGTATTTTTCTTTAATTTTGTATAATGCAATTTTATACATAATAATGAAATTTTCTTGAAAACCCATATTTATCATAATTTTTTATTTTATTTAATATTAAATGATTACACTTTCATTTTTTGAATAATTAAAATTGGTATTCATATATTTAGTCATATTTTCAAAAAAAAAATTAAATTGATAACTTTAATTTTTATTCAATATAAGTTGTAACCTATATAACTTTGGTTATCATGGTTTATAGAAAATTGGGTAATGAAGGGTTAAAAATAAAATTGTGTGGAATATAAAATGACCCCAAAATTATATAATTGTTATAAAATGATCCTAATCCATCCATTTTCACCCTATATTTAGTTAAATGTCAATTTGTTTTATTTTTGGTTTATTATTGGATTTAAAATATCTTTTCCGTATAAAATTAAAAAAAATTACACTCTTGTTTTTAGAAACTATAATAATTTATATTAATTTTAAATAGTTTATATGATAATTTATAAATATTAATTTCATATTTCATACATTTATCTTCATCCAGGTATTTTATTAAATTTTTAGAGATGAAAACATTTTATTAAAATATAATACAATGCTGGCATAATAATTTTTCAATTAATAATAACTTGGAGTTAATTTTTTAAAAAATTGTTAAAGGCAATATAAATAGTCTAATATAATTATATTCACCAAACTATTAGATGGAAATGGATTTTAAGGGTAATATAAAGTATCATTTTTTTAAATATACTTATTTTTTGATGCTATTAATGTTTGTGTAATAAATAGATTTAAAAATAACATTGAATGTATTTTAAGGAAATAGAAATTTAATAAATTATATAATTTTTTAAAAAATAAATAGATTAGTAAAATTGTTTATTTCATGGTTTATAATATATTCCATCATCTATTTAGGATCTGGTTTTGTTTTATAGATACTATAGTGGTCCATATATTATAAAAATAGTAATGGTCCTATAATTCTCAGAAGGGTAACTAAAGGGTTAAATGAAAATAATATGGATGATAATATTATTAAAACATGTCCAAATTTTATTTTAAAAAAGATTATATACACATAAATATCATAGATTATAATATCATCAATTTTTATCCATTTTTAAATTATTATTTATTTATATTAATTTAAAATTTAATCAAATTTCAAGAGTGCTCCTCCCCTCTATTGGAAAGGCCACCAGATCATATAATTTTTCAAGACACAAAAAATAACAATAAAACATAAATCCATTACTAGAATAAATTTATCCATTATATATTTCATTTATAAGTCATAATACTATCATTATGGGACTTAATATATTAATTAAAAAGGTTTTCCAAAGAATTAGTATAGGTTTTAACCATCTTTTATAGTTTTATTTCATCATATATTAATTAAAAAAGTTCTGAAAAATTATAAAATATTATATTAATTATTTTTTATATAGTATTATTTTATAATGTCAAAGTAAGGACCCATATTCTTATCCACACTTTTTCAAAATTGAGAGGAATTCATCATTCGCGTGTAAGGAAAACTACCACCACACAAACTTATCTAATTCATTTTCTATTAAAATATCTCGATAATGTTAATAATTATGGAATTAATGTTTATATATATGATATTTTAGAACTATTTATCAATTTTAAACTATAATTTACTATTAACCTTCTTTCTTTTCTATTCACTAATAAATGATAATGTCATTCATCTGTTTTTTGGACTACCACCTCCACAAAGTGATGTGATAAATTTTTAATAACTACATGTACTAGATGATATATATAATTGTATTTAATGAAAAAATGTGGTATGTGTGATATTATTATAATTCTTCTAATTTTAAATAATACTTACTTTCTTTCCATAATGTCCATTGAAAGATGAAAATGTTATCCATCCGTACGAACAGACTGTCATCTCAATGATTGTAACATAGTCCATTATTGACAAACGTATTTTATTATTGGTTTTAAAAGTATAATAAATTTTTAAAAATGTAAATTATGTATGTATTATTATACTATGGTTGGTAAAATAAAAAAACAATAAAGGAAATCAACCTACCAATGTAATTTTGGACTTGGGAACAAAATATCCTCATATCGTCCGACGGAACATTAAATGATTAATTTTAAAATTCACGTTAGAAGAAAATAATAATAATAAACATAAAAACATTTATTCATAATTTTTATAAATAGTATTAATTTTTTATTCAGGTTGATAAAGATGGTATTTGAAATATCAGGCTAATGGTAAGGGTCATTCATTAAAAAATACCAATTAAAGTCTCTGAAAAAAATCTTATTTTATTCAATGTCAATAATATTTTTTATAAAACATCATATTATTATATGGGTATATTGTAACTATAAAGGTAATTTCTGCAAATCATTAAATTTCATTCCATTTATTTCAAAAAGAAATATTTATACAAAATTCTTTTTTATTTTTTTAAAATAATATAAACGAATATTATATTTTTAATTTATATAATTATTATATAATTTTCCACCTATATAAACATTATATAATGTTTGGAATCCCACTTATTATTTCATTGAAAAACATATTTCCCTTTTTCTGGTTATATTTTTATTGAAAAAAAATTTAAAGGAAAATTATATTTTTATATCCAAAATTTCATTGCATACTGATTTAAAAAATGATTTCATGTTTATTATTCCATATTTTATACTTTTAATTTATTTATAAAAATGGTTGATACCTATTATATCTCACTGGTGATCTTGTTATAGATTATACCATTATTGTGACTATATTGAACTCCAATTCCTTTGGCAACAGGTATGATTCAAGAGAATAATATTTTATGTCAGCTATATGGTTATTCTAATTACTAATAGTTTTATAACAATTCTATAATGATGATGTCACAAGGAACCTACAAGGCTTTCATATACATGCTAATAAATTTTCAGGGAAATAGATTTATTTCAAAAAGTTTGGAAATGATATTTTTTTAAAATATGATTACTTTTTTTGGTATAAAGTTATTTTTTTACAAAAATGAATCATCATTTTTCATGTCATCACGTGAATAACAATTTTATTCTTTTTTATGTCTCTTATTGAGTTTTTTTATTCTCTTCCCACGTTTTTACACTTATTTTCATAAGATTTATAAGCTAGAAGAAAATTAGAATCCCTTTATAAAAGCATGATTAATTACTTGAAAAAAAATCATGTATTTAAGAAAATTAATATATTGTGAAAAAATTGATAGGGAGCAGAGGTGTAAATTTTTTTAAAATACGATTGGATTTCTATGAGTTATGACTTTATTCTGTGAATCTCTAAACGTGAGATGATCCTTAGAGATATAATAAAATTAAATCTTGATTTAAAACAAAATATTTCATTTTTATTAATTTTGTATCCTTACAATAAATCTTGAAAAAATATATAACATGACATAAACATGATTCATGGATAACAACCCAAATGTGATCACATAGTTGACAAAGTCAAATAAATTATTAAATTTACTCCCAAATCCCATATATGACATCTCATGTCACTAAAACATTACTCAATGGATTGATGTGATATAGGGGAACAAAAATCATAATATATTTACGAATTATGTATGCCACATAAAAGAAAATAAATCACATGGAATCAAATAAATAACTACTATTTTTTAGAAACTAGTTTGTATATTCTTCTACCAAATAATAATCAAGGGAAATATTCGAATAATTGAATTTACGAAATTAACATAAGTAATTCATTACCCAGTCAAAGGGATGGAGAGTAAGATAGATAAATATGAGGGATACATATATAAATTATTTTTCATAATACCCCAAACGTAGAGGTTTTTGTTAGTGATATATTAAAATACATAAAAATTGTAAAAAATAATCATGAGGATAACAATCAATTGAAATTAATTATCACATATAAAAAACTCTATAATTCACAAAATATTATGGATATACTTTTATTTATAGATAAACATGGAATGATATAAATAATCAGCATGTAAAATAACTTTTCTGATGTTGGTTAATTTTATATATGTCATATAAGTTAGATGAAAACATTTTGTCCACATCTTTTTAAAAAAATAAATAGTGTCTTATTCAGAAAACAACTAGAATTTTACAATAAAACCATTTTATAAAAGTCTAAAAGGGAAACAGAATTTAAATTTCAATTCATATATGGATCTTAAAATGTTTTTTGAAAATGTTTTAAAGAAAATATATCTATGAAATTGATAAATATTTCAACTAAATATATAAATAAATTCAATTTGTTTGTAGTATAATTTTCTCAATGATGTTACTACCAATAGGGGTAAAATTATTCTTTATCATGAAAATTTAATTAGTAACTATAGGATTTGAAAGATAAAATGGTTTATTATAAAATTTTCAAAAAATTCCCTCCAATGTATATTCACACATAAATCATCCCGATTAAAATTAGATTGAATCATAAACACTTAGAACTTTGGAAACCATTTAATCAAAACTACCATGAGTGAAGTAAGTTAATTATGAGATAAAGTTTCCTGAATAGTAAAATATTCAAGATATAATATCTAATTTTTTAGTATATAAACCATATAATAGAAATTGGGAACACTCAAGAAAATGTGTCTCAAATAAGTGTGTTTTGATATGAAACCCCTTATCTCGATTCTAGACATTTCCATGTATGTATTTTACCTCATTTATAATAAAAAATTATACATTAAATGTTGTATTAATAATTTATTAAAAGTTAAAACCCCTATACATGAATAATTTAAATAAAATATTTTGATGACGTATTTAATTACTCAATCGTTTATGTCCACATTGGGTGTTTTAGGGGTATATAGTTCACAAATTAAATATAGCATCGGTATTTTGACCACAATCAAAGGGGTTATAGTTCCTTCATATAAATAATATTAATAATATTTTTATTTCTTTTTATATATAAATTAAAAATGTAACACCAATCATGAGTCATAGTTATGATTAATTAACTATGTTACAAATGTGGAGAATGTTGGTCGTACGCACACCTGTGTATCATTTAAATTTATCAATAATAGTGATGGAATTAAGGGAAGTGTTATATAATCTATCCAAAATTAATATTATATGATAATTATTTTTTTTATTTAAAAAATATAAATACATATACTATCAATCTGATATACAATTAAAATTTAAATCACATATCATGGTGACGTGGCAGTATTCCATCCACGTGAATGATGTTCTCATCTTTAATAGATGGCAAGGTAAGACAGTATAAGATATATTAATGTTACATAATTATTTATATTTCCTAAATATCATAAAAATTACTAATACACATTATTATGGAGAGTCATGACAGATTATGATGTAAAAAGACATAAATAAGTTAGTGAGGTGGAAGTCCCCCATACAGACGAGTGACTGTTTTGTTTTCTACATGATTAGAGATGAGATCGATAAAGGCCTTGAAATTAATATAATAACATATAATTATATGTAACATTCTGATTTTATTATATCAACATGATCTAAAAACAATCGATGTATGAGTAATTAGAAATAAATGAAAAACTATCAGTTTAGAACATTACATCTTCCAGTGAAAATCATATTATTATTGATCAAAATCCATTATATGGAAATTTTTAAGAAATAAAAAATTTCGTTTGGAAGTTGTAATGGAAATAAAGAAGTTATTTTTTTTTCTAGTGTCCAATTTAATCAGTTTTTAAAGTGTTAATATGGGCAGAGAGTGTGTGAAATTTTATAAGCAGTGCATCATAAACACATTGGATTTTTGAGAAGAAAAAAATGTATACCCCCATTTTAAAAAGAAAGTAATATGATAGAATGGATTTTTATTTACATTTATATTATTAAATATAGAAATATGGTCAAAAAATATTTTACAGAAGTGAATAGTTTATTTTTACACTTATCATTTATTTTAACCCATAGTAAAGTCGTTTTAACCATAACCATAGTAATTACTTTTCATAGTTTTAATATTAATTATCGAAAAAATTATAGATGATGATATGAAATAATATAAATTTTTCAGACTCAAATTAATTATTACATACTTTAAAATATAACTCATAAAACTGAAAATATTTAATTTGTTATAAAACACATAGACATGACAAAAAAATAGTTTTGAAGATAGGTAATTTTCAAGTAGAAGATGGTCTAAAATTATCACTGTGACTCTTAATAATCATTATATGAATTTAAATAAATTTCTTTAGATATATATTCAATAAATTTCTTTTAAATAATTACACATATGGGGTTATTTTTATTAATTAAAATGGAGAAACATTATCCACATTAAAATATTTTTCAAAAGTATTCATTTTTATGGCAATGATAAAAATTATAATAAAAACCAGTAAGATGATGGAAATTTAATAATATACATGAAATATAAATAGATAATACATATATTAATTTTAACAAAAATTAAATTAATTTTTAAATTAAATTGTAACATAATTTTTTTATTAAATGATATTTTTATAAAAATAACAATCTTTATTGTTCACTGAAAAATCATTATTTTCTGAAAAATAACCTAATTTAACACTATGTAAATTTAAATATGAATATTCAAAATATTATAATCATTTTATAAAATACAATATCTTAAAGTGGAAAATATTAATTATATTATTTCCTCACATGAAGTAGTAAGAATTATTTTATGAAGAAACCAAGTTTTTTATAGATAGAATGACCTTATATAAAATTAAATGATTAGTTAATAAATATTTATAAATAATATTTTATTTATAAGAAAATTAATAAATAAATTTATACTATATATACCATCACATTTAATTCCTAGGTTATAAGTATCTTATTTAAATGAAAATTTATCAGCATTCGTTTAGTCTCTGTGTTATGTGTCATATATGCTATCAAATAAAAAGTTCATTTTCTAAAATTACAGGGTATTACATTTTATAACATTAAAAAAAATTAATCCTCTAAATTTTTTATTATTCTCAATAATCGATTAATATTCATTTAAAATTTAATTATGGTAAACCCCAATTCATAGAATGTATTATTAAATATTCCTCTTGAAAATTGAAGTACGAAGATCAACTGGAATAATACATACCTATTTCTACAGTAGGAAAATGATATTGGGAAGTGACAAAAGGGATATGGAAGGAAATTCTGAATAATTCTGAAGAATTAAAATATTTATAATGATCATGATAATGTTAAAAACTAAAAAACCATAAACTGATGTCATATAAAGAATACAATAAGTCTAAAAAGGATGTTAATATGATAACATTTTTTTCAATATACTTTTCATAGTGTTGATGAATTCCTATAAAATATATGTGGATTAAATAAAATTTATGAATATGTCCTGAGTATAATTTTACCCATTAATCCACTTCTACCAAAAACTCATCTCTCGGGCAGAATCAAGAGTAATAAAGATTAATTTATCGTGTCCAAAGCACAAAAATAAACTTCTAACGGATCACATAATCCACAAAAGGATTAAAATCAATTCCGCAATTCAATATTGAAATAAAATGGGTTAAAAATATTCTATCAAATATAATATATTAATCTCAAATAGATGAAAAACAACTATCAAACTAAAACATATTCCATTTCATAGGAATCTGTCAAAAACCCCATCAATATATTTCACCAAAAATATAATAGAATTCTTCTAAAATAATCATTTATGTTATACCTAAAGGATATACATATTTCAACCCAATAAAAATTCATATAAAATTTTATTAATAAAATAATTATATAATTTTAAACCAAATATTATCCATAAATATTTTTTGAAAATACTATGTTATTTTAACTAGGACATCACATAGGTAAATAGTATGTGTTCCACCCTTATCGCCCTCTTTTTGTCGGTTCATGCACCGAAAATTTACAGACATGATGAGTTGTCTAACATAATTTTGGTATACATATTTATAAAACTATATTTAAATAATTATTATAATTTATCAAAAAATATGATGAATATCATCAATATAACATAAATTACCAAATCAGTTTTTAATTAAAAAATACTTATTTACACTTTATTTTTTCAAAAACTCATTATTCAATATTTTCTATAATTAAATAAATTTCCATAAAATATCAAATATTATCATATACAAAAATAATTTTATTCTATAAAATATCCCAATATAACTAAATCACACTTTTGGTTCACTAGTACTGTTCAACATATTCTTATAAATCTTTAATGAAAAAATATTTTGGAATAATCCTTGTTTCATGATTCTGTCCTTACATTGATAAAAATATTTCTACATCATGAATCTCAAGTCTCATAACATAGAAAATATAATTATTTCACATTAGTTATTGTTATAACATATCCCATCAAGAATTAACCTTTGGTTTAGGTCATTAATTCTCATAATTCCCATGTTCCCCACACATAAGACATTAAACTCCTTAGTAATTTTTTACACTGTGACCATTATATCCTCATATAAAAATCATACCCCCAATTGGAGATATTATTCGAGTTTATCCTTCACATATTTTTAAAATGAAGAATTTAAATCATCTTTTTTATGAACATTAAAAAACTATCTTCTAGGAGACATCATCCTTCACATTGTTGATGTGGTTTAAAATTCTACTACATTCTTATTGTTATAATTAATTCGATATTGCTTTCATGGAATTATCACTAGATCAAAAAATATCATTCCCATTAATATTATATCTCATTAATAAATTCATTAAATTTCCCATCACATTGGTTATTGGGATTATGTCTACTATTTATAATTATTTACTAAAAGGAATAAAATAAAGATTTGAGAATTCGTTAAAATACAAGAGGGGAAACTAATAAACCAATTTGGAATAACATATAAATAATATATCTATTATGGATTATGAGTCTCTATTATAAAGTATATATTACTTTTTTAATTTCATTATTAAGTGATCAATCCTAATAATTTTCTATGTCCTTTATAACGGGTCGTAATGAATTTGAAAATTTCCAAAACATATCCTTAGGGAGTGTAAAACCATGTGTATAGTAAAGACTACTATCATGTAACAAGTAATGATCATGTTAAGATCGTCCTGCCTATTTCATAAATATTACCCCTTGATACATCTATTCTAGAGCCACATCCACTTATTGTATCCAAACAAAGATATAATTTCTCATAAAATACAATATATGTACTCCACTATGATTTTCGGAAAATTTTTTATACATACTATTATCCTTAGATGTATCCCTAGGGTTATAAAAATTTATTTTCTTATCCTAATTCAAGTGATTATATATAACTTATTATAATAACAAATATATTGACAAAAGTGTGTTACACATAATAATAATAATTCATATAATAGACATCTATTACTTACAACTGAAAAATCTGGTCGTCTAGTTTCTATGGAAATCAAGGTTCTTAGTAAATCGAAAGTAAACTAAAACATGAAATCTATATTTTATTTTGTATTTTGAGATCATAATAATCCTTTTAGTATCCTAAAAGATTTTAAGATAAAAAGTTGAATACATTAAAAATAGGGACATAAAAATTCCAGTAAGGTAAAGACCCTTTAGTTTTGAATAACGTTTGAGTCGAAAGTATAACATGATATCATAAAATAGAAAGGTCAGAAGTAATAAAATGTGAAAATACCATGATTAACATGTTTTTATAAGATGAAATCATCATAGGAAATTTTTCAACAATATATATTCAGAAATAAACCTGATTCAAGGTTAACTTCTGAGGAAATATGACATTATGTACAATGTCCCATAGTATATTTGTTTTACTCCATATTCCCATACATTCTGTATATTGAGAAGAAAATTATACCCAATTCAAAGGATAACTGTATTAGAAAAAAAATCTTAATAGCATAATGGTTTGTTTGTTCCATAATATTAATTTTAATCAAAAGTCATAAACATATGAATTACCAAAGGACTGAAAATAGGTTTCATAAACATGTCTCATAACATATTCAATTTTAATTTATTAATGATAGAATTTTTTGGATGAAAACAATGCATGTTTTAACCTATCATATTTAGTTTGTATAATATAGTTATATACGATAGAGCCATATATATATTTACCAATCATACCACATAATTAATTATTGATGTCATTGATTAATATAAATACATTCAAAAATATTACTAATAACTCTTGATTAAAATAATCATTCCACTTTGAGAATTACATTCAATAAAATTAAAATGTATTTAAACTTGTGGAAATCATTTTTTTAACCATTTTATCATATAATGAATGTTTAATAAAAATTAGTATTCTTGACTATGGGTAATTCTGTTTATTCCATAAAAGTTAACTAAAAATACTTTTTTTAACACTATTGTAAAAAAGGATAAAAATACCTCATTCAAATAGTGAAAATAATTTTCCTTTAAAAATGTTTTTTAAAATTAATTCTTTGTAATAATTCCCAAAAATATTCCTAGAGGGGATTGAAAAAATTATCGAGTCCATCTTTATAAAATCATGTATATGGAAGAAAAATGTGTTTTTACCAAATATAATAATAATGATGGTTATCTTTAAAAATATTTCCAAATGATTATTAGTACTACAATGGGGAGAAATATATAATAACATGAAAATTTAATCACTAAACATCTGGGGGGAATTAATGGTGTTTGTTATGAAATAACCAAAAAATTCCACTCAAAGAATATTAAATCATAAAGAATCCTGATCAAAATGATATTGAAACAAGAACCCTTACCACTTTTCTTACATTTAAATCATAAATTCCATGAGTTATGACAGTGAATTTTATAAAAATATAATTGTATCTTAAGTATTTTTTATAAAATATTAAATTCATAACTATATACATTATCTAAAAAAATTATGTCCATACAAGATCATGTTCCTCGATGATGTAAATTCTGAGACAAAAACATGTACCTCGAGCCCAAACATTTTCATGTTCATTTTTTATCACCTAAAAAATTGAATTTGATCAATTAAATGTTTTTTTGAAAACTATATTAATATTTAATCCATTATTATTTGAAAATTTATTTCATTTATTTTTATAAAATATTTAATTACATAATCAGTTATGTCCATATTGGGTATTTTGGAGGAGTCTTGTTCATAAAATCAAAAACACATTAGTTTGAAGACCAACGTCAAATGGGTGATTATTATATTATATACAGAATAATAATTATTAAATATTTTTAATTTTTATTCATAAATTGAAATTTTAACATGTATAATGATGTATGGTTCTTAAAAATATACTATTGCACAATCATTGATACAGTGGGCTGTATGTTAACATGGGTAACATTTCAAATTTTCAATGATCTTGATGAAAAAAATGTATGGTTTATTTTATCAATATTTAATAATAATTATATCATAATTTTAAATTTATTTATTTTAAAATACTATCATATACCATCCCTGTGAAATGTTAATAAAAAATTTTGTCACATCGTTTCGCATGGTGGTAGTTTGTTGTACACATGAATGATGTTATAATCATTTAATATATGGTGTGGTATAAATGTATACAATATTTTAGCTTTAAAAAAGGATTAATCTTCAATGGATATCATAAATAATAATTGAACATGTCATTATGAATTGTTGTGATAGGTGATGATGCAAAATCTCTTAGATCGGTTCACAAGGTCGTAGTCTACCGTACACAATACCCATGGTTTTGTTTCCCTACAGAAGGATGGTGAGATTAATTTTGATGATGAAATTAACCTAATGAAATTCAAATATATGGAAGATACTATTTTTTATATATTATAATTTATGAATATGATTTTAAAGTGGTTAATGTTGAAATCAAAGAAAATGCTCAATTAAAAACAATGCCACTTCTTTATACAATCTTCTAAGGATTTTATAAAATGATTTCCATGAATAGTTTCCTAATATAAAAATTCCCTCTATGAAATAGGGAGAGGTTTTAGGATTTTATTTAGTCAGTTCATGGATGATCCCATCTATTTTTGAATATTTATGTAGAGAATAGAAGTGCTAGAATCTTATATATAGGGGGAGGACACACTTGCATTTTTTAAAAAGAAAAATGTTTACTCATATTTTTAAAATTATTCAAGGATATAAATTTATAATTTTTATAGATATAGATTATATAAGGCTTATATATTAATATAAAATATATTTTATAAAATTTTACTGCTAATTTCTAACCTTATCATCTCAGTCCAACTCCCTAGTAAACTTGTTTTAACCTTATCCTTAGTAATAAATTAATACTATTTTTACTATTCATTGTACTAAAAATTTAAGTTGAACTTATTAGATAATGTAAATGATAATGATACCAAATATGATACCCATTTTTCCATAATCAAATCACATAAGTGAAAAATATTAATTTAATATTAACCCACATATGTTTTGGAAAAGATGTTTTCAAATAATGTATTTTTCAAGCATAATATGATTGTATATTAGCTTGATTTATAGTAATAATTAATATATGAATTTAAATTTAAATTTATAGATACATAATACATAAATACCATATAAATAATTCTTCATTAGAGGTTAATTTAATTAAATAAAATGTAAAAAAAATTATGCACTTTAAAATAGGGTTCCAAAAAATTTGATTTTATGATTAAGAATAAACCAATACTAAAATCCACTATAATGATAGTTTAAATTTATTTAGATGAAGTAAAATCTAAATAGTTAATAATTGTTTTAATTATGAATCAAATTAATATAATAATTTAATTTTTATGTTACATAAATAATTAAATGATATTATAGATTTATAAAAATTAATAATTTCACTACTCACACAAAAATCATTATTTTCTGAATAATCCGTAAATTTCACCAAAAGTAAATATTAATATTCTGATTTCAAAAAAAATTCTTATTATCATTGAAAATTTCAATAATTTTATAATGTTAATTATATTGATTTGTCATAAAAATCAGTATAAATCATATTTTGATGATAACCCAATTTTTGTAATAAAATATTGTTTGTAATTAAGTGTTTAGTATATAATAATTTATAAATAAATTTATATTGTGTAAGAGATATATATACATATTATTATATATTTAATAATATTGAGACCCAATAATTTACGGTATATTATATTGAATTCTTGTTTAGGTATTTATATTTCATTTTCCATTTAGGCTCAGTGTCGCATGTAATATACGCTATCGAATGAAATGTGCTTCTGTTAAAATATTGGGGAATAAAATATAGGGTTTTATACAATATGAATACATCAAGATATATGAATCCTTGGGCTAAAATTTGATCCCAAAATCAATATCACATCAAGAGGGTAACATCAAAACAAATATGGGAGAATCAATATAAAATTTCCTGGAACTCTAAAGGAACATCCAGTATACTAGAGTTCACTAAATCTATGGTTAATTAAACCATAAATTAATAAAGTGGGATCTAAATATCTCCAAAAAAACTGACAACTCAACCATCAAAAATATATATATTCACTGACAACCCAAACCAAAGAACAAAACTCCCCAATAGAATCGATCGGTAATATCACTCATAGAATGCACCCATTAAATGCCTGGGATAACATCTTAAAATAGAATATAAGGATAGAATTGATACCAAAATGACTAATTTGTGACCGTCTTCAGTTTAGATCCCCAACAGACATAAAAAATTTGATTAAGTACTATAATTACCACAAATGAGAGTAGGGGAAAGAGAATCCTATCTACATCTAGTTAATCATGTACTATAGTTGGTGTAACGTGGTAGTGAGAAGCTCCTAAATCAAAAAACAAAATACTAGAAGAACATGATATACTGGTTATACATTTAATGATCATTTCCCCCTTTGGTAATACCACCTACACCACATATAACTGACCATGCCCATATCCTCTTCCTCTCTAATGATTCCCACCACTATGACCGTACTCAGGTCAAGGTCCCGAAGGATGAGGAAATATAGAGGTCCTTTTATACTGGATATATCACCTCATGGAAGATCATAATCATGATTCCAATAATGTAGAACTAATATCACTAAAAGTTGTTATTGAGGTTGATCCTATACATTTTCTCATTCAACAATCTATGCTAGAAGAACCATTAGGAACTAATTCTGATGATAGCCACAAACCCCATAGACAACAAACACTAGCAAAAATCCTCATGGAAGAAAATGGAAACCAAGGATCCTCGAAGGATGGAAAAAATATGCTATGTTTGAATCACCAATTATATATACCTTGAAGGACCAAGAATCTACGACATTCCAATGATAGGTATTCTCCATAAGTAAGCTTCTAGGTTTACATAAATTAATAATCCTCCTTACCTATACATGTGACCAGTACCCTCCACCAACCTCTAGACCTCGATATACGTCTATAACATAAATGGTGTATTTGAATTGGTGATTAATGGTTGGATTTTATATTTATGACTCCATGCATGGGAAAATTATTATGCAAATTCTTGGTGAAAAAATGAATATGATCAGGGAACATAATCCCAAGATCCCACACCAACATGCTTCCCAATAGAAGAGAGAGTATCTCCTACATCTTCTCTAACCTAAAGATCAACAACATAAATATTTGGAGTAACTCCCTATAGAGTTCTCACCAAAACATATCTTCATCCTTAAATTCGCCAAGAAACAATACCCATCACTGATGCACAACTCCCCACATATGACTAATATCTAGGGGGACCTAGTACATTACCTATTCCCCTATCGTACTAAAATAAATATAATGATATTGCAACTAAGGATATATCTCCACATCTAAGTGAATACCATTATTATTTTTAAATCCTTCAATTGAAATCCATGAAATGGATTCCTCCACTTACTATCCTTCTCAAATTGGTCAATCCTCTAATGATCGATATGGTTGGACAAACAGAACCCCCATTCCTAAATCATTTGTGGATGATATTTAGGATGAATAGATTAAATGTGTAATAATGATTCCCTAATCCTATCTATATGGTATTTTATCAATATTTATTTAAATCAATTTAAATTATTTCAGCTTTCCTAAAACCACCCATTTCAATCACGAAAACATATCAATCAGGATGTATTTACCAATCCAATGACTATACCATGCATGTAGTTCCACCTGAATTTTCTATTAAGTAGGCTTAGAGTGCTTTGCATAAGATCATAGGTAAAATTAAAATATTATATTTTAGCCAATTTTCCCTAGCCCATGTTATGTTCAATGTTTAATTGACACTTTCTCTCTTCCAACACATGTAATCCCAACTATGAATACCTCTTAAGATGTTCATTTTCTACAACCATAAATCTGATACCACTCTATCAAGATCCCTTCCTTCCAAAGTTATCCCACCCTAGTTGATAATGAATGAAGCGATAAAATGAAAAATGGGTTCTGACTGTAGTTGAACCAGGAATAGGGACTAAAACTGAGGGTATACAAATATGAAAAATGGATGGCATTACCTTCTATAATAATACATTATAGAGACAGGTAGAATAATCCACAATAACTCCATGAGACAACATAAAATAATGGAAAACCAAAAACATCCCACAACACATATATAATGTCAATGTATATAGATAAATTATCCATTATAAATGCCCAAATGAAAATCTAAGGTAGTGATATAGCAACAGACCAGTGGTCCAATATATAAATATCCATCATGATCCATATAGTTTTCCTAAAAACAAGGATATATGTTTATATATATAGGGTTATAATACATGTATAATCATCAGTGTCACCAAAGTCTCTTCTGCACATTTGAATTATAATATTAACAAACAAGTGAGAAAAATATAGAATGCATAAAACCTAATTAGTTTAGCATTAAAATGTCATCCAAAATAAGGAACATATATAAAATAAAACATATAATGTTTATGGAATAATTTCAATAATATCAATAATATGGAACCCCACATTACTTTCCTATTAATATTTTCCACTCATAACATAACAACATATGGCCCAGTTCTCCCACCTCTTCTAGACATCACATAACACCATGAAACACATGTGGAAATGTACATTATTACAAATATCATCCAAATACACCAAGGAAAACACATTTAAACTAATAAAATAAAAATATGGTGTCATAAACATAAATGAAATCAATAATACTCCATCATCCTACTATGAACAACTCCCACCATTAGATGTCTCATCACATCTCATCTCATCACACCTCACCTGATGACACGTGGTCCATCACATATCATCACATCTTGATAGTACACTATTACCTTATTTACTTTACGACATGTGAATATAAACATCTCTATAATGAAATTTTCTAAAATAGTTGGTAGCCATCCATGCATCCTAATTATAGAGATGTTAAAAAAACAACCATAATATATATGGGTGTCGAAAGGTGGTTTACGATATGGGTGGGGTGCATATAGAACATCCCAACATACATAATATATATTTATACGCCTGCACAAAAAAAAATATTGGTATCAAAAAAATGGTAAAAACGAAATCACAATATCACCACCAAAGTTCAAAACAAATAAACTTTTGTTACCACCTCTAAATTCACAACAACATAAAACAAGTAATAGGCCACCAGTTGAATTTCAGCCTTTATTTAAATTTTATTTTAACCATTTGATTTTCATATTAACATATAATTCATTTAAACATAATAATCATTAAATTATTTCTATCCCATTGTTTGGAATTTGAAATATATCACAATTTTCCACAAAACAACTATTTTTCCATCACTCAGTAATAATTCAACACATTACAACTCAATTCATCAGCTTAAAATTCCATTACTATCTGAGAAACTATCAAATATGACTAATAGATAAACAAAAAACCCATCATATGAATGAATAAAACAATACCCACATGACCACCATTCATTGTGACATCCACTTTTTCCTTACCAAAGTGACATCACAACTTCCCCATAGTACAACAACATTGTTGCACCTATGATTTTTAAAGAAAAACATTATGTTATATAGTTTATATGACATAATAAAAATATATCTTTGAAGACATTGTAACACAGTAATATATTATGATAAATTTTATTAAATAAATTTATTTTCATTTATAGTTTGTGTTATATGCCACAACGAGTTTTAATGAACCGTGAAATATTATTATTTTTTTTTAATCAAGAGTGTTATTACCTTACCATTAAACATAATTGTATGAATAATAATAATGGAATTTTTATGACTAATTATATTACTTTAATTTAGAAATAGATATTTTTAAATAGTAACATTTATTTTGGTAATTACTTCATATGAATAAAAATTTTATTTTTTGAAAAAAAGATTCTTAATTTTTTAAATAAATAATGAAATTATTTTTTGGAACTGATAAAAAATGTATTGGTAAAATAAAACACATTTATGCCTGCCAACATTCACCTCGATCCACGAGTTGCATACAATATCGAATCACGAACCATCCTCGATCTGTGAAATCCACAAAGGATACACCTGCCGCCATCGTCAGACACATCAAAAGTGCCGTCCACACCGTCGGAGAAGGTAACCTTGAGAAAAACCAACACCGTCATTGTCGTCTTGCTCCATCATCATTGTCAAGTCGCCACACCGCCATTGAAGTTCAGCACACACATTGAGTCTTCACGAGAAACCACCGAACACCATCGTGACGACCCTTAGGAGGGCACCATCCACGCATGACCAGCGAGCCGCCCAAATAACACAACGCCAACGATGATAACCGAGATACACAGACGACACAAAAACGCCACCAGATGACGAGCATAACTGACGAAGCCATCACCGTCTCCTACCCGGAGCCAACGAATACGAAACCTCTACAAGACACCGAGGACCGCTCGAACCCACATTCCAAAGCACAAGAAAAATCACCGTGTAATCTCCCTTGGAGAGAAATGTGGAAGTCAAGAGCCAGAGCAGAGAAACGGATGGACGGTGGCCGCGACGGAGCACATCAACAGGCCTCCCAACGCAGACGGCCGAGAAAAATTATAGAACAAACCGCAAACAAAATGACCACCGTAGAATAAACACAGAAACCATTTATGAAATCATCATATAAATATTTACATAGGGTTAAAATAATTTATTTTTAAGAAAATATATATTTTTCAGAGAAGAGTGAAAAATACAAATTTTTGGAAAACTGCCATTTTTTAATAAATTACTTAATTTAAATCTCCCAATATTAGTATATTTTACTTCCATATAAAATGTTATTAAATTAATTATATGTAATAAAGTTATTTATTTTATATTATTTCTAAACTAGAATTTAGTATATGTTTATTCTCAGGCTTAAAAACACATTTTTCTGAAAACCTTTTTAAAGTAAAGATTGTTATTCATTTTAATTAAATAAAATAAACAATAATAAGGAATAAATTGTATGATATTTATAGATTATATATATATATATATTAATTCATATAATTATAACTATTAATCATGGATTTAATGTAAGATCATCTTTTGCTTCCAAAATGTATTCCTAAAATCTGATTTTTCATCGCATCTGTGCGATTAATTTTAAAATAAATTCTTCCACTTCAATGAGTTGGTTATAATAATATCGATTTCATGTTTTTTATCATAATAAATTTTATTATCTAATATGTTAACCTTAATATTTAATTATAATTAATATTAAAAATAGAAATATTTAATAACTATAGTGAAGGTAAAAATTGGTTTACCATGGGTTTAAATAAAATTTAATTGTTTAAAATGACCCCAAACATTTAAAAAACACAGTGGATGGAAATAATACAACCATAAAACCTATATTTTCTATAATTATCAATATAGAATCTTTTTGGACTTTGTAAAACATCGGAACACTTTATTCTTTTAAAAATTTCATATAGTGTTCTCTAGCTCACTTATAAGAGGCTGTCCACTGTCCTCTATGATTCACTAATTAAAAACCTTTTTTTTCATAAAATAAATACCCAAATATGTTCCCTTATTCTATAAATACATCCTAGATACATTAATGTTTTTTATGATTCTCTCATAGGATGGAATTAGGTATAATCTGAAAGAGGCTCTCTACAGAAGAGGTAAAACTCTAAATCTTGCATTTTTTATTTCTTCTTCTACCTCCTTCAAATCATTTTCAAATATATTGGTATTGTATAAATACTATATTCCAAATTAATAGAAGTTATTATTTTAATTAAATAACATATATTTATCTCCTCTTTGACTAAAAGGGAAATAAAACTATCGATCAAGTGTATAGAGGATTACCACTTTGTGAACCGTTGTAGTTCTTTTTCTATCACCAACTCTCACATATGGATATAAATATGGATTTAACATATGTATATGATATTTATGAAATTATTATAATTTATTAATGATTATATAACATATAAAATCTTACAATACATTCCTTGGGTGGTATAAAAACATCGCATGTGTCTACAGTGGAATATAACCTCACAAAGCGATGTGATACATTTTACACACACTCTTTACAAGGAAGGTACCAATGGGAATATTAATTAATATATTTCACTAATGAGAAGTGTATTTAAAATTCTAAAACTAAAAATAATATATTACTCTATATAAAAATATAGGTAACATATATGATATTTATATCATGGGTAACATTCTAGTGATGGTGGAAAAATGATCAATGTTAATGGAGTGAAAATTCCAAATCAAAAAATACTTGAAAAAAATATTTTTTTACCTAAAACTTGATTTTAACATGGAATATTCAATAAAAGGGTAATTAAATGTTAATAGAGAACCATATATTATTTGATATATATATATATATATATGTGACTACAGTTCTTAAATAGATGTTAATTAAAATATATGTATTATAATCGATGTTTGAACAAGTACAAAGGATGTTGAGACACAATGTAAGTTATTTTTTCCTTAATTAGTCTTCTTTTGGACATTAGATATTTTATGCACCTACCTTCTTTTATGAGGTGTATATACCTCACCATTAAAATGTTATATCTAAAATATAATTACAATTGAGATATTTAAATGTTTTATTTTATATCTTTATTTCATGGGGAACACGATATTAATGTTACTGTAGTGGTAAATATTTTATTTTAAAATATCATTATTAATCTTGATTTTTTTAGGAATATAATTCCAATTATGATATCATTGGATATATCTCTAAAGAATATCTATTATCATATTGACCTATTTTTATTCATGATTATTTAATTTAATTGTATCATAATTCCTCCCTTTGGTATATAGAGTTAATTAGGAAATTTGTTTAAGAATATCAAATAATATAACCCCAATCTATTGAAAAACGATTTTCTTCCATGTTTAGGGATTCCAAAAAAAATGGAAAAAATATTTTTAATTTTTACTATTTATTTATTATATAAATTTTTACCCATATTATAATATTTATTCAAATGGTTTTGAATGTAATCGTTATTTCATTACTTATACAAGGCCCTTTTTTTATTTTTTGAAAATGTGAATAGAATACTTATTTTAATGTGGATGATATGGAAACAAATTCTATCATTCATGACCACTAAATGATTTAAAGCAAATGATATTTTTTCAATACAGTATTTTATAAGAAATTTGTTTCTATTATACATTAATAATTTTGAGTTATGAAAATATTTTATGAAAAGTTATTTTCTCCATGAAATGATTCATGTGATATTTCAAAATCATTTTCCAACTATGATGAGATAGTTTGATGATAAATATGTTGTACTGGGGTTATAATCCAATGATAACATCATTTTTCTATCTCATGTTTGTTTAATATTATGATTAAATGACATTTATGATATTTATTTCTTTCCATGGCTTATTTAATGAGGAAATGTTTATGAAAACCTTTTCATTTCCAAGGGATATCCTATACTGAACATCTTATGAATCCCATTTATTTTAATGGGTTATAATATGATGACTATTTTGTGAAACCCATTTATTTTCAAGATTTCAAATATGATTAATATTATGTGATTGTGTGGAACATATATATATGATTTTCATTATTTTATGGGTGGGAAATCCATCTCCCTAAAATTAATTGTGTAAAATTAATAACTCATCAGATAACAAGATATGAATGGAGAGTGAACCTAGTTCAGTGTGGGACAGTGACCACAATGATATTCTTGGGAGTGAACTTTTACTAGTAATTTGGTTTTCTTAGTGAACACATTATACTATGATATTTATAGATTTGTGACCTGACTGAAAATAATTCATTTTATATGCGTATATGTATAGTATAATCCTATGACTTATTCCAATGATATGATCTAATGGATTGAGTTATATGATTCCATTATGGTTCATGTCTTACAAAATATTAGTCTTTATAAAATCACTTAATATTATGATATTTCATATACTAGGTATTTATCTCAAATTTGATTGTCATGTTCTCGTACCCTTATGCTCATGTTATATTTATATCTCTCTTATTTGGACTTATTGAGCCATAGAGATCACACATTCTTATATTTCTATTCCCCGTGTTATGATGATAGTTATTATGATAAACATTTAAATTTAATGTTCTAGTTTTGAGGAACTATGTGAGAGATGATTTAAACTAATTATGACCTAGTTGTTTATGTTTCTAGGTTTCTAAGAGGACAATAGAAAAATGTATCTAGATTGGATCACTATGGACTATAATGAGTATTCATCCATTAAGATATAGTAAAAATTTATGAGAAGTATGTGTTGAGATTGCTGGTATTAATGAAAGGTTTAGTTAATCATTATAAAAATGGATGAGAGAAAATTTTGGATATACCATGGGATAATTATAATGTGAAGTCATGTTATAGGAAAATGTGGTATAGTTTCAGTGAAGGATAGAGCTAATGGTTTTTGATAAATTACATCCACAACTAGACACTACAAGTGGAAATGGTTTTCCAACAAATGTATCTGGGGGTAATAAATCTTAAAAAGGAATGAAAGTCTTGACTTTTTAATTAACTAATATAAGATAAAGGTCCTTACTAGACACCCAAATTAATGCTCTTAAGAGATGTGATTTGGAAATTCACAATCTATTTATAAACCATCATTTGGATTTAAATGATGACAATAAATGACCTACGTTAACCCTAAGGTTTCATGATTTATGAATACTATAAATGGGTTTTAAATATTAAGTGGCTTCCAGTAATAATATTTTTCAAAAAATTTGAATTTTATTATAGTAAATTGATCAAATTAGAATGAAATTGATTAATATTTATTGTGATAGGAAAGTTATTAATGAGAAAACAAATTGTTCTTGACAAGAGTGAAGTATTTGGTGATTATTTATAATGCGTTATCAGTATATATGATTTACAACTTGTACATTAACCAACTCTTAGACTAACCAAAGAAGAGAGTGAGATAATTAACAGAGTTATAGGTGGTGAAGTAGATGATAGAAACAATATTTAGTTTCCTATATATGTAGAATGTAGTAAGTAGAAAAAAATAATTTCTAAAATGGAATGATAATTTGATTTATAGGAATCTACTAAGGAAATACTTTATGTAATATCCCATGAGAAACAAAATTTTAGTAAAATTAATAAAAGAGAATAATTATTTCCCCACTACGTCATGAATGGTTGAATGTTTTAAATGAGAAAAGTATGATTATTATGAACATCGACGTCCCATGTGGAAAGGTTAGGAAGATAATCAAAAAGGTTTAAAGTGTAACAGATATACTACTGATGATGAATATACTACAAATGAATTATATAAGGAAAAAAGTGGTACAAAATAATACAACAAATCCTAGTTAATGGTGTGTGAATGATGTGTAATGATTTGCATGTTTTTTTATTAGGATTTAAAGAATTATATTATGGAAGAATTTTTATTGATGTTATTTTTTTATTTGATTAATTAAATATCAATAGACTATTCCTAAATAGTTTTTTATTATGGATATTAAGGGATATGTTGAATTGTAAAGATGAAATAGAAAATATATTTAATAGAAAAGTGGTTTTTATAAAAAAACACATGATTAAGGGAAGATAACACATAAAATGTTCATGAAGTTGAGATTATAGTTATTAGAGTTGATAATGTGGTGATTGATATAGATAAAGTAAATTTCATAGTATTGATGACCATGGGTGCAATGAATTGGATTTTTTGTATATAAATTTTCCATATTATAGAGAATGATTTCAATACTAGGCGTTGAGACAACATGCGATTGGGAGGCCCGGTGTACCCAGAAAAAATGATTGAAATATATTAAATGCATTAAGTATCGTGTTGATGTAGTCTTGCTAAAAAATATAATAACAACTAAATGGATTCTTGTATCAGAAATATGACGGAAACATTGATCTCATAGCGTGCTGTTTACGCTAAGAGAAACATAACAATTATTGTCGCTAGTCACTTGTGATGAAGTTATTAAGGGTAAAAGAATCAATAAAATAATTAAAATAAATTATTTTAATTCATTTCATTTTGCATCGATTGTTGAAGATTTAAATTGATTATTATAGTGATTTTATAGGGTTATCTACATAACCCTGGATATGTGGAGAACTGTTGGAGAGAACATCTACAGATATCTAATAGAGAAATGGTGACTGATCAAAGATCAAAGATTGATGCACGGTGGAGTCCAATAATCTCATTAGAAAACATTAATCATCTTTGTTCTTCATCAATGAATTATTCTAATTGAGTTAGAACATATAAATTTGATTCGATTCACTCCTATTCATTATTTTTACAATGAACAAAACTCATTCAACGAAATAATTGATTTTTGGTTCAATCATTGTGCGAGATGGGTTATTTTTAGGCATTTAAATGGGATAATATATTTGTGATTTTTATTATTCTGATTTTTGTTTTAATGGGAATAGATCAATATTAACATGAAAATCAAAAGAAGTTCGTTACTCAAAATTTTTCTTCAACATTCATACTCACGTACATCCTTTATTGAAGAAATTATTTTATTTTCCCATGTCTTAGATTATTCTGATTGATTGATCATTGCATACCTAATTTGTGGAAAAAATGAGATATATTATATACAAGATTGCCATGACACGATGGTGGTGCAATGATGGAAGTTACAATAATTCAGATGACATAGAGACTTTATTTTTTTGATCTTCATCACTCAATGAAGGATGATGAACATTTCGATTTCCAAGAGGAATGAGAGAGTAGATGATCTAGATCGGTGATGCCAAGTATTGGGTAAGGATACCCCTCAAGTTTTACGGTGAAGAAGGAAAAGATTATTCGCCGAAGAAATAAGGAAGATGACACGAAAAAGAATCTTGGATCTAGAAAATCCCACATCACAAGTCATGTAATCGGGGATTACACAATGTGTCCCCCCCTATGAAGCAAGTAGGTTTTTAGAATATTCATAAGTATCACATGGTGCGTGATGTGGTCACAAAATGGGTGACCTCCCTCAATCACATGGTGTGTACGTCGGATGGTATATAGATATGGGTTGGGGTACACAGGTTGGAGTTCGTCGTGTACTCCACTACCTGAAATTACTTAGACAGGTACATGGGTTGAGCTATGTACTGGCACATGGGCAGAGTACACTACTAGTCTACATGTTGTGTACTTCTACACAGACATGGTCCATTTACACGGGTAGAACTCATGGTCTAGGGACACAAAATATGACCCCTACTACATGTCATGTATCCCTTTATACAAGGAATAGTTATATTGTCCAGAATGTGTTGAAATTTTTTTTCAAGGTTCGTTCCCCATATACATTCCATGATGGTTAGTATGGTATCATCTCTTACTCCTAAGACTCCAATCCCTTCACTAAGAATTATTAGATAGAGTTGTTATAACCATTACATGAGGCCCAGAGTGAGATCCTTTATTCATATTCATCCAATTGGTAGTGATATTGGTTTTTTTATCATCATAGTACGAGCGTCGATCCACTACCTAGTGCTTTAATCCAAATTCAGTTGATGGTATGACCCCATTCCCTAGGATGTGATCCTAATTTATGTATCATGTTCTCTTCCAAACATCATGATATACATTCTATCTTGAGACCTGATGAGCATTACTTCTCAAATAGAAACCATTAGTGGTTTAGACTTAGGATTGTGTTCACCTGTACGAGTGCATCATGGTTCCTTTGAACTGTTATACTAGGATGGCATATTTACGATTTCGGTTTACCTATATATTGTGTGTCCTTGTTGAGTATTTCTAGACATTATTTTTATATGTGCTGTATAAATCTACGTTTGTAGATCTTATTATACTCTTCCTTCTTGAATACAGTTTGGATTTCAAGGTTTCCTAATTAGTATTTTTATAGTCAATCATGCAAGGGCTTTTTCCCACACATGTCATGTATTATGCAGATGACCGATATTTTGACATACCAGGACTAGATGGTGCTTAGTGTTACCAGATAGACTGAGGTACGTTCTTGATATATTTAGACAACAATCACTTTAATTTTAGGTTGTAATGGTGATACAAACATTCATGGTGGGAATTTATTTGGCCATTTTTACTTTCACTACTTTCTATTGTACTCTGGTTATGAGATGTAGATTTTATCATCCATGTTTTTTCAGATATTTTTAGATTTTAGCATTGATTGGGATTATTGATATGTGTGTGTGTGTACGTACTATGGATAATTCCTACCATTTTAGTGATATACCTATTGGGTATTAGTCAGTTCCCCTAGCCTATTGTAGGTAGGGTTGAGGAATTGCGGAAAGGGCCCCAATAGGATAGGTTTGACAGAATGGTATAAGAGGTGGTTGGTTCTACCTTAGGACTGAGAGTCTATGAGTATTTTTTGGGTAAATGGCGTTATATGTTTCAAGTTCTACATTCTAGAGAGGGACTCTAGTGTTGGTGTGGTAACCAAAGATTCCTTATGCTAGGACTCTTATCACTTGATTTTTGACTCGGTACATGAGAACATTGGTTGTTGGGAAAACAATGGTACATGAATAATATTGTAATGGGTTGTGTTTTCCCTTTCCTTCTTGAGTAGCCCATTCTTTGAAATTTCATGGATGTAAAGTACCATGTTTGGGAAAATGTAATAAATAATATTTTTGATGCATTATTTTCGTATATTATTCAAATTGATATTGAGACTAGTCACTAAGAGTATGTGTGATTCCGAGTTCCAGTGTCCCTGGAATAAGTGTTTGAAATATATTACATGTATTAAATGGCACACAAATGTGGTTATTCTAAAAAATTTAAATAACAACCAAAAAAATGATCATATCAGAAATATGAGGGCACCATTGACCTCATAACATTGAGATTACCCTATGTGCGACAAAACAGTCGTAGGTACGAGTCATTTGTGAAAAAGTTATCACATGCGCAGAAAATTAAAAAATAATTTAAATAAATAATATCCATTCGGTTCATTTATGCAGTGATTAATGAGTATTTAAATATATTCTTATGGTGATTTTCCTGGGTTAGTCGCATAACCCTAGAGATGTAGAGAACCATTGGAGTGAACTTTGATGGATTTATATCAGTTGAATAGTGACATATCACTGATCGATGATTTATGTGGGGTGAAATCAAAGGATCTAATCAATGAATTAAACAGTGCTTTGTTCTTCATCAATGATTAATCCGAATTAAGGTAGTACATGTGTTTTATTTGATTCATTCCTATTATTTAATTCTATGACAAACACGAATCAATAAACAAAAAAATGGATCCACAGTTTGACCATTATGTGGGTTGGGTTATTTTGTGGTGCTAAAACGTATTAATATCTTATTGATTTTGATTATTTCAATTGACATTATAATAGTGATAGATCAGAATCGACATCATCATTTTTCGAGGTACATTCCTCCAATATACTATTTTTCTTTCATTCCCCCGTTCAATTTTCATTACCGTCATTCTTTGTTTGGCCCATGGCTTTGCTAATTCTGATTGAATGATTATTGTGCACATGATTCCTGGCACAATGATCTGAAATCGTAGATCTAGGATTGAGATGAACAAACAGTGGTGCGATGAGGTACATGGTAATGATTCTGATGACGTACATACCTTATTTTCATGTTATTCAGAACATAAAGAAGAAAAATTAGTGTTCTCATTTCCAAGAGGATTGAGGGCTTAAATGTTGTAGATCAGTGATGGAAAGGCTCGGCCAGATATTACCATCACTTTTCCGAGTGAGGAAAGACCAGATTGCTGGTTGTATCAATGATGAAGGTGACGAAAGTAAGAATCTAATCATCTGAAAAATCCTGCATCACACAACATGTAATCCGAGATTTTGTGGTGTGTGGGGCCCCCTAAACCGCTCATAGGCTATTAAAAGATACATAAGTATCACATGGAAAGCGTGTGGTCACACAGAGTGTGATATATCCCAAAATCCCAATTTGTACCATGGGGGGTATAAAGAAAAAATGATGGAGTACATAGGTTAGATAACACCATGTACTCTACTACACAACACGTCCTAGATAGGTACATGAGTGGAGCCATTTACTAGAACATGGGTAGAGTACATAGTCGGTCTTCATGTAATGCACTTCTACATGGTCATGGGAAAATGACATGGGTTATTTGAAAATGCAGGACCTGAGGTCAAGGGACACACCATGTGACCCCTACTACACATTGTGTACCCCTTTATACATGGATTGGAGCTGTTTTCCTTAGTTTCATTAACAAGTTTTGTTAAGGGTTTTCCCCCATATTCTTCACCTAAAGGATAGTATTGTATTATCTCCTACTACTATGACTTAGATCCCTTCAATAGGACTTAATGGATAGAGTTGTTGGAATCCTTATATGATTTGTAGAGTGAGATTATCTTTTCATCTTTGTTCCCTATGTAGAGTTATTAGCATCATCGTGACGAATAGAACATGGGCATCGATCCTTTATATAGCGGGTTAATCGAGATTAAGTTGTTGGTATACCCAAATGGTAATGGGTTTTATCCTCATCTGTGTATCATGTTCACATCAGACCATCAACATATACTTTCTATGGTGAGACCCTCAGTCGTTACCTCTCATATGGTTGCCATTAGTGGTGTAAAATCAGTATTTTGTTCACCTAAATGAGTGATTTTTGGAACCATTGAATTGAGATCCTAGTCTTGAATATTTATGATTTTGGTTTACCATTGGACTATGAGAATCTATTTAGTATATTTGGATATTCATGTTAAATATTTTATAGAAATGAAACTATATAGAGAAGATGGTACTCACCCTTGTTGCATGATTTGTGGTTTTTGGGGTGTCCTACTGAGTATTGTTATAGTCACCCATACAAGGGATTTTCCTATATGTGTTGTGTCATGTGCAGATGACCGACCTTTCAACAAACTAGAGCCATATGGTGCTTTGTGATACCGAAGAGACCGAGGTGTGTTTTTGAAATATTCAGAGAATAGTACCTTTACTTTATGGATGGAATTGTGTTATAGACTATAATATTGGGCTTGTATTTGGAAATTTTTACGTTTTTTATATCATACCGTACTCTATTTGTGGGATACATATGTATGCATTCTTTGTTGTTTAGTTGTTTCTACATTTCAGAATTGTATGGGCTTAAAGATGTGTTAATGTGAAGAAGTATATAAGATAAGACCTCCCATGATAGTAATATGCCTACTCGGTGCAAGTCACCATCACCTAGCCTATTTTATGGTGCATATAAAGTCGAGTCAGGGCCCCACTAGGACCGGTCCTAGAAATGGGGATGATTATTTATTTGTTGAAATAATTATTTTTTATCATTAATTAAACTTACAACATTATTTAATTTTTCTATTATAATAAAAAACTATTGTTTAATTTAATAATATTGAATCATCATGATTTAATTATGGATTTATAGTGATCAAGGTATTCACATATTTGGTAATTGAAATTATGATTGACATTATGTTTTTTTGGATAATCTTGTTTCATGTTAATTTTTGAAATTCAGTGACCTTCCCCATAATTATTTAGACATTAATGTTTAATGGACAAATTATGGAGGATTAACTATTTTTGAAATGGATAATGTTGATTATTGGGTTTTTAGGATTCCATTTTATAATATGTTTTTTTGTGTAAATGTCTAAAGATAGGTTGAATATCCTGATATCATCTTTTGGAATCTTGTGATTCATTGGTATTTTATGTTATTTTCTTAGTTGGGAAACATTTGTATTGACAACTCATTTATTGGAGAAGAAAATGATATTGTTATGGAAAACGTATAATGGGTAAAACTCTACTTATCAATTATGTATATTTCATTATGTTCTCTTCTAAATCCCAGTGTGGTTGGTAATTAAAAGTAACAGGATGGCTTTTTCAAAGTCTTTTGGAAAGCACCCCTTCAAGGATGGATAAAAGATAGTGTTGATGGGAATTATAAAGATCATATGGGTTATTCAAGTTTTGGTTTCATCTTTTGGGAACCAAATGGAATATTATGAGGATGTTTCTCTAGTAAATTTGGCATACCCTCTAGTTTTTATGTTGAAATGCTTAGTTAAATTTATTATATGTGTTTTCCTCAAAAAAAGAATGGGAAAAGCTCTGAATTAAGTTAAATTCTACTTTTGAAATCCAAGCCATCTAGAATGGCATGATAAATTAGTGTGGTATCCTCACTTCTAGATTGGTGGAATTTCTTACATATGTCATGGGTTTTAACATCATCATCACTCATGCTTACTAATAAGCAAACACGGTGGTGGAAGATCTCACTGAAAAAAGTGTCCTCAAGGCCCTCTCTTACTTAGATGTCATACTGTCTAAGTTGTGTCACCTTTATGAAAAATATTGTAATAAAATTCCCACTTTTAGACTAATATAAACTATATTATTTTTCAATAAGTTATTTTTTGTCCTTTTTCCTAGGAACCACCTTTTAATAAAATATCTTCTTTTGATCTATGGTGATATGGTAAAGGAATTTAAAACGTTTAGTGAAAGGATAATGAATACAAATTCTATTATATAGCCTTCATATTTGATAAATTAATTAGTCTATTAAGTCATCAATGTTTTAGGGTTTTTCGGATGGTATCATACTCTATATTAAAAGTATTCTTTTGATCAATGATCATTATCAATATTTTTAATTATTTGTGCTTTTCTACCAAGTCCTTATTTTCAAATTCAGTAAACCTTAACCTATTTGATATCCAAGTATGTGTTATTATTTATAAAATTTATACATAACTTTCTCTCTTATTATGTCACTATTTTATAAACCGTTTTTATAATGGGGTTTTTTCACAAATGAATATTGAAATGTTAAACCATTGACTGCTGAGCACATTTTCAAACAATGCTGGATCGATTTATTTTCTTGTGGGTACAATGTGACACCCAAATGTTTTTAAAGAAGAATTTTTTTTTTAATATTTTATATAAGACATGAATCATTAATCATACTTTATAATGACACAACACATTATGTTATGATAGATTTATTTTTAAAATTAATTTAATTTCCTTGATATCTTGTGGTACATGAAAAACCGAGTTTTAATGGATCATGAAATTTTATTATCTAAAGAATACCATTATAACATAGCCTTCAAAACCAGTGGTATGAATATTTAAACAAAATTAATAAAAATTATATTTATATAAGATAATTAAAATTTATTTATAAATAAGAACCATGTTTTTGGTAATGGAATTATATGCTGAAAAAATAAATTTTTATCAAAATAATAATTTTTATTTCATTTTGTGAATAAATTATAAAAATGCAATTTGAATCTTTTAAAAAAAATATTTGATAAAAGGAAATTTTTTGTTAATCAAAATATATACATTTACATTAGATTAATTTTTTGGATTCTTCAAGAAATATAGATTTTCAAATGAATGGTGGAATATACTAATTTTTTTAAATGTCATATTTTTTAAAAACATATTTAAATTTAAGTGTCGTAATTATTATAACATAATCTAATAATAACATCATAATTGCGTATTTTAATTTAATCATATAAATTACATATAAATAATCTATCAATTAGATTTTATTATATATTAATATTTTTGAAGAAAATCATATTTTCTCTTAAAAATATTATAAACTGCATAATGATTCTTTATATTACATATTTAAAATTACTAATAACGAATAATGAATTAAATTAAATTAATAGATAATATATATTTAAATATGAAAGGAAAAATTATATATTTATTATTACTATTTATAGAGTTAATATAAGAACATCTCTTTCTTGAAAAATAAATTTCTTGAAAACAAATGTTTTCACATCTGCATGATTAATTTTAAATTATATTCTTACACATATACGAGTTGAAATTGATAAAATTGATTCCATATTTTGATTTATACTAATTAATATAATCTAATAAATCCAATATACATTTTAAAATTGTAAAT
The DNA here is from genome assembly GCA_963277665.1 of Viscum album. NCBI lineage: Eukaryota > Viridiplantae > Streptophyta > Magnoliopsida > Santalales > Viscaceae > Viscum > Viscum album. Next base: position 113,927,028 of record OY728135.1, read on the forward strand.
TGACAAAATGATAAAAAAAAATTCAGGGTTCAGTTAAAAAGGGTTTTAGTGGGGGTTAATATAAAAATATAAGTGTTAAAATTAATCCAAAACATCTTAATAACCCATTTTTGGACATATTTCAACCTTATCACCTCTATTTGTTTTATAATTAACAATTTCAGATGATTATTTCATTTATAAAATATGAGAACAATTTACTCATTTAAAAAATACAATTTGTACACTCCCCCACTAATAATTAACCACCCATATCCTCTCCTCTTAAAACTTATGAAACCCATTTTTTTGGAAATTAACTATATAATTATCATCCATACATAAATCCCCATATCCTATTCTCAATATTCTTATTTTAAATTTTCCCTATGAATGGTTTAGTTAGAAACTTTATGATGCTCTCTGAAGAAGAGTTAAAATTCTTCGACTTGTGTTTTGTATTATATCATCATCCACCACCTTCAAATAATATTTTTCTCATATTATAAAAATACACTATTATCTACAATAAACTATAATTTTATTATCATAATGTAATCACCAACATCAATCATCTCATTAATCAAATGGGAAACGAAATATGTGATGGTCTTTTTGATGGATTGTATCCTCACGACCTGATATAGATCATTTCCCACCACATCCTATAAAAAATGATTCTAGCGATTAATATAAAATATTTATATGATGTTAATGAAATTATTATACTTATTAAATTATTATAAACAATTTAACTTCATACTTTCCACTAGATGGGGGATACAATAATGTTGCATGTGAGTACAACAAAGTACCGCCTTGTGAGGTGACCTGATTTATTATTCCCTTATGAATTACATGGAAGGTATGAAAATTAAATTTAAATATTATGTGTGATATTTATGAAAAAACTTATTTAAATTTTATATCAGTTCTTTCTTCTTACCGTCAAATCATTTAGAATAAAATAATATCGATCAAGCATACCTATCGACTACCGCCTCCAAAAAAACATAAATTTGTTTTCATATTATATTCACATGAAAGGTAGTTTGAATTGATTTTATTTATATAAATGATATATATGACATTAAAATTATTCCATATGGGTATTATATTTTTAAATTTATATCATTTCATCCATTGAGAAAATGAGTACAATGTACATGTGTACGTATCACCTACCATCTATATGAATGGTCTATTTCAATTTCAATATATTACTATAATTAAATACTATACTAACATAATTAATGATTGTATATTATAATTATATAATCAATAAAAAAATTTATATGATTGAACCATTATCAATGTGAAATTTTCTATAAATAAAAAATCAAAATATTTTTGAGAAATAAAGCAGTTATTACACAAAACATGATTTTCACAAAGGTTTTGTTTACAAATGAGTAATAAAAGTTTAGAATTAAAACATATATGATATTGAATATATGAGTATGGATCTATAATATTATTATAATAAACTGATATTTATTATACTATAGTTTCAAACATGTTTGTATGAAGTTGAGACATAATGTAAGAAATGTTTTTCTCAATTTTTGTTCTTTATGATAGAAGTAACTTTATGCACCTTTGTTACTTTAAAATGAGTATATAATTCTACTTTTGCGTAAAATATAATTCATATATTATTCTAAATTCTATTTAATAGTTTTATTTGATGTTATTCGTTCTTGTGTTTTAGGATTCAAAATATACCAATGTTGTAATGATTTTATGTTTGAATAACATCATTAATTGGAATTGTATTTATCATACTTCAAATAATTAAATAATACGATAAAACAATATAAAAACTCATGTATTTAATTATTCCAATTTAATTAATGAAATAATAGAGTGATGCTATAAAGTTTCCAGTCTTCTATACATATATAGATTTAGAGAAAAATTTATAAATATCTATCTTTATTTACCTCACTAGTCAAAAACCGTTTCTATTACAGGTTCATGTTTTCTAAAACTGATTTCAAAAAATGTGTTTATATATAGTTAATGTTCAATTAAATACATTTTATAAATTCATTATATTTTTTAAATTGTGTTCTTAATTAAATATTTATTTAATTTTACAAATATTGCATATTTGGGTTTATAAAAAATGATAAAATAATCAATATTTTATCATCTATGACATGAATAGAATTTCACAAAATTTTGACCAATTATTTTGGTAAACCTTCTTTTTTATGATTCAGTTTTTTTTAAATAAAAATTATTTTAAAAATATTTATAAAGATATTATTTAAAAAAATATTATCAAATAAGATCTATTTCCTCAAGATATGATTCAAGTGATCATTCTATATCATTTTCTATATAATATGACATCGTATGTTGTTAAATATATTTTAATGGGTATATGATTGAATGATACAAATCATTATTATACCTCAATATTGTTTTTTTATAATGAAAATATTTCCTTGAATCCCATTTATTTTTCTATAAGATGCATTATGATGAAATGTTTATCAACCTCATTTATTTCCCATGGGTTTTTCTTTGATGAAATGTTAATGAAACTTATTTCTTCATAGGGGTTCTAGTGTGGTTATTGTTTCATGAAATAAACTTTATTTCATGTGACTAGATATGATGAATGTTTTATGTTATTGTGTCACAAATATATATCATTTTAAATATTTAATAGGTGGTACCTATAACTCCCTCTAATGTATTGGGTAAGAATGGATATCTAATGAGATAAATAGAACTATAATGGGAGTTTAACGTAGTTCATCATGATAGTTTTTCTACATTGGTATTAACTGGAGTAATCATTTACTATAATTATGTTATAGAGAGAGACCCCATTTTATATTTTCAGCCTTGATAATGGTCCATGAATACTTAAAAAATTATTTTATATGTTTATTTATATGCCACAAACATATGTCTTATGAATGTGTTATGATATCATGTTTATTGATCTTTGATTCCATTATGATTCATATCTTATGAACAAAAAATCATTATGAAATGTTTTAAGATTATTATTTTTGATATGTAGGGTATGGTTATCAAATGTTTTTGTGATTTTATCATATCATTATTCTCATTATATATTAATATCTCCCTTTATTTCCCATATTGAGCATCTCTACCTTTCTTATGATTCTTTTCATCGGTTTTTAATGATAAGTATTATGTGTGATATGTCAATAAGGGTTCTAGTTACGATGAACAATATGAGAGATGATGTAGAACTCATGTGAACCCATTATTATGTTTCCATGATTCCAATGGAAGTAGACCAAAATGATTACAGAATTTATTTTCATATAATGAAATGAATATTCATCAATTAATGTGTTGTATCAAATTATTTGAATTTAGGATCTCAATATAGACAACTCATCGTGTGACCTCCCCACAGCACAACTGCACATTACCACCCAATTTAATAGTTATAACACTATACATCATCACCATAATAAACCACCACACTCAAAAAATACTTCAATCAAAATATATATAATATATTTCACATTTATGAAGGTGTATTAATCTATTACAATTCATTATTTTATAGAATTATCACACAATACTTTGTTTCCTTGTGCAGTCAATCTATAAGACAAATATAAGTTCTTAACTACTTATTCATTTTGGATTCATATAAATCACACATCATGGGATCTATAACACATATAAATTCAGAAAAAACATTATCTATCAACTAATATGATCTTTAGTATGGTTTTTTATCCATTAAATTCTAATATAATTGAATACCAATAGCTATAAAGGACTACAAATGTTTTTCCTTCAAAATAAAATTGAAATAAAACTTTCACTACAATTTTTAAGGAGATAAAACCATCTTCCCATAAGTAAACTAGAGTAAAAACCCACCTGCATGATACACTAGAGGGATAAATCTTAGAACCCTACTATATACATAGATTTCCAATCCGATGTAATGATATTTATTCTGAAAAATACGACCATTCTGAACCAAATGGAAGTAGATCCACATTACCCACCACGAACATAACACCCCTATCATACCCTCACACAAAACACCATTAAAGCACAAGTTTTCATATAGAATTCCTTCCAATATCATGAATTATGAATAAAATGGATGAAAATAATGAGGGGAAGCCTCCTAAACCACCACAAATAAAGAATCCATTACTAGGGTTTGATACCACAACAAGGGGGTTAGAAGTCCTCCCAAAAATGCACCTGGGTCATTGAGGAAATTATAGGGAATGATGATGAATGAGTGTGTTGGATGGGATATTTGAATTTATAACATGTATGAACAACATAATACCGTAGTGTACCCATAGGACTATTCCATAGAATGTTGGCATTATGGAGGACCAGGTAGAAATAAGCCCCACTACATCGCAGCCTAGCTGTTTAAAGACCCCTTTATGTTTGTAGAAATATAAAAATCATAGATCATATAAATTGGTGATGAAAACCATATAAAATAAAAAGGAAATATGTTTTATATCCCATTATCAATGAATAGCTTGAGACAATTCCCATGATCAACACCATATAGGGTGCCTATTTTGAAGAGACTCTAAAATCTGACCCATTGGATTCCATTATGTACTTGATAATATTATTCTACAACCCAATAGTTGATAACTCACCTAAATTTCACAATATTACCCCATGATACATCCATTTCATATAAGTTAGTGGCTCAAAAAATCAATGGATAGCTCCTTATTCCACTGTTCCACTTCCACGGATTAAAAAACATGTCTATATTTCTCTTGAATCCCTATACCATAAAAAATTTCCATATGGAGAAACCCTATGCTCCATGCTAAAAGACTCTCTCCATTTGAAATATCATCTTTAAATCCTCTTCTAAAACTCTAAAATCCTTGATACATCACCCATAGAGTTCTTCCACCACAATGTAACAGGGCAGAGAACCTATATCGTTATAATGATTCAAAATAAAATATGGTTTATAATTTTAATGGGGAAATAGAATCATTAAAATTGGAGATATCAGATTCTATGTAGTTGAATGACCCAAAAATGATAGATCATAAACATGAGAGAAAATATTAACATGGGAAAAATATATGATTTAATTAGATATGGAATCATAAGTGTTCTCAATAATGCATTATTGGAGGCAATGTTACCTGGAGATATCAAATATGACCAATTACATGTGACTACATGTTCATGAGACCATAATCATTATATATAGAGACTAACATAGAAATTTCACATAACGTAACCATAAAACCATATAATATCTTTTTTATGGCCAAATATATAATCATTTTGTAATGTTTCTTGAATCATAAGCTATTTTTTAACTTTATCATGTGATATCAGCTCTTTCCCATCTTATTTTTTTAATTACTAAGATTTTCTTATATTGGATAAAGCATTAGTACACATTTTTCATTGTTATCTCATAATATAAAAAGATTTACACATTTTATTTGACTTATATATAAGAACAATACACCGTATAATTATATTCCATATATATCCTCATGACATGACTTTTATCAATCATTTTACAATGAGAAACTTGTGGAATAAAAAAATTATATCATCTTCAAATTATATAGTGTAACATGATATCAAAATAAGATTAATAGATGCCAAGAATCAAATCTCCCAATGTGATAAAATAATAATGGGACATAGAGTGACATCATTCACAATAATATAAATGAGATTAAACTTTTTAAGATTCAGTTCAAAATGGAGGTTAAATGATATTTTTTTTCATAAATCATTTTTATCATTATTATAAAAATATGATAATATGTCTCTCTTTGAAATGTCATTTTAAAGAATATGATTAGATAATAGTCAGGGGAAAATTATTTTTAGGCTGTCCCAAATAATGAATCCAAGAAAATTAATAATGGATAGGTCAATAAATGTAATGTTATAGTAAAAAGATATAAGTATGTAAATAAATTCCTTTTAAATATTTGTATATAACATTATTAAATCACTTGTTGTTAATTTAGTTATAAAGCTTCATTTTCATACTAGAAGACTAAAATTATTACCATCATGGAAGATAATGAATATTTTGGTTCAAAAATAACAATGAAAGGAATTATTTGAAATAATTAAAATATAAATTGAGTAAAAATTATAGGAAATTATTCATTATAACCATTTATTTTTAATAAATAAATTAAAACATCAATTAAGAATATCTTCAGGAAAAAAATTACATAATCTAGAGAGATAGAAATGTTACCATTTGAAATGTTTCACTGTTAAAATTTATAAATTATAGAAGAATATGGGCAAGAAAAAAAATTATGAATTCATGAAATGGATATTGAGTCAGAAAACTCATAACATTGATTCATGATTGGTTGGATGTTTCATGACCACATATAACATAAATATAAACATTTTCCAGAACCATTATAGATTCATTGGTATCATTATTCTAGATCTGGCTCAAACAAATCCTGAAGGGTGTTACAGATCCCCATGGGTTATCTACTACCACCTAGAATAAAACTTGAAACTAGAGGAAAATAATTTTCCAAAAAATAGAAGATAAAAGATACAAGTAAGTATTATCAATAATCCTTCAGAAATTTTAGTAGAAAACAAACAAGTAAAACAATACCCAAATCATTATATCTCGAATGAACTCATTAACTAGAAACAAAAAAACCTCAAACATTTCAATGAAAACAACATTATAATCCTCAATAATCAAGACAATCTACCACCAGTAAGTGTTCTCTCATTTCTCATTGGGATGGGTTTTATAAATCTGCAAATACCAAAAGGCAACACTAGAGTGTGATCATTAAATCCCAATAGTGGATACCCATGTTATCCATAAAATATTTTATATCAGTAAACCATTTCATACATTGAATTTAAATAAAATATGGAATGGAATAAAAATTTATTTGAATATTTAGAATATTAATGATTTCTTTTTAATGGATGGAATATTTTAAAACATGGATTAAATAAACATTTTATAGAAAATCATTTAAAAAAATCATTTTCATCGAGTTAAATAGTTTTATAATAAATATAATATATATCTAAACAATCACAACAAAGACCATGTTCATCTTCCCTATAGTAAATTATTTTCTGGATATAATATCCTCATAGTTTTTTTAGTGTTCATGGATAAATATGTGTACAGTTGTCCCTCAGGCTCCGGCCGAAAAGGAATCATCAACCCCACATTGAGGAAAATGTTCCCGAACTATGTTTTTATTAAATTTCAAATCATAAATCCATTACTAAGGGATCAAGATCCTAGAATTATTATCCTAAATAACTCCCAGTTACTCATTCTTTCATGTGATGAATCAATCAATAGTTAAAATTAAAATCATTTCATTTCAAATCAAGCATCACTTATAAATCATTGGATGAATTTTCCTAACCAATATTCCAATTGAATTTCAAAAACAAAAAATATGTTATTCATAATTTCATTACCTTTAAAGACATAAAAAATAATTGTTTTTCTACATTTCATTTTCTGCCATTTTTATAAAATCAATTATCAAATCATATCATCAAATTTGTCGTTTTTTAAAAGACATCCCAAATTCCAATTCCATTAAAATAGGGGGTTTTCCTTAAATCCATACCATTTTAAATTCCTAAACCAAATATTCCCAAATATGTTTTTCATAAATTATTTAAATTATATTTCAAAAAATCAAGAATTAGAATTATTTAATTATCTGTAAAGTCTAAAATAAAACCACCTATATTTAATCAATGATCAAAAATCAACACCGCAATGAGATTCTCTAATAAAGAACAATTGAGTTTTATATCTATAAATCAAACCTAAAAACATGATTGAATATGATAGAGTTCTGATCCATTCAAAAATATTTGTTCCATAAAACTCTTAGAATGATGGAAATTGAGTCTAGAAGAATCCTTTGGAGAAGATATCCACTTATTAGAGAGGGGAAAAATATTTGATTGGCTCTATGATTCGCCAATGGAGTTGTTTGGAGGAGAAAAATTGCATGCAGTGAGCCTTCCTATCAATATATTTTGTGTTGGGATCTAGTGAAGAGATAAAAGATCAAAAATGAGAGCTGAAGAATTATTAATTTATTTATCAAATTATAATAAACCAATAAGCATAGTTTGTTTTGTAGGTCTACATTGTTAGACAAACTGTGTGTGCTATCTTTGTGACCCTACAATTGGGTGCTTAGTTTCTCCTATATGGACAAACTATTTTCCCAACTGTGTTCTATCTATGTACACCCTCACTATTTGATTTTTAACAGTTCTAATGATCCGGATGCACGATTTACAAAAAAATATCATCCCCTCTAGAGGACCATTAAACAGTTCATAGTTTTCTAGGACTAATGACGTGGTTTTCCTTAACCATACTCTATCTACAAACATCCCATAAGGCATCCAAAATTATATAAATTTCACATTAAACCACACCAAACATGCACCTACCATAGAATGATCAATGAAAGGGTTAAAAAGTACCTGAAATAATAATAATGATGTTACAACCTCCCTACTATAATAACATTCTATCCATAGAATGCATGTCAATGAGATTACATAAAAAATATATGGGGACACTTTTATCTCATTTGTGAATCACACTCCCTGTTCTCACAAAAATTAAAACCATGTGGAAATAGTGTAAAAACAAAATGTATTTTCCCCCCATGAAGTAACTTTTTTATTGAATCAAAATTCTTAACTGGATGCTTAGTCATTGTTAAATCGGGAAAAATACCTTGTTCCACACATCAAAAGGCATGAGATGGTTTAGAAATATAATTATGAAGATAAGATACATGAAAATAATTATTTATTGACAATAACTATGGTAGAAGTGCTAAATAATAAGAAATATTCCCCACCATCTCCAAAATTTCATAAATACTCACAATGGAAGGATCAAGAATCCATTGACTCAAATATCTTCGCTGACCTAACTGATGTAAATCTATAAAGAACATATGGTCAACAACATAAAATAGATATCATCACCTATGATGATCATCATATGATTTATATTAGATCTGTTATATCTAAAATATCTAATGAATCAACTAAATCATATTTTATGTCTCCTCACTGAAGATATTTCTACGAAAGGAACATTAACTTATAACTAACCATTACAATTAAGGTTTACAAAGACCACGCGACAAGGCATAAAAAGGATACATTCTTAACAAGGACTAGTTACCATTGTCACATGCGAACTCAACCAATCAAAAAATGGTCATTCTAAGAACTACCAAAGAAAATAAAACATGCATTAGCATATCCTCAAGAATATATATAGCTATCTCTGAATTTCCATTCATCTTGAGATGGTATTCCATAATCAAATGAATATGAAATCCCATCAACTCCTAAAGGACTCCCCCTAAATTAAATGTAAATCAGTTTTTTCTAAGGATATAAAAAATAGAACGCCGAGAATTTGTAAAATCTCTATAAAATAGTTATTTCTCTGCTCCTCAAAATTGGTTTTATCATATATGCGTATAAAATATGTTTTTTTGGTAAGTCGATCAATCGAAATCCATATCACATTCTCATTTCGAGGTGTATGACTAAAAACCATCATGAAGATGATAGATATCGTGTCAAACTACCATGTTTATAGTGTTAGTGGAAAATGTATTATTGATGTTATATGTTTCTCAAACATGAATTTTTGGTAGGCTTAACAATCATAAACAAAATTATAGATGTTCCATGTCATACCTTGCCACCTGAGTCATAGCCTAATATCATAAAACATTATCATGGTTCACGGGTCCACATCCCACTAGCAACTATAAATGCTTACAATTATATCTTTTCTCAGTGGAAAAGGTAAAACATATCATTTCTAGAATTTTAGAATACCAACGATGGTCAATAACAATGTGATCACCTTAAATAAGAACTCAACCTATCCGCAACATTAATGTATCATAAAAGACCACATAGCCCTACCTGACCCCTGTAAGTGTAAATAATGGAATAAAAATAAAGATGCATTTTAGATCAAAAAAATATCCCTAAAATTTTTCATCCCATTATAATACCACATCATTTATAGTTAGTAGAATCCAAAATTTAGACATCATTTACAATCCATTGATAGTACTCTATAAAACCCATTAAAATTTGATTCTCAAAAACATTCCCTGGTTGTTCGCATGTTATGATATCCTTCCCTAACTCATGATCAAATAAGATGCCCTGTTCTGGAACCTTGTGTATGACGACCATCTATTCACAAATCTAGAAATCAAATTTTTAATAATTATTATAATTCTAGTGATTTATCATCATTTTCAGAACTTCTCTCCAATGATGAACGTGATCATTCCCAGATGGAGAGTAAACCCATTTCTCATCAACACTTACTAGAACAAACTTATCAGGATACTCATGGAAGATAAGGTTCCTCAAATACAAAAATAAAATGTGTTATAGTTAGACCAAATGTAATTAAAATAGAATCATAAGGTTCATACATATTTCAAAATTCATTTTACTAAATGTGAGATTCTTTTAATCGAAACAGGTTATAACCAGACCAATTGTCAATATTTGAGAACAAAGTTTCCCCTTTCAACTGGTCAAATAGATTATAAATACATGTTAATGACCTCTTTTTTCATTATTGTAAAATATTTGAGTTTTAACTAATACTGAAGTAGGATAATACTACTACCAGGTTTATTAGAAAATAGACCAAGCACTTCCCTTGTTATAAAACTCAGGCATATAAAATATTCCTCTAACATTTAATCCAAACGAGACTTCAACAATTTTTTTCATCTAGTTCCATGATGTAATAAGGAACATATAATGGCTGAGTACCATGTAATAAATCAATATAGAAGTCCACCACTCTTAGTAGTGGGAAACTAGGGAAATTCGAAGGAAAAACATCATGAAAATCAGTTATAAATACACATATATCAATACTCAATGATTCATTCTCCATATAAACATAGAATACATATATTGTATTCACCTACTCTAGATGAAAAAGTCTAGAACTACATTACCATGATTCCCATTCTACCTGAATGATACAACACACCCCATTAGGTGTAATAAAGGAGGTTTACCATGGATCGCATTAAGATTGGGTCTTACTCAAAATAATCCAATTGTTCTAGAAAATGAAGTCAATATGTTTCATGTCATGAATAAAAACATTCATGATAATATTGATCTTTAATAAAGATAATACATAAGAAGGATAATTAAGACACTGCTCTCTCTTCATTTAGACGAGAATAGTAATATAATGCACATAAAACAAATGATATATAATAATATTTAGCTTATTCACAAGATGAGTTGATATAAACATATGATATTACCTATTATCAAATAAAGTAGTCACTAAAATTGAATCGGTAGTGATGGTACCTATCACAATTGCTGGGAATATATGATCATCCTTAGGAGTCTCTTCCATTGCGCAAAGAAGTGTGGTTCTCAATGCATGTTCTTGGAAACCCTTTATTTGTGAAGAGTCAGATCGTAGCATAGTTCACTTATGTTTTTATGAGCCCATGACACTATATAGTGATGAAAATATAATACAAAATTTATATAACTCTCTAGAGAATCGATATGACAACCCTGCTTTTATTACAAACTTAAACATGATTTATTACATTAAACTTCACTTGATACAACAAAGAAGATCCAGTGGTTTAGTGTCTTTGGAGATTAGGATAATTACATAAAACTTAAAACATGAAATACAACATCTTTATTAAAAACGTCCTTTACATGACCACTACAGTCCCTTGTACATAGCATTGCATGGGGTAACCTGAGGACATGCATAAGAAAAGAGTGAGCTATAAATCCCAGTGAGGGAGTACACATGGAATAACATGAAGAGTACAATATATGTTAGACAATAGGCATATCAATAGAGAATAAAATAGACATGAACATAAAGGCATGATAAAGAATGATAATCATAACATGGAAATGTGGCAACAACACTTAACATGGAATTAGCATGAGCCAAGGCTCATTGCACATAGAGCATGAGTAAATCCTCATTGAACATGAAGCACGAGTAAAACCTCATTGCAATTGAATTATCATGAGTAAACACTCATTGGACATGATGTATCATGATACTATACTTTACGCAATGCATTGGAGCGCTATAATGGTGCACCCTTCTTAAACATTTCATTTCATGCATAAGTGTGCCACATGGATCATAAAACGTGGATTCATAAAAAATAATAATTTATTCCACGATAAAGAAATGTGGAATTAATACATGAAAATTTGTAATCAATAAGTAAAGGTGCATAAATGTGGATACCCTTAATGGAGAAATGGGCATGGTATCCACTACACAATGGCATTGGCTTAGAAAATCGGTGCGATTTCGTCAGCGTAACGGCGTGACATTAGAATTCATAAAAATGGTTGATGAGATAGAAAGGGGTTATTCATCATATTTACATGTAATGGAAAGTAAGTAGGTTATATAGATACATGTCCCAAAAATTTTAATGGAATTTAGATTCATGATACAAAATTATTGCCTGAATGTAAAAGAAGAGAGAGAATTTCCTTTCGGAATTTCGGCATAGTAACGGGTGTACATGAGAGGCATTTAATGAGAGAGAAAGGGGTATCCCATCAATCAAACAATAATAGGGTAGTATGGGGGAGGAGCTAAATCATACCCCAACATTCATAATTTAAATTAAAAAGGCAATACAACCTAAAGAAAATTGACAAAAATGAGAAAGGAAGAAAAAACCTTTACTTGGAAGTGTGCTTGCAAAGGCTAGAGAGAGTCTTGTGAGGGGCTTGTTGGAAACTTGGGGCACCATGGGAGGATTATCGAGAGAGTAGGGAAGATTATGGATGAACTCCAAGGGCTTTGAGTGAGGACGAAGTGGGAGCTTTGGTGGGTTTATATAAGAAAGGTGAGGGAATTCTTTATTATTTAGGTTTGGGTCCCCTTACATTAAATTAATCCAAACCACAAACCATCCCATGGTTTTTGCCCATGGTTTTTAGAAAAGGGAACAGGAAAAAAATATTTTATAAGGCCAAAGTCCGAACTTCTAAAAATATTAGGGTTGCTTATGTGGAGGTGAGTCACACTCCCATGGAAATTAATTTAAAAAGGCAAGGTGTTGAATATGTCTTGAGGGGTACATTAATGCTTTTAAAAGTAAGTAAAACAAACCCAAAATCACATTATTTTAATTTTAAAACATATATTGGCCGAAAAAAAAGATTATAGTATTTTATTACATCAATATTGGGTCATTATAATGTCATAAAACACATTATATATTTAAACGGTATTTAATTTTTACCAAAAAAATTGATTGTCTCAGAAAATTATGAAAAACTCACCATTGGATAATTTCGACGTCCTGATTCCAGAAGTGACATTTATTTTAACTAAATAAATTTCTAATCATGTTAATTTTCACTTTAAAATAAAAACTGACATTTATAAAAAATTCACAGCTTTTGACGGAAATGGCTTTCAAACCTTAATAAAAAACAATTATGGCATTCATAACATTACAAGATCATTTATATTTAATAAAAGTTAATTTAATAATAATATTATTATTTTATTAAAATATTATTTAATTCAAAAATCCCTTAATTTAATAAAATATATTTATTAATTAAATAATCACTAAAAATACCTTTTGTGCTTTAAAAACTCTTTATAATGTATCAAAAATGACTAGAAATTATATTCATTATTATATACAAAAATAATGTACATGAACATAGTACTACTTATTTGTTACATGACTCCTTAAAATAGCTGCATAAGACTTAAGGGTAAGGTGTGTGATGGTGACAGACTCTTGGGGTGGCTTGGATAACATCGCTGGAGTTGTAATTTCAATCAACTTCCACTTTTCCCGTAGACGGTCACGTTTGAGCTTGACATGATGAAGCATAGCTTGGGCTTGGTCAAGGGATAAGCCCTAAGATGCCACCTTTTTTCTGAGCTCTGAAAAATCGGCTTCGTATGGGGCAATTCTACTAGATGAGGCCATCACTTCTTTTGTCTGAGTAAATTGGATTTGTTAAAGTCCTATATTTATACTAATCTTGTGATCGTTGTTCAATGTCTATATTAGCAACGGTCAAAATTATTTACATAAAACCAAAGAAGTTGACATTTTATATAAACATAAAGAGACATTTAATTATATCAAGAGGGATTTACATTAATGAAACATTGGGTCATTACAATATTCCCCCCCTTAAGAAATTTCTCCATCGAAATTTTACTTTTCCCACACTAAAATAAATGTGGGTAACTCAGCTTCATCATATCCTCCAATTCCCAAGTCGCTTCTTCAAACTTGTGGTTTCTCCAAAACACCTTGACGAGGGGCATTGTCTTATTTCGTATAACTTTTTCACTATGATCTAAGATCATTATATGTTTCTCTTCATAAGAAATATCATCTTCCAATTCTACCACATCAGAAGAGAGTACATGTGAAGGGTCTGGTATGTATTTCCATAAGAGGGATACCTGAAATACATCATGTACTTTGGCCATGGTAGTTGGAAGTGCTAATCGATAGGCCACATCCCCGACACGATCAAGAATCTCAGAGGGGCCGATGTACCATGGACTTAACTTTCCTTTCCATCCAAACATCATGACCTTTTTTCACGGAGATATGCGTAGAAACACCATGTCTCCAACTTTAAACTCAACGTCTCATCAACGATTATCTACATAACTCTTCTGTCGACTCTAGACTACCTTGATATGCTGCTGAATGGTTTTTACCTTCTCTACCATTTCTTCGACCATTTCTAGTCCAAGCAGCTTACGTTCACCGACCTCATCCCAACATGCCGGTGTTTTGCACCGTTTCCCATATAGGGCTTCATATGGTGCCATTTAGATGCTTGAGTGGAAAATGTTATTATAAGAGAACTCAACCAGAGGAAGATGCTGATACCATCCTCTTTTAAAGTCCATTGAGCACACTCTCAACATTTCCTCAAGTGTTTGGATAGTCCGCTCGGATTGGCCATCAGTTTGAGGATGATAGGCCGTACTGATGTTCAGTTCAGTATTCAGAGCATGTTAAAGACTCTTCCAAAACATAGAGGTGAATCTTGGATCTCAGTCAGACACAATAGATAGTGGTACTCCATGCAACCATACCACTTCCCTGATATATATTCGTGCCAGTTGATACAATGAGAAATTCTCCCGAATAGTAATGAAGTGTGCAGTCTTTGTAAGACGATCCACAACAACCAAGATTACATTGTTGCCTTTGGATGTCCTTGGATGTCCGGTGAAAACGTCCATGGTGATGTTCTCACATTTCCATTCTGGTATGGGAAATTGTTGCATAATCCCCTTAGACTTCTGCCTCTCTGCCTTCACTTGCTGGCACACCAGGCACTTTGATGAATACTCAGCGATCTCCTTCTTCATATTATCCCACCAAAAGTTTTCTCAGAGATCTTGATACATCTTTGTGCTCCCTGGGTGAATAGAGAAATTTTAACTATGTGCATCATCCAACAGTTCCTTCTTCAACTCCGGACGTGATGGAACACATAGTATTTTCCCAAACCGCACATTTACTTCTTCATTAACATTAAATCTGAGGATTTACATTTTTTTATAGCTTCCACTTTTTCCTAAATTCCCACAACATCCTTTTCAGCATCCTCTAACCTTTCCAAAAGAGATGGTTTAGCAATCATTTTTGAAAGGATTTATGATGTTCCCTTCTTTATGATTCACACGTCCAACTTCATCAAGTCTAAGAAGATTGGATCCTTCCCAATTCTCATCATTGAAAGAATTGATGGGTCCTTTCGACTTAGGGCATCTTCCACCTTGTTCGCTTTCCCAGGGTGGTAATGTATTGAGCAGTCATAATCCTTGATAAGCTATATCCATCTTCTATGGCGCATTTTAAGCTCTTTTTGTGTGAATATATATTTAAGACTCTTGTGGTCAGTATATATCTCACATTTCTTTCCATAGAAATAATGCCGCTAGATTTTCAAGGAAAAGATCACCACCGCCAACTCCAGATCATGCATTGTATAGTTTCACTCATGGATATCAACTTCCTTGAGGCATAGGATATAAATTTATCATTCTGCATCAGCACACATCCTAAACCCTTCTTTGAAGCATCACTGAATACCATAAAAGGTTCCCTACTTGTGGGTAAAGTGAGCACGGGCGCAGTGATAATCCTTCGTTTCAACTCCTTGATGCTTTCTTTGCATTCATCAATCCAAGCAGACTTTAATCCATTTTGAGTTAGGTTGGTAAGATGGTTGGACAATCGTGAGAAATTTCTCACAAATCATCGATAATATTCAGCTAACCCCAAGAAGCTATGGATATCTATTACCGATGTTGGCCTCGACCATCCATCAATTGCATCTGTTTTGGAGGGGTCCATAGATATCCCATTTATTGTGATGATATGGCCCAAGAATGATACCTCCTTAAACAAGAACTCGCACTTGTTGTACATTGCATAGAGCTTCTCCTTGCGCAAAGTCTCTAGTATAGTTTTTAAATTCTCCTCATGATCCTCCTTGGTTTTGGAGTATATTATAATATCATCTATAAAGACTACCACAAATTTTTCAAGGTAATCTCTAAAGACTATATTCATCAAGTCCATGAATATTTCTAGAGCATTGGTGAGTCCTAAAGGAATTACTATGAATTCATAGTGACTATATCTTGTACAAAAAGCATTCTTGGGAACATCTACCTTCTTCACCCTTACTTGATAATATCCCGACCGCAAATACACGTTGGAGAAGTATTGTGCTCCAAGTAGCTGATCAAACAAGTCATTGATTATTAGTAGAGGATACTTGTTCTATATCGTGATTTTGTTAAGTTCACGATAATTGATGCAAAGCGGCATTGACCCATCCTTCTTTTTGACAAAGAGGACTGGTGCACTCCATGGTGAAGCACTTGGGCGTATAAACCCTTTATCTAGATTTTTCTGTAGTTGTTTCTTCTGCTCTTCAAGATCAACAACAACCATTCTATATGGAGTCTTGGAAATTGGCAGCGCCCCAGGTATAAGTTCAATTGAGAACTCAACATCTCTTCTAAGAGGAAGACCAGGTGGTTCCTTGGGAAACACTTCACCGAATTCCCTCACAATAGGCATTTCTTCAAGGATGGTTTCTTCCTTGGACTCAATCATCTGAGCCAGATACGCGTGCTCATAAGGCAGTAATATCCATGCTTGAGATGATGGAGCTAAAGGAGATTCATCTTCCTCCTTACACTTGTAAATAATCTGGGGTCGATTCTCCATATAGAGTGTGATTTCCCTCTCCCAACAATTTATGTTGGATCTATATAAGGAAAGACAATCCATGCCAAGAATTACATAAAATTCCACCAGAGGGAGTATGACGAGTTTCTCCGGGAAATTCAATCCACAAACTATAATAGGGGAGGACTTATATTCCTAGGATGCAATGATTGCCCCATTTTCTATACTCACCGACATCTTTACTTCTATGATTTGTGGTGGTGCTGGGATTGTTCTACTAAACATTCGAGATATAAAAGAATGCATAGAACCTGAATCAAAATGTATATTCGCTATTCTTGAATGAATAACTAGCGTACCTGTCCCCACTTCGTTGTGGGGGTTCACTTCGGCAGAAGTGATGGCAAAAGATCTTCCTTGCTGCCTTGGAGGTTGTTGGTTGTCTCTGAAAACCCTTGGATTAGGGAACTGATTTGCAAAATGACCCAGTTCTTTGCATTTCTAGCATTGAACAATGCGTTGAGGTTCGAACGGAGTGTTCCTCTCATCTATCGGAGCCACGGGTCTTTCTTGCCGACAGTTAACAGCTAGGTGCCCTTCTCTTCCACACCTAAAGCATTTTCTCGTCCCCTTAAGGTAATTTCCAGGGTGCTTCTTTCCGCAATTTTGGCTAGTGGGGTGCAGGATCTTCTTAGCACTGTTGGATTTATCTATCGGACCACCAGCATTGAATTCCACCTTATGCTTCTTGTCCCCATGATACCCCTGTGATTACCCGATCTCCATTTTGACCTTGAGGGCACATCGGACAATTTTCTCATAGCTGTCGAAGTCATGGACCGCTAATGATTTCCGTAAGCTAGGCTTCATCCCACCAAAGAAGTGGTCAACCTTGCATTCGGGGATAATGACAAAGCCGGAAGCATATCATGCAAGCCTTCTGAAGTTTTCCTCGTATTCTCCAATAGATTCTTCATCTTTTTGCTTGAGGGAAAGGAATTCCCTTTCCATATTAAGCCGAAGGGTGATCGGAAAATATTTAACGAAAAAAATATTCCGAAAATCCTTCCATTCCAATGCCTTGATCTCCTCCCCAGGCTTCGAATTTCTGATCAATGTCCGCCATTGATCAGATTCACCCTCCATATGATAATCCTCCAGGAGAACCTTCTCTTTTTCAGAACAATGGAGGATGGAGAATATATTTTCAATGGAGTTGATCCATTTTTTAGCGATCGTGGGATCGGATGATCTACTAAAATTAGGAGGCCTTTGTCTCATGATGCTCTCAATAGAGACTTGTTCTTTCTTAGGGGGGGGGGGGGGGTTGAACATTCCTCTTGACCTGTGTTTCTATTCAAAACTTGAGTTAGCTGAGAGAGAACCATGAAAAAGTTCACGATTCCTGCTCCCATTGGATTGGGCATCTCATTAGTACAGTCATCACACTAATCTTCACAGAGGTTGTTAGCCCGAGTCCTCCTATTACTGGCCATTGGCTGGAATAAAAGGAAAGTTTGGGTAACACATAATGGGTAATCCAAAGACAAAAGTTGATGACTTATAACTAAACTTTTATTTCCTTAACTCATGAGTCTATAGGCATCAATATAGGATTTTTATGATCTACTTTCTAACATATATTCTTAGGGGATTTTTTTATTTCCTTTAATATGGGTTCATACTAAGCTTGTGAATTTATCAAAACATATCCCTCAAGAGTGTCATAACCAAGAGTGCAGTAAGGCCCGTTGTTGTGCACCAGTTCCTGTTCGAGTCTAGCTCAAAACAGTGTTATCGGGTTTTACCCCTAGGATACATATGTGCCAGAGCCGCCTCTACTTCCTCATACCAGACAGGGATGTATTTGTTTGATAAACCACTTAATCAGTACTTACCAAAACTTCTGGATATTTTTATTATACTTATTCTTGTATCTAAGGCTTTACTAGGGCTTCCTAATCCCAAAAATAACTAAACATATCCTCTGATACCAACTATGAAAACCCTACTTTTATTTCAAACTTAAACATGATTTATTACATTAAACATCACTTGATTCAACAAAGATGATCGAGAGGTTTAGTGTCTTTGGGGATTAGGATCATTACATAAAAACATGGAATATGAAATACAACATATTTATTGAAAACTTCCTTTACATGACCACTACATTTCCTCATACTTAGCATTGCATGGGGTAACCTGAGGACATGTATAAGAAAAGGGTGAACTATAAAGCCCAGTAAGGGAGTACACATGGAATAACATGAGGAGTAAAATACATGTTAGAAAATAGGCATATCAATAGAGAATAAAATAAACACGAACATAAAGGCATGATAAAGCATGATAATCATAACATGGAAATGTGGCAACAACACTTAAAATGGAATTAGCATGAGCCAATTCTCATTGAACATAGAGCATGAGTAAATCCCAATTGCACATGAAGCACGAGTAAACCCTCATTTATCATGAATTATCATGATTCAACACTCATTTCGCATGACGTATCATGATACTATACTTTACCCAATGCATTGGAGTGCTATAAGGGAGAACCCTTCTTAAACATTTCATTTCAGGCATAAGTGTGCCACATGGATTCATAAAACATAATCATTTATTACATGATAAAGAAATGTGGAATTCATATATGAAATTTTTAATAAATATTTAAAGGTGCATAAAGGTGGATACCCTTGATGGAGAAATGGGCATGGTATCCACTACACAATGGCATTGGCTTAAAAAAATCGGTGCGATTTCGGCAGCGTACCAGCGTGACATAAGAATTCATAAAAATGGTTGATGAGAGATAAAGGGGTTCCTCATCATATTTACATGTAATGGACAGTAAGTAGGTCATATAGATACATGTCCCAACAATTATAATGGAATTTATATTCATGATACAAAATTATTGCTTGAATGTAAAAGAAGAGACAGAAGTTCCTTTCGGAATTTCGGCATAGTAACAGGTGTACATGGGAGGGATTTAATGAGAGAGAAAGGGGTCTCCCACCATTCAAAAAATAATAGGTCAGTATGGGGGAGGTGCGAAGCCATACCCCAACATTCATAATTGAAATTAAAAGGGCAAGAAAACTTAAAGAAAATTGAAAAAAATGAGAAAGGAGGAAAAACCCCTTACTTGGAAGTGTGCTTCCAAAGGATAGAGAGAGTATTGTGAGGGGATTCTTGGGAGCATGAGGCACCTTGGGAGGGTTATAGAGAGAGTAGGGACGAGTTTGGACAAACTACAAGGGCTTTGAGTGAGGAGGAAGTGGGATCTTGGGTGGGTTTATATAGGAAAGGTGAGGGAATTATTTATTATTTAGGTTTGGGTCCCCTTACATTAAATTAATCCAAACCACAAACCATACAATGGTTTTTGCCCATGTTTTTTGGAAAACAGAAGAGTAAAACAATATTTTATAAGGCCAAAGTCCGAAATTCTTAAAATATTAGGGTTTCTTATGTGGAGGTGAGTCACACTCCCATGGAAATTAATTTAAAAAGGCAAGGTGTTGAGTATGTCTTGAGGAGTCCATTAATGCTTCGAAAAGAAAGTCAAAGAAACCCAAAATCACATTAGTTTAATGGTAAAACATATATTGACCGAACATAAAGATTATAGTATTTTATTACATCACTATTAGGTCATTATGATGTCATAAAACACATTATATAAATAAACGGTATTTAATTTTTACCCAAAATTCGGACTGTATCAGAAAATTATGAAAAACTCACCGTTGGATAATTCAGATGTCCTGATTCCAGAAGTTACATTTATTTTATCTAAATAATTTTCTAAATATGTTAATTTTCACTTTTAAAATAAAAAACCGACATTTATCAAAAATTCATGGGTTTTGACAGAAATGGCTTTCAAACCTTAATAAACAAATTTAATTGCATTCATAAAATTATATGATCATTTATATTTAATAAAAATTAATTTAATAATAATTTTATTATTTTATTAAAATATTATTTAATTCAAAAGTCTCTTAATTTAATAAAATATATTTCTTAATTAAATAATAACTAAAACACCATTTGTACTTTAAAAACTATTTACAATGTATCGAAAATGACTAGAAATTATATTCATTATTATATACAAAAATAATGTACATGAACATAGTACTACTTATTTGTTACATAACCCCTTAAAACAGCTGCATAAGACCTAAGGGTAAGGTGTATGATTGTCACAGACTCTTTGGGTGGCTCGGATAACACCGCTCGAGTGGTAATTTCAATCAACTTCCACTTTTCCAATAGACGGTCACGTTCGGGCTTGACATGATGAAGCTCAACTTGGTATTTTTCAAGGGAGAAGCCCAAAGATGCCACCTCTTTTCTGAGCTCTAACAAATGGGCTTCATATGGGGAAATTCTATTGGATGAGGCCATCGCTTCCTTTTTCTAAGCAAATTGGATTTGTTAAAGTCCTATATTTATACTAATCATGTGATCATTGTTCAACGCCTATATTAGCAACGATCAAAATTGTTAACATAAAACCAAAGAAGTTGAAATTTTATATAAAAATAAAGAGACATTTAATTAAATAAATAGGGATTTCCATTAATGAAACTTTTGGTCTTTACAATCGATATGAATTACAAATGTTAGGATACTCAGTGAAAACCAATTTTGAATGTCGATGATTTCTACATTGGAAGAAAGTTAATGATTCTTTACTAGCTACACCATGTGTTTTGGAAGAACCTTGATATTGAGATCCACTATGAGGATCATCATTTTTATTCTTTCCAATAATGTTACTCTAAGAACTTACACTGGGAGAATACAAAACCCCTGAATATAATATCATAATAGAAAGGCCAAGGAAAACCACACAAACTTTATATAGTATGTCAACATAACAAATGAGTTTCATCAAGAGACACTTAAATTTAATATAAGTTATAAATCCAATATTTTTTCCATTTAGACTTCTTCTTCACATTTTATATAATCTCATTTGAAAAATAAAAAATCTGAGTTAGATGGTATGTATAGTCTGTCAAGGCCTTGTTAGACTGTTTGAGTTTGAAAAACTCTATTTCCTTAGACATCAAAATAGAATCTAGATGGAACTGATCTGTGAGAAGAACCCATAAGTCTATCCACTAAAAACATTTTTATTCTTCATCGTATCCATAAAATTATAGTGTCTCCTCCTCGGTCACTTTAGCTTGAAGGTGAAACATTTCAAATAAGCCGAATCATATAATTCCATGATATCAAATAGAAATCATATAATTATCAACAAATAATTAGAAGCTTGAGGATTATTAATTCTTGGGATACAAGGTTTCTTTGGGTGATGAAAATATTGGGAACTATTTTAAGATTCAATCCTTTAAGGTTTCACAAGTAGAGCCTGATTGGGAATGGTTGCAGGTTCATGTCCAAAAGCTTGGACAACATGCACAATATTCTAAGAAATATTATCGTACAAAATAGGATCATCCTAGTATTTTTTAATTGGTTATTCTTCATCTGTCCCATTAAAATGTATTTTTAGAGGCGAGATTCTACAAAAAATCAAAATGCAATAATGATGAAGCCAAATTATTACTCAGTTCAACAACTCAGACATGTTCAACATAGAAATTAATCCCATAAAATGAGATATCATGATTTTCATTTAAACCAATAAAAACTAAAACTGAGTAAAAAATTATAATTAAATAAAATTATTCTATAAGAAACCTTTCAAAAATCATCCTCGGAGACATAATGTTAATTACTATGATATTTGGTTAGAAAATCAATCATGACTACAACTTATGTCCCATCAAGACATTCCAAATTTCATACTGCCATCAAGGAAGGATTCTCAACCTCCCTTTTAAAAACAATTTTCACAAAAAGACATGGATTCCATGATACCCTGATACCCAATCATGCTCCGAAATGGACCGAAGGGCTTTACCAATTCCCATTGGTTGAAGATTATCACCTCGCATCATACATGATTCACAAGTTAATTAAAGTTCCACAAAAAATGGAAGATAAAGGTCATAAGTCATAATATTGAACATTCTAAGGGGGGAATACTGAAAAAACATATAACAAAAATGACAATAGTACATCTTCAATGTCTCCAGCCACTGTAAATGTTCTATGTAAAAAATACCAGATGTAACATCAATCCAATCCAAAATGATCACGAACATCCACAACCTCCAAGAGGCTCTTTACCTTTTCTCAATCCTGGTATAAGAAAATAAAAAAAAGCCATAAGGAAATGTTATGATGTGAGCTTTAAATCCTAGTAGGTTATCATAATATATTCCATATAGGACCCCATAATATTAAATCAAATCATATTTTAAATATAAATGATATAGTTCAGGGAATTCCACATCATTTTAATATTAAAAAATATTGTTTCTTTTTAAAGGATGGAAATAATTTGAAAAGTTGATTAAATAATTTTTTTATATAAAAATATTTATTCAAATAATTTTTTTGTAATACTCTTCTATAATCAATGGAATATATAATAAAACAATCACAATAAGAAATATATAAATATTCCTTATAGTATGTTAGTTTATGACTATAGGATCCTCACACTTCTCATATCTATGATCAATGATAAATATGGGCACACACAAATATCATGCTCATGATAAATAGGATTTATCATATTCCATCAGGGTTAATCAAGATGAACTAGTTTTTTGTAAGCTTTTAATCATAAATACATTGATAGAGATAAATAATATAGGTTTCTTTTGAAAAATAACACCCGAATATCCTAAGACTTCATGTACTCAATCAGTCAATAGATAAAGGGAAAATCATATAATTTCAAATCAATCGTCATTTAAAAATAAATTTCACAACTTATTGGTTTAATTTTCCAATTTAATTTCAAAACCAAAACTTGGGTTTTCAATATTTTCATTCCTTTTCAAAAAAAAACAATAATATGTTTTCATTATGTCATTTGAATGCATTTTTATGAAATAAATTCTAAGATCATTTTATCAATTCCATAATATTTCAAAATACACACCAAATTCCAATTCCATTGGATTTGGTGGTTTCTCCTAAAAACCATGCCATTTTTAGTTCTAGTAGCAAATCATTTAAAAATTGGATGTCATAAATCAAGTGAAATCTATATATAAGAAATATTGAAATTAGTGTTTTTAATTATATGTAAAGTATCAAATGGTACAACTTATCTTTAATCGGGAATTAAGAATCAACAACATATAATCATTTCTCCAATGAAAAACAAAGGCCTTAGAGAACTATAAATTAATCAAAGAATCATGATCCAGTTAAATAGAGATTGGATACATCTAATAATAGATGATCAACCAACCACTTAGGAGGATTGAATAAGAGATTGGAAAAAACCAATAGAGGGGAGATCCACATATCTAATAGGGATTAGATCTTCCATTGACACAATGATTCATCAAATAAGGGGTTTAGAGGAGAAAACAATATCCTCTAGAGAGCCTTCCTAGCCAATAAATTCATGTTACAATTTAGTAAGGATATTAAGGATCATCAACAACGGATAAATAATTTCTAAAATATTTACTAGAATAGAATAAAGAAGTGTGCATGATTTGGTGGGCATGGCTATAGAGTTAAAAAAACCCATGCACCCTAACTATCAACCCCTAGATTGTGGTGAATTTTTTCTCTTGGGTGGAAACACAATTCTCCGAATCATGAACCGACTATGAATACCCTCTATATTTGAGGAATCACTATTTAGAGGGGTTTCCCACATTGAATGGTTATATAGTGTTCCCTCTCTAGATTGCCATTATAAAGCCTATAGTTTTTTTGTGCCAAACCTTAAGGATTCCCCAAACTACGCACCCAACTGTGCACATGCCAAAGTATATCCAAACTTCTAAAAAATTTCTACTGAAACAACTATAGAAAATCCCCCAAAAAATATTAGTCATAAGAGGGTTGAAGAGTATATGAAATCATATTACGATATGCTACAACCATAATTATAACTTACTTAAGAACGATATTAAAATATATTATATTCTATAATAAATAATTAGAATCTTTTCATTACATCTTTTAGTCATATATTGTTTATTTTCATTATCATGTTCTATTAGTGTTGACATATTCATAGTAGTATCCAGATTGGGGTTTTGATCCACATTTACTAATAATTTATTCATAATTTATGTACTATAAAATTTATTATAATTGATACGAAATAATTATTTATATTCTTCTAATTCATTCCATGATATAAAAAAATTAGTTATTGAATTTAAAATCAGTGATGATATTGTTATCTGATGGATGGTATGAGGGAAAATAAAATTTCTTAAATCAATATAACATGATTAATGTGAATTAATTATACTAATTTATATATGATAACATGGTTGTAAAATATTTGTATGTGTTATTGGGAAAATTAAATAAATAGAAGTGCAAATGAGTTATTAGAAGTTCTTATATTACTCTTTTATATGAATCCATTATTAATTGAAAATATCATTAATTTGGTGGTCATTAAATAAGACAAGAACATTTTTGTTTTTGATATGATTGTATAGGAATAAAATCAGTATAATTTCACTATGTAGAGAGAATCAATGTGAGTACAGGAGTTAGATGTCGATGTGGTCCATTAATTTGTGAAAATGGGGGAAAAGTATTCGAAAAAAAAGCTAGGTATGGGGTAAATAATATTTTTAAAATTATAGGTGTTGATTTAGTCCATGTTTTAGTACATTTTTCACATTAAATAAATAATATTTTTTATTTCTCTCCCCACATGAATCTCCAAACCCAAAAAATATATATCCCATTGTATGGTCGTCATTGTATCCATGCGTATAATAAGTGATAATGAAATTTTTAAATATGTATATGTATATAAATATAAGAAAGACAAAACCAAATATTGTTCATATTAAATATGGACTCAAAATTCAAATTTAAGAAACTAATAAAATGTTCTTATCAAATTTAATTCATTAAATTTATAATATAATGAAATTTTAAAAAAATTATTATGAAGGATTTACTTAATAATTTTGATAAAACATTAAATATTCCAAAAAGATTTTTCTTATAAAT
This sequence comes from Viscum album, assembly GCA_963277665.1. Lineage (NCBI taxonomy): Eukaryota > Viridiplantae > Streptophyta > Magnoliopsida > Santalales > Viscaceae > Viscum > Viscum album. Next base: position 113,953,442 of record OY728135.1, read on the forward strand.
TAATTTTACTAAATATTATTATTTTTTAGATTATTTTAAAAGGATTAAAAATAATGACGTGTATTTAAAAATGATTAACTTATTTTTGAATTAAACATGGAAATATTACCTTAGGTTGAATTTTTGTAATTTTTCTAAAAAATATTTTTATAGGTGACTAATGGATAATATAGTATTTACAAGTAACATAAAATTTTTTAAACTATTATTATATAAGATTGAATTTTAAAACCTTCAAATCCATTTCTATGATAAAATATATATTTTATTTGTGAATATATATTTTTTAAACATATTATTTTTTATGGAATGATTCGTGGTTGGGTGGTAATCACCACTAGCCTCCACATCACAGTGGCAAAGTATTTAATAATTTAAGCCATAGTGGGGGATTTACAATGCATGAAATGACTTATGAAGACAGTGATACCAATTGGTAATATATGTGGTAGGGTTGATGCGTTATGGTGCCTCTATGAAATTAATGATGGTGTCCATTTGGTCTATGTATTCAAATAAAAAAAAGGTAATTCAAGACATGTCAGTTGTTCCTCTCAATTCACCAAAAAATAGGATAACTCCATTTTTTAAAATAATGGGTTTTTAACATAGACTGAAAAAAATATATTTCAAAAAAATTCTTGTTTTATTTAAAAATATATTATTATTTTTTTAGAACATAAGTATATTTTACAAAAATGGATTTTAACTAAAATATACAATTATTATTTGAAAATAATTTTTTCTTAATGGATAAAATTTATTAAAAATATTGATTTCTATTTTAAATTCCATTGGTCCAAATTTTTTTATGAGGACTATATTTTAGTCATTAATGATAAATTTCGTAAGTAAAAACTAATTACTATGGTGAAAATCAAAATAGTAGAAATGATTAATGTGAGTGTTAAGGGTCATAACATGTATAAAATATATAATAATTAAGTTGGGTGTGGTGTGGATCAACCATATCTCTTCTAATATCCATTATTTCTCAAATTTGTGGTGGAAATCCATGAGGGTGAGTTCCAATTATTTAATATTAATGGGTATTGACATAAAAGGTTTTCTCTTACACAAAAAGGGTCACTACTATTTTGACATTCAATCATACTGAACCCACTATTTTCATTTGAAACACTACCAAACCAAATCATCAACACAAAAATCCACATTAATGTGGGTTTTATCATCTAAAAATATCATCATGTAATGCTTTAACCCCCTTCTTATATATTAAAATCCAACTAGTAAGGTATATATTTTTTACAACTTTTCCCAACACTCTATTTTTTATGTGCATTTTTTCTTCCAATTTTTTTTTCTGAACTCCATTTAATGATAAAATCATTGTAATTATTATATTGGTATGTTTTTATAGTGATGATACAAGAAATAACCATAATACCATATTCAATTAAAAATATTGAAATTATTATTCGCGCACTGTGCAAACTAATTCCTATAGAAACAAACATTTTTATTTTTACCTCACTACAAAAATTTACCAGTCATATAAGGATATTATCTAAATATATATGATTTATGTATCATTTTTTTGATCATTACATGATAATATATGTTACTTTTTTCTCCATTTATTTTAATAATGAATTTATCATTCATGTATATATCCATACTTTTTCCTCTATGGAATTATTCTTTCCATTTTTCACAACCACCAACATAGATTTTTTCAGAATAAATTTTATATTTATATATGAATATATACAAAATCTATGACAATAATATGGTTTTATTTGTATATCATGAAAACAAACAGTCATCATCTTGTAAACCATTGACATTTGTAAATACTAATAACTAGTTCATCACATTTTTAAACTTCATGAAACGCAACTAAAAATCCCATGTAGTTGAATTATATAATAATAAGGAATTACAAATATTAAATTATTGTACCATTAATATTTTTTAAATTATTATATTGGTAGAAAATGGAATATCTATAACACTTTTATAAACCTAGTTCAAAATATCCCTAATTCTTAAGACTAAATTTTTAATAGTGATTATTAAATTATAATACATAATGTTATTAGATATTAATTAATAATATAAATGGAAATTTAAAAGGATATTAATTATTTCTTAGATCATTATAATTAAGATACATGAGGTCAAATCACTTCCATGTAATTCAAATGTAATGGAAAGGTATTTTGTGGCGTAAAATTCTCCCTTTAAGTTAAAATCATTCTTATTGACATGTATTTTGATATGATTAATCCATTATGAATTTTAAGTAATTTAATATCGTTATTTATTGTGGGGGTTTTTTTAAATAAAATAAATTTTAATGAAAGGTTTTATTCTCAAAAAAAACTAAGACCATGGGATTCATTTTGAAAATAGACTAGTAACTATGAAATTTACATTAATAAAAAAAATCAATTTTTTTTACATGATTTAAATTTAATTATATTCTTGATGATGATTCTTTAATTGGGATTCATGACATATATTACCCTATATTTTCATTTATTGTTTCATTATAATGGTTTAAAACATTTTCAATAAAATTATTTTATTTTTGAATTTATATTATACCATTTACGATGTTTTATGGATTCTATTTTTATTCTTTGTGATCATTATGACAAGATAATGATATCATTTTTTATTTTTATGAAACTAATTATTTTTCTATTAGTATTATATGATATGGTAATGATTATTTTATGTGGGAAAAATATGTATAGATGATGAAAAGTGGGGTACTGCATCTCCCTCTAATGAATTTTTTTCATTTATATGATTTCTGATATCATTTAAAGAAAACCTAGAGTTTTATAAGACATGATTTAGTATCATGGGGTTTCTAACATTTTTCTCCATGAAAATATATTTTTTTTCAAATCATCATGGAAAAAATGAAATTTCTCCCAATGGTCTTCAAATTCTTATAGTTATACCACATTTCCATGTTTTTTTGATAATGTTGTTCTATATTTTCATGATTCATTTCCTTTTTTAAACCTCATTGATTTCTTGATAACTCCTAATTTTTAATTGTCTCCACCGTTTTAAGTAATGCCCACTTGTTTTATTATTATGAAAATTATTTTTGAGCTATGTGATGATTTTTAGACTTCAAAAATGATTATATAAAGATATTATATTACTCTATCATTGTTTATGATTATTATATATATTATTATAAAAATTTATTTTTATATTCATGTCTTAAAGATGTTCTACTAAATGGGTATGATCTGAAAAATTATGATATTCTTCTACCCTACCAATAATATGAGCCCAACTATTAATTATATTTTCATTCACTGAAATATGAATATGATTGTAAATACCCCGACCATAGTTGGAACAAGTTGGTGGTTACTTTTTTACATTGCCACTAGGTAAAAGGATTCACATCCTGAGGGACCAAAAAATTTAGTATTATTGGAAAACTAGATTCTGAAATTATTCTCATATGAAAATCCAAAACATAAAATAAAACATTGAATATTATATTCTAACACCATTATTCCCTTTAGCAAATCATTTAATAATATTTTGAAAAAAGTCACTATCATCCTTCGGAATCAAAACATAAGAAATGGATGAGATCAAAATATTATTAAGGGATATTTGAAGTTGAAAATATTAATAATAAATCATACATAATTAAAATGGTATGGTAGATAAATAAATTCACATTTTATTAAATCAATAACATGATTATAGTGAATAATGTAGAAGGAATAACTTATGATAAAATTACATTGTATAACTCATCACATGAGCTTATATTTTTTTCATATAAATTATAAATATTTAAATAATAACATCTACATCAATGACTAAACTCATAATAACAGAATTCGTAATGTTGGACGTCATAAGGATATCATAGATGCCTTAATCCAAGGAATCATACAATAATGGGAATGACATCATCCAAATAACTATACTAGTTTGACACATGAGACCTACCAATGAATCAAGGGTGTGTAGTGTAACTTTCCTTTCAGTACAATGTCCAATGGATTCAATATTGAGATAAATAAAAAATCTTAATCAACATTTCTTTATAAAATAAAATTATCTATATTGGGAGAGATAGGATTTGAAATTCCAATATGTTCCCTTATTATACTGATCATAATAGATACAGATAAATAATAATAATTTTATTATTAAATCATATCCTTGATGGATCAAAAGTAAATTAAGGTTTTTTCTCAATAAGGAACAGAAATAAAATAAATTTTTTGTTAAAAACATTTTAGGGAAAAAGAACCTTCTAACATGGGAAATTTGTTTCCAAAACTAAAAAACTCCAAAATAGAAGGGATAAAATTGGAATAAATTGATGAAAAAATTTAATGTTTCGTTAAGTAAATGTGTGTTCATGAAGGGATGGAATTTATTTTATATTTTGTATGATAAAAAAATCCCTTTCAATTGTTTGGTAAAAAGTAAAAAATTTAATTATTTAGAAGATTAGAGATTAAATATAATTAAAATATCCTATATAAAGTGAAACACGTGTAAATATTCAATTTCTATAACATTGGATGATATTAAGAACATTAATTATGTTTTTTTAGGAAAATATGGACAATAAAAAAGATATTCTTGATTGTGTAGAAAAATAATGCCTATTTATCATAAACATATTATTTAAGTATCTTATGTACATAAGGAGAAAAAAGTAATTTAAAATTTTTAATATGAAGAAGAAACAATAAAATAATAAATTATATTTGGATTATGTTATTAAAATCATATAATAATCTTATCCAAGTCTTAGACATAAATAATCCCATTTGATGATTGGATTTTGAAATATTCCCTTACCACTTTTCAATAATTTGAATAATAAAAACAATAAAAGAAATAAATTCAAATTAAAATGTAAATATTATATAAATAATCATATTGTTGGATTAATATTTCGATTTGTTAGTATATAAACCACTGAAAACAACTTATTAGTGAATATAACGTGAGTCTCATTGTAGTAAAAGTTACAAAAGAAACACTTACCTAATATTCGAATTAAATATTCTCTTCCTAAAGCTCATTTTTAATGATAAATATTATATATATATATATATGATAACCATAATAAAATATATTATACCACATATAATTTACTTAAATGCTTTTATCAACAATTGCTAAAAATGTTTTTGTTAAAATCAATACTCTGGGTAATATCTACATCGTTTTTCTTATATGATTTTTTTGGGTTGCTTTCCTACATGTATAGTGATCCTAAATAAATCAGTTCAGTATCATAATAATGATATATATTAAATATATTCTCAATATATATGTAATTATTTTACTCCATAAAAGGTAGAGATAGAGAAATGAATGTCATCATTCATGGAGACGGTACGTCCTTCATACAAATTAATGTTGTATATTTTTTCTAACAAATGGAATTAAATAAAGATAACAAATTCAACATTAAAGATTCATTTTTATAACATAGACATAATATATTTTTAATGAAACTATCTTTTTTACCATTTATGTTAAAATGAAATAAAAAAATGAATCACTATGTATGATGGAGGTGGTAGTCCACATGCTTGATTGAGGGATGTTATATTCCACAAAAGGATGTATAGTAAGAAGGTATAAGTGGTATTATAATTAAGAAACTGTAAATAATAAAAAATTGAATATATACTTATTATATCAATCATTATATCCATCCATGATAGGTAGGTATTTAATGCAAATTACATTAGTTTGGGGGCAGTAGTCTGCTGTACACATGATCGATGGATTTCATTTCCCATTTGATGGAAGAGGAGACTGATTTGGGTTATGAAATTAATATAATTACTTCACAATATATGTGTTACATTTTTTTCATTACATTATCTTATTTTAAGCTTATTTTGAGGATATTTATGAGGAACTAATACAAGAACACTTAGTTAAAAATGAAAGATCTTATTCGTACAACATCTTTAGGTTTTCAAAAAACTCTTTCATAGGATATATTTATAACAAAAAATTTATTCCAAGACATGTTAAGGGATGTAAAAAAGATATTTTTTATAAAAATTCCAAAACAAAAGGAGAATTATGATTGTAAACTAGTGGTGGCATGGTTTCCTTTAATAAGTGTGGAGGGGCACCCATATTGAAATATCCAAAAGAATAAAAACTGTCAAGGTAATTCTAAAGAATAATTTTTCAAAATGAAAATATATTAGAAATTGGGATGGGAAAATCAAGGGATATGGAGACAATAGTATTTATATAGGTTTAATTAGAATACATACCATTATATGTTCGGCTAACCCCCCTCATATACCCATTTTACCTTATTTGAGGTAATTAATTTTTACAAAATTTAATATTCATTATGAAAAAACTTTTAGGAGAATTATTATTTAATATTAATTATTTTACTTCACACTATGGAATATATTTTAAAATTTTAATTTATAAAAAATTGGAAGGAGTTAATTTAATATTAAACCAGAAATCTCGATGACAATGGTGTTTTCACAAGAAATAGTTATCTCATGGATAAAATGATTTAATTTTAAGATTTACATAAAATTGTATCCTATAAAAAAAATTATTTGTCATAATATTATTGAAATAATTTTACTTATAAACCCATTTTAAAACAAAATGGACCTATGAAATTGCTTTCATCAAACTGATTTTTTTTAATAAAATTCTGTATTTTCACTATTCAAAAACAATAATTCATTTCATAAAATTTTCCAAAAATAACTATATGATGGTTTTGAAATTTTCATTTAAAAATTTAAGTTATGTTTTTAAATATTTTTCTTAATGTAGTAAAACCATTAATATAGAAATTTGTGTGAAAAACATGATCAAGGATATTTAGAGAAAAATACAATTTTAATCATATATCTGGATTCAATTTTATCACATTCGTAGAAATATATTAGATGAATAATGAAAATTTTGACTAAATATATAATATATAATATAGTTAATTTCATTCATCAATAGTGACAAATTCATTTTATTCATATAATAACAAATTTCATTGATAAAAATATTTATTTAAAAAATAATTTAAAAAACTACAATATTTTTTAATTTTAACTTACAAAAAAGGATAACATATTAATTAATTTAATAAATGTTTGAATACTATACATTTAATAATTTAGTTTGTGTTATTCATACTAACTGATTTTATAGATAGTTTCTAATGGTAAAAATTAAATAATAATTTTTAATTATATATCATGGTATGTTTAAACTCGTTGTTGAGTCAAATGGAATATATCAATAGTATTTTATTTATATAAAAATCCATATATACATTAATCTGATGGTGTAACATCATAATCCATTATATATTATACACTCTCATAATTGATCATCTTCCATGAAATTGATTAAAAAACCAATATTCTATTTGAATCATTTTCAAGAAAATTCAAACATTGGAAAAAATTATTCATAATAATAAAAATAATAATGAAAATAAAATTTTAAAAAATATAAACAACAGATATGACATGCATAGGTTTTTTATCAGAATAATTAACTAAATTTGAATTCTCTTTAGAAACTATTCTCAAACATTATATAACCAATGAGTGAAAACTAGTACTATTCCTAGATACAGTTGTTTAATTACATGGAGAGAAGGAATGACATGAGAATTATTAAGAATTAGATCATAATATATCTTAATTGTAAGCATAATAATAAACAATCTCAATAAATATTTATATTTTATCATAAAACTGTTATCACTTTTGTAACTATTGAAGCATAAACCCATTAAAGAGCGATAATAATATAGACATGTATATATAGATAAATTTAATGAGATGCATTATAAAATACATTCATGTTAATTATATACACAACATAAAAGAAACAATAGGTTAATATGCAATATATCTCTCGTTAATAAATAGTGATATAAAAATTCCTTACCTTAAGTCTTGAATTAATTTGAACTCGTTTGAATGTATAATATAATAAATATAGGATTTTTATTTAGCTATTACAAATCCATATAAATATATATATCATAATATATATTATTTATTTATAACTTTTTAATACCTGTTTATTAACAACTCCTTGATAAAATTACATTTCATAAAATAACTTATTTTTTTCATGTATGTTTTGGTTTGAAGTTATTTGAATTTTTCATTAACAACTCATTTACAGAATTTTAACACTATTATAAATATGTTATATATTCATTATATATGTATATATATTAATCCATTATTTTTTATCGTATAAAATGAAATACACGGTTCAAGGGGACTTTAGGCCGTACATATACATGAATGATATTTACATTTACCCAATGGATGCAATGTAAGAAAGGTAAATAATATATAACCATTACATAATTATGATCATTTAATATATTAATCACAAGCACAAAAACAAAAAAACATAAACACATACACATATATAAATATATATCTTATGTATTGATTTTATATATCCTTATTACCATTCATGAAAAATAGAAAAGAAAATCGCATCACACCGGTTCACAATGTGGTAATTTTTCGTACAAAAACGTTTCATTATTCTTTTTTGATATGTTGTATGGTAATAATTTCATATGATATTTTTTTAGACATATGTATAGGTCATATATTTAACATAATTTCATAAATTTGTCCTTATTACATCAAATGGAAAGTGTAAATTACCATCGAATCACATCTTTTTTTGAGGTGGTTGTCCACTATACACATGAGAAACATTATCGGATCTCTTATGGAATAAAATTTAAAAAAGTAATCATGGAAATAATAAATAAAAAATTACAATAATTATTTAAAAATAATATATTTAATTAAAATTCATCTTCATAATTGTCAATTAGAAGTGTATAATGTCAACGAACTACATCTGTTCGTGAGGTTATAGTCCACTATAAAAATGATCGATTTTTTTCGTTCACATTTGATGGATGATGTGAAGGATATTGTTCATGATATTTTCATGAAAAAAACTCATTATATTTATGATATAATTTTTATTATTAAATAATGGTTAAATAATATTATAAAAAGGTTCAAGAAGAGATTTATTATTTAGTCTCATTGATGAATGATACCACTTCTTTGGAAACAAACATTTAGTTTTCACCGACATATATGCTAGGATAGATTTATAACCAGACTAAAGATTCTAGGTTTAGGAGATGAAATTATGTAACTTTTTTTGATAGTGAATGTCTTACCTAACGGGGGTTGGAAGTGTGAATATTAAAGGAGAGGGTGTGAACTTTTGAAAATTGAGGTGAGTTAAATACGTTTAATTTTTGAAATGAATAATTGGTACCCAAGTTTTTCATATGATACTATTCAAAAATTGGACATTATTGAATGTATAAGATATTTTCTTGAAATATTTCCAGCCAATGGGTTTTAGAAATGTTGTGTGTTGTTTTTAATAGTTATCCTTTTAAATTAACCATATATAAACCCATTTTCACCTTAAAAGTGATAAATAATTTTTAGTCTTTTAAAAATACATTATGGTCAAAATATATGTTCGCCTAATTAGAAAATATAAATATTTATGAATCAATATATGGAATGATTATTTAAAATTAATTTCACAAAACTGGATTGAATAAATTTAAAATAATACACGCAGACATGATGAATGTGTGGGTTTTAAAAAGAATATTTGTTAAGATTAAGATGTTTCTATATTTACTCCCTGTATAATAAAAACAATTTTAAAAATATAAATTAAAATGTTTTGATATATATTCAATAAAATTTATTTAAATTATTTCTCAAAAAGAAATTATTATGTTAAATTAAAATAATGAATTTCTTTCTTTTTAAAGTGTTTCTAAAAAAACAAATCTTCATATCCAAAATAAATATATTCTAAAATCCAATATAAAGTTGATTAAAAAGTAATTAGTTATATTAAATACATAAAATAATATATATGGTAATTTAAAAATTAATGGTTCATTTACATTAAGCAATTTATATAAATTATATTATTATTTTATAGAAATTAGTATTTCACTATTCATGAAAATATCAATACGTTTAATAAAATACAAAAAATCACAATATGATAATTTTGAAATGATGAATTAAAAAATCAATTTCCATTTTATAAATAACATTTTATAAGTGTTCTATATATTAATAGAAATATTTTTTTCAAAAAGAGTATTTTTGAATAATAATTATTTCCCATGAATATAATTATGGCACTAAATATTAATAGACTCTTTACAAAGAATTTAAAAATTAATATATATTTATTTTAAAATTTATATATATATATCATAAAGGTATTAAAAATTATTATATATGTTTAGTTTGTTTTGACCTTATTGGGGAGGAATGTTTTTTTATTCAGATGTTGTAATTTGTTGGTAAAGAAGTTTGAGAAGAAAGGAACAAATAAAAAAATAACCTCACATCGTATTTGGTGCAATTAAGAATGACCATTATATTCAAAAAAATCTGACTCTCAATGCATGAATAGGTATATCATAAAGAGAATGTAACCTGCTATAATTAAATTGTCATTATATTCACTCATAATCTGGAATGGAGGATTGATAGAGAATTGAAGTCTGCACGAGTACAACGAAATATTTATAATGATGATTTACTGGTCTTGGACCTCTCATAAATCATAGGTAATTTGTGAAACATGTGATTAATCCTTCATAAATGAAATGAGAAGTGAAAATAGATTCTATTGATCATATTCATATTATTCAAATCTGGTTGAAAAGAGAAAAGGGTACTTAAGATCGTATTAAGATCAATCAGGATCATGATAATCGGATCTGGGCTAAGAAGGGAAAAAATTTGTTGATGAAGAAAAAGGGAAGTTTCAATAAATTTCATTTAATGTCAAATGATGCTAAATATTATCTTCAATGTATTCTATTTCAGGATGGGAGTCATGATATAAGGTGATGTTTTGTGAAATAAGAAGTAAAAACTTCATAAAATGGTCTAACATATTTTATACTTCATCTTAATCGATAGAGGAATTTTTGTTTGAAGAGTCTTCAAGAAGTATCATATTAATATGAGATAGAAACTATTGATCAGACTCACAATACCATCATAATCATAGGAAAAATCTTCTATGACCAATTAATGCAAAGAAAAAGAAAGAATATGACCAACAATGTACTCTACCATTTCAAAAGGGTTGAATTAATTCATTTCATTTTCAAGGGGGTTTCAAGTGGGTTAAGAGAAGAAGTGAATAAGTATAACTGGTTTGAGAGAAGAAATGAACAACATAATTTAATATGTTTTAAAGGGGGGTCTTGAATTCCAAATAATGATTATTCAATTAGTACAGAGCTTCTAATTTATGAAATTAGAATTAGTCATGAGTTCAAGATTATTGGATGTTTTGTCAAAGTTAACATTATATTAAAGAAACAAGATTTAAATAATAGGAATGGAGAAATGAGAATCAAATTTGTTGTTGAAAGAAAAGTTTCATGAAGATAACAAGTCATAGAGATGATTCGAGAAAATTTGAGAAGTGTTAACAAAGTCAAGATTCACACTTAATTCATGGGAAAGAAATATTTTGGGCAATATGCCCGAGAGAGAAAGATTTTGGGATTCCCACCGAAACCATCCATGGGCCAACAATATTAGGGGATAAGTACAATTTACTTTTTAGTGAACTAACTCAGATGTACCATTCACAGAAGATAGAGAAGCTCTAATTTTCTAGGGAGATAAACTAGTTTCTTTATTAAGAAATTATGGAATAAGATTCAATCACAAAGTGAAAGATGATGTGAAAAGATAAAAACATTATTTAGGTAGTCATCATAATTTGTATTCATCATATCTAGCTAGGTGTTTTCTTCAACTTACCATCATATTTGGAATGTAATCTAATCTATATGGATAAATATATTTGGGATTTTATTATTTGGATTTAGGAACTAAGGAAGAATGTTTTTTTAATTTTTTAATTCATATTCTAAAAATTTTGTTTCTATCATATTGGGAAATCTGATTTTAATAATCAAATTTGATGAATCGGATTTGAAGAATTGGATTGAGTTGATTGGACTAAGTAATTAGATTGAATTATATATCAATGTCCTTGAGGATAATATAATATTTTGGGTAATTGATTATTTATTTCTCAAAAGAATATATTTGTTGAAATTGGCAAGAATACCTGGTAACATGAGTGGTTACACAAACAATGTATTACCCTTTTTGATCTAAGAGGTTGCACACACACTATTGGATTTTCATCTCAGTGCTACATGATTGAAAGTTCATATCCTAATTATTGTAATCCAAGGATTGTTTTTTATTGGACTGTGTGGTACTGGATTTTCACCAAACCAGACCAATTTTGTAGGTATTCATATTGAATATTGAACATTGTAAATTTTTTTGTTATGGTTGATGTGTCTTTGAATTGTTTTCATCCGGGAATATAATCATTAATATGAGGTCAAGGTTGTTTCAGTAAAAATAAAACATAAAATGAAAAAGTATCTTTTATTCACCCCTCATCCTCTCTATGACACGATTATCCTAAACGGAAACTTTCAAGTTGTATCAGATCCGAAGGTACCCTTCTCTTATTCATTTCATAGGGAGAATTTGAATTGTCTAAAAATTAATTTTCTTCTTATTTTATATGGATAGAATTATCATATATGGAAAGAAATAATGTTAACTTATCATATGACTATTTCATATGATGTTTTTGAGGATTTAGCAAGTTGGTTTCCTCCTATTGATGATATAGTTCCTCTAACATATGTTGATAAGAATAATAATGAGAATATTAGAAGGGCCAAGAAGTTATTATTATCATCACTTTTTTAATATGGATTCCTAAGGGTGTGTGTTTTTTCCACTAGAAAATGTATATAGGAAAAATTGATATACATATACGAAGGCAATACAAATTTAAAGAAAGAAAAGATAAAAATCTTGAAATTATAGCATGAATATTGGGTGATGGGTGAGTATGAATCTGTTGGGGACTACTTTTCTAGAGTGAATGAAATTTCCTTCATTATCAGATGTCTTGGTGAAAATCTAGAAGATTATATTGTCATTGAAAATATCTTGAGAATCCTTCTTGACATTTTTGATGTAATAGTCCCTTTATTGGAAGGTAGATATCCTGAAACATTATCTCTTGGTGATCTGTATAGCACTCTCATCACTTATGAAATGGGACGCGAGAAATATATTGAAATTTAAAACAAAATATGATAGAGAAATTTCATTCACGGATGATAATAATGTGAAATAAAATAATATTTTTCTTGATGATGAAGGTGTTGAATCCAATTCATAAAATTAGTTATGTAAAAATTATGATCATATTTTATCGATATTTTCTAAAAATGTTAGAAGAGGTACATGGAAACAAAATGGAAACATGCCTTCAAATGTCTTGAATTTGGAGTTATTGGAAACATTGCTAATAATTTTACTTGAATAAATAAAAAAGAAGATTGTGATGAAGTAGAAAGAAATCCCTGAAGACAAGGGAAAAAATATAAAGTTAATTGAAAATTGTATTCAATTTGGAATGATAGGAAATTCATCAAATCTTAGTGCAAAAGTTTCTTATCTAGGGATGAAGAGTTGAAGGCTATGATGTTGAATCTGAAATATATTTTGATTATGGTATTGAGAATAATTTTACTTGTAACAATGAATGATGCTGAATTTGGAAAAAATATTTACGAAGAAGGAGAAACTCATCTTGAAATACATTTGGAAGAAGAGTTGAATGAATTTCTGAGAAATATTAGAAGGATTGAAAATCAAAATAAGATGTTGGAAGTTGAATATTCTCCAACAAGAAATAAATGATGATTTATAGACGAGAAGTTGAAAATAGAGAAATAAATTAATGATTTCATGAAATCTTAGTAGGAAGAAAATAATCGTATTGTGTATATAGATGTGGAGATGAATGAAAATGAAGAAGTGTTATAAATTTTCCAAAAAAAGTTATCTAAAGATGAATTAAGGGATACAAGTTTGATAAAAACTATAAATAAAGTTAGTGAAAGTTCTTGTAATGAGAAGACTGAGAATATTAAATAAAAGTTACCTTCAACGTCAGAGAAGAAAGATAGAGTTGTTTCTGTAATGTGGAAAGATGGGAATGTTATATATGTGGAAAAGACCATCAATATGGAGAATTCAGATTTTTCCAAATACCCAAAGTCCCAAAATATTTTATCTAGATCTATAAATGTTTCAAATAATTTTGATTCTGATTAGGATGAAAAAAAAGAAGAATCTCATTGATAACATATAGTTTGGTGGGTCATAAAATAAAGACAATAAGGTTGTTGTGAAACATAATAACAATTATAATATGTATCAATATTTCAAAGGGAAATACTCATTCAACAAATATTACTAGTATTGTGGTGGATTCAGACACATATAAAATATTTGCAGGTTAAAAAACATGTATATTATCCCATAGGTTATGGGGGGGAAAGTATGAGGGGGATTCAATCTCCTCAAAGAATGAATTTTGAGAAGGTTATTTTGAAGAAACCTGAAATGGATGGAGTGAAGTTTGAAAATAGTTTTGAACCCTTGGAAAATATTTTAGAATGTTTTAAACAACATGGAAAACATGAAAAAGGATATCATGTTTTTTACCATCAAAAAAATTTCTTAATAATTCTCAAAATCTAAAGGTGAAGAAATTAAAGGAAGAATAAAAAGATACTATTGTTGATGCAACATTTAATGCTACAAAACTAGAATGAGATTGGGTTCTTGATAGTGGGTGTTCTTCTTATATGACAAGGGATTTGAAATTGATGAATGATTTTAATGATTTTAAAGAAGGAATATGGACATTTTCCAATAATTAATGATTGAAAATCAAAGGTGTGGGATTAGCTATCATATTGATAGAAAAGATGAAATCCAAGAAAACCATGTTAGTTTATGGGATCAAACACAGTTTTCAATGTGTTTAACAATTTTTTGATGAGATTAGTAGGTTTATCATCATAAAATATGCGTTTGTAATGAAAATTGAAGAAGATGCAAAGATTGTTACAAGTGGACAACACACAAAATGTAACTTTTTTTAGGTTGGTGAAATACAAAACTCTTTTTACTTGAGTATAGTTGAAGAGAATCTATAGTGACATAAAAGGATGGTACACTTGTGTCAAAGAAACATGAGAATGTTATTAATGATAGAAAGTGTTGGATACATTCCTAGATTTCCAAGAACAAGAGATTGGTGTTGCACTATATTTCATAAAGTAATGATTGCAAACTTAGTGCAGAATAAAGTTGATATTTGACCATGACAACCCCTAGAGCTGATTCATTCCAATATCTATGGTCAAATTATCAAAAAATAAACAAATTGATATAATTATTTCACTACTTTCATGATAACTTTACTTACCTTACTTATTATATATATATGAAACCTATGTCAGATGCTATGAAAATGTTTTAATGTCTCCGAATGAAAGCTAAGAATGAGTCTGATTATTCAGTGAAGAAGTTGAGAACATAAAGTGGGGGTGAATAAAAATGTGATGAATTTTATAGTTATATTGAGATGCATGGATTTTGGAATGAGTATAGTTCCCCCATAGACTCCTTATAAAAATTGGGTTGCTAAAAGAATTAATAGAAGTTTGGTGGAAATGAGAAGAACTATGTTACTTGAACATAGTATTTATCATTTTTATTTGAATCATTCCATGAGTACTGTTATTTATGTTAAGAAAATGATTCTACAGGATTGGTATAGATATAACTCTATATGAACTGTTTTATTGGAAAAATCAATGTCTGAATCACATTAATGTTTTCAAGAGTCCATGTTTTATAAAGAATAAAGTTTGAAGCTTTGGAAAGTTTGAGTTGAAAGGTGGGTATAGAATCATTCCTTGCTATTCATTTTAGGGAAGAGTATATATATTCTTCAAAAAAGGAAAATAAATAATTAAGGTTTTAATTGATGTAAAAGTAATTTAAAATGAAGATAATGAAAAACATTCTCAAGAAGATAAGAAATTTGACCAAGTTGAAGAAAACAATACTAACAAGGATACATATAAATTTAATAATATTCAAGAAGAAGAATTGTGCTCATATATTTCCAGTGATGATAAAGTTACAGGAAAATCACATCCTAGGCTGAAGGAACAAATGGAATCTTATAATATAATTGGTGTTAAACATCTGAGGATTCAAACAAGAGGAATATCTAATTCTATTAAACATTCTTCTTTGTATTAAAAATTGGAACTAAATGACGTGAAAGAAGATTTTGTGTATCGAAAATAGGTATAGTCCATAAGATTTGGATAAAATGGAAAAGAAAGATACTTGTGAACTCATTCCCAAGCTATAAAACGAAAACATTATTCATAGAAAGTGGGTTTTCTAGAACAATATAAATTAAGATGGTGATGTGATAAGGAACAAAGAAATATTAGTGTGAAATGGTTATTCACATATTGAAGGTATTGATTTTCAAGAAACATTTTATTAAATGTAAAGGTTACAAAAAACTAGAATCAGTCTTGATATATCTGTACAATGAGGTTAAAAGATCTTTCAGATGGATGTTAAATATTCATTCATGAATGGTGATCTTGATGAGGATGTTTACATTGAACAACCATGTGGAATTGTTTTTTTTAAAGATGAAACTATGTGTGCAGATTAACTATATATATTTACGGGCTAAAACAATCTATGAAAGCATGGTATTCCAAATTGGATACATGTTTAGGGGATATGAGTTTTAAGAGTGTGTAGTAAACTTTACATCATAGAAAGTCAAGAGTATTCCCTCATTATAATTGTTTATGTGGATGACAATATCATTGCTAGGAATGATGAAAGATATTGTGAAAACATTGTTGATGAAATTAAAAAGGTATTTTAAATTTCCATGATGTATGAAACGAAATACTTTCTTAGGTTACTACTAGTTAAAACAAAGGAATACATTTTTATTTCCCATTAAACGTATGTTGAGTAACTTCTTAAGAGGGTTGGCATAAAAAACTCAAAACTTGTTTCCACAATGATTTCAGTAGAAACAATGTTGTATAAAGATGGAGAAGGACAATAAGATGATCATTAAGAATTTCGAAAGATGATTGGATGTTTTTTATATATGACTACCTCAAGAACTAACACTGTTTATATTGATACCTTATGTGAAGGATTTCATAGTAATCCAGAAGAATCAAATTTAATTGTAGGAATAATAATTCTTGGATACATAAAGGCACAAAATATTTAGGAATAAGGTAAGATAACTTAGATACTATTGATTTGTTTGGATATTCGGATGCTGATTAGGATGAAAATGTTGATAATAGAAGATCCAAATATGGTGGAGTATTATTTATAGGAATAAATTGCGTGAGTTGGAATTAAAAGAAATAGAATTGAGTAACACTCAATATGGATAATACTAATTATGTTGCTACCACTTGAGCTCTTACTCAATTTATATTGATGAAATATCAATTAGAAGACTTACTTATTGATGTGATGTTACCCTTCCTCATGGGTTTTGAAAATCAATGTAAAATAAATATCACAATGAATCCTCTTCAACATTCTTGTTGAAAACAAAGTTATTGAAAATAAAATTTCATTAATGGGAATGTGGAGAATAATGAGTTGATGTTTGATTATTTTCCATCATTGGAACATGTTGCTAACATATTCACAAAACCTTTACTGAACAAACCTTTTTCAAAATTGAGGTTTAACATGGGTTTCCATTCTATTTCAAATCCAGGTTGAGGATTGTGTATCAATCCCATCCCTTATCTTACCTTTGGATAGTGTTTCAAGGAGGATAATTTTTTTACCAATCCATCCTGATGAATGTAAAAAGTTGGAGTTTTGGATAAGCAGTGAATGAAATATTGCTTTACTTTTAAACTGTTATAACTATTTGTTGGAGTGGTTGTAAGAAATAAATTATATTGTTTTATATGAATGTTGACTAGTTGAGAAAGAAAAGTTGAGGAAGATAAAGATGATTTTTAGAATATATGTTTTTGTTGGAAATGATTCTAATTTCCTATAATGATTTCATTAACATAGTCTTATAATTATTGATAAGTAATACAATTTCTTATAATATAAAGTCATGGATTTAGGAATCGTGGTTGACAACAAAATCCAAATTCATAGATAGTTCAGAACCAATTGATGAGGAAGGTGTTTCCATTTAAGTGTTTCCCATTGCTGTCAAAAATTTTTGAGAAGATGCGAATAAAGAAAAACTCACCTCACTTTGTATTTGGTGCAATTCAGACTGACCATCAGATTCAAAAAAATTGAAATCGCAATACATGAAAATATCAATTTTATTCAGAATGTATCTTACTAGAAAAAATTATTCATCAGATTCACTTTGACACCAGAATGGAGGTTTGTTGGAGAATCAGAGTATGAATGACTATGATGAAATATTTTTGACGACGCTTTGATGGTTTTGAAGTTCTCAAAAATCATAAGTTTGTTGGGAAAACTGTGATCAAAGCTTAATGAATTAATGGGGGTGTTAAAAGAGATGTATTTATTAGTATTTATGTTGATCGGATCTAGTTGATATGAGAAAAGGGTCTGGAAGATTGTATTCAGACCATTTGGAATAATGACAATTGGATCTGGGGTGAGAAGGAGAGAAAGTTATTGTTGAAGAAAAGGGAAGTTATAATACATTCCATTTAATGTCAGATGATGATTAAGCAGATCTTAAATGTATTCAAAGTCATGATGGGAGTTAATATAGAATCAGATGTTTTGTGAAAGAAGAAACTGAATCTGATGAAACAGATCTATCGTATTAAATATTTCATCATGTTTACAAGAGGATGAAACTTTAATCCATTCTTCAAGTAGTATCGTATTCAGAGGAGAAAGAAAATGTTGATCAAACCCATCGTTCCCACTTAATTAGAGGAGAAGTTTTCTAAGACCTATGAATTCAAAGAAAAATAAAGGAATGTGATAAAAAATGTAGACATCTATTTCAAAAGGGTTAAAGTATTTTGTTTTATTTTCAAGTGGGTTTTAAGTGGTTTAGAAGAATAAGTTAATAAGTGGCTATATTTTGAGATTAGAGATAAAGAATATTATTGAATATAGTTTCAATGGGGACATTGAATTTAAAATAATGATTATTAAATTAATATATTTAATTTTATTTATGAAATCAAATTCATATATGAGTTTAATATTGTTGTAAGTGTTGTAAAATTTAACATCTTATTATAAAAATAAAAAATAGATAATCATAATAGAGAAATATTAATTAGATTGGGGATTTAAAATAATTTATGAATAATAGATGAAGTTTTGGAGATGATTCTATAATATTTAAGAAGTTTTGAAAATGTCATGATTCACCCAAAATTCAAGGTAAATAATTATTTGGTTTAATTTGGTTGAGATGGTAACATTTTGGGATTTTTAATAAAACAATCCATGGGACACCTATAAAAGGAGAGAAACACATTGTACGTTTTAGTTGACTAACTCAGAAGTAATGTTCATAGAAGAGAGTGAATATGCAGATTTCTAGGATGATAATGTGGTTTCCTTCTTGATCCATTGTTGAATTAGTTTCAATGGAGTAGTGAAAGATGAAAAGACAAGATCACAAATTTTTTTACCTAGTCATCATATTCAGTATTAATCGTATTCAACTTGTTACTATATTCTTATTGTCATCATATTCGTCTGGTCATCATATCTGGATGGAAATTCAGTTATACGATTTATGTATTGGGATTTTTGGATAGGTTAAGAATGTTTTCTTGAATTGTTTCTGTTGTATTCTGATAGAGATATTTCTTTTAGATGGGGAAATAATATTTGAAGAATCGGATTTGAAGAATTAGATTTACCTGATCAGACTAATCAATTGGATTTAATTCATTATCAAAGTATTTAAGGTTCTTACCATATTATAGGTAAGAAATTGATGAATTGTATTTTAAAATAATATATATATTTAAATTGAAAAGTTGCATAGGTAACATGAGTTGTTACACAAATATTGTATAACACTATTTAGGCGAAGATAGTTTACACACGCTATTAGATTTTCATCAATGTGCTACAAGAGTAAAGGGTAATATTCTTCTGATTATAATCCTATGATTTTTTTCTAGTGAATTTTGTTGTATTATATTTTCACCCAACCATACCATGTGCATAACTATTCGTATTGAATAGGGAACATTATAAAAAATTGTGTGCCTTTATTCGTGTGTTTGAATTGTTTTCAGTAGGGAATAGAATCTTTAACATGAGTCAAACGTTGTTTCAATTGAAAAGAAATAGAAAGTAAAGAAGTATCACGAATTCACAGCTCCCCCTTTTAGTGATACAATTATCCTAACTGGTAACTTTCTGGTGGTATAAGATCCAAAGTTACCCTTCTCTTATTATTTTCTTATAGATAATTTTAATTGTGCGAATTGTAAATGTATTCTAGTTTTATATTGAAATAATTATCATATCTATAAATATATAATGTTTACTTATATATTTTCTATTTGATATGGTGTTCTTGAAGTAGCAATAAGTGGGTTTCCTCGTATTGATGATAATATTCCTACAATATCTTTAGATAATAAGAATCAAGAGAATGATTGAGGAAAGAATAATTCTTTAATATCATGACTTTCTATATGTTAGTTCTTATGTGTCAAATGTGTTTCGATAGACAAAGTTATATGGGATCAATTATAAAACATTTACAAAGGTAATACAAAAGTACTGAAGAAAAGTTACAAATATGGTGATTGATATATAGATATTTTGGGATGGGTGAGTATGAACCTTTTTGTGACTTCATTACCAATGTGAATGACATTGTAACAATATTATCTATCTTTTTGGAAGGATATAAGTTTCTACAGTTGTTGAAAAGATCTTCATATTCCTTCCTGACATGTTTGATGAAAAAAATCAATAAAATATAGATATCATAAAATATTATATCTTGATGGTATGCATAGCACTATCATCACTTATGACATGTGAAGGGAGAAAAATATGAAATGATAATAAAAAGATTATAGAGAAATATCATTCAAGGATACTAAGAAAGAGAATTCAAAGAAGATTTTTATTTAAGATGAAGTTGGTGATTAGATTCTGAAAATGATGTATGTAAAAATCATGATTATATTTTATACTTGTTTTTTATAAATTTTATAAGAGGACTAGTAAAATAAAAAGTAAAAAATACCTTGAAATTTTTTGAATGTGGAGAATTTGGGAATATTTTAGCTAATTTTAATCAAAAAAAGAAAGAAGAATATAGTGATGAAGAAGAAAGTTATCTAAGAAGTTTGTTGAATAAACAGGGAGATAATGAAAATTATATCCCAAAGGGAAAGATAAAAAATTCGTAAAATATAAGTGAGGAATTATCTTACCTAATGGTGATGAAGATAACAAAATTTGTGATAATGAATCCAGAAAATATACTTTTTATGATATTTAGAATACTTTTATTACCACAGTGAATGATGAAGTATTCTGAAATAGTAGTTCTGGAGAAGAAGAAACAAAACATCTAATTCATTTGAAGGAAGAGTTGAAAGAATTCTTGAGAATGATTAGAATGATTTAAATGAAAAAACAAATTGAAGTTTAATGTTACTCAATAAGAAATTAAGAGTGTTTTAGAGATGATAGGTTGAATCTGGAGAAATAAATTGATGATTTGGAGAAATATCTTGAGGAATAAAAAAACCATAATAAGAATCTAGAGGTGTAGCTAAAAGAAAAATAATAATAATTGGAAGTTGTAAAAAGAATTATCTAAAGATGAATTGAGGAATACATGATTCAAAAACTGTAACAATAATGTTAGTGAAAGTCTTTGTAAATAGAAACCTATATGTGTTTATAAATGTTACCTTCAAAGGGTGAAAAGAAAGATGTAATTTTTTCTGAGAAGTATAATACTTGGAAGGTTATGTATGTGGCCAAGACCAACCATGTGGGGAATTTAAATGTTTCATAATACCTATGTAAAAAAATTATCTGGATTTAGAAAATTTTCAAATACATCTTATTTTGATAAATCTGAAAAGAATAAGAAGAACCCAATTTATTACAAAATGGTTATTGGGTTAGAAAATAATGATCAGAAGGTTGCTGAGAAATGAATTCACAATTCTTATCAGTATTATGGTTTCAAAGGAAAATATACTTTATTATCAAATTGCTCGTATTGTGGCTGATTCGAATAAACAGAAAATATGTGTTGGTTTAACCATCAAGTTTTCTCTTACCCCTTAGTTTATGAAAATCCACGGCTAAGGGGGAGTCAATCTCCTCAAGAATTAATATAGAGATGTTTATTTTGAAGAAAAGGAAAATGTTTGTAGTGAATATTGAAAAAAGGTTCCAAACCATGGAAATTATTTTTGAAAGTTATGAAAAAACAAGACTCCTTGCAAAAGGTTGACTATTTTTGTTACCAAAATAATAAATGTTTCATAAAATTTCACAAAAGACAATGGTGATGAATGTAATGGATGAAGAAAAATCTCTTATTATTAAAACCACATTGAAATCTATAAAAGGATAGTGGCCATAGATTCATGATAGTGGTTGTTCATATCATATGATAGGATATTTGAAATTTTTTAAGAGTGTGAATGATTTTAAGAAAATAACATTGACATTTGGAAATTATGATCCCTCAAAATTCAAAGGCATTGGATCAGCCATTATTGGGAAAAAATGACGCCATCCAAGAAAACCTTGATAGTTGATGGGTTGAAACACCATTTACATAGTGTTTAATTTTTTTTTATGGGGGTAACATGGTTATCTTCAAAATAGATGGGTTTGTTGTGATAAGTTAAGAAGATGGAAATATAGTTACAAGAGGCCAACACCCAAAAGTTACTTTGATTCAGATTGGTGAAATAAAAAACTCTACTTATTTGACAGATGTGGAAGAGAATCAATTATATCATAAAAGGCTAGGGTATATGTGTAAAATAAACATAACCATGTTATCCATGATAAAAAAAGTTAGAGGCATTTTAGAATTTCCAAGAAGAATATATTTGTGTTACAATACTTCCCAGAAAGGACTAATTTCAAACCCAGTGCACAATTAGGTTGAGGTTTGTTCAAGAAAACTCCTGGTGCTGATTGATTTGGATATATGTGGACCAATGTGTAAAAATTAAACAAATTTATATAATTATTTTTGTACATTCATTGATGACATTAGTCACATTACATTTTTAATATATACGAAAAATAAGTCAAATACATTGAAAATGTTTATATGTTTCAGAAATAATGTTGAGAAGGAATATGAGAATTCAGTGAGGAAGTTCAGAATAAAAAATGACTATTAATGTAGATGTGAATAATTTTAAAGTTCTATTAAGAATTGTGTAATTTTTCATGACTATATCTCCACATACATTCCTCAACAAAATGGTGTTACTAAAAGAATAAATATAATATTGGTGTAAATGGGACAAACTACGTTACTTGAACATAGATTTTCTTATTTCTATTGGAGTCAAGAAATGAGTACTTCTATTAATATTCAAAAAAAATGTTTCTATTTTCCTAGTTTAGAAATAACCACATCTGAATTTTTTATTGAAAAATCCATTTTTAAAGAACAGTGAATTTTTCGAGATTTCATGTATTATAATGAAGAAATGTGGAATATTTTGAAAGTTTGATGAGAAAGGTAAATGTGGAGTATTTCTTAAATATTCCTTATAAATAAGATGATATAGATTCTTCATCAATGAAATAGGATTCATTATTGATTTACTTGAAAGTTAGAGAAATAAAAACATGCTCCGGGAAACAAGGAAGTTGAACAAGTTGGAGAAAGCAATTATGACAATGATAATGATAATTTTATTCCTATTCAAGATGAACTCAATTATTTCTTGTAATGAAAAATTTACATGAAAATTTAATCCTAGGCTAAGTAAATCGGAGGATTTTTACAATATAATTGGTGATCAACATCAAAAGGTTTAAACAATAAGAACAACTAATTATATTACACTTACTTTTTTCTCTTTAACAGTGGAGTTGAGTAATGTGAAAAAATATTTTTAGTAATTGGAATGGGTTTAGACCATGAATGAAGTGTTGGATCAAATTAAAAATAATGATACATGAGAATTTGTTTCCAAGCGAGAAAATTAAAACTTTATTGAAAAAATGTAGGATTTCTAAAAAAAAGTTTAATTAAGAAGGTGAAGTGATAAGGAACAAAGAATGATTAATGTGTAAAGGGTATTCATAGAGTAATGGTATTGATTTTAATTAAACCTGTTATTTTGTGGAAATGTTAGGGGCAATTAAATCATTCGTTCTATTTCTACACATCGAGGTTACAAGCTCTTACAAATGGATGTTAAATCTACATTCTTTAATGGTGATCTTGATGAGGTAGTATACATTGAAAAACCTTATGGATTTATTGTTGGGAAAGTAGAATGTTTTTCATGCAAATTAAAGAACGATTTTTATGGGCTAAAATAAGATCTATGAACTCGGTATTCATAATTTGTTACATATTTAATGAAGCATTGTTTTAACAAAGGAATATTAAGTATAAATATTTACATTATAGAAAGAAAGGGGTTTTTTCTCACTGTAACTATTTATGTTGATAAATTATCATTGATGGGAATTATGAAATATGTTTTGAAAACATTTTTAAACAAATCAAAAATGTATTTGAAGTTTTTATTCCATGAGAAATGAAATAATTTCTTTGGTTACAAATACCAAAAAGAAAGGAATAGATTTTTCTTTCCCTATAAAAGTATACAAAGGAAATTCTTAAAAGTTTTTCCATTGAAAACACATAACAAATATCCCAACCAAATTTAGTGGGAACAACATTTTTTAAAGATGGAGAAGGAAAATAAGTTGATCAGAATGAATTTTGAACGTTGATGGGAAATTTTTTATATCATACTACCTCAAGACATGAAATTGTTAATGTTGTTAACTTATGTACAATATTGTTGATTACTAAAAAAGTATCAAATTTACTTTCTATAAAAATAACTCTCAGAGACATTAAAGGCATAAAAAATTTCAAAATTAGGTATAAAATTTCAAATACAATTGATTTGTTTGAATATTTAGATGCTGATTGAGAAGGAAATGTTCATGATTGAAGATCTACATATGGTGGAGTATTCATTATGAGAAATAATTTTGGTAGATGGAACTCAATGAAACAGAATTCAAAAACTCTCAGTATGGCTATTGATGAGTAATTTTCTACCACTCAACAAGCTACTCATCTTATGTGGATGAAAACTCAATTAGAAGACCTACATGATGAAGTGGTGTTACCCTTTCTCTTGGTTTCTGACAATCAAAGTACAATCAATCTCCCTAGGAATATTGTTCAACATTATCATTCAAAACGTATTGTTATCAAATATCATTTAATCAAAGCACATGTGGTGAATAATGAATTGATGTCGAACTATTTTCCAACATCAAAACATGTGGATGAAATATTCAAAAAACCCTTACCGATGGAATACTTTTCTATATTAAGGTTGAACATCGGTTTCCAACCACATTGTCATTATGGTTGAGGTATGTATTTTTATTTCTTCCCCCATATTACCTTTAGATAGTGTTTTCAAGGGGACAGAGTTGTTTCATAAATCTCCATTAAATAATTTATAATATCAGAGTTGTGGGTATGATTGTAATTATAATTTTTGTTGTGTGTGAACTATTATAACTGTTTTTTGGAGTGGTTATAGGAAATAAATTTTACTATATTCCATGAAAGGTGAAGTGCTATAGGAAAAAAGCATAGGATGATGAAGATGGTTTTTTAGACAACATGGATTTTTTATCAATGATTCTTTTTTCCTACAAGGATTTAGCTCAAGTGGGCTTAGAATTAATGATAAGAACACCATTTACCAAGGATACATCATTATTTCATTTATGATTCTTGGTTGACATCAACATCTAAAGGGGAATATTTTTAAGACCACATTGATGAGGCAAGTGTTTGTATTCAGGTATTGTCTTTTTTGTCAAAAAAATAAAAGAAGAATGAAAGAAAGAAAAAATCACATCGCTTTGTATTTGGTGAAATTCTATCTAACCATTGGATACAAAATAAATGGACTCACAATTAATGAAAAGGACAATCATATTGAGAAAGTATCTTGGTGGAAATTAATGGTCATCAAATTCACTCTGAATCCAGTATTGAGGTTTGATGGAGAATCGAAGTCTACTAACTATGATGAAATAATTGTGATAGGGAATTTCTGATCATTTATATCTAATATATCATATTGATATATTGAAAAACTTTATGTAGGATTAATGAAATAATGGAGAGGTGTAAAGAGATACTCTCGATTGTATTCAAATTGATCAAATCTAGGGGAAAAGAGAAAAGGGTGCTGAAAATAATATTAAAAACAACAATAATCCTGACATTTGGATATTTTCTGAGAAGGAATGAATATTGATGATGAAAAAAGGAGGTTATAATAGATTCCATTGAAATTAAAATGATGTTAATTCTGATATTTTGTTTATTGAAATTTATTATTGGAGTGATGATACAAGATGATGTTTTGTGAAAGAAGAAGTCAAATTTGTAAAAACTGGTCTATTGTAATAAGTACCTCCCCATATTCCCCAAAGGATGATCTATTTGAAGATTCATCAATTGGTATCATATTCAGAGGATAAAGATACTACTCATCAGAATGAGTATAACATCGTAATGAGAGGATGAATATTCTGAGCCTATGAATGAAAAGAAATTGAAATGAGTTTGATCAACAAGGTAGTCAACCATTTCAAAATGGTCGAATTACATTGTATTCTTTTCAAGTTGGATTGAAGTGGATCAAGATATGAAGTGAAGAAGATGAATTTGACTTAGAGGAGAGATTAAGATGATTATAGAATATGATTTCTAGGGGGATCTTTATTTTCAATGAATGATTATTTAATTTGTATAATGATTTATATTTAATAAATCATGTTTGTACTTGAGATTGAGATTGTGGGAATATTTATCAATGTTAACATCAAATTAAACAAATCAGATTGTTATAATGAGAATAGAAAAATTGGAATTTTACTCGAAATTGATAAGAATGTCCAAAGAAGAGAAGAAGTAATGGTGATGATTCAAGAATATTTCAGAAGTGTTAATGAATTCAAGATTTAATTTAAATTCATGGGAAATAATGATTTAAGGTAATTTGGAAGAGCATAAAGGATTTTGAGATTCCTATCAAAACCATCAATGGGACAGCTATAATATTAGAGAATTACCATGTACGTTTTAGAAGACTAACTCGGATGTACTATTCTTATAAGATAGATAAGATCTTACATTCTAGGGAGAGAAAGTGGTTTATATATTGAGCCTTTGTTGAATATGTTTCATTAGAGAAGTGAAAGAAGTAGATACATGATCGTAATACTATTATGTTAATCATCATTTTCTGTATTCATCGTATTCAGTTCGCTACCTTATTATGCTTGTCATTGTATTCGGCTAGTCATCAGATCTTGCTGGATAGTTGGATCTAGGATTTATATATTTGAACATTATGACTGGGGATGAAAGTATTCTGAATTATTTCAATAGTATTCTAATGGAGTTATTTATATTGGATTGGGTAATGAAATTTGAACAATCAGATTTGAATAATTGGAGGTGATCAGACTGAGCAACCAAATTTAATTATATATCAATGTCCATGAGGTTGTTATCATTTTATGGGTATGAAATTAAAGAATTTTATTTCAATAGAATCAATTTGTTGAAATTGAAAAGAATAACAAGAAAAATGAGATGTTACACAATTATTATATTACCCTATTTGTCCTATGAGGGTACACACTCACTATTTTATTGTTTTCATTGTTCTCCATGAGTGAAATGGCATATAATTCTCATTGTAATCCAAGTATTATATTCTAGTGGATTGTGTGGTATTGGATTTTCTCTAAACCGGACCAAGGACATAACTATTCGTATTTAATAGTGAACCTTGTAAATAGTTGTATTGCTGTTGATGGGTGTTTGAATTGTATTATATAGGTAATATAATCTTTAACCGGATGAGAAAGATGATTCAATTTCAAGGAAACATAAACAAAAAAATATCACTGATTTTTCCCCTCCCCATATCAGGGATAAAATTAAATTGAATCAAGACATTAAAATTTATGGAATAGGTTATAATTGTCAAATTTAAAATAATATTATTTAATACATCTCAAAATTATCTGTTTCATTGTAGGACCACTATCGAAGAATAACATTTTTGTCCATAACAAAAGATATAAAAAAATATAAATTGTTTTTAAAAAAACATTATTCCATAAAATCAAGGGATGTTACATTATACCCTCTTTAAAATTGATTTCTCACTCCAAATTCATCTTGGTCATAAAATGATTTAAATTTGAATATTTCTTCATAGGAACCCACATTATACAAATGAGTATTAATACATCCCTTAAATAGGTAATGTTAATAAAATAAAGGTTACTTAAATTATCACATATCATTTTTTCATATAGGAAGAACAAAGGTGGGAATTTTTAATATAGTTATAAAAGAAAAATCCAACTCTAATGGAATTATTTTTTGTGATGGATAGCCTGATCATGATAATGTCAACCACCAAAAAACAATAAATATATGATATGTTAGGAGACCATTGATTCATGGGAAATCAATGTAAAAAAATAATATTTTTTTCATTAGATAACTTCACTAATGTTGATGTATTTTAATGGGTAGATATAATTAATTGATTTCATTTCATTTAATAAGAATAATCTCATCCTGTTCTTATCCCCTGATCAATTTCAACTTCAACTCTGACTGCATGAAATGATAATAAATTTGATATACCTAAAACATTAATGGATCATACAATAAATAATGGAGTTATAATTCATTCCATTTAACTCTAGTTATCACCACAACAAAATTGTTTCCAAATTTTA
Source organism: Viscum album (assembly GCA_963277665.1). Classification (NCBI taxonomy): domain Eukaryota; kingdom Viridiplantae; phylum Streptophyta; class Magnoliopsida; order Santalales; family Viscaceae; genus Viscum; species Viscum album. The sequence goes on from OY728135.1 coordinate 113,982,508, forward strand.
TGAAATACAAATAAATATTCAAATGGTTATGTAATACGTCAATCTCTAAAACCCCATCAAAATTATGAGATAAAAAATTTCATAAATGGTTATCCATATGACCATTAAAAATGATTTAAATTCAAGAATCCATAAAAAAGTTCACTAAATTTCAAAAATCAAAATATCATTTATCCCCAAAACGACATAATGTAATCGGTAATTGTAACATACCAAACATGTGAATACCTTCATACAATATTCTCTTTTTACATATTAATAATCAAATTTACTAAAAAAATTACTGAAAACATAGATGTCTCCTTATTCATTAAATAATTCTTATATGATTGGAGATATTACTTAAATAAAAAATGATGTAAACTCTTTCATTATTACTGTAGACCACTTTTTCAAGAAATCATTAATAAATTCAAATATAATCATGCTATGTAGTTTATTTTATACATATAAATCATGTATTCATATTTATCTCCACATCCAGAAAATCACAAGGTCTATCTTTTCCCCAATCATATTGTTTTTATAAAATATCCCAATAAGTCAATTTTCGAAGTCATCAGTAATATTCAATATATTTCTTCAAATAATTCATTAAAAATAATGATGAAGAATTCATTAATGTTTTAGGATTCCATTATTTCATAAAAATAATTCTTCAACCATATTATTAAATTCCAATACATAAAAATTCAATCCTTCTTCTTCCTTCATACACCAATAACCAAGATTCTTCATTTTATTGATTAACTATTCATTCCTCTCATGTTTCATTCGTAGTCTCTTCAACATCATCAATTTAACCATTAGTCTTACAATGTTTATAATTACCTTCATGAACATTCCCCCTAGGAAATACATTTTTATAATTCTCATAAATTAAACATTTAAAACATTCAATATTTTATGATACCTTAGGGACACGATTATTACATCAATTTCATTAAGATATTTTTTCAATTTTACTTTTCCAGCTGTTTTATTGTGTCCTTATCTTCCATGAACAAAACTTATATTCAACCCTTTTAGATATTCTCTTATGTGCTTATTCAAACAATCATGAATAATTGGATACTAAATATTTTTTCCAACATGATACCCACCACAACAACAATAAGTGAACTATATCATTATCTTATTTAGTGAGTCCAAGAGTATGTAATGGTGCATGTTTTGAATATTATTTAATTATAGATGATTAGGGATAATCAAAATATCATCGACTCTAGACATCATACAATTTGGATTTTCATCAATAAATTCTCCATCATAGTCAATGTTAACCCAGTTCCACTTAGTTCAAACCATGGAAAAAAACAAAACTGCATAGTGTGATAAGTAGTGTTAATATTGGAACACATATATTCCAAATAAATCAATTAATAGATATCTAAATCAAGAAAAAATATTTAAAATCTATAAAACCATATGTTTAGCCTAGGTCATCAATGGTAATCATCTATTCAAATACATAATAATGGTTTATAATGAAAACCAGGATTAACCAAAGTGTATCCCTTAGTAGTTTAAAAATATGTCCATAGTAATTATCAGTGTCATGTTATAGGTAATTCTTGGGTCAATCATTTCATGCCTTTGACTACTTTATTACCCCTTGGTACACCTATTTGAGAACCATATTCATTTTATGTAACCATACAAGGAATTGTTTTAAGAAAACTTCATCATCTTATCCATACCAAAAAAATACTATATTGTCTAATACTTAAGCATATCCACATGGTATTTCCTAATGTTTGGAAATCCTATTCTCAAAATATTTACTAAAACATTTTCTTTCATACAAATTATATCAACTAAGGATGATCACACATTATTATTAAATTTCTTAAATGAGTCTTCCATTCATTACAAAATAATACACATGAGGACCATATATGTTTAGTGTCATTTGAGACAAGGGAAAAATCATATAATTTTATAAATGATATTAATCATATCTTATGAATATCTCACCACTTAATTATATTCATATATATACCATACATAGAACATTAATTATTATCTTGATGAAAGGAAACATATTGAATGGTGTGCTCAAATGCTCATTATGGGTAAACAATATAGATATCAATTTTTGATCATACGAAATCCAAAGATAAGTATAATGGTATTAGGTCCTGAAGAAATTTCCAACATTATCATACCCAATATGTCATAGATCATAAAAAAGAACCATGGAATAAGTAATTTCAGTTCAAAAGACACGAATCGATAATAAATTAATGAACATGAGCCACAAGATTATAACATTATCATAGAAATGAAAAGAGACATAATATTATAATTTTGTAAACATGATTTAATAGAAATGGGATCACTCATTAAAATGTAAACTTTAAATAAGGCCCTTTAATATACATATAGATATGAAACCATTTTCGAACATAAAAAAATCACCTCATGAGTTATCCTTATTTACCCACAACATTGAAGGGATATATATGTCCTAACCATCATTAAATCTATATATATATATATGGAACATGATCATATAAAATTCATCATATAAGATATCATAAAAATAAATGGGATTAGAAAACATTTCAATATATAATAACCACTAGAAAAGAAACAAGTTTCATAAAATTTTCATCACATCATCATAATATATCACATGAAAAATGAAGTGGGTTTTATAAGAATTTAATCATGGTATGACCCAAAGAATATATGTGGGATTCATAAAAATTTTTTAATTATAATCATTAACCTTTTAGATAATGAATAATGGGTTTTTATACAAACAAAAAATAGTTGATAAAATAATTTAATGAATTGTGTAGCATCAAAAATGAACTTGTATCATGGATCCAAAGAAAAATGATATAAAAGAATATCTCTTCTATCTCAATATGGAGAGTGCCCCTGGACAAAATGGATTTATTAAAGAAACTTATGATTTATTGATATATTTTACAAGATGATATAACTCTTACAATCATGAATTTTTTTATTCATTATTCCATGCCGAATGTGATAAATTCAATCATCATTTCCTTGATACCTTTGAACGAGAATTCTCTTGATATCAACGATTTCGTGCCAGTTTCACTTTGAAAAAAATTTTCAAAACACATTAGAAATACCATCATGAATAGAATGAGGGTAATTATTAAGAATTGTATCACTCCAAATTAATTTGTCTTTGTGCATTAGAGAAAAATTCTACATTTTCTATTCACATACTCAAATAATCTAAATTTAATGAAGATTAGAACACAATAATAAACTTTTCTCTCAAAATAGACATCTCCAATGCATTTAATATACTAAAATGGATCTTTCAATTTGATTTTATTAAGATATATGGTATCTCAAATGCATTTATTAATCTTAATAACATCATTTTAATCTCTAAAAGGTTATCCATACTTATTAAAGGTTTTGTGAAAAGAAGTTTCAATTCATGAGTGGTGTTAGGCAAGGTGATCCACATTCAAGACATCTATTTTAAATTTTTGAAGCTTATTTTAGTAGAAATAACATTGACCCCACTAAAATTACCTTTTATAAAAAAATGTAGAAAGAATTATTATAGACAATCGCATATTTTGTATGATGAAGACATTATTTTGAAAGGGAATGCTTCATGAATTACCATATCCTCTATTAAATATATCATTGTAGATTATGAAGAGATGGTGGGATAGAACATAGTATGGGATAAATACTCCATTATTTTGGGGATGGTATATAGGTTGTAAAAACATTATAATAACTAGAAGTTTCAGAGTAAAGATGGGATTTCATTCATTCTATTACATTGGTGTCCCCATATTTTTATGAAACACGATGAGATAGTATCTAGATAGTATATGCTCAGGAATTGTCATTAAAATGTCAAAGTGGAAAGGAAAGGCCATGTAATTCGATAGAAGGCCATTCATTGTAAACATTGTGATCAAATAAAACATGGTCTACTCATTATCCCATTAGATGTGTCCTAGAGGTCTTATTAGAGAACAGTAAGGAATGACCGAGAGTTTCATATAGACTAGGTCAGCATATGAAAAAAAGTAGATCACTTATTCATAGAAGGAGTGGATTAAACCCATTGAAATTATTTTCATTAGAATTAATGTCCATTGGATTTTAAATAATGGTCTCATAGGGAAATTCACATGGAATTTGACTTCAAAGGATGCTTCCTGTGATTTTTTATCAAATATATTTAATGGGAGATTGCTGAATGGATACAAATATTATCTTCCATCCGTTTTTTGGGAATCCCTCAAAAACTCCTTAAATAGAATCATAGATGATACATAGTGGCTAGAAATTAGGTGCTATAGTTTCAAATCCTAGAAGACTATATTTCTAGATAGTCCAATTCATAATGTAGTGAGTGTATCCCCTAAATTAATACACATGTCCATTGTAGATTTAATTTCAAAACATTACAACATTGATAATATGGTCTCTACCCAAATTGTTTTAGATATTTAGAATTAATCATTTATGGATTTTTAAACCCTTATATGGATGTAAAACAGAAATTATCTTTTCAATAACAAGGAGTATTACAATATAGATTATAAGGGCTCTAATATACCAACAGCATGGATGATGAAATTTAAGGAACCAATCAGCCCACCATCGAGAATGTTTCTTCTTTATCGGATATAGTGAAATTGGGTTACCGTACAGGATCAATGTAAAAGGTATGGGAGACATCTTCATTCTTCATATAACCTATTTTTTCAGGTGTAGGAGGATGTACAACACCAATTTTAACCATGAAGTTTTTCTCAGAACCTATGGGCCTATGCAGGATTACGGTTTGGGATAAAAATTGAAACTTATTTTTAAGTGTATAGTCTTATAGAGAGGATCAGCCATACGAGCTATAGTAAAAAGGTCAAGAACCTTCAATTGAAAAATGTGACATCTATTTTCCTAATTGTTTGGACTGCATTAAATGCCATGATCTTTAAGGAGTAGCAACACTCTGCCCATATAAGAATTCATGAGATACAAAAAGAGGTTTACACTACATCAATGGTGAAAGTAGGAGGTATTTATAACAAAATAAATGATCTGATTAATCTCAAGCTCTTGGGTGTGACATGCAGGACATGGAAACCCAGGGTGCTTAGGTACACATGCTAGATCCACACAATCAACTCGTGGATCACGATCAACATTGATGGTGTAGTTTTTGACATTCCAGATCCCTCAGGTTATAGAGGTGTATTTCTATAACATCATGGTTTCTAAATGGGTAAATTTATCGTAAAAATGGAATTGTGGTATTATATGAGGCATAATTATGGGTTATTGTGTATATAATCTGGGATGATGTACAATATAAGTGGCACTCCATATGTTTTGAATCTGACTCCAAAATTTCTGTTAAAGAATTTAGAACAAGAAAAAGGAATTTCCCTTCAGAAATCCCGCCTCATTGTATTTATTTTCATACCAATTTCAATGAGCTTAATTTCATTATCTCAGCACAATAAAGAGAGGCTAACCAAGTGGTGGATGTTCTATTAATGAAATAGGTCATAGATATGAACATGATATGGTCCATTAGGAATATTGATTATTGTGTTCCTATAGTGGATATAGATATGTGTACTGTGATACATAATGATATTTTTAATAATCCCTTGTAATGATGGACGTTTTGTATTCATTTTTATTGTGTCTTCCCATGACTGACTTTGATCAGATCCTTGACTCTTGGGTAAGATAAAATCTTAAATGGAATTGTTTGGGAAACAAAATAAAGATTATATTTAAACCATTTTTTAAAATTTCAAATAATTATAAAAATTACATAAAAAATAATAATATAATATTTTAAAACATTTTCAAAAAACATTGTTATGTTAGAAATATTTTTTCGACTAATGAAATAAATGATTTTGAATTTTCAAAGAAGTATTTTAACAATATTTATATTTACCAATGTGTTGAAAAATGGAACTATTACTTGAAATATTTCTTGAATAACCATTGAATAAGATAAATTAGGAGAATTTTTCAGAGGTAGAACATAATATTTCATTATCGCAAGCATAATCATAAAATTCCAGATAAACAATGAGATTACTTCATAAAACCCATACCACTTCAGTATCATTTGAATCACAAACACACAAAAGGGAGATACCAAAATTGATATGTAAATCCAAATAGTTTTCATTAGAATCATCATAAAATAAATATATGGGTTTTGTACAGAATACTTATGAGAAAAAGTGGTTTATATGGAATATATCTCATAGTTATAAAATGTGAGATGAAAATACCATACCTTAATTCTCAACATCCATCATATATGTATGATCCACCTATATAATAAATATAGTTTTTTTTGAACAACTATTAAAGAACCTTACATAGATATATTATACCATATATGATTAACATATGACCTTTTATTAAATTTTGTTAACCATTACTTGTTAAAATCACGTTTTCAATAACAACTACTTTGTTTTTTATATGGTTTGGTCCTTTTACATTGATCATTATTTAGTCATTTCTATAATTTTAACCATTATATAAATAATCTATTTATTCATTATATATTTAGTTAGAGTAATCCAATAAAGATAGATATAGAAAATGAACTACACCAATGATTTAAAATTTAGGTCATATGTTTACAAGAAAATTGAATCCAATTTTTGATTGATGAAAACTAATAAAGGGAAATTATATATCAAAAATAAAAATTTAATAATGCATCATTTATGAGTAATATATATTATATTTATTCGTTTAACTTATCTATATTTCCATCCATGTAAAACAAATATGAAAAACATGTCATATTAGTTCGTGAGTTGGTAGTCCTTCATAGACATGATCGACATTATAGTTTCCAACCACTAGTAGATTTACAAGAGCATGATAGAGTATAAATTATTTTTTCAGATCTTGTAATTATTTCACCTAATATTATATTTCATAATAAAATAAAGGAATGATTTTTTTATATATGTTTTCAACCTTATTTTCATTCCCATTTTTTACTAAAGCTCTATTCTTATGATGATGAGATAGAAGGTCACTACATCTTGAGATTGATTTGGATATTAAGAAACTATTAATAAGAGTTCCTCTTTCTGTCAGTGGTAGTTATTTGATTTCATTTAAGGGAAACTGAAATCATAATGAGACACGTGTTGGATCTAGATAGTAGTTGACTTCCAAACCTCATCCAATGCCAGTAGGAGGCCCATTATCTTGCTTATAGTGTGCCATGCATGGTAATTAAAATAGTGACTCCATGAAGAAACTAATGATTGATATCTCCTTTAATTTTCCATGGAACCTACATATGTTCTCTAATATATTTTCTACTCCATTCAGTGAAAGAGGGTCATCAGTTCCTAAAAGTACGAATGTGAAATCAAATGCTTCGTGAAAAAAGGGACTCTATCCACAATATTCTGGATTTAAGTTTCTCCATGTAATGTAAGAGTCTCCAGAATAATGGGATATATGTACATCAGCTGTGAGAGGTATCATCAATATATATTCTTACTTAGTAATATCTTTATTTTATATTGGGGTATATAATTTTTTTATATCAACTCATATTGTATAAATGGAAAATATCCCAATGATGATTTTATGTTATATGATATATATTACTATACCACTATGAATGAATATATATCTGGTTCATTCACTAGTGCAGAAAACGTTTTTTACGTCACCATTTTTTACGTCGGTTATATAAAACCGACGTCATAATATGTAAAACGAGGTTTTTTACGTCGGTTATTTATTAACCGACGTAAATATTTGTATTCGGTACACCTTTAACGTCGGTTATAATAATAACCGACGTTATTAATCGCGCGGCTTCGTTTTTTACGTCGGTTATAACAATAACCGACTTAAAAAATGCGGTTTCCGAAGGCCTTTTTACGTCGGTAATTGAATAACCGACGTAACAAACGCGGTTTTTGAAGGCTTTTTTACGTCGGTTATAAAATAACCGACGTAAAAAAAGAATCCGCAGATGTTTTTGACGTCGGTTATTCCATAACCGACGTAAAAAAACGCGGATTTTGAGCCCTTTATAACGTCGGTTATAAACTAACCGACGTAACAAATGAATCGGAGGAAGGTTTTTACGCCGATTATTGAAATAACTGACGTTATACATGTTTTTAAAACAATTATCACGTCGGTTATTGAATAACCGACGTGATAACTCATTTAAAAATTTACCCAGACCCGTGGATTGTCATTCGCGAGTTTACCTTCGACAGTCGCGACTCGTCTCTCTCGCGCGTTAAACCCGAATCGGCTCGTCCATTTCGTTGGTTTAGATTCGTTTTGCGATCATCGTTTCTCATATTTAATATCCTCGGATCAATCATCTAAACTCGCAGCACTCAGGTAATCCTCCCACACGTTCGTTTTTTTTTCGCGGATAGTATATATATATGTGTTGTGATTTTTTTGTTGAAACTAGCTAAGATTCTTCGATTGCGAACCCTTTTAACTCGTTTTGGCACCATAATCTTATTTATCATCCCTAAATCTATTTGTTCGACTTGCAATATTGATTAATTTTATGATTTCACTAATTTTTCATCGTTTTCTATAAATCCCCGAGAGGGTTGGGGCGTGTCCATTTGGATGGGTTGCCCTTTTACAGTTGTTACTACTTTATTCACACACAACCATGGCATAGGTGCATGGATTTGGGGGTCGGGGGGTGTCCAGGGGGGTTTACAATGGGGTGGGTGGGTGTGGGGGGGCTGTCCAAGGGTGTGGGTGGGTGTTGGGGGGGTGTCCAGGGGGGTGTCCAAGGGGGTGGGGGGTGGGGGGTGGTGTTTAGGAGGGGTGGGGGCTGTCCAGAGGGTTGGGGGGTGGTCCAGGGGGGTGTCCAAGCAGGTCGGGGTTGTGTCCAGGAGGGGTGGGGGTGCTTTCTAGAGGGGTCGGGGGCTGTCCAGAGGGGTTGGGGGTGTCCAGGGTGGTGTCCAAGGGGATGGGTGGGTGTGGGGGCTGTCCAAGGGGGTGGCGGCCTGTCCCAGAGGGGTCGGTGGGGTGTCCAGGGGGGTGTCCAAGGGGGTGGATGGGTGTGGGGGGCTGTCCAAGTGGGTGGCGGCCTCTCCAGAGGGTATTTGGGGTTGTCCGGGTGGGTGGGGGGGCTGTCCAGAGGGTTGGGGGATGTCCAGGGGGTGTCCAAGGGGGGTAGGGGGTGGGGGTGGTGTCCAGGAGGGGCGGGGGGCTGTCCAGGGGGGTTTACAAGGGGGTGGGTGGGTGTGGGGGGCTGTCCAAGGGTGTGGGTGGGTGTTGGGGGGTGTCCAGGGGGGTGTCCAAGGGGGTAGGGGGTGGGTGGTGGTGTTTAGGAGGGGTGGGGGGCTGTCCAGAGGGTTGGGGGTGTCCAGGGGGGTGTCCAAGCAGGTCAGGGGTGGGGGGTTGTGTCCAGGAGGGGTGGGGGTGCTTTCTAGAGGGGTCGGGGGCTGTCCAGAGGGGTTGGGGGGTGTCCAGGGTGGTGTCCAAGGGGATGGGTGGGTGTGAGGGGTTGTCCAAGGGGGTGGCGGCCTGTCCAGAGGGGTCGGTGGGGTGTCCAGGGGGGTGTCCAAGGGGGTGGATGGGTGTGGGGGGCTGTCCAAGTGGGTGGCGGCCTCTCCAGAGGGTATTTGGGGTTGTCCGGGTGGGTGGGGGGCTGTCCAGAGGGTTGGGGGATGTCCAGGGGGTGTCCAAGGGGGTAGGGGTGGGGGGGTGGTGTCCAGGAGGGGCGGGGGGGCTGTCTAGGGGGGTTACAAGGGGGTGGGTGGGTGTGGGGGCTGTCCAAGGGTGTGGGTGGGTGTTGGGGGGGGTGTCCAGGGGGTGTCCAAGGGGGTAGGGGGTGGGTGGTGGTGGTGTTTAGGAGGGGTGGGGGGCTGTCCAGAGGGTTGGGGGGTGTCCAGGGGGGTGTCCAAGCAGGTCGGGGGGTGGGGGGTTGTGTCCAGGAGGGGTGGGGGTGCTTTCTAGAGGGGTCGGGGGCTGCCCAGAGGGGTCGGGGGGTGTCCAGGGTGGTGTCCAAGGGGATGGGTGGGTGTGGGGGGCTGTCCAAGGGGGGTGGCGGCCTGTCCAGAGGGGTCGGTGGGGTGTCCAGGGGGGGTGTCCAAGGGGGTGGATGGGTGTGGGGGGCTGTCCAAGGGGGTGGAATGGGTGTGGGGGGCTGTCCAAGTGGGTGGCGGCCTCTCCAGAGGGTATTTGGGGTTGTCCGGGTGGGTGGGGGGGCTGCCCAGAGGGTTGGGGGATGTCCAGGGGGGTGTCCAAGGGGGTAGGGGGTGGGGGTGGTGTCCAGGAGGGGTGGGGGGCTGTCTAGAGGGGTCGGGGGGTGTCCAGGGGGGTTTACACATCGATTTGTTTTATATTTCAAAATTGTTTACATTCAAATTATGATTTTTTTCATATAAAAATATATTTGTCTTATCTAAAAAATATATATATTTTTTCTATTTGTAATAGGTAATAATGAGTCGAAGTTGGATTACGGCACATCGAATGAGCAATGAATATGAGGAAGGTGTTGATGCCTTTTTGGAATTTGCTAAACGAAATGTTCCAAGTAGTGACATTTTTTTCTGTCCATGCCTGAAATGTATGAATATGAAGAAGATGAAAAGTAGAGAGATAAAAGATCATCTGATTTGTCATGGTTTCAATCCGAGTTACAACCCTTGGATTTGGCATGGCGAAACTGGACAGAATGTCACTGATGATAATGAATCGCAAGATGGTAACTCCGATGGAATTGAAGAAATGATTCGCGATATTGTAGCAGAACAAATTGAGATAGAACCGACAGTTGCACGTCTATATGGTGATGCCGAAAAACCATTATATCCTGGTTGTACAGATTTTACGGTTTTGTCGGCGGTGTTAAGATTGATTAACCTGAAGGCGAAACATGGATGGAGTGACAGAAGTTTTACAGAGCTGCTATAATTGATGAAAGACATTCTTCCAAAAGATAACGATCTTCCAGATTCACATTATAAGGCCAAAAAAATATTATGCCCGATGGGATTGGGATACAGGAAAATACATGCCTGTCCGAATGACTGCATTATATATAGGAAGGAATATGAATTTCTGAAAGAGTGTCCTAAATGTGGTACATCACGGTATAAGGTGAAAGAAAAATCACAAGCTGATGTAGAGATTACAAAGCTCCCTTCAAAGGTATTTTGGTATCTTCCTATAATTCCTCGTTTCAAACGTTTATTTGCTAATTCACATGATGCAAAAAGGTTATGATGGCATGCTGATGAGCGGGTATGTGATGGAAAAATATGCCATCCAGCTGATTGTCCACAATGGAAGAAAATTGATGCCCAGTACCCTACATTTGGAAATGAAATTAGAAATCTGAGACTAGGCTTGTGCACAGATGGAATGAATCCATACCGAACCCTCAGTAGCACACATAGTTCATGGCCTGTTTTATTGGTAATTTACAACCTCTCTCCTGAAGTTTGTATGAAGCGCAAATATGTCATGTTGAGTATCATGATCTCTGGTCCAAAGCAACCCGGCAATGATATTGATGTATACTTGTCACCGCTGATTGATGATTTGAAACTGTTATGGGCTGATGGTATTAGGGTGTATGATTCTTATAAAATGGAATATTTTCAACTGCATGCAATGCTTCTATTCACTATAAATGACTTCCCAGCATATGGAAATTTGTCTGGATACAGTGTTAAAGGGCATAAAGCATGTCCAATTTGCGAACAACAGACGTCATATTGTCAATTCCATCATGGGAGGAAAACAGTGTACATGGGTCATCGAAAGTTTTTGCCTACGGATCACCCTTATAGAAGACTAAAAAAGGCATTCAATGGCTCACAAGAATTTGATACTGCTCCTCAACCTTTATCCCTAGAATTGTATTTTGAGAGGGTGAAAAACCTTGATGTGACATTGGGAAAGACACAGAAATCTGGTAATGATAGACATATTTGGAAGAAAAGGTCAATATTTTTTGAGCTACCATATTGGAGGTATCATGAAGTCAAACATAATATTGATGTCATGCACATGGAGAAGAATATCTGTGATTCTTTGATCGGAACATTGCTAGATATTAAAGGAAAGACAAAAGATGGGTTGAATGCAAGGTTAGACCTACTGTCAATGAGCTCCCACTCCTAAAGGAAGACGAACATTTCTTCCCCCGGCTTGTCATACATTATCGAAGAGGGAGAAAAGTAGCTTCTGTCAGTGTCTTCATGATATCAAAGTGCCTCAAGGTTATTCTTCAAATGTAAAAAATTTTGTCTCATTGAAAGACTTGAAGTTGATAGGTATGAAATCACATGATTGTCATGTCATGATGCAACAAATTCTACCAGTTGCACTGCGTTGAATATTGCCCATCCGTGTCAGAAAGACTATAATGAGGTTGTGTTATTTTTTCAATTCAATTTGCAACAAGGCGATTGATGTGAATGCTTTGAACATTTGGAAAAGGATGCAATTTTTATACTTTGTCATTTGGAAATGTATTTTCCTCCAACTTTTTTTGATATGATGGTGCATTTAATGATTCATCTGGTTCGAGAAATAAGACTTTGTGGACCTGTATATCTTCGTTGGATGTATCCTTTCGAAAGGTATATGAAAATATTAAAGGGATATGTTAAAAATCCATATCGACCTGAAGCCTCCATTATTGAAAAGTATATTTCTGAGGAGGTAGCAGAGTTTTGTACGAGCTACTTGGCTACGGTGCAACACATAGGTTTGCCTCCATCTCGCCATGAACGGGTTAATAATGAGGGAAAGGGGATTCGTGGCTTGAAAGTCAAATCACTGTCAGCTGAACATATGAAGAAGTTAGAATCATACATCTTGAATAACATAGCTGATGTTCAACCGTATATCACATTGCATATTAATGAGTTGAAACAATGTCATCCAAAGAAGAAAGAAATGTGGATTTTGAATGAGCACAACAAAACTTTTTTTCCATGGTTTAAAAAGACCTTGCTTGGTAGATCAGATGTATCAGAGACATTAAAATGGATAGTGGGTGGTCCATCTTTAAATGTGATAACATGGTCCGCTTATGACATTAATGGCTATACATTTCATACGAAAGCTCAGGACAACAGAAGTGCAGTTCAGAATAGTGGTGTATTGGTGTTTGCAGAAGCAATGCATTTTTCGAGTGCTAAGGACAGAAACCCAATTTCGGCATCAACTGCATATTATGGAGTGATTGAAGACATATGGGAGGCTGATTACTTTAAAATTAAAGTTCCCGTTTTTAACTGTAAATGGTTTATCGGTAACAACAGTGTCAGACACGATGAATTTGGAATGACACTTGTTAATCTGAATAGATTGGAATACACAGTTGATTCTTTTATAATGGCAACACATGCCAAACAAATTTTCTATGTAGTAGATCAGTCAGATATGCAGTGGGCTGTTGTTTTACAAGGGAAAAACCAATATGTTGGTGAGGATGAATTTGATGAAGATGCTGATTTATGTGAGATCCCTACTTCCATGGAAAGATTAACAGAACATAATGATGAGTATGTTGAAGACATGGTTTGTGCCATAAGGAACGATCACGACGAAGGAATTTGGGAAAACAATCCAACTGTACATTCCTAAAATTACAGGTAACACAAGTTTATTTCTTGTTTACATTTAGTTTTTTCATATAATGTTAGATACTGTAAATGTTTTACTTATTAAAACATGTATCAAACCAAAACGATAAAACAATAAAAACCGTAAAGAGGAGAAGTCCTGGGCGCACCGGATGGCCGGTGGTGGATCACCTCTTGGCCGGTGGTCCAGAACAAAGCTCTGTCTGGTCCACCGGCCGGCCGGTGGTGATCCAGCGGCCGGCCGGTGGACCAGACAGAGAGGCTTCCTCTCTGTCTGGACCACCGGCCGGCCGCTGGATCACCACCGGCCGGCCGGTGGACCAGACAGAGCGTCCCTCTCTGTCTGGATCACCAGCGGTCGGCCGGTGTTGAGCCAGCGGCCGGCCGGTGGTCCAGACAGAGAGGAAGGCTCTCTGTCTGGTCCACCGGCCGGCCGCTGGATCACCACCGGCCGGCCGGTGGACCAGACAGAGAGCCTTCCTCTCTGTCTGGAGCACCAGCGGTCGGCCGGTGGTGAGCCAGCGGCCGGCCGGTGGCACCAGGCAGTGGGCAAGTCCACTGCCTGGGTCCTCCGGCTGGCCGGTGTGCTCACACCGGCTGACCGGTGGACTCAGTGAGTCCATGTTTCAGCTTTCTTGGGCCAACACTTTGGCAACCTTTTGCCTGTGTTTACCGTGTTTATCATTGTTTAACATGCATACCATATTACCAATGTTTACTATTATGTAATTTAGTACACTTTTCTATTTGTGAACTAATGTTTGTTTTTTTGATTTGAAGGAAAATGACAGATCAATCAGTTGATCAGCCACATGATTCTGGAGATGAGCATATTGGTCATACATCTGGGGAGGAACATTCACATGCTCCTATTACGAAAAAGAGTTCAAAGGTTGGTAAGCGTGGGTGCACACGTTTACCAAAATTATCACTTTCCCGTACGAAGGAGGAGAGGATAGTCGTGGAGTTTGATGATGATGATCTTCCTAGAGGTCCAAATGCTAAAGATTTTAAGGGTTTTGTAGCAACTCAGGCTAAGAGCAAAGTAAGCATTCTCTATGATGATTGGAGAAGTGTGGATAAGGCGATAATTTCTCAGCTGTGGGAGACCATTTTGGTAAGATCTTTTGCTATTGTTTGACTGTTCTTTAAATGTTTCTAGTATATATAATATTTTTAACCTATTTTTTATCAGATGACATTTGATATTCCTGACACTGGAGGAGTCAGGAAGAAATGCTTATCGTTGGCTGCTAGGAGATGGAGGGATTTCAAATCAACCCTCTCATCTGATTTCATTTATGGTCATAGGAGTCGTGAGAATCCATGTCGTATATATCCTTTTATAGATGAAGACACATGGAGACAATTTTTTGAAAGTAGAAGAAAAGAATCATTTTTGGTTAGGGCAATGTAAACTTTTATAATCTTTCTTATATAAATGATCTTATTATTGTTTTTTTGATGATTACTTATTCTTAATTTACAGCAAACAAGGAAAGCTCATCAAGAGATCCAATCTAAAAATGTATACCCTCATAGTTTATCTCGGGGAGGGTATGCATTATTGGAAGAACAAATGATGGCAGAAAAATTTCAACAACTAAGAGCTGAGTCTTCAAGCTCTGGAGAGGTGGCCCCTCCATCCCCTCCATCTAGACATGAGAAATGGAAAAGAGCTCGGAAGGGCAAAAAAGGACAATATCTTTCGGAAGAATCGAGACTCGTAGTTGAGAGGATTGTAAGATATCTATTTTATTTATTTAAGTTTACTATTTTCGTCATATATTTCCAATCATTATAGAAATGTTCAATTAATTATTACAGGACTCTCTTGAGGAGCAGAGTTCACAGGGGACATTTACACCATCTGGGAGGGAAGATATTTTATCTGTGGCATTGGGAAAGCCCGAACATCCTGGCCGTGTAAGAGGATATCCGGTAGGTGTATCGGTAAGAAAAGTGTTGCCACGTTCCTCAACTTCTAACGTTGAGGGAGTTTATAAAAAAAATAGAATCCTTGGAGGCTGAAGTCCATAATATTAATGCGACAATGGAGGACAAGATTAGAGCATCGGTGCAGTTAATGTTTGCAGACTTGCAAAGACAATTTCAGGGTGCAGCTCCCACTCCACCTCTCCCAGTAGCTCCCACTCCCCCACCTCAGCCTGCGGACCCCATTTTTGATCCTCCTCCTCCGCCGCAGCTACCTACTTATTGTGAGTTGTATGTTGATGATCCTCTACATCATATAGTTGCATATGGGATGGTATATTGTATAGGAGATACAGTTCATCATCAACAGTTAGAGGTAGAGAATCATAGGGTCACTGTACAGGATATTATAGATAGATCAGCTCGGATACCATTACCTACAGATGAGGTGACGACAGTTGGACATAGTATCGGCCATTTTTTACTTTGGCCATCCAGACTTCTTCGACTCATTACCATAGAGGTATGGATGTTATATCTTTTATTTTATATTTTTATTAATGTTTTATCATTTGAAAACTAATATATTTTTCAATTTATTTTTACAGGAATACTTCAAAGGTAAAGAAATACTGTATAGACAACAACAAAGACAGATAGCTATGACATCAGATGCAGATACTAGCAGTCTTGACAAATTGTCAAGATATTCAAATTTGTTGGCGGATCATTATGACTTTACAATGGAAGCTCATGTCTATGGACGTGAACTATGTGTGGGGATTATGAAAATTGATATCATGGAGTTTGTCACTGGAGATAAGTTGGGCATCAACGTGGTGCAAATTTTTATCATGTAAGTCTTAACACCTTTTCCTTGCGTTATATTTATTAAAAATGTATACTTATGTCTGCTTTGTATTAGGTATCTGTATAAAATTTGTGAGAGGAATGAGCTGACAGATGTATATGGATTCGTGGACCCACAATTGATTTCCCCTGAAGCATGTGCATTGGATGAGGAACAAAGAATGCTTTATATTGCTGATAGATTTGAAAAGAATGTAATCACACAGTGTTGGATGATGCCTTTTTGTGAGAGGTATGAAACACATCCCTCTCAAAGAGTTAATTATCTTTTAACATAAAAAACCACTAACGTTAAATTTCCTTTTATCAGGGATCATTGGATGTTAGGGGTTTTTTGCCCTAGGGAGAAAACACTTTATTGGATATGCTCTCTCCATGATGATGTGCGAGAAAGTTTTAAGAATATATTGGAAACGTAAGTTTCAATTTCACAATAGTTTTATATATTATAATGAATTTTAAATTTACCCCATTCGTATTATTTTCTAACAGGGCATGGGTCCACTTTCGAAAAAGCGCAAAGAAAAGGAATTTCAAGATCAAATATGTACATGCGAAGGTAAATATCCATTTATAATTTGTACATTTTGATTTATTACATAAAAATAATATATTGAATTTACACTCATTCAAACAGAAATGTCATGAGCAACAAGGCATCATCGAATGCGGATATTACATGTTAAGATTTATGTATGAAATAATAACAACTGGGACAGTTCTGAGTTTTGACCTGGTAAGATTTCCTCTTTCTCATAATATTTCAATTTGATTTATTCATTATACACGTTGACTACTATCCTTTTCCTTTGTAGCTTTTTGATGACCCTCAACCCTTTACTGCTGAAGATATCAAACACTTACAAGTGGAGTGGTCAAATTATTTTACAGGTTTGATTGACTTTTAGTTGTTTGTAATGAAAAATGTAATTTTGAATATTGTCAATGTAATTGTGTATTTCGTAGTCGTTTAGGTTGGATTTAGTTTTTTTTTGAATTTGACAGTGTAAGTTTTGAATGTTATATAAGTGAATGTTTAATTTTTCTCTACTTCTTGTTTTGGTCTACTGTTGATGGTTTTTCTGGTCTGGATTTTGGTATGAGGGGAGAGGTTCCAAGGGGGGGGGTGGGTGTTTGGGGGGTGTCCAAGGGATATGGGAGGGGTGTCCAAGGTGTGTTTGGGGCTGTCCTAGGGGTCGGGGGGGTGTAAATGAGGGTGGGGGGTGTCCAAGGGGTGGGGGGTGTCCAAGGGATATGGGAGGGGTGTCCAAGGTGTGTTTGGGGCTTTCCAAGGAGTCGGTTGGGTGTAAATGAGGGTGGGGGTGTCCAAGTGGTGGGGGGGGTGTCCAAGGGATATAGGAGGGGTGTTTGGGGCTGTCCAAGGGGATGGGGGGGGGTTTCCAAGGGGTAGGGGGGGTTTCCAAGGGGTCGGGGGGGTGTTCAGGGGGTGGGGGCTGTCCAAGGGGTGGGGGGGTGTCCAAGGGGTGGGGGGTGTCCAAGGGATATGGGAGGGGTGTCCAAGGGGTGTTCGGGGGGTGTAAATGAGGGTGGGGGGCTGTCGAAGGGGTGGGGGTGTCCAAGGTGTGGGGGGTGTCCAAGGGATATGGGAGTGGTGTCCAAGGTGTCTGGGAGTTCTGTCCAAGGGGCCGGTTGGGTGTAAAGGAGGGTGGGGGGGTTGTCCATGGGGTGGGGGGTGTCCAAGGGGTGGGGGGGTGTCCAAGGGATATGGGAGTGGTGTCCAAGGTGTCTGGGAGTTCTGTCCAAGGGGCCGGTTGGGTGTAAATGAGGGTGGGGGGCTGTCCAAGGGGTGGGGGGTGTCCAAGGGATATGGGAGGGGTGTCCAAGGGGTCTGGGAGGGCTGTCAAGGTGTGGGGGGGTGTCCAATGGGTGTTTGAGGCTGTACTAGGGGTCTTGGGGGTGTAAATGAGGGTGGGGGGCTGTCCAAGGGGTGGGGGTGTCCAAGGGGTGGAGGGTGTCCAAGGGATATGGGAGGGGTTTCCAATGGGTGTTTGAGGCTGTACAAGGGGTCGTGGGGGTGTAAATGAGGGTGGGGGGGCTGTCCAAGGGGTGGGGGGGTGTCCAAGGGTTGTGGTGGGGCTCCAATGTGGTGGGGGAGGGCTGGCCAGGTTGTTAGGTGGGTATAGATGAGGGTGGGGTTCAGTTGGGGCTTGGGGGAGGGCTGGCATTGTTATTTTTGTTTGGTTTCTGGTTGCTTTTTGGTGAGAGTAGTGCAATTATTAAAAAAAAAAAATTATTTCACGTCGGTTATTTTATAACCGACGTGGTAAATAAATCGCCAGGGGTTTATCACGTTGGGTTTTTCTAGAACCGACGTGATAAACCGTTCCCGGGGCTTTTATCACGTCAGTTCTTAATATAACCGACGTGCTAAAAGGCCTGGGAATCGATTTACCACGTCGGTTATTGGATAACCGACGTGCTAAAATGTTTCCCATGCCTTTTTATCATGTCGGTTTCTTAAATAACCGACGTGATAATAGGTCAGGGGAAGGGTTTATCACGTCGGTTATGTCATAACCGACGTGATAAACGATATCCCAGGCGTTTTATCACGTCGGTTTAGGGAATAACCGACGTGATAAAGCCCCCCCGCGCATATTTATCACGTCGGTTATTATATGAACCGACGTGATAACCACCGTGATGTTAGGGATATTACGTCAGGTTTTAAATAACCGACGTAAAAAACGTTATTTATAACGTCGTCCGTATTAACGTCGCCTGAAAACCGACGTAAATAATAAAAAATAACCGACGTAAAAAATGTTTTCTGCACTAGTGATTATATCCCTTCTTGTGCTCCTTCTATATAAGAGTTTCAACTTACCTATAATTTTCTAGTTATTGGCATGAAATATCTTATCATAATTCAAAGGATGGATTGGATTATTTTCAATAAGGACTTAATTTACTGATATCTTTTCTAGATCTCCTTTACAACACTAAATGGGGTGTTCCTTTGAACCAAGGAATAGTAGATACAAAACATCTTTTCTAATGTTGGTAGGGTAATATTAGTGTTTTCATTTAACATGATGTGTGAATCTATGGGTAATGATCTCCTGAGAATATTTTTTTAGTTTCCCATTTTGTTTACTTCTAATATAAATAGTTTCGCTATTGTGGGAGAGATAATGTTTCATATTGATTCAATACATTGTATTCATCTAGTTGGTAATACCCCTTAATACATGGAACTAGCTAAACTAAGAGAATTGAATACTTGATTGGATATTCTCTTGGAGAAAGGATTTATTCACCTAAGTGTGTCATCTTTGGTGGTTCATGTTCTCTATTAAAATAACACTATTGTAAAACATATACATTATGTTGATTATCAAAAAATAAACCATGTTAAATATAATATCAGTTACTTATTGTCACATATTGTTGATTTTTTTGAATAGATGAAATGAGCAATGTGGTTCTTCAAGAATGATCTCCAATCTGGGTATCACCATTAGAGAAAAAAAGAATATGACAATTAGAATACATATTTCCAGAGTAAGTATAGTAAATTCTTTGTACCATTTAAAACCATTTTAGGTAAACAATTCTCGTATAGTCATAATTGATTTTATGTATAGAATATTATTTTTATACACTAATATGTTTTTGGTTATATTTTTGAATTAAATCATGTCTTAATATTAGTTTAAGGAGGATAATGTGTTCCCTCTAATATAAGGTATGTAAATTTTTTTAGTCACCGACTCCATGACATGCTATTAATATGCTAATCCAGCATTAGATATGTTTTTTTTTGAAATGTGAGTTTTTAGGCACTAGTATTAAATAAAATCTTGGTTACAAGAGATGAAGTGATGTCATTTTCCTTTTTTTATAAATGAGGAGGGGAGACATGTCACTAGATAATGCACATGAGTGGATAAACCTCTCTTCTTTAACCCATCTATTTTCAAGACCATCATCAATATATTTTTCTTCTAGTAAAGTGTGAGTGATAATGTAGCTCATAGAAGAGATTCTGTCAAGAAATTTGGACCATTTGATTGTTAGTCTCCATGATAAGTGAATATTGTCCCTCCCCTGTGGCTTGCACAAAAGTAGTGAAATCACATTCAATCCAGTTGTTGCTCTAGGTTAATATATATGAACGATGTTTTATTCTAATTAAGCTCATTAGTTCTGCTTCTATTTTAGTGACAAGGCCACAAAGACCATGAATGAACTCCACAACATCACAATTGTGATCTCTAATGAGGGATTCATATCCTGATGGTCCCAGTTTACCCCATAATGCCCCATATATTTTGCATTTCATCCATCCACTGAAAGGGGGTGTCCAAAAAACATCAATGGTTCCAAAAGGGATGGGAATGTTACCTACAATGTTCAGCCACCTTAGGACAATAAGGTCCCTAATAGAGTTACTGTATTTTTTGGTGTGCAGGTTTTTGGCACACTATACTACAGTACTAATGTTCTGAATGGCATGTCCAACATTAATGTGAGTGTGGCTGTGTAAGTCCATATTACTTCCTCTCTATATAGTGTGGATCAGCTCACCACATGCAACCCTAAATAGAGTAGTGAGTTTCTTTGGGAGAGGTATATATAGAAGATCAGCTAAAATGTTTCGAATAGAATTTCATTGAGGGGTATAAATCTCAATAATTTTGAGAACATCCTTCCATAATGATGAGGAAATTTTTTATCACAAGAATATGTGATAAACATCCTCTTAGTGTGGATGACATATGGAAAATTTAGAACACAAGAAATTCCCAACTTGCTGAAGATTAGCATCCATTAGAAGTTTGTAATGTGACAGCCTCCATAGAAAGGTGATCCGGGACGGGTGAATCAATTTTTTTTTATGAATCACTAATCCACATATGATCACCACTGAGAAAATTCTTATATTAATTTTTCAATAGAGAATACCATTTGAAGACTACTCCCAAATGATAACATCATCCTGGTTAATGAAATCATAGCTTAAAACTGTATAGGCAATATCATCTAGAAGCAGGTTCACATTTTCCAAAAGTTCATTTATCAGGATATTGTAATCAATTTCATGACTCTCAGTGATAATTCAATGAATTAGGGGGACACCAATCATGTTATCATGAAAAATGTGTAGGGAAGAGTTCATACTGACCAGCCATTATGAGTTTGTGAGAATATTCTGAAAAACGGTTCATTGTCCCGACAAAATAAGGATTCTAGATAACTCTTTTTTTACATTAATTATCATTTCCATAATTTTGGTTGATAGAAACTCTATGGAATCATCTATGATTTTAATTAATCTCCACATAAATATGTCCTACAATGATTTATTGAAGAGTTCCATGTACATGATTCCGAGGCCTCCTAGCCAATGTGGAACAAAACATAGTTTCCATGAGGCAGTGATTATCCTCTTTTCGAGAATACTAAAACTCCAGATGATGTTGTTCATTATAGTTTTTACTCTCTTAGTAACAGATGTAGGTCAGAGATACACCATAAACAAGAAGAAAATCTATGATATCACCACATTCTTAGAAAGGAAAATACATCATTCCATTGAGAGTGACATGCCTTTCCTAGAGGAAAGTGTTCTTCTAATTTGGCTTAAGGAATTTGTAAAGTGTGATGCATGATATTTTTACCACAACAATTGGACACCAGGGTAAAAAAAGGAAATGATACCTCCCTTAGTCCAAGGTCATTGATGGGATGATTCATCCCTTATATAGAAATATTCTTATTAAAGTATATAAAAGACTCCATCCAATTAATTTCTTAGCCTGATATATTATCATAATGCTAAAAATAATTCATGAGATATTTGATATTCCTCATATATCCTTGAGTAAAAGTGACAATGTCGTCAGAAAAAAGTAGATGGGAGGGACCAGAGATACCTCTAGCCCTGCTGATGGGTGATAATACACCCTTGTTTTCCTTATTAAGAAGAAGCCTATTGAGAAAATCCTCTATAGTAGCAATGATAATGGATGAATGGGGATCCCCCTATCTCACCCCCTAGAGCATGTGAAGTATCCTTCTGGGGAACCATTGATATGTATTGTTATGTGGAATGATTCAATCAGAACATTGATCCAATGAATGAATCTATTGTTGAATACAAATCCATGTAACAACGTTCCTATAAAGACTCAGTCCATTATGTCAATGAGTTTTTTTATGTTATGTATTAGAGCTATGTTTCCTTCCTGGGTGGGTTTTCTGAGGAGTTTAAAACACTCTGAGGTGTTGAGAAAATATTCATGACTATTCCTCCCTCTCACAAACACAAATTGGTTCTATGATATTATTATCTATGAGACCCAAACAAATTTGTTATCAGGGATGTTTATAATAACTTTTTTTATTCTGTTGACAAGAGAAACTATCTTGAATTGACTTATCTCACTGGAATTCCCTACATTAGTATTGAGAGAAATAAATAGAGAATTGAATTCTTTAGTTAAAGTACCGCCCTTGAAAAAATACTTTATGAGCTAGAAAACCTCATTCTATATGACGTAAAAATTGGTTTGCAATAATTGATTAGTGATTCATTCGAGATGTGAAGTTTGGTGGAAATAGGTTGTTAGAGAAAGTAATCTTACTTGATCCTATGAAGTTCAATTATGTTGTGATAGGGGAGAAACCTCATAATGATTTTGATACCCATTAATTCTTATGTTTATTGGGGTATTACAATATATTTTTCAATGATTTCTCCATGTTGGATTCTCCGATGACCACTCTAACATAGAAGGGGGTGATTTTCTCTTAGGATATTAAATGTTATAGTTATTTTTAGCTGAATTTTCATATTCCTTTTTCATAGTTGTTAACACTTTAATGGTCCAGGTAGGGCTATGTGTTATTTTGTGATGCATTAGGTTCATATTTCTTATGTGTTCATATGTAGGGTGATCTTGTTCTAGCCTATGGTTCACAATAGATATGGACACTATAAATTAATTATCCAACCCATGACCTTGATCTAGTAGTATTGATGCATGCGCTTAATTACTGGTAAAATTTCCTTTTAAGATATTGGGTTATCATGTATTCAAACAACAATAGATTGAGCTATAAATTATATTATAATTAATTGAACATTTGGAATTGGATTTGTTTGGATTAACTGAAATATATTAACTTCAATATTTCTTATACTCTCGGGTATGGGAATTTCATTTCTGAATAATTGAACTTGGAAAAGCTTGAACTAGGACATTAAAGAATCATTATAAGTGTGGAAAATGATGAATATTTTTTCTATTATTATTCGTGAGCCAAAGAGGAAGCATTAATGATTGTTTTGACAAGTATTTAGTATACCTCTTCTCTTCTCAAGATGATTCATCAAAGGAATAATCTATATGATTATTTCTATAATAATATGGACATTCATTTTGATTGGGATACCATTAGAAAATGGTCTTTCTCTTATGAGGGTATGCTATGTTTCGTGAACTAGTACATTGTACCATTTCTAGTGTCATAATTTTGGATGATATATTTATATAATTCCAAGTGGTAAGTGCACCCAGGTACTTGAAATATTTTATAAAATACGTGACGATTACTCTGGTGGCCATGTATGAGGTGAGACATTGCTGATTTTGATTTATATTGTTATAATTTCTAATAGGTCAAGTGTGATCACTAGAGGCCTTCATGAATTATTTAGAAACGTTTAGAGTCAACATGGATGTTGAAATAGATCATCAAGGACTATGTGGTTGAGTTTACACATATCCTTCAAAATAAGAATGTGATATGGGATTTTAATAATAAACTTACCAATTTATCTCATTTTATACCCATTCATAATACAAACAAACATGTCGAGTATTTCAATATCTATGAAAATGATAAATTTCATTTTCTTAGAGTCCCAAAATTTATAGTCCTAGATAGGGAAATGCATTTAACCTCAGTTTTTGGCAAGGACATAATGAGGAAATGTGAGTAAATGTTTAGTTTATTAGTCCATACCATCAATAGATAGATGGCCCAAAATACATAGATATATGGATTCTTGAGGTTATACTATTTATATACATTTTTGACATTGGTGGAGCTTGGGATGACCACATTGGACTGGTTGAGTATATTTATAACAATAGAAAATAATATTTATTCAGAATTTCTCTTTTTGAGGCCTTTTATAGTAGTCATTGTAAATAACTATTGTGTTGTTTATAGATTAGTGAAGCATCATTGGGTAACAAAGATTGGTCAAATTGATGACTGAAAAAAAATTTGGTTCTTTATAAAATCTTGATGGAATAGAGCTAATAAACATTTTATTGTGGAAATTGTAGGATACTATTAGACTTTTCATTTGGTGATCAGGTGGTTTTTAATGTTTAACCTTGGTTGGGATACCGATGACTTGAGATGAAAGGAAATCATTATCATCATTTTCTGTGACATTTTATGTTTGCTGGGATTATTTGGAAAGTGTATTACTATTAATCAATTCCATCGTATTTTATATCAATACATGAAGTGTTCCACATATTGAAAATTTCGATGTATATTTATAACCCATCAGATGTATTGAATTGAGAGGATATTGATATTGGTATTGATTTATCCTTGAATTAGAATCCATTCATGATTGTTGATACTGATATAATGGAACATTATTTGGAGGAAAAAACCATTTGTATGTGTATATGGTATCATGGTTGTTATTCTCTTGATATGTGGAAGTGTGAGGAACTGATAGAGTGCACTGGCCTAAACTAATTAATATGAAAACTACTTGACTACATTTCAGGTGAAAAAGTGTTTTCATGGTGGAGATGACATAACTCCCCATTAATATTTCAAATTAATTCATTCATCATTTATTATTTTTCTTCATTATGTGGGTTCATTTATGGGGTTCTTCAAATTTTCATTGAATGTCTGGGGTGATTTGGTTTTTTTTCTAAAAAAACTATTTTTCATACTATCTGTTGGGTGATTACATGACATGTATTTAGTTTAAATGTAATTTATTTGTTTCTTATAAGATGTCATGAATATTTACATGGTGTGAAATGTAACACCCTAAGATTCAGGGAAATATTTCTTTTTCAATTTAATTTATTCTTTATGATATTGTTTTCATACAATACTAAATATATTTTTTACCCGAAATCACTATGTCTCGATTTTATTATTCCCAACACCATGTTAATATTACACTATATGAAACACATAGATTATCTTGTGGTATATTTAATATCATGATTGACATGTTTGGCTTTTGTTAGACATAATAACAAGTCCCCTCGATCTCTTGTGTTACACACAAGACCATGTTTTAATAAAATACAATGTAATATTAATAAGATCGTTTAATAAAATTATATTTTTCACATATCACTTGGAATTGAGGTTATGAAAAAGAATAATTATTTTATGCTAATAGGTTTTAAATATTAATATGAGTTCAATTGTTTGGTGTCCAAATAAATTGAAATAAAAATAAAACCCTTTTGGAAATATTGGAAATCTTTTTAATGAGAATTATATTTATGAAATCAAACAAGTATTACCATAAATTTATTATTAGAGAAAATTTAAATAAATTTATAAATTTAATATATATATATATATATATTATATTCATGGGGCTATCTGATGTTTTGGTTACATGTTCTCTAGAGAAGAGATATGAATTAAAATTTTATATGAATAAAAAGATTCATTATTTATGAAAAAATTTATTTAACAACCTATCAATGTCACGCCAATTTTAAATGAAAATTGTTAAATTTTATAAAAAATATTTTAAAAAATAAAATTCATTTTTTAAATAGGAATATTAAAAATTACTTTGGGTTAATTTTAGGTATTGTTCTGAGAAGATTCATTTTGAATGAAAAGGGAAAAATATTGAATTTTAATTCAAAAAGCCATATCATCTAATTTATTTTTATATTATGTTTTTTATTTATATGGTTTTAAAGTGTAATTATATTTATATTACATAAATTAACCGAATTTAGGTCATTGTAAATAATTTTAAATTGAAATTGGTTAATAAAAAAATCAATATTTTAGACATTTTCACTTTAAAACCCCACTTTCATGATAGGCCTATGAGATTAGTTATGAATTAATTTCTGCCAATTAAGTGATTAAAATTTATAAAAAATGGATTCAATTTTTTTAATCTTCATAATTAATAATTTATAATATGTTTATCAGTGTTTTTGACTAAAAATAATTGTGATATGGATTAAAATTAATTACAGCGATAAAAAGAAAAAATTAGCTTAAACAAAAGATAAAACCTTAATAATAAATCCCAAAATGAACTTCAAACAAGTCAAAAATCCATTGGATATTCATTTTTCGACCTTATCATCAATTTTCTCAAATTGGGTTCAATATGGGAGTCACATGATATAGGGAAAATTTGGGTGGAATTCCCTTTTCCTAAAGATACAAGATTGCAACTCCTCCTTCACAATAAAAAGGAACTCACCTATCCAAATTATTAACTCCTCTCATGCTATTTTCCTAACCCAAATTATACTCAAATAATATATCAATTACCATCCATGAATCCTCTATTTATCCATTTTTTATCAAATCCACCCACGGTTTCCCATTGGTGAAAACCAAAATGGGTTACCCAAAAAAGTCCTAAGATCCTTCCATATGCTCTTTTGTTTTGTTTTCATTATCCAAACCTTAAACTCTTATTATTATATGAATATATAATAACTGCAGTATCCAAAATATACTAAGATGTTTTATTCTATTAGTTTAACATATACTTACACAAACATATAGATAATGTGTAATGAACTTATCATTTGACTATACGGAGGACTACCGCCTCGCGAAATGATGTTGGTTTTTTCTTTACCACATATATTGGACCATAATTATGATGTATCTACTATTTTTATATGATATATTTGAAATTTATGATTTCCATATTCTTTTATAATTAATATATAGAATAATCCTACATGGTTTCCATTTTTTGTAAATTTGATAACTTAATTTTTGGGCATGTGGACTACTGTCTTCTCAAGGTGATGTCATTCGTTCACACTTTCAATGGAATGTAATGAGGATTAGTTTAGCATACATATATGATATATATTAAATAAAAAATATACTGTAATGATAATATATATAGAAATATAAATTTTTTGATTACATTCTTTAATTCAAAATGACAATTAAATGGAAACAACATTAATCTGTACGTAAATCCTATCATATACATGAATGGTGTTTTAGATTACATTATTATATAAATTATAAGTCATTATAATATATATAATGAATATATATAATATATAAATCAATTTATTCATTCTAATTATAAGTAAATCATTATCTATGTAAGAGGATCAAAAATAACTTGTCAAAACATATATAAAAAACCTAACGGATATTACCTGAAATGTTGCATTAAAATTGAGTTGATATTAAATGGGAACAGAATCACAAACAAATCATATATGGTATTATATATAATAATATGATTATATATTAGATTAATTATTAATTTATATTTATTATAAAGGATGTTTTGATGTGTATGATGAAATACATGACATATGGTAAGGGTTTTCTCATATCACTTTCAATTTCTATGTAACACAAGACATGTTTAGCACCATATTTCATATATTTAGTGTTTATACTTTTTATTGAAGTATTATATTAATCTCATACATAATTATATAGTTATATATATATACATTTTATTTTCAGGGGGTTTATGTTTCAAATGTGTAGAGACCCAAGGCTTGACCTACATGGACATTACATTACTTTAGCAAAATACTTAATACATAAAAAAAATAGACACACAAGAACCATAATAGTTTATTGTCTTTGGAAACATGGAATGTAATATTCTAATAATGATGAAAGATCTTCAACATCTCCCATAAAGATCTTCCCCTTTTTTTCTTACCTAAAACCTTTCTTTATATCCTTGGTAAAAGAAAACATAAAAAGGGTGAGCTCAAATGCTCAGTTAGGGTAAGTATGGATAAAATAAAACATACCATATACATTTTAACTTAAGAACATGAACGAAATGTTTAAACATCAAAATCTTGAGCAATGACATTAAACATGGAAGTACGTAAGGAATAGATCATAAAGAAACATTAAAAATGATAAAATAGCATGAGAATAAAACATGTAATTGTGGCTACCATTAAGCACATGATATGATTTCCATAGTAGCCAAGGCATTTCTTCCAAGACCATCTTAGTGGACAAAGTCCCTTTCTGAATCGAGTTCACTCCTCGTTCCATTCCTGTTTTACTGAACCAGTTTAACTTGTCGTTCCAGCCATGTATATCTCATGAGATATAAATCTTTTCCCAATTAATTGGAGGTAGATATAGGTCCCACCCATCTCATAATGAAATCATTCTTATGTGTGCCACAAAATAATAAATCATACATCATAGCATAACCCATGTAATAAAAATGGGAATCTTAGACATTATGCCATCATAACATAATCCATATAAGATAAATGGATATCATTTCATCATAAGAAAAGTGAAACCATGAAAATAATAGAGACATTAAACTTGAAACATACACTTATTAAATAATGACATCTTATATGGAAAATGGTTTTGATAAAACACTTGAAATGAATTCTTGAGGAAAATATCCTTTCTTCTTCAAAACCATTCTCTTTTTACAAAATGTCACGCAATTATAAAAGAAAAAGATTTTGTTGAAAATAGTCATGAAATATTTTGGAGGAGGCTTCATAAAAATAAGGCTTTATAAAACCGTAAAAATCCATTCATGCCGTATAATTTTAAAAAACATTCTTCTCGTACTTTTACCGGAAAAGTAAAAACGTTCCTCGTAAGATAAACAAAAGAAAGATTCCTTACATACCATGTAGTAAAAGTCAAAATGGGTAAAAATTACATTAAACATACATAAAACCATTTTTAGGAAACATGGGAATGGATGATAAAGATAACCCCAGTAAATACTTACAAATAAGCAATCTCGGATAAAAATGAGATTGATAAATTATCCCTCACCTTAGGTCCGATTTGCTTCGTAAGTGTCCGAAACTTTTATAGTGATTTAAATAATGTTATTGACTTATTACATAATCATATTCATTGTTATGATATCATATGTGGTTCGCTTATGACTTTATATTACCCGTTCTTTTGTAAATTCCATGTTAAAGAGCGTTTTGGTTAAAATCGTTTCATTTGTTTTCAGTGTTTTGACTTGTAATTATTCATATGATTACATAGATCATGATTAATTAATTCCATAATATGAAACATGTTTTATATATAATATATATTCAGAATATACATATATATAATATATCGATAAATGGAAATAAATACACCGTTCATGGAGACGCTAGGTCGTACGTACGCATGAATGCTGTTTTCGTTTCCTTATTGAGTTGAATGAAATTAAATAGATGACATTCATATATATATACATAAATCCAGTAGAATTATTATTCCATATATTTAAATATTATTTATTATATATACTTTATAATCATTCTTGAATAGTTAATCATGGAAAATGAATCTCATCGCGTTCGTGGAGACTGTATTTCGTGCGTACGCACGCGCGGTGATTTCGTTTTCCGTAGGATGGATAGATGGTGAAAAGGTGTTGTTTCATACTTATAATAACATATCAGTATATGAGTGATACTGATGTTATTACTTCATAATGAAACAACTAAATAAGAAGAAGTAGAAGAAGAAATAAATTTTAAATAATCAGTAACGGATATTACCTCTTCTTTCGACACCCCTTTTTGAAACCTCCTCTTAGGGCACTAAGATTGGTCTTTAAAGAAGACCAGAACCTCTAGGATGTTTATAGGGAAGTGTAGAAGTGAAATGGGCAGGGGTTGGCCGAGATTGAAGGCTCAAAGTGGTGTGAGGAAGAGAGGGAGGAGGTGCCCTTTTATAAGGGAGGAGAGGGGCACCTTTGGAATTCATAAAAATATTAATTATAATAAATCTAACCCCACTAAAAAACCACCAAAAATGACTCATATTCAAATATTAGATAAGATAGGGTTGTAATCTCATCAACCAATCAAATTTAGACATGTTTGGATCTTATTTTAAACCTTATCATTTTGATTTATCCTTATTTAATCTATTTAAATTTATTTGTGGTAATAAAATTCTAAATTTGAAATTTTAAAAAATAATTACTTATTTGTTGTGAATGTTCCATAATTGATTACTTTATAATATTATATACCATATAAATTTAAATTTATAATTTTTAAATATTTTTGTGATTTTTAAACAATTTTATAATATGTTATTTTTATAAAATAACAATAGTGTCAATTTTGATAGTATTCATTTATTTGAATTTAAATAAAATATATATACACAAGATATGTTAAAAATAAAAGCTTTAATAGATTAATAAAAGGTCATATGTATCTATAAAATTATTGTATCACATTAAATAGTTCATATAATATATATTTTATTATTTTTAAAACCATTTATTTGGTTTATCTCTTATTAAAATAATTACTACAACATTTTTGTATTGTTATTTAATATACTTATTTGTTGCATTAAAATTAAAAATAAAATCCTATGATGAATCGAAATCTATTAAAATTCACAATAATACTTTTACTCGAATTTATCATCTTAAAATCACAATATTTAAATTGTCATATTTATTAAATTATGAAGGTGACAACTTTGGCATCATTTAAAATAAAATAATATAAGTGTCATAATCACTTTTATAAGGCTCCAAACGGTTATATATTAAGTAATTGGATGATTCAGGTGTATATATACACTACCAATAAGTTTTGGTCAGGTTTTTGATACTTTTAATGGGTATTATTATTTTAATAAAAAATATATTACTGATTTTTCACTTAATAAATAATTTATGTATCATTAATGTATCACCATTAATGACAATTATTTAATCCCTAAAAATTCTAAATAAATTAACATGATGTAGATAATTGTATTTTCTTTCTGGAGACTATTCATGTCTTAATTTTTATGATGTTTATCACTAATTTAAAATTATTATACTTATAACCTTTAAGAGAGTGACATGTTGTCACTTTCTTTGGTTTTAATAATAATTAAATTATTTTCACGGTCTAAAGTCCATCAAATGAATATAATCCTACCCTTAGGTAATATGGGTCTACTTTTATCCATCCAATAGAATTTTGGCATGTGTTAGGGTAATTTTAAAATATTATATTTACCCTTAATTACCCAATTTTTCTTTAACTATGGTAAATAAAATTTACCGTAGTTACTATTCATAATTCCAAAAAATAAAAAGTAGATTATTAACATAATTTGGACCCACGGATTCCAAATATGGAATCCATTTTTAGAAATTCAATACACAAAAGTTTCAGAAATTAAATTAAAATTAATCCCGTTGTCGAAAGAAAACGGGTTTTTCATTAAAACATTGCAAAAGATTGAATTGATTTAACATACGAATTCAAGGTAAAATCAATGCTAATGACATAAATTATATTAAATGGTAAAAATATATTCTATTTATACTTTAAAACAATTCAATATTATAATTTAACCACATAAGATATTATGATGAAAAAAGTTCTTTTTAATTAAAATATAGCGTGTTTTTACTATTCATTAAAATATGAAAGTTATCAGAATAATATGAAAAATTTATCCAAGGTAATATTTTATATCCTTATTCCAAAGAATAATTTTATTTTATAAAATTGAACTTATAAAAATGTCAAAAACTAGATTTAATGTGGGTACGCCATCAAAAGGCGGCAAAACTGCATTTTTTTAAAAATACTTATTTTACCCGAAAAATTTATTTTGTTTTTATATCATGTTCTAGAAAATGTGTAAGATGAATAATAATGTTATAAATTTCAAAATTTAGTTAATCCTATTCATAACGGCTAGTTTATAATAATATTATAACAACATATCATTGTTTAGTAAAACCCGGTATTGCGTACAACACACGCTATCGAAGAAGGTCGCGATTGCGTGTAATGCAAGCCAAGTTATGGTTGCATATAGTGCAAGACTCATTTGTTGTTTCGTTATAATAGAATCCAACCATTTTTCATTTATACATTGAATATATATATATATACACTCAATGTTTCATAGAATAACTTCTATCAAATGAACTTGAAATTGTGTATAACACGATCCAGGAATTGTGTTGTGTATACTTCAAGCTAATACAGTGTGGCGTATAGCACAAGATAATCTTGTTTCAGCATAAAACACATGGCATCAAATAAATTAAAGAGAATACTTATCATAAAATATTGGGTTGTTACATTCTACCCCCCTAAAAATGAATTTCGCCCTCGAAATTCGTCGGGGTTATAAATCGTTTACTATTCATAGAAACCCACATCGTAAAAAGGAATAGCAAAACATGGCTTTAAAAACTAAAGTATGAAATGTAACGGTTACCCAAATTAACTCATCACTCGGTTTTCACGTAGGAAAATATAGGTGAAAATATGGATATGGAAGAAAAATCTAACCATCAAGTTCTGATAGAGAGTGGTAGAGAACATGGCTATTAAAAAGCCATCAATCACAAAGCCATAGATTTGTGATGATCTAAGGTACCATCTGATTCAACAGATATAAGGGAAATAGGGCAACATTTTTGGTTTTCATGATCATTTCCCTAAAGTTGATGAAATTGGAAATAGAAGAAATACTTTCGTGATTTTGGTATAGTCTCACCGTTGTTCGTTCTTTGGACAATTTCCACTTCATCTCTTAAAGAAATGAAGTTGAATTTGTCATTCGTGAAGTGTTAGAAGCTCATGTGAAAGAATTATGGGTCATTCCATCTATCTTAAACAAAAGGTTATAAAAGTTATCAAAAATACATATGTCCATATATAGTGAGATTAATCATATATGGTTCCTAAAATGGACTTATACTTCATATATCGTATTTCTTAATATAATAAAACTAGTTTCTACTAAACAGGGACTTCCTGTAGGCCAGTGGTAGGCGATAAAGTTTAGTGGCACTTCGGTTGTGGGTTCGATTCCCACAGCCTTGTCCGACACGATGGGTTGTCGCCTGTCCTGCAGGTTGTCCTTTTTCTAAAACTACATTACTATAACATCCCATCAATAATATTGAAGAAAAATTCTATCCTTATACAATACTAACTTATGTCCAACATAATACATTCCAATCTTTAGGCTTATCCATCATACTGTAGTCCACTCTCATAATATAGTGAAAATGATTACCAGATATTTTATATAAATAGCATGTTAATACCATCGTTGATCCCCATATAACATAAGATATGTCTTGTTGGTCATATTCCAAACATTCGAAGGCCTTAATCATGTATTCTCTTGAAAAATGAATACCCATTGAACCTTAGTGAAAACATGAATGCAGTTAAAAGTTAACATTTTACACATACCAATATCCTCAAAATTCTATATACTAAAACCATGATATTACTTAGTCCTTATATCAATCATGAGCTCATGAATACAATCAAACATCTCAATATCTTCTTATTCCTTCATTATGAGCATATCATCTACTTTCCAAAAATATCTGAATAACCTTCCATAGTTACTGGTACCATTCAACATATACTTTCAAATACTTTAAGAAAGACAATAATGTTACATGCCTTAGATGATTATTTATTACACAGTACCATACATTATTCTTTATAAACATACAATCATTCCGCTAACTTCTTAAACCACTTACTGAGCTTCATCATTTCTTTCATCTCATATTTCATTTGTAGTCTCCTCATCATCATCCACATAAATACTACTCATATGACCATGCTGATTCTCTTCATGAGATTTTCCCATAGGGCATTGGTTTGTATAATGCCCATACATTCCGCATTTAAAACATCTAATCACTATTAACGTCATAGCAATACCATTATTCTTGTCCATAGTATTAACTGAACATTATCCTTTGCACTTACTGGCTTTGTGTCCTTCTTTCCAACACCCAAATCATCTTCCAGTTCCTTTGAAACAATCTCCTTGATGTCTCTTCCCACATTATTTACGTAGGGGAAACTGAACTTTCTTTCTTCTATTATCATCATGAAACACTATCTTTCTCTTATTATCTGAGTCGGGAAACTTACCAAAGTTGAGATTATTGATCATATTATGAGATTAATGATTAGGAATAATAACGATGTTTGGACTTCCAAATCCTGTTTCATTTGGTTGCTCATGAAGAATATCATTCCATTGTCTGTCATATCCTCCACTATCATGAATCTTCCTGTTTCCAGCCATTTTCTAAAATCCAAAAAGAATAGAGTGAGAGGCAAAAATCACGCTAGGTAAAACAACATAGTAAAGGGGGATAACCCTCAATATCTAACATCTTAGGTTAAATTCTATGATCATTACCATAGTTCTAGGACTATATCCTATACGTATACTTATCCTTAGGGACATCCCTAGACATACCTTAGAAATATCTCTAGGGATCTCACTAACATTTCAGCATCCTAGTTTCCAAAGGTTGAATAAACCTTTCCTCTGATACCAACTGTAGATACCCAAGTCTTGACGTACATGGACATTACATTACTTTAGCGGAATACTTAATACATAACAAAAACATACACACAAGGACCGTAATAGTTTAGTGTCTTTGGAAACTTAGAACGTAATCTTCTAATCGTGGTGAAAGATCTTCCACATCTCCCATAAAGATCTTCCCCTTTTTTTCTTACCTAAAACCTTTCTTTATATCCTGGGGAAAAGAAAACATAAAAAGGGTGACCTCAAATGCTCAGTAAGGGTAAGCATGGATAAAATAAAACATTCCATATACATTTTAACTTATAAACATGAACGTAATGTTTAAACATCAAAAGCTTGAGCAATGACATAAAACATGGAAGTACGTAAGGCATAGATCATAAAGAAAAATCAAGAATGATAAAATAGAATGGGAATAAAACATGTAATTGTGGCTACCATAAATCACATGATATGATTTCCATAGTAGCCAAGGCATTGCTGCCAAGACTATCTTAGTGGACAAAGTCCCTTTCTGAATCGAGTTCACTCCTCGTTCCAGTCCTGTATTACTGAATCGGTTTAACTTGTTGTTCCAGCCATGTCTATATCATGAGATATAAATCTCTACCCAATTCTTTGGAGGGAGATATAGGTCCCACCCATCTCATAACGAAATCATTCTTATGTGTGCCACAAAATCATAAATCATACATCATAGCATAACCCATGTAATAAAAATGGGAATCTTAAACATCATTCCATCATAACATAATCCATATAAGACAAATGGATATCATTTCATCATAAGAAAAGTGAAAATATGTAAATCATAGAGACATTAAACTTGAAACATACACATATGAAATAATGTCATCTTAGATGGAAAATGGTTTTGATAAAACACTTGAAATGAATTCTTGAGGAAAATATCCTTTCATCTTCAAAATAATTCTCTTTTTACAAAATGTCATGCAATTTTAAAAGAAAAGGATTTTGTTGAAAATAGTCATGAAATATTTTGGAGGAGGCTTCTTAAAAATAAGGCTTTATAAAACCTTAAAAATCCATTCGTGCCGTATAAGTTAAAAAACATTCTTCTCGTACTTTTACCGGAAAAGTCAGAAAGTACCTCGTAACATAAATAAAAGAAAGATTCCTTACATACCATGTATTAAAAGTCAAAATGGGTAAAAAGTACATTAAACATACATGAAACCTTTTTTTAGAAAACATGGGCATGGATGATAAAGATAACCCAAGTAAATACTTACAAATAAACAATCTCGGATAAAAATGAGATTGATAAATTATCCCTTACCTTAGGTCTGATTTGCTTTGTAAGTTTCTGAACCCCCTGTATAATGATTTAAATAATGTTATTGACTTATTAAATAATCATATTCATTGTTATGATGTCATATATGGTTCACTTATGACTTTATATTACCCGTTCTTTTGTAAATTCCATGTTAAAGAGCGTTTTGGTTAAAATCGTTTCATTTGTCGTCCGTGTTTTGACTTATAATTATTCATATGATTACTTAGATCATGATTAATTAATTCCAGAATATAAAACATTATTTTTATATAATATATATTCAGAATATACATATATATAATAGATACATAAATGGAAAGAAACACACCATTCATGGAGACGGTAGGTCGTACGTACGCATGAATGCTGTTTTTGTTTCCTTATTGAGTTGGATGAAATTAAATAGATGACATATATATATATATATCCAGTAGAATTATTATTCCATATATTTCAATATTATTCATTATATATACTTTATAATCATTCTTGAATGGTTAATCATGGAAAATGAATCTCATCGCGTTCGTGGAGACGGTATTCCGTACGTACGCACGCGCGGTGATTTCGTTTTCCATAGGATGGATAGATGGTAAAAAAGGGTTGTTTCATAATTATTATAACATATCAGTATATGAGTGATACTAATGTTATTACTCCATAATTAAACAACTAAATAAGAAGAAGTAGAAGAAGAAATAAAGTTCAAAGAATCGGTAACGGATATTACCTCTTCTTTCGACACGCCTTTTTGAAACCTCCTCTTAGGGCACTAAGATTGGTCTTTAAAGAAGACCATAACCTCTAGGATGTTTCTAGGGAAGTGTAGAAGTGAAATGGTCAGGGGTTGGCCGAGCTTGAAGGCTCAAAGTGGCGTGAGGAAGAGAGGGAGGAGGTTCCCTTTTATAAGGGAGGAGAGGGGCACCTTTGGAATTCTTAAAAATATTAATTAAAATAAATCTAACCCCACTTAAAAACATCCAAAAATGACTCATATTCAAATATTAGATGAGATAGGGTTGGAATCTAATCAAACAATCAAATTTAGACATGTTTGGATCTTATTTTAAACCTTATCATTTTGATTTATCCTTATTTAATCTATTTAAGTTTATTTGTGGTAATAAACGTATAAATTTTAAATTTTAACAAATAATTACTTATTTTTGTGAATTTTTCATAATTTGTTACTTTATAACATTATAGACCATATAAATTTAAATTTTTAATTTTTAATTTTTTTTATGATTTTTAAACAATTTTATAATATGTTATTTTTATAAAATAACAATAGTGTCAATTTTGACACTATTCATTTATTTGAATTTAAATAAAATATATATACAGAAGATATGTTTGAAAAAAAAGCTTTGATAGATTCATAAAAGGTCATATGTATCTATAAAATTAGTTTATCACATTAAATAGTTCATATAATATTTATTTTATTATTTTTAAAACCATTTATTTGGATTATCTCTTAATAAAATAATTACTACATCATTTTTGTATAATTATTTAATCTACTTATTTGTTGCATAAAAATTAAAAATAAAATCCTATTATGAAGATGAATCTATTAAATTTCTCAAAAATACTTTTACTCTAATTTATCATCTTAAAATAACAATATTTAAATTGTTATATTAATTAAATTATGAAGGTGAAAACTTTGGCATCATTTAAAATAAAATAATATAAGTTTCATAATAACTTTTATTAGGCTCCAAAAAGTTATATATTAGGTCATTGGATGATTAAGGTGTATATATACACTACCAATAAGTTTGGGTCAGGTTTTTGGGCCTTGTAATGGGTATTATTATTTCAATAAAAACTATATTACTGATTTTTCATTTAATAATTAATTTCTGTATAATTAATGTATCACCATTAATGACATTTATTTAATCACTAAAAATTCTAAATAAATTAACATTTGTAGATACTTTCATTATCTTTCTGGAGACTATTCATTTCATATTTTTATGATGTTGATCACTAAATTAAAATTATTATACTTATAAGATTTAAGAGAGTGACATGTTGTTACTTTCTTTGGTTTTAATAATAATTAAATTATTTTCATGGTCAAAAGTCCATAAAATGAATCTAATCCGACCCTTAGGTTATATGGGTATAATTTTAGCCATCCAATAAAAGTTTGGCATGTGTTAGGGTAATTTTTTAATATTATATTTACCCTTAATTACCCGATTTATCTTTAACTATGGTAAATAAAATTTACCGCAATTACTATTCATAATTACCAAAAATAAAAAGTAGCTTATTAACATAATTTGGACCCACTAATTCCGAAATATGGAATCCTTTTTTCCAAATTCAATACATAAAAGTTGCATAAATTAAATTAAAATTAATCACGTTGTCGAAAGAAAACGGGTTTTTCTTTAAAACATTGCAAAAGATTGAATTGATTTAACCTACGAATTCAAGGTAAAATCAATTCTAATGACATACATTATATTAAATGGTAAAAATATATTCTATTTATACTTTAAAACCATTAAATATTATAATTTAACCACATAACATATTACGATGAAAAAAGTTGTTTTTAATTAAAATATAGCGTGTTTTTACTATTTATTAAAATAAGAAAGTTATCAGAATAATATGAAAAATTTATCCAAGGTAATATTTTATATCCTGATTCCAAAGAATAACTTTAATTTATAAAATTGAACTTATAAACATGTCAAAAACTAGATTTAATGTGGGTTCGCCATTAAAAAGTGGCAAAACTGCATTTTTTAAAAAATACTTATTTTACCCAAAAAAATTATTTTGTTCTTATACCATGTTCTAGAAAATGTGTAAGATGAATAATAATGTTATAAATTTCAAAATTTTGTTAATACTATTCATAACGGCTAGTTCATAATAATATTATAATAACATAGCGTTGTTTAGTAAAACACGGTATTGCGTACAACACACGCTATCGAAGAAGGTCGTGATTGCGTGTAATGAAATCCAAGTCAGGGTTGTGTATAGTTCAAGACTCCTTTTTTATTTCATTATAATAGAATCCAACCATTTTTCATTTATACATTGAATATATATATATATATACACTCAATGTTGCTTAGAATAACTTCTATGAAATGAACTTGAAATCGTGTATAACACGATCCAAGAATTGTGTTGTGTATACTTCAAGCTAATACAGCATGGCGTATAGCACAATATAATCTTGTTGCACCATAAAACACATGACATCAAATAAATTAAAGAGAATACTTATCATAAAATATCGGGTTGTTACAAAAAGTAACCAAATCAGTAATATAATTTTGTCTCAATTTTCCATATTTGAGGCATATTCCATGTTATACACCTGTATTGTTCTACGTGGTGTATAAACATTCCATTAACATGTTTTATCATGAATATACTTTATTATTAAATTTTCAGCATCAATAAATATAATTTTCTTACATAAGAATTATTATTAAAATTTAATAGATGGTAAGATTTTATTTCAAAAATGTATTTATTTATCAGAATTCGTTATGATTATACTCTTATTGATAAACTCTTATGATCAATCTTTCAAGAAGACCCATGATGTTTCTTATCCTCTAGTTACTCATTATATCAGCATGTATTAGTATCGTTTTTAGAGAATTTGGTACATAATAAAATTAAGAATATTTTTTATAAAATACTACTTTATATCTCTCTTGATTTAGAAATATATTATACTTCAAAAACATGATTTGTAAAAATGTTTTATAAAATGTTCTATTATTTTACTATGATCTTCATAATTCATTTCAAATCATGTTCTACATTGAAAAAAAATATTTTTAAAAGGGTATCATGTTGTCATTTTCAGATCGAGGAGCTTTTTTAATAATATTAGGGAAAAAAGGAATATTCTACATGTATAGATTTATCTTCAATCATAAATATCCTTCATTGGAATTTTTATTTCATTTATGAAATATTATAATTTCAAAAATAAATATTCCCTAATATTCTATTCATTTAATTTTTTTAATGTTATTTTTAGAGGAAAGGGATTTAAAAAAATATATTTTCAAAAAGTGGATTAATGATTTTCAACGATTCATTTATATGTTTTAAAAATGTGTTTGTCAAATAAAATTATTTCAATGACTTTAAAGATTAATTTTAATGTTTTCAAATTGTTTTCAAATAAATAGTATTCCAAACAGTTTGAATATTTCATTTCAAATAAACATAATTTTTTAATATATTTAGTATTCTTTTTTATGTTTTCAAGGATAAAATATTTCAAAATGTTGTCAAGATAATTTTATAAATTTTAATGGAGAATTCTCTTAAAAATGTTATTAATATTATTTTATATGTTTTCATGGAAAACTAATTTCAAAATGATATCATTTGTCTTTATAAGTATTTAATGAAATATGTTTTCAATATGTTTTCAAATCATCCTAATATGTTTTCAATTTTATTTTCAATGAATATGTATTTGAAATGGTATTATATATTTAAAAAAAATCAAAGAATAAAAGATTTATTCACATATAAAAGTCTTTAAAAGGTGATTCTGAAAATTAATCCCCATCTAAGATGACATCTACTGGTGTTACTAATTCTGGTATGATGAATTTATCCAATGGTACCATTAATATTCATTCACTATGTGGTATATGTTTTAATTTAATGTTGTTAATGAAACCATTTTCTCATTCAAGGGTAATATTTTTATGAAACCCTTTCCTCCTTTATGAGTTAAATTCTTATACAACCAATTTCACATTCATGATTTATAAACTAATTTATCTTGATTCTTTTCATGGGTTATTCTTTGATTAAATGATGAGGAATATTGTACATTTTCTATATATTATGATATGATTAAATTTATATGATAAAAATTTCATTTCCTAGGTTATGATAATGTTAATTTTTATGATC
This sequence comes from Viscum album, assembly GCA_963277665.1. Lineage (NCBI taxonomy): Eukaryota > Viridiplantae > Streptophyta > Magnoliopsida > Santalales > Viscaceae > Viscum > Viscum album. The sequence continues at coordinate 114,023,761 of OY728135.1, forward strand.
AAGTGGTACACATAAGTATGATTTTATTATGATGTTTTTGGGACCTATATCTACCTACAATACATTGGTGAAAATTTATATATCATGAGACAGGCATAGCTAGAATGTGGAGTGAACTAGATTTAGTAAGGGACATTGTCTGCTAAGATATTCTTGGGAGTGAACCATGAATACTAAGATGATCATCTGAGTGATCCGTGACTTCCATCATGGTATGGGGTGTGAACCCATATTACAATGATTTCCTTGGAAATAATCCGTGACTACTATTGAAATCATTTTTTATTCTTGTGTGTCTTCCACAAATTCTATATCTTATTCCTATGTTTTTGTTTCATGTCTTATTCTCATTATTACCTTACGATTCAAGTTTAATGAATTTCCAACCATTATGTTCTGACTAATGTATATGATCATTGATATGAAATATATGGTCAACAAATGATATTCATATGTTATCATACACTTATTCTCATGTTATAATTATATATCACTTTCATTTACCCTTACTGAGTATCTGTCTCACCCCTTTCTTATGTTTCCTTTACACCTGTTATGATTGATGTTTTTAAGTATAATAACTAAATGGGATGATCATTGTGGGAAAAATTGATTATCTTTCACCATGTTAGAACGGATTTCTCCATGTTTTAAAAGAAACTAAATTGTTGTGATCCTCAGGAATTTATATTTTTAATGTGCTAAATATTAATCTAAAATGATGTAATATCAATTTATAAAAAGAATGTATCACTATATTTGGTGTAAAAGGAATGGTATAGTAATCCTTTGGAAACAATAATGAGAAAACATTATAGATATCCCTAGGTGTATTTTTAAGTACATTTCTAGGGATATATCTATAGATTATCTTACGGTGTCATAGATTAAATAATGTTCCATAATTTGGACATCCTATATGTGATTTGTCAGGATTATGTGATTATCATCTATGAAAAGTGTTTCTAACACAATGATTTCTTGATACAGTCAATGGAGAAACTCGTAAGGAACTGGGCTAACATTGAATGTGATGGATATTTTTTATGATTAGTCAAATGGTATGATCAATGGAGTGAATAATTTTGTGATCATTCCTAATCAATTTTTTTGGAACATGATTAAATTTGTTTACCTTAACCCACTCTCAAACTCATCAAATATGTGAAGGAAGCTGTTCTTTGTGAGTTTAGGAAATGGACACCATGTATTAATGATGATTATTTTTCATACACACTGATAATGTGGGAGTAAACACCCAAGTGAATGTATTAATGGAATAACAAGAGTTCTTAACTATAGAAGAAGAAAGAAAGACAATAAAAAGAAAGGGAAAATGAAAAGTTAATTTATTTCAATGGATGGATATACCTTCCATTCAATGTTATTATAAATAGTTGAGTGTTTTATGTTTGTAATGATTGGTCATTATGCAAACTGAAGTACTAAGAAGAAATATCTTATTTTGATTCATTATAGTGAAGAGATTGATATTCATATTATTGATATTGATGGGAAAACTTATGAAATGTCAAAGGAAAGATGTATTATGTAATATGATGTGTTACAATTTTCAATTTATTATGGATGAAGTATTATAATGGATGAGTTTTTGTATTTGGAGTCAATAAGTACGAATTATGAACTATATAAAGATTACTCTGTGTATGTTTTTCTGTAAAGATTTTCAAGAATATTTTTAATAGTTTCAATGGATTTGGAAATTGATTTAATTGAAAGGTGATATCTTGAATAAGTGATGGATAAACATTGTTTTTTTCTTAGTGGTTAGATACTTCTATTTGGATAATGAAATTTAGGATATGAATAAGTAAATTGGACAATAATAATTACCTTAGAACTGATAAAGGATTTGTGAAAAATGTAATTTTTGGTATCATGGATGGAGTTTAAAATATTTTCATATTTATATAATATATCCAATAATCTTGGTATTAATGAATCTTGAATTTTTTCAAAACAATATTTTTGGTAATTATTTATATTTTTCATTAGATAATTTGATAAAGGTATTCACGTGTTTGTTATGTGAAAAATATGGTCGATATTATGTTAAAGGGGGTATCAATCCTATGTTGGTTTTGATAAATTACTGACCTTATTTCTAATGTTTTGGAATTTCATCTTTATGATGGGATATAAGGTTAACCAATTGTAGAAAGTTTTATACTAAATAACATATATGTTTTTTATAGAATAATGTATTATAATTCCATAATAATGTTTATATATATTGGATAAGTTATACTAACCATTTTGTTATGATAATGATAACTGTAATTTCCCATGATTCTATTTGTTTATATCATGATCTTCTAATGATTCAAGAATGGAAAATTCTTCTTCATTGATTATAATAAGTATAGAATTGATAATAGATCAATGGGAAATAGAGGGTGATATTGTGTTAAAATAATGTAACTATATATTCTCATGAATATTAAATAACATTAGGAAAATTGTTCTTGAAATAGTTTTTTCCTATTATCATCAATTTGTATTATATCAATGTCCTCTTTCATGATTATTTAGTCTATAGTTTTATGATTGTTAAATTTAGATGGGTCACCCACTTTCTTGTGATCAACAGAATTTGTTAGTATCTATGATTATGTAAACATTCACCCATTTACATGTCTTCACATTCCAGTTATGTTCTCTTATTTTGTAACCTAGTTATGTGTTTCTCTGGGTAACCATTAGGTTTCGAACATTTATTTTTTTAGAGAACTTTTAGTGTTCATTTCCAGGATGTGGTTTTATATGAAAGGAATATTCATGTAATTTATAAACTATAAGAATTTACATGGTAGAATAAATATTATGGGGGATATAATGTAATGCACTATGATTCTAGGACATATTTTTGAATAAAATTATGATTCATTATATTTTTAATCTCACACAATACTGAATATAGATTTTTTTATAAAGAAGCACTATTCTTCTCTTGAATTATACATAACATCAAGTTAATCCTTCACTACATAAAAAAATAGATAATCATGAGGTACACAGAATACTATTCTTGTCCTTTATTTCACAAAATATAATGTCCCTTCAATAGCTTGTGTTACACAAAAGACATAGTTTTACAAAACTACCATGTAATATTAATAATATTATTAAAATATTATTATAGTCTTTACTTAGACATTAGAATAGTGGTTATGAATAAAATTAATTAAATTATTATAATATTGTTTAAACATGTATTTTATAAGAATAATTTTTTATCCAATTAACTAGATATGAAAATAAAACCCTTTTGGAAATATTTGAAATATTTTGCTGGAAAACATTAGTTATGCAATAAAACATGTTTTACCATAATAATTTGAAGAAAATTATTTTTATAAAACAATTAATTAAATATATAAATATATATATTTTATATTTTACTTTTAAATGTTAATATTATGTTTTTAATATACAAGATATATGAATTAAATAAATTTTATGAAAAAAAGTTGTATTTATCTAAATGTTAATTTTGCAGCCTTTAAATGAAGAACATATATTAAATACAATATTATAAAATTTGTAATTTCTATTGACCTAATATATTTCATTTTTGAATTAATAATATCAAAGTTTACTTTGGGTCTATATTTGTTATATTCCTGAGAAGATTAATTTTTTAAATAACAGTGAAAAATACTAAATTTTAATTCAATAATTCTTTTTCATCTAATTTATTTATATGGATAAAAATATATTAATTTGGTTTTAAAGATTATTTAGATTATTTTTACATCAATTAATCCAATTTAGGTCATTGTAAACAATATAAATTGAAATTCGATATATAAACATATCAACCCTTTAGACTTTTTCACATTAAGAACTCACTTTCACGACCTATATGCATGAATAATTTTGATTACATTTGTACGATTATGTGGTTATAAGTTGTAAGAAATGGAATCCATATTTTGAGTCATCAAAATTTATAATTTCTAAAAATTTCAATGTAGTTTTTGGAAAAAACATTTAGTTAATGTGATTAAAATTAATTACAGTGATTAAGAGAATAAATAGCTTTACGAATGACTATTCTGTAACCATAAGACCCAGTGTGACATAGAAACTTCTCCAAAATTAAATTGATGATAATATTTTCACCCTATCCTACCTTTAATTTAATTGGGTTCATTATTGGATCCACATTACATGGAAAAAATGTGGGCGGAATTCTCCTTTAAAAATTTAAAGAATGCCACACCTCTTCCACTATAAAAAGGCACTCTACGCTCACACTTATGTAGACATATAATAAAATTTTCATAAAAATTATCAGATAAAATAATCTAAAACATTCTATAATATCTTCCTAGAATCCAAAATTTTGGCATAAATCAAACCATGTATGACCTTTCGTTCAATCCAAAAAAAAGTTACCCAAAAAAGGTAACATCTTTCCAGAGGATCTATTTTTTATTTCCATTCTCTACCCCTTATAATTATTTATTACCTTTTTATATAATATTCATTTGATCCTCAATATAATGATATGTTATTATTATATGGTTTCTACCTACACTTACACAAACTTCCATCTAATGGGTAATGAACTTACCATTCACCTATGCGGTGAGCTATCGACTCATGAAATAATGTTGTTCATGTTTCATTTACCACCTATAATGGTCATTAATTATGATATAAATAATATTATTATATTATATATATGATATATATGATGTTTTATGTCAACATAAATTATTATATAGAAAATACCTTCATTCTTAACATTTTATTCAAATATGATAACATTGTTTTTGGATGTGTGGACTACAACCACTTAAATTTGATGTGATTTGTTTATACATTTCAAAGACTTTTTTCTGGATGTATTTTGTAAATGTAGATGATATATGTGAAATAATAATGGTATTTTAATGATATTATAAATACCCATATTTTTTAACGTTCTTTCTTTCAAAATGATAATAAAAAGGAATAAGAATTGATGCGTACGTATGACCTACCATCTCAATGAATGATATCTTCCACTTAATTTTTATATAATGTATATATCAATAAAAATATTTATATAATTAATATATATAATATCTATATTTTTTTACATTCTGTATATAATTAAATCAATACCAAAGTAAGAGGATCGTGAATAAATATAAAAACAAATACAAAAAATCTAACCAAATATTACCTAAAACATTACATTGAGGAGAAGATTTTAATTAAAAGCTAATATAATTTCATAAATAAATCATTTATGGAATTTGATATATTAATATGGTTATTTGGTATGTGAAAACTAAACTTATATTTATTAAATAGTAGTATTTTCTGTGTACCAATAAAGTCACGACTTAAGGTAAGGGTTTTCTGGTATCACATTCTTTTTCATGAGACACAAGCTAGTTTTGTAATGTCCCAGATTGTTCTTTGTATTTTATTAATATTAAATGGAATTATAATGAGACGAGGTTTTGAGACGACATACAATTCGGAGTCCAGTTGATCCCGAAACAAATGTTTGAAATTAAAAAAATGATTCAATTATACACGCACGTGGTTTTCCTAAACAAGTGGGATAACACGTGAATGAGTTCTTGATTCAGAAATATGTGGGCACCGTTGTATTCAGAGTGGAGATATAACCTTAGGAGGGGCATAACATTGGTCCATGTGGGTCAGCTCCTAAAAGTGGATTAACGAACTTTGAAAGATAATAAAAATAAACTAAACTAAAAAGTAATTTATTTTGTTTTTGCTGACGGGGCCGCACAACATCCTTTCCCTTTTATTAGAGGATGAGGCAGGTGTCCAGGGTCAAAGATCATAACCATGAATTTCCCTTGGAGGCTCTGGAGAGGAACCTAGAGAAACTTCTCTGTGGTGACGACACGGTGACCAAATCCTCTCCAGCAAATGACCAAAACCATGTAAGATGTTTGGTTTTGATTTCCATTACCTATTCATGGGAGCTTATGGAGAACGTGGACTAATCCATTAATATATTAGCCTGTGGGTCGATCGTATATCTAGGATGGGATATTTTTGGGATTTAATTGCGGTATGATTGTTAAGGATTGGTTGTTTTGATGATCATTCTTACAGGAACAGATCAAGGACAGAATGAACAACGGCTGAGGTTCGTTCCTTAGGTTGTTCGTTTGTGAATACTTTTTCCCCATTAATTTCATACACATTCATTATTCTTCACAGGGTAAGATCAATAATCGATTGTGCCTTTATTTTTCAGTGCATCGATATGAGATTATATATCCTATATCAGGACGGCCTAGTGGAGCTACGATGATAATTTCAGCTGACGATTCAGTGCGAATCATGAGTTATGGCTTTTTGGAAATTTTTCTTCAGAAGAATTAAAGTTTGTTTTCAGAGCCGATCAAAGGCCCAAAACACCCTGATTTGTTGTTGTGGTGTTGATATGACACTCAATATGATATTTCTTAGAGAACAGTCAAGAGAAATGAGATATAAAGATCTAGCTGAGGTGCCCGGAAGAATAACACCGTTTTTGGGAAAACATGATGAATACGGCATGTAGTATGGTCTACACGGAGTTTGTTCATTAGGGACATACATAGCGTGTACTCTGGGAGTACACTGGTGCGAGTGGGTTACATGGGTATCCAACATGGCTCGTACTCCACCACATGGTCAGAACCTGACCAGTTACACAGGTTACTCTGTGTACTGGTACACTGGCAGAGCTACACAGGTTGACACCATGTACGGGTGCACGACTAGGGTACACGGGTCATCCCCTGATGATATGACATGACATGTGCATCTTTTTACATGTTGTGTATATAATATTTCTACATGAACTTTCTGGTGAAACAAGCCATTGTACATGGGCAGATCCTAGGGTTAAGGAACATGCATGTGACCCTAATAAATGCTATGTAACCTTTTCTACATGGCTTGAGCCAGTTTTCCTCCGTGTCATGAACTTGTCTCGTTTGGGTTCATGCCCTTCAACTTTTCCATAAAGGTTTCTTGTTATCATTTCCTACGTACAGGAGTATGATTCCTTCAACAGGACATTCTGTATATAGTTTTTGGAATTCCCTCTATGAGACATAGAGCCATATCCTCTATTCCTTCCTGGTACCCTATTTAGAAATTGTGGTATCGACTAGTCCTACCATACCCTGGCACCGATCATCTACTTAGTGGATTAGTTCCAAATTAGTTGTTGGTATCACTCTATATCCTTCATTGTGATCCTCATCTGACGTATCGTATCTCTTTCTTCAGACCCAGTAGTGTGTTCTCTTGGATAAGTGCATTGTTGAATCTTTGAGATAGATCTTAGTGGTGGTACAGCGATAGTCACATCTTGTATGATTATATCTGGATACTCTTGTTATATGTTCTGTATACATATACTGTGTAGAGTAGACTGTATCTTTTCCTTGTTGGATTTCTTTGTGGTTTTCTGGGTGTCCTATTGAGTATTTTTATACTCACCCCTACATAGGCTTTGCCCATACATGCTCTGTCCTGTGTAGGTGAGCGAGCCTTTGGCAGAGTTATATATGAACAAGGATTGGATGGTTCTCAATAAGATCAGACCGGTCGAGGTGTTTTCCTATAACTATGGATTGTAGTCCCAGAACATTCTTTATTGGTTGGACTTTGTTTAGTGAATTTCTTTTTGGTGGGCTTGTATTCTAGTCCTAGGTTTACTTTTCTTTACTTTATGTTCTATTCGTAATCTTTTGGTTGGGATTATAGTGTATTCATGGATTTCCATTATTAGTAGTTTTTAATTTTAAGCTTTGTGGTCTTGTAGATGTGTGTGTGTGTGTGTGTGTACATATTTATAGGAAATTCGTCCCATGTTATTGACATGCCCCCACTTGGTGCTAGTCACCATCCCCCAGCCAATTGGAGGCAGGCTTGGGGAGTTGTGACACATTCTCCACAAGGATAGGTTATCAACTAGTGGTATTAGAGTTGGTTGGTTCTACCCAAGGACCTAGAGTCTCTACGTTGGTTTTGGGAAACAATATTAAGTGTTTCAAGTTCGGATTTTAGGATATGGACCCTAGTGTTGGTACTGGCGGCCGACATGTCCATACACTCGGACTCTAATAACTTTCCTTTAGACTTGATACATAAGAACATTCATTAAAGGGAATAATAATGGTACATTCATCATATAAGAATTTTTTGTGGTTCTATGTCATTATTGGGTCATCTCTCAATATATTATCATTGAATGTGGTACATATTGTTTTATTTTAGGATGCCTCTTTGTTTCATACCCTCTATGAGATAGTAGCTTGATCACGAGGATGACCCCCTCGGTGATGAGGCTTCGATACAGTGACCAGATCCCCCGGTTTTACTTCCAGGTGGTACACCATCTATGGAGCGGCTTATAGTACATGTTGTACCAGTAGAAAAAGATCACATGATGAGCGTACTCCATGAGTTTCAGAGATAGATACCCCTCAGGTTTCAAGACGGGCCTGACCCTCAAGCAGCTGAGGACTAGATTGAGGCAGTGACCAGAGCCTTTCATCGAGTCAAGACACCGGCAGACCAGATAGTGATCCTGGCAGCAAGTCTTATGCAGGGCTCAGTAGGATGATGGTAAATTTAGGCTATCCAGACTCACGATGAGGTGACTCTTTCATGGTTGGAGTTCGAGCACCTCTTCAAAGAGGAGTTCTCACCTGTTACACAAAAATATGTACGTATACATGAGCTTCATCAGCTCTAGAAGGGGACCATGATGGTATCTTTCTATTCATTGAGGTTCACTAACCTCTCATGATAATAAATGGATATGGTTAGGGATCACCACTTCAGATATCGAACTTTCGAGCGGGGCTTGCCCAGAGATATCCAAGCTATAATCATTCCTCTGAGCCTTCCTACCTATGTTGGGGTGCTCAAGTGGGCCTTGGTGGTTGAGAGATTCTTGTAAGAGGTGAGATAGGCCACAATTTTTAGTAGTGAGTGTATTGGAGAAGAGACATCGGTAGCAGGGAGCTGACGCCAGGGACCCAAGCATGGGAGACATTTCAAAGGATATCTTAGGACATGGGATCTGCTGTTTTAGGGTTCACAGGGTGCATCCAGCCAGCCTCAGGAGAGGCGATGCTACTCATTAAATTGAAGGGGACATCTCACTCGAGACTGTCTTAACCACCGTGTTACTGACAGGGAAGCATTAGAGGGACCACCGAGGTAGAGGCAACGTGTGGAGGAGACAGATCCGTGATGTGGCGGGAAATGAAGAGGATCTAGGTGTGCTGCTGGAGTTGGTCTATGTTTTGAACCTTTTCAACCACCACCCCTACGAGGTCCACCCTATGCTCAAGGAGATGGAGTATAGAGGAAAGGAAAACTATAGGTTGTGGAAGCTTATAACCCAGGTTCTCCATGAATGATTAAAGGAACAATCTATGACTTTTTTACTTGGCTTCTGTACAGATGGACACATGTGATAGTCATTCTTTTCTTACCACTTATCTTGTTTGAGACCATGAGATTCCGGTTGAAATATTTAATCAAACATTACACTTAGAAAGAATGACTGGAGAGGTCTCAGAGATCACACCCCTTTACAAATAGTGTAACCTGAACCATGGAGGCGAGAGTTTCGGTTGGAACATTTTGGTGGTAACGTCTAGGCCATAAGTTATCATTCTTGGTATGGATCGATTATATACAGTTCATTCCAAGATTTATTATATTAGGTGAAGGGTGCGGTGTTTTCGCAATGATGGGATGAGGTTCTACTTCTTCAGTGAGAAGGAAACTTAGGTAGTACAGAATGGACTCATGAACAGGAGGGTGCATCCGATTACACACTAGTTGGCTAGCTTAGCCCTTGGTGTAGTAGATGTTGTGAGTTTTTAGTTACCAACATTATTGGCTAAGTATGAGGTCATCTTTCTAGAAGATGTTCCAGGACTACCTCCTTGCTGGGAGATAGACTTCTGTATTAATTTGAAACACGGGATGACACCGATATCATCATAATCATTTAGGATGTCTCCTGCAGAGCTTCATGAGTTGAGGGTGAATTGGACGACTTATAGAGAAAGGGATTTTTGAGACCCATCACTTCACATTGGGAGGACCTAGTGTTGTTTTATAAGAAGGTAGACGAGATATTGAGGTTTTCTATGGATTACTAGCACTTGAATCATGAGTCCGTGAAGAACAAGTACCCACTACCGATGATCAATGACCTCTTCGACCAGCTAAGAGGGGTATTATGGTTCTTGAAGGTTGACCTACGCTTAGGCTATTACCAATTGGGAGTAGGAGATGAGGATATAGCGAAGACAACTTTCATATGCTACTACGTTCACTATTAATACTTGGTGATGCCCTTCGGCATGATGAATTCCCCATTAGTGTTCATGGCAGTAATGAAACATGTATTCCTGCCCTAATTGGACCTGTTCATGGTAGTCTTCATCAACGATATCCTAGTGTACTCAGGGTCAGGGGAGGAGCTTGTGAGACACTTGAGGATGGTTATAGAAATACTCCGAGAGCACCATCTATACGGAAAACTCACTATGTTTCAGTTCTGGATATAGGAGGTCCACTTTCTGTGGCATGTTATCTCAGTAGATTGAGTGCCAGTGGACCCAACCAAGGCAGAGGTAGTGTTAGCATCATATCCACCCAGGATCGTGATGGAGGTGAAGATTTTACTTAGGTTGGAAGGCTACTATCAGAGATTCATCCATGATTTCTCCAGGATATCAGCACCCATTCCATCATTGACCACGAAGGGGAAGACTTTCTTATGGACAGAGAGATTCCATTAGGACTTCCAATAGTTGATGTAGAGTCTTACGAGAGCTCGGATCAGGAGATTACTGAAGGAGGGTTTCGAGTACATGGTGTTATGTTATTTACCAGGAACGGGGCTTGGATGCTTCGTAGTGTATAGGAAATCGATGATTGCCTATGGATCACGTCAACTGAGGCCACAGAAGAAAGACTAAGTGACCCATGATCTTGAGTTGGTAGCGGTAGTCATTGCATTGAAGGTGTGACAGATCGACCTGATGGGAGAGAGGTTTATAGTCTACATTGATCAAAAGATTCATAGATATATCATTTATCAGAAGGATATGAATTTGAGGTAGATATGTCGGCTTGATTTTATCCAGGATTACAACTTTGAGATTGTTTATAATCATGGAAAGCGGAATGTTATTGAAGATTCTCTCCACAGGAGATCCAGTTCGCAGTTGCTGGATGAATCTTCAGAGTAGTTGGCCTCTGTGCAACTATCCTCTGTGCATAGATATGAAGAGGATTGCCTTCAGTTGTTGTTCATTACCCCTATACTATTATAGATAGTTTGGGAGACATAGCTCAAGGATACCAGATGTGACCTCTACATGATTAGATATCAGCAGGTCATGCTGCTGATGGATATTCAAAAGGTGGGGAGTACGTTGTTCTTTTAAGAGGGCACATAGTAGTTCCAATGGTGTTGCAGGAGGAGGTTCTAGGGTAGTTCAATTCATCTCCTTTCATGGTGCATACAAGTTTAGTAAAGATGTACTGGGACCTCAACATCTTTTCTAGTGGCCAAAAATGAAGAAGAGTGTGGATGAGTTTGTTTCGCGGTGCCTTACTTGTTAGAAAGTAAAGGATGAGAACCGTGATCCAACAGGTTTGAATCAACCCCTTGAGGGTCCAGAGTGGAAGTGGGATAGGATCTATATGGACATCATGATGAGATTACAATGTATATTCAGGGGACACGATGTCATCTGTGTTATCATTGACAAACTCACCAAGTCAGACCACTTCCAATCTATACGAGAGAATAGTTCGGTAGAGAGCTTAGGATGCCTCTATATGTAGGAGATCGTTCGGATTCATATATTCCCATCATTGATCATTTCAGATCAGGATGCTCATTGCACATCTTTGCTGTGGAATGGATTATAGGAGGCATTTGGGACTCACATATTCCTGAGCACTATGTTTCATCCTCAGATTGATGGCGAGACAGAGCGGACCATCCAGGTTCTGGAGGATATGATACAGGCCTGCATACTTGACTTTAACTGTAGTTAGGAGGATCACTTACCAGTAGTAGAAATATCATATAAAAACAATTATCATTCCACTATTGGTATGACACCATTCGAGGCTCTGTACGGGAGACCATGTAGGTCTCCAATTTGGTCGACTGACCCCGAAGATTCAGCACTCATGGGCCCAAGGATGGTGATAGGTACAATGGAGAAGGGGAAGTTAATCCAAGAGTGGATGTAGACTACACAGTGTTGGTGGAAGACTTATGCAGATAATAGATGGATCCCCTTATAGTTCGAGGAAGGAGGCCCTGTGTTCTTGTGAGTTCCACCTCGATGGGGATTGCAGAGATTTGGCCAGGGCGACAAGTTATCATAGATGTTCATTGGTCTTTTTCAGATTCTAAGTAGAGTTTGTGAGGTGGAGTACCTCTTAGATCTACTTCCTTAGAAGTACCGATTACATGATGTCTTCCATGTGTCACAGATGAGGAGGTACTTTCATGATCAATCACACGTTATTGACTGGGGCGAGCTGGACATCGATGATGGAGTTACTTTTGCTGAGTACCCAGTAGAGATCGAGGCTCAGTAGGATAGTATCCATCAGGGGTGAGATATTCCCATGCTGTGAGTCCAGTGGTAATCAGGGAATTTCAAGGAGACAGCATAGGAGTTAGAGGCTTATATCCGTGTGCAGTACCCACATCTTTTTTAGTAGCTTTTGTTTTTTTATTTCGGGCATGTAAAGCCCTAAGCTGGGGAGAATTTAATGTTTTAGATTTTTCAGTGTATTTTTTTAATATTATGTGGAATTATTATGAGACCAGGTGTTAAGAAGGTGTGTAATTTCTAGGCCTGTTGATCCCAAAATTAATGTTCAAAATTTAATAAAATTATTAAATAATACCCATGTGTGCTTTTCTGGAAAAACTGGAATAACTCTTGAATGAGTTCCCAGATCAGCAATATGAAAGAACAGTTGCATTCAGAGAAAAAACATTTCTTTATGAGGGGCCTAACATTGGTTGTAGTGGTTTGTCTACTAAAAGTGGTATTTGGGACTCTTAAAGAATATAAAAAAAGTCATTTATTTTGTTTTTGTTGATGTAGTGACACAATGTCCTTTCCCTTTTATTAGAGGCTGAGGCAGGGGTCTAGGGTTATAGATCATAACCCTAATTTTCCCTTGGAGGCTCTAGAGAGGAACCTAGAGAAACCTCTTGATGGTGATGATGCAATGACTAAATCCTCAAGAGCTAACGACTGAATCCAGGTAGATTGTTTGGTTTTGATTTCCTTTCCCCGTTCTTAGGAACCTATGATGAACGCGGACTAATCAATGAACATATTATCCCATAAGTTAATCATATTTGTGGGAAAGGATATTTTTGGAATTTAAATGGGGAAAGAATGTTAAGGATTGGTTGTTTTGATTAACGTTCTTACAAGAATGGATCAAGGCCGGAATGAACAATGGTTGATGTTTGTTCCACAAGTTGTTCATTTGTGAATCATTTTTCCATGTTAATTGCCCATGAGTTCTTCATTATTTGTGTGGTATGAACAATGAACAATTTCACCTTCATTTTGTAGTGCAATGACCCATGATTGTACATCCTATTTCGGGACAGCCTAGCGGAGCTACGATGACAATTTCAATGGAGGATTCAGAGCGGATTGTGAGTTATGACTTTTTTTACTTTTTCCTTTAGATGAATCGATGTTTGTTTTTCAAGATGATTGAAGGCCCGAAACAACCTTATTCAATGTTTTAGTGATGAGACGACCCCTGATCTGATGTTTCACACCAAACAAATAAGTGAAATGAGATCCAAATATCTGGATGAGGTGCGTAGATAAAGAACACCATTTCTAGAAATTCATGATCAACATGGTGTGTAGTAGGGCTAAACGGCGTGTGTTCATAGGGTACCTACATGGAGTGTACTCCGAGAGTACACAGGCATGAGTGGGGTACAGAGGTAGACAACACAACATGTACTCTACCACACGGTCAGAACCTGACCAGTTACATGGGTTACTCCATGTATTGGTACACAGGCAGAGCCACACTAGGGGACACCGTGTATGGGCACACGACCAGGGTACACGTGTGATCCCCAAATGATATGACATGGTCTGTGCATCTATTTATATGTGATGTATATCCTTTTTCTACATGACTTTTCTGGTGACCCTACGACACACCGTGAAACATTTTCTACAAGGCTTGAGCCAGTTTTCCTTTGTGTCTTGTACTAGTCTCATTAGGTTTCATGCCCTTGACCTTTCCCCTTAAGGTTTCTCTATATCTATTCCTTCATCTAGGAGTATGATCCTTTCAGCAGGACTATCTGGATAGTGTTTTTGGAATCCCCTCTATGAGACTCAAAGCTAGATCCTCTATTCCTTCTTGGTACCCTAGGTAGAGTTATTGGTATCGACATGACCTACCTTACCCATGTGCCAATCCTCTACTTAGCATATTAGTTCAGACTGAGTTTTTGGAATCAATCCATAGCCGTGGTTATCATATTTATTTGACGTATCATATCTCTTTCTTTATACTCAGGAGTGTGTTCTCTAGGATAAGTGCTTTGTGGAATCTTCAAGCAAGATCTTAGTGGTGGTACAAAAATAGTCACATCTTGTATGAGTATATCTGGATATACTTGTTAGATGTTCTGCAGACATATACTGTGTAGACCTGAATATATATTTCCATTGTTGGATTTCTTTGTGTTTTCAAGTTGTCCTAGTGAGTATTATTATACTCACCCCTAGACGGGATTTTCCCACACGTGTCATGTCTTGTGCAGACGAGCGAGCCTTTGATAGAATTTAAGTCAGAAGAGGACCAGACAGTGATCATTTATATCAGATAGTTCAAGGTGTATTCCTACAACTACATATTGCATTCCTAATACCTTCTTTATAAGTTAGTATTTTTAATAAAATTTATTTTTGGTGGGATTGAATTATGTCCTAGGGTTTCTTTTATGTACTTTACATTCTTGTCGTACTCTGTTGGTTAGGATTATCATGTATGAATGTGTTTCCATTCTTTATAGTTTTTAATTCTCATCTTTATGGGATTATAGATGTGTTTGTGTGTAATGGTTTATAGACAATACCTCCCATGTTAGCGACATGCCTACTTGGTGCTAGTCACCAGCCCCCGGCCTATTGGAGGCAGGCTTGGGGAGTTGCAGTGCAGGCCCCACTAGGATGAGTCGTGACTACTTTCACACTCTATTTCATAGATTTAGTGTTTGTACATACCATTTGTATACTATATGAATCTTATACTTATGTTTATGTCTATTACCAAATCTATGTTAGGATCTTTCTATCATGGGATTTAAATTTCAAAAGATACCAGTTCGGTAAAGTAATTCTCTCTCAATTTTCCTTCATTGGGACACATCAAATGTTATAGACCTACATTGTTATAAATCATGTATATACTAACCTTTGAGAAAAAATCTATTGAATATCCCTCTTTTCATGATATTTTAAACTTCTTGTAATTTTATTTCTTCCAAGATGAGTATGATTGAATGTTACCATGAGGTAAGAGTTTATTGAAACAATCTAATCATTTATCAGTATTATTTATGATTATTATTTTATTCATTAAAGATTATGATCAATAATTCAAGAACAAAAAATATGACTAATATCTTCTATTTATTTATGATATAATAATATACTATTTAAAATTTTCCACTCTATGCAACTAATGATAATTATTAATTTTTATTAATAAAATCTGTCTTTATCACCCTCTTCGGCCAGAAATTTGTTTTCTTTCAAAACATTTTTTTAAAAAAATTGTTTTTTTACTCTCTTATTATATTTTAATGATATTTTTACCCATGTTTTACCATTTAATCATAATGGTTTTTTTAAAAGGCATATCATGGTCATTATCTGATCGAAGCACATTTATAATCATTTTATAGTGAAAGATGAATGATTGGAATGTATGGATTTATCCATCGTCATGAGTGGCCTTTTATTGAAAAATTCATTGAATGATTAAAATATTCATTTTCATGAAAAACATTATTGTAGTTATTCTGAAAATTCATTATTTTTATTTAAATTTTCAAAGAATATTTTCTTAAATACCAATATTATAAGAATGTTTTTTATATTATTTTTAATTATTCTTTTATATGTTTTCAAGAGGATATTTTCAAATAAAATGATTTCAATGATTATAAATATACATTTTTACATTTTCATTGTATTTTCAACGAATTGTTTTTCCAAACATTTTAAATATTTCACATCAATGAAATGGTATTACAAAATTTTCATCAAGATTATTTTAGATGTTATTAATGTAAATGTTTGTCAAACATTTATCATGATAATTTAAGAAATTTTCATGGATAAAGGAATTCAAAATGTTTTCATGATTATTTAATAATATTTCAAGGAAAAAGGTTTTCAAAATATTTTTATAATTCTTTATTTGTTTAGTAATAAAAAGGATTTCAAAAGGATATAAAATATTCCTTAAAGTGTTTCCAATTTTATTTTAATGGAAAATTATTTTCAAAAGGGTTTATGTACTAAAAAGAAATTTTCAATGAATAATTTTTCTTTTCTTAAAGAAATGATTTTAAAAGGCATTTTAAAAAATTCATTCCGATATAAGATGAAATCTATTTTTTGTTACTCATTCCTCTCCATGGAAATGATCCAAAGGTATTATTAAAATTCATTATTTTAATGGTTGATGTATTAATAGAATGATATTATTGTAACATAATTATCATTCATGAGTTATAGTTTTATAAAACCTATTTCTCATTCACATTTTATATTTTTATTAAACCCATTTTAAATTCCTGGGTTATATGATTATATGACCTACTTCATATCATATGTTATGTTAGGTCTAAATTTATAGGAAACCTATCTCTTTTTTATGGGTAATGATATGATTAATTATATATGAAACCCATTTCATTTCATGGGTTATTATATGATGAACTTATATGATCTAGTGACACACATATGTATGTTTTCATTGTGAGATTTATGGGAAATATATCTTCATCCATTACAAATGGTTATAACTAATATTTCATGAGAATAAAATTACTTGAATGGTGAGGGAACTTATTTTAGTAAATGACTTTGTCTACTAAGATGGCCATGGGATTGATCTTCATCTATTAATATGGATGTGAGAGTGAACTATGAATACCATGATTGGATGCGGAGTGAACCCATAGTACTATGTTTTATATGTAAATATTCCTTGACTACTATGGAAATCATTTTATATACTTATCTATCTGACACAAAATCTATTTCATATTCCAATGTTATTCTTTCATAGCTTATGATCTGGTTTCTCCAATGAGTAATGTCTTATTAACTAAAAATATTCATTCCATAAATCATGTATAATATCTTTAATATAAAGGCTATGGTCTTAAAATGTTATTCTCATGTTTCCATTCTCTTATGCTCATGTTATTCCTTTTTTATCTACTTTATATACCCTTATTGGGCATCTTAGGTCAAAACTTTCTTATGTTTCCCTTCCCAAGGTTATAAAGGATATATTTAAGTAGATTTACTAAAATATAAGGTCTTTGATGGAAAATTAATGTTTCTTCACCAAGATAGAATATTATATTCCATTATTACATAGACATTATACTATTACGGTCCTCAGGCATGTACTTTTTTAATTTTTTGAATATTTATCGAATATGATGTAATATCCATCTATGAAAATTTTGGGTTTTAAAATGAAATATTACATTCCATGTAATTGTAATTTATGAAATTGAAGGGGGAAATTGGTTTTAAATAATAAAAATATGCATTTATTATGTGTTTTAGCCTTCGTGAATTACATGACTTGTAATGGTAATACACACCATGTATTTCTCAAGAGTTGAGGGTATTTGTGTTCTATATGAGTGATCTTACTTTTATTCAACCATGAAACCCTGATATCCCAACCCAGATCCATCCCTATATAATTTTGGAGATATCACATCCTTCCATATAATTCATTTGGTGATTGATCACTGTGGTTATTATGGTTCTTCATTCTGAGTAAGTGGATCTCCTGATGTGTAGTTTCTTCTAAAATATAATTTTAACTTTTTTAGAGTTTGATGCATCATTTTGTAATGGATGGAAGTAAACTCCTTTTCATTGGATCCTGAAACTTTTTTTTGTTTTTTGTTATTTTTCAACATATTTTATCATCGATGAATCTCGTGGTGGGTGATTATTTCTGGAATTTGAATTTATAGTTAGGTGGTTCCATTTTTTTAGCCATGAAAATGACACCATGGTTTTATTGATTTCATTGAATTATGATTTGATTAATTTACAAAACATTTACATGGAATGATTTGATTGTGGAATATGAAATGGAATTTATTTTGAGAATAAATAAAATATCTAATAGAGTTTAAATTATGGGATGGATTTTTAATATTATGGACTTGATGAAATTTGTAGAGGATTTTTTTAAAAATTAAATTAAAATGAAAAAACCCCATGATTGGTTTCTGGATCGAAATTGGAATCAAATAATGAGAAAGGAATATATTTCTTTTGAAATTGAATTTTTATATTTAAATTGGAAATTGGTCAATTGAATCGTAAAAGGAGATTTATTTGAAATGATATTATTTCTACATTATTTATTGATTGATAGAGTACATGCATTCCTGGGTAGTTAGTAGGTTTCTATGGACAACAAGACTAGGATTATGGCCACCTAGTAACATATTGATGATGAAAACTCTAGCAAAAATCTATTGATGCATGATAATACTTGATGTAATGTTGAGGTCTTCTATTTAACCCAATCCTGGGGTTTTTTCCGACACCTGATTATTCATGATCATTGATTTGATAGGTTTGAGGATACAAAAATCCAAAAATTATAGAATTTGACTCTCTAATATTACACAATAAATTTTCTTTTTAAATAATTTCAATAGCTTGTGTTTCACGCAACACTGAGTTCGATCCCACCACGATCTGTTAACAAAGAAATTTAAATAATAGTTTTTAATTTTATCAACCACATTATGTAATTTATTTATATTGAATATAAATTTAATATTCATTTTATGTGTTTTCTGGACAATTATATAAGAACAAATACAATTATATTTATAAAAAATGATATTTTTCAAAAGGGTAATATTATCCCCATTTAATAGATAACCCATTTTAAATATAATTATTGATACTTTTACAATATTTATATTTCAAAATAATCTTCCTCTATTATACAGGGCTATAAAAATTTACATTGGTTGATTGTTTGATATTTTTCTTGAGAAGTATCATTTTTGGATAAATGTTGAAAAATCTAGCATTATAGTTAAAAAATACCTTTTCATTTAAATAATTACTTTGTATTAAATTCATTTTTAAATTCAAAATATATCAGCTATACATATATTAATATAATTTTCATTAATATATTTTTTTATATAATTTGGATATTAAAACATATTGACTTTTTGAATGTTATTTAAAACCCCCATTCTGGCAACGACTGCGGGATTAGAGTTAAACTCTATTATGTGTTTTTTATGAATTGAATTTTGAAAAAAAGTTATACATAGTTTTGATAAATATTATATATATATATATATTATAACAGAATCAAATATGTTTTTGGATATTAGGAATAATAACTTATTGTAGTTTTTCATTTATTTTGGTTAACGGTAAGTAGAAAAATTAAAATTAAAAATAATTTTAAAAATATTATAAAATAACCCTAACACTTTTAAAAATTATTTTGGATTAGTGGGTTTCCACAAATATCATCCATGGGAAAAAATTACAACCTTTTTAATCCACTTGGATGAGATTATGACATTTATTATATCTTATTTAATGATAAGTTACAAATTTCATAATCATATTTTAAATAATTATATAATTTTCAGTATATGTTTATAAAGAAGATAAATTCATCTATAAATAGTAATTTGAAATATAATAAATCTAAATTCATCATGATAATTTATTTTTAATTGTTAGGTACAAATTATTTTATTAAAGGCTTTTATAACGATGATGTCATAATTTACTAATTAATTAAAATATCAAAGAAATGATATTAAAAAATTTGAAATAAATATAATTTAATATAAATAATGTCATCCAAAAATCTTATTTAAAACATTGATATGTTATTGATATATGAGAATTGTGTGTTTGATGATATCTTATTTTATTATTTTTATTAATCAATGAAATATATAGTTTCAAAATTGGAATTAATTATACATTAAATTGAATAATAGTTTACTAAATGATCTATATTTCATAAAAATATGAAAATTCATCCAAATGCTTATAATAAAATCATATTTTATTTAAATGATCCAGTTGGTTTTTTTAATTTTTATAGTAACAATATTAACCTTTAATTTGTAGAAAGACACGTTGTCATCAAAAACGTTAAAGGGTTTAACTAAGGGTTTAATCCAAATGATAATGTTTATAATGTGACATATTGTAATAACCTGGTTTTTCACTACAAAAGACTTTGGAAAATTCATTATGTTATTCTGGAGTAGCACCTTCAGTCTGTGTGCGCTTTTGAGCACCAGTGTGGCCGAAATTAAATTTTCACTGGGTTCACACTGGGAATGTAAAATAAATGGAATAACTCATAAAAGGTAGCTCATAAGGGAAACCTGAGGGCATTGTTGAGTCCGTAGCATGTCGTTTTCCCTTGGAAGGGTATAATTTTCACAGGCACGAGCCACCTGTGAAAAATGTCACAAGAAGCATTTTTCAAATTTAGCGACTTCAGACATTGTGTTTTATATCATTTTAATGGGGCCTCAGATTAAAATTATGAGACCACCGTTGTGCTTCGGAGGTGGTTTTTTACCATAGGGGAGGCTTAACCACGACCCCGTCAAGAGTTTCGGACACGGGTCTTCGGGTGGGTGTTTAAAATTTATTTAAATATTTTAAATGGGTTTTCCTAAATAAACACCTCAACACCCTCTCCTCTTCAACCATGTTCACTAGAGGAAGAAGAATTCTCAACCAAGGAGAGACCCTCACCAACCCTCCTCCATCCTATCCTCCCCAAGGTGGTGTGCGGCTTCGGCATATCGCTCACGAAGCATTGAGCTTTGCCCCTGAGGTAGGACCGTGCGTTTCATTTTAATTTCCTGCACCTACTTTGAGATCGATTTATTGTATAGAATTTCTATTTGATCTCATAGAAAATCCCAGAGTTTCTTAGTTTATCTTTTGAGCTTTATATGGAACTTTTCGTATTCTAAATCTGAGTTCTGAGGTGATCTCAGTCCTCCGACGAAGATCCATGGGTTTTTGGAGTGTTTTCTGGCGAACCAGGGTTTTTCGGCGGGTTTCTGGCCGGTATGGAAGATCTCCAGGAGGTGGTTTCCGAGGCAGTGGTGGAATGGGGATCCTGGAAGGCGGAGCGGTGAGGCGTGGATGGCGGGGCTCCCGGGCGGTGGAGCGGCGTGGCGTGGATGGCGGGGTGGCTGGGCGTCGGCTGGGCGAGACGGGGCGCCAACTGGGGGGTGCAACGCGGTCGTCAAGGAGGAAGACCAGGGTCATCAGACCCCGGATGGCAGACATGGACCCAATATACACGGGTCCCGTGGGAGTAGAACGGACTGGATCCAGCCGGTCCTGGTGAGGCAGTCGGCCCACGCGAGCCGTGGGCCAGTCCAGGCATGGTGGGCTGACCGAGTCGGCCTGGCCCACCTGTCTTCATCCATTGAAAACTAAAATGGACACAAAAATTAGAAAAGGTCTCGAATTCATGTGCCATCTATGGCGACGCATTCCTTGGATCGAGGAAGGCCTTTTGAGATGGTTTCGGGGATTTTTAATTCCTGAGACGAGGGGCTCGTTGGCGCGACATGCTCGCTATGTGGTTTAGCACTTTTCCTGGGATTCTTGTTTTCGGCGGCGCGGACACATCCAGAGTCCGTATTGAGCACTGTCAATGGTGTTGAGACCCTAGCATCGAGTCGGAGATTTCTAGGGCAGTTTTAGGTGTTGAAACCGGAGTTGAGGCGTGGTCCCCAGAGGCCGTCTTTTAAGCTGTGAGCAGCATTTTGTAACTTTTAATCGGACATCCGTTCGGGGCGTGCGAGCTGTCGATTATGAGTGTTTTCTTGAGGGCATTATAATGGCACAATCCGCCCTCTTTAATTAAGCATTCTGGTGCGGTCCCTAGGAGGTCTATTTTGGGTCTTGACGGTGAATTCCAACTTCTTCACTGGGTTTCCATTTCAGACAAGTGATTAGTCAATCCTGTGTACTTTTCTGAGGGGATCACAATGGTGTGATCCGTTCGTAGCATTTTGAGACTAGGATGCGGGTCCCATGAAGCACCACTGATGTGTGGTACGATGAAATACATCTTTTTTTCTGGACATCCGTTCCATGCAAGTTAGCAGTAAATTTTACATGTCTTTCAGAGGAGAGAGAAATGGTGCAACGTGCCCGAATGTTTTGGGACCGAGGCTCAGGACCACGAGACGTCGTTCGGGTATAAAGCGGGGTTGGTCGACTTTTCTGTCGGATATCAATTTTAGGTGAGTAAATAGCCTATCTCACGTGTTTTTTCACAAGGATTACATCAGTATGATCCATTTGTATGTGCGGAGTCTCATTCGAGATCTCATTAAATGTGAAATCACGAAAGGTGTAACGGTGGTGGTTCTTCCCGATGCTGTTTATAGCGAATGCTGGGTGTGTGATCGTGTTCACTCCTGTGAGAGTGGGTTTTTTCTTAAAGTGAAGTGGTTTCCCGTGCTAGGTCTGTGTAGGAAGCAATTTTTAAAAGTCACGATTATGCCCTTCACGTTGGCGTTGGGTATCGTGTGCACGATATCCTTTGGGCTAGAAATGAGGTATACTCTATGAGTATACGAGTTTTCTTGGAGGTACATGTTGTAGTTTGCTTCTAAGAACTTTTGTGCTTGGGTTGGATATGAGTTAGGGCCCCATGTTGTGTGGGGCCCATGTGCAGGTCATGTTCAACTTTAGGTACCTTTGACCTATCGCGACATAGAGGGTCCTGTTCTCGATGGTTTAGACCAACAGAGATGAGTGCATCCCCCGGGTCCTATTCTTGA
Source organism: Viscum album (assembly GCA_963277665.1). Lineage (NCBI taxonomy): Eukaryota > Viridiplantae > Streptophyta > Magnoliopsida > Santalales > Viscaceae > Viscum > Viscum album. Next base: position 114,046,970 of record OY728135.1, read on the forward strand.
TGGTTTCAACCAGCAGGGTTGAGTGGGTCCCCCGGGTTATGTTCTAGATGGTTTAGCCGACAGAGTTGTTTGGGTTCCCCTATTTCTTCAGCTATGAGGGTTTTTAGTATCTTGTCCCATTCATGGGACTATGACATCATTTATGACTATGTGCGTTCGTACAATGTGGGTGTTTTCCCACTTTCTGGAGTGAGTTGTCTCGGTCCGCTTCGGCAGTGACTTAGAGGATTGGTGAATGATCTCCATGAGAGGCCTAGGGAGATCCTCACGTCCCTTCGTGTACCCTGGTAGAGTTTATTGGGTATAGAGGTGACCATAACATTATGCAGGCCCCGATCCTCTACCCAGGAGGTTGTTTCTAGTAGGGTAAGGAGCCCCCAGTGAGCCCTGGGCGCAGACTCCCTAGCTGTGTATCGTGATCACATATTCATTCCGCAATCTTTCATGACGTTTTTCCTACTTCGTGTTCCGATCGCAAGCATTGTACCATCCAGCAGGGATGGCCAGAGTTGTACCATCCTGCAGGGATGGCCAGTGAGGTACTATCCAGCAGGGATGGCTAGTGGAGTACCATCCAGAAGCGATGGCCAGTGGTGTACCATCCAGTACGGATGGCCAATTGCGTACCATCCAGTAGGGATGTCCAATGACGTATCATCCAGTAGTGATGGCCAGAGCAGATCCGGGTTTACCTCCAGCTGGGCTGGGAAGTGGTCCCCGATGACGGTTTTGGGTTTACCTCCAGTTGGGATGGGAAGTGGTCCCCGTTGATGGTTCTGGGCCTCCCTCCAGTGGATCACCCCTTCGTGGGACTAGTCATTGGGACCCGTCGATGACTTTTTCCGGGTCTCCCTCCAATGGATTACCCTTTTGCAGGACTTGGCAGTGGGAACCCATTGACTTTGATAAGACTTCTCGACTGTGTGACAATGACGATGTGTGGTTTGACATTCCCCACAACCTTCAAGTATGAGGGTCACTTTCCCCACCAAGACGAATCCTTGATACGTGACCTAAAACCGTGGTGGAAATTTAGTGTCGCCCAAAGTGGATAGATTCAAGGTACGATGATTTGATCCCCTTGACATGCAGTTCGGGGCAGATGTGTGGGATGCTGGGATCAATGGTGTTTACTTCTAGGACTGTTGGATACTCACTTCCTTGGGCTGAGATATAGGATGGAGATCCCCTTACAATCTTGTTCGGTTTTCAAGGTGCATCATATATATTTATACCTTGTTCCAGTACCCACTTCTTGGGTTTCAGTTACTCTCCTTCCATAAGAGACGAAGACGTGTGGGGTATGCCATGTGCTTCCCGTGTCTAGATTATTGTGGTTTTATGAGTCTACTCTCCTACTATAGTTAGTGAAGACTCGACAAGAAGTTCATATTCTTTCCGTTTCCAGCTCCTTGTGTTTGGATGATTCTACATCCTTTCTCTTGTTGGGTTGAGCTATTACTCAACTGCAGTCTTTAATGTACTCTCTGTGGTACTCCTTTACTATTCCCTATTCGATCTACTGCTCAACCTTTTCATAACCTCCTTTGCTGCTTTCTTGAGCATTCGGGGAATCCTACTAAGTATTATTTTATACTCACTACTACTTGTTCTTTTCCAACACATGGTGTGCCCTTGCAGACGACAGACAGGTTGGTCATGACTTTAGCGGATCTTAGAAGTTCAGGAGCCTGGATTGCATATGGTGGTTGTAGTCGGTTTCCAGGTGTGGGACCCTCCCATCTGTTTACTTTTGTTTACCTGTTGTCTTGTTGTGGAACATTTCTGGTTGGCCATGTGTTTTTCCCCTATTCTTTTCTATTTACCATCATCACATACTTTGTACTGTTCAGAGGTTGATGCACTTCAATGTTTTGTTTATAGTAGTTGGAACTTTACTTTACTTTACTTTTATTTTCTTTTCTTTTTACATTGCACTTCTACATTGAGTGGGATGCGTGTGTGTGTACAGGTACTCAGGAAAAGGCCTCCCTGAGTCGTTTAGCCTTCAGTGCTTGTCGCCAGCCCCTGGCCTATGGAGGCTGGCATGAAGTAGTTGCGGATCGAGATCGGGTAGGATCGGGTCATGACAATGTGGTATCAGAGGTGGTTCATTCCTTGGGATGTTGTTTAGACGTCCCTAAAAAGGAATTGGTTGGGATTTAGGGTAACACTGTCAACATGTCTCGAGAGTGACTCTCAGGGCAGGGAGTCCAGTGATGGTGTGGCGGCCGACGTAGCCATTCACCTAGACCCTGACCATGATCTTGTCGACTGGGCATGCTGAGAAACATGTTGTAGGGAAAATTGGAATGTTCATCACATATAATTGAGTCTTTGACTGTCCTTATTGAGTCAAATCCCCATTGTTGTTGCTGTTATATACATATATGATCATCTAATCGCAGCAATCCTTGATAACATTCAAGATGTCTCCGCGAAAACAACAATCTGGGATACTAGCTTTGGTTTGGGACGATGACCCTGTGAGTGACGAGGCCTCAGTCCAGGACCCATCATGTGAGCCCCTTTCTCCAGGTGGGCCGGTAGTAGGACCCCCACCTGGTGAGCAACAGATAGCTCCAGCAGAGGAGATGGAGCTTGAGCGCAGGTTGAGTGTGCACCGTGATTTCCAGCGACTGAGACCGATGAGGTTCAGTGGTGAGCCAGACCCTCAGGTAGTGGAGGTTTGGATAGAGACATTGGTTCGCCTCTTCAGGCTTGTGCAGACACCGGCATATATGATGGTGGCTTTGGCTGCTAGCCTTTTCCATGGAGCAGCTGGGTGTTGGTGGAGTCTGGTGACTCAGTTACTCAATGAGTCGTTGATTTCGTGGGATGACTTTCAACTGCTGTTTCAGGTGGAGTTTTTCCCCTCCTGCTTACACTCAATTCGGATCTAGGATCTCGTGCAGTTTCATTAGGGACGGATGATGTTGACTGAGTATGCGACTAGTTTTGAAGACCGTGCACGTTTTTACCCAACATGGACCATGATGGAAACTTCCAAGCGCAGAAGTTCGAGCAAGATCTCTATAGAGATATTCATGCTATCATAGTACCCTTGGGAATTCCCACTTATGTCGGGGTTCTAGAGAAGGTGCTGTTGAGAGAGAGCTTCCTTTAACATTATACAGTAGATGGTGGCAGCATGCACGGCAGAGTTGAGATGTCTGCCACAGCTAGCAGGCGTCGAAAGATAGAACCTCGAAGCGGGTGGCCTTCTAAAAATGGGTCTTGGAGAAGTGGTCATTCCACACTGTGGCAGCAAAGCACTGGGGCTCAGCCGAGGAGACCCTTCCATGACAGGACCTAGGGGAAGAGTCGTACACCACAGTAGCGTCGGAGGGCACCAGGGCAGCCCAGAGAGCGCCAGTGCTATGCTTGCGATGGGCGAGTTCACTTGTCACTGGATTACCTAACTAGGTATGCAGAGAATATCAAGCAGGTAGCAGGTGCACCACCATGACAGAGGCAGTGCCGTAATCGGAGTAGCGCCCAGAGAGGTGGTGCTACCAGTGGAGCGGGAGGAGATGGAAGTGGGGGAAGACCTTACGAGGTCTTCCCATCACCACCAGGTGGTCCACGTCAGGCTCTAAGAGTTGACAGTTGGGACCACGGTCAGTTGTGAGCTTTGGATTTCTATGATCCGGCAGAGCATGATGTGGCAAAAGGTATGCCCTACAGTTCTTCTACTTTTAGCAGTAGAATTGTTAGACCTTGTCCGTGAAGTTCTCTTTTTCTACCTACTCCTTCTTTGAGGTGTTTCCTGGGTGATGTGGGTTGTCGATGTTTCTCTGTTTCATAAGATTAGATGGCGTTGGACCTTTTTCTTTAGTTGATGGTGGTGACTTCTCCACTTTTTGAGCAGGTAAGAGAGTCTTGGTCGAGAGACACTGACTATGAAAACTTGTGTTACCAGATATCCTAGAAAGTTTCACCATATAGATATTCTGAATGAGGGAATCACCGGGCTTTGTCCCAGGTACAAATGGTGATTCCAGTCACGGCGTGCGATGTAGGGGTTCGACAGGGGAGTTGAGCTACCCCTGAGGGCCTTCGAGCCATTTGAGACCGTACGAAGGGATGAAAAGGTTCCCTACCGCCTTGCCCAAAAACCAAAAGATGGTTTGGGTGCATAAAATCTCCCACATGACTCACTCAAGAATAAGTGTATGTGATCCTATGTACGTCATCAGTGAGGGTGGACCTTACATAAATGGGACAATTCTTTGGTTCATGTGTAGTGATGCAGAACTGTACAAGATTTTTCCTGGGTACGGGAGAGCTAGGTGTGTGCTTAGTACACTGAGTTGTTCCTTGGTTTTGCTTTTCAAGGACAAAATCATGAAGGCTGGAATTATTTAAGAACCCGTTTTTTGGATACGAAAGACTTTGGAAAATTCTTTATGTTATTCTGGAGCAGCGCCTTTAGACGACGTGCGATTCCGAGCCCCGGTGTGGCCTGAATTAAATTTTCAGTGTGTTCACACTGGGCATGAAAAATAAATAGAATAACTCTTAAACGGTAGCTAGTATGGGAAAACTGAGGGCACTTTTGGGTCCGGAGCATATCGTTTATCCTAGGAATGGTGTAAATTTAGTGGGCACGGGACGCTTGTGAAAAATTCCACCAGGGGTGTTTTCGTAATTTAGTGGATTCAGACGTTATGTTTTATAAATTTTGAATGGGGACTCGGATTAAATTTTTGACACCTCCGTTGTGCTCGGGAGGTGGTGTTTACCCTAGGGGAGGCTTAACCCCGACCCCGTCAAGAGTTTCGGACATGGGTCTTCGGGTGGGTGTTTAAAATTTATTTAAACTTTTTAAATTGGTTTTACTACATAAACACCTCACCACCCTCTCTTATTCCCCATGGTTATCTGGTTGAAGAATAAGTCTCAACCAATTAGATTCCCTCACCAACCCTCCACCATCCTCTCCTCCCCATGGTGGTGCGCGGCTTCGTCAGATCAGTCGCGAAGCCTCGGGCTAAGCCCCTGAGGTAGGATCGTGTGTTTCATTTTAATTTTCCACACCTACTTTGAGCTTGATTCTATGCATTTAATTTCCAATTTATTTTTGAGAAAATTCCATAGTTTTGTATTTTATCTTATGATCTTTCTACTGCACTTTTCTGATTCGAAATCAGAGTTCCGAGGCGATTGCAGTAGTCCGACAAAGATCCATGGGTTTTTGGAGTGTTTTCCGGCGAACTAGGGTTTTTCGGTGGGTGTCAGGCCTGTCTGGCAGATCTCCGGGTGGCGGCGTCCGAGGCAGTGGCAGAGCTGGGCTCCCGGATGGTGGAGTGGTGAGGTGTGGATGGCAGGTCTCCTGGATGGCGGAGCGGCGAGGCACAAATGACGGGGTGGTCGGGTATCGACTGGGCAAGACGGGGCGCCAGCTGGGGGGGGGGGGGGCGACGTGGTCGGTGAGGCAGAATACCAGGGTCTTCAGACCTCGGATGGCAGACACGTACCCGCTATACAAGGGTCCCATGGGAGTGGAACCGAACCAGCTCCAGACGGTCCGAGCGAGGCAGTCGGCCCGCGCGAACCGTGTGCCGGTTTAGGCATGGTGGGCCGGCTGAACCAGCCCTGCCCACCTGTCTTCGTCCGTTAAAAACTAAAATGGCCACAAAAATTAGACCAGGTGTCAGATTTGTGTGTCGTCTATGGCGACGCATTCCTTGGATCGAGGATAACCTTTTGAAATATTCTCAAATATTTTTAATTCCAAAGATGAGGGGCTCGGTGGCACGACACGCCCATTAAGTTGTTTAGCGTTTTTCCTGAGATTCTTGTTTGGGGTGGTGCAGACACATCCTGAGTCCGATTTGAGCATCGTCTACGGCGTTGAGACCCTGGCATCGAGACAAAGATTTATAGGATGGTTTCAGGCATTGAAACAGGAGTTGAGGCATGGGCCCCACGGGCCGTCTTATAAGCTACGATCAGTGTTTTGTAACGTTTTCATCGGACGTCAGTTCGGGGCATGCGAGCAGTCGATTCTAAGTGTTTTTCTGAGGGAATTGCAATGGAGAAATCCACCTGCATTAATTCAGCACGCTGGTGTGGGCCCTACAAGGGTCTTTTTGAGTGTGGAATTTGAATTCCATCATCTTCACCGGGTGTCCCTTTCGGACAAATGATTAGTCAATGCTGTGTACTTTTCTGAGGGGATCGCAACAGTGTGATCCTTTGGTAGCACTTCCGGACTGGGATGCGGGTCCCACGAAGCACTGATCCTGTGCGGTATGACGAAATAAATCTTTTTCTCTAGAAATCCGTTCCACGCAAGTAAGTAGTCAATTTGACATTTCATTCCGAGGAGATCACAACGGTGCGACGCGCCCGACTGGTTTCGGGACTGAGGCTCAGGACCACGGGATGCCATTCAATCGTAAAGTGGTGTTGGTCAACTTTTTCGTCAGATATCCATTTGAGGCGAGTAAATAGCCAATCTCATGTGTTTTTCTATGAGGATTACATCGGTACGATCCGTTTGGAAGTGCAGAGTCTCATTTGAGATCTCATTAAATATGGAAGAACGAATGGTGTACTAGTGGTGGTTCTTCCCGATGGTGTTTATAGGTAACCCTTGTTGTGAAATCACATTCACTCCTATGAGAGTTTGGTTTTTCTTAAAGGGATGTATTTGGCCATGCTTGGGATGTGGAGGAAGCAAGTTGGCAAATTCACAATTACTCCCTTTATGTTGGCATTGGGTGTCGTGTCCACGACAGCCTTTGGGCTGGAAATGAGGTATAATATGGGAGTATGTGGGTTTTCTTGGAGGTACATGTTGTAGTTTTTACCTAAGAATGTTTTTTCTTGGGTTGGAGATGAGTTAGGGCCACATGTTTTGTGGGACCCATGTGCGTGTCGTGTTCTACATTATGTACCTTTGACCTCTTGCGATGTAGAGGGTCATGTTCTAGATGGTTTAGACCACCGAGGTTGAGTGGGTCCCCCTGGTCTTGTTCTTTATGGTTTCGACCAGCAGGGTTGAGTGGGTCCCCTTGGTTCTGTTCTCGATGGTTTGGATGGAAGAGTTGTTTGGGTTCCCCTGTTTCTTCAACTGTGAGGGGTTTCAGTATCTTTTCCCATTCGGTGGACTGCGACATCATTTATGACTATGTGTGTTCATATAGTGTGGGTGTTTTCCCACTTTTTGGAATGAGTTTTCTCGGTTCTCTTTGATAGTGACTCAGCGGATTGGAGCATGATCGCCTCGAGAGGCACGGGGAGATCCTCACGTCCCTTTGTGTACCCTGGTAGAGTTCTTTGGGTATAGGGGTGACCAAAACATTACGCGGGCCCCGATTCTCTACCCAAGAGGTTGTTTCCAGTAGAATATGGTTCCCCTCGTGAGCCCTGGGCACAGACTGTCAAGCTGTGTACCATGATCACATATTCCTTCCACGATATTTCATGATGTGTTTCCCACCTTGTGTTCCGATCGCTAGTATTGTACCATCCAGCAGGGATGGCCAGAGTTGTACCATCCATAAGGGATGGCCAGTGAGGTACCAACCAGCCAGGATGGCTAGTGGCATACCATCTAGCAGGGATGGCCAGTGTAGTACCATCCAATTGGGATGGCCAGTGGCATACCATCCAGCATGGATGGCCAGTGGCGTATCATCTAGCAGGGATGGTCAGAGCAGATCCGGGTTTACCTCTAGCTAGGCTGGGAAGTGGTCCCTGATGACAGTCCCAGGTTTACCTCCAGCTAGACTAGGATGTTATCCCTGATGATAGTTTTGGGCCTCCCTCTAGTGGATCACCCTTTCACGGGACTGGGGATTGGGACTCATCGACAACTTTTTCTGGGTCTCCCTCCAGTGGATTACCCTTTTGCGGGACTGGGTAGTGGAAACCCATCGACATTGAGAAGATCTCTTGACTTTGTGCTAATGAAGACGTGTGGTTTGACATTCCCCAGAACTCTAAAGTACGAGGGGGCCTTTCCCCACCGAGGCACATCCTTGAGATGCAACCTAAAACCATGTGGGCATGTTAGTTCCACCCAAAGCAGATAGTGTCAAGGTGTTGTGATTTGAGCCCCTTGACTTGCAGTTTGGGGAAGATGTTCCGAATATTGGGCATTGATGGTGTTTACTTCTGGGACTATTGGCTACTCACTTCCTTGGGCTGATATATGGGATGGAAATCCCCTTACAATGTTGTTTAGGTTTCTTGTAAAAGCATATAAATGTATAAGTTGTCCTAGTACCCACTTCTTGGGTTTCGATTACTCTCCTTCCAAGAGAGGTGAAGATGCGCGGGGTATGCCACGTGCTTTCAGTGTCTAGCTTCTCATGGTCGGGCGAGTCTACTATCCTACTATAGGTAGAGAATAGTCAGTGAAAAGTTCATCTTCTCACTGTTTCTAGCTCCTTCTGTTTGGATGAGTCTACTTCCTTTCTCTTGTTGGGTTGAGCTTTTAATCTACTACACTTTTACTGTACTCTCTATTGTACTACTTTACTATTCCCCATGCGATCTGCTTCTCACCTTTTCCAGTACCACTTTTTCTGCTCCCTCAAGCCTTCAGGGCATCCTTCTGAGTATTTTTTATATACTCACCCCTTCTTGGGCTTTGCCCGCACTTGGTGTACCCTAGTAGATAATGGACAGGTTGGTCGTGACTTCAGCGGAGCATAGGAGTTTGGGAGCATGGACCACGTACGATGGTCGTAGTCAGGCTCCAGGTGTGGGACCCTCCCAGCTATTTACTTTTGTTTACCTGTTTCTAGGTTGTGGCACTTTTCTGGTTGGGCGTGTGTTTTTTCCCTTTTGTTTTCAGTTTACCTTCAGCACTTACTTTGTATTGTTTAGAGGTCGATGAACTTTTGTGGTTTTTTTATAGCAGTTGGCACTTTAGATTAATTTAATTTTCATTACTTTTCTTTTTTTATTCCACACTTCTGCATTGATTGGGTTGTGTGTGTGTGTACATGTACTCAAGCAAAGGCCTCCCCAAGTTGTTCAGCCTTCGGCGCTTGTCACCAGCCCCTGGCCTATGGAGGCGAGCTTGGGGTAGTTGCGGCTTGAGCCCGGGTAGGGTCGGGTCGTGAAACCTAAACATTTCTAGAAATCATTGGATGAGAGTTTTTCTATCCATAATTGTCTTACATTCTAAATAAACCACATTTGAGACATTTCAAATTGAAAATTAATTTATATTAATTTAATATTTTAAATGATTACAAAAAGTGCACCTCCCGTCTCTTATAAAAGGAAACCTCATCCATCAATTCCCTACACCACAATGAGCCTTCTAGTTATACAACCCCCCCCCCCCTCATTTCTCCTCCAAACATTTTTATCAATTTTTTGTAGTTATTTTAATTCCAAATTGTCCAACTGTAGATCTGTTGAGAATTGATCTAATGGAAATTCACCAAAGAGGAGGTAATTATTTTTCCAAACACATTCAAGTTCACTTTTTCTTCTACATCCTCTTCATATGTTTTTTCTTTATTAAAGTAATAACACAAATATCTTGTATATTATGAGATATTATTATGATTAGTTAAAACTATATTCCTTCTTTTTTCTATCATTCTAAAATAAATCCTCGTGCGTGCATACATATGGCTTACCGTCTTCACATCATGGAATAAGTTTTTTCATCGCCAAATTATTTTTTATGTCTATACTGATGGATATAATGGTTATAAATACTAAATATGACATGATACATATTATGTAAAATTAATATTCTATTCACCATAAAGGAAATGATATCATCTCTCATGTCTATGTATGGCCTACCGTCTCCACTACATGGTGAGATTCATTTTCCACATTATCAATTAAAGAATGATAATAAAAATTTATATAAGGAGTAGATAAAATATCAACAATATTAATTTAATTCTGGAGATGAAATAAATATATACTATGCTTAAGAAAAAGCAATCACATGTAAAAACATGCATAGGAAAATGAAATAGTTAACACCTAAAAGAAGGGTAATAATGAAATATTGTCAGCAAAACTATATATAAAGATCATATATGATATCCTAAATATATATATAGTTATAGTAAAAATTTATTACATGATTTAAATAATTATATATGTGGTTAAACCACACTCAACTAAAATAAAGTGAATTTTTAGGGTTAATTTCACAATATCATTATTATTTGAGATTATTTATATGTAAGTATCTAATTTGGAAAATTTATTATACATGACCATGTATCTAAAAAATCTTTTCCAAAATAGTTTTAATATCCAAAAAATGGTGAATGTCAATTTACCCATGTTATAGTTTCTATAAAACATTTTGAGAAATATATATTTTTTCATTTTCCAAATGTTAAAATTTATGACCTTTTATAAAAAATTACGGAAGGGATATTATTTATTTATATTGTATTGAATGAACTGGTTTTTCTAACATCATAAAACCTTAATGTATTGAACATTAAATTAAAATCTTAGAGGATTAATTTCAATGAACACGTTATCTTTTAAAATGGTGCGTCCTTTTAAAATAACTTCAATTTAATTGGGGATATTTCTCTCAAGAAGTTATTAATTATTCTCTTAGACTATATTCACCTATGGAAACATCCATTGTTATATTTTATGATTAATTTTTGTTTTTCATTTATCATATAATCTTCCATATTTAATTAATTGTTATATGATCAGTTTGACTGTAGATATTCTATTTTTATATAATTCACCAAATTATTCAGAATGGTTTGTAGTTGTGTTTATAGATTGGGGAAGGTGTTTACAATTCAAATTTATATGATTTCTATTATTCACCCCATTAATATGAAAAATGAAATGGACTTAGTAAGTGATGGGTGGGGCCCTCTATAACACCTTAATACATCAATTGGTTTCATGATATAAACCATATATGGAGTTGGCCAAAAAAATGACCATTTATATTTAGATAAGGATTTTACTGAGGCCTTAAACATTTAATTTTAAATTTGTTCGATGACTCCTCAATGATAGTATTCAGATGTTTGGCATTTTGAATTCCTTCCTTATGAGATTAGTTATTGATATTCTATATCATTATTCAAATAGTATAATATCCATGGGATTATTTATATGGAATTATTTGATTCAATGATTCTATATTATTCTCAAGATTATGTTTAAATTTTTTGTGTTTCTGTTATATACCATTCCATAAGGTTTATTATTATTTATACATAATAGATTCCATTTTATTCTTACCCATACTGTGCGTATTAGCTCACCCCATTCTTGTGTATTATATTCCTTTGAATTCCATGTTCCGTATTCTAACTGATATGTTGGATTAAGATTGAAGAATAAAGGTGTTCTTAAAGGATTTTCTATGTGGTATTCAATGTTTTAAATTGTAATGTATGTTTTATGTATGAAGTCCACATACCAAAACTGCTAAATTGATTGTTCCTTTAGGTCTTGGATCTTGTATTTATGCCCTTACAATAAAGATATCCACTATCTTCAACCAAATGGGGTAAGGGTAATTATTTTTGGTATCATAGTTGTTTAGTGGAAACCATGAAAACTAGATTGAGAAAAGAAAAATTACAAGTCATACCCCTATGATATACATTGAGGATAAGTATAGATTTACATCCTAGGTTTCAGAAATATAGAGATTTTTAGTTTCATTTTATAAATACATCCATATCTGGATACAAGAAGTTTACAAGGTTCTTGTACAAATGTACCTAGGGGTAACAACTCCAACAAGGTGCATCGGTCTTGACTCAATGTATCCTATATAGGAAAATAGTCTTTAATAAGAACCTTGATGAAAATCATAAGTTATTTTCATATGGTAATCTAAATTTTCATTACAAACCATTGTGAAAGATTTAAAATTAAATAGACCCCCCTATGAAACTATGTTTATGATTATCAAATTAGTTATGCATAAATTTTTCATTTTATAAGATGTGTTTTACTAGTTTAAAATTATGTATTATGATTCATAACCTAATCTGTTGTGTTCCATTGTTTACAAATAGTGCCTAGTGGAAGGAATGTAAATGGTATCAACACAGATAATGCATGTATGGATTTCCCTCTTATTCAAGATAATGATGTTGGAGAGGTAGCTACAAATGGCGTTGAACAAGTTATAACTAAATTGGGGTAGTAGACTTAAGTGATGAATAATAATCTACCCATATAGAGAATTCTGATTCATAATGTGGAGGAATAATGTTTGATTTATTCATGAGACAAAAGAGTCCATCATTCAAATGAACTACAAATCCATTTGTACCTAAGTAATATATATATTTTCCTTAGTGAAAATTTTCCTTTCCTTGGTATGTTACAAAATGGATAAGGTTGTTATGATATTTTATTGTGTCATGAATGATGCAGATTAGTGGAGGTAATTTATTGAAAATAGAATGGATGGAGAAGAAATAGAATACATGGAATTGAGGTAATTTATGTATCATATCTTGGGAAAATATTTACCTCATGAATAATGAGTGGATATGGAGAGGCAATTTCTGAGTTTGAGGAAAAAGGAAAGATTATAATGTTTCAAGGTATAAAGAAAACATCACTACATTACCATTGAATATTGTGATTTATGTATGAAATCCAAAGATAAATATTGATCAATTCATAGATCAGTTGAAACCATTCCACTGAAGGGAACTGGTCCCCCAAAATATCTCATCATAAAAAGATATATTATCAAGTTCCATCAAGATAGATAAATAATTCTATATTTCTTATAACTTTAAAGGAATGCAATTGGAGAAGAGGGTTGGAGTGAAAAGAACGTATAAAGGTAAAAAAATGAAAGGGAGTTTTCCAAAATGTGATACTTACAGAAGGAAACACCAGGTATCCTACTTAAAAAGAATAATCATTTGTTTTAAGTGTAGAGAGAATGGTCATAATTCCCATGTTTTAATGGTAAATAATGATCCGAACAATGATCAATGATTCAATTGTAAGTAGATGGAACACAATTAAAATTATTTTCATAAGAGTCAATGAAACTATCCCTAGAAAAAGGAAAAGGGTGTAATTCCACATTTATATAATCAAAAATGCTGAGTATGATGAACTGAATTTTGTGGGGGTATGTACATTAATCATATCTTAAAACATAGGGTAATAATTATTTGAATATAGAAAATCAAAATAATTTATTTCATCATAGTTTTTCAAGAAAATAAGTCAATTCCCATTTGATTTAATAAAGGAGTTGTCCTTTAAATACTCTAAGGGATGTCTCATTGAAACAAATATGTGTCGGTCAGTCCCATTTATAGCACATAATAATACTTAACTTTCTGAAATTTTTATCACGCCTATGATTAAATTTGAGATAATCCTTTTCATGGATTGGTTTTCAAATTAATATGTGAAAAAAAAATAGAAAGGAAATTATGATTTGTGAGGATGATGTACAATTACTTATCTGTAGAGATGAAACTTCATCGTCATATTCTTATATAGATCCACCCTCATTAGTTTTACTGAATGAAATTCTTGGGGATGAAGAGAAAACAACCTCTTGGGATGATGAAGATAATTTTCAAATTGAGGATGTACTCATTGTTAAGGAATGTATTTATGTCTTTACTATGGAATTGCCTCTACACCACACATAGCGTGTTGTTCAGTTTTCTATTTATTTAATCACTAATTCAATAACCATATCAAAGAATCCCTATATAATGACCATAGTATGATTATTTGAGATTAAGAAACAACATATAGAGTTTCATAAAATGGGATTTATTCATCCTAGTGTTTCTCCATTGGATCCCATGATCTATTTGTTATGAATAATGATGAATATATGAGTTTGTGTGTTGATTATTGGGAAATCAATGCTATTAAAAAAAGAACAAGTATCATCTACCTCAAATTGATGATTTATTAGATAAACTTTATGGATATGAATTATTTTTTAAGTTAGACCGTTATTCTAGAAATCATCAATTTAGAGTAAATAAGGAAGACATTCCGAAGACATGTTTTGGGAATAGGAATGAACACTACGAATTTATAGTAATTCCATTTAGATTAACTAATACACCCCTTGTAATTATGTATATAATGAAGAATATATTCACGGAATAATTGTTTATTTTTTATTGTATTCATTGATGATATTCTTATGTATTCTACAATCTATGAAGACCACGATCATAAAAGGAGGATCGTTCTTGAGAATATCTTAATGGAAGTGTTATATGGTAAATTTAGAAAGTGTGAATTAAAACTTTTGTAAATATCTTTTCTTATCCATATTGTATTAATGGATGGAATCTCTATATATCCTATAAAGACAATATCAATCCATGAATGTCCTATACCAATGTTCATAACTGAGGTATTTTTTCATTGGTTTGGAAGTTTACTATCGATGTATCATTCATAATCTTTTTTTATTGTATAACCCTTTAGTCAAGCTCATATTTAAATGACTTATCTTCATATGGTCAAAATATTGTGAAGATTTTTTTGAAGAATTAAAGAGAAGATTATTCAATGCCCCTATTTTGACATTATCATCAAGGAATGATGGATATTTGATTTATAGTGATGCATCTAATAAAGGACTTAAATGTTTCATTATACATAATGACAATGTTTTTCATATGCATCCAGGTAGTTAGAAACTCATGAAAAGAACTATCCAACTCAGGATCTTGACTTAGAATTGATAATCATTGCTCTATAGATATGGAGACACTATCTCTCTATAGAAATATGTGAGATATATACAGATCTCAATAGTTTGAAATATATTTTTTCACATATAGTAATCAATATTAGGCGAAGGAGATGGATCATGCTACCGAAGGATTATGATTCCATAATTCCCTACCACCTAGGGAATGAAAATAAGGTCAAAGATACTTTGAGTAGAATGGTTTGTTGAGTTCTTAAGAAATTGAAAGTGGAAGTAGATCATATGTTCATTGATCTAGTAATGATGGATATGAGAATTATCGAGGAACGTGAAACATCACTAATTTTTCAAATGGTTTCCAAATTATCATTATTGGAAAGGATAAAATGGTATCAATATAATTATGAGGATTCGAAAAATTAAATTAAATTTTTGAATGACGTGAAAGTGGTATACATCATATATGAAGGTGGAATTTTTATATTTGGGAAGAGTCTTTAAGTTACCGCTATACTAGAGCTAAAAAGGAATTAGTGGATTATTATAATTGCTAAAATATCTCTATACAACCACATAGCACAATGATATATATAGATTTGAATGAATATTATTAGTGAGATGATGTGGAGTGGGAAATTGCTAATTAGGTGTATGGATGTTTGGTTTGTAAACAAGTGAACGTTGAGAGACAACATTCTAGTGAAGTCATGAAATCTCTTTCAATACCAAGGTAGATGTTGAATGCTTTTAAAATGGAAATTTTCAGAGGGATACCATTGAATCCCAATAGAAATGATCTTATATGTTTTATGTTTGATCACCTTTTCAAATCACTAAATTTTCATGTGTTATGAGATGATTTCCTTATTGAAATCTTACCAAGAATCTATATTAATGATGTTGTAAAACTTTATTGTATACCTCTATCGATTTTGTCTAATATAGAACCTAATTTTATATAAAAATACAGATGTATTCAGAATGACCTAGATAGTAAGCTATATTTTAGCACAACCTTCCACCCTAAAATTGAAACACAATCATAATGAATAGTATAATCAATAAAAGATTTGCTGAGGCTTTTCTCACTTGAAATTCAAGGTATGTGGGATCAGTATTTACCTTTGGTAGACTTTTCCTTTAAAATAACTTCCATTCTTGTATTAAAATGTCTTATTATGAAGAATAATATGGGAATATATGTCTTATAAAAACATGTTGGTATGATGTTGGTGAAAGGAAACCTGTAGGCCCAGAATGAATTGTGGAAACAATAGAAAATGTGAAGAGTAATAAAAACCCTATAAAATAAGATCAAAGTTAGAATAAGATCTATATGAATAACTAAAATAAGGATTTAAAATTTAAAGAGGGATATTATGTCTTCATGATGATATCTTCATAGATGGTTTTAATATGATTTAGTAAGAAAGGAAAATTAATTCCTATGTAAATAAGTTTTTTAAAAAAAAATTTACAAATTTGAGTTGTAGCATACCATTTTGCAATTCCTTCAGGTCTCTAAACGTTTCATTATGTTTTCTATATAACACCATTAGAGAAATACATGCAAGAACAAACACATGTACTCACATATGAATAAATAGAACTAAAACTAGAAATTTATTATTGTGAAGATCATGATGAGAATCCTGAAACTATAGAACAAGAGTTTAGGAATCGAATGACTCGACTGCTAATGGTACTTAAGAGAAACCATAAAATAGAACAAGCAGTGTTATAACCTAATGAAATTGTGATGTTGAACTACATGAATCATTTTATGATGAGATATTTTATAAATTTCAAGGATGAAATGTTTAAAGGGGGGTGAATGTAACACCCCCAAGATTTCATGGTATGTTTTATTTTAAAATAAATTCAATATATTTATTTGAACACAACAGTGAGTTTGAGTGCACCATGACCTATTTCCCTATCCATTTAAATAGAATTTATGAATATTATTAATAAAATTATGAAATTTATGTATATTATATATAATTTCATCATTCATCGCAAGTGTTTTATAGAAACTTATATAACAACAAATCTAATTTTACTCATTAGAAAATATTTTTTTCAAATGGGTGATTTTTTCCTCTTTTAAGGGTGAAAACATTTGAAATATAATTTTTTATACATTTATAACTTCTATAGAAAATAATTATTTTAACATCATGTTACTGATCGATCGGTACTACCTTTAACCTCATTGTAGTTTTCCTTTTCTTTTTGTCTGATTAGGCCCGAGAAGAAATTGCGAGGACACCTATAATGGTGAAGTAAATGATTTTGTTGGATTTTCTACTTTATCCAGACTTTTGTGAAGGCTAAAGCCATATTACCTGATGTATAACTATATTAGATAATGTGTAATAGTTGTTGTGTACATGTTGAGAAATGGGAGATAACACTGTGAAATGATACACATCATGAATGGTGGTTACACATCATGAATGCGTTAAGTAATGGATTTTAAATCCAAGGAGATGGTTTTTTCAGTGTACTTTGAATGCTTGTGTTTCATGGAACTAATTGGAGTTACACATCGTGAATCGGTCTGTGCCCTGTTTTAAAACATTTTCTTTTCATTTTTTCACACTCCATTCTTTCTAAACTCCCTCACCCTCGACCCAGGGTCTCTCCTAGGCATTTTCAAAGACAAAATTCCATTCAAATTTATCAATTAGATGTATTTACCTATTGTGGTCATGTGGATTCTATCCAAATACATTGTGTGATCTCACACTAGAAGACTTTTCCTTTGTCAGTCACGGTGCAAATGACATTCGTTCCTGAGGTACGTTTTCATCTTGGTCGGGTTTTTGTTGATGTTTTATTCCATTGTGTGCAGGTGCGACCCATGTTTTGAGGTGGGTGGTTCAATATCAATTATAAGATAATAAACATTGTTTCTTGAACATTAGAAATTAATTATCAAATTGGCATGATTGTGTGTTGAAAAATGGTTTTACAAGAGAAATGGGTCTTCTTTGGATTATGGTAAATGAAAAGGAAGTGGGTACTTTTTAATTATTGAAATTGGATTATGAAAATGATCACATGGGTTACCTTTAATACTTAGGTGTATGTTTTATCTTATGGACATCATCCTTTTTTTAATTATCAAAATGTTTTTCTCATGGTGAATTCATCTGTTTCATAGGCCTTTTCATCAAGGATACCAATATTGAAATTTTGGGGGGTTTACTTATGGGGTATTCCTCTTCTTTATAGGACTATGTTATATGAGCATATTTTGTGCAGTAGATTATTATGGTATGAGTATCTTGTGTCCTGGACCTGTAATATTCCATGTTGTTGTGATACCTATACTTTGTTTGTATTGCATTGCATTCTGAGTTAGAATTGATATGCATTTTTATGATTCTAAAAAATGGTATCAAAAATGTGATTGGAAATTGATATACATACTTTTGTTTAAAAATATGAAAAAGGGTAATGTTTACTATGTTTTACATACAACTAAATACTTCTTATCATGCCTTGTTATTACATAAAATAAGAATACAAGATTTATTATATAGATGATTTATATGAAACATCTCAGTGGGATCCTACTGAGCATGTTAGCTTACACCCTGCAAACCTCTTCGGTGATGTGTAGACCTTTTTTTATATTCCAATGATGGGAATGGAATGGCTCCATAGTGAGGTGGCAAGGTTCATGTCAGATGGTTGTGTAGCTTGTGGTGTGATGGTGGGTGTTCATCCATGCCATCATTTAGAGTAGCAGTTTGGATTGGTTCATTTGCAGTTGGACTTGTCCTTTGGAGTTTTTATTTACTATTTCTATTATCAGTTTCCATTTTTTATTAATATTATGGAATATATATTACCTAGTCTTATTCTATTTATGTCCTTCAATATATATGTATTCAATGTGGTGGTTCAGGTTGGGTGAAATTGATCCCTCTATTTCATCATTTGATGCCTGGGTGCTTGTCACCAGCCCATGGGGATCAGGAACACCATTCCGGTATGTAAAGTATTGGGTCGAGATCTGGGTTGGAGGGTATCCTGGGTTGGTTCATTATAGTTTGGTATCAGAGCCAGGTATTGTTCTCAAGAATTCTTTTCTTGTGATGTATGTTAGGATGGATATGGAATTGTTGAGATTTGAGAGGTGTGATGTGATGAGTGCATGTCCAAATCTTATTATAAAGAGACTCAAGTTACCATGGGATGTTGAGATATTTTCCTTTAGTGTTGTTTTTTCCTTTTAAAGAAATTATTTTATGCTTATTGGTTTTCTTGTTTGAACATTGATTTTCTCTGTTATCTGATCTCTCTTATGTTTCTATATGCAGCAGTATGCCTCCGAGATGCCTTCCATGAGTTCCTTAGGATGGTGCAGCTGATTAACCTCACACGAACCAACCTATATGATAGAATCACATCAATACTGTCATATATGTAGTCCGTTCTATCAATAAGGATATCCCACATATTCAGAATGTGGTTGTTCAAGTAAATCCAAGAGTAGGGGGATAGAGAGAGAGAGAGAGAGAGAGATCGCAGGAATTCTTGTGTGAGATGCCACAATATTTTAATGGAACGAATGGTATTCATGAGTTGGAGGATAAGTCAAATAAGATCAATCAAATAATCAACTTCATGGAGACACCTGAGAACATCAGGGTTAATTGTGTAGTGTTCGGGCTAAATGGATCCACCAAAATATGGTGGGATTCTATTGTCTAGTAGGACGGACATGTGAGATTGGATTAGAAGTGTTTCCAAATCATGTTTTTTCCGTAGTTTTTTCTAGAGTCACTAATATTGTAAAATTCTCCAGAGTTCTTATCATTACAATAGGGAGAGTGTTCGATGTCGGCATACACCAACTGATTTTTTGAGCTAGTCAGTTTTTAAATTGATGTGGTAAAAAATGACCAGCTGAAGGCTCAGAAGTACCTACAGGGTCTGAAACTAAATATCATATCATATGTTTTAAGGATGGAAGTTCTACCTATGTAGAGACAGTGGATAGAGCAATATGGAAGAGATGAATATGGAATTCAAGGACAACATTACCACATCTTCTCATCCATCTGTTGACAGCTACTATGGAAAACATGGAATGAAGAGGAAATGGAAGGACTATCGCAGAAGTGGTGGGAGTGGTTCCCAGTAGTGAGCCTCATCATCACCATTTGATGCAACTGACAGTGTGCCTCTAACATTCTATTAGTGCCGAAATGGAGGGGACAACATATGTTAATTTCTTATACCCACGATGACATGCAACAACTTCCAACGTGATGGTAACTTACAACGCTTATGTCAAGAATTGTTAATGCTTCATTATGGTCATGGTTCTTCATCTCTTATGGCTACCGTGTTGCAATTAGAAGCTTCAAATACAATAAGGATATAACCATAGGCCTCAAGAGTGAAGCAATTATATGCAGTAGATGAGTTTCCAATGGAAGTTGATGAAGGTCTGGTGACTCTATGAGGTAATTTCCTTATTGCATCTTTAATTGAAATTACATTGTTTGATACTGGTACCTCCACCTACTTTATATCTACACATTTTGTTGACATGTTTAAACCTCCAATGGAACTTATGTCCTTTATAATGAACGTAGCGACACCTCTTGGTAAGAGGGAATAATAAGGGTTTCAGTATCCTTCTTTTTCATTAATAATAGCCAATACAGAGTTGGTCTGGGATTTTATTTTTCTTGATCTAGATCTATTTGATGTCATCATTGGTATGGATTGGTATGTCTCTCATCATGATGAGTTTGACTATTATCATCAGTGTGTCTCGTTTCTTTATTGGGTCTAATTGTAACATCCCGAACAAGGATGTCAGCTAACAGTTCCCCAAGCTCAGTTGGTCACATGGACTCAACATCTCCCCAAATTCCATAGTCTAATGACTAGTAGTGAGGGCCTAGGTGTGATTGTGTGAATACTATGGCCTCATTAGCATATTATAACACAACAAAATACAATAACAATTAAAAAATAGAAGTAGTAATACCATAAAATATATATAAATAATAGAAAACTGATAATTTAAATAACTCAAAGTCATATCATACAAAATATAATAACACATGATACATTTTATAGAAAATAGAGAAAACATGTTACACTATAGTCACATAAAATACATGTCCTAGTAGTGCAAAAAAAGGATCTCAAAATCATTACAAGCCCCGGTGTGGTACCATACTTTCCTGCTCTTAAAGAACATATCATGAACCTACAAGAGGGAACATTCCCTTATCAACACCCACAATCATATAATATAATTGGGTCCAAAATGTTAACCAAACTAGATGTGAGATGAAATCTTAGTAGGTAACCACCCAAGGTTTTTGCCAATATATCAATGAATATATATAATAGGCAGTACAATTTAGTGAAAGCCGTAATCTCGTAAGTACTCAAAATTAATCAATCCTAAATACACTGGTTCCCAATTACATTTCATTTCATTATCTATTTAACAGTTCAATTACATTGAACATATATGTTTTGAGATCCAACATTATCCTTTCATCCCTCATGTAACTAGTAGAACAATAGATTCCTCAAAAGGACATCTAATGAAATATAAGTGAAGACCAAGTCAATAATTGTTCTTTATCTTGGTAGACACATCATAAGTCATTCCATTTCAATTCATAACCTGAGCTCATCCTTGAAAATCCTAAAATGGAATTCAAGTATAACTCTAGGTTCAAATCTACCTAAACCCCACAAGCCAGTCCCGACGAACCTCTCAAGAACCTGGTATCACTCTAGGTGTGGTACAAATCCATTTCAATTGAATTGGATCAGGAGTAATTAAAAATTATTGTGTGGCCATGTGGGTATGTTGGAAGTCACCTATCATAATCAGTGGTAATTGGATTTTCTTATTAATATAACTTCTTAATATAAAGTGTGCACAATTTTTTCCTGGCCTATGGACTCTAAAGTTTAAAATAATAGAAGGGAGATATGTTTCTTTCTCTCCAAAAATAAAATTTTCATTTTAATACTTTTTATTAATATGTTATAGATATTTTAATCACATCCAAATAAGTTTTTTAATTTATTTACGTTTATCATGTTTACACTATTTTAAACATGGTAATTTTTTAAGAAAATATTAGACTTGTTAAATAATATATAACTTATAATTCCAAATATTAAAAAATTAAATTATAAAATTTATAAAAGTGATAAAGGTTAAATTTAAAACGAAATGATATGATGTAATAGGAAAACAAATTAGAGAAAAAAACAGTAGTTTTAAAATGAAAAATATAAGTTTTAAAATTTAACATAATATTTAAAAGGCATTATATTAAAAATAAAAAATTAATAAAAAAAGGATTTATAATTTTTTAACATGAATTTATATTATGATAATTTCTTAAATAGTTACAAATATCAAAAAATGATGTTTTACAATATTCACATAAAATCAGTATTTATAAAAAAAATTAAAAATTCTTCCTAAGAAAATTTTTCTATACTAATTCAATTTTCCTTTCATTTTTTGAAATTAAATTTTTAAAATTATAGGATTTATCATTTTAATAAATTTATAATATTTAATGAAAACTTGTTTATATATAAAATGGAATTTAATATAAAATGATTTTGTAATTACTTTATATTGAATACGTGTTATATTTTTATTAAATTACTATTCATATTAAAAATATATTATAAACTTATTTGTCTATATTTATCTTAGTTTTATATAATAATAAGAAATATAACACAAATTTAGAAGAAATACATTTCAATGCACTATTTGATCTAATTAATTTTCTAACAAGGGTAAAAAAATTTATTAATACATTTGTATTGAAAGTTATCATTAATTGTATTTTTATATATTTTTTATAATATGGTTACTTCTACTAATACCCACAAATTAAATGGCTATATTACAATGTACGTATTTTACTTAATTAAAGGTGTCACTGTTTTCTTAGTTTTAGTGTTTCATGTGAAATAACATATATAACTCAATGTTTATTTTAGGAGATATATTAAAAAATATCATTGTTATTATCCATTAAAAAGATTCACATCATCAATATTCTGTTTCTAGGATGAAATAAATGGATGGTATGTTTCTCTAATTAAATTCTCATATTCACATAAAGTATCTAAAAAACATGTAATTTCATCATAACAATTGGCCAGATAGGTAGTCTGTTTTCGAAAACATTTTTCTCTTTGATTGGGTATATCAACTAGTTGTTCAAAATGTGAATTATATTATTCAAACACCTTGACTTATGAGTTAAATACAAGTGATGTTTGTCAATTGTACTTTGAAATATCTAATACATTTAATATATAATATATCTAGGAGAGTTTATATGGGAGTGTAATGAGATAATATATAACCTTGAAATGATCAAATATCTCAAATAGATCGATATTGATTAATATAAGAAACCCTTTCTTCCCAAATAAAAAACACATTTCCATTGATAAAATTTGAGAAACACATTATTTCAAACATTAATCATAAGTATTCATCATCAATTCTCTTCATAAAACATCATATGAATTTTTTTCTTTTATATTTGTAAAATAGTTTAATCATTCTTCATCATCTCATGGACAAGGTCTGGTCATTTTAGTTTCCTCTTACTTACATATTTTCATCCATGCAAATCCTCTTATATAGAGCCTCATATGGTTCCATATGATTACATGAATGGAAAATATTATCATATAATAAAATTAATTATGTATTATTTTTATCCAGTCATCCATGAAAATAAAATAAACAATACATTAGTGTATCCTTGATATTTTAAATAGTGTTTTCAAAGTGACCATTTATCCAAAAAAAGGAATTTTTTTTTAATCTCATCTATATCGCCATTGATTTATGAATACATCTCACGATACATGAAGAAAACATCATATCATGACTAGATAAAATAAAGAGTGGTACTCTAGTATCATCAACAATTATATTATGTATATCTGGGTATGTTAGTCAAAAGGGATGTCTTAATTTATAGAATTAAAATTCATAATCTTTCTAAGGAGATTTATAATAACCCAAATGATATTATGGAATTCAGAACTCATGGGGAGTCCTAAAAAACAATCCATGTTGATGTTTTCCCATTTTCATATAGGTATCAGTAATTTTTTAACATACCCCTATAATGTTTTTCAAATTAAATTGTCAGAATAACAATAATCAAGATAAATTTAATGTAATAATCAGAACAATTATTCCTCTAATAAATTTTGTATTTGATCTATATAAATCATCAATATTCAAAGATTAATATATAAAATAAACTATATGAATCTTCTGAAATTTAACTATAATGATTTTTTTATTATAATAATAGTTTTTGGGAAAAACATATGACTCAACCTTTATCAAAATTGATCTCTAGAATATTATATACTTTTAAATTTAGTTCCATGTCACCATTTTAGGATTCTGTGGTTTACATGAATATTGATGATTAAATAGTGATTTTCATGAGATTGGATTTTTCAACCAACAATATGTTTCTAACTGTCATTTTTCACAAACCCATGAGTTTATTGTCTATAATTATTGTTAGAGTTTCATGATCATTTCCTCCTACTACAAAAATATCCATTTTTTGTTCAAAAGCTTGTAATATTTGAAGGGTTCATATTTAATGATCAATTAATATTTTTCCTTTAATTATTGATTAAATCCTTATGATATCAAATTATAATTATAATTATGAATGGTTCCCAAAGGAATTAATTAGTAATTAAAATGTTAAACAATCTAGTCTTTATTATATTGTAATGTATGTGAATGTGTTTTGACTAGCCGTTTCTTATGATCCATGAAACCATCAAAACATTCATTTAAGAAATTGAAATTTTCTCCATTACATTTAAGCTTTGATAGATGATTTCATATAAATGAAACATTTATCTCATTTGATTTATAGTTTCATGATAACACAAGAATGAAATGGTTATCGGTTATTATAGCTGATCTGGACAATTTTCCTATAACATTGACATTTCAAGGATCAATATATGTGCCATTTTTTATAATTACATGGCTCATGAAGGACATTATTTTCAGCCAAAACTCACACATTATGGGAATAAAATATTGTTTTTCATTTCTTAAGGTCATCAATATAATACACAATTATTCATAGTTATCTTAATTTTTTTAACATATAAGAAAACATTCTATAAATACATCCATGTAATGACCAATTCATTAAGAACATTATTTTTTATGACATGACCTACCAAGGTTTGACCATTGACTACCCCAAACCCACCTCCTATAGTCCAGATGATAGAAACCAGAACTGAGAAGTTATATCCCACAAAAATAAAGCCATTATCCTATTGTACATATACACATTCATAATTCTCCAAACCCACATCATTTTGAAATGAAAAAAACTGAAAATTCATGCATATAAATATGATCCCATAATAAAGTACAACAGTAATGTTTTGAAAATGGAAAAGGGGGCCAAATACAAGCCCAACAAAAAATGTAAAGCGTACAACATGATCCAAGGGTGAGGACTATATAAAATGAAAGCTCTTAGTAAACACCTCAGTCTGACAAGCTCTAGCTACCCTCCACCCACTCCCTATCCTCCCAAGACACTATCAAAAAGGGTCATGGTCTGTATAAGACATGGCACATTTGGGTAAAGCCCATACATGGGTGAGTATAACAATACTCTATAGAAAACCCTAAAAACATTAATCTATATACACTAATTATAGTTAAATATATATAACATATAACACTCAATGATTAACAAAAACGGCTAGATATTATTAGGAAAGACACAACGCCACTAGGTGGTCATAACCAACTTCCATTAATAAGATTATGCTTGAAGTAACACACATTCTGAGATAACCCACTCCACAAGCCATGCTATCATCGGAGACACTCCACAAATATGTATAGATAATGGGGCCCCACCAAATAATGATCACTGGTATATGGGGAAAATGATTCACAAATAGGGGGTCACACACAAAACCACTAGGGGACTTCGCCAACCCATTCTAGATCTACCCTCTATGTAGAGGATCATATGGAAATGATGCCACTAACCCTACCAATAAGGCCTAATATATAGAGAATTGACACCATTAATAAGGATGTTATGCTAATTCCACAAAACCCAACTAGGGAACATAAGATAATAGAGGATCACACGCTTGTCTAAGGGAGGGACACCACAACCCTATCTGAGACTTCTCCTCTATAGGGGATCAGAATCCTGTGATATGGATATAATGCATCACTATACCCATGAGGGAAAAGAACCAAGCGAATCATGACCAAAATATACTGGTCCAAAATAAGGAAATAAATAGCCTCATTCACAATTAATGGTGGTACATAGGGTGACTAAGGGGGTAAACAACATGACCATGCATCTCCATAATTTACGATGTGGAAGATCCTCACATGGCTTGTAGTGACCAAACACATGGTGCGTTGAAGGATTACATAGATTGTAGATGTGGATTCATGCCTGTATCATCTAGCCATATTTGTGAACAGAAGTTGCGTCTATATACCGGCCAGTGTACGCCAAACTGTGTACGTGTATAAGTATTCGTAAAACCATCTGTCTCTGTACTTTTTCCCATGAATGTGTTCAATTACATGCCATATCAACTGAAAGGGTTAAAACATTGCGTGATAGGGGTCACATACCATTGGATCATTAACTATACATGAAACCCTCGCACCACATCCAGGGGTCCCACATGATGTGTTAGCCATAAGACATCTCGTGTAGCGCAGATTTTTTCAGGAATATTGAGCCTTCCTATGTGTGCCTCCACCGTTGATCCGTCAACCAATCTAGCCATGCCCTACCAAAAAACTCTAGTAAATGCCTCATATGAACCTTTACATTGATAATAACAATGTTTTAACATTAGATCTATTTTGAAAATTGATCTAAGTATCATTCTTCATTATGCACCGATGAATGATGAATAATGAAAAATCGGGTATCCAATATCATTTAATTTCTCATCCATTCCCCGGACATACCACAGTCATTTTGTGCTGATTAAAAATGAACAATATTGTATTATTGTGATAGGAAAAGTGTTCACAATGATTTATTGATCAGGATATGTCGAAACTTGTGCCAAATAAATAATTACCTTGGTGAAACGAATATCTGGGGGAGATAAGAACAAGAGAAAAATAGATTAATGAACCTTGATTGATTTTTGTGTCAATGTTGATTCATTTTCCTAATAAAATCAATAAATATTTCTACAATTCAATGTAATTCTCCAAAAATCACCCCTCAAATATCCCATCCCACAAATTCTCATGATCCTTGGATAAATAAATTATTTGATTAAGTTTTTGTTTATTGTTGGAATCAAGAATGGGTAATAGAAATAAAATTAATAGGCAACCTACCTCAATTCGGTTCCATTGGTAATAATGAATGAGGTTACACCATGATCATCGGAAAGATCCTTCAAATCATGTCTGGGCCGATCATTGTTTCATGATCCCATCACCAATCTAAGAGGATTCCATAAGCATTTTCCAAAAGATCTCAAATTTTTATAGGGTTCTGTAAATAAACCTATAAATTCCTCATAATAATATATTTAAGGACTCACCAATGTTGCATCAACAAAAATAGTTAAAATCATTTATTTTAATTATGTTATTTAATTCCACACCCATGATGAATTTTTCACAAAGGACCCCTTCCTACCAAATTTAACTCACACATAGGGTAATTTCCACACTGAAAAGTTAGTGATTCTCTCAGATATCTTGTATGAGCATTTGTTTATTTTTTTTTGAAAATTTTCAGGAAAACTACATGTGCGTGCTGTTAAACATATTTAATATATATCAATAATTTCTTTTCTGGGAACACTAGGCCTCAGAATCAAACTCCAAATCAGCACCTGGTCTCTAAAATAATCCATATAAAATCCAAAAATAATTCATGGATTATTTAAGACATTACATTCTACCCAACAAAGAGATTTTCTTACCAAAAAAAGAAAACCGTACTCAAAAATATTAGGGCAGTATGATTGCATCTTCATCTCTTACTCTCATGTTATCTCTTGAATATTCACATGCTTCCATCAGACCTAAAAAAAGGGAATTATTCACCCATGAAGGATCTTATTCCACTGATCCTCGATTTCCACTGGATAATCTTCCATGGTAGCTCCATCCTTGATACCTAGGATGCCCCGAGAAATGACATGCAACGGGTCACGCTAGTACATCAATAGCTATGACACATGGAAGACGTCGTCTACCCATTCCAACTACAGTGGTAGAACTAAGCGGTATGCCACCTACCAAACTATATGAAGTATCTAAAAAGAAATAATTAATCAATGAGATAACATGCCGCTGCAGACAAATCCCCTCCATCCAAATCGAGGTGAGACTCTCACGAACAAATGGTATTCTTTCTCAAACACCAGAGGTCTCCATGGTCAAGATGCATAATAATTCTTATATCTATATGTATTCCTCATCTTCTCTTGGATTATATACACTTTATCTGCAGTTTCTCACAATACCTATAGGCCCCTGAGTGAAGAATCACATGGATCATCCCAATAAGGTGTTGACCTCCATGGTCTCCCTTATAAAGACTTTAATGGTGTCATACAAATGGTGGAATGGTAGATATTGTTATATGAAAACTCCACCAAGTAAAGGCAATCCTCCAAACTATGGCCAAAATCCATCATGAACACCCGTTGAATATCCTCCAGAACCTAAATAGTACACTCTTCCTGGCCTTTAGTCTGGGGATGAAATGTCATGCTCAAACATAGCTGAGTTCCAAATTCCTCCTGAAATCCTCTCCATAACTAGGATACTAAGGGAGAAACATATTTTAAAATGAATGTTGATACAACTCTATTTATTTGAACTATTGCATACACATAGAGGTTTCCGAAGCACTTTACAAAACGCTTCTCTTAAATATCATGAAAGTGGCCTAAATTGGTGAGTTGGTCTACGATCACAAAGATGAAATCGTTTCCCCTATACATTCAAGTATTACCTATCAGGAATTAAATCGATATCCAAACCTACATTCACTATGGCTCCTCAAGAGATTTATCTAAAACCACTGGAACATGGTTCATAGCCATCACTTGATGACAAGAATGTCCTCAAGATACAAACTTTGTACCTCCCTTTTACATACCTAGCCACCAAAACTAACATCAAAGGTCCTAGTACATATTTTCCATACCCAAATGTACTTCCAAAGGAGATATATGAAACTCATAAAATACATACTCTCACAACTTCCAAGGTACCATCCTCCATCCAATGAAAATGATTACTTGATCCTTCCTTTTAGAATATATATCAGGAGCATGTTTATTGGATATTGGAGTACGTAATGTATCATAGTCGGTATGTTCTTTATGAGTATCCCTGACATGCTAAAAAAGAGATTGGAAAAAACCATTGTCTATAGATATGAATCAGTATACATGTCCATGGACGACAACTATAATGACTCTAACTACTTTGACTCGTAAGCCAATAACTGAGAACAAGATATCCTACTCAGATAATCTACAACCAAGTTCCCTTTCTAAAGAGTATAAAAATATCAAATTCATTGTCTTGGAGAAACTATTTCCATTGCCTCTATCTCAAGTTATGATCCTTCTACAAGAAGATATAATGGAGACTCTTGTGCTCAGAGTTAACGATTGGCCACTCGCCCATCAGGTAATTTCACCACATATTTTGTGTGAAGACTATTAATACTATCTCAGAATTATAGGTCATGTAGTTATTCTCATGTTGCCTCAACTTACATGAATCATAAGAAATTACTTCCTTCCTCTACATCTTATCATAACTGTGTCTGGTCCCTGTTTCATCCAAAAACACTACGTACTAAAAACCCTCCTTTGGAATCTCATTATGGTAGTACTCATAAGCCTCTACATTAGCTAATAAAATCACTGATGGAACTTTTTCTTCCACAAAAAATGATTCCCCTTCAATGTAAATGTTTTCAAGGGTATTTATACTATGGTGAAGACTTATACAATCCACTGATAGTACCCATCCAACCCAAGGAATTTGTGTACCTTTGAAACACTCTTGGTTGTCTTCCACACAGGCACAACCTCTAACTTTTTTGAATCTAATGAAACTCCAATATCTGAGATGATGTGTCCCAAATTGTGGACCTCTTGAATCCTAAAATATTAATTTGAGAGCTTCTAGTAAAGATATTGCTCTTGGAGTGTATCTGTGACCATCCCCAACAGTCTTTTGTGCTCTTCCACAGCTGTCGTATACAATAAGATGTCATCTATGAATACTACCATGAACTGGTATAAGAAAGGCTGACTAATCCTATTCATGAGGCCCATGAGAAATGAAGGAAAACTAATCATTTCCAAAGGGATCACCATATACTCATAATAACCTTAGAAACATATGAATTTAATTTCGCTATATCTTTATCCCATACTTTCATATGGTGATAGTATAACTTGACATCAACCTTTGGGAACCATCTTTACCCTCTCAACTGATAAAAGAGTGTATCAATCCTAGGAAGAGGATATATGTTCTTTATAGTCACATTAATGAAGCACCAATAATATACACATAACCTCATGCTTTCATTTTCATTCTTGAAAAACAACACTAATGATGCTCACAGGGAAACACTAGGTCTCACAAATCCATTCTCTTATAATCCCACCAACTGCACCCTTAGCTCTCAATGCTCTATAAGAGCCACACAACATACAAGTGTACATATCAGTGCAATATCTAAATTAAATTTAATACAGAAGGCTAGTTCTATGTGGGGAGGTAGACTTGGAATGTCATTTGGAAAGATGTTCCCATACTCCACCACTAATGCAGGAAACTGATACCCAAAAGCATACACTTATTTAACAATCATGATAGCCAATAAATGAGTAATCCATAGAAATATCCTATTTTTGAGAATATCCTACATTTCTATGGTTTATTTTCATTAAAAGAGGATAGCCTCATTCTATAATAGTGTGCATACCACATCCTTCACATAAAATAGCCAATTTGGGCATGAAATTTTTATATCCAGTACATATATATGATTACATTGTATTGCCTCATTACACAATGAATATATCCTATAAAAAAAATCTAACTTCCAAGAATTAGGTCACACTGTCAGCATAAGTGGTTAATCACTGAGTCACCACATGTCGGACTCCTTAACTACAGTGGTCATCTCAATGAATAGATTAGAATCTGTATGTCTCAAACAAGATAAGTGGCATGGAAGGACTAACTAGAACATGTTTCTATTAGTATTGCATCTAATTAAGAAAATATATAGATTATATATAGTATAATCCAAATTTTATAAATTCATATGCCTCCAAAGAATACAGTTGGCCTCATCCCTACCCACCAGCACCCTGAGCCTAGCTTGGACCACCTGGGGGTGGTTGTTGGAATGGTTAAAACCCTTAAACCACCTCTTACTTCTTAGCTAAACCAAAATCCACATCCTCTTCCATATGAAACACACTATTCCTAACTCTGTCTATTCCCTACAGGTCCCTTGACATTCTCATGATTAGTTATATGATGGGTCAGACAATCCTCAGCTAGATTTCCCGATCCATCGTTGGAGAAACACTACATGTCCCTACACTGATTCGAGCCACCCAAAGATCCATGTACTACTGACACTCTTTCATGAGATCTCCCCCATAGGCATCTGATATGGTAGGATCCCTATGAATTCTATTGGATGCCTATTGTTGATGTCTCTGCTACTATGTTCCCACTGCTATCTCCCACTACTGTTGCATACTATTCTAGAATTATATCCATAAACAAGGCCCTCTCAAGCACCCTAGCATAGGTGAGAATGAAAATAAACATAAATGAAACCTAG
Source organism: Viscum album (assembly GCA_963277665.1). Taxonomy (NCBI): domain Eukaryota; kingdom Viridiplantae; phylum Streptophyta; class Magnoliopsida; order Santalales; family Viscaceae; genus Viscum; species Viscum album. The sequence goes on from OY728135.1 coordinate 114,078,587, forward strand.
ATGTCTTGGTGCAAGCCCTAATCAAATGTTTTAACTATGAAGAACTCATACTTCACTATTTATAAGGAGTAATGAATGAAATCCCTGAACCCTTCTGAGAAATATGAAATGGTCATACAACCCTATTGCAGATGATAAAGTTGTTATATTTGTATCGATCATAATATGGATGGGTAGAACTCCTCCCAGATGAGACGCTAAGAATCTGACCAGGAGAGATTTCGATTTTCCTGTGATTGTGTCACCAGTCTCGATAATTTCCCACAAGAGATGGAAAGAAGTCTCCCACCATATACTTCCATCTGACTAGCATGCATCCTCACAATGTAAAAAATGATAGTGACTTCCTATATCCAGGACTCATCCACAGTGGTGTTTGGATCACCCTAAAACATAGGATTTTACTACCTCAAAAACTCATACAACACAATCAACTAACATGATTCATCTATGGATACTTATAGGTAGAGCTACTTATTAATGGGTGGTGGTATATCTAGAAAACCACCTGAAGTTTCTATCTCTAATGCAAGATATTGCACCAATGACTCATCACTATGCAGACCATCCTCATGATCATGCAGTAGAATCCTGGATGCTTTTCATCATAGATGCATCCTGAAATTTAAAAAAATGTACCATTTTTAATGTATGTATCTAGGGGGCTAACTCAAGAAGGAAATGGAAGTCACATCCATTTATATATGATGAATGTACCAGAAAGATTCCATGAAACAAATATTTACATGTACCGAGTCAAAAGGCAGGTTATCGGTGTAATTGTTTATGGTTATATCAGCCACAAGACTATCACTAGAGTCCCTAGCTAGAAATCTGAACTCAAATCACTAAAAAAATTTGCCCCAAACCAATCCCACTTACTCCAGTTCTACAGTAGAACCTTTCTCTAGTACCTCTCTGTCACGACCAGACCTTCCGAGGTCCGACCCATGACTACCCCATGCTCACTGCCTATAGGCTAGGGGATGGAGGCCAGCACCAAGAAGGAATATCCAAAAAATGGGAGGCATTTTCCTAAAGTCCCTGTATGCTTGCACACACATTTTATCCCACATAATTATGAAAGTTAAATAACTGAAAATGAATTCATACATCTATTCTCCCACAACAGAGTATGACAATAATTTATTGAAAATGGAAAGAGGGGCCAAATAAAATCACAACCAAAAAATGTAAAGAGTCAAACATGATCCAAGGAAGAGAATTAAGTCAAATTAAAGATCATAGAAAACACCTTGGTCTGACAAGCACTAGCTATGCACCACCCTATCCCTTCCCTCCCAATACATCGTAAAAAAGGTCATGGTCTTCATAAGACACGACACGTGTGGGAAAATCCCATGCATAGGTTAGTATAATTATACTCAGTAGGACAGCACAAAAAATAACTAAACACAAAGAACCATGTCTATTCAACTCAATAAAATATATATCAATCAATTGATAATATATACACAAAAACATACCTAGGAAAGTCACCACACCACTAGGTGGTCAAAACCAACTACCAGACACATGACTCATCTCGATGCAATGGGTTTTCTAAGAGAACCCAGTCCACAAGAAATGTTATAATTGGAGACACTCAATAGAGAAGTCTAAAACATTAAAACCAACCCATGAAAGCTCACTGGTCTCTAGGGACCATGATACATAGATATTGGGTTATACTTAGAACAAATGGGGGACTCCATGAACCCAATATACATCAAACCACTACGTAGGTGATCATATGTCATTGATACCAAAAGCCATACCGATATGGCTTAATAGATGGAGGATCATTGACCTTCTCATGGAAGTCACACCAATTCTACAAACCCCACCGAGGGAACAAATGTTGATAGAGGATCACACCCCATTCTCAGGGAGGGACACCACAACTCTATATTTGTATCAGCCTCTATAGGTTTCAAAAATCCTATAAAAATGATTTAATTCATCACGGATACCTTAAGGGAAAACGGACAAAGGAATCTAGCTCAAGATATACTAGTCCAATAAAAGGAATAAAATAGCATTAAGAACACTTGAGGGGGGGCACAATGTGTCCTTGGGGGTACATGGTGTGTCTGGCTCTCCCCATGACTTCATGTGTGGATGAGACACATAGAACATGTAGATCCAAATACATGGTATGTAGAAGGAGTACATGAAATATAGAGATACATGGATTACTTCCTATGTCTCTTGTTAGTGTTTGTGTACTGATGTCGTCTCCATATACTGAAACATGTACACCAATTCTTGTATGTGTATTAGTACATAGCATACCATCTAGCCATGCACTTTTCCCATTTCCACGTACTCCCAAAAGTACATACTAAGTTATATAGAAGGGGTCACATGTTGTGTGATAGGGGTCACATTCCATATGATTTTTAACTATAGACAAAACCCCAGCATTACATCCAGGGTACTACACATGGCGTGCATGTCGCAATACACACTGTGTAGGGATTAGTTTTCTAGAAAAGAAAAATATTACACTGCATGCCTCCTCCACTACTCTATCCTTCGATCAGGAAATGCCCTTCTAACAAAATCACATATTTTCATTATTTGAGCCTTCCCATCAACAATAATCAATTTTCAACAATCAAATATGTTTGGAATATAGATCTAATAATTGTTCTGTGTTGTAATTCAAAGAATGTTAAAGAATGATAAATTTGGTTTCCACGTTCATCTAATTCATTTCCAATTCCACATTAGCACCATTGTTGTGTCTTTCCCATCAAATATCTATGATATCAGATAATTTTCCTATGAAATAGGTACAAAATAGTCGAATGATTTGGATATGTCAAACCCTAAGCCAAATAAATAATGCCAGCGGTGAACCAATGACCTATGGGTGAGAAGCAAAAAAACAAATGAGAGTAATGGTTCTCAATTGATTTTCATGTTGATATTAAATTAGTTTTAATAAGAAAAAATGAATAATTAAACAATTAAAAGTAATTATCCCAAAATAAACACACAAATATCCAATATAGCAAATACACGTGATCCAAAGATCAATCATTTCGTTGATTTATCAACGTTCATCATGGGAATAAAGTATAGGGAAAGGAAATAGATCAAACAACCACCCATAATCAATTAAGATTTATCACTGATGAAGAAATAGGCTACCCCCTGATCTTTGGCTATATCTATCGAATCTGTTGTCTGTAAATCATCGTTCCATTACCCAGTTCATCTGAAAGGAATCTATCAACCTTCTCCAATGGCACTCCAAAAGCTCCAGGGTTATGCAAAAAACCCAGGAAATTCGTCATAATAGTACATTTAAATTCATTCCAACACTACGTTGGTGAAAAGAATTAAAAGAATTTATTTAAATTATTTTATTCATTTCAGCACCCACGAAAACTTTTTAACAAATGACCCACTCTGAACTAGGTTAAGCAATCCCTAGGGAAAATCAGGCATTCTAAACTCAAAAATGCCCTTGGATTTATAATTTGAGCATCCATTTAGATTTTATACTAATTTTTTATGAAAACATCATTTGTGTACTATAAAAAATATTTAATATATTTCAATCATTTATTATGGGAACACTAGGTCTTAGAATCTAACACTGACCTATTACCTGGTTTAAAAAATAAACCATATAATATCAAAATTTAATAAACTAAAAACAAAATATGTTACACTATTTATTTGTTCCATCTATATTGAATATTGTTTTTGTATGTATGAATGGAATAATTATATACTCATATACATCACATGTAAGAGAGAATGATTCCTGGAAAATGTACTTTGTTTTAATCCCAATATAATGTCATCTAGGTAGAATTTTAATCTCTTATAAGTACTAATCTAGAATTTATTAATCAAAGATAGAATTGATATGGATTACAGTATACTAGTTCTTGGTCTTTATTTTTTTTATGAAAACTATAAAAAAAATAAATGTTTCACTGATCTATCATTTTTTTGAATTAGATAACTAGTGAAACCTATGATGTGGAACTAGCTAGTGTAAAATATTTTTTTAAATTGTATTTTTATTGATTCATTAATTTATGGAAATTATTTTATTTACATTATATATATTCTGATTGTAATTTTTATGTGGCATACTATATGTTGGATTGAAGTTCAAATTCATTCTCTTGGTAAAGATCAAACAATCTATCTATAAATACATTAGAATATTCCAAAACTATTGGTATGTCACCAAGTTTGATCCCTAACATGATGAATTAATCTAAATTTTACTCATTGATAAGTATCATGAACCATAATATATAATTTTTCTCTACACGGATATCACAATTCAACGCAAATGGATATTTTATAACATAATGACTCTGATTATGATATGATAACTTCATATCTAAATAGCGTATTTTTTTAGCATTATTAGGATAGCCAATAAAAAACCAATATTATGTCATATACAAATATGGGAAGAATAACATGACCTATTGTAAGTAACCTCCCACAAATTTCAATTAGTGAATAATTATATAACATAGACAAGATCATCAGGTGGAATGCTTTTCTTATAGAAAGCACAACAATAGATTCTTGACTTGGATATTCAATTATAATATAAAATTTATATTATATGAATGGTAGAGATGAATGAGTGTGGAATATGTTAATCATATATTTTTAATTTAGATTAAGTGTACCTTATAAAACATTACTATCATGATCCACCACTATAGTTGTTTTACAAACATCCCTCTATGGTTCTCTAAGTTTATTGGATTACTAGGAAATATTTATATCATTATCTATATGATATGGGAATTTATTTTCATAATTTCATAATCACACTAATTTTAATCAATGAATTATGTTTACCATACTAGTTTTATCATTCTTACCCAATATTAGTTTTTAGCCACTATGAATTACCTATAAAATTTTGAGTTATTTGGAATCATTTACCACACTAAAAACACTTCCCAAATCCCCAAAGGAAATTACCCAGATGCTTTCTTCAACATTTTTGATATATCAGTAGTTGGATTTCCATTATCCTATGTGACATAAAATCAGATAATCCAATGTAATAACCTAGACTCTATAATGGTGGAGATGGTAGTTATATTACATTATCATTATAATATACAATATTTCTCATAGGATACAACATGATAGTATTCCTATTAAAAAATATATATACATATAATTATTTTTAAAATGGAATATATCACATTGGAACATTGTGGATGAAATATTACACATTCCATGATATTCCTTCAAATTAAAAAAATTTCACCATTATGTTTCTCATAGAATATAAAATAATAAGCATGGGATTAGTTTATCAGTGGGATGTAGCATACTATGGATTATATCATAACATAAACATGTAAAATTTTATATGGAAAGATTTAATAACCAATATTAATCCATAATGATAAAAAACTATATTCATGATATGACCAGGATAATAAATTAAAAAATGGTACAAAAAATCATTAATCACATTCTGATGCAATTCATGATCTAAAACATCCAAGTATATGGTTAATGTCATATACTAATAGACATTACATTTATGGGGAGGGAATACACCACAACCCAATTCTTTTTTCTCTCGATACTTATTGATGCATTGATGGTATATATATTTCTGGAGCCCAAATATCACATGATTTTCTCCAATTAATTCACCATATGACTCATCATGAAATTTCATACAATTTCTTATAGAATATATATATATATATATATATATATATATATATATATAAATACATGGTTATAAAAATAAGTAAATATATAAAAACATACATCCTCAGTCAATTGAATTTTTTGAATGACTTCGAGAAAACAATGTTATCAACATAGATGTTATGAGGTATCTTGGAATTACCATTATCATTATATTATAATGGTGATGTAATGACCAATATGATTTTTTATTCATGGAAGATATTAATTATGATAAATATTTTTCATTTTTTGGAGTCCCTGTAAATAGAAGAAAGAATCCATCTCCAATTTTTAATTAATGCATGTTAATATACCAAAACATATCCCACGAGACTATCAATCCTAGAGTACAGTCATTGGTCAACCTTTTTATATTAGAGTGATATTTATTTCATTGAATGACCATCTATTATGATAGAAATTACATATATGTTCATTTATTCCACAATATCATCCAATTCCTAGTATGTAGACTGATATTTATTTTCTAGGAAACAACACACACTATTATATTACAAAAACATAGAATGATTTCTCCAAAAAGGACATGATATAGCTTACTAATAGTTTTAGTATATCATGAATCTAATGAATATGAGGGAAGGATAAAAATATATTCTTATAAATTGAAATGAAATTTGTGATTAATATGGTAAAAATTATTCCATGTAATGTTATTTATCACAATAAAGGAAATAATTTCCTAATATACCATGAGAATAAAACTATGAAAGTTTATATATGAAACCCATCTTATGAATTGGATGTAATTTAATAAGATACTATTAACTAATTCTGATATATTTTGATAATAAAATACAATAAATTAATGTAATATCCTGATATAAAATCTCATATTGGAATTATAAAGACCATATACTGGAAAATGTTTGTATAATAAAAAATATAACTCAATGATTAGAATTTGAGATGTCAAACACATAAATCATATCCAGTCATCCACAATCATAATTTAACAACCTATATAAAAAATCATCTTTGTCAATAACTTCATTAATTACCTTACTCATATTAATATTCATTTATAATTGATAAATATATTCATCCACTATATGAACTCTACATATTTTGTTTATCTATTTCCATATAATGGATGACTGTAATTTTAAATGTTAGCAATAGTTTCATAAAAGAATTGATATATACATTATTCTTAAGAAGTCGATATTAATCATTTCCTGAATATTACTATTTTAGATGATTTATAATAATTTATGACATTTATAATTATATTCATGAGTGTTTTAGTCATTTTCATTGAAGATTAAATAAAAAAACATGTTTTACAAATTCATGATGATCAATGGGTGATATATTAAAAAATATCTATAAAATTGACATAAAATATCAAGAACCAAAATCATATCATTATTTAGACAATTATATCATATTATAAATTTTATTTTATTCTAATAGTCATTCATTATTTATATTCATATTATCATTGAGGTTCTTGGTTAAACTGGCCAAAACAAGAGAATAACCTGATTTTATAAAATTGTTATGAAGAAGTATATTTGAAATATAATTATATAAAAATTAGAATTTTATAACATTTTTTTATTACTGTGATATTTATAAATTTTATTTAATTATACAAAAAAATATTTGAAATTTAAATATTACATAAATTGAATGAAAATATTCTCAACATTGTGTGGTTTTTATAAAAAATTAATTGTATAATAATGGTTTATTTTTATATAATTAATAGATTAAGGAATTTATCTTAATCATGTGTTGATACTGAAATTAATATTGTATATATCCATTAAAACCATTCTAATATCCATCCATGAAATTAGTTAATAAAAAAACATAACACATTATTCTATGGTGGCAACAGACCTCAAGTACGCTTGGATTATGACTATATTTTAAATAGATTGGATGAATAAAGTAACATTAAATAATATATATATATATATATAAATTATATATATATATCATAATTAATAATTAATTTTCCATTTTGAACCCTCATTGTAAGGTAGTGATGGAAAATGAAACATGTGACTGTGTGGAGGCAGTTGTGCACACATACAAATGTATCATGTTTCAATTATTCAAAAGGGGTTTGGTAATGGTTATTAATTGTTATTCATATAAAAAAACATTATTAAAATTACTAATAAATATTTTAATTTCTAGGGATAAAAAACCTATGTTTTAAAGATAATATAGAAATGAAATAATTTATGACAAATGTATTACTCAAGTTCAGCACTACGAGGTTTCTTTACAAGATCCCCTGAAAATTAATGACATACAAGAATATTTTTCAAAATAAATATAATAGATTTATGATAGGGATTAAGGGTAAGTAAAAATGAAATGGTTTTTATAAGGATGCATAATTTTAGTTGTGGTGTTGATAGAGTGGTGAGATAACACTTTTTTATGTGAAAAAGATGTCATTTTTGTTAATACGCACTCCGTTTTAGTAAGGGGAGACACAATCATGGAAAATGGAATAAAATTGTGACATAATGTATTTCATTTTGATTATCAATATCAAGCCTCTAACACTAAATTACTATTTTTTTCTTTTTCTCAACTCTTTCCAATTGATTTTCTACTTTTAATGTAATAACTTTTACTACGCTAAATAGTTTTTAAAAAATTAATTTATTCCTTATGTTTAAAAATAAAAATTTCCTTTTCTAAATATGTAATCCAAATTTTATATCAATTAAATAATATAAAATTTGATATTTCTATATATGATAATATTAAATTTTAAAATGTATTATACTTTTATTGAAAAAATATATAATTTTTTATTAAATCAAAAATTATTTTATTAATTGACCATAATACTTTAAAATTATTAATGGTTATTATAGAAAATATAATTGATTATGGTATGGTTTTTTTTCATGATCTTTCCTAAATAATAGATATTTCATAAAAATCATGTTTAAAAAATTAGTATTTCCACTGTTCATAAAAATATCTTTCACTTCAGAATGATGTAAAATTTCAACTTATGAAAAAATCATTAAGAAGAATTAAAAATTTGGTTTATTTTTAAAAAATAATGTTATATATTTTATAATTAAACATAAAAATATACTGACGTTTGAATTCTATTTACAGTTCATATTTTATGATATTTCCAGATATGGTTTTTATTAGAGGATTTATGAATATTGTATTATACTCTCTCTCCCCCCTTAAATAATTTGATCCTCAAAATTGACCTATATGTTATCTATTTAAAATATGTATATTCTACTTCATTATATATTCTTATATCTCTAATTATTCATTTTTTAGTTTTTTATTTTAAGTAATCATGCTTTCTATTTCTAAAAAAAATGATTTCAAGTCTACAGAACATGGACTTGGTATTTATTAAATGACATGTCAATATCAATCGCTATTCCATAAAATGTGATCACATAAATCATATAAAGAATGTTAATCATATGTGATGATACATGAATAACTTTATGTACATTAGAATGTTTGGGAAGCATACAAAACTGTCAATTAACCAATCTTATTTGGTTTAGTATTTCAAGAGGCCAAATTTTATTACAGAATAATATCCCCTTATTTTAAAAATCATTCAACTCCCTTCCATGAGAAATCACTCATGAATAAATGATTTCCCACTAGAAATTCAATGAATTTAGTTTTTTCCAATACATAACGTTTTTCTTCTCATGGATTCTATAATATGATCTTGAATAGTTTGTACCTCTACAGTCACCACTTCTATAAGCTAAGGGACATTATAATTTGTTCTCTAATTTTGTCTCAGAATGTAAAATTTTGACATATGTTCTCATACAAAGAATCATCTGTTTTTATAATTATAATAAAATGGAATCATTATTTGTTTAAAAATTATGAAACATGTTGATAAATATTCTATATGCATTTGAAATCAAGAAAACATGATCTCTTCATGGCCGGAAATTTCTGAATAACCACTTTAGAATGCTCATTATATTGGTGATGATAAGTTGGGAATAAATGTATCTATGTATTTAGAGCCCAATTATTCCACTTAATTTATTTTTTTATTAACAAAGGGTGAAAATCAGATATAATTGATAGTGGTTCCCTATATGTCTTACAACATCATTGATATGGAGTCGGGGAAGGTTCCCAAGGGTTTAATACTTTATTAACTCGAATAAATAAACATACATATTAAGGAGATATAAAATGATACCTTAGCATAGTTATTCCATGGGGTGTTTGGATGTACATGGAAAAAGTCATTTATAATAGTGTCACACTTCCATATTTTTCAAAGAACAGGATTCATTACTAAATTAGGATGTTGTATATTAGACATTACTTACTAGATTAATAATCATCTAGAAATATGGTCAACTTTTCTATTATCAGATCATCTGTTAAGAAAAGATCTCTTAAAGTCATATACATATTTTATACTACAATTTTTATATTAGTATTTTAGATATGCATTTTCTTTTGATGATCTATCATTCAAACCATCAACAAAGATTCCTTATTGATGTTTTTTGTTTTAAATATTACATAAATTACTACTATAATCATTATTTGTAATTCTTCATTGTATTTTTAGGAAAATAACCCCATTCCTATTAGTGATGGTTTATCTATTTCTTAGAAATGTAATGATAAATCCTTTTCTCAAAAAATTACATCATCCATATTTACCTAAAATTTGTATACAATATTCTAATAAACCAAAACAATAACTAGAATTCCATGATCCTCCATACTCAATGCATCCACCATAATTTTTTTCTCACATTATTATAAAATATTAAGAAATTATAGCCCTTATGTAGTATCATCCATATTCTATTATTCAAGTTGATCTCCATCTAAGGGAAGATATAGCTCCAAGTCTTGGGGAAAAAATATATAACATCATTCAATATAAGAGTATTATCCCTATAATTTCTATTAAAATTTTATATCTTCCTACTAAAAATCATGTTTCACATAATTCTATTCATGTATTTTAAATTTCATTTCTTTTAACAGAACCACTCAACTATTCTTCAAAAGGAAAAAATACTATCATTTCATTGATGCAACACTATATATAAAAAATACATCCTTAAACTATAGTAATGATAATATTAGTTTATTAAATATATCACCACATATACTCTTCAAAAAAATCTTCACATTACCTTGACTATTCGAATTTAAAACCTTTGCATGTTTTATTGAATAAAGAGTTTGATAGTTTAGAAAAATATTTAATAAACCCCTGATTGTTACCAGCTGAATTAAAGTAACTATCTGCCTCAGTTATATTTATCATCGATTTCTATTACCTATGTACCTATCACTTTGAAGTATCATATGATATTCCTTCCGTCGAGTTAATATGTAAGTGAAGATAAACATTATAGTGATAATATTTACACTTACAAAATTTCCTTTATTATTGATTTTCATTGAGGGTCACATGACTTATTAATAGGTTGTACTGATTATATTGATATATTTATCTGTATATCAATATTTCATTAGTTAATAACACAATTATTTTATCCAGATAATCTATAATTACTCTAATAATCATATCCATAAAAATAGTTGGTCAATTAGTTAAATCAAAGGTTATTACAGTAAAATCAAAATGTTCATATCTTGTAAAAATTTTGATTTCAGTATATCATCTATATTCACCATTAATTAATAATAACCAATGAATTTATTTAATATTGAGATGTATTTTTCCCCTTGATGTTTATCAAATACTCCACCAATTCATGGTAAATAATAATTATTCATTTCAGTATTTTCATTGATCTCTTTATCTTCAATGTAAAATTTTATAGAACTATCCTTTTTTCAAAAATAAAAAGGGGCACCACATAGTGAATAATTATTTCATCAACTACTAAATGTAAATTAGTTCCATTATTTATAGATTTTTTGATATTGGAGTAACATTAATAATGTGTTCATTTGTAACACCCATAAATTCTTAATTACAACTTTGTATTTGATATCATGTATCACACGTATTACAAAACGTGTAAGGGAATATAATATCTCGAGACTCTACTATATGATTACTATTTTAAAAAAATTAAACACATGATATAGCATTGAATTTATGAAACAATGAGTTATCTTTCACTACACACAACATAAAATTTCCTTAGTAGCTTATGTTACACGCAAGAAAAAACATTTTGTGATAGATTATGTTACACGCATGGGCATGATTCACTAAACAATGATATAATATTAAAATATTTTTATTTAGTATAATGTGATATAGCCTAACCATTATGTTAGTGATTATGAAAATTATTATCTATCTTATTAAAATATATCATTTAAATAAATATAAAATGAATTCATTGGTTACCAATTAATGAGAAATGAAAATATGAACAAATTGGATATAAAAAATATAATTATTTATATGCTCTCAATGGTGTTTTGCCTTAATAAACAAAATTAATTAAAATAAGTTAATGATTTTAATTAAATATATATTCTATATATTAAATAAAATAATTTTGATATTTATTCATTAGGATTCATATGCATAAGATAAAAACAACCCCAATTTCACACATAAAAACCTATATTTTTATAAAGTCAAATTTATCGCATTTTAACAGTGAACCCATTTTAAATATGAATTTTAACAGATTAATTGATTTAATATTTCAAAAATAATGTTCATTTGGTAATTAAATAATAATAATTTGGTTAGGGTTAATTTATTATATTTTTCTGAAACATTTCATTTTTAATGAATAGATAAGAAGTACTGATTTTTAATTCAAAGATATTTTTTCATATAACTTATTTAGATAATTAAATTATATTTTTTATTTGGTTCTATATCAAATTATATAATATATGAAATAATTTATCCATTTTATGTCATTGGGATCAATTTCACATTGAAGTTCAATGTAATGATTTATAATACTTATGTACATATTTACTTCAAACACCTACATTGTTGTCTCGTCTGGTGTATTAAATATAAATAACTTTCTTCCACTTCTATGATTTTAATTTTAAAAAATTGATTCCATATTTTTAATTTATATAAATTATAATTTATAATAAGAAACAGTGTATTTTTTACCAAAACTTTCAGTGAAAGTGATTAAAATTAATTAAAAAATAATGGTTAAATTAAGATTAATAAGGGACAAACCATTATCCGTAAGGCCCATACTGACCTATGATCTTTTCCAAGAGCTATTGGATGTCCATATTTATGAAATATCCTCTATTTAATTTAATTATTTCCATTATTGGATCCAATTTTATCATGAAAAATGTGGGAATAATTCCTTTTCAAGAATATTACCAGAGCACAACTCCTCCTCCACTATAAAAGCAACCACTTTCCCCATTCCTCACACCTCTAAAACCACATAGGTTCATCAAATATCTTCCCAATATATTCCCAAAAACCCTACCCTCTCCATTTAATCATCCCATTTAAATAAAATCCTTCCAACATAGCCCTTTGGAATAAACCCTATGGTGTACCCAATATTATAGAATGTGTTTTCCAATGACCACTTGTCATTCATTTACTTCTCCACCACCTCAATAATCATCTTAAATGTACCTATAAAAACACCAGTGTAATATTTATACTGTTATAATTTTTATGAAGGGTTCTACCTACCCTAATATACACTTCCATCAAATGGGTAATGAATTTACCATTCATGTACGGCGTACTACCGCCTCACCAAAAGATGATTGTTCATTTTCCTATTTCCACCTATCATGATTGGAAATAATGATGAATCCTAGTATATATATTAAATTTTAATATTTATTATTTAATTATAATTATTTAATCACTTTATAACACGTCCCTCTAATATATTCCATTTTGTTTTAATGTGATAACATCATTTGAGAACCTGTGGACTACCACCCCCTCGAAGCAATGTGATTCATTCACACTAAACAAGGAATGTATTCAGGATAATTTTAATAAGCATATATGAAATATATTTCTTAAATAGGGAACCAAAATTATAATATACATGTATATACATATCCTTTACTTTTCACTATTTTTAAATATGACTCATGAAATGAAGGTCTGCGTTCATTCATATGTACTGACTACCATATCCATGAATAGTACATTTAAATTATTTTCTACAACCATTATACATTATTATGTATACTTATATAATGGATATATATGTCATTAACATCATGGTGTACATTATGTAGATGAAAAAACCATGATATATTTAATAAGAACAACAAATAACAAGTCAAATCATACCAGAGAAACAAGTTGATTAACACCCAAAATATTTTAAATAATGATACACTACTACAAAACGGGTCAAGGCCAGCGCCACCCTTTATCAGCGCTAACGAAAATGCGCTGATAAAGGGGGGTACCTTTATCAGTGCTAAAAATAATGCTGATAAAGTATACCATTATCAGTGCTAAAAAAGTGCTGATAAAAGTACCCCTTTATCAGTGGTTTTTAGGGCTGATAAAGGTACCCCTTTAAAATCGCTTTTTTTAGCGATGTTAAAGGGTACCTCTTTATCAGCGCTTGTTTTAGAAGCACTGATAAAGGGGGGTCTTTACCAGTTCTTTTTTTAAAAGTGCTGATAAAGGGTCTACTTACAAAAAAATCATTAAAAAAATATATTAATATTTAAATATATCGATATAGTTATACTGATATAAATATAATATTTTTTTAAATATAATTTCAAATATATTTTAGATAAGTATAAATATAAAGTTACACTTAATATATAAGATATTTAGTGAAAATAGCTTATAAAAAAATAAAAAAAAATTACTTAATAATTTTCTAATTATTATGGAGGAATAATAATTTAATATCAATTTGAAGACTAAAAAATAAAAAAATTTAAAAAAGTTCCAAAATATGTAGAAAACGCAACTCGAAATTCAAACGGCTATAAATTTTGATCCAGGTGTCTGTTTGAGCTCTACTATATATTAAATCTAATCTTGCAACGAGTTCTACCCAATTTTTAATTGGGGGGACCTTGGTTAGGGTTTTTTCGAGGCCAAAAAAGGCATATAAGGCCTCCAAAACTGAGTTTTTAGTCGGGGTACCCTGGGTTTTTAACATTTTGTAGATTTTCAGCCTCGTTTAAGGGGGTATTATTCCCTTTTTTCATGGATATTGAATTTATTCCATGGTATTACATTTATATTGATATTATGACTTTGAAATTTTATCGTTTTTTATAATGCACTATTATTTATAATCAAATATATAACAATATATACATATTTTTTATATATTCACACTTAAAATTTTAATTATAAATATAAATAATAAAATATATTTACATATAAAATATATTAGATTTATCTAAATAATAATTAAAATCTATTTTAATTAAAATACAAATATTTGAATATTTATATATCTATATATGAATCTAACTATATATATATATTAATATAACTATATATATTACTACAACAATAAATATATATATTAATATCACTATAAATATATAAATTAATATAACTATATATATATTAATATAAATATATATTACTATACTAATAAATATTACTATATATATATGTAAAGATATCATGAAATGGAAAAAAAATCAAAATAGAGGAGTGGTAAGGGCTTATGCGCGCAGGGGGGAGGTCTCGAGTTCAAAACCAGGCGGTGGTATGGGCGTGCATGCATGGGGGAATATGGTAGCTAGCGATGATAATGGGAGGGGGGATTGCACTGATAAATGGTGGAGGGGGTGCGTGGGGGGATTTGGAGGTGTGGGAAGGCACTGATAAAGGGGGGGGCTCAAGCGCTGTAAAAAGCCCCCCCCCCCCCCCGAGATTTCTAGGATTTATTTAAAAAAATATTAATTTTATTAACTTTTATCAGTGTTAAAAATAAACTACTGATAAAGGGGACCCCCGCCCCTTTATCTACACCGGCTTTAAGAGTGCTTTTCTAGGGCTGTTAAAGGCCATTTTTAGCGCTGATAAAAGGGGTATTTGTAGTACTGATAGTTTATTAACAAATGAGTACTATGATTTTATTATATGACCAAATATGATATCATAAGTATTAATATGTCTCTGGATTAAGTTATTAATATGTTTAAAACTATTATACATGAGGATAAAGTAAGTCAACCTAAAAGAAAACACATTGTAAGGCATTCATGTCAATTGTTTTTTCTATGAGGCATACTAAATTGTTGTGAACCTACATTATTATATAAGGTGTATTTAATACCACATTGAAATTTAATATCATTAATAAATCATTAATCATGGTATTGTAATATTCAATTTGAATTTTTTATTTTAAGGGGATTTGAGATATATGTAACCAAGTGGAATTGAATTTCATAACTCAATTTCATTTCATTGTGTTATAGTCCTTCCTTATTGTCATTAATATTATAAGATTATGTGTTTAATCACATTTCAATATCTTTTTTTTATTTCAACTTCTATTGTTTAGATTTATAGTTGATACACATAATCAATTCACTAGTTGAGTCTGACTACAACATTATGGTCTTTTCTAGGGGTTATTTCACAATTACCTCTTATTCATGATTGTTTGTACTTGAATTTTCATTTGAATAAATTATTATATAATTATTCAATAATCCATTTCTTATTAATCTCCTCTGGTTATTCACAAAACCTTATCATATATTATTACCATTTTTACATTCATTGGTACTCAAATGTATTAGGAAATGTTATAGGGAATCCAGACATCATTTATTTATTTAGTCATCGAGCCTATTTTCTTACAAAGAACATGTTATCTAAATAGGGATTAAAAAAAATTAAACATTAAATAATGATTTTCAAATATTGTTTTACCCTTTATATCTTTTATAAATTTTTTAAAATGAATAGTCTTGTTTCTTTCTGTATAATGAATTTTTTTAACCATTTTTATAATGAAAAATAGTTTTTTTACCTCATATGGCATGTAAAATTTTATCATCAACATTTTAATGATGCATCCTTTGAAATTTAAAAGTTTTATTTTTAAATAATTTTCTTAATTGTGATATTATATTAAATGTATATTCAAAAGGCTATTCAAATCAATGGAAATTGTTCTAAATAATATTGTTTTTAGTTATTCTTTTATTTCATCAATGAAAAAAGCCCTCTATTTTTAGTATGCTTTGGATATTTTTTATTGATACCATCTATATCCTATAACAAGATAATTTTCGATTTATTTTTCCATGGAAATTATTTATATTCACTTCCTTGATTTCCTTGTTAGTCCCCTTGAAGTATTCAATTTCTATGATCATTGAACATTAAATTTCACATAATTATCCATATAATTAATCATGGATATTACTATTTCCTAAACCATATACAATTTTACTTATGGTGTTTACTTTGAATCATATGTGTTTGACTGGTAAATTATTGATAATTTCATATTTTCCATTAAATATGTGAATTTTATAAGTCATATATTTTTTATTACTCAACATGAGGAATGATTTTTCCTGGTAATGATGGGTGGGCCATGAACATTAAATAGTCCCCTTAATGAATCAACGGTTCACATGAGACATATATGATGTAAAAATTGAATGGAATTATACCCTTAATTTAATCCATATTATGAAAGATCTTAATGTTATATGTTTTCATGTTCATGATACATGATGTGTAATGTTTAAGAAAATCCCTCATTTAGATTCATATAATATTATCCATGATATTTTAAATCGACATATCTATGGATGAATGTAATTCTCGGTTTATTCATTAACGGCATGTGTTTCAGCTTCTCACCTTCACATATATACTTTTCCTTATCTATTCATTTTAATGGTTGTTATTTTCCGTTATATACATTGACATGTTGTTTTTGTACTCCTTTTTATTACATTGATTATATGGAATTTTTGTTCATTTTTTTACCTTGCCAAAATAAATTTATTCAAATTGATTCATTATTTCTTCATCAATGATTTACCTAACCTTACAGAGAATTTGAAATAATCATTAGTTTCATTCCCCTACATTGGAATCCATGATGTGTACTAAGTATGACATGAAATGATATACTAGATGAATAATTTTGTTTTCACAGAAAGAAGAAAAAAACTATGTTTTCATTAGTGTACTATTTTGTAATAAATGACTTGTGTATGTTTCTAGTTTACCAAGACCACTAAACACTTCATTACATTGAGGATTTATTCCTTGTAATCATGTCAATGTAATTAATAGAAGACACCAACATCGAGCATTTTGGGTTGGGTCGCTATAGTTGGTAACAAATGAAGTTTTAAATAAACCTTGGGAATAAGATTTTGGAAAACATCAGTTAGATAAAATTAACATAATGTAGAATTTGATGGTATGTATTGAAACATGTCTTATAATTTTGGTAAGGTAGATATTATATGGGACTTCTTTGAAATAATTCTTTGTATGGATAATACATGTTAATTTGGTTCTGTCATAGATGTATCTTGGATTAATATATCAGACAAGGTGTTCTAGGCCTGACTCAATGTATCATGTTTCATGATAATGGGCCTTACTGTGCACTTGGTTAGGAACTCTTGGGGGGATATGGTAATGATAATCTATGTTTCCATTATAAACCATTATAAATAATTTTAATATATAATGAAAAGGAATGATCAAGTTTAACCCTAGGGTTTTTTAGATTTCAAAATTATGTGTCATGGTGTATATATCTTATAAATGATTATATAATTTTCTCACTATGACTATTATTTACCACTTTATTATTTTTTTATTTATTCATTGGATAGAACCTGAAGGAATCTTGTTAAAATCAAACATGATGAATAAGGATGTGAAAAAAGAAAACAAATGAAGTGTTGAAAGGGGTGAAGGATATTGTGTTTATACAAATTCAGTTTTCTAGAAATATGTTTTACAATATATACCCTTACCAACTATTGAACACAACAAATAAGAGAATGATGTAGGATTCTAAGACATTGACTGGTAATAACAGTAAAGAAAAGAAGGCTACATTTCTTCCATGTGAGAAGTTTGGATAAAGATACCCAAGAAAGAGTCTCAATGGAAACAACAAAATGATTTATGTGTGAAACAAAATGAAAAAAAAGAAAAGGATTTCCAAGAAAAAATGAAGAGTATGATGGAAGGAAATGAAACTCATCCTATGGATCCATTTGTGGTTTGTTGCCTTAAATGTGGGGAACCTCAGAGTTACCCAAGTCACTGCCCACTTTTAAAGGATAATCCCTAGATCATGGAAGGTTGTACATAGGATATTAATGGTGGTAGAATAATGTATTGGGGTTTTATTTAAATCTATATTTAGGAGTATATTTACTAATTAAATTTCAAGGATGTCAGTTAGATTAATTTTGGAAATTATATTAATATGGTTTTAGAAAAGGAAAACATATATGTTGGGTGACAACCTATCAATTCAAGACTTTACGTGGGTCTTAAACACATGACTAAATGAATATAAGGGTTTTATGGAAACCACTAACCTATGTAATGTCCTGGTAAATTTGTAATTGTTTTTAGTTAGACAATTTGAAGAATAAATGATAATTATAAAACATCAGTATCACTTTTAGGGACTAGATATTAATCTATTAACCATATTGTTTTTGGAAGATAGTTAGAGAAAAATAGTTTGACATATCACAATTTTTTATGCCTTATAATCCTTTAAAATATTCTTTTAGTGCTCCAGGTATAAAAAATTCATTATTGGTAATTAATTTCTCGAAGTAAATAGACAAATTAGAATTTTATTGAAGAAAAAAAAGTTAGGATTGTTAAAATGATATTATAACCTATTGTGGAAGAATATTTAATTTTTTTCTTTTTCAATAAAATAATTACCTAATATTAGGAAAATGACATTGAAATAAAATGTTGTTTTAATACCTTAATTACTGATGAACCATTGGTCTTCTAAATCATCAATGATTTATGGATTTGAGGCTATAAAAATTTCAATGATCATCAACTTAATTGTGATTGATGACGCCATTCGCTGCATATAAATATTTAAAACTTACCTCCAATTCCATTTTATCACTTTCCACCAATGTTCTCCTATATAAACACCAAGTTACATGGTAGTCCATGTGACCTTTGTACATCACATTCTCTCTTTTATAGAGGATGTTCCATTAATCGCTCTCCCGATGTGGTATTTCGACATAGAAAGTATCAAATAATCTCTTTTGAAGACCAGGTTTCAATTATGAGGATGATATTTAATTAAGGTGGGGAAATGTGACTTCCTGAAATTCTAACGTACAATTTTTTATTCGATACCGTGTATGGAACAGATTACAAAGTACGCAAGGGAATATAATATCTCAATAATACTATATATGTAATATTTGAAATAAATTCAATACATGATATAGCTTATAATGTACGCAACACAGAGTTTACATGCATCACATGCATGCACTTATTTCCTCTATATCCTATGTTACACACAAGAGAGACCTTCCTCAATATATTTCATTATACACAAGACCTAGATTCACCAAACATTGATATGGTAAGCAAACAATATTATTTAATATAATATGAAATAACTTATCTATTATTTTAGAGGTTATTAATATCATTAACTTAATTATTAATATTTATGGTTAATATAAATATAAAAAAAATCATTGGTTATCAATTATTGAAAAACGAAAATAATAACCAATTGGATATAAAAAGAAATATTATCATTTATACACTTCTAAGGGAGTTTTGATTTTATAAATATAATTAATTATAGTTACTCAATGATTTTATATAAATATATATGTTATATATTCTATCAAATATTTTTGATATTTAGCCATGACATTTTATATGCCTAAGATAAGAATAAACCCAATTGTAGACATAAAAAATAATTTTATAAAGGCAATTTTACTGCCTTTTAATAGAGAACCCATTTCAAATTTCGATTTTGACACTTTAACTGATTTAATATTTCAACATGAACATCATCATTGAAGCAGAAACACAGGAATTATGATATGGTGAATTTTTGATATTTTATCGAAACATATCAGTTTTTTAATGAACAACTAAAATAGAATGAATTTTAATTCAAACAATCTTTTTCATCAAATTTATTTATAGTGTGAAATTAAATTATTAAATGGTTTTCAGGTCACATTATATCATCTATAAAAATATTTTTCAAATTTAGTTCATTGGGATCTATTTTACTATGAAATTGATTGTAAAAACTAATGAAACCCTTGGATGTTTTTAATTTAAAAACCAACATTGTCATCCTTACTATGGGATGAAATTTAAATTTATTTTTTCACATAAATGATAGTAATATTGAAAATTGTATTACATATCTAAAATCAGAATAATTTTAAATTTATAATTAGCTCATCTTTGTTTTTGACCAAATTTATTAGTGAATGTGATTAAAATTAATTACAATGATTAAGGCTAAATTATTCATAATAAGGGACAACAATTTAGAATATGTCCCAAAACAACCTATACACTTTTCCAAAACAAATAGGATAGAAATATTTTTTCCCTATCTTGTCTTGGATCAAATTTGTTCTAAAATTGGATCTACATGTTACATGAAAAATGTTGAATGATTATTTTTGTCAAAATATTACAAGAGTACCACTCCTCCTCCACTAAAAAAGGCCACCACTTCTCCCATTCCAAATTCATCTCAACCCACTTATTTCCTACCATTATCTGAAAAAATAGGTTCATAACATCCCTCCCCAAGCCCATGAATCCTATATTTGGGCAGAAATCCTTCCAAGGAAACCCTTTGGTATAAAACAAAATGAGTACCTGATTTTAAGGAAATGTTTTATAATGGTCACTTTTTTTAATTTAATTCTCCACCACCTCAAATATTATTATTCCATGTTAATATAATAAAAATGGTATCATAATTATATTTTATGTACTTTTATTAATTTTTAGGCTAAAACTAATACACACATACATCTAATGGGTAACAAATATACATTTTGTGTATGGCAGACTATCGCCTAATGAAATGATTATTGTTTGTTTTACAATTTCCAGAATTCATGGTTAAAAATTATGATAGAAAATCTCTTTATATATATTATATATATGAAATTTATTATAAATTTATAATTATTTAATCCATTTATAAAAAAAACTTTTACTATATTATATTTTGCGTTATTACGATAACAACATTTGAGGAAGTGTAAACTACCTTCCATAAAATTCAATGTGAACAGTTCACACTGAACATGGAATGTATTAAGGTTTATTTTGATAATATTCATGATTTATAATAAATAAATATGTAATATAAATTATAATATATAGGTATATACATATCAAATATTTTTAATTTTTTAAAATAAGACTCATGAAATGAAGGTAGCATTCATGCGTACATACAGACTACCATCTCCATGAACGCTGCATTTCATTTCATATATCCAAACATTATAGATTATTATAGATACTAAAATAATGAAATATATTATATTAACATTATATTTTACATTCTGGAGATGATGAAACCATGATATATTTAATAATAACAACAACTCAAAACTTACCCAAGAAACATGGCGATTAACACCTGAAATAGTTAAAATAATAAATTTGTTTAACAAACAGGTAATAAGATATTATAAGAGGATAATATATGATATCAAAAGTATTCATATGGGTCCAGAATAACATACTAACATGATTAAAACTATTATAAAATGTTTTAAATGATGTCTACCCAAAAGGACACACAATGTAAGGGATTCTTGTCTCATTTTCTTTCCATGATGCATAATTAATTGTTTTGGACCTTGTTTCTTAAATATAGTGTATGTACTGCCACATTAACATGAAATAACATGTTATAAATATTTATTTATGGTATTTTTTCCAATTTGGTTAATTTTTTAGGTTTATTTTAGTTAAAATTTTCCAAGTGTAATTGAATTTCATGACCCAATTTATTTTCATTTGGTTATATTACTTCCTCATAGTCATTAATATTATATGTTTATGTGTTTAATAACTTTTCATAGTATAATTTTCTATTTTTAATTCACTTATTTGGATTGATATTTTATACACATAACCAATTCTTTGGTTGAGTCTCACATCAATATTATCGTCTTTTCAACTGTTTATTTCACAATATCAACTTATTCGAGATTGTCTGTACCATAATTTCCATTTAAGGAAAGCATTTAATAATTGCACTATAAAAACATTCATTTTAATCTCATCTGGTAATTCATGACCTTTAACAAGTATTAGTACCATTTTCCAATATTTTGTATTCAAATGCTTTAGAAATTATTTTATGAAAACCCGATATCATTTCTCTATTTAGTCAGAGAAATTATTTTCTTCAAAAGACAATGTTTCCTAAAGTGGTTTTCCAAAATGGTTTTTAACCATTCAAAACATGATTTATTAATGAATGTTCTACCCTTTTTATATTATTAATGTTTTCAAAATAATATTCTTTTTTTTTTATATCCGAAGAAGTCATTTTTATAACCCTTTTTACCTAACAAAAGGAATGTTTTTTACCTCACACAGCTTGTACAGATTTACGATTACTATTTAATTAGATCTTTGTAACACCCTGAGATTCTATGAATAATATTCTTTTTAATATCATTAATGTCTTGTGTTATACGCTACACCAAAAGGAGCTTTCACAACACGCATCCTTGACTTTCCTTGCATTACAATAAATCATGACCTTCCTCGATAGCTTGTGTAGTACGCAATAACGAGTTTCACTAAACAACAATATGCTATTAAAATATTATTAAAACTAGCCGTTATGAATAGTGATAACCACTTTTTGAAATTTTTTAAATTTTATTTTTCAAAATGGACTTCATTTTTGGATTCAGAATATCGAAATTAGCTTAGGGTGAAATTTTGGTAATTTTCGGAAAACTTTCATTTTCTGATGAATAGTGAAAATTACTAAATTTTAATTAAAAACAACCTTTTTAATAGAAATAATTAATAGTTATAAATTATTAATATGAGTGGTTTTAAAGTATATTTAGAATATATTTTTACAATTTAATACAATGTTGGTCATTGGATGTAATTTCACATTTAAACCAGACATAAACAAGTGTCAATCTTTTGATAGTTATTATCTCTTAATAACACGCTATTTGTTTTGACAACGGGAATTAATTTTTAAATTAATTAATGAAACTAATATGTTTTGAATTTGGTAAAATAGAAATAATTTTTGAGTTCATAATACCAAATATAGCTTAGGCCTAATTTTTTGTATTTTTCTAGAAACATTCATTTTTTTGATGAATAGTGAAACCACTAAGTTGTAGTTAAAAAAATGAATTTTTCATAAAAATTAATTTTACTGCTTCTGTGAGTGGAATTTCAAAAATCCGAGAGACATGGTTGATTTCAGTAAGTAATATGTGGTTCAATGAGATGAAAATAATTTTTGGTGAATAGTAACTTTTTACTTTTTTTACCACGGTTAAAAGTAAATAGGGTAATTAAGTTTACAAATGATATTATTATTACCCTAACACATGTCCTAATTCTATTGGATAAGTTTAATTAGACCAAAAAACAACCTTAGGAATAACATATGACCATTTAGGCCCACTTGGATTAGATTAGGACATTTATTATTAATTTATTTAAAGAAGGGTTAAAATAGTTAAAATCAAAGTTTAATAAGTATATCATTTTTAATATAGGGTAATACATAAGATAAATTAGACTATAGATATTCATTAGAAGGATAAAAAGCTTTCCTACATAATGGTATTTTATTTTTAATTTTTAGACATTAACTAATTTAATTTATTTATGACACAAATATGATGCAGTAATTATCTTATTAATGAAATATTGACATAATTGATGATATAAATGCCCAAATAAATGTAATTTGAGACTTTTTATGAATTCCAATAATTCTATAGGTTAATATGACATGTTATTATTTATTTAATTAACTTTTTTAGAACTAATCATTCGGTTATAATTTTCACAAAAATCAATTACTAAATAGTTTCAAAATTGACATAAATTGTTTTTTTAAAACAAATATTATATTATTAATTTTTATTTTATTCTTAAAAATATAAGGTTCCGAAAAATGACTTAGATGAGGTTATATATATTAATAATAAACAACTTGGGGTTCGTTTGGCTTTTTATAGTAAGTTTATTAACCTTATAGTGTAAGAACACAAAAAGACACGGTAAAAGTAAAATTATCTAACTTAAAGTTAAATCTAAATGATAAGGTTAAAATAGTAAACTAAACTTGTCCAAATTCTATTGGATGAGAGGAATTCGACCCATCCCCACCTTAGCTTCAAAATAAATCGATTTGGAGCTTTTTAAATCCGAATTTGGATTTATAATAAAATAATATTTTTAGTTATTCCAAAGGTACCCCTCTCCTCCCTTATAAAAGGGCACCTCCTCCCTCTCTTCCTCACACCACTTTGAGCCTTCAAGCTCGGCCAAACCCTATCAAATTCTCTTCTCCACTTCCCTATAAACATCCTATAGGTACTGGTCTTCTTAAAAGACCAATTTTAGTGACCTAAGAGGAGGACTCAAAGAGGCGCTTCAAAGAAGAGGTAATGTCTGTTACTGATTCTTTCAACTTTATTTCTTCTTCCACTTATTCTTCTTTAGTTGTTTCATTACGAAGTAATAACATAAGTATCACTCATATAATTATATGTTATTATAAGTATTAAACAACCCTATTTCACCATCTATCCATCCTACAAAAAACGAAATCACCGCACGTGCGTACGTACGGAATACCGTCACCACGCCGTGGTGTAATCTATTTTCCACCACCACCTTACTTGGATGGGTATAATGGTGTACATAATAACTATATATGATTATTGTAAAGTGATATTGATTCTTAAATAGTATACATACACTCCCATATAATTCCACGATCATGAGAAAGATATCATTGCTCATGCGTACGTACGGACTACCGTCTCAACGACGCGATGAGATTCATTCTCCACGTTAATAATTCATTAATGATTATTAAGTATATACAATAAGTAATCATGAAATATATAATGATACTGGATTTATGTCTATATATATGTATGTCATCTACTTAATTCCATTCAACTCAATAAGTAAACAAAAACAGTGTTCATGCGTACGTACGGCCTACCGTCTCCATGAACGTTGTATTTCTTTCCATTTACTGATCTATTATATATATGTATATTCTGAATATATATTATATATAAATCATGTTTTATATTCTGGAATTATATAATCATGATCTAAGTAATCATATGAATAATTACATGTCAAAACACAGACGAAAAATGAAACTATTTTACCCAAAACGCTCTTTAACATGGAATTTACAAAAGAACGGGTAATATAAAGTCATAAGTGAACCATATATGATATCATAACAATGAGTATGATTCTGGAATAAGTAAATGACATTATTTAAATCATTATATAAGAGGTTCGGACACTTACGAAGCAAATCAGTCCTAAAGTAAGGGAAATATCACAATCTCATTTTTATCCGAGATTGTTTATACTTAGAAATTTACTGGGGTGTATTTTATCATCCACATCCATGTTTCCTAAATATTTAATATTATTTTAATACACCTACAATTGTTTAAATCCAATTCTACCCTTTAGTGAGTTTTTAGTAAAACATATGAAAGGAATCTTTTTTTGTTTTTCGTATGAGGTACTTTTTACTTTCCCGACAAAAGTACGAGAAGGATGTTTTTTTAACTTATACGGCATGAACGGATTTTTAAAAAATTATTTCCAAGAAGCTTCCTTTACAAGTATTCAAGTCTATTTTTAATCAACTTCTTTTAGTTTAAAATTGTATGACATGTTAAGAAAGGAAAAGTGTTTTTGAAGTAGAAAGGATATTTTCCTCAAAAATGGAGTTCACGTGTTTTTTCAAAATTATTTTCCATATGAGATAATAAAGTGTTCTGTTTATATCCCTATTATTATATTGATTTAATTATTTTGTGATGGAATTATTTTTATGAATTCCATTATCTTATATGAATTGTTTAATGATTTCATGATGTTTAAGAATCCCATTTTTATTACATGGGTTTTGCTATGATGTATGGTTTATGATTTTGTGGCACACATAAGACTGGTATCATTATGAGATGGGTGGGACCAATATCTCCCACAAATGCATTGGGTAAAGATTTTATATCTCATGAGATAGACATGGCTGGAACGGTAGGTTAAACCGGTTCAGCGAAATAGGACTGAAACGAGAAGTGAACTCGGTTCAGAAATGGACTTTGTCCATTATGATAGTCTTGGGAATGAGTCTTGACTAATAAGAAATGATTCTCTATGATTATGTGTGTGTTCCACAATGTTTCATGTTTTATGTAATGATTATTGGGATTACATTTCACTACTATGATTTATCCCTTGTTATGAAATTATGATTTCTTTTGCAGGTTAAGATTTCCAAATGTTATGTTCTTATGTATATGATGTGATTGATATTTCTTTTGTTTACCCTTACTGACCATTTGATCTCACCCTTTTATGTTTTCTTTTCCCCAGGATATAATGAAAGGTTTTAGGTAAAAAAAGGAAGATCTTTATGGGAGATGTTGAAGATCTTTTACCACGATTAGAAGATTATATTTTGAGTTTCCAAAGACACTAAACTATTACGGTCCTTGTGTGTGTTTTTTTGTTATGTACTAAGTATTCCGCAAACGTAATGTAATGCCCATGTACGTTAAGCTTCGGGTCTCTATAGTTGGTATCAGAGGAAAGGTTTAGTTATCCTTTGGAAACTAGGATGCGAGAACTTTAGTGAGATCCCTATAGATATTTCTAAGGTATGTATTGGGATGTTCCTAAGGTTAAGTATAAGTATAGGTTATAATACTAGAATTAGGGTAACCAAAGATGTTATATATTGAAGGTACTCCCCCTTTATTATGTTGTTTTCCATAGTGTGATTTTTTTCCTCTCACACTATTCTTTTTGGGTTTTAGACGATGGCTGGAACCTGAAGGAACAGTGTTGATCAATGTAATGTACGATGCAATGATTGTACTCCTAAACAAACCAACATTATGGGAGATGGAGTGCAAAATCTTATTTCTATACTTACACAAGCTATGAATCATTCTGGACTTCCAAATGAGCAGAGAAGGGAACAATATTCTATTGAGTCCTTCATGAGGCAACGCCCACCTTCTTTCAGTGGGTATTCTGATCCACTTGTTGCTGAACAATGGATCAGTAACACTGAAAAGATATTTTCAGTTCTTCAATGTTCTGAACATGACAAGTTCATCTTAGCAGTATACTATTTGGTAGTTGATGCTGATCAATGGTGGAATCTTATCAAGAATACGAGGCCAAGAGATGAAATTGAGTCCATGGAATGGGACAAGTTCAAGAACTTATTTTTCAATAAGTACTTCCCTTGTATTCTTCGAACAAAGATGGAGAAGTAGTTTCTTGAACTACAGCAAAAGGATGATGAATCTGTTGGTATATACGAAGCGAATTTTACAAGGCTTGCAAGGTATGCATATGGATTTATCATCCAACCTGAAAGTAAAGTTTATCGATTCTTTAGTGGCTTAAAACCAAATCTTTGAAGGGCATTAGCTATAAGAGACTTCAGTAGCTATGAAGAAATTGTGTGTTGAGCTATCAAGGTAGAAATGTAAGTTGGTGTTACTTATCCATCTCATAGTTTTGACAAGAAACGAAAGATGGAGTTCAATGAGAAATCTCAGAATAATGGTGAAAATAAGATGAATGTTTCCTTATGCTCAAAGTGTGGAAAGAATCATGGTAGAGATTGTCTTAAAGGGACTAGAAAATGTTTTAAGTGTGGAAAAGAAGGTCATCGAGCAGCTGAGTGTCGAAGTAATGGAAAAAGGGTTTCTAATGATGTGAATAGAGAAAAGACTGCAGAGAATGCACCACCAACACATCAATGCTTCAAGTGCAAGGAAATGGGTCATTATGCTAATAAATGCCCTAATCCAAGGGTTAGTGATGATCTACATGAGCAACCGCTTAAGGCAAAGGACAAAGGGAAGTCACATGCAATCACAATTGGAGATGTTGAATATGACAATGATGTGGTGGAATGATTAAGTGTTTATGTATTGGGATTCCAGAATAATTTTGTTTATAGTATCGTGGAATATTGGAATATTTATGTATTGGCCTATTGTGGTATTCAATAATTTTATGGTACTGATAACCATGGAAAGTGATTGAGATATTTTTGGAAATAATATGATATGCGCATAATGAAGGGAAAATGAGAAAATGAAATGTTTGACGGTATTCATGAGCTCATGATTGATATAAGGACTAAGTGATATCATGGTTTGAGTATAAAGAATTTTGAGGATTTTGGTTTGTGGAAAGTGTTAAATTTTAACTGCATTCATGTTTTCACTAGGGTTAAATGGGTATTCATTCTTCAAGAGAATACATGATTAAGGTATTCACTTGTTTTTAATTTGACCAAGAAGATATATCTTATGATATATGGGGGATAAATGATGGCATTCACGTGATTGTTATGTGAAATTTCAAGTAATCATTTTCTTTATATTATGAGCTTGGACCGAAGTATTTTAGATAAGACTAAAGATTGTAGTGGATTATGTTTGACATAAGTTAGTATTGTTTAAGGATAGAACTTTTTTCGATATTATTGATGGGATGTTATAGTAATATAGCTTTAGAGAAAGGACAACCTGCAGGACGGGCGACAGCCCATCGCGTCAGACAAGGCTCTGGGAATCGAACCCACAACTGAAGTGCGACTAGCCTTTATCGCCTACCACTGGCCTACAAGAAGTCCCTGGTTAGTAGAAACTAGTTTTATTTTATTACGCTGTATGATATATGAATTATTCTTGGAATCGTATACGATTAACCTCACCATATATGGACTTATGTATATTTGATAACTTTTGCTAACCTTTTGTTTGAAACAGATGGAATGACCCATCATTCTATCACATGATCTATTAACACTTCATGAATAACAAATTCAACTTCATTTCTTTAAGAGATGATTTGGAAATTGTTCTAAGCACGAACAACAGTGAGATTGTACCAAAATAAAGTATGTATTTATTCTAATTCAAATTCTTCAACTTTAGGGAAATGATCTTGAAAACCAAAAATGTTGTCTTAGTGCTCTCATATCTGATGAATCAGATGGTACCTTATATCGTCAAAAATTTATGGCTTTCTGATTTCCGACTTTTCCATAGCCATGTTCTCTACCACTCTCCATCAGAACATGATGGTTATATTTCTCTTCCATATCCATATTTTCACCTATGTGGAAACCCAATGATTAGTTTATTTGGGTAACCGTTACGTTTCATAATTTTTTTTTAAAGATTGGTTTTGGTATTTCTTTTTTACGATGTGGGTTTATATTAAAGAAACTTTCGAGTAGTAAACCATTTATAACCCTGATGAATTTCAAGGGTGAAATTCCTTTTAAGGGGGGTAGAATGTAACACCCCGAGATTTTATGAAAAATATTATTTTTAATCCCATTAATGTCTTGTGTTGTACGATACACCAAAAGGATCTTTCACAACATGCATCCTTTACTTGAATTTCATTACACGCAATCACGACCTTCCTCGATAGCGTGTGTAGTACGCAATAACGAGTTTCACTAAACAACAATATGGTATTAAAATATTATTAAAACTAGTCGTTATGAATAGTAATAACAACTTTTGAAAATTTTGTAAATTTTATTTTTCAAAATGGACTTCATTTTTGGATTTGGAATATCAAAATTAGCTTAGGGTGAAATTTTGGTACTTTTCGGATAACTTTCATTTTCGGATGAATAGTGAAAATTTCTAAACTTTAATTAAAAACAACCTTTTTAATCGAAATAATTAATAGTGATAAATTATTAATTTGAGTGGTTTTAAAGTATATTTAGAATATATTTTTACAATTTAATACAATTTTGGTCATTTTATGTAATTTCACATTTAAACCAGACATAAACAAGTGTCAATCTTTTGATAGTTATTATCTCTTAAAAACACGCTATTTGTTTTGACGATGGGAATTAATTTTTAAATTAACTAATGCAACTGATATGTTTTGAATTTGGTAAAATAGACATAATTTTTGAGTTCATAATATCAAATATATCTTAGGCCTAATTTTTGGTATTTCTCTGGAAACTTTCATTTTTTTGATGAATAGTGAAACCACTAAGTGGTAGTTAAAAAAATGAATTTATCATAAAAGTTAATTTTACCGCTTCTGTGAGTGGAATTTCAAAAATCCGAGAGACAAAGTTGATGTCAGTAAGTAAAATATGGTTCAATGAGATGAAAATAATTTTTGGTGAATAGTAACTTTTTACTTTTTTTTACCACGGTTAAAAGTAAATTGGGTAATTAAGGGTAAAAATGATATTATTATTAGCCTAACACATGTTCTAATTCTATTGGATAAGTTTAATTCGACCAAAAACAACCTTAGGAATAAAATATGACCATTTAGGCCCACTTGGATTAGATTAGGACATTTATTATTAATTTATTTAAAGAAGTGTTAAAATAGTTAAAATCAATGTTTAATAAGTATATCATTTTTAATATAGGGTTATACATAAGATAAATTCGAATATAAATTTTCATTAGAAAGCTTAAACGATTTCCTACATAATGGTATTTTGTTTGTAATTTTAAGACATTAAATAATTTAATTTATTTAAGACACAAAGATGATGCAGTAATTATCTTATTAATGAAATATTGACATAATTGATGTTATAAATACCCAAATAAATGTAATTGGAGACTTTTTATGAATTCCACGAATTTTATAGGTTAATATGACATGTTAGTAGTTATTTAATTAACTTTGTTAGAACTAATAATTCTGTTATTATTTTCCCAAAAATCAATTACTAAATAGTGTCAAAATTGACATAAAATTGTTTTTAAAACAAATATTATATTATTAATTGTTATTTTATTCCTAAAAATCTAAGGATCATCCAAATTACTTATATAAAGTTATATATATTAATAATAAACAACTTTGGGTTCTTTTGGCTTCTTATAGTATATTTATTAACCTTATAGTGTAAGAACACAAAAAGACACGGTAAAAGTAAAATTATCTAACTTAAAGTTAAATCTAAATGATAAGTTTTGAATAGTAACATAACTTGTCCAAATTCTATTTGATGAGAGGATTTCGACCCATACCCACCTTATCTTATAAATAAATCAATTTGGAGCTATTTAAACCCGAATTTGGCTTTATAATAAAATAATAGTTTTAGTTATTCCAAAGGTGCCCCTCTCCTCCCTTATAAAAGGGAACCTCCTCCCTCTCTTCCTCACACCACATTGAGCCTTCCAGCTCGGCCAACCCCTGCCAAGTTCTCCTCTACACTTCCCTAGCAACATCCTAGAGGTTCTGGTCTTCTTCAAAGACCAATTTTATAGCCCTAAGAGGAGGACTCAAAGAGGCGCTTCAAAGAAGAGGTAATGTCCGTTACTGATTCTTTCAACTTTATTTCTTCTTCCACTTCTTCTTATTTAGTTGTTTCATTATTAAGTAATAACATAAGTATCACTCATATATTGATATGTTATTATAAGTATGAAAAAACCCTATTTCACCATCTATCCAACCTACGGGAAAGGAAATCACCGTGCGTGCGTACGTACGGAATACCGTCTCCACGTCGTGGTGTAATATATTTTCCACCACCACCTTACTTGGATGGGTATAATGGTGTACATAATAACTATATATGATTATTGTAAAGTGATATTGATTCTGAAATAGTATACATACACTCCAATACAATTCCACGATCATGAGAACGATATCATCGCTCGTGCGTACGTACGGACTACCGTCTCCACGACGCGATGAGATTCATTCTCCACGTTAATTATTCATGAATAATTATAAAGTATATATAATAAGTAATCATGAAACATATGACATAATAATTATACTCGATTTATGTGTATATATATTTATGTCATCTACTTAATTCCATTCAACTCAATAAGGAAACGAAAATAGCGTTCATGCGTACGTACGACCTACCGTCTCCATGAACGGTGTATTTCTTTCCATTTACTGATCGATTATATATATGTATATTCTGAATATATGTTATATATAAATCATGTTTTATATTCTGGAATTATTTAATCATGATCTAAGTAATCATATGAATAATTAAAAGCCAAAACACGGACGACAAATGAAACGATTTTACCCAAAACGCTCTTTAACATTGAATTTACAAAAGAACGGGTAATATAAAGTCATAAGTGAACCATATATGATATAATAATAATGAGTATGATTATGGAATAAGTCAATGACATTATTTAAATCATTATACAGGAGGTTCGGACACTTACGAAGCAAATCGGACCTAAGGTAAGGGAAATATCACAATCTCATTTTTATCCGAGATTGTTTATACTTTGAAATTTACTAGGGTTTATTTTATCATCCACATCTGTGTTTCCTCAATATGTAATATTATTTCCATCCACATACAATTGTTTAAATCCAATTTTACCCTTTGGTTAGTTTTTAATAAAATATATGAAAGGAATATTTTTTCGTTTTTCGTACAAGGTACTTTTTACTTTTCTGACAAAAGTACAAGAAGAATGTTTTTTTAACTTATACGGCATGAATGGATTTTTAAAACATTATTTCCAAGAAGCATCCTTTACTAGTTTTCATGTCTACTTTTAATCAACTTCTTTTAGTTTAAAATTGTATGACATGTTAAGAAAGGAAGAGTTTTTTTTGAAGTATAAAGGATATTTTATTCAAGAATGGAGATCACGTGTTTTATCAAAATTATTTTCCATCTAAGATAATAAAGGGTTCTGTTTATATCCCTATTATTACATTGATTTAATTATGTTGTGATGGAATTATTTTTATGAATTCCTTTATCTTATATGAATTGTTTTATGATTTCATGATGTTTAAGAATCCCATTTTTATTACATGGGTTATGCTATGATGTATGGTTTATGATTTTGTGGCACACATAAGAATGGTATCATTATGAGATGTGTGGGAACTATATATCCCTACAATACATTGGATAAAGATTTTATATCTAATGAGATAGACATGGCTGGAACGGCAGGTTAAACTGGTTCAGTGAAACAGGACTGAAACGAGGAGTGAACTCAGTTCAGAAATGGACTGTGTCCACTAAGATATTCTTGGCAATGAGTCTTGACTAATATGAAATTATTCTCTATGATTGTGTGTGTATGCCACAAAGTTTCAGGTTTTAAGTTATGATTATTGGGATTACATTTCACTACTATGATTTATCCCATGTTATGAAATTATGATTTCTTTTTCAGGTTCAGATTTACAAAAGTTATGTTCTTATGTATATGATGTGATTGATATTTCATTTGTTTACCCTTACTGAGCATTTGAGCTCACCCTTTTGTGTTTTCTTTTCCCCAGGATATAAAGAAATGTTTTAGGTAAAAAAAGGAAGATCTATATTGGAGATGTTGAAGATCTTTCACCATGATTAGAAGATTATATTCTGAGTTTCCAAAGACACTAAACTATTACGGTCCTTGTGTGTGTGTTTTTGTTATATGCTAAGTATTCCGCAAAAGTAATGTAATGTCCATGTACGTTAAGGTTTGGGTCTCTACAATCTTCCCTTTCATTTTTAAAAGATTTATTTTTAACAAAATTGTTTTTAGAAGGGTTTTTTGAATAAGTGTTTTTTCCAATGTTTTTTCAAAGAAAATGATATTTACACAATAATATGTTTTATGTCATTTTTTTATTTTATATATGATAAAAACCACCTATTATTATTCTTCTTGGTATATTTTTTAATGATTCCATCCACATCATTTTTACTAAATGTTTTTTCTTGATTTTTCCATGGAAGGTTTTCATATTCAATTCCTCAATTTATGTATTAATACCCTTGAATTATTCTATTTCCTATAAAAATTTAACAATAAATTTCCCGAATAATCCATATAATTTATCATGCATATTATTGTTTCCTAAATAGTATACCATTTTAAATATGGTGTTCACATTTACAGTTATTTTATTAAGTGTGTAATTATTGATAAATCCATATCTCATCGTCAATATGTTAATTTTTTAAGAAATATGTACCTGGGGTTATGAGTCGCTTAACCCCAGTTAATATTTTACCCCTTACAAATGTAACATAGTGATAACCATGGGGTTGTCTCTGAGGATGTTTTCGGCTAAGTTATTAAACTGTCACTTTGTTATTTTTTATTTTTAATGATGAATCTATAAATGAGGACTTGAAATGGGATGTACAATTTTAAAAAATAAAAAAATGAAATGAAATAATAAATATACTTTAGTAATAACATTTAATAAGGAAACCAGACTGAAAGGAATAAGTTATAGATGGCAGCGGCAAAAAAATGTTGAACCTCAGACACTCCATTTATCATTTTCAATGAATATATTACAATTAAAATATTCAATGTATAACTTAATACATTAAAGTATACATATAAATTAACATGATACCATATTAAAACCTCAAACATGGGTGATTATCCTCTTGTGAAAGTAATCTGATTTACTAAAGACCATCGATCAAACAAAACAGACTAAACTCGTCATTCTCAAAGGAGATACCTCACCAAAGAAATTTAAACAATGAAATAATAAGATTTATGTTCATTACATTAAAATAAATCAATATTAATTTAGATAAAAATTAAATAAAATTATGAAACAGTCCACCTTAGATCAAGAAAAAAATTCTAGGATAATTTACGATAAATGAGTTTACAAAAAAAACAAACACAAACTCAAAAGGGTAAATGTCATCAGATATTTGCTTCCCAATACATATTAGAGTTTATCCATACTTGGAATGATCACATCCTTGACTAATCCCCTTCCATAGAATTTATTAACCATCACAACACCCACCTTCGACCCAACCATGTCACAAGGCATCGGCTGAGGGGTGTATTTTTAAGATAATTTCAACAAGAACCTCGAGCGCTTGCATTTATTTTTACGAATCTCACCATCATCACAACAATTAAATGGCTTAAAAAATATGTAATTTATTGGAAAATAATATTAGTGAATATCATCGTGATCTGTTACAAAAAACATGTATCAAAAATAGTCACATTTTGTAATGCAGTTACATGACATGTATTTGTCTTTCACAGCTTGAAACTATGTCACGACTTGTACTGCAGTGCTTATTACCTTATCTATTTCCACCTATTCTCTCTATTAGTGGCTGAATCAACTCCTTGAATATTATAGTGGGTTTTTATAATTAAATTTTACATTGAACCTACAATTTTCCGATCATGTGGATACACGGTGTGAATGTTATGATTTAATTACCAAATACGTCTTTTTCTTCCCAAATGTTTCCTAATTTTCCCCTTGATTGACTCAATAAAAGTATTCATTAATGAACAAATTTTCCCTTGTGATTTATCATGGATGTGATTTGATGAGCTAAATTTCATATCCATGTTTAAGTAATGAATTTGGATATCTATATCTTGATTTATGCCTCCATTACTTATGTGGGTTTTACTATGTTTTCTAGAAAAAAAAATCCACAAATAATGGTTTATTTGTCCCTCTAGATGTTTGTATCAAGATCTTTTCCACTTGAAAAATATTTTTCCCCTGAATTAGGGGTTCCTACAAAAAAACAAACGTTTGATATAATAAAAATTGATATTTATATAATTTAAATACAAAAACAATTAAAAATCTAAAATTCTAGAATTATGAAATTGTCACGTTCAGGCTCAAAAGAACCCTAAATTTCAAAAAATAATAATTTTACATAAAATTTACAAATTTTGGGGTTTAAATAATTTATATATACAAGAAAAATATTGTAAATATTCTATCTATCAATTTTTACACACATAGCTCTTGGACTACTAGACAATTGATAGCTCTTAAAAAATTACCATTGAAAATTAAAAACATGTCAATAAAATTCAGAAGCTCAAAATCCAATAACAAAACATATCATTCCTATTCAATAGCATCAATTGCAAATTCATTATTACTTTTATTTATTCCATTCCCATTTCATTCATTCCTATATGCAGAAGTATGCCAACCTCAATATTGTTTTCTTTCTCAACACTTGATTTTAATTTTGAGAAATGCTTTTATCAGCCAAAATATTTCAAAGGAAAGTATTGGATTAAAAAATTTATAAATCTCCACCTAATTGAGTAAAATAATTGGGTCTATCATGAGGACATAACCAGGGTTGTTTATAGATTTGAAGGTTCATGGGTTTTCAAATTTTAAAAATTATATGGTAGAAAGAGACTGACTGGTTCTTTATTTAAGTAAGATTTCAGGATTCAAGTTTTCACTTATGCATGGTCTCATCATGTTATAATATTAGCTCAAAACCAACTTCAAAATTTATTACATGGGAATCACACAACATCTTCATATTAGTAGTAATGGAACAACAATTTCTTCTCAGTAATTCTAATTTTTTTCAAAGATATTGAAAGGCACCACTTTAGTTCTTGGGGAGATCATGAAAGGAAAAAATCCATTTTCCATGAATCCTATAGAATGTCACAACATTCAGTAAATTGTTTTATCATCATGAAAATATCTTCTGAATATTAATTTCCATCCAACATTGCACTGAATTATGTAGCACACCACAATATATCACCCACCAAAAAAGGATTTATTAAAATCATGAAATGTAATTCAAGAGAAGGTTGGATAAGAAAAATGGCTTGTAATGAGTCTATCAAATAAGATGTTCATGGATACTAAGGGATCACAAACATCAAATGTATAGGTTAGACTGTAATATAAAAGGAATTTCCTGAAAAGGGGGATTTCTATCAAAAATGAATTACCTCAATCATTTTGAAAATATCTTCATTAATATTCATAGGTTTTGATAGAAAAATTGGATGTTCATGTTTAAAAAATGAATTATTTGGTTCACACATTCTTGGGGTGAATGTGAAGAAGATGAAAAAATTGGATTATAATCCCCGTAGACATGTGATTTTCAATATTGGACATCATTCATGGCATGGAATTTAGAATTCAATGATCATTTCATGAATTTCGGCAATTTGAATCTAGATCAAAGAAAATTTCAACAATCAAATATGTTTAGTTCCATGAAAAATTTGGTTACTCCTAGTGACATAAATTTTCAATTCACAATGGATACCACTTTAAATTTGACATATTTTTATTAACAAATTTATTAAAAAAACACACATAAATTGAAAAGAGAAAAACAAAATCCTAATCTTCTCTACAAGTTTCACCCTCCAACACTTATTTTTTACAATGTCCTCATTGTGCTTAGATTATATAATAATTGGAATTCAAAAAGATAAGACATGACAAAATAAGAGGAAAAAAAGATACAACCTGGTTTTTATTGAGTAGTGGCATCCTTGAGCAAGCCTCCTAGTCAATGACACATGAAAACATACATGAAATTCCAAAAAATGTATAAATATTTATTTTAATGAATTGAAATAAATATGGAATGAGAGAAAAGGGATAAGAGACTTAGTATAAACCCCCATGTGGGTGCCAAGAATTCACATCCCCTAGTCAGGAAATTCCAGCTGATCATCACCAATATAAAGGTGGGTGAGTTTTCTTCCTCATGAACTAGAAAAATGATATCTCTAATATCTTATTCATCTTACATAACTTTAAGAATCTCCCAAAAATTGATTTATTTTGGTTCCCCTCCAAGAAAATGATGAACCAATGAATTACT
This sequence comes from Viscum album, assembly GCA_963277665.1. NCBI lineage: Eukaryota > Viridiplantae > Streptophyta > Magnoliopsida > Santalales > Viscaceae > Viscum > Viscum album. Next base: position 114,117,211 of record OY728135.1, read on the forward strand.
AGAGGAGGGAGAAAAATGTACGAATGACTTCTCAACACTTTATCCTTACAAAGAGAATCCACTAGTTATTGAAATTCAATTCCAGGATGTGGTTCATATTAAATTTCAGATTAAAAAATTACTTCATCTTTTAAAATCATATTGGTACCACCATCCCCATGTTTTCTTGGGTACTTAAAAGGGATTTATATTCATTATTCATTTTCTTATTTGACATCCTAATCATCAGAATAGTTTGTCCACATGGAAAAGATGGGAAGTAAATCTTCATAGGTAAAACTAGTTAAAAAATTATTATACAAATGTCCAATAATTTTTTTTTCAATATTTGAGACATCTCGCTATGGATTCTCATGTACTAGATCATTATAGAAGTAAAACAATAATGGTATTTAAAGTGTACTATAGCTGAAGTTCCTCTATATGCTCTTCATCAATGAATTTATCATGTTTTCCTTCCACTTTAACCAAATAGTCATACAAAGTTTCGGATTTTTCAATTCCAAAGATAGTGCTTCAAATAAAATTACAATTTTCTCAATGTGAGAACAATAATTTTCCAAAGAGTTTTCATTTCTGGTATACAAGACAATTGGTTAATCAATGAAAATTTATTCCATAAAATTTGGAAATGTAAATTCAAAATCGGTTTCAACTCATCCACAAAGGTTTAGTCAACATCGAAAGTGGGTGGGATAATATTTTCAATTTCCTGAGCATCTATTTGAAGAACATGCATGGTTGATTAGGATTTTGTGTTTTTCTGTTTCAATTTTTTTTAAAGAAATTTTTTAAAAAAACATGTGAGATTCAAAGTGATATCTTTTATGAATTGATACTTTTTTACAATGGTAGGATCCAACATTATTCATGGAACTAGACCTAATTTATTGGTGAAATGTCTTTTATTCTGGATTCAAATTTCAAAAATTCCAAAAATTTCCATTGATTTCTAAATTACATTGAAAGAATACAATCCAATATTTATACTCACATGCCTGTGAGTATTCTGAACCAATTTTTTAATCTTCTTCAAATTCACCCACATGCTTATGTGAAAAAATAAATGCAAATCTTAACTATAATTTTCTATTATTCCTTCAATCCAATGAGCATTAATGAAGTTGGGTTCAAATTGATTGAGTAAATACATTCATTATTGTTATCCAATATTTCAAGATAATCATTTTATATAGTGGGCTACTATATACATTTGAACTTTATGATCCCTTAGTAGCCATGTACTGCCTTTTAGATATCTATATTATAAGCCAGTTTTCTATCCAAGCCTCTCTTGAAGTACATTTCATTATTTTAGTGGAGCATAAGTGTGTGGGAGATTCATTGTGGTTTCCTACATCATTTGGTGCTATGTTGGATAGAAATTAGTATTCCAAAGAGATGTTCATGATGATAAAAATTCTTTTCGGATAGTTGTTCCCTTCTGGAGCATTCATGGAAAAGTTAGTTCTATATTTCTAGAGCTACCCTAGAACTAAAACTATGCATATCTGAAACATTGAAAAAAATCTTAAATTTTGAGAAGAAATTTGTGTGCCATTACTCATGATTTGGAGAAGCTGTGTGATACCAATCATAAGAGTAGTGATTATGAAAATCCATTTTTTATGATTCAAAATTAGTGGTTAAAATCCTAGAAATTCCAAAATAAAAATACAACTTAGGAAACCTCCCTAGAAATATCAAAAAAACTAATGATGGGGTTTTCAGTCATATAACTCTTATGTATGTTTTTTTCTTAAAAATGTAGCACAGTTGTGACCACAGGGTTGTCTCATGATGAGGTTGTAGGCCATTTTATTAAAATAAAAAAAATTAATTTATTATTAATAATGTTAATACAAAAAATGAAGATTCGATATGGGGTAAAAAACATTAAAAATCAAAAATTAAAATTCAATAATAAATCTACTTTAGAGATTAAATATTAGAAACAAATAGGACTAAAAAAATAAGGTAAAAAGGCTATGGGGAACAAACGTTCATCCTCAAACACTCCCTTTATCATTCTCAATGAATATCTTCAAATTAAATTATCTAATGGATACCTTAAGACCTCAAATTATACACCTAAATTACCTATATACCATATTGAAACCTCATACATGGGTGTAGATCCTCTTATTAAAGTGATCGGATTACCCAAAGACCTTTGAGGGACCATAATAGATTAAACAAATCATGATCAAAGGTGAGACCTCACAAAAGAAATTTACAAAAATAAGATAAATCAATTTACATTCATAAAATGAAAAGAAATTAATAGTAATTTAGAAGAAAAAGAAAACTATAATTAAACATACCTCATTCGATCAAGAAAAAAAATTTAATTATAATTTAAATGAAATGACTTTACAATAAAAACAAACACAAAATCAATAGGGGAAATGTCTTTGGATCTTCACTTCCCACCACCGCTTGGAGTTTTTTCCTTCATGGATTGATCACATAATTGAATAATTATCTTCTATATCAGGTCTTCATCAACACAACACCCTCCATATATCCAACCATGTCACAAGGAAATGGATGAGGGGTGTATTTATTGGAAAATTTCACCAAAAACCTCAATCGCGGGCATTTATTTTTCTACATCTAACCACCATTACAATGTGTTAATGGGTTACAGAGCATTTCATTTCATGGTAAATTTCCATCTCAAATATCATCTTCATCTCCTCCAAAAATGCAATGAAAAAAGGTAACATTGTGTAATTTAGTTACATTATGTGTTTTTGTCTTTCATAACTTGAAATCATTTCAAGACTTGTCCTAAAGTGTTGCTTCCCAAAAGTGTTACAACTATTCTCCCAATGAATATCTGAATCACTATCTTGATTCTTATAGAGATTTTTTCAAAATTAAAATTTACACAGACCCTCTAATATTATGAACCATTGGATATGCAGTGTGAATTATATGTTTTAATTACCGAATAAAAATATTTCTTCTCAATTGATTCTTATTTTTTCCCTTGTTTGACTCATTCAATGAATTATGTAATGAACTAATTTTCCCATGAGATTTTTCATTGATGTGTATCGTTGAGTTAGCTTTCATATCCAAGTATAAGATATGAATTTATAAATCCTTATCATGATTTATGACTCAATTATTGATGTGTGGTCCACCATTCATTCCCCAAGGACTGATTTATTTGGGCCTTTATATGTTCGAATCAAGATATAGATTAGTTGAAAAATATTTATCCCACAAATTAGGGATCCCTAAAAAAAGAATCATTCATTTTTGATCAACATTGAAACTGATATACTCAAAATATAGAAACTATTAAATATAACTAAAATTCCATAATTATAGAATTTTAACTTTCTGGCTCAAAACATCCCTAAATTTCAAAAACAATGGAATTTCACATAAGCATTAAAATCTGTGGAGATTAAATCATTCAAATAGACATGTAAAAAATTGTAAATATTATCCCTATCATAATATTATCTATTTTTAATATTCAATATGAGGAATTATTTAGATTGGTAATGGTGTGAGGGGTATAGACTTTATACAGCCCCTCGATGCATTGATGGGTCCTCATGAGACAAATATGTTTTGAAAATCAAATGGGTTACTACCCTTAATTTAAATGATCTTGTGAAAGGCATTGATGGTATAGGTTTTCATGTGCCTAAGACATTATTTCCAATAAGTATGCATTTCCCTCATTTAGATTTTGTTATTATTATCTGTAAATACCCATAAATTTCAATGGAAATTGTTTTCCTAATTTTCTTTGGGATTTTACGAGTATGCAGTTTCTGACGGCACCTAATTCCGAGGCCCGGTGTGCCTGGAATCAATTTTTGAAGTTTAGCTCGGGTACGTTCAGTAAATGAATGAGCGGGTTTTTCTAACTTTTGAACTCGTGCTCAGAATCAAAATCTGAGAGCACCGATGAAACCGCAGCGCCATTAATTGCTTAAGAAGAGCCTTCCTGGAGTTGTGTTTTCTCAAGAGGGGATGTTAAAAATATGTGAGGAATAAAAATAAAATTGTTTCACAATTTTTTTTATTTGTTTACCATTAGGTTAAGTGTGTGGAAGAGGAGGATGCTATGAAGTTGGGGTGGGGCCCACACGAGCCCCCACCTCCTTCAATTTCCTCAACACCCCTTTTTTGACCCCCCCCCCCCCCCCCCCCGATCTAGCAATTAATTTGCAACTCCTCCCTTTTAATTACATAGCATTTAAACGCTTCATTAATGGGTCAACGCGCGTGAATTAATTCGTGAATTCAATTTCAGTTTTCAAATTAAAGATGGCTTGTGTGTGTGTAAATAAAATAAGACAACATCTTATTTTATTGTGGTAGATTCGTTGTGTGGAATCAAGGAGAGAACTCTCAAGGTCTTGAAGAACTTTGTCTTCCTCGCAAAGAACGTCGAAGCTTCAACGAAGAACACTGTTCCATCTTTGCACCTTCTTCCAGCGTCGAAGAAAGCGAGATGCCACATCTTTCACCGGGCGTGCACCAATGATGTACGAAGCCTCTTCCGCGATGCCGTTTCTCCGCGATGATCCTCGTTTGACGACTTCTTCCAGGTAGGGGGTTTTCATATAAAGTGTATATGTGAATTATTCCCTCGTGTATACGTATTTTAATTGAAGGGTGTTTGTATACTTTATTTGAAATAAATCATACCCTCGTCAATGATTAAAAGCATGTGTTTAAGTGATTGCCAATTGATAACACCTAACGCGGAGGGTGCGGGCTGAACAAACACGGCCCGACAACCCTCTGTAGCTTGTTTATTAGTGTGCGGATCGACGGGCGATGACGAAGTGGGCCGCAAAGGCGTTTTGAACCCTTCGCAGTAATCTACGGGTCCCGGGAGGACCGCTGGCGAAGTCGGCAGGCAAAACAGACCACCGGAGTGCCTCCAGTGGTCCACAGAAAGCGGCAGCGGCGCCCCCCCCCCCCGGCGCGGCGGCGTACCACCGGAAAAAGCCGCCGCGGTTGAGCCGTGGTGGACAAGAACGGCTTTGTCGTTCTGGGTTTAGGGGAGGAGGGGCTGCATTAAAGCCACATCGTTCGGTCAACTAGGTGGGGGGGGGGAACAGTACCCCCCCCCCCCCCACATCTGCTCAGCCAGCAGGCGGCCACGCCGGATCAGCCGCTCTGGGCCGGTCCACCCACACCAGGCCGAGCTTCCCAGGCCGGGCCAGGCCACGCCGATTGGGCCAGGTCGCGCCCACCGGGCCGGGCCGCGCCGGTGGGTGGGGCCGCACCGGCTGGGCGGGGCCGCGCCGGTCGGGCCAAGCCGCGCCTGCGGGGCTGGGCCATGCCGGCCGGGTTGGGCCATGTCGGTTGGGTCGGGTCGCGCCCTAAGGGGCCGGACCCAGACCCAGTTCGGGCCGACCCAGGGGGTCTTGGGTGTGGTCTGTCCAAGCCCAAAACCCCCTATTTACGGATAGTTCCGTTCAAACGCCCATATCCTGGGCTACAGACATCCGATCGACGCACCATCAGTTGTGAAGCGATCCTTGGATAGAGCCGGTTGTTTCAGTATATTTCACTCAAGGTTTCAGAGAACTTTTTTTATGGTCGGGTTGGTTCGAACACAAAACCAACCGGGCCTTCGGAGTGGAAACACTTATAACTTTATCTCCGGACGTCAGATTGATGTGCCGTTGACTTTTTTGGATTCCTCTTAGTGAGACGGACCATTTGTCTTACTCCGCTCGAGGTTTGAATGCAGTTGGAGTATGGACGGGTTGGATGGTACCCGAAATCCAACCGAGCCCCTAGAACGGGAAAGCCGATAACATTCAGACCGGACGTCCGTTTGACGAATCGTCAGTGGCGTTGGTAATCACATTGAGAAACGGTCCCTATGAGTATACCATATTTGGGTTCGGGGTACAGTTGATATACAGGTCGGGTTGGTTCGTACACGAAACCAACTGGGCTCCTGGGACGAAAAGGCTACTAACTCACAGACCGGGCGTCCGATTGAAGCGACATATATTGCGTTGAGACCCCTATGATGAGGTGGTCCTTGAGATACTTCTTTGAGGAACTTTTAGAAACATCAAATATAGTCTACATGACAGTTGGTGTATCAACCTCTTATCTCGTGGAGTGGACCCTCCTGGAACGAGCGTGATGTGTGCGGAAACCCTAGAGCTGGCTGAGACTTGATGACTGTTGATTGATCGACTCAGAGTGTTCCGATAGCCCAGTGGGGAGCGCTTGGTTGTAGCGGCAGACCCACGATGGAAGAGAGCTTGGTTGTAGCAGCAGACCCGTGGTACTCAACAGAAGGAGTACCTCTGTAGGCTATGAAGGGGAGCGCTTGGTTATAGCGGCAGACCCATGGTGGGAAGCACTTGGTTGTTGCAGAAGGCACACAGTACTCGATAGGTGGAGTACTATAGTAGTCCATAGTTAGTGGGAAACTCTTGGTTGTAGCGGCAGGCCCACTGTACTCAATAGGGGAGGAGTTCCCCAGCAGCTATCGGTTCGACGGTGAAGACCTTCGTAATGGAATCCTCTGTGGGTTCGACGACGACGACAACAATACGGGAATCCTCCATGGGTTCAGCAGTGACGACTACAATACTTTTATCCTACATGGGTCCTAGCTTAGATGAATCAATGGCTACATCTGATCATCTCCTTTTTCATTACAAATGATGTATACCTATGTGAGATGAGTCTTGACTTTCAATCATCATCTTTGATATGATTGACTTGCTTTCCTGTGTGGTTTGGGTTGTACTATCATGTGTGGACATGATCAAACTTGGGCTCAGATGTTGGAGCCGAACTAGAATTGATGACTTAGGTATATGTATGGGCACATACCTAAGTAATGTTGGATGTTACTTCGTGACTGTATCTTTCCTTTGTGGATTATCCTTTGTGGATTCTGGGAGACCTTCGAGGGTCTCGGGGTCTCTACTGAGTATCGTATAATCACCCCTCCACGGGCTTCGCCCGCACTACGTTGTGTTGGTTGCAGACGATGGACATCACTGATCGAGGTTGAGGATTGTAGAGCAGGACGATTCCCGGAGGTGGAACTCACGACAAGTCGGTGCCCGGAGGTGGATTTTACGACGAGTTGGTACCTGGAGGTGGACCACTGGGCGGGACGTACACGGGGCGGACGGCAGGACCCGAAAAGCTTAGGAGGTTGTCTGTACCCACCCTTCAGGTGGGGTTTCCAGTGGACGACTCGGCATTGCTACTTTACTTTTCAGTTGATGTACTTCCTTTCCTGTTTACTTTATTTCAGTTTGGGTTTGTATTCTGGACCACTTACTTTTCCGCACATTCTATTGTACTCAGTTTTCTCACTTTTTAATTCTGCTGGCTTACTCTGTGGTATTAGTTTACTTTTTACAGGCAATACCTTACCCTTTTTGTCTAGATTTACGCCTTGGTTCTAGGAGCCAGCCTATGGTCTATGGGAGGTGGGCTTGGGGTAGTCACGGCACGGGTCCTGAGGACGGGTCGTGACAAATTGGTATCAAAGGAGTTCGGTTCTACCGTAGAACTCAGGACTCTGTTCTTTCTTCTATGTGAAGCAATAATGTTAATGGTATTGAGTGTGGTTATCAATCTAGGGAGTCCAATGTTGATGCGGTGGCCGACGTATCCGTAAACCAGGTCCCTGACTTCTGATTTCCGACTCAATGCACCAAAACATTGATTGCTTGTGTGTTTCAAAAGTTTTATTTGTGATTAATTTGTGTCATCATGCCAGGTATATTGTTTTCACCGTAGCGCACATGTTTCTTTTAGGATGGCCCCATGAAGGTAGCCAGCTAGGGTTCGGAGCTTTGTGCGAGACGATAGCCCACCGAGCGATGAGGCCTCGGGGCAGGGCCCTTTTATAGCAGAGGCACTGGTGGTACCTCTACCCGCAGAACCACTGATGCCGCCAGCCCCAGCCACTAAGAGTGAACGTCCCCTTAGTGCACTGCACGAGTTTTAGCGTCAGATACCGGCCAGGTTCCACGGGGAGACGGACCCTCAGGTAGCCGGGGAATGGATGGAGGTTGTAGTTCGAGTTTTTAGGTTAGTAGGGACACCAGCTGACCTCATGGTGATCCTTGCAACGAGCCTCCTGCACGTGGCAGCATGCATATGGTGGAGCTTGATGCTCCAGGTGCACGACGAGGCATCCCTTATGTGGGCAGGCTTCGAGAGCCTATTCTGGGTAGAGTTTGTACCAACCACCCTTCGAGCGGTGCACATACAGAGCTACTATAGATGTGGAAGGGAAGCATGACAGTGGCACAGTATTCATCGAGGTTCACAGATCTCTCGCGTTACATTACAGATATGTTACGATAACCGTTCTTCAGGGCCCAAACCTTCGAGCAGGGGCTCAGGCGAGAGATTACAGCTTCATTTGTTTCTCACAGCATATTGACGCAGACAGGGGTGTTGGAGCAAGACCTCATAGTGGAGAGTTTCCTTGCTGAGCAGTCTCTAGAAACAAGACCCACCACTAGCTGACATGTGGCAGAGTCTTCTGCAGTGGGCAGTAGACAGTTGATGCAGAGGTCCAAGAGGACCATACCTACAGGTGATCGACCGCATGACACAGGATCGTGTGTGCGAGGCACCTGAGGTGGAGAAAGTCTTACTAGGAGAGGACAAAGTTACTCCTGTAGCGAGGTTGGTCACATGGCACGTCACTGTCCGACCCGCCATACAGATGACCATCGGATAAATGAAGGACCTCCCAGGCAGAGGCAGAGGTTCGATCGGGGCAGATCACAAGGAGCAGGAGACCAAGGCAGGGGAGCTGGCTATGCAGCTGGAGGTGGACGACGCTTCGAGGTGTTGCCACCACCACCACCAGGAGATCCAGCCCGACCGCAGGGAACAGGTGGACATGGGAGAGCTCATCTTCAGGCAGCTGAGGCTTTTAACAATGGAGCTCCGGAATCTGGAGGAGAGGAGCAAAACTAGTTCCAGGCATGGAGGCCTTGTTGTTGATGTTGTGGTTGTATGTGTTTTTATACATTGAGTTGCCGTAATAAAAGACACCTTTCTTTGTGGAATTTACTTTCCTGTCCTCTCTCTTTTTGTTGTTACTAAGAGGTTCCGGTTTAAAAACCATTGACTTTATCCTCACTTCTGAGATACCTACTGGAGGAGACCCAGTGACCACACACTGATGCCGACAGTGTGACTCAACCCTTGGAGGTGAGAGTAACGGTTGGATCTCTTAGTAGTAGCATCGAGGCCTTACGACATCATCCTTGGTATGGATTAGTATCATCCATTTCGGGATTGAATGTATTAGGCAAAGAACGTGGTTCATTCAGGGGATGAGACCTGATTTCTCCTATCGGCAAAGAAGAGATCTTATCAGATCTTGTAGGACCAGAGAAGGTATAAGTCATCTAGGAGTGGATGAGGATAGCTCAGATCTGACATAAGTCTTATGTCGATAGGAGGCAGATACCACTAGAGTTCGAGGATAGTGACCACGTTTTCTTACGGGTCTCACCTCGATGTGGATTACGGAGTTTTGGCTGGGGCGGCAAGTTATCTCCACGCTTCATCGGACCCTTCTAGGTCCCCAACGGGGTAGGTGTGGTGGTTTTCCGCTTGACCAATCCACCTTAGTTGCAGTGGGTGCATGCCTTCTTCTATGTATCTCAACTAAGGAGATACGTGCATGACCCGATGCATATCATTGACAACGGGGAGTTGGACGTTGACCATGGGGCGACTTTTGCGGAGGTCCCAATGGAGATCGAGGATCAACAGGAGCGGATCCTACATGGGCAGTCGATTCCTCTAGTGTGCAACAGATGCCAGCATGGGAACCTCCAGGAGAGCACATCGGAGCGGGAGGCTCAATTACATGCTCAGTTCCTCCTTTTGTTTACCTAGTTTGTGTTATAGCTTTACGAGGATGTAAATCCCTGAGGTGGGAGTAATGTAAAGACCCGTAAATTTCAAGAGAATGTTTTTTATTGATTTTCTTTGGGATTTTATGAGTATGCAGTTTCTGACGGCACCTAATTCTGAGGCCCAGTGTGCCCGGAATCAATTTTCAAAGTTTATCTCGAGTACGTTCAGTGAACGAACGAGCGGGTTTTTCTAACTTTTGAACAGGTTCTCGGAATCGAAATCTGAGAGCACTAATGAAAATGCAGCACCAGTGTTGACACTCCTTTTCATCACATTGTCTAAAAGAATGGAAAGGGAAATGGTTTAGCACAAATTGATTCATCCTTTGAAGAAAATATCAAAAATCGACAAAGAGATGAACAAGGGGATGATTGCCCATATGTCGTGCAAGTTTCCTCATAGTCGCGCAAGTCCACTTGCAAGAGGCATTATGGTTGCGCAAGTCACTTGTGCGACCTAAGTGATAACCGCCTGGGGTCTTCTCCTGCCTATAAATAGACCCTGTGGACCCCCCATTCGACGAGGATTTTTTTCCAGAAACTCATATTTGAGCTCTCGGCGCCCTAGTCTCTTCTCAAAGCTTCTGAAACACTTCTAAGGTAATTTCTTACCTAGAAAGGAAGATCTAAAGTGGGGGAGGAAGGCTTAAGTGTTGAAACTCATCAACACTTGAGCGCCTGAGTGGCCAGCCCTTAAGGGAAAAGGCCACACTTTCGCGCCGCCTTACTCCTTCAAATAGAACTTGCGCACCCCTCTTCAGGAAGAACCTCAACGGGATTCTAAAGGCTTTAATAAAGAGTCGCTCAAGTATTACCCTACTGGTTAAGCGTCGCGCAAGTACCCATGTGTCGTGTAGGTATACCTGCACGACCAGTACTTGCGCGCCCACGCAGTGCCTGCATGCCCACACAGGTCTTGCGCGCCCCTGCCTTTTTGGGTGCCATTCTTGCCCATTTCACCCCTCTTAAGCCATTCCACATCTCCTATTCATGATACAGTCTTCAAGACACTCTTCAAAGCCATTTATGGCATGATTTCCGGATTTTAATTCCTTATCTGAAAGGAATTCTGTGGAATATCTCTCAAAACCTAGTGATTTACACATCTTTATGTCACTAAAGATTGAGATTTTATTCATTCAACCTCAACCATTAAGATGAGAGAATCCTTAAGCTGGGACTCCTTTTCAGGAATAAGCCCCAGTCATAATTCTCAAATCTGGGCATCCTCCTTAGGAGTAATCCCCAACCATAATTCTCTTAACCTGGTCTTCCTTTTCAAGAGTAATCCCCAGTCTCAAATATGGGAATCCTTTTCAGGAGTAAGCCCCAAGTCCCTTAACTTTTCAAATCTATTAACCTGGGCCGCCATTTCAAGAGTAAGACCCAGTCTTAAATTTCTCATAACTAGTCCTAATTTACCTTTGATTTGGGATTCCTTTTCAGGAGTAAAACCCAATCATAAGTCCACTCCTAATTTGGGCCTCCTTTTTAGGAGTAATCCCCATGTTAGAGTATTCAAAATCTCCATGAAGCACATATACCTATATGGATTGTGCTCCTGGATTTCTACCCTAAAGTAAACCCTAACCTTCATCTATCGAGGTAGTCTTACATGTATAAGTTCCACATTTTTCTTTATGATTGCATCTTTCATGGAACAATTGTCTAATTCTTACCAATACCTCTTGTTTCTCACACCGAGCATGACTCATCTGAGCTTAGAGTGTAAAAGTAATTTTGAAATCCTTCTTTGAACCATCAATCATAAATTTCATACTCCTTCACTCGATCTATGTGGGTTCTGATTCCTTTTATAAACAAAGGATACGTCGGTAGCCCATCTGCGGGTTCGATCCCAACTCTGAAATAATTCATGTTCTTTTGAATGACGACAAACTTCAAGTGCCCCACTAAGTGGCTTTAAAACTAGTATGGTCATCATAAGGACCAAGAGACTTTTACGTATCAAAGGATACCGTTGACTAAGAGTCTCTAACAAATACAGATGATTCTTTATCAGTGAAGAACCTCGAATACGTTTATTCTCTAAATTTTCTACGTATCGATCATTGATTTTCAAATCTAAATGAAAACTCATTTTATACTTAGTAATGTAATAAGGATTCACGAACATAACTTAAATCTATAAAGAGAGTCCCAGAGTAGACAATAATTCCCCTAAAAAAGGTGTGATGAGTCCAACCTCCCATCCTCTCGACCAATGAAAATTCCTAAGCCTCATCAGTCCACAAACTAATGAGCACCTACCTTTTGAAAGTAGGTCCAAATGGATGTGGAATCATTGGATGTTTCTGGTTCTACGAACAAGCCCATTAGAAACTGATTGGAATGTTTGAACCTCCCATCAAGGAGGTCATCCCGAAATCCGAGGGAAAAAAATTGGTGAACCCGACATGAATCCTTAACAAGTTAAAGTAATGTTTTACCCATTTGTTAGGCCCCTATTTAAAACTCAACGAGAGGGACAACAAAAAAAATCGTTGACAAATATGCTCATCCAAAAGATGTAGTGGATGAATTTATCTTGATTACATCTGTTATATAAAATAAGAACTCTTTTCCAAGATCTTCTGTATTTCTAAAATGGCTGCTCTCAATTTCACACCTGTGAATACTGCTGCTGCAAATGCCACTGCTACTACTCCTGCTGGATCATCGTCCTTTCTAAGGACGATATCACCTACTCAGCGTCTTCAACGCGGGGTATCAAACACGCTGTTTAAGGAGTACCATAAACACGGTACCATCCCAACTCTGGAGGCTTCCTGACAAGCCCACCAAGTAAACAACTCACATCGGTCTTCCAGACAACGACGACCAGTGATCAAGGAGCAGGCAGTGCTGACTACCGTCTCCAACCGTTTCGGGTCATTATCCCAAGAACGCAATCACCATTCGCTCCCTTATTCTGGGGAGATGAATGAGTAGGTCCCTCAGGGCCTTAATTCAAACAGACAGGAGTCCTTCCTAAGGGCTCCCACCAACAATCGCTGCCAGACTCGTGCGGCAGTGCGCCCCCAACTTGATGAGGGTACCGACTCCAGGAGTTCGGCTCAGGTTCCTCGAACCCGAGAAAGCAAGATGAACCACCAGAGGCAGAATCCGGTCAACAGTGTGCAGGTTCTCATCTCTGCCATCTCCGGAGAAGTCCACCAACCTAACTTGGAGGCAAGAAATGAGCGGGCACATACACCTGCCCGTTTTAATTCCGATGTCCAGCAGACTCGTCTGGAAGCATCACGCCAATCCCGTCTGGAAATTTCGGCATAGTACTATAGGCAGGAACATACACCTGTTTATACATCATTAGCTAGTCAGCAGGCTCATCTGACTACATATGATGGATCTCGTTAACCATGTTTGGTGAAGTGCAATCAGTTGGCACATACACCTGCTAGTATTAATCAATCCTACCAACAGTCTCGCTTGGTAGCATTCGAAGAAGTTAGTCAAAAAGCCCCGACAACAAATAGGAGGCAGACTCCACTCTCTTCCCCCACACTTGAGTACTATCAGGATTCACTGACAAGAAAAGGAGGACTGGAGTAGGCTCATACACCTTCTCCATTCCCGGAATGGACGTATATTCCCATTCTGGAAGCTAAAGTCACCAAACATATTCTATCAATGGTGAAAGAGCAGAAACAAATCCCTGTTTTTATTCTGGATGCCTGCCATAATATTATAACAACTTCAGCAGCATCTCAGGGAAAAACACATAAATCTATCCCTACCAGTGGAGTAACACATCAACAATTCACTCCGGAACAGACACACACATCTGTTCCAGTCCAAGAGGGTTGTGGGGCATACTCCCCCATATCATACGGACAACCAAGTTAGGAACATACACCTGATTTGAGTACAGATCGTCAGCCTAACTTGGCCATCTTTTCTGATCAGGAATATACACCTGCTCAGAGCAGCCACTTTCGTCAACTAGTGGTTTTCAAGGTGAGTAAGAAGGCATCTAAGAAAAAGACCCTCCCAGCACAGTCAGGAGATCAAGAGCCAATATGTAACATGGACTTGCTCGATGATGGAGTTCTTGAAACCCTCAGACAATTATCTGTTGAAATTCAAGATTCTACTCCCTCATTTCCCAATAGTGGGAACATTAATTCCGATGGTCTTTAACAGACACTTCCTCATGAATGCTTGCTTCATGACAATTCGGTCGATCTCGAAGTTTCATCTTCAGATGAGAGCCACAGGAACCCTCTGTGTGGTCAGAAGACCAAGGAGCAAGAGATCTCATCTTTTTCTATAACCTATTATGGTGGTCCTCCCCATGATGATGAATTTTGCTGTGAAAGTGCTCTCCGCAGTAGTGATGCACATTTTCTAGAAAATGCTCCAGTGGAAAATGTAGTGCCGAGAAAGCCCTCTTTTCTTGAGGCACTTGCTAATGCAAAACCAGTAATGTCTGAAACTTCATTGCTAGCAGGTGAAATAATTTCTCAATCATAAGATAGCTCAGGGTGCAGGTCATTCTCTGAACCACTCCTAAGTCATGCATTTTCTATTTTGATCAATGATTTCTCTTCCAATCCAGTTGAATCCAATGAATCAACATGGAAACACCAACTCTGGTCAAATCAGGAAGGAGAATCTTCATCAAATGAAAAAGAGGAAATGCTGAACATGAGAAAACAACTGGCGAAAGGTGAAGTGCCAGTCATGTTTTGGCCTCTGGCTGACTCTCAGTATAATATTCCAGAAATGTTGACGGAAGATGAACTTCAAGATATTTGTCTCAAAATATGGAAAACTCTTTGTCATTTGAAAAAGAAAGTATTATCTTATGATGAATATGAAAATCATCTTAAGATAATAGAAGGGTTACAACATCAGATTGATTTGACATCTCTATCAGTCTCTCGATATCTGAAGGCTGAAAAATAGCAGAGAGCCCTTCAACATTCATGCCTTGGCGCACTAAGAAGATTGCGTCAATTAATTGCCAATGCCTCATCTGGTATTCATGTCATAGGATGGGGTGATCATGGAGCACTGCATTTCATGGTGCTCTCCAGTCAGAAAAGCCTGCCGAAAATGGTCTCATGCAATGTTATTTCCCATAACCGGCCACAGTCAATGGGCTTTGTTTGTAATCAAACGCTTTCCCAAGAACAAGGTTTAACTAGTTCCTCTAAAAATCTAGAATATAGAGAACAAGTTGTTGAATTACTCTTGCATCAAGAAAACAAGAATATTAAACAGGACTCTTGTTTGGAGCAAGGACGTCACCAAGTGACAGAAGTGTTAGAAATCATCCAACAGTCTTTTGAACCGGGTGATAAAAGCGTATACAGGTTAATGCATCCAGCTAATTTTCAGACTAAGGTTCACAAGATCAAGAGGACTTTCAAGAAAGTCTCAGACATAGCATGTCAAGAACCACCCCATCTCGCCAGACTGGGGACTCTTTTAAACCAACCCTCAGAATCAAGAAATAGGATTCGAGGAGTTGTACAAGAACAGCAGAAATAGCCCCAGTCCACTGGAGTGGGGACTTTTTCAAATCAGCAATCCCCTCCTCAGAGAATGTCAGTCTTTTCTCGATTGGGGAAGAAACCTCAAGAGGAACGAAGAGCCAAATTATTAGGAGATTCCCTCCAAATTACGGTTCTTCAAGAAGTTTACGAGGGATTGAATCAACAAAAGGCAATGTCTCATCAAAGACATGGAAGAAGACAATATCACAGAAATGCTGATAGAAGGGATGTGATGAGTTATGCATCAATCAATGTCATCAATGCCGTTGTTGCTAATCCATCAGATGAGGCTCACTCAGGGGACTCAGATGAAGAACTTCCTGATCAAGAATATGTACGCACCGATACAAATGAAGAAGTTGTGCGCACACGAAGTCAAAGGATTACTCAGAACCTAGGTAATCCTTCGAGTAACCTACTTCCCCCTCTCCGAAAAGGATCCATCAAAGGGAAGGGAAAGAACCAGGTTACATATCCTTCCTCTGGAGATGGTCAATATCTCTCACTAGAGCAAATGTTTTCACAACAGGAGGAAGAAATGAAGGAATTAAGAAGGTTGAATGCAGAACTACTTCAATGTATTCTTCTTCTTAATAATGATGGAGTCAGTTAGCCAAAGGAATTTTTTGCAGCTACTGAGATGGATCAAGAATATCCTACTCTATCAGAACACCCTCAGAGGTCTAATCTTATGGGTCAAGTGAAACAACAGTTGGCAGTGTTACAATAAGTTGCAGCACCAATCACCACATCTTTCCGAGCTCCAGTCATTGCACCTAACCAAGTCCAAGTTCAACAGGATGTTTCTCAAAAGTTAATAACTACTATTGAGTCATTAACAGCTCGGTTAGAAACTATGGAAGGGAAACGTGAGAAAGTTCAACCAGAAAAGAAAGTTTACCCTGAATGGTTAGATTCAATTTCTCCTCCATCCAGTTTTGGGAACCTTTTATTCCCTATTTTCAATGGATCAGGTGATCCTGAGCAACATTTGACGCATTACATATCTTGTTGCGATCCTATGATGGGAACTCCAGAGCAACAAGAAGTAGTGAAACTCTGATGCTTCGTGCGAACCTTGCAAGGGTCAGCTTTTGTTTGGTATACAAGATTGAAATCCTGGTCAATTACTGCATGGGAGGATCTTCGCCAAAAATTCTTCCTTCAGTTCAGCTCAACTTTGCCAAAGACAACTGTTTCGATCTTACAAACCGTAAGCAAAGGGAGAATGAAAGGGTCTCTGATTTCATTGCTCGATGGAAGGGATTAACATATTCCTTGAGTTCAGCACTCCCTCAAGAAGAATTGTTGCCAATCTGTGTGGCAAATCTGTGTGACGAATTGCACATGCCATTAATCCCTGTATAATACACAGGATGGTTTCGAGACCTTACTTCAATCGCTCAGCAGATTTAAGATTCCCTTATACAGGCTAAGGCTAAATCTCGTGTAATTCCATCAGCTCCAGGAAGGAGAATGGGTAAAGCAGAAACTACTATAGTTATGCTTAAACAAACACCTATACCTGTTTCTACCTCAAAACCTTCATCTTCTCGAAGGTCTCCACCTTTTGAGCGCCAACAACAACGGTCGTTTCATCCTGACGATCAATGAGATCAAAGACGAAATCAATTTGGGGATCTGAAGAGAAAAACATACTCTTTCTGAAATGAACAAGTTCCTGGTTATTTCATTTCGGCTCTGGAAAACAATTTGGTTCAAATGCCACTGCCCAAGAGGCCAAACAAGAAAGGATATGAAGACCGTCCCAATTATTTCCCTTTTCATAAAATGTTGGGACATCCCATACAAGAGTGTTTTGTCTTCAAAGACCTTCTGCAAAAGATGGTCGACTCGGGACAGGTCACATTGAAAGGCTCCTCAGCCCAGGTAGCATGTGTCACTGCTACAGTTCGAGAGGAGGAAGGTGAATGGCAAGAAGTCAAAAGAAAAAATACATAGAAGTATGATGATTGGATGGTCAGAAAGACAATCAATCGAACTCATTCTATTTTGTGAACACAATTATTGAAACCAATTGTGTCTTCTACCATGAATGTTACGGCAAAACCCTCTTCGTCAGACGGAAAGTCCTCAAAGAAACGGCATTATTCAAAGAAAGAAAAAGAATCAGGAGAAGAAGATTATGTGTTAAATCCTAAGTTGTCTTTGACTTTGGCAGACTTCATGCCATCTACTTCAATGAAACGTGCACCGCCCCACCAAACGGTACAACCTAAACAGGCTAATCAGGCAGAGCCTTCATCAGATGAAGAGTTAATATTTTGTTCAGTTAATATGATTCAATTAACAGATCCATATGCCATTCACAGTTTCGATTTCAATGAGCTTGAATTCCCTGTATCAAACAGAGGAATCAGAGGAAGTTCCAGGGGCTCAGGATACAGGGAAAGATGTGGATCTTTCAGAAGCCACTATTCCAATTCTACCCATGCAAGAACTGTATACACAGTAGAAACTCGTGGTAGAGCTCTTTAGCAAGCTCAGAAAGAACAACCAAGTTCTTCTACCAATAGAAAATTCAGTCCTGGCACAACTATTTTGGAAGACTAGTTGAAGGTTCCATCTTCTTCCTCTCAGCAAGTACATGGATCTAATCAGTCTAATCTTCCAAAACTAGGAATATTACCAACTCCTATTCCAATACAAGATGTATCAACATCCAAAGCATATGCTTCCAAGGTACCTGCTAAACCACATATTCCTATTAGGAAACACAGACCTATGGATCAAAAGTATGATATATTGGAACACTTGGCCGAAGTTCCAGCCAAGTTATCAATTTTGGATGCTCTGAATATGTCAGAAGATCTTTGGGATGCACTCATCGAGGCTTTGTCAAGTCCTCAGGAGTTTGAAACTGAAATTGCAGCAGCTGAAGTCTATCACATAGAGAATAATCCTGCAGAATGCCATGCAATAATATCTTTGACTGATAATGATGAATTTGATGTTGTGAATGGACATATTAGACCATTGTACTTGTCTGGCAAGGTCAATGGCGTGGATGTTCTAAGATCTTTCATTGACAATGGTTCAAGAGTCAACCTCATGCCCATTCGTACACTTCGTTGATTGGGCCTCATGGAATCTGATTTATCTCCTTCTACCATGATGTTACAAGGATATGATAAAAATGAACAAAAACCACTAGGTCAAGTTACACTCAGAACTCAGTTTGGAGATCTTGTATCCAATTCAGATTTCATGGTTGTTGATCAAGACTCAGCCTTCAACATATTACTTGGAAGACCCTGGCTACATCAATATGCGGCTATCCCTTCATCATACCATCAATGTCTCAAATATTGTTTCGATGGTCAAGTTGGGACATTGTATGGTGATAAGGCCCCGTTCAAGACATGTGAGTCTCAATACATTGATGTGGAATTCTATCACATGAAGAAAAGAGAGAAATCTATAACAAAGGAGATTACCAAAGTTAATGCTCCATATGGTTTGGAAAAAATTCCATTAAATCCATTTACACATGTGAGTACAGATTATGTGTTTCCTATCAGTCAAATTGACAAGATATACCAAAATCAAAATACTCTTATGGAAAGATCCATAATGTCAATTACGACAATCGAGCCAGACAACATGGGAGAAATTGGTAATCTACCAAGCAGTGATGAAAGCACAAATGGTGACGTCTTCATTTCATCTACTGAAATCCAACAAGTCTATGCTTTGCCAATTAAGATAGAAGAAGTTATATCAACATCGGAGGTGAAAAATGATGTCGATTATCAATCCATCATCTCCTCTTTATTGCCCAAAGAAGACCCTTCATCATCAATCGGGTCGGAAATGGAAGCTTCTTCTTCAAGATATGAAAATTTTGACATCTCTTCGGATCATGAGAATTCTACTTTATCATATACTATGCAAGTAGAAAAGGAAGAAATAACACATGATGAACAAGAAGAGGAAGATCTCAGAGATGCTCCTCTAGCATTTGAAGAGGGTATCTCTACCACTGTGGATGAACTCAGAGAAATAAATCTGGGTACAAAAGAAGATCCACACCCACCATTAATCAGTACGACCATGACTCTTGAAGAGAAAGAGATGTATATTTATTTTCTAAAGAAAAATAGAGATATATTTGCTTGGAACTATACAGAAATGCCCGGGCTTGATCCTGATGTTGCTACTTATCATTTGGGTTTACTAGAAGGACATCGATGATTTAAGCAAGCCGCGAGAAGAACACACCCAACTTATGCTTCCAAAATTAAAGCTAAAGTGGATAAGCTTATCAAAGATAATGTCATCAGAGAAGTTCAATATCCCAAATGGTTGGATAATATTGTCCCTGTAAAGAAAAATAACAGACAAATTAGAGTTTGCATCGATTTCAGAGATCTTAATCGGCATTGTCCTAAGGATGATTTCCCAGTTCCGATTACAGAACTTCTAATTGATGCAACAGCTGGCTATGAAGCACTTTCTTTCATGGATGGATATTCCGGATATAATCAGATCTGAATGGCCCCAGAAGACGAGGAATCTACAGCCTTTAGAGCCCCTCCGGGTGTGTTTTTCTACCGGGTAATGCCCTTTGGCTTAAAGAATGTAGGTACAACTTATCAACGTGCCATGCATCGTATCTTCAAATACTTATTATGGAAGTTTGTTGAATGCTATGTAGATGATTTGCTAGTTAAATCCAAACAATGTTCTAATCACTTGGCTAATTTGGAAGTCATATTCTGCAAGCTTCGACAACATAATTTGAAGATGAACCCCTTAAAATGTGCTTTTGGGATAACCTCGAGAAAATTTCTCGGCTTTTTTGTATGCCATCATGGTAATGAATTTGATCCTGAGAAGACCAAGTCAATCCTTGGTATGTCACCTCCTCAAAATTTGAAATAATTAAGAGGACTTCAAGGAAACATAGCCTATATTCGGTGTTTCATCGCCAATTTTGCAGGCAAAAGTTTACCCTTCACCAAATTGATGGAGAAGGGAGTCACTTACCAGTGGACTGAAGAATGTTAAAAAGAATTCAATATTCTCAAGAAATACCTCTTGAGTCCACCGGTAATCATGACACCGGTTGAAGGAAGACCACTTATCCTCTACGTGACAGCTCTAGAGCTATCATTGGGTGCCTTTCTTGCTCAAAAGAATGATGCTAGGAATGAAAACAGTCTCTACTATCTGAGTCGAACCATGCTTGAAGCAGAAACCCGGTATTCAAGTATTGAGAAGTGCTGCCTGGCATTAATCTTTGCAGTTCAGAAGTTAAGACACTACCTGCAACATCACGAGGTCCAATTGGTATCTCGCAATAACCCGCTCAAATTTATCCTTAGTCGTCCAATGCTTATAGGACGTCTGGAAAGGTGGATAGTTATTTTGAAGCAATTCGACATTCAGTATGTGTCACAAAAGGTGATAAAGGGACAAGATCTGACTAATTTCTTGGCTGAACACCCTTCAGTGGAAGATACATCTTCAGATATTGAACTCCCTGATGAGGAAGTCTTCTCTATTGAAAAAGTCCTCAGGCATGGGAAATGTATTTTGATGGTGCTTCCAGAAGTCCAACAGGGAGGAAAATGGAAAATCTTACATTCAAAAATGTTGGCTTAGGAATTGTTCTCATTTCTCCAGAAAAGGCAATGTTACTTTATTCCTTCTTATTGTGGGAAGGTGGTACCAATAATGAAGCAGAATACCAAGCTCTCATCGTAGGCTTGGAATTATCACTTCAATCACAAGTGA
This sequence comes from Viscum album, assembly GCA_963277665.1. Lineage (NCBI taxonomy): Eukaryota > Viridiplantae > Streptophyta > Magnoliopsida > Santalales > Viscaceae > Viscum > Viscum album. Next base: position 114,138,413 of record OY728135.1, read on the forward strand.
ATCACTTAAAGGTGAAAGGTGATTCAGACCTGGTAATCAAACAGGTCAATTGGGATTATGCCATTAGAAAAGAAGAACTAATCCCTTTGTATGACTACGTCAAAGAGTTAATGGCAGAATTCCCTTTGGAACCGATATTTTCTTATTTCTCAAGATCACAAAATTCTCAAGATGATGCACTGGCTAATATAGCCACAGCTCTGGCAGATCCAAATCGGGATGAGACAACCATCAGTATTGCCCACCATCGTGCAATTTCACCTTATGTTTGAATCAGAACAGAGGAAATTAATGAAAATTTTCCCATTCCTGAACCGTATGGTCAAACTACAGGATGGATGTCACCTATAAGGGAATACCTTCAAAATGGAACACTTCCACCAAATAGAGTTGAGAAAGAACAAATCCGGCAATGTGTGGTCAATTTTACTCTTTATGATAGCCCATACCACCTAGAGAAAATTCTCTACAAACATGGTTTTGATGGAATTCTCTTCAGATGCATTGATGGTGAAGAGACAATGGCTGTCATGAAATAAGTGCATGCAAGAGTCTATGGTGCCCACCAGTCTGGACATAGACTGTCTAATCAGATTCTAAGGCTTGGATACTTTTGGCCTTCAATGATACGAGATTATGTCGATTTCACAAAGAAGTGTCATTCATGCCAAGTACATGCCAACTTCATTCAACAACCTCCAAAGTTGCTTCATACAGCTAAATACTCATGGCCATTTTCCACATGACGAATGGATGTGGTGGGACCTTACCCTTCGGCTACGACCAAGCAGTTTAAGTACATTCTTACTGTTACTGACTACTTTTACAAATGGGCAGAGGCAATACCTCTCAATGAAGTCAGTTCAAAATGCATTGTTATCTTCATCAAGTCTAACATCATTACCAGATTTGGTGTCCCTCAAACCATATTGACGAACAATGGCACCAATTTCTGTTCATCCGATGTGAAGAAGTTGTATCAAGAATACAGCATCAAATCCAATCAGTCATCTCAGTATCATGCAGCGGCCAACGGCCAGATAGAAGCCTTTAACAAGACTTTTTCAAATATACTGCAAAAGATGGTGGATAAAGATAAGAGGTCATGGCCTGATAAACTCTTTCATGCTTTATGGGCTTATCGGACTACCACCCGCACTACAACTCGGTCAACTCCATATTCATTGGTATATGGAACGGAAGTCGTCTTTCCCATTGAAGTTCAACTACCCTCGCTCAGAGTTTCCATTTGTGATCAATCATCTACAGATGAACAATCTCATAAGTGATTGAATGAATTGGAATTGTTAGATGAGAAATGATTGTGCACTTTTCACCACTTGGAAGTCTATCAGAATTGAATAGCACGAGCATTTAACAAAAAAGTTCGTCTTCGTTCATTCACTCAGGGAGAATTGATATTAGTTCTCAAAACTCCAATGATACCAGGAAGCAAACCTCCCAAACTTGTGCCAAAATGGGAAGGACCTTATTCAATACATAGGGTCTACTCCAATGGAGTTTATTCATTAATCTCGATGGATGGAGAACTCATCACAACTCCAACCAATGCCAGATTTTTGAAGAAGTATTTTGTATAAACTTCAAAGTGCCACTTTCATCCTTGCTATATGATGTTAAACTATACAGCAACGGTCCATACATATGGCCTTAAACTATTTTCACTTTAGTCCTTGCTATATGACGTTAAACTATACAGAAACGGTCCATACATATGACCTTAAACTATTGGTATTAATTTCGTCCCACACGACGTTAAACTGTGAAAAAAAAGTTCTGTAACTTGGTCTAGTATGACCTTAAACTGCAACTTGGTCTAACATGACATTAAATTGTGCCCCCAAAATGGTCCAGTATGACCTTAAACTGCAACTAGGACCTATATGACCTTAAACTGCATCATCAACGGTCCATGCATATGACCATAAACTAGTTGCAAGTCCCTTACGTCCACCAACATGTTAAACTGTGATGTCCAAACTACGTGATGCTAAACTGTATAAAAGTCCCTTATGTTCAGAAAGAAGTTAAACTACATAATCATCAAAGGTCCTGTATGACCTTAAACTACACTTTTTTCCATCATGACATTAAACTGAACCATCCACAGTCCATGCATATGACCTTAAACTATTCGCACTTTCGTCCAACATGATGCTAAACTGTGGAAAAAATCCCCAATGCGTCCAACATGACGTTAAATGGTGTACTCTTTTGTCCTCACTGCATGACATTAAACTGCACAGTCCCCCTGTCGTCCAACATGACGTTAAACTCTATTGTCCCCATCGTCCTAACTACATGACGCTAAAATGTACAGAAAGTCCGTGATACGTCCTACATGACATTAAACTGTACTTTGTCCCGGCTACATGACACTAAACTGTGCAGCACCAATAGCCCTAACTGCAAGACATTAAACTGCATATTCCCTTCATATGTCCTACATGACATTAAACTATGCATCGTTAAGGTTGTTGTTACCTCTTGTTTCTCACATCGAGAATGACTCACGTGAGATTAGAGCAAACCTCAAGCATATCACTCTCTTTGGTCCGCTAACCATGTGTAAGTCCCAACAACATTTTTTTATTATTTAGGTCATTATCCCCAAGAACAATTTGATCATTAATTCATTCTTTAATTGAACTACAATGACTTTGATCCTTGCCTTCAAGGCTGGGTATGTAGGCAACTTCCCAAGGTTTAAGCCCAAAACCAATCTCCTCACATAGGTTCACCTCCATCTCATACAATGTTGATTCGTGAAATCACCCATAGAATCAATATATTTACATTGGTTCACTTTCTTCCTTGTTATATGATGTTAAACTATACAACACTTTTGTCCAGTATGACAATAAAATACAATATTCTTTGATACCCTCACCTGAGAGGGAACCAATATTTACATTGATTTTTCAATCTTGTTTCATTTCAAAGACTACGTGCATACATGGCAACACCCAAACTTTTTATCATGGGTTAAACCATCATTGTACTAAAGTCCCATTTCACCCTTCATATGTACGAACCAAATTTGTACAAAGGGTATTTCTAGAACTACGTGGGCTTGATTCCCATCCTTATAGGATACGTAGGAACGTTCGAGTGTCCCTCGAATCCAGCCCCAAGTCTTGGGGCCTAACCCCAAATTCCACTTTCAGTCCCTTGGCTGAAAAGTCCCAATGAAAATACACACTGTGTATTTCTTAAAATGGTCCAAGATCTATGACCCTAAACTAAGATCTCTAGTCCTTTTGTCCCACATGATGTTAAAATGTAGTTTAAGAACTATGTATGAGCTTGATTCCCATCCTTAAGGGATACATAGTGAAGTCCAACATTTCAATTCAGTACCCAGCCGCAACATGATTATGGTTAGCATTGATCTGTGTATCTCTGTATACATTGAACAATATCCATCTTTATGTGTCATAATACTAACCTTAAATATTTTCAGATCCTCATAACCCTTTTCATGAATTCTAGTCACAATAATGTCAAACTTCTGAGAGTTCTTTTTCCTGACTATGCAGCACGTTCCCATAGGAGGCCTTGCATAAATAGTCTACATAACAGACTCGTTATCAAAAAGATACTATAATTTGACTATGCATCCAATGCCCTTAGGTGGCCCTACATAATTCAACCCCCTAACAGTTTTTTCGGATAGTGTTAACTTCATTCTTGGGAAGAATGCCTCTTTTTTCCTTATTTTTCTTAAATGACAGTATGTAGGGATCCACAAAAATAGCCATCCTTAACATATTTTTCCCATATACTTTTTCATGATCTGAAAGTATTCTTGTCTATGGTTTTCTATTCTCCTTCCCTACATTTGGGTCAGACCTTCGTAGGAGTGATATTCATCTAGTTCTTTGATAATCTTGTTTGGAAATATCTTCTCCATATTCAAGTACCTCTTTCCATACAGCAAACTCTATACTTTGGAAGATTTGAATCTCCATAAACATTCATGGTCTTTTAGCACTAGGAAAGTAAATTTCTGAGAGTTCTTTTGCCTGACTATGCAGCATGTGACCATAGGCGGCCTTGCATAAACAGTCTACATAACAGACTTTTTAGCCAAAAGATACTATTTTATTTAACTATGCAGCCAATGCCCTTAGGTGGCCCTGCATAATTCAACCCCCTAACAGGTTTGTTAAATAATGGTAACTTCATTCTTGGAAACTACTTATAATTCCTTTTAGCTCTATTTCATGTCATTCCTCAGATTCAAATATTCTTAAGTCATAGCTTACATATTTTCCCTAATACTTGAGTATGGTAATATGTTTTCAAATGAATTTTCAAGGAATTGAGTCAATTCTAATCCATTTTGGTCAAAGCTATTTCGACCCTAAACAGTAGCCTTTTTTATGTCCGACGTGCATGAATTTAAACTTCCCACAAAAGGCAAGGGAAATCTGAATAAAATTCATGTTCCCAACTCACTAAACATACATTTTGTATGATTTATGTAACATTGAGCAATTAAAAGGTTTCATGTTTATAGGGTTATTTACATTAATCCTAGTAAAAATCAAACTATTCTTATTAGGCCCATTGTCTTAGGTAAAATCTAAATCATGTAGCAAAAGAGAATGCAGGTAAAAAATGAGTGAAGGTGAAAGTGTTTTTCATTGATGCACAAGAGTTAGAAGGACATCCACAGACTGGAGTCTCTTCTCTTTTTCAAGAATTACAAGAGGCTTTCAACATAACTGTTTATTTGATTTATGGAATCCCGAGCTTCGTCAGTAACTGCTTGGAATTCATTCATTCAACTAGATACCATAAGAGATGCAGTGATATCAGCTCTTATTGGAACAATTGTAAAAGAAAGTTCTTGAGTGCGGTTTGAGAAAAAAATTTGCTGATCAAACAGTGACTCTATTTCTGTCCAAGAGACTTGGAAGATGGATACATGGATTTGAGAATGGAGCATTGGAAGTAAAGAGCCATTTGGAGAGATTACTCTTTTCAGATATTTCTCTAATGCCATGTTTTTCTTCTCCCCACCAACCGGCAGTAGAAAACATTTCAGCCCATGGGTTTTCCATTTTCATATCTGCAAGGAAATGGCATGGATAGAGAATTTGAAACTTCACACCATTGTTGTTTCTCTTAATGCACAACATAACCGAAATAGAGGAGTAGCAGTGCAGCTGCGTTTCAGGTGTATAGTTCTTTGCATTTGTAGCATTGACTCCTTGCAGATGACCATAACCATACAGGGATAGGTAGATTCTCTGTGGGAAATTAAGATGATATTTCTTCAAGTACCTAGCCAAATCTGGGAAAGTGTTGTCGTAGATATCACAGTAATCATGGCCAACAATGTTCATCATGTCATCAATACGCTTACTAGCTAGTTCATCAGCTATTCCGATTCTCTTGGGAGCCATTGAATCTGCACAAAAGTTGAATAAACTAACTCTTAAACGGGTTTATTTTTTCATAAAATTTGTGAATGAAATTCAGAAAAATGGCAGAGGCATTAAGGCGCACAAGTATAAAACTTGGCAGGAAAGTATGGAGGTTCCGCGCAAGTATTTAACGTGCAAGTACCACAACGCAAGTCAAGATACCTTGACAGCAGCGCGCCATCAATGAAAAAACTGGAAAACAGAGCAACCTGCACAGATAAAAGTGGCATGCGCTGCGAGAGCTCGAAGGTTTAAAGTCCGTAAATCCAGATGCTTTGTACAGAAGTGAGGCCCTCTATTTATAGACGTGGCCGGGACCTTGCGTGATCAAGGGACGTATCCCTGCGCGCCAGACCCTACGAACCAGAAGCTCATTTGCGCACCCAGACTTACGCGCCGCTTTTCCATTGGTTTTCTTCTTTTCCTCAAAGTCAAATCCGCATTTCTTTTGGATCCAACTCTGAGGGGGGACTTTTGTTGATGCTCCTTTTCATCATATTGTCTAAAAGAATGGAAAGGGAAATGACTTAGCACAAATTGATTCATCCTTTGAAGAAAATATCAAAAATCGACAAAGAGATGAACAAGGAGAAGATTGCCCATAAGTCGCGCAAGTTTCCTCATAGTCGCGCAAGTCCACTTGCGCGAGGCATTATGTTCGTGCAAGTAACTTGCGCGACCTAAGTGATAACCGCCCGGGGTCTTCTCCTGCATATAAATAGACCCTGTGGGCCCCCCATTCGAAGAGGATTTTTTTCCAGAAACTCAGATTTGAGCTCCCGGTGCTCTAGTCTCTTCTCAAAGCTTCCGAAACACTTCTAAGGTAATTTCTTACCTAGAACAGAAGATATAAAGATGGGGAGGAAGGCCTAAGTGTTGAAACTCATCAACACTTGTGCACCTGAGTGTCCAACCCTTATGGGAAAAGGTCACACTTGTGCGCCGCCTTACTCCTTCAAATAGAACTTGTGCGCCCATCTTCTGGAAGAACCTCAAGGGGATTCTAAAGGCTTTAATCAAGAGTTGCTCAAGTATTACCCTAGTGGTTAAGCATCACAAAAGTACCCATGTGTCGCGCAGGTATACCTGCGCGACTAGGACTTGCGCGCCCACGCAGTGCCTGCGCGCCTACCAGGACTTGCGCACCCCTGCCTTTTTGGGTGCCCTTCTTGCCCATTTCACCCCTCTTAAGCCATTCCACCTCTCATATTCAAGATTCAGTCTTCAAGACACTCTTAAAAGCCATTTATGGAATGATTTCTTGATTTGAATTCCTTATCTGAAAGGAATTCTGTGGAATATCACTCAAAACCTAGTGATTTACACATATTTATGTCACTAAATATTGAGATTTTATTCATTCAACCTCATCCATTAAGATGAGAGAATCCTTAACCTGGGCCTCCTTTTCAGGAATAAGCCCCAGTCATAATTATCAAATCCGGGCATCCTCCTTAGGAGTAAGCCCCAACCATATATATCTTAACCTAGGCATCCTTTTCAGGAGTAAGCCCTAGTCTAAAATATGGGAATCCTTTTCAGGAGTAATCCCCAGGTCCCTTAATTTTTCAAATCTATTAACCTGGGCCTCCTTTTCAAGAGTAAGCCCCAATCTTAAATTTCTCTTAACCAGTCCTAATTTACCTTTGATCTGGGATTCCTTTTCAGGAGTAAAACCCAATCATAAGTCCTCTCCTAATTTGGGGCTCCTTTTCAAGAGTAAGCCCCAAGTTAGAGTATTCAAAATCTCCATGAAGCACATATACCTTTATGGACCCTGCTCCTGGATTTCTTCCCTAAAGTAAATCCTAACATTCATCTATCTGGGCAGTCATACGTGCATAGGTCCCACATTATTCCTTATGATTTCATCTTTCATGGAACAATTGTCTAATTCTTAACAATACCTCTTGTTTCTCACACCGAGAATGACTCATGTGAGATTAGAGGATAAAATTAATTATGACATCCTTCTTTGAGCCATTAATCATAAATATCATACCCCTTCACTCGAACTACATGGATTCTGATTCCTTTTATAAACAAAGGATATGTAGGTAGCCCATCTGCGAGTTTGATCCCAACTCTAAAATAATTCATGTCCTTCTGAATGACAATAAACTTCAAGTGCCCCACTGAGTGGCTTTAAAACTAGTATGGTCATTAAAAGGACCAAGAGAATATTATGTATCAAAGGATACCATTGACTAAGAATCTATAACAAATACAGTTGATTCTTTATCAGTGAAGAACCTCGAAAACAAATATTATCTAGATTTCCTATGTATTGATCATTGATTGTAAAATCTAAAGGAAAACTCATTTTATACATGGTAATGTAATAAGTATTCACGAACATAACTTAAATCTATAAAAAGAGTCCTGGAGTAGACAATAATTCCCCTAAAAAGGTGTGATGAGTCTGACCTCCCATCCTCTCGACCAATGAAAATTCCTAAGCCTCATCAGTCGACAAACTAATGAGCACCTACCTTTGGAAAGTAGGTCCAAATGGATGTGGAATCATTGGATGTTTCTGGTTCTACGAACAAGCCCGTTAGAAATCGATCGGAATGTTTGAACCTCCCATCAAGGACGTCATCTCGAAATCTGAGGGAAACAGCCGGTAATTGCTTAGGAAGACCCTTCCTGGAGTTGCGTTTTCTCGGGAGTAGATGTTAAAAATATGTGAGGATTAAAAATAAAATTGTTTCACAATTTATTTTTATTTCTTTACCAGTTGGTTAAGTGTGTGGAAGAGGAGGATGCTAGGAAGTTGGGGTGGGGCCTGCACGATCCCCACCTCCTTCAATTTCCTCAATACCCCCTTTTTGAACCCCCCCCCCCTCTAGCAATTAATATGAAACTCCTACCTTTTAGTTACATGCCATTTAAACGCCTCATTAATGGGTCAACCGCGTGAATTAATTCGCGAATTCAATTTGAGTTTTCAAATTAAAGATTGCTTGTCTATGTGTAAATAAAACAAGACAATGTTATATTTTATTGTGGTGGATTCGATGTGCGGAATCAAGGAGAGAACTCTCGTGGTCTTGAAGAACTTCACCTTCCTCGCAAAGAACGCTGGAGCTTCGACGAAGAACGTCGTACCATCATTGCACCTTCTTCCCATGTCGAAGAAAGCGAGACGCTACATCTTTCACCGGGAATGCACCGGCGATGTATGAAACCTCTTCCGCGACGATCCTCGTTCAATGACTTCTTCTAGGTATGGGGTTTTCGTATAAATTTTATGTGTGAATTATTCCCTCATGCATCTGTATTTTAATTGCAGGGTGTTTGTATAATTTATTTGAAATAAATCATACCCTCGTCAAGGATTAAAAGCATGTGTTTTAGTGATTGCCAATTGATAAAACCTAACGCGGAGGGAGAAGGCTGAAAAAACACGGCCCGACAACCCTCCGCAGCTTCTTTATTGGTGTGCGGATTGACGAGCGACAACGAATCTGGCCGCAAAGGCATTTTGAACACTTCGCAGTAATCTACGGGTCTTGGGAGGACCGCTGGCAAAGTCCGCAGGCAAAACGGACCCCCGGAGCGTGTCCGGTGGTCCGCAGAAAGTGGCAATGGCGTGCCACCCTGGCATGGCGGTGGCGGTGCACCGCCGAAAAAAGCATCCATCCGTTCCGGGTTTAGGGGAGGAGGCGCGGCATTAAATCCGCGTCGTTCGGTCAACCGGGGGGGAACAGCACCCCCCCCCCCCCCCGCGTCCGCTCAGCCAGCGGGCGCCCAGGCCAGACCGGCCGCTTCGGGCCGGTCCGCCCATGCCAAGCCATGCCGGTTGGGCCGGGCTGCACCGGCCGGGCCGTGCCGTGCCGGCCGACCCAGTTCGGGCCGACCCAGGGGGTCCTGGGCTGGGTCGGTTCGGGCCTAAAACCCCCTATTTACGGACAGTTCCGTTCAAACGCCCGTATCTTGGGCTACGGACCTCCGATCGATGCAATGGTATTTGGAAAAGCAATACTTGGATCGACACGGTCATTTCGGTATATTACACTCAAGGTTTTGGAGAACTTTGGGTATGGCCAGGTTGGTTCGAACACGAAACCAACCGGGCCATCGGAGCAGAAACACTTATAACATGAGCTCCGGACATCTGATTGACGTACCATCGTCTTTGTTGGATTCCTCTTAGTGAGACGGACCTTTTTTCTTACTCCACTTGAGGTTTGGACAGAGTTGGAGTATGGCCAGGTTGGATTGTACCCGAAATCCAACCGGGCCCCTGGAACGGGAAAGCCGATAACTTTCAGACCGGACGTCCGTGTGATGAACCGTCAGCGGCGTTGGCGATCACATTGAGAAACGGTCCCAATGAGTATACCATATATGGGTTCGGGGTACAGTTGAGATACGGTCGGGTTGGTTCGTACATGAAACCAACCGGGCCCCTGGGACGAAAATGCTAATAACTCACAGACCGGGCGTCCGATTGACGCGCCGTCTGTTACATTGAGACCCCTATGACGAGGCGGTCCTTGAGATACTTCTTTGCAGAACTTTTCAAAACATCAACTCTGGTCTACATGAAAATAGGTGTATCGACCTCTTGGCTCGTAGAGCGGACCCTCCCAAAACGAGTGTGCTGTGTGCAGAAACCCTAGAGCTGGCTGAGACTTGACGACTGCTGATCGATCGACATGGAGTGTTTTGATAGCACAGTGGGGAGAGCTTGGTTGTAGCGGCAGACCCATGGTGGAGGAGCACTTGGTTGTAGCGGCAGACCCACGGTACTCAACAGAAGGAGTACCTCTATATGCTATGAGGGGGAGCGCTTGGTTATAGCGGCAGACCCATGGTGGGAAGCGCTTGGTTGTAGCAGCAGGCCCACAGTACTCAACAGGTGGAGTACTACAACATTACATGGTTAGTGGGAAGAGCTTGGTTTTAGCGGCAGGCCCACTGTACTCGATAGAGGAGGAGTTCCCCTGCAGCTATGGGTTCGACGATGAAGACTTTTGTACTAGAATCCTCCGTGGGTTCGATGACAACGACAACGACAACCGTACGGGAATCCTCCGTGGTTTCAGCGGTGACGACTACAGTACATGTATCCTACGTGGGTCCTAGCTTAAATGATTCAGTTGCTACATCTGATCATCTCCTTTTGCTTTAAAAATGATGTATACCTATGTGAGTTGAGTCTTGACTTCCAATCATCATCTTCGAAATGATTGACTTCCTTTCCTGTGTGGTTTGGGTTGTACTATCCTGTGTGGATGTGATCGAACTTGGGCTCAGATGTTGGAGGCGAACTGGAATTGATGACTTAGGTATATGTATGGGCATATACCTAAGTAATGTTAGATGTTACTTCATGATTGTATATTTCCTTTGTGGATTATCCTTTGTGGATTCTGGCATACCTTCGGGGGTCTTGGAATCCCTACTGAGTATCATATACTCACCCCTGCACGGGCGTCACCCGCACTATGTTGTCTTGGTTGCAGACGACGGACATCACTGATCGAGGTTGAGGCTTGTAGAGCGGGACGATTCACGGAGGAGGAACTCATGATGAGTCGGTGCCCGAAGGTGGATTTTACGACGAGTCGGTACCTGGAGGTGGACCACTGGGCGGGATGTACATGGGGCAGATGGCAGGACCCAAGGGGCTGAGGAGGCTATCTATATCCACCTTTCAGGTGGTATTTCCAGTGGATGACTCGACATTGTTTCTTTAATTTTCAGTTGATGTACTTCCTTTCCAGTTGAACTTTATTTTCAGTTTGGGTTTGTATTTTGGCCCACTTACTTTTCCACACTTTCTATTGTACTCAGTTTTCTTAGTGTTTACTTCTACTGGCTTACTCTGTGGTGTTTGTTTTCATTTTAAAGGGAATTCCTTCCCCTTTTTGTCAGGATTTATGCCTTGGTCCTAGTTGTCAGCCCCTGGCCTATGGGAGGAGGGCTTGGGGTAGTCACGGCACAGGTCCTGAGGACGGGTCATGACATTATCCAAGATATTTTACATCAACATATCTATCGATTCATTTCATTCTAAGTTTATTGATTAATGGCATGTGTTTCAGTTTCCCACCAGGCCATATGTAATTGGAATTATCTAGTTATTTGAATTTAAATTGTCTTTATTTATTTTCCTTTGAATATATTTTACGTACTCCTTTTCAGTTCATTGATTACAAGGAATGTGTATTATGTTATTTTCCATACCATATTAATATATTTTCATTGATTCATTATTACATATTCAATGATATACATAACCTGACTGGTCATTTGAGCACACACTTATATTTTTTGTTCTCTCCATGAATCCAATAAGTGTAATAAGAAATACATGCAAGGATATACTAGATGACTAATGTTGTTATCCTAAGAAGAAGAAGGAATTTTTTTGTAATTATTGTATTATTTTATAATAAAAAGGATCATATATGTATCTAGTTTACCAAGACTACTAATCTCTTTTTAATTTTTAGGATTGATTTCTTGTAAGTATACCAATTTAATTAGCTACAGACACCAAATCTAGGCTTCTAGGGTCAGATCGCTACATCGTTATAGAAATCAACTCATGCGTGGGTGGTTGACTTGGAAATTAGAGTACCAAAAACTGAATTTTTTATTATACATCGGTTATATACAACATTCATATGATAAATTCATTCAATAGATCATGTGTGATATTACTATTTGGTATTTTATATTAGATACCCCCCATCAGTTCTAATCTCCATTTAGATGGAATATTCTAGGATAAATTCACATCTCCATTAGATCCCAATGCAGAATGATATTCTACAGGGAATTGATCCATTTTTATGATACCAATCAATTAGTAGATCCACTAAATATTGGAGCTTGTTATATCATGAATTTTTAAAAAATTGTCAAAATATTTTTTGGATTATAAGGACCACTATATAAAAGATATTATTTTTCATTACTTAAGAAATTACATATAATATGGTTATGATCTTCTTATCCTTAACTATAGCTTCATTTACATGATTAGGGGAAACATATCTATATTGAAAACCATTGATGATATAGTTCTCCTTGCTTTTTTTTGTTACCATATGTATCTATAATTTCATACACATATTTATCTCATGATATTGAATTTCATAATGACATTCCTATTATTGATTCTATAGTGTTCCCATGAAATATTGATCGATCATCATTATCGATGTGTTTTCTGAATAGTGTCCTCTATTTTTATACCTCAATGATTCTACTAAACATGAAAGGATTCGAACTATATCATCCAGAACTAAACAATTATGAGATTGAAGTTATACTACATTATAGTTACGAAAATGAGAGTTCTTAGTGGATCCAATAGCATAGTAATTTCGTAATACACGACACATACATCTATGAAATTTGAATTCATATGATATGAATGTAGAAATTTAGAGAACATTACATTCCCTTTTATCATATCCTAAACAACAATAAATAGTTTTCCTCTGGTTTTATGGGGGAAAACTAATATCAGAGTGATCAAATGTTCACTAAGGAGTAGTATATAGAAAAATAAATATTATCATAATAATGGGACATCTAATAAGGATGGAATGAATAAACCACATGAATCCACTAAAGAGAATCATACATTAGAAGCTATAATAACATAATAATGGAACAAATAATATGGAAGCAGTGCATTAGCCACATGATTCTATAATCAATTGAGTCTAAGGGAATTATATATCCACAATTAAAATAATGATATTGATTACAATTATAATTGATCTTATACTAATTGAATTCCAAATGTCGAACATTAAAATATACTCTTAAGGTCCTATACAAAGACACTATACTAATATGGGAAGTGGTATACACAAAATATTATGATTTTTTCTCTATAGAAATATGTCAATGCATAAGGGGGATATATACTTTTGGGTCCATACTATCTCTGGATTATTTCCAATGAATTCACCATTAGAGTCAACATGGAACCTAATTACGTTCTTTAATGAACATCTCACTAAATAAAAACATTGATATAATTATAATTAAAAATATGCTTAACAAACAATTCCCCAATTCAATGAAACAATTCAAATATCATAGAGAACATTTCTTAAACAACATAGAACATGTTAGGAATCAGAAATGTAAAATAATGTAACCTTATCAATGAAATAAAACATTTAGGATACATTAAATGTGATGTTTTATACATGCAATATAGTAATTGGGTTAAATATTTTACATTTGTAAGAGTCCTAGGAAATGGATTTAAAAAACATCATCAGGGTTAATAATGAGTGTGAGTATTCTATGAATAACCATTTTCATTGTCTATAATTATATGTAGTATTGGGCCTACATATTTGACATTTTAGTAATGATTGATTCAACGGTCAAAAAACCATTTTTTTTATTTTAAAATATGGTATATCTATGGTAAATCGACTTCCACATGTCAGTATGCATAGATTGCTATATTTTAACTAAATATATGAAAAAATATACATTATGACAATGAAGGATTGATATCCCACACTAGAAAAGATTGATTTTTTAGCATTTGTTAACTCCTCCATAAAAGGAATATGAGAGAGGTATAAAAAATATAGTTGTAATTCCAATGAAATTATTGAGTATTGTGGGAAAATTTCATTCATTTCAATATATAGACCACATAAAATGAAATAATTGGTATATATATATTGAGTCCCAAATAATAAAAATTAAGATTATAAAACCCACATATATCATGGGTATAAATTCAATAAAAACCTCTTAAAATAGTGAACATAATATTATTCTTCGTATACCATGAATAAAATGAATTTCATGATTTAAAATATCATATTTTAAAATATTCACCACATCAATAAAATTAGGTACATTATTCAAAACGTGTTCCAATGTGAGAAATTATGGACAGAAAACCATTAACACTTATCCTTAGATCCAGGAACATTCTATTCTTCTGTGTTTATTCTCTTGTGTTAAGAACAGTACAATATAAATCACATTATATCTAACCATGCACATATACATAATGATTTATTCACTTAAAATATATTTATTCTCTATATGAATTCAATTGAGTTTTTTGTAAATATTTTCTCATATTGGTTGTTAATTTTTTGATAATTAATGAGAGTTTAGTAATAGAATTATAAATATTAATTTTTAATAAAAAGATCATCTTTTATATTAAATTATTTTTTCAATTGGTATAAATTATAAATTATTTATAATGTTTCAAATTCCTGTCAAGTGGTTTTTAGTGTTTATGCGTGATTTTGTATTCAATAAGAAGAATGTTTCAGTTATTCTTGATGATCAAAGTTTTCTTTCATAACAAATGAATTAAATATTTTAAAAACATGTATAAAAAATACATAAATATTTTTTAATTTATATCTTATTTTTCTAGTAATTATTTTCATATAGTAACTAAGAATATGAATTTATATTATTATTCCAATAGGTTGTTATATTGACACTATCATGAACATAACCATATTTAATGAATGATTTTGTGGCCATTAAAATGTAATATCATTGTAAAATAATAATAATGATATCATTTAGTTTTTATTAGTTTGAAATATCAGAAATGGATGGATATAATTTAATAATTAATATATATATATATGACAATACTGGTTATTAGGAATAAAATTATTTTCCTCTTGTTATTCTTATTTAAGAGAATTCTTTGTATAACCTTTCGTTGTTGTTATTTTATTTTATTGAATTTTTAATTAATCATAATAGAATTTTTTTTGAAATTAACATGTTAATTTCATTTTAAACTAATTCTTAATTCAATTAATGAATGTAAATTATTGAAAAAATAAAATAGATATTTCATAGAG
Source organism: Viscum album (assembly GCA_963277665.1). NCBI lineage: Eukaryota > Viridiplantae > Streptophyta > Magnoliopsida > Santalales > Viscaceae > Viscum > Viscum album. Next base: position 114,153,711 of record OY728135.1, read on the forward strand.
GAGGTCTTCTACACATATTCAAAGATGACGATTTCATTTTCAATATTATCGAAGAAATATGTATCATGGTCTATTATATCAGAATCCTAAATATGATATATATATATATATATATATATAAATTAATCACTATGTTCCCTTTTGTATAATTTGTAGTAAGAGGTAATGGAAAATGGATAATGTTGCTTTCTATAGGTGGCAGTCTGCACTTACACGTGAATCACATTTTTTTTTCTTTTATAGAAAAGGGTTAAAGGGGTTATTGATTATTAAAAATAATAATAATTATTTTATTTAACCAATATATACATTACCATATATATATTAGTTAAATAGAATTGAAAATCAATGTTAGAAAGGAATGCATTTAGGTAAAAATTATTACCCACAATTTTTAGCATTAGATATCCCTTGAGGGTCCCTAAAAATTAGGGTTGCTTGCTAAATTTTTCTGACTAGAATATAATTAATGAAAGAAAGGATTATATGAGAAGAATTAGTTATTGTATTTTAAAAGTAAACATAATTTAATTTCTTATATTGCAAGTTTGAAGAGAGCCCCCTTTTATAATTGAAAAGGGAAGATATTTTTGAAAATTCCTATAATGATTTAGTACGAGAAAGTAATTGAGCAAGGAACCATGATCTAACCCTACATAGAGTGAATTTTGATCTATGAATACGACTCCAAAAACAATAAACATAAATTTTTGTTACTATACTACTCCATCTTATCACACATAGCATGAGCCTCTGCCATTAACAAATCCCCCAAACCATAATGGGAACCAAAGGAGAAGGTTACCAATCCACCTGAATCTCACATGATACCAACTCCATGCATATATCTATAACAACATGAACCATCATCATTCAATTTCAATCATTGAGTGGGGGTAACCCAACAGATCCATTGACCCATGGTGTTTTTTTAAGGATTAAGACATGGTGTTTACTTATTCTTATAGTGTATTAGGTATTATATATATGATACTTCCATTTATTATTCTTCTCTATAGAATAATTAAAATCCACATATATAATAACCTCCATGAGTGTGGATTGTAAAATTTCATCATAGTCACCAAGTTATCTTTTGGATAATGGAATTCAATGTCTTGGTTTTATGCTTGAAAAAAATGATTTTTTTAAATTTCAGTATTAGAGATAAAACAATACATAAACTTCATGATGATCATGAATATTAATTTACAACTACATAAAGATTACTCTTCTATTTGGTTAAAATCATGTAATTAACTATACATATTTGTGTACTGATTTCAATGTAATTGCTATTTTATTAATAAATTCATTAAATATTCTGCTTTCATATTGACTACTTCATACCTTTTCATTATTTTCATATTAAGATTCAATCATTCATCAGCCACCCATTCCAAATAATTAATATCTAGAAATTCCATTTCATTTACTTATAACCAGATATTGGGAAATATAATTTCCATAATAATAATACATTATAAAAAAATAGAATTTGAAGACCCACTAAAAGATAATTGATGTCAATATATAAACTATTTGATATAATTATGCCAATTTATTAATGTATTTGGAAGATCCAAAAGGATCATGTCATTATTTACATAATTCTATAGATGGGTGATAAAATAAAATAAATTTTTTACTCCAGTTACAATCTATTTGTGTAATAAATTGTAGAAATCATTACATTATCCCCTACACACATTGTTAACATAGTTATTTCTATTTCCAATCATCACTAAAATCTCATGGATTTAGCATGATGGTTAAATAATTTCCATCATCAAATAATGTATTATTCAATAATAAGAAAAATTTATCCTTGAAATCTATAATTTTTTAACACCATCATAACTTCATATAGTTTTTTGAAATAAAAAAAATCAATAACAGTTCAATTATGGTTTCTTTACATATTATTCATTAATAATTCTTAGAATAATCCGCTGAAAAATAACATAAAAAATAATTTCAAAGGGTGGATTACTTTAATGAAATTCCCTAATACATGACCATTTGATTTAAAAATTAGGAGTGATGTTAGGATTTATTGTTTTCCGAATGGTGAAGATCATGTAAACTACCAAATAGCCTTTTCAGTTTTGTTACCCATAGATTCATCTATGCGAGGTCATATATACAATATTTTATATCAAAAATGTTATTTAATGTATGGTAACCATAAAATTTTTATTCTTCCATACATTTATGATTTTAACTGATACATAGCGTTATCCACAAGTATTTCTCTACTGTTCTCCCATATTAACAATATAAAATAACTAAACTATTATATATAAAAAATCCTACTCTTATTACAATTGAAGAATACCAATCAAACAATATCCATATTCTATGTCATTTCCACCAATTGAATATTACATCATTAAATATGCTTACTCACCCATGAATATAAGGATAACGGTCATTGACTATGTGTAACGACCCAACTCTTTGGAAAAGGTATGGATCGTTATTTTTTCTTTCGAACCTTTCCTTTAATCTTGTTTAATGTGTGTGATGTTCTAAGGAAGGTTTGGGGAGTGTTCGGGGTATGTTCGGAGCCAGGGAGGATTAGAAATGGACTTGCTGACAAGGGACCATGGCCTGCGCACGGCTTGCGCACGGTTTGGGTAAACCGTGCGGCCTTTGCATTGGAAGCAGGGAGGTGTGCATGATTTGCGCATGTTTTGGGTAAATCGTGTGTCATGCCCCCTCCCCACAAAGTGTACCCCTCCTGGGCCAGCAATGTGAGAAGGGAGATAATGACCCCCGAGTCCCTCCTCTAGTAGGCCCCGGGTTGGCGACTAGCACCGAGGGTATAATACACACACAAATGGGAGGCATTACCCTCTAAGAGAACACGTGCAGAAGAGAGAGATAGAATAGACTCCAATCAACTCCAACTTAGAACTGAGATATAAAAAGGAAACCAAGTACATATATGAAATGTCATGCGAAAGTACTACAACTGAAAGGGGAAACTAAAATTACCCAAAAGAAAGTAAAACGACAGCGACCACAAGCCCGAACAGCTCCTCCACCAACCACAAGCTTGAAGTAACCAGCTTGACCTCCAACCTGCTCCAAGTGACCTGAAAAACAGTTTATATATATATAGGGTGAGTATAACAGTATACTCAGTAGGATCCTCCCCAAGCCTCTTGTGCTAATGTAAAGAAAGCATGCTAAAGCCCAGTGAACAACAAGTGAAACTAACTCGTTACTTAAACAGGTATACTAAGTTCCCAACATCACCATGGATACTCTCACCAAGTAACGCATACAAGAATATAGCATATAGTAATGAATATCAAGGGTACCCCGCTACTACTTCCCCACTGGTTTTCCGCTTTGCCCCAATGACATACGTCCTGTGCATCTCTCTCCAAAGGCTTGCCCGCAGACACCTGGGCTAAGCTCCACACTCTGCACCTCGTGCACCACAAAGGCTTGCCCGCAGACACCTGGGCGAAGCACCACACCGTCCTCACAACCAAAAGTAACCAGGTAGTTTCTGGGATCCACCACAGCTTGCATAACGTGTATCATACGTCGGGTATAATACCTCAAGCCATTACAGCCCATACTCCGAGTAAGGATCCTCAAGCCATTATAGCCTATACACATTACACCTATAGTAGTCCATAGGATACTATATCCAGAATATATGTGTGTGAAATAACCACAAGCCATTACAGCCCTATACACACATATATGGGTAAAACTAACCACTATGCCTACCAGCACAAAGATCTACCAAGAGAAGAGAGCGGGGCCAAAGGGGGTAGTCAGCCATTCAACCTCCCATCAGAATGTTGGGAAAACACCCCCCCAGGGCTAAGAATCCCCGGGGTGTCAGTTGCCCTTACCGATAGGGTGGAGTAGCGTATAGAAACACAAAAAGTACAGAATATATATATGTAACTCACATCCACACTATGGGAATTATCTAGTCTTAGATACATCTGCAGCTAACGTCTCTCAGACTCCAGGCTGCTACTTCTAAGACTAGGTGTCCTATAAGCACAAAACCATTTGAAGAGCTTTATTAGATTACTCCATTCTCATTTTATCAGTTCCACTGTACATTAATTAATTCTTTAACCATTAATTAGGAATGAACAATTCCATATTACACTGAATTTGATTCACATTCAAAAACAACTGCTCCTTTTAAGATTCACATCACCTTTAAGTTCCAGTATCTCCATCTTGGTGGATTTTCACCATTTAATCAAACAATCATTACAGAATTACTTTTCCATAATCCCAGGCATTCTAGAAAAGCATCCTATGATTCTAAACACAAATGAGGCTCAACACGGTGAGTAAATATACAACCCGTCGAGTCTTTGCCGCCTATAGAAAGAGCATAGACCCATTCTCCCTCGAGAGGCTAAACACGGAAAGTACGTGGCATACCCCGCACGTCTTCGCCTCCTTCGGAAGAAGGGTAAGCAAGACCAGATGCCTTGAGTAGTGGGGGAAAAGCAAAGTAGATAAACATTCAAGGAAACCACAAGAATCCAGTGACCACATCCATCCCATTACATCACCCCTGGTGTCCTCCCCGACACCCACATGCATGAACTGATGCATCTCGCCACTCTAGGCGTCATCTGCTGCCACAACCACAAGGCCTCCATGCCTCCACATATCACAACAGCCATCCAGGCTCACATCACAGCACAAGCAGCAAGAAAACAACAATCACAACCATGGGCTCTTGACCCTTTAACAAACAAGAGGGTAACTCAGAACCCTTTTAGAAATTCTCACATAATATGTTCTTTAATCCATATTGAATTTGCAGATTTGTTATTCGTAGGTTCCAATTACGGGAGACCTAATCAGTAAGCTATCACAATTTAAATAACCATGCTTACATCCCTAATTTGATTATCCTCAAATTATAACAACTACAACAACTGCAACAACTAGATTAATTTGCATGCCTCTTTATCTTTAGCCAATTAATTAACAATTAATTCCGGATTTACGTTCATTATCAATTTCTATCATGAACAAACAACAAATCAAAGAAAACATAGATATCACTATATCTAGGAAAACATGAGGCAAACCGTTATCACGGTATAAAGCAACAACATGCAATCAACCAATTCTTTTAATCCGGTTCAAATATTTAATTAGGTCAATTTCATTGTGATCTAATGGACTAAATCATGCTAATTCTATGATTTCACATACACAATTACAGAAGCCATGAATCCCCTACCTCGAAGAGTTCTTGACGTCCTTTATCCACACAACAGGCCACAATCCTTCTCTCGCGACAACTGCATCCACCCAAGGATGCCACGGTAAGTCCCAACCAACCAAAACCCATTAGAACCATGGAGATTACATGCTAATATGGAAGGGAGAACAAGAGAAGGTGATCTCCGGAGGAACTATGATAAAACATACCTTATATGGATGAATGATCGACACAGCTTGGTTGCATCAAACAGAGCAGAACTTATCTGAGTAACATTTGATTGTGAAACTCCTATGGGAATGATTGCAAGGTTCAAGCATCTCGTAGATGAGAACAAGGAGGAAGAACAACTAAGAATGATATCTCGATCCTTTTAAAAAAAATTAGAGAGGTGACGGTTTAAGATCCGATTTATTCTCCATTAAAGACGGATCGCATTAACCCACGCGATTTGACCAAGTAAAAACATCCCGGCCGTAGGAATAATTAATATAGGATTTATGGCCTTTGAATCGGCCTTAAGGTCCTTAAAAATAAGGTTTTAAAATGTATTTTACGTCAAAGAAAATGTCAAAGGGGCGAAACTGTTGGAAGCTGGAAACACTATTCACATACTCACAATTTGGAAAAGGAAAGAATCGGTAGCTCTTAGGATTCTGGAAACACTGTTCATACGTGAAATTTGGCAAAGGAAGGAATCGGTAGCTCTTAGGATTCTGGAAACAGTGTTCATACGTGAAATTTGGAAAAGGAAGAAATCGGTAGCTCTTAGGATTCTAGAAACACTGTTCACAGAACTAAAAAATTGGCAAAGGAAAGAAAAGGTCACCGATAGAACCTTACCGATAGAAACACAAGTCTATCGTTAGATCCTCACTGGTAGATCATTATTCATGTATACCTATAGATCCTCACCGATAGAACATTATTCAAGTCTACCGATAGATCCTCACCAATAGAACATTATTCAAGTCTACCGATAGAAGGTCACCGATAGAAATACTGTTCACCTACCGATACTGTTCATAAAACTGGAAACACTGTTCACAGAACTAGAAATTTGGCAAAGTGTTAGCCGAGCTACTGCTAGACTGCGGCTACCAGTAGACAGAGGTACCGGTAGGTGGCGGCTACCGGTAGACCGAGCTACCAGTAGGCTGCGGCTACCGGTAGACCGAGCTACCGGTAGGCTGTGGCTACCAGTAGAGCGAGCTACCGGTAGGCAGCGACTACCGGTAGACCGAGCTACTGGTAGGCAGCAGCTACCGGTAGACCGAGCTTCCGGTAGGCTGTGGCTACCGGTAGACCGAGCTACCTGTGACGCCCCAGGTTTTATGAACTGGTTTATGTAAGAAGTGTTATGCCTTTAATAATGCCTCATGTTTAATTTGTTTTGCTAATAAGGAATTAGAGATAAAATAAAACATGGAAAATAAGGTAAACTGACATTTATTAAAACATTACTTTACTACAAGACCCAACTAGTTGAATGTACCATGCACAAGACCTAACACGGCCACCGCCAGACTACAAAGAACCACAATGCGAGCAATCGGATAGTCGTCATCTTCAGGGTCCATCAGCGTGAAAAGTATAATCGTCAGGGCCACGGCACACATGCTCAACGCCAATGGTATGAGGAGAGCCATCCTTCCTGTTCAAGTGTTCTGTTTTAAGAGGTACCCCACATCCCTATATTTATATTATTTCTTTGAGTTATGACCGTTATGTTTATATATCTGTTGGGTTTTCATAACGACCGTTGTGTTCCCACTAATAAAATTTACTTTAAAAGAGAACTCGGTTTTATTCCCTCATAACCTTATTCTTAAAAACATTCTTTCATAGAAGATTCTTCATTTTTATTCTTAAAAGTAAATCTCCTCGTTTTTACAAAATCCCGATGAATACCATGGTAGTTGGAAACCTGGTATTATTTTTATAAAAAAATATGTTTAGAGGGAATTCGTAATAATTATATCTTTTTATCTCTTAAATTATGAAAAATTTTGGGAAAACTTTTGGTCTTTAAAAGAATTTTATAAAAAAAATAGTAGAGTATTTTAAAAAAAAATACTAATGATTATAATAGTATTATACAAAAGGTATGTCTTTTAAAAAAAATGTATACCAAGTGTTAAAATATTTTTAATATTTTAAGGTAAAACTAGTTGTTTTTACTCAATTCCTACAAATATTTATATTTCACCCAATTTTGAGCTAAGTATATAATAAAACAAAATTTTTATAAAAAAATTTGAGTGGGACCCGGCCAGCCAAGGGCATCCTCAAGGGACAAGCCCTCAGGCCACGACCGAGACCCCCTAGGGACCCGAGGTACCGCCATCGGGCTCCCCAGGTGCGTGCGCGTTTCGAGAGCCAGCCAGGCTGGAGGCTCGGGGTGGGCGGTGCATAGGTTACCCAGGTCGCGTGCGGGCCCGTGTATAGGGATGCGGCTCGCACTGCGTGAGGGTGGGACAAGGCCCGCGGAGGTGGGGAGGGACCCGTGTATAAGGCCTCGTGTGCGTGTGTGTTGTGCTATTTCACCGCTCCCCAAACGGCTTGATATTTATACCGCGTCTTGAACTCTTCCCGTTTCAATGTGGGACGGCTCCGCGCAACTAGAACCATCCGATCGACATCCGCGTCGATCTCAGCCGCCCAACTCGTTTAACCGCGCGATCGCCCCCGCCCGCTTCCGTGGCCGTTCGACCTCCCCGAGACCTGATCCCGACCGTTGGTTTCTTTAAACCGATCTCTCTAATTTTTCTTCCCGCGCCCTCCTCAACCGTTCGATCTCCCAGAGATCTAATCCTGGCCGTCCCTTCCTCCCTCGCGTCGACCCCCATCATCTTCTTCCTCGCCACAGCAGCCGACCAGTAGGCCTGCGCAAGGACGCCTCGGCCTCCCTCCCCCGCACTGCTCCTTGACTTCCGAGCACCCCCCCCTCCTAGGTCCCTGTTCCCCCGTCTTCCCCACATCGGTCTACTCCTGGGTCGGGTCACCAACGAGGCACCGAGGACTTTATAAACTCCCCCCTGCTTCGTTGAAGCCCGAGGCAGCTCCTTCCTCTCATCCTCCTTCTTTTCCACGGACACCCAGTAGCCGGCTCTGAGCTTCCTCCTCAAGCACAGTAAGGGTTTTCTTGCATTCTTGACTTGTTTCGGAACAACCTCCATTTTACATACTCACGGTGTATATATATATATATATATATAGTTTATACATATATATATACTTAAATATAACCCTCTCGGGTTGCTTTGCCTTTAAAGATCTTTGCCTTCGTGATTTTAATGGGTTGTATATGTAAGGGTCCTTTCACACTTTTTTTTCTTTTAAAAGAACCTCTGTATTATGCTCCTGGTAAATATACAGTTTACTTTTATATATATATAATTAACATAAAACCTTCGGTTGCATAGCCTTCAAGGAATCTGCCTTCGTGTTTCTGTAGGGTGCATGTGCTGGCGCGGTTCCATGTTTTCTTTTTCTTTCCTTAAAGAAACCCATACCTCTATACTCTCGGTATATATATATATATATATACAGTTTATATATATATGTATACTTGATTGAAACCCACTCGGGTTGTGATGTTTTCAAAAAGGGGTGTTTGCATGCCGTGTTTCCAGTAGGGTGCAAGTGTGGTGGTTTTTTTTGATTTCAAAATGACCCAACATGTAATATTATACACCATATGTTAATAAGGGTTGTTTGAAATTGTTTTACCATGAATGGTTTACTTTGTGATTTAAAATGTACTAGAGGATTTAAGATTTGATGGATCATGATAACATGTTGTATTCGTGCATTATCTTAAGACATGATGAATCTACCTTGTTGAATGCATTAACAAATCAAGTCATGATTTAATTCATTTACAAGATCAAGGGCCTATTTATCACCATAACTAATTTCAAGTGTTTTCCTTGAACATTCCCTTTTCCATGGATTTATAATGGCAAAGATTCTTCATTTAGTATATCAATCTTTTACATGCTCTAGTGAAAAGGATGTTGTACTAAACTATGTATGTCATTAATTAGTCATTGGCGTGTTTTTACAATGTGAATTATCATATCATGTATTAGAAAAATGTGTAATGATTCATTATTTATTTTAGTTATTATTGTACATAATGCATACTTATGACCTATCACTAAATGAACTAGTAAATTTGGATTACCCAAAGTGGTATGGGACACCTTGGGTAAAAATGAAAATGAATGAGATATTCAAGGTGGTATGGGACATCTTGAATATATGAATGATTTAAGTAAAGCATGAACGATGTGGATCACATGATAATAAAGGCAAATTTAAGGGTGCACCCTGATAGCGCTCCAATGCATTGGGTAAAGGCTTAATCTCTAGAGATGACTTTTTAGACCGATACCTTGGTGAATAACCTTGGTAATTTTTACGACACCTTGGGGATGGACCTTGGTGAAACGAAACGATTGTCAATATTAAATGTTGATGCCACATAATTCAAGTTATATAACAAGTTCCTTCCAAGATAAAGTCCATTCACGACTGATGCCTTTAATGTTTTTATAAAGATCATATTTTCCTGGCTTTAAGCTTGAAGCATGACTGGTGTTATCACTTAATAGAACGGTAACCAGCATATGAACATTTATTTATTTCCTTGTGCGCAACTCTGATTATGCATTACTTTTAACTGTTTAAATTTATGCTTAAGTAAATCACATGTAGTACTTGTCTATAACAACCATTACCACTCCTTCAAGAATTGACGTATTCGTTTCATGTTTTCTTGAAAACCTTGATTAAGCATTGTTATGGTTTGTGTGTTACAATCTTTCTTAGTGAATGTTTCAATTCTTTTAAAAGAATGTTTTCAAATGTTACAGTATTTTAAGTTCTTTTTTGAAACCCCCTTACTGAGTATTTCAATGCTCACCCTACGTTTTGATTTAAAAATTTTCAGGTATCAGCTTCTAAAAGATGAATGGTTTCAGAAGTTGCTGGTTTCCCAGAACCCGAACCGCACACGATCCTATGTATGGGACATGATGTGTTGTTAAGAAAGTGTGTTTTATTTTATAATAACACATCATGTTCAGAAGGAACCGAATCCTGGGTTTCTGGGGTCGGGGTCTCTACACTACCGGTAGGGCGCAGTTGGGGGATAAGTCACCTTGACCTCCCGGAACACCTCCAACGCCACATTTTCACAAAGTAGTTGACCGGAGAGGTCGGGGCCATTACATTAGATACTTCTCAAAAACATTCTCGTCCTCGAGAATTAAAAACCAACTCAAAGGAAAAGAGGGGTCCGAACAACCACCCCATAAGATACCTCTCAGGGGAAAACCACCATGAGTTGTTCGAAAGCTGGAACAAAACTACGACATCTGAGAATATGGAAACAAACAATCCATATCCAAACAATTCAATCATAACATCACACAAAAGGTACATAAATAAAACATGAAAGGTCTAACCATAAAGAAAACATCATTACATGAAAAGAGTTAAACATTAAACAAATCTGGGTACTGAGCATGTATCTGTGACTCACGCTCCCATGTACTCTCCTCCATGCCACCGTGTCGCCACAAGACATGATCTAAGGGGATAGAACTCCCACGCAACACCTTCACGTTGCAGTCTTGGATCTCCACAGGTCGCTCCTTGAAGGTTGCATCATCATCAATATCGATCTCTCCCCAATCGATAACATGAGATTCATCATGAAGGTAACGACGGAGCTGTGATACATGGAAAACATCATGTATCTGACTCATATGATGGGGAAGTGCTACTCGATATGCCATAGCTCTAACACGAGCTTACACCTCGAAAGGCCCAACAAACCGGGGAGAAAGCTTACTTCCATGACCAAACCTTCACTGCCCACGACGGGGAGTCACCTTTAGGAACACATGATCCCCAACATTAAACTCTAAGGGTCTCTTTCTTTGATCAGCATATGATTTCTAATGATCCTGTGCTGTCTTCATCCTCTCACGAATCACCTGAACCATCTATGTTGTATTCTGCACTAGTTCTGGTCTGAGAATTGCTGACTCTCCGACCCCAGTCCAGAACAACGGAGAACGGCATGGCCGGCCATACAAATCTTCAAACGGTGCCATACCGATGGTAGAGTGAAAACTATTATTGTAAGAAAACTCTACCAAGAGTAAGTGCTTCATCCATGAACCTCCGAAATCAAGAACACAAGAGCGCAACATGTCTTCATGAGTCTGGATGGTTCCCTCTGTATGACCATCCGTTTGAGGATGAAAATCAGTGCTAAGGCACAGTTGAGTGCCAAAAGCATACTGGACACCTCTCCACACTCTGGAGGTAAAACGAGGATCTCAATCAGAAATGATCGTCCTAGGTACTCCATGAAGCCTCACCACCTCCTCCAGATACTGTCTCGACAAAACCTCCACTGAGCTCGACTCCTTGATCGCTATGAAATGGGATGACTATGTTAAATGATCCACTACCACCCATATAGCGTCATGTCCTCCTGGAGCTCGAGGTAAACCTGTAACAATGTCCATTGAGATGTCCTCCCACTTCCACTGAGGAATCTCTAAGTGCTGGAGAAGACCACCAGGAACACGGTGTTCGGCCTTCACCTTCTGGCAGACTAAACATCGAGACACACATTCTGCAACTGTATGCTTCAGCCCAGGCCACCAAAACTGACTCCTCAAGGATCGGTACATCTTCGTCACGCCAGGATGTACTGACAAGGGTAAACTATGGAACTCTCAGAGAACCGTCTCGCGCATCGCCATGGGAACAAAAAGCCTGCAATGATACAACAATCGGTGTTGTTCATCCTCTGACCAACCATCAGGGGCCTCACCACATACAACTCTGTCTCTCCAAACTTCCACCTCTAGATCACCCAGCTGAGACTCTTCCACCTTCTTCATCAGGGATGACTGCACCGTCATCTGGAAAAGACAACCTCTACCCCCAACTTCTCCCATATCAAGATGCAAAGCTGATAGCTCTTCCATCACTCTCCAAGAGTCACCAGATTCACGCACAACATCATTACGTGTCTTTCGGCTTAGTGCGTCAGCTACAACATTCCCTTTTCCAGGTGTATACGATATTTCAAAGTCGTATTCCTACAAGAACTCCATCCACCAACACTGCCTCAAGTTCAAGTCATGTTGGGAGAAAACATACCTCAAACTCTTATGATCGGTGAAAACCACAAAGTTCTCACCAATGAGGTAATGTCTCCACAACTTCAGAGGAAACACCACGGCTGGCAACTCAAGATTATGGGTGGCATAGTTGCATTCATGGGGACGCAACTGCCGAGACCCATAAGAAACAACTGACCTCTACTGCATGAGAACACAGCCTAGCCCCAAATGTGAAGCATCACAGAAAACATCAAACTGGACTCCCTCTGCTGGAAGACAAAGGACTGGAGCACTTACCAACTTCCCCTTTAGATAATCAAAAGTTGTCTGACACTGATCAGTCCATATGAACGCTTGATCCTTCCTGGTCAAAGTTGTCAGAGGAGTTGCAACTTGGGAGAAATTAGCTACAAACCTCCTATAATAGCCTGCGAGACCAAGGAAACTTCGCACCTCTGACACGATCTTGGGGGCTGGCCAAGACACCACTTCTTCTATCTTCGAAGGATCCATAGCTACTCCCTGTTGGGACACAACATGTCTCAAGAAACGAACTTCTCGAGCCAAGAACTCACACTTGGACAACTTCCCAAACAACTGATGTTGGCGAAGAACTCCCAAAACAGCTCGTAGATGCTCTGCATGATCCTCTTCAGATGTGGAGTACACAAGGATGTCATCGATGAAAACCACAACAAACTTGTCCAGGAATTCACGGAACACAGAATTCATCAACCCCATGAAAACAGCTGGAGCATTCGTCACGCCGAATGGCATTACAACAAACTCATAATGCCCATGACAACAGCGGAAAGCAGTCTTCAGGATATCCTCATCCTTTACACGCATCTGATGATATCCTGACCGCAAGTCTATCTTTGAGAACCAACTTGCACCCTTCAGTTGATCGAATAGGTCCTCAATCTACGGGAGAGGATAGTGGTTCTTTATTGTCACTTTGTTTTACCGACGATAATCGACGCACAACCGCAAACAGCCATCAGCCTTTTTCACAAACAAAACTGGTGCACCCCAAGGTGACACACTTGGCCAAACAAAACCACACTGCAACAGACCATCGAGCTGAATACGTAGCTCTCGTAACTCAGAAGGGGCCATCCTATATGGAGACATAGAGATAGGAGACGCTCCTATCTGTAGCTTGATCCCAAACTCGATCTCTCATCGAGGGGGTAAGGATACAACCTCTTCTGGAAAGACGTTAGGGTACTCCTCTATGACCCTAGGAAACGCCAACTGTTGAACCTCTGAAGAACTCAGCATCATTCCAGCCATCATGGATGATAAGGATGAAACTCGTCTATGACTCATCCGAGGATCTCTCTCACCAACAAACACCACTTTCTCTCCATCTACATCAAGGAAAATGACTTTCTTCCTGTAGCAATCCACTACAGCCTGCACCGAATACAACCAATCCATGCCGAGTATGACATCATATGGTTGTATTCGCAAAAATAGGAAATCTCCCCAAGAGCGGTGTTGCCCCAACACTAGCTCACAGTCTCTACATACTTCAAACAAGTCGGCCCGACCTCCAACTGGCGTAGTCAATACCAAGGGCACTGGAAGCCTCTCTACCTCAAGTACCAAAGCATGGACAAGTGTAGGTGATATGAAGGGGTTTGTTGCTCCTGAATCAAACAAGGCATACACCAAGGTAGAAAACAAGCAAAGGGTACCTCGAACGACATCTGGCTCGCTTGGGGCTGGTAACGCTAGAGCATGAAGCTGACCACGACCTCCTCCACGGCCTCTCTGACCCTGATGACGACCACCACCACGGCCGCGCTCTGCTCTCTGAGGATGGGGAGCGTCATGGGGATGTCATCTGCCTGCTCCATCTACCCTCTGGTGATCTAAAACTGGTGCAACCTGCTGCTGCTGCCTCGGCTAGAACTGCCTCAACGGAGGAACCTGGAGCGGAGCGCCCGGTGCACGATGACTGCTCTGAAAAGTTGGGCACTCCCGCTGCTGATTACCACGACCACCACAAGAAAAACAAGTGCCTGATCCCTTGGCATAGGCCTCAGAGTTGCTGCCTCCGGAGAAACGAGATGGGAAGGGCTGGGACCTACCCCCAGGTGAACGAAAACTCTTCTCTCCTAAAAACCGGGAACCCCGGACCATAGCTCTGCTTCGTGAGGAATCATGATGTTTCCCCTCTCGTGATGATCCAGTCCTGGCCAAAGTCCTCTCAACAACCTCTGCCCTCGCCAGCACCTCAAGATATGTCTTCAGCATAAATGGGGTGACCTGGCGCTGGATCTCTGGATGGAAAGCCTCCTCGAAATGTCTCGCCCTGGCCTCATCATCTGGTAACAGGTCTGAAGCATATTGTAGAAGGTTCCTGAAACGGATTCCAAACTCTCAAACACTGGAGCTCCCCTGTCGAAGGGTGAGAAGCTCCTGGCGACTGGACACCTTCGCATTCGACGAAAGAAATTCGACTCTAAACCTATCTCGAAACTCCTCCCATGAGATTGCTGACTCCTCATGATCACCAAGGAACAATAACCACCACTGCCTCGCTGCTCCACGTGGCATCGTCACAACCAATGACACCCAGTGTTCCTTCCGAGCACGAATCGAACTGAATCTTATCTCGATCTCCTCCAACCAGTATTCTGTGACTGTATTTGAAACAGAGCCCTCGTACTTCTGTAGACTCTGGCGCTGAAACTCTCGAAGTGTCTTCCTCCAAGTGTCATCGTCGTCAACCTCTACTCGGCGGTGATCTGCTGGAATAGCCTATTGGGCATCTTCTGCGCAAACCTGACCAGGATGTCGACCTAGAGCCATACCTGTAAAATAACAACTATTAGAACTCCTAATCCTGGAATATGGAAGACTCAACATTAATTAATTAATTGTTCTGTTTTATTAATTTCAGGTTACCTATCCCAAGGTCTACCCATTCAAACATAGGTGCAAAGAATAATGATGCATGATCCTTTCCTAGGTCTCTACCCTGCAACCAGTATCACTTTGTTTAGTAGCCATCGTAAACTTAAAGGTCCGTGCAACAGATCATAGGGGGGCCTAAACGCCTATGTCTCTGCCGGTCTCCAGTGTTTACCCCACTCGCTAAACATGAATGACATCGTTGCCCTACCATCCCATGCATCCTCACCTGTGCCTAACTCCAAACTCCATCCTATCCCTCAACCAGACCTCCGATACCACTCTGTCACGACCCCCTCCCCACAAAGTGTACCCCTCCTGGGACGGCAATGTGAGAAGGGAGATAATGACCCCCGAGTCTTGCCTCCAGTAGGCCCCGGGTTGGCGACTAGCACCGAGGGTATAATACACACACAAATGGGAGGCATTACCCTCTAAGAGAACACATGTAGAAGAGAGAGATATAATAGACTCAAATCAACTCCAACTTAGAACTGAGATATAAAAAGGAAACCAAGTACATATATGAAATGTCATGCGAAAGTACTACAACTGAAAGGGGAAACTAAAAGTACCCAAAAGAAAGTAAAACGACAACGACCACAAGCCCGAACAGCTCCTCCTCCAACTACAAGCTAGAAGTAACCAGCTTGACCTCCAACCTACTCCAAGTGACCTGAAAAACAGTTTATATATATATATAGGGTGAGTATAATAGTATACTCAGTAGGATCCTCCCCAAGCCTCTCGTGCAAAAGTAAAGAAAGCATGCTAAAGCCCAGTGAACAACAAGTGAAACTAATTCGTTACCTAAACAGGTATACTAAGTTCCCAACCTCACCATGGCTACTCTCACCAAGTAACGTATACAAGAATATAGCATATAGTAAAGAATATCAAGGGTACCCCGCTACTACTTCCCCACTGGTTTGCCGCTTTTCCCCAATGACATACGTCATGTGCATCTCTCTCCAAAGGATTGCCCGCAGACACCTGGGCTAAGCTCCACAATCTGCACCTCGTGCACCACAAAGGCTTGAGCGCAGACACCTGGGCGAAGAACCACACTGTCCCCACAACCAAAACTAACCAGGTAGTTTCCAAGAGCCACCACAGCTTGCATAACGTGTATCATACGTCGGGTATAATACCTCAAGCCATTACAGCCCATACTCCGAGTAAGGATCCTCAAGCCATTATAGCCTATACATGTTACACCTATAGTAGTCCATAAGATACTATATCCAGAATATATGTGTGTGAAATAACCACAAGCCATTACAGCCCTCTACACACATATATGGGTAAAACTAACCACTATGCCTACCAGCACAAAGATCTACCAAGAGAAGAGAGTGGGGCCAAAGGGGGTAGTCAGTCATTCAACCTCCCATCAGAATGTTGGGGAAAACACCCCCCCAGGGCTCAGAATCCCCGGGGTGTCAGTTTCCCTTACCGACAGGGTGGAGTAGCGTATAGAAACACAAAAAGTACAGAATATATATATGTAACACACATCCACACTATGGGCATTATCTAGTCTTAGATACATCTGCAGCTAACGTCTCTCAGACTCCAGGCTGCTACTTCTAAGACTAGGTGTCCTATAAGCACAAAACCATTTGAGGAGCTTTGATAGATTACTCCATTCTCATTTTATCAGTTCCACTGTACATTAATTAATTATTTAACAATTAATTAAGAATGAACAATTCCACATTACACTGAATTTGATTCACATTCAAAAACAACTGCTCCTTTTAAGATTCACATCACCTTTAAGTTCCAGTATCTCCATCCCGGTGGATTTTCACCATTTAATCAAATAATCATTACAGAATTACTTTTCCATAATCCCAGGAATTCTAGAAAAGAATCTTATGCTTCTAAACACAATGGAGGCTCAACACGGTGAGTAAATATACTACCCATCGAGTCTTTGCCGCCTATAGAAAGAGCATAGACCCTTTCTCCCTCGAGAGGCTAAACACGGAAAGCACGTGGCATACCCCGCGCGTCTTCGCCTCCTTCCGAAGAAGGGTAATCAAGACCGGCTGCCTTGAGTAGTGGGGGAAAAGCAAAGAAGATAAACATTCAAGGAAACCACAAGAATCTAGTGACCACATCCATCCCATTCCATCACCCCTGGTGTCCTCCCCGACACCCACATGCATAAACTAATGCATCTCGCCACTCTAGGCGTCATCTGCTGCCACAACCACAAGGCCTCCATGCCTCCACATATCACAACAGCCATCCAGGCTCACATCAGAGCACAAGAAGCAAGAAAACAACAATCAGAACCATGGGCTCTTGACCCTTTAACAAACAAGAGGGTAACTAAGAACCCTTTTAGAAATTCCCACATAATCTGTTCTTTAATCCATATTGAATTGGCAGATTTGTTATTCGTAGGTTCCAATTATGGGATACCTAATCAGTAAGCTATCACAATTTAAATAACCATGCTTACTTCCCTAATTTGATTATCATCAAATTAGAACAACTACAACAACTGCAACAACCAGATTAATTTACATGCCTCTTTATCTTTAGCCAATTAATTAACAATTAATTCTGGCTTTACGTTCATTATCAATTTCTATCATGAACGAACAAAAAATCAAAGAAAACATAGATATCACTATATCTAGGAAAACATGAGGCAAACCGTTATCACGGTATAAAGCAACAACATGCGATCAACCAATTCTTGTAATCCGGTTCAAATATTTAATTAGTTCAATTTCATTGTGATCCAAAGGACTAAATCATGCTAATTCTACGATTGCATATACCCAATTAGAGAATCCATGAATCCCCTACCTCAAAGAGTTCTTGACATCCTTTATCCACACAACGGGCCACAATCCTTCTCTCGCGACAACTGCATCCACCCGAGGATGCCACGGTAAGTCCCAACCAACCAAAAACCATTATAAGCATGGAGATTACATGCTAATATGGAAGGGAGAAGAAGAGAAGGTGATCCCCGAAGGAACGATGATAAAACATACCTTATATGGAAGAATGATCGACACAGCTTGGTTGCATCAAACAGAGCGGAACTGATCCGAGTAACATTTGATTGTGAAACTCCTATGGGAATGATTGTAAGGTTCTAGCATCTCGTAGATGAGAACAAGGAGGAAGAACAACGAAGAATGATATCTCATTCCTTTTAAAAAAAATTAGAGAGGCGACGGTTTAAGATCCGATTTATTCTCCATTAAAAACGGATCGCATTAACCCACGCGGTTTGACCAAGTAAAAACATCCCGGCCTTAGGAATAATTAATATAGGATTTATGGCCTTTGAATCGGCCTTAAAGTCCTTAAAAATAAGGTTTTAAAATGTATTTTACGTCAAAGAAAACGTCAAAGGGGCGAAACTGTTGGAAGCTGGAAACACTATTCACATACTCAAAATTTGGAAAAGGAAAGAATCGGTAGCTCTTAGGATTCTAGAAACACTGTTCATACGTGAAATTTGGCAAAGGAATCGGTAGCTCTTAGGATTCTGGAAACACTGTTCACAGAACTCGAAAATTGGCAATTGAAAGAAAAGGTCATCGATAGAACCTTACCGATAGAAACACAAGTCTACCGTTAGATCCTCACCGGTAGATCATTATTCAAGTCTACCGATAGATCCTCACCGATAGAACATTATTCATGTCTACCGATAGATCCTCACAGATAGAACATTATTCAAGTCTACCGATAGAAGGTCACCGATAGAAATACTGTTCACCTACCGATACTGTTTATAAAACTGGAAACACTGTTCACAGAACTAGAAATTTGGCAAAGTGTTAGCCGAGCTACTGCTAGACTGCGGCTACCAGTAGACCGAGGTACCGGTAGGCGGCGGCTACCGGTAGACCGAGCTACCGGTAGGCTGCGGCTACCGGTAGACCGAGCTACCGGTAGGGTGCAGCTACCAGTAGAGCGAGCTACCGGTAGGCAGCGGCTACCGGTAGAGCGAGCTACCGGTAGGCAGCGGCTACCGGTAGACCGAGCTACCGGTAGGCTGCGGCTACTGGTAGACCGAGCTACCAGTAGGGCGCAGCTGGGGGATAAGTCACCTTGACCTCCCGGAACACCTCTAACACCACATTTTCACAAAGTAGTGGACTAGAGAGGTCCGGGCCATTACACCGTGCACCTAAACTGTGCGACCCTTTTCCTGGAGGCAGAGAGATGTGCACGTTTTGGTAAACAGTGCGCCTAAACCGTGTGACCCTGTTCTGGGTAAATTTCCAGTTTTTCCCTTAAATATCTTTTTAAGTCTAAACCCTTTTCTTTCTTCCTCCTACGGACAGAACTAGAGGAGAAGCCTCATTGAGCTCTCAAACCCTCTTCACACTCAATCTCTTGTGGTTTATTCCCCCGGTGTCCATTCCTTGATCCAACGAAAGCATTGGAAGGTCCAAGGTAAGTCATACCTCACACACCCCTTTCTCCCCAGCAAATCATTCCTTTCGTCTTGTTATTTTGATGCAGGCTCGTATGCCCTATTTTCAGGGCATTAAACTGGAACTCAGATCTCTTCCAACCTACCATGAATCTAAGGTCAATATTGAGTGAGCCTACTCCTACAAATCTAAGGTAGGTGGTCATGTGTTCTCCTTTTGGGTTTTCCCCATATTGAGTAACTATCCTCATGCTGTTTTTTTGTCTCTTTTCAAAACCCCTTATTTTTATTGAGTTCTACATGTCTAAATGACCCGTGTGGTATGATATTGATGAATCTAACCTTGTTGGGGTGTTTATATTACGTGTGGATTGGGAGAAGTCAACCAAAGGTGATATTACTTAGGAATTGTCCCTTTTTCACCTTTGAACCTTAATGATATGTCTTGAAATCCATTTTCCATGTTAGGAAAATGGGATGGCTTGGTTAGAGGTTGGCTAGGATTAGATATGCTGAACCCCTTGAACGAATTGAAATGTACATTGCCTTGAGATGATTGTTTTCCTTATGATGTGATTGAGAAATGCCATGAATTGTTAATGTGATGTGATATAAGATGCTTTGCCTTATATATTGTGATGTGAATGGTTTTTCTTTGCTGTGTTGACATGCTTGTGACAACCCGTGTATGGGCAGTAGACATTCTTACCTTGTGCCAGATAAATCTCAGTGATTGAGGACGAGAGGCATTTATACCTCGTGCCTATATAACCTTATGGGTGGGAGGCATTTCTACCCCAACCCAACTACAGTGATTGAGTACAAGACAAATTTATACCTTGTGCCTATATAACCTTATGGGTGGGAGGAATTTCTACCCCACGCCAACTACAATGATTGAGGACAAGAAGCATTTATACCTCATGCCTACATAACCTTATGGGTGGGAGGCATTTCTATCCCACGACAGCTATAGTACTTGTGGACGAGAGGCATGTTTACCTCATGCCAGTGATAACCTATATACCTCTGGTGTTTGTTTAGATTCCCAGCCATGATCTGAAGCAGGTAGACCCGCCAGGTGTCCTTCTGGAACCTAAGCGGGAGGGATTTTTATTTACGTTTTTTTACTTACTTGCAGTATATTACTCATTGTTGCATGAGAAAACCTATTTGGATTACATGTAGACATCTTTGGTGGTGGCCTATCGAGACTTGTATAACACCATACCCGGGTGGCCTCCTCGGCACCGGTGTAGACATCACTATTGTAGGTACTAGCAGGGGAAAAGGCCTGGCTTCAAGTTGTTGACCTATATACATTCTAGATGGAGATCTAGAGGAGAGGATCGAGCTTGGATAGAGATGCTCGTGGACTATTTTTTTTCTTTTTGTATTATTCTATCAGCATTCCATGCATCCATTTTTTATCAGACACTTCATGCGTGGCTTTTGTATAATTATCAGGGTTTTCCTTACTTTCGTTGTTCGGTTTGTATGTTTCCCTATTTCTCCTCTTATCCATTGGGGTTGTGTTTCTGCTATCTATATTACTTTGCTACTATACCTCTGTGTACTCTGACAAGGGGGTACAGTCTCCCCACTGACCTACCATTACACCCCCACTATTAGTCGGCAACCCCTGGCCTACGGAGAGATGAGCAAGGGGTTATGTGGCCAATCGGGCTAGGGGATCGGGTTGATGGGCAGCCGGGTCTAGGATGTCACAAAGTGGTATAAAAGGTTTTCTTTCTTTCTTGATTTATATTTGGCAATGACAGACATGGAGATTGTGAATTCTTAGGGACTTAGCGATGAGCCGTGCTTGGGCGTCGTGAACCCATGTACAGGGTATAGGCAAAGTTTTCTACATTATGTTGTTATTGATTCTGCTATTTACTGTTGATATCATTTCATCATTGAGTGTTGAACATGTTTTGTGATATTATTGAGATTTGCAAAGTTGGAGCCTAGATTTCATGGTTCGACCCGATGAAATGAGGGTTATGCAATGGAACATGCATCAATATAGGCACAATATGATTAGGACATGCATATTTCCATGCCACGTTCAACTTTTCAGCGAGCATTGGCTGTTGTTTATTTCCACGCCTTGTTAATATGTGTTCCTTTGTGCTAGCCCGTAATGCTTGTTGTGAATTGAGGAATGAGGTGGTTTTAGTGGGTGTCACTCTTTGGTTCATAAGGTGTATGGGCCCTTATGAATCGGAAAATGACATTCCAACTGAACCAATCATTTTATTTAATGGAAATTCAAATGCGTTTTTAGTATTAGTAAATGCTAAATGACATCCAAGTGTTTGTCATCTTTCAGTTCATGGGGAGTATGGGCCCTTATGGGCTGGGAAATGCCATATCACTGGATTAAGTTAAATTTGAATAGTTGCGAGTTTTATAAAGAATTCCTATGGCTGTGGATAGGTGATCATAGGGTTAGGAAGGCTCGGTACCTATCCTAGATTATAGAGTTCAACCTTTAATTTTTTTGGTTTCTTCTTTTGAGATGTTCTTTTGGCATTGTAGCACTATGCCTTCTAGACGTCCTTGAGTCACTCATGCTAAAGGTGGTGACAATCACACTCCTAAGGTGGTGGGCCCTAAGCCGCTAGTTGATCTTCCTATCGAGCCTCCTGTGGCTCCTCTTGTTATTCCTGAGATGGGCGCCAATGCCTAGTTCCCTAAGAACTTATTGCGTATGACCTAGAGTATGCAAGGTGGAGTGAGACCTGCCCTGAGTATGGAAGAGTTGACCTGTGAGTTTCATTCGTAGAATCCTCCTACGTTTATGGGAGATGGAGGACCACTTGCTATGGAGTCCTGGTTGGAATCTATTCTGACCATCTTCAAGCACTTCGGGACGCCTCCAGAGTGGAGGGTCAAGCTCGCAGCTTATATGCTACGCGGTACAGACAGGAGGTGGTGGGATGTCATCACCCAGTCGGGATAGCATACAGATATGATCTGGATTGATTTCCAGACCATCTTCTATGATTACTTCTTTCCCCATACTTTGAGGGCTGACAGAGCTAGGGAGTTTATGAATCTGCAACAAGGGACCATGACCGTCATGGAATATTCATCCCATTTCACAGAGTTATAGTGTTTTGCTCCTACACTAGCTGATGATGATCTCACGGCCGCTAGGAGTTTTGAGGATGGGCTGTGTTACGCCATTCGCTCGAAGGTTAATGTGTTCAGGTTGACGACCATTTCAGAGATTTCCAATCAGGTGCTGATCATAGAGAGGAAATTGAGAGAAGCGGACAGTGTGAACCATGGCGGTTCGGCACTGAGGGGTTCTAGTTGATCTGCTTCTGGGAAGAAGTGGCATTTTGAGGACTCTCGCGGCGTTATTGGTGGTCAAAGCCTTTTCTTAGTTGGTACTCCTATCTTTCCCCAATGTGGGATGCCAGGATATTTGAATAGGCAGTGTATGCGAAACCTAGTGGAGTGCAGAGGCTGTGGTAGGTTGGGTCATGTCCACCGCTTCTGCAGGACTTTTCCCCCAGGGTCCAGCTAGTAGGGATCTTTACCTACTCCATGATCTGGAGCTGGATTAGCAGGATCACATCAGTCAGGCGGCTAGAATACTGTCGGTCGATCTGGCCACGGAAGCAGTTGAGGCAGAGGTAATCAGGCGTATGACTCTCAGCACTAGCAGGGCAGGTCTTCTCAGGGTAGAGAGGCTATGACTCAGAGCCATGGTACATGACAGTTTTATACAGTTGAGCCTTTGCCATAGGATTAGCATGCCAGACCATCTATTGTACGAGGTATGATTCTAGTTGCATCTATGTTAGTATCTGCTTTGTTTGACACAGGTGTTTCTAACTCTATTATATCAGAGGCGATTACTGGAAGTTTGGGCCTCGACGTTGATTCATATCATGGTATGATCACATTAGATACCCCATTAGGTATCCATTTAGAGTGCATTCGTCATTTTCAGAATTGTCCTCTCGAGGTGGGCGGTTACCTTTTCGTGTGGAACCTATATGTTCAAGAGATGAAAGGTTTTGAGGTAATAATTGGGATAGACTGGTTAGTTCCCTATAGATCCCGGATTGATTACTATCGTCGGAGGGTGGCGTTTAAGTCACTAGAGGGTGACATGTATATGCATAGGTGAGAATGGGATCTTAGTGCGACATGAGCAGGACCAGAACACCAGGGTTTAGGCGGTGTCACGGAACAGGTTTCCAGTCTTTATCTCGATGACCAAGGGGTGCAACCCTCAGTTTCACCTCCGATGGTGGAGGGTTTTAGTGATGTCTTTCTTGATGATTTATCTGGTTTACCTCCAGTGTGAGAGGTAGATTTTACTATTGAACTTATACCAGGAGCTGTACCAGTGACCATTCCCACTTATAGGATGGTACCTAAGGAACTCTTGGAGCTCAAGAGTCAGTCGGAGGACCTGGAAGCAAAGGATTTATACATCCCTATACCTCTTGTTGGGGATCACCAGTTCTATTTTCCAAGAAGGCAGATGGTACCCATCACCTTTACGTGGATTATCGTAAGTTAAATCAACTGACTATTAAGAATCGGTATCCTTTACCTCGAATTGATGACCTCTTTGATCAGATCCGAGGAGAGAAGGTGTTTTCAAAGATAGATTTTAGGTCGGGCTATCACCAGGTGCATGTTAGGACTTCGGACATACCTTGCACGGTGTTCATGAAAATGTATGGTCTCTATGAGTACCTAGTCATCCCGTTTGGGCTTACAAATTCACCTAAAGTGTTTATGGCTCTTATGAATCAGATTTTTCACCCTTAACTTGATTCTTTTGTGGTTCTATTTGTGGATGATATCTTAGTCTATTCACACTCGAGACACGACCATGAAACCCATCTTGGGATTGTGCTGAATACACTAAGAGAGCATCAGCTTTATGCTAAACTTAGTAAATGCCACTTTTGTATAAATAAGGCTCACTTCCTGGGTCACATCATTTCGTAGTTTAGAGTTTCAGATGACCTAGAGAAGGTGAGTGCTGTAATTTCTTTGGAGCAGCCCAAGAACGTCTTTGATATCAGGAGTTCTATGGGGCTTGCGGGATATTATAGGCAGTTCATTTAAGAATTTTCATGCCTAGAAGCACCGCTTACAGCTTTGACCAAAAAATGGGGTGAGATTTGATTGGTCAGAACCTTGTGAAGTAGCTTTTCATGAACTGAAGGTCAAACTGACTTCAGCACTGATACTGATATTGCCGGAGCCAGGAAACGATTATACGGTCTTTTGTGACACGTGAGGTATCAGGATTGGAGATGTCTTGATGCTGGACGAGAGAGTCTTTGTGTATGGATCTCATCAGTTAAAGGCTCATGAAAGGAATTATCTGATGCATGACCTTGAGCTCGCAGTTGTTGTACATGCCTTACGCTATTGGAGACACTATTTTTGGGAGAGTATTTTGTGATATTCACTGACCACAAAAGCCTCAAATATATCTTCACTCAGAAGGATCTAAATCTGAGGCAACACAGGTGGGTCGAGTACCTGCAATCCTTTGATTTTGAACTGGCCTACACTCCTGTGAAAGGAAATTCAGTAGTCGATGCGCTATGTCGGAAAACTCAGTCGCAAGTGGTTTGGGAAGCAAATGATGAGTGGAAACTGATGGCCCTATTTTCAGAGATGAACTTTGAGGCTCAAGAAGGTTAGGGTCATATTGTTCTCTCAGCCTTAGTGGTGACATCTACTCTTTTGGAACGGGTCATTGCAAGACAGTTATCAGATCCGAAAGGCCTTGTTCTATGAGAGAGTGTCACTGATGATGCCTCTACAGATTGAACCGTGGATGAGGGTGATACTTTATTGTTCCGTGGGAATTTATGGGTCCCAGTAGATATCAGAGAGGAGATGATGAAGGATTTCCATGCCTCAGCATGGGCAGTTCACCCAGGCATCACCACAATGTATTGTGATTTGCGATGACAGAACTGGTGGCCTAGCAAGAAGAGGGAGATAGACGGTTTTATCTTGCGTTGTTCCACCTGTCTGCAGGTGAAGGTGGAACATCAGCATCTGGTAGGGTTTTTACAGCCATTGTCCATTCCAGAGTGGAAATCGGATGATGTTTCTATGGACTTTGTAACCAGTTTACCTAGGTCACCTCGTGGAAATGATGCAGTATGGGTTATCACCGACCATCTGATGAAGGTCGCACATTTCTTACCTGTGCGGGAGACCCTCATGGTTGACGACTTGGGAAGATTTTTTGTCAAGTAGATAGTGTGCCTTCATAGAGAACCTTGTTCTATTGTCTCAGACAAAGATCCTCATTTTACATCTTGGTTCTGGCAGCGTTTACAGAAGGCCTTGTGTACGCAAGTACTTTTGAGAATGGCCTATCACCCGCAGACTGACGGACAGACTAAGCGGACTATATAGGTACTAGAGGATTTGTTACGTGAATGTGTTATCGATTTTGGAGGTTCATGGGAGAAACATATTCCTCTTCTCGAGTTCAGTTATAACAAAAGCTTCCATGCTTCCATTGAGATGGCTCCCTATGAAGCCTTATATGGTAGGCCTTGTCGCTCGCCTTTGTGTTGGCTTGAAGAAGGGGAGGAAACTGTCCTAGGACCATGTCTTGTGCAGGAGACTAATGACCAGATACAGTTTATCAGGAAGAGTATGCAGACAGCTCAGTCTAGGAAGCAGGCCTATGCAAACAAGCACCGGCGACCACTTGAGTTTGAGGTTGGGAACTGGGTCTTTTTGAAGGTCTCACCCAGGTTGAGGCAGAGATGTATACGGAAGCAGGGTAAGATTTCACTGAGGTTCATAAGACCCTTTGAGGTGGTGAAGCGGATCGGACCAGTATCTTATCATCTTGCACTTCTGTAGAAATACCAGGCCAAGCATGATATTTTTCATGTATATCAGTTACGCCCGTACTTTTCAGATCTGACTCATGTTTTTCATATTGTTGAGGTTGAACTGGTTGTGGATATTTCCTTTGAGGAATATCCGATGCGAATTGTTGACCGGAGTGTGAAGATGCTCCGCGGCAGGTCTGTTCCTCTTGTACTGGTGCTCTGGTGGCATGGCCGGGTAAAGGACGAGACCTGGGAGTGATAGGCTGATATACTTTCTCAATGGCCAGAGGTTTTCGTCGATGACACCTCAGTATCCTCAGAAGGCTAACTCGGGGACGAGTTGCTTTAAGGAGGGGAGGTTGTAACGAACTGACTCTTTGGAAAAGGAACGAATCATTAGTTTTTCTTTCAAATGTTTCCTTTCATCTTGTTTAATGTGTGTGATGTTATAAGGAAGGTTTGGGGAGTGTCAGGGTTTGTTCGGAGCCCAGTATGTTGAGAAATGGACTTGCAGACAAGGGAGCATCGCCTGCGTACGGCTTGCGCACGGTTTGGGTAAACCGTGCGGTCGTTGGTCTGGAAGCAGGGAGGTGCGTACAGTTTGCTCACAGTTTGCGTAAACTATGTGCCTAAACCGTGCGACCCTATTTCTGGAGGTAGAGAGATGCACACGGTTTGCGCACGGTTTGGTAAACTGTGCGCCTAAACCGTGCAACCCTGTTCTGGGTAAATTTACAGTTTTTCCCCTAAATATATATTTAAGTCTAAACCCTTTTCATTCTTCCTCCTACGGACAGAACTAGAGGAGAAGCCTCTTTGTGCTCCCAAACCCTCTTCTCACTCAATCTCTTGTGATTTCTTCCCCTGGTGTTCGTTCCGTCATCCGAAAAAAGCATTGGAAGGGCTAAGGTAAGGTTTACCTCACACACCCCTTTCTCCTCGACAAATCTTGCCTTCCGTCAAGTTATTTTGATGCAGGCTCATATGCCCTATTTTCAGCGCATTGGACTAGAACTCATATATCTTCCAACAGACCACGAATCTGAGGTCGATATCGAGCGATCCTACTCCTACAGCTCTAAGGTAGGTGGTCATGAGTTCTCCTTTTGGGTTTTCTCCATGTTTAGTAACTATCCTCATGTCGTGTTATGTTTATTTTCTAAACCCCTTATTTTTATTTAATGCTTCTTGTCTAAATGACCTGTGTGGTATGATATTTATGAATCTAACATTGTTTGGGTTTTTAGATTAGGTTTGGACTGGGAGTTGTCAACCGTAGGTGATTTGCCTTGGTGATTTTCCCTTTTCACCTTTGAACCTTAACGATATGTATTGAAAGCCATTTTCCATCTTAGGAAAATGGGATGGCTTGGTTAGAGGTTGGATAGGATGAGATATCCCAAACCCCTTGAATGAATTGAAATGAATTGCTTTGAGATTATTGTTTTCCTTATGATGTGATTGGGAAATTCCATGAATTGTTAATGTGATGTGATATAAGATGCTTTGCCATTTATATTGTGATGTGAATGGTTATGCTTTTCTATGTTGAAATTCTTGTGACAACCTGTGTATGGGCGAGAGGCATTCTTACCCTGTGGCAGATAAATCTCAGTGATTGAGGACGAGAGGCATTTATACCTCGTGCCTATAAAACCTTACATGTGGGAGGCGTTTCTACCCCACTCCAACTACAGTGATTGAGGATGAGAGGCATTTATACCTCATGCCTATATAACCTTACGGGTGGGAGGAATTTCTACCCCACGCCAACTACAGTGATTGAGGACGAGAGGCATTTATACCTCGTGCCTATATAACCTTATGGGTGGGAGGCATTTCTACCCCACGCCAGCTACAGTACTCATGGATGAGAGGCATGTTTACCTCGTGCTAGAGATAACCTATATACCTCTGGTGTTTGTTCAGATTTCCTGCCATGAGCTGAAGCATGTAGACCTGCCAGGTGTCCTTCCAGAACCTGAGAAGGAGGGTTGTTTATTTGCTTTGTTTTACTTACTTGCAGTATATTACTCATTGGTTCGTGCGAATGCCTTTTGGATTACACGTAGACATTGTTGGTGGTGGCATACTGAGACTTGTCTCACACCCTACCTGGGCAGCCTCCTTGGAACCCGTGCAGACTTCACTGCTGCAGGTACTAGCAGGGGCAAAGGTCTGGCTTCAGGTTGTTGACCTATATACATTCTAGCTGGAGATCTAGAGCAGAGGATCGAGCTTGGATAGAGATGCTCGTGGTCTATTTTTGTTATTTTTGTATTATTGTATCAGCATACCAGGAATCCATTTTGTATTAGACACTGCATGTGTGGATTTTGTATAATTATCAGGGTTTTCCTTACATCTGTTATTCAGTTTGTATGTTTCCCTATTTCTCCAGTTATCCATTCGTTGTGTTTCCACTATCTATATTACATTTCTACTATACTATTGTGTACTCTGACATGGGGGTACAGTCTCCCCACTGACTTACCATTACACCCCCGCTGCTAGGCAGCAGCCCCTGGCCTATGGGGAGACGAGCCAGGGGTTATGTGGCCAACCGAGCTCGGGGCTCGGGTTGATGGGCAGCTGGGTCCGGGACGTCACACTATGAGAAATATAAGAACTGTGGTTTAAGATGCTTGTGTTCATTTCTCTATAATCAAATTCAAGTAGTCCTACAACTATACTCTCTATAGGTTATACTAATATAAATAACACAGAGAATAAAAATATAAAAAGGGGTGATCTCAACCACTCATTATGTGAAACATATCTAAGCATTTTAATGTTTAGACAATAAACTTATGATAAACCATGAATTAAATATAAATAATTGATAAATAGATATTGGAACCATATGACCATAGTAATATTATAAATTATTCATGAAAATTATAAATTTGAATGAAATATTATAATAATAATATTTAATTATATATGAAATATTTTAATCATTTAGAATTTCATTGAAGTATGTCACAAACAAATGAATAGTTAAACATAACATTCTCAAGACACTTTCTCAACACAAGATTACTAAAGAAATATATTCTTTTGAATATTTATATCATGAGATATAAATGCATAACTAAATAACTGGATCACTAAATAGGACACTAGAAATCATTAACCATACATATGTGATAAAATATTAATACAATCATTTATTATAGAATTAAGAACCGATTAATATAAATATTGCTTGAAAACATTTCCAAAATAGTATCACATATAATGTCTTCATAAAATAGATTAGTTTATAAAAAAATATTAACATCCCAAAAGATGTTTTCTAGATAATCATTTAGAGGGTATTCCATAAAACTTTACTATGAAAGAAATGGGTTTTTTGTAGATAAAGAATTAAATTTAAATAAAATGTAATTATGTATTTATAAGAAATTTATTAACATTGAAGTAATGTGATCTTGTTATTAGACACAATAAAAAGTAATTATCAAAAGGTAAAGTGAAAACCATTTAAAATTTCACATTGAAAAGAACATATAACAATACATCCTAAAAAAGTAACCTATGTTTAACATGAGGATAATTTGAATGGAAGATAAAATATTCAATGGGAGGAAGGGAAAAATAATATTTAAAAATAGGTTTATCAAAAAGAATGATCTTAAAAATATAAAATGAAACATCATTTAAAATTGTATAAAAATTAATTATGAAGTTCACATGACATAATACCTACATTATTCTCCAAATGGGGTAGGGATTATATGCATGGAGAATAAATGTTGATATAGAGGAGAAGGAGTGTAATTGGGGCGGATGGAAATAATTTATAACAAAATGAATTTTTTTTAATAAGTAAATCCATTAATGAAATATTTGTTTTGAACATGTCTCTCCATAGAAGAATAGGAAGAAATGAAATATAATATCATCTTAGTATAAACAAAATGAATATTACAAAACCATAGTTAATATGAATAATTATTATTCTATAGAAGAAGATGAATTTAAAAAACACAGTACCAAAAATTTAAATTTACACAATTGTGAAATAAAATACAGTGTAATAGAAAAATCATATAAATAAATCATTTTGGAAACCTATAAAAATACCAGACATTTTATATTAAACAATTATTATAATAAATGTATTATTTAGTTATAATTATTTTCTTCATCTGATTTAGTGATATGGTTTATTTTTGGAAATTCTAGAAATGTAGATGTATGTTATTATTATTTTAAAAAAATTTATAATTCTTGTATAACATCTGGTACAATAGTATATTAAATTCAATGATTCATTTTGTTTTCATTTTATTTAAAATGACTTGTCAAGATTCGTGTTGATGAAATCAGTAAAGGTATTATATTTGTTCATTTACTATTATATATTGGTTACCATATAATCATTGTTAATTTAATTCGTCCAATATGAACTATTATAATTACTTATATTATCAATCAACACCATATATATTTTAAAAAATACTTATTAACTATACTAGAATGATGATTTTTTTTAAAAAACATTTCACTTCATATAACTGGTAATCCAAACATAAGTTTGAGTACTATTTTAATTTTCAATAAAATGCAAAATTTATGAATGGTTTTTAATTCTGGATTCAAATCATGATAAAAATATTATTTTTATTTATAAAATAAAACTTATTAACATTCTATTTTAGCAAATCAAGGAAAACCAAACATGTTAATTTGAATAGAAGGTAGACCATATGCATACACTCGTGGAACACAATTTTTCAAAAGAAGGAGGTATAAAAATGGTTTACTGAAACATATTATAACATTTAGTTATAAAAATATGGTTGATTTCATATTATATGATTTTTTATTATAAATTATGATGGGGTGTATAATGAAGAAACTGAAGAATGATTATGGAGGATAAAATACTTATAAAGAAGGGAATGTTTTATTATTGGAACCCTAATTAATTAAAAATGGATTTCAGTAATATATAACGAGAATAATGTAACATCACATTATTTTTAAATATGAATATCTCAATTGATAGCATATACAGCAAGAAACAATGAGCCTAAACGAACTATGAAATATAATTATTTAAATAAGACAATTATAAATTATTAGTAAAATTGTTGTACACGTAAGTGATTAAATTCATAATGAAATGAATATAATTATATAATAAATATAATATGTTTGTTAAATATTATTAACTAATCGGGTAATTTTAAGAAAAAAAATATTTTATTCATCAAAATAACTTTCCATCGAATTTTTTTTACAATTTGTTTGACAATATATTATAATTAATTTTTGAAACTATCAGCAATTGTATTTGAAATAATTAATTTCGTTTTTTAAATTAAAATATTAAACATTACATCATCTGATATTTTGACATTATTCATAAAATAAATATTTTTAAACTGAAAGTGTGCATATAGATTTTTTTAAAACTCTCATTTCATTTAATAAAAAATGTCATTAAAAATCACATTTTTCATTTAATTTGATCATAAATTTAAATTTTTTTTATTTTTTATATTTATAATCTAACTAATTACATTTAAATAATCAATATACTACATTTTAGTATAAGTTTATTATTAGGCTTAACAATACATTTTTTGAAAAGTCTTCAAAATTTCATAATGTTTCTCTGTTTTAATTAATTAAACCACTAATGAGGAATGGTTTAAATGAAATGTTTTGTTTATATATATATATATATTAATTAATTTTCATGTAATTATGATTTTTATTCATAAGTATAATGTAATAAATTTGTGTGCAACAAATATACATTTTATGAAAACCAGTTTTATATCAGGTCTGTGGGTTTTATTTTAAATTAATATATACCACAATTGTTATAAAATTTTTGATAAAAAATACCTTTTTCAAATAATTATATTTTATAATATCTAATATGTTCAAATTATTTATTTACCATAATTAATAATACATGCTATAAAAATTAATTACTATATTTATGGTTAAAAAAAGTTTAGTAGTGGCTAAATGAAAAGAATATGTGTAACAGCAGCCTAAAAACATGTATAAACAAATATTTGTCAATACTTAGACATTATAGTATAAATTTACCAATAATGGTCATTTTAGAGCCTTCTGTTTTTTAAATGTGGGTATATTTTTTTCATTTCAAAAATTTCTAATAGGTCTTATCCCCAACATAGAAAAGTACACCAACTCTCATCTCCACTTCACAAATCATAAACCCATTGGATCATCCAATCCATTCCCATGTCACTTCTTTAATTTCCTCCGCTCATTCAAGTGTCATTTACTATATTACAAAACTCTCCAATGATGGCCCTTTCTGCAGACCTAAAGAGATTGTCTGAATAAGTTGTAACCTTCTTAACTAAGCATTTTTCTTTTATTTCTTATCCTAGCTCCTAAAAGTATTATTAAATCATGATAATAAAACAACATAATTATTATATATACAATGATATTTTATTTTGTTAATGAAATTATATACATTAATCTACTATTACACTATAAGGGAAGTGAAACTATCATTCATGTGTACAAAGGACTACCAACACATAAAAGGTTGTAAGTCATTTTCCATTATTGAATCTCATGGATATTTATAATGATATATAGAATTTTTATGTATGATACTAATATCATATTAATAATTCATATAAATAATATATCATATACCTTCTTTTCAGATAATCCATTGAAAAATTATCACAATATCCATATTTTCAGAGGACAACCACCTTGTGAGGCGATGTGATTTGTTTTTTATTATTATACAATATGAATGTTTATATTTTTTTATTTTATCTATTTAATTAAAAGTAATGAAATATAAATTAATAATTTCCTTCGTTCCATCATGTTTAACATCCTGACCACATCACCACTTACCAATTCCCCAAACTGGTTGGTTACATGACCTCATGTGTGTCGCCCCAGAGAATAAGGGTGCCCTACTAGTAGAGAGGATATAAGTTTCTTCATGGTGTGACTATTCCAACTTTATAAAATTAACAAAATATCCAAAAATAAATAAAATATAGCCACATTTTAGAACCAATAAATGAACCAAACTAGTATCATAGGATGACCAAAACTGGAAATATAGTTTCCAAATATAAATATTTGATATGTGAGGACAAATACATGCACTTTTTCAATATAAAAAACTACAAATATATAAGAACATTAAAAACTCCCATGTGTGTCCCATATCACATCTGGTTCCCTCATCCATTCTCCATCCCAACTCAACCATTTAGCATAGGGCTTGTACCCTCATCCTATCCTACAAACAAGAAATCTATTCAGGTATTGTAGCATTACATGATTTCATGGAATGATCCTTCTAAATATATACTATAGCTTGCATTGCACGCAAGACCGAGTTCAACGTAGCACGTTCTACTATCACTAGCTGTTTAGTTGGCAAGAAGGAATTGTATGAACCACGTTATGAAATTTTATATTCCATATAATTTTAACATTCATATTATGTTTTTTCTAGAAATAATATAAGAACAAAATACATTTTCTCACATTAAATAAATATTTTTCAAAAAATTGTCACTTTACCAACTTTTAATGGTGACCCTATTTTAATTCAATTTTTTGAAACGTTTAGAAATTTTATATGAAAAAATATATTATTATTTGAAAGAGGGATATCAGAATTTACTTTGGATGATTTTTTAGTAGTTTTATTTCAATATTTATGTTTCCATGAATACTAAGAAATACTAAATTTTAATTGAAAACTACTTTTTCATAAAAATAGTTTATTGAAATACACTGTATTTTTTAATGGTTTTAAAGTATAACTAGATTATTTTTTTATCATTTAATCCAATTTAGTACATTGGAAGAAATTTCAAAATGAAATTGGTAACAAACACATGTCAATTGTTTGATGCTTTTTACTTTTAGAAAACCTATTTTATCGTTCCATCAATGAAATTAATTTTAATTTAATTACAAGAATTTATCTGTTTTGAATTTCAAAACATTGATTCCAGATATGGAATCTCTATGTCCTAATTATGTAAATATGTTCCTTTTATGGGAACTATGAATATTAACTTTATTAAATTTTTATTTACCATGTTTAAGGTTAAATCTAGTAATTAAGGGGACAAATATTATTATAATAAAATAAAATTACCCTAACAATTTTAATAATTTTGGATTAAAATTATGTTTAAATAAAAATCATCATTTTTTGAAGAAATGAAAAACATTTTTATGCATCTTTTTTTATATTATAACAGTTATTAATCTTTTTTAAAATTGGGTTTAAATATTCATATTCATAATTTATATAAATGAATATTTTTTAATATAGGGCCATAGTGAAGATAAAAAAGACTATAAATAATAAATTTAAATTTAAATTTTTATCATGATCATGATAATTTATTTTAAACATTTAGGAAATAAATATTTACCTTAATGGCTTATACAATGCGAATGAAGTGCATTTTCCAGAAAAAGAATAATAATTAAAATAATTTTAATTAAAATTAAAAGAACTGTTAAATAACCCAAAAACATCACTAAATCATTATGGATGTTTATATCATGTCCATATTTGTTCAAGGGTTCAATTAATGGAAATTTAGTGCCACATGGATATGAATAATACCCTTATAGTATTTTATTTAAAAGGAAGTCAATTTGATCACAGTATAGATTTTTAACTAGTGTAATATTTTAATATATGGTTTTCCAAAAGATACCATTTTAAATAAATAGTCTCTAGAAATATAACAGAATTATCTATATCATGGAATTTTATTTATAAATTTTATATATTAAATAATTACCATAAATAATGACACAATAGTGAAGCACTAATTATTTTATTAATAGCAATATCAAAACAATGTTTTAAAATTATTAAAGGAAATATAATTAGAATTATTTAAGGTGAAAAATCAATATTATATATTATTAGGACATGTTATTAGTTTATTAATTTCTTTAGGGTTAACATTCTATGTAGATTTAATATAACGTCAAAGTAATGAATAATGTCAAAAGTTGACACTATTGATATTTTTTAAAAATAGTAATTTATTAAATTATTTAAAAATAATAAAAATAAATAAAAAATAAAAAAATCATTAATATACGGTCTAATATACGATTAAATTTCCATTTATCGAAAATTTACACCATATAAGTTAATATTCATAACCATTTAATATTTAGAATATTATTTCAATAATTAAAATTTAATAGATAAAATAAGGATAAATCGAAATGATAAGGTTTGAAATAAAATCAACACATCACTAAATTTTATTGGATGAAATTATTTTGACCCATAGTCATCTTATATTTTAAATAATTAACTTTTGTTATTTTTTTGAATTGGAAATTAGTTTATTTTAGTTTTATATTTGTTAGAGTTTACTAAAACGCACATCCCCTCTCATATAAGAAGGGTCCTCCTTCCTCACTTACTGACTCTACCATGAGCCATATATCTTGAAAAAAACCCTGACCAGTTCTACTATAAACATTCTTAGTTAACTCTTGGATGCCCTAGTTCTCCAAAAATACCATCCCCAGTGCCCCTAAGGGGAGATCCAATGGAAGTCCGCATAAGAAAAGGTAATTGATTTACCAATTCAATTCAATTTCTTTTCATCTTATACTTCCACTATCTATGTTGTTTCAATATTAAAGTAATATCTATATTAAAATCTATATAAATATATTTAATTTTGATTAAGGTACAACTATATTATTCTTCTTATATATCTTACCATAAATAACATCACTATGTGTGCGTACGTAAGACTTACTGTCTCCGAACTAGAGTATATTGTTTTATCATCAAGACATTATTTGGATGTGTATAATGATGAATATATTTGAAATAAATATTGAATATGATATTATAATGATTATATTTAATTAATATACTATCAAATTCCATATTATTTTCCCGTTAAGGGAATGATATCATCACTTCTGCATATGTACGACCAATCGTCTCTACAGCACGATAAGATTAATTATCCTTTTTAACCTTTCAAGAATGTTTATAAAAATATATATAATGTATATGTATGAAATATATGAAAAAATAATTCTACTGGATATATATATATATATATTCCATTTACATTATTACATTCAATACGATAAGAAAGCATAAAAAACATCCATCTTTACGTACGACATACCATCTCCATTAATGGTGTGTTCCATTTAATATATATAACAATTATATATATTTATATAATAAATATATATGATATATAAATCATGTTTGCTATTATGGAAGTACATAAATCATGATCAATGCAATATTAAGTCCTATAAGAATCATATATGATATTCTAAATATTATAATTAATCTATTATGAGATAATAATATTTTTAAAACCACTATACAAGAGTTTTGGACACATACGAAAGAAATCAGACCTGTGGTGAGGGTTAATATTTCAATATAACTGTTGTCCAAGATTTTTTTTACGTAAGTATTTACTGAAACATATATATCATCCATGTACATGTTTATTAACCAAAATGTTGTTTTAACACGGAATTGTTAATGATCATGTAATATTAAGTCCTAAATGAATCATATATGATATAATAAATTTTATAATTAATCTATTATGAGATAATAATATTTTTAAAACCACTATACAAGAGGTTTGGACACGTACCAAAGGAATCAGACCTATGGTAAGGGTTAATTTCTCAATCTCATTATTATCTGAGATTGTTTATACGTAAGTATTTACTGAAACATATTTATCATACATGTACATGTTTCTTAAATATATTTTCAATATAATCATTTTAATGTTTTCTTTATGGGACTCTTTAATTAATAAATCATTTTAACTGTTTCTATGATTTATTCAGCTAAATAATTCCCTTTAATGAACATGTTTTCAAAATAGGTTTTATGGATTTATTTAAATCGACATGAATATTTTTACAAGTTATTTTTAGATTTTCACCCAAAATTTTCAACGTGGTATGGGAAACTTTGATTAAAAAAATAATTTTTTAATAAATTGTTTGCTTCTAAATAAACAATTTCAATGAAAATGTGTTTTTTCTCAAAGTCATTCAAATGATTTTATAAGAGTATTTTCATCATTGTCAACATACTTTGTTGAATTTTATGTTTGATTGTGGTTTATCTCTTATGATAGCATCTACCTTATCCTATTGAAGGTTTTATGATCTGTCTATTTTTGGAAGTGAAATTTTAATACTATTCATGGTTTTTAGTTAACATATTCACATTTATTCTACAATTTTTTCAATTTGAATTATTATGTTCTTTATGTTTTTAAATATACAATGCATTATAATTTTATGTAATTAGTAGGACCTACTATGTTAGGAAAAAGCACAAGATGAAGGTGACTATTTTAAAATGTTGTCTTTTGATATCAAATAATGTTTTTCAATGAAACGTAATCACCTCACTTTGTAATATGTGAAAATCATATTTGATTTAAAAAAAATCATACACATGTTTTGAAAGGAAGAAGTCTCATGTTTTCAAAATAATTGGAATCACATTATCCATAGTTATAAGGAATTGATTGTTATATAGAAAGACTAAAATGGTTTTACAAAGAATTCATCTTACAAGAGGTAAGTGGTCATCAGTTTCACTTCGGAACCGATGTGAAAGGAGTGATTTTTTATGAAGAATCATATTCTATAGGACTATGATTGATTGAAATGTGATGATGATTTACTATTTTTTATTTCATATAAATCATGAGTTGAATTGAGAACTTATGATGGAATCATGATGAATGAAAAGGGAGATTTAAAAGATGGTGCTGATTGAAAAGGTGGTGCCAATTGTTTTCAATCATATCCGGGTGGAAGTGAAATAAAAGATTTGGTGCCGATCGAAAAGGATCAATATTATAATGTAATTGATTTTATGCAGGAGGTTCTATATTAGGACATTAATGATCCTAATCGAGCTCAAAAAGTAAATTATCATATCCAGGAGGATCACTATCAGGAAGTGAATGATCGTATACAAGATGATCATTATCAGGATGATTGTATCCATGCCAATTATATCAGAATGATCATTCTGAGAAATGATCATATAAATACTAATCATATTTATAAGAGATTGTAATCGTGTTGATAAGAAAAGTATGAAGCTAGTATGAATTGAATTTTATGATACATTCCAATTGTAGTCTGAAAATGCAAAAGAAGATCTGAAATGAATTCAAATTCATGAAGGTTGTCATGTTACAAGGATTGGTCTGTGAATAAATCCAGTTACTACAGATGGGCATTGATTTGTTATTATATGACATTATCAAGTGGGTCAAGATTTGAATCACTAGTTTTACACTTCATGTGGATTTTTGTAAGTGGTTCAAGAGAATATGAGAAGGGGAAGTCTTGTATCTGAACTATGATAGAGGAATTTGAATCAGAATTTAATTATATTTCTCAATTGGGTCAAGTGAAAAGGAGAAGAAGTAGAAGTGGTTTGAAAGAATAGGTGAAGTATTTTTATAGATGTGATATCAATGGGGTGGTCGACATTCAAATTAATGATTTTTTCAGTATTCAGGAGTGGTATCCATTTCTTAATAGTATTGTTTCTTCAAATAGTTCATATATTTGTTTTGGAAGAAATTAGATTGACAACATCAGTCTCAACAATTTAAATCAGGAATCACAATTGAAATCACTATGGCGATTAAAATGAAGGGAGGACAAAGAAGGGTGTGGTAGAAAGATGAATCTATAATCATTGATAATAGTTGAAGAAGTCAAAATTCATCCTAATAGTTTAGGGGAAATTAAGATTTGGGTGAATTTGTGTGAGCGGGAAACATTGTTGGGATTCCCACCCAAATCCTTCGTGGGTCAACTATAAATGGGAAAGTACATTGTACTCTCTGACTATAGGTATTGGTCACTATAGTAGTGAGAGGAGCTCTGAGATTTTAATGAGAGAAATAAGGGTCCCTTTTTTATCATGTATTGAAAATGTTTTGATGGATAAGTGAAAGAGAAGGGACAAGATCATAACGTTTTATTATGCTAATCATCATACAAATAATTTACCGTACTCAAAATATCATCATATTTGGATTGTCAATCTTATTTAGATTATTATTCATTATAATGAGACAGATTAATTGACTTCAGGATTTCCGTATTGGGCTTCTTGAACTGAGGAAGAATCCTACTAGGTTTAATTATACTCGAAGATTGAGGAAGAGCTGATTCATTTTTATTGAATTCTGAATGAATATTAGACTGGATGAATTACATTGGGGAGAATCATACTTAGAGGAATGAGTTTCAGAAAATCAAACTATGTTTTACATGACAATGTCCAAGAGGTTCTTACCTTTTTTATGGTTATGGAATTGAATATTTGTATTTCAATTGAATAATTTTTTTTGAATTG
Source organism: Viscum album (assembly GCA_963277665.1). NCBI lineage: Eukaryota > Viridiplantae > Streptophyta > Magnoliopsida > Santalales > Viscaceae > Viscum > Viscum album. Next base: position 114,193,717 of record OY728135.1, read on the forward strand.
GAAAGAAAAACATGTAACATGAGTTGTTACATAATTTTTGTATTTCCCTGTTGATTCTAAGAGGGTGAAAATGCAATTTTTTATTGATTTCAAAGTCTATCATGAGTGTAAGGGTACCTCATACACATTGTGATCCAAGGATATACATCTAGTGGATGTTATGGTATTCGGTCATTTCCAATCCATACCAAGGATGTTGATTTTCCTATTAAATAGTGATCCTTGTAAATCATTGTGTTCATGTGGATGTTTGTTTGAATTGATTTCAATAGGGAATTAAATATTTAACCGGAGGTGAAGGGTGTTCCAATTTAAGCATTAATGAAAAAGTATCACTCTTTCACCCCTCCCACACTCAGTGATACAATCACATTGATTGTGCACTTTCAACTTGTATTAGAGTGACATGTTCCCTTTACTAATTCATTACTGATAAAGAATTTGAACTATGAGAATAGAAAAAGAATTCTTGTTTTCATTGTAAAGAATTATCATATCTATAATGATAGAACAATGCCTAATTTTATGTCTATTTATAATAATGTTCTTGAAGTTGTAGTAATTGGGTTTCCACCCATTGATTATAAATTTCCACCTACACCTTTTGATAATAAACATCTTGAGAATGATAGAATGACAATTAATGTTTTTCTCTCATATTTTTTTAATATTGTTTTCTTTAGAGGGAAAGGTGTTTCTACAACCAAAGATATATAGGAAAAATTGAATAACCTATACGAAGGCAATAAAAAATTCATGAAAAAATTATAAATTCTGAAGATTGAAGTATGGATAATTGAAGATGGGTGAGCATGAATCTATTGGGGACTTCATTACCATGATGAATTATATATTGAGTTCTATCAGATGACTTGGTGTAAATCTAGATGACTCTATAGTTGTTGAACATATCTTGATAATCCTACCTAAAAAATTCAATGAAAGCATTTCATCTTTGTAAGACATTGATCTTGAAACATCATCTCCAAATTATTTTCAAATAACTCTTATAACATATGAATTGAAAAGAGGGAAAGCTATAGAGTGAAAACAAAGTTGATAGAGATGTATTTCAAGGGTGGAAAGAAGTAAAAATCAAATAAGGTTCTTATTGAAGAAGAATATGGTGATTCTAACTCTGAAAATGAGGTACGTAAAAATCTCAATGATATTTTATCCTTATTTTCTAAAAATGTGAAAAGTGGTTTAGGTAAATACAATGGGAAACATCCCTTGAATTGTTTTGAATGTGGAGGCAATGGTAACTTTGCAGCTAATTGTCCTTCAAGAATGAATGAAGAGGATAGTGATGAAGAGGAGAGAAATCCAAGAAGATAATGGAACTAATATGGTGACAAATGAAAATTAAAATCCATAGGTAAACAAAAAAAATCATCAAATCCAAAAGTAGTGGTTTCCTATTGAAAGATGAAGAAGAATAAGGTCGTGATGCTGAATCTGAAAAATCAGTTGTGTATGGTATTGAAAATACTTTATTTGAAACAGTGAATGATAAATAATTTAAAAGTATTAGTTTTGAAGACTAAAAGAGTAAACTTGAAATATATTTAAAAGAAGAGTTTAATGAATGTATGAGAATAATTTTAAGGCTTGAAAAAAAAATGTTGGATGATGCAAGTTCCTCAACAAGAATTCAAGAATTTTTTTTTGATGACAACATGAAGCTGATTAAATAGATTGATGAAATGAAGAAATATCTTGAGGATGAAAAGAATCATAATGAGAATTTGGAAGTGAAACTAAATGAAAAAGAAGAAGACTTGGAACTTGTACACCAAAATATCACTAAAGCTGAGGACAATGGTATATGTTTCAAAAAAAACTATGATTGAATTTGGTTAAATAGTTCCAAATTAATAACCTAAGAAGTTTCAAAAAAAGGTAACTTTGATGGAATATAAGAAATATATAACTGTTTCTAAAAATAAAAAAGCTTGTAATGTTTTGTATGTGGCCAAGATTGACAAAGAGAAGAATTCAGATGTTAAAAAAAACCCTGAGTCTAAAAATGTTTTGAAAAAAACTATATTAGGAAAAGATTCAAATACTTCTGATTCCATTGAGGATAAAAAAATAATAATAATCTTATGGATAATAGAAAGGTTGATAGATTAGAAATGAAAGAGAATAAGATGGATGAGAAAGGTATTCTTAGTTCCAATTAGTATGGAAGATTCTGAGGGAAAAAACTCTTTTAATGTATATTGTTGTTATTGTGGGGGATTAGGTCACATGGAAAGTTTGTGTTGGTTCAACCAACAATATTACTATAATCCAATATCTTATAAAAGGCAAAGATTTAGGGGTAGTCAATTCCCTCAAAAGAAAAAGACTTAGAATGTTTCTGTGATGATGTCTGAAAGAGTGGAATAAATATTGAAAATAGGTTCTAGCCCCTAGAAACTATTTCTAAAATATGTGAACAACCTAAACACCTTTCAAATAGATTTCATACATTACTATCAACATAACAGAAGACTCTTAATTATACTCGCAATCCAGAATTTAATAATGGAATAAAAGGAGAAAAATATCTTATTGTTGAAACAAAATTGATAGCGTCAAAGGGGGAACAACATTAGATACTTGATAATGTGTGTTATTCTCAAATGAGAGGGGACTTAAAATTTTTTAAGACTGTTAATGATTTAAAAGAATGCACAGTGGTATTTCTTAATACTGATTCTCTAATAATCAAATGTGTTGGATTAGCCATCATTCAAAAGGAAAAGATGTTATACAAGAAAACATTGTATATTAATGGGATGAAAAACAATTTGCTATGTGATTCACAATTGTGTGATAAGAGTAACAGTGTTATTTTCAGAAAATGTGGATTTGTTGTGAAGAGTGTAGCAGATTGGATGATTGTTAAAAGAGGCCAATGTACAAAAGGATTTTTTTTTCAAGTTTGTGATACAAAAAACTCTTGTTACATGTGTATGGTGGAAGATAATGAATTGTGTAATAAAAGGATTGGACACATGTGTTAGAGAAGAAGAGAGTGGTGTGTCACTATCAGCCATAAAAAAATATTTCAAATGTTGTGCATTAAATGGTTGAATTTTTTTCAAAGCCAGCCCTAGAGTTGATTCCTTCTGATATATGTGGGCTAATTATCAAACAATAAAAAATTTTACATAAGTAATTCATTACATTCATTGATGACTTTACTAGAATTACATGTGTGATTTTTATGAAACATAAATTTGATTCTATGAAATTGTTTAATTGTTTCAGAAGAAAATAAGAAAAATAATGTGAGTATTCTGTGAAGAAGTTGAGAATATATAATTTTAGTTATAATAAAAGTGTAGAGTATGAATACTATCTTGGGAAGCCTATGATTTTTCATGAGTGTAGTTTCTCATATACTACCCAACAAATTGGTGTCACTAAACGAATGAAATGATTCTTTGTGGAAATCAAAATTACAATGTTACTTGGACATGGAATTTCACATTACATTTGGAGACAATAAATGAGTAATGTTGTTTATATTCAAAAAAACTATTTCTATAGATCTCAATCAGGTATTACTCCATATGAATTTTTTTATGGAAAACTCCAATTTTAAATCACTACAGTGTTTTTGGGAGTCCATGTATTATAAAGAACAATGTTAGAAACTATTGATTGTTTGATCAGAAAGTTAAAGATACAATTCCTATTGGCTATGCTCTAGAAGGAAGAGGTTATAAGTTCATCAAAAAATAAAATAAAATATGTTTTGGTTATATTGGTGTGAATGTAATTGAATGATCTGAGATTGATTAACACATTCATGTAGAAAAAGAAGTTCAGAAAGATGAGGAAAATGATTCTGATAAGGAATCAAACAATTGTAATCCTAATAAAAGTAAGGAATCAGACATAGTTATTTACAGTGATGAGGAATAAAATTGAAAGTCTCATCCTAGGATAAAGACACAAGTGGAAGCTCAAAATATAATAGGTGATCCACATCACAAGGATTAAACCAGAAGAAAAACAAATGCTATTATACATACTTCTATGCATTCAAAAGTTAAACTGAATGATGTAAAATAACATCTTGAGAATCTAGAATGGGTTTAGGCCATTAATGAAGAGTTTAAACGGATTGAAGAGAATGATACAAGGGATCTCACACCCAATACCGAAAATAAAAACATTACTGTCACGAAATGGGTTTTCTAGAACAAGATGAATGAAGAAGGTGATGTGATAAGAAACAAATCAAGATTGGTTAGCTAAGGGTATTAAAAAATTGAGGGTAAGGATTTTTATGAAACCTTTTATGCAGTGGAATGACTTTAAAAAATCATAATCTTTCTTTTTATTGCTGCAAAATAAAGCTACCTGATCTTTTAAATGGATGTTAAATCCACATAGCTAAATTGTGATCTTGAATATGAAGATTATATTGAACAACCTTGTAGGTTTGTTGCTGGAAATGATGAATAATATTAATGCAAATTGAAAACTGTTTTGAATGGACAAATACAAGCTATATGGTCATGGTATTCAAAATTGGAAACATTCTTAAGTAAGATGAATTTCAAGAAAGGAATAGTGGATATCAATATTTATATCAAAAAAATTCAAGAGTATTCCCACAATATAATTGTATATTTTAAAGACATTAAATTTAGAAGGAATGATGAATGATGTTGTGAAATGAATTCCAATGAGATGAAAGAAGGTCTTTGAAATGTCCATGTTGGGAGAAATGAAATTCTTTCATTGATTAAAAATACATCAAAAGAAGTAATATATTTTTCTATCATAAGAAAAGTATTCTAAGAAAATTATTAAGAGTTTTGGAATAGAAAATTCAAAACCTATATCCACACCAATATCATCGGGAGCAAAGTTGTCCAAATATGGGTAATGAAAACAGGTGGATCTGAAAGATTATCACAAGATGACTAGATTTCAATTGTATTTGACTGCTTCAAGACATGATATTGTTCATATTGTTACCTTATTTTCTATATTTCAGAGTGTTCCAAAATAATAACATTTTATTTCTAGAAAATAAATTCTCAGGTACACCAAAGGCACAACAATATTTGTAATTAAGTATTATAGCTCAGATACTATTAGATTTTCTGGGTATTCAGATAAGGATTAGGTAGGAAATGTTGATGATAGATGATCCATGCTTGGTGAACATATTTTTGTTGGAAATAATGAGTTTTTTGGAATTCTAAGAAATAAAATTCATAAATTATATGTACATATGAATCTGAGTATGTTGCATCCACTAAATTTTCTTCTCAACATTTATGGATGAAAACTCAATTGCAAGACATACTAGATGAATTGAAGTTACCCTTTCTCTAAGGTTATGACAATCAAAGTACAATCAATCACACCAGGAATCCAGTAAAACATTCTCATTCAAAAAATATTGATATAAAATATAATTTCATCATAGAGCATATAATGAATAATGAATTGAATATGGAGTATGTTCCAACATCAGAACAAGATTCTGACATGTTAATAAAACATTTACCGAAGGAATCATCCTCTTAATTAAGGTTGATCATGGGGTTCCATTTCCAACCTCTTCCCCATCAGGTTTGAGATATGTGTTTATTTCCCCTATCTCATCTTACCTTTGGATAGTGTTGTCATGTGGGAAAAATTAATTGTTTCATAAATCTATACATTTGATGAATAATAAAAGGTGGACTTGGGGGTAAGCTGTGAGTTTAGTATTATTTTGTGAGTAAAATATTTGAATTGTTCATTATAGTAGTTATAGGATAAGAAATTGTTTCTTATTCTAGGGATAAAGAAAAAATCTAAGGTTGAAGAAGATTTGAGGAAGTAAGAATAAAAAGGTTGTCATAATCACTACTTTTGAATAGTATGGTGTTTCTATCAATATTTCATGTTTTCTATTATGTGTTAGCTCATGTAGGATATGAATTATTGATAGTAATCCATTGATTGAGGTTATAATGTTCAGTGACTTATGATGCTTGGTTGATAACAAACCAAAGGGGGTAATTTTTAGGACCAAGCTGATGATGCAGGTGATTGTTTTCAAATATTGTTATTTTTTTTTTCAAGGAAAATTTTATGATGAAAGGAAATGACTTTAATTTTTATTATGTGAAAATCTTTTTTGATTTCAAAAGAATCTGTCACGTGTTTTAAAAGGAATTTTTCTCATGTTTTAAAAATAATTGGACTCACTCTATCCATCATTATGATGAATTTATTATTATCCTGTAAGAGAGAAGCAGTTTCCTGAAGAATGCATCTTGCTAGAATTAAGTGGTCATCTGTTTCACTCTGGAACTGATGTGAAAGGAGTGGTTGTTTTGATGAAGAATCAGAGTTTTGTGACTATGATTTAACTAAATGTGATTATACTTTGATATATTTTCTATTTCTTATAAATCATGATTTTAATTGAGAACTTATAATACAATCCAGATGAAAGAAAAAGGTGATTGAAAAGAAGATTCCAATTGAAATGGTTGTGCTGATTGTTTCCAATCATATCCTAGTGGAAGAGAAATAAAAGAGTTCGCATTGATCGAAAAGTATCATTATTAGAAAGTAAATGATTTTATCTAGGAGGATTGGTATCAGGAAGTGGATGATCGTACTCCAGTTTGGAAAGTAAATTATCATATCCAAGAGGATCAGTATCAGAAAGTGAGTGATCATATCCATGATTACTGTAACATCCTAGGTAAATAAAGAATTATATATTTTCATATTTATTAATATTTTCTAATTAAATATTCATTTTAATTAAAAGGGGTTGCTATATTCGATAGCGTACTCGATACGCAACAACGAGTTTCTTTGAAATCTTACGTTGCACAAAAGTAATATAATAATATTATTTTAAATGGTAGTTAACATGTAGCCATTGTATTGGCGGGAATGAATAGAAATAACTAAAATATGATTATAAATGTTTTATAATTGTTTTTATTTTTATCCAATAAATGATTAAGGCTTAAAATAATAAAAGAATTCAATTTTAGGCATAGATACTCTAATATTCACTAAAAAGGTTGATTTATTTCATTTTGATGGCAAATCCTCTTTAAAAATAGTTTTGGTCACTCTTATACATTCTATTGGACCAAATAAAATTCTTATTTATAATCGGGACATCAAAATTTACTTTGTGTAACTTTTTGGTATTTTTCCAATAAAGTTCATTTTTTAATGAATAGTGACAAATGTTGTATTTTAATTAAATAACCCTTTTTAATCTAATTTATTTATATGATTAGATTATCTTTTGAATTGGTTTTGAGGTTCAATTATAATATATTTTTACCATTTAATCCAATGGTGGTCATTGGAATTAATTTAACTTTGAAATTGGACTTAAACAAGTGTCAATCTTTTGTTAGATATTGTTTCATAAAAACACGCTAATTGTTTTGACAACGTGAATTAATTATTAAATTAATTAATGTAACTTAAATGTTATGAATTTTTTAAAATATAAATCATTTTTGAATTCGAAATATCAAATATATCTTAGGGTGAATTTTTGGTATTTTTCTGAAAAACTTCAATTTTTTATGAATACTGAAACCGCTAAGTGGTAGTTAAAAAACTGATTTTTTGTTTAAATGAAATTTTACCACCTTTTTTATTTGAATTTAAGAAAACCAACATGCATGTTTTTCATTAATATGTACAATTTGGTTCAATGGGACGAAAATAATTTTTGGAAAATAGTAACTTTTAAGTTTTATTAATCCTGTTTAAAGGCAATTAGTGTAATATAAGGTAAAGATAATGTCATAATAATATGAAATGACCCTGACACATGTTATACCCCTATTTTATGAGTCATGGACGACCAAGAAAATCCATGGGTCAACTTGGGGACACCATGGAGCCACTTGGGTATGAAAATGACATTAAAAATGTTTTATTTAAAGTTAAAATAAAAATGTCACAAACATGTATTGTTTTTCTAAAACAATTTTTACATGGGGTTATACAAGTCATATTTTTTACTATAAATATTCATTATAAAGATAATAATATTTCCTACATCATGATATTTTTTTTATAATTTTTAGACATTAAATAAATTAAATTATTTATGACACCATGATGATGCAGCGATTACCACATTTTTTAATGATTTAAATAAAATAAAACGATAATGTAAAATATAAGACCTATACTTTGTAAAAACATATTGGATGAGAGGTTTTAGAACCCTTATCACCTTATACTCAAAATATATAATTTTGGGACCTTTTTTATCCGAAAATCATTTTATAATAAAGTATCTTTTCTTAACTTTCCAAGAGTTCCCCTCCGCTCCTATTATAAAAGGCCCTCACCTCTACCACCTTACCCACACCTCTCAAGCCATTGGATCGGCCAAGTTCTGCTCCTTGTATCTCTACATGTCCCTCTACTCATCCTAGAAGCCTTACCGCAGGCAGGAAGCTCTTCAAGAAACCCTTTTGGTTCAAACCATAGGGAGTTACCCGATTTAAAGGTAATGTATTCTCTTGTGTTATTATGTTTTATTTTGCTTCCCCAACACCATAATCTATTTTTATTCCTTTATTTTGTAACAAATACAGAATCTTCCCTATACTAGGTTGTTTTTATGTGAAGGATTTGAGCTATACTTACACACACCTCCGTCTAATGGTTAAAGAACATACTGTTTCTGTGGTTGGCGAATTTCGGCCTCACGAAACGATGATTGTTTAATATTCTTTTAACACCTTTCATGGTGGACATTAAGATGTAACTCTATTTATATATGATATATATTATGTTTATGTTTTCCTTATACTTCTGTATTTTTCTTTTATGGAATACCTTTATGGTTTCCATTATGGGTAAACGCGATAATTTCATTTTAGGAAGTGCGGACTACCGCCCCCTCAAAGTGATTTGATTCGTTAATGCCATACGTGGGACGTATAAATGATGGAGTTAATGATATTATACTAGAATTATAATATACCTTTATATAATTATGATTTCACTCCATTAAATATGAAATAGAAATGAAATTAGCGTTCATGCGTACGTACAGCTTACTATCTCCATGAACGGTGTATTTCATTTCTTACCTCTAAATGTTATATACTATTATAAATAAATGTATATTATGGATATATATGATATATATGATATCCAAATCATTACTATCATTCTGGATATAATGAACCTTTTACTACATGGACAACATGTAATTGTAAGAAGTGCACTTTTGACTTAAGAACCAAATATCGACAAAATGAACATTATTAACTTAAATGATTACATAGTGTTTATAACATGGAAATAAGTAATATAAAAGGAATAATAAGCTTGAAAAAGGTTCTTAAGAAAGTATAAAATAACATTAGTTTATTTTTCAGTAGATTAAAGAGCAATCGAGTCATGTCGGACACGAGGTAAGGGACTTCGTATCAATCTCCTTTCATTGTGGCATATTTTGTTTTATAAACAACTGTCTATGGTGTATAAACCCCTTTGACTTTTACTTTTATTCAAAAGGAATATTTTTCTACGAATCATTTTACTAAATTACAAAAAGTAATGTCTCTTTTAACGTACACGGTGACAACGACCTTTTCCACCACCGCGAGTATTATTTGGTCTTTGGCTTCCTCAACAATCTGTAATGTTTTAAAAATGAAATAAATACCATATACTCTTATATGTATTTTGGTATTTAAAATAGTTTTTATAATCGATTTGTTATGTCAATATATTTAAGTGATATATTGTGATCTAAATTTGGAAATGTTTTCTTTCCATTATATTTGTTTTATGTCTTATGATTTTATAATGGTACTTGGACATTTTACGGGTGGTTACGTGATAAACCATATGACGGGTGGTTCCGTGAATACCAGGACGAGTGGTTACGTTATAACCTCCAATGCATTGGGTATGGAATTCGGCCGTATGGCTATTCCATTAAGTGATATGTGTGGAAGTCGACCGTATGGTTATTCCATTTAAGTATATTTATGTCCCAAGTTACCTTTATATGTTTTGTGTTCTTTATATGGGTTTTATGGAAATCATTTGGTTACAAAAGGGTAAGTAATGATCTTTTATTCAGGGAAAATTTTTTACTACTTCATAAAGGTGAAAAGTATTACATTGATAAAGTATTCATGGTTTACTTGTTGTTTTGACAAACTAACAATTTTCCTTCTTTGTGTATCCCTTACTGAGCTTTTTATGCTCATCCCATGTTTTTTTTGAAATGTTTTTCACAGGAAATAATGTGGAATAGGGTCAAGGATGGGATCAAGGAAAATTCATGCTATCTTAAACATGGAACTTGACATGACTCTTTTTTTTCAAGAGTTCATGTTTTATAAAAAAAGGAAAATATGTAGAAGTGCCTAATTTGTAAACTTTTGAGATGTAATAGTTATATCCTAATTATCTAAAACTCTAAACCTGAAAAGACCCTCAATGTGAATTATTCATTTAATTCAATATTAAGAAATGTTTATGGCTGGGGCCTTATAGTTGGAATCAGAGGTCGGTTTAGACAACTTTATGAGTTAGAAAATTATTAAATTTATAAGTTTAGTTATGGTCTGATTGAAATGATTTAGAATTTAAATATTACCATGTTGCTTCATGTAAGATATTTCTATGTTCAGAATGGTTTTCCGCAGAGGAAACAAGGCAGCTATGTTGGGACGACATCAGGAAGAAGACAACCTTCCAAATCAGCAACCTGAGATGGTCGGAATCGGAACTGAACAGTTTTATGTAGTGATGGCATAGTTGACTCAAGCTATAAATGGTGGTGGTATCCATGAACTAGATCAGCCAGATCAACCGTAGAGGAACGTGTCAGTGGTGGAACATTTCATGAGGCAACATCCCCCATCATTCAAAGGATCGTCTGACCTTGTGCTAGCTGAAGGGTGGATTAAAGCACTAGAGAATATTTTTGATGTACTGGGGTGTTCAGAACATCAAAAGGTTAGTCTTTTTGTTTACCGTTTTGAAGGTGAAGCTGATCAGTGGTGGTCGATGATGAAAAATATCAGGGATACTGATGAGATTGATGATCTTCACTGGGACGAATTCAAAGGTATGTTTCTTGAGAAATATTTTCCTAAGGTGGTTCGTCTTAGGATGGAAAACAATTCCTAGAATTGAGGCAGGAGGATTACTCAGTGGCTGCTTATGGAGAAAAGTTCACTCTACTGGCAAGGTATGCTCTAAATTTCATACGTGATCTTGATAGTAAAATCAACTATTTTTACTCAGGGTTAAAGCCAATGTGTCGAAGGGCTTTAGCTTCTTGTGAGTTCAAAAGTTATGAAAAACTAGTTCAATGTGCGGAGAAGGTGGAAATGGAGTTTTCTGATGATCATGTGTTCTTTGACAAACAACAGAATAAGAGGTCCAGTTGGTAGGAAAAGGGGAAGAATTCATCAAAGAAGCAAGGAGGTAAGAAAACCAAATATCCATCTGTGAGAAGTGTGGTAAAATGCATCTTGTAGAATGTTTATCCAAGTATGTAATGTGCTTTCGGTGTGGTAAGTCTGGTCATATTGCTCGTAACTATAAGGAAGATGATCAAGAAGGCAATAAAAAGCTGGTGGTAAGATGTTTTAAGTGTAATGAAATGGGTTATTTTGCAAATGAGTGTCTAACGAAGAACTCAACTGAGGGAAAGCATCCAGAATACAAGCATAAAGGGGTGGTTAAATCCTTTGTAACTACTTCAGCAGATGTTGGGCCATCGAATGAAGTAGTATCAGGTACACTGTTTGTTTGTTTAGATTATGCCAATGTGTTGTTTGATTCGGGGTCTACACATTCTTTCATTTCTGAGAAGTTTTCTAGTAAATTTGGAATTCCAACTCAAGATATGAATCTTGAACTTATGGTAAAAACACCCAGAGGAAATTTTGAGAAAAAAAAATTATAAGAACCTTCCTATCCTTATGTGCGGAAAGAATCTACCTAAAAATTTTATTGTTTTTCCTCTAGTAGAGTATGATGTTATTTTGGGCATGGATTGGATTTCTGTTTATCATGATAAGATTAACTGTAGAGCTAAAATGGTTTCTTTTCAGAAAGATTTTCAGTTTGTGTACAAGAATGAACCCTTGCTTTTGAGAACATATCAGGAAGTTGAGAAACTAGTAAAAGATGGAAATGAATGTTACCTTGCACATATTGTTGAAAATTAAGGAACTGTTCAGATTAATGAAGTGCCAGTGGTAAATTAGTATCTTGATGTTTTTCCTGATTAGTATGCTGGTATTATTAATGATCCGGAAGTTGAATTTATCATTGACTTAGTTCCTAATTCTAAGCCAATTTCAAAACCCCCTTATCAAATGGCTCGAGTTGAACCTTTACAGTTAAAGAAGCAATTGAAGGATTTATTAGATAATGGTTTCATTCGACCTAGCACATCACCATGGGGTTCACCTGTCTTGTTTGTTAAAAGGAAAGACGGTTCAATGAGACTTTTCAATGATTATAGAGCCTTGAATAAGATCATTGTTAAGAACAAGTATCCTTTTCCTCATATCGATGATTTGTTTGATCAGCTCCAGGGAGCTCAGTATTTTTCAAATATTGACTTGAAGTTAGGGTACCATCAGTTGAAGGTAAAGGAAGTAGATATTACGAAGACCGTTTTTCATACAAGATATGGCCATTATGAATTTGAAGCTATTCCTTTTGGGCTAACCAATGCACATGTTGTATTCATGGACCTTATGAATAGAATTTTCCATGAGTTCTTGGAAATGTTTTTGGTTGTTTTCATTAATGATATTTCGGTGTTTTCTAAAAGTAAAGAGGAGCATGAAAGTCATTTAAGGGTTACCTTTATAACCTTAAAAGAAAAGAAACTGGATGGAAAATTCAGCAAGTGTGAGTTTTGGTTACAAAAAATTGCTTTGCTTGGTCACATTGTTTCAAAAAATGGCATAACTGTTGATCCTTCTAAAACAAAAGTTGTTGAAGAATGGCCAAGACCCACAAATGTAACTGAGATTCGTATTTTTCTTGGTTTGGCAGGTTACTACCGAAGGTTTGATGAAATATTTTCATGGTTATCTAGTCCAATGGCTAAGCTAACTCAGAAGGGTGTTAATTTTATCTGGGCAAAAGAATGTGATGATTGTTTTCAGGAGCTGAAAAGAAGATTGGTGAATGCTCCAATTTTGGCACTTCCTTCCAGGAATGGTGAGCTTGTTATCTACAGTGATGCATCGTTTAAGGGAATTGGTTGTCTCCTTATGTATAATGATTAGGTAATTTCTTATGCTTCATGTCAGTTGAAAACTCATGAGGTAAATTACCCTAAACATGATTTTGAATTAGCTGCTGTTTTTTTTGCTCTAAAAATTTGGAGGCATCATTTGTACGGAGTAAATTGTGAAATATATACCGATCACAAAAGTTTAAAGTATATATTCACTTAGAAATAATTGAACATGAGACAGAGGATATGGTTGGAATTAATCAATGATTATGAGTGTACAATTCATTACCATCCGAGAAAAGAAAATAATGTAGTTGATGCTTTGAGTCGAAAAAGTAATGCTTCATTTACCATGCTAAATTTGGAGCGAGATCCTTTGGTTTTTTATTTAATGAACTTTTTCATAGAAGTTCTTGGTGCAGGAAGTTCTTCTATTTTGTTTTAGGTATCAGTAAGATCATCTCTACCATACAGAATTAAGAAAGCGCAGAAGAAAGACAGTGGGTTTCAGAAAAAGTTAGAGATGGTTTAGAAGGGTATGTTGCCTGAATTTAACATTGATAATGATTGTGTTTTGAGGTTTGGGAAGAGATTATGTGTGATTTGTGATTCACAATTGAAGAATGAGTTGTTATGTGAGGCTCATAGTTCCCCGTTTTCAGTTCATCCTGGTAGTACTAATATGTATAGAGATCTGCGAGAGTATTACTGGTGGCATGGAATGAAAAGAGATATTACTGATTTTACTGTGAAGTGTTCGACTTGTCAATAGATTAAATCAGAGAGGCAGTTACCGAAAGGGATGCTTCAGCCTTTACCGGTGCCAGAGTGGAAATGGGAAAATATATCCATGGACTTTATTGTGGTATTACAGAAGACATCTCGAGGAAATAATGCAATATGAGCTATTGTTAATCGATTGACTAAATCTACTCATTTTTTTCCTATTCAAGATATATTCTCTCTAGATCAACATTCTCAATTATATCTTCAAGAGATAGTTAGGTTGCATGGTGTTCCCCTCTCCATTGTATCTGATCGTGATCTCAGGTTCACTTCTATCTTTTAGAAAGGCCTTCAGAAGTCATTGGGTACTGAATTAAATTTTAGTACAGCTTTTCATCCACAATCAGATGGGCAGTCAGAATGAAAAATTCAGAACTTGGAGGATATGCTACATGCTTTCTCGATGGATTATTAGGGAAGTTGAGACCAACAAATTTATTTGGTTTAATTTTCATATAATAACTGTTTTCATTCCAGTATACAGATGTATCCGTTTGAAGCATTATATAGAAAATGGTGTCGAACTCCAGATTTTTGGGATAAAGTCAGTGAAAGGAAGCTGATGGGACTAGATTTGGTAGAAGAGATGGCAGTAAAAGTTCAGTTGATTCAGAAACACATGAGAACAGCTCAGAGTAGACAGAAAAGTTATGCGGATAACCGGAGGAAGGATCTATCTTTCGAGGTAGGTGATCATGTCGTTCTCAAATTTCACCATGGAAAAAGTGTGATGCGATTTGGTAAGAAAGAAAACCTGAGTCCAAGGTTCATTGGACCGTATGAAATTCTGTAGAAAGTTAGCGTAGTTGCTTACCGAGTGACTTTACCTCTGAGTTTATCTCAGGTACACAATATTTTTCATGTTTCGATGTTGAGAGAAGTATATGCCAGATCCATCTCATGTTTTGAGCCCAGAGGTAGTTCAGTTGGAAGAGAATCTCTCTTATGAAGAATAACCAGTCCAGATTATTGACCATAGAGAGCAAGTGTTGTAGAATAAAGTAATTCACCAGGTAAAGGTTTTTTGGAAAAACCATATGGTTGAAGAGGGAACATTGTAATCTCAAAATGCTATAAGGGATAAATACCTCAACTTATTTTGATAAGTGAATAAAATTGCGAGGATGCAATTCCTAAAAGGGGGAAGGATGTAACATCCTAGGTAAATAAAGAATTATACATTTTCATATTTATTAATATTTGGAAATTAAATATTAATTTTACTTTAAAGGGGTTTTTATGTCCGATAACGTACCCGATACGCAACAACGAGTTTCTTTGAAATCTTACGTTGCACACTAGTAATATAATAATATTATTCTAAATGGTAGTTAACACGTGGTCGTTGTATTGGCATGAATGAATATAAATAACTAAAATATGATTATATTTGTTTTTTAAATTTTTTTAATTTTATCCAATAAAAGATTAAGGCTTAAAATAAGAAAATAATTCAATTTTAGGCATAGATACTCTAATATTCACTGAATGGTTGATTTGTCGCCTTTTAATGGCGAACCCTCTTTAAAAATAGTTTTTTTCACTCATATAAATTCTATTGGACCAAATAAAATTCTTCTTTAGAATTGGGACATCAAAATTTACTTTGTGTAAAGTTTTGGTATTTTTCCGATAAAGTTCATTTTTTAATGAATAGTGAAAATGTTGTATTTTAATTCAAAAACTCTTTTTAATCTATTTTAATTATATGATTAGATTATCTTTTGAATTGGTTTTAAAGTGAAATTAGAATATATGTTTACCATTTAATTCAATGGTGGTCATTGAAGTTAATTTCACTTTGAAATTGGACTTAAACAAGTGTCAATCTTTTGTTAGATATTGTTTCATAAAAACACGCTATTTGTTTTGACAACGAGAATTAATTATTAAATTAGATAATGCAACTTAATTGTTTTTTAATTTTGTAAAATAGACATTATTTTTGAATTCAGAATATCAAATATATCTTAGGGTGAATATTTGTTATTTTTCTGAAAAACTTCAATTTTTGATGAATAGTGAAACCACTAAGTGGTAGTTAAAAAACTGATTTTTCATTTAAATGAAATTTTACCACCTCTGTGATTTTAATTTCAAAAATATTACATACATGGTTTTCATTAGGATGTAAAATGTGGTTCAATGGGATGAAAATAATTTTTGGTGAATAGTAACTTTTAAGTTTTATTAATCGCGTGTAAAGACAATTAGTGTAATTTAAGGTAAAGATAATGTTATACTAATATGAAATGACCCTGACACATGTACTACCTTTTTTGGATGAGTCATGGCCAACTAATACAATCCATGGGTCAACTTGGGGACCCCATGGATCCACTTGGATAAGAAAATGAAATTAATAACTTTTTATTTAAAGTTAAAATAAAATTATCACAAACATGTATTGTTTTTCTAAAACAATTTTTACATGGGGTTATACAAGTCATATTTTTGACTATAAATATTAATTAGAAAGATACAAATATTTCCTACATAATGATAGTTTTTTTATAATTTTTAAGCATTATATATATTAAATTATTTATGACACCATGATGATGCAGCAATTACCTCATTATTTAACGATTTAAATTAAATTAAAATATAATGTAAAATCTAATCCCTAAACTTGTCAAAAACATATTGAATGGGTGGATTTTGAACCCTTATCACCTTATCCTAGAAATATATAATTTTGGGACCTTTTTTATCAGAAAATCATTTTGTAATAAAGTATCTTTTCTTAACTTTCCAAGAGTGGTCGTCCTCTCCTCTTATAAAAGGCCCCCACCACTACCACCATACCCACACCTCTCAAGCTATTGGCTCAGACAATCTATGCTCCATTTTTCTCTCCACATCCTTCTCCTCATCCTAGAAGCCTTACCTTAGGCAGGAAGCTCTTCAAGAAACACTTTTTGTTCAAACCAAAGGGTGTTACCTGATTTAAAGGTAATGCCTTCTCTTGTGTTCTTATGTTTTATTTTGCTTCTCCAACCCCCTAAACTCTTTTTATTAATTTATTTTGTAAAAAAATCTGTATATTCAATATAATAGAATTTTTTTATGAGAATTATTCGAGATACACTTACACACACCTCCGTCTAATGGTTAAAGAACATACTGTTTCTGTGGTTGGAGAATTTCTGCCTCACAAAATGATGATTGTTCAATATTCTTTTAACACCTTTCATGGTGGCCATTAATATGTCACTCTATTTCTATATGATATATAATATGTTTAGTTTTTTATTATTCTTCTGTATTTTTCATTTATTGAATACCTTTATGGTTTCCATTATGGGTAAACGCGATAATTTCATTTTAGGAAGTGCGCACTACCACCCCCTCAAAGTGATTTGATTCGTTAATGCCTTATGTTGGATGTATAAAGGCAGGAGTTAATGTTATTATATATGATATTATACTGGAATTATAATATACCATTATATCATTATGAATTTACTCCACTAAATATGAAATATAAATGAAAGTAGCGTTCATACGTACATACGGCTTACCGTCTCCATGAACCGTGCATTTCATTTCTTACCTATAAATTTTATATACTATTATTAATACATGTATATGCAGGATATATATGATATATATGATATCCAAATCATGAATATCATTCTGGATATAATGAACTTTTGACCACATGAAAAACATGTAATTGTAAGAAGTCCACTTCCGACATAAGAACCTAATATCGACAAAACGAACATTATTAACATAAATGAATACATAATGTCTATAACATTGAAATAAGTGATATAAAAGGAATAATAATCTTGAAAAAGATTCTTAATCAATTATAAATTAACTTTAGTTTATTATTCAGGAGATTAAAGAACAATCGAGTCACATCGAACACGAGGTAAGGGACTTCGTCTCAATCTCCTTTCATTGAGGCATATTTTGTTTTATACAAAACTTTATTTTATATGGTGTATAAACCCATTTTACATTTAATTTTATTCAAAAGGAATATTTTTCTAAGAAGCATTTTACTAAACGACAAAAAGAAATGTTTCTGTTAACGTACGCGGTGACAACGACCTTTTCTGCCGCCGCGGGTATTATTTGGTATTTGGCTTCCTCAACAAGCCATAATGTTTTTAAAATGAAATAAATACCATATACTCTTTTATGTATTTTGGTATTTAAAATGGTTTTTATAATGGATTTGTTATGTCAATATATTTAAGTGATATATTGTGATCGAAATTTGGAAATGTTTTCTTTCCATTATATTTGGTTTATGTCTTATGATTTAATAATGGTACCTGGACATTTGACGGGTGGTTACGTGATAAACCATATGACGGGTGGTGCCGTGAATACTAGGATGCGTAGTTACATTATAACCTCTAATGCATTGGGTATGGAAGTCACCCGTGTGGCTATTCCATTATGTGATATGTGTGGAAGTCGACCGTATTGTTATTCCATTTAAGTATGTTTATGTCCCAAGCTACCTTTATATGTTATGTGTTCTTTATATGGGTTTTATGGTAATCATTTTGTTACAAAAGGGTAAGTAATGATCTTTTATTCAGTAAAGAGTTTTTACTACTTCATAAAGGTGAAAAGTATTACATTGATAAAGTATTCATGGTTTACATGTTGTTTTGAAAAACTAATAGTTTTCCTTCTTTGTGTATCCCTTACTAAGATTTTTATGCTTATCCCAAGTTTTTTTTTGAAATGTTTTTCACAGGACATAATGAGGAATAGGGAAAAAGATGGGATCAAGGAAAAGTCATGTTGTCTTAAACATGGAACTTGACATGACTCTTTTTTTTCAAGAGTTCATGTTTTGTAAAAAAAGGAAACTATGTAGAAGTGTCTACTTTGTAAACTTTTTAAATGTAATAGTTATGTCCTAATTCTCTAAAACTATAAACCTGAAAAGATCATCAATGTGAATTATTCATTTAATTCAATATTAAGTAATGTTTAAGGTCGGGCCTTATAATTATCCTTATCAGGATTATCGTATTGAGGCCAATCATATTTGAATTGATCATATATAGAAATTATCATATCTAAACCAATCATATTCCAAGAAGATCATAACTAGGTTGAGAAGAAAATAATTAATTCTATATGAATAGAAAGATATGATACGTTCTAATTAAATAATGATGATGATAAATATATTCTCAAATGAATTTAAATTCCTTAAGGTTTCCATGATTCAACCATTGGTTTGTGAATGATGTTAGTTGATGAAGATGATCCCTGATTTGTTTTCCAATTTCATTATCAGGTAGTTCAAAAGTTGAATCAATTATTTTACCCATATTCTTTATTTTTTAAATTATTTCAAGAGAAATGGAGAATGAGATGTCTTGTATCTGAATTGGGTTAAGGACCTTTGAATGAGAATTGAATTATATTTTGTAATTGGTTCCGGAGAAAAGGTAAATAAGTAGATGTGGTTTGAGAGTAGAGATGGAGGAGTTTACTAGATGTGATATCAATGGGGATTATGACAATCAAAAGAATCTTTTTTTCAGCATTCAAGAGTTATATACATATCTTTATACATTATTGATTCCAACGGTACAAAGACATGTTTTTAAGATATCAGCATGGGAAAATCCATCTCAGTAATTGAAATCGGACTCGATAATTGAAATATATCTGTAAAATTCAAAGGAAGGGTTGATGAAGAAGTTGAAAGTTGAATGAATAATTGAGTAGCTTCAAGAATAATTGAAAAGGTCAAAATAAGTCTTATGATTTTAGTTGAAATTGAGATTCGGGTGTATTTGTGTGAGTGGGAAACAATTTTCGGATTCCCGCCCAAACCCTTCAAGGGTAACATATAAAATGGTAATTACCTTGTACTTTCTAACTGTTGGAACTATTTAATGAATTACAAAGAGGAGCTTCGAGATTATAGTGATAGTAAAAAGGGTCCATTTTTTTGACCTATTATTAATGAGGTTTTGATAGAGATGTGAATGAGAAGAAAGAAGATCGTAATGTTGTATTCACTGGATCAACATACTCAAGGGATAATTATATTTGGATTTTTAATCATATTCAACTTGTTATTTTGAGTAATTGGCTATATTAATCAGCTTCAGGATTTCCATATTGGGTTTCTCAAACAGAGAAATAATTGTAATGGTTTTAATAAAACTAAGAAATTGAAGAGGTTCTGATTCATTTCTATCGCATTATAAAAGAAATTACACTAAAAGAATTTTATTGTGAGGAATCATACTTTGAGTAATTGGTTTCAAAAAATTTACTAATGTTTACATGAAAACTTCCAGGAGGTTCTTACCTTTCTTCTGGGTAAGGAATTGAAGATTTATATTTTAATTGAATACGTTTGTTTAAATTGAAATAAGAACAGGTAACATGGGTTGTTACATAACAGATGTATTTCCAAATTTGTTCTATGAGGGGTCAAAAACACTTGTAGATTGATTTCAATGTGTTGCATGCGTGTCAAAGTACATACTACACATTGTAAACCAAGGAATGAATTCTAGTCAATTGTGTCGTATTGGATCATTTCCAAACCATATAAAGTATGTATCTATTCATACTGAATAGTAAAAATTTTATGTCTTTTTATTCCTATGGATGTGTAGTTTAATTGATTTTAGGATGGAATTGAATATATAATAGGAGGTAATTTTTTTTCAATTGAAACGTAAAAGAAAAATTATCACAAATTCACCCCACCCCATCTCAGGGATACAATCATAATTATTGGGCACATTCAATGTTATAACCCCTCTATGTATCAGTAGGTCTCTTGACATAAAATTAGGTGGTAAAAACCCTTCACATTTTATTCCATGGAGCATCAAATTTTCATGACGATAGATCTTGACACAAATAATATGGGTTTCAACCCACTGACTTAAACTATCACGAGGATAGATTTTGATATTTTTTATATTGAGGATATATCATGATAGTTCAGATGTCCCGCATTATGAATTCCCTTATTATGAGATTAGTTAATGATACTAAATGTGATCATTTGACTAGTAGAATATCCATGTAAATTATAAATGGAATTATTTGATTTATTTATGCCATATTATGCTTAGTATTTTGTTTAAATGGTTTATGTTTAAATTTTTATTCCTTTCCTTGATATTTTATTCTTATTTATCAAAGCATCCTCTATTTTATTAACCCTTACGGAGCAACATAGCTTACCCCTTTTTTGTTACATTTATACCAGGACACAATGATGCATATTACAACCGATGTGAATGGTTCAGCTAAGAGAATCGTATTATTGCAATGGATTCCTTATGTTGTATTTTATGTTTTGAATTATAATGTAATGTTCATGTATGGAATCTATTTTACAATACTGCTAAACAGATTTCACTTTTGGGATTCGACACTTTTATCTATACAAATGTATTAAAAAATACAATGGCTTCAGGCTTCATGGGCCAGTGAGTTACAGTTGGTATGAGAGAATGTTTAGAATCATCCTTGGAAATTAAATTTAGAAAACAAGGATTATAGAATATAACCGTAAAATAGGATTCAAGGATAATTCTAAGTATAATATATCATCGTTTATAATTGGTAATGGATAGCCAATATTAATCATATGGAATTATGGAATGAGATGAATATGACCCCATTTAGAGATCCTATAAATGATTCTTCATGACAATATAACTATGATTAGTGTTTCTCTATTTGTACATTGATATTTGGTCAATGGTTAGAATCATAAAGGTTATGGTTGTAATGGTTATACTTCTATTAATGATAAGTCTACCAAAGAAAAATGAGATGAAGGGGTATTAAGGACTCAAATGTTGAAGTGTAGTTAATAGATTAATAATGAAGTAGACTGATTAATTTTCCTCTATTTTTTGATTCAATAATTACTTCGTAAATGGACGCTTGGTTATAAAAATCCTGAGATATATATGGATTATGTGGTAGTACTATTTCTTTCCAGATTTGGAAACATGAACATTTTCATTATGGTCATTATGGTTATCAAATATTTAGTATGTGACAATAAGGGTAACATTATGTCATTTGGGAAAAAATTATGTTAAGATGATTTTTGGAATTTAATGACTTTCCATATAAATTTATGGATTGTGAGCTTGTAAAAATATATTTTGAAAGAGCGATATGATTGGAATGGATTAAGTGGAAAATTGGATATTATTTT
This sequence comes from Viscum album, assembly GCA_963277665.1. Taxonomy (NCBI): domain Eukaryota; kingdom Viridiplantae; phylum Streptophyta; class Magnoliopsida; order Santalales; family Viscaceae; genus Viscum; species Viscum album. Next base: position 114,215,934 of record OY728135.1, read on the forward strand.
ATGAGGATTATGTATGATTTATTGGATTTTATGTTATATCACTTTTGGTTTTAGTAATCATTTAAAGGTTGAATGAAATATTTATAGAGCATATGATTTGTTAGAGGTGATTCATGCTTAAATAATCTAACTGAATATCCATATCTAGTTAAATGAAATGTAGTGAAAATAGATTGAACAACAACCAAACGATAACATTGCTACATTGAATGAAATCAAATAAATTTTCACATGCTTTTATCTAGATTGTAAAATAATCACTCAACTCATCAAAAAGTATCTAATTTTTTTATCCTAATACCTTAATTTTTGTTGGACCAATGTTATTTTAAATCATCATAGATTTATGGCTTTGAGGTCCTCATTTTCCATTGAGTTTTCTATTTTTTATTATTGATGACCTCAATCACTCCCAATAAACATGCAATTTTTCCACCATGTACATATCTCTTAGTTCAAGTAATGTTATTCTATTAGAAATCTTAATTTGGTGGGGGCATTTTCATTTATCATTCCCACTTATTAACAGTATATTTTAGTAACCCTATTTCTGATATGGGTTTTACACAAAGGTATTTTCTATTAAAAACCTCTAATTTTCAATGTTCAATTTCAAATTTTGAGGAAACAATTTATTAAAATAGGGGAGAATGTAACATCACAATATTTCATGTTATGATTCTTTTTAAATAAATTCAATCATTTTTTCGGTATGTTAGACTGATTTTGAGTGCACTAAAATCTATTAACACTAATTGTAAAGTTAGCAGTATTGAATAGTATAAACCACATTAGAAAATTAACATATTCCATATTATTTTAACGTTAATATTATGTTTTTTCTAGACATTATATGAGAACAAAATCCAATTTATCACATAAAAGAACTAATTTTCCAAAATTGTAATTTTACCTTTTTTTAATAGAGATCCTATTTTAAATCCAATTTTTGACACATTAAAATTTTAAATGAAAAAATAATAATATACATTGAATTCGGGAAATCTTAACATACTTTGATTGATTTTTTAGTATTTTTCTGTTATGTTTTATGTTTTGATGAATATTGATAAATACAATAATTTAATAAAATAATTATCATAAAAATAACTAATTGTGTTAAAATATATTTTAGATTGGTTTTAAAGTATAACTAGAATATTTTTTATCATTTAATATAATTTTGGTCATTGGATGAAATTTCACATTGAAATTGGAAATAAACACATGTCAATCCTTTGATGGTCCTTACTTTTAAAAGATTAATTTTCTCATTCCATCAATAATAATAATATTAATTTAATTACTGAAATTTCATTGTTTTGAATTTTTGAAAAAGGATTAGAAATTTATAATCAGTGGGTCCAAATTATGTAAATAGGTTCCTTTTATTTTTGGGAACATTGAATAGTAAATTTAGTAAATTTTTATTTACCATAATTAAGGGTAAATCTGGTAATTAAGGGTAAAAATAGTATTATAATAAAATAATGTCACCCTAACACTTGTCCTAATTTCAATTGATAAGTGGGTTTCGATCAAATTCAACCATATGAAGAAATTATAAACCTTTTAAGAAGATTGTGTTAGATAATGACATTTATTATATTTTTTAATGATAAATTAACAAATTTATACTCATTATTTTAATAACTAAATAATTTTTAATATTGCATTATACAAGAGATTAATTTGACTATAAATAACAACATGAATAATAAAATTTTTATATTCATCACGATAAAGTTTTTGAATAATTTGAAAATAAATATTTACCTTAAAGTTATATACAATGCTGATGAAGTGCTTGTGAAAGAAAAATAAAAATAATTAAAATGATTTTATTAAAATTATAAGAACTATTAAATGACCTAAAAACATTTCTAAATGAATTTCTTTATATCTCACCCATATTTTTCCATGTGTCGAATTAATGACAATTTAGAGAAACATGGATATGAATAAGAAACATATAATATTTAATTTAAAAGGAATTCAAGTTGATCACACTATAGATTTTTCACTAGTATACTATTTTAATATAATATTTCCTAGAAGATAACATCTATCATAAATAGTCTCTATAAAGCATAAAGCCTTATCTACATTATAGAATTTTATTTATAAATTTTTTATATTATATAACCACAATAAATGATGACATGATAGTGAAGCATCAATAATTTTATTAATAGAAATATAAAATAAATGATTTTAAAGATATTAGAAGAAATAAAAGTTTAATTATTTATGGGGATCCACAAATTATATATATGACTCAGACATGTTACTAGTTTATTAAATGGTTTTATTTGAAGTTATCTTTATTTTTGGATTCTTTTTAATGTCAAGGTAATGAATAGTTTCAAAAATTGACACAATTAATATTTTATAAATATTGTATTTTATTAAATTATTTAAAAATAAAAAAAAATTAAAAAAATACAATGTGATTATTATATGGTCTAAAATATCATAAAATGTACATTTATAGATAATTGGACCCATAAAGTAAATATTCATAAAAATATATATAATGAATAATTGTGAAATATATTGAATTGTAAGGCTACTGGAATAATATATGTATATATATGTCATTTATATTCTCTCATTAGATATGATAAGAAAACATAAATAGGGTTCACGCATACGTATGACATACCATATCCATGAACGGTGTATTCCATTTCATATATCTATCTATTATATATATTTATATACTTAATATATATGATATATAAATAATTTTTTTCCATTCAAAAAGAATTTAAATCTGGATCTATTTAATATGATCAAGAATAAAAAGTCCAAACACGTACGATAAACAAAGCAAATAATAATTGAAATTTTGTTTTAAAATAAAAATATTAATGAATGAGAAATTTAATGTCATAAATGAAAAATATCGGATATCATAAATATTATTATGATTCTGGTATAGTTTAATAATATCATTAAAACTACTATACAAGTGTTTCATACCTGTACAAAAGGAATCGGTCCTAAGACAAGGATTAATTTCGCAATCTCATTATTATATGAGATTGTTTATATGTAAGTATTTACTGTGATATATTTATAACCCATGTCCTTGTTATGTAAATATATTTTCAAAAGTAATATTTTTAATGTTTTAGGTAAGGTAATATTTAATTAAAACATCTTTTAAATGTTTCTAAGATTTATTTATCTAAATTTTTCCCATTCATGTCTATGTTTTCTAAATGGGTTTTATGGATTTATTTATAAGTAATTTTTTTCGAAATGTTAATTTTATAATTTCTCACAAATGTTTTAATTTTCTATGGGAAAATTTTATTCAAAAATTTATTTTTTTTAATGTGTGGATTTTCAATAAATTATTTCAATGAAAAATAGAATTTTTCTCAATATATTTTAAATGATTTTATTAGAGTGTTTTAAACTATGTTAATATCCTTTGTTGAATTTTATTTTTGATTGAGTTTGATTTATTATGATACCATCTACCTAATTTTATTGATCTTTTATGAAGCGTTTTATTGTAGATGTGCTATTTTAAAACTATTCATGATTTATGGTTAATGTACTCACATTTTGTATTATATTTTTTCAATAAATTATTTTATGTTGTTTATTTTTTCATATGAGGATTGCATTGCACTTTGTAAGTGACGGGCATGGCCCGCTATAGGCCCTTGATTCATTGGTAGGTTTCTTAAGTTGAAATCAGGTGGAAAAAACCCTGAATGTTTATTTCTGTGATGTTTAAAATTTTCCAGAGGTTAGATCTTGATACAAATCAGAAGGGTTTCTACCCACAGATTTATACTATCACGAGGAAAGATCATTAAAATATCCATCATGAGGATATATCTAGATAGTGTAGATGTTCAATATTATGAATTCTCTCATTATGAGATTAGTTAGTGATATTACATGTGATTATTCGACAAATAGTCTGTACATTTGAGTGATAAAACAGAATTATTTGATTTATTCTTCAATATTATAGTCATTATTATGTTTAAAAGGATTGTGTTTCAATTTTATAACTTTCCTTAAAAGTTTATTCTTATTTATCAAAGTTTTCACTATTTCATTTACCCTTACTAAGCATCTAAGATCACCCCTTTCTTATGATTCATTTTTTCCAAGGATGAAAATATGTATAATATAACTGATATATAGGGTTAATATTAGAGAATCATGATATTGTAAAGGATTATCTATGTTTTATTTTATGTATTTAATTGTAATGTAATGTTCATGTATGCAATCTAAATTCAATGTCTATTGAAATGATCATCCTTTTGGGATTGAACACTTGTATAAAAGCTAATGTATTAAAATAATGCAATGCCACTAGGCTTATGGGGTTGATGAATTACTGGTAATGATTAGGAAACCCAATTATGGTGTGAGTAAAACTCAATAGGACACCAACAATATCATCTAAAGTAATATCCAGTTAATAATTGTGTATGTTGTTGTATAATGAATAAAATAAAAGAAATTTTTTAAATAGTATACATTTAATCAATTACTCTTTATTTAACCACACAAACCCATGGCTATTAAAAGACACTTGAACCATTAATACCTTCTTCGACCCAAGCCATTGTTTTAACCATATCACAATATCATAATTATAATTTATCATTTCATGTCACATCATACCATGACAAGTTAGAACACTTGTCCAATCCCATATCATGAGTCTATAACCTCATTTCTAACACCCCAAGGGTATTTGGATCAAATTTCCCTATCCAATACCTCAATGTCAAATATGGGTATTTGGAGAATCAGTCTACGTATCATAGTCTCTATCTCTATGTGTATTTGGAACCACATTCCATGTCCCACACCACAATATCACATGGGTATTTAAGGCCTTAAAATAGATCACAAAATCGCTATCTCTTATGGGTATTTGGAGCCTTAGTCCCTATCCCAAACTCAATTCTTAATGATGAGAATTTGTAACCTCAATATATGTCCAATGATTATATATCAATTAGAGACACATATATCCCACATAGAACACATAAAACATTTTTTATCAACATTTACCATCTTATTACATTTCACATCGTGATATACCATTCAAACTATCAAAATGAATAAAGATTCAATTCTTTAATTAGAAGGCATAAAATAATCAATTCACCAATATATAATTTTTCATCATTAAATCCATATAACCATATAACACATTAATTAATTCACCATTTTGTTAATTCAACTCAATAATACCATGATAAAATTAATTAATTAACCAATTATTAAATCAAATTGCACAATCTCAACATCACAATAATTAATTAAAAATTTAATTAATCCAATTATACAATCCTAAAATCTCAAAAAATCCAAAATGACACCTTCCATTAATTAATTTGTTCAAATAATTGGTAACAACCCTTCATATCAAAAAGGTTCAGATCATTTTGTTTTTCAATTTGACATTTATTTTGATCATGTTATTAGTGGATAATTTCCTATGGATGGTCCCATGAGAGTTTGGGGTTAATTGGACTATAGAGTTTTGATAATTTTGAAAACAACAGGGCCACACAGTTTTTCCACAACTTTCAAACCCATGGCGCATGGTCATGCTGCCAGTTGCATATTGGGGATAGATCCATTTGTCATAGGTTGTTCAGGGTTAGTTAAATAGTGTACCTAACAGTATGGTCCCCCTCATCTACATACCATCATGCACGGTTGGCGTACGAGTTGCCTAACTACACGCCTAAATGGTGCGCCTAAACTATGTGAAGTAGATATTTTGGGTGAAAAGACCATTTTTACCCCAATATAAAATTAAAAACTATTTAATATTAATCTTCCCTCCTATGACCAAACCAACGACTTTCATCCTCTATTTAGATCCCAAAATAAAAAATCATGGCTTCTATCCATTATCTTTATCCGATGTCTTTTCTTTAATATGTCAGAAGCATTGGATCATTTTTGGTGAGCTCCCCTAGTCTCTCTATTCATATCTTTGTTCTTCCTACCATCCTTTGTGTTATTTAGATACAAGATCATATGCCCTTTTTTCTAAGAATTGGAATATTTCTCATATCTCTTCAAACCAACATCGAATCAGTTCTCTCCTTTGGACATGGAGTCATCAATGGGCCTATGGTAGGTTGTCACATTGTTTTCCATATGAGATTCATCATTTCATAACTATTTTCATCATTCCATATGACTTACACTGCCAAGAATATCTAATGTGTTTATTATTTCATTTAAAATTGAACATTAAACCTAATTGATTACCTATTGCATCTTTATTAGGGAATTTTACATCACATATATATATTAAGGACAACCACAGAGTGTGGTAAGCCAAATTTTCCCTTTTAGTCCAATTTTACAAAAATTAAAAACTATTTCTATCCTTTTGGATTGTGTTTTAAATGTAATTTCCCTTGATCCAAGTAAAATTCAATAACCCATGACACCCCTTAGGTTTTTTTACCGTTTAGGCTCAAGAGTTCCCAAGTCATCATGTGACTATTTTCCATGACACCTTCCTTGAAATGTGGCCTTGTATTTGAGCTTTCCATGTGTAGGCATATTGAATGCATGGATTCAAATATAAGTGCTCAAATGTAATGGATTAATTTTCCAATAAATTATTTAAACTGACTTAACATACATGGGAATTATTATTTAGACCATGCCTTTTTGTTATGATTCATAAATTACCATATGTCAAATGAACCATTTAAACAGATTTGAATATGGTTGATGACATGCATGAGAGGCATTTCCTCATGATTCAATTAAATATGCGACCATGCCTTCTTTATTGTCTAAATTGAAGTGCATAATATATCCTTCCTTATATAGTATATAACAAATGGTTATGACACTTCCTATCTATATGGATAATGTGAAATGAAAAGGATGAGAGGTAATTCGACATGAAAATTATAAATATTGTTCTACTTCCATATATGTTTCTGTTTAGTATAACAAATGTGATATGTATAGACCACTCACCCTTAAACTGTGTGTGATGGTACAGAATTTGAGATGGACTAACCTCTCAACCTAACATAATAATAATTGTAAGGAATATTAGATGGAAATAACACTCACCCTTAAATTGATTAGGATTGGAGGTGTGTGAGATAGAAAACCACTCACCCATCATGTTGGATGTGAAGAGAACATAAGATCTCATTGAACTGGGACATGTGTTAGATTGTGGGTGAATTCCTTAGAGATAGATACTTGTGAGTTATTTCCTAGTCTACTCAGAACTGGCATTCCAGATATATGGTAGTTGGGAATTAGAACACACTTGGTTCATAGAGGTGGATGCAATATATCACTTATATTAGATATATATATATATATTAATACTGTATATATATAGTGACAGTTCAGACATTCCTTCCAACAATGAGATGAAGCAGGTAAACTCACCTGGTGTCTCATATGAACCTAAGTGAGATGGTTGTTTATTTCAATATTGAATTATTTATTCCAAATTACCAGAACAGTGTCTTAGTTATGTGAAATACTCAGAAAACATATAGACATCATTGGTGGTGGCCTTCTAACAGTTATATCTCACAGACCATTCAGGCCTCCCTTGGAACCCGATAAGATTATTTTCCTTCTGTAATGTATAATGTAAAAGGCCATGTCACATGTTATTAAAATGTTTTTCTTGGTGGGGGATTAGGAGTAGAGGATCAAGCTTGGATAAAACTACTTAGAGAAGATTTTTTTTCTTTTTTCTATTTTTGTAATTATTTTATCTTCCTTCCCCTTTGTTTTCCTTTTTTGAATTATAGCATGTCATGCATCCTATATCAAACATAGTCTTAGAGGCTTTAGATAATGTTATAAGTTGTTTGTCATTTTCTGTTGTTTACTTATAATCTGTCTATTATGATTCCTTAGTTTTTTGTATCATTATGTTTACATATTCTACCACTAATATTTTTTATTGAATGTATCCACTATGAAATTATGATATTAGGGTATCCTATCCTCACTATACCACCCTTACACCCACGTAGCTTGTCGATAGCCTTTGGCATACTGAGAGATGCTCTTGATGCCATGTGACCCACAAGTTCGACTACCATCTTATAGGTCAGTCAGATCAGGACATTACAAAGTGGTATCAATGTGATTCATTTCTCGACATACAATTTTGAAATAAGTGATTGGATAATTGGGAATGCATGAAACTTGGTTTCATGGAAAGCTTTGGCTTCATGAACACATATACGAGGTGAGGCCTTAGTTACCTAAATTGATTTGGATTTCTATTTATGACTATTAATATTGATATTATTTCACTGTTGGGTGAAACACATGGCTTGTGATCTTATTGATATTTATGTCATTGAAATTCTGATTTCATTACTATCACTTGATGAAATTAGAGGTGTGTAATAGATCATCCACCACTATAGGCACATTATGATAGTTTACCATTCATTATTTCGAAACCATAATTATATTTAGTGTTCATTTTCTTATTATATATATATTTTTTCTTAAAAATATATTGAATTATAATGACACTTCTTACAGGGTAAGAAAACATAATTAATACTTAAACTATTTACACTAACCTAACATTGTTTTCCCGAATAGGATAAAGAAGACACTATAAACAGTCAATTATGGAACATTGAGCTATGAAACATCTGTCAAATGAGCAGGATCATGTTCTGGTGTGAGTTGAATTGATTTTATGTTTTGGTTTATTAGGTGTATGTTCCTTTATGGATCAAAAAATAGAAAAACATCTAATTCAACCATTTTAAATTGATTAAAACATTTAAACAAACACAATTTCAAAATGGAGTTAACATATAAATTGAAAAACATCCATCATATACATATCTGACACAGATTCTTTGACCAAAACTAAGCCTTAGTAGTGGGTAGTGGGTATTTCTTCATTCTTATAAACTAATGAGTTTGGTCCACTTTCTAAACCTAGATTTTGAAGCAGTCAGAGAGGTGCGTTCACTCTTATAAAGAAGAATCAATACCTATACTAGTTTCTAGATTTAAATCTCTTAAATTTATTGAATATATTGTAAGGTGTGCTTTTGGAACTATAGTGTCATGCCACTTTGAAATTCTCTGGTCATGCACCCTGAAGGTGGTTATGATCATACTCCTGAGGAGGTGGGCCCTGAGCCACAAGTCATTCCTCTAGCAGAGCCACCTATTTCTCTTCATTTTGTTCTAGAAATGGGAGTTGATGGAAAGTTTCTATATGGTTACCTTAATATGATTTAGAAAATTCAAGGCATAGAGTGACCTACCTTGAGTATGGTAGGGATATATCACCAGTTTCAACAGCAGCAACATCACGCCTTCACGGGGGATGGTGGACCACTTGATGTGGAGTATTGGATCTAGCATATCATATCTATATTCGAGAAACTAGTGATTATTAAAGAATATTGGGTCAAGTTAGATATATATATGCTTCATGATTCAACTATTAGGTGGTGGGATATCATCAAGAAGGAAAAACAATATAGGGATATGGTCCTTGAAAATTATTAAGTCATCTTTAACGACTTATTCTTTCCCCAGACTCTGAGGGATGACATAGCTAGAGTGTTTATGATCCTACTTCAGGGAAGTATTCTAGTTATGGATTACTCATCTTATTTCATAGAGCTATAATGTTTTAGTTTTACATTAGATGCTAATGATATTATGAACTCCAAGAAATTAGAAGATGGGATGGCATACGCCATCTTGTCATAGGTCCATGTGTTCAAGATGATGACTATTTCTAAAAAAGTCAACCTTGACCATATTACATCATAGAATCTAAGATATGAAGAGAGCATGATCCGGGGTGGTTTTGAACGTAGATCATCAAATGGCTCTTCATCTTGTTGAAAGAGGCATTTCGAGCTTAATATGTGGGGTAGAAGCTATCAGGATCCTCATGTGGAATGTTCTCTCACCTATCACTAGTGTAGGAATATAGGGCTTGCAAAATCATAGTGATTTCTGGATCCATTTGAATGAAGAAGATAATTCAGAATGGGTTATCTTCAGCACTTTTTTATTACATTCCCTTCATCGACTAGCGAGCGTGGATCTGCACCTATTGCATGGCCAGGAGAAGGGTCTGTAACATCTCGAAAAGTAGGTATTTGGAATACCACATGTCGTTCAAGTTGAGGTGGTGGTCAAGGTAGAGGAAGTGAGATGTATGATTTTCAGTACGATAAGTGCGGGCTTGCTCAAGGATGTTAGGTAGTGACTCGAGACCATGGTACTGGGTAATTGCATGTAGTCCAGCTACCACCAGAAGAGAAAAACACTATACAATATATGGTATATGGTACTATTCTAATATCCTCCTCTTTTGTGTTTGCTTTGTTTTATATATTCACATATCACTCAATAATATCTTTGTCAATCACTAAGGGTATGGGCCTTGATGTTGGGTACTTTCATGGAAATATGAATCTAGATAAACCATTAGGTATCCAATATGAGAGAATTAATCATTGTAAGGACCATCACCCAGACATAGGAAAGTACCTTTTTGTGTGCAATCTGTATGTCCGTGATATGTTTGTTTTTTATGTAATCCTTCAAATGGGATGGATAGTTCTCTATAGATTCCATATTGACTACTAACATTTGAGGGTGATGTTCCCATCACGAGAGGGAATTGTGCACATGCACATGGGAGAATGGGCTCATAGTACGACTAGAGTTATACTTGAGTAATAGAGGCGGTGTAGTTTGACCACTCATATCACTAGTATTATCATAGATGATCAATGGTTACAACCTAATATTCTTCCTCCTATAGTGGATTGTGTCAAAGGAGTTTTTTCTAATGACTTTCCTAGTCAACCTTTAGTGTGAGAGGTATAGTTTACAATTGATCCTTCACAAAGAGTTTCACCTATAACCATTCCTCCTTATAATTTGGAGCCAAAGGAGTTTCTGGAGATCAAGAAGCATTTTAAGGATTTGAAGGATATATGATTTATATTCCCCAGTACATCTCCTTGAGGTTCTCTAGTCCTTTTTTCCAAAAATTAATGATGGAAGCCTTAGGTTCAATGTAGATTATATTTGTTTGGATTCACTCACTATAAATAATTAGTATCGACAAACTAGAATAAATTACCTCTTTGATCATCTTCATGGAGTGAAGGTGTTTTCAATGATAGATCTATGGTCAGGCTATCATTAGGTGTGTTTCAAGACTTCATATATAACTCACACAACTTTTGAGAGCATGAATTTTCACTACGAGTACCTGGTAATGTCGTTCAGACTCATGAACGCACCTGCGGTCTTCATGGATCTAATGAATCTGATATTCCACCAGTATTTGTATTCATTTTTAGTTGTCTATATTGAAAATATCTTAGTTAATTTACACTATAGACACAACCATTCTACCTATCTTGATATCTTTTTTAATACAATGAGAGAACATCAGGTTTATGTTATGCTTAGGAAATTCCATTTATAGATTGATAAATTACACTTCCTATGTTATATAATCTTAGAGTTTGGAGTTTCATTATTCACATAGAAAATTAAATAATTAATTTCATGGGAGCTACCCAAGAATGTCTTGGATATTTGTAGTTTGTTATAGATAGTCAGATATTATAGATGCATCATCGCTGATTTCTGACACCTTGCAGCATTGCGTATGGTCTTGAAAAAGAAGGCTGTGAAATTCGTATGGTCATAACCATTCAATAAAGAATTTCAGGAGTCAAAGGGCTATTTGACATCAGTGCTGATACAAATTCGAACAGATCTTGGAATAAGTAAACTATTTACTATGATGCAATACGTATTGGTCATAAAGATATATTAATATAGGATGAGTGATTCATTATGCATAGTTTATTCCATTTGAGGCCTCACAAGAAATATAACCCAACACATGACCTCAAGATCACTTTTGTAGTACATGCCTTATTATATTGGAGACACTATCTACTTGGAGAGAGTTTTGTTTCATTCACTGATCACAAAAGGCTCATGTATATCATTAAATAGGGTGGTCTGAATCTCAAACAATAAATGTAGATTCAGTACCTAAAACCATTTGATTTTGAATATTCATATACACATGGAAAAGGGAATTCAATAATATATGCTCTAAGCCAAAGGAATCTGAAAGTGGTTGCTCAAGAATTTGGTGGGGAATGGAATAATTATGAACATAATCTCAGAGATTCATCATGTGCATCCAGAGGACCATGATTAGAAAATAATCTAAAACTTGGTAGTGATTTATTATATTCTGGAATGAGTAAGGATGTAGAAGTTATCAGATAATAAAGGACTTTTCCCAAGGAAATTCATTTTAGATAGTGATAAATCTTCAGGTTGGCCAATGGATGGGAACAATACTATTTTGTTTTGGGGGTGTGTCTGGGTCCCATCATAAATTAGAGAGGAGATGATGTAGGAAATACACATCTCAGCATGGGTAGTTCACCCCAGTGTCACCAAAATGTACAAATACTTACGTCGAATGTATTGGTGGCCTAGTATGAAGTGTGAGATTGCTAGTTTCATAACAAGGTGTTTGATGGGAATGTAATACAAGTTACAACACTATATATAATAATAGGTGATCAAAAGTTGGTAAACTAAAAGATATTTACCCTATTTTATGTAAAGCATTATCAAAAACCATAAGGAATAAGGTTGCAATAAGAGATCATTTTTTAGTGAACTACCATAATGGAATTTTTTGTTTTTCATGTATTGTTGTAATTACATGCATATAGAAAAAACTTAACTCATGTTGTAATTTAAATGTTTATAAATGTTCTTGAGAAAATGAAATATGGAATCAGGGTTAGATTGGACATGATTTATGTGGGGATAAGGGAAGAGTCAGTATCGATCAAGGGTAATTGGTATCCATTTCTTCATCCCGCAAATTACACAATCGAGATAGGAAAAATGTTCAATTTTCATATTTTCTTAATAGTGTAAATGTTCTAGAGGGGTACTCATCAAATATTAATAATTTCATGTAAATGACTATTTTAATGTCACAAGGAATCAAATGACAAAAAATTCATGTTTTGATTAATGATTTTATGTCTCTAACTTTTCATTGCATTTGACTAAAAATTTAAGGCATACATTAACCGGAACATTCTTATTTTTCAAAGCCATATGCATTAACGTTATAGAACCAATGATGTTTTCAATCATCAATAATGATATTTATGTCATATTATATGAATAAGATATGTTCTTACCACCATGGTTATTTTATTGAATTTCCATCGTATGGTTTAGTTTGTTAAAGTGATTCAACTATGTGGTCTTGTATATTACAAATGGATTTACCACATTGAACGTTATATAAAACATTTGAATGGGTGTCTATAGAATCAAAGTGAGCTAGAAGGATGTATTGTATAAGAATATATTATTTATGATTATATTGAATTTTACACCTCTTACCTATTAGATGTTGACAACATCGGACTCCCAATGTCTCAACATAGTGGATGCCTTATGGCTGAACCGATTTCTAGATGATATGTTGTTATAGTTACCTTGAATGATAGGGAGAAAGAACACCTTTAAATTTTATATAGTAGTAATGATTTTGATCTATACATTTAATCCCACAATAAAATCCATAGAGATTTGAATCCATCATGGGATGGAGGATGGATATCAATTATACATAATCCATAGTTTATAGTATGGTTATAAAATCAAATTTATAAAGAGTTATTTAAAAATATGAATTCAACTTCAAAATGACTTTAATATATACCAATGGGACCACATGAAAATGTTATTTATTACATTGGTTTTGTAATAAATAGTTATACGTTCAATACAATAGAACATAATGACTTTAGTACGATGTAAAATAGTGTAGTTATGATTGTAGTGGAGGTGATGTACATATTTTTTTCTAGGGATTGAAGTCCAATTCATAAAAACATGTCTTATTTTGGCATTACCAATCAAATATATGAGTAAGATTATAAAACATTTCATGTTCTGATTTTCCATTAAATATGGGTTGAAAATATGAGTTCAGTGAAAGTTGATGAAATGGGCATCATGAAGTTGAATTTTAGTGTGGAAGGGGAAAATTACGGGATATTCATAATTGCATCACATGTAGTGCGAATATTTATGTCTAAGATCCAGCAAATAAGAATTAGTCGATTGTCCTACTAGAGACTAAAACAAATATAGTGTAAGATGACAATTCAATTGAGGAATACCATTTCATTTTGAGATCACAATCATTTCATGATGGTCCCAATATAGACAATGTAATGTACATTACAGGGGACCATAAAGTGGTTATTTGGGTTTTTGATAGAGGATCAAATTCCCATAAACTGTTAAAAATGAAAGAGGGTTCAATGAGAAGTTAAAAGTGTTTTTTATTATACTATGTTCTTTTTCATAATATTATATGGTCTCCACTACATTAACAAAATTTAAATTAAGTGTTAGGAAACTCATGAAGACAGTGTCTTCTACACATGATTATGTTACCAATCACTTGGAATAACAAACTATAATTAAAGAATCCCTTTTCTAAGTTGTAATGGTATTGTAACTATATAATTTATATATTTTACTAAAAAATTATTTAATAAAACATTAACTAAATTTCAAGTATTCCTTACAAAGTTTGTTTATTTTTGAATATTTATGTCCTAATTTCATTCATTTCTGCACCAAAACATCCTCATACTTCTTCCCCCTCAAGACTATTTCGCCCCTGTAGTGTTAGAATTATCAATTTATTTCATGTTCCCTTCAAAACCTTGGTAAGAATAGATATGAAACCGCCTTTACTCAATTATAGTGTTAATATAGATGTTTTCAAAGTAAAATCATTTAACATATAAATAATTATATATTTAATATTTTGGATTTATTTATTTATTTTTACTATTACTCGCATAAGAATTATTTTCCTATACAGGTGGTTTATTTTGTTCATGTTTGGTTTCTCTATCATTCATTAATTCCTTTCTACACAAAAACATCCACAGATATCATCTCCCTCTAATCGTATTCACCCCTACAATGTTGGAATTTATTACATTCCTTCATGTTTATTCCACATCTCAATCAAAGTGGTAATATATGTGTTTTCAAACTAAAATCATTTTACACTAAATTAATGTATTGTTTACAATTTATGTTTACATTTCTTATTTTTAGTATTACCCATATAATAACTGTTTTTTGTATATAAGTAGATTCTTTTGTTCATGTCGGGGTGGTGTTTTCCACCTTTCATGAATGTTTACACTAAAACATCCACAAACATTTTCTCCTTAAAAAACATTACAACCCTGTAGTGTTGGAATTTTTCATAATCCATCAAGTTCCCTCCACTACTTAGCCATGGAGGCAATCTAGATGATAAAATTGTAAAATAATTTTCAATGGAATTAAATTATTGTTTCATATTTGTGCCTAAATTATTTTTTATTACACATATAGTAATGTTTTTCTAATACAAGAGGATTTTATCATTCAAGTTTGGGTGATTTGTTCCAAATTTCTCATGCTAGTGAAAGATTGGCCTTCGACCCTAAACTAAGATAATGAAAACATAGAAATGCTTCAAGAGTGCATATTGGAATGGTTCTCATATCATAAAGAAAATTTTCATTATTAAAAGACATAGGAGTAGGAGAATTTAATATGCCATTATGGTGACATCCCTTGATATAATTGGCACTCTAGAGTCCTCCACTATTCTAGATTAAAACAATGAGAAATGTTTTTAGGATAAAAACATTAATTCAATTTGTATTGTTGGTAGTTAGACAATGAATGTTAATGGAAATTATAGTAAAATTTTATGTTGATATTTTTCAAAGAAATTGAGATTTGTTGGAATTAGCCATACCTAAATCTGACACACTGTGTGACTGGTTTGATGCTAAGAATATATTTTTATTAAAATTGATAGTACTTTAAATTTAAATGAAAACTAACATAATCACACTAAAAAACATATTCTAATTGTTTTCATACATTAATACAATTATTCATATGTGATTTTTGACCTATAGGGTAATCTTGGAATAATTTGGTACTGAAGGGTCCCTTTGGATTGATGTAGAGGCAGACTCTGGATGAACATGTGAGAAACCCAACTCACGGTGAGAGAAAACCTACTTCAAATCATTAGTCCTTTTCAAATGTGGTCCTTGAGGAATTATTAATTTTAGGAGACTTTTACAAAATGATCAAATGACTCTTAGTCTTTATGCCAACATTATGCACTTTTGCCACCACGGTCAACCAGCAGTTTCATTCTCAGAAACTAAGGTAAATATACTTTAATCGGATGATCAAATATTTCTTTTTGGGAAGTTATTAAATTTAAGATCCTCATTGAAACTCTTAAGAGCCCCCCTTGAAGCCATCATCTATTTTGTTTTTCATAACAGCCTACGGAATTCCTCTAATGTTCTATTTTCCTTTCTTCTAAGGATGACTATAGTCGATTTTTGGTGATATGGTCATGGTATTTTGGGGTTTATTCCATGAATGTTCTTAAATGGAACCCATAATTCGATCCCTTATCCAAATATCATATATTTAGGATCTTGATTTGTTTTCCTTCACTTCTGTTGCATTTGATCAAACAATATTCTTTCTTTTTGATTTCTATGTTTATTTGTTATCCTTTTAAAATGGATGCAATGGTGAGGTCTCTTTCGAGGACATTTATTGCGAGAATTTGTGTTGAAATTGATGATTCTTATGAAATACCCTCTCACATTTGGATCCAGAATGGTGATTCTAGATTCTTATATGAGGTTGTTTATGAAAGGCTTCCATGTTACCGTCATCTCTTCTTTAAACATATATATGCTTTAAATTTATGTGTATATAAGAAAACATGTTATGAATCATAGAAATCCACTTGGATTGAAACTGATAAGCATAATGTTTTATTAAATTTTGATAATGTTATTCACAAAATGAATGCTGGTCTATCTGGACTTTTTAACGAATGGAAAAAGACTGATGTGAATAAGTATATTTTGGTTAATAATGAATATCCTTATGAAATTAAATGAATGTCAGGATTTTTTGATTCCGTACATGCCACAAAATGTTCCATCATCGTCCCTATTACCATATAAGAGGATCCAGTAAAAAAACATGATTCAAATGACACAAGGGACAATGAACAAGGGGACATCTCTGATTCTAGTGAATGTATTTAGGAGGATACTAATCATTATAATTATATTGAGGAAGAATATCTAAAATTATGTGCTAGTAATGGGAAAAAACAGATTTTTGATCCTGATGGATGCATTTCTCCAAATACCAAGAAAACTAAGAAACGTAGAGAGTGTTCTATCATTCAACTAACAATCATTATAAGATCCCTTCTAGCCTCTAGGAAGGTTATCCATGAGCTTCTTAAAAAATCGGTTGAACCTATTCTAACCTCTGGATTGAAGGTTGAGGAAAATGATTGGGAGATTGATCATGTCCATATTTATTCTTATTTGATTGATGATGAGGTGAGTGATGCAGTTTGTGCATGGATGGACGAACAAGATGAACTTACACACGAAAAATACAGAAATGGTGATATTTCTACTAAAAAATACCTTGAAACAATAAAATGTATGATCATAATAATGGTTGATGAATATAAGAATAATCTATATTTCAATGTTAGATACATACCCTAGGAATGATTTTTTGTTTTAAATTATTTCTTTCTAGTGATCTTGGCTTTAGATTTTCTGATTCGAGTATTTATGTTTGGGTGTTTTTTTGGTGCTGAATATTGCAACTGTTGGTTTCATCTTGTACAATTTCCAAAAAATAATTCTACATGACCTTTCATTTTCATGAGTGTTATTGATCCAGTTTTGAGTGTTGATTGTTTTTATGATGAATACTGGTTTCCATATCTTCCCATGTTGGATCCATTGACACGTTTGTTTGATGATGATCCCTTGGTTCTGGGATTAACTTTGATATGTGCTTTTTCATTAAGTTTTCTTGAATTTATAGCTCCACTAAAATATGGAAAAAAATTTGAGAATAATACTAAACCTGTTATTTTCATTGTTGTTTTTAATGTCTTTTCTAATTTTATGATGGGACAAATGGATTTTTTTTGCTCTCTCGTTGTGGTTTATTTTAAAGCTAGACACAATGTTTTGCAACCACTGATTCACTGTCTTTGTTGGATACGATATTTCAACTTCATGTTCTTCCATGATAGCAGCTTCGACTTTCCAACATCTTCTGTGCTTTCCCTTGGTGGTATCCACATGTGACAGGACGATGTTCTAATTCTTTTTTTTTCATTGAAATACTAATTTTTTTTCCTATCAATCTCTACTAGTATAAGTTCTATACACATCATTCCTATTTTGTAACACTTTATTTTAATAGATTTATTCATGGCATGAATTGGGTGATCTATTCATGTCAATTCTTTTATAAACAATTTTGACTAGTAGGAATCATATCCTCCTCAATCTAATACATGGTGTGCCCTGTATGACTGAAAGTGTCCATAATCAGTTTAAAATCAAAATTTTAGTACAATGAGTGTCACTCATTGACAACTGAGTAGCACAATTGAAATAAATTGATAAATTAGTACATCAATTCAAAACTCATTTTTTATTTGTAAATATTGGGCTCACATAAAAATTATTCATGATATGATCTGTATGCTTCAATGTTTTTGTTTGTTGTTTAATATGACATTTTACTAAAAAATAAAAGTGACATAGTAAAATGGGAGCAAAAAAAAATAAAATTATTTTGATACTTTTAAAAAATGATCTATATGTAATTTTGAATGTGTTGGAATCATTTTCCCCTCAATTTGACACATGGTGTGATCAATATGACTCTAAGTGTTTATTTTTATGTAAAATTGTCATAAATTTTATAAAAAAAGTAGAACTAGCATAATAAATACCATGAAAATATATTAATAGTCTTTTGAATCTTTAGTTAAATGATATATATGTCATTTGGGATGTTTAGGAATCAACCAAAACTCAATCAGATGCATGTTGTGACCAATATGACTCCATGTGTATCATTTTATTTAAAATTGTTATTAGTTTTATTAAAAATGAAAAATGACCTACTCATAACCTTGAAAACACGTACAAATTATTTTTATACTTTAGGGAAATGATCCATAAGAAATATTTTATGTGTAGGATTAAGTTACACATCAAAATGATACATTGTGTTCATGATATGACTCAATATCTTGGTGACTAGCTTAAAATCAACATTTTAGGTAAAAATGTGTCACTCACAAAAAACTAAGAAAACACACATTGGGTTTCTTAATAATTTAGGACATTAACTGATAAGTAAGTTTTTGAAATTTAGGAATCTTTATCACATAATATGGATACATGATGTTATCAGTGTGAGTCATAGTGCATGTTTCCAGTTTAAACTGACATTTAAGCAAAAAAGACAAGTGACATACTCAAAAAAAAACACATTCAGATTATTTCTATACATTTTGAAAATGATTTATAAGTCATTTCATAAATGTATGAATCATCTAAAACTCATGTGGAATAATTTTTTGACTGGTATGACTATAGGTGGGTCATTTTATTTTATATAGAAATCAATTTTAGTAAAAGAAAAATGGACATACTCAAAACGAAGAAACAAAATTCTAATATTTTTGATACTATTGGAAAATGATCGATATGGAATTATTTACATATATAAATAAAGCATGCCACAATCATGTTCATGATATTCTAGGTATGAATCAATGTGTTAGATACCAGTTTGAAATCAAAACATTAGTTCAAAAAATTTCATTCACTGAAATCCCTGCTAATGCACTTGGATATTCCAAATAATCTTTTAAAATGATTCATAAGTGATTTTTTCTTTGAATGAATCATTATCATATCAATCTGATAGATGATTTGAATGATATGAGGAAAAGTATTTGTCATTAGATTTGTTTAGAAACCATACAGACCATAATCCAATGAACATTGTGACCATTATGAAATCAATAGGATCTTTTTATTTTAAATTAATATCAATTTTAGTATAAAGTACAAGTGACCTAATCCAAACCTAGAAAATACATTAAGATTGTTTTGATAATTCAAGAAAATGATCCATAAGTCATTTTTGATGTGTATGAATCATTTGAACCTTAAAAAGATACAAAAGTTTCCAAATATTACTCAATGTGTATGTTATCAAATCAAAAATGAAATTTTATTTCTAAATACTTCTCTCATGAAAAACAGACCAAAAAACATGGATTGTCATGATAATTTAGTATTATGGTTCAAAAATTATTTTTGATATGTACAAATTATTATCATGTGAAACAAACACACGATGTGGCCAGTTTGATTCAAAGTGCTTGTTTTTAGTTTAAAATGTCATTTTAGTAAAAAAGACACGTGACATACAAAAAATAGAGAAAATACATCAGTATTGTTTGATACATTAGGTGATTGTTCCATATGTCATTTGAGTTGTGTTGTAATAAACCACACCTCAATCCTAGGTATATTTATCCTTGGAAGGTGTTCTATGATGATTCTTCTACATTCCTCATGCTACTCGGGTAAGAGCGTAAGCTAGTGATGCTTTCAGCTATTATACTATCGCCATCAAGGGTGAAACACTACACCACTTCGCCTAAAATCATGACACTTGTATGGATCACCCAAAACCCCATTTTTACGGCACATGGTGTGATCGGTGCGACTCCAAGATCTTATATTCAATATTTAAGTTTCATATTATTATAAAAGGCGAATCACATCGCCAAAACTAATAAAACAAGCTTGGTTTATTTTCTCATCACTATATCTGCTATTACCTAATTAACTTCCTTAATCATTTTTATCAAATATATATATAGTTAATTTTTATATAGATAATTCATGAAGACAAAAATTAAAAAAGGTGATATGTATGAATCAACTGCAACTCAATCTAATACACAGTGTTCTTAGAATGACTCAAAGATTAGTTTAAAAGTAACACTTTTTGGTTAATTTATTTCATTATATTATTTCTAACATAAGAATTTTATTCTTATATTGGTGTGTTTTTTTCTTGAGAATTTTTTTGATCAATATAAAAAAGAACATCGATATTTTTGAATATATTTAAATAATTTCTACTTATGTAATTGTGCAAAAAAATATTTGAAATGTCAATAATATAGTATTTTTTCTTGTATTTGTGATAAATATTTTATTTTATTTATATAGATTATTGGTACCTGTTTTTTCTAATTTCATGGTGTATTTGGTGTTACGTGTGCTGTTACAGAACACTGCACTAGTGATGTACTGTACTGTTAGCGAACTCGGATGAATGCCCCTATATCATCACTTTTAAAAGAGCAGATCATGGAGACATTTATTAGTGAATTTTTAATTGCTGATAAAGGTATACATTATTGATCCCAAATAAAATTATTGTTAATTGTTTCCCATTATCATTTTTTCAAAAATAATTGATAAAGGACCCCCTTTATTGAAGCTTTATTATTGCTGATTAAAGCATAGGGATTTTAATATCGCTTTGGTAGTCAGGGCTTCCCTAGTACTGATAAGTGACATATTTATCCCTTGAAAGCTCTATTTTATATTAGTTTGTATCGATCATCAAAACACTTCTCAAAAACTCCACCACTATCCTCAAATCATGCACACGTTTTTTTATATAATAGAATGATAGGAACAAGTTTCAAATAAATAATAAGTAATAGTAGAAGCATAAATAATAGTTCTACTAAATATCAGTGGTCCAGCCTTGATATTGATAAGTGTACATTGAATTACATAAAACTACCATTCCATCTTCCAAATGATGCACTCTAATTCCCCTAATCTACTCCACTCTACTTATATGGGTATTCTTTGGAAAAACCACCACATTGACTACCTCTACCAGAATGACCAGAAGAACGACAACTACAAAAGTGATATGGAATATATGATCCCCATCCCACAGTCGGATTTTCTCAACTGCTCCATCATTACCCATATATAAGTTTCTATATAATCTCTATATATTTCCCATCCTGAATCAAGTTTTTCATTCTACCAATGGTAAAGGACAAAACCTATGAAAGTGACCCATCCAACCTCACTGGTGGAAAAACAATTTAGCTATTATATTGAGTAACAAATTATTACCCCTTCACACTCTTCTTTCCTATGATCAATTCAAGATTCACATAACATAGATTCATTCCATTAGAAGACATACCCCCAGATTGCCTATTAAAATCCACATTTCCTCCACTAGAAGCCTTTCAGGTTCCCCTTGTCTATGAGTGCCTGATGAATCACCTCAACAAACTTCTTTAACCAAAAGCTGTTAACCTTGTACTTATGTTCACATTTATGTACATCCAATAAAAACATTTCCATAGTTATATAATCCCTTTACAGAGCTAGATCAAAATTCTATAGGTCAATAAATTGGCTAGCATAGTCCATAACAAATATACATACCTTAGTCAACCACCTGAACTCTGCTACTCTCTCTTTTCTATGATTCACTAGATAAAAGTGCACCAGGAACATACCTAAAAATTCCTTCTATACAATACCATAACACTAGACAATCCAAGACAAAACATCCCACTAGTGCATTATTGATCCTCGTAACATGTATGCAGCTATCTCGACCTTCTTCTCAGAAGAAATCTTTATGTGGTCATGTAAATTCTTTATAGGCTCAATCCAAAAATTAATGGTCTCAAGTCAAACCTATATGGTAAACATCATAGGGTGTTGCATTTAGAACTCCCTCACCATGTCTAAATTAATCAGCGCAGCATGATCTCTGTCTCTTTCCTTAAACAAAATTATGTGATAAATGTTCTCATAAAGTTGTTATTCGGATCCTTCACTCGACACTATTGGTGTCTCACGTTCCACTATTGGTGGATCATTTCTAGCCATATCATATATTTTTCTTATCAACAAGAATCCTCATGGAGGCATTCTATATATTATAAACACAAATTTTAGGAAACATAACACCACATTATCACAATTATAGATATTGACATAATTTCATAACAAGTCATCCTCTAAACCCCACCATAAAGTCAAAACATAGGAAATATCACTACCATTGACCACCCTACATTAAAATCATTGTAAACAAGGGTAAAATTATTTTCATTATTCAACACTCTCATTAGAAAAAAAAATTTCCATATTTTTCATCATTTCACTGATTTTCAATTCATAAAGACAATTTTTTTAAACCTACAAGTGAAGAAATACACCTTTTTTAAAACAACGTACTCAAAATCCTTCTTTTCTCATGTCTGCCTAAATTTTTTCATGTCACATTAAAATAATGACTCCTTAGAATGATGCATGTATAATCAACTCTCATTCCATACTAGGTAATGAGTCAAATATTAGAAGCTGTCACAAAAAATTATCAAATAACACAACAGGTGCATCACTCGAGGTGAAAAAACATCTTTCTGCAACGACAAACGTTAATTACATCTATCCCACCCTGGGTAATTCGATTTTACCCTCATACATGGGTTAGAGACTTCCGTGAAGAAGATCATAACCATGGCCTAACACATCCTAGTCTCCTATCGTACATTACCAAAATGTTACACAAAATAAAAGTAAAGAAATGTAATTTTATACCATTTTGTAATGTTTGGACCCAGGTTACCACCCTCGGTTCCCTAACCTTATTAGTTACACGACCTCAAACAATCCATCCCAAATTCCAGAGGATTAATATTAGTGATGAGGGTCTAATATTAAGCATGGGGAGACTATAAAATCTTTATCACTGAATCATAAAAATAAAAATAAATAAACAATATCCAAATGGTATAACTAAGAACCGAATAAAAAAAAAATAACATGATGACCAAAAGAGGAAATATAATATCAAAATTAAAATAGTAGATATTCCATGCCCAATATGGGTTAGGTGTTAATATGCCAAACCCAAAATACATAACAACACTGAAAACTCCCAAACAGGTCCCAAATAATGATTGGTTCCCTCATACATCCTCTATCTCAACTCAACTATCTTACATAGAACCCTTGGACTTATCTTATTATAAAAACATGATGTATATTCATGTAATAGTTAGGATTCGTATGTAATGTGTGAGTATAACTTGGTAGGCCACTACTAATAGCATCTAAATCAATATCAAGTCAATAAAAGTGTATATACTTTTATAATGGTTAAAATTCAAGTGATAATGTAAAAATTTTACATTTATTGAATACTCTTTAATTAACAACATTAACCATCTTCTTCTCCAGGACACCCAAACCCTCAATATCTTCTTTAGTGATTACCAGAGTCTGAAACATATCAAAATATCATAGATATCGTTTATGATTATAGTTCAGATCATATAACATCCAATTGGATTGATATTCCAATCTTATGTCATGAGCGTAGAAGATCGTGTATAACACCTAGAGGTATTTAGAACACATTACCCTATACCACACCTCAATGTCACAAATAGGTATTTGAATCCTTAGTACCTACCCCACAATTGACCTCTCTTATAAGTATTTCGAGCCCCCTTCCCGTTCCCACACCATATCAAATGTGAATGTGGAACCTCAGTCCCTATCCAAAAACTCACTGTCTCTAATAAGTATTTCATGCCTCGGTCCCTATCCCAATCTCATTTATCAAAAATGGGTATTTTAAAACATAGTCCATGTTGTACACTTGTATATCAATCAAAAAAATATATCATATATAAAAAAAATCAAACAAGGATAATCAAAATCAATCATTTTATTAAATTACACATCGTGATTTATCCTTCCAAATGTCAATACAAATTCATGATTTAATACATGAATCACATTTCATAAAATAATCAATTCACAAATATAATGTTTTACATCATTTAATCCATGTGACCCATTAATCCATTTATTCATTACCAAAAAGGTCCCAGATCTAGGGAAATTGTGTCCCATAAATTTATTAATGAACAAGTAAATATTCAATGTTATTAATTACAAGGGAGTTTAAAAATACCAGAGTTAACCACCAATCTCATATCATGATCCACTAATGATGTACAATTATCATGAGCCTTGAAGACCCACATTATAATAGTTTCTAAAATCACCATCTTCGTCAATGCATCTACCACCTGATTGGACTCTCTATATACATGGGATACAAACATGCGATGTTGAGTGTCCTATTTGATACACTCAATCCAATGAGGTAGAAGCTTCCATGGGTCATTTCTGGTTCTTGACTATAGGTCCATGAAAGTAGTTTTAGAGTCAGATTCAGTCCACAGGGAATTCCACTTGAATTGAATATAATTTTTTATGTTATATATCATGCCTCATAACTTAGCTTCAAAAGTAGTTCCAATTATAATATATTTATGGTTAAAAAAATTTAAAATCCATGATGAGTTCAGAAAATACTTCCACAACCTGAGGGCCATAACAGGTTGAAGGGTGCGCCATCAACATTGACCATTATCAATGATGAAATTAGATGAATGAATCTAACATTTTTGAGTATAAGGGGCTTCCTGGATCTTCCTCCAACTCCATGAATCTATAAGGTCTTCAAATAACCGATTTTGTTATTCATTGCACCAATCTGCATCATTTCCACTGCACGAACCTCCCTATTCTAGAACACTATTCTAGCATGAAAATATGGCACCAGGTCATCAGACAATCATGAATTATGATCCCTCCAAATCAAATAATAGATGGATTATGTGGCTTATAGAAGAAGACATTGAATCTGGTCAATTTTTCATGTTTAGTGATGTATTCCATAATGTCATCCAGGTGTTGATTTGAATTCATCTCAAGGCTAAATATCCATCCTATATACACCTATAGTTAGCGAGAATATTCAAAACCAAATAATAGGTGTTTTTCTTTTTATACATCCCTTAATCATACGTGTCAGGATGAAAAAAGGTATTGTCCAGCCTTCCCCATTTTGCCGTGTGTTGAAAACCTATTTTTCCTGATTCTCCATAGAAGAATATGTCTAGAGGGTTGGATAAAATTTACCTTGAATCTATCTAGACATGATTTTTCCATAATGTGTCTTTCACATTCCATCATGTATTATTACTTAACAGTAAACTACACATTGCTATTTGGATTCCAGACTGTCATGTCAATGTCTACGAAAACATGGATTTGAATATCCATCTGAACCAGCAAAGGAACAAATTTAAGGATGTTATATAGTGTCAATAATTTAGATTTAGTCATCTGTATTCTATCATGTGGGATGATTAGGCTATCATTGAGGGGTCTATCATGATAAAACGTGTCCCAACTATTGAGATCAGATTGCTTTCTAACCATCCAATTGGTATTGCGCAAGATATCATTAGACCATTTCTTAACTAATGACCAAACAAATCCAAAATCACAAATTACATTAAATAATTCCCCAATTAATTAATCTAATTCCAGAAACTACATAATCACAACATTCCATTAATTAATTCACCAATTAATTATTCCATTTTCATGTTTCCAAAAATTAGTTAATCATATAATATATTCAATTCATGACACAATTTCAAAAACATGCTACTTTAAACCCAAAAACATATACATGAAATTGAAATCAATTCTATGGGAATTTAATTGAGATAACCTACCTCAATATTCGTGATAAACACTCGAAAACAAGAATCCACAATTTAAGAAGAATGGTAAAGAACACAATGAAGAAAGATATCTAAATTTGAAACATATAACCAAAGAAAATAGAATTATGATTCATTAAACATTGATCTAATCCCTTCCCAACTGTGGGTAAAATATTCCTCCTCTATCAAGAAAGTGCATTGGGAGAGAGAGAGAGAGAGATCTAATTGGTGAGAAAGCACATACTCAGAGAGGTTAAAATCCATTAATAGATTATATATTTACTAAGAATGGAGGTTGGAATGCATTTATATTCGTTCTTGAACAATAAATAATGAGATATACAATATTATTATCAAGTTAGGGGATTATGGATATATGTTGGGGGTTCAATAATTTTTAATTAAATTTTCAAGGGTTTAAATTCAATCATTCATGGTTTTCGATATAGGGAACACAGTTTCCCTTAACCATGCTCCCTAACCATGTGACACCCATAGTGGTTTCACATTTTTATAACTAAGATGGAACATGGTTCGACAAACCATGCTTTAACGATGTGAATCTCCTCCTTTTGTGTTTGCACAATTTTCTGGGTAGCCAATGTTGTTTGGGAAAACCATGTACCAACCTTGAAATACCTATATTCCTTCCAAAATTCTTCAATTTAACCCAAAAAACTATAAAGTAAAACTAAAACATGATATACACAAAATATTGTAAAATAGTACATAAAAATGAACTCGAGACATCTCAGAAATGGTTAGGATATTATAACACTATTATTGAATAATGAGAAAGTTACACATGCTTAAGTATGACATACGTTCTCCATGATTGAAATATAGTTCATTTTTCATTCCAATACAACATTATTGGAGTTAAAATTATTAATTTTATATAAAAATGATAAATATGGAATGATCTATATTCTGGAGATGGTTGAAAAATGTCTCATTTAATCATTGTAAACACAATGTTTTCCTTTTGTTTTTATGGACTAAACATCCTCAAAACACCCGACATGAACATGAATGATTACTAAAAAGGATCATGATCCAAAATATAAAATCCATGTATTTATTAAATAAATATAAGAATAAATGACCTAGTGTTATATGAGTTTTTAATAAACTGTGAACACATTTTATGAATCTAGAAGGACCACATTGAGCTCATATAAATTATGTCCCAACTTGATAGAGCATCCAAAATGTAATTAGATTCCATGTAATAATGTGAAATCATTATACTGTTTGGCTTTGTGAAATAATGTAAATCCATCCAATGAGGTTGAATCCACCATTGAACAAACCTATATCATTCCTGATGCACATCAATAGGCACCTACAAATCATATTTAATCCATATATAATTACAATTATTATTTATGTAATTCTTGATATATGTTTATTATTAATGAGATAAAAGAATTAAATTAAAAAATTTAG
Source organism: Viscum album (assembly GCA_963277665.1). Classification (NCBI taxonomy): domain Eukaryota; kingdom Viridiplantae; phylum Streptophyta; class Magnoliopsida; order Santalales; family Viscaceae; genus Viscum; species Viscum album. The sequence goes on from OY728135.1 coordinate 114,244,093, forward strand.
ACTCAATGTAACAGTTTTCATCTCAAAACATCCATCATTGAGACACCTTATCTTTAATGCGTATAATGTTGTTTCATTCGGTTTTTTGGCTTCTAGCCTCAAAACACCCAATGGTTCCGTATCCAATAATGGACAGACCTGCTTTCCAAAGGCAGGCGTTCACTAGATGGTCTGAACATAGACTCTTAAGAACTCACATTTGTCAAGAGGATGGGAAGTTCGGCTCATTCCACCCTTTTTGGGGGGAAATTATTGCCTATTCTGGGACTATCTTATAGATTTAAGACGTATTATTATGTTTACAAATCTTTGGTTTATACCCAAACATAGTATCCATAGATTTAACCCTGGTGGGTAATGGTAAGCTGGATGCAGGGGTTCAGAATCATTTATGCCCAAGGTTTACCATCCCTCATTGGATTAATGACCCCGAAGAGTTGGATCTCGCTTAAGGTAGTACTAGGAGTGGCTCGGTGAACCGACGTGGAGAATAGTCGGATCGACCGGTTGTTGGGATTGAACCTCATGGAGGCTTCCTACGTACCCTGCCTAGGAGGTAGGGATCAAATTCCATGTAGTTTTCATATACAGTTTAACATCATGCTGGACAAGGGTGGAACTCGACGTGAAGAAACAACCGAGTGGCGGCCTTGAACCTCGTGGAGGCTTCCTACGTACCACGCTTTGGCATGGATCAAAGTCCCCATAGTTCGCTCTTTGGGGCTTACACTCTGAGGAGGCCCATAAGAGGATGTCATGGTCAATGCTTACTCTAAGCCCACGTGAGTCATGCTCAGTGTGAGAAACAAGAGGCAGTAAGGACCAGACGATCATGTCGTGAAAGGTGCGTCTATGAGAAGTGGAGTGGGGCTTATGCATGGAGCGGCCCATAATGATAAATTGGGACTTAAACTCTGAGGAGCCCCAGAAGGTTAGGGCTTACTCCTAGGTAGACGACAGTGGCAATAAAGCTCAGTGGGAGAGGGAAAGGGGGTGCTCATGTGCCTATCTCCTCTTATGCAGTGCATGACGGCTTCCTTCTGATGGCTATTTTACAATCTCCGAGGAATCATCAACAAGTGGAGGGTCAGAAAAGAGATTCCTAAGCTTAGACTCCATATTAACATGGGAATTTGAACCTAGGAATGCTTCAGGAATCTTCTCAAGGGTTGGGGAAACCCCTTCACCTCTACTTACCATGGGTATGTGAACTCAAAATGGAGCGCTGATGCGCCTGAAAGTTACACCCCGCGGATCCGGTGGCTCTGGTGGAGGCCTCAGCTCAGGGCCGATGAATAGGCCAATGAGGGAGTCATGGAGGACTTGTCAGTATCGGAAGGATTTCATCTGGCCCAGGGAATTACAACCCTGAAGTATTTGGCAAGACACCGAGAGGTATGGGTGGTGGCGCCCTTTACGTGGGGATGTTCCACGTTGCTGGAGAGGCCGCCCGTGATCCAGGGTGGTCTGTGGACTGATTGGTGTCCCACGAACCAGGGTGGTTTGCAACATCGGGTTCAATCCTCAAACTAGGGTGGTTCATGGAGGGGTCCAAGCGGGCAGCGATGGCTAAGGTCGATGCCGGTCGGAGGCTTGTTGGTCAGTGTTTCACCAGCGCAGGAGAGTACTATGCGGTGCGACAGATGGGAAAAGAGGCATAAACTCCCTGGTCCACGGGGAAGTCATCCGCGGAGGGGGTATGGTTCATAGTTCTCCTTATTTTTTTGTTATCTTAGGTTTGCGGTTCACTAAGCTGTTATGCATTTTCCAATTCCTTGTTAAATCATATACCTATTGTGGTTCGTGGATGGAAATTTCACTGTTTGCGAAATCTGAAGCCTTACTTCAATTGATCTCATACCGAATCTCCAATCCCTCTGAATCTGATTCCCGTTCTCCAATCCCCTTTTTCTTTCCCCTTGGTCCCCTTTTATAGAGTGGGGAAAGAGATGTATCTATGGCTACACAACACGTTTTGTGGAGGCCTATAACCAAATACCCGGTTCACAGCTAACTTGGTCAATCCGTGATTCGCGGTGGGTATTGAACGCTTCCTCCCCCCCTTCCGCGAATCGAACTCAGGAAGTACTCTGCGGCTATGGAGGGTTCTGCCTCTATTCCGCGAACGATAGTGGGTGCGGTTTGTACTGGTTGACGTGGTCTGTGGTTAGGGTGGTTTATGACGGTGGACCGGACTGGCACCCATCCTACCTCACGACCGCGGAGGCTCTTCGCCTCCATTTCTCGAACGACAATGGTTCGCGGAGGGGGTGCTTCGCAGGGCCTGGCCACGTCGCGTCTTCATGGCACCAGTCTGTGGACCAGTCCTGTTTGTGTCCCTTCTTTGATTTTTCCCCATTATTTTCCCCAATTCTTTGGGGAATTTGGGTAGAATCTACTTTGAAGATTTTTCAGAACCCTATAAATTCCCCCCATCAGAATGGGGTCCGATCGGAACCAAGAGGAGGCCATTCCGATGCAAAGTGGTCCAGAAACTGAGATGGTTTGCGGTAGAGAGGTGGACCCGATAGGGGACCACACCTATAAATACGGGGATCCCTTCATTTTTCCTTTACCTAATTCTTCAGGAAACCAGAGCTCCTTCACCTCCGCATGTTTTCTCCTTCATGAAGTGCCTCTAACACGAAACGGAAGTGACTTCTGCGAACCATTACTTCTTCGCGGTCGCCTTCACCCATGAACCAACTTCCCAACCATGAACCATTACTCTTAATTAATTAAAAAGTAAGTGATGACGGGCTGCGGATGAACTTTCTTCGTGGTTGTGATTCTCCACAGACTAAAATCTCTTGAACATTAAAAGTGTCTGAGTCTTCCAAATTTAATAACTTAAACTTGAGATTGAAATTCCATAGAGTGACTTGGTTCGCGATTTCCTAGCCAACACTTCATGGGCCAGGGTTTCGCGGGCTGATTTCACAAAGGGCTAGTTCGCAAGATGATGTCATTGCGAACCATCCTCCAAGGCTTCCTTGCAGGCTTTTCTTATGAAGGATCCTTACCAATATATTTTTTTATTTTTGTCCAGATTTTTATTCCAGACTAAACGATTGTTGGATCCCATAGTGCAGGGAGAAAACATGATTCCCCCTCATTCTCCATCCAAGCCTACCGCGAAGCTCCTCTCAACTAGCTCAGAGAGAAATTTAGCTATGATTCACAAAGCAGAGGGCGTCAAAGAATACCCTAGTCAGTCCATCATTCCTGACGACATTGTATTGAAGAACCTGCTCTCTCTTGAGATTCTGAGTTATCCACTTTCAAATCGGCTCCCTCTCTATGGCTTCGGTATTCAGGATGACGTCCATATCCCCCCTACTTTCTCAGGTCTCCATCATCCTTTCTTGGAAGTGCCGTCAAAATGAATTCAGGCAATCCTTACCCAATCCGGGGAGATAATCTCTAATTATGGTCCGAAAGAAACATTTATTCTGAGGACCTCTGTCTGGACCCAAAGCGATCAGTGCACCCAAGACTTTTCTCAAAAAGTTTTCCTTAAGGACTACCCTTCTATTATCAACCTTGCTCGAAGGGATCCTAATGCAGGGTGGGTTCCCATGTGGGATCTTCGGTCCAGCGGGCTCTTCTCAAATGATTGGGCCTGGGATTTTTGGGCCCATCATCATTATCGGGAGTCTCCTAAATCACTGGAAGCATTCAATCTATACTCCACAGTGTGGACTTCCCAATTTGTTGTTTACCCACCATCTCCGATCCTGCCTGACCTGTTCATCCACTGGTGTTCAAGTACTAATACTTTCCACCTTTCCCACAGTGAAGTTGGCATTAGTCTGTGGGACATCTACCAGATAGGAGGACTGCCGATTACTAGCGAGATGTATGACGAATATTTTCCCACTCCCGACGCATGGGACGACGTCGAACAGGTCCCTTTATTGGCGAAGGAGCTGCTAGATACGGCAGAGCAGTCATTGGGTCAAGTCCTGTGTGCCATCTCGCTTATTCCTTATAGCACAATGGTAGGGTTATTTCTAAACACCATTGGTCCTACGCTGAAGATTAAGAATCCCAGGACACATCCTTCTCAGCAGTTACAAACCTCCCCAGGTTCCTACTGGTCAGTTCTAGAGGCGGGTGACTACCTTTAATGGGGTTATGAGGTGCACCCTAGTGTGTCGCCTATGCTCCGGTTGGCCGGTCTGTTTGCTATGTTCTTGAGCGGATGGCTATTTTATTTCTGGGATGTAAAACCTGGTGTCTTGGCCTGCACTTTGATGATGGAGGCTGAGTTACCAGAGGGCTGCCTGGTGAATTTAGTTGTTCCCACTTTGGCCCGTATCTATGAGCTACTGAGCCACATGTAGGTGGGCGGGTCACCCTACCGTCTGAGCGGGCCATTTCAATTTCTGTATGGCTGGGTGGCGGATCATTGTCACTATAATGAGTATCGTCACAACATGACCATCCTGCTTCCTACCTTTCGGCCTACCCTACTGGATATAGTCGGTGTTCGCTTGAATTCCCTCAGCTCGAGTGAAGTCCTCGAGCTTCTAAGCGACTTCCCCCAGTTCATCTTCACTTCCTACCCCACCCCTTCTGGTGTCTTAGTTGACAACTACCGGGGGAGCCTGGAGGAGTGCTCTTACATGATCTCTATGCGGGAAGGATTTCTATCTGCACATATCGATGGGGTTTCTCTGTGCGAGCAGTATGTCTCGTATCGCTTTTCTCACCAGTTCGGGTGCATGCAAGTCCAAGTTTCCCTTCACCCTTCTCGGGCTCAAGGACTACACCCAGCCGTACTTCGTCAGTGGTGGCTGATGTTGATGTGAGAGGGGTCTGACACAAGCATTCCCCTGCCTGACACAGGGGCGGATGCCAACCTTTCCATGGAGTATGCAAAAACATGGGTAAAATACTATCCTGATGGGATCCTAGGGAAGGCCGTTCGGCAGGTTCTCAAATCAGAAGGTATGGTGGCTACTGCATCCACCACACCTTCCTCATCAGGATTAATGGAGGACTGACTAATGGCTCGTCGATCAAAGCAACTCAGAAAACATTCATCTCCCAACCCTGCGGTCGCCGCAGTTTAGACAAATCCATCCTTCTTGTACGTGGATGAGGACGACCCTGTGGTTTCGGGTCCCATCAAGACCATCCCAGAGGTTCTTCCAGTCGATACCGGGCTTAGAAACTTGGTCCCCAAGACTGAACCAGGGTTGGAGGCTTTAGACTTTCCAGCTTCTGAGTCAACTTCTAGTGAGCACACGTCTGTGCGGGCTGCCATGCCAGACTTCGTTCTCGTGTCATCCAGTGAGGATAGTAAACATCCTCATACCATGGAGGACCATCGGGTAGTGCGTAGGTGGGCCTGGACTCGGATCTGTGAAATCATCACTGAAACCCATTTATCCGAAATGGATTCTAAAACCGAAGCTCTTCGTCAGCTCTTCTTAGGTTTGGGGTCAGGTGGCTTTGACTATCGGCAGTTCCATTATCTTACTTGCCAAGTTGTCATGGCCCGTGAGGAAGCTATCACTAGTGAATTCAAGCTTCCTCACATCAATACGACTCATTTTGGGGCCTGAAACTTGGAGGAAACCACAAAAAATCTCCATCAACTGATAGCACGGGAGGGGATCTCTCGAGATCAGGTGTCCATCCTATCCTCCGAGTTGCATGAATGTGAAAAACGGGCCGCGATGCTGAGGGATTAGTTATCGTCTATGAATGGTCATCTTGAAACTACCAGAAAAGAGATCAACGATCCCCAAACAACAATGGAGCATACTTGTCTGGTGGTGGAGGTTGAAACTAGGGAGAAGGCAGTGTTGGAACAGTCCTGCAACGACCTTCATCGCGCGGTCGTTGTTCTGGTGGGGAGAATGAGTCAGGCTTCTTTATAACTATCAGAGACACTTTTGTATCCCATGTTTTACTTACCCCTCCTCCCCAACCCCCCCCATTTTTTTGTGAGGGAGAGACCCCAGCTTGTGGACGTCCTCCCCCTTTTCTCTTCGAACAAAATAAAGTCTCTGTCAATTACTTGTTGCCATGAAATTTGATTGCTACTTAGAATAATTGTCGTGTAAATCACGATTCACTAAATCAGAATTAATCATGACCCAGGAAAACAACTCTAACTTTTTCCTAGACCATGGGGTCCAGTGAGCATAGTCTGACTATTGCTAGGGTTTTGAAGGAAAACCCCACAAACGTTTTGCCTTTTTTTTAATGCCCTGATTTTTCCTGGGCCCATTTAGTGTGGACCCAGTGGGTATAACCTAGCTCTTTCTTAGGTCGCCATTTTTGGGTTTTTGGCCTAACAGGCTTTGGGCCTCTCTTTTTTTTGTGAGCGGTTTAAAGTCCCACCGACAAGACTATCATTACTGATGTTTTAGGTCGAACAGCTTTGACCAAATATGGTGGGGCGAGGGGCCCAATGGGGTTCAACTGATTGAAAGATGTCTCAATACTCTTCTGACACATGTGGGGGGAAACATGTTTAAATTCTAACGGCATGTAGGGCATGTCTCAAGGCATGGGATCCGTGTCGGCATACAGAGGTAGGAAGAGTGTTGCCTAAGGAATACTTGCCTTTGGTAGATGGTCCATGGGTGATCAATAGGCAGAGCCACTGAGGGCATGGTATGCATAGTCATACAAAGGTGTCCTTAAGTCAAAGACATATCCATTTCTAATGGCTATGGGACTTCATGGAAGCCTAGCTCATGGAAACCACGATGGGTGGTTTGATAAAAAATGAAAACCACCGGCGGTGGCTCAGAAAGGGTATGTGATGTTTGAAAGGTTTTGAGAACATATGTATCAATCGGGAGTGTGGAAGAAAGGTTCCCATCCTACATATTTATCTAGCTTAAAGGACGGTTGGGTCTTGGTGCAGTTTAAAGTCATGCAGTTGGGACATCATCTGAAATGGAACGACTTCTCCTGGTTCTCCGTAATCTTGTCAAAGACGTTCCGCCGCATTCAGGTAGGATTGTAGAAGAGGTTGGTAAACTGTAGCTCAAAGGGTTTCCGAATCCCGAGGTAGAAATGGGGGCTCAGAGGCCAAGAGGTGTACAAAGAAAAGCATCACGTAAGGAAATCTTGCCTTTGGTAGACAGGACAGGGGAAATCAATATGCAGAGCTGCTAAGGGAATGGTATGAATAGTCGTACAAAGGTGTCTTTAAGTCAAATACTATACACTTTCGATAGCCGAGAAAATTTAGGGAAGTTGAGATTTGGTACCACCAGGGGTGGCTTATGAGTGTTCGGATTTTTCTGAGTATAGATTATGGCTTATGATGAGAGGGTGCCTGAATATGGGGGAAATATCTAGACTAAACTTCCTGAGAATGGGTGAAGTAATTCTTTCTCACACCGGTTTGAGGCAGTGGTTTGTGCAGGTATGATCCGTGCACGGAAGGACGGAGAAAATCTTATGTTTCTCATTGAACCCATGATGAGTATGACCGTGAAGTTTATCGTCATGTGGTTGGAATATATTCGGTGCAATTTAGCATCATGCAGCAAGGACGAGAGGGATTTTTGAAGGTTTCTGTGTGGTTTAACGTCATGCAGTAAGGATGGAGACATTTTTAAAGGTTTCTATACAGTTTAACATCATGCAGTGAGTACGGGGGGGGGGGGGTATTTTCGCAAAGGATTCTTTTCATCAGAATGTAACTGGGCTTGAATACCTCAACATGCCCCAGACATGGGGGGGTTGATTGGTGTAAATAATGGTTCCAGGGCTTCTTGGATCATGAGAGGTGATATGGGGGCTCTGAGGCTGGTAAGCATATGAAGATAGAAAGAGCATCGCCTGTGGAAATCTTGCCTTTAGTAGACGGTCCAGGGGCTATCAATATGTAGAGCCGCTGAGGGCATGGTATGCATAGTCGTACAAAGGTGTCCATGGTTCGATAACTTTCCACTTTCGATGGACATTAATGGTTATGAGGATCCACGATTATCTGGGCCACGAAGTTTGTCATTTGAAAGGAGAACGTCTGGTCATGTCAGGGATATCCATCCCTAGTTTCTTATTGAGTTTCAAATAGCCCCCTGCACTGATCTTCTTATTTTTTTGTGTGCAGGGGTGTGCCTTAATTCCATGCAGTTTAACATCATGCGGTAAGGACAAAGTACTCCTAGTTTATCGGTTATAGAGCTCGGACCATTGGGTGACTATTGCTGCAGTCACTCGAAGGATAACTGAGTCAACATGTTCTAATATACTTGGAACAAGGTGGGGGATGAAGGTCATAAACTGCAACTTTTTTCTTTCCCAGATCTAGAGGTATGGTGTGGGGGATCTGAGGCCGGTAGGCGTACGAAGCTAGGAAGAGTACCGCCTGAGGAAATCGTTCTTTTTATGGACGAGCCAGGGGCTATCATTATGCAGAGCCGCTGAGGGCATGGTATGCATAGTCGTAAAAAGGTGTCATCGGGTCGATAACTTCCACTTTCGAAGGCCATGAATGATTATGAGGATCCGTGATTGCTCACAGTGCCGAGTTTGGCATGTGGGGATAATGGTGTCCGGGTATACAAGAAACATCTTCACTGCAATTGTCCTTTTGAGTCAAAGTAGCCTAGTCCTGGCTAGATGTTTGTTGATGTAGGTCGCTATGTGAACCACCAGTGGACACACAAGCTATCCAGATAGGGAAACCCTGGAAGCACTCGGATGTGAAAAGGGGAATAAACTTGTAAACTAATTCGCCATAAACATCTGGATCATGAGGTATGGTATGGGGGCTCTGAGGCCAGTAAGCGTACGGAGCTAGGAAGAGTGTCGCCTGTGGAAATATTCCCTTTGGTAGATGAGCCAAGAGTTATCATTATGTAGAGCCACTAAGGGAATGGTATGAATAGTCATGCAATGGTGTCCACGTGTCGATGACTTTCCACTTCCGATGGCCATGAGTGGTTATGAAGATCCATAATTATCCGGGTCGTGGAGTATGATGTATGGAGGGGATGCATCCAAATGTGAAAGGAGTATCTCCATCTCGTATCGCCATGTGTCTTGGGTGGGTCGCGAAGAAGTTCGTGTAGTTTAGCATCATGCGGTGAGGACGAAGTCCATGTAGTTTATTTTCATGTGTTAAGTACGATGATATACACATCGTGCAGGTCCGGTCTGTACATGATGGAAGGAGGAATTTTTAACATCATTGTTCATGTAGTTTAACATCATGCGGTAAGGACGAAAAGTACACCCCATGCCGGTCTGGTTCGCACACTGGGGGAAAGGGAATTTTTTTTGTTCAGGGGGATAGGCCAGGACTGGGGATCCTGGCATCACTACGTATCCTACGAGGGCAGGAATCAAGCCGTACTTAGTTCTCTGAAATAAGTACACCATGTGCCGGTCTGGTCCATTCACGGGGGAAAGAAGGAATTTTTTTTATCATTTGTTTAGGGGGCTGGGCCAGGACTGGGGATCCTGTGTCGGTACGTATCCTGCGAGGGCAGAAATCAAGCCGTATGTAGTTCTCTGAAATCTGTGCAGTTTAACGTCAGGCGGTGAGGATGAGGGGTATTATTAGATTCCGTGAATTTTAACATCATGTGGTAAGGACATGAATACACCCTGTGTAAGTCTGGTCCATACACAGGGGAATGGGCATTTTTTTTCTTTTTGAGGTGGCTGGGCTAGGGTGTGGAAATCTGGCGTCACTACATATCCTGCGAGGGCAGGAATCAAGCCTCACGTCGTTCTCTGAAAGACAACACACCCCGTGAAGGTTTGTTCCATACAAATGGGAAGAGGGCATTTTTAAATCATCTTGTCTGTGAAGTTTAACGTTATGTGGTGAGGACAAATTACTCTTAGTTTAAGGTCATAGTGTTTGGACTGTTGGGTGCTTGGCAGTTTAACGTCATGTAGCTCAGACGAAGAGTACACCTCGTGCAGGTCTGGTCCATTCATGGGGGGAGGGGTATTCTTAACTCTTGTTATATTTGCAGTTTAACATCGTGCGGTAAGGAAAAAGTACTCTTAGTTTAATGTCATAGAGTTTAGACCATTGGGTGCTTGGTAGTTTAACATCATTTAGCTCGGACGAACCCCTCTTTTTTTCTTACCCATACAGTTTACCATCATGCGAATAAGACGGAGTACTTCTTGGTCTCTATGAGAAATACTTCTTCAGGAATCTCACATTGGTAGGAGCTATGGTGAATTGTGTATCCATGGAGATTAGGGTATATACTATGTTGGAGTAGACCTTGTGTACAATATATGGTCCCTCCCACTTGGGCTCCAGCTTTGGAGGCTTCTTGACAGGTATCATTGGGGTCTGGAGGACCAACACTAATTATCCTTCCAAGAATGACAGGAGGCGAACCTTTTTGTTGAAGGCTTGTGAGATCCGGTTCTGGTACTCTTCCAGGTGGTGCAGAGTGTGCAGCCGCTTATCATCTAGCTGGTCTAATTCACCTAGCTGCTTTTATGACTGCTCATCATCAGATAATTGATCACAGATGGCAACACCGAGTGAGGGAAGTTGGAGTTCAATGGGCAGGACTGCCTCTGTGCCGTACACTAATGAGTACGGGGTAGACTGAGTAGGGGTGCAGATTGTGGTTCGATAAGCCCACAATTCATAGAGGAGTTTATCTGGTCATGACTTCTTTTCTTTGTCTACCATTTTTTGGAGGATGTTGGAAATGGTCTTGTTGAATGATTCAATCTGTCCGTTGGCCGCTGCATGGTAGAGGGATGAGTGGTTAGCCTTGATACCATACTCTTGGTATATCTTTTCAAATTCAGCAGAGTAGAAATTGGTGTCGTTTTTTGTCAGTATAGTATGAGGGACACCAAATATGGTGATGATATTAGTCTTCATGGAGCTGGCAATATTTCTTTCCCCGACTTCCGTGAGGGGTATGGCTTTTGCCCATTTGGATAAGAATTCGGTTACCGTGAGGATATACTTCAGATGTTTGGCCGTGGCGGGAGGGTATGGTCCCATGATGTCCATCCCCCAGACGGAAAACGGCCAAGAGTACTTATCATGATGAAGTAACTCCGGGGGTTGGTGTATGAAGTTGGCATGAATCTGGCATGAGTGGCATTTCGCGGTAAAATACTCGCAGTCTCGTGCCACTGTGGGCCAGTAGTACCCAAGCCTTCGAACATGATGGGAAAGCTTGGTCCCTGGTTGATGTGCTCCACACCCTCCTACATTTACTTCAATCATGACGGCAGCGGTTTCTTCTCCATCAATGCATCTGAGGAGCACTCTATTGAGGCCTCATTTGTAGAGGACCTCTTGCTGGCCCGCGCCGCCATATAGGAAAAAATTGATTTCCCTTCTCCGTATTTACTCTCGTTCATCCCTATCTGATGGGAGCTCTCCCCAATGAAGGTAGTTCGCAATGGGGGTCATCCAGCCAGTGGCAGGAGCATATAGATTGGGAACAGGACTGACTTCGTGGATTTACTCCATCTTAGCTTAGACAAATGGCAATACCATTCAATAGTGAGCAATGTTGATGACTATTTCATCCCGGTCTGCATCGGCTAGGGCTGTGGATGCATTGGCTAATGCATCAGGCTGAGCGTTCTAGGACCGGGGAATATAAGTCAATGTTGGTTCTATGGAGAACTCGGCCATTAGCCCTCAGACATGGTCAAACAGGGGGATTAGCTCCTTCTTTTTAATAGCATAGTCACCATTGACATGCTTGATGACCAGATCCAAGTCACCTTTTACCATAAGGGTCTATACTTGTGCCTGGAGTGCGAGCTCCCGGCCTGTAATGAGGGCTTGATATTTGACTTCATTGTTTGTACATCCCTATGATAAGAGGAAGGAATACGGAAAAACTGCCTTTTCTGGGGACACGAGTATTATCCCTAGGCCCACTTTGTTGAATCTGGTATCCGCTATCCTCTTCCCAGTGGGGCTTCGGGATGCACCATCAATGTACATTTCCCATGCTGGGAACTCTTCTTGAACCGAGAAGATATCATCGTCAGGTAGTTCGGCATCCAGTGCAGGGGTCCCCGTTGAAGGGTGCTCTTCCAGAAAGTAAGCTCATGCCTGGCCCTTGATGGATTTTCAAGGCACGAACCGGATGTCGAACTATTGCAGGATAACAGCTCATCGAGATAGACGTCCGGTTAGCATCGGGCGACTGAGGATGTACTTGAGCGGGTTACTCTGCGAGATCAAATGGACATCATGATGCTGCAAATAATGTCGCACCTTCTGAACCGTGAAGACCAAGGCCAGATAGCTCTTCTCAATATTTGAGTATTGAGTATCAGCATCAATCATGGTTCGAATGAGGTTATAGAGACTGTTTTCACTGCCCGCGTCATTCTTTTGTGCGATGAAGGCTCCCAGTGATTGCTCTAAGGCTGTCACATACAAGATGAGATGTATTCCTTCAAATGGGGGCATGATCACCGGTGGGATTAAGAGGTATTTCTTCAAGTTGTCGAACGCCTCTTGGTAGTCATCCGTCCATTGGTACGTGACCCCCTTCTTCATTATCCTGGTGAAAGGAAAACGTTTTCCAGCCAGGTTGGCTATGAACCGCCTAATATAGGCTAAGTGTCCCTGGAATCCCCTCAACTCTATGAGATTTCGAGGAGGTGGCAGGCTCAGGATAGCCATTGTCTTCTTATGGTAGACTTCAATGTCATGATGGCATACGACGAAGCCAAGGAATTTCCCTAAGGTAACCCCAAAGGCGCATTTCAAGGGGTTCATCTTCAAGATATGTTGTCAGAGCTTATTGAAGACGGTCTCAAGGGCTGACAGGTGATCCGAGCGCTGTCTGGACTTGACAACTAGGTCATCCACGTAACATTCAACGAATTTCCCTAGAAACGTCTTAAAGATCCTATGCATGGCATGGTGATACGTGGCACCAGCATTCTTGAGACCAAAGGGCATGACCCTGTAACAGAAGACCCCTTGAGGGGCCCTGAAGGCAGCGGCTTCTTCGTCTTCTCGAGCCATACTGATTTGATTATATCGAGAATAGCTATCCATGAAGGATAGAGCCTTATACCCGGTCATTGCATCAATTAACAACTCGGTGATTGGAACTGGGAAGTCATCTTTCGGACAATACCTATTAAGGGCTCTGAAGTCAATGCAGATGCGGATTTTTCCGTTCTTTTTTTTAACGGGGATGATATTGGCCAACCAGACAGGGTATTAGACCTCCCTGATGAAGCCTTCTTTAAAGAGATTATTGACATCATCCTATATCTTGGAAGCATGTGATGGGTGTGTCCTTCTGGAGGCCTGTTTGTAGCCTCGGTGGTCTTCTAGATGACCCAGGTGATGCGTCGCCACCTCAGGATCGAGTCCCGCCATTTTCATGTAATTCCAGGAGAAGATGTCCCGGTCTTGCCTTAGGAAGGTGGTATATACATTGTGTTCCTCGGGAGACATGGCCGCACTAATGAGAGTGGGCCTCAGGTCTTCCTCGGTACCCAGTTTTATTTCCATGAGTTTGTCCATAGTGGTGGAGATATCATCCTCAAATGCGGGAGGTGCATCCCTGAGATATTCCTCCTCTTCTTCCCCCAAATCCTCATCTTCTTGGTCTGACGAGGAGAGAGCTCCTGTCATGAGTTCTTGGAAATCCAGAGGCGAGGTTTCGTGGGAGTCCTTACTCTAGATTTCTCCCCCCGATAGACGGTCAGTGGATGTTCCCACATTGTCACACTCAGCAGTTATGGTTGAAGTCATGAGGACATCTGAGTGCGTGTCTGGACTTGAAGTCCTACATTCCACATGGTTGATGGGCAGAACATAATCTCTGCCAAGCCACCGGAGGGGGTCGTCAGGAACCATTTCCAGTCCATTTGGAGTAGAGATCTAGTCGACACCATAGACCAAAGGCTTCTTTTTCTTTTGCTCGTAGAACCCAGTGTCAATGTAATGTGACTCGGAGAGCTCGAAAGGGGCCTTGTCGATGTGAAATGTCCCACTTTTTCAATTGACACAGTACTTGATACACTGGTGATAGGATGAAGGAATGACCATGTGCTTATGAGGCATGGCCTTCCCAGTAGGGCATTGAATGCTGTGCTCTGTCGGACCACCAAGAATTCTGTGTAGTCTACCAGGTCACCAAAATGGGTCTTTAGCTTAATCTGTCCCATTGGTTTCTGCTCACTGTTGTCGTAAACCAAGAAAGTTATGGCTGAGGGAATTTGGTCATCCTCACTATATCCCATCTTACGGAGTGTCCGTAGGGGAAGGAGGTTAACCCCAGAGCCATTGTCTATAAAGACTTTTCAGATCTCGATACCATTCAGTGTGCCGGACACATATAGCGGTCCGATGTGTCCTTACATGATGGAATCTTCATCCTGATCGGTGAAGGAAATCACCGCATTGCATTTAGCCGGGTCCATCTCTATCCTGTAAATTTCGGCGGCAGCAACCTCAGCTTGAAACTTCTGGGGGCTGATCAAAGTTTCGATAAGAACCTCCATAATGTCAGCTGACAAACTCAGGGCATCCAGGATTGAAAACATTGCTGGTACTGACGCCAGCTACTTATGGATGTCGTATTTTTTCTCCAGTGGTCGATGCTTCTCCATTGGCAGGAGAGTCTTAGCAGGTGCTTTGGGAGCTGGATCATTTGACGAGGAGGGACCGGTCGCGGGAACGGATGTTGATGTTGTTCCCACGTTTTGAGGACTTTTCTCGGCTGGTCTGTTTGTGCACACTAGGCGGCCAGACACTTGTTGCTCCACTGGTGGGTATCGCAGGACAACAGGGTCAAAGTGGCTGCTTGTGGAGGTGGAGGGGCACTCTTTCTCCTGTTGAGTCCGTTGAAGGTCTCTGCCATGGGTTTCCGCAATATTAATGGTTTGGCCCGGGGTCCAACCGTAGGGTTGGTTTCGGCCGCGACTGCGCCTCCCCTGGTATCCCCTACCTCTGTGATTCCTCCTCTCAGCTCCTCGTGCAGGGAACTCAGGTATGTAAACATACCCTTCTTCAGGGAATGATTCAATAATATGGATGACGTTAATGGAACCAAAAATTGGCTCTTCATCCTCTGATAGGTCAACCTAGTTGGTTATCTCTGATGGTGTCGTTTGATGGGTTGGTGCCCGTGGTGCCATTTTTGAGGGCATAAATTCTGCAAGGGTCAGGACTAATTTTGGCCTTGTCCTGGACTTCTCCTCTGGTGATTGTTTCTTCCTTCGACTCCATCCGGATGACTGGCTCGTAGAGGATTGTGAGGCTGATGCTATCGACTCTATGACTTCCGAGGCTATTGGTGGCTACACCGGCTGCTGTAGTTGAGCTCGGAGTATGCCCTAGGCTTGGTTAATAGTCTTTCGAGTCATCTAGTTGTCAAATTTCTACCCCTGATTGCTGGTGACTTTCTGCCATCCCTCTTCTTTGTCAGAGTCGGTGGTAGAGATACATGCCACATGTGCTGGGGGTGGTCCTATCTCGACTTGTCTGAAATATACCATCCTCTACAGGAGGTCTTTGAAGATGAATCATTCTTGGATACTATGCCCCAACATCCGATGGTAGGGGCAGTAATCTGGCCTGTCATTGCGGCCGACCTCTTCAGGTTTCCTTAGCTCCGAGAGGCTGAGAAAGTTGCAGTTCATGGTGGCAATGATATAGCCACAAACTTAATTGTCTCGGAACGAGTATACTTTTTTTCTTAGTTCCTCAAACTGGTTCCACTTCGGTCCTCGCTGATCATCCCATTTAGGCGGGGTGGCCGCTGATATGCAGGGGGGCCCTTGACAATTTGGCAGAGGCCTGAGCGGCGGAGCGGGCATAGGGGCTGGCTTGAGTGTGACAGTGGATGCTTCAACTCTAGGGGATCTTTTTGTAGGAGCTTGTGAGGATATTTGGGACTACGAATTAGTCCGTTGGAGGGATTCCTCAACTCTCTGGGCAATGGTCGAGAGATGGGGGAAGTCAGTGGTGCACTCCACTGATATGAGCAGTGTTCACAACTCATCTCTAATATTATCGATGCATATGGCTAGCATCTCATCTTGAGGCATTAGACTCTTTAAAGAATAGGTTAGACCTTTCCATCTGGAAATGAAATCTAAAACCCTCTCATTCTCCCTCTGCTTTCAGTTATGAGTTCGCTGACTGTTTTTTTGGGCAACGTCGAGCTGAAGTGGAATAGGAACTGTTGCCGTAGGACTTCGCAAATCTTTATTGACTGAGCGGGCAAACTCATGTATCGGGCCAAGGCGGATCCTTTCACGGTCCGTATGAAGCATCTGAGTTTCACTGCTTCTTTCTGTTCTGGAGTCCCCATCATAGGGTTGCAATAGGATGAGTACTGCATCAAATGCTACTCCGGATCGCCAGATCCATTGAAGATGGGGAATACAGGGCTCCCTAAATTGGGTGGAGGTGGTGTGTTGGGCACCCAATATGGGTAGGGTTTCCGCTCTGGCTATATCAGAGTGCTTCGGCCTTCCATCGCTTCCAATCGAGGTGTTAGTTCCTCAATGGTGTTGGTGAGTCCCTGGTTTACATCTTGTTGGGCCCAGTCCTGGGAAGGCGTAGCCCAAGGAATTGCCTGAGGATCTGGATTGGCCGGCACCAAGGGTTCATATTCTGTTCGGGGTACCCTTGGAGGGTTTGGGTGTACCTGCTCCAGTTTCTTCCTAAGTGGAGGGAAATCCCGGTATTCATCATCCACGTTTACGTAGCTAGACGAACCAGGCGCCTCATTGGGTGGGAGCCCTGATCGTGATTTGTTTTTCAAGGAAAGCCTTAGCCTTTGAGGTGAACTTTCTGCGATTTCATGATGTGGCTCTTCTTGGGACACACTTTCAATAAGGTGGTTCCTCTGGAGCAGCTCGGCGTTAAGCTGCCTCAATTCTTTCATCTATTCTTCTTATCGTGCGAACCTCTCTTCGAGCGTGAGTGGATTGTTTTTATCGAGAGAAGGGGACAGGTTAAGGGTAACTGTTCCTTTATTCTTATCCTTTTTGGAAGCTCGCTGGGCAGGCGGAGGGAGGTTAGCTGATGGAGCATCCATATTTGAGGTGGCCCTTTGGTTCCGGGTGTTTACACTTGGGGGTTTGTTGTGAGTCAAAGCCTGACCCAAACCATCGTCCCCTAATCCATCCTGATTTTCATCATCTCTGGTGTCTCTCGTGGGGTTAGCCTCTATGGAGTTGATGAATTCATATCATGGGGTGGAGGGGATGTCATCTTCCAAATAGGAAGAGGATCTCCCGCGTCTTTGGCTGGCCTTCCCTTTCATGACCTAGGATTGCCTTCGGACTTCATGACGAAGGGTGGCGCGAAGAGTTATTTGATGCGACCTTATGGGGTGCCTTCCTCTTGGAGGGGATGATGATTTAAATGACAGGATAGGACATGAACCTCCTCTTCTAACTGTCCTTCTAGATGAGAGAATACCGACTCTTTTTGGGGAGTTTGTTGTTGAGGGGGAAAAAATGCCCCCATCCCTGAGGGCTAGGGTTGGCTCCGTTCCATGGACGCTGAGTCTCTTATCGGTTTTATTTGTCTTACATGGGAATTTTTTGTTAAAAATTCCCACAGTCCTGCAGTCTGGGGTTGACCCTAGATTGTGGCAGTGGTTGCGGCTATCACAACCTGGCTGATCTTGTGTGGCCCCATCCGGGGGTGAACTGGATCTGGTTCTGAATTCACATATGGATCAGTCCCTTCTAGGGGGGGGGGGGCAGGAAAAGATCTTTGATTGGCCTCTCTTTGGAGAGAGGCCTATTGGATGCTCTTGGTGTCCTGATTCAGGAGTTTTCGAATGGCTCATTCCCTCCGGGCCTGATGCTTCTGGGACTTACTCAAGGCCTGACTCTGTTGGGTCTGTTGCCTTTCCTGAATAGGGGGTCCACTCGATTGTTGTCTCAATGTGACAACGCTGCAAGAAACCATGCCGAACGGGTTCTTTTGGGCAGGGAGTGAAGTGAAATGCAGAGATCCATGTTCCCCCTATCCCCTGATATGGACTCCCGTCAGAGTTTCACCGATGAGGCGGCGCAGGTCGTGCAGTGCACGGAGTCAAGTTTACTCTATATTCCATTTGCGCCTCTCAGGGCGTTGTTGTCATGTTGAGGAAAGGGCCTCTAGGTCGATATGATGCAGGAGGTCCCCTATCATCTTGCGTGGTCTACATACCCGTCATAGGGAAGGAAGCTCTATTTCAGCTAGCGGAGGGTCATCCATATATTATAGAGAATGTCGTGCATGCATTCTTCTTACAACTCTCTGGGTAAGTCGATCTGAGAGGTGGTCGTGGGCCAAAATATGATTGGTATATCATCCGCAGCCAGTCATTTCCTCAGGTGCAGCATATCATCATACTCCCCCGCTAGTGACTCTTCTACCTGGTCGGCCCAACTAAGGCGCTCACTGTCAACGTGATAAGAGGCAGTGGGACTGGTAGGTGCTGAGTCATTATGTGGGAGATTCCGAGGTGGTTCAGATAATGAATGCGGCCATGGAATGTCACCTGATCAAAGAAGGTCGTCGCTAGAGACAAGCTGGGAATCTAACATGCTTGATCCCATCCTTCTGAGTGACTCAGAATACGAGAACCTTTCGGTGCTTGATTTGGCCAGAGGAGGACCTTCCTATCGAAATAATACATCATCATGGGGAGGACCTCTGCAATGGCGGCCACAATGGTGAGGAATACCATTACTGCTTGATGCTTCACTGCAAAGAGGACTTTTGCAGTGCACACCCTCGGGAGGACCTCCAAGGCGTTTCGCAGCAAGGGGAGGACCTTCTGGCTGCGTAGCGTCGTTACGGGGAGGACCTTCGCAACAACTTCCATCATGGTGAGGATGACCATCAAGTCTTGACGTTCGACGCGCATCCTGGGGAGGACCTTCAGGATACACCGCGACAAGGGGAGGACTTTCTTGTTTCTTGGGGCCAATGCGGGGAGGACCTTCGCAATGGTGGTCGTGCTGGAGAGGACTACCATCACAGCTACGAAAATGGAGAGGAATACCATTACTACTACCACAGGTAGAATATATGTGGGATACATCCTGGGGAGGTCCTCCAGAATGTACCACAACGAGGGGAGGGCCTTCTCATTGCTCGACATCTCTATGGGGAGGACCTCCGTTATCAGGGTGGTGAGGACTACCACCATGACCTGATACCTAGCTGTGTGGAGTTCCTTTGCAGCGTAACCCCTGTGGAGGGCCTTCAAGGCAGGCCACGACAAGGGTAGTACCTTCTTGTCATGATGAGATGCCACTACGGTGAGGGCCTCCGTAGTTGCAATTATGATAGCAATGACTACTATCACAATCGGTGGTCCCACGGCATGGAGAGTGATTGCAGTGTATACCCCGGGGAGGACCTTAATGGTGGAACGCAACAAGTGGAGGACCATATTATTGCTCGATCTTCTAGTCACGTGGAGGGTTTCCATGACTCGCATCAAAAGAGTAGCTCTCGTGATCGATCTTTATATGCCCGCGGGGGAGGCCCCTGCGGGTGCTCTGGGGAGGACCTTCAGAGCTGCTGGTAGCGACATTATGGGGAGGACCTTCGCAACTACTACTACCTCTCCCATAATATGGTAATGGGCAGGAAGGGTTTTGAGCCTTTTATGTGCGCTTAGCGGCATTGGGAACCCCAGCTGCCGGTAGAGCGGAGTCATGAACCTGCTCTTTATTTTCCGGCCGCCTTAGACACGTTCGGGGCGCTTTCTTGTGGGTAGCGGGGACCGTCTGCTGTGGATAACAGCCTTCACCTTTGGGTCTCTGTCTAATTGGGTTTCGTGATGCCGTCGGGATATGCCGGCGAACATCTTGACTTTTATCAGGGATATATGCCTGCTCTGGAGCATCCACCGTGATAGACAGGTGTCCCCTAGTTGGAACTGGTGAAGCTGCTCGATCCGGTTGCCCTTACGTTGCGAAATATGGCTGGCGACCCTCCTGGGCAGAAGCATGGATGTAGATCTACTCTGAGGTGGCTATCTCATCTCTTAGATGAGTCGCCTCAATTGGGGAGATGGGATCATGGGCTCGTGTCCTTGTTGTTGTCACCGATGCAATTACATTTTGGAAAGTTTGCAAGATATGATCTGGGATCGATACCTGCTCCTCCATCATTGCTAGGATATGTAGAGAGACATCTTTGGATGGAACAGGTATGAAGGCCCATTCCAGTATCGGAGTAGGAATATCCTGCTCTAGTCCTCTAGTGGTCAGTGGGTACTGACAATTCTCCTGTGTTGGGGAGGGTGAACGATTCTTCCCCTGTACCAGGATATGCTAATTTATCTCTCTGTTTTCCACCACATAGGGGTGGAGGACTTTTCTTGCATCCGCAGGGAGGTGTCCCCACATATATTGGTTTTCCACCATATCGAGTTGGCTGCCTTTGTTGGTGGGGAGATGTTCCCGTCTATTATTTTCTGCCACATTTGGGTGGCGGGATTTGTTGATTGTCGCCATGTCAAGATGGCGGACGTCAGAAGAAACTGCTAGGAGCTGGTCCTACAGGCGCTGGGTCGCCACCACGTCAAGCTTGTGGGCTTCACAACCCTGGGCCGGGAGCAGTGCCTGCCTGGTAAGTGATGTCCTGCATGAGCGACAGGGTTGATGGAGCTCGGCGGGGATGTGCGCCAGCTCATATGATGCCACAGTGTCTGGAAGGCAGGCTTTAGAGGATCAAACAGGTGTAGGTTCCTGTTCGTGGTACGTCTCTGTGGCTGGGCAGCGGAGCTCCTCCTCAGGGACTAGGGTGATGACCTGTCCCCGATTGTATGTTTTCCTACCTCGTCGGGCAGTCCGAGGGGCTGGAGCTTGGGGAGCGTGGGCCTGAATCCTCGGGGAGACATCCTCCTCGGCGCAAGGATGTTGATTCGCGGCATGACCGTGATGATGACTTCCGGCGGGGACCTTGGAGCGGTACCCCCGTTCGGTGGGAATGAAGTCTTCAATGTCGACCTCATCCACCTCTCTAAGGTAAGGGAGGTACGCATTGTCTTGTTCCAGGGATAGACTCCTGAAACGGTTGGAGATAGCAACAGGGGCTGTCTGGATATGCCTTTACGGCCGCTGCTGGGCAGGCGACCGGCGAGTTTTGGTGGATTGGAGGGCGTTCATGGCCGCCTCCACCGTTGGGAGAGTACCGTGTATGTGGTACTCTCAGATCAGCTAGTCTGAGACCCAGCGTTAAAGACACTGGGTGGGTGACGGGGTCCTTAGTAGGTGAGGATGTTCGGTCCTTGCGTTGTTGGAAGTGCGTACTTGTGAGTTCTTTTGTGATTCCATTAGATCAAAGGGAGTTATGAAAATACCCCCTGCAAGACATTTTAGCATGTACAAGCAGAAAACCTGTCAAAGCAGCATCTCATGATCCTGTGCATAATTGGTGACCTTTCTTGGCCCTCCTTATGAGTTTAAGGGGACATAGTGTGACATTAGTCTAAATCTGTCATGTTTGGTTAAAGATTCACGTCGGGTTCACCATTTTTTGTTTCGTTCGGTTTTTTGCCTTTCAGCCTCGAAACACCCAACGGTTCTGTATCCAATGATGAATGGACCTGATTTCCAAAGGTAGGTGTTTGCTGGATGGTCTGACTAGCAACTCTTAAGAACTCACATTGGTCTAGAGGATCTGAAGTCGGGCTCATTGTACCCTTTTTGTTGGGAAATTATTGCCTATTCCAGGACTCCCTTATAGATTTAAGATGTATTCATATGTTCGCGAATATTTGGTTTATACCCAAACATAGTATCCACGGATTCAACCCTGGTGCACAATGGTCAGTAGGACGTAGGGGTTTGGAATCATTTATGCCCGATGTTTACCATCCCTCATTGGATTAATGACTCAAAGAGTCAGAACTTTCTTAAGGAAGAACTAGGAGTGGCGTAGTGAACCGATGTGGAGAAAAATCGGATCAACCGGTTGTTGGGATTGAACCTCATGGAGGCTTCCTACGTACCCTACCTAGGAGGCAGGGATCAAATTCCACGTAGTTCGCATATACAATTTAATGTCATGCGGGATGAGGGTGGAACTCGACGAGAATAAACGACCGAGTGGAAGGCTTGAACCTCATAGAGGATTCCTACATACCATGCTTTGACATGGATCAAATTACCCATAGTTCTCTTTGTGGGGCTTACACTCTTAGGAGGCCCATAAGAGGATGTCATTGTCAATGCTTACTCTAAGCCCATGTGAGTCATGCTCGGTGTGAGAAACAAGAGGCAGCAAGGGCCAGACGATCACGTCTTGAAAGGTGCGTCTGTGAGAAGTGGAGTGGGGATTACACATGGAGTGTCCCATAATGATAGATTTGGGCTTACACTATGAAGAGGCCCAGAAGGTCGGGACATACTCCTAGTCGGACGCCCGTGACAACAAAGCTCAGCGGGAGAGGGAAAGGGGGTGCTCTTGTGCCCATCTCCTCTCTTGCAGTGCATGAGGGCTTCCTTCTGATGGCTATTTTACCATCTCCGAAGAACCCTCAACAAGTGGAGGGGCAGAAAGGGGATTCCTGAGCTCAATATCCACATTACTGTGGGAATGTGAACCCAAGAATGCTTGAGGAATCTTCTCAAGGGTTGGGGAAACCTCTTCGCCTCTACTTACTATGGGTATGTAAACTCAAAATAGCGCACTAATGTTCCTGAAAGTTACACCACGCATATCTGGTGGCTCTGGTGGAGGCCTCAGATCGAGGCCGATGAATAGGCCAATGAGGGAGTCGTGGAGGACTTGGCTGGATCGGAAGGATCTTATCTATCCCAGGGAATGAGAACACCGAAGTATTTGGAGAGCCACTGAGAGGCATGGGTGGTGGCGCCCTTCGCGTGGGGAAGTGCCACGCGGCTGGAGAGGTCGTTCGTGAACCAGGGTGGTCCACGGACTGATTGGCATCCCAGGAACTAGGGTGGTTCGCAGCTTCGGGTTCAATCCGTGAACCAGGGTGGTTCGCAGAGGGTTCCAGGCGGGCCGCGGCAGACAAGGGTGGCGTCGGACGGAGGCTCGTCGGTCGGGGCTTCGCCTGAGCAGGAGAGTGCTACACGGTGCGACGACTGGGAAAAGAGGCATAAACTCCCTGGTCCACAGGGAATTGATCCGTGGTGGGGGTATAGTTCGCGATTCTCCTTATTTTTTTTTTGTTATCTTAGGTTCGCGGTTCACCAAGATATTATGTGTTTTCCAATTTTTTGTTAATTCATATACCTGTTGTGGTTTGCGGATGGGAATTTCGTTGTTTGCAAAATCTGAAGCCTTCCTTCAATCGATCTCCTTCCGAATCTCCAATCCCTCTGAATCCGATTCCCGTCCTCTGATCCCCTTTTTCTTTCCCCCTTGGTCTCATTTTATAAAGTGGGGAAAGGGATGTATATGTGGCTACGCGACACCTTTTGCGGAGGCCCATAACCAAATACCCAGCTCACAGCTAACTTGGTCAATCCGCGATTCGCGGTGGGTATTGAACGCTTCCTCCCCCCTCCGCGAATCGAACTTCGGGAGTGCTCCACGACTGCTGAGGGTTCTGCCTCTATTCCGCGAACGACAGTGGGTGCAGTTTGAACCGGTCAACGTGGTCTGTGGGTAGGGTGGTTTATGACAGTGGACCGGACTGGCGCCCATCCTACCTCGCGACCGTGGAGGGTCTCTGCCTCCATTTCGCGAACGACAATGGTTCATGGAGGGGGCGCTTCGCGGGGCCTGGCCACATCGCGTCTTCATGGGACTGGTCCGTGAACCGGTCCTATTGGTGTCCATTATTTGATTTTTCCCAATTCTTTTCCCCAATTCTTTGGGGAATTTGGGTAGAATCTCCTTTGCGGAATTTTTAAGACCCTAAAAATGTATTATCAATGGTGTACATGTTATAAAATAAAATATTATAAAAATAATCAGTCATTATTTATGAAATTTTATATTACATTTAAATTATTTCACTCATTAGAGTTATGATTTAAATGTTACTAAATCGATAAGGTCTTTTTTTCAAACTCATTTAAATCTGGGTTGTTTATGCATGAATCTTCATTTGATGAAATTATTTGTTCATTCTATATTAAAACGGTTAATTTTACCCTCGTTTTTTATTCATGAAATTTTCATGTAATAGTACAATATCCCCCTATTTGATAGTAAATTTTTTTGATAGAATGTTTTTCAGGAAAATTGAAATTATTTCTATCTTCGGTCGAAACACATTCCCTTTTGTATCTTTGTATTCTTAACTAATTAGTCATGTTTTAGTACCCCATAGTGTTATTTTAATGATTTTTTTAAGCTTTTTTTAATTATAAAAAGAATATGAAATGACTAAATTGTTCATTATCAGAACGTGATAATTTCAACCTTTTATAATATTGTTAAATGAATTTTTTTATTTAACATGTAAAACATGCATGGAATTAACCACTTTCTTATAAATTATTTTCTTTGAATCTTCCCCTACAAATATTCAATGATATATAAAAAATATGCATTTACACTGTATTTTTTGAATTTTTAGTTTTTCAAAAATTAATTTCAAATTTAAATTGTTACCTTTGAAAAGAATTTAAATTAATTTTTTTAAAAATTAATTATAATCATCAATTACTATAACCTTTGCGATTTCTTTATTCTTCTAAATAATTTTTATTTAATTCCTCCCCCCCCCCCACACATATATATATCTTAACCTCCCTCCTTTTTATGTGGAAGTAGATAGATTATGTTCATCTCTGAAATGCATTATTTAAGATATATATTTCAATTGTGATATGATATAAGATTTTTTAACCCCATTTCCATCCATGGGTTATTTTAATGTTTAGTCCTTACGAATGATTTCCTTTCTTTAGAACAAAAAAATATTGATCATCAGATGATGAGTGTTACCATATTGTACTCCAATACATTGGATAATATTTTTTTTCTGAAGAGAATATATGTATGTGATTAGAGAGTAAACCTTATCTTTTATGGGAGTTTTTTCACCATATGATATTGTCTTTGAATTTTTACTTGACTCATTTTTAGGTCATGGTATATGTTGATTCAACATTTTCTATGATTATATGACATAAAAATAAGATGTTATTTAAGTTATTATACTATGTAATTACACATGGGAATTCACTTTTTTGATGTCAAGTTATACATTTGAATTATAGGTTAATCTTCCTTATCATGTTTTTCCATTACTAGCATTTATTTCTAACACATTTCTTGTATGTCCTCCTGGGTACATTCTATGTGGTTTTTAGGATTTTAAGTGGATTGTTTGGTTATCATTATAGAGAGTGATATAATTATGTTTGATTTTAGCTTCCTTTTGATTTACTATGATCCTAGTCTTCTTATAACACAATACCCCACAGTCATTTGGATTTAATTAATGGATGCATCTATTAAAAATTATTTTATAATATGAGTAAAAAACATAGGATGCTGTAGTTGGTATTAGAGAAATATTTAGTTAACCATTGAACTGGGATAGGAAAACTATAATTAGAACCCATGTCTTTGTATGAAAATATTTATAATAAAATATCATGAATTCATTATAATGTATAAAGTGAGTTTTTTGGAGAAATTAGATCCCCATGTTGATACAAAATGTGGACATGGTTCAAAAATGCACATACCTAGTGGTAATAAAAACAAAATAATGGAAATTCAATATTAACTCGATGGTTACTTGGTACATGATAATTGGACTTACTATGCAACTATTTGGAAAATCATAAGGGGATATGTTTTAAAAATTCTCAAACTCATTATGAATCATTATGAAGGAATTGAACAAATTCTTATGATATAACACATAATAGGGAAATTAGTATAGATAACCTAGAGAGAAAAAATAAGACTCATAAGGTGGGATATACTTAAAACTTATATGTTATTTAAACTAAGTTTATTTGTTTCCCAACATATATGTTAATTAATAATAACTTTCTTATATTATTAATATTAGTTATTTGTAGGAAATAAGATAAATAATTCTAAAAAATATGTGATGGGAAACGTAATAATTTATGTAATGATATTCAAACCATAAAAGAATGGATATTGGACATCAGGTGTTAATGAAAAATGATCTATCTCGTATTATAATTAACAACTACAATGTGGGATAATTTTCGAACAAATGAAAGTAAATAAGGATAATGTCTCATGAAAATTTAATTTTTAAAGGTGATAATGAAAAGAAGATTCCATTTACTACATGTGAGAAATGTATGAATAATCACCTAGTATAAAATCTCAAATGGAGGGGAAGATTTTACCTTTGTTGAAATAATGGTCATATATTAACAAATTTTTGAGTTGTTTGATGTATTATCTGTGATTAATATAGACATTATCCATGTCAATTCCCTAATCTAATGATTAATTATTAAGTCCCTATATCATGAGAATAATCAATGTGGAATGATTGAAGGTTTTTGTTGTTGAAACATGAGAATCATGTTATTGAATTGTTTTTATAAATATTATGTTGGAATCATGAAAAATCATAGAATTTTACTACAACAGATTTTATTTATAAATTTGTAGGAACATGTTGAATGGTTCTAATGACCTATAAAGGTGATTTAATTATATTTTGATATTTTATGAAAAATAATGATTAATGAAAAATATTATATATTCAGGGATCATGATGTTGCATTAATTATAGAAAACTATGATTATTTGATTTTGTTAAAAGAATATGTTATATAAAATTATTTAGTAGTTAAAAACTAATTTTATTATTAATGTTATTTTAATTATGGTCATCATTTTTTGGAATTGGTTAGTAATAATATTAATATAGTTTTAGAAATAGGACAACCCTCATGCCATGAGATAACTCAGCTTATCAGACTTGTCTAAGATCCTTGAACCCACAACTGAATGATGATATCTATGCATCTCCTACCACTATCCTAGTTGATGTTTGGGCTAAAACAACTTCATTTTTACACAAATTTATTGAAGGATAAATAATATGGATCCCAATTCATTTTGAGCTGATCAGTGATATTTCATTAAATAATAAATTGTATGAGGTAGGTATAAACCTCTACTATTTACATTATGGATTATTTGGGATGAATTATATAATGTAATTAGGGAAGTAATAAGGGTTTATGAGATATATACCTAAAAAATTTATTAGGTATTAATTTTGGTGATATTTTGAGGTATTGGAGACCTGTGTGTTATATTTGATCAATATTTTTAATAATTTTAGTTTTTTTAATGATAAGAGTATTATATTATTGTCTATGTTTTGGATTATTTGATCCACTATATGATTATTTTAGAGTTTTAGATGTGAAAACACATTTTTCTAATGTATGGACATTTTATCCGATAGCATGTATGATAAGAAACATCGTGAGTAGAAGGAAATATAACATCCCAAAATATTATAATATATTTTATGTGTTAAATAAATTAATGATATTATATATCTTTCAATGAATTCACTATTTAATAAGCTTACATCGCATGCAACAACATCTTTCTTTGATATCATGCATATCACGCAAGAATGAGTTTTACCAAAGTGGAATATACAATAAAAAATATTATTTAATGTGATAGATAACAACTATACATTTTAATTAAATGTGTGAAAACGATGAACTAAATTTCAAAACTATTTAATATATATATATTTATAATTATTTTCTATCCAATTAATTAGCAATGATTATAAAAACAAATTTAATATAAAGGAAATGTTTTTTTAATGAACTGATTTTATGCTTCAGTGGAAAATTATCTTAACAAATTAAATTAATTACTTTTATTGAATTATCATAATGAAAAATATATATTATATATTAAATCATATTTTTTGAAATTAAAATAATATATTTGATAGGCATACAAAAATAACAAATAAAATTTTACAATTAAAAGCACTATTTTTCTAAAGGCAGTTTTGCATCCTTTTAATGGAACACCTATATTAAAACTAAATAATGACACGTTAAAAAAATTAATAAAAAATAAACTTTATTTTCTATATAGGAATTTCAAAATTATCTCATGGTATTTTTTGGTATTTTTCTGAGAAGTATCATTTTTTGAAGAATAGTAAAAAATAAAAACTTTTATATATAAACGGAAAATTTGTCTAAATAATTTATATTTTTAAATAATATTATAAAAATGTTTTAATGAATAATTTTAAATATTTTAAATCTATTAATTTAATTTAACTCATTGTTATCAATTTTATATTTAATTTAGATATAAAAACATTGTAACCTTTTCAACATTTTCACTTTAAAAATCACTTTCTCTCAACGTCTATAGAATTAGATTTAAATTTAATTTTTCCACATTGAATTAAATTTGAAAAAATGGGTATAATTATTTTGAATCAATACAATATTAATATTCTATTAAGGTCAAATTATTTTTTAAAAAAAATTATTATAAAATGAAATTAATATTTATTAATGTGATTACTGTTAAAATGGGGTTTTGTGCATTTCTTGTGTTTTAGTTAAAATTAATTTTAAACACACATAAGATTTATATTTAAGGAATTGGAAAATATATATAGAATTATCATTTTTAAATTATATAATAATGATAATTTTATTTTCGTATTACTCTTTTAATTACCTAGGTAAATAAAAATATACAAGTTATCTCAGTAAAAACTGTTAAGATATACTGGAGTAAACATAAAGTGTATGGAAATAAAAGAAAAAAATCTTTTATTTGTTTATTGAGTAAGTTTATTTCAACCATAAATTCAATTAACTCCATTATTTATCAATTTCTTAAGTATATGATGTTAGGGAGATGTCCCAATAGTATTTACCTTTTTATATTTATCAGAATGTCACTCTTTCTCCACTATAAAATGGAAGTCCCCCCTCACTTATTCAAACCTCTAATGTATTTTTTCTCATATAAACCCTGAAAAAATAATCTCACAACCTCTATACCCTCCTCCATGAAGTCTAAATTTTTGAAGAAATTCATCCAAGTATGTCTTTTGGTATAATCGATAATGAGTTACCTGAAAAATAGGTAATGTTAATCAATAAGCTCATTTGTTTTATTTCATTATCCATCCTTAAAATTATTCTTATATGTTTTCTATATAACAAAAAAAGTATCCTAAATATATATATATTTTATTATCACAATGGTATGACCTACACCTTCAAATTCTTCCGTCATATGTGATATTCAATCACTGTTATTGTGTACGACGGACTACCACCTCAAAAACCAATGTTGTTTCTTCTTTAATTACCACATTTTAAGGATGTAAATAATGAGGTATATAGAGTTTATGTATGGAATATTTTTTATTTTTTTATTTCTTTATGATTCTAGAATTATATTATAACAAATACAATTATTCATTCCATTTTGTGGGAATACGAATACATTGTTTGTGGATGTGTGGACTACCTCCTACTCAATGCAATGTGATTCATTCATACATTACATTGAATTAATTAAAAAAGGTTTTAATAAAAATATGTATTATATATGAAATAATAATGGTACTATAATTACAATATAAATATATAATTTACTTTTATTTCTTATCATATTAATAGAAAATAAAAATAGTGTTCTTGCGTATGTATGGCCTTCCATCTCCATGAATTGTGCATTTAATTTATATCAAAATATTTAATGGAATATTATATGTATATATATATACACTTAATATATATGATATATAAATCATGGTTTAAAATTTTGAGAATAATTAATAATTATCTCTATAATCGGAATATAAATAACAATTCAAAACTAACTCAAAAAAAACAAAGCAGTTATTACCCAAAATAATTAAAATAATTAGATACTATTAATGAAGGGGTGATAATATTTTATATGAATATCATACATAAAATTAACAATTTGATTATGGTTCTATAATAAGCTAATAACATTCTTAAAACCATTATAAAAGATGTTAATGGATTTTCACCCAAAAGGATACTCATGGTACGGGATTGTCATCTCAATTTGTTTTTGGGGAATACACTAATTTCTACACTTTTTTCTTTCATTTGGTGTATATTCTGCATATATTTTATTTATTATCATGAATACATTTGTCTTAATGGTGTTTGTATCCTCAAATTGAATTATTTTATCTAATGGGTTCTGAACATAAATCTATGGATTGGTAATAAGTTTCAAAACCCAATTCCTCTTCATTTGGTGATATAACTTCTTCATTGTCATTAATATACAAATATTATGTGTATAATATATTTTGTGTATATATTTATTTATTTACATTTTTTATTTGGATTGAAATTTTAAATACATAATTTAATACTTAGTTTATTAACAAGTTTCCTTTATATTCTTTATAAGGGTTTACGTCACAAGATCATTTTATTCATGATTATTCAAACTTAAATATCCATTGAAGGAAATTATTTTTTCATTTAATGATAAACCATTGAATTTTATTTTTATCTAGTAATTAAGGATTATTTTCATTTAAAATTTACATTTTTTCAATTATATGTTCATAAAATTTTCTAAAAAGTTATTTTACAAAAAACTGACTTTATTTCACTCTTCAGATGAAAATCTGTTTTCTTTCTAAACCATATTTTCTAAATATTCTTCCCTAAATGGTTTAAAGTTTTCAATATTATTTCAAGAAGAAGTTTTATCTCCATTTTAATATTTTAATAATTTTTTAAATTTAATACCAAAAAAATGAATGGTTTTCAAAATTAAAAATATATTTTCCTCAAGAATGTTTTTAAAGATCATTTATTTATTTTATCATGGAAAATGACCCAAATTCTTAATCCAATGGATATACATTATATTGATTCAATTATTATTCTTCCTATGGATAGATTATTATTATTTTTATGATGCATTGTATTTATATTCACTTCATTGAAACATTTTCATAGTCATTCACTTGCACATGATTTATTAAGTTTCCTATGACCATTAAAATTTTTATTTCCCATAAAATGATACATTATTTATCATTGATATGATCATTTAATAAACAATATACCATTTTTATATACTATTCTAACATTGAATATGATTTCACTAATTGGAGAAAAATTACTATATCCAAATCCATTACTCAATATAGATATTTAATTTTTTATGAACAAATTTAATTATTCATTATATGAGGAATGATTTAGACTGGTATGAAATGGGATTGGAACTCACTAATACAAGCCTCTAGATACGTCGGTTGGTTTCATGAGACAATATAGATATGGTTTTGGATGAGGGATTACACATTTATTATATTCCAAGCATGACGCCTTATCATTATTATTTTTTAATCTTGAATCCTCGATGGTATTATATTCATAGATTGAAGCATTGAAAATATTAAATTCTTGGAATGTTGTTATGATGGTATGTTTTGTATATCCATTTATATTTGTTCAATCATAATGAGTTCATTATAGATATTCCATGTGAATAATCGATTAGTTAGAATATCAATAGCTTAGTTTCATAATCATTTTATTATTTATTACAGATTATTTGATCACAACTTATACCTTCCATATTATGCTCAAATTATTAATTTAATGGAATGTGTTTCAATTATATACCATTATTTTTTATTAGGCCTTATTTATTCATGGATTCCGATAATAGCCTAGTCCTCTCCAGCACTTTCTTTTGTGAAATCCTATGATTAAGATGTTATGGGGAGTATCAATGACTCATTTCACGAGTTTTCCAAAACTCTAGTTTTCCAATGGGAGATCAGGGCATCAGTGATTCAAGGAATTAAGGAGTTAGTGTGTCTATAGGTTGGGTTCATGTAGGTCATCCATCAGTGGGTCATTGTCCATGACTTGCATCGGTGAGTCACCAGTCAGTGAATTGCTTCGGTAGCTCACCCATTGGTTACTCACCCATCGATGAGTTGGTTCCATTCATTCCAAGTTTTCTATTTTCACCCCTCTTTGATGTCAAATGAGTTGCCTATAATTTTTATGAATATTTGAAGCCCCTTTCACTATCTCTAAAGAGAATTATTGTATCATAAAAATCCTAATAACCCCATGACTTTGAAATGGTCGAGCCACGTGGTGTTGACCACGATCAAAATTTTAAGCAATTAAAATTGTCTCCCTTCCATTGATATAAGATCTAGCTCTTCTAATTAGGATATCATTTCTTTATTGAATGTTCCCCTTTTTTATTGGCTATGGTCATCCCTAGAACATTTCTTCCCCAATGTTCCACCATGTGATCGTGTTTCCCTGGAGTCTTCCTGCTTCTCTTGCGCCCTCTGTTTTAGCCCAATAAAGAGTTTGTTCGACTATTCACTGAGGTTTTATTCCTTCATCTCTTTTTATTTTGTATCATGCGGGGTTGGTGTAGTAATTTTTCCTTGTGATTAATTCTAAACCCATGTCTAATATTAATGTTGTATGTAATATAATCTGATGAGTGACCATACTAAAAATTTTAGGTCATGGAAGATGATTATGATCATTTTTTTTTCTATTATCTGTTTTGATACCTTGATTTTCCTGGCATATATGACTTCTAAAATTCATGGTTGTTGGTGGTCTTTCCTTACGCACCTATGATGGCTTGTAAAAACTGGTAGTTGGTTTCCTACTGAATGATTGTATACATGAAAATTGATTAACCATGTATAGTAAATTAACTAAAGGGAAGCCCTTGGATCAAACCAGTTCTATTAAAGCCCTTATTTAATCAAAATGTAATTGAAACTATAAATTGTGTTAAATAATTAAATCTGAAAACACCTTTCTTTTTAAGGTGGATGTGTCATGTGATAGTGATATAATAAGGGTTGTGATGTTTGGTGTGGTTATGGGAGGTCAAGAGGAATTTCCATGTTGAGGGATTGTTTTTTTATTGAATTAATGAACAGTGATGGGGAATGAGACTATGGTGGGGTTGTGTTGGGTTTTTTGTGATGGTGTTGTGTGGTTGAGAAGTGGGGATATAGGGGTGGATGTGAGTTATGGGGACTGAGTTGGTTTATCAGCTTTTCTTTGAAGAATGATCTCTATGGGTGTTTTTTCATTTGTTTTGGAACCTATCATGTGGATACATCTCTATTAATAAACATAGAGGCTTTATTCTAGCTCTGGTTATGTTTCACTTCGTTAACATGACCAGACATAAATGGAATAAAATGAATAATTGGTTTTGTTAAATAAGGAATGATGGTTGGTAAAATGAATTGGTTGGGGATATGGTTTGTGTCTGAGACTATTTTTGTGATTGTGCATTTATAGGTAGTAGTAAAAAGTGGTTTTGTTTGGGATGATTAGTTTATTGTTTAAGAGACATAGGTTGGTATTTATTTCTTGGTATCATATATGTATATCATTGTAGTTCTTTGTGATTTCTATATGAACCCCACCCCAGTTGAGCACTATATTCCGAACACCCCCATTTTCATGGGGAAGGGTGTCTTTCCCAACATCACAGTGGGATGGTGGATAGATGGATACTGGTTCTTCCCTAATCCCCCTTGTTTGCCTTTATTTCACAAGACTCTTTGGGAAGTTTGTGGTAATTGAGGCCTAGGTGTTTACTGGTGATCTGTGATGTGGTGTGCAAGGTGTTTTTTGGGGGAATTTGTGATATGTTTCCCATGTGTATTTTGAATGATCTATTTTAGGTGTCCTATGTTTCTTCGTGATGAGATGTGATATGTCATACTTTCCCAGGTGTTTTCGAGATGTGGTATGTTTTGTGAGGCCCAGTAGTGTACATTCAGGATT
Source organism: Viscum album (assembly GCA_963277665.1). Classification (NCBI taxonomy): domain Eukaryota; kingdom Viridiplantae; phylum Streptophyta; class Magnoliopsida; order Santalales; family Viscaceae; genus Viscum; species Viscum album. The sequence goes on from OY728135.1 coordinate 114,277,825, forward strand.
TAGTGTGATTGTGGCCTAGGTGTGTGCGGGTGGGATGTGATGAGCCTCATGTTTCCATGTTGGATGATTGGATGTGCGGCCCAGGTGTGTGTGGGTGGGTTGCATTATAGGTCTTGCAGAAAAGAATGGTAGAATCAGGATGTTTTCCCTTAGGTTATGAGAAGTTAATAAGTGGGAAAGGGGGATGGGTACCCAAATTATTGATGTGATTATTATATATTTTACATGACATGTGTTATTTGGTTAGCTTTCTGTGGTGAGGTGGGCATGGTTAGTTTACCTAATTAGGTGTTGTGGTGTGTTTTTTTCTCACATGGTAATTAGTATTCTATTATAACTTATGCAAGATAGACTTTTGATTTTTTACTGAGTATACATGTATTATCACCCTACGTATATAAAACTATTTTCAAGATTCCATGAAGATTATGAAGACCATTCTAGTTGTTACTAGATTAGAACTTAGGGGTGGTTGTTTCATTGCTACTTACTTACATATTGGTAATTTTTGGATACTTTATTTGTATCAGTTTTGTTTAAAAGTTCATGTGAGAATGGATTTTATATTTTTTTAATATATATCTGTTATGTAGTTATTTGGGATGGTCCACTGTTATATCCTGATCTTGTTATCAAAATATTATAAAAATTGTAATGCCTTCCATATTGTGTGACTTATATACTCTTGGTGGTAGTCTCCACCCCGGAGCCTGCAGAAGGCTGGACTCAGGGGGTCATTATCCCTTTTCTCTATTGCCATCCCAAGAGGGGTATTTTTGGAGTGAGGGGTTCATGACAATATGGTATCAAAGGATCTAATGGTCGAGATATAAGATGGGGATTGGAGTTAATCATAGTGTGGATTGCATGGGATGGTAAGGAAACAATGCTAGGTGATATTTTGGTGTGACATATGCTAGGGAATACATTCTAGGAAATGGGATTTTAGGGCCCCTCATGATCTGATGCAAGGACTATGAGCCTACCGAATGACAAGGTGAGGCTATGGTTGTTTCAGGGTAGAGAAACAAAAAATATTACATGCATAATAATGACTTGTGTTCTCATTTGAGTTGGGTGTTTTGGGGAAAAGTAAATGTGAATAAATGAATTAAGTAAGTTAATATGAAACCTAAATAAATTCTATACTACTTGTGTTTAAGGTTTCCTTGTTTACTGTTCAGTTTTGGGCACCTAGATGATGTCCCCATGTTGTTTAGGCATCCAAAGTATAGTACTGATCCAATTGATCGGTGGAGGGCTGGTCCAGAGGATGAGGATAACCAGTGAAAGTGAACCCTATGTGATTTCTAATGTCAGGATCTAGGGAAGTATATGGGTAGTGTCTCGGACCTGGATACAGAGATATGGTTTTAGGATCTTGGAATAACCTTTAGCTTGATCAAGGATTCAATAGAGTACTAGTTTCCACTATATGTGCGCTAGATGAGGGGTTATATGTGTTAGTGGTGGACGTTTTCTTTTGGGAAAGGATGAAGGAAAATGTGTTGTGGACTGACTTTGAGAAGGAGTTCCGAGCGGAGTTCCATTCATTGATGATGAAATTACAGAAAAGACATAAGCTAATCTCCTTATAGAAGGGGAGTATGATATTTTAGGAACATGGGATCAAGTTCAAGGATCTCCTTCTCTAAGCCCCTTGCCTTTTCATGGATTAAGAGTCTTGAGTGATACGTTCATAGAAGGAACTCTGGCCTTCTATGTCACATACCGTGATTCCCTTCACATGGTCGATGTACATAGATGTTCAAAAGAATTATTAAGTGATAGGTAGGATGCACTCATTGGAGTTTTAACATAAAAGGGTATTCAGTTATGTTATTTGAGTGGCAGGGCAGTCAGTAGCAGGTCGTTGGCACCAGGGTCTTCATGGTTTTGACCAGCGGGGAGTCTGCCTTTGCAATTTTAGTTATCACCTTCTGGCCCCCATCCATTTTCCATGAACTCGAGACTGAAGTGTTTCACTTGGGAACTTGTGTGCATATTCAGAGTTAGTGACCAGGTCAATCTCTATATTATAGAGGTGGGTAGGCCCAGTGCCTGCCTTAGTAGTAGTGGTCAGCATGGCCTTTTCAGCAGTAAGGACAACATGTTATCATTTCAATAAGGGTATACATATTGGGTGGAGGCTGACCTAAGGGTGATCCTTATAGAACATGACCCGGGCATGGTTGGGGATTCAGTTGATAGTAGAGAGGCTAAAGTGGAGGCCTTGGTCAGTTTCACGCGGTAGAGGTAGCAGCTCAATCCTAGCCAGAGATAGTTCAAGGTACGATCAGCTTCTTACTTACTCTTTCATGGGCCTTGTTTGATTCAAGTGATTTACACACCCTTGTTTCACCAAGTCTATCCCATTCTTTGAGACTTGACATAGTCAGGCTTTCTATTCCCCTAGTATTGATCACACTAGTTGGAGTTCAAACTAGCTTGTTTTATGTATTCCGGGGATGTACACTGATGATGGGTCAACATTAGTCCCGAGGGGATCCTTTGATGCTACCAGTGTTTCCATGCAATGTTTTTCTTCACATCAACTAGTTGTACTCCACACATTCTATCATTGACTAATTTAGGAGAAGAGTCATGTTCTCAGACACATATGGCTAGTGTGTGTATTTTGTTGGTGAGTAGAGTTTTATGGTGGGGAGCAAGATTTTAGATCCTCATCTCTCCATTTTTGTTGGGAAGTTAGTGGAGTCACTGTATAATGGGATAGCGTAGGTCCCTAGTGTTGTTGATGAGTTTTTGGATGTTTTCCCTAATGAGGTTTTGACTCTACCCCCTTGGAGTGATGTTGAGTTCGAGACAGATCTGTAGCCTGGTGCTTCTCTGGTTTCGATGGCTCCATATCAAAAGGCACCATCTGAATTGTGAGAGTTGCAGATTCAGATTGATGACATGATGAAAAAGGGATTTATCTATCCTAGTGTGTCATCGTGGGGGTTCTCCCACCATGTTTAAGACAATGGAGGATGGTGGTCTTAGGTTGTACATAGACTACCAGAGGTTGAATCAGGTGACATTCAAAAACTGTTACCCCTTCCCAAGTATAGATGATCATTTCAACCAGCTAAGAGGGGAAAGTTGGTTCTCTATAATCGATCTACGGTCTGGGTATCACCAGTTGAGGGTGATGGAGGGGGCACATCATGAAGACTATTTTCAAGTGCAGGAATGGGAACATCGAATTCAGGGTCATGCCATTTTGTGTTATGAAAGAACAATCTATTTTCATGGGGCTTATGAATCCGTATTTCGTGAGTTCCTTGAACTATACGGCATCATATTTATCAATGATATTGTGATGTACTCAAGGTCATAGGCAGAGAATACCGAAGAAATTTGGAATTTCTTAGTATTTTTTCAACACCACCAGCTTTATCATGAGTTGTCCAAGTTAAAGATCTAGATGCAAGAGGTACACATCCTATGTCATGTGGTTTCTCATCATGGTGTAGTTGTAGAGTCATCGAAGGCCAAAGCGGTTGTTTCTTTGGAGGAACCACGAATATAGCAGCTTTTCACAGTTTCCATGGTCTTTGTGATATTAAAACAATTTCGTACCCGACTTCTCTCAAGTCGTAGCCTCATTTTCATCCATGACCAGGAAGTACCATGCTTTTGTGTGGTTCAAGTAGTTCCATGCAACATTTGGTTACCTAAAAGAGAGGTTGGCTAGTGCTCCAATGCTCTGATTACTAGAGGAATGATTGATGTTTGAAGTTTTCTGTGATTCTTCCCATCTTGGGTAGGGATGCGTATTTATATATCTATGAACATAAATCGTTTATATGTCTAGTAAGTTGCACCCCAATGACTATAATTATTCCACCCATCATCTTGATCTAGTGCTGGTTCTATTTTCACCAAATCTATGCTGAAATTACCTCATTAGGGATAACATTTTTGTTTTCATAGATCATAAGAGTTTGAGGTGTATATTTACTCCGTGTGATCTGAATGTGTGACACTGGAGGTGGATGGATTTTCTCCAGGATTATGAAATCATGATCTATTACTCCTTGAGTAAGGAGATTTTCGTAGCTAATGATTTGATCAGGTATTCACAGAAGGAAGAATACAAAGAATCTGTAGATACTTGGAAAGAAATATAGGATTTGACGGCATTTCACATAGATGAAAGAGTGGATGATGGTAGAGGTTGTTTGTTCTAGATGATAGTGCAGTCTTGTCTGGTGAAGTTAATAGAGGAGTCTTAGTGGGGAGACTCAGAGGTAGATGTGTTGTGTGATCACATTGGATTGGGTGATTCTTTGGATGGGTGGTCAGAGAATAGTTTGCATAAGTTGTTGTTTTAGGGGATGTTGATTTTCCTGTTGACAGTGCGGAAGGATGCCCTCTTTTAGTTTAATATCTCACCTTTAGTTTTACACAATGGTGTTACAAAGATGTTCCATGGCATGGGATGCAGTTTTGGAGGCCCATGATGAAATGGGTAGTGGCAGAGTTTGTGGGAATGTTTTTGGTCTACCAGTAGGTGAAGGTTCAACAACATGTTCTCTGTGGCTTGTAAAATTCCATAGATATCCTCATGTGGAAGTGGGATAACATCTCAATGGATTTTTCATAAGGGTACGTAGGCCTCAGGGAGTCTATGATGTTATCTGGGTAGTGGTGGATCGGTTAATGAAGTAGGCTCACTTTGTAACAACCCAAAATTTTGAATAAATATTGTTTCCTAATTTTGTGTGTAATTTTATTTTATTTTATTTTTATACTCAACAAAAATGTTTTATTTGATAAACATGATTATAATTAAAATGAGACCTTTGGGTTTTGACTGTTATATGACCATTGTTCAATATGACCACTAGAAACTAAATGTTTCGATTATTGTCTCTAAATACAAGTAATCTTGGTTAATTATTATAGAAAGAAGATTCGATGGCCTCACCTAGTAGTCTTGGACCGATCTAAGCCCATCTAACAGAGATTGGGAAGGAGGTAGCACCATTGGCCTTTTCTCTGGACCAAACCCAAGCCGAACTTCATCATGTGAAGCTAGAACGGAATCGCCTTCGCGAGAAGTTCAAACTGATAGAAATTACTACTCGGGAAATGTTGACCGAGCCGCCCCAAGATTCTATCACCCTAGCACACCTTACTCTTAGGTCCTATGCTGGTATTATAAGGGGCTATGTAACGAGACCGTAACTACCTTGTGTAATCCTTGTTTTAAATAAAAATTTGGATTTCTTCTTATGATGAAGTTTATGAATTTTCAAATGACCGGATAAATATAGTATGCATATTTTGTTGAATTTTAGAAAAAGGATATTTTAAAAATGGTTGTGTAAACCTTAAATAATTAAAAATGTGTAATGATTTTCGAAAAATGGTCTTCTACAATTATGTTCAGTACAAAATTTAGAGTCTAATAAGATCAACTTAATTTTTGATGAATAGTTAATTATGAATAGTGATTTTATGATTAGGATTAGTAATGTGTCCAAATGGATTAGTAATCTCACTTAAAGAATGTATTAATATAAATTAGGCACCTTGATTAAGTAATGTGATTCAATAAAATGGTTAGATAATGGTTTCATAAATTATTATACAAGTATTAGTTTTTTCGGGTGAATAGTGTTTTTCTAATTAAAAATTTAATTAAAAATATTTAGATAATTATTTTTATAAAACGGATTTCATTTTTGAACTCAGAGCACCGATATTATGCTATGGTGATTTTTGGGATTTTTTCTGAAAAAAATGAATTTTCGGTGAATAGTGTTTTTATTTAAAAATTAAAATTAAAATTATTTAGAAAATTATTTTTATAAAATGGAGTTCATATTTGTAATCAGAGCGTTGATATTTGGTTAAGGTGAAATTTTGGGATTATTCTGAGAAATTTGAATTTTCGATGAATAGTGAAAATATAGTTTTTAAGTTACGGGTGTTTAATGACATCAATAAATGATGTATTAAGTTTGTAATCAATATGTTCGAATTATGAATAGTGAGATAAGGTATGAGGTGTCCCAAGTGGCCAATACCATGGGCAAATACCATGGGCAAGCCCATGGTTTTGCCAAAACCACTAATGAGGTGTCCCTTGGCCATTAATGCCTTGTCCCCTCACTTTCCCTATAAATACCAAGCCCTCCTCTCATCCATTGGACTCCCCACTCTTCCCCAATGAAGTTCTGGTATCATTACCTCCCATGGAGTCCTCCCAAGGTGCCCCCAAGCCCTCAAGGTCCAACCCTTTGAGTTTTAAGAGTTACATTTTAAGGTAAGGGATCCGACCTCTCTCTTTCTTTTCAAGTAATCTCTTTTATGTCATTTCTTTTATACTCCATGTTCTTATGTTGTAGGATGTTCTTTTATATTCATCCTACTGCCTATTTCATGTTCATATGATGAGATACCCCCCCTTGCTCTCATCAATTCGTTTTAAGAATGTTTAAGTGGCGCCGTTAGGCTGCCGAATGTTTAAGGGATTCTTTCACCTTCCTCGTTTTCAAGTTCTATTTTCATTCAAGTCTTTCATGTTCCTTTTTATTATGTTGGGGTATTATCTATAAATTATCATACTGATATTTTATGATCATATGATGAGAGACCCCATTTTATCGCTTCAATTCCGTATTTTGAAGTTTTAAGTGGCGCCGTTAGGCTGCCGAATTTTTAAGTGGTTCTTCACCCTTCTCGTTTTGAAGTTCTACTTTCATGTCAATTATTTCAAGTTCCTTTTTGTTATATTGGGGTATGATCTCTATATATAAAATACTGTACTCTTATGTTCATATGATGAGAGACCCCATTTGATCTCTTCAATTCAGTATTTTGATGTTTTAAGTGGCGTCGTTAGGCTGCCGAATTTTTAAGTGGTTCTTCACCCTTCTCGTTTTGAAGTTCTACTTTCATGTAAATTATTTCAAGTTACTTTTTGTTATGTTGGGGAATTATCTCTATATCTATCATACTGAACTCTTATGTTCACATGATGAGAGACCCTATTTGATCTTTTCAAATCATTTTTGTTGATGTTTAAGTAACGCCGTTAGGCTGCCGAACTTTCATAAGAGAAATCTAATTTTTTGTCTTCCTTCCATGTTTTTAATTTCAAATGGTATGTCCTGAAAACTTCATTACCATGTCCATATATCCTTCTTATTCTGTTCCCCTACTGTTTTATGGATCAATTTTTAGTGGGTGACCCATGTCCCCTCTCTTTTCAATGTTTTCTAAAACCCCAAAACATAGCAGTTATGCTGCAGAATTTTCGTCTCAAAATGCCTCTCTCTTTTCTCAAAATTATTTTTTATGTTATAAAGTGAATACTCAAAGCTCTTATTTATACAAGGGTATTCACATATATATCAAAATGTTCTATTTTCAATTCTGGGATTTACATACATGAGACCCGCTTTCCCTTTCCATGGGTTTAAAGTGACGTAAAGATCATGTCTTTAAAGCAGTTTTTAAAACGTTATGATTATGAAATGAAACCCATTTATTTTATGCTATGTGGGTTATTTATGAAATTTTTGATGATGATATATGTGGCTCACATGATAATAAAGGCAAATTTAAGGGTGCGCCCTGATAGCGCTCCAATGCATTGGGTAATGATGTAACCACTAGAGATTACAATTTTCACGATACCTTGGTGAATAACCTTGGTAATTTTCAAATGACACCTTGGGGATGGACCTTGGTGATATGTTCATGATTGTCTATGTTAAATGATGTAGCCACATCTTCAAGTTATGAAAAACGTTGTTTTTATTATGATATGCCTCATGATTTCATTTTCATGCCTTAAAGTTCTTTTCATGACTTTATTGATGTATCTCAAGTTCATATGTAAAATGTTTCTCTTGTTTCCCTTACTGGGCCTTCTGCTCACCCTTTCCTTTGATGTATGTCCCCAGGTTATGAGATGCAGTAATGATCCTAGGATGAACATAAGGAGAAGCCTTTCAAGTGTTTAAGAAGAATTTTTTTTTTGTTTATTGTTTTAATTTCCTGGTTTCCAAGACACTAAACCTTAAAGATCCTCGGTTTTGTAAAATGTAATGAAAGTTTATGTGATAAAAAGGTGGGATGCTATAGTTGGTATCAAATGATGGTTTAGTTATTTGTGGAAATTAGGATATGAAAACTCTAGGAAGAACCCTATGGAAAAGTTTAAATATAGGAAATCTTCCTGGTATTTTGGTGAGTATTGAGTAAGGGGTTTCTAAGCAAATACATTCCTGTCTGGATACGAGCAGGTAGAGGTGGCTCTGGCACAGATGTACATAGGGGTAAAACCCGAAAACACCGCTTTGAGCTAGACTCGAACGGGAACTGGTACACGACAACGGGCCTTGCTGCACTCTTGGTTACGACACTCCCGGGGGATATGCTTTGGTAAATTCATAATCTTAGTATGAACCATTATTAAAGGAACAAGGATAAAACATAATAAATATTAACATAAGAATATATGATCATGGATAACCTAGATTGGAACCTAGGGGATCACAAGTTAGGATATACTTTTATTCTACATGTTTATCCTTTTATGCTTAAAGTTTCCTTTTCATGATTATTAGCTAAGTAAATAAGCCACTAATTATAGTTTCTTTTCTTAGTTAATGGCGGGAAATGGAAGAACATGTCCCAAAAACCAATGTGATAGGAAATGCGACGATTGTCGTGTTAATACGACAGAGGTGATTAGGGTATTAATAGATGATTATTATTTTGGAATATGTTCACTATTTTAGGGACCCTATATGATCGAGGTAAATAGATTACTACGGTATTTTCATTGAGGAGTAAGGTTGACTTATACTTTGAAGAATCGATGAATTTATGGTGGACTAATAGTAATTTAGGTTACTTATGGGAATGATGAACCTATCTTGGGTAAAATATGTTTAGTTTAGATAATTTTGTTATAAGATGTTAGGAGTGGTTGATGTTGTTTGGAGATGAACAATGAAGTTTATTTTGGAAGACTATGTTATCAAATCCTTCTTGTATTTGGGTTTCAATCTTAGTTTGGTTTATTTTGAGTAATTTTAAGGATCGTTATTTATGGGATGGTCTATGATGAACTTTGGGTATTATCATGGAACATTGAAGATTTAAAATTACTTTCCATTCCTATGGGATTCTTCCTTTTTGAAGACTTGTCTAACCTTACCCTTTCTGTTTTTGGGATAATGTTTAAAGATATAAGAAATAGATAGTTAATCTTTTGTGGATTATATGATTCTCTAGAAGATGATTCTTGTGTTTTGATGAGACCAAGTCGTTTTGAATGCTCATCGTTTGGGAGAAAAGATTAGATTTGGTAGAAACTTATTAAAAGGTGAAACTATACTTTAAGGTAGGTATATTTTCTTATGTTTTTGTTCTATGTAGTAAATTAATTCCTCAAAATTATTAAAAGAAACGTAAAACAAAAATGTTGTTGGTTTACGTTTCCTACTGGGTAATCAAAGCCCGTTTACACACAACATAAGTTTGGGATTTTCTCGTGGTCAACGTTCTCCTAATCATGTTTTCTATCACTCTCCCTCAGAACATGACTCTTTCTTTTCTCCTCCATGTCCATGTTTTCCTACATGGAATCCGAGTGTGGGCTAACTCGGGTGACCTTCGTACTTCCCTTTCATTCTTTTAAAGTAATAGTTTTACTGACTCCTTTTCCGATGTGGGACTTTCAATGAAATTTCAAAACCTAATTTTAAAAAATTGCGAGGACGCAATTTCTTGAGGGGGGAAGATTGTAACAACCCAAAATTGTTAATAAAGATTGTTTCCTAATTTTGTGTGTAATTTTATTTTATTTTATTTTTATACTCAATAAAAATGTTTTATTTGATAAACATGATTATAATTAAAATGAGACCTTTGGGTTTTGACTGTTATATGACCATTGTTCAATATGACCACTAGAAACTAAATGTTTCGATTATTGTCTCTAAATACAAGTAATCTTGGTTAATTATTATAGAAAGAAGATTCGATGGCCTCACCTAGTAGTCTTGGACCGATCGAAGCCCATCTAACAGAGATTGGGAAGGAGGTAGCACCATTGGCCTTTGCTCTGGACCAAACCCAAGCCGAACTTCATCATGTGAAGCTAGAACGGAATCTACTTCACGAGAAGTTCAAACTGATAGAAATTACTACTCGGGCAATGTTGACCAAGCCGCCCCAAGATTCTATCACCCTAGCACGCCTTACTCTTAGGTCCTATGCTGGTATTATAAGGGGCTATGTAACGAGACCGTAACTACCTTGTGTAATCCTTGTTTTAAATAAAAATTTGGATTTCTTCTTATGATGAAGTTTATGAATTTTCAAATGACCGGATAAATATAGTATGCATATTTTGTTGAATTTTAGAAAAAGGATATTTTAAAAATGGTTGTGTAAACCTTAAATAATTAAAAATGTGTAATGATTTTCGAAAAATGGTCTTCTACAATTATGTTCAGTACGAAATTTAGAGTCTAATAAGATCAACTTAATTTTTGATGAATAGTAAATTATGAATAGTGATTTTATGATTAGGATTAGTAATGTGTCCAAATGGATTAGTAATATCACTTAAAGAAAGTATTAATATAAATTAGGCACCTTGATTAAGGAATGTGATTCAATTAAATGGTTAGATAATGGTTTCATAAATTATTATTCAAGTATTAGTTTTTTCGGGTGAATAGTGTTTTTTTAATTAAAAATTTAATTAAAAATATTTAGATAATTATTTTTATAAAACGGATTTCATTTTTGAACTCAGAGCACCGATATTATGCTATGGTGATTTTTGGGATTTTTTCTGAAAAAAATGAATTTTCGGTGAATAGTGTTTTTATTTAAAAATTAAAATTAAAATTATTTACAAAATTATTTTTATAAAATGGAGTTCATATTTGTAATCAGAGAGTTGATATTTGGTTAAGGTGAAATTTTGGGATTATTCTGAGAAATTTGAATTTTCGATGAATAGTGAAAATACAGTTTTTAAGTTACGGGTGTTTAATGACATCAATAAATGATGTATTAAGTTTGTAATCAATATGTTCGAATTATGAATAGTGAGATAAGGTATGAGGTGTCCCAAGTGGCCAATACCATGGGCAAATACCATGGGCAAGCCCATGGTTTTGCCAAAACCACTAATGAGGTGTCCCTTGGCCATTAATGCCTTGTCCCCTCACTTTCCCTATAAATACCAAGCCCTCCTCTCATCCATTGGACTCCCCACTCTTCCCCAACGAAGTTCTGGTATCATTACCTCCCAAGGAGTCCTCCCAAGGTGCCCCCAATCCCTCAAGGTCCAACCCTTTGAGTTTTAAGAGTTACATTTTAAGGTAAGGGATCCGACCTCTCTCTTTCTTTTCAAGTAATCTCTTTTATGTCATTTCTTTTATACTCCATGTTCCTATGTTGGAGGATGTTCTTTTATATTCATCCTACTTCCTATTTCATGTTCATATGATGAGATACCCCCCCTTTCTCTCATCAATTCGTTTTAAGAATGTTTAAGTGGCACTGTTAGGCTGCCGAATTTTTAAGGGATTCTTTCACCTTCCTCGTTTTCAAGTTCTATTTTCATTCAAGTCTTTCATGTTCCTTTTTATTATGTTGGGGTATGATCTATAAATTATCATACTGATATTTTATGATCATATGATGAGATACCCCATTTGATCACTTCAATTCAGTATTTTGAAGTTTTAAGTGGCGCCGTTAGGCTGCCGAATTTTTAAGTGGTTCTTCACCCTTCTCATTTTGAAGTTCTACTTTCATGTCAATTATTTCAAGTTCCTTTTTGTTATATTGGGGTATGATCTCTATATATATCATACTGGACTCTTATGTTCATATGATGAGAGACCCCATTTGATCTCTTCAATTCAGTATTTTGATGTTTTAAGTGGCGCCGTTAGGCTGCCGAATTTTTAAGTGGTTCTTCAACCTTCTCGTTTTGAAGTTCTACTTTCATGTCAATTATTTCAAGTTACTTTTTGTTATGTTGGGGAATTATCTCTATATCTATAATACTTAGCTCTTATGTTCACATGATGAGAGACCCTATTTGATCTTTTCAAATCATTTTTGTTGATGTTTAAGTAACGCCGTTAGGCTGCCGAACTTTCATAAGAGAAATCTAATTTTTTGTCTTCCTTCCATGTTTTTCATTTCAAATGGTATGTCCTGAAAACTTCATTAACATGTCCATATATCCTTCTTATTCTGTTCCCCTACTGTTTTATGGATAAATTTTGAGTGGGTGACCCATGTCCCCTCTCTTTTCAATGTTTTCTAAAACCCCGAAACATAGCAGTTATGCTGCAGAATTTTCGCCTCAAAATGCCTCTCTCTTTTCTCAAAATTATTTTTTATGTTATAAAGTGAATACTCAAAGATCTTATTTCTACAAGGGTATTCACATATATATCAAAATGTTCTATTTTCAATTCTGGGATTTACATACATGAGACCCGCTTTCCCTTTCTGTGGGTTTAAAGTGACGTAAAGATCATGTCTTTAAAGCAGTTTTTAAAACGTTATGATTATGAAATGAAACCCATTTATTTTATTCTATGTGGGTTATTTATGAAATTTTTGATGATGATATATGTGGATCACATGATAATAAAGGCAAATTTAAGGGTGCGCCCTGATAGCGCTCCAATGCATTGGGTAATTATGTAACCACTAGAGATTACAATTTTCACGATACCTTGGTGAATAACCTTGGTAATTTTCAAATGACACCTTGGGGATGGACCTTGGTGATATGTTCATGATTGTCTATGTTAAATGATGTAGCCACATCTTCAAGTTATGAAAAACGTTGTTTTTATTATGATATGCCTCATGATTTCATTTTCATGCCTTAAAGTTCTTTTCATGACTTTATTGATGTATCTCAAGTTCATATGTAAAATGTTTCTCTTGTTTCCCTTACTGGGCCTTTTGCTCACCCTTTCCTTTGATGTATGTCCCCAGGTTATGAGATGCAGTAATGAACCTAGGATGAACATAAGGAGAAGCCTTTCAAGTGTTTAAGAAGAATGTTTTTTTTTTGTTTATTGTTTTAATTTCCTGGTTTCCAAGACACTAAACCTTAAAGATCCTCGGTTTTGTAAAATGTAATGAAAGTTTATCTGATAAAAAGGTGGGATGCTATACACTTCATAGAGATCTGAGAGTTGAGAGCGGTGGATACATTACAGCCAAGAAATGTGGATGAGGTGGTGTGGATGTATAGAGTTTCATGATCCATCATCTTATATCCTGATAATCATTTTACATTGTGAGTCTAGAGGGGATTAAAACATTATTTTTGAACCTAGAGATGCCTCACCACTGATTTTCATCCTTAGACTGATTGAATGATATAGCAGACTATCCAGATGTTGGAATATATGTTGTGGTCATGTGCCTCGGACTTCGATAGTTCTTGGGTTCGAAATTTTGATTTGGTTGATCTTTCTTACAATAACAGTCATCACTCTTCCATCCGTAAGTCTCTGTTTGAAGGTTTACACAGAAGGTTATGTCACTCACCATTATGCTAGATAAAGGTTGGGTAGGAATTTGTTCATGGCCCTGAGGTAGTATAACATATAATAGCGAATTTTCATCTTTGGCGTGAGAGGATGAATGTGGCACGGGATCAACAGAAGTCTTATGCCAATCATAGGATGAGGCCCTTGGAGCTATAGGAGTGATACCACGGGTCTTGAAGGTCTTCCCTCGACATGGATAGACGAGGTTTTTGAGAGGGATAAAGCTTTCTCCTAGGTTTGTCAGACCCTTTTAGGTTTTATAGTAGGATAGCGAGGCGGTGTATCATTTGGATTTTCTGCCACAGTAGGCAAGGATCCATGATGTCTTCTATGTCTCCCAGCTTTGTTGGTATCTTCAAGATGATTCCCATTTCATTGACATGATAGAGTTGGATATCAAGGATGATGCAACATATGTGGAGGGACTGATAGACACCCACGATCATCGGGAAAAGGTGATGTGTGGATGAACCATTCGTTTGGTTTGTGTATTGTGCAGGATGGTGGCCTGGAAGAGGTTACATTGGAGTGAGAAGTGAAATTGTTTTCCAAGTACCCCTAACTATTTTCAGTTTTCCCTGTTTTCTTGGTAATGGATGTTTTTACCTTGCCTTATAAAGAAATTTTGCATCTTTGTTCTAAAATGTGTGATAAATTTCATGGAATATGAAAAGAGGAGGACTTAATTTCTAATAGAGATTCATTAATGTGGATGTGATTAAACAAGTTTGGGCGAGACAGTGCTAACCAAAGAGAATGGAATATTGACATGTCAGATAGTTTTTTTTGCAGGATTTTTTTGTTTGGATAGTTTATCATGTTTGTTTTATCAGCTTCAAGTTTTGATAGTGTTGTTTTTTGTCAATGAGGTTAGTGGTAGTGCGGTTGTGTGGCAGTGTTGTGGTTATGTGGAAGGAGGTTTTCTTTGGTTAAAAGGATTCCACTCATGTTTTGTTTTTTAACTATTTAGTTTCAGTATATTTCAAATGAGGAAGGGTTCTAAAGATGTATCTAAATGGGTGGTTGTTTGGACCACTCTACATTCATTCATTCTTCTGGGTTTTGTTTTCAATTCTTGAAGTAGAGAATAGTTTGATAGGTATCTGATGGAATGGTCTGGACCTCTCTGGTCCATTACATTGTGAAAATTCTATTTTATAGTGTTCTGGGGAGTATCGTTGACTAATTTCAAGAGTTTTCCAAAAATACATTATTTCAACCGTAGCTCAGGGCGTCGGTGAGTCAGGGTGTCGGTGAGTTACAATGTCAGTGAGTTAGGGCGTCGGTAGGTCGGGCATCTATTGGTCGGTTGCAGATGGGTTGTTGTTGGTGACCCACATCTCTGAGTCACCTATTGATGACTCCCATCAACGAGTCAGCTATCTGTGAATCAAGTCGGTAGCTCTAATGTCGGTGAATCACCCATCAATGAGCCTTTTGTAGCCCTTCCCAGTTTTTTATTTTCTCCCCTCTTTGATGTTAAATGAGTTACCTATCATGATTAATAATTTATGAAGCCATTTTCTCTATATTTGTGTAGAATTATTATATCTTAAATATTATAATTCCCCCCATGACATTGAAGTGGCTGAGCCTTGTGGTTTTGACCACGATCCAAATTATATGTACTTTGAAACCATTTCCCTTCCATTAAAATAGGATCTGGATCATTCGACATGAAGATACTTCTTGAATGTTTCCCTTTTTTCTTTTCTACGTAAATCCCCATAAAATTTCTTTCCCAAAGTTCCACCTTATGACTACGTTTCCCTAGATTCTTCCTACTGTTCATGCTCCCCTTATTTTGGCGCATGGAAGAGTGTTGTTCATTTTTTCTTCTAAGTAGGGATTCCTTCATCTCTCCTTATTCTGTGTCATAAGAGGTGGGTGTAGTAATGTTAAATTATGATTAAAGATAACCCAAATATTAATATTAATGTTGTTATTAATATAATATGATTTGTTTCCATAATAATAAATGATGGGTAGGGAAGACGATGATGATCGTTTTGTTTTATCTTTTATCATTGTTGATAATGTGAATTATCTAGGATATATGCCTTTTAAAAATCATGTTTGTTTGTGGTCATTTCTTGCACACCTATGATGGAATTTAAATAATGTTTTTTGGTTTCTTGTTGAATGATTGTATACAAGGAAATTTATTAACCACATATATTCAGTTAAATAAATTGAATCCCCAGGATCAAACATATTCTTTGATAACCCTAGTGTTATCAATGTGGGATTGAAACCATGGAGTGTGTTAAATCATTAAATCTCAATATAGATTTCTATTTTGTGTATCTATGTGTTGTGTTAGTGATTCAAGAAGTGTTGTGATGTGTGGGGTGGTTATGAGAGGTGTAGAGTAAATCCCAGGTGAAGGTATTGTTTGATTGTGGAATGAATGAGGAGTGACGGGTAGTCAGAATGTAGTAGTGTTGTGTTGGGTTATTATTATGGTTTAGTGTTGTTAGGAAGAGGGGATTTAGGGGTGGCTATGAGTTGAGGTATTGTGGTGTTTAAGTATCTTTTCATTGAATAATGATCTATGTGGTTGTTTTTTCATTTTTGATAGCACATGTCATGTGGATGCATCACCATTACTAAACATATATGTCTTACCATAGTTATCGTTGTGTTACACTTGGTTAAAATTACCGAATAGAAATGGAATAAATTCAATAATCTATTTTCTTAAATAAATATTTATGGATGGTTATATGAATTGGAAGGGAGATACGGTTTGGGTCTGAGCCTATTTTTGTGATTGTGCATTTAGAGTTAGCAGTAAAATTTTGTTTCGTGTGGTCCGGATGGTTGTTTTTTATGATCCATAAGATGGGCTTTAGTGTGTGGTATCAAATATGTATATAATTTTAGTTGTTTGGGATTTATATATACACCCCACCCAAGTGGAGCACTATGTCCTGAACACCACCCATTGTCACAGGGGAGGGTGTCTTTACCAACATCCCAGTGGGAGGATAAGTGGCTAGTTACTATATCATCCTTGGCCCCTCTTCTATGAATTGATAACCCAAGACACTTTGGAATGGATTGTGGTATTTGAGGCCCTAGTTTGTGCAGGTGAGCTATGAAATGGTGTCCCAGGTGTTTTTAGGGCAGGTTGTGATATGATTCCCAGGTGTCTTTCAGATGCACTATGTTACATGTCCATGGTGTCATCAAAATGAGATGTGATGTGTCATACATTCCACAATGTTTTCAGTATATGATATGGTTTGTGATACCCAGGTGTGTGTGGGTAGGATGTGGTGGTCCTTGTTTTCCCAAGTCGTGGGACTGGCTGTGTGTCCTAGGTGTGTGCGGGCATGTTGTACTATGGGGCCTGTGGAAGAGTGTGGTAGAATAAAGAAATTTTTCATTCAGGTATGAGAAGTTAACTAGTGGGAAAGGGTGAGGGGTGAGAAAATTATCAATGTAATTATTATATACATCACATAACTTATGTTATTTCGTGAGCATGCCTTGGTGAAGTGGGGATGGTTAGTTTACCTGTTTTTTATTGTGGTGTGTTGTTTTCTTGTACGAGAATTTGTTTTCTTTCCCCCCTTGTGCATGAGAGACTTTGGCTTTTCTACTAGGTATATATGTATGCTCACCTTACATATTTGAAACTATTTTCATGTTTCCAGGAGGATTACATGAACTGTGTTGGGCATTACTGGCTCAAACCTTTGGGGTTGTTGATGATTTGAAGCTTAAATTACTTTTTTGAAATTTTTGGAGACTTAACTTGTATCAATTTTGATAAAACATGCATAGAGGAATGGATTTTGAATTTATATATATATATCGTGGAGTTGTTTGGGACAGTCCATGTTTATCTCTCGATCCTGTTTTCATAATGAAATAAAAAGGGTACTTCCATCCATATTGTGTAACTTATATACCCTTGGTGCTAGTGGCCACCAGGGGCCTACTAAAGGCAGGACTCGGGGGTCATTATCCCTATGTCTCAATTTCTAGCTTAGGTGGGGTATCATTAGAAGGAGGAGGTCAAGGCATTTATAATATACTTTACCCTTTCTAAAATGTTGAGCTCACCCATATCTTGTTCCCTTTTCATAGGTTTCCTTAAAATTTACAATGACTGGTATGTAGGGATATGCTATATGGAATTACATTATTCTCAAAAAACAATTTTGTTCTAATTTTTGTATTACATTGTAATTTATGACTTGTGTATGTATATAGTTTACAAGGAATACAATACTATTTGGTCCTTTGGGTCCAGATAACCTTGTATCTTATGAAAATGTAAATGTAGTACAACACAAGATCTATGATTATTGTGGTTGGGTCATAACATTTAGTATCATATAGTGTTTTGTATTAACAAAGGGAAATCGATTTAAGAAAACATCGATTTGGGATCATAACCAAAATATAGGTTTTGAGGATTATCATAGAAGCACTGATGTGTTCATTAACTTGGGAGTTTTGGATACCATCATTTTATTATGAGATTATTGTTGATAAAAAATTCTATGTCTTAAACATCATTTTTTAGGTTTTATGATATTGGATTCTACAAATATTAATGAAATTTTAGAAACAATTATGTTTTGTACCAGATTTAATTGATGAAAAATAATTGAGGAATAATTCCATTACATTTTTTAGACATAAGTTTAATGGTATTGACAAATTTTAGGTTAGATATATAAATAGGATTTTAGACATTGTGAAAAATAAATATTTTATTGAAAAACCTTGTAAAACGGTTATTTAATGATTAATATCATTTAAAAGATGTCCATAATATATTTTCAAAAAAATAATAAAAAAATGAATTAATATTGTTTGGAAAAAATTAATCCCACATGCAAGGTGTCAACCAGTCACATCCGTCGATGTGCAACGACATGAACCCATGACCAAAGGATGATCAGGGTTTCACAACCAACAGGGTCCTACAAAATGTCTTAGATAATATATTATTTTAGGTAAATTTTTTGAAAAATAAAATTTTATTATGGACAAATATAATTAATTATAGGTTTTTAGATTAATTAATTAACAAAAAAAGAGGGAAAAGTGTTAGATAACCTAGTTACATGACCCTTTCAATTCTCTATCTATATTATTAAGAGGTTGTTTTATTAATTCTTTTACAATGATGGATTCAAAAAATGTAATTTTATAATATCAAACACTATATTTCCAATATCATATTTAAATTGTGAATAATAATTTTAATTAAGGTGGGGACGATGTACCACCCTGAAATTCTAAAGTATGTAAATTGTATCTGATGACATACATGAAAAAAATACGTATTGTCAAGGAAAACAAAACATCCCAAGACTATAAAATAAATGTAATATTATATATAAATTAAATATATTCTATAACATTCAATGAATTCAATATTGAGTTATCTTGTATCACACGCAACAATGACTACTTGTGATAGCTTGCGTTACACACAACACTATTTTTTACCAAACTACTTCATACTATTATTATTATTATTTAATATGATATTTATCAACATTCTATTATAATGAAATAAATATAGTGGAATAAATACATTTGTAAAATGATTTTTATAAATGTTTAATTAATTCATTGTTATCAAATTCATGATAAATTAATATAGAAAGCAATTGAATATAAAGGAAATGATTTTATAAAACACCATTCAAATGCTTCTAAAGATTATAAATTCAATTAATTTCTTTCAGTGAATGATTATAAATATATTTTTATATTATATAATTTATAAAATGTTTTTACATTCATCCAATTTATCTGATAAGAATAAGACAATATAAAATTTAATTTTTTGTATTAAAAGCAACATTTTTTAAAATGTAGTTTTGAATCCTTTTAATGGTGCACCTATTTTGAAAATAAATTTTGACACTTTTATAATTTTATATGTCATAGTAATCATTATTTTTGAATTAGTTACTCAAAAAATATCTTTGGATGAATTTTTTATTTTTTTTTGGAGAAGTTTCATTATTTGATGATTAGTGAAAATACATAATTTTAATGGAAATATGAATTTTCATCTAAATAATTTATTCTATTAAATTATATTATTGTTTTATTTTTAATGTATAATTAGATAAATTTAACATATATTAGTTCAATTTAGTTCTTTTTTATCAACTTTATATTTAAAATAAAAAACAACACAGTAAAATTTTGAACATATTTAGGTTAAAAACCCTGTTTTTTTCCATGTATGTGGGATTCTCTTTTATTTTAATTTTACCAATTATATGAATTGATTTAAGAAATCTGGGTATAAAAATTTGAGATCAGAATAATATTTATAGTTAAATAAGGTAATCCTAGTGTTCTCTTCCAAAATATTTAGTAAAAGAAATTAAAATTTATTAACGCGGTTGAGTTTAAAATAGAGTTTTTTGCATTATATGTTTTTGTATTAAATTTAATTTTACACAAACACATGATTTTTATTTAATGAATTCTAATTATTATTTAGAATCATTTTTTCAATTTATCTGACAAATCTCATTTTTAATTTCATTATTAATGGATAAATTATATAGTTAAATGAAATTATACAACTTACCTTTGTTAAACGTCTAAGGATAAACATGAGTAGACAAAATTACTCTTGAACAAAATTATAGGAATATTTTTCATTTTTCATTTTTTATGTTAGGATCAACCATATATTCCAACCATTCCAGAAATTTTCAATTTTGGTAGCAATTGATTTAAGGGAGACCTCCAAATAATTTTTAATTTTTTATATATACAGGAATGCCTTCCCTCCTCCACTGGAAAATGGAACAAAAACCCTCACATATTCACTCATCTCAAGCATTTTTTTCATCCAAACCATTCACAAATAAGATCCCAACATCCTTCCCTTATCACACCCAGTTTTTCTATTTATGGCTTATGGTCTGATTCGGTGGAAATTCAGGTGTCTTTCATGGGTTCTGGGTGTGATGGGTGTTGAGTTTTAAGGTGTCCCCATGTCTAAATTTTGTCCCATTCTTGGACCTAGGTCTATTAAAAATGTTTGGAGAAAACTTGGATGTTTGGAATTGGGAGACCCTAGCGCATGGTTTGCATAAGGTTAGTGCCAACCGTGCGGCCAGTCCAAGAAACCTTGTAGCAGGGTACAAAACCTACCACACGGCTACTACACAGTTTGAGAAACTGTGAGGTCAATTCCCAGGTAATTGTGCTATTGTTAATTAGTGGGAAATAACTATTTCCCAGTTACCACATGGTTTGTTAAATCATTTGTCATAACCATGTGACTTTCCCAAATTTTAAATTTTTTGGGTTTCTAATTATACATCTTTCGGGATTTTAAGCCAAAACTCTCCCTTTCATGCCCATTTGGTGCGCTTGACCCTACGGTTCCTCTCCCTCATTCCACATACCATCCACCTCTATTTAGGGTGATATCAAGGGGTTTTCGTCAAGGATTTGGCGATATTTTTCTTGGTAAATATTCTATATTATTCTCCCTTTTCCTCTTCCTTCCATTTGTTCTTAGTTTTCATTTCTCCCAAGGTCATGTTGACATCAGGTTTTGATTTCAGTTCGATTATGTTGGGTTTTATTATCATTAAGGGGTCCTCTTCATATATCATTGGTTTTAGAACCCATGTGTAGTGTTTTCCATGGTACTTTACCATTGGTCTGTGGATATAAGGTATGTTTTCCCATGCACCTTCCTTTTTATTTTAAGAATCGTTAGTTTCATGCTTTTCACACCTTCCTTAATTAATAAATATAAATATATTATCCTTGGTTTAAATTTATTGGTGTGAAATTTGTGTTTTATGACTTGATTGATGAAAACTAGAATTTTTATGATAAAAAAGCGCACACCATCTGTTTGATTCATTATTCGGTTGGACTTTGTGGGTAAGTTATGACGTAAAATTCAGGGTTTGGATTTTTATATGTATTTATAAAGATGTGAAATGGTCTTTGGGGCTCCTTGTATGGGTTTCCCATGTAGTTTTTTTTATAAAAATATGAATGGTGTCATTTAAAGAATAATGGGATGTGTTGTTGATGAATGGCTCGTTTGGTGTTTTTGTATGAAATGTTTTTTTTGAAAGTTTGATTTAAATGTTTAAAGAAATTTTGTAACTAGTTTTGAAATGATAAATGGTGTGTTTACACCCTTTTTGAATGAAGAATTTTTATAAAGGATAAATTTTGTTTTTTTGTGAGGAATTTTTAAACGGTAGTTTGGAATCATTGTGAAGATGATGGAAGTGATTATTATGAAATCCTCCATGGGATGTTTCTGAGGCCTTGCCTATATATAATTGATGGTATTTCATCGTGCTGGAATCCCCATAATCCATTATCAATGTTCCTTGGTTTGGACTCTTTCTATTCCATTTATTCTAAGGCATGGAATCGGTCCTTGGGTTGGCGCCGGGTGAGACCTATTTTAAATAATAATAATTATTATTATTACTATAATTTTTTTTTGTGATTTTATTATCACCTTGCATTGGTTGGATCACCCCCATTACATACATGTGACATGGGAACTTGGCATATTGGGAGAATATTACGAGAACGATGAGAAAAATAGTAGTTCTTGTACTGATCAGTGGCCCATAGTAGGTGGATATATTTGGGTTTATTGCTATGGGATAGGGATCCTCTGTCTTTACTAAGTTAGGGTAGTTGATGATTTTGGTGGTTTTCATTTCGTCATTTGAGGCATCTACCATGGATGGGGTCTCATGTATTGGTATGTTCTAGATTGTTCTTGATCTCTTCAGTTCACCTATGTCTATCAACTCTTAGTTTCTTATAGTAATTTATTTGGTTCTTGTAAGTATATTTTCATTTCGCTTGTTATGTAAATATTATGGTTCTTGATTGTGTGGTTTTTACTTGGAAGTGATGTGTTAGTTTCCAAAATCTTCTGAAATAGGTTTTAATGTCAAAGTGAATTATAATAATTCTTGCAATAAAAAACAGAACAATCTCTTCCATTTATAATATGATAACATCACACTAATAGAATGAACTTCCTATTAGAAATGATGAAGTGTAATGAGTTGTATTTTTTTGTGTAAAATGAGAATAAATGCATACATTTATATATTGTAGTTAAAACATGAAAATTTATGTTTCATTTATTTTAAATGAACTGCATTGGGAAGAAGATTATCGAGAAAGCCTACTATGTTTTAATACTCAATCCTATAGATATTTTTTATTTTTATCCCTTCTGTAGGTTTCAACTTGAGTTAGTTATCTTTCAGTGATGATTCATCATTGTATTGGAGAGTGTCTCATGAGGTTACATAGAGATAGTGTGGTCATCTGGTTCATTTGGTTCATTTTTATAGCTGTTGAATCATATTGTTTCTTATATAAGACCTTTATTCTAGATTATTTATATAGAGGACTATTTATTCATCATTCTTCTGCATTGTTTTATTGTCTATTAATTGGAAAACATTGTTCCCATTTTTTTATTTTGTTGATTCCTGACGCTAGTTTCTATCCTGTAGGGATTGAGAATGCCCATCATGCCATGCCAAAGATCATCTTGGGTGACCAGTTCATGGTTGACCCATGTTGGTTCATGAAAAAATGGTATTAGAGCAGGTAGGATTTTTTGAGGACCATTATATTCAGAGCTCCCTTTTTATCTAGGGATTTCAAGGTAGATGGATTAGTGTAGAGACCCAAGGCTTAACGTACATGGAAATTAAATTACTTTTGCGGAATACTTAGTACATAACAAAAACACACACACACAAGGACTGTAATAGTTTAGTGTCTTTGGAAACTCGGAATATAATCTTCTAATCATGGTGAAAGGTCTTCAACATCTCCTATAAAGATCTTCCTTTTTTTACATAAAACCTTTCTTTATATCCTTGGGAAAAGAAAACATAAAATTGTGAGCTCAAATGCTCAGTAAGAGTAAACAAAAGAAATATTAATCACATCATATACATAAGAACATAAATTTTGGAAATCATAACCTCCAAAAGAAATCATAATTTCATAACATGGGATAAATCATAGTAGTGAAATGTAATCACAATAATCATAACTTAAAACATGAAACTTTGTGGCATACACACATAATAATAGAGAATCATTTCTTATTAGTCAATACTCATTTCCAAGACTATCTTAGTGGAAAAAGTCTATTTTTGAACCAAGTTCACTCCCCGTTTCAGTCCTATTTCACTGAACCGGTTTAACCTGCCGTTCCATCCATGTCTATCTCATGAGATATAAAATCTTTACCCAATGCATTGGAGGTAGATATAGGTCCCACCCATCTCATAATGATACCACTCTTATGTGTGCCACAAAATCATAAACCATACGTCATAGCATAACCCATAAAAATGGGAATCATAAACATCGTGACATCATAAAACAATTCATATAATATAAAGGAATTCATAAAAATATTTCCATCACAACATAATCAAATCCATATAATAATAGGGATAGAAACAGAACCCTATATTATCTTATATGGAAAATAATTTTGATAAAACTCTTGAACTCCATTCTTGAGGAAAATATCCCTTCTACTTCAAAAAAACATTTTTTCCTTTTTTAACATGTCATACAATTTTAAACTAAAAGAAATTGATTAAAAATAAACTTGAAAACTTGTAAAGGAATATTCTTGGAAATGTTGTTTTAAAAATCCATTCATGTCGTATAAGTTAAAAAAACATTCTTCTCTTACTTTTGTCAGAAAAGTCAAAAAGTACCTCGTACGAAAAACGAAAAAAGATTCCTTTCATATATTTTACTAATTACTCACCGAAGGGTAAAATTGGATTTAAAAAATTTTAGGTGGATGGAAATAATATTACATATTGAGGAAACATGGATGTGGATGATAAAATACACCCCAGTAAATTCTAAATTATAAACAATCTCAGATAAAAATGAGATTGTGATATTTTCCCTTACCTTAGGTCCGATTTGCTTCATAAGTGTCTGAAACTCCTGTATAATGATTTAAATAATTTCATTGACTTATTCCAGAATCATACTCATTGTTATGATATCATATATGGTTCACTTATGACTTTATTTTACCCGTTCTTTTGTAAATTCCATGTTAAAGAGCGTTTTGGGTAAAATCGTTTCATTTGTCATCCGTGTTTTGACTAGTAATTATTCATATGATTACTTAGATCATGATTACTTAATTCCAAAAAATAAAACATGATTTATATATAATATATATTCAGAATATACATATATATAATAGATTAGTAATGGAAATAAATACACAGTTCATGGAGACGGTAGGCCGTACGTACGCATGAACGCTGTTTCCGTTTCCTTATTAAGTTGAATGGAATTAAGTAGATGACATACATATATATACACATAAATCCAGTATCATTATTATTTCATATATTTAATGATTACTTATTATATATACTTTATAATCATTCATGAATGGTTAACGTGGAGAATGAATCTCATCGCGTCGTGGAGACGGTAGTCCGTACATACGCACGAGCGATGATATTGTTCTCATGATCGTGGAATTGTATTGGAGTGTATGTATACTATTTCAGAATCAATATCACTTTACAATAATCATATATAGTTATTATTTACACTATTATACCCATCCAAGTAAGGTGGTGGTGGAAAATAGATTACACCACAGCGTGGAGACGGTATTCTGTACGTACGCACGCACGGTGATTTCGTTTTCCGTAGGATGGAAAGATGGTGAAATAGGGTTGTTTAATACTTATAATAACATATCAGTATATGAGTGATACTGATGTTATTACATCATAATGAAACAACCTAAGAACAAGAAGTGGAATAAGAAATAAAGTTGAAAGAATCGGTAACGGACATTACCTCTTCTTTGAAGCGCCTCTTTGAGATCTCCTTTTAGGGCACTAAAATTGGTCTTTGAGGAAGACCAGAACCTCTAGGATGTTTCTAGGGAAGTGGAGAAGAGAATTTTTCAGGGTTTGGCCGAGCTTGAAGGCTCAATGTGGTGTGAGGAAGAGAGGGAGGAGGTTCCCTTTTATAAGGGAGGAGAGGGGCTCCTTTGGAAGAACTAAAAATATTATTTTATTATAAAGCCCAATTCAGTTTTAAATAGCTCCAAATTGATTTATTTCGAAGCTAAAGTCGGTA
Organism: Viscum album; assembly: GCA_963277665.1. Taxonomy (NCBI): domain Eukaryota; kingdom Viridiplantae; phylum Streptophyta; class Magnoliopsida; order Santalales; family Viscaceae; genus Viscum; species Viscum album. The sequence goes on from OY728135.1 coordinate 114,303,564, forward strand.
GGGGTCGAAATCCTCTCATCCAATAGAATTTACACAATTTTAGGTTCCTATTTTAACCTTATCATTTATATTTAACTTTAGGTTAGATAATTTTACTTTTACCGTGTCTTTTTGTGTTCTTACACTATAAGGTTAATAAACTTACTATAAGAAGCCAAAAAAACCCCAAGTTGTTTATTATTAATATATATAACCTTATCTAAGTCATTTGTCCGAACATTATATTTTTAGGAATAAAATAACAATTCATAATATAATATATTTTTTAAAAACTATTTTATATCAATTTTGACACTATTTAGTAATTCATTTTTGTGAAAATCATAACAGAATTATTATTTCAAAGAATGTTAATTAAATAAATACTAACATGTCATATTAACCTATAAAATTAGTGTAATTCCTAAAAAGTCTCAAATTACATTTATTTGGGTATTTATTACATCAATTATGTCAATATTTCATTAATAAGATAATTACTGCATCATCTTTGTGTCAAAAATACATTAAATTATATAATGTCTAAAAATTACGAATAAAATACAATTATGTAGGAAATCATTTTATCTTTCTAATTAATATTTATAGTCGAATTTATATTATGTATAACCCTATATTAAAATGATTTACTTATTAAACTTTGATTTTAACTATTTTAACCCTTCTTTAAATAAATTAATAATAAATGTACAAATCTAATCCAAGTGGGCCTAAATGGTCATATTTTATTCCTAAGTTTGTTTTTGGTCGAATTAAACTTATCAAATAGAATTAGGACATGTGTTAGGGTAATAATAATATCATTTTTACCCTTAATTACCCTATTTACTTTTAACCGTGGTAAAAAAAAGTAAAAAGTTACTATTCACCAAAAATTATTTTCATCTCATTGAACAACATTTTACTTACTGACATCAACCGTGTCTCTCGGATTTTTGAAATTCCCCTCACAGAATCGGTAAAATTAGGTTTTATGGAAAATTTATTTATTTTTAACTCCCACTTAGTGGTTTCACTATTCATCAAAAAAATGAAAGTTTCCAGAAAAATACCAAAAATTAGGCCTAAGCTATATTTGATATTATGAACTAAAAAATGATTTCTATTTTAGAAAATTCAAAACATATCAGTTGCATTAATTAATTTAAAAATTAATCCCCGTCGTCAAAACATATAGCGTGTTCTTAAGAGATAATAACTATCAAAAGATTGACACTTGTTTATGTCTGGTTTAAATGTGAAATTACATCCAATGACCAACATTGTATTAAATTGTAAAAATATATTTTAAATATACTTTAAAACCACTCAAATTAATAATTTATCACTATCAATTATTTCAATTAAAAAGGTTGTTTTTAATTAAAATTTAGTAATTTTCACTATTCATCAGAAAATGAAAGTTAGCCGAAAAGTACCAAAATTTCACCCTAAGATAATTTTGATATTCCGAATCGAAAAATGAAGTCCATTTTGAAAAATAAAATTTAAAAAATTTCAAAAAGTGGTTATTACTATTCATAACGGCTAGTTTTAATAATATTTTAATAGCATATCGTTGTTTAGTGAAACTTGGTATTGCATACTACACACGCTATCGAGGAAGGTCGTGATTGCATGTAATGAAAGGCAAGTCAAGGATGCTTGTTGTGAAAGATACTTTTGGTGTAGCATACAACACAAGACATTAATGAAATTAAAAAGAATATTTTTCATAAAATCACGGGGTCTTACATTCTACCCCCCTTAAAATTAATTTCGCCCTCGAAATTCGTCGAGGTTTTAAATGGTTTACTACTCGAAAGTTTCTTTAATATAAACCCACATTGTAACAAGGAATACCAAAACCAATCTTTAAAAAAAAGTATAAAACGTAACGGTTACCTAAATAAACTAATCAATGGGTTTCCACATAGGTGAAAATATGGATATGGAAGAGAAATCTAACCATCATGTTCTGATGGAGAGTGGTAGAGAACAAGGCTATGGAAAAGCCAGCAATCACAAAGCCATAAATTTGTGACGATCTGAGGTACCATATTATTCATCAGATATAAGAGCACTGGGACAACATTTTTGGTTTTCAAGATCATTTCCCTAAAGTTGATGAAATTGGAATTAGAAGAAATACTTTCGTGATTTTGGTATAGTCTCACCGTTGGTCGTTCTTTGGACAATTTCCACTTCATCTCTTAATGAAATGAAGTTGAATTTGTCATTCGTGATGTGTTAGCATATCATGTGATAAAATGATGGGTCATTCCATCTATCTCAAACAAAAGGTTACAAAAGTTATCAAAAAATACATAAGTCCATCTATAGTGAGATTAATCATATATGGTTCCTAAAATGGACTTATACTAATTATATCATACTTATTAATATAATAAAACTAGTTTCTACTAAACAGGGACTTCCTGTAGGCCAGCGGTAGGCTATAAAGGCCAGTTGCACTTCGGTTGTGGGTTCGATTCCCACTACCTTGTCCAACGCGATGGGCTGTCGCCCGTCCTGCAGGTTGTCCTTTTTCTAAATCTATATTACTATAACATCCCATCAATAATATCAAAAAAAGTTCTATCCTAACTTAGGTCCAACATAATCCATTACAATCTTTAGTCTTATCTAAAATACTTCGGTCCAAGCTCATAGTATAAATAAAATGATTACTTGAAATGTCACATAACAATCACGTGAATGCCATCATTTATCCCCCATATATCATAAGATATATCTTATTGGTCAAATTACAAACATGTGAATACCTTAATCATGTATTCTCTGGAAGAATGAATACCCATTGAACCTTAGTGAAAACATGAATGCAGTCAAAAGTTAACTCTTTCCACATACCAAAATCCAAAAATTCTATATACTCAAACCATGATATAACCTTCTCCTTATATCAGTCATGAGCTCATGAATACGGTCAAACATTTCATTTTCTCGTTTTCCTTTCATTATGCACATATCATCTTTTTTTCCAATAATATCTCAATCACATTCCATTGTTACTGGTACCATTGATAAACCACAATATACCAATACATAAATATTCCAATATTCAATGATACTATATACAACGTTATTTTGGAATCCCATTACATAAACACTTAATCATTCCACCACATTGTTGTTATATTCAACATCTCCAATAGTGATCACATGTGACTTACCTTTTTCCTTTTCCTTAAGTGGTTGTTCATGTCGATCATCACAAACCCTTGGATTAGGTCATTTATTAGCATAATGCCCCATTTCCTTGCACTTGAAGCATTGAAGTGTTGGTGGTGCTTTCTCTGCAGTCTTTTATTTATTCACATCATTAGAAACCCTTTTTCCATTACTTCGACACTCAGTTGCTCGATGACCATCTTTTCCACACTTAAAACATTTTCTAATCCCTTTAAGACAATCTCCACCATGCTTATTTCCACACTTTGAGAATAAAGAAACATTCATCTTCTTTTCACCATTATTCTGAGATTTCTCCTTGAACTCCATCTTTCATTTCTTGTCAAAACTATGAGATAGATAAGTAACACCAACTTCTATTTCTACCTTGAGAGAACAACACACAATTTCTTCATAGCTATAGAAGTATCTTATAGCTAATGCCCTTCGAATATTTGGTTTTAAGCCACTTAAGAATAGATCAACTTTACTTTCAGGTTGGATGATAAATCCAGATGCATACCTTGCAAGCCTTGTAAAATTCGCTTCGTATATACCAACAGATTCGTCATCCTTTTTCTTTAGTTCAAGAAACTCCTTCTCTATCTTTGTTAAAAGAATACGAGGGATGTAATTATTAAAAAAAATAAGTTCTTGAACTCATCGAATTCCATGGACTCAATTTCAGCTCCTGGCCTCGTATTCTTGATAAGATTCCACCATTGATCAGCATCACCTTCCAAACGATACACTGCTAAGATGACTTTATCATGTTCAAAACATTGAAGAACTGAAAATATATTTTCCATAGTACTGATCCATTGTTCAGTAACAAGTGGATCAGAAGACCCACTGAAAGAAGGTGGATGTTGCCTCATGAAAGACTCAATAGAATATTGTTCCCTTCTCTGATAATTTGGAAGTCCAGAATGATTCATAGCTTGTGTAAGTATAGAAATACGATTTTTCACTCCATCTCCCATAAAATTTGTTTGTTCATAAGGACAATCATTTCATTTTCCATTACATTGATCAACACGGTTCCTTTGGGTTCCAGCCAACGTCTAAAACCCAAAAAAGAATAGTATGAGAGGAAAAAATCATGCTAGGGAAAACAATATAATAAAGGGGGGTGCCTTCAATATCTAACATCTTAGGTTTAATTCTAATATGGTTAGCGCAATTCTAGGACTATAACTTATACTTAACCTTAGGGACATCCCTATACATACCATAGAAATATCTCCAGGGGTCTCACTAAAGTTCTCACATCCTAGTTTCCAAAGGTTGACTAAACCTTCCCTCTGATACCAAATGTAGAGACCCAAAGCTTAACATACATGGACATTACATTACTTTTGTGGAATACTTAGTACATAACAAAAACAGACACACACAATGACCGTAATAGTTTAGTGTCTTTGGAAACTCGGAATATAATCTTCTAATCGTGGTGAAATATCTTCAACATCTCCCATAAAGATCTTCCTTTTTTTAACCTAAAACCTTTCTTTATATCCTGGGGAAAAGAAAACATAAAATGGTGAGCTCAAATGCTCAGTAAGGATAAACAAAATAAATATCAATCACATCATATACATAAGAACATAACTTTTTGAAATCTTAACCTGCAAAAGAAATCATAATTTCATAACATGGGATAAATCATAGTAGTGAAATGTAATCCCAATAATCATAACATAAAACATGAAACTTTTTTTCATACACACATAATCATAGATAATCATTTTTTATTAGTCAAGACTCATTTCCAAGACTATCTTAGTGGACAAAGTCCATTTCTGAACTGAGTTGACTCCTCGTTTCAGTCTGGTTTCACTGAACCGGTTTAACCTACCGTTCCATCCATGTTTATCTCATGAGATATAAAATCTTTACACAATTTATTAGAGGTAGATATAGGTCTCACCCATATCATAATGATACCATTCTTATGTGTTCCACAAAATCATAAACCATACATCATAGCATAACCCATAAAATGGGAATCTTAAACATCGTGACATCATAAAACAATTTATATAAGATAAAAAAATTCATAAAAATATTTCCATCACAACATAATCAAATCCATGTAATAATAGGGATAGAAACAGAACCCTATATTATCTTAGATGGAAAATAGTTTTGATAAAACTCTTGAACTCCATTCTTGAGGAAAATATCCTTTCTACTTCAAAAAAACATTTTTTCCTTTCTTAACATGTCATACAATTTTAAAATAAAAGAAGTTTATTAAAAATAAACTTGAAAACTTGTAAAGGAATATTCTTGGAAATTTTGTTTTAAAAATACATTCATGCCGAATAAGTTAAAAAAAGCATTCTTCTCATACTTTTGTCATAAAAGTCAAGAAGTACCTCGTACGAAAAATGACAAAAGATTCCTTTCATATCTTTTACTAAAAACTCACCGAAGGGTAAAATTGGATTTAAAAAATTGTAGGTGGATGGAAATAATATTAAATATTGAGGAAACATGGATGTGGATGATAAAATACACCCCAGTAAATGCCAAAGTATAAACAATCTCGAATAAAAATGAGATTGTGATATTTTCCCTTACCTTAGGTCTGATTTGCTTCGTAAGTGTCCGAACCTCCTATATAATGATTTAAATAACGTAATTGACTTATTCCAGAATCATAATCATTGTTATTATATCATATATGGTTCACTTATGACTTTATTTTACCCGTTCTATTGTAAATTCCATGTTAAAGAGTATTTTGGGTAAAATCGTTTCATTTGTCATCCGTGTTTTGACTTGTAATTATTCATATGATTACTTAGATCATGATTACTTAATTACAGAATATAAAACATGATTTATATATAATATATATTCAGAATATACATATATATAATAGATCAGTAAATGTAAAGAAATACACCGTTCATAGAGACGGTAGGTCGTACGTACGCATGAACGCTGTTTTTGTTTCCTTATTGAGTTGAATGGAATTAATTAGATGACATACATATACATACACATAAATCCAGTATCATTATTATGTTATATATTTAATGATTAGTTATTATATATACTTTATAATCATTCATGAATGGTTAACGTAGAGAATGAATCTCATCGCATCATGGAGACGGTAGTCCGTACGTACGCACGAGCGATGATATCATTCTCATGATCATGGAATTGTATTAGAGTGTATGTATACTATTTCAGAATAAATATCACTTTACAATAATCATATATAGTAATTATTTACACCATTATACCCATCCAAGTAAGGTGGTCGTGGAAAATAGATTACACCACGGTGTGGAGACGATATTCCGTACGTGCGCACGCGCGGTGATTTCGTTTTCTGTAGGATGAATAGATGGTGAAATAGGGTTGTTTCATACTTATAATAACATATCAGTATATTAGTGCTACTAATGTTATTACTTCATAATGAAACAACATAAGAAGAAGAAGTGGAAGAAGAAATAAAGTTGAAAGAATCGGTAACGGAAATTACCTCTTCTTTGAAGCGCCTCTTTGAGATCTCCTTTTAGGGAAATAAAATTAGTCTTTGTGGAAGAACAGAACCTCTAGTATGTTTATAGGGAAGTGGATAAGATAATTGGGTAGGGTTTGGCCGAGCTTGAAGGCTCAATTTGGTGTGAGGAAGAGAGTGAGGAGGTGCCCTTTTATAAGGGAGGAGAGGGGCTCCTTTGGAAAAACAAAAAATATTATTTTATTATAAAGCCAAATTCGGTTTAAAATAGCCCCAAATTGATATAATTCTAAGCTAAGGTGGGGATGGGTCGACATCCTCTCATACAATAGAATTTATACAAGTTTAGGTTCCTATTTTAACCTTATCATTTATATTTAACTTTATGTTAGATAATTTTACTTTTATGGTGTCTTTTTGTGTTCTTACACTATAAGGTTAATAAAATTACTATAAGAAGCCAAATGAATCCCAAGTTGTTTATAATTAATATATATAACCTTATCTAAGTCATTTGTCCGAACCATAGATTTTTAGGAATAAAATAACAATTAATAATATAATATTTTTTAAAAAACTATTTTATGTCAATTTTGACACTATTTAGTAATTGATTTTTGTGAAACTCATAACAGAATTATTAGTTCGAATAAAGTTAATTAAATCAATACTAACATGTTTTATTAACTTATAAAATTAGTATAATTCATAAAAATTCTCAAATTACATTTATTTGGGTATTTATAACCTAAATTATGTCAATATTTCATTAATAAGATAATTACTGCTGCATCTTTGTATCATAAATAAATTAACTTATTTAATGTATAAAAATTAAAAATAAAATACCATTCTGTCGGAAATCCTTTTATCGTTCTAATGAATATTTATAGTCGAATTTATATTATGTATAACCCTATATTAAAAATGATTTACTTATTAAACTTTGATTTTAACTATTTTAACCCTTCTTTAAATAAATTAATAATAAATGTCCTAATCTAATCCAAGTGGGCCTAAATGGTCATATTTTATTCCTAAGGTTGTTTTTGGTCGAATTACAGTTATCCAATATAATTAGAACATGCTTTAGAATAATAATAATATCATTTTTACCCTTAATTACCCTATTTACTTTTTACCGGGGTAAAAAAAGTAAAAAGTTACTATTCACCAAAAATTATTTTCATCTCATTGAACCACATTTTACTTATTGACATCAACCGTGTTTATCGGATTTTTGAAATTCCACTCACAGAAGCGGTAAAATTAAGTTTTATGGAAAATTCATTTATTTTTAACTACCACTTAGTGGTTTCACTATTCATCAAAAAAATGAAAGTTTCCAGAAAAATACAAAAATTTAGGCCTAAGATATATTTGATATTATGAACTCAAAAATGATGTCTATTTTAACAAATTCAAAACATATCAGTTGCATTAATTAATTTAAAAATTAATTCTCGTCATCAAAACATATAGCGTGTTCTTAAGAGATAAAAACTATCAAAAGATTGACACTTGTTTATGTCTGGTTTAAATGTCAAATTACATCCAATGACCAAAATTGTATTAAATTGTAAAAATATATTCTAAATATACTTTAAAACCACTCAAATTAATAATTTATTAATATTAATTATTTCGATTAAAAATTTTGTTTTTAATTAAAATTTAGTAATTTTCACTATTCATCAGAAAATGAAAGTTAGCCAAAAATTACCAAAATTTCACCCTAAGCTAATTTCAATATTCCGAATCCAAAAATGAAGTCCATTTTGAAAAATAAAATTTACAAAATTTCAAAAAGTGGTTATTACTATTCATAACGGCTAGTTTTAATAATATTTTAATAGCATATCGTTGTTTAGTGAAACTCGTTATTGCGTACTACACATGATATCGAGGAACGTCGTGATTGCGTGTAATGAAAGGCAAGTCAATGATGCGTGTTGTGCAAGCTCCTTTTGGTGCAGCGTACAACACAAGAAATTAATGAAATTAAAAAGAATATTTTTCATAAAATCTCGGGGTGTTACAATTTGGATATCTCGAACTTGAGAGGTAGGCTCAAAAAATAACCTCATGAACTCTTGATTGCTTTGATCCATGTATTTCCATGGGAATTACAGTTTTATTAGTTTCATTGGTCTTTGTGGATTGCTTGGTTATTGGGATATGACATGGGGAGGTTGGCCAATGGTCTTCGTGAGCTCACAGGGCTAAGAAATCCATGTAGAGCTAGGGGAATTGTCCAAAAGACTCTCTGTGTTGGATTTGTGATTGGAATATGGCCACCATCAATGTTATCAAATCACAAACTAACAATAGTTTTTTCTTGTGTGTCTTCTTGAATCATCTTGATTTATGAAAAATGTTTTAGAAATCCTTGAGTTTGAATTGTGAAAACTGAGATTTAATGGAACAGGTGGATATTGGAAAGGTGAAAATGGGATTTTCAGAATTAATCTTGTGGAACACTAGAAAAAAATGATTTTTTATAAAATGACTTCTTTGGGGTAGAATTGATATGACTTGGTGAAATTGGTATTTTATTATAAATTCTTGGGATTTTTGGATAATGGTTGTTTGAAATGGAATTTATGACTTGAAATTTTCATTGAATGAAAATGGAGTGGTTATTTAAGTGAATGGTTATTGAACTAAATGGTTATTGATGAAATGGGATTTTTTCAATTTTTAGAAAATGTTTTCAATTAAATGAAGAGGATTATGATTGTAATCTAATGGGTTTTACTTTTAAGCATGGTAATATGGTTCTTATCTGAAAATTATAAAATGATTTTTGACATGGTGGTTAGTGATCCTATAGATGGTTTGGGATCTGAAAATGGTTAAAATGGTTTGTTTTGGAAAACTTAGTTTTATGGTTTTATCCTTTGGCATTCTCATGGGTGATCATGATCACGGTTGTATATGATAATGTGGTTGGATTCCCGATATTGAATGGTGGATTAGTGCCCGGAGTGCCACGACCATCTGCACGTGATTGAGACTCTATTGAACATCCTTGGTGTGAATGAAAATTAACAAATTTTGTTCTTGAAACTGAAAAGGTTTTCAAAACGGGGATATATGATGTTGATAATTGATTATTTTCTTATGTTCTATGTTGGTTTCTTATGGGATTCTCTTTCTTGAGGATTGTGTTTTTGAGTTGGCCTTGGTCGGTTCTTGGCTATTCTTTGCTCAGTAGATATCCCCCATGAAGCTTCAATGGGTGGTTGTAGGGTAGTCACAGGTGGTTCCCCATTTGCAGAACTTATGAAAGATCAACCTAAGGATTTTGTGTTTGAGTTCAGGAAGCTAAATCTACCTCTCTTTTATGGTCATGTGAATCCTCTTACAGTTGAATATTGGATTCAAGACATCGAAATGAACATTAGATTCATCGAGATTCCTATGTTGTTTGAAGGTTATGTTTGCATCATTCATGCTAGAAGGTACACTATGGGAGTGTTGCAAGTTGGTCTCTCAGAAAATTCTTATTTAAGACCTTACTTTGGAGTTCATCAAGAAAACGTTCATTCATCAATATTTCTCTTGGAATGAAAGAGGGAAAAGGGTAATGGATATAGGGTGATTGTAACAGGGTGATGATTCGGTGTCATACTATTTCTATTGGTTTATGGACATAGTTCCATACCTTTGGAGTATGTTATGAATTATTTAATGAAGGCTCAACATTTTTCGATTGTGCTTCATTATGATTTGCTGTTGAATGTGTTAGAATTCAACCTAACATCATTTGCTGATTTGGAGAGGGAATCTTTTCATGTTGAATCTATTGTTACAAGTGTTCTTAAGGTGGCCCTTCATCATTTAATCAATAGTAATAGTGGGTAAGTCATAAGAAGGTGAAATATTGGTTAGAAGATGATGGTCTGGGACATGGAAGCAAAATTCCTTGGGATATTTTATCAACCACTTCTGGGAATGAGGTCTTTATATGCTATCAGTGTGGAAAGCTAGGTCACATGAAGTCGTTGTGTAAAAATGCTCCCAAGTACTGCCATGCTGGTGGACACTTTGGTCAAATGCAGTGATTCTGTCAGGGAATTTCTAGAAATCGTCATGGAGGCAATCCTCAGAAGTGATGTGGTATTGGGGGATCACTCCATATTACTTTTTGTAAGTGTCCTCCAAATGTATGGGTTCATTGTTGTGGTATTTGTGCTGGTGGTGTCTTGGTTTTTTAAATTTAAGGGATATTGTGTGTCTTCTGGTGAACTCCTATTTTAAATAAAACAATGGTTCTCATTATAGGAATCATGGTTTCTCATATTAATTAATAAGTGATACATACTTATTATTGAGATTATAATAGCCTGACTGTGATGAAAGAGATGATTCAACCATCGGATCTCTAGCCAAGTAACTCGAAGTGTACCTAGGGAATAATCAGGAGTCCTAGAAGTAGAGGGTGGTTTTCAGTTGTGTTTCAATGGTCTGATAATTGGTCCCCTTCCCTCCCCTCCTCATGTGGTGGGATTTTTTGTCCACACAGGGAGTTTTAGATCAGATTTTCACCTCTGTTTAGGAGTGGGTTGTTAAAATGTTCCGGTTGTTTTCTTGTTGGCCTGGGTGGGAAGGGCCTGATTTGGTTTATGTTCATTTTTTTAGGATGGTGCTAGTTGTTTCGTAGTGGTGGGGAGTCCGTTCAGGCCTCCCAATCCATGTAATATACTTCTAGTTTTCTTTTGATGCTAGATTATGTGAATTATTTTTCTTTTGATTTTGTTGAATTTTTAGTTTCATCTATGGTTTGGTTGAGTGATGGGTTGTTGGGATAAGGTCCAACAATTTTGTATCATGTAATGGTTGTGGATATGCTGGTTTGACCATTTTCATTGTTATCATGAAGTGAGTGTGGGTTATTGTATCATTTTTGGCAAGAGTATTGAGTTCTACTATTGGAAGTGATGTATTCACGGTTTAAGAAAATAGATCATGTTCATATGGAATCCTTGTAACGACCTGAAATTATGAATAAATCTTGTTTCACAATTTTGTGTTTTATTTTATTTTATACTCAACAAAACTATTTCATTTAATAACATGAGTACAATTAAAATAAGACTGTTGGGTTTTGACTGTTATATGACCATTGGTCAACATGACCGCTGGAAACTAAACGTTTCGATTATTGTCTCTAAATACAAGTGATCTTGGTTAATTAATATAGAAAGAAGATTCTATGGCTTCACCCAGTAATCTTGGACCAATCGAAGCCCATCTAATAGAACTTGGGAAGGAGGTTGCACCACTGGGCTTTGCTCTGGACCAAACCCAAGCCAAAATTCATCGTGTGAAGCTAGAACGGAATCGCCTTCACGAGAAGTTTAAACTGATAGAAATTACTACTCATGCGATGTTGGCCAAGTCTCTCTCAGATTCTCTCACCTTAGCACACCTTACACTTAGGTCCTATGATGGTGTGATAATGGGCTATGTAAGGAGACCATAACTGCCTTGTGTAATCCTTTGTTTTAAATAAAAAATTTGATTTCTTCTTATGATGATGTTTATAAATTTTCAGATGACCGGATAAATATAGTATGCATATTTTGATGAATTTTAGAAAAAGGATATTTTAAAAATGTTTTATGTAAACCTTAAATAATTAAAAATGTGTACTGATTTTTAAAAAATGGTCTTCTACAATTATGTTCAGTATGAAATTTAGAGTCTAATAAGATCAACCTAATTTTTGAAGAATAGTAAATTATGAATAGTGATTTTATGCTTAGGATTAGTAATGTGACCAAATGGATTTGTAATATCACTTAAAGAAAGAATTAATATAATCTAGGCACCTTGATTAAGTAATGTGATTCAATAAAATAGGTAAATAACTGTTTCAGAAATTATTAGTCAAGTATTTGTTTTTTGGGTGAATAGTGTTTTTTTAATTAAAAAATAAATTAAAATTATTTATAAAATTATTTTTATAAAATGGATCTCATTTTTGAACTCAGAGCATCGATATTATGTTAAAGTAATTTTTGGGGATTTTTCTAAAAAAATGAATTTTCGGTGAATAGTGTATTTCTTTAAAAATTAAATTAAAAATATTTAGAATTTTTTTTATAAAATGGAGTTCATTTTTTTAAATGATAGCATCAATATTTGGTTAAGGTGAAATTTTGGGATTTTTCTGAGAAAGTTGAATTTTCGATGAATAATGAAAATACAGTTTTTAAGTTACGGGTGTTTAATGACATCATTAAATGATGTATTAAGTATGTAATCAATGTGAACGACTTATGAATAGTAAGATAAGGTATGAGGTGTCCCAAGTGGCCAATACCATGGGAAAGCCCATGGTTTTGCCAAAACCACCAATGAGGTGTCCCTTGGCCATTAATGCCTTGTCCCCTCACTTTCCCTATAAATACCAAGCCATCCTCTCATCCATTCGACTCCCAACTCTCCCCCAATGATGTTCTGGTCTCATTACCTCCCAAGGTTCCCCCAAGATCTTAAGGTCCCAACCTTTGAGTTTTAAGAGTTACGTTTTCAGGTAAGAGATCCAAACTCTCTCTTTCTTTTCAAATACTCTCTTTTAAGTCATTTCTATTATGCTCCATGTTCTTATATTGGAGTATGTTCTCTTATATTCCTATTACTGACCTTTTCATGTTCATATAATGAGAGATCCCCTCTTACACTCATTATTTTGTTTTATGAATGTTTAAGTGGCGTCGTTAGGCTGCCGAAATTTTTGTAACGGATTCTTTCTCCTTCTCTTTTTTCAAGTTCTATTTTCATGTAAAGTCTTTCAAGTTCCTTTTTATTATGTTGGGGTATGATATATATATCTATCATACTGATATTTTATTATCATATGATGAGAGACCTCATTTGATCTCTTCAATTCAGAATTTTGAAGTTTAAGTGGCGTCGTTAGGCTGCCGAATTTTTAAGGGATTCTTTCACCTTTCTCATTTTTTTCAAAGTTCTACTTTCATGTCAAGTCTTTCAAGTTCCTTTTTATTATGTTAGGGTATGATATCTATATCTATAATACTGATCTTTTATGTTCATATTATTATAGACCCTATTTTATCTCGTCAATTCATTTTGTTGAAGTTTAAGTGACGCCGTTAGGCTGCCGAATTTTTAAGGGATTCTTTCACCTTTCTCATTTTTTTCAAAGTTATATTTTCATGTCAAGTCTTTAAAGTTCCTTTTTATTATGTTGGGGTATGATATATATATCTATCATACTGATCTTTTATGTTCATATGATTATATACCCTATTTGATCTCGTCAATTCATTTTTGTTGATGTTTAAGTGACGCTATTAGGCTGCCGAATTTTCATAAGAGAAATCTTATTTTTGTCTTCCTTTCATGTTCTTCATTTCATATGGTATATCTTTTAAATTTCATTACCATGTTCTCAAATACCCTATATTCTGTCCCTATACTGTTTTATGGTTCATTTATGAATGTTTGACCCATTTCCCCTCTCTTTTCAATGTTTTCTAAAACCCTATAACGTAGCCGTTATGCTACAAAAATTTCGTCTCAAAATGCCTCTCTCTTTTTATTAAAATTATTTTATGTTGTTACGTTAATACTCAAATCTCTTATTTCTAAAAGGGTTTTCACATATATATCAAAATGTTCTATTTTAAGTTCTTGGATTTACATACATGAAACCCTCTTTCCCTTTCCGTGGGTTTAAAGTGACATAAAGATCAGGTCTTTAAAGCAGTTTGAAAACGTTATGATTATGAAATGAAACCCATTTCTTTTATGTTTTATGGGTTTTTTATGAAATTATTTATGATGATATATGTGGATCACATGATAATAAAGACATTTCAAGAGTGCGCCCAGATAGCGCTCCATTTCATTGGGTAAAGACTTAATCTATATAGATGAGTAATTTTTAACGACACCTTGGTGAATAACCATGGTAAATTTTAATGACACCTTGGGGATGGACCTTGGTAAAATAGAAATGATTGTCAATATTAAATGTTGTAGCCACATCTTCATGTTATGAAATACATTATTTTTATTATGATATTCCTCATGATTTCTTTCTCATGCCTTAAAGTTCTTTTCATGACATTGTTGATGTATCTCAAGCTCACATGTTAAATGTTTCTCCTTGTTTCCTTTACTGGGCTTTCTGCTCACCCTTTCTTTTGATGTATGTTCTCAGGTTATGAGATGCAGTAATGAACCTAGGATGAACATGAGGAGAAGCCTTTCAATTGTTTAAGAAGAATGTTTTATGTTTTCATGTTTTAAGTTCCTGGTTTCCAAGACACTAACCCTTAAAGATCCTCGGTTTTGTAAAATGTAATGAAATTTTATGTGATAAAATGGCGGGATTCTATAGTTGGTATCAAAGGTTGGTTTAGTTATTTGTTGAAATTAGGATATGAAAACTCTAGGAAGAAACCTATATAAAAGTTTAAATATAGGAAATCTTCCTGGTATTTTGGTGAGTATTGAGTAAGGGGTTGCCAAGAAAATACATCACTGTCTGGATACGTGCAGGTAGAGGTTGCTCTGGCACAGATGTACATAGGGGTAAAACCCAAAAACACCACTTTGAGCTAAACTCGAACAGAAACTGGTACACAATAATGAGCCTTGCTTCACTCTTGGTTACGACACTCCCAGGGGATATGCTTTGGTAAATTCATTAGCTTAGTATGAACCATTATTAAAGGTACAAAGATAAAATAAAATAAAGATTCACATAAGAATATATCATCATGGATAACCTAGTTTAGAAACCAGGGGATCACAAGATAGGGTATACTTTCCTTCTACAAGTATATCCTTATATGCTTAAGGTTTCTTTTTAATGATTATTGGATAAGTATTTAAGCCCCATAATTATACGTTCTTTTCTTAGTTAATGGCGGGAAATGGAAGAGCATGTCCCAACAACCAATGTGATAGGAAATGTGACGATTTCCATATTAATATGACAGAGATGATTAGGGGATTAAAAGATGATTATTATTTTGGAAGATGTTCACTATTTTGGGAGCCCTATATGATCAAGGTAAATAGATTACTACGATATTTTCATTGAGGAGTAAGGTTGACTTATATTTTGAAGAATCGATAAATTTAAGGTGGACTTATAGTAATTTAGGTTACTTATGGAAATTATTAACCTATCGTGGGGAAAATATGATTATGTTAGCTACTTTTTTAAAAGATGTTAGGAGTGCTTGATGTTGTTTGGAGATGAACTATGAGGTTTATTTTGGAAGACTATGTTATCAAATCCTTCTTTTTTTTTGGGTTTCAATCTTAGTTTGGTTTATTTTAAAGAATTTTAAGGATCGTTTTTTATGGAATGGTCTATGATGAACTTCGGGTAGTACCATGGAATTTTGAATATTTAAAGATGTTTCCCTTCCTATGGGATTCTTTATTTCTGAAGAGTTGTTTAATCTTACCCTTTCTATTTTTGGGATAGTAGAAGAAATAGATAGTTAATCTTTGGTGGATTATGTGATTCTCTAGAAGATGATTCTTGTGCTTTGATGAGACCAAGTAGTTTTGAATGCTCATCATTTAGAGAAAAGATTAGTTTTGGTAGAGACTTATTAAAGGATGAAACTCTACTTGAATTTAGGTATATTTCCTTGTGTTTTATTCCATGTAGTAAATAAATTTCTCAAAACTATGAAAAGGAACGTAAAACAAAAATGTGGTCTGTTAACATTTCCTACTAGGAAATCAAATACCATTTAACCCATCATAAGTTTGAGATTTTCTTGTTGTCAACTTTCTCCTAATCATGTTTTCTATCACTCTCCTTCAGAACGTGACCCTTTGTTTTCTCCTCCATGTCCATGTTATCCAACATGGAATCCTAGTATGGGTTAACTCGGGTGACCTTTTTTACTTCACTTTCTTTCTTTTAAAGTAATAGTTTTACTGACTCCTTTTCCGATGTGGGACTTTCAATGAAATTTCAAAACCCAATTTTAAAAAACTGCGAGGATGCAATTTCTTAAGGGGGGAAGATTGTAACGACCCGAAATTTAGAATAAGTCTTGTTTCCTAATTTTCTGTGTTATTTTATTTTATACTCAACAAAACTATTTCATTTAATAACATTAGTATAATTAAAATGAGACCGTTGGTTTTTGACTATTATATGACCATTGGTCAACATGACCACTGGAAACTAAACGTTTCGATTATTATCTCTAAATACAAGTGATCTTGGTTAATTAATATAGAAAGAAGATTCGATGGCTTCACCCAGTAATCTTGGACCGATCGAAGGCCATCTAACAGAACTTGGGAAGGAGGTAGAACCACTAGGCTTCGCTCTGGACCAAACCCAATCCAAACTTCATCGTGTGAAGCTATAACGGAATAACCTTCGCGAGAAGTTCAAACTGATAGAAATTACTACACGTGCGATGTTGGCCGAGCCTCCCTCAGATTCTCTCACCTTAGCACACCTTACACTTAGGTGCTATGCTGGTGTGATTAGGGGCTATGTAAGGAGACCGTAACTGCCTTGTGTAATCCTTCCTTTTAAATAAAAATTTGATTTCTTCTTATGATGAAGTTTATGAATTTACAAATGACTGGATAAATATAGTATGAATGTTTTTATGAATTTTAGAAAAAGGATATTTTAAAAATGTTTTATGAAAACCTTAAATAATAAAAAATGTGTAATTATTTCTAAAAAATGGTCTTCTATAATTATGTTCAGTAAGAAATTTAGAGTCTAATAACATCGACTTAGTTTTTGATGAATAGTAAATTATGAATAGTGATTTTATGCTCAGGATTAGTAATGTGACCAAATGGATTAGTAATCTCACTTAATGAAAGCATTAATATAATCTAGGCACCTTGATTAAGTAATGTGATTCAATAAAATAGGTAAATAACTGTTTCAGAAATTATTAGTCAAGTATTAGTTTTTTTAGGTGAATAGAGTTTTTTAATTAAAAATTAAATTAAAATTATTTAGAAAATTATTTTTATAAAATGGATTTCAATTTTGAAATCAGAGCATCGATATTATGTTAAGGTAATTTTTGGGGATTTTTCTAAAAAATGAATTTTCGGTGAATAGTGTATTTATTTAAAAATTAAATTAACAATATTTAAAAAATTATTTTTATAAAATGGAGCTCATTTTTTGAAATCAGAGCATCAATATTTTGTTAAGGTGAAATTTTGGGATTTTTCTGAGAAAGTTGAATTTTCGATGAATAGTGAAAATACAGTTTTTAAGTTACGGGTGTTTAATGACATCATTAAATGATGTATTTAGTATGTAATCAATATGGTCGACTTATGAATAGTAAAATGAGGTATGAGGTGTCCCAAGTGGCCAATACCATGGGAAAGCCCATGGTTTTTCCAAAACCACAAATGAGGTGTCCCTTGGCCATTAATGCCTTGTCCGCTCACTTTCCCTATAAATACCAAGACATCCCCACATCCATTCGACTCCCAACTCTCCCCCAATGAATTTATGGTCTCATTACCTCCCAAGTAGTCCTTCCAAGGTGCCCCCAAGCCCTCAAGATCCTAACCTTTGAGTTTTAAGAGTTACGTTTTAAGGTAAGGGATCCAAACTCTCTCTTTCTTTTCAAATACTCTCTTTTAAGTCATTTCTTTTATGCTCCATGTTCTTATGTTGGAGAATGTTCTTTTATATTCCTATTACTTACCATTTTCATGTTCATATAATTATAGATCCCCTCTTACTCCCATTATTTCGTTTTATGAATGTTTAAGTGGCGTCGTTAGGATGTCGAAATTTTTGTAACAGGTTCTTTCTCCCTTCTCATTTTTCAAGTTCTATTTTCATGTAAAGTCATTCAAGTTCCTTTTCATTATGTTGGGGTATGATATCTCTATCTATAATAATGATCTTTTATGATCATATGATGAGAGACCATATTTTATCTCTTCAATTCAGTATTTTAATGTTTAAGTGGCGTCGTTAGGATGCCGGATTTTTAAGGGATTCTTTCACCTTTCTCATTTTTTTCAAAGTTCTACTTTCATGTCAAGTCTTTTAGGTTCATTTTTATTATTTTGGGGTATGATCTCTATATATATAATACTGATCTTTTATTTTCATATGATGATATCCCCTATTTGATCTCATCAATTCATTTTGTTGAAGTTGAAGTGACGTCGTTAGGCTGCCAAATTTTTATGTGATTCTTTCACCTTTCTCATTTTTTTCAAAGTTCTACTTTCATGTCAAGTCTTTAAAGTTCCTTTTTATTATTTTGGGGTATGATATCTATATCAATCATACTGATATTTTATGTTCAAATGATGAGAGACCCTATTTGATCTCTTCAATTCATTTTTGTTGAAGTTTAAGAGACGCTGTTAGGTTGCCGAATTTTCATAAGAGAAATCTTATTTTTGTCATCCTTTCATATTCTTCATTTCATATGATATATCTTTCAAATTTCATTACCATGTTCTCAAATCATTTATATTCTATCCCTCTCCTGTTTTATGGTTCATTTATGAATGTTTGACCCATGTCCCCTCTCTTTTCAATGTGTTCTAAAACCCTGTAACGTAGACGTTATGCTACAGAATTTTCGTCTCAAAATGCATCTCTCTTTTTCTCAAAATTATTTTATGTTATTACATGAATACTCAAAGATCATATTTCTATAGGGGCATTCACATATATATAAAAATTTTCTATTTTAAATTCTGGGATTTACATACATGAAACCCACTTTCCCTTAATGTGGGTTTAAAGTGACATAAAGATCATGTCTTTAAAGCAGTTTTAAAACATTATGATTATGAAATGAAACCCATTTATTTTATGTTATATGGGTTATTTATGAAATGATTTATGATTATATATGTGGCTCACATGATAATAAAGACATGTCAAGGGTGCGCCCAGATAGCGCTCCAATTCATTGGGTAAAGACTTGATCTCTAGAGATGACTATTTTTTAACGATGCCTTGGTGAATAACCTTAGTAAATTTTAATGTCACCTTGGGGATGGACCTTGGTGAAACAGAAATGATTGTCAATATTAAATGTTTTAGCCACATATTCAAGTTATGAAATATGTTATTTTTATTATGATATGCCTCATGATTTCTTTCTCATGCCTTTAAGTTCTTTTCATGACATTGTTGATGTATATCAAGTTCACATGTTAAATGTTTCCCCTTGATTCCCTTACTGAGCCTTCTCCTCACCCTTTCATTTGATGTATTTCCCCAGGTTATGAGATGTAGTAATGAACCTAGGATGAACATGAGGAGAACCCTTTCAAGTGTTTAAGAATAATTTTCATGTTTTCATGTTTTAAGTTCATGGTTTCCAAGACACTAAACCTTAAAGATCCTTGGTTTTAAAAAATGTAATGAATGTTTATGTGATAAAAAGGAGGGATGCTATAATACTTGTCATTGATCTGTCACCTAAAAAGTAGTGTGGCTTTCCAGGGGCGGAAGTCATTAATGGTGGGGAGAATTTTCACACATGGTTTTTCTAATTATGGGTTATGCTTCGATTCTGTGGGAATTCCTGTCTTTTTCTCAGTTTCTGGGTATGACTGGTGTTGAGGTTTCGAGTTTTCACTTTTATATATTTAATCCCATGCTTGATCCATGGATTGTTTAGTAATTTTCGGATAAAACATGGTTTTCTAGTCTTGGAAGGCCCTTACGCATGGTTGGCGCATGATTAGTGCCAACTGTGTAGCCAGTCCAAGAAACCTTGCAACAACTTACAAAACATACCACATGGTTTGGGAAATGATGCAATTGATTCCCAGGTAACCATGCTTTCATTCATAATTGGAAAGTTTCTATTGTATGGTTACTGCATGGTTTGTAAAACCATGCAAGATAACCATGCAACTTGCCCATGTTTTTAAATTTTCTAGTTTCAAAATTTACCCCTTTTGGGATTTTAAACCAAACCTCTCCCTTTCTATTCCTTATGGTTCCTCGATCCTAAGGGCCCCCTACCACCTTCCTCACACCTCCCACCTCCTTGTAGGGTGATCTCAAGGAGTTTTCTACAAGGTTTTGGCTAGATCCCTCTAGTTAAATCCTCTCTTTTCTTCTCCCTTTCCCGCTTCCTTCCATTTGTTCTTGTATTTCGTTTATCCAAAGGACATTATGACCTAGTGTTATAATTTCTCTTCAATTATCTTTGGTTTTGGTCACATTGATGGGTTCTCTTCATAGATATTTGGTTTTAGAACCCACATGGAGTGTTTTTTATTGTGCGTTTTCATTGTGCCATGGATCTGAGGTAGGTTTTCCCAGGCACTTTAATTTTCAATTTATGAATCATTAGTTTCATTATTTTCATAGCTTCCTTAATTAATAAATATAAATGTAAGATCCTTGGGTAAAAATCCATATTTTAGAAATGGTGTTTTTACCTTTTTTAATGAAAAATAGAATTATTATGATAAATAATGCACATTAAGTGTTTGATTAAATACTCAGTTGAATTTTGTGGGTAATTTAGGATATAAAATGTTAGGATTGGATTTATATATTTTTTGGAAATATGTGAAATGTTGTATGGGGTTACGTTTATGGTATTTCTACATGGTTAAAGATTTTATAAAAATATGAATGGCATATGTCACCGATGAATGGAATTTTTGGAAACTTTGTAAGAAATGATTTGTTTTCAATGTGAAATGGAAATGTTTAAGATGACTTCTTAAATGGTTTTGAAAATATAAAGGGTGTGATTAAACCCATTTTGGAAGGTGAATTTGTATTATGAATACATGGTTTTTTCTTTGTGAGAATTGTTTAATGGAATGTATTGAAACTCCATGAAAATGGTGAAATTGATTATTATGAATACCTATTTAGGATGTCTCTCATTCCTTGTCTATGTATAAAGGATTTTATGTCCTCATTGTGGAATCCCCATGATGCATTTTTAGAGTTTCACATCTTGGAATCTTTGTGTTCTATTTCTTTTATCGCATGATATCGATCCTTGGGGTGGCTCGGGGTGATTCTTGTTGTGAATTATTATTATTATTATTATTATTATTATTATTATTATAATAAGTATTATTATTATATAATTGTGATTAGATGCTCAGTTAAAATTATTTATCTCACCCCCTTGCATACATGATACCTAGGAACCTGGCATATTGATAGAATTCTTTTATAATGATTGTTACACTGGTACTTCATGTGTGGACATGTGGCCCATAGTTGGTGGATATATTTGGGTTTATTGTTATAGTATTGGGCCTCTCAGTCTTCTCTATGATAGGGTTGTTGGGTGTTTTGGAATTTTTGAATTCATCATGGGTGGCATGCTACTGGGTATAGTGTCTCCTGTATTGGTATGTTCTGGATTGTTCCTGATCACATGGGTTGACCTATGTCTATCAGATCCTAGTTTCTTGCAATAATGAATGTGATAATTGTATATATATTTTCAACACCATTGTTATGTGAATATTGCAGTGCCTACTAGTGCATTTTGTACATGGATGTGATGTGTTATTTTTCAAAATCATGTGAAAAATGTTTTAATGTTAATGTGTTTTATAATATCTCTTTCTATAAAAATGAAATCATAACATTCCTTTATAATATGTTAATGACACACTAATAGAAAGAACATGGTTTTAGAAATGATTAATGGAAATGATTTCAATTTTTTTAGAGAAAAATCAGTAAAAAATAATACTTTGACATATTTATATTCATACATGAAAATTGATGTTTAGTTTTTTAAAGGTAGTGCATTGAGAAGTAGATTATCAGGCTTGAATACCATGTTTAAATACTCGTGCATATTGTTCTTTTTTGTTTTTAAACCTTGTTCATGTTTCAACATGATTTTGTCTGCCCTGAGTGAAGGTTGATCATTGTGTTGGAGAGTGGCTTATGAGGTCACAGGGAGATAGTGAGGTCATTTTGATCATTTGGTTCATTTTCATAGTTGTTATGTCATATAGTTTCTTGTTTAAGATGTTTAGTCTTGTTTATTTATATAATGGACTATTTGATCATATTTTTACTTCTTTGTTTTCTTGTTTATTTATTGGGTGAAATCATCCCCTTTTTTGTACTCTATTGATGCCCAACACTAGTTGCCAGCCTATTGGGATTGGGAACGCCCTTTGGTCCATTCCATGGATCAGATCGAGTGGTAAGTTTATGGTTTTCCCATGATGGTTTGGGGGATCCATTCATCCTAGAGGCACCACATTGGTGAGAAATACACCCAAGGATGTCTTTTAATATTAACCAAAAATAGTTACATGAAATACAGGCAATGTTCTTTAACGAGTACTTTTGATTTATTTTAGTATCTACTAAATCATTATTATTATAATATATTTTTATATAATATCATTAGTACCCTTCGTATATTTAGATGGTTTTAATATAAGATTTTGGCATACCCCTTCACAGACATCTATCAAATTGTATACCCAATCATCTCTCTTGTGTACAGCCAGAAACTGCCTCATGAACCCTTGTCATTTCTTTTTCCATTACCACTATTCAAGGTTCATCATAATAAAGGATTTATAGTATATATATGTTATACATGATATTTTAAATGCCTTTATAATTCTTGAATTATTGTATAACACATACCTTCATGCTTTTCATTTTGTGGGAATACAATAACATCATTTGTGGACCTATGGACTACAACATCCTCAAAGCGGTGTGATTCCTCCACTATTTACATGAAATGTGTTAAGGATGGGTTTAATAATCATATGTGATATATATTAAATGAAAATTATACAGGTATCATAATTTAATTATATAATTTACTCTTATATATTTAATATGAAATAATGAAAATAATGTTCAGGATCACATACATCATACTGTCACCATGAATGGTGAATTTCATTTCTATCCCCAAGTTCTATGGATTATTATAAAAAATATATATACTAAATATATATGATATCTATTTCATGGATTGAATTATGATTGTTTTTAAATCATGATCTATGAAATAGGAACAAAAGAAATAGTTCAAGACATATTAAAAAAACAAAGAAGTTATTAAACAAAAAGAATTAAAATAATGATAGATTGTTGACAAATAGGTTAAACAATGTTATAAAAGATCATATTTAATAACACATATTTGAGTATGGTTTCGATATCAGTTCATAACATTCTAAAAACCATTATTCATTAGTTTAAATAGTGTTCATGCAATAGAAAATGCAAGGTAATGGATTCTCATCTCACTTTTTATTCCACGAGGCATATGACATTTTTACCACTTATTTCTTTAGTGTGGTGCATATACTTCCCATATTTTGTTTTATATCATGAATTAATTTATCATTATGGTTTTAAAATATTAAAATTTATTATTTAACATAGTTGTATTTAAACATAAAATTACTAATCACTAAAAAATTTCCTAACTCCATTCCTTTTCATTGGGTAATATTACTTCTATTTCTAGTTAATATTCAAGGATTATATGTATAATAAATTTTTACAACGTATTTATCTATTTAAACTTGTTATAGGTAGATTTATAGTTGGTGCACATAATCAATTAATTTTATGATTATCACTTCAATGTTATTATCTTTGTAAGGGTTTACTTAAAAATCTCATTATATTCATGATAGTTTACACATGAATTTCTATTAAAGTAAAGTTTATGATCATTGACTGATAGAATATTTAATTATCTCCTTAAATAATCATTAATGATTAATTTTAGTTAAAATAAACACATTTTCTTCTAATTTTTACTTAAATGTTATTAAAAATATTTTAAAAAAAATCCGGAATTCATTTCTATATTCTGTCAGAAATATGTTTTCTTACTAAGACCATGTTTTCTAAAAAAATTCAAAAATGTTTTAATCTTTTCATAATGAATTATAATTGACATTTTCAACCATTTTTTCTCTTTAAAAAATGATTTAAATTTTATTTCTAATGAAAAGGATTTCAAAAATGTTTTCCAAAATTAAATGAATATATCCCTAATTGTTTTAAGACCATTTTGTTATGTCATCAATAACAATAAGACTTTTTCTTAATCTAATGGGTATATGATTTATTAATTCCATTATTATTATTCTTATGGGTGGATTTTGATTATTTTGACTAAGTTTAGTATTTACATTATCTTCCCTGAATCATTATTATATTCATCAACACCCTCCTTGAGTTATTCAATTTCTAGTGACAACTGAACATTAAATTTCAACTAAATATCAACATTATTTCTCATGAATTTCATTATTTCCTAAGCCATATTCGATTATTACAAAGGGAATTTACTTTCAAATTTATTTGATTACCTAGGGAAATAGTAATAGATATTTATCCTTTATGAAATATGGGTATTTGTTTTTTATGAATTGAATCAATTATTTTATATATGGGGACAACTTTGAAATGGTATGGCATGGGTTGGGGGCTTTGTAATTCAATACCCATGACACATTGATAGGTTTTATGGGAAAAAATAGATATGTTTTTGGACAAGGTCTTACCCATTTATTAGTTACATGGTCATGTTATTATTTATATTGTATTCTTTGACCCCCTCTTAGTCATTCACAATTATACTCCTATTATTAATTTAAATTAATGTGTTTCAATTATTTACCATCCCATTTTTATTATGACTTTTTTGTTCATACCTTGAACTGTAAATTACCCTTACTAAGAACATCAGCTCATCCTTATTATGTTTCCTTTCCCCCTGATTCAATAAATATGACTTTGACAAATATGAAGGGGTATACTAGATAGAATAAATTAATTCTCAAAAAAATTAATGTTTTAAATTGTGTGTTTATCTATAATTCATGACTCATGTATGTATCTAGTTTACCAATACAACCAAAACCTATTGACCTTTTTGATGTGATTTCCTTGTATCTTAAAAAAATATAAATTTATCATGACACTGGCTCTATGATTGTAGGATTCTAGTTTGTACATAATTAAAAACCTATTAAAATATACTACTCACTAATTGGAGAAAAGGATTAGCTTTTTTTGGAAATTGATTAATTCATGGTCTTCTTCACACCACATTAATTTATGGTTTTTTTGTGTTAATTTCATGTTGAACATTTAATTTCTGAGAACTCTCCAAAATAATTTACACTTTTCTCTAATGTACATTTTTTCAATTCCAACTATTGATTTATTACTTGAAAATCTTGGTATTTGTAATTATATATAACCTTTTTACTTCTCATTCCCACTTTTCAAGTGTAACATTCATTTATCCATTTAATAATTTAGGTTTCCTAAAAAGAAATTCTCTAATAACAAACCCATGATTAGTAATTTTGTGTTAACATTTTGAGGATAAAAATTATTTAAGGGGGTAGAATGTAATGCATAGAGATTTTACATGAAGAACATTGTGTTTGATAACATATAAAACATGATACACTGAGCCTAAATGAACCATGAAATATTATTATTTAAATAAGACCATTATAACCTAATTTATGTATGGGTAGGTATAAATAAGACAAACTACTTTAGAAAATGCGTAAAAAATATAGATTTAAAAATGTGAACATTATATTAGATTATGTGTATTAAATGAAACAACATGTTTATAATGGTATATTACAACTGATAATATGAAATCATATATATATTTTTGAATCATTTCATTAATCATTTTCAATTACTTACCCGATAATTCACCTAGTATGTGTTGTTTGTTGCATGAAATAATTGTTTAAGGTTTCAAATGGGAAAATTTAGAAAAGGTGGAAAATTGTCCATTACACATCGTGAAACACCATTACCTGATGTGTAGTATCATTGCACCACATGTTAAAATCCGTGAAGAAAGGCATGTCATGTTTTATGTTGTGAAATTCATTACATAATTTTAATATTAATTACCTGACATGATCTATCATTACATAATGTGAATCACCATTCTATAATGTACAGTAGGAAAATCACAACATCCCTCACGCAATGATCCTGCTGAAGGTGGTACACGATGTGGAGTCTACTTAAACGATGTGATAAGAGTAAAAATTATAAATCTCAAATGAGATTCATTCGAGATTCATAGAGATTCAAAATTCATGAAGAATATCATAGATCGACATTACACAGCATGAAATCTAATTACACATCATGTAATTTAGCATCTATAAATACGTAGTAGGCATACACTAGAAGATGTTGTAGAACTCAATTCCATTCATTTTATATCATTTCTATTCAACCCTTTCTCGGAATACTCATATTATTTTATTTATAGTCATTTTTTTACTTTAATACATGCATCGTGGATTGATTTCAATAGTTTTATTAATCCCTTTTTGCATTGCTGACATCGTTATTCACCCGTTTTCCATTTCCACCATCAAAAATCAATGAACCATTATTGTACTTTTTCTCATCCTTATTTCAAGTCAAAAATTAGTTAAATATTTAATTAAATTCATCTACTTATTTTCAATTCTTGATTTAATGTTTATCAATTGATAAATCCCAATTCTTATGTGTTCTTTAATTTTTCAGACCCAAGTGTTAATTATAATTTCTATATTATTTCAATATTTTTCCCATTATTTATTAATTAAACTATGAGTGGGTAATCCCCCATATAGTATGGGTTAGAAGTTGGGGTATCTGACCCCAATAATTCATCAAATCTTAACATGGTAACCTTAATAATTAGTAATTTGGATAAATAACATTTTTCTATCCAATTCATTTGAACCTCCCTGGACATGGGAAGTTTGAATGAATGGCCTTGTCCTAATTAAAGTAAAATATGCTATGACCAATTTTTTATGATTATTTCTACCCTGGAAGCTAATTATAATGCATCTTGGTTTTAGTATCTTAAGGTCATGGAATATCTAACTCCTAGATTATCTTGTTGGTCTGACAATAATAATCTATTGACCTTTACTTACTTCACAGCCTAAACCCTATGACCTTACCTAGTCATAAATAATAACAACCTTTCTATTGAACAATGAAATTAATCATGATTCATTCTTTCACACTTTTTCTAAATACAAAAAATCATATAAATATCTTTACCAATCTTAATCAACTCACGAGGACTCTAACCTCAATGGGTTCGAAGTTGTATGTTTCTGTTCCCAGCCATATTCCCTATGGGAGCAACCCCTCAGTATCAGAATACTTCATCTTTGTATCATGTGATGTTTGGGAAATAATTAAATCTAATTTGACAGCATCACACAAAAATAATATGACATGTGTGAGGAATTTCAAATTGGGGAACTATTTTTGGGTATTATAGATGTGATTTTCACAACAACCTACTAGAAAGGAACCTTTTATTACCTCTCTCTTTCCACAATTTTCTTTCTTTTTTTCCCTTTTTTAGCAGACACCACTGCATCCTTCATACAGATTAGTGCATGTGCCAGGTCCCTTTAACTCATTATAGGAGACATGAAGAACACAAATAGCTTCCCTTCAATCATTATATTGATAGGTATATCTCCGCATGCCTCCACTCACAGATGGATGACCATAGTAATCCTGGTGGATTGAACTAGACCAACCCTCCGTACATGCATCCCAGAATACAAGTAGAGCATCATATAAAACATGAGTGAAAAATAATGGAATATGTATTTCCATAAATCCATGTTCATAGCCAATTATTTTTCACCGACCTATTTAGGCATACAATTTTGAAATCAAATAGGGACGCATTCATATAATCTAACAAATGGTCTAGTTTAGAATGAATCAATGAGTACACCCCTATAAACATAATTCAAACTTCGTAGAAGTTTGTAATAACTTTCATAATCATGGAGTATCTACTGATTCTATAAGACTTCAATTCATCACCTTTTCCCTATGATAATTAGTTGAGGATTTACTCTAATTTCATGCTATCGAGTCGATCCCGACTTGGGGCGATCATGCCAATAAATTATTAGACAAAAACTTCCCACAAATACTTAATTGGAAGCTCTGTAATGATATAATAAACTTCACTCATATTTTCAGAGAGTCTCCATGGGAAGCATGAGATAGATTCAAATAACTGATGAGAATGTTCCCACACCATGGACTAGACACACAGGTATAGCTACAAACATTTAACCAAGGTCTTCAGCAAGCCATAGACATTGTTTCCGATAATTTTTCTAAGGGATGGCTTATGATCAAGAAACTTGAAGCTAGATGAGCTAGATTGTATGATGTACCTCACAATTCTCGTGTGTGGAAAAGTAACCATTGACCACCATGGTATGGCATTCACTAAGTAGAAGAGAATACCATACTAGAAATGCAAGTTGATGTGCTTACAAAGATGATATAATAAATTCAACTTCCTGCTATACCTCCCCTTCCTGGTCCTATAATTGAGATTCAATCATGTGAAATGTGTAGTGTCCCACCATTAAAGAAAAACTATAAGGCATAAGTGGTATAGAAACAAAATCATGATTATAATTAAATCAATTATAATCAGCCAAATCTATCATTCCTATAGTAGCAACAATACTATTAGTAGATTTTGTTTCAATATCCACATCAATGGTACTGGGGATATTATCAATTGAGAAGTGGTGAAGCACCACTTCTTAATCAAGGACCACTAGGGTAACCACCCATGAATTTTGTACCAACACCATAATGACAAACACAATAAGAACCATTCCCTCAGAGAGCACAACAGTAGTATCAACCAGCTCAACCATGACCACTACAGCAAACTACTTCTCTCTAGACAAACATATAGAACCTATTGAATACTTTTTTTCAATAAGTTGACTAATGAAAGGATACTCAAGAGATAGAGATAAAGAACTAATTAACTTCCCTATGTAATCTCGAATTCTAGATGGTTCAGATCTCAAATTCTTTGTGAGACATATTACTAGGTACACTACCTAGTAATAAAGAGACATACCTAAGGGAGGAATAAAAATATATATTGATTAGAAGTGGAAAAAATTTAGTTTTTCAACAACCAAGTGGGAATATAATAGGTGAATTAGAAGAACCAAAGAACTCATCACCAGTCGTAAAGATAGATGACAACCAAAATGAACCTTACACTAATCAGGATGAACCAATTGATGGCCCACCTCCAAAATAAGTCCCAAATAAAGAGAGAACAAATGAATAAATTTACATTGAAACCCCTGCATAAAAGCCACCTATACCTTTTCAAGAAAGTGTAGAACCATGGAGAAGGGAGGGGAAATATAAAAAATATGATATTTTTAAACAATTGCATATCAACGTACCCTTTTCAAATACTATTTATCATAATCTAGTTTATGATTTTTTTAAAAGATATTATTTCCAATAAAAGAAAAATGTTAGATCTAGATGTCCTATTAATAAATGAAGAATGATCTATTCTAGGTCGGCAAAATATTCCCTCCAAGTAGAGAGACCCCAAATGTTTTTCAATTTCATGTGCTATTGGAGAGTGTAATTTTGGAATGGATTTGTGTGTTCTCATAGAAAGTATTAGCCTCGTTCCTATGAGTGGATTTCACAAGTTGGGACATCATGAGCTAAAAATATATCCCTACATCTACCACCACCACATACCATACTCCACAACCCACTCCATCATATCATGTGGATATCTGATGACACAGTAGACCCTACACTTGCTCCACCCACCACTTCACCTCCAACCCCAACATCACATATCCCTACATCTACCACCATGACATACCCTACTCCAAAACCCACTCCATCAGATAATGTGGATATCTGGGCCATGATCCTCTACATCCTAGAGAATATCCAATGGATTTCTCAAAATCTGCACATTTCCTTTACTGAGTTATCCCTCACCACCACCCATTCATCACTACCATCATCCCAGCCATCCCCTTATCCGCCACTAAACCCTACAAAAAAATCATCTTCTATCATTCCATCTCTTTTCATAGCCCTGGTAGACGTTCCACTAGATCTCAAAGACCCTGTTTCACAGCTAGTGTACCTTGTAGAGAAGGGCCGACAGGGAAAGGGACTAACCTCTACCCCTTCCACTAAATTGTCCCTTTTAGTCCAGTTAACATACATATGGTCCCAATGAGGATCGGCACCTCCCCACCACCAACCCCCGAGATTCATTCCAGCACCACAGCACTACCATCAGTAGCTGATCCACCAACACCATCTGATATAACTATAATTTAACATATCGAATAGGTACAATAAGTCTCTAATTGGGAGTAGATAATCATGTATATTTTCAACTGTAATGGATTTTTTTATTTGACCACCATACCCATATATCATTGATCATATGTATCAGTGTTTTTTACATTTATATTTAGTGTCTGCGTCCATTCATTTTGAATTATAACACTCTATTTATATATTAGAAACAGTTTTTTGCAATATTCCATGTGGAGTTTTTTTTCAATCAATTACACTTTTTAGTATCCATGTAATGCTATTCTATTACATTTATGGTCATCGATTATCCAATGACACCTTTTTCTCTTGTCCTACATATGGCCTAGCACCCGGATGACATCGAGTGTCTTCTTCTGGATCTCTCACTAGAGGTTTTTTCCAACCAGTAGCTTCCATGTCCACCATTACCATTTCTTCTAAACCATTTCTATTCTAGGAATACTCCTGATCTAATAAATTCATATAATATTCAATGATACGTATATGTTTATAGGACCAATAGATGCAGACAATAGAGGAAGACATCAGTCGTTGGACAATACAAACTGATCCCATGATCCATCTATCTACATAATAGTGACATTATTAGCTCTTTATGTAAGGACATACATATATTTATCTATTTTATCATTTTTTGATTTCTATTTCATTCTAGTTGTCCATTTATATCTTTTTCAACTTTTATTCATGAGTCACCTAGAGTTTTATTGTGGAGAACATCCCACATTTAACTTAAATCTGTTTCATTGATATTCATAGTGTGCACCTTCCTGTTATACAGCTTTAAAAATGTATAAAACTAATGGACTAATTCTTTATCTAGTGAATGAATTTTATTTCTAACCCATTTTGTTGGTACCCCAATTGGACATCATAATTACCCTAGTTTCCCCTTGTCATGCCAATAATTATAGGGATATCTCAATTCCGTCAATTATTAATTATTCTAATATCCATTTCTATTCCTTAAATTTACCTATCCTAACCTCCAAAGTTACATTCAAATATGGTGTGGAAACTATATCATTTTAATTATGGGGGAGTCTTTTTTGAGTTTCACTTTCAAATTGATTGAATTATTGATTGTTCACATTTTTCTAGGAAACATTTTTCATTTTAAAGTATTTTTTAAAACCTAAAACTGCATAAAACCATTTAAATAAAAGAATAATGTTACGTTGGTAATTTTAAGAATCCATGTTTTGAAATGATTAGATTTTTATATTTATTGTTGAGTTTAGTAATTTAATTCAATGTCATTATTTTTTAAATTTCTTTTTATTTTGTTTTTTCTTGAGATTATTCCCATAGTGATTTACAGTTTTATATTTTGACTCCCATTCCCAAGAGGATTCAGAGAAATCAATTTCATCTTCTTTTCTACAAATATTTCTTAATTTAAACCTAAGACATGTAAACTAATCAAAATATACATTGTGATATTTTTGAAGCAATGAAAGAATAAATAAAATTTTTATATGGTTCAGGATAGTTTGTTGAGATACTACTTCTTGAGACACACCTTACATCATTCCTTCATTTAGTATATAGTTTCCATGAAATAACTCAATAGGATAAATCTATTCCGACCCAATTATAGCTCCCTACCTTTCACTTTTTATTTTGATAAAATTACATTGAACAAGTGTGGTGGAGTTTTTTAGCCAACAATACAGAATGGTGTTACTATGATGATGTATTATATATCATATAAGACGGACTCACCTAGATCCATTTGAAATTTTCCTTTGTTTCACATTATCCTATTCAATTTATAAATACAAAAGAAAAAGAAAAGTAAATTGGGATGTGTATTAGGAAGGTCAAAAATAACCATTTATAGACTGATGAATCTCATGTAGGATAATATATTTTTAGGGGATGGATATGAGATTAGGCGTAAACATAACTTTTGAAAAATTAGAATAAAAGAATAATACAAAAAGAAAAATAAATAAAAAGGATATTATTGGAATTTGATAGATATAGTCATGTATCAACTACTGGGAGCATGGTCTTCATTTGATTTGAGAAGAGTTATATCATTACACCATTCTAGACATCATGCATTATACATCAGATCATTCCCTCCTTTTGGATATATTTTTTTACTTTACACCCTACTTCCTAAAGACCTAGTGTTATGATCCCTTTTTCTGAAGCCCTCATGATTAATTTTGAATTTATATTTACAACGAGGAGATGATAGAACAATTGCATCCTTATGGTTAGGAACATGTATTTAGGGTATGAGTATGACTCTATTTTTATTTCACGATGAGTGATGAGAGAAAATCCATTGATAATTAAATTGGATATGGTTTTAGAATTAACGAGAAGTTAACAAATTATTATAAAATGATTAAGAAATTTCTTTGCCTTAAGAAAATAGATCTCAATAGGTATTTCAAAAGAAAATCAATTTTTGGAGACTGACTTTTCCTAATTAAACGCATTTTTATTTATAGGGTGTTAATAAAATGTTTCCAAAAATTGATTATCTTTTGAAATACCTATTGACATCTATTTTTTAAGGCAAATAAATTATTAAAGTATGGGGGAATTTGATAATATAAAATCATATATATATATATATATTGGTATCATTTCATTATGTATATTCAATGATTTAATCGATAATACACCTCATATCTGTTATTAATTGCATAAAGTAATCATTCAATGATTCAGAGGGAATAATGTAGAAAAGGAGAAAAAATGTACATTACACATCATTAAACATAATTACATGATGTGTAGTATCATTTCACCACATGCTGCAAGCCGTGAAGAATACCCTGAAATGTTTCAATATGTGACAGTCATTACAAGATGTGAATCTTAATTACACAATATGATCAATCCTTATATGATGTGAATAACCATTTCATGGCATGTAGCATTCAAATCACAACTTCCCTCACAAAAGGATCTAACCCAAGGTTGTACACTATGTGAATCCTACTTACACGATGTGAGAAGAGTCAAAATTTTAAATCTCAGATGAGATTCACACGAGATACACTTTGATTCAAATCTCACAGAGAAAATATTTTATCGGCATTACATGAAATGAAATCCCAATACACGTCATTTAATTTACCATCTATATATACAAAGTAGGCACATAGTGGAAGATGTTGGTAGTGCTCTATTCCTTTCATTTTTCTCTCATTTCACTTCCAACCCATTTCCCCAAACTCAAATTCCATTATTTATTTTCATTTTTTTACTTTAATACAAGAACCATAGAATTATTTAAATGACCCTATTCATCACTTTTTTGAATCACTAAAACATTTCTTCATCAATTTTCTATTCCTATCATTAACCATCAATGAACATTTGATGCAGATGTTCCCATCCTTATTTCAAGTAATTAATTTTAAATAATTGTGATAGAATCCATATTCTTATTTACAAATCATAATATCATGTTTATTAATAGATAAATCCTAATATGTTCATGTTCTTTATTTATTCATACCCAACTATTAATTTTATGTTCAATATGTTTTCAATATTTTTTCTATTCTTGATTAATTTAATTACGAGTGGCTAAACCACATAAGGTAAGGATCCAGAGTAGGTGTATATAATCTCAATATTTTATCAAATCATAACTTGGTAAACATAAGGGTTAGTAATCAGATAAATAAAATTTGTCAATCCAATCCATTTGAACGTCCCTGACAATGGGATGTTAGAATGAATGACCCTATTTTGATTGATGTAGAATATGGAATGAATAATAGTATATGATGCTTTCTGAATCAGAAGCTATGTGTTATACATCTAGGTTTTCATTATCTATTGAAGAAAGAATAACTACCTTCTAGATATATAAAGTTTGTCTTACCATGATTCAATAGTTACCTTTTCATTCTTCACAGCCAAAACTTTAGCACCCCACCATGTTAGAATTGAGATCATCATTTCTAATGAACCCCAAAATTGATCCTGATTCCTTTCTTATCTCTTTTTGAAGACCAAAATTATCTTAGAAAAATTTTTCCCAAACTAAATCAATCTCGTGAGGACTCCTACATCAAAGGGTTATAAGTCGCATGTTTCTGTCGCCAGCACAATTCATAATGAGATTGACCCTGCACTATCATTGTTTAACATCTCAATAGCATGTGATGTTTTCCAAATAATTAAATATAATATGACCATATCTAATGAGAAATAAATTCCATGTATGTGCATTTTAACAACACAATACTATTATAATATAATACTTTTTATGTAAATTCATTATCTTCAATTGCTTTCATCACACACAAGGCCACGTTTTACCAAACAAAAATATAATATTAATATTATTAATATCTCCTAGCCCGTAGAGTAGTGTGTATGAATAGTATTATCTATGTAATGAAAATATATATTTTATACATTATTATTATATTCATATTGATTATTAATATAATAATAATCATTCTAAAGAAATATATCTGAATAACTGTATTTTTTCCAAAAAAAATAGTTTAGTCGCACATTGCGTAAATAATTTACACTTCATTTTTCCCACATATAGAAAATTAATTTTATAAAATGAAATTAAATTATGAAATCTAAAGGATAAAATTATCTTGTTGATATGGTTTTCATTTTTATGAGAAATTTTGTATTTGATGAATAGTGGAAAATACATAATTTTAATTGAAACTTGCATTTTTTTTTAAATTGATTTCATTGATAAATTTAAATTTGAAATATTTTTTAAGTTACATTAGTAAAATATTATTTCAATTAAAACAATTTAGGTCATTGGAATAATTCTCATTTTTTTATGAAAAACTTGGTAAATGTTTTAACATTTTGTCTTAAAACCCCTGCTTTCTCATCTTGTCGGTGGAATTAATTTTAAATTAAAATTTTCCACTTTTGTGAATTGAATTTAGAAAAATATATCATATTATTGGATTAATAATAATTTATATTGGCTAATAATTTCATCTTAATTTTTTACAATAATGATTAGTGGAAATAGTAAAAAATAATTATGGTTATAAATGTTAAAATAAAATTTTGCGCGTGACATTTTTTTTTTAAAATTAATTTTACAAAAATATAGTATTTTAATTTATTAAATTGGATTTTATATTCATATTTATTATGTATAAATTATGTTATAAATCTCACTATCATGTTATCTGAATTGGTAATGTACCTAGGTCAAAAAATTAATAAGTTACCATGGTAAAAAATTTAAAGGATAAAATTATTCAATCTTTTTGAATAAGGAATAAGGAAATGTGATTTTCTTTATTAATGTGTTTCTCATCCACATCAGTTGTAGATTCCATTAATGATATATTGTTGAGGAACAAGATGTGTGGTCTTGGATTTTTTTTGTATTATATTTGGATATTGTATAGATTATTTTTTATATTAGGCACTAAGATGACATGCATGTTCGAGGCTAGGTGTGCCCAGAATAAAGTTTTTAAATATAATAATAATATTAAATAACACATCTGTATTGTTTTTCTAAAAAAGTGGATTGATGATGAAGCTCAAATTTTCTTATATTTTATACTATAAATCATTGTTTATAATCCCACCATAGTTTTATTTTATGGGTAATTGTCACATTTTTAGGTTATAGTGGTAATTTGAGCTTAAATGCAAAAATGGCCTAATTCTGCAATTTTAAAAGATTGTTATCATAGGGATATTTTGGACGTTTCGCATTACATATATGTCCAAATTTTATGATTAATTTTTTTTATAATCTCTATTTAATTTAATTCATTTTTGTATTCTTGACCAGGGGATGAATCGATCATCTAGTGGTCATAAAAATTCAATGAAGTTTAAAAGTTTCTAGGCTGACAGAATGGGACCCACCAAAGTAACAGAAGCATAACTCGGCGCACACACCTCCAAATGCATTGATTCTAGCTTAAATGGAAATAGGATTCAACAAGACGTGTTCATGATGAAGTTCAACTCAAAATACCCTCATTAAGACATTATGGGAATGCTCACAATATGTGGAAGACGAAACGTCTCACCTAGAAGAAACAATTCAATTGGGTAATAAATTCATAGAATTGTGAAACTTAATCCAAAATAGCTCATATTTTGTGGAGATACGGAAACTTATGTGGCGAAAAACTATTGGGACGGAACGTGTAAATTGATGGTTTTTAGGGTAATAATGTCACAGGAAGTTGAAATATTGAAAATTCGGCGAGTCAATTTGACAGATTAAGTGTCTCTCATTAAATTGGCCATAACTCCTACATCCGAGAGTCAATAAATTTCATATTTGCAGTGTGAACGGAGGAGACATTATGGAACATATTCTATGAAGAAATATGTTACCAATTCTTCCATTTAATGGAACATCCTTGTGGAATCATTAGAAGGATTATTTTGGAGAGGATTATTTCACCTCATCTCCCTATAAATATGTATCATCACCTCTTTTCAAGGCATTGTAACTTCTGTAACACCCCAGGATTTCAGAGTGTGTTATTTCTTAAAAATAATTCAATAACTTGCACTACACGCAACACCGAGTTCAATCACACCATTAAAAGAGGTCATGAATAGTATTAACTACATTTTGAACTTTATATAATCCTTATAATTTTAGAATCCCTATTATGAGTTTCTTAGTCATAATGCAAGAACAAATTCATTTTCAGTATTTCACTTTTATCAACTTCTAATAGTGAAACCTTTTTAAATACAATATTTTAAACTTTTTGACTAAATGGAGACATCAAAAAATTTAAAATGAAACATCCCAAGCGTCCACGGTACGCTTTCCTTTGGATAAAACAGTAGCGTGTGTTGTACGCAACTTCGAGTTCTAACACACCGTAACCAATCAAACTAGCCGTTATGAATAGTAATACCTACTTTTTGAAATTATATATATTTTATATTTTAAAATGGACTTCATTTTTGGATTCGGAATATCGAATTTAGCCTAAGGTGAAATTTTGGTACATTTCGGATAACTTTCATATTTTGATGAATAGTGAAAATTACTAAATTTTAATTAAAAACAACTTTTTTAATCAAATTAATTACTAGTGATAAATTATTAATTTGAGTGGTTTTAAAGTATATTTAGAATATATTTTTACCATTTAATATAATGTTGGTCATTGTACATAATTTTACAATTAAACCGAACATAAACAAGTGTCAATCTTTTGATAGTTATTATCTCTTAAAAACACGCTTTTTGTTTTAACAGCGGGAATTAATTTTAAATTAATTTCTGCCACTTTTGTGTTTTGAATTTAGGAAAATGGATTCCATATTTGGAATCATGATGTTCAAATTGTGTAAATAGGTAACTTTTATTTTTAGACATTTTGAATAGTTACTGTGGTAAATATTTTATTTACCATGGTTAAAGGGTAAATCCGGTAAATAAGGGTTAAAAAAATAATATTATAATAATACAAAATTACCCTAAAACGTGTCCTAACCTTATTGGTGGACACATACCCGACCATGGGCATCCTTGGGTCAATTTGGGGACCCCTTGGAGCCACTTGTATGTGGTAGGGACACTTTATATTAATAAAGTTAAAATAAAAATAAAAATGGCATAAGCTTACATCTTTTAGAAGAACAATTTTTACATAGGGTTATACATGTTGGAATTTCGATTATAAATATTCATTAGAAAGATAAAAAGATGTCCTACATAATGATATTTTATTTATAATTTTTAGACATTAAATAATTTATTGTATTTATGACACAATGATGATGCAGTAATTACTATAATAGTGAAAAATTAAAATAATTGATATTATAAATACCCAAATAAATATAATATGAAACTTTTAATGAATTAAACTAATTTTCTATGATAATATGATATATTAGGATTGATTTAATTGACTTTTTTCGAAGTAATCAATCTGTTAGGAGTTTCACAAAAATCAACTATTGAATAGTGTCAAAATTGACATAAAAGAGTTCTTAAAACAAATATTATATTATTAATTGATATTAAATTCCTAAAAATCTAAGGTTCGGCCAAGAGACTTATATTATGATAGGTTCCTCATTAATGGACCACTTGGGGGTCGCTTGGATGTATATAGTAAGTTTATTAATCATATTATATAAAAATACAAAGAGACATTGTAAAAGTGAAACTAATTAACTTAGAGTTAATACTTAAAGATAAGGTTAATATAAGTACCCAAACCTGTCTAAATTCTATTGGATGAGTTGTTTTCGACCTATCCACACCTCATCCTTTGAATAGTCAACTTTGGAGCCTTTGTAAACCGAATATGAATTTATTATAAATTAATATTTCTAACTTTTCCAAAGGTGCCCCTCACCCCTCTTATAAAAGGGCACTCCTCCTTCTCATTTCTTCACACCTTCAAAGCCTTTTGGTTCGGCCAAACTCTGCCCAAATACTCTCCCAACATCCCTCAATACAACCTAGAGGCCTTAGTTTGATCAGAAAGCCAACCTATGGAGCCCTTTTGATCAAATCAAAAGGAAGAACCCGAAGAAGAGGTAATGATTTCACCACCCTTTTCTAAGTTCATTTCTTCTTCCACTTCTTCTTCCTTTGTTCTTACCATTCTGAAATAATAACTCCAGTATCTCACATATACTGTGATGTTATTATAAATATGGTACAATCATATTCAGTATTCTATCCACCCTTTGAATAACATGTCACCATACGTGCGTACGTACGGCTTACCGTCTCCACGTCGTGGTGTAATTGTTATTCAATATAATATTATTTGGATGGGTATAATAATGATGTGTAACTCATGTAAATAATAAATATAACATGTTAATGATTCTGTATATATGATATAACATCCATTTATATATTATTTTAATATCAAAAGAATGATATTGTCGCTCGTGCGTACGTACGGACTACCGTCTCCACGAACGCGATGAGATTCATTCTCCATCGTAACCATTAAAGCGTAATTATCATTTTATGATTTAAAAATGATGTTTAAGGACTTGATATCATTCTGGATATGAATAATATACAACCTATCCTTTACAAACATGTCTTACGTAACAAAACATATGAAAGAAAACAAGTAAGTTAACACCCGAAACAACGATAATACTAAGATATTATTATCAAATCAATATTAAAAGATCATATATGATATCATATTAATGTATATGATTCTTGTATAATTTAATAACAATTATTTCACCATTATACAAGAGGTTAACCTACCACAACCAAGGAAAAGTACAAGGTAAGGGTTATTTCACAATCTCTTCATTATCCGAGGTTGTATTATACGTAATAATCTACTGGGATCTCTTTATCATCCACATCCATGTTTCTTCGAAATGTATTTCAAAACATTTTTACTATTTACAAGAATATGGGTTAAAGTCATTTATACCCTTGTTTGACTTTTTATAAGAGGTTTATAAAGGAATCTTTCCGTCATTTTCAAAACAAGGTCCTTTTTTAACCTTTTCGATAGAATTGAGGTAAGAATGTTTTTTTTAACTTATACGGCGGGTGCGGTTATTTTACGCCGTTATAAAATCTTCAAAGATTTCCTTACAAGCTTATAAGAATATTTTCAAAGAAAATGTTTTATTTTATATGGATCTTAAATGGTTTCAAAATGAAAGGAGATATTTCTTTAAAAAGAATTTTGATTTCATCTATGTCAACATCCTTTGATGGATTTTAAAATTATTTGAAGTTGATTTATTATGATTCAAAACTTCTATATTGTATTGAAGGTTTTGTGATATGTTTGACTATGGATGTGCTATTTTTATACCATTCATAGTTTATGGTGAAATTATTGACATTTCGTATGCTAGTTTTAATACGAATGTTTATGTTATGTTTAAACCTTTTCATATGGGAATGCATTGGACTTAATAAGTGACGGGTGGAGCCCGCTATAGCTCCTCGATGCATCGGTAGGTCTCATGAGACAAACTAGTGTCTTGGCACAAGGCCTTGACAAAATCTTATTTGTAGTCTTGGAACGAGGCCTTGGCTATGTGGTTATGATAGTCTGGCATTATGCATTCCAACATTATGAAAGTGGTTATTGATATTGAATGTGATTATTCGATTAGTAGAATATCCATGTGAATAAGTAAATGGAATTATTTCATTTTACTTTTGCCATACTATGTTGAAGTTCAATTTTAAAAGGCTTTTGTTTTAGTAATTCATTGCCTTAAATGTTTATGCTTATTTTGAATGTTCCGCTATATTGTTATCCTTACTGGGCATTTGAGCTCACCCCTTTTCTATGTTTTATTTTTCCCAGGTAGTGAAGAAGTAAATTATGAATGACTTGCAGGGATATTATGAGGGGTTAATAGTGTGGATATGAAGACTTTGTTGTTGTAGTAGTTTTTCACTTTGAAATGTAATGTAAAACTTTATGATTATATCTAGTGTTTCCAAGGCTACTAAACCAATCGGTCTTTCGAGATTTGATCTTTCTTGTGATCATGCCAATGTTACGAAGTAATGCACCGACTCTGGGTAACTGGGGTCGGGGCGTTACAACTTCTGTGTGGCCATTTTCCATTGTTTTGTAGTTTATTTACATTGTAATAGTATTATTCATTTTTAATAAATTTTTCTCTTCTTCAACTCATTCTCATTTTTTTATCTTTTGTTCTTCCACCCCATTCTTCACCACCGTGATCTCTTCTACTTGTGATCATGAGTGGCTAACCCATGGATCTTCCCGGGAGATCAATCCAAGGTTGAACCCAAGTCGTTGCACATTCATATTAATTGTTTCTTATTTAATTAGAGTTATTTTGAGGGAGATATTAGTGGGTAAGGCTCATTTGTGTCTCCACTTTCCACCCAAGACTTAACTTTCTCTTTTATAATATTTTCTCTCGATCGAGGAGGTGGATGTGCGGTCTCTCGACGATCGTTGAGAGCACTGTATATTTACAACCACATAAAAAAGAGGATATTCACACATACTATGGAGTGTGTTTATTAATTAAATTTGAAATTAATAATTACACGATGAAGGTTTAATCTGGGTGATTCTCTCGGGAATATCTCCTTTCTTTCTAACATCATTCTGTTTGCATTCATTCTGTTTTCATTGCATTGCATGTTTCATTTCAGTATTTCCTTTTCAATTCTCAATACTCATTTCTGAACATTTTATTATATATTTATATAATTTAATTAGATACAGTGAGTGATTTACCATGACATCTCTTCAAGAGATCGACCTAGGTTAACCCCTATGCTTCACTTAGCTATAAATATTTTTGAGAGCGCGCACAACAACACTTCATCAATTAACATCCAAATAGTGGCCCAAATCAAAAATTCAAGGGCACTATTGAGTTCAGAATATAGTTTTTACCAAAGGTATGACATTACCTTTGTTACTGTGGGATAATTGTGAAAAGGTCTTTGTAGGTGTAATTAAATAAAATAAATATAATGGTTTTTTATTTTCATTTATTTCAATTCTATGATTGATTCCACCTATAAGTATATGTTTATTAAATTTTATTAAGGTTGGCCGCTTAAACCCTAGAGATTCAAATGAGAATTAGAGAGTGTTCATGGTAATCAACAACAGATCCGGATCAGATAATGGATTGTCATGCCAACAGAGTCTATGGATCTCATCAATGATTGTAATTCAACTGTTATTCATCAAAAATTAAACCCAAACTCTAGGTAGGATGTTTTTATTATGATTTTCCATCCTATTCCATAAATCCCAAGAACATGCCGATTAATTCCACAAATATAATTGATACGCTCATTACTGATTGATTCAATTTAATGTTGTTTATGTTTGTTTTATTTTATTCCTATTTTTTCATCTTTTCTTCATAAAAATTCAAGGGGAAATAAACAAATGTCATGGTTTTTTTCTCACATCTTATTAATTATGCATTTCTTACATCGTTCTTTGCTCATCCATCATGGTTTTGTTTTCCCGCTATT
Organism: Viscum album; assembly: GCA_963277665.1. NCBI lineage: Eukaryota > Viridiplantae > Streptophyta > Magnoliopsida > Santalales > Viscaceae > Viscum > Viscum album. The sequence continues at coordinate 114,346,389 of OY728135.1, forward strand.
CAAAAAAACCCAGTAGTTGATCATTATGTGACAGTTATTCAGTGCAACAGATCGATACTGTGTGTGAAGTTCATGCTCAATGGTGAATTCAGGGTGGAGTGACACCTAAAGTTGTTTGTAAGAGAAAAAATATATTTTCAAAACATGTTCTTCATTGTTTTTTGATAAATGAAGACAATTTTCTCAACGAATAATTTTCTGAGTAGATTCATATCTGGGAATTAAATGATCTAATGAATAGAATCTTATCCAAACCCTAATATATAGGTTATAGTAAGGGTGGAGGCTTTGGAGGGAAGTAAGAAGATGTGGAATGGATCTGGGAATTTGTGGGAAACAAAACATGTGATTTGACGTTAAACACCATGTGGGCCCCCATAGATGTAGCTCTGGGCTTCCATTTGGAGTTAAGTACCCCATGTCATGTGGCTCTGTCTCATGTCGATTGACCCCTTCCATGAGGCTCGATGTGTACTTCAGAGAGTACACAAACATGATAAAAAGTACATGGCCAGATGGCACACTGTGTACTTGTTCATAGACACAACAATGTGTACATGGGCTGGTACATGGACACAAAAACCATACACAATCATGGGCATGTGACACAACAAGGATATATTGTGTCACTACACATGGATTACTCCTTTTACACACAATGTAGGTGAATAATACATTCTATTTGAGGCTCTTCTACATTGACATGGCAAGGGATAACGAGACATGCCATGTACCACCTAGGACACATCATGTACCCCCTTCAGAAGTGTTTGTAACTCTTCATTTTCTTATATTTGATGATTATAGTCTAATTGGGATTCCCTTGGTCCATTCCCACAAGTTTATAGTGCAACATCACATCCATATCACTTGATTGTGATCCCCTCTAGAGGAAGAGTCTCTATTAGAGTTGTGGAGTCACTCCAAGATACTGGAGTGTGATCCTCAATAATCCACTGTTCCCTATGCGGGGTTTATGGAATCTATGTGGCCTTCCTAAGAAGGGTGTTTTCCCACCATATAGCAGTCTGTATCAATAGGGTTAGTGGTAGCATTGATGTATGATCCTCTACGTAGTGGGATGTTTCAGATTGGGTTTGTGGGGTACCCTAGTAGTTTTGGTGTGACCCCTATCTATGTATCATGTACCATGTAGACCAGTGAGCTTTTTTGGGTGGGGAACAGTGATATGTAAATGTTCATCAAGTGTATCTGATGATTTCATGGCTTATGGTGTGTGCTCTCTGGGAATTATGGTTGCTTCGAGAAGAATCATGAGGTTTTAAGTTTGTTAGGACCAGTTAGTGGCATAGTGTCTTTCCTTAGTATATCTAGGTTTTTCATTTATATATTTATTGAGATATCTTATATTGATCTGAATATACTTGGTACTTCATGTTTCCTATTTCCATATTTTCCTATTGTGCATTGTTATACTCACCCATGTACGGACTTTTCTTGCATGTGTCATGTCATATACTGAAACTGGAAAATTTGATGGTGTCATGGGATGACAGGGAGTTGGTGGAGCATAGCTAGAACATTTCAAACCATTGTTTTTATTATGGGATTTCATTTGACTTATTCATCACCGTTAGTGGGTTTGACTCTTTACTATTATGGTTTGGGCTTGTATTTTTCTCCTTTTCTATTTTAAGTACATTACTATAATACTTTGTTGTGGGATTATAGACGTATGTAATCCTTGTTTTAGTTTTTTTTCAATTATGTATTGTGTGTGATGGGAGAAATGTTCATGTCTACAAGTACATTATCTTAACACATCCCATTTGGGGGATATGCCTACTTGTCAATGGATTCAATCCCGTGGAATATTGGATGTGGGCATGGGGTAGTCCCAAGTCGAATCTTGATGGGTCAGGTCATGAAAGAGTGGTATCAGAGTGGTTCTTACTTAAGACCAATGTTAATGAGACTAATTTGTGGAAATAGTTTTTAGTGCTTCTAGTTCAATTTTCTATCTAAGAACACTATGTTCATGTGGTGTTGGATGTATCGATACATCAGGACTATGATCACATGCCTTTCTACTTGGTATGCATAAATTTTGGTATCATGGTAACTATTTTGTACATACATCATATAGGAATGGTTGTTTATTTTTAATTCCCTTCTAGAGTTAGTTCCCTAGATATAGTCTTTAACCATGGTACATCTTGTTCAATATCAGGATGACTTCATGCAGACGAATGGCCAGGATTCCAATACGTTATCAAGTAAATATTCCACTTAGTGATGAGGAATTGGCGCATGGTCAAGCATCGATGATAGAAACTTCAGGTTGTTTACCAACTATATCATCACTCAATGAGATACAACTTGTGCTAGAAGTACCAAATGAGGATACATGTAGGTTGAGTGCATTTTGTGAGTTTTAGAGGTATTAACCTCCCAGGTTTTAGGGTGAGACAGACCCCCAGGTGGGTGAGGGCTAGCTAGAGGCAGTCACCCGTGTTTTCTTACTTCTGAGGATGCCTTCTAATTAGATGGAAGTCCTTGTGGTGAGTCTTCTTCAGGTCACTACTGGGTTATGGTGGATCCTAGTGACTCCATCAAATGACGAGAGAGCTATCTCATAGTCAAAAATTGAGTGTCTCGCCGGGGATGATTTTAATACATCCATGTTGTTATTGGTAAACATATATGAGATTTTTATTCTACATCAAGGCATTATGACCATGGTAGAGTACAAATCAAGGTTCACTGATCTCTCACATTACTCCTTGGAAATGGGGTGGGATCAGTTCATCAAATCTCAGACCTTTGATCAGGTATTTCACCAAGACATAATGGAGTCAGTAGTCTCCCTTTACATTCCCAAATAATATAGGGCTTTAGAGAAGGCCTTGTTGGTGGAGAGATTTTTAGATGAGGTTGAACTAGTAGTGGGAGCTAGCAGAGGGAACCAAGTAACTGAGACCTCAAGAATACGAAGACAATAGAATTCCCCAAAGACCAAGCATGTTAGATGCTTTAAGAGGAAATCCTATGATATAGGATCAGTGGTGCAGGGCTCTTAGGGTGGAATGAATCATCTTAGGGAGAGGCAGTGTTTCTCATGTAATGTTAGAAAACATCAGGATTAGGATTGTCTGAACTATTGTACATCTGACCAGGATACATTCAAGGGACCACCATGTCAAAGAGAAAGGAAGGAGCATAGTGGTCAGAAGGGTTCCAGATTTGGCAGATGATATGGTAGGGTAGTAGGAGGTTGTCAATGGTTTGACCCATTACCACCACGACTTCCAGGATGTCCATAATTGGATCAGGGAGCGGGTGTGAAGGGACAAGTATAGTTACAGGCTAATGAGGCCTTTGACACTTCGACTCTAGGGAGTATACAAGGAACAGACTATGTCAATTATACATTAGTTGTAGTGCTGATATACATTGGTGCTAGTAATTCCTTCATTGAAACATCTCTTGATCAATACCTAGAGATTCTAGTTGATTATATGACTCGACCCTTTTGGTTGGAGACTCCCGTGGATGGTAAATTAATTATTTCTGACTTTTTTCCATAGTGGTACCTAATGATTGGAGGCAAGATTTTTTTGTATCTCTTCCTTTCAACAATTAAGCCTTAGGTAGTCATTAAATGTAAGTAATGGATATGCACAGTTCTTGTCTTGATTGACTATTTTAGTAAGAGTATGCAGTGTTTTTGTGTTAATGGAACAAGGTTTTCTTTTATGGGTGAGAAGGACACATTGGAAGTGAAGTATAGGCTCATGTATTGTAGAGTAGACTTGATTACCCATTAGTTGGCTACTATGACTCTTGGATAAGTGGATACTTTAGGCTATCAGTTTCATGTAGAGTTGGTGGACTTTGAGTATGTCTTTCCTAAGGATGTACCTTGATTAACTCCTAGCCGAGAACTAGACGTCTACATTAACTTTCATCCCATGGAGGAATCGATATCCAAACCTACATATAAGATGTATCATGTTGAGAGTCGATAGCTGATGGTGGTGTTTGAGGACCTACATGAGAAGAGATTTGTGAGACCCAGTGATTCCCCAAGGGATGCCCCAGTGTTGTTATCCAAGAATGTTGATTGAAGTAAGAGGTTAATTGCGGATTTTCAGAACCTGAGTCAGGTGACCATGAAAAATAAGTATCCACTACCATGGATTAATGAACTCATTGATCTTAAGATAGGGGGAAAATGGTTCTTGAATGTTGAACTCAGTTTAGGTTATTACCATCTATGAGAATAGGATGAGGATACACTAAAGGAAAAATTTGATGTCACAATGGTCACTATGTGTTCATTGTGATGTCATTTTTTATGAAACATTCCCTAGATGTGTTCATGGGACTCATGAACATGATATTGTATCATTTCATAGACAGGTTCATGGTAGTATTCATTGATGAAATCCTATTCAGCGTGAATGAAGGAGCACATGAGACACATGAGGATGGTCTTGGCAACACCCTAAAGGAATCGAAATTATTGGAATTTCTCAAGGTGTTAGTTTTAGATTCAAGAGGTCCAATTTTTTAGGATACATTAACTTAGAAGATGAAGTTGTAGTATATCCCTCTAAGGTTGAGGCATTGATTTCTTGGGAGCCACCCAAGAGTGTTACTAAGGTACAGTGTTTCATCGGGTTGTAAGGATAATAACAAAGGTTTGTACATTACATATCCATTTTGGAAACACACTTGAATATTTTGAATTAGAAGGGGAATACTTTTATGTGGAAGGGAAATGTGACAGGAGTTCTTTCCAGAGTTGAGGTAGAGGTTCACATTTACTCCTATATTTATATTTATATAGGATGTTGTCTAGTATGTAGTGCTCTATGATTCATCCAAAACCAGAAATTGTTGTTTTAATATGAATATGTTAGATGTTGTTGCCTTCAGTTTTCATTAGTTGACATGACATGAGAATAAATACAGGACCCATGATCATGAGCTACCAATGGTATTTATCGCAATGAAGATGCGATGACACTACCTGAGGGTTGATCGGTTTATCATTTTCTCTGACCATGATATTCAGAAGTATATCATCTCTTATAATGAACATAACTTGAGATAAAGGTGATGGATATAATTCCTCTAATACTATGACATTGATATTATCTATACTCCTAGAAAATATAACGTCATGGTAGATGGTCTCAGTATGAGATCATCTTCTCAGTTGTTGTCTAAGGATTCAGAGTAGTTTTCCTCATTCTAGTTTTTCTTCATGTATTATAATGGTGCTTCATCTCTTCAGTTGATGGTCATTACCCCCCTATTTTGGAGCATGTTAGGGATGCCCAATTAGAATATACCAAATGTGATGCCTTACACACTCAAATATCAATTGTATATCTTCTTGGTGGATATTTTGAAGCTAGGTATATTCATTTCTTTTTCATAGGATAAATGATGGTACCCTTTTCTTTGCTATAGGAGGTATGGTAAGAGTTCCATACTCACCCATTGGTGGTATATCCAGGTGTTGAAAAGATGTAATAATACATCCAATGTTATTTTTGGTGGCCATGTATGAATAAAGGAGTTTTACAGTCTATCTCTAGATGCCTCTCTTGTTAGAAAGTGATGGCTAACCATCGTGTTCCATCAGATTTAACTCATCCACTTGAGGTGATAGAGTGGAAGTGGGATATAATATCAATGGACATCATGAGAATTTTACAAAGTACATCAACGGGATATGATTCCATCTGGGTGATAGTAGACTGACAAACCATTCAAGCCAACTTTCCAGTTATTTGGTAGTAGATTTAAGTAGAGAGCCAGGGATTCCTAAACATATTGGATATATACCAACTACATGGGGTTCCCTTGATGATCATTTTCAACCATGACCCTTGATTCACATATTAGATCTAGAAGGGATTGCGAGAGGCTTTTGGGACTCAGTTTCACTTGAGCATAGTGTTTCACCCACTAACTAAAGACCAGATAGGGAAGACAATTTAGATTCATGAGGAAATTCTTCCGGAATGCATGTTGGATTTTTGATGTATTTGGGAGGATTACCTATGCTTCATAGAGTATTCAAACAATGACATCTACCATTCCACAATTTTTAAGAAACCATTCAAGGCTTTGTTTAGGAGACCGTGCAAGTCATCACTTTTTTGTCCTGATCTAGACAATTCATTACTCATGGGCCAAGAGATGTTATGGGAAACTATATAAAAGGTGAAGATCATCCAGGAGTGGATGAGGACATCATAGATCCATACTAACTGTAATGTTGATTGATGATGGAGATCAATGGAGTTAGAGGAAAAAGACCATGTGTTCCTAAGGGTATCACCTCAACATGGAATGAGGCGGTTTGGTTGTCACGTCATGTTATCTCTGATATTCATTGTTCCTTTTTTATATACTATGTAGAGATGGCGAGGTGGCATACTAATTATCTCTACCACTAATGTTGGATAGGGTACATGACATTTTGCATGTGTAGCAGCTAAGTTGGTATATGCATGACCCATCAAAAAATATCTACTAGAGTGAGATTTATGTTGGGGACAGAGATACATTGGTAGAGTACCTGGAAGATATTGAGGATTGGATGGAGAGGATCCTTTGTGGGTGAGTGATTCCATTAATGTGTGTCCAGTTGTAGCATAAGAATTTACAGGTGAGCGCTTTGGAGTGGGAGGCTCAAATTAATGGTGAGTACCCACATTTTTTTGGGCAACCCTTGTTTTTTATTTTAAGGATGAAAATCCCTAAGGTGTGGATAATTTAATGACTCATATTTTTAGAGTATTTTTTGGATATTATATACATTATTATCGATACGAGTAGTTGAGATAACATGCGATTTAGAGTCAAGGTGGGTTTTAAATAAATGTTATAAATATATTAAATATATTAAATATCACCTATGTGTATTTTTTTTATAAAATTTGAATAACTCATTAGGGAACCATTGAGTGCATAATGTGGTTTTTACCCAAGGAATGTGATAAGTCTAATTTATATATATCTTTCTTTTTCATTCACTCATATTTTTTCATTAAATTACTTGATAATACATGTGGAAGGTGTCTAATTTTGCAAGAATAAGAGCATTATAGGTTTCTAAGGATAAAAGGAAGAAATGATATAAAAATGGCCAAGTACACACCGGGATGCTTCAGTTCGCATTGTGTACCTAAGGATCACAGCCTAACCCAAGTCGTGAAGCCAAGTTGTGACCATGCCACAAATCCAAAATCAAAAAATTTGATACACATCATGAATAGCCGGTACACGTCGTGATGCTAGTCAAACCAGATTGTAAGAAAGACGCAAGATTAAATGAAAAAGTCAGCTGGACATGGGGGTACACATCGTGAACAACCTATACACATCGTGAACCTGGTAAAACATCTTAAATCTACAAGAGACAATCATGCCACACTAGAGATACTCATTGAATGACACAGATCAATGGTTTATGACATGAACCTCCAGTACACATCATGACAATGTCTGCATATGTATACAGCACCTCGGCAGAGCATTTCAGGCATTCTTGGAGAGGCTTGGTTGGGATTTCTCTATAGTTTTACACTCTATTCAGATTTATTCTCTTTCCCTCTCCCAATACTCAATATTTTTTCATAGTTTACATTTTATTTCAATATAAGAGACATGGATTGTTTTTCATCAATGCCATTCACATTCCACTACATCGCTTTCCATCATCCATCGGCAATTCCAACAACATGCGAGAGCTCCGTTTTAGTTTTCTATATCAATTAAGCGATATATTAGAATTGTGAGTTCATGTTCATTCCATTTACAATTCGGAATCCTTTCATATTTTATATTCAACATTTTTCTACGAATACGTCAAATATGATTTTTTTTATTTTGTTAATTTCTTCCATAAATGCTATGAGTAGCTAAACACCTTATGGGTAGGTATAAAAAGTAGGTGTATCTATATGCATAATTAAATCTTTAATTCTAATGTTGGCAACCTTAAGGGGTTAGTAATCGGGCTATACAATAAGAGTCCACCCAATTCATGTGAATGTCCTTGACCATCGGATATTTAAACAAATGACCCTATCCTGATTAACGTAGACTAGGATACAACCACTAGCATTGGATAAAATTTTCCATAAGAAGAAAAACACAATTCACCTAGGTTTCTACTTTCACTTGACCATCGAATAGTCACTTCCTAGGTAGAACTAGACAACTGGACCAAAGTAAACTAGCGGCCATCATTTTACTTGTAGCCTAAACCCTATGACCTTTCCATGATTAGAATTAAGATCATCTATACCCAGATACTCAAAATCAATCCTGAACCCTCATCAATTATTTGAAGTCAATACAAAAATAGTTTTATTAAACATTAACAAACATTATGACAATATTAAAGGACTCATAAAATGATCCCAAACTAGAACTTTTCCCAAAAAGACAAGTTCCTCCTCGTGGGATCATCCCCTATCTTCTACTACACTATTTCCTTGTAGTTAGTATAGTTTGGGACATGTAAATTCTAATCTGATTTCCCATACGTATACAATGATGTGTGTGGCCGATGTCAAATTTTGGCACCGATTTCAGGGAATGCAACACTATTTTTTGTTTAAGGAACTCTTGTCTAGGGTCTAGGATTACCTTTTCTTAACCCACTTTCATTCTTTCATAGACGCCTTTGAATCTCCTTATTTTCATTCCTAGTGCATATACCAAGGCATCTTGACTCGTTCAAGGAAACTTGAAGCAGAAAAACCTTTAGCCTTTGATCCCGATATCGAAGGGAATTTATCTTCACTTCGCGGTCTATAGTGGCGGAGAAGTACCATCCCGCGAGACCTAACCCGCCAAACCCCCATCTAATAATTCAAGTAGAACACCCGATGCATCCATAAAAGACAATCTTGAATTATGTTTTTCTATCAATCCATGGTGAAACCCCAAGCATCATTCTCCCCCCCCCCCACCCCCAATAAAAGACTACAATTTTGAAATCAATCCTGGAATCATTCACAAGATCTAGAATATGGGGAAATTCAATGGTCTTCAAAGAAAACACCAGCATAAACACATTTCCAACTTCCTGGATGTCTGCGATACCTTTCAAAACGAAGGAGTCTCTTTAGATGAAATTATATTAAGCATCTTCCCATTATTTCTAAGAGATTGAGCTAAAGACTGGATGAAATTCGAATCTACAGAGTCAATCCCAACTTGGGATGATGTTGACAAGATGTTTTTAGATAAGTATTTCCCACCAATACGGACAATGAAACTTCGAGATGACATTCAAAACTTTTCTCAAACAGATGGGCAATATGAATTTGAAGTATAGGATTGATTTAAATAATTGATGACAAAGTGTCCACATCATGCACTTGATATGTGTATTCAATTTTCAACATTCTACCAAGGACTCTAGCCAGTGGCACGAAGTGTAGACGATGATGCCGCTAGTGCAGGTTTAATGTTTAAAACCCCTGAAGCTGGATGAGCAATTTTAGATGAAGTCTCTCAAAATGAAAGTATGTGAAAAAGTGATTTTGGCCCACTGTGACGTGGAATCCACCAAATTGATGAGACTACTAGACTAGAAGAGAAAGTGGAGGAACTCACAAATAAGCTAGATTCATTCCAGATACCTGCCACTCAACCCCCTCCTGCTCTGGTCATGGAAATTCAATCATGTGAAATTTGTGGTGTCCTGTATTCATATCAAGACTACAAGGTAGGATATGAATATCAAAATGAATGAAATTACATAAATTACAATCAAAAAAAACCATTTTTTTCAACAAGATCAATATTATCAACAGGGGTCTGCTCAGCAGTAAATGAAAAATAGTCAAGGGTATTTTCAACAGTGAAGTTGTCAGACCCAATTCTGCTATCAATGACCACTAGGGTATCCTCCAATGAACCCTGTTCCAAGACCACAACTAGTGTAGCAATAGACATTCCCCCAAAAAGCACAACAGCAATTTCAATCACCTTATACAATACCTCAACAACCACCACCTCCACCACTACAAATAAACCTGGAAAATCTCTTGGTAACATTTGCCCAAAAATACCATTAAAATTGGAAACCCAGGAGATAGATTATCAATTATCATACCTAAAAGATTATCAGTTACCCTACCTGTTAACACTAATATATACCCATTGCTGGAAACTGAAGAAGTTTTGTTGGGAAAAGGAATATTTTTTTTGATTTTCAATAACCAAGATGTAAATATTAAAGGAAAAAACCGGAGCCTAAAAGAACCAGTACTAGATATAGAAGTAGATGAAGCCATTCTCACCTCACCTCTAGAAGAATTACCAAAATATAAGAACCAAACTCATGAATAGAAAAAGGAACCCATTTATGTTTCCCCACCTTCATACAAGCCACATCTTCCCTTCCCAGAGAGAGCGAGACAAGGTAGGCAGGAGGCTCAATACAGAAAGTTCTTAGACATTTTCAAGCAATTACACATCAACATACCTTTTATAGATTCCATTTACCATATTCATGATTATATCAAATTCATGAAGGAACATTTATCAAACAAAATGAAAATAGAAGACCTAGGAGTCATCTCCTTAAATGAAGAATACCATGTTGTTGTATAGAAGAAAATCCCACCCAAGATAAGAGACCCTGGAAGCTTCTCAATCCCTTGTGAAATAGAATAACAAAAATTTGGAAGAGCACATTGTGATCTTGAAGCCAGCACCAACCTAATGCTGATGAGTATTTTTCACAAACTCATACTCCAATAACTCAAAGAAATATGTGTAGCTTTGTAGTTGGCTGATCATTCATTTATGTACCCTTGATTTATTCGTGAATACATTCTAGTCAAGTCTGTATAGTTTATTTTTCCAGTGGATTTTCTTATGTTGGATATGGAGGAAGAAGGAGATGTTTCTAAATTACATGGAAGACCATTCCTAGGAACATGAAAATCTCTAATTGATTTTAATCAATGATGTCTCATATTTAGAGTTGGGGATGAACATGTAGTGTTTAACCTGATTAAAGGTGCACAATTTTCTAATGACACTATAGATTGTAACACCATCTCTATAACCCATAATGGAGAAGAATACATGGATAGATCACCATTCAAGGTGAATGGACATAGATTGATGATTTTTTCAGAACCATTCAATGAGGGATGTATCCTCATACCTAGATTCATCTCAGCTTTAATGGAGTAATGCTCTCGATTATAAGGGAAGCATTGACTAAGATGTAACATAGGATATGAGAACTTTAGTTATGGAATGTTTTAGAAGAGTTAGAAATTCACTTGAGTTAGATGCAGGGATAAATAGGAGTCAAAACGAAGAAAAATAGAGCAGTACACAGCGTGTACCTATGGGTCATGACGTGAACTTTTTCTCTTCGAAAATACTTTTATTTCTAGGTTCATGTTTTGTACCATAGGTACAAATCGTGGCTTGTCTCAGGGATATTTTGAAAACAGTAGGTCGTGACACTCAAGTCACAACCTGTGACGCAGAACCCCCCCCCCCCCCCCGACCCTTCATCTCCAGGCTATGTGCCTCCTCTTCCTCCAATGCCGCAACATCCCCTCCTAATCCCTCCCTCCTCACATATCAAACTGTGCCCCTCCTATCCTTCTCCCTACCCATGAACTACTTTGAATTCCCTACACACCACCATCATCTCTCCATGGAGCGCACAAAACAACCCCAACCTGAACCTCGTAACTCTTCATCTAGTTCTTCTTCTGCCTCCTCAGCCTTCGCAAGCTAGTAGCTAGTTGTTAAGCACCAACACACTATGTCTGATTCTTAGGACACATCATCTTACCCATCCACTGATAAGAACTTGCACTTGAACCTGGTAATTTGCTTCACCAACCCATAGCACCGGGTTAATCTCCTCCACATGCAAGAAAAGCCGATGTAGATCAACAATATGTTGGATATGGTTGTGCTTGAAAAGATCAATTTTGTTGACGATGTCATGGGAATCCTTAGGACATTACATATTGAGATAATTATCGATGTAGGGGAAGATACATACCGTGAGATATTCCTAGAGTTCCTTTCCACATTCAATATTTCTAGGGAGACCCTCTATTTAAGGTTGGTCATTGAACTCACCAGAATACTCTTGTAGAGTTTGGTGTTGGCCGCTGTATCTACACCGGGGAGTTCATCATTTCAGATATTTATCTGACACTAAATATAAGACTATCTTGCAAAACTACACCAGACCAATGGCCCCTGATCTCCCATGAGACCTAGTCACATCCTGATCCTAGACTTGTGAAGTCTACTCGGCTACGGGTCTAGCTTTACGCGTCTCGCGTAGATCCATGGAACACAAATGATTTTCATGCGGAGAGACCCATGGTAGCATCATCCAGATTGACATCTAGGAGGTTGCACAATAAGAGCAGCCAGCTGCAGTAGCAGCAGCAGTAGAGCCACTTATCCGGATTTTTTTTTGGGTTTAACAAAAATAAAAATTTGGGAAAGGGGATCAGGGTTCCGGTATTTTTAAAAATGGGTCTTGGATGTGTGAATTGCATTCACGCATCCACCCGAGAGGAGGGATGTGTGAATTCCGTTCATGCATCCCACGGAGAGATAAAAACATTCCTCTTTTGTCATGTCATCATCCCCATGGTGTCCCCTCCATGAAACATTCCAACATCATCAGGCTATGGCCACTTATAAAGCCACCTTACATGTATGATAAGATTGACGGGCACATCTGTGTCCCCTATTTAGTTTTCATACCCATGGTAAGTGCATTCACGTGTGTCACCTCCACAGAAAGGTGGAAATATGAAATTTTTTTCAATTTTACATTCACTTGGTAACACGGGTCCTGACCTTTGGGTGCTCATGTAAACCTCCCCATTCTAGGGATTGAGTGGAACCACTGGCCTTTCCCTTAAATGAGGATTGGTGATGAACATTCCTCCCCCCCCCCCAGAATCAATTTTTGGGCACCCCTCCTCAGGTAATCAATTATTCTTTGTTGTAGGAGGTTATTCTATTTCTCCTTTTCACCTCTTCATGAGACATATATGTATATGTCATCATCTTTGAATATATAAGATATGAAAACAAAATAGAATACATGAACACTCAAATCTCATTCTCTCTCCCTTTGGGATCTAGAACCATACATCAGCGGATAGGATGATCACACAATCTTCAGATCCATTTCTTTCTATTGTTTCACACACTGATCATGAATCACGTGAGATTATAGGTCATTGGTGATCATGACATACCCATGATCCTGAACCCCTCAAATGGGAAACATCCCTAAATAATCCCCAACATCAAATGAACCTTCTCCATTGATATAAGCCCCAACTCTAAAATGGGCCTCATATATAGCGTATACCACCATCATGCCCCCTCAAATGGTCATATTCCATGCATACTTATCAACCATTGAACTATGTGGGATTTTATTCCCAGCAAACTAGGATATGTAGGAAGCCTACATGAGGTCCAAAACCAACATCCAAGTCCTTCATAATGATATATGGGAAGCATTCCTTGTTGGGTCACATCTACCCAAAAGACCATATCTATATTGGGATCTTTAATATCCTTGTAATAAGTTCCACACTATACTTTGACCAGGAACCTATATCTTATATTTCCTTGTCACATGAAATACCTTTTCCATCCACAAAATAATACATTTATGGTGAACCTCGAATACATATAGATTTATCCATAGATAGAGAAACTCAAATACTTACTACTGATTCCAAACCCATGCATACCAATGATTGGTCATTATGTTAAGGTTATCCTTAATTTATACACTTGGGAATGAACCAAGTATTCATGAACATATCTTAAATCTATAATAGAGTCTCGTAATATGAATAGTTCTACACAAAAGGGTGTGCTGGGATTGAATTCTCATCCACCCAACCAATGTGATTTGTTAAGTATCATTGGAAAAGTTACCTAGTGAACACCTACCATTGGATTATAGGTCCATAAATCATTGATATAAGATCCATTAGGAGTTTTTAGCTCCATGAACTAAACTTGTTGGAGATCGTTTGGAAATAATGGACATGATGTAAATGATTGTAAAAAAATCAACCCATGCATTCAACTATCATAACAAGTTACCTAGTGAACAGTTTATTTTTTGGTTAACAAAGGAAGAGGGATTTAGAAAAACATTCCTCTTTTAATAACATGATCTTCATGAACATTCTACAATAATTAGGTTTGATTCTAATGAATATAATAATTCTTGCAGTAATTTCATATTTCTTCATTTATCTCCCCCTCAAGGGAAACACTCATAAACATATTTATAATGGTGAATTTTCCAATAATGGTTTTCAAGATGTTCTAATACAGAGAATACACTAGAATTTATCTTTGGCTTATGAATGTAGAGATTTGAAAACTTATATAACTTTGTCAAGGATGATCTTCTTCAATACTTATTTTTCAGGATTCCAAAACATGATCTAACCATGATGATATCTTATTTATACTTATTGTCTTGGATATGCTAACATATATTCTTAAAATTCATCAATGATGATTTTATTCCTTATCAATGGAGTTTTTCCTGTTTTGACAGTATTCATGATTGTTCATCTGAACATTTGTTCTAATTTATATTGCATAGCAGAGATCCCTTCGCATTATATTTGGATTGTTGTGTAGATCTTTTCCCTTATTAGTTTTCATGGATGGTGCAATCTTAACCCTCTTAAGGGTAGTTTCTTATATCTAGAAGAATATGAATTCAATATTTTTCATAATATCCATAATTTTATGACATGATGGAGGTATTTTCACAGTATAATCCTCTAGTGAAGATTGTGTTCCAGTATAAATTGTTTCCTTTTATAAAGTCTGAATATGTATCTTCTAAAAATTGGCTAAATGAACTTCTAATTCATATTGTAGTTATTCTGATCATCAATCATAATCATCTACTCTTCAAAAATATGAATTATTCATTCAAATTCTTCTTCAGGAAATTTAATTTTTTTAAACAAATAATCATGTTCCATGATATTCTAGGATTTTACATCTAATTTTAAATCATTGAGATAAATAATATTTTTCAAGATTTCTTCAAGTTCACGCATATTTTCATTTAGAATCTATTTGAATTTAAAATAATTAATATAATTAAGTTTTATTAATTAATTTAATAATATTATTTATTATACATATATATATTGGTATATGATTTGATAACAGTAAGACACTTATTAAAAAAAGAATAGAAGTCTATAAATGATAACAATAAGACACATAGAAAATGTATCAGAAATAAATATCAACCTAATCTATGCCTCTGGCATGTAAGCTCCTCTGTCCCATAGCCATGCGTATACTAGATGCACCCACGTCGTGTTTGTCTATGTTTGTACTCTAGAGTACGTTGCACATCCTCATCGATTGCCACCTTCACATCCTCCTATGTGACAGGCGGTGGATGTACAGTCTCACCGCCTGTACCCTAGCTCGCATCTTGGGATTGTGGAAGCTGGCTAGAACTCTCACCAACATAGGAAGTAGATGGTTGCTCTGCTGCGGATGACTGCAATAAAGCATCGAAATCAATGTATTCATCATCTGTAAATACATGTTGTTGTGCCTGAGAAGCTGGAGGAGCATCTGATTGATCATGCTGAACACCCCCCTCCAGTGGAACAATAGCATGTGGATGAGAAAGCTGGAAACCCTCCTCACGTGGAATAACAACATCCATAACAGGGTCATCACCCCCAGGTACATCTATGTGAGGCTCAGTAGGCTTCGTGGCCTCCGCAGCAGGTGGTGGATCAAAAAAATGGCGTGATAAATCTCGTCCATCGACGGAAGCAGCTGTGCCAAAGGGCTGTGAAAATATGCTGGATCAAAGGCAGCTATCTCTACTGGATCAGACATATGAAGTAGATAAAAAATACGAGCATCCTACGAAAACAAATTTCGTTGTTAACTAATATGAATAAAAAATCTATTGAATAGTGGAAGGAAGAATGCATACCAACTCATGAAAGCCCCATATGTGCCGTGTCATAAATATGACTGGGGACCTAATGTACCAGCCTGCATAATCCATTTGATCTGTCAAATGAAAACGTAATGTCCTTGCCCCTCGCAACTGGGACTCCCTTCGTCTGTCCCATAATGTAACATATCTGGCATGGTAGCTCCTCCAATCAAAATCCCTCTACCTTGAAATCTTCAAGGAATGCAATGAATCCAACTAACTGGGCGGGTCTGGAACTGGCTGAAGGAATCCAAACTGCCTCATAACCTTATCCATCTGATGCCACTTGACTATATAAAAATGAATTAGTGGAACCCTGCCAGAGCCGATAGCAAGCGTCATTATATAGTACGGTGGAAGACTCTGAAGGACGACATCTGTATATGGCATCCATGTAATATGAAAGAAAATATGAATAATAAATTAATAAATGAATATATGTACAGTAAAGAGTAAATATTTAATAATATGAATAATAATCACTTACATCGTATGGTAGAATGTTGTCTAACATAAGTCTGTAGACGTGAACATCATGTCTGGGAGAATCTGAATGTCGATGCGTCTGACTCCACCAATAGATAACAATTTTATTTTTACATTTCATAATAGAATCTTATACAATTAAGTTAGATATTTGAAGGAATTAATAACATACCAACATCCATGTGAAGCTTATTCTACAATATCAATGGGTAATGGCGCATGGGCATGTGGATCTAAACGAGGGATGTGCTCTGATACCCACATTTGCAGAAGAACCATGCATCATGTGATCTGCATCTTATCGATGCGACATGCACTGCATAGGGCCTTGTATATATATGCTAGGTAGGCAGACCCCCAGCTATACCGGCCTGCCTGGTCCAAATTCTCCAAAAAAGATAAATACATTAGGTTCACTAAAGTAGTAGAGTGGTCATCAAAAAGTGTGCCACCTATCAGCCTCAAAATATATGTGCGTGAAAATAACAGCACGGTGACGTCATCAGTATCATCTGGTAAATTCATGAAGTGATGGTCTAATCAAGGAATCTACAATCTACTACTGACGATGGTCCTGCCATCATCCAGGACCTCTATGCCCAATAGTCTATGAACAAGCTCAGGAAAATCTGATGGAACTCGGCCTGTCAGAGCATGTCCTTCGATAGGGAGTCCCAACATAATGGCCACATCCTATAATGTAATAGTCATATCCCCATCACTAAAATAGAACCTATGTGACTCTATCCTCCATCTCTCTACAAGTGAGGTAATGAGCTGATGATCAAGAAATGTGAATTCACGCATCCCAACTCCATAGAATCCAGCTCGACGAAGATGGAGGATGATAATGGGAGGTGGTGCGGTATGATGGAAATGGTGAGATCTGCATACACTCAAGGGAGGAACATGACGTCCCTCTAAAATCAGCCATGACACATGAGTAGCCTGAGATGTAAGCAATGGAAAACCTTCCATCTGCACACATGATATCATCATTACTTTTTAATAGTGAATTGAATAAAAATTGTAAAATTTTATTTAAAATAATATACAACAAGCAAAATAAGGTAGAAAATAAAGCAGCAGTGATGTAAAACCTGAATTGAAGATGTGGAAGCATGATATATTCTTTTTCGTTCGGTGTTAATTTTTTTAATACCCGATAATCATACCCGAGTAGGATATTACAAGATATTCATACCCGAGTCACAAAAGGAGATTGTTTTGGAATCTATAGAGGCTTGGAAAGAAATAAATGATTTGGTAGCCTTGCACTTGGATGTATGGGTGGATAGTGGGTGAGGATAATTGTTTCATATTATGATACAATATTATTTTATGTAATTGGATGTGGTGAATTTTGTGGTGAAATGTAAAGTGTTCTTGTAGGTGATGGTTGAAAACCGTTATCCTGGGGCATTGTTTCAACCCATGGTTTCCACAAGTGGATGTTGTGTGATGTCTTGATGGATTTCAACACATATCTACACAAATTCAAAAAATGAGACAAACCAAAATAATTTGTTGTGGATATATGATAGCCTAGAGGAGACTACTTGGGACCTATAATCACAAATTGAAAAATGAGACAAACCAAAATATTTTTAGTATCATAAAATTCTTTATGATAAAATCAAAAAATGAGAGAAACAAAAATTCAAACATCTCAACAATGGAGCAGGTCAGAAATAAAAGGATTCAATAATTAAACATTCACATATGAAACAACATATACATATTAATGATAGAGTACACAGACTCGATCATGGATGACGAGATGTGGAACTCTGTCCTTCCACTTGGGCACATCTCTTATGAGTATGTCCTTATGCGTGACAAATACTACATCGTATTCTCCCTCCTTATTGCCGAGGCCAATCCATCTTGTTTCTGATGCGAGTTGACTTTGGTCTTCCTTGAGCCCGCAACCTGGTAGCATGAAGCCAATAATTTTAAAAATGACAGACATTGAGAAAATCATAAATGAAACCAAAACCAACTTATGAAGACTTGGAAATATCTGGGAGGATGGTCGGTTGATCAGCAAGAAATGAGATATAATGGAGGTCACCAACATGCATCCAAGAAGCATTATAACAGTTAACCAAAGTGCTCATGTGATACATTGGGTCAATATATTTCTCCCATGATATATTTACCAAAGCACAAGCAACGATAACATATACACATGGATATCTCAATTCCTGAAAGCTGCTGAAATCACAGTACAAGTTTTCCACATCATGACAAACACTCCACTAGTAGTGCATGTACCCTGGTCGTAGCATTGTCTTACCCAAAAGCTCCTCTTTTCCTTGTCAAAGGCTATAAAATTCCATCTTGAAGCCTCATTCTCTATACGGTAAATATCACTTGGAAAATGATGAGTAAAAAGCATTCCATTTTCCATCCTCTAGTAGGCCTTTTGGGACCGGTCAATAAAGTAGTGAACACATCTAAAAATGTCTCTTGCACTAACCCTATGATTGGGAGTTTTCACACACCCTTGAGGACCCCATTTATGCACTTCACTATATTATTAGTCATATTCCCATATCTCATGCCACCATCATATGCTAATAACCATTTTTCCTTTGAAATTTGCATCATATATTCATATACCCCCTCATTAACAGTTCGAATCTCTTCAAGACGTTGATCAAACCTTTCTTGTTGGGGTTCATATGCTAAAACCATAAGATAATAATGTATAAAAATGGATATTAAATTTTGTTAAAAAAGAACGTTTAGAAAACCATACCCAACTTGAGGATCGCCTTCTTTATGGCCACATATCTAAAATTCATATGCACATTACTTGCAATATGTCTAATGCAATATTGATGATAATCATTCGGCTATGTCCAAGAAACCCCATCACTACTCACAGCCTCTATAATTTCTCGATGGTGATCAGATATCAGACACACGCCTTATTTTTGCGTAACATGAACACGCACACATGCCAAAAACCAGATCTAGCATTAAAAATTTTCTTTTTCAACAATAGAAAAGCAAGTGTCAGAGGAGCATGATTACTATCTTGTGTGGAAGCAATGAGTAGAACACATGTATACTTTCCAGAAAGGAATGTGGCATCTACCTGAATAAATTGTTTACAATAGGGAAAGGCAGCAATGCATGGTCTGAATGCCCAAAAAAGCCTATTAAACTTCACCTTTGACTGATAAACTTGATGATTCTGGGTTACATATTCAACACTGTCCAAATGATAAACAATTTGATTGTTGAGAGACAACAATTCCATAAGTTGTGGCAACATCGCATAAGACTCATCCCAATCACCATACACTTTTACAATGGATTTCTTTTTTTCATTCCATGATTTGTTGTATGATATCTTATAGTTATAAAACTATTGAATTCTTTCCTGAACAAGGGAAAAAGGAACATCCTGACATGTTCGTATCATCTCACAAATAATAGTAGATATAAACTCCGCATCATGGGAAGAGTGATCTTGTACCAAGCTGGGATGTAGAAAAGTGTGTGGGCCTTCTAATTTGGTTATCTTCCAACATCCACAATATTTATCAAATATTGCTCTTAATCGAAATTTACATTCTGACCCATATTTTTCACAATGAATGAGATATTTGGTCTTCTTTGACTCGTCAACCAAAAATGTAATATGTTTCTCAATGTGTTATTGCTTTATCACATTTTTCAAGGCCAGCTTACTTTCGAACTCCTGCCCAACATATATGGCATTATCATTTGATGCAGGAATATTCCCTATAATTCCAGGGAATTCAGAAGTTGGTGTAATGACATCCCAATCAATATGTTGTTCACGAGACATTCCTTCAACTAAGGAACTAAAAACTGAAGGCTGATTACCACTAATTGGTTGATGTAGTGGATGTCTATCTCTCAAAGGAACCTCAGAAGGTTCATTCCCAACCACATCATCTCCTGATGACTCCCCAGATTCTACTTCCTCAGATAAACTTTCATGCACTATATTAGCACACAAAGGGATGTCATCTACATTTCCTTCCAAATTTTGATCATCTTCTTAATAACATTCTTCCACAGGAGTCATATGAGGAGGAGGCAATGAATAAGACTGCTGTGAAGGACCGGCTTCTACAGAGCTCACAAAGCATGGTTCTGTAGTAATTGATCGCACCACATCAATATCAGAAATGACAACAAATAATTCCATCAAACCATTAATACAATGTTTCTTGAATAATAGAGAAGCCTCCATCCAATCCTCATCATCGACTATAGGGTACTCACTATGCCACAAATGCTCAGGATATTGAAGATGTTGGTATTTAATTGAAGTGGTTGCTTGTTCAGCCCTCAGTTTTAACCGACTATGAATCTTATTACAAACTACATCCAATTTCATACAACCATGGAGATTTACCACCCTAGCAGGTGTCATACTATAGCTAAAACCTTTCTCGGTATAAATTACCTCATCGTTGCAATACATTTGGGCCGACATAATTACTTATAAAACAATAATTTAAAAAATAATATATACTACATTAAAATTTTAAATTATTTAATTTGGTTTTGAATAATTGATTATATTGAGACTTTTTTTATGTATTGATTTATCACTGTTAAGGTATAGTGATTGTGATATTATCACAAAATCAAATTTAATATAATGTTTCATAAAGTTTAATTACTTATGAATATATAATCCTGACTTGATCTTGAGACTTATGATTAGTTTATCATTATCTGATAAACTAACCACAACCTATGGGTGGACTCTTGTCTCTATTATCAAATATTTCAAAAACCGCCAATCTCCTGTCAAACAACAACGCCACCTCTCGAACGAAATCTCAAATACCACTTCGTGGACACCTCTTTGGGGAAGCCTGTTTGGGGACACCTCTTCGGGGGCATCTTTCTTTTAATTAAAAATTTACTCACATGCATGTGAGGGGGTCTAGGGGTATGAAATACATAAATTGTTTTAAGCAGACATGAATGTCCTTATATTTATTGAGAGATGAATCACAGGACATCTATGTGGAAAAATGCAATAATTACAAATTGAATAACCACATACACAAAATAAAACATGCAATTTCAATTATTCATGGTCAGTCATCTCAAGATCAGTCATCACTCATACCATGTTTTTTGGTATAATTATTATATTATCCATATTATATAACATTATCTATTACTAAATGAAATTTATATTAAATACTACACCTCTTTTCCAAAAATTTAACTTCATGTGTGTATATTTATATAATTATTAATAAAATTTAATAAATTTTATTATAACTAATATAATTGAGATTTACATAATAAAAACTTTTTTTATTTTAAATTTTATGAAATTGTAATGTTTTTTTGCCATTCTTCTTCTTTTCAAAATATAAGTAAATATATTTTCTACTTTATTGATAAAAAATATTATTACTAGTAAATAAAAGTATTATAATTTACACTAAAATCAAAACCATTCATTAAAATAAACTTCTCTAAGATAAATTACTTTTCCTAAACATTCAACATTTTAGACATAACATAAAACATAAAACATTCAATATTCATACAACATACATTCAAAAAATTAAATCATACAAAACATTCAAAATCCAGAAAATTAAATCATACAAAACATTACACATCATTAATAACATATGAAATAAATAAATCATACACACAATTAAACATACAAATGAAATAAATAAACACAATTAAAACAATTAAAATGTTAAATAGAAATTTTACCCCTATAAAAGCTGCAAATATTTGTTGAGAAAGAATTTTTGCAGGGCTTCGCAAAAAAATCCAGAGGAGAACAATGGTTTTTGAGGGGGGACCCCTCCTTTTATATACTCGGTGGGATGCGTCAACGTCATTCATGTATCATCAATGGGGGAAACGATGCATGAACGTCGTTCATGCATCTTTCCGTGGTGAAGGATGCCTGAACGACGTTCACGCATCCAAGACCCATTTTTAAAAATACCAGAACCCTGATCCCCTTTACCCAGTTTTTCTTTTGTGAAACCCCAAAAAAATCCCACATATCCACCCTCCAACACCCTCATCCCCCACCACCACCCCATCTACCATACATACACCCTCCCACCCCACTCCATCTGATATAAGGGTTCTTCACCAGTGTATCTCGGAGAATCTTCTCTAGATCTCAACCCACCTCCACTTACCCTGCATAGAGCCTACCTCCTTTACCCCACCACTACCTTCCCCAGCTGGCCCTTCATCTTCTACCATTACTCCACCCCATGCAGTACCCTCGGACCTGCCTGGAGACATCACCAACCCTACTACTCAATAAGACTTTTTAGAAATGCAGGCTAAAATTGGAAAGAGGCCCGCCACCGAGACCACATCTGAGGTGCCCTTCATTAATCCCGCTTCCAGACATACGACCTCTGTACGGATCAGTGACTCACCTCCACTCACCAAATCTCAGATCACTACCTCCGCCACACAACCATCCACCATCGCTACAGCTCCACCTACTACATATGCTACGGGCGATGTTGGGCTTGTTGGTAAGTTCATCTCCCCTTCGAATGACGGACTTACCATGGAATAGATTTTTGGACCGGAGGACTGATATTCATTTCCTTACATTTTTGCGATTTTGGGACCCTTTTTTCAACGGGCTCATATTATTTTTTGTCATCATTGTTTTCCATCATATGTACTGACTTTGGATATTTATTTATTTTTGGAATTTATTTCTCACAAACATTTATATATATTGTTTTTCATTTTTCTTTGTAAATAACAATTTCTAGCTCTTCTGAGTCACCTATTATTATCGATGGACCCATTCTTCCATACGTTCTGGTCCAATGAGTGACCAAGCTATTTGTAGAATTCGATGTTCAACTACAGGAATTATATTTAGATATCCTGCAGTAGCAGCAGCCACCTAGGCCAATGAATCCTTTTTAACCACATTTGATGCATGGTAGGGCTGCTCCTGTAGTATTCAATCCCGTTAAAAAACTGTGAGACCTCGAGGGCATGTAGACCAGTGGCTGCAAAAGAAAAACGAGCACCTGAGCCGGTGGACCCACTAACTAAAATTTATTTCTACCCGTCTAGTTGACGATGTTTAGTTAGAGCTTTATAGAAGGCAACCCATATTTACTTTTATGTTTTGTTTGAGTTTATCATTTTTTCAGTATTTCATGAAACTACATTTTAAATACTTTCATAAAATAAAAAAAATTAATGTTGTTTCTTACTTTTCAAACCTATCAGTTTATTCAGCTACACAAATGTTTATACCTATCAATTAATGATTGTTCTCTAGATCATGATTTATCTTATAACACATTTTGAAGGTGTATTGAACTTAAAATTAAGATAGATCAAAAAACACCATGGCATACAACTTTAAATCAGGGTTCTCTCGATTCCCTAATTTTCAATTCTGTTATAACTGCCATTTTAATTTTCATTAAAAAAAATCAATGCTTTACCACTCCCACAATAATTTCATTCATAGTGGGGACACTGTATCTTTTTACGTGTGTGGGGGGGATATCATATTTTCACCAGGGATACAAATGATTTTTTTCTTATTCTCACTTGGCAATGAGAGGTTTTCCATAATGATAAGAATGATTTAAATTTCCAAAACAATTATGCCCATGTGAATTAAATATAAAGTTAAATGGAAAATATTTATGAACCATGTTTCATTCCTGGTTATAATTTATAGAATTATTTCTAAGTTTAGAGGATTAATTCAAATTCCAAATCATTGAAATTATGATTAATTAAACCATTACATAGGGTTTTATCCCTTTGTAATTCCCTATTTATTATTTTATTATCATTACCTGAGAGGAATCTAAGACCCCAATTTCATATTCTTATCTGAGTATATTTCTTGAGAGATACATGTGATATGTATACCGATTAGGACTTGTACTGAGTTCTTATCAAAATGCTGACTGAACAAGTATAAAATTAAAATGATTGAGGAAATCTTTGATAGCCATTTTCCATGTGACCCACCTGAAATTTATCCTTCGTTTATCCCATAGTTTCCATGAATGGCCTGTTAGAATAAAATATATTTCAAGACCATTTCCCTTCCTACCCTTCTCCTTGTACAATGCTTAATGTTGTCGTTTAACAATTATGGGGAAGGCATTTAGGTCGCATGGGATGCAACATTTTCAGAGATGTACAGTATGCTCACATGAGTACAAGGTTTTCATCCATATACCATTTGTTTCATTTCATTCATATGATGTTCCTTTGAAAAATATAAAAGAAAATAAAAAAAATGATAATGGATTCTGTAGTTAGAAGGTAAAAAATCATTATTTTCCAGACCAATGAATCCCTCGAAAGATCATATGTGATTACGTGATGGACGTGAGATCCATCCTATGAATAACTATCAAAAAATTAAAAGGCAAAAGAAAAAGGAGAGGAATAGAATCATTTCTTTGTATACATAATTTCAATACATATGGATCAAACCTAAGTTGATGGAGTATGGATTTGACTCACTAGATGGAAGAAATTTATCACACGTTTTTTAATACCTATGCATTGTAATGTAGAGATTTCCCTATTTTTGATCCTGATTTTCACATTTTACCTACCTACCTTCAACTTTAGGTTCATCAGAACATTGATTTCTAAGGTCCTCGGGATTAATTTTATACTTGTCTACACACATTGAATATGACAGAACTAGTTTATGCCTATGTTTAAGAATGTGTACTCAGGGTATGAGCATACCTCTATTATATTTTTACCCTGAGTGATGACAAAAAAGAATGGTGAGGTAAATTAAAATTGGTAATATAACTTAAGTAATTATTAAAAGGTTGAAATTAAAAGAATAGATTTTTTTTGAAAAGAATGACTAAGAGGCATGACTAACTATCTATGTGGGAATAATTTGGGACCTTGACATCTTTTATACTCACACCTCATTTTTATTACATGGAAAATATGATTATTTCATCCTTTAAAAATTACGTATCCTTTGAGAAATATTTATTGAGACATTTTTTCATGAGGACACACAATGGTTCAAGCGTGGGGGGATTTGATAAGCCCAATTTATATATATCTTTTGTTGTCATTTACTCATAGTTTTTCATTAAATTACTTGAAATTCATGTGGTAGGTTTCCAGTTTTGTAGGAATAAGATCTTCACAGGTTTCCAACTACACATCATGATTCTTCAGTTCACATCGTGTATCAGAGGATCACATCATAACCCACGTCGTGAAGCCAAGACATGACCATGCCATGAATCCAGAAGAAAAAAACCACTACATATTATGAACTGTTGGTAAAGGTCGTAATGCTAGTCAAACTAGATTCTGAGAAAGCCATGAGGATTCAATGCAAAAGCTAGCTGCACACATGTTACACGTCATGAACAACCTGTACAGGTCATGAACCTAGTCAATCCTGATAAATCCCTTAGAGATCTAAATGCCAAACTAGAGATCCTCATAGAAGGACATGGATCGATGGTTCACGATGTGAACCTCCGGTAGACATCGTGAGAATATCTACCTATATATAACGCACCTCAGTAGGTCATTTCAGGCATTCTTGGAGGGTCTTGGATGAGATTTATCTCTAGTTTTACACTCCATTCAGATTTCTTCTCTTTTTCTCTCCCAAAACTCAATATTTCTTCATAGTTTACATTTTATTTAAATATGAGATCCGTGGATTGTTTTTCATCAACGCCTTTCACATTCTGCTGCATCGCTTTCCATCATCCATCTACAATTCTAACAACACATGAGAGTTCCATTTTAGTATTTTATCTCAAGAAATGGGTTTTTTAGAATTGTGATTTAATTTTTATTCCCTTTAAAATTCCGAATCCTTGCATATTTTTAATTAAAAATTGTTCCAACAGCATGTTAAATATTATTTTCTTTATTTAATTAATTGAAACCATAACCACTTTTTGTAACTAAACACCTTAGGGGTAGGGATTGAAAGTAGATGTATCTGTATGAAAAATTAAATCATTAATTATAATTTTGGAAACCTTAATGGATTAGTATTCAGGATAAACAATAACCTTCCACCTTATTCATGTGAATGTCCTTGTCCATGGGATATTCAAATGTATGACCCTATCCTTATTAAGGTAGACTAGGAAACAACCACTATAATAG
The DNA here is from genome assembly GCA_963277665.1 of Viscum album. Taxonomy (NCBI): domain Eukaryota; kingdom Viridiplantae; phylum Streptophyta; class Magnoliopsida; order Santalales; family Viscaceae; genus Viscum; species Viscum album. Next base: position 114,373,075 of record OY728135.1, read on the forward strand.
GATAAGTTCTTCCATAGGAAGCCAAACATAATGCACCTGGGATGCTACTACCTCCTGAACAAGGAATAGTCACTTCTTAAGTAGATCTAGGAGACTGGACCAGAGTCAAATGTTGACAATCATTTGATTCACAAACTATACATGATGAACGCTCCAAGAATAGAATTAGGATCCCCTTTACCCTAATACTCAAAATTTATATCGACCCCTCATTAATTATATGATTTTAATCAAAAAATTGTTTTAGTAAACATTGCAAAACATTAGGAGAACTTGAAAGGACTCTTACAAGGATCCTAAAACAGAATATTTCCCAAAAAGAAAACATCCTCATCATAGGATCAACCCCTCTCTTATACTATAGTATGCTCTTGTAGTTAGTAATTTTTGGGACATAAAAACTCTAATTTTACCACCCATATGAAACCAATAACGTGTGTGGTCATAATAAGCATGACATAACCTTTTTCTTAGTGTAGGCCATTTGTGATATTACCACTAAGGGTGTGATAAAATAAAATAAAATAAAATATTAATTTTTTAATTTACTCCGACCTAGCGATTGATTTCTAATTTATGTATACGACTATAATATTTTCTTAGGGTTGGTTACTCAATCCTTGGAAATTGAAATGATCGTTGTAGAGCGTTCTTGGCGAGTGATTCCAGATCAATATCAGACATTGGATTTTCATGACAACGGAGTCTTTGGATCTTTTTAATGATGCAAAAATAACTTTTATTCATCAAAAATTGATCCAAAGTCTATTTAGGATGTTTTTCTTGTGAGTTTCAATCACTTTCCTTAAATCACGAATGGATGTGGATCAATTCAACAAGTAGAATATATACGCACATACTAATTATATTAAATTTGATGGAATTGTTAATGTTTTTATATTTTATTACTCATCATTCATATTATCTATAGTAAAAATATATTACATAAAAACAATGTCTGAGATTTGATCCTCACATATTATGTCTTTTGATTTCCTTCCTCCGTTCATTGCACATTCATTGTGAGTAATTTATTTTGTCCCATGGATGAATGAATAGCCTGCATTCGGCCGTTGTGCGACTGTTCTTCAGTGAAATGGGTCAATACCGTAGGTACATGTTTTAATAGATGGTTCGGTCAAGTTGTGGAAATGGTGATGGAAGATCAAAAGTAGAACAGACAGATTTTGTGTACTCCTTCATCTTTGTTTTCTGATGAACAGAGGAGTTTTTCTCAATGGATCATTTTTCGTGCGGATTCGGATCCCAGAATTTAGTGATCTAAAGATTAGTGCCCTGAATGAACCATGGTCTATAGATTTCAGTAAGGGGGAAGGCTCAGATGATGCATAGGATGGTGCAGAACAGGTCTGAGAATTTGCAAGAAACAAAACGTGTAATCTAGTGTTACATGTCCTGTGGACCCCTAGCTATGACAGTATAGTTCTGGCTCGAGTTAAGTATCATGTACTATATGAATCTATTACACATTGTGTGGATCCTTCCATGAGGATCAGTGGTACATTAGAGTGTACATGATCATGGGAAAATTTACAAGGCTATAAGTCATGTCATGTACTTGGACATTGACATGGCTTGGTGTACACGGACAGATACTCATAAGTGACCACCATACAATGAAATGTCCATACAACACAGGAAGGATATTGTGTGTCTCTACACTTCGTGTACTTATTCTATGAGCCATTTATGTAAAGACTACATGTCGTGTGAGGTTCTTCCACATTGGTAGGAATGGGGATAAAAGGACACGCCATGTGCCCCATGGGACACACTATGTACCCCCTTCAAGAGGGTTTTTATAATCATTGTGACCTCCCAAATAATGGTGTTGATCCTCTATCTAGATGGCCATATCGGTAGAATTAGTGGTATTGTTGGTGTAAGGTCCCTTATGTAGTGGGATGATCTTGATTGGGTTTTTGTTGTCCCCTAGCAGTTTTGGGCATAACCCCCTATCAGTATATCATGGTCCTCATTGACTAGTGATCTTCCTTGGGTTGGTCCCAAAGACCTATACATCTTCATTGAGAGTCTTCAAAGATAGAATGGATTGTTGGGTGAATTCTCATTATAGAAGTTTTATTTTAAGAAGAATCATGCGGATGATACTTGGTTATAAACCCTTAGTGGTGTGGTGTGTTGTAAGAGTATATATTAGTGTTTTTATTATATTTTGATTAATATATCTTGTATTAAGCAGATAATTCTTGGTGATTTAGGTTTACTATTTCCAGGGTGTCCTACTTAGTATTTTTATAATCACCACTTCATAGGATTTTCCCACACATTCCTTGTCTTATGCAGACAACAACCCTTTTGACGGTGTACTAGGAGGACATGGAGTGGGTGGAGTGTGGCTGGAGTTTATCAACCCAAGGTGTTTAATGAGAGCATTAGTTTGACTTAGTCCTCACCCTTGGAGTAGGTTGGATACTTTATAGAATGTGGTTGGCCTTGAATTTGTCCCATTTTTCTATTTTCAATATATTACTATCATACTCTGTTGTGGGATCATGGATGTATGAATGCATTATTTCAGTTGTTTTAAATTTCATCATTGTGTGGTCTTGGAGATGTGTGATTGTGTATCAGTTTTTAGGATAATGCCTACAATTTGTGGGATATACCTACTCAACATTGATCTCCAACCACAAGCCTATTAAAGGTGGGATTGGGTTAGTCCCAGCTTGGACCTCGGTGAGTCAGTTCATGAAACCTAAGATAATAATGATTTCCAAATAGTTAATACTTCTTTTTGTAAAATTCCACTGAACCTAAATTATAAATTGGAACTCACTCCCCTAACACAATCACACCACTATAGCACATATTTTAGAAAAATCTATTTCAAGAATCACCACCAAAATCCCCTTATAACCTACTTCATAACATATTCTGATAATTAATTAACTTCCTTGGGATGATATGTTGTACACATAATGAGGATTCCTGAAGAAGATTTAACGTTCTTCAATGAGAATTTATATATAAATTCTTACTCCACCTCCATTAATTAATATAATAACATGATTACATAGAAAACTGGGTTTCCTAAATATACTAATATATTATTATTTTATGGTTATACATATAACCTTCCCCGCATCTATCATATGGGTTACAAAATTATCATTTGTGGGTACAGAGGACTATTGCATCATGAACTGATGTCATTCGTTTTTCCATTACCACAACCCACAGTTTGGTATAATGATGGATATAAAGTATAATTATGATATTTACAACAAAATTATTCTTCATGAGTCAATATATCAGATATATAGTTTTTTACATTCTATTCCATAGGGGATACGATAATTTCACTCATGTGTCTGGCGGACATCCTCCTATTGAAGCAATGTGATTATTTGTTCAATAACTAATTACATGGAAGGTAAAAAGGATAAATTTAGTTATAATATGTTAATTAAATGAAATTTTACTGGTATTAATGACCTAATTAAAATTATAAAAACATAATATATCATTTTCAATCATACATTGAAAAATTATAACATCGCTCATGTACGTGTGAACTACCACCTTCACAAAGTGGTGTGGATCGCTTTTCATAACCCAACCTAATGGATAAAATACATACATATATATGTATATTTGAATCTTTAATTAAATATAATTTAATATAATAAATTTTTATAATTTTTGAATGTTAAAAAATTATATTCCTTCTTTCCATATTGATTATTATAAATTGAAATGGTACTGATGTGTACATAGGGGGTTACTGTCTCCATCATGGCAATGTAGATGATTTTTCATAATGAACCATCATGTTTCGTTTTAAAATATTTATCGATGTATAAATATGATAATAGTTTCTAGTGTATTATTTTTGTGATATTTTAATTATTATCTATTTTCCCATATTTTACCTACCATTTCATTTCTGACACATAACCAAAATATCATTCAAACACTAATATAAAATTAATTCAATATATAATAGTATATAACATGGTAATAAATAAAATAAATTGGATAATAAATAGGAATAATATTATTATGAATGTAAATAATTAACATATATTTATTATTTAAGAAGATAAATAATGTACATGATGAGTCAGACACATTTTTACGGTTTCTCATCACACTATTTCTTCTATGAGACATATGTCATTATCACAACATAATTTTTTTTTGTATATACATAAATATTTTGAGTTATAAAATTAATTAATATATCTTCATGGTATTGAAAAATTACTTTAATTTTATTTCATTCATGGGATTTATAATACCAAATTTAATAAATTGGTATGTTTTTATCTCACAATTCATCATTATTCTGGATTTTTTTGTTTAAGTCTACCTTTGGGGAATTATTTAATTTTTATATCTTAATTTTGTTATATTTTTATCTCCTATAGTTATTCATGAACATTTTAAAGTAATAATTTCATTTTCTACTCTTTTTTATAAAGAAAAATTGATACCTTTTTTATAAAAAAATTAATTTATTTCTATTTAGTAAAAAATCATTCTTCATCCAAACTCGTGTTTCCTAAAAATGATTTAATTTTTTTTTAAACCATTCAAAATTGATTTATCAAAGATATGTTTATATATTTTTATAATTTTTACTTTTTTAAAAAAATTACTGTAACCATCATGTATTTTTCAAAAAAATGCCTATTTGGATTTTATAAAAAAATAATAAATGAATAATTGATTTAAAGTGTACGATTTGAACAAAGTTTTCCTCCTAACTAACCACTCAATGTTTAAAACATATTTTCTGAGCATTTATGGTTATATTAAAATACTCCCATTTTCAAGATTATTTTTGAACATTATATATTAAATGTTTATTTCAAAATTGTGATATTTATTTTCCTCAAAAATTGTTTTAATTAAATTTGTATGGTATTTACAATCATTGATTACATTAGTTGGCCATATCAGACGAGTTTCTACCAAAACATTTACAAAATCATTAGGATAGATCATAAATGTAATTATAATATGGATAATTATGGATAAAATAGATGTCTACAATTTTTAATTCCATCATTATGAATTGAGTTATTGATAACCCATGTGATTACTCTATTATTTAGAATATCCTTGGTTATGTTTTTGAGCTACTATGATTATTTATATGTGATTACTTGATAATCATTTATTCATTTCATATTATTATCTGGATATTAATTTAATGGAATGTATTGTGATTATTTATCTTTCCTTATTGATAAATCCTTATTTATTCATAGCTTCTTTTTTACACTTACCCTTAATGAGAATCTGAGATCGCCCCTTTATTATGTCTTATTTTCCCCCGGATATGAAGAATAATTCATGGATTTAATTATCAAGGATATATTTCATTTTCATTTTAATGTATTTTGTTTCATATTCTATTAAAAATGTAAAATGGGTATCATGTATTTATATAGTTCTCTCATAATTGATAAATTGTTCAGTCAATTGGTATTTGACACTTTTTATCAATGTGAATGTAATAAAGTATTAACCGGATCCAGTATACCTAGGTCTGTCTATTACAGTTTGTACCAGCGGATGTTTAGTAGAATCATTTGAATTTAGAGTTATGAAAACCTAAATCAGGGAAAAAACATATAATAAAATTTGTTGATATGTTTAGAATAACATACTAATGTTATGAAAATGAAGAGATTATTGGGTTTTTCCTAGAAATACATCCATATCATGATACTATAATTGGATGTGGTTCCCAAATAGATGTACCTAGTTATAATAACTCATTAAATGGAGAATTGGGCATGACCCTATCATAGTCTAGTGCAAAAAAAACCAACATTAATTCAATTCTATTTTGAAACTCATAGAGGATATGATTAGGATAATACATATTTTTTTAAATGATTTTATATTATTTTAAAATACAGATATCCACAATGAACGTATGAATATGACTACTAGATTATCTATGCATAGTTTTTTAAATTTGTTTTTAGTATTTCACTAATTTTTCAAATATAAATTATGTACCATAATGATATAGTCAATTCTAGTGTATACAATAGTTTATATGTGGAGCCTATCAAATGGGTTTGTAACTGCATCAATAAACACAACCCATTGAGTATGGATGAATGTTTCATTGATGGAATTAAGCCACTAATTAAAAGGGAACTAGTCTCACAAACAATAGCATCACATTATTAAATAGTATCATCTGCTATTAAGATATAGAATTAACTATCTAATTATTTAGGCATCGATGTGAAGAAAGAGAAGAAAAATTATTGGAATGAAAAGGTGAATAGATGGATGAAGGGAACGAAGTATTTTCCCACATTCTAAAATTATATAATGAAATAACTTTGTTCTTTATAATATGGAAAAGTATATTTCTACTTGTATAGAGTTAAAGGCCAATGTTCTTATGATTTCAAGGATAAAAAAAGTTTCCAATGTACAATGCTTCAACTATAAATAGATTATACCCTATAAAAACATATGTCTCAAGTATCAAAGGAATAAACTTCAATATAAGTGAAGTGATTATGGGCAGTGATATGCTATTTTAATAGATTATTAGGAATGATTTTAGTGCATTTATTTTTATTTAAGAATTATGAAATTATAGTATTTTATTCAATGATATATTAATTATAAGAATTATTAAATAAATAATTATTTTATTATAGTAATTTTTCATTATGTATTATAAAGAATATATTTAATCATATGAATGACCCTGAAAATTGATTTAGTTCAAATATAATATACTTGGGAAACACATTATTGGGGACCCGAATATGATATTCGTGTTGAGTAAATTTTTATTGGAAAGATAGATAATTTTTATTGTTAAATAAAATTGGATAGTACTAACAACCTTGTGAAAGATTAATGATATTTCGAGAATCTATTTTATACTGCCATTAATGGTGTTAAAAAGTATTTGGATTTAAGTAATATATCCAGTAATTTGTTTTTAACGTAAGGAATAAAAACTATTCATGTCTTCAATAAGGTTTTATGGTAATTCATGTTATTAAATGTTTTCAAAAAATACATGATGAAGTTATCAAAATTCTTGGAATGAGAAAGTTAAAAGCTATCACATGTTGTTTGGGGGATTAAAGCTATGTTCATTTTTTAAATTTAGTTTCCTTCTTTCAAATGTGTTGGATCATGATCTTTTAGAAGGGTAATAAGGTAAACCATTTGTGAAATGGGTTTAATTGAACTTTGGTTCTTGATTTATAGATTAACAAATTACGTCACCGTATAAAGATTTCTGCATATTGGATAACTTGTGATTACCATATTGGTATTGGTAAATAGTTTAAGATAAATGAAAAGATATTCCCCTTTTTTAAAGTTCATATGATATGATAAAATTTAATTTTAGTGCTTCATGACTAAAAATAATATTTGGTTATTCATTTCTTGTTGGTAATGATGAATTATAAATTCATTGAAGAATAACAAAATGATTAAATTGTTCTTATGAAATATAAATGTATTAAATAAGTATATTTGCTAATATTCATAGATGGTAAGTTAAATCCTTAACCATAAGAAAATGATCTTGTAAAAAATTATATACTACTATGTTAATATCAATTGAATCTGGTTATCATTTAAATCATAAAAAATTTATGGTTTGGGGGATCTTTAAATTCCATTGATCATTCAAATTATTAAAATCAATGACCTCAATCAACCCCTAAAATTAATTATTATTTTCTTTCATGTCAATATTTTCACATTCTAAAAAATATTATCCTACATAAAAGCTTATTTATAGTTTAATCTATATTACCATTATGAATTATTTTATATCTTATTAATAGAATATTTTACTAACACTTTTATAGTTTGGGTTTTTTAACACATGAATTTTCAAATATCAATCCATTGATTATGGGATCATGATTAAATTTTGAGGATGAAAATTATTTAATTTGAAAGGAATGTACCACATGAGAGTTTAAAACATGAAAATAACATTTGGAATCAGTAATGACAAACTAAACCAACTTTACAAGTCAATAAAACATCCAGAGAATTTTATGATATATTTATTTGTAATTAAATTTTACCTCCTCAATAGCTTAAATTACATGCAAGAATGAGTTTGACAAAAAAATATACTATTAATATTTTCATTATAGCCTAGTTTTTATAATGGAAGGTGTGAATATTATTAAGTGACTCATTATAATATATATTTTTCACAATTTTATTTTTTGTTTACTTATTGGTAACAATATAAGAATCATTTAAACGAATTAAAAAAAAATTATCAAAAAACATTATTTTATGTAAAGACGGTTTAGTGGAACTTAGTGAACATACATTGAAATTAATTTTTATCACATTTAGAAACTATATTTGATAAAATAGACATCATATTTGAAATTTACATTAAAAATAATCTTAGGGAGTCTTTTTGGATTTTTATGAATATTTATATTTTTTGGTGAATAGTGAAAAATACATTATTTTATATAAGAACATCCATTTCATTTAAAGTATTAATATTGAACAATTAAAATTTTACGTGGTTTTAAAGAATAAATATTTAATGTTTATATTAATAAATCCAATTTTTTTCTTTGTTATCATTTTCATATAGAAATTTTTCATATAAAATTTATATGATTTTGAAATATTTCTATTCAAAAACCATCACTATATTCGCATCTTTGAGATTAATTTTAAATTAAAATCTTCCAATTACTTGAATATAATTTGGAAAATTGGACACAATATATGGGATTTTCATAATTTATGTTTTCCAATATGTTTATCTTATTTTTTGACAAAAAGGTTCTCTAAAAACAAATTTAAATTAATTACATTGTATCAGGATAAAATAGTGTTTTTCACATTACATGAGTTAATATTAAAACTATTTTTACACAAACATATGATTTTTATTTAATAAATTGAATTATATATTCATATTTATAAGGTTTAAATTATATAATTAATGAAATATTTCTTATATTCGTGATGGGTAAATTACCTAGGAAAACAAAAAAAATATAAGTTACCATTGTACAAAACTAAAAGGGTATACTTGGGTAAACATAATTGATAAAGAATGAGATGATAAAAATGTGGTTGTTTTGTGTTTTGGAGTTTTTTCTCATCCAAATAATCCCTCTAATCCACTATTTATTTAATTTTTATGAACTTTAGGTAAGATAAATGTCACTAGTGTGGATACGTTTGGGTATTTAAATAAATGACACCTTAATCATTAAAAAAAAGAACTCGCTCACTACAATTAGTCAAAAAAATCCATTTGGATAGTCTAATCCCATCCCATATAACTTCCCAACATACCTATTCTCATCTTATAATCCTTATTTTTGTATTCAATAATACCTTGTAAGGATTTGGTTCAATCCTATTGAGGATGTCCAAAGAAGAGGTAACTTTCTACAATGATAATTTTTATTTTAATTCCATATAAATGTCCTTAATTTCTTATTAAACCATGCTTATATAATAAACTATTTACTTTCTATATAAATATATGTTTAAATTATTAGGGAATGACATATAACTATCCCCACTCTCATAAAATGGGTTCAGATATCACCTTTCTTGTGTATGGCAGGCTACAAACTTGTGGACTGGTGTCATTCATTTTTCAATTGCCACCTCTTATAATAGGGTATGACGAAAGATATAAGTTATATAAATGAAATTCATAATATAATTATAAATTTTTAATAATTATTTCATATATTTTTTTTTTACTTTATATATTGGATATGATAATGTCACTCGTGTGTATTGTGGATGACTACCACACGAAGGGATGTGATTTGTATTTTAGAAATGATTTACATGGAATGTAATGAGGATAATTTTAATAATTACATGTGATATAAATGAAAAAAGTATGAGATTAATGACCTGTTTTCCATTATTAATTGATAATATATCATCTTAATTCTTACAATAAAAAATAATAATTTTTCTCCCGTACGTGTGGACTACCACCTACATGAAGAGATGTGAAAATAGTTTTTCCACCACACCACATGGTTGATATATATATATATATGTATGTATATTTAATGTAACAATATAATATATATGATATTTTTATAATTATTTTAATATAAAAGGGTACTTACATTCTTTTCATAGAAATCATTGAAAAATGGAAACATTACATATGGGTACAAACAACCTATTGTCTCCATTTTTATATTGTAGTTCATTTTTCATAACCTAATTTCATGATTGAATTCAAATTTATAATTTTTATATAAATATTATAGTCAAGTCATGATTATTAATATGGGTACTTTAAATAATGAACTCCTTGAACATAGTCAACCAAATAAAATCATTTTTCACACATTAGCCAAATATCATCAAAATACCCAACATAAAATTAATTAGTTATGTAATTGTATATAAAATTATTATAAGTGAAAAAAAATAATATTAAACATTAATAATATTATATAGATATTAAATATTTAATAATGTTTTATTATTTATAATGCTAATTAATGTACGTGATGATTCAGATTCATGGTTAGGGTTTCTCATATCACTTTTTCTTCTTTGAAACATGCACCATTTTGAATACATGAAAATTTTGTGTATCTTAAATAGATTCAATTAGTATTTTATATCAAAAATTAATTTATCTTTAGATTATTTAATGATTCATTTATTTTTATTTACTTCATGGTGATTATAATACAAAAGTTACCAAAATGGTAAGGGTTCATTTCACAATCTCATCATTATATGGGATTGTTTTTTTTATGTATCCCTTTGGCGAATTATTTAACTTCTATTTCTTAATATCATTATATATTCTTCTCCTACTATTATTCATGAACCTTTTCTAGTTATAGTACTCTTTCTAACCTATTTTTTATATAAAATGATTGAGAAAATATTTTTAAGAAAATTCCACTTTCTTTCTCTTAGGTCAAAAAACATTTTTCCTGAATACCCATGTCTTCAAAAAAATTCAAATATGTGTAAATACATATAAAAATTATTTATTAATGACTTTTTATCCATTTTTTAAAATTTTTGGAACGGTTTTCAATGTAATCATTAAGTGGTATACAAAACAATGCATGTTTAGTTTTTACAGAAACTATGAAAGTGATCATTGTTTTATTGTGATTTACATGAATATAATTTCACTCCATCATTAAATAAAAATTATTCTGAACATATTTTACATGATTTCAAGTTTATCTCCATATACATGTATTTTCAAAATGATTTTTAAAAAAAAAAATTAGTGATTATCTTCAAAACTAAATAGTTATTTTACTCAAAAAAAAATTTGGATCTTTTTTTGGTATTTCTATTCATCGATGAAATCATACCGTTATTGTTACTATGATCCAATGGGTATAAGTTATAATTAAATCATCATTTTTATTTATTTATATTGTTTATGATTTTATTGACTAAGAATGTGCTACATTGATACCATTACCCATAGTATTATCATTGGTTTATAGTTAAGTTAATTGATTGGGTAAAGTATTTACATTTCTTATTCTAGTTTTCCCATAAATACGTTTATATATTTCATATTCTCTCATTTCATATGAGTGTTAAAAAATACATAGTATGTGATGGGTGGGGCCATATATATTCCCTCGATGCATTAACAGTTCTCATGAGACAAATAAGTTGTCCAAATTTACATGGATATTATCCACATATTTAAAATATCTTGAGGATAAATCATGGAAGTTGCTATCATGAGGATAGATCGTGACATCTTAGATGCATGACATTATGGATTTAATCATTATGAATTCAATTATTAATATTCTTTTTTATTATGTTATTAGTTATAATATCCAGGGATAAGTTTTCATGCTCATGAAAATATTTATATGGAATTGCTTTATCATTATCAATTCCTACAATATTACTCTAAAGCTACTGATTAAATTACATGATTTTAAATTTTATACCTTTACATTTTTATTATGGATTATTTATTCATACCATCTTATGTATTATTACCCATACTGATAATTTATGCTCATCTGTTTCTTATTTTTTTTATTTTCACAGCAATATGAATAATAATTCATATAATTAGATTTCAGAGATGAGGGTCATTTTTTTGTTATGTAAGGTGCTTTATTATATATTCCCTATGTAAAATTGGTATCATTTATATAACTGGTTATCCCAAAAATATCTAAACTGATCATTCATTCATGATATGATCATTTTTTCTACTTCAGTGTAATAAAGATAACACTGGCTCTAGGATAATCAGTTCAGAAATCTACAGTTGGTATCAGAAAATGTTTTTTAGAAATATGGGAAACTCGATTTAGAAAAACATTGTTTAAGGAATATACCCAAATTATAAAAATTGAGTATAATTATATAATAACATTAAAAATAATTGTTTAAGAATATTTTTTTCTTTTTCCTATCAATATATCATTTTTTTCATAATACAAATGGGAATGACTCTACTATTGTGGTACCTAAGTATAATAATTCGAAAAAGGGCACATTAGTCTAGACCAAACATCACTTTGTTCACAAAAATTGGCCTTAATACACATAATTTATGACACTTTTGGGGGATACACTTAGGGAAAATCACATTGTCTTTAAAATCAATATACATTTTAAAAAAAATAGTAATATTCCCAATCAAACTATGTTTATTATTACGAGATTAACTATGCATAAAATTTTCTATTTATGCCAGTTTTTCACTTGTCTAGGTATTATACATTATTTTCCATGATGATATAATCAAATATAGTGTATTCCATCATTTACGAATGGTTCCTATAATATGTAATGGGAACAATAATAATAAATGTAATAAAGAGATTGAGAATGATTGTTTTTATGATTGGATTATTCCAATGATTCAATGGGAACTGGTCTCCCAAACATTCTCATCATATGAGAAAATGGAATCATGTGCTAAAATTATATAGAATGAAATCTCTATGTATTATAGATTCAATGTGAGGAAATAGAATAAACAGAGGGAAAAGAAAAAGGTGTATACATGGATGAAGAAAATAGTATTATCCCACATATTAAAATTGTGGAATGAACTACCCTGGTGTTTAATTAAAAAGAATGATTGATTTATATAAATTTTGAGAGAAAGGACACAATTAATATAAGTGGAAGGGTGAGAAAAAATTAATCCAATTGAAAAATATTCAATGCAATGTGATGGAAACCACTTAAATCAATGTCTAAAGAATCAAAGGAAAATATTTCATGAGAAGTTACTGTGTCATGGTCAAGCCATTGATATTTTCAGAGATGTAGAGGAATGACTAATTCTATTGTGATTGGATTCAAGAATGATAATTTTTTTATTTTAACAATGATATACTTATTAAAAGAATGATGAAATATTTTCAGATTGTATTATAGTACCTTTTTATTCGCGAATTGAAATCGTATGTTGAATAATACCAAATTCAAAGAAAATTGATTTACTGAATAGTTGAAATTCTTGGAATAAATTTGAATTGCGACCCTAATATATTTTTCATGTTGACATAATTGTGTTGGTATGAAGAGTTTTTAACATTGAAAAGAAAATTGTATATTATTGATTACATCAGGAATGATTAAGGACTTATAAAAAAGTAATTTATATAATCATTAATGGAGTGTCATAATTATTTTATTTAATTAATACATTAAATAATATGTAATTTATATAAGGAATATGGAATAATTCTTATTTTCAATAAGGATTTATTGAAATTCAGGTTATTCAGAGGATTCAAAAGAAAACAAGATGAATGTATTAACATGTTTTGATTGTGATGGTTATGAGATACTAATTTTTTTTGTGGGGTATTAATGGTAATTTCATTTTAAAAATTCATTAACCTCCTAACTAATGTTTTGGATCTCATTATTTTATATGGTAAAAAAGGTAAACCATTATTTAAATGGAATACAGGGATATTTGAATGAGTTTTTGGTTATTATTGTATTACTTCACCTTATGAGTATATATGCATTTTTGATAACTTTTGTTTACAATAGTTGTCTAATAATATAGTTTTAGGGATATAGAAATAATTATCACTCATTCATGGATATTATGATCAATTAAGTGTGAATTTTAATGCTTTAGGGTTAAAAAATTAATTTCTAGAGATTAATTTCATGGATATATCAAAGTACTAGAAATTGAACAATTCAAAAATATATTACGTAGTTGTGATTATAAAATTTAAATGTACCAATGAGATATGTTTTCAAACATTCATATATAGAAAAATAATTCCTAAACCATAGGAATTGAATCATGGAAAAATTATATCCTATTATATTAATATCTGATAAAGCTAATTTTCTTTTAACACCTCAATTTTTTTTTACGAACATGACATTCCATTTATCAATAAATTTCTTTTTATCAATCACCACAATAACCCTAAATAATTACTTACGTTTTTCTTTCATGTCAAGATCATCACTTTCCAACAATGTTCTCTTGTCTATAATCATTTTTATGTGTTCTTATATATGACCGTTGTATTATCAATTTACACATACAATGATAATTTTTTTCATATCACTATTACAATGTGGATTTTTCAATAATGAAATTTTCAAATATCTAAACCTCAATTAATGAGATTATGTTTAAATTTCAAGGATGTGATAAATTTAATGTGGTTATAATGTACTGTAATGATATTTTAAAAGATAAAAAATATATTTGATAGTATATCTGAAACAAAACACAATGTGTAGATGGGATTATATTTCCCAATACTATAGTAATATATTTCTTTTAAATTAATTGAATCTCTTCAATAGCATTCATTACAAGGATGGTCGGTTCCCACTAAAAAATAATGTACAATTTATAGTATTATTATCTAATAGCCATCGGTATAGTGGGTATGAATAATATTAACTATATTTTGGAAATATAAATTTTTCACATTTTTCATAGTTATATATATATTTTTAATAAAATATGACTCATTAAAAAATTGAAATATTTTAAAAAAACATTATTATTTTTAAAATACGGGTTAGTTCCACTTTATGCACATAATTAAAAATTTTATTTTAAAAATTTTAGAAATGTTATTTGAAAAAATTAACCACAATTTTTAATCTATTTGTCTAAAATATCTTGGAGTGAATATTTTGGATATTTATGATAATTTTCATTTTCTCGTAAATAGAAAAAAACAAAATTTTAATTGAAAAAATTATTTTCATTAAAATTATTAATAGTGAAAAGTCTTATTTTAATTTTATTTAATGTAAAATTAATTCAATAATATATAAATTTATCTAATTTAGGTCACTGTAATAACATTCAAATTTAATTTTTCTTTAAAAATATTGTAAACATTCGAGCATTTTCTTTTTAAAACCATGAATTCTCATTGCATCTATGTCATTAATTGTAAATTAAATTATTCCACATCTATGAATTTCATTTGTATAAATGGATTAAATATTTTCAATAAGCATAATTTATATTATCTAATAAGAAAAATATTTTTTTTTTACCACAGACCTTACTAAAATCAATTAAAATCAATTATAGTTATTAATGTTAAAATTATGTTTTGAGCAATAAGTTTGTTTGAGTTAAAAATAAATTTTACACACAGATGGTATTTTTATTTAATAAATTGAATTTCATATTTTGAATAATGAGATATATATATCCTTATAATTATAATTTTAAATTTATTCTTAAAAGATACATTTCCTTTGTAAATAAAATGGTAAATGTTATCATTGTAAAAAACATAGAGCATGAAATAGTGTAAACCAAATTACCAAGAAATTACATGATATGAAATTTGTTTATTTTGGGAGGTGGGTTCTTCTCTAAAACAAATAGTCCATAAAATAAATTGTTGGTATTTTTTTTATTCACATTATGTAGGAGTGACCTCCCAATAATGAATACATTAGGATATTTACAAAAATTCCACCCATCCTCATTTATAAAATGGAACTCACTCCCTTCAAATAATCACAACTCTCAATATATTTGGCTAAACAAAATTCTCAAATCACATAAAAAGATCTATTATCTAATAATAGAATCCTTTGATTGTGTATAAATCGTATCAAGGAAGGAATTTGGGAAAATCAAAGAAGGATACTCGAAGAAGAGATGATGTTCTTTAACAAGAATTTTTATATGATTTCATCCACCACATCCATCAATTATTATTACAACAAGATTATATTATAACAAAAATATCATTAATATATTGAGATTTTATACTATTAAGGTAATAAAACTCTATTATATAATCCTTTGATCATGTATAAATCCTATCAAAGATGGCATTTGGGAAAATCGAAGAAGGATACCCGAAGAATAAATAATATTCTTTAATGAGCGTTTTTATATAATTTCTTCCACCACATCCATCAATTATTTTTAAAACAGGATTATATTATAATAAAAATATCATTAATATATTGAGAGTTCTTACTATTAAGGTATTGAACTAAAACCATCCCCACTTCCATCAAATGGGTTATGAAAGTCATCAATCATGTGTATCTTGGACTCTCTTATCTTGAACTATTGTCATTCAATTTTCTAATATAACTTCCAATAATTGGGTAAGATGATTAATATAAAGTATATATATGACATATATAATATTACTATACCTCATCAGTAATTTTATTATATATTCTTCTTTTACATTCCATTCCCTAGGGGATACAGTATTATTGCTTGAGTGTATGGACGACTACTACCTCATGAAGTGATGTCATTCAGTTTTCAATAATACATTACATGGAAGATAATATGGATAATTTTGATGATTATATATTATATTTATGAAATAATAATGACATTAATGACAAATTTACCTTTAAAAAAATATCTTTTTCATTCTTACACTGAAAAATGATATTGTCATTCTTGTATATGTGGACTACCACTTTCACAAAGTAATGTGAATCTATTTTCACCAACAAACCACATGGATGATATATATAAGTATTTTAAAGAAATAATATTTTATATATTTTTTAATCATTCATTAAAGATAAAATATCACATACCTTCTTTCCATAAAAATTTTGATAAGTGGAAATATTACTCTTATGTTCGTATGACCTACTGTATCCATAATGGTAATAAAGATCATTTTTCATAACCATATTTGATGTGTTCTTTAAAGAGTATAATTGAAGTATAAATATCATAAGTATATTATGATTATTTTTCTATAGATGTTTAAGTAAGGGTATATTTTACCATAGGTAACCTACCAAATTCATTTTTGACCCATAATCTATATATCATTAACACACCCAACATAAAATTAATTAATTATGTAATTTAATATAACAAGGTAATAAGTGGAATAAAAGGAAAAATAAAATAAAAAACTAACTTAATCAAGTAAAAAGTAAAGCTTCATTTAATATTTTGGATTATAAGTAATGCAAGTGATGATTAAGACTCAAGATAAGGGTTTCTCATCTCACTTTTACTTCTATGAGAAATATGGCATATTAACCACTTATTTAATTTTTTATGGTGTATATATGGCCCCTTTCTATGTTATATCAAGAATTTATTTATCATCATGGTATTTAATAAATAATTTAAAGATATGTTTTCAAGGGGCTTATTATATAATTTTTACCAAAGGAGTAATGGTTTATTTAACTATCTCATCACTATTCAGGATCATTTTTCTTTATGATTATGTTCGGAAAATTATTCAATTTTTATATCATAATCTCAATATATATTACCCTCCAATAATTTTTAATGAACTTTTATAGGTTATAGTACCATTTTAAAATTTATTTATGTCATTTTTAAAATCATTTTTAATCAAAATCCAGTATTTCTAAAGATACTTTCAAAAATATTTTAAACATTATCAATATGATTTATCAATGAAATTTATACCTTGCATTACCCATTTTTTCTTATTTCAATATGTTTTAAAATGAATCTTCATATCATTTTTTGAATCAATTTTCTTACATATTTTATTGAGAATGTGAATAGAATCTTTGTTTTAAATTGTATGACATGGACCAAATTATTATTTAACAAGTACACAAAATGTTTTAATATGTATTTTACAAAAAATTAATTTAAATTTGAAATAAAATTATCTTTAATTTTTTTAATATTATTTAAAAGTTTATTTTTAAAAAGAAAATATTATTTATCTAAAAAATGTTTTTTAGGATTTTTATGGTATTTTAATTTATCATCCATTTATTATAATAATGATCCATAATTGATATGTTTTGATTTTATCATCCTTATTGTTTATTTTTTTGTTCTATGAACATTATGACTATGGATGTGATATTTTGATATCATTATCTACATTACATTAGATGGTTTATGGTTATGTGTATTGATTTGGGATAATATTAACATTTCATAAGATATTTTTTCAATATGATTGTTTTTTTAATGTTTCTTACCATCTAAAATGAGAAATGAAATAGACATAGTATGTGATAGTTGGGGTATTTTAGATCCCCATGATTAATTTACTGGTCTCATGAGACATATTATTTGGCCAAACAAAATGGGTTTTCACCGACATATTTAAACTATCATGAGGAATGATTATAATTGTTAATGTATTGAGGATTTATTATGACTTTACGATTTCTATAATTATGCATTCCATAATTATGAATTAATTTACTTATATTCAATATGATTATTATATTATTTGAAATATCCAAATATAAATATTCAATCTCATGTGATAATTTATATAGAATTACATGATCATCATTTATTCCTTCAATATTATTCATATGTTATTGACTAAATGGGATCAGTTTTAGGTATTTACCTTTATATATTAATTATGCATTATTCACACATAGATTCTACTATCTTCTTACCCTTACAAGGAATATTTGATCACCCATTTCTAATGATTTGTCTTCCATTTGATATGAATAATATTTCATGTAATGAGTTTTCATGGAATAAGTTCATTTGTTATTTTTATGTATTAGGTTTTATTTTCTATTCACAATGTAAAATATGTATCATGTATGTATATAGTTCTCTCAGAAATACTAAAGGAATTATCCCTTTTAGATATTACCCTTTATATCTATTCGAATTTATAAAATGAGACACTGGGTCTAGACTATAGGGGTTGAATCCATACAATTGGTATCAAATAGTGTTTAGCAGAATCCATTGGAAGTATATTAATTAATACATAGATTACAAAACATAACACTATAATAAAATTTGATGACAAGTATAAACAATGAACCTAATGATTTGTTATGGAAGAGATTATGACTTTTTTCTAAGCAATACATCCCTATCTAGTTATTAAAATATTATGGGGTTATGGCATAGAGGCTCCAAGGGGTAATAAATTCGAAAAGTATGAGTTGGGCATGATCTAATAATTATCTAGTGATGAAAACTTTCCCTTATTTGGAAACTAGTTTTAATATCTTAGGGGATATTATTAGAATAATTCATATTTTCATTACAAAACATTAGTATGGATTGGAAAATAGATATTTACTCAATGAAACTATTTTCAAAATTATGTTCTTAACTATGAATTCAATTTTCAATTTATGTAATGTATTTGACATGTTTTTTTATACATTATGTTCCATTATAATATATTTTAATCTAGTGTATTACATAATTTATAAATAGTTCTTATCATGGGGATTAGAAACCACATCAATACATGTAACCCAATGAGTAATAATGATCGTTTACTTGATAGCTTATTCAAATATTTCAATGGTAACTAGTATCCCAAACATTCTCATCATATGAGTACATGTTATTGTGGTCTAACATGGACAATAAAAATTATCTATATATTATCAATTCATTGGAATTCCAGATAAGTAAGGGATGAAAAGTAAAAAGGTAGATAAATTGGATATAGAAATGAAGGATATTCCCACATGTTACAATTATAGAAAGAAATACCATTGTAAATTCATAAAAGAAATGGGAATTTTCTACAAGTTTATAGGGAAAGAAAACCATTCATATTATTGTGATTGTATGGAAAAAAAATTGTAAAATTAATTAACAGTAATTATATGGGAAACTATTAAAATCAATGTATCTTGAATTAAAAGAATATATTTGAGGGGAAACTAATGGATTGTGGTTAAGTATATGTTATTACCACTGATATATAAGAATGATTAATGTTCTTGGGATTGAATTCAGGGATTATTTGTTTTTAGTATTTTGAAAATGATAACTAAGTTATATAAATTATTAAATATATATTGATTGTACTATATTAATTTTTCATTATGAATGTAAAATATTTTGTTTAACTGATAGGATGACCAAGGAAAATGTTTCTGTGACATGTTGAACTTCTTGGAAAACACATGATTGAGGAAAATAATATGTTCCTAATATTGATATAATGATTTTATGATAAATATTTAATTGATAACGATAATGTACATTGGATAGTATCGACTACCTTCATACTAAATATTGATTTATTGAAAAAGTGATCTGTACAATCATTAATGGAGTTAAAAATATTTTAAATTTATGGAATATATCCAATAATCAATGTTTTATATAAATAATAAGGAATAATTATTGTTTTAATTAAGTTTATATGGTAATGAATGTTATGGGAATGTTTCCAAAGAATACATGATTTGTTTATTCAGATATTTGGCATGTGATTATTAAGAGATACTTCATGTGTATTGGTGATTAATGGTAAGTTCATTTGGGAATATTGGTGACCTTCTTTCTAATATCGTGGATCATGATCATTTTGATGGGTAATAAGGTAAACCATTTATGAAGTGGTATGAGATGGTATTTTGTAGTGGAATCGAAGACTAATAAATTACATAACTATATAATGATTTTAAAATATTGGATAACTTTTTCTAATAATATTGGGTTTCGAAACAAGTTTGGGAGAGTTAGAAAAACTTGTTAGTCTTTTATAGCTCTTATGATCATATAAAAGTGAATTTTAGTTCTTCAACAATAAAATATTATTTTGGATATTCACATACTGGAGTAAGTGATGAGTTAGAAATTTATCAAGAAATAATTAAAAGATGAAATTATTCTTATTAATTAAATAGATATCAAATAATCCTATTTTCTTTATATTATTTGATTGTAAAATAATTCATCATCCATATGAAAATTGTATTGAAATAAAAATTATATTATATTATATACATATATGATTAATCAGATGGTCTATGAAATGATAAAAAATATAATATTTTTATTCCCTTATCATTCAATTTACTATTCACATTATCCCGATTAATGACCTCAATCACTCTTTATAATTATTTATATTTTTCTTCCATGTCTATATCTTCACTAGATAAGATTTTTCTCTTACATAGAAGTGTAGTTATATGTTATTCTGTTTGACCTTTTTACACCCTTCTCTATCATATTAATATAAACTATTATTAAACCATTTATGATTTTTTTGTATCAACAATGATATTTTCAATTATAAAACTCTTTATTACTTAGATCAAGTTTATATTGTGGGGGGACAATTTTTTTATGGTGGGAATAATATAACAACTCAAGATTATAATAAATGAGCAACATATTTAACACCATGTATGACATGAAACACCAAGAATAGAAGGTAGTATAATATCCTAATACTATTATGATATATTTCATTGTATTTAAAATCAATCTCTTCAATATATTACATTACACACAAAGATGAGTTTTACTGAGCAATAATATACTATTAATATTATTATTATCACAAAGTCATTGGAATGGTGGGTATGAATAGAATTAAATAAATTATTAATATATATTTTACACATTTCATTTTTATATATTTATTATTAATAAAATAAGTATCAACTAATATTTAAAAAGAAATATTTTCTAAAAAACTATATTTTTTCAAAACGATTGTTTCATCATTCTTTGTGCAAATAAGATTAAATTATTTTTTACACATTTTATAAAGAAATTGAAAAAATAATTTTAGTTTTTTAAATTTATATTTAGTAATTATATTGGTGTTATTTTTTGGTTTTTTCTGAAATGCTTCAATTTTTCATTAATGGTGAAAAATAAAAAAATTTAATTGAAAACAACATTTTCATTTAAATTTTTTAGAGCGCTAACTTATATTCTTATTTTTTAAGTAACATGAATTCAATAATATATCAATTTATCTAATTTATGTAGTTGTAATAATATTAGAATATTTAATTTTTTACATTAAGTATTTGTAAACATTTGATCATTTTCTCTTTAAAAACTCACTTTCTATATGTCTCTACAGAATTAATTATAAATGAAATTCATCCACTTCATTGAATTTATTTTGGGAAAATGGATCAATTATTTAGTATAATAATAATTTTTATTATCTAATATGGTCATCTTAATCACTTAAAATCATGATTAGTGAAAAATATAAAATTAATTACCAAAATTATGGATAAAATGAGTTCTTGTGCATTAAATGCATTTATATTATATTTAATTTCATAGAACCATATGATCTATATATAATAAATATTATTTTATATTTTTAATAATATTTTATAAATAATCTAAAATATATAATTTTAATTTTACTAAAAAATTATATATTATATAGGTATATAAAAAGATACTAGTAATTATGGTAAATAACCAAAACAGAAAACTTTTGTACACATAATGTCTATGGAATAACATCATAAAATTTTATTTTCATCTATGTGGTGAAGGTGTTTCTCAGAAAAACCATCCCTCAACTATATTATTAATCTATTTTTGAGGAACATGAGGAATGAGTTACCTCGCAATAGTGAATACTTCTGGCTATTTTAAAAACTTTCCCACAATTTCAATTATAAAATGATACTCCCCTCACATACAGACAACTCTAAAATAATATTGATAAAAAAACATTCCCAACTAACATGAAAATTTCTTTCCTCTAATTCTTCAAGAATTATTTTGGGCATAATTCTAACATATGATGGATTTGGTGAAAACCTAAGAACTATACCTAAATAAGAGGTAAGGTTATTCAATGGCTGTTTTTAATTTATTTTATCCCACACATCATTAAAATATTATTAAACCTTGATTATATAATGACCTAATTATCTAAAATATAAATATATTATTTTTGGTAATAAACTATAACCATCCCCACTTCAATCATAAAGAATAAAAAATCATCATTCGTGTATACAAAAAAATATTGCCTCGCAAAGAAATGTCATTTGTTTATCCATTACCTCCTTCATTGGTTAGGCATGATGATGGATCTATATTATATATATAGACGATAATTTTTATATAATTCTACATAAATATTAATTATTTCATATATTCATTTTTTCTATTCAATTAAGTAGAGGATATGATATTGTCACTTGTGTGTATGTTGGACTACCACATCATAAAGAGATCAGATTAGTTTTTAAAAAAAGCATTACATGAAAGGTAATAAGTATTTTAACGGCCTAGAACTCTCTGGTCCATTCCATTGTGTAATTATGGTGTTTGAGGTGTTCTGGTAGGTCAGGGTGTCTTTTTCTCAACACATTGCCAATTTTTCAGTTCTATGAACAATGTGTCCATAACAGCAACCTTCCAACAGCAAGCTTCCAACAATAACCTTCCAACATTGGACTTTAATAGTGTTTCTAGAATGGTAACCTTCTAATGGTGACCTTGAACAGTGTTTCTAGAATAGTAACCTTCCAATGGTGACCTTGAACAGTGTTTCCAGAATGGTAACCTTCCAACGTTGACCTTGAATAGTGTTTCCAGAATGGTAACCTTCCAACAGTGACCTTGAATAGTGTTTCCAGAACAGTAACCTTTCAATGGTGACCTTGAACAGTGTTTCTAGAATGGCAACCTTCCAATGGTGATATTGAATAGTGTTTCTAGAATGGTAACTTTTCAATGGTGACCTTCAAATGGTGACCTTGAACAGTGTTTTCAGAATGGTAACCTTCCAATGGTGACCTTGAACAGTGTTTCGATACCAACGGTGACCTTGAGCATTGTTTTGAGACTAGTAAAGTTCCAACAACAACCTTTATTTCCTTTTCCAAATTTCTAATTGATGTATAGTGTTTCCAGCTTCATATAGTTTCGCTGTTTTAACGTATACTTTGACGTAAATTGTTTTTAAAGACATATTAAAGTGTTTTTAAAGTCATTTCAGAGCCTTAAAGTTTATCGTTAAATTACTAATGACTCGGAGTCTTTCAATAATCGGAAAACCCATGGTATTGGTCAAGATCCACTTTTAATGGAAAATCTCGAAACTGTTTTGAATCCCCTAAATATAGGATATGGTTCCTCTCGAGAGTTCATTCTTTGTATCCTTCCCTCTTTGTGATAGGTTCCTCGAACCTTTCTTCAATGAAGGGTTGTTCGTTTGTGGTCCATTTTTTGGTTGAGCCTTCCCAATAAGTTTCTACTACTTGTGCACCCTTGTTTCGGTACAAGGAGGAATTGTTGATCGTCTATTAGTTAAATTAGGGGATTCGTTTCTTCTCTATTCTGTTATGTGCAAACGTAGAGTTAGCATGTTTTAGCCCACTGGATCACAATTGAATTAAAATATTAAATATTTGAACAGGATAAATAAATTTATATCAAACATATGTTATTGCCTCTTATTTTTCTAGATAGTGTGATATCTATGCTTTCCTTCTTTAGATTTTCAGTCTTTATGGAAATTGGTAAATAACATAAACCAAGAATTAATTGATAATTATTTTTCAGAAGATAAAGATCCATGAAAATGAATCTAGTTTTTGTTGTTGTAATTTGATTCTAATCAAGTTTATATAGTAATCATGTTTAATTATTTGTGATAGCTTACTATTTAGGTTACCCGTCATTAGAAAATATGAATAATAAATTGATTAATTCAAGATGGATTAAAAATGGTTTATTGATAAAATATGATTCCTTGTAGGGTTTTGATTTACCCTCTTGATTGTTTAAAGTCCAAGGGCCCAGTTGATATGATGTTGTTTTCTGCTACTTGAGTTGTGATGTGATCCACGGTTGGAAAAGCCTAGAGGGACTTTGTGATGTGTGGAGAAGGGAGGCCTAGTGGTTGTGGAATCAATTTATGCCTAGAGTGGTGAGATTCATTGGTTTATGTAGATGGGTGTCGGGGAAGACACCCGAGATGACGGAATGGGTTGAAGCTAGGCTAACCCGTTGATGTGAATGATGATTGTTTCTTGAACCTGTTGTTTTGTTATCTTCTTTTGTTTCCCCACTTCTTGAGGCAGATGGTCTTGAAAACCCTCCTTCCAAAAGAGGTGAAGACACACGGGGTATTCCACATGATTTTTGTGTTTTGCTTCTTGAGGATGGATGGTTCTACACTTCTACTATAGGAGACAAAGACTCGACAGGTAGTTCTACTACTCACCGTGTTGAGACATTGTGTTTGGTAGCATAGGTTTCTTTTCATATAATTCCTAGAGTTAAGGAAACTATAAATATGTTAATAAATAATTGAATTAATAATGTTGAACCCATGGGGTTGGAGCTTTCTGGGAGGCAGTGTTGTGGTTATGCTTCTGAAGAACTGTGGACTTGGTTAGTTGTTCCAGGAGGGCATGGAACTTTTTGGTGTTGGTTTTGAAATGAAAAGATGAAATTGAAATGGTTAATTGATGATTGAAAATTAATTAATGTAAAGTGTAACAGAAAAAATGGATAAGGTGATTTATGAATTCTCTTTAAATGGTTGTGTGCTTATATAATATCTAGTCTTGGTAGTGGCATCTGGGATTCCGAGAGACGTTATCTCTAGTGGTGTATGAGGGTATGATTAGCCCATAGTTTGGTAGTGAGCTATATTATATCATGTAATTTTAGGTTTCTATTAACTACTCCACCCTTTCAGTTAGAGAAACTGACTTCCCCGGGATTCTGAGCCCATGGAGGGTGTTTTCCCAAACATCCTGGTGGGAGGATAGATGGTTGACTACCCCCATTGGCCCTGATCTATTCTCTGGGTAGTTACATGTGTTGGCATTCATGGTGGTTAGTTTTCCCATATATGTGTGTACAGGGATGTAATGTCTTCTGGTTATTTCACACAAATATTTTCTGGATATAGTTTTTATTGGACTACTATAGGTATAACATGTGTCGGCTCTGATGGATTGAGGATCCTTATCAGTGTATGGGTGGTAATGGCTTGAGGTATAATATTTGATGTATGATAAATGTTATACGAGCTATGGTGGATCCTAGAAACTACCTAGTTACTTTTGGTGTTGTGGACATGGTGGTTGTGTTTCATGAGGTGCATGTTGTGGTGCTTCGCCCCAGTGTCTGTAGGCAAGCCTTTTTGGAGAGAGATGCTTAGGACGCGCGATGTTGTGGGAAAGAGGCAAACTAGTGGGGATGTAGTAGTGAGGTACCCTTGATTTTATTTATTATATTATATACTTTTTTCTGCGATACTTGGTGAGAGTAGCCTTGTTGAGGCAGGGAACATAGTATACCCGTTTAGGTGATGAGTTAGCTTCACTTGTAGTTCACTGTGATTTAGCATGCTTTCCTTATTTTTGAATGAGATGCTCCGGAGAGTATCCTACTCAGTATATTGCTATACTCACCCTATGTTATAAAATGTTTTTTAGGTCACTTGGAGCAGGTTAGAGAACAAGTCGGTTACCACTAGCTTGTAGGGTTTTTGTAGGAGTTGTTTGGGCTTTGTGGTCACTGTCGTTTTTCATTCTTTCGATACTTACAGTTTTCCCTTTTACAGTTGTAGTAGTTTTGTATGAAATTCATTTGGTTTACTTGGGTTTTCTTCTATATTATAGTCCGATCAGGTGTTGTTGGGTGTCTATCTTATCTCCCTCTTTCTCATTTATTCTCTTAAATGGTAATGCCTCTCATTTGTGTGTTTACTATAACCTCAGTGCTAGTCGCCAACTTAGGACCTATTGGTGGCGGGACTAAGGGGGTCTTAATCTCTCTTCTGAAATTTCCATCCTAGGTGGGGTACACTTTTTGAGGAAGGGGTCATGACGGTGTGGTATCAAAGGTTTGGTTGTGGAATATGATGGAGTTTGGAATTAGTCACAGGTGAGGTTCCATGGGTTGTTAGGGAAATGGTTTCAGCTAAGTTTAGTAAGCACTATAAACATGGGATATCGACTGAGACACTGGTATTTAGGGCCCCATGTGATCTGATGCATAGACCTTTAAGCTTACAGAATCTACTAAACGAAGTGATACTGGTTGAAGGGTAGAGACCTAGGAAAGGATCATTCATCATTCTTCTTTGCACCTGTGTTTGAATGGGTAAACCATGGGATAGGTTAACCTAAATGAATAAATGAATATAATTAAATAATGTTAATGTCTTCAAAATTCCAGGTCAGGAGATCAAATTGTTTTTAATTTTTTAAGTATAGCTCTAGGTCGACGTCCTCGTCAGGTTCGCGGGGAAGATGTTCAGCAAGTTGTTCCAGAAGATCGCCACAGAGTAGAGATCGACGAAGATGATGCTTGGAGGAGGACTCTTCGAGAGTTTCAGTGCCAGAGTCTACAAAAGTATGAGGGCTCCATTTCAGATACAATCATAGAAGAGTGGTTGGAAGAGGTTGATATAGATTTAAGTTCGATCCATGCTATGAAAGAGCACTGGGTATCGTTGGTTGTGATGATGCAGTGTGGGGCTGTGAGGCAGGGGTGGTTCTTGTTCTTTGGGGATCATGAGGAGTTGGCGGTTTCATGGGAGAAGTTCCAAGAGCAGTTCTGAGCCGATTTTCATTCATTGACCATGAATGCGGCTAGTCGCCATGATCTGCTTAGCATCCGGCAAGGGAGCTCCAGTGTGAGGGAGTTGGAAATCTGTTTTAGGAACCTTTTGTGATATGATTCAGACCTGTTTCCATATGAGGAGGCTAGGGAGAGGCATTTTGAGGAGGCCTTGAATCCAGAGATCCAGTTCCATGTCTCCTTGTTTATGCTAACGACATATCTTGAGGTTGTGGTGAGATCAGAGGTCATTGAGATGATGCTATCCAGAATTGGATCGCAATGAGAGGGGAGTCGTCTAGATTTATCACGAAATAGAGATGTGGTTCGGGGTTCTCGAGTTTCAGGACAGAAGAGTTTCCATTCAACCGGGGGTAGTTCCCAAACCTCAAAGTCTCTTTTCTCCGGTAGTGGTGGCTCTCAGACGTATGTTAGAGGATCACGTACTTTTTTTTCTTGTGGAGGCCGAGGGAACCAATAGTGGGAGTGCCTGACCTTCCATGGTGGTCAGCGTGTGTCCAGTTCTCCGCTCAAGGTTCCTCTGTTGAGGTAGTTTCATCCAAAGAAACAGCTGGAGGTTGCACTAGCTTTGGATCAACAGAGATCATATGGGGTAGTCGGAGGAAATCCCTGAGATGCTCCTCGTCCTCTGAGAGCAGAGTGCATCCATGGATGTGGTCTCCAGTAGGGTCAAAGAGGTCATGGAGACAGTCCTGGTCAGCTTCATACTTTAGCGTTTCCAGCTCCAGGTGACCCAGATGTCGTTTGAGGTACACTTTGATTGTTTTCTAATATGGTGTATACTTTTTTGATTCCGAAGTGACACACTCCTTCATATAACCTACCCTTTTCCATGCATTGGGACTTGAGGTGGAGTGGCTTCTAGTGCCGATGGCATTGACTATGCGAGTTAGAGGTTGAGATGACTTGTTTGATGTATGTAGAGAATGTGAGATGGTGTTGAGGAATCACCTCTTGTGGGGAGATTACCTATGTTTATGGATACAACCATGTGATGTCATCCTTGGCATGGATTGGTTGTATTCGGTGAAGGCTAGTGTAGATTGCTTTAGGAGGTAGATCATGTTCTTCAATACTGATGGAGAGATATCAGTGCTTGTTGGAGAGTGAGACCCGTGAATGGGTTAGAGGCATGTTTTGTCCTTATCATCCTTGATGGCTGAGCTGATGTTTAGTTCTTAAGAGGTTAAGTCATCAGCGTTTCCCTGGGTCATGGAGGAGTACCTTGATGTCTTTCCAGAGAAGGTTGTAGCATTACCCCCTCAACAAGAGATTGAGTTTAGGATCAAGCTACAACTATGTGAATCTTCTATCCCTATGTCTCCATATTGGATGGCCCCTTCTGAGTTGTGAGAGTTGCATATATAGCTTGATTTTCTGTTATAGTGTGGTTTTGTTCGGCCAAGTGTGTCACCATAGGGTGCACTAGTTTTTTTTAAAGAAGGCTGATGGCAGTTTGCGGTTGTGTGTTGATTATCATTGCTTGAACAAAGTGACATCAAAGATCCACTATCGTCTTCCACATATTGATGATCTATTAGATAAAATAAAGGGTTCAAGTTGGTTCTCAATGATCGATTTGCGATCAGTATATCATTAGATTCATGTGAGGGATGCAGATATCTCAATGACTACTTTCTATTGTAATAATGGGCATTATGAGTTTGTTTTCATGTTTTTTGGTGTGAAGAATTCTCCATATGTGTTCATGGGATTGATGAACGCAGTGTACCATGAGTTCTTGGATAAGTTCGTGGTGGTTTTCATCGATAACATCCTTGTGTACTCCACATCTAAGGAAGATCATGCAGAACATCTGCATGCTGTTTTGGGAGTTCTACATCATCAGCAGCTATTTGGGAAGCTGTCAAAGTGTGAGTTTTGGGCTTGAGAAGTCTGTTTCTTGGGGCATGTTGTATCTCAGAAGGGAGTAGTTGTTGATCCTCCAACGATAAAAGCGTTTGTGTCTTGGGTATCCCCCAAGACAGTTTCAGAGGTTTGGAGTTTCCTTGGTCTTGCAGGCTATTACAGGAGGTTCGTGGCTGATTTCTCTTGAGTTGTAACTCCTCTGACAGCATTGACCAAGAAGAATCATGCATTCATGTTGATAGATCAGTTTTAGGATGCTTTCGATTCTCTAATGGAGAAGTTGGTTAGTGCTCCAGTTTTTTGTATTCCAGCAGAGAGAGTTCAGTTTGATGATTTATGTGATTCTGTGCATCTGGGGCTAGGTTGTGTTCTGATGAAGCAGATATTAGTTGTTTCTTGTGGGTCTTGGAAGTTGTGTCCCCATGAACGTAAATATTCCACCCATGATCTTGAGTTGGCAACAGTAGTCTCTTCCCTAATGTTGTGGAGATATTACCTCATCAGTGAATGCTTCATGGTCTTTACCGATCATAAGAGCCTGAGGTATGTTTTCTCCCAGCATGACATGAACTTGCGCCACCATCGATAGATAGAATTCTTACAAGAGTATGACTTTGAGATTTCATACACATCTGGGAAAGGGAATGTTGTAGCTGATGCACTGGGTAAGAAGTCATGTAGTGTTGCAGTGCGTGAATCTAGTGATTCTTGGAGAGTTATGGTGTAACTTTTAGCATTACATCTTGTTATGGGAGATGTTGGGGCATAGGTTGTCTTTTCTAGATGACGGTGTATTCAACCACAGTACAACATGTGGAAGAGTCCCAGCTGGGGGATCTTTATGTAGAGGTCTGGAGAGACCGAGTTGTTTATGGAGAAGCCCCTGATGGTTGGTCTGATGATGAACAACATTGAGTGTTGTATCACAGAATACAATGTGTTCCTCATTCCATGAATGATAGGGTTATCATAGAGTTCCATAGTTTTTATTTACCAGTGCATCCTAGTATGAAAAATATGTACTGATCCTTGACTAGTCAGCTTTGGTGGCCTGGGTTGAAGCATGCAGTTGCAGAGTTTGTGTCTCGATGTTTGGTCTCCTAAAAGCTGAAGGTCGAACACCATGTTCCTGGTGGTCTACATTAGCCATTAGATGATCCTTAGTGGAATTGGTAGGACATATCAATGGACTTTGTTACCGGTTTATCTCGAGCTCAGGGAGTACATGATTCTATTTGGGTGGTTGTGGGTTATTTAACAAAATCATCCCTCTTCATAATGATCAAGGAGTCAATCTCAATGGATGTTTTGTCGAGGTAGTATCTGGAGGAGGTGGTGTGACTTCATGGAGTCCCAAGGATTATAATTTCTTATCGAGATCCTCATTTTGCCTCCTGGGTGTGGAGAGCTCTCCCACATGCTTTTGGTTCTCAGCTATGACTTAGAACTACTTTTCATCCATAGACGGATGGTCAGATAGAGCAAACCATCCAGGCTCTGGAAGACATGTTGTGATCTTGTGTCGTGGATTTTGGTGGATCATGGATGAGTCACTTACCATTTTTGTAATTCTCTTACAGCAATAGTGTTCACTCCTTGATCATTATGGAACCATTTGAAGCATTTTATGTTCGAACTTTTAATTCTCTATTGTGCTGGACTGGGGTTGGAGAGTCATCAATTCTCATACAATAACTAGTACAGAATATGACAGAGATGGTTCACATGGTTCGTGAGAGGATTAAAATAGTATAACATCATCAAAAATCATTTGCTAATCAAAATAGGAGACCCTAAGAGTTTTATGTTGGGGATCACATGTTTCTGAAGGTGACTCCCCGATGTGGGCAGCGATGGTTCGGTCGTGAGAGTAATCTTTCTCCCTGGTTTGTTGGTTCTTTTGAGGTTTTGGATCATGATGGAGTCATGGTGTATCAGATAGCACTTCCCCCTGTAGATGAGTTAGATACATGATGTTTTCCATGTATCACAGCTCCGTCGTTATCTTCATGATGACTCACACATCATCGATTGGAGTGAGATCGATGTTGATGATGATGCGACCTTTGAGGAGCGGCTAGTGGAGATCCAGTACCGCAAGGAGAAGGTGTTGTGAAGGTGTTCTATTCCCAAGTTTCATGTCTTGTGGTGACATGGTGGTGTTGAGGAGAGTACTTGGGAGTGGGACCCCTAGATGCATGTCAAGTACCCAGAGCTGTTTTATGTTTTTGTGGTGAGTTTTCTTTGATGCAATCTTTTATGTACCTTTGATTTGTTACTATTCTTGACTCATTTGGATATGGAATGTTTGTACCCTTGCTCTCATATTTCGATATTTTGTTCCATCTTTTGAACAACTCGGGGTGGTTTTCCCCTAAGAGGTATCTTATAAGGTGGTTGTTCGGACCCCTCTTTTCTTTTAGATTTCTTTTGAATTCTCGAGGTCGATAATGTTTTTGAGAGGTATCTAATGTAAAGTCTCAGACCTATCCAGTCCATTTATTTTCTGAATTATGGTCTTTGAGGTGTTTTGGTAGGTCAGGGTGTCTCTTTCCCAACACTTTGCCAATTTTTCAATTCTATGAACAATGTTTCCAGAACAGTAACCTTCCAACCGCAACATTCCAATAGTGGCCTTCTAACAGTGGACATGAACAGTGTTTCCGAAATGGTAACCTTCCAATGATGACCCTGAACAGTGTTTTGGAATGGTAACCTTACAATAGTGACATTGAATAGTGTTTCTGGAACAGTAACCTTCCAACAGTAACCTTAAACAGTGTTTCCAAAATGGTAACCATCCAATGGTGACCTTGAACAGTTCTTCCAGAACAGTAACCATCAAACGGTGACCTTGAACTGTGTTTCCATAATTGAGACCTTCCAATGGTGACCTTCCAACGGTGACCATAAAGAGTGTTTCCAAAATGGTAACCTTCCAACGGTGACCTTGAACAGTGTTTCCAAAATGGTAACCTTCCAATGGTGACCTTCCAACGGTGACCTTGAATAGTGTTTCCAGACCAATGATGACCTTGAATAGTGTTTCCATACCAGTATAGTTCCAACAGCTACCTTTATTTCCTTTTCCAAATTTCTAGTTGGTGTACAGTGTTTCCATCTTCCTACAGTTTCATTGTTTTAACATAAAATTTGACGTAAATTGTTTGTATAGACTTATTAAAGTGTTTTTAAAGTGGTTTCAAAGTCCTAAAGAGTATCATTAAATTACTAAGGATCCGGAGTCTTTCAATAATCGAAACACCTGTGGTCTTGGTTAAGATCCACATTTAATAGGAAAATTCCAAACTCTTTTGTATCCACTAAATATAGGATCTGGTTCCTCTCGAGAGTTATTTCTTTGCATTTTTTTCTCTATTATTTCTATGAGAGCTACCATGAACCTTTATTTTCTGAATGGTTGTGTATCTATGGTCTATTCAATGGTTGAACCTTCCCAAGAAGTTTTTGCTTCTTGCACGCCCCTTGTTTCGGCACAAGTAGGAATTGTTGATCGTCTATTATTTGAAGTAGGGGATTTGTTTCTTCTCTAATGTTTTACGTGGAAACATATAATTATCTTGTTTTATCCCACTGTATCACAATGTAATTGACATATTAAATATTTTAATCGGATAAATAAATTTATATCGATCATATGTTATTGCCTATTGTTTTACTAGATAGTGTGATATCTAGGATTTCTTTGTTTAGCTTTTTATTCTTGATGGAAATTGGTAAAAAATGTAAACCTGGAATTAATTTATAATTATTTGGCTAAAGATAAAGAGGTTTGAAAATGAATCCAGTTGTTTTTTGTAATTTGATGTTAATCAGGTTGATACAGTAAGCATGTTAAATTATTTATGATAGCTTAATGTTTAGGTTTCCTGTTATTGGAACCTATGAATAATAAATCGATTAATTCAATATGGATTAAAGAATGGGTTTTTTGATAAAAGATGATTCCTTATAGGGTTCTGAGTTACCCTCTTGATTGTTTATGGGCCAAGATCCCAGTTGATATGATGTTGTTTTTCTACTGCTTGAGTTGTGATGTGAGCCTGGGATGGCTAAACCTAGAGGGCCATTGTGATATGTGGGGTAGATAGGCATAGTGGTTATGGCAGAAGTTGATGCCAAGAGAGGCGAGATGCATCGGTTTATGCATATGGGTGTCTAGGAGGACACCATAGAGGACAGAATGGGTTGAAACTTGGTTTACCCATTGATGTGAATGTTGATTGTTTCTTGAACATGTTGTTTTGTTATCTACATTACTTTGTCAACTTCTTGAGGCAGATGGACTTGTAAATCCTCCTTCTAAAAGAGGCAAAGATGTGCGGGGTATGGCACGTACTTTCCGCATTTACCTTCTTGGGGATGAAATTTTATATGGTCCTCCTATAGGAGGCAAGGACTTGATGGGTAGTTCTACTACTCACCATGTTGAGCCTCTGTGTTTGGTATCTTAGGTTGGTTTTCCTATAATTCCTGGAGTTAGGGAGACTGTAAATCTGTTAATAAATAATTGAATAAATAATGTTGAACCCATGGGGTTGGATCTTCTTTGGAGGCAATGTTGTAGATATTCTTTTGAAGAACTATGGACTTGGTTAGTTGTGCCAGGAGGGCATAGAACTTTTTGGTGTTGGTTTTGAAATGAATTGTTTAAATGGAAATTGTAAATTGATGATTGAAAATTAAATAACAAAAAGTGTAAATGAGAAAAATGGATAAGGTGATTTATTAATGACCTTTAAATGGTTGTGTGCTTATATGATATCTAGTCGTAGTAGTGGCAGCCAGGAGTCCGAGGGACATTAGCTGAAGTTGTGTATGAGGATAGTTATTTCCCATAGTGTTGTTGTGAGCTATATTATATCATGTACCTTTGTGTTTCTATTCACTACTCCACCCTTTCGGTTAGGGAAAATAACTTCTCAGGGATTCTGTTCCCTGGGAGAGTGTTTTCCCCAACATCCCAGTGGAAGGATGGATGGCTGACTACACCCTTTGGCCCTACTCTATTCTCTTGGTAGTTACTTGTTCTAGTATGCACAACAGTTAGTTTTCCAATATATGTGTGTAGAGTGTTGTAATGGCTTGTGGTTATTTCACACACATATATTTTGGACATATTTCCTATGGACTACAATAGGTATAACGTGTGTAAGTAGTGATGGCTTTAGGATCCTTACTCGGCGTAATGGCTGCAATGGCTTGAGATATAATACCTGATGTGTGATACATGTTATACGAGATGTGGTGGCTCTTGGATACTATGTGGTTACTTTTGGTGTCGTGGATGTGGTGGTTTGGTTGCATGAGGTGCATGTTGTGGTGCTTCGCCCAGGTGTCTGTGGGAAATCCTTTTTTGGAGAGAGATTCTTAGGACATGCGACGTTGGGGAAATGCGGAAAACTAGTGGGGAAGTAGTAGTGGGGTACCCTTGATTTTATTTATTATATTATATACTCATGTATGCGATACTTAGTGAGAGTATCCATGACGACACTGGGAACATAGAATACCTTGTTATGTGATGAGTTAGTTTCACTTGATGTTCATTATGCTTTAGCATGATTTCTTTAATTTTTCACGAGAGGCTCTGGAGAGGATCCTACTGAGTATACTATTATACTCACCCTATGTTATAAACTATTTTCATGTCACTTGGTGCAGTTTGGAGATCAGGCTGGTTTCTAATAGCTTGCAGGTTTTTTGTAGGAGTTGTTCGGGCTTTGTGATCGTTGTCGTTTTTCTTTCTTTTAGTACTTGTAGTTTTTTCCCTTCTAGTTGTAGTAGTTTTGTATGACATTTAATTAGTGTACTTGTGTTTACTTCTATATTCTAGTCTGAGAAGGTGTTGTTTGGTTTCTGTCTTATATCTCTCTTTCGCATGTGTTCTCTTAGAGGGTAATGCCTCCCATATGTGTTTTTATTATACCTTCAGTGCTAGTCGCCAACCCAGGGCCTATTAGAGGCGGGACTCAGGGGTCATTATCTCTCTTCTCACAATGCCGACCCAGTTGGGGAACACATTGTGAGGAGGGGGTTGTGAAAAGTATAATTTAAATTATTATATATAATATAAATGTTATAATTATGATTTTAATGGCATATTTTACATTCAAAAAATATGATATAACATTTTCATTCATACAAAAAAAATTATAATGCCAGTCGTGTACATGTGGACTACCTTCAACACGAAGCGAATCGACTCTCATTTCATCTCCACACCCCATGGATTATATATATAAGTTTATTTATAAAAATAAGGTGTTATATATGATATTTTTAACACTCTATAATTTTAAAATATTTCTAACCTTCTTTCTATAATGACCATTAAAAAATGCAATCATTACTCATGCATGTGTATGAACTACCATATCTGTGATTATAACTTGGTTCATTTTTCAAAGACATCATTACTAATTTATTTTAAATTTATAATTAATTTATACATATTAAAATTATGTCATGAATATTATTGTACATATTTTGAAATGCTCACCACTATGTCCATAATAATTTTATGAAATTCATTTTTGACAAATAATATAAATATCGTCTAAACAAATGATGTAAAAGTTATTAATTTCATAATTTTATATAACATGGAAATAATTAAAATTTAATTAATAATAAAAATGAATAAAGTTAGAAATTAATAAAATATTTTTAATATTTTTAATACTCAAGAAGGTAAATATTTTACGTGACGGGTCATACAAAAGGTAATGGTTTCTCATCTCACATTTAGATCTATCAGTCATACACAATAATCACCACTTATTTATTTTTGTGTTGTTTTTATACATCCTATTGTGTATTTTATAACAACAATTCCTTTCTATTCATGTTATTTCGGGTTTAATTTAATGTTTTTTTCATGTGGAATATTATACAAAATTTACAACAATGGTAAGTGTTAATTCCACAATATAATCAATTTTTGAGACTATTTTTGATTAAGTCTTTCTTGGGGAAATTATTTAATTTTAAATTCTTAATATTCATATATATTATTCCCCTATGATTATTCATGATCATTTTAATGCAATATTATGAATTTTACAATCTTTTCAACATAAATTGACTGGGAAAATGTTTTTAAGTTAATTTTACATTATTCATCTTTGGTCGAAAATCATTTATCTTCAAAATATATGTTATAAAAAAATATTTTTTAAGAAAACATATAAAATCTAATTAACATAGAAATTATTAAAAAAAATTACTTTTAGAAAAATTATTTGAATGGAATACTCATGTCATTTTAAAAAAAATCTTATTTTTATTTTACTAAAAAAGTGAAATGAATATTTGTTATAATGTATATGACATGAATGGAATTTTCCTTAGTAATGCCCAATTAATGTTTTGAAACATATTTAAAAAGAAATTTTGGATATTATAAAATAATTTTATTTTAAATTATTGTAACATTTTATTTTAAAAGTTAATTTTCAAATTACATGGTTATTTCCCTGATAATGATTTTAAGGGTCATTTATAGTATTTCTACTCATCAATGATATAATTATTTATTTTACATGTGATCCCCTAGGAATATGTATTAATTATTTAATCATTATTTATTCTTAGGATGTTTAATGCTTATTTTTTTTGGATTTTAAATTTAGATGCCATTCAGCATATTACTTTGGATAGTTTATGGTCATGTTTATTTTATGGTAAAATATTCATATATTGTATATTAGGTTTTCAAAATGAATGGTTTTCTTGAAAATGATTCTCCCCTTTAATATGTAGAATGAAAAATAATTAACATGTGATGGGTGGGATCTAATATAGACACTTGAGGAATCAATGGTTTCAAGATACAAATCATATGGCCATATTAGATAAGTTTTTACCCATTGTTTTAAATTATCTTTAGGATATATCTTGACAGTAACTATCATAAGGATATATCATGGTTGTTCAAATATCCAGCATCATCAATTCAATAATTATGAAATCTATTATAATTTTAGTCATTTTATTTTATTTTTTTTAATTTTTTAAATAATCATAATTATATTTATATTCTGGGAAATTTTCATATTTTTTTAAAAATATTAATTTTTCTTTGAATAATGAAAATATTAGTTTTTTTAACTTCCATTTTATTTAATAAATTATGTAATTTAAAAAACCCATTATTCAATTATTTTGATTTAAAATAATCATAAGTATTATTTAGTTAAATTTAATCCAACTAAATACATTTTAATCATCTTTAGACTATATATTAGTCCATTTTTATTCTTAGTCTTAAAAAATAAATTTAGTACAAACTTATTACAGTTGAATAATGTTTCTCAGTTGCAATTAATTAGAATAACCCCTAATGGTGAATTATTTATTTATAAATTTTAAATTATATATCTATAGATATTAATTTCAATTCATATAATGATTATTTCTATATATTATTTTAATATAAGATAATCATATTCATTGAAAATATATTTATGGAAAACATATTTTTCTCAGGTATGTGGTTTTCATATTTCATTAAAATTTTATACTTATGTGACTTTAATTTGTAGAAATCGATTTCATATTTGGGATCAAAATTATTAATATTATCTAATAAATTCAACTAACTTTTTATATATGAATATTAAACCCCTTAAAAAATAATTATCACAGTTAAGGTTAAAACGTGATTATTGAGGATTATACTAAATGGATATATATACAAATGACTTAAATACATTTATAAAAACTATTGGGTGGCCATATATCGACCTTATATCATCTTAATCTCATAAATATTTCATTTTGGATCGTTTCATAATATATAAAACATGGGTACATGATTCTCTTTTAAAATATCCCATGATTTTCCAATCCACCAATTATAAAAGGTTACCCCTCTCATCTCCACATAAAACATCCAATAAATGTTGTTTTAGCCATTCCCTACGTAAATAAATTTCTTAAATCCCTCCAAACACTTTAGATTCCTTTTTTAGATGATAAAACTATCTAGTGAGGACCTTTTTTAAAATCCAATGGAGATTGTTTGTAGAAGAGTTTATTTTCTTGACCATGTTTTTTTCATTAATTTATTTATCCACCTCTATAAGTTTTTTTCAACAATTTTTATATAATAACATCATGGATTCAGATATACTTATATGTTATAATTTTAATTTTATTACCTAGATCCATCTCCTCTTCCATCATATGGGAATTGAAATAACCGATCATGTGTATGGTGGACAACTTCCTCACGAAAAGATGTATGTCATTTTCATTCATCACATATTAGGGATATTCATAATGATTTATTTAATTATTATGAATGATACTCAGAAAATATTATCAATTTTTTAAATTTAGTATATCATATAACTTCTTACATTATCATCAATTGAAAAATGATAACATCGTTCATGTGTTCAATGGACTATTGCCTCCCAAAGTGATGCAATTCATTTTTTATTAACATTTCACATGGTTTGAATATTAATATATATTTAAAGAAATTATATTATATTTATGATATAACAATATTTCAAAAAATATACCTTTTTACATCATTATTTTGAAAATGGAAATGTTACACATGTGTGCATAAAATCTACCAACTACATGATTGTAAAATACTTTATTTTTCATAATCATACCTTATGATTATTATGACAAGTAAAATATATGGATAAAAATGAAAAATAGGAAATGATTATGTTTCTGTATAATATGAAATAATTACCTCTTTACCATGTTCAACACAAATATTCTCTTTCGAATATATGTGCTAAACGAACTCAAACATCCGATAAGAAGATAACAGATTAAGTAATTAAACATGTAGTCAAAATAAATGAATTAAATAGTTAATTTATAATGTAATAAAACTAGAAATGGTAATTATGGAAAAAAATAAATTGATATTATTTTAACATACTACAGTTAAAAGACATACACGACAAACTGAGGAATTGAAGAAAGGGTTTTCAACTAAAACAATTCATTGATACACATGTTATTTTATGAATCTAATTTCTTCTAAAAGTGGTATATAATAAAATATTTCATATTATATCATAAACCTATAATTATTCATGATATTTTATGTAAAAATTCACACAAATCACTCATTGGAGATATGATTCATAGGTTAACAATGTGGTAAGGGATTTTATTTCAATGTTATTTTAATCAGGAATGCTTGTGCTTGAATTACCATTATAGGGAATTCTTTGATCATTTTATATTAAACCCATTTAATTTCATACTTATATATATATTCACTAAATCTATATGTTATAGTACCATTATAAAATGTTTGGTACTAAAAATGATAAAGAAAATATTTCTAAGGAAACACTACTTTATTTTTATCTTCGGTCGAAAACAGTTTCACATCCATATCAATGTTTTCATTAATATGTTTTAGAAAATGATTTAATATCCCACTATAAATTATTAGAGAAATTTTTACATATTCTTTACTTATAAATTTTTTTTCCTAAACAAGAGTTTTTTTCATTATGCAATTGAGGTACCTTTAATCTTTTTAAAATAGTTAGAAAAGAATTCTTTCTTTTAGCTTGTATGTCTCATACAAAATTAGTCTTCATCATAAAAATATTTTTTCATTATTCTTAAATAATATGGTTCCATGGTAATTTTAAAGAAAATAATATTTCAATTTATTTCTGTGAATTTTTATTTTTCTAAAATTTATTTTCAATGTTGAATGATTATTTCCTACAGGAAGTATTTGTAATCATTTTGAATGTATTTCTAGTCATCAATGAATAAAACCAATCCAGTGGAGGTTTTTCAAAAAAATTACATGTACAAAACTCCAACATATATACCTATCCTAATCTCACTCTAACGATAAATTATATTCTATATTTTTTACATCTCAAATTCATTCATTATAAAATTTCTTTTAACTTCAATATGAGATAATATTATACACCCCATTATATTTCTGTGTGTAATTATTAAGATTATGTATTGTAAGTGATTTTATTTTTTTGTCACATAAATCATTAACATTCAATTAAGGGTGAACCTATATATAACTTCAATTCACTGGGTAATGTTTTAGTATCATGATATTTCATATATGGGATTAGGGAGAAAACCAAATCTATTATGAGATTTTTTCCACTACATGATGTTTTCAATGAAGTTATAATTACCTCATGTTAGGTTATATTATCTATTACATTCACAATTTCTATTGTGATACAATCTTATTATACTATGTTTGTGATGTTATGTTCCCGTGTGATTACCCATGAGACATTTATTTTATGATATCATGTTATACTTTGGACTCACAGGTTATGATTCCTTATAATTTTTCCCTCTTACAAGTATTTTTAGCTCACTCTTTCCATTTATGTATTCCTCATGTTTCCCAATGTATTCGTATGAGATTTAATGTATTTTTAGGATCTCATTATATAAAAAAAGGTTGTAATGTTTTGGTTTCATTTTGATGTTCTATAAAACTAGACTTCTAATGACAAAATACCTAGATATCTATGGGTTGTAATTAATGGATTACTATTGTATGAATCCCATAATAATAGTTGTAAAATCATTAATTTGTTGTAACAAAGATATTTAAACTAGGATGAGATTCTAGATAATGTCATATGGGTATACGATAAAGATAATTTTTTATTTTTTGTTGGACCTAAAGGTGTAGTGGAGGGACCATTTTATAAGTGGGGTAAAGACCATTATCTTAAGAATTACGTCATAATATACTGATAGCACATGTTTCACATGGATGTTATACTTCAAAGTGGATAATAATATATAAAAGATATTATTTGGTAAATTCACACCTCATTCATTCTTTTATCGACATCATCATAACATTTTTTAGATCATCTGCAGTTTTTAGACTCTTTTTCAAGAATTTACTTTTATCACAGAATGTTTCTATTTACCATGGTAATTTATATTGATTCCTTAAATTAAATAAATCCTATGTTCTAAATTGTTCTCTTATGAATAAAAAGTTATGTCTATTTTATTATATATTGATGTTCCCAAATTAGTGTGAATTCCTGAGAGGGGAAGGGGTGAATCAATGATTCCATTTAGATCTTTTTACAAATTGATCCTTTTCAATTAAAACTATATGGCTTGTTAAAGCCTCGATCCACTCTTCTTCTATCACTCAGGATTTCCTCGAATTATGCTCTAAATGTAAAGGGACATGGCACAAGGATTTACAGGGTTCGGTACTAAAGACCTACTATTTTTTGTGTTGGTTATTCGCCTCAACACAGATTCTCCATTATAATCTTATCATCAATTACAATGGTCGATATAGAGACACATTGTATCTCTCCTAAGTCCCATGGGAGGGTCTTTATACTGAATCCCACAGTGTTACCAGAGTCACACAAACTTACTCTAGAGTCTCACTAAATACTTATTCTCCTGAGTTACACTAGAGGTTATTTATACTGCTTCCCACAGTGTTACCTGAGTCACACTGACCTGATCCAGAGTCCCATTGAAGTCTTCTTCTCCTGAGTCTCATAGGTTACTTCATGCTCTCGAGTCACATTAGAATCTACCTCTTTTAAATTCTTTCTTGATTCAATATAGATGATCTTCTTCTCTCTCCACACCACACATAAATGTGTATCTATTCATGTATCTTCAATAGCCTTTGGTAAGGTCTGTTGGCCTTGCTCTTCTTCTAATCACTTGAATTGATCAGTCCTCATTTCAACAATTATTGGGAAATTGTTTCTTCTTATGATGAATACAAGGCCTCACTAAGATGTGTGCAATTGATGCACACAACTTCTTCAAGAATCTTGATGGGCAAGAGTGATCTTGCACAATATCAGCAAACTCTTTCTTCATGGATTTTCAATCACTAAAAACTCAGGTAAGTGAACTTCTTCATCTCTGTCTGGCTTCAGTATCAAATATCAATCTATTAATGCATGGATTACATGGGATCCAATACCTCTTGTATTTGTATATCTCAATGTCTCAAGATTATTACATGAAATTATTTCCACAGAAGTCATTGTTAGGTGTAAATTGGCATGCATGCATGCATGCACTCTTCTTGGTGCAACTCACTTCTCTTTGCACACAAGTATTTTTGTTTTATATTTTGTTTCTTCAAACCTGAGTGGGTTTAGTAACTTTTTCGTGTTATTCTTCTTTCCTCCTGTAACGCCCCGACCCCAGTTACCCAGAGTTGGTGCGTTATTGCGTAACATTAGCATGATCACAAAAGATCAAGTCTCGAAAGAACGATTAGTTTAGTAGCCTTGGAAATAATAGATACATTCATAAATGTTATATTACATCATAAAATGAAAAACTACAATAACAAAGTCTCCATAGTCCACACTCATATCCTCTTTTGACTATCCCTACAGGTCATTCATAAAATACTTCTTCACATTCTGGAAAATATTAAAACATTGAAAGGGGTGATCTCAGATGCTCAGTAAGGATAACAATATTGCGGAAGCTTTCGTAAATAAAAATTAACATTTATGGAAATGTATAACTAAAACAAAATCCTGTTTAAACTTTAACTTCAGTATAATATGGCAAAAATAAAATTAAATAATTCCATTTACTTACTCACATGGATATTCTACTAGTCGAATAATCACATGAAATATCAATAACCACTTTCATAATGATGGAATGCATAATTCCAGACTATCATAACCACGTAGCCAAGGCCTCGTGCCAAGACCACAAATAAGATTTTGTCAAGGCCTCGTGCCAAGACACTAGTTTGTCTCATGAGACCTACCGATGCATCGAGGAGCTATAGCGGGCTCCACCCGTCACTTATTAAGTCCAATGCATTCCTCATATGAGCAGGTTTAAACATATCATAAACCATAACATAATCGTATCACATAAAACATGAATAAAGGAAACATAAAATTTCCACATTTCAATCACAAGATATCAATACCACACATTGATATATTAAAACATTATCAAAACCATTTTCGATGCCAAAATAAATGAAAGTTAAAACTTGGTTTTTATTTTTCATTTTCAAAAAAGTTATGGCTTGTAGGGGAAGCTGGAATACAAATAATGGTCACGGCGGCAGAGAAGTCATTGTCGCCGCATACGTACGACATGAAAAACATCCCTTTTTGTCATTTAGTAAAATAATTCATAGAAAAAGATTCCTTTTGAATAAACGTAAAATTCAAAGGGGTTTATACAC
The DNA here is from genome assembly GCA_963277665.1 of Viscum album. Classification (NCBI taxonomy): domain Eukaryota; kingdom Viridiplantae; phylum Streptophyta; class Magnoliopsida; order Santalales; family Viscaceae; genus Viscum; species Viscum album. The sequence continues at coordinate 114,417,003 of OY728135.1, forward strand.
CGTATAAAAGAAAGTTGTGTATAAAACCAAATATGCTTCAATGAAAGGTGATTGAGACGAAGTCCTTACAAAAATAATTTTTAAAATAAAATAGATCTATTATGTGTATTCACTATAAGTACACATAAAGAAAGTACAAATAAAAGATATGACATAATAATATCATGAAATAGTTTGAAAGTAGGAGATTAACCCAAAGAATGGAAATTGGGTTAAGAAATTCTCGTACCTCGTGTCCGACTTGACTCGATCGTTCTTTAACCTCCTGAATAATAAACTACGGTTAATTTATATTTACTTAAGAACCTTTATCATGATCATTATTCCTTTTATATCACTTATTACCATGTTATGAGCATTATGTAATTATTTAAGTTAATAACGGTCATTTTGTCGATCTTTGGTACTTGAGTCAAAAATAAACTTCTTATAATTACAAGTTGTTCATGTGGTGAAATATCTATTATATCCATAATTATATTCATGATGTAGATATCATATATATCATATATATCCAGTATATACATTCATTTATAATATTACATAACATTTAGAGGTAAGAAATGAAATGCACCGTTCATGGAGACGGTAAGCCGTACGTACGCATGAACGCTACTTTCATTTCTATTTCGTATTTAATGGAATGAAATCATAATAGTATAAAGGTGTATTATAATTCCAGTATAATATCATATATAATATCATTTACTTCATCCTTTATACATCCCACATATGGCATTAACGATTCAAATCACTTTGAGGGGGCGGCAGTCCGCACTTCCTAAAATGAAATTATCGCGTTTACCCATAATGGAAATCATAAAGTATGCCATAAATGAGAAATAAAGAAGTATACAAAAAATATAAACATAATATATATAGAATATATGAAAATAGAATCATAAAAATGGCCACTATTAGAGGTGTTAAAAGAATATTGAACAATCATCGTTTCCTGAGGCAGTATTTCGCCACACACAGAAACAGTATGTTCTTTAACCGTTAGACAAAGGTGTGTGTAAGTGTAAAACAAATACTTATCAGAAAAACATCCTAGTATATTGTAGATACTGGTGTTGTTATAAAATAAAGTAATAAAAAGAGTTTAAGGGGTTGGAGAAGCAAAATAAAACAAAACAACATTAGAGAAGACATTACGTTAAAAACGGGTAACTCTTTTGGATTTGAGCCAAAGGCTTACTTGGGAAGAATTCTGCACAAAGTGAGGCTTCTAGGAGTAATAGATGGAAGTTGGGAGAGTATGTTGGAAGAGGTTGGCCGATCAAAATGGCTTGAAAGTGTGAATAAGGTAGTAGTGGTGGGGGCCTTTTATAAGAGGAGAGAAGGGGCACTCTTGGAAAGATTGAAATGTTACTTTATTATGAAATGCTTTTCGGATTATAAAGGTCCCACAATGATATAGTTCTAGGATAATGTAATAAGGGTTAAAAATATACTCATCCAATAGGTTTTTGACAAGTGTAAGCCTTGGAGTTTACATTATCTTTTCATTTTATTTTAATCGTTAATTAATGAGGTAATTGATGCATCATCATGGTGTCATAAATAATTTAATTTATTTAATGTCTAAAAATTATAAAAAAAATATCATGATTTAGGAAATCGTTTTAGATTTCTAATGAAAATTTATAGTCAAAAATATGACTTGTATAACACCATTTAAAAATTGTTTTATTAAAACAACACAAGTTTGTGACATTTTTATTTTAACGTTAAATAAAACGTTTTTAATGTCATTTCCCTACCAAAGTGGCTCCATGGGGTCCCCAAGTTGACCCATAGTTTTTCTTGGTCGGTCATGACTCATCCAACAGAGGTAGGACAAGTGTCAAAGTCATTTCCTATTATTATAACATTATATTTACCTTAAATTTCACTAATTACCTTTAATCGCGATTAATTAAACTTAAAAGTTACTATTCACCAAAAAATTATTTTAATCCCATTGAACCACATTTTACTTCCTAATGAGAACCATGTATGTTGGATTTTTTAAAATCAAATCACAGAAGTGGTAATGTTTCATTTAAAAGAAAAATCAGTTTTTTAACTACCACTTAGTTGTTTCACTATTCATCAAAAATTGAAGTTTTTCAGAACAATGCCAAAATTTTACCCTAAGATATAATTGATATTCCGAATTGAAAAATGATGTCTATTTTAAAAAATTCCAAACATATAAGTTTCATTAATTAATTTTATAATTAATTCCCGTTGTCACAACAAATAGCGTGTTTTTAAGAAACAATATATATCAAAAGATTGACAATTGTTTATGTCCAATTTCAAAGTGAAATTAATTCTAATGACCACCATTGGATAAAATGGTAAAAATATATTCTAATTGTAATTTAATACCACCCAATAGTATAGTTTATCACTATAAATTATTTTGATTAAAAAAGTTGTTTTAAGTATTTTTCACTATTCATAAAAAATTGGAAGTTCTCAGAAAATTACAAAAAATTCAACTTAGGATAATTTCGATATTCCGAATACAAAAATGAAGTCCATTTTGAAATATAAAATTTATATAATTTCAAAAAGTGGGTATTACTATTCATAACTACTACTTTGATTGGTTGCGACGTGTCAGAATCTCGAACTTGCGTACAATGCAAGCTATTGCATTATTGAAAGAGAAGTGTATCGTGAAAGCTTGGGTTGTTACATTCTCCCCTACTTCAGTAAATTGTGTCCTCGCAATTTGAAAATGTTCTTCAAAAATAAAGGGTTGAAAATAGAAAATACCTTTGTGGAAAACCCATATCAGAAATAGGGTTAATAAGAATATAACATTAAAAGAAATAAAGAGAGGTACAAAGGTCACCCGAGATAGCTCATACTAGTATTCTATGAAAATATGGATATGGAGGAAAAACAAACCATCATGGTCTGATGGAGAGTTGTATAAAATAGGATTAGGAGAAAGTTAACCACAAGAAAATCACAAACTTGTGATTGGTTAAACGGCCATTGAATCCCTAGTTGGAAAAGTTAACCGACAACGTTTTTGTTTTAAGTTACCTTTTATAAAGTTGAGAAATTTATTTAAGAGATTTTCTAAGAACGTAAGAAAATATACTTACTTGTTGTGTAGACTTTCATTCCTCAATAAATTTTTACCACAAACTCATCTTTCACTCCAAATGGTAACAGAACTGAAAAATATTTTATTTATCCTAATTGTATAAGGTTATAAATATTACCACATACCATTTAGATTAGGAAAACTATTTTGTAATAACCAGGGACTTCCTGTAGGCTAGTGGTAGGTAATAAAGGCCTCTCGCACTATGGTTGTGGGTTCGATTCCTGCAGCTTTGTCCGACACGACGGGTTATGCCCTACCCTGCAGGTTTTCCTTTTCCTAAAACTATAGTATTATAATATTCCAAAAATAATCTTCAGAAATGTTTTAACCTTAAACAATACTATCCAAAGATCAACTTGATCCATTCCAACCTTTATAGTTATCCAAAATACCTCCGTCCAGACTTTCTCTAAAGGGTCCTTAGTTTCCAAAATCAGTTGTAACATTAGATTCCCTAAACAAAGTAAAGTTTCTCTTATTGTCACATACTAAAAATATGATTTCCTTAATTATATTAAAAACTTAATGATAACAACAAGTACTACAGTACAATCCTTATATATATCACATTATTTTTATAACCACAATATAATACTTGAGTCCAAAAGCACCAATACATTAATTATTCCGCTTCAACTGTAGTAACAGCATAAGATTGTCCTTGATCCCTTGCCCTTTTCTGAGGTAAGTTTCCCTGACGCTTAGGACATTCATTTGCATAATTCCCTATTTCCCTACAATTGTAGCATTCAATATCGATATCCTCTTTCTTTCCCTTGCAATCACGAGCCTGGTGACCTTTTTCTCCACATTTATAACAAACTCACATTCCTTTTAGGCAGGTCCGGGGTGATTCTTCCCACAATTATCGCATAATGGAAAATCCTTCTTTCCCTTTTTCCCTTTATCTGTCACTTGTTCCACCGTTCTCTTCTTATCTTACTTTACTTTATTGTCATAAGATTTAGAGAATTCCTTTTCTGTCTTGATAGCACATGAGATAATATCTTTGTATGACGAGAAGTATTGTGAGACTAAGGCTCGACGGAGAAATGGTTTTAACCCATCAAAGAAACGATCAATCTTACTTCTTGGGTTAAGTATATAATCTGATGCATGCCTCGCTAACCATGTAAAGTTAGACTCATACTTTGCGACATTCTCATCCTCTTTCTGCCTTAGACTCAGAAATTGTCTTTCCATATCTGCTCTATGGTCACGGGGAAAGTAATTTTCTAAGAAAAGCTCTTTGAACTCCCTCCATTCCATATTTGATACTTCATCATCTTCCTCTGTATTTTGAATCAATGACCACCATTGATCCGCATCTCCAGTGAGGCGGTAAACTTCCATAATAACCTTTTCCCTTTCACTACTCCCCAAGGCGTGGAATATTTTCTCTGAGGAGTTTATCCATTGCTCAGCTACTAATGGATTTGTACCCCCATTAAATGTTGGTGGTTGTTGCCTCATGAAATGATCTAACATTGATCCTCCATGTTGCAGATCAGGGTACTCCGTAGAGTAAGATTATTATTCATAACCTGAGTGAGTTATCCCAGTATGGTAATAAGTTGATCAGCACCAGTTGTATCTCCAGATCCACAATAATTATCTAGAGAAGGAACGCAATCCCTACACGGTGTGCGTGCATTGATATGGTTTCCATTCCTCCCACTAGGCGCCATTTCTAAACAATGGCATAAACTAGATTAGTTTATGAATTAAAATACATAATTCCGTACTTGTAAAACACTTAACATAAATTGAACTATTTATGGATATAATACATAATCATAAAAATAAATTTTTTCTTTAAGGAAGTATATACTCATAAACCCTTCATAATGGTTTGTAAAGAAAATGAGAATTATCCTAAGCATATCCCCCGGGAGTGTCGTAACCAAGAGTGCAGCAAGACCCGTTGTCCTGCACCAGTTCCCGTTCGAGTCTAGCTCAAAGCGGTGTGTTCAGGTTTTACACCTAGGTACATCTGTGCCAGAGCCGCCTCTACCTGCTCGTATCCAGACAGGGATGTATTGCTCGGAAAACTCACAACATCTCTATAATACCAAAATTCTAGGAAGTTCTTCTATACTAATCCTCAAAGTCTATCTTAGGTATATGTGATCTAATCAGAGTTTATCTAAATCTAGCTTCCAAGGTTAGTACTAAACTGCCTCTGATACCAACTGTAACGCCCTGACCCCAGTTACCCAGAGTCGGTGCGTTATTGCGTAACATTGGCATGATCACAAAAGATCAAGTCTCGAAAGACCGATTAGTTTAGTAGCCTTGGAAACACTAGATACATTCATAAATGTTACATTACATCATAAAGTGAAAAACTACAATAACAAAGTCTCCAAAGTCCACACTCATATCCTCTTCTGACTATCCCTACAGGTCATTCATAAAATACTTCTTCACATCCTGGAAAATATTAAAACATTAAAAGGGGTGAGCTCAGATGCTCAGTAAGGATAACAATATTGCGGAAGCTTTCCTAAATAAAAATTAACATTTAAGGCAATGTATAACTAAAAAAAGCCTTTTTAAACTTTAACATCAGCATAATATGGAAAAAATAAAATTAAATAATGTCATTTGCTTACTCACATGGATATTCTACTAGTCGAATAATCACATGCATTATCAATAACCACTTTCATAATGATGGAATGCATAATGCCAGACTATCATAACCACGTAGCCAAGGCCTCGTGCCAAGACCACAAATAAGATTTTGTCAAGGCCTCGTGCCAAGACACTAGTTTGTCTCATGAGACCTACCGATGCATCGAGGAGCTATAGCGGGCTCCACCGGTCACTTATTAAGTCCAATGCATTCCTCATATGAGCAGGTTTAAACATATCATAAACCATAACATAATCGTATCACATAAAACATGAATAATGGAAACATAACATTTCCACATTTCAATCACAAGATATCAATACAACACATTGATATAATAAAACATTATCAAAACCATTTTCGATACCAAAATAAATGAAACTTAAAACTTGGTTTTTATTTTTCATTTAAAAAAAAGTTATGGCTTGTAGGGGAAGACGAAACTCAAATAATGGTCACAGCGGTGGAGAAGTCATTGTCGCTGCATACGTACGACAAGAAAAACATTCCTTTTTGTTGTTTAGTAAAACACTTCGTATAAAAAGATTCCTTTTGAATAAACGTAAAATTCAAAGGGGTTTATACATCGTATTAAAGAAAGTTGTGTATAAAACCAAATATGCCTTAATGAAAGGAGATTGAGACGAAGTCCTTACAAAGATCATTTTTAAAATAAAATAGATCTATTATGTGTATTCACTATAAGTAAACATAAATAAAGTACAAATACAAGATATGACATAATAATATCATGACATAATTTGAAAGTGGGAGATTAACCCAAAGAATGGAAATTGGGTTAAGAAATTCCCTTACCTCATGTCCGACTTGACTCGATCGTTATTTAACCTCCTGAATAATAAACTAGGGTTAATTTAAATTTACATAAGAAACTTTTTCATGTTCATTATTACTTTTATATCACTTATTACCATGTTATGAACATTATGTAATTATTTAAGTTAGTAACGGTCATTTTGTCGATCTTTGGTACTTGAGTCAAAAATAAATTTCTTATAATTACAAGTTGTTCATGTGGTTAAATATCCATTATATCCAGAATTATATTCATGATTTATATATCATATATATCATATATATCCATTATATACATTCATTTATAATATTACATAACATTTAGAGGTATGAAATGAAATGCACCTTTCGTGGAGACGGTAAGTCGTACGTACGCATGAACGCTACTTTCATTTCTATTTCTTATTTAATGGAATGAAATCATAATAGTATAAAGTTGTATTATAATTCCAGTATAATATCATATAAAATATCATTTACTCCATCCTTTATAAATCCCACATATGGCATTAATGATTCAAATCACTTTGAGGGGGCGGTAGTACGCACTTCCTAAAATGAAATTATCGCGTTTACCCATAATGGAAATCATAAAGTATGTCATAAATGAGAAATAAAGAAGCATAAGGAAAAAATAAACATAATATATATATCATATATGAAAATAATGTCATCAAAATGGCCACTATTAGAGGTGTTAAAAGAATATTGGATGATCATCGTTTCGTGAGGCAGTATTGCACCACCCAAAGAAACAGTATGTTCTTTAACCATTAGATGAAGGTGTGTGTAAGTGTAAACCAAATCATTATCATAACAACATCCTAGTATTTTTAGATACTGGTGTTGTTACAAATGAAAGGAATAAAAAGAGTTTAAGGGGTTGGAGAAGCAAAATAAAAAAAACAACATTAGAGAAGACATTACCTTAAAAACGGGTAACTCTTTTTGATTTGAGTCAAAGGCTTCCTTGGGAAGAATTCTGCCCAAAGTGAGGCTTCTAGGAGTAAGAGAGGGAAGTTGGGAGAGTATTTTGGCAGAGGTTGGACGACCCAAATGGCTGGAAAGTGTGAATAAGGTGGTAGTGGTGGGGGCCTTTTATAAGAGGAGAGAAGGGGCACTCTTGAAAAGATTGAAATGTTACTTTATTATGAAATGATTTTCGGATTCTAAAGGTCCCACAATGATATAGTTCAAGGATAAGGTGATACGGGTTAGAAATATACTCATCCAATATGTTTTTGATAACTGTAAGCCTTGGATTTGACATTATCTTTTCATTTTATTTAAATAGTTAATTAATGAGGTAATCGCTGCATCATCATGGTGTCATAAATAATTTAATTTATTTAATGTCTAAAAATTATAAAAAAAATATCATGATGTGGGAAATCTTTTTAGCTTTCTAATGAATATTTATAGTCAAAACTATGACTTGTATAACCCCATTTAAAAATTGTTTTAGTAAAACAACTCATGTTTGTGACATTTTTATTTTAACATTAAATAAAAAGTTTTTAATGTCATTTCCCTACCAAAGTGGCTCCATGGGGTCCCCAAGTTGACACATGGTTTGTCTTGGTAGTCCATGACTCATCCAATAGGGTTAGGACAAGTGTCAAAGTCATTTCCTATTATTATAACATTATATTTACCTTAAAATTCACTAATTACCTTTAATCACGATTAATTAAACTTAAAAGTTACTATTCACCAAAAAATTATTTTAATACCATTGAACCACATTTATTTCCTAATGACAACCATGTATGTCGGATTTTCGAAAATCAAATCACAGAAGTGGTAATGTTTCATTTAAACGAAAAATCAGTTTTTTAACTACCACTTAGTGGTTTCACTATTCATCAAAAATTGATGTTTTTCAGAACAATGCCAAAATTTCACCCTAAGCTATAATTGATATTCCGAATTGAAAAAAGATGTCTATTTTAAAAAATTCCAAACATATAAGTTGCATTAATTAATTTTATAATTAATTCCCGCTGTCACAACAAATAGCGTGTTTTTAAGAAACAATATATATCAAAAGATTGGCAATTGTTTTTGTCCAATTTCAAAGTGAAATTAATTCTAATGACCACCATTGGATAAAATGGTAAAAATATATTCTAATTGTAATTTAATAACACTCAATATTATAGTTTATCACTATAAATTATTTTGATTAAAAAAGTTGTTTTAAGTATTTTTCACTATTCATAAAAAAATTGGAAGTTCTCAGAAAATTACAAAAAATTCAGCTTAGTATAATTTCGATATTCCGAATACAAAAATGAATTCCATTTTGAAATATCAAATTTATATAATTTCAAAAAGTGGGTATTACTATTCATAACTGCTACTTTGATTGGTGGCGGCATGTTAGAATCTCGAACTTGCGTACAATGCAAGCTATTGTATTATTGAAAGAGAAGTGTATCGTGAAAGCTTGGGGTGTTACACTTCCTCCTTGTTCTTCACATTTGCATACACACTTTCTTTTGTTTTCTTTTTCATGAAAGTTTATCAACTCATGCACATGTATGCATGCGCGCCATGCATGGATTATCTTGCACATACGTACTGCATCTTGTACACGAATGCACATACACATCTTCTTCTTCTTTTCATGTTTTTACCCATGCATGTGCATGCATGGAATCATGCATGTGAAGGGTTCACTATTCTTCTTCGCATATATGGTACACTGGTTCTTCTCTATGGTTCTCAGCGAACCCGGGTGGTACGCGGTCTGGGTTTGTCACGCGTACAAGGGTGGTTTGCGGTTTTGCGTTGCGGGAACCAGAGAGGTCCGCGAGTTCTTCTTCGCAAACCAGGGAGGTGCGCGGTCTTGATCTGCGCGAACCACAGAGGTCCGTGAGATTCTCCTTTGCACAGACAGCGCAGATACTTCTTCGCGTAGGCAGTGAACTATGTGGGCTCTTCCTTCACTTTTCTTCTACCTCATGACCCAAAAAGGTACCGTGGTTACCTCTTCCCTTTGCGAACCATAATGGTTTGCGGTTCTCCTCTTTCGTGAACGTTTCTTCATCGCACAGTGAGTGCTGACATCCTTCTTCACGTAGGCAGTGAGTTACGCCGGATCTTCCTTCGTGGTGCTTCTACTTCGCACACCAAGAAGGTACGCAGTTACTGCCTTTAGCGAACCAAAATGGTTCGCGGTTCTCCTTCGTGAACTATGAAGAGCTTTGTGGATCCTCTCCCTTAGTGTAGCAAGGATGCCTCCCATATCTTCTCCCTTCGCGTAGCAAAGATGCTCCGCGGATCTTCTTTCTGTTATATATTTTTTATATACTTTATTCAAAATATTTATTGTTATAATTTTATTTAAATTATGTAAATAGAGTGTTTTTTCAAATTTGAATTGGTGTGTATATCACCAAGAGTTGTGTCTTTTCGGTTGAACCAATGCGTTCTTTGATCGAAATGATGAGATTGAAGCGGTGTGTCCCTCACCAAGAGTTGTCTTGTTTCGGTCGAACCAATGTGTTCTTTGACCGAACCGGTACAATACGCACCATTTATAATCTATAAATAAGCGATGGTGAGATTGTTTATGTATTAGATCAATTATTATTCAATCCATGTATTTCTCTAGAATCCTCCCAACATCGTGCAGCGGGGTATTCGGGAATTGGTGTCCGATTATTCCCAAAACAATGGTGAAATCCCCGAGGGATACTTCCACCGAAAACCCTACACCATCAATGTGGGGGTGGATCAAACCCTTTTGGACAGTGAACCCGATTCACGCATCAAGATTCTATCCGTCTTCTTTTCTGCCACATTATTTTTCTAACAATCAAAAGGGTTTGAAAAGGCAGATCCTAGAAGATAGATTTATCAAATCGTCCCTACGACTACTTCTATCAAATGAAGACCGCTTGAGAGATTTGGGATGCACTCGAATTCAAGTATAAAGCGGAGGAAGAAGGTACAAATATCACACTTTTGTAGAAATGGTAAACTGCATGATTAATAAATCTAAGAAACATAATCTTTCTTATTTCAAAGTGTGGGGGTGTTTATCTTTTTATAGTGTTCATGATCCTAAAAGATCTAAAATTGGTCCCCGTGCAATTAAAGATGTTTTGTTGGATATGCAGAAAATAGCAAAGCATATAGAATTATGGATTTAGGTGCTAATATAATAGTTTAATCGAGAGATGTATAGTTTTTTAAAAATAAGTTTTATAAAGATGATGTGGAGGAAGTGATTCCTCCTATCCCTATCTCATGTACTCCATCTAGTTCAAATATAATAGTAGAGAATTATGATGATTCTCGAGTTGAACCTAAACGGAGTACAGGAATTAGGAAAGAGAGACATCTACATCCATATTTTATTTCTCCTGAGTCCATAATTTTTCTTGTTGAAGGAGATCAAAATAATCAACTTCTGAATAAGTATCCTATGATTTTGAATGTAGAAGATGACCCAAAGACTTATAAAGAGGCCATGTCTTCTAGAGATGTTGCTTTTTTGGAAAGAAGCAATTAATAATGAAATTGATTCTATTATAGGGAATAATACTTGGGTTATTATGGATTTACCAAGAGGTTCAAAACCTATTGGTAGTAAATGGGTATTCAGAAAGAAATATGATTCCAATGGTAACATTCAAGCTTTTAAAGATAGATTGGTTGCCAAAGGTTTTAGAAAAAAAGAAGGGATTGATTATTTTGATACATATGCCCCTGTAGCATGAATTACTTTAATAAGGATATTATTTGATTTAGCTTCAATTAATCATTTGTATGTTCATAAAATGGATTTCAAAACTGCTTTTTTAAATGGACAATTAAATGAAGGGATTTACATGGAACAACCGGAAGGGTTTGTATGTGGATGATATGTTAATTTTTGTAACCTATATGATTGGAATAGTCGAGGAAAGAATTACTTATCTTCTATGTTTAAAATGAAGGATCTTGGAATAGTTGATACTATTCTAGGAATTAAAGTTAGAAAACATAGTGGAGTTTATTCTTTAAGTCAGTCTCATTACATAGAAAAAATGTTAAATAAATTTGATCATCTTGGTTTCAAGGATGTCAATACTCCATTTGATTCTAGTGTTAAACTTTTTATAAATACGGGTAGAGCTGTAACACAACTTGAATATGCTAGTGTAATTGGTTCTTTAATGTATGCGATGCATTGAACTATACCTGATATTGCTTTTCCAGTATGTAAAATGAGTAGATATATTAGTAATCCTAATGTGGATCATTGGTGCTGTATAACAAGAATTTTTGGAAACTTCAAAAAGACCAAAGATTTATATTTATACTATAATGATTTTCTGGCTGTATTAGAAGGATACAGCGATGCGAGTTGGATTACCAATATTGGTGATAACCAATCCACTTCTGGATGATTGTTTACTCTTGGAGGTTGTGCTGTTTCTTGGGTGAGCAAGAAACAAACATGTATTTCACATTCAACCATGGAGTCATAGTTTATCGCCTTAGCGGCATGTGGAAAGGAAGGTGAATGGATTAGGAATCTATTATTGGATATTAGATTGTGGCAGAGTCTGATGCCTCCTATCTCTATCAGTTGTGATAGTGAAGAAACATTATCAAGGGCATATAGTTGCATATACAATGGAAAGTCTAGACATATAAGTTTGAGACATGATTATGTGAGATAATTGTTACAAGATGGTACCATAATAATTGTTTATGCGAGATCGTGTAAAAACCTTGTGGATCCGTTTACAAAATCTCTACCGAGAGAGGTTATTCGTGCAACTAATAAAGAGATGGGGTTAAAGCCCATAGAATAAATCATTTCAGTAATGGAAACCCAACACTTTATTTAGGTAGATCCTAATCAAAGTGTTTAATGGGTAAAAACAAGTTACGAAGATGATTGTTGATATTGACAATTATAACCTCAAATTTTTTGTGTCAATATCGTCTGTTATGACAAGAGGTTGAGTTTTAAACTCTTAACAAAATATTAAGACTCAATGAGTTATGTGCTATAATAACAGAAGCACATTGTAATATTTTGCCTATGTGAACTTAGAAGTGGTGCCACTTCTTACAGGTTTTAATGAGTTTACTACTTAGAGAGTTCATGAAAAGGATATAAGTACATGGCCTTAAAAGGGCTACAAAATGAGGCGTTGGATGAAAGTTCATTATATGTATGATTTCTCCGGTTTATCTTAAAGGTTAATAAGTTTAATGTTTCGAGAATATATAAATCTGATAAACTTTGAGATAATGATACAAAGTAAAGGTTTAAATTGAAAGATACCTTTATTATGTATAATGGATCACCTGTGATCTGGAGAATTAATATTTATGAATAAAAGCGGGGGATTGTTATATATTTTTTATATATTTTATTCAAAACAATTATTGTTATAATTTTATTTAAATTATTTAAATAGAGTGTTTTTTCAAATTTGAACCGGTGTGTCTCTCACCAAGAGTTGTGTCTTTTCGGTTGAACCAATGCGTTCTTTGATTGAAATGGTGAGATTGAAGCAGTGTATCCCTCACCAAGAGTTGTCTTGTTTCCGTCGAACCAATGTGTTCTTTGACCGAACTGGTGCAATACACACCATTTCTAATCTATAAATAAGCGATGATGAGATCGTTTATGTATTATATCAATTATTATTCAATCCAAGTATTTCTCCAAAATCCTCCCAACATCGTGCAGCGGGGTATTCGGGAATTGATGTCCGATTATTCATGAAACCTTGGTGAAATCCTCGAGGGATACTTCCACCGAGAACCCCACACCATCAACATGGGGGTGGATCAAACCCTTTTGGACAGTGAACTCGATTCACGCATCAAGGTTCTATCCGTCTTATTTTCTGCCACATTATTTTTCTAACACTTTCTTTGAACCAGAGGGCTAAAAGAAGCTCTAAATGATAGCTCTCAATTTTTTGAATTGCACCAACTAGCACCCTATGGGAGTTCCTTGATTTATAGGAAGAGATCTACCTCGATTCTTCTTCAAAACCGCAAAATATTAGGAGAAACTCTTTTCATCATTGGAAGGTCAAGATCTTCAGTTTGTATATTTCAAACTCGAACAATGATTTGGTGATGATCATGTGATTCTTTATTTCGAATGCGGACTCCTTTTTTGTATGACCCTCACGTGTTATGCGTTTGCATACCATATCCCGATCTTTATCCATGCAACACGACGAGGCCTCGCAACATCGTTTTCTTCGGCCTCAGTTAGTCTCTTCATCTCGATGCTTGCATGCAAACGTAGTTGCATGCGTGGATTCAGGGTGCTCAGACGATCAGCATGCAGTATTCATGAGCTTCAATGATGGCCGAACATGGTATCGAGGAGGTGCGGCTTCATCTATGGTGAGCGGTGTCGCCGGGAGCCTCTCCATGCAGCCGGAGGTAGAAGACGAATCCGTAGCCGTAGGATCATCTATGAACGGATAGTGGACGGCCAGGATTAGAAGCGCTGCTGCAGGATGAGAAGAGCAGTCGCGATGGGAGTTTTTTGCCGGATGGGTTTTTTTTATTTATTTTTTTTTTAATGGGTCAAACATTGAAATATTTAGTTAAATGGGTCCCTTGAGCGCCAGACCATGTGGCGCTCAAGGGTTTTCGAATTGGAGCGCCACTTCAAGTGGCGCTCCACCAATTTGGCGGAAGAAGCGTTCAGCGCCACTTGAAGTGGCGCTGAAAACATAAATACAAAGGGTGCAGCGCCACTTCAAGTGGCGCTGCACCCTTCTTCCCAATAAATTCGGCGCCACTTGAAGTGGCGCCGAAACACACCCCCATCCTATAAATAGGACCCTCCCCCCCACCCCATTTCCTCACTTCCTACCTCACCCACCCCCATTCCTCCCTCCCTCCCTTCCTCTCTCTCTCTCAAAATTTTTCCTTGCGTTCTTCGGTTGCGGTGAAGCCTTGCCTCTTCGGTTGTTCTGCCGGTGTACCTACGTCGTCACAAATTTGAGGTAAATCTTTCTTTAAATTTATTTAATAGTTTTATTTAATAATTTAGTTGTTGAATTTATAGAATTAGTATATAATGTTTGTATTTTATAAATAGTATGGTTTTTTTAAATGTAATTAGATAATGAAATGATTAGTTAGTTAAATAATTAATCATAATTAGTTGATTAATCAATGATAATTAAGTTATTAATTAATCATAATTAGGTAAATAGTTAAATGTAATTAGATTATTAATTAATGATTATTAGCTAATTAATTAATCATAATTAGCAAATTAGTTAATCATAATTATTTAATTAATGAATCATAATTAGTTAATTAATTCATTATAATTAGGTTATTAATTAATGGTAAGTAGGTAATAAATAATCATAATTAGTTAATTAAATAATCATAATTAGTTAATATCATAACTAATTAATTAATTAATCATAACTAGTTAATTAATTAATCATAATTAGTTAATTAATTAATCATAATTAGTGAAGTAATTAATCGTAATTAGTTAATTAATTAATCATCGTAATTAGTTAATTAATTAATCATAATTAGTTAAGTAATTAATCATTATTAGTAAATTAATTAATCATAATTAGTTAAGTAATTAATCATAATTAGTTAAGTAATTAATCATAATTAGGTTATTAATAAATCACAATTAGGTTATTAATAAATCATAATTAGGTTATTAATCAATCATAATTAGTTAATTAATTAATCATTAGTAGTTAATTAATTAATCATTAGTAGTTAATTAATTAATCATAATTAGGTTATTAATTAACCTTAATTAGGTTATTAATTAATCCTAATTAGTTAATTAATTAATCATAATTAGGTAATTAATTAATCATAATTAGGTAATTAATTAATCCTAATTAGGCTATTAATTAATCGTAATTAGGTTATTAATTAATCATAATTAGGTTATTAATTAGTCATAATTAGGTAATTAATTAATTCTAATTAGGTTATTAATTAATCATAATTAGGTTATTAATTAATCATAATTAGGTAATTAATTAATCCTAATTAGGTAATTAATGAAACATAATAGGTTATTAATTAATCATAATTCGCTAATTAATTAATCATCATTAGGTAATTAATGAAACATAATTAGTTAATTAATCAATCATAATTAGGTAATTAATTAATCATAATTAGGTAATTAAATAATCGTAATTAGGTAATTAATTAAGCATAATTAGTTAATTAAGTAATCATAATTAGGTAATTAAGTAATCATAATTAGTTAATTAATTAATCATAATTAGTTAATTAATTAATCATTAGTAGTTAATTAATTAATCATAATTAGGATATTAATTAATCCTATTTAGGTTATTAATTAATCATAATTAGTTAATTAATTAATCATAATTAGGTTATTAATTAATCATAATTAGGTTATTAATTAATCATAATTAGGTTATTAATTAATCATAATTAGGTTATTAATTAATCATAATTAGGTTATTAATTAATCATAATTAGGTTATTAATTAATCCTAATTAGGTAATTAATTAATCATAATTAGGTTATTAATGAAACATAATATGTTATTAATTAATCATAATTAACTAATTAATTAATCATAATTAGGTAATTAATGAAACATAATTAGTTAGTTAATTAATCATAATTAGTTAATTAATGAAACATAATTAGTTAGTTAATTAATCATAATTAGGTAATTAATTAATCATAATTAGGTAATTAAATAATTGTAATTAGGTTATTAATCAATCATTACTTGCTAATTAATCAATCATCACTTGCTAATTAATTAATCATAATTAGATAATTAATCAATCATAATTAGTTAATTAAGTAATCATAATTAGCTAATTAAGTAATCATAATTAGCTAATTAAGTAATCATAATTAGTTAATTAATTAAGCATAATTAGTTAATTAATTAATCATAATTAGTTAATTAATTAATCATAATTAGTTAATTAAGTAATCATAATTAGGTAATTAGTTAACCATAATTAGGTAATTAGTTAACCATAATTAGGTAATTAGTTAACCATAATTAGGTAATTAGTTAACCATAATTAGTTAATTAGTTAACCATAGCGAAGTAGTTATATTAATTAGCGAAGTAGTTATATTAATTAGCGAAGTAGTTATATTAATTAGCCAAGTAGTAGTAAATTGCCTATGGAATATACCTTTGCATTACATTTTAGGAATGATAATGAATTTAGTTTTCAATCTACCTTGACCTCGGTTTGTAATTGAAGTTATGAACTTGAATTTAGTAGTTCAATATATTTTTTGCATATTAAGTGTTAGAGTTATCATGAAATGATTGCTCTCTTGAGTAAAGTATCCCCGGGTAGAGGGGCTTTGGGTCGGACCACCTACTTTCCTGGAGGCTTGCCTTGTCTAGGAAAGTGAATGGGGTTGGCTATCTGTCGCTCCGGGCTTACTCATGTGGAGACTTTCAATTTCATATAACTCTATGCTTTTACATGACATGTTCGTGTACCTCATGCATATAATGCATGTGGATATGTATAAATATATTTGACTTCTATTTTTGGGTAAGTAACACAAACTTGTGGGTTGTGTAAATAGTTACACATCAATATGGTTTGAACATATTGATTTGGTGGAGGGATTAGGATTCCAACCTAAATTACTAGAAGCATGCATACATAAATTGATTCTTTAATCAGATTTAATTAATAACAATGGTTTCTTTTAGATAAAAAAGATGGTCGCCGCTTATATTTATTGCAACGGTCAAATAATTGAGACAGAACAAGGATGCAGTTATAGTATACATCCAGAAGCTGTTGTGATGCTTGGAGGATGTACTACTTTGGAAGCTGTGCAAAGGAAAATCCATCGGAGGTTAAAACTCGCGAGGAATCAAGTAATAGAGTCCATTACATTCAGACATCTTCAATTTATAGATAGGTTTTGGCATGTGCCCTATCCGGTAAATGATGATGATGATTGGGAATATATACTTTCATTGGTTAAGTATATACCTGAGAATCAAATGATGGAGTTGTATGTCACTATAGCTACAATAGAGGTTCCATCGACATTGGAAGTTGACCCATCTCAAATTCATGAAACTATGTCATATGCTCCTTCATATCAAGACGTTCCATCAGCATCAGTAGTTATTCCATCATTTCCATCAGCCACAGTTTCAATGGATAGTCCTCCACATACTTTAGATGCATTGGTTGATGAATTTGAGGATGATGACAATTTTGAACAAGATGAAGAGGAAGTTGAAGAAGAAGAAGAGCATGCGGAAGATCAGTCTGTACCAACTCATGCGAGGTTCAACCGACCATTGAACCATCCTCCACTATTGGCTTCCTGGTCGACTGAAGGCATGAATCGCTTGCCAGAATTTGATTATTCAGTTATCACTCCCAGTTCATAATTTCCAGGAATCATTGGTGGTATAAATCGAGTGTCGGATAACGTTGTTCTGTATATTGGCAGAGAGTTTGAGAGCAAAGAAGCAATGAAAAATGTGATAAAACAATATCACATTGAAAGACATTACTCATATGTTGTAGAAGAGTCAAAGAGATCTTATTATTTGATCCGTTGTGACAAATCTGAATCGAACTGTCAAATGCGTCTGCGAGCTATTATTGATAACACTTTTCATAGCTGGCGCATCACTAGATTTACTCCACACACATGTGTGAACCCAAGCTTGGCACAGGAACACTCTTCATTAGATGTTGAGTTTGTTTCAACTATTATTGTTGAAATGATTAGAGCATGTCAAGATGTCCCTGTGGTTCTGGTCATTGAGCGAATCAAACAGCTTTTTGGGTATCGAATCTCTTACTGGAAGGCATGGGCAGCACAACAAAAGGCTATTGTGAAAGTGTATGGTGATTGGGATGACTCTTATCGAGTTCTACCACAACTGTTGGAGCTTCTACGCCACAATAATCAAATAGTCTATCGGTTACATACAGTTGAATATGTTAACCAACAGAACCAACTTGACCGCTCAATGGTTGTGTTTGATAGATTATTTTGGACATTTTTACCATGTGTGGCGGCTTTTAGACATTGCAAGCAGTTCATACAAATTGATGGCACATTTCTATATGGAAAGTATACCGGAACTTTATTGATTGCCGCCACACAAGATGGAAATCGAGCCCCTCTGCCTATAGCATTTGCAATTGTGGAGAAAGAGAACTTCTCATCATGGATCTGGTTTCTGGCATGTCTCCGAGAGTTTGTTACGGATGCAGAAGGGATTTGTCTTATTTCTGATCGCCACCGTGCAATCAAGGAGGAGATACAGTCTGAGGGTCTTTTGTGGAGACCACCATATGCCCATCATCGATACTGTATTCGACACATTGCCAGAAATTTGCGAAAGAAGTTCAAGAATGAGTCGATGAAAAAGGCAATCTTAAAAATTGGTATGAACATCCTTTTCTGTTTAAAATGTTTTTGTCGTAGTTATTTTCATAACTGTTCAGATGACTGTTTGTATGATAGCATATGAGCCTCAACAACAAAGGATGGAGGAGCGTCTTCAAGATATCCACAGAGTGAATCCAGAAGTGTATGATTACATGATGCAAATTCCAAAGCAGAAATGGTCGTTGGCATATGATGATGGGAGGAGATATGGTCATATGACGACCAACATCGTAGAATGTATAAATGGAGTTTTCAAGGGTGTTCGAAAACTACCTATCACAGGTAAATACGAATATTTCAATATATGTTACTCAGAAGAGTTACTATTATAATATAATATTTGTATAATGTCGTAAATCTAAATTTCAGGGTTGGTACAAGAGACCTTCTATCGTAGTGTAAAGTACTTTCTGGAACGAGGAAAGCAAGCTGAAGAGGGCTTGAATAGAGGGATGCGCTATGGACACCATTTCCAACGCGAGCTAGATACAGTTCTTCAGGAGGCCGCAACTTACCATGTAACTGCATTTAATCGTCCAGAGCAAAGATTTGAGGTCGCTGAGCCCGGTGATGCTATGGCATGTAGCAATGGTCGTGTGCGAGTTGTTTTATTGGAGAAGCGTTACTGTGATTGTGGAAACTTTCAGGCACTGAGATATCCCTGCGGCCATGTGATTGCTGCATGTGCTTACGTACACGTATCTTGGGAGCAGTTCGTTGATCCAGCTTATCGACTTGAGAGCATCAACTCCTGCTACAATACTCCGTGGATGCCAATCGGGGAATATCAGAATTTTCAGATGCCTGATGGTGCACCCACGCTTCTACCGAACATCAACAGACTTCGACCTAAAGGGAGGCCAAAGTCGACTCGTATTCGGAATGAGATGGATTGGCCTAGTGAACATCCAGCTGGACGGCGGTGCAGCATATGCCGCCAGGAAGGTCATACGAAGACACGTTGCCCTAGACACATAGGGCAATCATCAAATGGTTAAAATGAATCATGTACTCTATCAGTTACTGTAAAACTTTGTACATGTAATTATTTTTATCATTTCACCATTTTTAATCATATTTGTCTTACTTGTAAATAGGGTAATTTTTTGAAAATGTACCACGATTTCACGTGACATTTTTTGTCGAACGATCAACATTACATGAGTAGCTTTAAACAAACAACACCAACTCAAAAAAAAGGAATGTACCTGTATAAGAAAACAAAACCATTTGAAGGGAGGTATTATACCATCAGGAAGAGAGATTCTAGAAATGTGCAATGTTATGACAAACCTTTAGATGAAATGTGTCAGTTCCCCACTAGATGTGCATGTTTCTTCAAAATTTTCAGGCTGAAGATAATCCACCATAGGTTTCACATAGCCTTATGTCTTCCATGGATTAATGTCAAACACTTCAACCAATTTGTTTACTTTATGGGGAAGTAAAACCTCATTCCTTTGAATATGCACATTACCATGAACATATAAAATCATCATTTTGCAAGAAAAACTACTAATCTCATGTTCACTGAAATACCCTTTAACGTAAGAATGATACAAATAGTGTAAGTACCCAATAGCAAGATTCCAATCCATTTTGAAGGATAATGGGGATGACAAGGAAACATCAACCCCCAGGCCCACCCCTTCCACCCATTCAACCAACTTCGGTAACTCCTATAGAAGTAGTTTTTCAAAAAAAGGAAATGTCACACCACCACAGCTTCCTACATCCATATTAACCCCCCAATTCAGTTTCATTAAATGTGGACAGTCCCCATTTTTACCAAAGTCAATGATGCACTATTAAACCATCACTTTTAACCCCCGCCTCAAAAATACAAAATGCTTTGAGGGATGAGAAATGATTCGGTGCATTTTAGAACATTGAAATGTGTCGAATCATTTCTCATCCCTCAAAGCATTTTGTATTTTTGAGGCGGGGGTTAAAAGTGGTGGTTTAATAGTGCATCATTAACTTTGGTAAAAAAGAGGGCTGCCCACATTTAATGAAACTGAATTGGGGGGTTAATATGGATGTAGGAAGCTGTGGTGGTGTGACATTTCCTTTTTTTGAAAAACTACTTCTATAGGAGTTACCGAAGTTGGTTGAATGGGTGGAAGGGGTGGTTCTGGGGGTTGATGTTTCCTTGTCATCCCCATTATCCTTCAAAATGGATTGGAATCTTTCTATTGGGTACTTACACTATTTGTATCATTCTTACGTTAAAGGGTATTTCAGTGAACATGAGATTAGTAGTTTTTCTTGCAAAATGATGATTTTATATGTTCATGGTAATGTGCATATTCAAAGGAATGAGGTTTTACTTCCCCATAAAGTAAACAAATTGGTTGAAGTGTTTGACATTAATCCATGGAAGACATAAGGCTATGTGAAACCTATGATGGATTATCTCCAGCCTGAAAATTTTGAAGAAACATGCACATCTAGTGGGGAACTGACACATTTCATCTAAAGGTTTGTCATAACATTGCACATTTCTAGAATCTCTCTTCCTGATGGTATAATACCTCCCTTCTCATCTCACCTTACCAAGAAAAATTATCTAGAGCTTTTGAGGTTGATTTATACTCAGGGGCATGACAAAATTGCAAATATGTTTCTATTGTTACTAGACACATAGGGCAATCATCTAATGGTTAAAATGAATCACGTACTCTATCAGTTACTGTAAAACTTTGTACATGTAATTATTTTTATCATTTCACCATTTTTAATCATATTTGTTGTACTTGTAAATAAGGTAATTTTTGGAAAATGTACCACGATTTCACGTGACATTTTTTGTCGAACGATCAACATTACATGAGTAGCTTTAAACAAACAACACCAACTCAAAAAAAGGAATATACCTGTATAAGAAAACAAAACCATTTGAACTATTAAATGAAAATGTCATCAGTTATTTATAATGAAAGATGAACTTACAGTGACTACAAAACAAAAACGAGGAAACTCTGAACGTCTTCACCCCAACACCCCAACACAGGAGACAACAACTAACCCAATGTGTTTATGCTTCTTTCAAAATTATATGCTAAATTACATATCTTACATGATTAAAGTCATAACTTACATGAGATTAATGTTTTATTGTTTGCACATTCAGATGGAGCAGCCACTTTTATCTTGCCAGGAGACGCACGTGTCGCGCGATGTGTTGGCGCGACGACCTGTTAGACATCTTCATGTTCGGAGAGCGCACCGTTTTCATCATGAGGCACCGCCGGCAGCTATTTGTCCATACCTTAGACGTGCAGGCTTTTATGGAGTCGCTATGTGTGACTTCAAGACCATCGACCATCATTTGATAGCTGCATTGGTTGAGAGATGGCGGCCAGAGACACACACATTTCATCTCTCAGAGGGGGAGATGACTATTACATTAGAGGACGTTGCCTACATGCTGGGGTTACCTATCCATGGAGATGCAGTTACGGGGGCCAGTACCGGCGATTGGGTTGCAGTCATACAGAGGCTGCTAGGCATTGACGTCATCGGCGCACGGGGTGTCCTTCAGGGTTCGCGCTTGCGAATGAGGGCTCGATCAGCATTTCGACGTCATTCCAGATGATGCAGACGAGGAGACGCTTCTTCAGCACACACGTGCATACATTTTGCGGCTGCTCGGAGGCATGTTGTGCGTCGACTACTCCACCGCTTTGGTACACATGATGTACCTCCCATTACTTGAGGATCTGGATCAGACTGCGACATACAGTTAGGGATCCGTTGTATTAGCACATCTGTACAGATCTCTCTGCACCAGTTGTCAGGCCGATTCACATCAGATTGCAGGTTGCATGGTGTTAGTACAGATGTGGGCCTGGGAGCGTTTTCCACGCATCGCTCCTCGAGTTGTCGCACCGCTTGCACCGGAGCTGCTTCAGGACTGTCCTCGGGGACGATGGTATGTCTACGTCATTACTTTCGGTTATTTAGTACTTTTGTTATTGTTTTTTATAAACTTACCGTAGGTTACTCTTTTTTCACCAGGTGGAGTCAGTCTCACAAGTTTGCACATACTCCGAGACATAGTGTGCACAGCTTCAGACAGATATTCGATGCTATAGTGCCGGCTGATGTAAGTTATTTCAATATAATCTCAGTAAAATTATCATGCTACTATATGACTTATTTTTTGAGTTTACATTTCAGGTTTCATGGACTCCTTATACAGGTTATGTCTACGCATCACTTCCACTATACTGCACATCTTTGGCTGGAGATCGTGCTGCAGTAGTACCACTCATTCACTTCCACATCGTTGAGTGGCACCAGCCAGATCGGGTCATGCGCCAGTTCGGTTTTATACAGCATATCCCCTTGGCACCACGACAGTCTACCGAGTTACATTCGATTGTGCTTATAGGTAGACAGACGACAGACTGGCGGCGACATCATGCATCTTATATCCATCTTTGGGACAGGCGTGCCCAATTCAGTATCTTTCCACAGGGATATATCACATCACACTCTCATTTATCTGATCAGGGGGATTATGCACACTGGTATCGACGACATACCATCATGTACCTTACACGTCAGGGGATTGGAATTCAGCGATTGGTATGTTTACTAAGATTTATTAATTTTGTTTAACTCATTTTTGATATTAATTTGATTGTCATTTCATTTGCAGGCAGACGCCATTGGTCAGCTTGCACATTCCACGCAGCCTCAGGAGCATGCATATATTCTGCGGGAGGTAGTTCATCGGGATGTGGTGGCTCTATTGGATCATCTCCGGTTGATACGTGACAGTTTTTTTGATGAGGAGCCACAGATATATCCTGATCCATATCTTCAGGCAGAGGCACCTGAGGATGACGATGTCCCTGCTATGCCTGCTGAGGAGGATGCACCGCCACCACCGCCGCCAGCTGGACGACAGAGACGAGCACATCCGGGGGGGCAGAGGCGACCACATCGACATCCGAGAGCGTCTCCTGCAGATGTCGTCGCACCACAGACAGACGATCTCGCCCAGCCGACTGATGATTTTTCACAGCAGGGAGACATTTATATACCGCATATGGCGTCTCCGCAGACTACTATGGACTTCGATCTGGGTGCAGTCACACAGCTTATGGCGGCCCCCTCTCCTCCCGACGAGGCCTTCTTCAGTACCCCATTTCTACCATTTATAGGAGCTTCAGAGCCATATGTCACCCCATATGGTTTTGGGGCATCCTCACATGATTTTGGGGCGTCCTCACATGATTTTGGTCAGTCCTCTACACAGCATCATGAGGAGGCACCAGAAGCACCGGAAGAGGAGGAACCTGCAGAGAGGACACCGGAGCGACATGGACGTCGGACGCGGAGAGGACGTGACATTCAGACACCGCGTTGTGGTACCGGGGGGCATCGTCGTTGATGTTTTTGTATGTAATGTTGTATATATTAAAAAACTTATTCACTATGATAAGTAACTGTTGTTTAAGTCAAATAACAAGAAAATCAAAAATCTATTAAATACAAACTTATTTCAATTAACTATTAAATTATAAAGTACAGGTACAATATAAACAAAATTTGTCACAGCGAGTTAACCATTAATAATTAATAATTATAATGAAAAATAATAATTAATAATTATATTACTAACTAATTAATTATTGTATATAAAATAATAATATTTTATAGACGTTTAAAGTCACATAGTTGAAACATTTTTAAGTTACAACTAGGTGGTTTTGAAAGCCTATAAAATATTTTCTATCGACATTTTTTACGTAATTTTTTTATTTTCATCTATTCAGTATATGTTTAATCCAAGTTTCAAGTTTCATTCATATTGGTCATATGGATTATGTTTTATAGACGTTTAAAGTCACATAGTTGAAACATTTTTAAGTTACAACTAGGTGGTTTTGAAAGCCTATAAAATATTTTCTATCGACATTTTTTACGTAATTTTTTTATTTTCATCTATTCAGTATATGTTTAATCCAAGTTTCAAGTTTCATTCATATTGGTCATATGGATTATGTTTTATAAACGTTTAAAGTCACATAGTTGAAACATTTTTAAGTTACAACTAGGTGGTTTTGAAAGCCTATAAAATATTTTCTATCGACATTTTTTACGTAATTTTTTTATTTTCATCTATTCAGTATATGTTTAATCCAAGTTTCAAGTTTCATTCATATTGGTCATATGGATTGTGTTTTATAGACGTTTAAAATCACATAGTTGAAACATTTTTAAGTTACAACTAGGTGGTTTTGAAAGCCTATAAAATATTTTCTATCGACATTTTTTACGTAATTTTTTTATTTTCATCTATTCAGTATATGTTTAATCCAAGTTTCAAGTTTCATTCATATTGGTCATATGGATTATGTTTTATAGACGTTTAAAGTCACATAGTTGAAACATTTTTAAGTTACAACTAGGTGGTTTTGAAAGCCTATAAAATATTATCTATCGACATTTTTTACGTAATTTTTTTATTTTCATCTATTCAGTATATGTTTAATCCAAGTTTCAAGTTTCATTCATATTGGTCATATGGATTATGTTTTATAGACGTTTAAAGTCACATAGTTGAAACATTTTTAAGTTACAACTAGGTGGTTTTGAAAGCCTATAAAATATTTTCTATCGACATTTTTTACGTAATTTTTTTAGTTTCATCTATTCAGTATATGTTTAATCCAAGTTTTAAGTTTCATTCATATTGGTCATATGAATTATGTTTTATAGACGTTCAAAGTCACATAGTTGAAACATTTTTAAGTTACAACTAGGTGGTTTTCAAAGCCTATAAAATATTTTCTATCGACATTTTTTACGTAATTTTTTTATTTTTATCTATTTAGTATATTTTTAATACATGTTTTAAGTTTCATTCATATTGGTCATTTAGATTATATTTTATAGGCTTTCAAAGTCACATACTTGAAACATTTTTAAGTTTCAAGTAGGTGGTAGTGAAAGACTATATGTTTAACAATATTTCAATTTTTTTTATAAATAGTTACTTATAACTATGTAAATATATACATGTATAAATATATAATTATACATATACAAGTATAACTATAATTACAATATAATTCTAAATATAATTATAAATATAATTCTACACACACACATACACACACACACACATATATATATTTATATATGAATATTAAATATATTTATAAATAAATTTTAAATATATATGTAACAATATTTTCATAATTATATATTTTAAATATATTCATATTCATATAATTATAAATATTTATATTTAAAGATTAGTTTATAATTATATAATTACAAATATATTTTTTATTTAAAAAATATATATAAATAGATTTATATTTATAAATATTTATTTTTAATTATATATATACATAATTATATTTATACACACACATATAATTATATATATACATAAATATAATGTCATAATTATATAATTATAAATATAATAATAATTAATTTAGCATTTTTAAATACATATTTATAAGATTATTTTTAAAATTTTATTTATTTATTTTGAAATTATTTATTAAAAAGAGATGAGGTGGAAAAAAACTAAAACAAAAAAAAAGAAAACAAAATTTTATTTATTTATTTTGAAATTATTTATTAAAAAGAGATGAGGTGGAAAAAAACTAAAACAAAAAAAAAAGAAAACAAAATTTTATTTATTTATTTTGAAATTATTTATTAAAAAGAGATGAGGTGAAAAACAATTAAAAAAAAAAGAAATAAAACAAAACTAGAAAAAAAATAAAAGTGGCAAAGCGCCACTTGAAGTGGCGCTAGCCACCCGAGATGTTGAGCGCCACTTGAAGTGGCGCTCAACAAACCCTTTTCCCTAATTATTCTAAACCTAGACCCATTAAAAAAAAAAAAAACTCATCCAACAAAAATACCCGTCGCGATGACATGAAAATCCGATAGAAGGCTCGGATAGCTTCTGGGTTTTTTATATCTCGTCCCACATTGAAATGCTCCTTGGAAATGCCGTATTATTGAAGCCTCAACGCTCCTAACTCTCCTCAATAATTTCTCTTCTCCCTCTCTGGTTGTGCCCCACACCGGTTATTCCAAGGTGCACGCCGAGCACCATGATCCCCACCCCTGCCTCTTGAGGGATGGGCTTGAAGTTCCGAGCATGATCTCCACCCCTTCCATCTTTAGGGATTGGCTTGAGGCTTCTCTCAGGCTTGGTTGACCCTCGAGTCCCACATTCCTCTAAGGTAGAGGACCATAGCTGGCCTCCATGGTTGGCTAATTTTTACTAAAGCCTCGTTCGAACATTGTAAAAATAACAAAGGTGCAATTCAAGTGTAGTTCATGGCCAGTTTCATGCATTCAATTCAAAGGGCATGTAAATGACTTAGGTTACTTCCAAAAACCATCCATGAAAACCTCATCTCCTCTTCTTTCATTTTTCATAAATATCATTCTTGTTTTCTTTTTGATCTTTCAAATCAAAGATCCTCATTAAGCTTCCATGATCCAATCAATAATGATGGATGGACTCCTTTACTTCATCATGCATGTAAAGGACAATGCACGGTGACCATTGTAGTAAACAATGTGAACTCCTTAACACATGATTTTTTTTTTAAGATCATCTCTATCAATCATCTGATTTGTTTCACTTCATCCATTTAAGATCAATGGATGGATCTCCATTCTCATCACACAATTGATTATTGCATGGTCTTATTTATGATGGTGCAAACACGTATCACTTTGATACAAGTCGTTTGGAACTTAGAATCAGCTCAACAGTCGTCAGAATTCTTTTGGAGAATGACAAGCATGACATCCAATGTCAAAACGTAATTCTCCAAGTGCCATCAGTTCTGGAACACCAAGCATCATCACAAAAGTTTCCACCTCCTTGCCATACACATATTGACTCCTTATTGACAATTGACACCTTATTGACAAAAAATGCAACACCTCTCCCAACATACATAATTTGTAATTTTTATAATAATTAACTCTAACTAACAACTATATATTTCATTACAAACTATTTTAGAGAAAGGTATAAGTCATGGTCTAATATGTGAAATAACGTTTTGTAAAACATAATATTTTAAATAAATATTTTAACTTATGAAACTACATATTTAGTTTTGAAAAATGATCCATGAATTTTTATGAAACATTTATAATATTATAATGTCATAAATTGTTATGGTAGATGTAAAAATAGTGTTATGAAGTACTAAACTAAAATTCAACAATTTCAGAAAAATAATAAAAAATAATCCTAAGCTAATATTGTACTTATTAATCAAAAAATGATTTTAAATTTTTCAATTCACAATTTCCAAAATCTATAATATTTTTTCTAAGTAAAATCATTATATAAAACTAATAACTTATTTTATAGGAAGAAATTTTTTCTAAATGTTAATTCCTCTTATCGCATATCAATTACTGGTTAAATATATATTAATATATAATTCTTATAATTATTATAATTTAGCCTTATTAAACTATAGTATAATCTTCTTCCTATTATAAACAACGTAAAAAATATAATTATTGAATAAGTACATTTCAATGCATAAATTAATCATGTGAAATTTAATTCCATGGAAACCTTAAAGTGGTTATATATTACTTAATATAAAATATCATGATTTTTTTTATTTTTAATTCATCATCTAAAATATGTTATTTAACAAAATATTTAGTAAAATGGAAATATTCACTGAAATCATGGGTCGTTACACCCACCATTATCATTAATAATTGAAATTACATCAATAGAAATAGTTTAGTGAAAATATCATATATTTTATACATATATGAAAAAAAATCCATATTCAATAAATTTTTCTAAAATAATCATATAGAATGCTATATTTCAAATCAATGTCCTTGTACATATAATGTTAAATAGGATTTCATGAAATTGTAATAGCCCTTAAATTGCTGCATCTCATGATTAGTGACAACATGAATTCCACCATGAGATCATCCAATGGGTTTCTCATCCAGATCAATTTTTATAGGGGATGGTGTGGTAGAGGAATTATTTATCAGAATAGTTTCTAATTAGAGAAAACCTGCATCTTTATCTTCAAAACTAAACAACTTTCTACTATAATGAAATCCCCACCATATATAAACTCTCTAGCATCAATGTTCCAAATTAATTTTTTATCAATATAACTATATGTAAAAAGGTTTTATGTACTATTATATTTTGTACCATAGAATAACATTCAATTTATATATCCTTTAATTCATGATCTATCCTTGAGATGAGACTCGTTTGGTCATGATTGATACATTTTGTATAATATAACAACATATAAAATATTAATCCTTTATGATATCAAATAGATACAAAATACAATAAGGTCCATGATTCATTCAGGTAATTTTTTTCATTTATTATATATCGACACTCTTATTCCCATTGAGATATGTATAAATACATTTTTTTATATTCATTTATTGTCTTCTATACTTGTTATATGCATACTTTTCTAGTGATATATGGAAATTAACTCATTCATGCGAAATAAATACTTCCAGAAAATACTTAATTTCTACATGAATAAAAATTACAATCAAGTTCTATATCTATTAAGAAAACACCTAAAAATAATGTTATTCAATTTTAGAAGAAATGACTCGACCTAAAATTAATTCATATTTTTGGGATTAAGGTTATTTTCATGGTTAACTTTATTTTTTATAATATATTTAATTTAGAATGTATCAACATGTGTATTTTGACTCACCCTCATATGATATATATAATATACATTATGAAATCATTTAATTATCAATAAGATTTATGGATGGAATAATTCATCATATTTATAGTTATTGAATATATAAAAAATGTATGGATGCGAATAATGACAATATTAATCATATAAATGGTGTAATATGAAAATAGACACAAAAACTAATCAATCACTTGTAAAACAAATTTTGACATTCTTTGTTTCAATATAGGGGTATTGTGGGGTATTTACTTAAATGGATAATAAATCAATCCTAAAAATAATTATTTGTTTATTAGGTAAAGTCACTGATGTCCCATATCCCATTAAAAAAATTGAATCATTTTTCATTCAAAATGTATGTAGGTCACACCCTAATCATGAAGTCCGTCATCTATTAGAAATTAGATGCGTAATAAAACATTATGAAATTAGATATATAACTTTTTCATTTTATTTCATTATGTTCTCAAAGATCACATGATTCTCATATCATTATATGAGGAAACATGTGGATATTCTAAAGAGAAGGATAAGATAAAAATCATATAAAGTGGACAAAACTGCCTAATAATTGGATGGGAAATCAAAATGATCAATAATCACAAGATGGATTCATATAAGTGAAGGATTATAAACCATCTCATAGAAACATATAATTTTAAATAATATATTTTTAGTTCATATTAATTAACAGAATCATAATATTGTGGAAGAAATAAAATAAATGTTATTATGTTCATAAGTTTAGACCAATTTCTTAGATAACAAAAATATTATAATAGGAACACATCCCATTAAGCATTTATACTATTCCATGAGATGCTTGACCTATTAAATTGATTAGGGTATGTATAATTTCAATCCCACCCATCCAATAATAACATTTCAGGCATATTTATGTAGCATAGATTAGAGAAAACATCAATCATATGGATGAAATAAAGTCATGAGAATTTTTTTATAAAATTATATCATAATGCATTATCAAATTCGAAAATGATGTAGATACTAAAAATAGTAATTTCATATATCATATTTTATTCCAAAATTTCAAAATAAACATACAAGAATAAAGTTTTAGGATTATAAACAAAGAATTAATATGGACCAATGTCAATACAACAATTGGTAATAGGAGAAAGTATTTTGAAATACAATGTATATAAGGTTTATATTTTATGAATTTAACATACTACAAAAAGTGATGCATAAGGAAATACATATTAAAAAGAAGAGATGGATGTAATATAAAATATAAAATTAATCATATAATAATGAGAAAAAGTTTTATAGAGAATGATAGAATTTTATTTATCATATACTGACAAGAATAAATAATAATGGGAAAGAACACATAACCTGAGTCTTTAAAATCATTGAACACACATCTAAACATCTGAATAATATTTTAAATTTTTTTAATGAAATTATTTAGAACATTATTAATATTTTTTTAACATCTTATAGATTATTTATTATAATATCTTATTATTAAATAAAATTAATGTAGTTCAAATAAGTTATTTTTATGGTATTAAATTTATAATTAAAATACCACATTTCTCTAATAGAAATGGAATAAGTTCAATATCCAATAGTTCCATAATCTTAAAAAACATTCATTATATGTGGCTATTTCATTAAAAAAAGATATGGCATTGACAATATAAAAGTTAGTTACAGTTCATAAAATATACCTTGATAATATTTTTTTAATTTATGGTGAATATGATAGTTAACATTTATTTCTATTATTACCATAATTATTTTTTCATTCTAAATTAAGATATGTGAAATTATTACATCATTGATATTATATTAATTAATTAATTCCATTTTTAACAATTACCATAATATTAATTACTTTATATAAAATAACATAATTCACTTATGTATTATAAAACATCCAATATTGAATAATGTTTTCCAAATAGATTCGTTTTATCAAGGGAAAAATATATATTTTCATATTCTAATATTAATAATTAATAATTATACTAAAATTTTAATTTTTTGGACTAGTAATCTTATAATATTATGGATATTTTGAAAATTGAAATGAAAATAGATGTGGTTCAAAACCCTTACCTTCCACTTTGTGTTCTATCGATTTTATAGAGACTAATTCCTTAAAAATTTAGATGTGTGAGGAATATATTTGAAATAAGTATTTTCTTCATGTACTCAACCTCAATACTATGAATCAAATTGATTTCTATGACAACAATTAGTATTTGATATAACATTTTCTCTAAATGATATTTAAAAATTCTAATTTCACATTTTAAATATCCAATTAAAATTAATGATTCAAAAGTATTTTTTTGGAGTAAGATATAACATATGTGTTAGCAATTGATGTACAGGTTTTAAAATTATGAATATTATTATTAAATGATTTATTTAACAAATTAAAATTATTTTCAAAATATAAAAATTGTTTTATCATTTTATCATTCAATTATATGATAATGTTTTCATAAAACATATGGTATATGTAAAAATAGTAATTTTAACTAGTTACTCAAAATTCAAATTTGGAAGAAAATTACCTAAAAAATATCTACAGTATAATATAGATGTGATAATTCAAAAAATAAGTGCAATTTTATCAAGAAAAATTAAATACCATAAAATTAATATTAAAAATATAATATAAAAATAAATATCTTACAATGTTTATAAAAATATTCTTTCTTAAAAGGTTTAAATTCATATACATTAAATTAAAAAAATAGTTTATCATCTAAATGTAACGTAATGTGATAAAAAATTCCACATATGTATATTGTTATATTAAATATTTTAATCATTTTAATTATTGATTATTTTAAAAACATTAATGGTCAGTTTATCATTTCTACTATATAAAGTTATTAAAATAAATTATTTCTTTTCAAAAGTTCATAGAGTTAAAAATTCTATAAATAATATAAGTCATTTTTATTGGAAAAATAATCTGTCAAATTTTCTTTTATTTAATTTTAAAAATAGAAATACAATTTCATTTTTTGGGTTTTCACAGTGTTTTTCACTACTGTAATATTTCTAAAAGTCCATGGAACTATATATTTTCAATTAATATGATGCTATTTTTTTCAAAGATAATGACTCTTTATCAAGCATGTCAAGTCAGCCAAATATATATTAATGAGATACTATATATCATTATATGTTTTATTAACAAACATGGGTGTGTGTTTTACCTATCCTATCTGATGACATTAAGGGTGCACAAATGTGTGGGAACATAAACGACCACATTGTGGTTGCTTCCACAATTTCCATTTTCAAGAGTCTTTCAAACACCTTGTATACCTCCATATAAGAATGTGTTATGGTCAATATAATATTTCAAGTTTACCTTAAGAATTAAATCCATGAGGAAAGTGTTTTCCAAGGAATTCCTAAGGATTTATTCTTCAAATCACCCCCACAATATTCAAGTCAGATTTGATCCATAGGTTCTTCCATTGTTCATGATCCATAAATTTAACTATCTTAATCGCTTTCAATTACTCTACCACATTTTTGCATCCATTTCCAATAATGTGGTAGAAACATCGCTTCATAAACAACTCAAGAGTGTGAAAAACACCACCACATCGCATGTGCTAAATTATCCCATTATGTAATTTATAATTTTATAGATTTTTTTTGACTTCAAATGAAATTATTTATGTTGATGAAATAAAATGAATCTAGTTTTTATTATATCATTGATGGGATTTATTTTATAAATTATTTATAAATATGACATAAATATATTTGAATAAAATGATTTCTAATATACTTAATATATGGGAGAATATTTTTTTATCTTTATGTATATCAAATAATATTAAAATGAAACATTGGTAAAAATTATCCCACTTTAACATTACAAAATATATCACCCATCAAACAAAAAACAATCCATTTAAGTAAAATGTTTAAACAATGAAATAAAATTAAATTTTCAACCTCTTTATTTTAAACCCATTTTTTCAATCATGATTTTTTATTATCATTTTATTTTATACATTTTCCTTTTAAATAAAATTTTAGAATAAGAGGGTAACATAATAATAAATAGATTTACTTATAACATTTTCTTTCCACATACTAAATGAAAATACATCTATCACGATAAATAAATGAAATAGAATTCATACTAAGAAATTCTATACATGAGATCACCCCACACCACATAACATAAATAATGACATCAAAATTGTCATAATAATTACTTAGGTGGGGATTTAGATCCTACAATGATTCTCAATTATAATTAAATTAATTTAAATTCAATGTTTAATGATAGATGTAATAAAATTCTCTTTGTTATAAATGTGAATTTAAAAATTATACTCATTAATTTTAATTCAACCTTTAAGAAACTCTAAATATTTAAGAGAGCCTAAAATCAAGTTCTAGAATAAATAAAATATGCTGAAATATACTTTAGGAAAAAAGGTTATATGAAATAATGTGTGAAATAGTTTTTTATCATGGATAGTTTAGATACTATATTAGTAAAGAAATGTTCTATATTAATGGTCCTTAATTTTTTGATTAAATTAAGAAATTTATTTGAAAATAGAAATCAATAAATTAAAAATAAATTAATAATTCTGTAACATAAAATTTTAAAACAAATCACATTGAAGCATGAAATAGTTTCTAATTTTTTTTTTGAATTTCTATTTAGATCTGATTTGTTTGAAATATGAGAATAATGAAGAAAAATAATTATGAAGTAAAAAATAACAAATAATTTTGTTATGTTTTTCTAAAAAACATTGGGGAAACCATAAAAATACAAGAATGAATTGAATGATTATTGTTAGAATCCAAACTGAATCTCTATATTCTATAATTTATTTTTTATAACAAATTCCAAATAATATCATACATATATTCATAGAAAAAAAATTGGAAAACAATTAATCAATATTGTACAAATTATCAAACAGATAGGATTTTATCTTTGCAGTAAAACATGAAATGTAGTAATCTCAACTTTAATTTATTGTAATGATCTTAACATAATATGAAAACTAATGTAGAAAATTTTTCAAAAAAAGACAATAAATTATATAATTATACTAAAAAAATTCAATAAAATGAAAAAAATGGAAACTCATGATTAGTTATTTTTTTAAACCTCGTCTAAGATTATTCTATAATAGATTATAATTTATTTAAAATGGTGGTAATTAATAAAGGTAAATCACTATATGTGAGGTTTTTTCATTTTTCTCTCATATATCTCCATTAATAATGAATGATAATATGTTATCTACCTTACTAGAACAAAGTTGATCTAGACTAGTTTTTTTGGATGAGTTTTGGTTGTTTTCAATACTTGTCTGGGTTACTAAAGAATTTTTTAACACTGAAGGGAATGAAATCATTGATTTTGTATTTACAGATATTATAAAATGGAATATTTGTAATATATCAATTATTTGTTTTATAATAAATTATCTTTAAATATTATACAAAAATATTTATAGAGGAAAATTTATAATATTTCAAAAATATCCAGGGCATTATATTTTCTCTTTATATATATTATATAATATTTAAATGAATCATAGGGTCATGTTCACCTACACTTCCCATTAAAAAACTTAGCCCATAAAAAATTCATCATTTATTTATTAATAATTAGTTTGAATAATGGATTACAATGAAATGATCATCCATGTATTTCATTTCACTTTTTCTCATGGTTGATAATTTTTTATAATTCTTTGATGGGTCTTTTTCATAAAAATATAATTTTCAAATAACTAGGTAACCTAATCAAAATGGGGGTAAATGTATAAAAAACATCATTTCATATTCCATAATACATAATTCCTATCACAGTTTCAAATTTTAAGTTTATTACCCACAACAAATTTATATAAAATATCACCCCCATGCATAAGAATAATAAATAGTTATTCAAAAGTACATAAATATTATGGTGTTGATTAATTCTGGAATATAATGTTTCGTAAATATTATTCTGTATATATAAACATCACTATTAATGATATATGTAAAATGTAAGTCATATAGAAAAAATAAATTTTCAATATATTTCACTTTTATTGAATAAAATTATTTTACTACAATAACACATTAAATATTCATCACATCATCTTCTACAATACAATATATAACATAAAATACATCTCAATAAAATAGTGTATAAAAAATAATATGTCATATCATTCCAAATACCACACATATTTGTGAAATTAATGAAATTTATAGTATAAAGGTCTTGGTGATCGATAATTGGTAAACACATATAAATTTGATTGAGAATAAAATCATAGAATGAAAAAAAATATTTAATCAAATACAAATTAATTTCAAAATAAAAATAATCCATTTAATATATCAATTAGTGCTTGACGGATTTTTCATATTCATTTAAGATCATATGTTTTTAAAAATATTCAATGAATTAGAAAATACATATATAAATAGGAAATAATAAAAATTAATTGTCATTATATTTTATAAAACACAACATAACAACAAAAAATAGAAACACATGAATTGATAATAATAAAAATGATATGCACCCTATTTTATTAACCCCCATAATAAATTAATTATTATTTATCCTTTTAAGAACCACGATATTATAATAATAATTTTTACCAATAAAATACATATGATAATAATTAAAAGAGTTCATATAGAATGACTTATCTTTTTATCTTTTTTTATTGAATGAATACATTAAAATGATGTAGTAGACCATTTATGCCCTTATAATGATCATTATTATATATCCTAATTAATTAGAAATATTTTTATATTAAAAAAATTTAACTATATTATTAATCATATTAAATAAATTATTAAAATGAAAATATAAAGGATTGAAACATTGGCTACCTACTTGAAATAGATATTTTATTAAATTCATATACTATGTGTTCGGATAAATATTTTTCCATTTATTGTATGTTCTTAGGGAATCCTAAAGAGTAATCACATGTTGTACAAAACAGTGTTTACAAAAATACCATTCTAAATTCATTTTATACCATTTTATTAATGATAATAATTCCCTTTTTTTGTTTCTAGAAAGATTATTTTAAGATATTTTAGACATATAATTAAATTATTTAATTATTCCTCTTATTTCTAGGAAATATCGTATGGGATGTGAAATATATATTATACATTGGAGAGTAAAAACAAGGAAATTTCACTAGACCTATGTAGTAGAAATTTTATATGTGAAATATGGATTAAATTAAATAAAATCATTTATACTGGGGATTCATATACAAAAAAGTAATCTCATCCGCATAAAGAACCTCATATTAAAATTCTAGAATACACAATGATTTAATAAATGATGTTAGTATATTTTATTTTATTTAAGGATTCTTCTCTTAGAGAGAATCAATCATTCGTAGAGAGTTTAATGTTTAATGTATAAATATTGTACGAAGTCCAAAGTATTCAAAAATGGATTTAAGTATTTTATACTGGATAAAAATATCATATCCATATAGATATTTCATATGAGAATCGTAATTCCAAAAGAATTTTTATATGTTAATGAATTCTCTTACATGAAAAATGATTCTAGAAAGAATGTTACATCCTCGGGTAGATAGTTAAACACTTTGTCTAAAGTCATAAACATCTACATAAGTCTTAAAAAAATAATGATATATAGAGATAAATACTTTCAATGATTTATATATATATGTGAGGAAAATATTTCTATTTCATTTAGAGAAAATGTGGACGTATAATGTTTCCATGTAGGATGAAGAAGAAATATCTTTTTGGAAAATAAGAATGAATTTATCTTATCATTTCTAGAAATAATTATGGTTGCAAGGAAGACGTTGGGTTCTTTATCAACATATGCATCTGTATTTCATATTATTATATAGGAATCAAAATTATTATAAAATATGGTTTTATTCATAAATTCAAACTTTCTTAGTATTTAAATAAAAATACATTTGGGATTAAATAACTATGAAGAATAATGAGATATAACATACATGTGTGCATGAACTACTCTCATTAATATACAATATTTCTATCTGGAATATGAATCATTAAAATTTATACTATTATTATTTATATTTTATTTATATTTATTATGATAATAAATTATAGGTACTATAAAAAAATATACAATTTTTCTGAATATGGCATGGTCAGTTATATGTTGTTTCTTACTACCAGGTTATATCTCTATTTTTCATGTTACATTCTTGTACATTATCATATATTATTTAAATAGTTTAAGAGAGGATAAGGGTAGGTCTATGTTTAACTCATATACTTGGGAAAAGGATCTTTGAAGCTTCTAATAAGTTAAAGATACATATAATCAATTGGGAAGTATCTTTTAGAATGACTAGTGTGGGGAAATGTAAATCGTATTCAAGAGAGAATGTTGTTGGAGTATGAAGGGTATATATGTTCCCTACACCACTAAAAATTTATATAATCTAATATCATGTTCTTTTTTCTACTTCTCAAAAATTCAATTTTGTGATTTGGATATATTCGTGTACGATAGAGGTTCTATTTACGATTTTTTTGAGACATCGATCCCCCATCACGACTCATTTATTTCATGAGTACTGGGCCATTATTTAAAATAAAAGTTTACCAATTTTTATGTTTTGAATCCTGTAAAGTTAATATTTAAAATATCTATCTCATTGATATAATGTATGAATCTAATGATGGAATATCTATAGCCAGTGGGCCTTATTTCAACAAATAAAACTATGTTTGGTGGAAATAAATGATGATTATTTGTGTAGTGAATCTATTCTTAGATGTTTTTTTAGAAATCTTTGAGGCCTTAAACATATTTTGAAGACAAACTAATAATTTCTAATGGACTTTATAATTATAAATATGATATTAATTCCAAGGGTATGAATTTTATCATATAATCATTAATCATTAATCTATTTAACAATGTTTTTAAGTGTTCCCCATCTCATAAAATGTGGAATAAGTTTTACGTTGATTATGAAGATATATATTATGTCATACATAATGGGAATACCATATCCAATCGAAGAATGAATTAATGTGTATTCATCACTCAAATTAATGTATTAAAAAGAGAAAGAGTTAGCAATATTGATTTTCATAGAACTCCATTCCCAAATAATGACCATGTTGTTAATGATCCTATAGTCATTCTTAAAATATGGAGTGTAATTTTTCTGGGTATAATAAAATTTACTAAATTTTATTACTTTCAAAATAATATAAATTATTATAAAATTAATTATTTATGAGTCTAATATTTATTCATAGGATAGCTACTAAAAAATTATACCAAAGGAAAATACAATATTAAAAGTGACTACAAAAAATTATGTGAAGAAATTAATTTAGTTATTATTATTATATAAATCATATGAATGATATTATAATAGACTAAACTTATATTAATGTTTGAATCAACCATCATGAAAAATATATATGTTGTAAAAAAATAAGGGAATTCAAAAAAACTTTCATGAATAAAAAATGTCTAAAGGAAATTCCATGAATGAATGATGTTTTGAAAGAAATATTCTAGATCATATCAAACCAAATTTAATTCAATAAAAAAATGATGGAAATTTTTTCAAAAACATAATTATATTTCAAATGACAAAGGAAAATAATTCCATGGATTCTACATATAGTACATTTGATGACATTTCTGGGGATAAATATTCTAATTTAGATGGTGAAAATTCTAATAAAATAGAACACATTAATTTCATGACCAAATTTGAGGAGGAACACCAAATTTAATTGTTTTGAACAAACTTTTAAGCATGAAAATAATTTTCAAACAACAAATTTCACATTTAATGAAGAAAATTAGTGTTTTAAAGACTTACTGAGTAAATATGGATATATGTGGGGGAAAAATGATACACCTAAAAAATTGTATTTTTGATACAAAAGAAAAAGACTTTATAAAAGCATAGAATCCATAACTAAAAAAACATGATACATTAGTTACAATATTTATTTTCCATGATATTGGTATTACTGGATAATGGCTAATGTTGACTCTGTAATAAAGGTATCTTGTATTTTTACAAAGAAGTTAAATTTCATGAATCAAACACATAGTGAAAAACATTCTAATAACAATAATCATAGAATATGATGCTCTCATGGAAAAATTAAACAATTAAAATAATTAAAG
This sequence comes from Viscum album, assembly GCA_963277665.1. Taxonomy (NCBI): domain Eukaryota; kingdom Viridiplantae; phylum Streptophyta; class Magnoliopsida; order Santalales; family Viscaceae; genus Viscum; species Viscum album. The sequence goes on from OY728135.1 coordinate 114,456,930, forward strand.
ATCAAAGAATACTAAATAAATTAATAATAAAAAATTCATTATAGTGTAATGAGAAACAATTTTAATGACTATAACTTCAAAATAAATCATAATTGTTATATTAAAGTATCTTTTATTTTTAAAAAAATCTCTAAAATAAATTCTAAATTTTTTAGAAAGATTAGGAAAATTAGGGTTTCAAAATATTTTATAGATAACATAACTGGACTATAGTAAATTTTTCTAAAAATGTATTGCCTATATATTTTTAGGTAAAAGGATCAAAAAGAGTAGCAACACTAAATATTTAGTAAATAATGTATCTTAAAGGTACATTATAGGTAATTTCACATATTTATGTTTTTTATCAACCTATAAGGGGGAGTATGTTACATTTTGTGACAATGCGAAAAGAAATATTATTATAGTTTGATATGGGGGAGATCCAATATCAATACATTTCAAAAAGGTCTTATATATTGATACTATAATGGAAATCTTGATAAGAATTTCTTAACTCTTTGAAAAAGGGAATTTTGTTGGTTTTTTAATATATCATGTTCTATTTTTATGGACAATCTCTTAATATTTAAGGCATCGTGAACTAAAAATCTTTATAAATAAGATCTTCATCAGTTATTTAAATATATGATTTTTTTGATATTGAAATAAAATTTTCTGGGATATGGAAAAGAAGACTCATACATTGATGTGTTTTATCCATAAGAATTTTTTTAATAAAATTATTTCCCTTAATTTTCCTCATTTATTGTTTGATAATTGAATACAGGGTGATGTATGTTAAATGTAAAAACAAAAAAATTTATTATTATATATGTTATAGAGTATTCATCTTTTAGACAATATGAATGTAATTTATGTTTTTATTTCTAAAAATCTAAAACAATAATCCTTGGTTTAAAATCATTGAATAATGTTTTATTTGATGATTAAAATATATTAAAATTGGTTTATTTAATGAGTGTACAAAATGAATCCTATTAGTTATTTATAATGTTTTTAATGCATGTTAAAACTAAAAATTTTGTCCAAATCATTTCATTAATAAGGGACAGTTGTGGTTAGTTTGCGAATCTGGAATTTAATTCATTTTTTTCTAAAGAATAGTTTTGGATAAATATTTTCTACAACTAGAACACTACAATATATTGGATATGTTACGAGAAGGAAATGAACTTGAATGATATTTTGAGAACAAAAATATAGGAAAATAGTAATACTATACATTTTTGATTGAATGTGTCAACAAAAAAATGCTATGTAATTAATTTTGTTTTTTAGGATAATATTGATGAAGGAAACGTATAGTTATTGAAAAATATAAATCCAATGGTTTTATACATAATTTTCATTGGATGTAAAGTTTATAATTTATACTTGAAAAATATTCATTGAAATTTAAATCTAAAAGATGATGAATAATTATGACATTTTTTCTAATCGCCTCCCATTCATAACAAATTTCAAAAAAATATGACATGTATAGTTAAAGATACTAATAATGTAAAACCTAAATAATGTTTTCTTTTAATAGTATAAAGGAAATAAAAATTACATGTGTAACTGATTTTATGACTTGATACTTGAACCTCTCAAGGAAAACAAAAAATAATGATGTGTGTGTACTTGATCAAGAAAAATATAGTCCTAAAGGAATGGATAATATATAAAATTATTTTGGTCCTCCAAGATAAATTAAGACCTTTAGAAACCATCCTTTGTAACTAATTATAGGATGATTCACTAATGGAGTAATTACATGATGAATTTTATAACATATGGTCAAACTTTTGAAATTTCATTCACAATATAAAGCTAAACCTGATGAATAATATATAAATGATGAGATAGAGTTCATATCCACTAAATATGATTTAAACCATTTCAAGAGGAATATGTTTTCAGAATTAGAATATACTCTTTTAAATTATCCATCTATAGGAACTAATGAATATTTAATAATGCACATCATTTCCATGGCTCTAAAATAATAAAAAACGTTGAACATGAAACCTAAGTTTATAATAAATAAGAAGTTATAGATATTAAAAAATCTTTTCACAATATAGATAGACTATTGGATATTAATATCTTTCTTTATAATAAACCATGTTGAGAAATTAAATTATTTCATTAGTATGATAAATATTCATTAAAGATTTAGATTATTATTGAGGAATTTTACTCTAAATAACATATAATATTTGACCATCCCTATTTTGCAAATTGTATTTTTTACATAAAAATCATTATATGTTACTTAACACGTACATAGGTCTTGGTTTGAATTATTGAGTTAATTTATATTATCAAAAGTATTATTTATTAAGCTAGGAGAACAAAAATTATTTAGGAAACATTATCAATGGATGTTGTTTTACAAATATATTTTATTGATTATTTATATAAATTGGTGTGTAATGATTTCTCAAAACATGTATAAAATTATTTTTAAGGAGACATATGGATGATTTAAATTTAATTCTTGGATTTCAAATATATTTGAATTATTCATAAATTTTTTATATCAATGGAAATACATGCTTGATTTTATATAAAGGATTGGGCTTGAAATTTACAATATAAATGATAAAACCGTGAGTTATAATTTTAAAAAATGCAAGGACGAGTCTGTATGCCCAATGTATAATAAGAATAATAGAGGAATAATCAAAATATTAATGTATCCAACCTCTACTATAACATAATTCATTCTTTATGTATATAATAATGAATGAATTCATGATAATCATAAAGAATATAATATAAATGTCAAGAAATGAATTTTATTATATATTAATTGACCTATAATGATATCTTTATTTTTTCAAAATACCTATAATTATAATTTAATAAAATATTAAAATACTAAATTTACATTCAGTAGATTAAATAGAAAATATGATTATAGAACCGACAACTTTTTATTAAAATCCATATATTCTTGGATGAGTGAGAAATAACATTTAATTGTATAATCTAATATTAAATACGAATATATTATCCCCTATAGTACCTTTTAATAGGCATTATTGATGAAACATACACTCAAGGGTTTTGTATATAATATTAACTACATTTAAATTTTATGTGATAACATGAGTTCATTAAAAAATTGTAACAATTCTTCATACCATTCTAAAATGAATCCCTCAGACTTAATAAATCCTTTCATAAGAGATTAGTAAAATATTTGATCTATTTTATTAGAATTCCTCAACTATAATTACCATTTTGTTGATTTTTTTAAAAAACCCTTCATTGTGACAATCCTCACCTGGATACCTTCTTTAATATGCATCCAGACCGAATTGCAACAAACCTGATGCTCATTCCCGATACCTATGGGTAGGCAACTAGAATGGGGGAATAAAAAAAACCAAAGGTAATAATTTATCCCAAACTGAAGTAACAAAATGGGATATATATAAATAAGAGAAATAGTGGAATAGATATACATATTGCATAACTAAAATAAGATAGTGACAATAATACAACTCAGAAGCAGTCAAAACATCTCAAAGTATTGGTCTTACATCAAAGAAAAACAAGAAAAAGAAATGACTAATCCACTTGATAGAGTGGGAAAATACTGACCATCTCATCACCAGCTGAATATAGACAGATGATATAAAACCAAACAACCTCACAATGGCACATTTCCTTTCCCTACATCAAAATCCATACAGTGGTCTAAGAACAGGTGAAGGGTTGTTAAGGGTGTGAGATAAATGGCTCAATAGTATCCCACTAATATGTTAAATAACAAGTATATTTATAATAACAAGAAAATCATAATCATTATAAAAATGATTCAAGAGAATTAGTTTAATATTTTTTTTATCATAATCATGTAAATTAATTTTATTTCCCCTCTTCCAATATATTCCAAAATAATCAAGGTAAGACAATTTTAAGTATTTTACATATATAAAACTAGTCAAATAAAAATAATTAATGCATCACATATGATATAAAATCCATGTAATTACAAGCTAAAACAGCACAATCCAAATCACAGGTAACATCACTCCAAGGATCACAACATGTCTAGTGAGCTAAGACATCCCTAAATAATCATAAAAAATCTTGTTCATAAAGCCTCTAGACATATGCATCAAATATAGAGTGTAGAAAAAGCCCCCAGAATGATATCCTACCAAATAATCTATTATGTCTATAGAATAATAGGCTTATAGAGTAGTGGAACAACCCATTAGTGAACCCCCTGATAGTATTAACGAATGAGAGATATTACTAAAACATCAACCTAAGTACCCTTGAGATACCATGATATATTTTTCCCAAACCATAACAACAAAATAATTCTTTGAAAACCATTTAATAAATCCATTTCATGATAGTTTGAAAATATCCTTTTCTTTTACCAAAATAGGGGGAAATAATATTTTAAATAAAACCCATTTACCCAATGGAAATCATTCAATAAATCATGTTATTTGAATTATAAAAAAATTTATAAAAACTATAAAAATTAATTTCATCCAATATAAGATAGATACGAAACCACTTATGTCATACTCGGGTCACACATGCCCACAAAGAGATCCTCCAAGATGTAATAGAACAACAATAACAATGAATTCCAAAAGAATATATTCACACATAATTGAATCAAATAAATGTTATAACATTTCTAATATAGAAAACTAATCACAACATTCCTCAATGGAAATCACATTCCATGGTTCAAAAAACACATTGGATTACTTCTGGAGGAAGATCACATGACCAATAGAAAAAGAAAACAAGAAGAATCAACATGATAGATAGATAGATTTATTATATCTACAAAATAGCATTATTATAACTGAATGCAATGAATAATCCAAAAGTATTAATTGCCTGAAGAAATTACCTAAAACCCTAAAAAATATCAATCAATATAAAAAATGATTATATAGGTTTGATGGTCTCCATAATGACCCTTGAGAGCCTCCAAGTCAAATGGGGACAAGGATGAATGTGAATAAAAAAAAGTCACTCATGTGACCCCCAAAACCCAAAAGCACGATGATTACAACACCTAAAATCCCATTCCACATAATATAATCTACCAAACCCATATAAGTTAAAAAAATACAATTTCCTTCTTATTAAAACCCCAATTTTAATATTAAATGAAATTTAATTAATTTCCACAATGTATATTCTTCACACCTTGAATCAGGTCATGGATTATTACTTGCAGTAGTTTCACAATGTGTAATATTTTTTCATGGTGTTAAATATCTAACAATAAGAGTTTCATGCTCTGTATCAAAGTCACATGTCCTAAATGGGAAAAAATGCATTTTCTGTAAACAAAATAAATATCCAATTTACTCATGAAGACTTCGAAAGTCCAGTTTCTACTGAAAAACCCCAACAAACTCTAGTTTTATCCAAACTTTTGGTGAACCCAAAAAAATCATTAACATGTTTCTACTATGACTCCCTTAATTAATAAATCATACATCACCTAAAATTAGGTCAATTTCCCCAGAAAATGATCTCCATCCTTGAGATCCCCAAAATACCCGCAAGAAATGATGGAAATGAAAAGTGAGAAGATAAATACTTGAATGTGGATAAAAAGAAATTACAAACTACACACATTATGATTATACTTCCTCAAGAATTCATATTAATGAATGATGTATACAAATTTGGTTAGAAAACCCCTCCCCCTTCAACAATTCATGCTACCAAGTCTCATGAGACTATGATCTGTGTCGCTGCAATACTCATACCAATGGAATTGAATTCTCATGAAAACCATTAACATGAGAATCAATGGTCTTTACATGTTTATCAAAATCAAAATAATCTTGCTCCAAATCAATCTATACCCAACTAAGAATGTGATAGGGGTCTGGATGTTTTTCTGGACATATAATATACGGAAAACATCATGAATTCCTATGAAATGAACTGGAATTTCCAACCGATGTACAAACTACCCAACACGCTCAGTGACCCTAAATGTTACAACATATATTTGATCCATATTTTCTTATTTTACAACCCAACAGTGACCCATATTAGGAAAATATTTCAAATAAATATACTCCCCAATTGAAACATAAAAACGAAAAAATCCACTAATCCACATAGAATTCTATTCAACATTGAGAAATAACCATATGTTGGTGTATATCAAGAATGTTTTATAGTGTATCTTGAACCAGATTCATTCCCACCATAGAAGCTTCACCCAACTCTACCCAATAAATTGTTGACCATTGTGGGTGGACATAAAAAGCCTCAAAAAGAGGTATTCTAATCAATAAGTGATAAATTTTATTCAAAAAATATTAACCTATCAAATATGGATACACCTTGATCAACCAAATTAAAACAGAAAGGAATGTATCTTATCCTCAAGTATTTGAATAGCATGCTCCATTTGATCATATTTCTATGAATGGTAAGTTGTGATCAACCTAACCTATGTCTTCATCACCTCACTGAGACTCCTCTGGAACCTAAAATGAAACCACAGATCCCTATGTTAAACTACATCAGATATAAAACTTGTTAATCTAATGATATACTACTTATACATCATAACAAGATCATAAACTTTTGGAGTTCCACTGACTATAATGAAGTGAGGAGACATTATAATCTAAACAATCATCACCTAGATAGAATTTCTCCATTACATATTGCATGGTAATAAAAAAAATACCATGGACACCATTCCAAATTTCTAATATGGAACTAGAAAAGGATAGTCAAAACAATGAGGTTTTATATTCTCTACCTTTATCTTTTGGAAGGTGTATCATCAGGACACATAATCTGTAATTATATTATTTATACTCAGCCATAAGAATCATCATCTCATGTAATAATACATCTTTGTTGTTCCCAAATTAATAGACCCTAAAGAATTATAAAAAACCAATATCCTCACATATTCTTGGAAAACAAACTAATACAATAATATAAGAATATCATTTAAAGAGAGAGACCAACTAGAGATGGTCTCCCCATCAAATATATTTTCTCAAATTCATATGAACATGACATCATTCTACTAACTCTATAGAATATACTCTATTAGAGATTATGGTAACTAAACACTGCTTCGAACCATACAAGATACATCCTCCCGAGCATCCAAATTAAATAGAGTGATATCCCTATATTTCCCAACTCTTCCTTCGATTAAAAAATAGCCTATGATGGAACTATACTATTGAGAGAATCTATAACAACATTCACCTTCCCTGGGGTGTATGAAAAGTTGATGTCAAATTTATGATGGTATTACTACTACCTTTACTATCTGAGAATCAATTACATCTGATAAAATATATCACTAAGTCTTTTATGGTTAGAAAACACAATGGACCTCTCCCCAAAAGGATTTTGCCACCAACACATAAGTGCATCTATAACCATGAGATTATTTAAATCCATGGTGGGTTAATTTTTCTCATGTGGTAGAATATGAAGTGAGTAGAAATCCAGTACATGATCATTATGAGTAATCACAAAACCCAAACTAAAACTAGAATCATCAAATAAAAGCACATAACTTTACCGAGATCAGGTAAGATTATTATAAGAGCTAACTAATTAATTCATTTCAAATCATCAAACAAAGAACAACACATTTCATCCCATAAAAATTTCTCCCCATTATAGGTAACAGAAGTCAATGGTGATGCAAACTTTAAGATATCATTGACGAACAGTCAGTGGTATCCTACATGACGATGAAAGAAAAAATTCTCAATGACAATTTTTAGCTCCACCAATAAAAAATGGCCTTATCCTTCTCAGGATCGACTGATAATCCAATCCTAGTAATCACATTCCACAAGAACATTAATTCTTGGATCTCAAAATTATATTTTAAATGGTTTCCATACAAATAGTAAATCCTTAGGCCTTCTATAAACAAACTAAATTTTATCTCATGATCATGATCATTTCTTAAATAAACAAAAATTTTAACCATGAATACTATGATAAATGTTTCAATATACTTATGAAGTATCTGATATGTCAAAAATATAAAAAATTTAGGAGTGTTATTGAGAAAAAATGGAATCAAAAGAAACATGTAATGAAAATACCTACACCATAATACTATCTTATATATATCGGCCTCATGAACATTGAGCTAGTGATTTCCTAACTAAATATTAATATTTGAAATACAATTTTTCTAAATTAATTAATATAAAAAATCAACCACATGTGAAAATGATACAAGTTATAAATTGTAACCTTGTTCAAAATCTGATATTCCACAAAAAATTTGGGTGAACCTTTCTCCTTCTTGGAAAATATTATTGGGGCTTCCAAAGGCATAACACTAGGGTGAACAAAACTCTTTTCCAGTAGGTCATCCAAATTAATCTTGATCTCTTTCATCTCTTTTGATTCCATTATATAAAAAAATATCAAAATCGAATGTGTACCCAGATCCTTTTCAATCATAAACTCTTCCAACCTCGTTGGGAGAATCTCAAAGTTATAATCTGGGAAAACATTGGAAATGTCCCAAAAAATAGGAATACAAACCAAGGAAGAAATATAATTCACTTAGCTTCTATAGAAGACAACATGCTCTTGAACTCTGTATAGAAAGAACCTATACGAACAGACCACAGATCACACACTCCCTGAAGAAAGACATGATTCCACATCAGCTGCATGAAACATGTCACACAGATGATAACAATCATCCTCATCTTTATGAGAAACATTCCAATCCATCCTAACGATAATGTCTTATAGTGCTAGACCATGAAAGAGAAAATCCAAGACTAACTCTGCATCCTCTATTTATAGTAAACAAGAAGGACCTAGAAATCCAAGCTCTTTCTTCTCCCAAAGAGACGTCGCTAACTCCATAATAAAGGACATGATCTCCTTTGGAATGTTAAACATATCAACAAAAATAATCTGAAATAAATGAGTGGGTAGCAGTATTATCCATTAGAGTAATCTCTACTAAAGATTAAATAAATATGGTACCTATCATTATTTCTAGTCCTGCATCTATATCTGTTGGAAATTCAACTACTATGTAGAGGTGCTTCACTCCTGGGGCATGATGATAGGGCCCTGCATTCATTGACGCATGTGACTACACTACAAATCCACCAGATCCAATGATCATTTCCTATAACAAGTCACCAACAAAGCCTGATAGAATTACTACAGATAACCATATCACCCACAAGGGATACTCATATTCATAGGTTCAAGACAAGAATGCTGAGTGTTCCCAACCTTTCCACACTAATAGAATGTAAAAGGCACACATTTATGTTACCTGAAGGTACCTAGGTGATCAGCCAATGAGAACCACCTCCACCACTCCTATGATGATATTTCTACTTTCTATTATTCCCTTTTGCACCAATAATGTAAAAACATGGTGAATGAGAAGGGGAATAATATACTTCCTTTCCATCCATAATTATATATTCCCTCATTTATTTTCGATTGAATCTTAATCATTTGACACATTCAGTATAAATACGCAAATTTTGATATTTGGTGGCAAATCATTCATGTACTTATAATCCATTAGCTGGTCATTCTTTACTACATATGGAGAAAAAATAACCATGCCTACATACAAGTACCATGGAATCTCATCATCACTTTCCAGGACCCTAAAGTCTAAACACGACATACACCATCTTGACTCTATTAGTTGTATTGAATAATTAATACATCTGATTAATGTTTTCAAGAAATTACTCTACTAATTGAGGTTCATTTGTATTTGTTTCACTCGAAGAATATATGGGTCTGGTGATTGATCACAGGGGGATATGTTATGTGTAATCTTTAACTTCAATCTTATCATCTTATTTTGGTATCCAATGAGTTTATTCTTAGAGCCAAAAACATCCAATGCTTCTCATATCCAAGATTCATGGACCTACATTCCAAAGGCCTGTTCTCATTGGATGATATGTCCAATGGCAATTAAGAACTAACATTGTTTGAGAGGATTCACACTCATTATGATCACACACTTTTGGGGAGAGTTATTACCTATTTCAGGACCCTCTTTTAGATTAAAGACATGTTCATATGTTTATGAATATTTGTATTATCCCCAGGAATTTACTATCATATTACCCTTGGGTTGCAATTGATCAGTTATACACATTGATTCAGAATCTTCTTCATTTATCTGATGTTTCTCATCCCTCATATTGATAGATTAGTGATTCTGAGGTAATTCGGCTTTATTGAGACGACACTGGTTTTATGCCTTATGGTTGGGTGCTCCGGGGATTATTTTCATACAAGGGGTACAAAAGAGGCTTGAGCATCCGGATCTAAACCGTGACACATGCTTACAATGTATCCTCGTGGGAGGAATTAGAATCCAAGTAGTTCAGTTCCACTTAATGGGAGACATTACCTATTAGGGTCATGCGATGAGGACCCAACCATATAGTTTAATGTCATGTGGGAATGACGCCTGGGTGAAAGGTTACTATTCAATGTTCAAGTGGGACTTATGCCGAGGTAGCCCGGGGGACCCATAGGAAGTGGTTCCCCAGGATAGAACGTGGTCTTACAGGGGACGTAGTTTGATAAGGATAGATTTGATTAACACTGTTATGTGACTATCTTGAACCTCATGGAGGCTTCCAACATATCCTAGTTGGTGGGGAATCAAAGATAACATAGTTCTGGAAGATTCGGGATTACATGTGATAGCTTCCCATCAAAAGGGGGCATATTTTCCAATAGGTCAAGACTTATGCGAATGAGCTACCCATCTAGTTGGGGATTATACCTAGGAGAAGTCCTGGTTGGGAGGGGAAATGATCTCTTATATCAAGGTTGATGAGATGATATTGATCTTAGGCTTTAGGAAGGAATCATAGGTATCTCAGTTATGGTTGGAATTAGAGTTCTCATAGTTAATTAGATTGGACTTATACATAGAAGGAGGCCCAAATCAGGATTGAACCTCAAAGAGGCATCCTATCTACCATATTAAGAAGATATGGAAAAAATCCAACATAGTTTGTTCTTCCATGATTGTAAAAGTGTTGTGATCATCAAATATCTCTAAGCCCACGTGATTCATTGTCAGTGTGAGAAACAAGAGGATGTGGAAGATTCAACAAACCACACACTTCTCCTTTACTGATGTAAGGGGAGGAGGACAACGATGGGAGAGGGTGTGCAGCAATGAACCTTTAGATGAGGAATAAAAGTGAAGGTCACAAGCTCCGGACCATGAAAGGTTCTAGGCTTACTCCAAGAGGGATGCCCTTAATCTTATATGGGGTGTAGGTATACTACAGTTTAACACCATATAGCTTGGACATTGACATCACAGTTCAATATCATGTTGCATGGAATGTTTCTGTATAGTTTAACGACATATGGATAGGACTAGGGCCATAAACTTTAACGTCATCTGGCCAGGATGATTTCTATATGGTTTAACATCACGTGGTTATGAGGATTTCAATATAATTTAATGTCATGTGGTTAGAATGATTCACATACAATCTAACATCATGTGGTCAGGAAGACTATGTAGGAGATACCAAGTAATGGTTGGTGTGGGACTTATGCATGGGCGGCCCTTTGTAGATGAATCTGTCATAGGTGTTAGGTAATAAGGTTTTAGGAGTCTCATGATGAGTAGGCCAACTCATGGTATTTATAGGACGAAAGTTTCGGCGAAATAAGGGTGCAATAGAAAATATTGTTTTCCTTGCCCAAAAACAACACCGTGCGACTATCCATTTTCCATGGGGGTCAGCGATGGTAGCAATGGGACAATCCCAGAGTGTCGGTACCGCATCCCAGCACTGATCTTGAGTGGTGGTGTGGGTTTCATCCCCTACGGTATGGACCCGTGAGAACAACAGACATTCCCCATAGGGCTGGCTGCATGGGGTTGTCTGCAAAGGATAGTATGTGAAGGAGTTGGCCATGAAGATGCTAACCGCGATGGGTGTTCGTGAAGGTATGTCTATGAAGGGGATGGCTACAAAGGGGCTAGTTGTGAAGGGAGCCCACAAAGGACTATATATGAAGGGGATGGTCGTGAAAGAGATGGTCGTGATGGAGAGTCCGTGAAGGTCCCTTCCATGAGGAAATTTTATTATTCTTTTGAAGGGGAATAAATCATCAACCCAATTTCACAAACTACACTACCTCCACATATTATCTTTTGTGAAGATTCCTTAAAATGAAGTTCATTGAATGGAGTCCATGAATAGAAACCCACATGTAGCACGTGAGATGGTTTCATCTCTATGCATAAGGGTTCATCCGCAGACGATTTGGGGCCTACGGATGGTCAGGGGACATTACCTATGGGAGTTATTTCTCTAGCATCTCCCCTAAGATTTTCACCCATCCATTATACATCTTTATTTGGTCCTGGTTAGGGTCTATTTATAGAGTTCTAGAGAGGATATATCTGTTGGTCACACAACACATTTCTGTGAAGGCCCATGGGGAAATCATCTAGCCTATGAACAACTCAGTAAACCGATTATTACGGAGGTAGATGTTTGCAGGGCACCTTTTTCTCACCTCCCTTAGAACACACTATGATTTTGTTGAGTTTGTTCACGGTGGCATACTGGCCCGTCTCATTTTTGTGAATTATGAAATTTGTAGAGGCATGGTTGGAAGATGTAATTTCTCCTCCTCCATTCCTCTAATGACATAGTTCATGGGGGATCATAACTGTTCCTCCTCCATTCTGAGAACTACTTGGTTTATTGGACAATTCCTCATAGTCCAACATTTCACAGGATATCTGTGTACCATTCTGTTCGCAAGTAATATAATCTCTGTACCATTCATTGAAATCAGTACACTAAGCACTTCATCCATTTTCTAAATTCTATATCCCCATCAATTTATCTTATATTCCTTTTCCAAATTTCGGGGTAATTGGATTTCCCTTTTAAAAATTACAGGACCCAAAAAATGCCCACTGTCGGAAATGGCTCCGATCATAATGAAGAAGAGGCTATTCTGATGTAGAAGTTTTCCTATTTCAAATGAGTGATCAGAAAATTATTTATCCTTTTTTTGATCCAAGGGACTCAAATAGCATATTTTTACTATTTCTAGGGCTTTATAAAAAAAACCCTAAAAATTTATGTCTTTTTTCCATTGATATTTTAATGTTTTCCTAATCAAATTTATTGTGGTCTTAGTAGGTATAACTTTTATTTTTCTTCGGTTGAGCTTTGTGGGTTTTAGACCTAATATAATTTTATGATTCATTTATTTTGGTTGCTCACAATTTTTCCAAGACCATAAACTGTGTAGGTCTAGCGAGTAGATACTCGACATTTGAAAATAATGCCCTTTGAAGTTTTTCATTTGGGTGAGTTTCATGTCTCTTTCTATAAGATGTTTATAGTTCTTAAACCAGAATATCATTTTTGAGGTTTTAGGAAGAATAACATTGTCCATGAAATGTGGGGGGAGGGCCCCAAAAATGGTTTTTTGATCAGTGATGTCTCAAAACATTTTAGATGTGTATGATGGATTTTTCATGTCCCTAAAAAGAATTAGGGGTATGACATGGTGCATAAGGGAAATTTGGGAATATAGAGGTATGAAAATCCTCACCCAAGGAAGACTTTACATTTGTGAAAAGGCCATGGAAAACATATGTAGAGCCCCTAGGGCATGATATTCATATTCATGAAATGGTGTCCTTAGGTCAATGATCATCTATTTCTGATGGTTGGATAACATCATGGAGGTTAGAATTGTGAAGACCACCATGTGTGGATTGGGGAGGTGTGGTGTCTGAAAGGTTTGAGTACATTAATATCAATTATAATCATAGATTAGAGACCACTCCTATACGTTTTTTATTTGTGTAATGGATGGTTGAGGCTTGGTTCATTTTATAGTCATGGAGCTAGGACATTTGAGACTCATGGTTTGATGTCTTTCAAAGTGAAATGACTTTCCCTGTCTCATAGTATTTTGACCAAAAATGATCTACCATACTCAGGAATTTATCGGGAAGGGAGTGTAAACTTTAATTCAGTGGGTTTCCAAATTCAAGGATTGATATGGGGGCTCCGAGGCCATTTGGGACACAATTATAGTAGAAGCCTCACCTGAGGATTACTATTCTTTGGTGTAAAGTACATGGTAATATATATGTATATCCTCCACAAAATGGTATTCATATTCATGAAATGGTGTCCCTAGGTCAATGATGGTCCCTTCCTGATAGTCGGACAACATCATGGAAGATTGGGTTCAAGACCACCAGGGGCGACTTGTGGGAATTCCTACTTTTTGGATGTAGAGTATGGTTTGTAAAAAGGGATTTCCTAGACATGAGAGGGGGATTTCAAGAAAACATTTCCCATGAATATGTAAAGTCATCCTACTAATATCAATATGGGTAGGTTCCCTGCATAGGTATGACCCATTCACTGAAGTGGAGGGGAAAACCATGTCTCCTGGATAAAACCATTACAGATGATTTGGGTGTCACTATGTTTCATGTGTGAGTAGGAATCAAGTCAGACATAGTTATTTCAATCCCATGTAGTTTAACTTCATGTGGTAAGGCCGAAGGGAATATTTATTTATTGTATCATACAGGTTCTCCCATTCAATGGGGTATAAGGATAAGATCCTTATTGTCTGTGAATAATTCATGTGAAAATCAGAGTCGTGCACAAGGAAATAGAGGAAATTTCGAATTATAATTATTTAAGACATTGGTCCTCGCAGTTTATTGTTGTGTAGTAAGGACACAACAGTAGAGGCTACACATGATTAGAGGGTAACCTGTTCTGAATTCCCTGACATTCTTGAGACATGGAATAGAGGTATAGAGAGTAAACTATGATATTTGGGCCTCTTGGATCAATAGAAATGATATGGGGGCTTAAAATCCATTAAGTGTACAGAGGTAGACACAACGTCCCTTGAGGAATACTTGCCTTTGGTGGAAATTCCATTGGAAAATTATATAGATCCTATAGGGAATGGAATGCATAGTCCAGAAAAGGTGTCCTCAAGTCAATGATCTTCAATTTCTGATGGCCATAATTGTTTATGAGGATCCAAAATTATCCGGGTCACGGACTCAGACGCTCTTGGAGGATATTTTCTGGAAATGTTATGAACGTTCAGGAAATAGTTATCCTTGATGTTTAAGAAGTTCCCTACACTGATCTGTCTCGTAGATGGGGGGGGGGTATTTTGACTCTATCTAGATCCCAAAATATGGAACCCAAAACCACAACTCCCTGTGAGGATCAATCTCATGCACAAGGGTGAGGAAGTTTTTTAATATGGCATGGTAGGTGACCATTTTTTGGGGTAAGGTATTGTGTATAAAGGGTATTTACATGATTTTTTATATTTATATCATCATATAGTAAGAACATTTGATCATGAAGTTTAATGTATTGCGATTAAGACCATTTCCATTATGTTTATCATCATGCATTAAGGATGGTTTCAGTGTATTTAATCATCATATGGTAATGATGCTTTTACCTATAGTTTAAATTAATGTTGTAAGAACATTATCCATAAAGTTTATCATTATACGGTAAGGGTGTTTTTTCATGCAGTTTAACACAATTCAGTAAGGAAGGTTTTTCATGTAGTTTAACATCATACGTTAAGGATGGTGGGCATAATAAAAAAAATTAATATATAATATGGTAGTGTCCAAGTCATGGGAACAAGATGTTACTATGTATTCCAAAAATTCATGAATTAAGTCATATGTAGTTGTTAAGACATCTTGAGAAGGCCTGACTCGTTCACAGGGGAGGGACATTTCATTTTTCGTGCAGTTTAGCATCTTCCGGTAAGGATGACTTGCTCTTAGTTTAATGGTTATAGGGTTTGGACCATTGGTCATTGAAACTATGATTAATTGGAGGATAATCGGGTTATAATGATCTAACATGATCTAAAAAGGAAGGAGAATAAAGGTGTAAACTGAAATCCTAAGGTTTCTCAGATCAGGAGAGGTGATATTAGGGCTCATAAGCCATTAAGCATATAGAAGTAGGAAAATACCTACCTAAGGAAGACTTTCCTTTGGTGGATGGGCCATGGGAAACTTTATAAAAATCCACTAGGGCATGGTATGCAACTCAATCAAGGGGTTCTTCAAGTTTATAACCATTCAATTCTAATGGCCATGGATGATTATGGGGATCTGGGATCTCTCCTGACATAGGGTTTGACAGATTGGGAGTGGTGTTTCTACGAATGCAAGAGACATCCATATCGCTATTTTCCAAGGCGTTAAGTTATTATATCTTTAGATTCAAGTTGTGGGGGATGGGTCATCATAGGAACCATGGGTAGATATGAGTTAATCAATTAAGGATGTCCTAAAACCGTCTACATATGAAGGGGAAAGGAAATGTAAACCATGGTTATTTGAATTTTTGGATTCAGAGAAATGTCATGGTGTTTGGAAGCCATTAATTGTAATAAAATAGAAAAATCCCCGCCTAAGGAAGACTTTCCATTGTTGTATAGGAAATATGCCACCTTATGAAGAGCCTATAGGGCATGTTATGCATAGTCCAAGAATGGTTTTCTCAATTTGATGACCATTCATTACCAATATCCATGAAGTTTTATTAATAACCTAAATTATCTGTGTCCTGGAGTTTGACATATTGGGAGGGGGTATCTAGACATACAATTAATATCCAAACCATTATTCACCGCATAGCCTGGGTGGAGTATGGAATCTCCCTCTTTTATTCAATAGATTTGACTCATATGTATGGGAAAATGACTCATTGACGGAATCATGTTTTGGGATGTGAGACCTGGGATCTCTCATGTGGATTTACATTTTTGCACAGGAAGCGAAGGCATTCCATTTGCGCGATCAGGCTCGAGACGTAGGGTCTCAACATCAATATGTATCCTGCAAGAGTATGAATCAAGATATTTGTGGTTTTTTGAGATTCCATGCAGTTTAACATCATGTGGTCAGAACGAGGGCTATTTTAAATTGATACTCCTTGACTAAGATGGGAAATTCCCCTAGGTGTAATTTCTTATGCTCATAGGATCTATTCTCATTGTGAGAAACAAGGAACAATGAAGGGTTATCTCTCAAGGTGGAGTTAGAATAACCAAGAGCAGGGGAATGTTCTATTGGATGTCTTGTCAGATCTAAGATTTTTTTTGGAGGTTTGTGTGCTCTTATGTATCTTGGTAGGACAAGAGTTAATCCGGATGTAAACCCATTAAATAAAATGTTCTTGAATTGGTCTGGTCCACATGTAAGGAAGGGAATTTTCTTTTGAGGATGGCTGGGCCAGAACAATATCTTGGTGCCACCATGTATCCTGTGAATGTAGGAATAAACCCATCCATAGTTTTATGTGTTACATGTAGTTTAATGTCATATAGTAAGGATTAAAGAATATTATATGCAGTTTAACATCATGGGGTAAGGACAATGGGAATTTATATCTATATATGTACTATTTTTTCATTTTCATGGTGGTTGGGCCACAATAAAATCTACATGTTACTACACATCTTGCGAAGGTAATAATCCAATCACATGGAGTTCTAAGTGTATCATTCCCTATATCAAATCGACTTAGATATAAGGAGTGTTTTTAACCAATTTTTTTCAAAAGATAGGCCTGTTGGGAACCATTCTCTCTTTTCTTATATGGGGGGAACCTTTTCAGGATTCCTAATCCCACAGTATTGATACTTGTTGTGCAAAACAAGGAATTATGAGGGTTCTTATTACATTCCATGAATAATGGTACCTTTGAGGCATCTTGTATGAGGTGGTGGTTAGACCATGAAGTGAGATCCAAGAATCACTACGTATCCTACAGAGGCAAGAATCAAGCCACACAAAGTTCTATTAAATCCATGCAGTTTAACATAATTTGGTAAGGATGACGAGAATTCCATTTTCAATAGGGGTGTTTGGGCCAAGAGGTAGAATTCAGGATTCACTAATTATCCTACGAAGGGAGTGAATCAAGCCACATATAGTTCTTATTCCCTTTTATTTATAAGAGATCCCCCTGTGCAAATCTAACTTATACGCAGATATGGGATTTTTTTACTTTTGTGTTGGATGGACCATAATGTAGTATCATGGAATCAATAATTATCCCACAAGGGAAGGAATCAAGACACACTTATTTTTACAATGACAACTCAATGCAGGTCTGGTCAATACACAAGGAGAAAGAGGAATTTTTAATTTTTTTCTTCTTGGGTGGTTGGGTCATTATATAGAATCCAAACGTTGCTATACATCCTGTGATGGATGGAATAAATTTTTATGTAGTTATTTGAACGTGACATGGTAGGTGACCAGTGTGGGGGGGGGGGGGGAATTCCATCTCAGGTGAAAAAATGTTTTTTGTACTGCTTAGAGTCATGCAACTAGGATATCTTGGTATTAGTTTAACATTCATGGAGATCAGACCATGGAAAACAGTTTAATGTAATTTTTCAAGGTCTTACATGGAATAATTTAACATCATATCATAGGGATGTATTTCTATTCATTTAATGTCATAGAGTTTGGACCTTGCATGCTTTTGGTTACACAAAATATTTCTTTAGAAACCTCGCATTTGTAAGAGCTGTGTTTATTTTCCCATCCACTGAGATTAAGGAATATGCTCTATTGGAGTAGATATTATTTATGACTTATGGTCCCTCCATCTTTGGATCCATATTTGGAGGTTTCAATCCAGGTATCATTGGGGTTTGGAGGACCAGTACCAATTCTTTCTCAAGGAAATATAGAAGGCGACCCTTTTTATTAAAGGCTCATGCGATCTAGTTCAATTATACTTCCAAGCGGTGAAAGGTATGCAAACACTTCTCAACTATTCTCTCTAGCTCATCAAGTCATATTTAGATTACTCATATGTGGATAGTTAATCGCACATGGAAATGTAGAGCGATGAAAATTGAACTTCGATGGGAAGAACCGCTTTTGTCTCATATACCAATGAGTAGGGGGTCACTTGAGTGGTGGTGCAGGGTGTGGTTTGGTAATCCCAAAAGGCATAGAGGATCTTTTCCACCCACAACTTCTTTTACTTTTCTACCAAATTTTGGATTATATTAGATAGGGTCTTATTGAAGGACTCTATCAGTCCATTGGCCGCAACATAGTAGCAGAATGAATGGTTGGTCTCGATAGCATGCTCATTATACAATTTCTCAAACTCAACCAAGATGAAATTGGTGCTGTTGTCCGTCAGTATGGAATGAAATATTCCAAATCTGGTGATGATATTGGATTTCAAAAAACTGAAAATGCTTCTTCCCCTGACTTCCTTAAGGGGTAAAGATTCTGCCCATTTTGAAAAGAATATGGCCACTGTGAGAATATATTTAAATTTTCAGGCCATGGTGAGAGGTTATGGTCCCACGAAATCCATTCCTAAGATGGTAAATGGCCAGAAATACTTATTTGTGTGAAGCAACTCTGGGGATTTATGGATGAAGTTATCATGAACAAGGAAGGAGTGACATTTTGTTGTAATGTTCACAAAATCAGGTGCCATAGTGGGCCAATAGTATCCAAGACTTCTAATATGATGGGAAATCATAGATCCCAAATGATGTTCCCGACATATTCCGACATACACTTCCTTCAATATAGCAGTGGTCTCTTCTCCATTAATACACCTGAGAAGTATCCCATCAAGGACATTATTACAGAGGACCCTCTCCTGATTCTTTCCATCATATAAAACAATGTTTATTGCTCTTATATAGATTTTATCTCTTATGGACCTGTCTGATGGGAGTTCCCCCTCTTGAGGTAGTTTGTAATGGGAGTCATCCAGTTGGTGGTGCCACCATGTAGCTCAAAAATGCGAATAACCTTTCCAATTTCCACTGTGTTAACTTTAAAAAATGGTAAGACAATCTCATGGTGAGAAATTATAATAACCATTTAATCTTTGTATGGGTTAGCCTGGGTTGTGGCTATGTTTGTTAATGCCTCAGCTTATGCATTTTTTGACCAGGGGACATAGGGTATTGTCGGCTATGAAGGGAATTATTCCATTAACCCTCGGACATGGTCAAACAAGGGGACTAACTCCTCCTTTTTATATTATAGTATCCATTGATTTTCTTGATGATCAACTCCGAGTCACCTTATATCTTCAGGTATTGTACTTGTACCTAGAGTGCATGCTCTGGTCCTATAATGAGGGCCTGATATTCTACCTCATTGTTCATGAATCCTTATAATAGCATGAAGGAATAAGGAACGAAAACCTACTCAAGAGATATGAGTATGAATCTCAGCCCCACTTTATTAAAATTCATGTCTTCCATCCTTTTTCTTGTCGGGCTTCTGGATGCACCATCAAAGTACATTTCCCATGTTTGGGAATCCTCTTGCATAGAGAAAATATCTTCCTTGGGTAGTTCAACATCCAATGGAGTTATCTCTAATAAGGGATTCTCTTCCAAGAAATATGTTAATTCCTAGAACTTGATAGATTTCTGAGTCATAAACCAGATGTCAAAATATTACATGATGACTACCCATCGAGACAGGTGCCCAGTCAGTATTGTACAGTGGAGAATATACTTGAGTGGGTTATTGTGAAAGACCAAATGTAATTCATGGTGGTTTAGATAATTTCATACCTTCCGGATCCTGAAGACCAATGCCAAATAGCTCCTCTCCATACTTTAATACTGAGTAAGATCATCAATCATGGTTCAGATGAGATAGTATAGTCTATTCTCACTGCTAGTGTAATTCTTCTGCACGAGGAAGGATCCTAATGATTGATCTAAGGCTGTCACACAAAAAATAAGCGGTCTTCCTTCAACTAGTGGCATGAGCATCAGTTTAAATAAGATATATCTCTTAATACTGTCGAATGGCTCTTGGAAATCATTGTTCCATTGGTATGAAACCCCATTTTTCATTAACCTAATGAAGGGAAAACATTTTATTATAAGGTTGGATATGCAGTGATGAATATAGGACAAGTTTATATGGTGTACTCTCAACCTAGTGAGGTTTCAAGGGGTCGACATGCTAAGGATGGACTTTGTCTTATCAGGGTCAACTTAGAATTCACAATGGTGTACGATGATTCTGAGAAATTTCACTGAGGTGATGTTGAAAGCACACTTCTGGGGGTTCATCTTAAGGTTGTGTTGTCATAGTTTATTGATTATGGTTTCAAGATATTACAGGTTATCTAAATGTTATTTTTATTTAACCACATTTTCATTAACATAACATTTGATGAACTTTCCCACGAATGGTTCCAAAATGTGATGCATAGAAAGCTAATATGTGGTGTCGACATTTTTCAGAGCAAAGGAAATTACCTTGTAGTAGAATACTTCCTGGAGGGATGAAGGTGGTACATTCTTCATCTTCTATGGACATTATGATTTGGTTATACTAAGAATAACCATCCATGAATGAGATATCCTCATATCCATCTATTGCATCGATCAACAATTTGGTGATTGGGACCAAAAATCATCTTTCGGGTAGTGCCGTTTGAGATCTCTGAAATCAATGCAAACATTGATATGTCCATTCTTCTTTTTTATGTGAACTATATTGGCCAACCATATGGGATATTAGACCTCCCAAATAAATTCTTCTTTGATGATATTGTCAACTTTTTCCTCTATATTGGCAACATGCATTTAGTGTTTCTTTCGGGCAGTCTGTTTATAGCCTCAGTGATCTTATAGAAGGTCTAGGTTGTGTGTGGTCATCTCAGGATTGAGTCGAGGAATCTCTATGTAGTTCTTGGAGAACATATATTGATTATTCCTCAAGAAGGTGGTATATACGTCTTGCTCCTCGGATTACATTTTAGCACTAATCAGAGTGGGCCACAGGTCTTCTTTAGTACCAAGGTTTATGTCCCTAATTTCATCTATGGTGGAAGAGATACCATCTTTGAATGTGGGAAGAGAATCTCTAAGGTCTTTTCATTTTTCTTCCCCCATATCGCTCTCATATTCCTCCTCCACCAGGGAGATAATTCCTAACATAGGCTCTCCAGAGCTCAGAGATGAGTTGGAACCTCGGCATTCCATGGATGAGGCCACTTCTTCTATCATGACTGGTAGTAAAGAACCTTCTGGAGAGAGTGAGGTAGGGTAGAGACAAGTTTGTTGTCATTTTTCTACCTCTGAGAGTGGGGAAGGGATATCTTGTGGCTCCAAGGATTGAATGAGGCTTCCCTCATTCAAGAATTCACCCTTATCATGAGGATTAGCGGATGTTACTGTGTTATTGGACTTGGTTTCCATGACTGAGATTAAGATAACTGTTTATTACATGTCTACACTTGGACATTTTCTCTCAACATGGTTGATGTGTAGTACATATTACACATTGAGCTTCTTGAGAGGGTCATCAGGGACCATTTCTATAACATTTAGAGCGGTGACCCAATCAATATGATCGATTGAGGGTTTCTTTCTCTTATTATAATAGAATTTGATATCAATGTAATGCGACTCAGAGAAATCAAATGGTTCCTTTTCATCATGCAATGTCCCGCATTTCCATTGAGGCAATATTTGATGCATTGATGGTATGAGGTGGGAATTGTTACATGCTGATGCAGCCATTGCCTTCCCAACAGGGCATTGAAATCCATGTTTTACCAAACCACCATGAACTCTGAGCTTCCCACATGGTTTCCAAACTAAGTTTTGAGCATGATCTGACCCAATTTCTTCTTATCACTCTTGTCGTAGCCTAACGGAGTTGTGGATGTGAGTGTCAAATTTTCATCACTATAGCCCATCCTACGGAGTGTTCGTAGTGGGAGGAGGTTGACTCTAGATCCATTATCAATGAAGACCTTATGGAAATGAATTACATTCATACTATAAAACACATAAAAAGGTTTGATATTCCCTTTTATGGTGGAATCATCATCCTAATTGGTGAAAGATATGACCATATGACATTCTATAGGGCTTGTCTCCGCTCGATAGATTAGGGTGGTGGATACTTCAGCTAGAAACTCATGGGGATATAGAAAGCCTTTTATAAGTGCATCCCTAAGGTATTATAACAAACTCATTGCATCCATAATTGGAAACATAGCTGGTACATAGGCCAAATTATTTAGGATGTCATATTTCTTCTCCAAAAGCCAACACTTCCACACTAGGGGGTTCTCTTTCACATGCACATTAGGGGCTTGAGTATGAAATGAGGAAGGTACGGTCATTGAGATAGGGGTTGGTGGTACTTCTACACTTTTCAAACTTGACCAGTCGATCTTCTTGCATGCACTAGGTGGCTAGAAACCTATTCCTTATCGTATGGGTACTATAGAATGATGGTGTCAGAGTGACTACTTGCAGAAGAAATGGAATATTCTTGTTCCTACTAAGTCCGTTGAAGGGATCTTCCGTGAGTTTCTGCAACATTGATGGTTTGATCAAGGGAACAACTATAAGAATGGTCTCTACCATGGTTACATCTTCCCTAGTATCCCTGACTTTTTCAGTCACTTCATCTAGTTCCCTAATCAAGTGCTAGTAACTTGAGTTCAAAACCATACTCTTCATCAGGGAAGGGTTCCATAAAATGGATGACATTAATGGCACTGAAGATCAGTTCCACATCTGATGATAGGTCATCCTAATTGGCTATCTCCATTTGTACCATTTGGTGGGATGGTTCTCGTCATTCTAGATATGATGGATTGAAATCTTTGAGTTTCAATACAAGCAT
Source organism: Viscum album (assembly GCA_963277665.1). Classification (NCBI taxonomy): domain Eukaryota; kingdom Viridiplantae; phylum Streptophyta; class Magnoliopsida; order Santalales; family Viscaceae; genus Viscum; species Viscum album. The sequence continues at coordinate 114,480,682 of OY728135.1, forward strand.
TGGCCTTGATAGGGATTCCTCCTCTTGATCATTCTCCCTACCTTTCTGAATATGCCGGGATGACCAACTCTTGGATGGTCGTGGGACCAAAAATGTTGGTTGTGTCACATTATTGGCTATTAGGGGTATATTTAATTGTTTCAACTATGCTCGGAGTATTCCATGAGATCGGATGACCATCTTCTAGGTCATCCAACAATAAAACTTTTTCTCCCTTTTTCTAACATCTTTCTTCCACTCCTTTCCTTCATCCAGTTCAATGGTAGAAACATATGCCACATGTGCTTGGGGTGGTACTAGTTGGACCTGCCTGTAGCCAGTCATCCTTTGTAAGAGGTCTTTAAAGACAAAGCATTCCTAGATTGTGTGTCCCAACATTCGGTGGTAGGGAAAATAATCTATCCAGTCATTAAGAGTGATATCCTAAGGTCTCCTTGGATCTGGTAGGCAGAGAAAGTTGTAATTCATGGTGCCTATGAATTATCCATGGACTTGGTCCTCTCATATTGAGTATGTTTTACTCCTTAATTCCTAGAATTGTATATTCCTCTTTCCTCTTTGATCATCTTGTCAGGGTAGAGGTAGTTGTTGATGCCCAAGAGGCCCTCTACAATTCAGTGTGGGCCTGGGCGTTGGAGCAGATGCATGGGATGGCTGGAGTGTAACTGAGGCTATTTGAGCTCTACCTTCTCTCTTTCCTATAGTCTGTGGGGCTACCCAAGGCTTTTTGTTAGTCTGTTTCAAGGAGTATTATATTCTCGGAACAATGGCAGAGAAATCGCGCAATCCAGTGGTGCACTTCCCTGGGATGATTAGTGTTCATAGCTCATCTTGGAGGTTATAAATGCACATCGAAAGCATCTCATCCTGGGGAAGTGGTTTTTTTAGAGAGTTGGTCAGACCCTTCTATCTAGAGATGATGTCTGAGACCCTCTTAGTCTCCCTCTACTTGCAATTCATGAGGCCACTAACTATTGTCTTGGAAAATATTGTGCTGAAATGGAATAGGAACTAATGCCAGATTTCTTCCCACCCTGTTATCAACTGAGTTGGAAAACTTGTATACCAGAAGAAGGTTGGACCCTGAAAGGTTCTCAAGAAGAATCTATGTTTTACTACTTATTGCTGCTCTGGAGTTCCCATCATGGGGTCACAATATGATTCATAGTGCATCAAATGTTGTTCTGATTTTCCATATCAATTAAATATTGGGAATATAGGGCTCCAAAAAGTTGAAGGAGGAGGTGTATTACTCACCCAATATGGTTATTGTTTTCATTTCGACTGTATCATAGCATGATGGCCTTCCATAGTATCCAATCGAGCTGTCAGTGGTTCAATACTGCTAGCAAGCCCTTGGTTTACATCATGTTGAGCCCAAACCTGGATGGGTATAGCAGGGGCACTACTTGATGTTTTGTATCCACAAGTACTTGAGGTATATATTCCGTCAGTGGAACCCTCAGAGGGTTTACATGTACCCATTCTGGTTTTTTTATTAGAGGTAACTATTTATACCCATATACAACCACGTTTAGGAAGTTTGATGGGCCAGGTGCCATGTTGGGTGGAGGTCCTGACTTTGTTTCATTTTACAGGGAAAACCATTATGGCAGAGGCACACTTTCTGGATGTGTGCGTCATGGTTCTTCCTAGGGAACATAATCAACATGACCGTTTCTTTGAAGTAGTTTAGCATTGATCCATCTCAACTCTTTCATATCCTCTTCCTATTGAGTGAACCTTTATTAGAGAGTAAGGGGCTCATTTTCAATGAGAGAAGGAGGTGGGTTGAGAACAACCTAGCTTTTGTTTCTCTACATGTTGACAAATCATAGGGGAGATAATGGAGGATTGGCTAGAGGAATGCCCAAATTTATGTTGGACCAATAGTTTTGGGTGTGAACGCCTCCGGGATCGTTGTGAATCTCATCCCAAACAGAACCATCTTCTCATTTTTCATATAGATTTGCATCATTATCGGTATTACCGTTGGTATTGACATCCAAAAAATTGACTGATGCATAATGTTGGGTAGAGGTCCTGCTGGATTCCAGATGGTAAGAGGACCTTTGGCATCTCTTACTGGTTTTACCCCTTCTACCCCGAGATTCCCTTTGGGTTTCTTGACAAAGGGAGACACAGAGGGACCCACAAAGTGACTTTATTGTGCGCCTCCCTTTTGAAAGGGATGTGTCATAAGATGTAATAGAATTGGAAACCTCTCTTTGGACTATCCACCCCAAACAAGAGAATATTGATTCTCATAGGAGAGGTTGTTGTTGAGGTAAACATTCCCTCAGCCATGTGGGCTAGGGTTGGTATCGTTCTATGGGCATTGCACCTCTTCCCACTTTTGTGGGACTTACAGGGAAATTTGATGTTAAAACTCCCCCAGCCTTGTAGGTTGGTGGTGGTCCCGTATTGCGGTAGCTACTGCTGCTATCTCTTCTTTTATGATATTTCATACCCCCATTCAGGGGTGATCCAAATATGGTGTCAGATCCACATTTTAATTAATGACTTTTAAGAACACAAGTACTAATTTCTAGTTGGATTATCTTAGGAGAGAAGCCTTCCAAATGTTCTCATACACCTAATTTAGGAGTTTCTGGATGGCTTCCTCTCATCAGGACTGATGTTTTGTGACTTACAGAAGGCATGCTTCTATCAGGCATGTCACCTCTCTCGAAGATAAACATATTTAGATTATCTTATAGGTATGACGAAATTACAAGACATCTTGCCGATCTGGTTTTGCTGGAAAGGATGTAGGGTGAAGTGAAAAGCTCCTTTTTCTCCACATCCCTAGATATGAACACCTGATGGAGTGTTTCTGATGAGGTGATACAATTCCTGCATCACATGGAGGTAGGTCAACTTATGATCTGTCTTTCACCTCTCTGATTATAGTCGTCACATGGACGGATGGGATTTTAGGTCAATTTGATGAATTAGATATCCTACTATCTTGACATGGTATATATACCCTTAATAGGTCTTAAAGTTTTCATTCAATTGGCACAGAGTTGTCCAAATATTAAGGAAGATGTCATGCACACATCCTTCTGACAACATCCTTGGGTTTTCAAACTGAGAAGTGTCCATGAGCCAAAACATCACTAGTATATCATCCATATCCAGTTTTTTACTCAGGTGAAACATATATTTTCCCCTCCATTGGATATTCCTCTACTTAATCAGCCCAACTTGGATTATTCTTGATGGTATGGTCAAAGGTAGTGGGGACGTTAGGGATCATATCACCACATTGATGGTCCCGATGTAGCGTAGAAGCTGAACGTAGTCTTGGGCCATCTACAGGTTGAGAAATGATGTTGTTAATAAGTGACTGGGACTCTGAAATGCTCAATCCCATCCTTCCGAGTTCCTTAGAATACGAGGGATTTCGGGTACTTGATTCGGCAGGGGGGGCCTTCCTATGAATATGATGTATTACTGTGGGGAGGGCCTTCACAGTTGGCACTACAATGGTGAGGGCTACAATCACATCTTGATGTCTGGCTGCTAGAAGGGTTTTTGTAGTGTATACCCTAGGGAGGGCCTCTCGGGTGGACTGCAATAAGGGGATGACCTTATTTTTGTGTAAGGCCACTTCAGGTAGGACCTTTGTAATGGCTTCCATGGTGGTGAGGACTACCACCATAGCTGCCATAGGGAGAATATATGCAGATAACATATTGGGGAGGGCCACCAAAATGTACCGCAATGAGGGGAGGACCTTAATATTTCTTAACGTCTCTGTGGGGAGAACTTCCACTGTATGGTGCTACAATGGAGAGGGCTACCGTCACTGCTTGATGTCCCACAAAATAACGAAATTTTGCAGCGCATACCCTCAGGAGGACCTCCTAGGTGAATTACATCCATGGGGATGACCTTTTCACTACTTGTTGTCATTATGGGTAGGGCCTTCACATCAACTTCCATCATGGAGAGGATGATCATCATAACTTTACGTTCAGTCTGTATCCTGGGGAGGACCTTCAGGATGCACTGTTACAAGGGGAGCACCTTCTTGTTGCTTAATTCCATTTCATGTTGGACCATCACAATAGATTCCATGTTGATAATTACTACCATCATGGCTTCCGTAGGGAGAATATATTTGGGAACTCCCTTGTGATGGCCTTTAGGATGGACCGAAATAAGGGGAGGACCTTCTTGTTGCTTGAAGTCTCTACCAGGAGGACCTCCACTATTTCAGTGGAAAGGAATACCACCATAATCTGATTCCCATTAGCGTGGAATATCATTTCAGTGTATCCCCTGGGGAGGAACATCAAGGTAGACTACGGCCAAGGGAGTACCTTCTTGTTGTGATGAGACATCACTATGAGGAGGAACTTCATAGTTATGACTATGATTGCGTGGACTACCATCAAAATTATGGTCTGACTACATGGAAAATGTCTGCAATGTATGACCTAGGGAGGAACATTAGGGTGAACGATAACAAAGGGTAGAATTTCTCATTATCTGATGTTCTGGCCACACGGAGGGTTGTCGTGACTCACATCAGGAGCGAGTATCTCATGATTCATTGGGTTTTTCCTTGATGAAGGACCTCATGGGTGCTCGAAGGAGGACCTTCAGAGCTTCTAGTAGCTACATTATAGGGATGACATTCAAAACTACTACTATCACTTCTATATAATCATAATTGGTGGGAAGGATCTTGAGCTTTCAGTAATATGTATTTTGCGGAATTGAGAACCCAAGATTCCAGTAAAGAAGAATCATAGACCTTCTCTTTATTTTCTGGCTGCCTTTGGTGCATTCTGGGCGTTCTCCTGTGGGAAACTGGGACCATCTACTATTGATAATGAACATCATATATGGGTTCCCATCTATTTGGTTACCATGATGCTGTCGGGATAAGCCAACAAAAATATTTTTTTTGGCTGGGCTATATGGCTGCCCTTGAGCAGTCATCGTGATGGTACGGTGTCCCCGAGTTGGAACAGTTGTATGTGCCCGATCTGGTTTTCCATGTATCATGGTATATAGCCAACTAAAGTCTTGTACAGAAGAAGGGATTCATATCTTCTCTGAGGTGGCTATTTAATCCCTTATATGAGTCACCTCACTTTGGGAGATAGAGTCACTAGCCTGACTCCTTGTTGTTGCAACCAACGAAATTACATTCTGACAAGTCTACAAGATATGGTCTGGGATCGATGTCTGCTCTTATATCATTTATAGGATATGTAAAGATATGTCTTTGGTTGGTATAGGTATAAGGGAACATTACACTTATAGAGTAGAACTATCATGATCTGGTACTCCATGGTTCGTTAGTGGATACTGATGGTTCTCCTATGTTGGGGAAGGTGAATGAGCATGCCCCTGATCTGGGATATGCTAGCTACTTTCTCTAGTTGCCAACCAATATGGATTATAGGATTTATATGCATCCCCAGGAAGCTATCCTTGCATATATTTATTTCCCACCATATCGTGTCGATGGCCTTTGTATTTTTTGGTAGAGAGTGGTGTCTGCCTATTGATGGTCGTCATATCTAGATGGAGGGCATTATAGGAATTTGTAGAAAGCTGGTTCTACAAGTGCTAGATTTCCACCATATCAGTTCGGTGGGATTCATATTCCCTGGAATAGAGAGGTTCCTGCAAATCGGGTGTTGTCCAATATGGATTATAGGCTTGATGAGCATTGGCGGGGATGTGTGCCTACTTGTAGGTGGATTCAATGTCCTGATGCCAAGATTTGGAAGAGAGGACATGGATGTGGGCATACCTATAATATATCTATTTTTCTAGATAATAGAGAGCTTCATCAGGAATGAGGGTAATGACCAACTGTTGGTTATATGTCTACCGCCCTCCATGGGTGTTCTGAGGGGCTTGAGATCGGGGAACATTGGTGTGTGTCCTCAGCATGGTATCTTCTTCAGGATGAGGAAACTGGGTTTCAGTGTTCTTGTAGAAATATCTTCCAATAGGTGGATTTGATAAGAACCCATGTCTTATGGGGATGAAGTTATTAGCAAAGATATCATCCACCTCCTTATTGTAATAGATTTAATCGATGTCTTGTTCCAAGGATGTGCTCCCGAACTAGTTTCAGATGGATATGGGTGTTGCCTGGTTCTTAACCTCGAGTTGCTACTGGGCAGGAGGCTAGTGGGATTTGTCTAACTTAAGAGATTTCATAGCTACATCCAATGTCGGGAGAGCTCCATTCTGGTGGTACTCTTTGATCATCATATCTGAGACCCAACACTAGAGACATTGGGTGGGAGATTGAGACCTTTTCTAATTTAACGGCTCGACCATTGAGGTGATTGATGTATGTGTCTGCGAATATCATTGATATTCCATCAGATTGATGGTAGCTCTATCAAGTGCCTATAAAATATTTGACAAAGACAAACAACAAAACCAGGAAAATCAACATATCAGGATATCATTGGTAATTGATGATTTTTCTTGGTCATTTTTTTGAATGTGAAAGGGGATTGAAGTTGGTTAAAACTTCCACCAAGGTTAAAAATTCTTGTCGGGTTCACCATATTTGTTTCTCTAAGAACGAACAAAATTCCCAAATGGATAATAACCATCCATATTTTATTATAGAGAGTTTCAAATTGGGGTAAATCTATAACCTTGGCTATTGATTCACGGTGGGTTCATCTTTTTTTTTTCTCAAAGAATGAACAAAATGGACTGAAGAATAATATCCTTCCATCTATTGTTATAGAGAGTTCCAAATTGGGGTAAATGCTCTACCTTGGTTAAAGATTCACATTTGGTTTCCCATTTGTTTCTCGAAAAAGAAATAAAATGGTCTGATGGATATTAAACATCCATCTAATATGATTTAGAGTTTCATACTATGGTAAAACCTCCACCATGGTTAAAGATTCACATCGGGATCACCATTCTTGTTTCTCTCAACGAATGAATAAAATGGACCAATTGATAATAACCATCCATCTATTATAATGGAGAGTTTCAAACTGTGGTAAAACCGCCACCTTGGTTAATGATTCCCATCTGGTTTACCATTTTTGTTTCTCTTGGAGAATGCAAAAAACGGCATAATAGATAATAACTATCCATCTATTATTTTTAATAGTTTCAAATTGGGGTAAATCTACCACCTTGGTTAAATATTCACATGAAGTTCACCATTTTTTATGCTCAAAGAATGAAAAAATGTCCCGAATGATAATAAAAACCCATCTATTGTTATAGAGAGTTTATAATTGGGGTAAATTCACTACCTTTGTTAAAGATTCAGGTCGGGGTCACCATTTGTGTTTCTCTGGAAGAACACATGGGTCTCGTTGATTGATTACAAGCGGATTGAGATATGTGTAATATTTAATGTCGGTCTCATCATCTTCATTTGGTCTCAAACGAGTTTATTCATGAAGCTAGAAACACCCAACAGTTCTCGTATCAAAGATTCCTGGACATACTTCCCAAAGGTAGGCACTCGTCAGATGATTTGGACAATGACACTTAATAACTCAACTTAGTTGAGAGGACGGGAATACAGGTTCATTATTCCCTTTCGGGGGGCCTTATTGCCTATTCTGATACTCTCTTATAGATTTAAGTCATGTTCATATGTTCATTAATCTATGGTTTATCCCAAATCATGTATCCACAGAATACCCCTAGGTCGCAATGGAATAGATATACACATGGATTCAGAATTGTCTACATGTATCTGATGTTTCACATCACTCATATTTATAGATTAGTGATTATAAGGTAATTTGGGTTTTTTGAGATAGCATTGGTTTTAAGCCTTACAGTTGGACACTCTGGAGTTTATTATTAGCTAGGGTGAAAGGTGTCTTGAACATCATGATCAAACCTGTGACGTGGGCTTCCTATGTATCCTCGTGAGTGGAATCAAAATCCATGTAGTTCAGTGCCACTTAACAGGACATGTCACCATTTAAATTCATGTGATAAGGACCCAACCATTCAGTTTAATGTCATGTGAGAAAGATGCCTATGTTAAAGGAACCTTGTCAAAGTTCAATGCGGGACTTACGCTGAGGCGGCCTCAGTGACCTGAGGGAAGTGATTCCCTTGGTATGAACGTGGTCCTACTAGGGATGTAGTCTGACAGGGATGGATTTTAGTGTCAGTATTAAGTGCTAGGCTTGAACCATGGGGAGGCTTTCTATATATCTCAGTTGGCGGGGAATCATGGTTCACGTAGTTATGGAAGATTGGGGCTTACGCGTGATAACTTCCCATCAAAAGAGGGGAAATTTTAAATCATGTTGGGACTTATGCGTATGATCAACCCAGCTAGTGGGGTCTTATACCTAGGAGGAGGCTTAGTTGGGTGGGGACATGATCTCCTATATCAATGGTGATGTGATAGTATTGATCTTGGGCCTTAGGAATGCATCCTACATATCACGGTTATGGTGGGAATCAAAGTTCATGAAGTTCAATAAACCAGACTTATACCTAATAGGAGGCCCAAGTCAAGATTGAACCTCAAAAAGCCATCCAATATACCCTGTGAAGAAGACATGGAACAAAACCCACGTTGTTCATTCTTCTGTAATTGTGCAAATGTTGTGATCATCACAAATCTCTAAGCCCACATATGTCATGTTTGGTGTGAGAAACAAGAGGAGGTGAATTATTCAACAAAACACACACTTCTCATTTAATTATGCAAGAGGAGGAGGATTATGGTGGATGATATGACATAGCAATGAACCGTTCAATGTGGAATGAAAGATAAGGTCACTGGCATCAGCCTAAGAAAGGATCGAGGCATACACTAAGAGGTATTCTCTTTATCTTATATGGGGTGTAGGTGTAATACAGTTTAAATCCATATATCTTGGACAATGACATCATTATTTAATGTCGTTATGAAAAGACTATTTTTGTATAGTTTAACGTCATATGGATTGGAGGAGGACCATACAGTTTACCGTAATGAGGTCCGGACAATTTTCATATAGTTTAATGTCATGTGGTCAGGTTGATTTCCATACAGTTTAACATCCTGTTGTTAGGATGATTTCTATACAATTTAACATCATATGGTCAGGATGACTATATAAGAGATACCTAGAAATGGTTGGTGTGGGACTTAAGCCAGGGCATCCCATTATCGATGAACCTAGAATATGATCTAGGTAATGGGGTTTTAGGAGTCTCATGAAGAGTATCTCAACACATGACATATATAAGATGAATGTTGCAGAGGTCTAAGGATTAAATAGAAAATATTATTGACTCAGCCCAAAAGTATCGCGGTGCGACTATCCAATTTTTCCTGGGGGTCAGTGATGGAAGGGAAGGGACGGGATCATAGTATCTGTAACACCCCAGGTAAATAAATAATATGACATTTTCATATTTAACCATATTTGTGAATGAAATATTAATATGCCTTTAAAGGGGACACTATGCTCAATGGCATACCCAACACGCAACAATGAGTTCCTTGGGAATCTTACGTTGTACTCGAATAATAAAATAATATTATTTTAAATGGTAGTTAACATGTAGCCGTTGTATTGGCGGTAATGGATAGAAATAACTAAAATATGATTATATATGTTTTTAAATGTTTTTACATTTATCCAATAAAGGATAAAGGCTTAAAATACGGAAAGAATTCAATTTTAGGCGTATATGCCCTAGTTTTCACTAAAGGTCCACTTATCGCTTTTTTGGATGGAGAACTGTCATTAAATATAGTTTTGATCACTCTTATACATTCTTGTGGACCAAATAAAACTCTTATTAAGAATCGGGACATCAAATTTTACTTTGTGTAATGTTTTGGTATTTTTCCGATAAAGTTCATTTTTTTTAATGAATAGTGTAAAATGTTGTGTTTTAATTCAAAACCTCTTTTTAATATAATTTATTTATATGATTAGATAATATTTTTATTTGGTTTTAAATTGAAATTAGAAAATATTTTTACCATTAAATCCAATAGTGGTCATTGGAATTAATTTCACTTTGAAATCAGACTTAAACTAGTGTCAATCTTTTGATACTTATTGTTTTATAAAAACACGCTATTTGCGCTGACAATGGGAATTAATTATTAAATTAATTAATGTGACTAATATGTTTTGAATTTTGTAAAACGGAATTCATTTTTGAATTCGGAATATCAAATATAGCTTAGGGTGAATTTTTGGTAATTTTCTGAAAAACTTCAATTTTTGATGAATAGTGAAACCACTAAGTGGTACTTATAAAAACTGATTTTCCATTTAAATGAAATTTTGCCATCATTGTGTTTTGATTTTCAAAAATCCGACATACATGGTTGTCATTAAGAAGTAAAATGCGGTTCAATGAGATTAAAATAATTTTTTGGTGAATAGTAACTTATTAAGTTTTTAATCGCGATTAGAGGTAATTAGTGTAATTTAAGGTAAAAATGATATTATAAGAATGTGAAAACACCATGAAACTTGTCCTACACCTATTGGGTGAGTCATGGCCCACCAAGACAAGCCATGGGCCAACTTGGGGACCCCATGGAGCCACTTTAGTTGGAAAATGACATTAATATATTTTTATTTAATGTTAAAGTGAAAATGACACTAACATAAAATGTTTTACTGAAACAATTTTTAAGTGGGGTTATACAAGTCCAAATTTTGATTATAAATAGTCATTTGAAATATAAAATGATTTCCTATATCATAGTATTTTTTTTATAATTTTTAGACATTAAAAAAATTAAATTATTTATGACATAATAATGATGCAGTGATGACATCATTATTTGACGATTTAAATAAAATAGAAAGATAATGTAACATCTATGAACTACACATGTACAAAACTTATTGGATGAGTGGATTTCGAAGCCCTATCACCTTATCCACGAATTATATCAATGTGGGACCTTTTCAAACCGAAACACATTTTCAAATAAAGTAATATTTCTTACTTTCCAAAAGTACCCCTCCTCTTCTCTTATAAAAGGCCCCCACCTCTACCTCTTTTCCCACACTCCTCAAGCCTTTGGCTCGGCCAAACCCTGCCCATTTACTCTCTCCACATCCCTCTCCTCATCCTAGAGTATTCCCTTTGGGCAGAATCCTTTCAAAGTAAGCCTTTAGGCTCAAATCAAAAGGAGTTACACTTTTAAAGGTAATTCATTCTCTCATGTTCATTTGTTTTATTTTTCTTCTCCAACCCCCTAAACTCTTTTTATTTACTTATTTTGTAACAAAACCAGTATATTAAATATACTAGGATGTTGTTATAAGATTTATTCGAGCTACACTCTCACACAACTACATCAAATGGTTAAAGAACATACGGTTTCCGTGGATGGCGAAATTCTGCCTCCCGAAACGATGATTGTTCAATACTCATTTAACACCTTAAAAGGTGGCCATTATGATGTCACTATTTTTATATATGATATATAATATGTTTATGTTTTCCTTAAGCTTCTGTTTTTTTTATTTTGGGCATGCCTTTATGGTTTCCATTATGGGTAAACGCGATATCTTCATTTAAGGAAGTGCGGACTACCGCCCCCTCAAAGTGATTTGATTCGTTAAATACCATATGTGAGACGTATAAAGGATGGAACTATGATATTATATATGATATTATACTGGAATTATAATATACCTTTATATCATTATTATTCCATTCTATAAAATACGAAATAGAAATGAAAGTAGCGTTCATGCGTACGTACGGCTTACCGTCTCCATGAACGGTGCATTTCATTTCAAACCTCTAAATGATTATGTAATGTTATAAATTAATGCATGTAAAGGATATATATGACATATATGATATCTACATCATGAATACAATTATGGACATAATAAACATTTGGCCACACGAACAACATGTAATTGTAAGAAGTCCACTTTCGACTTAAGAACCAAATATCGGCAAAACAAATATTATTAACTTAAATGATTACATAATGTCTATGACATGGTAATAAGTGATATAAAAGGAATAATGAACTTGAAAAAGGTTCTTAAGTAAGTAGAAATTAACTCAAGTTTATTATTCAGGAGATTAAAGAACGATCGAGTCAAGTCGGACCCGAGGTAAGGGATCATACACCTCTCTTTCGTTTTAAGTACACTCTTTTATGTCATTCCTTTTAAGCTCATATTTATTATGATTGGGATGTTATTTTATATTACTCCCACTTTAATTATTATGTTCATATGATGAGAGACCCTATTTCCTCTCATCAATCCATTTTGGATGTTTTAAGTGGCGCCGTTAGGCTGCCGAGTTTTCGTAAGGGATTTTTCATCTCACTTTTATTCCCGCGAGATTTATGCTACATTTGCCACAAATTACATTGAGTGGTGTATGTACTGCCAATTATTCTACTCTTTGTGTAATATACTTTCATTTATGAGTATTTACATCAATGATCTATTGTCCTTCTTTCATGGGGTGTATGTTTTGAAAGATACCCAAGTCGGTAAGGGAACCTTTCACCCTTCTCTTTTTTTAAAAGACTTCTTTTGTTGGGCCTTTTAATTTACATATTGTTATGTTGGGATATGTTCTCATATATCCTTATTGATTTAAATTTTATGTCCAAGTGATGCGATACACTTTTTATCTCTCATCAACTCATTTTTATGTGATGCCGTTAGGCTGTCAAGGGAACTTTTTAACCCAATTTCGATTTCTTTGGGTTCAACATGTAGTCATTGAATATGTCATCCATTGAATATGTGTGAATGAACTTTTATTGTTTTACACTTAATATCCACTTATATTGGGTGTATTTATATTTTTCACACATATTTTTTAGATTTATTTGTCCTTAATTTAAGGATACCTTCTTTATAAGGGATTTCATCACATTTTACATCCCTATTGAGACATCATTGTTGTTATGCACCAATTCACTCTTATATGGTGTATATACTGTCCTTTGGAATATTATATCATGAATCCATTTATTCTCATGATATTATAAAGTTCTGATTAAATGTTATTCCTCAATTATTGTATTTAAGTGTCACTAATTTTGGTAAAACCCCTTAAACCAAAATATCACTTTAAATGTTTTAATTATTTGTTCTTATTAATATCCATGTTTTCAAAATGGTTTTAAGGATTTATTTATATGGATATTAATGGTTTCAAATGTTAAAATCTTCAAGGTGGTATGGGACACTTTGATTCAAAAATCTTTTTATTAAATGTTTTAAATGGTTTTGGAAATGGTTTCTTTTTGTATGGATTCATTATTTCAAAATACTAGAATGTTATATTGTGATTTAAATGTGGAAATGTTTTGTTTCCTTTATGTATGTTTTATGTGATACATTTATGTTATGGTTCTTGGGCATTGTTATGAAAATGGGTGGTTCCGTGATAAACTAAGGGCGGGTGAGCCCGATATAGCTCTCCAATGCATTGGGTAACGCGAAGGAGTGAAACGTTAAGGTTTATCCGAAGAGATTTTAGGGAATATACTGTGATGGGTATTCCAAACGTAACCAAGAGGGTTACTCCCTATGTAAGAATGTTATGAATGCCTCACGTTACCTTTATGTCTTATGTTTTCTATGATTTACTCATGGTTTGATGAGGTATGTTAAAGTGCCTATGTTTTATGGGTAAAGTATGATATCATTCTTATGTATACGTGTACTCATGTTTTCTTTCCATATTTTTAACCCTTACTGAGTTTTTATGATCATCCCAAGTTTTTGAAATGTTTTTCACAGGTCAAGGGAAAGGTACATCATGTGATGATAGTGTCAACGATGTGTCAAGAAAGAATCCGTGTTCTATTTTAAATATGTTTCCGTTGATGGGAAGAATGAATATTGTCTTTTATGTAACCACTTTATTTAAATGTGGAATGTAATGCACGTTTCATGATCTAATTCTCTAAAACTCTAAACCTGAAAAGATCCTCAATGTGTAATCTTGTAATAACTCAAGATTAAGTAAGGTTTAAGGCTGGGGCCTTATAGTTGGTATCAAAGGTCGGTTTAGATAACTTTAGAGGTTAGGGTATTCTCTAAGCATAAGTGACATTACCATAATGGTTAGGATTTCAGAAAGAGTCCTAGTTTTAGATAAAGTGAATGAGTAAGTGTATCTTAGTGTTTACCTTACTCATTATTACATAATGGTTTTGTTGATATACTCACACTGACCTTTTTGGTTTTAGTAAATGGCTGGATCTAGCAGGCACTAAAGTGACAATGGGTTTGAAGGAAACTGTGGTGGTTCTCGATTAAGATACTGGATGAGATGGGGGATTTAATGAGTAATCTCATAGTTGTTCTAAACCAACTATCAGGGAGTCATGATCAACCACTTCAACCTTGGTAATTTCTCTAATGCATCATGTACAAGATTTCCAACTCGATGTGGAAGTTTAGGTAATAATTATAAAGGTAACCATTAGAGTTTATATGATCCTTACTTTTGAGGTAATTATGGGTTATTATATGATATGCTGGAAAATGAAAGGCATGAGATAAACCTGAGGTTATAATATGTTATGATCATTTTTGAAGATTTTATCTCATTTTGGGGAATTTTTTAAGAATTATATAGTTTTGGAAAAAGGACAACACGTAGACCGTGTGACTACTCGTTGCGTCGGACAAAGCTGCGGGAATCGAACCCACAATCAAAGTGCAACTGGTATTTATCGCCTACCACTGGACTACGTGAAGTCCCTGGTTAGTTTGACTGATTCTTTTTTTTAAGAGTAAGTTGATTTTGGGTTATTTATGAAAATTATTAACCTATGATAGAGGACATGTGATTAGGTTAATTACTTTTCAATACGAGACTTTAGGAGCAACAGATGTTGTTTAGAGATAAATGTTACGATTTTACTTGGAAGACTGTGTGACTAAATCCTTCAAATACTTGGGTTTCAATCTTAGATTGGTTTACTTTGAAGAATTTTATGGACAAATTGTTTATCGTATGGTCCTCGTTGAACTTTGGGTTTTGTTGGACAAATCTTGGAGATTAAGCATGGATTTTATTTTTAATGGGTTATCCTTTTCTGGATTATCTGACCTTGTACTAACATTTTTGGTTTTGGTTTTGGTTAAATCCTAAAGACATGGGATGTATATAGTTCTCTTTTGTGGATTAGTTGATTCTCTAGAAGTTGATTATAGTACTCTTAATGTGAACAAGTCTCCCTAAATACTCATTTTTTTTGGAAAAAGAAAATATGAGTTTGATTAAGGAATCTAGTAAAAGTTGAAAGTCAACATGATAAGTGATTATGTTTCCTTATGAATAAATTCCTCAATAAAAATTATCTTAGAACAATAATGTTGTCTATTAACTTTTCCTACTCGGGAATCAAATACCGTTTAACCCATCACAAGTTTGTGATTTTCTCATGGTTAACTTTCTCCTAAACATGTTTTCTATAACTCTCCATCAGAACATGACCCTATGTTTTCTCCTCCATGTCCATGTTTTCCTACATGGAATCCTAGTATGGGTTAACTCGGGTGACCTCTATACCTATCTTCTTTTTTTTAAAGTGATTGTTTTACCGACTCTTGTTCCGATGTGGGACTTTCAAGGATGTTTCCAAGATCAATTTTAAAAATTGTGAGGACGCAATTCCCAAAAGGGGGGAAGGATGTAACACCCCAGGTAAATAAAGAATATGACATTTTAATATTTAACCATATTTGTGAATGAAATATTAATATGACTTTAAAGGGGACACTATGCTCAATGGCATACCCAACACGCAACAACGAGTTTCTTGGGAATCTTACGTTGCACTCGAATAATAAAATAATATTATTTTAAATGGTAGTTAACATGTAGCCATTGTATTGGCGGGAATGGATATAAATAACTAAAATATGATTATATATGTTTTTAAATGTTTTTACATTTATCCAATAAAGGATAAAGGCTTAAAATACGGAAAGAATTCAATTTTAGGCGTATATGCCCTAGTTTTCACTAAAGGTTCACTTATCGCTTTTTTGGATGGAGAATTGTCATTAAATATCGTTTTGATCACTCTTATACATTCTTGTGGACCAAATAAAACTCTTATTAATAATCGGGACATCAAATTTTACTTTGTGTAATTTTTTGGTATTTTTCCGATAAAGTTCATTTTTTTAATGAATAGTGTAAAATGTTGTGTTTTAATTCAAAACCTCTTTTTAATATAATTTATTTATATGATTAGATAATATTTTGAATTGGTTTTAAAGTGAAATTAGAAAATATTTTTACCATTAAATCCAATAGTGGTCGTTGGAATTAATCTTACTTTGAAATCAGACTTAAACTAGTGTCAATCTTTTGATACTTATTGTTTTATAAAAACACGCTATTTGCACTGACAGTGGGAATTAATTATTAAATTAATTAATGTGACTAATATGTTTTGAATTTTTTAAAACGGACTTCATTTTTGAATTCGGAATATCAAATATAGCTTAGGGTGAATTTTTGGTAATTTTCTGAAAAACTTCAATTTTTGATGAATAGTGAAACCACTAAGTGGTACTTATAAAAACTGATTTTCCATTTAAATGAAATTTTTCCATCATTGTGTTTTGATTTTCAAAAATCCGACATACATGGTTGTCATTAAGAAGTAAAATGTGGTTCAATGAGATTAAAATAATTTTTTGGTGAATAGTAACTTATTAAGTTTTTAATCGCGATTAGAGGTAATTAGTGTAATTTAAGGTAAAAATGATATTATAAGAATGTGAAAACACCATGACACTTGTCCTACACCTATTGGGTGAGTCATGGACGACCAAGAAAATCCATGGGCCAACTTGGGGACCCCATTGAGCCACTTTAGTTGGAAAATGACATTAATATATTTTTATTTAATGTTAAAGTGAAAATGACACTAACATAAATTGTTTTACTAAAACAATATTTAAGTGGGGTTATATAAGTACCAATTTTGATTATAAATAGTCATTGGAAAGATAAAAAGATTTCCTATATCATAGTATTTTTTTTATAATTTTTAGACATTAAATAAATTAAATAATTTATGACATAATAATGATGCAGCGATGATATCATTATTTGACGATTTAAATAAAATGGAAAGATAATGTAAAATCTATGAACTACACATGTACAAAACTTATTGGATGAGTGGATTTAGAAGCCTTATAACCTTATCCACGAATTATATCAATGTGGGACCTTTTCAAACCGAAACACATTTTCAAATAATGTAATATTTCTTACTTTCCAAAAGTACCCCTCCTCTCCTCTTATAAAAGGCCCCCAACTCTACCTCTTTTCCCACACTCCTCAAGCCTTTGGCTCGGACAAACCCTGCCTATTTACTCTCTCCACATCCCTCTCCTCATCCTAGAGGATTCCCTTTGGGCATAATCCTTTCAAAGGAAGCCTTTAGGCTCAAATCAAAAGGAGTTACACTTTTAAAGGTAATTCATTCTCTCATGTTCATTTGTTTTATTTTGCTTCTCCAACCCCCTAAACTCTTTTTATTTACTTATTTTGTAACAACACCAGTATCGTCGATATACTAGGATGTTGTTATAAGATTTATTCGAGCTACACTCTCACACAACTACATCAAATCGTTAAAGAACATACGGTTTCCGTGGATGGCGAAATTCTGCCTCCCGAAACGATGATTGTTCAATACTCATTTAACACCTTCAAAGGTGGCCATTATGATGTCACTATTTTTATATATGATATATAATATGTTTATGTTTTCCTTAATCTTATGTTTGTTTTATTTTGGGCATACCTTTATGGTTTCCATTATGGGTAAACACGATATCTTCATTTAAGGAAGTGCGGACTACCGCCCCCTCAAAGTGATTTGATTCGTTAAATACCATATGTGGGACGTATAAAGGATGGAACTATGATATTATATATGATATTATACTGGAATTATAATATACCTTTATATCATTATTATTCCATTCTATAAAATACGAAATAGAAATGAAAGTAGCGTTCATGCGTACGTACGGCTTACCGTCTCCATGAACGGTGCATTTCATTTCAAACCTCTAAATGATTATGTAATGTTATAAATTAATGAATGTATAGGATATATATGACATATATGATATCTACATCATGAATACAATTTTGTACATAATAAACATTTGGCCACACGAACAACATGTAATTGTAAGAAGTCCACTTTCGACTTAAGAACCAAATATCGGCAAAACAAATATTATTAACTTAAATGATTACATAATGTCTATGACATGGTAATAAGTGATATAAAAGGAATAATGAACTTGAAAAAGGTTCTTAAGGAAGTATAAATTAACTCAAGTTTATTATTCAGGAGATTAAAGAACGATCGAGTCAAGTCGGACCCGAGGTAAGGGATCATACACCTCTCTTTCATTTTAAGTACACTCTTTTATGTCATTCCTTTTAAGCTCATATTTATTATGATTGGGATGTTATTTTATATTACTCCAACTGTACTTATTATGTTCATATGATGAGATACCCTATTTCCTCTCATCAATCCATTTTTGAAGTTTTAAGTGGCGCCGTTAGGCTGCCGAGTTTTCGTAAGGGATTTTTCATCTCACTTTTATTCCCGTGAGATTTATGCTACATTTGCCACAAATTCCATTGAGTGGTGTATGTACTTCCCATTATTCTACTCTTTGTGTAATATACTTTCATTTATGAGTATTTACATCAATAATCTATTGTCCTTCTTTCATGGGGTGTATGTTTTGAAAGATACCCAAGTCGGTAAGGGAACCTTTCACCCTTCTCTTTTTTTAAAAGACTTATTTTGTTGGGTCTTTTAATTTACATATTGTTATGTTGGGATATGTTCTCATATATCCTTATTTATGTAAATTTTATTTCCAAGTGATGAGATACACTTTTTATCTCTCATCAACTCATTTTTATGTGATGCCGTTATGCTGTCAAGGGAACTTTTTAACCCAATTTCGATTTCTTTGGGTTCAACATGTAGTCATTGAATATGTCATCCATTGAATATGTGTGAATGAAATTTTATCGTTTTACACTTAATATCCACTTATATTGGGTGTATTTATATTTGTCACACATATTTTTGAGATTGATTTGTCCTTAATTTAAGGATACCTTCTTTATAAGGTATTTCATCACATTTTACATCCCTATTGAGACATCATTGTTGTTATGCACCAATTCACTCTTATATGGTGTATATACTGTCCTCTGGAATATTATATCATGAATCCATTTATTCTCATGATATTATAAAGTTATGATTAAATGTTATTCCTCAATTATTGTTTTCAAGTGTCACTAATTTTGGTAAAACCCTTTAAACCAAAATATCACTTTAAATGTTTTAATTATTTGTTCTTATTAATATCCATGTTTTCAAAATGGTTTTAAGGATTTATTTATATGGATATTAATGCTTTAAAATGTTAAAAGCTTCAAGGTGGTATGGGAAACTTTGATTCAAAAATCTTTTTATTAAATGTTTTAAATGGTTTCTTTTTGTATGGATTCATTATTTCAAAATACTGGAATGTTATATTGTGATTGAAATGTGGAAATGTTTTGTTTCCTTTATGTATGTTTTATGTGATACGTTTATGTTATGGTTCTTGGGCATTGTTATGAAAACGGGTGGTTCCGTGATAAACTAAGGGCGGGTGAGCCCGATATAGCTCTCCAATGCATTGGGTAACGCGAAGGAGTGAAACGTTAAGGTTTCTCCGAAGAGATTTTAGCGAATATACTGTGATGGGTATTCCAAACGTAACCAAGAGGGTTAATCCCTACGTAAGAATGTTATGAATGCCTCAAGTTACCTTTATGTCTTATGTTTTCTATGATTTATTCATGGTTTGATGAGGTATGTTAAAGTGCCTATGTTTTATGGGTAAAGTATGATATCATTCTTATGTATACATGTACTCATGTTTTCTTTCCATATTTTTAACCCTTACTGAGTTTTTATGCTCATCCCAAGTTTTTGAAATGTTTTTCACAGGTCAAAGGAAAGGTACATCATGTGATGATAGTGTCAAGGATGTGTCAAGAAAGAATCCGTGTTCTATTTTAAATATGTTTCCGTTGATGGGAAGAATGAATATTGTCTTTTATGTAACCACTTTATTTAAATGTGGCATGTAATGCATGTTTCATGATCTAATTATCTAAAACTCTAAACCTAAAAAGATCCTCAATGTGTAATCTTGTAATAACTCAAGATTAAGTAAGGTTTAAGGCTGGGGCCTTATAGTATCGGGTCTTCAGGATGACAATGATCACGAGTAGGGGTGGGGGCGCAGCCGCCATGGAATTCACCAGTGAGTGCAGGGGATTTTCCTCATAAGGCTAGCCACATATAGTTGCTTGTGAAGGAGTGTCCCTGAAGGATCTGTTCACGAAAAAGTTCCATGAAGTTCCGTCCCTGTATGGGATAGCTGCAAAATAGATGGCAACAAAGGGCATCCTCAATGGACCGCCCACAAAGGAGATGGCTGTGAAGGAGATGGCCACGAGGGAGAGTTTGCAAAGGTCCCATATGTGAGGTAAAACTTTATTCATTTGTGGGGGAATAAATCAGTGCTCCACCTTTATAAATGACACTACCTTCACATATTTCTTGTACAGAGAGTCTTTTTAATGTTTTTTGTTGGATGGAGTCCGTGAAGATAAAAACACATATAGTTCGTGGGATGGTTTCTTCTCTATGTGGAAGGGTTCATCCACTGATGATTTGGGGTCTGCGGATGGTTAGGGGACATTACCACTGATATTGAATTCTCCAGCATCTCCCCTCATATTTTCATCCATCTTTCATACATATTTTTTTGGGTCCCCCTCAGGGTCTATTTATAGAGTACCGAAGATGCTATATCTATTGGTCACATGACACCATTTGCAGAGGCCCATGAGGAAATCATCCGACCTACGAAAAACTCAGTCAATCAATGTTTAAGGAGACTTATGTTCACAGGACACCTTCAGCTCACCTCACCCACAAACTACTCTGATTTTTCAGGGTTTTTTCGTAGTGGCATACTACCCCGTATCGGTTTTTCAAACGATTTCCACCAGTGATGTAGACCATGGGGTATTGTCACCATTCCCCATTCATTCCATGGAATACTTGGTTTTCTATCCAACACCTCACGGGCCAGTATTTTATAGGTTGTTCGTGTACCAGTTAGTTTGCGAGTAATATCATCCACATACCATTCACATAAATTAGTACATGGACCACTTCGGTCCTTTTCTAAATTTGATTCCCTTGACAATTTTTCATCAATTATTTTTCAAAATTTTAGGGTAATTGGATTTCCCATTTTCAAAATTATAGGACCCAAAAAATTCCCCTATCAGAATGGGATCCAATCAGAACAAAGACGAGGCTATTACAATGTAGAAGTGGTCAGATTTTGAATGAGTGATCATAAAATTCTCTATAAATTACCTGATCCAGGGGACTGAATAAGCGTAGATTGATTTTTTCTAGTGATTTATTTAAAAAAACCAACAATATTTATGGCTTTTTCCATTGATACCCTAATTTTTACCTAATCCCATTTAGTGTGGGTTTAGAGTGTATAACTTCATTTTCTCTTTGGCCTCCCATTGTGGGTTTTCGACCTAATAGGATTTTATGCCTATTTGATTTTTGTTGCTCAATATTTTTCCAAGACCATACACTGTGTAGGTCTAGGGAGATGATAATTGGATTTTTCCCAAACTTCCCTTTCTGGGTTTTCATCCTTGTGAGTTTCACGTCTCTTTCTGTAAGAGGTTTAGAGTCCTAAAATTAAATTATCATTACTAATGTTTTTTTTCAAACATCTTTGACCATGAAATGTGGGGTGATGGCCTTGATAGGGATTACTAACCAGCGATATCTCAATACTTTTCAGATGTGTATGAGGGATTTTTCATGACCCTAAAAAGAATGCGGGGCAAGAAATGGGGTGTAAGAACCATTTGGGCATACAGAGTTACGAAAATTTTAAACTATGGAAGAGTTTACAATGGTAGATAAGCCAAGGAAAACTTATACAGATCCTCTTGGGACTGGTATAAATAGTTTAGCAAAGCTGTACATAGGTCAATGAACATCCATTTATGATGTACTGATAACCTCATGGATATTCGGATTATGAAGACCACCCGGCGTGGCTTGGGGAGGGTGTCATTTCTGAAAGGTTTGAGGAAATTTGTATCAATTATAATCATATATGAGAGACCACACCAACACATTTTTGATTTGTGTAAGGAGGGTTGAGGCTTGGTGTGGTTTATATTCATGCAGCTAGGACATTTGAGACTCATGGTTTTATGTATTTCAAGGTGAAATGACTTTCCCTAGATCACGGTAGTCTGACCAGAGATTTTATACCATACTCAGGAATGGATGTGAAGTGAGTGTAAACTGTAATTCATAGGGTTTCCAAATTCTATGATTAATATGGGGGCTCATAGACCGTTGGGTGCATGAAGATATGAGTGGCCTCGACAGAGGAAGACAAGCCTTTGGTGGGCAGGCCATGAGAAACAATATGTAGATCCTCCTGGAATGGTATGCATAGTCAAGAAGAGCTATCCTCATGTCAATGATTTTCCCGTTCCAATAGGTGGGAAACATCCTGGAATATTGGATTCAAGACCATCAGGGGTGGCTTGTGAGAATTCGGAATTTATGGAAACATAGTATAGTTTGTGAAAAGGGATTTCCTGGACATGAGAGGTGAATTTCAAGCCAAAATTTCATGGGAATAGGAAAAGTCATCCTCCTCATATCGATGTGGGGAGGTTCCCTGTGTAGGTATGGACCATGCACTAAATAAGAGGGGAAAACATCATCTTCTTGCTGAATCCAATACATATGATTTAGGTGTCACTACGTATCCTATGGGAGTAGGAATCAGGGCGGTCATAAATCTTTTAATCTCATGTAGTTTATCATCATGTGGTAAGGACAAAGGGAATTTTTTGTTGTTTTATCATATAGGTCCTCCCATTCATAAAGGAATAAGGGGAAGATCCTTATTGTTCATGGAGAATTACTGTGCAAATCAGAGTCATACATATGTAAATTGAGAGCATCTTGAATGCCATGTTTTTAATACATTTGTCCTTGTAGTTTAACATCTTGTGGTGGGGACTCTCCTGTAGGTGATACGATTGACTTGTGGATAACTAGGTCCAATTTTCCTGAAATGCCCGAGACGTAGAAAAGAGGGAGTGTGTAATCCATGATTATGGGGCCTCACGGATCAGGATAAATGGTATGGGGGCATAGAAGATGTAACGCCCCAACCCCAGTTACCCAGAGTCGGTGCATTATTACGTAACATTGGCATGATCACAAAAGATCAAGTCTTGAAATACCGATTAGTTTAGTATCCTTGGAAACACTAGATAC
The DNA here is from genome assembly GCA_963277665.1 of Viscum album. Classification (NCBI taxonomy): domain Eukaryota; kingdom Viridiplantae; phylum Streptophyta; class Magnoliopsida; order Santalales; family Viscaceae; genus Viscum; species Viscum album. The sequence goes on from OY728135.1 coordinate 114,504,110, forward strand.
ATTCATAAAAGTTACATTACATCATAAAGTGAAAAACTAGAATAACATGGTCTCCATAGTCCACACTCATATCCCCTTCTGACTATCCCTACAGGTCATTCATAAAATACTTCTTCACATCCTGGAAAATATTATAACATTGAAAGGGGTGAGCTCAGATGCTCAGTAAGGATAATAATATTGCGGAAGCCTTCATAAATAGACATAAACATTTAAGGCAATGTATAACTAAAACAAAAGCCTTTTAAACTTGAACTTCAGAGTAATATGGAAAAAGTAAAATGAAATAATTCTATTTACTTATTCACATGGATATTCTACTAGTCGAATAATCACATGTAATATCAATAACCACTTTCATAATAATGGAATGCATAATGCCAGAATATCATAACCACGTAGCCAAGGCCTCGTGCCAAGACTACAAATAAGTTTTTGTTAAGGCCTCATTCCAAGACACTAGTTTGTCTCATGAGACCTTCCAATGCATCGAGGAGCTATAGCGGGCTCCACCCGTCACTTATTAAGTCCAATGTATTCCTCATATGAATAGGTTTAAACATATCATAAACCATAACATAATCGTATCACATAAAACATGCATCAAGGAAACATAACATTTACACATTTCAATAACAAGATATCAATACAACACATTAATATAATAAAAACACTTTCAAAACCATTTTCAATACGAAAATAAAAGAAAATTAAAACATGGTATTTATTTTTCATTTAAAAAAAGTTATGTCTTGTAAAGGAAGCTGAAACTCAAATAATGGTCACGGCGGTGGAGAAGTCGTTGTCACCGCATACGTACGACAAAAAAACATTCCTTTTTTCGTTTAGTAAAATGCTTCATATAAAAAATATTCCTTTTGAATAAACGTAAAAGTCAAAGGGGTTTATACACCATATAAAAGAAAGTTGTGTATAAATCAAAATATACCTCAATGAAAGGAGATTGAGATGAAGTCCCTTACAAAGATATTTTTTTAAATAAAATAGATCTATTATGTGTATTCAATATAAGTACACATAAAAAATGTACAATTACAAGATAGGACATAATAAAATCATGACATAATTTGAAAGTAGGAGATTAACCCAATGAACAGAAATTGGGTTAAGAAGTTCCCTTACCTCGTGTCCGACTTCACTCGACCGTTCTTTCATCTCCTGAATAATAAAATAGAGTTAATCTATACTTTCTTAAGAACCTTTTTCAAGTTCATTATCCCTTTTATATCACTTATTACACTGTTACGAAAATTATGTAGTCATTTATGTTAATAACGGTTGTTTTGTCGATCTTTGGTACTTGAGTCAACAATAAACTTCTTATAATTACAAGTTGTTTATGTGGTAGAATAGCCATTATCTCCAGAATTATATTCATGATTTAGATATCATATATATCATATATATCCAGTATATTTATTCATTCATAATATTACGTAACATTTAGAGGTAAGAAATGAAATGCACCATTCGTGGAGACGGAAAGCCGTACGTATGCATGAGCGCTACTTTCATTTCTATTTCGTATTTAATGGAATGAAATCATAATTATATAAAGGTATATTATAATTCCAGTATAATATCATATATAACATCATTTAATCCATCCTTTATACATCCCACATATGTCATTAATGATTCAAATCACATTCAGGGGGCGGTAGTCCGCAAATCCTAAAATGAAATTATCGCGTTTACCCATAATGGAAATCATGAAAGAATGACATAAATGAGAAATAAAGAAGCATAGGGAAAACATAAACAAAACATATATCATATATAAATATAGTGACATCTTGATGGCCACCATGAGAGGTGTTAAAAGAAGATTGAACAATCATCGTTTCGTGAGGCAGAAATTCACCAACCACATAAACAGTATGTTCTTTAATCATTAGACGAAGGTGTGTGTAAGTGTAAATATAATAATTCTCATAAAACCATCCTCTTATATTGATGATACTGGTGTTGTTACAAAATAAAGGAATAAAAAGAGTTTAAGTGGTTGGAGAAGCAAAATAAAACAAAATAACATAAGAGAAGACATTACCTTAAAATCAGGTAACTATTTTTGATTTAAGACAAAGGATTCCTTGGAAAGAATTCTGACCAAAGTGAGGCTTCTAGGAGTAATAGAGTGAAGTTGACATAGTATTTGGTTAGAGTTTGGACGAGCCAAATGGATTTGAAGGTGTGAATAAGGTGGTATAGGTGGGGGTCTTTTATAAGAGGAGAGGAGGGACACTCTTGGAATGTAACGAAATGTTACATTATTATGAAGTAGTTTTCGGATTTCAAAGGTCCCATAATTATATATTTCAAGGATGAGGTGTTAAGGGATCGAAATATACTCATAAAATTGGTTTTTGACAAGTTTATGTCTTAGAGTTTACATTATCTCTTCATTTTATATAAATCGTTAATTAATGAGGTAATCGCTGCATCATCATGGTGTCATAAAACTTTTAATTTATTTAATGTCTAAAAATTATATAAAAAATATCATGATGTAGGAAATCTTTTTATCTTACCAATTAATATTTATAGTTGAAAGGTTAACTTATATAACCCCATGTAATAATTGTTTTAGTAAAACAACACATGTTTGTGACAATTTTATTTTTACTTTAAATAAAAAGTTAGTAATGTCATTTTCTTACCCAAGTGGCACCATGGGGTCCCCAAGTTGACCCATGGATTGTCTTGGTCGGCCATGACTCATAAAATAAGGGTAGGAAAAGTGTAAAGGTAATTTCATATTATTATAACATTATATTTACCTTAAGTTACACTAATTACCTTTAATCGTGATTAATAGAACTTAAAAGTTATTATTCACCAAAAATTATTTTAATCCCATTGAACCACATTTTACTTCATAATGAGAATTATGTATGTCATATTTTTGAAAATAAAATCACAGAAGTGGTAATGTTTTAATTACACAAAAAATTAGTTTTTAAACTACCACTTAGTGGTTTCACTATTCATCAAAAATTGAAGTTTTTCAGAAAAATACCAAAAATTCACCCTAAGCTATATTTGATATTACTAATTAAAAAATGATGTCTATTATAAAAAATTCAAAACATATAAGTTGAGTTATTTAATTTAATAATTAATTCTCACTGTCACAACAAATAGCGTGTTTTTAAGATGCAATATATATCAAAAGATTGACAATTGTTTATGTTCAATTTCAATGTGAAATTAATTCTAATGACCAACATTGGATAAAATGGTAAAAATTTATTCTAATTATACTTTAAAACCACTCTAAAGTATAATTTATCACAATAAATTATTTTGATTAAAGAAGTTGTTTTTTAAGTATTTTTCACTATTCATCGAAAATTGGATGTTCTCAGAAAATTTTAAAAAAATTCAACTTAGGCTAATTTCGATATTCAGAATCCAAAAATGAAGTCCATTTTGAAATATAAAATTTATATAATTTCAAAAAGTGGGTATTACTATTTATAATTGCAAATTTTATTGGTTGCGGTGTGTTAGAACTCGAGGTTGCGTACAACACACGCTACTCTATTATTCAAAGAGGAGAGTACCATGGAAGCTTGGGTTGTTACATTCTCCCCTCCTTCAATAAATTGTATCCTCGCAATTTAAAATTTTTCTTTGAAAATAAAAGGTTGAAAATAGAAAATACCATTGTGGAAAACCCACATCGGAAATAAGGTTAATAACAATATAACTTTAGAAGAAAGAAAGAGAAGTACAAAGGTCAACCGAGATAGCCCATACTTGGATTCTATGAAAATATGGATATGGAGGAGAAACAAACAATCAATGTCTGATGGAGAGTTGTAGAAAACAGGATTAGGAGAAAGTTTAACTACTAGAAAATCACAAACTTGTGATTGGTTAAACGATCATTGATTCCCCAGTAGGAAAAGTTAACCGACAATGTTTTTGTTTTAAGTTACCTTTCATAAAGTTGAGGAATTTATTTAGGAGATTTACAAAGAACTTATGTAATTATACATACTTGTCATGTAGTCTGTATTTCTTTAATAAATTTTTACCACAAACCCATCATTCACTCAAAAATATAATAGAACTCAAAAATATTATATTTATCCTAATCATACAATGTTCCAAATATTAACACATACCATTTAGATTAGGAAAAATATTTTGTAAAAACCAGGGACTTCCTATAGGATAGTGGTAGGTAATAAAGGCCTGTCGCACTATGGTTGTGGGTTCGATTCCTACAGCTTTGTCCGACGTGACGGTTTATCCCCCAACATGCAGGTTGTCCTTTTCCTAAAACTATAGTATTATAATATTCCAAAAATAATCTTAAAAAATGTTTTAACCTTAAACAATACTATCCAAAGTTCAACTTAATCCATTCCAACCTTTATAGTTATCCAAAATACCTCCATCCAGACTTTCTCTAAAGGGTCTTAAAATTCCAAAATCAATTGTATCATCAGATTCCTCAAACAAAGTAATGTTTCTATTATTGTCACATATCAAAATATGATTCCCTTCATCATATTAAAACCTTAATGAAAACAACAAGTACTACAATACAATCCTTATATATATCACATTATTCTTATAACCAGAATATAATCCTTGAGTCCAAAAGCACCAATACATTAATTATTCCACTTCAACTGTAGTAACAGCATAATATTGTCCTTGATCCCTTGGCCTTTTCTGAGGTAGTCTTCCCTAACGATTAAGACATTCATTTTCATAATGCCCCATTTCCCTACAATTGTAGCATTCAACATTGATAGCCACTTTCTTTCCCTTCCAATCACGAGCCTGGTGACCTTTTTCCCCACATTTATAACACACTCCCATTCCTTTTAGGCAAGTACCGGGGTGATTCTTCCCACAATTATTGCATAATAGAAAATCCTTATTTCCCCTTTTCCCTTTATCTATCTCTTGTTCCACCATTTTCTTCTTCTCTTGCTTTACTTTATTGTCATAAGACTTAGAGAATTCCTTTTCTGTCTTGATAGCACACGAGACTATATCTTCGTATGTTGATAAAGATTATGATACTAAAGCCCGATGGAGAAATGGTTTTAACCCATCAAAGAAATGATCAATCTTACTTCTTGGGTTACGTATATAATCTGCAGCATGTCCTACTAACCTTGTAAAGTTGGCCTCATACTTTGCGACATTCTCATCCTCCTTCTGCCTCAGACTCAGAAATTGCCTTTCCACATCTGCACGATGGTCACGTGGAAAGTATTTTTCTAAGAAAACTTCCTTAAACTCCCTCCATTCCATACCTGATACTTATTCATCTTCCATTGTGTTTTGAATCAGTGACCACCATTGATCGACATCTCCAGTGAGGCAGTAAACTGCCATGACAACCTTCTCCCTTTCGCTACTCCCCAAGGCGTGAAATATTTTCTCTAAGGAGTTTATCCATTGCTCAGCTACTAATGGATTTTTACCCCCATTAAATTTTGGCGGTTTTCCCTCATGAAACGATCTAACATTGATCCTCCATGTTGCCTATCAGGGTGCGCCATATGAGTAAGGTTATTATTCATAACCTGAGTGAGTTGTCTCAGTATGGTGATAAGGTGATCAGCACCAATTGTATCACCAGCTCCACTATAATTATCTTGAGCAGTAGGGAAATCCCTACATGGAGTGCATGCATTGATACAGTTTCCATTCCTTCCAGTAGGCACTATTTCTAAACAATGTCATAAACTAGATTAGTTTATGAATCAAAATACGTAATTCCATACTTGTAAAACACTTAACATAAATTGAACAGTTTAAGGATATAATCAATAATCACAAAAACATTTATTTGAGGAAGTATATACTCATAAACCTTCATAGTGCTTTCTAATGAAAATGATAATTATCATAAGCATATCCCTCGGGAGTGTTGTAACAAAGAGTGCAGTAAGGCCTGTTGTCGTGCACCAGTTCCCGTTCGAGTCTAGATCAAAGTGGTGTTTTTAGGTTTTACCCCTAGGTACATCTGTGCTAGAGCCGCCTCAACCTGCTCGTATCCAGAAAGGGATGTACTACTCGGAAAACTCACAAAATCTCTATAATACCAAAATTCTTGGAAGTTATTCTATAATAATCCTCAAATTTTATCTTTGGTCTATGTGATCTAATCAGAGTTTATCTAAATATAGTTTCCAAAGTTAGTACTAAACTGCCTCTGATATCAACTATAACTCCCCGACCCCAGTTACCCAGATTCGTTGGTTTATTACGTAACATTTCCATGATCACAAAAGAATAAGTCTCGAAAGACCGATTAGTTTAGTAGCCTCGGAAACACTAGATACATTCATAAAAGATACATTACATCATAAAGTGAAAAACTAAAATAACATGGTCTCCATAGTCCAAAATCATATCCTCTTATGACTATCCCTATAGTTCATTCATAAAATACTTCTTCACATCCTTGAAAATATTAAAAAATTGAAAGGGGTGAGCTCATATGCTCAGTAAGGATAACAATATTGCGGAATCCTTCACAAATAAACATAAACATTTAAGGCAATGTATAACTAAAACAAAATCCTTTTAAACTTGAACTTCAGTGTAATATGGAAAAAATAAAATGAAATAATTTCATTTACTTATTCACATGGATATTCTACTAGTCGAATAATCACATGAAATATCAATAACCACTTTCATAATGATGGAATGCATAATTCCAGACCATCATAACCACGTAGCCAAGGCCTCGTTCCAAGACTAAAAATAATTTTTTGTCAAGACCTCGTGCGAAGACACTAGTTTGTCTCATGATACCTACCGATGCATCGAGGAGCTATAGCGGGCTCCACCTGTCACTTATTAAGTCCAATGCATTCCTCATATGAATAGGTTTAAACATATCATAAAACATAACATAATCGTATCACATAAAACATGCATCAAGGAAACATAACATTTCCAAATTTCAATCAAAAGATATCAATACAACACATTGATATAATAAAAACACTTTCAAAACCATTTTCAATACCAAAATAAAAGAAAATTAAAACATGGTATTTTTTTTCATTTAAAAAAAGTTATGGCTTGTAGAGGAAGCTAAAACTCAAATAATGGTCATGGCGGCGGAGAGGTCGTTGTCACCAGATACATACGACAAAAAAACATTCCTTTTTTAGTTTAGTAAAATGCTTCATATAAAAAAATATTCCTTTTGAATAAACGTAAAAGTCAAAGGGGTTTATACACTGTATAAAAGAAAGTTGTGTATAAATCAAAGTATGCCTCAATGAAACGAGATTGAGACGAAGTCCCTTACAAAGATAATTTTTTAAATAAAATAGATCTATTATGTGTATTCACTATAAGTACACATAAAAAATGTACAAATACAAGATAGGACATAATAATATCATGACATAATTTGAAAGTAGGAGATTAACCTAAAGAACAGAAATTGGGTTAAGAAGTTCCCTTACCTCGTGTCCGACTTCACTCGACCGTTATTTAATCTCCTGAATAATAAACTAGAGTTAATATTTACTTGCTTAAGAACCTTTTTCAAGTTCATTATCCCTTTTATATCACTTATTATAATGTTACGAAAATTATGTAGTCATTTAAGTTAATAACGGTCGTTTTGTCGATCTTTGGTACTTGAGTCAACAATAAACTTCTCATAATTACAAGTTGTTTATGTGGTAGAATATACATTATCTCCATAATTGTATTCATGATTTAGATATCATATATATCATATATATCCAGTATATACATTCATTCATAATATTACGTAACATTTAGTGGTAAGAAATGAAATGCACCGTTCATGGAGACGGTAAGCCGTACGTACGCATGAATGCTAATTTCATTTCTATTTCATATTTAATGGAATAAAATAATAATGATATAAAGGTATATTATAATTACAGTATAATATCATATGTAATATCATTTACTCCATACTTTATACATCCCACATATGGAATTAATGATTCAAATCACTTTGAGGGGGTGGTAGTCTGCACATCCTAAAATGAAATTATCACGTTTACCCATAATGGAAATCATAAAGGTATGCCATAAATGAGAAATAAAGAAGAATAAGGAAAACATAAACATAATATATATCATATATAAATAAAGTGACATCTTAATGGACACCATGAGAGGTGTTAAAAGATGATTGAACAATCATCGTTTCGTGATGCAGAAATTCGCCAACCACAGAAACAGTATGTTCTTTAACCATTAGATGAAGGTGTGTGTAAGTGTAAATAAAATAATTCTCATACAAAAATCCTAGTATATTTATGATAATCTATTTGTTACAAAATAAAGGAATAAAAAGAGTTTAAGGGGTTGGAGAAGCAAAATAAAACAAAATAACATAAGAGAAGACATTACCTTAAAATTGGGTAACTCTTTTTGATTTGAGCCAAAGCCTTCCGTGGGAAGAATTATTCCCAAAGTGAAGCTTCTAGGAGTAATATATGGAATTTGGGAGAGTATTTGGGCAGAGGTTGGCCAATCTAAATGGCTTTGAAGGTGTGAATAATGTGGTAGAGGTGGGGGCCTTTTATAAGAGGAGAGGAGGGGCACTCTTGGAATGTAATGAAATGTTAGATTATTATGAAGTAATTTTCGGATTTCAAAGGTCCCAAAATTATAGGATAAGGTGATAAGGGATCGAAATATACTCATCCAATAGGGTTTTTACAAGTTTTAGTCTTATATTTTACATTATCTTTTCATTTTTTTTAAATCGTTAATTAATGAGGTAATCACTGCATCATCATGGTGTCATAAAAATTTTAATTTATTTAATGTCAAAAAATAATATAAAAAATATCATGATGTAGGAAATTGTTTTAGCTTTTAAATTAATACTTATAGTAAAAACCTTAACTTATATAACCCCATGTAATAATTGTTTTAGTAAAACAACACATGATTATGACAATTTTATTTTTACTTTAAATAACAAGTTATTAATGTCATTTTCTTACCCAAGTGGCTCTATGGGGTACCCAAGTTGACCCCTGGATTTTATTGGTCGGTCATGACTCATAAAATATGTGTAGGACAAGTGTAAAGGTAATTTCATATTATTATAACATTATATTTACCTTAAGTTACACTAATTACCTTTAATCGCGATTAATAGAACTTAAAAGTTACTATTCACCAAAACTTATTTTAATCTCATTGAACCAAATTTTACTTCCTAATGAAAATGATGTATTTCATATTTTTGAAAATCAAATCACAGAAGTGGTAATGTTTAATTTACACGAAAAATTAGTTTTTAAACTACCACTTAGTGGTTTCACTATTCATCAAAAATTGAAGTTTTTCAGAAAAATACCAAAAATTAACCCTAAGCTATATGTGATATTCCCAATTCAAAAATTATGTCTATTTTAAAAAATTCAAAACATATAAGTTGATTTAATTAATTTAATAATTAATTCCCGATGTCACAACAAATAGCGTGTTTTTAAGATTCAATATATATCAAAATATTGACAATTGTTTATGACCAATTTCAAAGTGAAATTAATTCTAATGATAACCATTGGATAAAATGGTAAAAATATATTCTAATTATACTTTAAAACCACTCAATAGTGTAATTTATCACAATTATTTTTTTTGATTAAAAAAGTTGTTTTTTAAGTATTTTCACTATTCATCGAAAATTTGAAGTTCTCAGAAAATTTCAAAAAAATTCATCTTAGGCTTATTTCGATATTCCGAATCCAAAAATGAAGTCCGTTTTGAAATATAAAATTTATATAATTTCAAAAAGTGGGTATTACTATTCATAACTGCTACTTTTATTGGTCGCGGTGTGTTAGAACTCGAGGTTGCGTACAACACATGGTGCTCAATTATTCAAAGAGGAGCGTACCATGGAAGCTTGGGGTGTTACGAAAGACATTAAGAATACAGAGATAGAAAACCCATCACCTGTGGAAGGATTTCCTTTAGAAGATAGGAAACGAGAAACTAATGAAAAGCCTCTAAGGCATGGTATTCATAGTCCAACAATGGTATCGTCAAATCTATGACCTTCCATACCCGATGGTTGTGATGGTTTATGAGGATCCATGATTATCCAGGTCATCGAGTCAGACGCGTGGGGAGGATATGTATGGACATGTTACTATAGTTTAGACCACAATTATCCTGGAAGATTAAGAAGTTCCCGACACTAATATGTCTCGTACATGGGGGGGGGGGGATTTTGACTCTTTCTGGTTCCCAAAATTTGGAACCCAAACTCACAACCCCCTCTACAGATCAAACTCATGCAAAAAGGGGGAGGGTAGTTTTGAGTAAGGCATGGTAGGAGACCAATGTTGGGGGAAAGCTCTTGATTGGAAAGGTTATTACAATGGTGATGTATAGTTTTATCATTATACAACAAGGACATTTTATCGTGTAATTTTAATGTCCTGTGATATGGCCCATTTGGGTCCAGTTTATCGCTGTACGTTAAGGAAATTTTCCATGCAGTTTATCATCATACGGTAAGGGCGCATTTCCATGAGGTTTGACGTTATGTGGTAAGGACAGTTTTCATGCAGTTAATCTTTGTACATTAAGAAATTTTTTCTGTGCAACTTAACTTCATGTGTTAAGGACAATTTTCCATATAGTTTAACATCATGTGGTAAGGATGGAAGGCATAATAAAAAAATCATTTGATTTTTCATATGACAGGGTCCATTTCATGGCAACATGTTGTTACTACATATCTTAAAAAGGAAAGAATTAATTCATACGTAGTTGTCAAGAAATCTCGAGAAGGCCTGAAACATTAACGGGGGAGGGACATTTCATCTTCCATGTAGTTTAACATCTTTCAGTAAGGATGACTTTCTGTTAGATTAATGGTCACAGTGTTTCGACAATTGGTCATTGAAACTATGATTAACTGATGTATAACCGGGTTAGAATGTTTTGACATGCTCTAAACAGGATGAGTAATGAAGGTTTAAACCATAATCCTGGAGTTTCTCAGATAAGGAGATGTGATATAGGGGCTCGGAAGCCATTAATCATACTAAAGTAGAAAAAACCCCGCCCGAGGAAGAATTTCCTTTGGTGGATGGGCCATGGGACACATTATGAAGAGCCTCTAAGGAATGGTATGCATAGTCAAGAAAAGGTGACCTAAAGTGGATGACCTTCCATTTTCGATGTCCATGAATGATTATGAGGATTTGAGATCACTCATGATAATGGGTTTAATGGATGGGGAGGAGTGTGTCTGAGCATGAAAGAGACATCCATATCATGATTGTTCATAGAGTTAAGCTGGTATAGATTTAGCATCATGTTGTGGGGATGCATCGTCCTAAGAACCAGGGGTGGATATGAGCTAATCATGTAAGGATATACTAACACCGTCTAGATATGAAGTGGAAAGGAAATGTAAACCATGGTTCTAGGAATTTATGGATTAGGAGGAATGGCACGGGGCTTGGAAGCCATTAAGCATACAGAAATAGAAAAAAACCCTCTTGAGGAAGACTGTCCTTTGGTGGACCAGCAATGGGCCTCATTATGCATAGCCTCCATGTCATGGTATGCATGGTAAAATAATGGTGTCCTCAAGTTTATGACATTTCATATCTGATTTCAATGAAAGTTTATGAAGATCCACAATTATCTAGGTCAAGGAGTTTGATGTATGGTGAGGGTGTATCAAGACATTCAAGGAGTATTCTGACCATGATTTTCCATAGAGACTAGGTAGACTATGGACTCCCCCTCTTTCTCTCCATATATTTGACTCTTATATAAGTGAAAATGGTCCTTTGGTGGGCTCTTATTATAGGATTTGAGACATGGTATCTCTCGTGCGGATTTAATTTTTCACACAGGATTCCAAGGCGTTCTATTTACATGGTCGAGCTCGAGACATAGGGTCTCAAAAACACTATGTATCCTACAAGAGTTGGAATCAGGATATATGTGGTTATTGAGATTCCATGTAGTTTAAAGTCATCAGTTCGGCATGATGGGTATTTTAAATTTATACGCCTTGACTAAAATGGGAAATTTCCCAAGGTTAAAGTTCCTAAGATCACGGGAGCCGTGCTAAGTGCGGGAAATATGGAACAAAGAAGGGTCTTCTCTCTATGTGGTGTTGGCATAACTAATAGCGGGTCATCTTCTATTAGATGTCATTCCACAACTGAGCTTAGTATTGGAGGTTTGAGTGCTCTTATGTCTCTTAGTAGGAAAAGAGTTAATCCAGATGTAAACCTATTAAAGAAAACATTCCTGTCTTAGTCTAGTCCAAATGCAAGGAAGGGAATTTTTTTTAACGGTGGCTGGGCCCGAATAAAATAAAGGTTCTACCATGTATCTGGAAAAGGATAGAATTGACCCATACATAGATTTACATGTACAATGCAGTTTAATTTCATTGTGTAAGGACGAAGGGAAATTCTATTCAGTTTAATGTCATGGGGTATGGACAAAGGAAAATTATATATATATATATATATATATTTCATGGTGGTTGGTCCCTGACAAAATCCAGGTGTTACTATATATCCTGAGAAGGCAAGAATCAATCCACACATAGTTCTAAGTGTATCATTCCCTATATCGATTCATCTTAGATATAGGGGTTTTTTCAACCATTTTTTTAAATAAGATATACCTATTGGAAACCATTCACTCTTTTTTCATAAAAGGAATCCTTACTAAGATTCATAAACCCACATGAGTGATACTCATTGTGATAAACAAGGAATGAAGAGGTTTCTTATCGTATTCCATGAATAAGGGTACCTTGGAGGCATTTTGTATAAGGTGGTGGCTGGAAAATGATGTAAGATTCGAGCAACACTATATATTCTAAAGAGGAAGGAATCCATCCACATATAGTTCTTTTAAATCAATGCATTTAAATGTCATGCGGTAATGATAAAAGGAATTTCATTTTTGATAGTGGTGGATGAGCCGGGAGGTAGAATCCAGGCATCATTACGTATCCTACGAAGGGCCGGATTCAAGCCACACATAGTTCTTCTCCCCTTTTATTTCTAAGAGACCTCCCTGCATAAATATGAAATATATGTAGAGAGTGGTATTTTGTTTATTTGAGGGTGGATGGACCAGAATGTAGGATATGAGAATCATTACATATCCCATGAGGCCAGGAATCAAGCCACGTGTGGTTTTTTATTGAAAATCCACTGTAGGTCTGGCCCATACACAAAGAGAAAGAGGAAATTTTAATTGTTTTTTTCCAGGGTGGTAGGCCCATGATGTATAACCCAGGTGTCGATACATATCCAGAAATTACAAGAATCAAACTGTACTTAGTTCTTTGAATGAAGCATGGTAGGTGACCAGTGTTGGGGGGGAAATGGCTTTTCAGGTGGAAATATTGATTCACTATGCAGTATAGAGACATGGAACTAGGATATATTTCTCTTAGTTTAAGAATTATACAGATCTGACCATGGAAAACTTTTTAAAGTCATGTTTCTTGAACTTACGTGTTATAGCTTAACGTCAAATCATAGGGACAAATTTATCTCAATTTAAGGTTATAGAGTTTGGACCTTGCATGCTTATGGTTACACGGAATATTTTTTTAGAATCCTCATAGTTGTAGGTGTTGTGGTGAGATACCCATCTATTGAGATCAAAGCATATGCTCTATTGGAGTAGAGTTTATGTATGATATACAATCCATCCCACTTCAACTTCAAATTCAAAGGTTTTTTTTCTGGGTATCATCAGGGTTCGGGGGACCAGTACCAATTCTCCATAGAGGAAATTCCAAAGGTGAACCTTGTTATTGAAGTCTCATGCAATTTCGTTCTGATATACTTCCATGTGGTGAAAAGTATGAATCCACTTCTCATCCAGTCACTCTAACTAATCAAATCATTTGTCTGATTTCTCATCATTGGATAGTTGGTCGTAGATGGAAACGCAGAGAGATGACAATTGATCTACGATGAGAAGAACTGTTTCTATCTTGTATACCAATGAGTACGGGGTCTCCAAAGTGGTGGTGCGGATTATGGTTTTGTAATCCCACAAGGCATTGAAGAGTTTGTATAGACATAAAATCTTGTCCTTGTCTAACATCTTCAAGAGTATATTAGATAGGGTCTTATTGAAGGCTTTTATCTATCTATTGGATGATTCATGGTAGAAGGATGAACGTTTGGTCCTGATAGCATGTTCCTGTTATAGTTTCTCCAACTTAGTAGACATGAAATTGGTGTCTTTTTCCATCAATGTTGTATAAGGGATTCCAAATATGGTGATGATATGGGATTTCATGAGGCTGATAATGCTTCTTGCCCTCACCACCTTTAGGGGTATATCTTCTACCCCATTGGTAAAGAAGTCAGTCACTATTAGAATTTATTTTAATAGTCTGGTAGTGGAGGGAGGATATGGTCCCATGAAATCCATTCCCCAGAAGAAAAATGTCAAGGAGCACTTAGCTGTGTGAAGCAAATCTGGGTGTTGGTTGATGAAGTTGGCATGAACTTTACAGGAGTGACATTTTACGGTAATGTTCACACAATCTTATTCCACAGTGGTCCAAAAGTATCCATGACTTGAAATATGATGTGAAAGAATATATCATAACTGATGGGCCCCATATATTCCGGCATGCACTTCCTTGATGATTGAATCAGCCTTTTCTCCATCAATACACCTGAGAAGAATCCCATCAAGGCCTCACTTATAGAGGACCCTCTGCTAATTCTTACCATCATATAAAACAAAGTTAATTGCTCTTTTTGAAATTTTCATTCTTACAGACCTATTTGATGGGTGTTTTTCCATCATATTGTAGTTTTCAATGGGATTCATCCAATAGATGGTGTGAGAATAAATCTCAGAGATGGGGCTAGCCTCGTCTATTTCCTCCATGCTAACATGAATAAATGGTAAGACCATATGACGGTGAGCAATGCTAATAAACATTTCATCCCAGTCTGGGTTATCCAGGTTTGTCACTACATTTTCTAATGCATTCACTTATGCATATTATGACCATAGGACATATGTTAATGTCAGATCTGAAGGGAATTTTTCCATTAACCCTCGGGCATGGTCAAACAAAGGGACTAACTCCTCTTTTTTAATAGAATAGTTACCATTTATTTTTTTGGATGACCAGCTCCAAGTCACCTATTATCTTCAAGTGTTTTACTTGATCTAGGAGTGTAAGCTCTAGGCATAAAATGAGGGCCTAATATTCTACCTCATTGTTTGTGAATCCTTATAACACTCGGAAGGAATAAAGAAATACTGCCTACTCTGAAGATACGAGCATGACTCCCAAACCCACTTTATTAAACATGGGGTATTCCATCCTTTTTCCTTTTGGGAATCTGGATGAACCAATGAAGTACACATCCCAGGTTCATGAATCCTCTTGCACGGAGAATATTTCTTCATAAGGTAGTTCAGTTTCCAATGGAGTTATCTTTTAAAAGGGATGATCTACCAAAAAATAGGATAATTCTTGGCCCTTGATGTATTTATGAGGCATAAACCAGATGTAAAATTTTTGTAGGATGGCTTCCCCTCGAGACAGGTTCCCATTCAGCATTGGACGACTGAGATGTTACTTGAGCGCGTTTATGGGCGATACCAAATGGACTTCATGGTGGTTCTGAAAATTTCACAATTTCTGTACTGTGAAGACCAATACCAAACAACTCCTCTCAATACTTGAATACAATGTCTCAGCATCAATCATGGTCTATATGAGATAGTAAAGACTGTTCTCACTACTAGCGTCATTATTTTATGAGAGGAAGGCTCCTAAAAATCCATCTATAACCATCACATAAAACACAAGCATCCTTCCTTCTATCAGTTGCATGAGAACCAGTCGGATTAAGATATATCTCTTAATACTGCCGAATGTCTCTTGGAAACCATCAGTATATTGGTATACTACCCCTTTTTTCATTAACCTAGTGATGGGAAACAATATGCATGGTTGGTTAAGAAGCACAAATTATAGGCCATGTTTCCTTGGAGTCCTCTCAAATCAGTGAGGTTGCAAGGGGGAGGCATGCTAAGTATTTAAATTTTATTTTCAGTGTAGACTTTGATGGCATGATGGTGTTCGATGAAGCTAAGAAATTTCCCTAAGGTGGTGCCGAAAGCACACTTCAGGGTGTTCATCTTTTGGCTGTGTTGTCATAGTTTGTTGAAGATAGTTTCAATATATGAAAGGTTATCTAAATGATGTCATGATTTTACCACCAAGTCATATACATAACATTTGATGAGCTACCCCAACAATGGTTTTAAAATTTGATGCATGACATGCTGATATGTGGCACTGATATTTCTCAGACCAACGCGTATTACCTTATAGTAGAATACTCCCTAGGGGCCCTGAAGGATGTAGCATCATAATCTTTTTAGGCCATTATAATTTGGTTAAACCCATAATAAGCATCCATGAAATAGAGAGCCACATATCTGGTCATTGCATCGATCAACAATTTTGTTATCTGGACCAGGACAATAACATTCAGGTAGTACTGATTGAGATCTCTGTAATTGATGAAAAAGTGGATCTCTCTATTATTCTGTTTAATGAGGACTGTATTGGCCAACTAAGTGGGATATTGGACCTCCTAAATGATTACTTCATTAATAATCTCATCGAATTCAGACTTTATCTTGGCAGTAAACATTGGGTGCATCCTTATTGACCCCTTTTTAAAGCCTTGCTGATATTCTAGCTAGACCAGGATGTGTCTAGCCACCTCAGGATTGAGTCCTGGTATCCCTGTGTAGTTCTAGGTGAAAACATATCGATGGTACCTCAAGAAGGAGTTATATACCTCTTTCTCCTCGAAGGACATGGCAGCACTAATCAGAGTGGGTCACCGACCTCCCTTGGTACCCATATTTATTTCCCTGATATCATTGATGGTGGTAGAGATACCCTCTTAGAACATAATTAAAGCATCTCTAAGGTATTATTCTTCTTCTTATTCCCCATATCCCACTCATCTTCCTCCTCCGATGGGGAGATAATTCTGGAAATAGTCTCTCTAGTTCATAGAGATGAGTTACCACCTCAGCATTCTGTGGCTGAGGCTACATCTTCTAACTTGACTAGAAGTGAAGAACCTCTTGAAGAGTGTGAGGTAGGTGAGTGATAAGTGTTTTTCCCTTAAAATACCCTAGAGAGCGGGGAAAGGGTATCTTGACGCTCCAATGATGGATTGAGGGTGCCCCTATTCAAGAATTCACCCTTATCTTAAGGATATGTGGATGTTTCTGTACTGTTAGACTCAACTTTATAGAATGTTATCATGGAAACTGTTGAATATGTGTCTAAATATGGACTTCTTCTCTCAACGTGGTTGATGGGTAGTACATATTCCTCACTTAGCTAGTTGAGATAGTCATCAGGGACCATTTCTAGACTTTTTGGAGTGGTGACCCAATCAATACGATCTACAGAAGGTTTCTTTCCCTTATTCTCATAGAATCTGAAATCAATGTAATGAGACTTAGAGAACTAAAATGGGGCCTTATCGGCATGTAATGTCCCACTCTTTCCATTGATGAAATATTTGATGCATTGATGGTATGTGGAGGAAATTATTACATGCTGATGTAGAAAAGGCCTTCCCAACAGGGTGTTGAAAGCCATGTTTTGATGAAGCACTAGGAACTCTGAGTTGTCCATGAGGTTTCTAAACTATGTTTTGAGAAATATTAGAAGCAATGGCTTCTTCTCACTCTTTTCATAGCCCAACAAGGTTGTGGACGCGAGTGTCAAGTTTTCCTCAATATATCCCAACCTATAGAGTGTTCATAATGGGAGGAGGTTGACTCCAAAGCCATTATCAATGAATACTTTTCGGAAATCAATATCATTCAACCATAGAGACACATATAAAGTTTTGATGTGCCCTTGCATGATGACATAATCATCCTGATCAGTGAAGGAGATGACTACATTATATTTTGTAGGGTTTATCTCTGACCGATAGATATCGGTCGAATCTACTTTAGCTTAAAACCCTATAGGGCTGAGAAGGCTTCTATAAGCTCTTCTCTAAAGTCTTCTAACAAACTCAAGGTTTCTAAAATTGACATCATAGTTAGTAATGTGGCCAGCTACTTTAGGATGTCATATTTCTGATTTATGGTTGGCACTTCCTCACTTGGGGGGTTCTGTTTCACAGGCTCTTTAGCAGCATTAACATGAGATGAGGATGGACAGGTCATTAGGACAAGAGTTCGAGGTACTTTTTCACTTTTTTAACTTGACCTATAAAGTCTTCTTGCATGTACTAGGTAGCTAGATACCTGTTCCTCTACCAATGGGTACTATAGAATGATGGGGCCAGAGTGACTAATTATAGAGGTAGGGGAATAGTAGTGTTCGTGCTAAGTCCGCTGAAGGAGTCACCCATGATTTCCTGTAACATTGATGGTTTGAGCTAGGGCATAACCATAAGCATGATTTCTTCCATAGTTACATCTTCCCTTGTATCCCTAACTTCTACAGTTTCTTCCTTCAGTTCCCAGATCTAGTGGTGGCAAGTCAGGTTAATAACCATACTATTTTTCAGAGAAGGGTTCCTTAAAATGGATGGCATTAATGGAACTAAAGATCTGTTCCTCATCCAATGATGGGTCAACCTGCCTATAAATCTTTTGTGGTACCGTTTGGTAGGGAGGTTCCCTTGGTGATAGATATGATTGCATGAAATTTCAGAGTTTCAAGGATAGCTTTGGCCTTGAAAGAGATTCCTCTTATTGCACTTTCTCTTTACCTTTATGATCATGACTAGATAACCAACTCGTGGAGGGTCGTGGGGCTATAGACATCAGCTGTGTTAAATGATGAGCTGTTGGGGGCATAGTCAGTTGTTTCAAATGTTCCTGGAGTATTCAAGGAGCTCTATTGACTTCCTTATGGTTCATCCAACCATTAAACTTTTTATCCCTTTTCCAAACAACTTTCTCCCACTCTCTTCCTTCATCCTATTACGTGGTAGATACATATGTCACATGTCCTGGGGGTAGTCCTAATTTGAATTTCCCAGAGATGATCATCATTTTTAGGTGGTCATTATAGAAAAATAATTAATCAATTGTGTGTCACAACATTCTGTGGTAGGGACAATAACATGGCCGATCATCAAGACCAACTTCCTTAGGTGTCCTTGGCTCTGGTAGGTGCAAAAAGTTTCAATTCATGATGGCTAAGAAGTATATATAGATTTGGTCTTCTCAGAACGATTATGTTTTATCCTTCATTCCTAGAATTGGTTATTCCTTGGTCCTTTTCGATCATCTCGTCGGGGTGGAGGCGTATTTTGATGCCCAGGAGGCCCTACACAATTTGGTGCGGGCCTAGCCTGTGGAGAAGGTGCAGGGGCTCGATTGATTGTAACAGAGGCTATTTCATCTCTAACTGTTCTCTTTAATAGAGTATGTGGGTCTTCCAGAGACTTAAGATTAGTCTGTTGCAAGGAGTATTCTATTCATTGAGTAATGACAGAGAACTCTCGCAACCCATTCGTGCACTTCACTAGGATGAGCGGTGTTCACAGAACATCTTAGAGTTTATCAATGCACATAGACAACATCTCATCACTTGGAAGTGGTGTAACGTCCCAACCCAACTGACCTCTAAGACGGTGGACAAACCGGTGGGTCACATAACCTCAATCGCATCACCCCGAATGCCAGAGGCTTCCAACTACCAGCGAGGGCCCTTTTTGAGTTTGTGGGGGAGACTATGCCCTCATAGGAAACAAATAATATCATAGTGGAAGTAAACAAAAAAAAAAATAGTAAGTAGCGGAAGCATGTGAATGAATAAACTACAACAGAATCAATGTAAACAATCCAACTAAACAATAATAACCAAGTGTGGAATCTCAGAAAAGATGCCATGCCATGATGTACATCTAAACTGAAAGTACGAAACCCAACCAAACAGTCAACCAAAAGAAAAGACACGAGTAAAAACTGAATTTGGAGCATGGCCCGTTCCTCTGCCCCAATCTCCATCTTAAGATGTAATGAACAATCAAACATTGGAAGCATCACTCTTCCCCTTGTCAATAACTGCGAGCATGTAATCTACTTGAGTGTCAATGACGCTCGAGCAGGGTGTGAGATAAAAATATCAGTAGGCCGGAATCCAAGGTGTCTAAACCATTCCATTTCGTGCAATGATAATAATGCAGTGTTCCGTTATATAAAAATTCCAGATAATTAATTTTAGTGCAATGAAATAAATATGTCATCCCGGGTCCTAAACGACACCCGTGCCCAATCACCTGCTTCAGCCTAAGCTGGTAGTCTGAAAAGGTATGTGTCAAAAGAATGAATGAACACGTATATATATATATATATATATAACCCAGAAAATAAAGGTAAATAAGAAAAAGGTATACCCCAAGCTTGTGCATTGGCTTGGGGTCCAAGTCAAGTGTTAACCAGGTGAACTTTCACATATCAGAAGGATATCACAATTCTCAAGAAAACTCAAATGGCAAAAATATAAACCTTAAGTGCATAATTATTAAGGTTCAAGTTGAGAGTTGGAGTCCGAGCCCGTCCCGAAGGTATTGATACAGAACATCCGTCAATTTATCCAATACCACCAAGCCCGTCCAAGGAAATCTTTTGAAATACCAAGTATCGCTTGAGGCATGGATTTACCCTGAGTCCGTACAGATCTTGCAAAAAAGGGTTGAGTGTCATCTGAGGATGGCTTAGCCACATTGCCAACGGATCCCTCCCAATGGGCCCTTTTTGAAAAGGTATCGCTCATAAGCATTAGAAAGTTCAAGGTAGTCTCGGTCCGGAAATGCCAATGACAACACCCCAAGCATATAACTGTAATAGTTAGAAACAGAGGGTCTAAGCATGGCCCTTAATACAGGACCCACCTCCTTTCCCCGCCCTGAATTTAATTAATATTTTCACAGCAGTAGATATGACATAATAAGCATATGAAATTGAAGCTTGAAATCTAAAAAGATACACCCATGAATGACAAGGTATAAATTAAATATTACAGCATAACAATCTTAACAAGGCAAGATACCACATCAACATAAGAAGATAAATGCACCTTTTAATAAATAAATAATTCAGCACAAACAACTACCAAAGATCCAACAATTCATTGTTCACAATTAATCTAAATTAATTATTCAAATTAAACACAATAGAAATAGGTTTCCCAACACATACAGATAAATAAACTTTTTAATAATAGTTAAATTAGCACAAACAACTACCAAAGATCAAACCATTCAAGGTTCCTAATTAATCTAAATTAATTATTTAAATAAAACACAACAGAAATAGGTTGTGCAACACATGTAGATAAAGAAACATTTTAATAATAAATAAATAAGCACAAAAAACTACCAAAGATCCAACAATTCAAGGATCATAATTAATCTAAATTAATTATTTAAATAAAACACAACAAAAATTGGTTGCGCAACACATGCAGTAAATTAAATTAAATACCCAACTAATGGAAATTATACCGACCACATCGGCACACCCAAAGGGGGTGTCCGACCATGTTGAAACAATTCAAAAAATTTAATTCATGATCAATAGGGCTGTAATATTTAGGCGAAACAACTAATTTAACGGAATTAGGTGAATTTGCACAAAGTCGATAGGCATCGACTAACAACACAATAGTGCGTTTTTATAAATCGTAACAAAACGGAAGGAAAGAGAATAGAATCCCTACCTTATGGTCGCATATGATCTTATGATCCGTGGTAGGCATTGATTAGATCTAAAATGGAAGAAAACATTTGATTTTAGAAAAACCCCAAAATAGTGTAAATTACTTCCGTAGAGAACTACCCAAAGGATAGAGATCGTACGATTCTTGGTGCGTGTGATAAGCCTTACTGAGAGGTTTACAGTGCACCTGATGGCGAAGAAAACGGATGATGAATGGAGGGGCGATGATCTTCCAAAGAGAGAAGAATGTTGTGCGCACCACCTAGGGGTGAGGGGTACACCACACACAGGAGGGGAGGAGAGGATGAAAAGAAGGAAAGAAAAAGGAAAGAAAAGAAGGAAAAGAAAAAAATAATATGGAAGTAAAAGAAAATAAAATAAAATAAATATAAAAATAAAAGGGGAGGGAAAGAAAATAAAAATAAAAATAATACAAATTTTTAGACACATTTTTAATTATTTTTCTATTTTCCCCATTCCCACTTTTAATTTTATTTTTTATTTTCATTCATTTTTCCATATTTTTTAATTTAATTAAAGATTTTTAATCCTTTTTAATTATTTTTAACCCGAATTCTACGCTAGGGAATGACATGAAATTTTAGATAAAGTTTGAGAAATCATTTAATTAATTTTAATAAGTGTCTGGGACATGCAACGGGGTGCGTAGACGTACGCCCTAGATCGCTTTAGTGATTTGGACTAAAAATATAAATGGTCCACACCTTGATTTAAGTTGAGATGTTAAAATAATTAAAATTATTATTATTTAATAAATATTATCAATTAAACCTTAAAAAACATTAAAAAAAACAACCATAAAAAAGGATAACAGTTATCAAATAAATATTAATTTTGCATTTGTATTTAAATGGAAAAATTTATAATATCAAATTTATTACATTGCTTATTTATTATTTAAAACGTGACACAATTTATTAATTGTGAATGTGCATTTTTATTTTTTGTCTTCAACACAAATAATAATATTAATAATAAAATTATTATTATTATTATTTCAAAAGGACAAAAAAAATATTTATAACCCAAATAAATTATTTTTCGGTGTGATATGACCAAACGTCCGACGCTCGCAAAGGTTATACCCTGTCTAGGATAAAACCCACATCCGGAAACTATTGGTGATCTCAGATTTCTCATTTGATGCACAACATATTAGAAAATATTATTTCTTATATAAAAAGTGGAATAATTAATTATTTAAAAATAAAGATGGTATTATAATGTGCAAGGGTTCCAAACACCCAATGAACTTCAAGGTTATTCTCTACCTAGGGTAAAAACGGCATTTCAGACCAAATGGTTCTCTCAAATTTCTTATACAATGCACAGTTTGAGAGTTATTTCATTTTAAAAAACACATACACACGTATGAATAAAATAAATTTAATATTGTTATTCTTTCAACGCTAAGAGTCTACGGGTCTCTGAACCCTGTGCTGACACATTGTCAAGATATGAAAATATTTCATAAAATATTTTAATATTTTAATAAGGTTTTTACCCTTCATTTAATTTTCTTCAATTTGTATTTTACACTAATTAATTTAATAAAATTTATTTTAAAAAAATATCGCAGTGTCAAATATTGGAAATAAAGGTTTTGACGCTCGATTTTAAAACTTACCTGCCCAGTTAACGGAAAAATTTTATTTCTTACGCATTTTCATATGGTTCAAAACTCGGAACATTACAACTTTCACACCTTATAACTTCTCATACCCGAGAAGCCTACGGGAATAGTGTAACATTCATCCGATACACAAAGGTTGTCAAGTATCATACAAAATGGTTGTGTTGCGTCTCTAAAATTCCAACCATCATTCAAGCATTGGTTATGAAAACAACACAAAATCCATTAAAATCTGAGCCAATGCTCATTTTCCAACTGAAACACCGAGATAGTATTTATCCATGACCTTTTTTTCTAGAGACACGAACATGTCTTCATCTCATTAAACACATATTCAAATTTACTTCCCACCTTAGGCTTTAACGTTAGAAAGGGAAAATTCCTTGTCACGACACCTTCCACTGTCAAAATTGACTACAAGACATGCCCTTAAGCATTATAGAGACGCTTCTTGTGTGATTTCAGAAATGGATAAAATAGTCGATTCTCCATCCCCCTTAAAGCCCAAGTCGAGCCAGATTTTTATGAAAAGCCCTGGTCGACCCAAACCGCACTTGTCTCGCCTGCTGATGTTTCAGAAAAAGTTCCTTCACTGACTGCTTCATTTAGCAAGAGAGTGAACTAGTCAAGCCACTCTGGCCGACCATTTAAGAAGATGATCGACATAGATGGTAGGTGTTTTATAGACTGAACTGTGATATATTCAAATGTATCTTGCCTTTACCGCGAACACATCCACCAAAGTTCATACCTGACCTCCGATGATGTTCCTTGATTTAGGAACCACGGATCCTGACAACAAGTTTAGGGTAACCTCGAATTTTCACAATAAGTGTGAAAGTAACTAACGAAAGGTAGTTCATAATCCAAGTTTACAAGTTAGACGTTGGTACAAGGGTAATATTCCTATATCAATACATTGACCGAGCCCAGAGCGGCATCGGCCTAGAGGTAAAGTTAGATGGAATTCCTGGTGTACAAGAGTTCATCAGGAAGTCCTACATGAGAATCCAAGGATTACTCAAGACTAACCAAGCCCTGATAAGAACCACACATTTAGTTTGAAACAATGAGAAAACCACCCTAAACACGACCAACATCTTTTAATGCTTTAGCATGGCATATGACCGATGCTCTCTTAGTGTATCAAGGATGAAGGTATGATAGTGGAATTCTCGTCACTTAAGGAAGAGTACAGTAAGATGATTAGAAGATTACCAAAAGGAAAACATTTAAAAAATTGGCATAAAATCCCACCAAAACTGATCGGTGAGTCAAAACACCCGAGTCTCTAGAAGTCATCCAACACATTAAGATGAACATGATTCCATTAATAGAGAAGTCATTGTACTGAAGAGATGACCCAAAATGTATTTAACATCATAAGACATGACGATTACACTGAACTCATCCAGTTTATCGCAACAATAAGAACTCAACGACATCGCATACGTGAACACATACTACCCCAAGGTGATATAGAAGCAAGATGACTTTTAACTCGGAGGATGACATAATGAATCATCCATCACCATGGAGAAGAGATGGTCAAATGACTTATGAAGCAACTGAACATTCCTAAGGCATTCCTAACCTGATGGAAAGGAGTGTTACTCGATGATCAAGCCCAAAAAAAAATCAAGGAAAACATGACCACCCATCCAAACAAGTGTGTCATTTTAAGAAAGGGGGTCCGACTAGGGACAATAACATGCGAATGGTTCTGTTCCAAATAAACTCAAGGAGAAACTCAAACTACCCTTATACCATGGTCTTAAACAGAGGAAATTTCAATAGGTTTCATATCCAAGACCTTTATATTTAATCAACATTTAATCATTAATTATCGAAAGATTTAATCAAAACATCAAGTACCATTTTTCAAAACAAAACTTAAGGTACTTGATCTTAACCAACACCTCAAGGGAAAACATGAAAGTTTTAAAAAACTCCATTTTATAACATTTAAATTAGGCAATCTATCACATAATTTCCTTTTAATCAGATAAGGAAACCTACAAGGGTCCCACTAAGCTGACTTGGGTTCATTAGAATGCAACCCAAAAACAATTGTTTAATTATTAAGAGTCGCAACACCCATACTGGGTTATATCATAAAGAACATGCACCAAATTTCATACTTGGTCCTAGTTGTGCCTTTAGGTAGTTAACAAATTCATTTGAAATCATAACATGCTCAAACACACATTATACTAGATACATGGGTGGCTATCAACCTATAAAGAGACTAAACACTTTATCGTTTTTGGAATTTGGATGTCATTCAACGGTAACCAATAAATTTTATAACGCAACCAATTACGTAGAAAACAAGTTATAAGGTCACTACAATAAGCTAACTGAGAGAGACATGTTGTAATAACATAACCATAACATTTTAATCATAGAGACATGCTAATAGGAAAAGAAGCATGATACAAAGAAAACATGGTATTAAATAGGCATCATGGAAACATTCTAACATGCTAAATATATCACCGAAACATGGTATCTAAGAAGGTTTTCTAAATAATTACAAGACATGGAATATATTCAAGGAACACACTTTGAATAAATAGGAAGCCTAAAAAGAAACTACATTTTATGGCATGTGAATTCCTATGTGCCTATTATGATGCATGTAACGCTTCATCCTTACCTTAATAGGCCAATGGTAAATTATCAGAACGTCATAAGCAGTGGGAATTACACCAATCACTCAAGGTGAAATCATATACATTGTAACAACAAAAATCATGAACATGAATCCCAACCGTGGCCACTTGGTCATTTCCCATGCATGGGGTGATCAGTCCTAAGCACAACTATTAACCATGTGCCAACACATTTCTAGTATCCTATCTACCAACCCAAAACAATAAGAAAAGGGAAAAAATATGGCCTCTGATACCACTTTATAACGTCCAGACCCGGCTCACCTCTAAGACAGTGGCCAGACCGGTGGGTCACATAACCTCAAGCGCATCTCCTAGAACACCTGAGGTTGCCGAATAACAACGAGGCCCCTTTTTGTGTATGTGGGGGAGACTATGCCTTCATAGGTAACATATAATATCATAGTGGAAGTAAAAAACAAAAATAGTAAGTAGCGGAATCATGTGAATGAATAAACTGCAGTATAAGCAATGTAAACATTCCAACTGAACATTAATAACCTTGTGTGGAAGCTCACAATAGATGTCATGCCATGATGTAGGTCTAAACTGAAAGTACTGAAAAACAGAACCTAATCACATAGTCAACTAAAAGAAAAGACACAAGCAACAACTGCATCACGAGAAAGGCCCGGTCATCTGACCGAGTCTCCATCCTATGTAGTAATGAACAATCAAAAATCGGAAGCAACACACTCCCCCTTGTCAATACCTATGAGCATGTAATCTACTCGGGTGTCAATGATGCCCGGGCAGGTTGTGAGATAAAACTCCCAGTAGGCTAACACCCACAGTGTCTAAACCTTTCCATTTCATGCAACGATAAAAAAGCAGTGTTCCATTATATAAAAATTCCAGATAATTATTTTGAGTGCGATAAAATAAGCTTGTCAGCCCAGATCCCAAATGGCACCCGTGCCTAATCACCTACTTCTGCCTAAGATGGTAGTCTGAAAAGGTACCTCTCAACAGAATGCGTGAACACACATATATATATAACCCAGAAAATCAAGGTAAACAAGAAAGAAGTATACCCCAAGCTTGTGCATTGGCATGGGGTCTAAGTCAAGTGCCAACCAAGTGCACTTTCACATATCCAAAGGATATCTCAATTCTCAATAAAACTCGAATCGATATAATATAAACTTTATGTGCATCATTATTAAGGTTCATGTTGAGAGTTGGAGTCCGAGCCCATCCTAAAGGTATCACTACAGAAAATCCGTCAATTTATCCAATACCACTGAGCTCATCCAAGGAAATCTTTCGAATGATCGAGTATCACTCGAGGCATGGCTTTACCCTGAGTCCGTACCAATCTCGCAAAAACGGGTCAAGTATCGTCTAAGGCTGTCTTAGCCACATTTCCAATGGATTCGTCCTGATGGGCACTTTTGGAACCGGTATCACTCATAAGCATTAGAAATTCTGGGGAAGTCTTAGTCCGAAAAATCCAATGATACCGCTCCCCAACACATAACAGTAATAGTTAGGAACAAAGTGTCTAAACATGGCCCTTAATACGGGACCCACCTCCTTTCCCCACCCTGAATTTTATTGATGTTTTCACAGCAATAGACATGACATTATAAGCATATGAAATTGCAACTTGAAATCTAAACAGATACACCCGTGCATGACAAGGTATAAATTTAATATTTCAGCGTAACAAACTTAACAAGGCAAGATACCGCATCACCATAAGCATATTATTGAATCATTTAATAAATAAATAATTCTGCACAAACAACTTCCAAAGATCCAACAATTCAGTGTTCGTAATTAACATAAATTAATTATTTAAATTAAACACAAAAAAAATAGGTTATGCAACACATGCAGATAAGTGCACTTTTTAATAATAAATAAACCAGCACAAACAAATACCAAAGATCAAAAAATTCACGGTTCATAATTAATCTAAATTTATTATTTAAATAAAACACAACAAAAATAGGTTGCGCAACACATGCAGATAAAGAAACTTTTTAGTAATAAATAAATTAGCAATAAGAAATACCAAAGATCAAACAATTCAAGGTTCATAATCAATCTAAATTAATTATTTAAGTAAAACACAACAAAAATAGGTTGCACAACACATGTGGTAAATTAAATTAAATACCTGTCTAACGGAAATTATACCGACCACGTCGGCACACCCAATGGGGGTGTCCGACCACATTGAAACAATTAAAGAAATTTTATTCATGATTAATAGGGATGTAATAATTAGGAGAAATAACTAATTTAAAGAAATTAAGTGAATTTCCACTAAGTCAATAGGCACCGACTAACAGCACAACGGTGCATTTTTATAAATTGTAACAAAATAGAGGTAAAGGGAATAGACGCCCTACCGTATGGCTGCAAATGATCCTATGATCCCTGGTACGCTTTTATTTGATCTAAAACTAAAGAAAGTAGTTGATTTTAGAAAAAATCTAAAATATGGTAAATTATTTTTGCTGCAAACTACACAAAGGATAGAAAAGGAGATCGTACAATTCTTGGTGCGTTAGATAAGCCTTACCGAGAGGTTCATAGTGCACCAGAAAAAAAAACAGATGACAAATAGAGGCGCGATGATCTTCTGATGAGAGGAGAAGGAGGTGCACACATTCACATGAGGGGAGGAGAGGAAGAAAATAAGGAAAGAAAAAGGAAAGAAAAAAAGAAAATAAAAAAAATGAAAAAGGAAATAAACTAATATAAAATAAAATAAAAATAAAAATAAAAGGGGAGAGAAGAAAAATAAAAATAAAATTAATAAAAATGGTTAGACACATTTTTAATTAATTTTCTATTTTCCCCATTCCCACTTTTAATTTTATTATTTATTTTCATTCCTTTTTCCATCTCTTTTAATTTCCTTAAAATTTCGTTAATCCTTTTTAATTATTTTTAACCTGAATGTTGCGCTAGGTTATGATGTAAAAATTTAGATAAAGTCTGAGGAATCATTTAATTAATTTTAATAACTATCTGGGACCTGCAACGAGGTGTATAGACGCGCGCCCTGGGTCGCATTAATGATTTGGACTAAAAATATAAACGGTCCACAAATTTATTTAAGTCAATACGTTATAATAATTAAAATTATTATTATTTAATAAAACTTATCAATGACACCATAAAAAAATTACAAACAACAACCATAAAAAAGGATAATGGTTATTAGATAAATATTAATTATGCATTTTTATTTAATTGGAACAATTTATAATATCACATTTATTAAATTGCCCATTTTTTATTTACAACACGACACAATTTATTAATTTTGGATGTGAAGTTTTATTTGTTGACTTCAAAAAAAATAATATTAATAATAAAATTATTATTATTATTTCTAAAGGGCAACAAAAATATTTATAACCCAAATAAATTATTCTCGGGTGCGATATGAGCAAACGTTCGACGCTCGCAAAGTTTATAGTCTTTCTAGGGTAAACCCCACATCCTAAAACTATTAGTGGTCTCAAATTTCTCATTCGATGCACCGTTTGTGAGAAAATAATTATTTCTTATTTAAAAAATGGAATAATTAATTAATTAAAAATAAAGATGGTATTATCATGTGCAAGGGTGCCAAACACCTGATGCGCATCAAGGTCATACCCTACCTAGGGTAAAACTAACATTCCAGACCTAACAGTGGTCTCAGATTTCTCATACGATGGACCATTTGAGTGTTATTTTATTTAAAAAAAACACACACACATATGAATAAAATAAATTTTGTATTGTTATTCTATCAATGCTGAGAGTCTGCGGGTCTCAGAATCCCGCACTGACACATCGTCAAACTCTGAAAATATTTCATAAAATAATCCGAAGTTTTAATAAGGGTTTTACCATTTATTTAATTTTCTTCGATTTTAATTTCACACTAATTAATTTAATAAAATTTATTTAAAAGACACATTACAGTGTCAACTATCACAAATAAATGTTTTGACGCCCAATTTTAAAACTGACCTGCCCAGTTAACGGAATAATTTTATTTCCTATGCGTTGCCATCTGGTTCAAAACTCAGAACATTACAAGTGAGCTATTTAGATAGTAGGCCAGACCCTTCTTTCTGGTGATGTAGTCTGAGACCCTCTCATTATCCCTCTTCTTGCAATTCATGTGGTTGCTAAAAGTTTTATTGGGAAACATTGAGAGGAAATGGAATATGAATTTCTACTGGAGATCTTCCCACCCTCTTATCCACTAAGTTGGAAAAATTGTGTACCAGAAAAAGGGTGAACCCTGTAAGGTTTACACGAAGTATCTAATTTTTACAGCTTCTTGTAGCTCCAGATTTCCCATCACGGGGTCACAATAAGACTCTTAGTGCATCAAATGTTGTTTTGTGTCACCTGAGTTATTGAATATGGGGAATATAGTGCTCCTGGAATTTAGTGATGGTGACGTATTACTCACCTAACCTGGGTAAGGTTTTTGTTCTAGTTATATCAGAGCATGATCGCCTTCCATAGCTTCTAATTGAGCTATCATTGTTTTAATGGTGCTAGCGAGCCCCTAGTTTACATCCTGTTGAGCATGAACCTAGATGGTAAAAGTATGGGTCAGTAAATAATGTGTTGGATCCACATGTACATGAGGTATATAAGCCCACATGGGCACAATCATAGGGTTTACATGTACTCATTCTGATTGTTTCCTGAGTGGAGGGAAATCTTGATACCCATTGGCATCTAGAGTCAAGTAGTTTGACAGGCCTTGTGCCATGTTGAGTGGAGGTCCTGCCCTTATTTATTTTTCCAGGGAAAACCATTTTGGATATAGAATAATTTCTAGAAGAATGTGTTGTGGATTTCTTGGTTAACATACTCAACATGATGGTTTCTCTGAATAAGTTCAGTGTTGATCCATCTCAACTATTTCATCTCATTTTCTTATCAAGACAACCTTTCTTTAAGAAAAAGGGGACCGCTTTTGTTGAGATAAAGAGGTGGGTTGGGTACAACTTGGATTTTTTTCTCTCCTTGATGGATAATCGCAGGGGAGTTAATAAAGGATTGGCAGGAGGAGTAGCCAAATTTAAGGCATGCCTCTAGTTCCACATGTACACGCCTCTTGGATTGTTGTGAATCACATCCTGAATAGAATCATATAATCTTGATTCTTCCGCATTTTCATCATTCTTACTATTACCTATGGGGTTGACATCCATGACATTGACTAATTCATAACATGGGGTGGAGGTGGTGTTGAATTCTGGATGGTAAGAGGACCTACCTCGCCTTTTACTAGTTTTACCCAGTCAAACCCAAGATTCCCTTCTGGTTTCATGAGGAAGGGTGACACCTAGGAAACATTAAAATGAATTTATTGTGGGCCTTCCTTTTTAAGGGGATGAGTCATAAGATGAGTTAGAAAGGGAAAACTCTCTTCTGAATTTCCTCCACAAATGAGAGAATACTGTTTCTCATGGGGGAGTTTGTTGTTGATGTAAAAATTCCCCAAGACCTGTGGGCTGGGTTTGGTCATGTTCCTTTGGAATTACACCTATTCCTATTTTTTATTTTTTTATGGGGAATTTTTTTTCTAAGAATTTCCCCCATACCTGTAGGCTATGGTTGATCATTTATTACGGAAGCTGTTGCTGCGATTGATGCCTTATGGATCTTGCGTACCCCATTTGGGGGTGAAGCAGATATGGTTCTAGATCAAAATGAGAATTAATCACCTATGAGGACACAAGTAGTGATTCATAGTTGGATTATCTTAGGCGAGTATCATACTGAAGGTTCTCATTAGCCTGATTCCAGAGTTTCTGGATGGCTTACTCTCTTCCTGCCTGATGATTTTGAGACATAGTCAAAGACTTTTATTGTTGGGCAAGTGGAATCTCCTGAATAGAAACATCATTAGACCGTCATATAGGGATGATGACATTACAATAAATTAGGATGGATGAGTTATACTAGATGATAATTGGGGTGAAGTACAATTCTTCGTGTTCTCTGCATCCCTGGATAAGAACACCCGACCGAGCATCGCCGATGAGGGGACAAAATTCGTGCATTGCATGGAGGCAGGTCGACTCAAGGTCTCTCTTTCACCTCTCAGATTGCAGCCGTCATGCATACGGAAGGGTTTCTAGGTAAATTAGATGAATGAGATATCCTAATTTTTTGACAAGGTCTACATACCCTTCATAGGGCAGGAAGTTTTTGTTCAACCAGTAGAGAGTTGTCCAAATATTGAGGTGGATTTCATGAACAAATCCTTATAATAATTATATTGGTATATTTAAATGAGAGGTGTACAAGGGCCACAAAATCACTGGTATATCATCCTTGGATTATAGTTTCCTCATGTGAAACATATATATATTTTCCTCCTCCAAAGATTCCTCTACTTGATGAGCCCAACTTGGATTCTTTGTGATAGTATGGTCAATGGTAGTGGGACTGGTAGTGATCGTATGATAACATGGATAGTCTCAGGGTGGTTCAAAATATGAACGTAGTCCTGGGCCATCTATTGATTGAAAAAGTATGTCATTAATAAGAAACAGGGAATCTGACATTCTCAATCTCATCATTCCAAGTGCCTCAGAATACAAGGGATTTCCTATAGTTGATTTGACAGAGGGACCGTCATGTCAATATGATGTATTACTATGGGGAGGGCCTCATAGTTGGATCTCCAATAGTGAGGGATTTCATCACAGCTTAATGTCTGGAATCTGGAAGGGATCCTATAATTTATACCATTGGAAGGGCCTCTAAGATGGACAATAGTAAGGGGAGGACCTTCTTGCTACTTAAGGAAACTTCGGGGAAGACCTTTGAAATGGCTGCCATTTGGGCTTAAACTACTACCATAATTTCCATAGGGAGAATATCTATGGGGTACATCTTATGGATGAACTCTAGAATGTACTGCAATGAGGGGAGGAACTTCTCATTGCTTGATGTCTCTGTAGGGAGGACCCCCGATGTTGGTGCTGCAATGGTGAGGGCTACCATCACTTCTTGACATCCTGCTGCATAGAGGACTTTTTTAGTGCATACCCTGGGGAGGTCCTCCAATGTAAATTATAGCAAGGGGAAGACCTTCTAGCTTCTTGGTGTCTTTAATGGGAGGGCCTTCACAAAAACTTCTATCATGGTGAGGATGACCATCAAAGCATAATGCTCGATGTGTATTCTGGGAATGACATTTAGGACACACTACAACAACATGAGGACTACCATCATAGATACCATAGGGAGAATATCTATGGGGCACACCCTAGGGAGTGCATTTAGTATATACCCAATCAATATAGAACCTTATTGTTGCTTGACGTCTCTACCTAGAGGACCTGCACTATAACAGTTGTGAGGACTACCAACGTAATCTGATGCCCAATTGTGTGGAATATCATTACAGCATAACCCATGGGGAGAACCTTTAAAGAAGACTTCTTTAAGGTAAGGACCTTTATGTCATGATGATACCTCACTGTGGGGAGGGCCTTCGTAGTTGCGACTATGAGGGGGATGGATACCATCATAATATGAGGTCCGGATGCATGGATAATGTCTGTATTGTATACTCGGGGGAGGACCATCAGGGAAAATGACAGCAAGGGGAGGACCGTCTCACTATTTGATCTCTTGTCCACATATAGGGATTCCGTGACTCACATGAAGAGATAATCTCTCATGATTTATTGTTTTTCCCATGAGAGAGGCCCCCATAGGTGCTTCGAGGAGGCCCTTTAGAGTTACTGGTAGCAATAATGTGTTGAGGATCTTCACAACTACTTCTGCAACTTCCATAAAATGGTAATGGGTTTGAAAGATCCTAATCCTTCTCTGATATGTATTTGGCCACATTAGGAACCCCATCTTCTAGTAGAGCAGAATCATAGACCCGCTCATTATTTTTTGTCTGCTTTGGCACATTCTGGGCACTCTCTTATAGGGAGTCGGGACCATCTTCTATTGATAATTGCCTTCATATGTGAGTTCCCATATACTTAGTTACAATGGTTCTTCTGGGATATGCTAACAAACATATTGATTTTTGGCAGGGCTATATGTTTGCCTTGCAGCGGCCATCGTGAAGGGCTTGTGTCCCTCTGTTGGAACGAGTGTGTTTGACTGATTTGTTTGTCCTCGTATCACATGATATAGCTGAATACCCTCATGGATTGAATAAGGGATGCATATCTGCTCTAAGATGGCTATCTCGAATCTTAAATTGGTCATCTCACTTGGGGAGACAGGGTCACGGGACCAACTCCTTATTGTTGCTGCTGACGCAACTACATTCATTCAAGTTTGTAAGATATGATCTCGGATCGAGGTCTTCTCCTCTATAATTTATAGGATATGTAAAGATACATATTTGTATAGGATGGGTATGAGGACCCATTCCATTGTTAGAGAATGAATATATTGCTCTGGTCCTCCAAGGTTTTTTATTGGATACTGACGGTTCTCCTGTGTCGGGGTAGGTGATTGAGCCGGCCCCTGAGCTGGGATATGCTAGCTACTTTCTCCGGTTGCAACCCTATGTGGATGATGGGCTTTATATACATCCTTAGGATTCTAGACCTACATATATTTGTTTCCCACCATAGCGAGTCGGTGTCCAATGTATTTGTTAGAAGGGAGACATGTCTACCTATTAATGGTCATTATATCTGGATGGCAAGATTCATAGGAAATTAAAAAAAAATATGGTCCTGCAATTTCTAGATTTCCACCATATCTAGTCTGTGGGCTTCATATTCTCTGGCAGCGAGAGGTTCATGCTATTCGGCTTCCATCCTGTATAGATAACAGGCTTCATGAGCAATGGCAGGGATGTGCACCTAATCGTAGGTGGTTGCTATGTCTTGATGGATAGCTTCAGAAGAGCGTATAGGGATGTGGGGATGCTCATTATATATCTATGTGTCTTGATATGGGATCTCTTCCTCATGAATGCGGGTAATACCCTGCTCCTAGTTATATAGAATTCACCCTCCATGGGAAGTTTGAGGGGCTTTAGCTCTGGGAACATTGGCACGAGTCCTCAGCATGGCATCCTATTCAAGATGAGGATACTGGGTCATGATGTGCTTGCAGCGATGTCTTCTAGCAGGGGCCTTTCAGTGGAAGCCTTGTCCAGTGGGGATGAAGTTATTGTCATTGCCTTTTTCCATCTCCCTAGGTAAGGGAGGTACTAGTTATCTTGTTCTGGGAATATGCTCCCAAAACTGTTTGAGATGGCTATAAGAGTTGCTCGGTTCATGACCCATAGTAACTATTGGTTAGGCGAATGGGGGGATTTTAATAACTGGAGGGTTTGTATAACTACTTCCACTATCAGGAGAGTTCTATTCTGGTGGTACCCTCTAATCAGTGCATTTGAGACCCAACACTGGAGACACTAGGTGGGAAATGAGGTCCTTTTCTCTTTGAGGGGTCCAACCATTTCCATGATCGATGTGTGTGTCTACGAATAGCATTGAGATGCCATTATATTAAAGTTAGCTCTGTCATGTGCCTAAAAACTATTTAACAAAGACAAATAATGAATCCCATCAAGGAAGAATCCCTTGATCTCATGCATAATTGATGATCCTTCTTTGAAATATTATTGAATGTGAAAGGGGAACTAAGTGGGTAAAACTATCACCTTGGTTAAAGATTTACGTTGGGTTCACCATTTTTGTTTTGCTCAAAGAATGGACAAAATTGCTTAGCCAATAATAACCACCCATCTATTTCTATGGAGTGTTTCAAATTCAGATAAATCTTCAACCTTGGTTAAAGAATCACGTCTAGTTAACCATTTTTGTTTCTCTTGAATAATGAAAAAACTAGACTGGTGAATAATAACCATATATCTTTTGTTAATGAGGTTATCAAGTTCGGGTAAAACCTCCACCTTGGTTAAAGAATTAGGACTAGTTCCCATTTTTTGTTTCGCTCGAAGAACAAATAAAATGGACAAACAGACAATAACCATCCATCTATTATTATGGAGAGATTCAAACAAGGTTAAAACCACAACATTGGTTAAAGATTCATGTTGGGTTCACCATTTTTGATTCACATGAAGAACAAAAAAAATGGGTTGATGGATAATAACCATCCATCTATTGTTATGGAGAGTTTCACAATTGGGTAAAACTACCACCTTGGATAAAGATTCATGTCAGGTTCATAGTTTTTTCTCTCTCTTGAATATTGAAAAAATGGCCCGATGGATAATTACCATCAATATATTGTTATTGAGAGTTTCAAATAGGGGTAACTCTTCCACCTTAGATAAAGATTCTTGTCAGGTTCAACATTTTAGTTTTGCTTGAAGAATGAACAATATGGATTAATGGATAATAACCATCCATCAATTGTTAGGGATAATTTCAAATGGGGGTAAATCCACCATCTCTATTAAATATTCACATTGGGTTCACCATATATCTTTCCCGTGAAGAACACCTGGGTCCCAAAGACTGATTATAGGGGGAACGAGTCATGTGTAATATTTAATTCTAGTCTCATTGTATTATTTTGGTCTCCATTGACTATATTTGTGGAGCCAAAAACACCCAACGGTTCTCGTATCCATGATTCATCGACATACTTTCTAAAGGAAGATGCTCATCGGATGATTTGGACAACAACACTTAAGAACACACATTGGTTGATAGGATGGGAACTCAGGCACATCACACCCTTAGGGGGGGTTATTTCCTACTCTGGGACTCTTTTATAGACTTAAGACATGTTTGTATGTTCTTGAATCATTGGTTTATACCCAATCATGTATCTGCAGATTACCCATAGGTCGCAATTGATCAGATATACACATGGATTCAGAATCATCTACATATATATGAGGGTTTCCATCCCTCATAATGATAGATTAGTGATTCTGAGGTAATTTGGGTTTATTGAGACAACACTGGTTTTAAGCCTTATAGTTGGGTGCTCTAGAGTGTATGGTCATCTAGGGGGGACATAAGTTCCTTGAGAATAAGGATCAATCCCATGAAATGGGATTTCTATGTATCCTCATGGGAGGATTCAAAATCTACGTAGATCAGTGCCACAAAATGGGACACATCACATTTTAAGGTCATGTGATGAGGTCACAACCATAGAGTTTAACATCATGTGATAAGGATGCCTAGGAGAAAGGTTCCTAGTCAAAGTTCAATGCAGTACTTATGCTGAAGTGGACTGGGGGACCCAAGGGAAGTGGTTACCTAGGTCAAAATGTAGTCCTACGGGGGACGTAGTTCGATAGGGAATAATTTGATTGTTAGGCTTAAATGCTAGTCATGAACTTTGGGGAGGCTTCATATGTATCCTGGTTTGTTGGGAATCATGCTCATGTAGGTCTAGATGATTTGTGATCATGCATGATTGCTTCCCATCAAAAGGGGGCATATTTCCCATCAGGTCAGGACTTATGCATATGAGCTTCCCATCTTGTTGGAGCTTATACCTAGTAGGTGGCCCTGTTGGGAGGGGGCATGATCTTCTATCTCTATAGTGATGAGATGATATTGATCTCAGGCCTTAATAAGGCGTCCTATGTATCCCAGTTATGGTGCAAATCAATGTTCTTGTAGTCCATTAGAGGGGACTTATACATATGTGGATGCCAAAGTTTCGATTGAACCGCAAAGAGGCATCCTACATACCCTGTTAAGAAGAAAGAGATCAAAACCCACATAGTTCATTCTGACATGATTTTGAAGGTGTTATGATCATCACAAATCTCTATGCCCATATTAGTCATGATTGATGTGAGAAACAAAAGGATGTCAAAGATTCAACAAACCACACACTTCTAATTTACTGATTGAATAAAGGGAGGATGATGACAAAAAAGGGTACAGAGCCTCTGGTCAAGAACCTCCATGGCCTGTAGCTGTCCTCGCCTCCGTCCTATAGCTACCAAAGCCTGCTATAGACCACCTAGTGGTGGGGGTGGAAAATCCTACCGCCTGCCACATCCTACTTATGTGCCTACTCTTCTTCCATGGTTGCCTCCCTACGGACCTCCATGCTTAAAACACTGCCTCTTCAAGGGTGGTCTGTCGACTGGCTCCCAATTAGTAACTCATCAGGTTTATCAACCTCTAGCATGATGTCCCCATCCTTTTCAAGAATAACACCACCTCCCCTATTGTTAAAAAACTCGTCTTAGATCCCTGAGAATATATCCCTTCATCCTGGGATTCCCTCCAAAAGCGTTCAGAATACACGGATTCCGAAGACTGCTATTGGCTACTAGCTACCAAATCATCTTTCGAGGACCTAGCTCCCACATGCCTAGTAGTTGAGGTCAGAGCCTGCTCAGCTAAAAATCTCTCCATAACCAGGGCCTGCTCTCGCACACCAGTATAAGTGTGTATGCACAACGGCACCACTGATGCCCTGATCTCTGGGAGAAATCCCTACTCAAATTTATATTCCATGAATAATAGGTCCCAAACCATATCCAGGGAGTATTTCGAGAGTTCAGTGAACCTTGCTAAGTACTCCACCACTTTTATGATATCATGTCATAGTTGCAGAATCTCGTGGATATGCACTAACCTCAGTGTGTCTGAATAAAAATCCACCAAGAAATTCTTCTGAAACTCATCCCAAAGGAGTGTATCGTCATCATGGGTATGCATCATAAGACTCCACCATCTCCCAGCCAAACCTTTCAGAAGGATTTCCTTTAGGACCACCATCTGACCAGGAGGTGTCCTATATACTTTGACTATAGTTAAAGCGGTCATCATTACATAATATATAGAATAATAATAATGAAATACTTGTAATATTTATACATTAATTATACTTTCAAAATAAACCATGAATAATGTTTATGAAAAATTAACTCTATCACAATCATGCATATGGTAGGTTTCACATTTTCATGGGTAACATTTCCAATTTTCAATGAAAATAATTAAAACAAGGTATATATTATTTTAACATTACAAATTTATTATTATGTCATAAATATAATATATATTCTATAATGGAATTTATATATTGTATGAATGTTAGTTCATTCTGAAAAATGTATCACATCGCTTTGTGGTGGTGATATTCTACATATACGTATGCATAACATTATCATTTTTCATTAAATTCTAATAATTGAAAAAATATGTCATATTTTCCTTCTATAGTGATATTTATTTCATAAATATAATTAAAATACATAAAATAAAACACCATAATAATATTTTAGATGTAGTGATGTAAAATAAATTACACTGGTTCATGGGGTAGTTGTTTTATATTAAAATGTATGATATTTTTGATTCCTTGTTTATGGAATAGTGGAAGGATATAAGTTATTAAATATAAAAGGAAACAAATAAATTAAAAAAATAATAAAATAGTTATAATTTCAAAAAATTTGAATTTTTTTTATGTAGTTAGATGCATGAACAAAACTAAAACATTTGGTTAAAATTTATACCCCTTATTCATACAAACACCTTGTATTTAAACATAATGAATTATGATGTTTGTATAATACCAATATAAGGCATCTATAATGTGATAATGGAAGTTTCAAAGGTATTTTATCAGTTATGGGGAAAATCAATTCACATGAAGTATGTAGATGAGAGGATAGGGTGTTAATTTTTATAAGATGGGAGAGGGGAAATTTTAGAATTACATAAATTATTAATATAATATAAATTAATATTCAATTGAAATTGGTAAAAAAGGATATTTTTAAATGATAAGATGATTAGTTTTCTTATACTAGCCACCAAATAAAATTTGAAAAACAGTAATGTGATAATTTTACCCTTAAATCATTATTGCAAACCCCAATTAAAACCTTTGTCAATTAAGGTGTTATCAAAAAAAAGTTTATAGTAAAGTAGAAAAAAGGATAATAAAAACGAAAATGTGAATAATAATTGCATGATTTTTGATATTATAAACTATATAACATTATAATAGAAAAAATGGGATTTTGATGTTTTTTAAAACATTTAATAATATTTTTTATTAAAAAATATCATAATTTTCATTTTAGAAAACACATGAAATATTTTAATATAATATGTTTCTTACTCTTGTAAAATGTTAAGAAATAGGAAAAGATTAAAATATAATGATTATTTATTTTTAATTGAACAATATAACACAATTTTCATAGGTTTTGATATTATTTTAAACTGTATCTTCTTAATTAACCAACTCATTTGTCAATTTTTCCCTTAAATGAGGAAATGAATTTTCAATATTAATGGGTTATAATTTTAGTCATAAGGTGAAAACTGCTTCCAAAATGGATAATTGATAATATTTTATTTCAATTAAAATCAAAATTTTCTTATTGAAAAACTAAATTGGATTTTTAATAATTTTATAACATATATTTATTTTAAAATAAAATTAATGTCATTTATAAGACAATGCCTTTAATTTCTCTTCTAATATATCATTATAAAATCAATCATAATATAAAACTTTAAAACATCTATAATATTTTATATTAATATATAAAATTATTTTAATCTAAAACATATGAATTTTTTTTCTTATGTTAAAATTCATTTAGTTGAGTTTTCTACTTTTAGAACAAGCATTGTGTCGGGGTTGCATAAGCATTTAAGGTTGTTTTTACAGTTATAAAAATTAATAATAAATTAACATCCTTAAAATAATTCCAGTAATTTTAATAAAATTCATAATATTCTTCCAATATGTATATTTACTATCATCAATATGATTACCACTTATTTACTATGTTATTTTGACTTTTCTAGCATTATGCAAACATTACACAATCATTTGGTTAAGATTTTATTTATATAGATAAAAAATTAGAAACATTATATATAAATAACAATTTATAAATAATATTTACTAACCTTGTTATGAGATTATGTTTCCCTTCTCCATTATTATCATTAGTACAATTAAATTACTTTTCGAAGCTTTCAAGAGCACTACTTCAACAGTAAAAATTATTTTTATATTTATGATGAAATAAATTCCATTTTATATATTTTGATTTATCTTAAAATTATATTTGTAGTATATTATCAGAAATTTTTTGTTTCATAGGTTAAATAAATTTTTGAATCATATTTATTTCTTGGTGATATCATAAAAGATGTAATATTTCATAAAACCATTATTTTATAAATATTAACAAAAATATAAAATTTTAAGAATAAATAAGGATAATTTATCAAATGAAAAATTTGATGCTTTGAATAATAAAATGAATTATTTTTAATAATTTTCAAATCCAAAATGTGATAGAAATAACATTTATTAAAAAGGTGTATAATGTATGGTAACCATGTTTTAGAAAAATACATTTTTTAACCCCATGAATGAACTTATACAAAAAATAATATATATAGATTATTCTAATATTTTTATTCAGATTAAATTTAAATAAATATTTTATATTAATTTGATATAAAATTTAAATAATGATTCTAATTTTTACTGAAATAATAAGAAAACATTATAAAAAATAAATTTTTCCCTGTTTACTAAAAAAATCAATCTTTTCAAAAAATTAATGAAATTGGTCTGTAAGATAATTCTGATCAGATGGTTTCAGAAATTATATTTATTTTATAAAATAAAATTTATAAAATTTACATTATTTATATTATTTTATATAAAAATAAAATAAAAAACATTTATGACGCAAATATATTTTTCAAGAATCAACTGACTTCACCCAAAGAAGATTTTTTATTTTATTAAAATAAAAAAATAAATTTTTACACAGTATGGTTATTATATATAT
Organism: Viscum album; assembly: GCA_963277665.1. NCBI lineage: Eukaryota > Viridiplantae > Streptophyta > Magnoliopsida > Santalales > Viscaceae > Viscum > Viscum album. The sequence goes on from OY728135.1 coordinate 114,545,979, forward strand.
TTCATAATATTGTTAATATATTCGTAACAAAAATCATAAAGATGATTTTATATGTATATAAATCTAATATTAATATTTCATGGTTCTTTTAAACACTGTGTTGTGTGTTGTATACACTATGCAATAAAACATTATGTTAAAACTATAAGGGTGATAATGATAATGGATGTGATGGATAATTTAGTAATAAGAAAACATGTTGGATTGATTATAGTTATTATAGACATGTAGTTTTCCCTCCCAACTATTTTTAGATAGGATTTTTAACATGAATCATTCGAAACATCCGAACTCACCATAGTAGAGAAGAATGATTATTCATAGAAGATTTGGTTTTGAAGATTGTGAATGAAATAAGATTCCCCTTCTAATATATCCTAAAATTGAGAATAAAACACCATGGAAATGTCATAGGGGTACATGGAAGTATTTATACTGTTAATGGGTTAGAAATCAAGCACATAAATATTGAGTTGAGAAAAAATATTGTTTAATAAAATAGTCCTGAATAATGTCTAATGCCTCAAATGTTTTGATTTTATGAATTATGAAAATTGATTTTCTAATTCAAAATATAAAGAGGATAATAATCATAATGAACCTCATAAACTAAGGAAACAACAAAATCCAATGATATCATAGCTATTGAAATTAAGTAATAAATAAGGGTTAATTGTACACTTGCCAACCACTATAGATTTGTCGATATCTGATTGGAATGAATTTTTATACACCCTAGATATACTACTATGCTTTTTATGAGAACAAATTAAACACCTTAATGATTTTATATTATAATACATTTTAAATTTATTCCAATTTTAGATTTAGGTAATACTCATAATGAATGACTTATTATACATTCTTTAGAGAAATTATTTGCTATTTTGGAAATTTGTTTCTTGTCAAATTATATTATCCCAATTAATAAAAAAATTGTTAATAAATGTTCTATATTTCAATACAACCTATGATCATATATCAATACGAGCATGACTATAAATAATAAAGGAAAAATAATTAAATTATTGTAGTTATGATGCATAATCAAAAGGGATGATTAACAAAAATGGTTAGAAAGAATATGAACATTTTTATATTCCTATTAAGAAGGAGATTAAATGTTTCATAATCTCAAACAAATTAGTATGGTTGATACAAAATTGGATACCCTAAATAATCATTGTCAGTAAGTTATATATAATATTGTGAGGATAAAATTTATTTATTGGGTAAAATGTAATGACCCATGATTTCAATATATATTTTTTTAATTAAATATTCATGACCACTGTATGCAGACAGTATAATTAGATGGTAGAGATAGTTATAACAGGATTGTGAGTATATATATATATATATATATATATATACAAATAAAATAAACTTCACTTTAAATATCTACTCAACTACTTTAGTTAAGGAAATAATGAATTACCTTTCCTAAAATTTAACTCTATTTAAAAATAATATAGTTTTATATGAATATTTTATTATTAGTAGTCTAATTAGTAATTTATATAAAATATAAAGACGAATAGTGAATATACAAAGATTCATGTTCCAATAAAAACATTTTTCCCTATATTTTAAATTCTTAATTAAAAACTATAATTTAAAAATTGATGGATCTTAATTTGGAATTATTTATGTCATTTTTGGATTTATTGTAGTAATATCATTTTTGGATTATTTTTTGGTAGTTTTCAAAAATAGTTATTTCCATGTGAATAATTGTATTACCGATTTTACTAATGTAACAACTATTTTGAAATTATATTATTAAATAAATACAAAACCAATTTTTTAAATTATTTTCTAATAATATTATATAATAATAATAATAATAATATTTCGTTTTCATATATTATAATGAATTTATAAACCTATACTCAACATTTTGATCATTAATGTAGCGTTTTTATAAAAAATTCTTTCACTATTTTCTTTCATGGTTTGTAACTTGATGAAAAAATGTTTTTGATTTGTTTTATAATAAAATATATAATATTATAATGATTTAATTTTTTTAAAACCATTTAAATCAAAGGAATTTATATTTGTAAATTAATAATTTTTTTAAATAATATCCCTTTTCAAAATGGGTTTTTATGAGATGCATGCACTAATATTAAGATTTAATTTTCTACAAATAGAAAATTAATATCATAAATGTATTATTTGATTTGAAATAATAATTTCTATATTATCTAAAATGGAAAGTTTCAATTCTTAGTGAAATAATTATATTATTGGCATTAATTAATATTTGGACGATAATAGTGAATCATTTTTTAGAAAATTACTATTTTTTTAATATCAATAAAATAATATCAAATAAGTTAAATAAAAATACCATAAATAATGAATATATTATTATATATAAATTATTTAATATTTATATTAACAATAATTAAATTTTTAATAAAAAATAATATTAAATCCATAATGGTCAAACATTCATTTTCCACTAAAACTATATTTCTAAAAATAATATGTATTAATATAAATGTTAATTTTATAGTATCTATGTATTTAAGCATATTCAATTGATAATATATATATTTCATAACGCTCATATTTTTTTCATATGGTTTATTCTATATTCTTAATGAAACATTAAATCACATAGTAAATACAAGTTAACAAAATCAAATTGAAAAGAGAAAAATGTGAAAACATAATGGTAAAAACCCTATAAAAAGATTTAAAAAAGATTATAACACAATAGTTGATCATCTATATTAAGAAACACAACCATAAATCCACTATTTAGAATATTTGGAGCCATTGACCTAGAAATAATGTCTTAGAATTATAAAATTTCAAATTATTTTTCCAGAAGTGCACTTTTCTTCTACTATAAATTGTGTCACTTACACCCTTTTGAAAAAACACCTCATAATTTAAGTTTTCATCAAAATATCCACAACTATCTTTTCTCTAAAAACCCCACATCTTATAAATTAAATTTTCAGAATATGTTACCCTACCCCCTTCAATTCCAAGTAGTATACCACCGAAAGATAATGTCTCTAAGTTAAATATTATCTAATTCTTATATTTTTATTCTTAATATTACTCTTCAAAATATTTTATAACCATAAAAATATTAATACATAAATATCATTAGTATACACATATTTCATTATATTAATTTTAAAACCGTTATTTACTTTTTTCCATTAACTTAGAATAACAAACAGATGTTAATCATGCTGGTACAAGGACTACTACCGCTATGAAAAATCATTTTTAAAATTTTTATATTTTGAAATTATTAATACAAATATTTATAAAGTTTCTTCACAATCATATAGAAATATTTATAAAATATTTATTCATCGATCATAATTATATTATATCACAAAAAATGCCACCATCACCATACTAACTCAATGAGTTAAGGCATGTAAATGGTTGGGTTATCTTAACTGCATATATTAATGATGACATTAAATTAAATTACTAAAAAATATGTGAATAATAAAAACTATATAAATATTTAATAATAATAAAATCATTATTGGAATAGATTTCATAAATGGTTGAATTTCATTATAAAAAAATCACTGAAAGATGACAATACTAATTCAATTTTCACACAAAAAAACCACACACTTATGAATTGATATAAAATTATTATATATATATATATATATGACACATATTATAGAATCTTAAATGATATATTAATTATGATCTTATTTTCAATGGATGGTTATTTTCATCAAAATTATTGAATGTGGGAAAAAGGATAATGTTTTAACACATGATGGTCATAATAATTTATGCCTATTTAATGTATTAATCCTGAAAAAATTATAGTATGAATGAAAAAGTGAATTTCTAATTTGTAATATATTATAATAGGAAATTATTTTTGGTTATGTTTTTTATTGGAGGATAGATTTGGTGAACTATTGATGGAATAATGCAAGTGATTTATCTCAATTGTTTTAATAGTGACAAAATGACATTTTTGACCTTAATTTAGATTTAATGGTTTAAATAAAATTAATTAATAAGTTATTTTATTTTAATGTCCATATTCATGTTATTCTCAGATCACATTTATGATTTCTTTATTTTAAGTTGTTTAGTAATATAATTCATTTTATGTTATAATGGGGTTTTATCTCAATTTCCCTTTATTGATACATTTGTTAATGTTATGAAAACATTTCATATTTATATGGATTATATAAATCCCAAGAATGTTATTTGGTATTAAAAATTATTTAATTCATTGTATTTATAGAAACATATCATTTTCAACATTCTAGTTAATTTTGATTCAAAAATTAAAAAAGTATTAAAAGATTTTGTTGTCTCAAATCTCTAACTTTGGACATAACCAGACATCATTATCTATTATCATTCATATTTTATCTATTAAAACATATGATTATTATAGTGTTTATTTTCTCCATATTTTATATGGAAATTATTTTTATCAATGAAGTATTTTTCCCTAAAGATAATATTGATTTGTTAAATTTTATGTTTTGTTAAAAATAATTCCCAATTAATTTTCTAGATTATTATTCCATTACCATGTCTTTACGTCCCACCAATGTTCTTAATTCCCCAATGATAACCCAATTTTATAATCTCTATTAAAAATTATACCCCTTTACTAATTTTTACTTAAAGTGTTCATAATCATTTTAACGATGTGGTTTTTCAACAAGGATCTTTAAAAATATTCACCAGGATTATCCATCATTTGAAAATAAAAAATATTATCTCCCCCTCAAAATTTTCATTTGGAAACTAATTTTTTTTTCAAGAATCTATTATTAATTATTATTATTTTAAATAAAAAATCTATAAATCTATTTTCTCTTAGAATTTTTGAAAATAAAATTACTTTTACAAGATTACATTATAATCTATTTTTTAAGTAAAAGTAATGATATTTCATTCACTTACCCTTTTATAAACATTATATATTTTTTAAAAATCCATTATTAATGATTGTTTTTAAAACATAATATTTTCAAATTATATTCTCCTACCATTTAAAATTATTATTTCATTTTCTGTTAATTATTAATCAAGAATCTGTCAAATGTAAATGTTTTTAATCTATTTTCACTTGTAATTTTTGATGCCCCTTTTACATTCATTCTTTATAAGATGTTTACTAACTAAGTTTATTTTGGAACTCTTATGTATGATTAATGTTGGGTGGGATATATTATCACCATCCAATTCTTTGGTTGAGGTTTCATATTACGTGAGATGATGCAATGTTGTAAAAATGAGATAAGGGAATCCTTATTCAAATGTTTATTATGTGAATGAGATTTGGAATAGTTTATTCAGAACTTATTTATGTTAATGCGATATTAGAATCACTATTCACATGTTTTTTTATGAATGAGATGCCGTAATATTTATTAACAAGTTTAATGTCTAAATTAAATGATGGAAGGATTGTTCAAAATTCCTTGTGTGAAAATTATTTAGAATGATTTGTTTAAAATGGTTTTATTGTACTTATGGTTGTTCTGTATATCAATCCTACTATCATGTTAAATATAATTTTCATTATCAATTCCATATCAGTTAAATTCAATGTTTTTTGGGTAATTAATTATATATTTTTAAATTATATTAAACTTTTAAATCATTATCACATGATTTATGATTTTTCATATTCTTTTTCTATGAGTTTATATCATTTATGAGTCCATAAAAATTATTTATTATCTAATATTACTCCATCATGTTTTATTGTTGTCATCTTTGATATTTTTAAAATTTTTATGATATATATTCCACCATATTTTCATTCATTTTTATGATCTAATAATTTATGGTTTTTATTTTCTCTCACTAAACATTTAAACTCACCCAATTCATTTGATTCTAGTCATCCATTTATGAAGTTGATTTTATAAAATTAGATGTATATAAAGTGGTCTACATAGGCATAATTATGAAAAAATATTTTAAAGGGTTGTGAAAGAAATTATTTATAGATCTATTCTTCAGGACACAAATCATTTCTACCTTTTGGTTATGTTATTTCTTGGGAGATTTATTATGTAAATCATGATATTATTTTAGTATTTAAATTTCATTTAGTCTGGTTCAATACTATTAACATTTATTTTTAAATCCACCCCTTCATCTCTTTAATTCAATGTGAATTTAGTTCAGTGACACATTTACCCTTTGTTTGATTAGCATTTATCTTTATGATCCATTTCTTTTAATTATTATTGATTTTTTTTATCAATTTATGTTTTATTTATGATTATGTTGACATACAATTCATGTATAAAATAACATGTGTTTTATTTTATGGTTTTATATTATAACTAATGATTTTTCTTATTTTTTTTTGATATTTCATACAAACATCCCCTGGTAAAATAAATTATTGCTCAACAATTTGAATAATTTGTACATGATTTTACTCATGTTACAATTTATAAGAAATTGTGATTTCATATTCATAAAATCTCTTATAAAATACTATAACAAATTCTTACTCAATAATTTTATTGGGCTTCTATATTTATTATTAATATATTTTGACATTCTCTAATGATACAAAACTCTAAATTTGACATTTCTTTACAATATTGAAATCGGAGAATATTATAAAATTTTATTCACCTAAAAAAGGATGAATAGATCTTTTTAATATTAAAACACAGACATGAAGTTGCTAAAATACATCAATGATAATTTAGAAGATATTATATTGAATTTTCAACTTTAATTTGATGAAATAATTAGATATATATATTATTTTTTGGTGATAGAAAATGTTTTAAAAATATTATATCATTGCATAAGTTTATTTACATTAGAAAGAATACTGAATTATTTAACTATACCAACTATAATTATCCAAATTATGTAGAACATAGGTTATTAAAAAATTAATAATGGGATAAACCCAACATTAGATCATTTAGAAGTAGTGGTTTTCACACCATTTTTTGATTAATTCATGCATATAATATATTTTTATTTATTATCATTTTGTAATACTTTGATCTATTTTTGGATTTTGTTTATATGTATAATGTAATATATGATAAAAAATAGAATATAATATACATTAATCATGATAATGAAGAGACATTTTTAAAATGTAGTTTATACGTAATTGTTTTTTTTTGGAAATTACATAGACCACCCTCATGGAACCCATGATGGATATTAAATAAATATATACTATTTCAGAAGATATTTTAGAGAACATTACCATATCATTATATGTCCATTGAGATATTATAATGAATTTTGAATCATAAAGTGCATAAAAAAAATTCAATGATAGTGTTACAATTGTTGTATTTAGAAAACATTTTTCACAATTATTCAACTGGATTATATGATGTTGGTGATATTGTGATTTTCTTTATGAGTTCAAAAATTTTTCTGAGCGTTAATGCTGAATGAGGCTTTAAAAAATTATTTCACTTTAATTAACTTTTTTTATACTTATGAGGTAGTTTTTTATTAGTTTGACTCATTATACAAGTTCATATTGTTGATTTTTATATTAATGTCATGCTTTGTAAAAAAAATTGCAACCAATGCTATTTGTTTTTTTATACTTTACATCATAAAATATAAATTATATATTGTAGAAACATGAGCCTTAACTCAGTTGGTGAGGACTCTCCATGTGTATCGACGATACCTACATTTGATTCCAAGAGGAGGCATACTTTTGGGTTACTATATCAGTACTGTATCGGGCAATGTTCGGTACTGTAGCAGCCAGAACTATTCACCGTTGTGCCAGTGGTTTGGGCCTGGCGTCATTAATGAATTTGGGCTACCCAAGGCCTTTAGGATTATTAAAGATTTTTGGAAACCTTAAGGACATTGGGACACCTTGTTCATATAATAAAGTGTAGATGCAACCAGACAGAACAAAGAAACTACTCTAGATGAGGACTCTGAGTATATGGTTTTACCAGAAAAAAGCTATTCAGATTTGTATGATTGAGAGGGTATGTCAATTTATATTGGGATCAGGCCTATGGACCTCAGCATAGGTACTGCTAGAAGAAAAATCAATTTGAAGGTGGGAATCTGACTTCACGATCTAAGACACTAGGGAGGATCATTTCCAAGTAGTTATGTCTGGGATGAATTGTTATAAGACCTTTGGGTCATGTATTCCACTAAACATATGGGACTTGTAAGGGTTCCCCATCATCCATTGAATGGTGGATAATAAAAAATCAATAAAAAGTCCTCCAAGTCATTCGAGTAAATTCTCTATAGTATAGTATTTAACTAAATTATTTTATAAAATGAAATATAAATTTAAATTATTGTTGTAATCCTATTCATAAATATCATACATTCATATTCAAAAATTCTAATATATGTCACTTATTAAATTATCATAACCAAACAAGAAAATGAAAAAATTTATACACCTATATAATTTCTATGCACATATATCATAATGAAAACGTGTATACACATAATGCCTACAATATTTATCTTCCAAAAAATGTAAAAATAAAATATAAGATAATTTAAAATTTAATAAAATATAAAATTTAAAATTAATATCACATTAATAAATAATAAAATTAAAATATAATTGTTATTATAGAATAAAATTAACATGATGAAACTATAAAACAATGATATATTTTACGAATAAAACTCATTAATTTATTGGGTTAAAATATATCAAAACCAATAAAAAAAATACAAAATCATGTCACTATATTTTATTAATAAAAATTATCATTGATGTTTTAATAATAATTTTTGAAAGAGAAATTTAATTTCATTAATTGATAATGATTTTATAGTCAAAAAATGATCACTACTGAGAATTATGACCACCACATTGATGTATTATAAAAATATTATATGATGATGGTTTCTATATAGTTTTTAATGTGTGGTTTTTTATTTTAACACAAGGGTAGAAAACTCTAAAAACAATTCCCAACCCATAGGGACACCACCCAAGACAGTGGTAATAGATGGATGTCACTCTAATAAAACATATAATTTGGTTGGATCTGATGACTTGTATAGAAATGATATAACTCATATGTGGAAGAAAAATACAAAAAAATATACACAACCAAAGGATCTCTATAAAATAATATATTAATTAAAAACTAAGAAAATTAATTAGTTGTAACAAGATATTCATGTGACACATGCTAAAATCTATAACAATATAACAATGGAGCTTTTTAAGATAAGGGGTGAATTTTGAGTTCAATATCCCAAGTAATTTTAAACCTCAAACAATTGAATTAATAGGTATCTCCTCAGAACACCATATCCAAAACAATATTTGATAAAAATGAATATCATTTTGAACCACAATGTACATATACCACAATCACTATGTCCCATGTGATCACATGAAAAACTATCCATCAATTTCTTAGGATAAAAATTAGTTGGGAAAATTTCTCAATCATGAATGAGAATAAAAAAACTTGGTAGGGATCTCCAACGAAAAATATGGATGATAAAATTAAATTTATCCCAATAACATATTCAAATTAAATGCCAATATGTTGAATCCGACATTACAATAAACATAGAAAATATATCGGGAAATGGGAATCTCAGTAAACATAGAACAAATTCATAAGGATTTAAAACTAAAAGAAACTCAAGATTTTAAACTACCATATTCCATATAACCCTCTCCACCTTTACGAATCTATTTTCATAGAATCATTCATTCCATTTTTTTATATTTAGAATGATTCAAATCTAAGAGATAAACCATGCCTAATTAAGTAATTCACATCATTTTTGTGAGTATCTAGTCCTAAAAAAGAGATTCAATGTCCCATCATTTTGGAAATTACTCACTCCATAAATCATATATGGAACCTATTCTCCTTCTTATATATTTGATTACTAATAAAATGACTAAAGTATGGGACACATTCACTTGGTTAATGACCATGCTCGGAAAATCACAAATCAGATGGTGGGAATACAACCTATACCCAGTGCATGGATGTGGGAGTATTTATCTTTGATTCTACTCCATTCATTTAAAAAAAATAAATTCATTGGATAAAAAAATATATGTAACTGAAAACTGACACAATATCCCTATAGATGGCCTCTAATATTTTTTATAACAAATAATCATTAGATAGGGATATGTAGTAAAAATATTTAGTAGCTGATGACTCCATTATATATTTATCATGACCCCTTCATCTAGGTTTCTCAACCTTGTAAAAAGCTAAATCACCTTTTGTAACATAGGTTTTAAAGATGACATTATACAAATTACATCATATCCCAGTGAAAATATGGAATGAACCCATGTGACCTACTAACACATCATCCCACAGTCATTTTAAATAGGTATACAAAATGAGAGACAATATTCCAAGACCCAATTTATATATTGTCATTTCCCATTCAAATCATTAATAAAATCATCATGCTCAACAACAATTTAATTTTATGGGATTTCAATAATATGGATCTAAATTCTGAATGGGAACAATATATATATATATGAAATTATTATTCTAAAAAAATAAATCAAAATAAATTTAATAATTATATAATAGTTGAGTTAAAAAACACATTTGAATAATTAAATAAAATATTTAGGGCCCATAAATGGGAATAAAACTATATATTAGATGAATTTATAAATATATAATTGACAATTAATATTAAAAATTGATGGATCTTAAGGATTACAAAATCCTTAATTTTTAATAATTGAAAAATTTAAACATTTATTCATCCTAAATATATTTCCTCATTTTCAAATTTAAATTATCTAAAGAATTTTTAAAATCTAACACCAATAGAAATCCATCCATGAAGAGTAATTCAATAGTTTCATAAATTAATTAAAGGATGAACACTATCCATCATTCAGTAGGTTAACCCTTCCAAACAATCTACATAATAGTGTTATCCATTCCCTGCTACTCTAATCTTCAATTACATCAATCATCTAGAGTTTCATTTTATATGTGAATTTATATACTCTATATTTTTTATAGAAACAAGTGAGGATTCTCTATGTGGTGAAACAATAACTTGTTAAAATCTTTTCTTGAATATTCAATAAATTTTCTTTGATAAAAATTTCATTAATTTTTCATAAATCAACATTAATGTCTATATCACTCTCAATATATCTCCATAAAAATTAAATATATTTTTATATTATCCTATTTGTATTCCATAATTCAATCTATTAATTAATTCCCACCTGAAATTCATGTGACATGAAATGTAATACCTATTCATATTACTATTAAAATAGCACCCACTAATATATATATATATATATATATATATGTTTGTGTGTGTATATGTGGCATCATAACCAAAATATCTGATTATAAAAGTATTAATTTATGTAAAATAATTTATTAAAACTAAATAAATTTTTAAATAAATAATTACATTTCACTCTCACCCAAAATATTAATAAAACTAAACCTCCTAGAAAATCATAAAATCATTGTTCACAGTTTGACATTCTGTATATATGTAGATATTGACTTGAAGTGGTTTATTTTTTAATAAAATCCTTTAATCTATTTTTTATCCTCTGCACAGAGGGCACTGGGGGTTCTAGGGGGATTTTACTATTCATATAAGAGTCGGTGTGCCAAGTGAGGAGTGTCCAAAAAAACATTTTAAATAACATAGGTCACACATGGAGTTTCATTTTATAAATTCTAGGATTTTCATAAAAACAAAACATTCACATGATATGTTAATAGACACATAGATTACAATTATTTCACATTAATGTGATTATAGTGGATAAGAAAATTAATTTCACATGGAAGGTAGTTATAACATAGAAATTTATAAAATTAAAATTCTCATTTCCTTGAATATGGTCATGTTCACAAGAATATTTATTATAATATTGTTAAAAATTCCTTTTATCTCTCCATAAAATAGTGTATTTTTTTATCCCTAATATGTATATAGTGTATTCTACTCAAATGACATAATTCACAACGTTTGAATTTCATTATCATTTTATTTCTATTCATCAAAATAATCATCAAAACTGAAATCAAAGGTCAAAATCAAAATTTTATTCCTAGAAGTATAAAATTAACTTCATAAACTTCTCTATAAACCACGATAAAAATTAATAAAAATATTTTAATGAACCTAACAAATTATCATGTTCACTAAATCTTCCCCACCTTCTTGAATTTTCTCCCATAATGTCGCAAATTACATAAAGGGTTTACTGTATTGAGCTCAAATATTACTCTAACATCAACATAAGATCTTTTAAATATTCCCATGATTTCACATTATTCTAATCAACTCTATCTATAGTTATATATATTTATTCTTATTCTTATAGGAAGTGTATTATCTTTATTGATTTAACAACATGTTATTATTTATATAAAGATTTACATACCATATGAAAATGAAAATTTATTGGATAATTTGTCTTATTATGTATTTTTATTTTGGATATAAATATTTTTGTCTTATCCGATGTAATGATTTATGTGAAATATTATTATAGTTTTATTTGAGTTTTATCATGTTCATATGATCTTTGAATTTATTCTTAATGTAAAAACTCATTACCTCCATTAATGTATTTTATATACCCTGGTTTTGATCAAATTTTTAGGGTATTTTATCATTGTGATCCAGGGGATATTTGGAATAAATTTGAATCCCATGTGTATGTACCTGGATGGAGAATAGTTAGGGGAAACTAGATTATTTTTCCAATGAATCATGTCTACTATGTTGATTCTCTGTAAGGGGGAAATTGATTTTTCTAAACCTTGTGGCATTCCCTTCCATACCATGTAATGACATATAGTTACGGTTTCCATGGTTGATATATCATCTTAAAATACATGCAACCACATAAGGGAAACCATCCTCCCCTATGCAGCATGGGTTCATGGTTTTTAAAACCCTATTTCCCTTCACAACTAAATGTTCATGCATGATTTAAATCACTTGAAAAGTATTTTAAAAAACTTATTCTCCCTATTTAACTTCTATTCACTCTATTTTGACACTAACTCTTATCCTTGGTCATTGAAGTCTCCCAAGTGTAAATTTAGACTCCTCCAAACCCTTCTCCTTGCAGATCCAAGTGGCAGTGGGTTCATTTGATATCCTCAGGTTTAGTGAATATCCTCACTCCTAGATTACTAATATTTTTATCCCAACTCCTTTGAGTATTATAGATCATTATTTTCTTATGGGTTCTAATATCTATTTTTTGTATATTGATTCTTGGTTGCATTTCACGATCTCTCTCAGTATCATCTTTATTGGCATTCCCATCCTGATTATCGATTTAATTATTTAATCTACTGATTTAATGGTATGTGTTTATATATGATTTTTACCTATAATAATGATCATGAATTTCTATATAATTTTTTAATTATGTTTTTTTTAATTTAAAAACCTAAATTATAAGGTATTTTATGTGTCATTTGAATTGGAATGTAAATTATTAAAAAACCCTGTTTTAATGGAATTGAAATGGGGCATAGTTTTAGAGAAAAACGATGCCTTGATTTGATAGTATATTCAATGAAACAAGATGATTTAGATTACTAAAAAAACATAAATTGAATGGATATTTTTAATTGGAATGAAATTGATGAAAACCTATGACCTATTTTAAATATGAAATGGAATGTTGGAACATAAAATTCATCATTTTAAAGGTTATTGATAAAATTATTCCAGGTGATTTATTTTCCAATGATAATTTTATTAAATTATGAAAGAACATGTTATCATGGATAGTTATTGGAAACTAGAACATTCACACAAGGACATTGACTCTAAAAAAATGGATTGGAAATGAAAACTCTAACAAAACAATTGCAGTATGATCATCCATAATGGTTCTAATTTGGGGGTATATATGGCTCATGATGGTTCCACTATTAGGGTTTATTTATATTTGAGTGTGTGAACCATTCCACACCAATTATCATTATTGAGACGTGTAATGATCTTATTTCATAAAACTAACATAAATAGAAGATTATGTACACGCTGCTTTGATTGGTTGGCATGATTAAAAATGAAATTGATTATTGAACTGTTGTATTTAGGCCAACTAATTTTTATAAATATTATATAACAAATTTTAATTTAAGAAGGTTTTATGTATTTAGTATCCTATTTAAAATGAAGTCATTTTATGTTTTAAATAAATAAATATTTTCCCATTACATGATTTGTTTAAACCTGATAGAATAAGTACATTATTGTTATGGAAATGGTTACCGAACACTTTCTCCGAAAGTTATAGGAATTATAGCTCACACCTTACCTTTTACATCAAGTGTTTACATTTTTTTATTCTGTGTTTGTGAAAATTGAATTTAGAACATGGAGGTGGTGTATGTTTTTAATCCCTATTATAATGGAGTTTATATGGTGACTGGGTGAGCTTCTCTGAACTAGTTACATCATAGTTTTTATACTTTTATCTAGTTTTTTTCATTCCATTGATTTGTTTTACTTTGAAAATTTTATATCTCTCATTATGTATTATTTTACCTATTTATTTTTTGGTATTTATCCATTGGAGTGTTGAGTGTTCTTACATTTAATACTTATATTTTCTTATATTGTGTACAATTTTATCCCCCTATGTTTATTTTATGATTCCAAGTGGTATTGGCGACCCATGTTTATCGGTAACACCCTTCCCTATATTTCATAGTTGCATTGAGTGTCAATATACCAATGTATCAAGGACGGTTCTTGAAAAATTGGCATCAATGGTACATATAAAGAACCTCATTTATTGTATTACATAGTTTGGGATGTCCTGGTATAAAAGAGGTTTGATTTATGGGACATAAGAGTTTTTTGGGATAATGTAACTTATAATCACTCATCAAAATGATCCTTAAACCACAATGAGTTTAGGTTAATGTGTCTTTATAAAATGTTTTCTAATTATTTTTGGAAATATCACCTATAAATGTGATTTTAGTTTGTTTAAATTCATAATTTATGAGGTTTTCTAATGAAATTAATATTCCTATATACAGTGTATGATTTATCAATATGAGTAACCTTTCTGATGTCTTTGTGTTCTCTAATGATATTTTTTTGGACAATTACTATAAGAATATGTTTTAACAGGAAACATGTGGAAGGTATTGGTGACACATTTCTTGTAAATTATCTATTTGAAAATAATAATTTTGAGATAGTGGTACACAATTCACAAGATTTGGAATAGGTACAACTACCAATTCCAATTTAGGCTATGGAAAGTAAAAATCTAAGGGATTATTCTCATGAGTCTTTTTAATAGATTTTTCATAATAAAACACCATAATTCCATGGAATGATTGCTCCTCAAGTGGTTTTGGATTATTTGAAAATTGATAGATCTTCTTTTTGATTTCTTGGAAGCACCAAAAGGAATTAATATGATGTGATTTAATGTTAACGATGAAGTTCACAGGATGAGATGTTTGGATTTGATGGTGAAAATGAAAATTTTTGAGGTTTTGGATTCAAAGTAATTTAGAATTCATTGCATTGATCAGTTCAATCAAGAATCTATTATCTTGGAAAAATACATGGAGTTTCTCATCCATCATTAGGGGGAAAATACCACGCCATTTTATGTATACCATTTCCCTAAGCTCATACAGTTTCATCCTTAGGTAGTGAAAAATATAAATCTGAAGGAAAAAATGGGTCGATATGGGTCTTCATTTTGAAATATGATCTCAATTATTCATGTTAGAGTAAATTTCTTACACAGACGTGCTAGATAGTGCGATGTTTGACCATGACCTGGTTGGTATGCCATGGTTGATGAGAGTTTCTTTCTTTCCCAGTAGAAGCTCTATGAGTTCCTTTAATGGAAATAGTAATTTTGATGAGTCTTGGGGTGGTTCATGACATCAATAATCTTCTAGAACTCTTACAGTTCATGGTAGAAACTTTTTTTTTCTTTCTTCCACTATGGCATGGTTTGGAATTCAATGATTTTTTTTAGTAAGGGACCCACGATTTATAGCTCGTGTGGATTCTCATGTAACCACTAGAATTTATAAATCATTGTTTCTTATCCACATAGTGGCATTTGTTAATTAACACCAAAATATAATACAGAAAAATTAAACGATTTAAGGTATAAGGGGAACCATCCATAAGTATCTATAATTAATCTTCTTCTTGGATTGGATGATTCAATATAGGAATTAGATGCACGTCCAGCATATATGAGAGGTATAATAACTATAACTTCATATTCAGTGAAGACACAATTTTCTTCTGGTGCATCTTACTCATTTATATGACTGTTATTATAAACATAACAAATCATCATACAGATCATTTTCCTTATGTCATGGATACTACCACAACCCTTGAAATTAATAGATAACAGGTTCTTAATTTATATTCTTGCATTTTCTATTTTTAATTGTTTGATATTACCTATATAATTCAGTTTATCAACACAAAACCTTATGATGTTAGTTTCTAAATGGGTTGTATGATTTCTCATCAAGCATGGATTGAAGTTAATCATCAGTGTGTCTCTTCTTCTATACCATATAGAATCTATCATGTTTTTAAAGGAGAATGAGACTAAATGTCATGTAGAGATAAACCTAGTTTTTAGATAATTAATGGTTAATAGCATTGTTTTCTTCTAATCTGGATGATGAATAATTGAGTAATGGTCTCCCTAAATTTTTCATCATGTTTCAAACAAAAATTTCAATTTAATTTATCTTATTTATAACCAGTGATATTGGGTTAGTTTCCTATTGATTTGGATCCTATTTTTCAACATGTATACATTCCTTCTAACCATATGTTACCAAAAGAACCCAAATGAGTTTAATTCTCAGTTGGATGATCATCTAGACATGGGATTTATATGCATGTGTTTTCCAAAATGGGTATCAACTATTCTCATTGAAAATAAATATAATGGGAATCTTCGGCTATGAATTGATTACCCAAAACATATTGATATATGGTAAAGAACACATATATGTTATCATAGATTAATGATCTATATGATAATATTTTCAGGAAATGTGGCTCTTGAATATTCATCATTTATCAGGTTATCACCAGTTGAGAATAAAAGAACATGATAATCAGTAGACAAACTTTATGAGTAGTCATATAGACAATTAGTATCTTGTTAGGTCTTTTGGTTAACTAGTTATCTAAATGTTTTAATGTAATTTATGAATAATAAATTAATACATTCATTTGTCTTGGTTTCTGTCTGAGAAATATGTGTCTACTCTAAAATAAAGGAGCGTCACATGCATCATCTAAGAATAATTCTTCATACTCTGAGAAATCATCTACTCTATGTGATGATATTGAAATATGATTTCAAGATTCAGGATGGGATGTTTTTCGGATAGAGGGTCCTATAAAATTGTATTTCAATCAATCCTAAAAAGATTATGTATTTCAAAACATGGGATAATCCTTGTATAATTTTCCATATTTGGAGCCTCTTGTGCTTGATGAGATATTATAATAGGTTTCTAAATATTTTGTCAAAGATAAAATTTTTGATGACTCTCCATACGTGGAATATAGTGAAGTTATTTTTGGATGAGATGTGTTTTTGTTATTTTTTAGATAAAGCTCATTTTGACTTTTGTTATAGTGCTTAATCTACGAGTGTCATATTATGGTTATTTAATATTTTTTGATGCATTAGGTTCAAGTTTTGACTGTGACCTTATTCATGTTGGTTCCATGGTGTCTTATGATTCTCGAGAGCCTAGGATACACACAGAGTATTATCTGACACATTATCACTAACTCATAGTTGTTATTCATGCTCTTTAAATTTTTTTGAACAGACATTAATGAGAATATGTTAACATTTATTCTGACAATAAATGATTGACTAATAACTTCTCTAAGAAAATATTTAAAACTCTGATAGCGGTGATGAGTGTAATACATGTAATATTTTGATCTCATTATTTCATGTACACTTGGAAAGGGGAATCTCATTATTGATGATTTGAGTAGAAAAAATCTAACCCATATAGTAAATGATTCTTCTATAGAAAGGAATTTTATGGATATCATTTCATTGTAATTTTTTGGAGTTTGAGAGATTCTATTTGAGCCTATTTGGTGATTTGGTAGTTTTCCTCCAATATTATCGATATTTTTCTCCAATAAAAGAATACTATTAATGAATTCATTGGCATTAAGGACACTATTTATGTTGTTGAGTTTGTCATCGAATGGTCCTTGTATACAGAGAGAATCCTATGTTTCTAGAAAATTTGTTACATGCCTTTTACTTTGAGAAAGTTCAACTTGATGATTTCTATTACTCTTAGTCATCAGTTCACCTAGAACCAAAAATATGCTATATGATATGATGTGATGATTTTGTTTTATAGGTATGAGATGAGACAAAGCTGTACTTTTTTTCAAATCATTAAACATGGGAAATGGTCAATATCGATCACTTGAGAATTTAATGTTTTCTTTATCCACTTATAGGTCTAACATGGATGTAGGATGATATTTATTTTGGTTGGGATTCTATGCACCCCATGAGGTAAGAATGTAATATGGGCTATGATCAACTTGCTGACAAACCAAATAACTTTATACCCATTCTAGAAAAAATGAATGTTGAGGACATATGGAATCACTATGTTCAGGATATTTAAATCATGCATAGTGTTTAATCTACTATAAATTTGTTTAGATTTACTCATTTTACTATAGTATATTCATAGAGCACTCTAAGGTGAAAAAGGATCTTAGGTGATCATGAGCTTGAAATATCACCTATATATCGATGGTCATACAGAACTAGGTATATATATTTTGGAATAAATGCTTCATTTTATCCATCATGGATATGGTATATATTGTGATGATTGTTTGGGACTGTTTATGTTACTTATAATAATATGTATACACTATTAGGATGGCTCCTTTTGAGGTCTTATATGGAAAGCCATTTAAATCTCCAATATTTTTGTCATATATTGGGGAATCATATATAAAATGATCATGTAAAAGATACCATATAAATCCTATATTGATCTTCGTAGAAACAATTTTGAGTTATATGTTGGTGAAAATGTTTTTTAGATAAATTTTCCTCATTTGGTTCAATGATGTCTTTGGTAATTAAGGAAGAATGAACCATGGATTCTAGGACCATTTGAGGTTGTTGAGTGGTTGAGTAGCTTGTCCTAGCAGTTTGAATTTCCTCCAAAATTTACATCGATACATAATGTGATCCATGTATCATAGTTCTAGAAGTACCATTCTAATCATTTTCATATATTTAGTACGGTCAAACATTGTGTTGATCCTAATTTATATATGATAGAGCATGATGTCAAGAGTAATTTATCTATGATAAGGTTTTATTTTTGGGAAAGTTATATATTTCTTCTATGTTATATTATAACATGGTTATATTTTTAATGAGATATCAAAACATGAGGCACTGGTGAAAGACCATTATCCACATCTATTTGACGTATATTCTACTCTATAGGCTATCTAGGGATTTAATGTTCTTATGGTGGTGAGTTTGTAAAATATTTTTGAATTCATTTTGAACTTTTATGGACCCTTTTTTGAACTCACTTTTCACTGGAATTCTCTTGTGGTGTTTCGAGTGAATGTTGGAAAATTTTAGAATTCCATGGGGCTAAGAACCATTTTCACGCTATTATGGGAAACCAGGTGGTTTGGAAAATGAAAATTATTTCCATATCTTGATCATATGGAAAGTTAAATATAGGTTTCCTAATCCATGCATCCATCCCCTCCAAAACATAAACACCTGAATGGTGATGTTTTCCATGGATAGATTTTTTTTTTAAAAAACATGTCCCACCTAGGAGAAAATTTTCGCGCACATACTGTAGGGGTTTATGGTTAGTCTTACTGTGTATTCCATCCCAGAAAACCATGCATGTGGGATTTTAAATCACATGAAAATTATTTAAAAAAAATAAAAAACCACTATTTTAACCCATTATCACCATATATTGATTCTAACTTTGATCCTTAGTCCATAAATGATTCATATTGGTGATTTGGTATCCTCAAATGCCCTATCTTGATATACTTTATTGCCAATAGTTTTGTTCGAACTCCTCTCGGAATGATGATCGCCACTCCTATGGTTTCTTAAGATCTATCATTCTATCCTCCATTATATTTTATATATCATAATGTTATTTAATGATCTAGTAACCATTTTGAGTCATCAAAACTCGATGTTTCATTTCTTGATATCTCTATCACTCATCTCTATTGGAATTCACATCATGTGAATTGATTTTATTGTTTGATCATTTAATTTTAATGTTTATTTTTTTGTGTTGTTTTTTCCCTACAATTGAAATAAATAATTTAATGATTATATTTAATTGTTTTTTCAATTTATTTGAATACATGAATTTTAATGGATTAATGTGTGATTTGAAATAGAATGAAAATTTTGAAAAAACCCAATTTTAATGGAATTGTAATGTGGTGTAGATTTTTGAAAAAAATGGTTGTTTAGTTTGAAAGTGAATTTTATAAAACAAAATTATTTTGATTCATGGAAAATAGATTAAATAGATTAATATTTTTAAAGGGAAGGAAATTGATGCAAACATATGATGGGGTTTTTCAATGAAAAGGCAATATGAGGCATAAAAGTTTTCATTTGAAAAGTGAATGATAGAATTATTTTAAAAAATATATTTTCCCATTATTATACGATGAATGTCATAATGAAAAATTTAACGTGGGAGGTGAGTGGTAACTGTAAGGACCCGACCATAGTTTCCTAGACTCGGTGCCTTATGTTATTACATTGGCATAAAAATTAGGAAATACATTCTGAATGAAAGAGTATTTTAGTAGTATTGGAAAATTATATACATTTAAAAGTTCAACAAGAAAACATGAAACAATGTACAACATAAAAATATATTCTAAAACACACTTAAAATCCAAGAATATTCTTGCAGGTCATTCATAAATCGCATCTTCACATCCTGGGGAAAAATAAACCACATGAAAGGGGTGATCTCTAATGCTCAGTAAGGGTAATAAATATAGCATAAGTAAACATAAACACAATCATTAAGCATGGTGAATACGTAAAAACACATGACTTTCAAAACTAAACTTGAGCATAATATGAAAAGAAAGAATGTTGATTAAATAATACAATAATAACACATAACCAACAGTATTCTACTAGTCGAATTACCACATGGACTAACAATTACTAGTTTCATAATGAGGGAATGAATAATGTCAGACATCATAACCACTTGGCCAAGTCTCAGACCAAAATCATATATGAACGGGTAAAAACCCAAACTTGTTTGTCTAATGAGGCCTACCGATGCATCAAGAGGCTATAACGGGCCCCACCCATCACTTACTATGTAAAATTCGTTACTCATATAAAAAGTTGAAATTTAACCCCCATATAAATATGTATTAAAACATTCATACGAAATGTTAATTCATTAACCATAAACCATGAATGGTATAAAAATAGCACATCCATAGTCAATCATATAATAAAACCTTTTATACAATATTCAAGATAAATAAACTCAATTAGTCAAAAAATCCATCAATGTATATTGACATAAATGAGAAAATCATTAAAACTCTTTGAGAGAAATATCCATTTTCACTTTGAAAAAGGTTTCACAATTTAAAATAAGACATTTGAAATGAGATTTTTGAATCAAAGTGTCCCATACAACTTTTAAACTTTTGAAAGGATTTTAATAAATTCCTATACACATAAATAAAACATTATAAACATTTTGAAAACATTTAAATGTATAATAAATATGTCCCAGTAGATTTGTACATAGAAACAATATCGGGTACTCAAAGAGAGTGGGAAAATAACCCTTACCTCGTACTCATCTTTAGTTTGAGTGTGATTTAACCTCCTGTATAATGGTTAAATTATGTTATTAAATTATAATGGAATCACATAAATATTTATTATATTTTAAATGATCCCCTTATAACCTTTTGTTAATAATATTTTAGTGTTACCATTGTTTCGAGTGTTAACTGCTTCATTTTCCCATTATTCTTCTATTATGTAAGTCTTGTTTTTTATGAATATTATGTATTTAATACATATCCAGAATGATATTAAGTTTATAACCATTATATTTATTCATTAAATACATTTCTATAATCATCTTTAAATTGTAGTAGTGGGGGATGAATCTCATCGCATCGTGGAGACGGTAGGCCGTACGTACGCACGAGCGACGATATCATTGCGTAATGGTAAAGGGTATGGATTTTTATGGGGTATGAATTATAAATAAAAACTATTATGTCATATATATTATTGACATACTTTATATTCATCATTATAGCCATAAAAATAATGAATAAGTTAAAAATAGTTTACTCCACGTCGTGGGGATGGTAAGCCATACGTACGCACACAAGGTGATATTATTTTTTGTAAGATGAGTAGAAGGAAGAATATGGTTGTACCATAATAATAAAAACCTCTAAACATATATTATATGATGATTCTTTTTTTTATGTAAAGAACTTAGTACAAGAAAATTGAATAAGAGAAGAATGGTGAAAGAATTGGTGAAACTATTACCTCTTCTTCGAATGTCTCCTTCTGATTTTCTCAAAAAGACTCCATAGAATGCCTTTCTACCCAAAGCGTGGACTCTAGGTGGAATTTAAGTATGTTGGGAGAGGAAATTGGAAGTGTTTGTCCAAGAAAATTGGCTTTATATGTGTGAATCAATGAGAAGGGAAGGCTCCCTTTTATAAGAGGGGGGGGGGGGCATTTTAGGAGACTACAAAAATATTAATTTATTTTAAATTAAATTTCAATTTCTAAATGATCCATGGTGATTTATCTGAAAAATATGATATTAATGAGTCTAAATCCTCTTGTAAAATTAATTTTATACATATACTTCCTTTATTTTAAACCTTATCTCTTTGAATTAAATATTTAAATTATTACCCCATTTTTTATTAATCTATAGTTTGTGATTTAATATAAATTATATAAGATCCAGAAAAACTCCAAATAAATCATGCATGAGATATTTTGACTTACAAAAAAATTTTGGACGACTCATAGATTTTTTATAATTTTATCACATTAATTAATCATCTTATATTTTAAGATGACATTTGTGTCAATTTTAACACTATTTAATTGATGAATTTTTATAAAATTATATCTTGAAGATATGGTAGATAAAAAATATTGGAAATATTACTAACATGTCCAAATCATCTAAAAAATTATTTGAGGTCATAAAAAATTTCAAATTATATTTATTTAATAATTGATAATACAATTTATTTAATTCATTCATTAATGATGCAATTGGTACATCATCATTATAACAAAATTAAATATAATTATTTAATTCCAAAATATTATAAATAAATTATCATGATATAAGAAGTTTTTACTATTTAATTACTATTTATAGAATAATTTATATTATGTATAACCTTATATAAATATTGTTTTATTAATAAGAGACATATTTACCATTATATTATATTATATGTTTATAAATATCTTAAATAAACCCCAGGGACTTACATATGCCAAATGTATGACCCAAGTCTTGTTCTAGTCTGACATGAATCATAAAATGAGGTTAGAATTTTTTTGTGTAAATATATATTATTATAACATTATCATTTCTTTTAATACCATATTTACTATAATCCGTGGTAAATAAAAATAATTACCAATGTTAATATTCATAATGACTAAAAATAAAATTAAGTTATTTAAATAATTTATACACATTGATTATAAATATGTAATCCATTTTTAAAAATTCAAAACAAATAATTAGAAGAAATTATTTTAAAATTATTCCCCTTGTCAAAACGAGAAAGGGGTTTTTTAAAAAGTTAAAACCATTAAAAGATTGACAATGGTTTATATCTAATTTTAATGTGATAATAATTCCAATGGCCTAAATTATGTTAAATAATAAAAACATATTATAACTAGATAATAAAACCATTTAAAATAACAACCTATAAATATTAATAAATTAAACGACAAAACGGGTTTGATTTTAAATGCAGTATATTTCACTATTCATTCAAAATTGAAACATTTCCTAAATTTACAAAAACTTCACACTAAGGAAATTCTGATATTCTAAATTCAAAAATGAAGAATATTTTTTAAAAAAAAAATTCATAAATTTCATAAAGTCATTAATACAATTCATAACTACTTTTTAAATGGATAGTTTGATATATTATGGTGTGATCAAACTCGGTGTTGTGTGCGTCACAAGTTATTGACTTAAATAAGTGTACCATGGAAGCTTGAGGTGTTACATTATTCCCTCCTTCCAAAAATTTCTACCAAACAATTTCTAGAATATCACTTCATAAAATGATTTGGGTGGGTTTTCATCATAAGTTCTTTAGGTTCCCACGTCGCCTCTTCAAATTTGTGATTTCTCCAATGAACCTTTACCAACCGAGTTGATGAATTCCTCAGCACTTGTTCCTTAATATCAAAAATATTTGTAGGCTCTTCACAATAAGACAGATCAGGTTCCAGTTCCCTTTCTTCATAGGCGAGTACATGTGTTGTGTCTGACATGTATTTTCTTAACATCGATACGTGAAACACATCAAGAACTTTGGAGAGAAATGGCGGCATTGCAAAATGATAATCCACAGATCAAATTCTCACAATAATTTCAAAAGTTCCAATTTACCTTTGGCTCAGTTTCCCTTTCATTCCGAATCTTATAACAGCATTCCATGGAGATATCTTTAAGAAAATATGATCTCCCACTTGAAATTCTAAATCCTTCCTTCGATTGTCAGCATAACTCTTTTTCCTACTTTGAGGTGGTTTGATATGGGTTTGAATAGTCTTTAACTTCACTATTGTTTCCTCCACAAGATCTGGGCCTACAAGCCTCCTTTCACCAACTTCATCCCAACACATTGGTGTGTGACACCTCTTTCCATAAAGTGTTTCATACAGTGCCATTTGAATATTTCAATGGAAGCTATTTTTATAGGAAAATTATATCAGAGGTAAATATTGATCAAACATACCTTGAAAGTCGAGTGAGAATGATCACAGCATGTCTTATAATGTTTGGACAATCCATTCTGATTTCCAGTTGGTTTGAGGGCAGAACATACTGCTCAATCAAACCTCAGTATTTAAGGCTTTTTGATGTCTTTTCCTTAATTTTGATGTAAAAAGGGGATCTCGATCATACACAATCAATATAGGTGCACCTTGAAGCCTTAAAAGTTCAATAATATATAATCTCACTAGGCGTTGAAGAGGTAAATCTTCCCCTATAGAAAAAATGTGTTGATTTAGTAAGGTAATCAAAAATGACCCATATCGCATCATTCCTTCTTGGAGTCTTTGGTAATCCAGTGAAAAATTCCACTATAAGGTCATCCCATTTCTACACAGGTATAGGAAGAGATTACAAGATTTCCTTGGGACATTGTCTATTAGCCTTCACTAGTTGACAAATCAAACATCTTGACACATAGTCATTAATTTCCCTCTTTATATTATCCCACCAAAATTGTTCCTTAAAATATCTATACATCTTAGTACAACCAGGGTGTATAGAGAAGTTTAAACTATGATCATCATACAGTAATTCTATTTTAAGATCGAGAATAGAGGGAACAAAAATCCTCTCCCAATTTAGGAAGTCTATCCTCACACACGAAGTCAACCAACATCCCATCATTAAAGCCTTTATATATATTTTTTTAAAAAACCTCATCATCAGACTTAGAACTTTTAATCCTTCCTAATAAAGTTGGTTGGGCAGACAATTATTAGAGTAATGAAATTTTTCTTTCGATGATAATTCCCATATCCATCTTTGGTGGATCCATTTACATGGGGTCATTGGCGATCCAAATTTTGTTTAAAACTCCATGATCCTTCCTACTTAATGCATCAGCTACCATAATTTCCTTTCCTAGATGATATTGTGTTTAAAAATTATAATCCTTAAGTAGATCAAGATATCGCCATTGCCTCATATAGGGTTCTTTTTGTTCAAAAATATATTTCAGGCTCTTGTGATCCGTATATATCTCACATCTTTCACCATAGAGATTTTGTCTCCATATATTCCAAGAAGAGATTACAACTTATAATGCAAGATAATGTGTTTGGATAGTTCTCCCCATGACTTTTTAACTGCCCTGATTCATATGCAATAACTCAATCATTTTTCATAAGGACACAACCATGCCCTTTCTTTGTTACATCACAATAAATCACAAATCCACTGTTTTTTGATTGTAGAGTTAGGATCCAAGAATTCACTAATCTCCCCTTCAATTATTCAAAACATTCTTCTCATTCATTTTTCCAAACAAACTAAACTCCCTTATGAGTAAGTTTGGTTAACGGGTTGTCCAATCACGTGATGTTTTAAACAAAATGCTGATAATAGCATGTTAAAACCAATAAAACTAAAAACCTCAGTTAAGTTCATTAGAGTAGGCCATTCATGTACTGCCTTTGTCTTTGTAGGATCAACTATGATTCCATCCTTAGAGAAAATATGACCCAGAAATGAAACTGTTTGTAGCCATAACTCACACTTTCTAAACTTCCCATATAGCTCATTTCTCCTTAAAGTCTTATGGATAATGTTCATGTTATTCTCATGATCTTCATAGCTATTAGAGTACACCTAGATATCATCAATAAATACCACAAAACATTCATCAATATATTCCTTGAAAAATCTATTAATTAGATCCATGAAATTAGGATGTGTATTTGTCAATCCAAAAGGAATTACTGTAAACTCATAATGCCCATACCTGGTTTGAAATGATGTCTTTGGAATATCCTCCATCATCATTAGAAACCGATGATATCCAGATCAACGGTCAATATTAAAAAAATATTGGGCTCCACTAATTTCATCAAATAATCATCAATGAGAGGAAGATAATACTTGTTATTTATTTTTAATACCATTGATTTCCCTATAGTCAATGCACAACCCCATAGATCCATCTTTGTTCTTAATGAAAAGAATAAGAGCTCCCCATGGATAAACACTGGGAAGAATAAGCCCCTTACTAATCAACTCCTCTAGATGTTTCTTCATCTCCACTAATTCCACTATTTCCATTTTATAAGGAGTGTTTTATATTGTCCTTTCACCATGAATTAATCAATAAAAAACTCAATTTCCCACTCCGGGGGATGTCTGGGTAAATCTTCTGGAAATAAATCAATATACTCTTCTAAAATTTTCACATGCTCGATTTGAAGAATTATTTCCTCACCCATAGTTATTTCATTCTCTTCCACCCAAAAATTTAATTCAATGGAGCTACTAGTGGTGGATCTAAATAAGAATCATATGGTGAGGTTTCTGCTCTAAAGATGAGGGACTCCACATCATTCTAAAAACTTTTAACTTCGTTATTCTTACAATAAAGGTTCACATCATAACTTGAAATAAAATCCATACAAATAATTATATCGAAGTAAATCATGGGTATGATGATATAGTCATCAACTAAAGAACATTTATGTGTCAAAAGGGGAACCGATCGACACATCTATGTTGCAATGGTAATTCCCTTAAGAGTTTTGACTAAAAAATCCTTTATAAAATCAAATTGGAATGAAAATTTATCATAGAAAAATGAGAAGATATAAAAGAATGTTATGATCCACAATCAAATAAACCTTTGGCTAAATTTGTGGAAATGATTAAAGTTCCTACCACCACATCGTTGTGAACTTCAACCTCAAAATTTGTGATAGTATAATCCTAGCTATACTCCTGTGGCCTTTTCTAGGGAAAATATCTTTGATGATTAGGAAAATCATTTGCATAATTTCCCATCTCCTTTCAATTACAACATAGAACATGGCTGTCTTCATTATTTTCGTTTCACTCTTGAGTGTGGTGGTCCTTTTTTCCACACTTGTAAAAGAACTCCCATTCCACTCAGGCATGTCCCGATGTGTTTCTTCCCACAATATTCACATGATGGAAAATAAATTCTTCCATTCATCCCCTTTTCCTTATTTAATCTTCCCGTGTTTTCAACAACCCTCATCTTCTCTTGTTTTCCTTTAAATTCATAAGATTTAGAGAATTATTTTACTATTTTCATTGCACACGAGTCTATATCTTCATATAATGGGAAATTTTGTGAGACTAGTTACCTTCAAAGGAATGGTTCTAAACCATCAAAGAATCTATCATTATTTCTCCTTGTATTATGTATGTAGTCCACGATATGCATTGATAACCTTGTAAAGTTAGCCTCATACTTTTCAAAATTATCATCCTCTTTTTGCCTTAGATTTATGAATTGTCTCTCCACATATTCTCGCTGATCACGATGGAATCATTTTTATAAGAATATTTCCTTAAAATAATTATATTCTATGTCTACTATATCTTCCTCCTCCTTAATTTTTTGAATTAATGACCACCACTGGTCTGCATCTCATGTGAGATGACAAACTTCCATGACAACCTTCTCCATTTCATTACTTCCGAAAGAAAGAAATATCTTATCATGATAACTTATCCACTAATCCACTATAAATGGGTTTGTAGTCACATTGAATGATGGATGATGTTGTCTCATAAAGAGGCCTAACATTGCTCCACCGCATGGTGGATCCAGATGCTCCATACGGGTAAGGATATTATTCATAACCTGAGTCAGGTGTCCCAGTATAGTAATAAGTTGCTCGGCACCAGTCGCATCATCATTATCATACATATGAGGGAAATATATATGTGGAGTATGTGTATTGGTGTGGTTTATGTTCCTTACACTAGGCGCCATCTTTAAATAATGGCATACACTAAATTAGTGTATGAACCATTATAAAAAAATTTGGAATAAAAAAACGATTAATTTAAACTGATATTTTATTCATAACTAATCTCATAATAATAAACATGGTTTCCTTGGAAACTAATATACTTTTAAACCCTTCATAATGTTTCACCATGAAAACGTGAATTATCCCGAGCATATCCCCCGGGTGTGTCAAACAAGAGTGCAGCAAGACCCGTCGTCAGGCACCAGTTCCCGTTCGAGTGTAGCTCAAAGCGGTGTTTTCAGGTTTTACCCCTAGATACATCAATGCCAAAGTAACCTATACTTGTTCATATCCAGATAGGTATTTACTAGGAATAACCACATTATATCTAAATTACCAAAATTCTAGGATATTGTTCTGCACTAATCCTCAATGTCTATTTTAGGGTAATATTTCCGAATTAGTGTTTTTCAAAATCTTGTTTCTAAGGATCCTCTTAAAATTATTCTGATACCAACTGTAAGGACCCGAACGTAGTTGCCTAGATTTGGTGCCTTGTGTTATTACATTGGAATAAAAGTAAGGAAATACATTCTGAGGGAATGAGTAGTTTAGTAGTATTTAAAAACTAGATATATACAAAAGTTCACCATTACAACATGAAACGATTTACAACATAAAAACATCTTTTGAAACACACTTAAACTCCAAGAATATTCTTGGAGGTCATTCATAAATCTCACCTTCACATCCTGGGGAAAAATAAAACACAAGAAAGGGGTGAGTTCTGATGCTCAATAAGGGTAATAAATACAGTGCAAGTAAACATAAATATAAAAATTAAGCATGGTCAATAAGTAAAAACACATTCCTTTCAAACATAAACCTCAACATAATATAGAAATAATGAAAGTTTATTAAATAATTTCATTATCAAACATAACCATGTGTATTATACTAGTCGAATAACCACATGGACTAACAATTACTAGTATCATAATGAGGGAATGCATAATTCCGGACATCATAACCACTTATCCAAGGCCTCATGCCAAAACCATATATAAACGTGTAAAAACCCAAACTAGTTGTCTCATGAGACCTACCGATGCATAGAGGGTCTATAGTGGGCCCCTCCCATCACGTACTAAGTCCAATGCATTCCCCATATGAAAATTTGAAACATATACAACATTAAAATTTCTATTGAAAGTAGTATACGAAATGTTAATTCATTAATAATAAACAATGAATGGTATAAAAATAGCATATCAATAGTCAATTATATAATAAAACCTTCAATACAATATGGAAGATAAATCAACTTAATTATTCATAAAATCCAAAAAAGGATATTGACATATATTAGAAAATAATTAAAACTCTTTGAGAGAAATATCCAATTTTTCTTTGAAAAAGGTTTCACAATTTAAAAGAAGACATTTAAAAAGAGATTTTTGAATCAAAGTGTCCCATAACACTTTATACTTTTGAAAGGATTTTAAAAAATTAATGTCCATATAAATAAAACATTAAAAACATTTTGAAAACATGGGCATGGATAATAAATAAGTCCCCGTAGATTCGTATGTAGAAACAATCCTCGATAATCAAAAAGATTGCGAAAAAAACCTTACCTCATACTCTTATTTAGTATTAGTGTGATTTAACAACTTTTGTAATGGTTAAATAATTTTATTAAATTATACTGGAATAAAATATATATTTATGATACTATAAATGATCCCCTTATATCATATTTTTAATAATATTTTTGTGTTACCATTGTTTTGAATGTTAACTACTTCATTTTCCCATTCTTGTTTTGTTATGTAAGTCATGTTTGTTATGAATAAAAGTATTTGATATATATATAGAATGATATTATATTCATAAAAATTATAATAATTCATTATAAACATTTTTATAATCATATTTAAATGGTTGTAGTGGGGGATGAATCTCATTCCGTTGTGGAGACGATAGGCTGTGCGTACGCACAAGCAACGATATCATTCCGTAATGGTAAACAGTATGGATTTGGATTGGGTATGAATTATAAAGAAACAATATTATGTCATATATATTATTCAAATCCTTTATATTCATCATTATACCCATTTAAATAAATAATAAGTGAAAAATAGTTTGCACCACGTCGTGGAGATGGTAAGCCGTACATATGCACGAATGGTGATATTATTTTTTGTAAGATGAGTAGAAGGAAGAATATGGTTGTACCATTACCATAAAGAAATCTAAAAATATATTATAAGTTGGATTCATTATTTTTTTATGGAGAAAAATTAGTAAAATAATATATAATAAGAGAAGAATGGTGAAAGAATTGGTAAAAAATTACCTCTTCTTCGAATGTCTCCTATTAATTTGCAAAAAATAACTATTTAAAATGACTTTATCCCAAAAGTGCGGAATCTAGGTGTAATTTAGGGATGTTGGGAGAGGAAATGGGCCAGTTTGGGCCAAGATAAATGGCTATATAGTTGTGAATCAATGAGAAGGGAAGGATCCCTTTTATAAGAGAGGGGAGGGACATTTTAGGGAATTCTAAAAATATTAATTTATTATAAATTAAATTTCAGTTTTTAAAGGATAAAAGTTTATTTATTTGAAGTATAAGATGAACATGAGTCTAATTATTCTTGTCCAATTAATTTTAGACATGTATTTCCTTTATTTTAAACCTTATTTCTTTGAATTAACTATTTTAATTATTACCCCCATTTTATTAATTTCCACTTTGTGATTTAATATAAATTCTATAAGATCCCCAACTACTAAAAATAAGTCATGAATGATATATTTGGACATATAAAAACATTTTTCAGACTCCTATATTTTTATAATTTTTTTACATTTAATTAAGCATTTTATATTTTAAGATGCCATTTGTGTCAATTTTGACACTATTTAACTAATTACATCATTATAAAATAAAGTATTCAAGATATTTTTGGTAAAAAACTTTGGAAACATTAATAACATTTCAACATAATATAAAAAATTATTGTAGGTCATAAAAAATCACTAATTATATTTATTTAATAATTTATAATACAATTTATTTAATTCATTCATTAATTATGCAATTACTACATCATCATTATGTCATAATTAAATTTACTTATTTAAATCAAAAAAACTATAAATAAATTATCATGGTATAAGAAATCGTTTTATCATTATAATTACTATTTATAGATGAATTTAAGTTTTTTATAACACTATATAAAAATTGTTTTAGTAATAAGAGACATATTTAGCATTATTTTATATTATACGTTCATAAATATCTTAAACAAACCCCAGTGGCTTCCATAGGCCAAATGTACTGACCAAGGCTTCTATCGGTCTTCCATGACTCATAAAATGAAGTTAGGACAATTGTTAGGGTAAATATATATTATTATATTATTATTTTTACCTTTAATAACCTATTTACTATTAACTATGGTAAATAAAAATAATTTCCAATGTTACTATTCATAATGCCTAAAAATAAAATGAACCTATTTAAATAATTTAGACCCACTGATTCCAAATATGTAATCCATTTTTCAAAATTCAAAATAATGAATTGGTATAAATTATATTAAAATTAATTCCTGTTGTAAATACCTGAAAGTAGTTTTTAAATAGTAAAAACCATCAAAATATTGACATGTGTTTGTATCTAATTTTAATGTGAGAATAATTGCTATTTCTAAAATTATGATAAATTATAAAAATATATTCTTATTATACATTAAAACCCTTTTAAATAAAATTCTATTAATATAAATTAATTAGAAGGAAAATCAGTTTTGAATTAAAATGCTGTATTCTTCACTATTCATTAAAAATTCAAACTTTTCATAAAATTGCCAAAATTTCACCCTAAGAAAAATATGATATTATAAATTGAAAAATGAATTTTATTTTCAAAAATAAATTTTTATAAATTTCATAATGTCATTAATACTATTCATAATCACTTTTTAAATGGATAGTTTGATAGATTATGGTGTACTCAAACTCAGCATTGTGTATATCGCAAGTTATTGAATTATGTAATCATACCATGGGAGATTGGGGTGTTATATTAACTGAGACATGAACACTAGGAATTTCTCTCCCTATGATTGGATTGATAATTAAAATTGAAAATAAAAAAGTGTTGCAAAATCGCATGTGACAGTTTTCTTATAAGAGTGTAAACCACCCATGAGAGTTCCCGGACAGGGTTATAGATTGATTTGAGTGTTTATATCTATCATGAGCTGAGATCATTATTGATATGTTTGCAGATCCTATTAATTGAAACAGACATACCATAGGGATTTTTTATATAGTTGTCTGATTTGATACTTTATCATACATTCCATTGATTAGTGAACCTTTTTATTCATTTTGAAGTAATAATATAAATTTCATAAAAAAAATATTTTTAGAGTTCAGTGATTTATCTAAAATAATTTTGATTATGAATGAATGTGTTGTTTAAAATATGAAAATGAAATTCCATGTCATAATTTATTTAAAACTCATATCTTGAATGATTTATTTTCATTGTGATTTTATAGTTTTTTTTATGACAGGTCTAAGAAAATTGAAATTGCCGCTAGGAGGTGGTCAATGTTCTTGATCCATGGAGTTGTGGAGTGCCTATGGTGATTAGTGAGCTATTGTTCACTTCTTACAAGGGTTTATGGGTGTTTTTTCTATTTTATTAGTATTCATTGGTTGATGCTTCCATTTCGTTGTTTATCTATCTATCTGGGTACTATTATACCTATTATTTATCTGAAACATATTATTTGGAGTGTTCATCATATTGAATTGTAAGGTTAATGTTTTGATATTTTATGGAAAAATTCTTTCACCCTTATTTCTTGTATGGCACTAGCAGTGAGTAACTAATCTATGAGGGTTATGAATTCCCAAAAAGATATGTCTTAGATGAATCGAGTATCAGGTTACCTTGGTATATGAGTAGGTCTGTGACACATAAAAATTATTATTTTTCAATAATAATTAAAATTTTAGAAAGTATTCTCCCCACTGTGGGTGTCATCCCCGTGTTTTGTATATATGTAGTCATTTATTCTCACAGTTCCACACCAGCATCACCGGCCCACGAACGGTCATCATTTCCAATTTCTAGAACTCTAATGGTTACGCCATAAATGTTTTTTAATCCTTAATTCTTATATCACTGTAGTTAATAAGATGCATCAGTTCATGCATATGTTTTATCACCTATGACACATAAATGATATTGTAATCATAGAAAAACAATGGTCGGTAACATTAGGAAAATTACAACCTCTCCCTATATTAGCCTGTTTAACCACACAGATAACTTATTTAACAAACTAAACCTTTAATAATTGTGTAATTTTTAGATTTATAGGAAAATAATGGTTTATTCATAAAATATAATTGGCCATTATATATAGTCTCATTAGAAATTTTGATGAGTATGAGTTGTCTATATCAAAAATATGATAACCTAATCTTATGTATTTATTTGTAGAAACTCTGGCCTCAATAGTGACTCCATAAAAATCTATGTTCAACAATTGAGAGGTATAATAACTCCCAAGTGTAAGGTATCAAAAGGTATAATTAATTATTTCTATACATTATTGAATGAACAATCAACATGGTGAGGGACCCTAGAACACCCTGAGAGGGGAGGGGTGAATCAGGGTGTTAACTTTTTCTTTTTAAATTTATGAATCTTATTCCCACGTTGGTAAGAACTTGTTAAACCTGTCAAAAAATGAAAGTAAGAAGTTGACACAAGATTTTACTTGGTTCACCACAAAGGGCTAAATCCAAGGAGCATACATCGATAGGTTGTCGGCCGTACCTAATTCCACTAAACTTCACTAGCTTCGGATTAAAAAGTTTAGGTACAGGTACTCTGTCCCAGGAACACTGCCTTTACAAAAGTTCAGAGATAGCTCACTGCGTCCCTCAGGTCACTCCCGTTGACTCCCCCTGGCTCACTGCCTTTGTTGAAGTCACAGTCAGTTTATAGACGAGAGGGTATCTTCAATAGATTTGCACTGAAGTCTTTGCCTCTGCTTAGCACGAAACTCTGCTTACATCG
The DNA here is from genome assembly GCA_963277665.1 of Viscum album. Classification (NCBI taxonomy): domain Eukaryota; kingdom Viridiplantae; phylum Streptophyta; class Magnoliopsida; order Santalales; family Viscaceae; genus Viscum; species Viscum album. The sequence goes on from OY728135.1 coordinate 114,580,964, forward strand.
AAGTCTGGAAATGATGCACTTGAATGCACTGAACCACTGATCTGGATAATCAGAAAGTTCAAACAAGATACACAGATGATTTCGCGCAGCAACTACCCTTTGCACACATGTTCTCACTTTTGCGCACAATAGGTCATCATCACGTGGAAAAATATTTCGCACAATTTCATATTTTTACGCGCAACCTCTCCTTTTTTGTGCAGCTCAAAATTTTACATGCAAGCCAAAATTTTTCGCGCACCACGGACGTTTTCGCGCAGCTCAGATATTTTCCCGCAACTTCAAATTTTATGTGCAAGTCGGAATTTTTCGGGAAGCTAAGACTTTTTCATGCAGCTCAAAATATTTTGCATAGCTCCCTTTACATAAACCTTTTACACGCATCAGACCTCAGATCCTCTCTAAGTCTTCAACTGTACGGAATGAGGGGGGTCCCCTCCTTTTTATAGGTATCTCAGACCCCTGCGTTCAAAACCCCATGTGGCATAAAAAACCTCTCATTTGGCATGTAATAGTTCGCACAACTTCCATTTTTCGCGCACATCTCCAGATTTATAACACAACCCATGCCTTTTCCATTTTTTGACATTTTGATTCCGAAACACTATTTGCGCAAAAAACCTCGATCCACTATTTCACGCACCATGCTGTTTTTCACGCCCAACTCAAATATTGCGTGCACAACCCTCCTTTTTCTCTCAACACTTATTCTTTGCACTCACACATCCTTTTACCAACAGTCTATGTTTTTATTTTAGATTTTGAGGCCCAAATATTTGGAAAACACTGGGAAATGGTGACACCTTCAATACTGTTGGCTTCTTGAACTGTAGGATCACTTTACTGGAACACATTCTGCACTTCTACTGAGGATTGACAACAAACAAAAACCATACTCCTATTCATGCATAGAATAGCCATGGTTCCAACAATCTCTGTAATTCCCCGACCCCAGTTACCCAGAGTCAGTGCATTATTTTTATACATTGTCATGATTACAAGTAATCAAGTCCCAAAGGACCGATCAGTTTAGCAGTATTGGAAAATATATTACATACATTAATGTTACATTACACTTCATAACATACAAAACAACATAAATAATCCTTTATGAATTCCATTGTTCCCTTGTCTTAACCTTCAATATGAATCACAATATACTTCTTGGAATCCTGGGAAAAATAAAACATAGAAAGGGGTGAGCTCAAACGCTCCGTAAGGGTAAGCAATACAGCGGAAACATTCATAAATAAACATAAACATTTAAGGAAATGTATAACTAAAACAAAAGCCTTTTAAACTTGAACTTCAACATAGTATGGAAAATATGAAATATTGCCATTTACTTATTCAAATGGATATTCTACTAATCAAATAATCACATGAAATATCAAAAACCACTTTCATAATGATACAATGCATGATGCTGAACTTTAATTTTTTTGTCAAGGCCTCGTGCCAAGACCTAAGGGATAACTGTAACCGGAACCCAACCCGGAGAGCCTTTGTAACCGGACTCCATCCCGGAGTGCCTCTAATAACCGGACACCAACCCAGAGTGCCTCAAATAACCGGAAACCAACCTGGAGTGCCTCTAATAAGCGTACACCAACTCGTAGTGCCTCAAATAACCGGACACCACCCCGGAGTGCCTCTAATAACCGGACACCAACCCGGAGTGCCTCTAATAACCGGACACCAACCCGGAGTGCCTCTAATAACCGGAAACCAACCAGGAGTGACTCTAATAACTGGACACCAACCCAAAGGGTCTGCTGTAACCGTACCCCAACCCAGAGGGATTACTTTTACCGGTCCCCAATCCAGAACATACTAGTCCAACACATTCATCTTAAGAAGATGATGAAATATAACATAAACATTCGTATTAAAATAACATAAAAAATGTCAAAACTTTAATCATAAACCATTAATGGAGTAAAAATAACTCATCCATAGTCAAAAATATCACAAAACCTTAAATACAATATGGATGATAAATCAACTTGAACAATTGTAAAATTTATCAAATGATGTTGACATAGATGAAATCAATACTATTTGAGATAAATATCTCTTTTTTTGAAACCATTTAAAAGTCGCATAATTATAGAGAAAACCTTTATTTTGAAAATATCTTTATAAGATTGTGAAGGAAGCTTCAAAGGTGTAATAACGGCGGAGAATAACCACACCCACCGTATAAGTTAAAAAAACATTCTTACCTTAATTTTGTCAAAAAGGTTAAAAAAGTAACATGTTTCGAAAATATTGGAAAGATTCAATTAAAAACATATAAAGTAAAAAAAGGGTATAAATGAATTTAACCCATTGTCTATTAAATTGTAAAATGTTTTGAAAGACATTTTTAAGAAACTTGGATGTGGATGATAAGGAAATCCCAGTAGATTATTACGTATAAACAACCTCGGATAATGAAGAGATTGCGAAATAAACCCTTACCAATTTGGTAACTTACGAAACATACACCCCATGAAAAAGGTATCATACAATTAATATGTAAATAAACATAAATTAAAGTGTATTACACAAATAATACAATTATAGGTAGTACATACACCACACAAAAGGTAATAGTGGCAATATGGCATGAATCTCACGGGAATAAGGAGTGAGATGAAAACCCCGTACCTTGTACTTTTCCTTGAATAGGGTAGGTTAACCTCCTGTATAATGGTGAAATAATTGTTATTAAATTATACAAGAATCATAAACATTAATATGATATCATATATGATCTTTTAACATTGATTTGTTAACAATATCTTAGTATTATCGTTGTTTCTGATGTTAACTTACTCGTTTTATTTTATATGTTTTGTTAAGTAAGATGTGTTTTTCATGGATAGGTTGTATATTAATCATATCCAGAATGATATCAATTCCTTAGATACTATTATTAATCATCAAATGAGAATTATACTTGAATGGATACGATGGAGAAAGAATCTTATCGCGTTCATGGAGATGGTAGTCCGTACGTACGCACGAGTGACAATTTCATTATTTTGATATTAAAATAATATATAATTGGATGGAATATCATATATACATAATCATTATAATGTCATAATTATTATTTACCTGAGTTACACATCATTATTATACCCATCCAAATAATAATTTATTGAATAACAATTACACCACGACGTGGAGACGGTAAGTCCTACGTACGCACATATGGTGACATGTTATTCAAAGGATGGATAGATTACTGAATATGGTTGTACCATATTTATAATAACATCACAGTATATATAAGATACTGGAGTTATTATTTTAGAATGGTAATAACAAAGAAGGAAGAAGTGGAAGAAGAAAGGAACATGGAAAAGGGTGGTGAAATCATTACCTCTTCTTCGGGTTCTTCCTTTTGATTTGATCAAAAATGATCTTAGGTTTGCTTTATGACTAAAGTAAGGCCTCTAGGATGAAGTGAAGGAAGTTGAGAGAGTATTTGGGTAGAGTTTTTCTGAGCCAAAAAGCTTTGATGATGTGAATTAATGAGAAGGGGGAGTGTCCTTTTATGAGAGGGGTGAGGGGCACCTTTGGAAAAGCTAGAAATATTATTTTATAATAAATTCACATTCAGTTTATAATGGCTCAAAAGTTTATTATTTAAAGGTTAAGGTGGGGATGGGTCGAAAACCACTTAACCAATATAATTTAGATAGGTTTGGGTTACTATATTAACCTTATCATTAAGTATTAACTCTTAGTTAACTAATTTCACTTTTACAATGTCTCTTTGTATTTTTATATTATATGGTTAATAAACTTACTATATACATCCAAGATACACCCAAGTGGTCCATTAATGATAAAAATATCATTATATAAGTCTCTTTCCTGAAACGTATATTTTTAGAAATTTAATATCAATTAATAATATAATATTTGTTTTAAAAACTCTTTTTTGTCAATTTTGACACTATTCAATAATTGATTTTTGTAAAAATTATAGAAGAATTATTACTTTGAAAAAAGTTAATAACATAATTCCTAACATGTCATATTAACCGAGAAAATTAGTGTAATACATAAAAAGGCTCAAATTATATTTATTTGCGTATCTACAATATCAATCATTTTAATTGTTCACTATTATGGTAATTACTGCATCACCATTGTGTCATATATAAATTAAATTATTTAATGTATAAAAATTATAAATAAAATACCATTATGTAGTAAATCATTTTAGCGTTCTAATGAATATTTATATTCTAAAATCCAACATATATACCCCTATGTAAAAATTGTCTTTCTAAAAGATATATGCTTCTGTCATTTTTGTATTCATTTTAACTTAATTAAAATAACGTGACCCTATCACTTACAAGTGGCAACATGGGGTCCCAAAATCGACCCAAAGATGCCCATGGTCAGACATGTATCAACCAATAAGGTTAGGACACGTTTTAGGGTAATTGTTTATTATTATAATATTATTTTTTAACCCTTATTTACCAGATTTACCCTTTAACCATGATAAATAAAATATTTACCGAAGTAATTATTCAAAATGTCTAAAAATAAAAGTTACCTATTTACACAATTTGAACATCCTGATTCCAAATATGGAATCCATTTCTCCAAATTCAAAACACATAAGGGGCAAAAATTAATTTAAAATTAATTCCCGCTGTCAAAACAAAAAGCATGTTTTTAAGATATAATAATTATCAAAAGATTGATACTTGTTTATGTTTTGTTTAATTGTGTAATTATGTCCAATGACCAAAATTGTATTAAATGGTAAAAATATATTCTAAATATACTTTAAAACCACTCAAATTCATAATTTATCAATATAAATTATTTTGATTATAAAAGTAGTTTTTAATTAAAATTTAGTAATTCTCACTATTCATCAAAATATTAAAGTTATCTGAAAAGTACCCAAATATCACCTTAGGCTAAATTCGATACTCAAAATCCCAAAATTAAGTCCATTTTGAGAGATAAAATCTCTAAAATTTTAAAAATTAGGTATTACTATTCATAACGGCTAGTTTGATCGGTTGTGGTGTGTGTTAGAACTCGATGTTGCGTACAACACACGCTATTGCATTATTCAAAGAGAAGCATACCGTGGATGCTTGGGATGTTTCATTGTAAATTTTTGATGTACCCATTCTAAAAAGTAAATTTATTTAGTCAAATTGAATATATAAAAGTATAAAATATTGGATTTAAAAAGGGTTTACTATTAAATGTTTGTAAAAGTGCAATACTAAAAATGAATTTGTTCTTACATTATGTCTAAGAAACTCATAATATGGATTCTAAAATTATAAGGATTATATAAAGTTTAAAATTTAGTTAATACTATTCATAAAATCTTTTGAACGGCTTGTTTGGTAAGTCATGGTGCGCTTGAACTCAGTGTTATGTGTAGTACAAGTTATTGAATTATTTTGAAGAAATAACACACTATGAAATATTGGGGTGTTACATTCTCCCCTCCTTCAATAAATTGTTTACTCGCAATTTGAAATTGTTCTTCGAAAATAAAAGGTTGAATATATAAAATATCTTTGTGGGAAAACCCACATCAGAAATTGGGTTAATAAAATTTAGTCTTAATAAGAGGAAAAGAGAAATGAAAGCGTCACCCCCCAAATTATGATCTCTATTCGGAGAACATTGGTGGAAATTAGAGACATATAATTGGAGGAAATACGTAAATATTTACAGGTAGTGATTGAGGTCATCAATCACAAACAAGTGTAAAAATAAGGGCCTTAAATTCATCAATCTATGATGATTTAAAATACCATCGATTCAGCAAAACATATGGTTTTAGGATAACACATTTTTTGTTATAAGATCCCTTCACTACAGTATAAGAATTAATTTATTCATTGAATAAGAGAAGAAGAAAAATATATACTTTCAAGTAGAGTTCCATCCTGTAACTAATTTCTACTACAAACTCATCTTTCACTCTAAAAGATAATAGAACATAAAAATATATTCTATTTATCCTATTCGTATAGGGTTCCAAAAAAATTAATTTATAATTCATCTACCAGATATTTTAAAAACAAACTACATTATTTAATCTAGGACATCACGTGGGCCAGTGGTAGGTGATACACCGTTATCGCCCTTCGGTTGTGGGTTCAAGTCTCGCGGACTTGCCGGACGCAACAGATTGCCACCCGACCTCTGGGTTGTCCTTTTATGGCAATCCAAAAATAATCCAAACTAGAACTATCCAAAATACTTTAGTCCAAAATTTATAATGAAGGTAAACAAAATGAAGATCATTTTTTCCACGTAATAACATGTGAACAACTTCATCATGTATTCTTTTAAAACACTGTAAAATCTTGAATTACCATAAAACCTTATTGATTACATTCATGATCTTTTATTCCTTAAAGAATAATAGATATACTCCTTCAATCCAAAAATAGTGTAAACCCCAAAAATGATGGAATATAACAATCATTAATCAGTTTTAAGGTAGTCAAGAATATCCAATATAATTTATCCAAATCAATCATGTATTATTCTAAAATCGCTACCTCAGTATCAGAACCATATTATGGTTTATCATTCTCTCACCCATATATTTTCCAAAAACATTAACCTGCTACTGAGTCACTTTTCTTTGGTCCACACAATCTCAAGTCCTTAATGAAATAGTACTGAAGTACAATCCTTATATACTCCATAATTATTATATCAAGTACATTGTTGATACAACACTCAAATGACATAATCAAGAAAAGAACTCTAATCATTCCTCTTCATCTGTGGTAGTATCATAACATGATTATTATCCAATAGAATCATTTGCGGCATAGTCTGATGACTGGGAGATAGGTTCGCATAGTGTCCAAACTCCTTGAAAATGAAGCATTGTACATTTGAAACCATTTTCTTACCCTTGCAGTCACATACTTTGTGTCCTTTTTCTTCACACTTATAACATACTCACATTCCCTTAAAACATTTTCTAAGGTGATTCTTTCCACAGTTATCACATATGGGAAAATACTTCTTTACCTTCTTCCTTTTATCTTTCCTCCTCTCTACCATCCTTTCCTTCCCTAGCTTCCCTTCAAAGACATAGGACTCTGAGAATTCTTTACTTATCTTATCAACACATGATACTATTTCTTCATATGATGATAATACGTGGGAGACTATTTCCGTTCTAAATTCTGGATTAAGACCATGAAATATATGATACTTCTTACTCTTTGGATCATGTGTATTGTTGGAGTTCTCATTCCTTCTATTGGGCACCATTTCTAAACAATGTCATAAACTAGATTAGTTAATGAATCAAAATACTTAATTTCATACTTATAAAACACTTAACATAAATTGAACTATTTATGGATATAATCCATAAACATGAAAATGTTTTATTTGAGGAATTATATACTCATAAACCCTTCATAATGATTTGTAAAGAAAATGAGAGTTATCCTAAGCATATCCCCCGGGAGTGTCATAACCAAGAGTGCAGCAGGGCCCATTGTCGTGCACCAGTTCCCGTTCGAGTCTAGCTCAAAGCGGTGTTTTTGGGTTTTACCCCTAGGTACATCTGTCCCAGAGCGGCCTCTACCTGATCGTATCCAGACAGGGATGTATTGCTCGGAAAACTCACAAAATCTCTACAATACCAAAATTGTAGGAAGTTCTTCTATACTAATCCTCAAAGTCTATCTTAGGGTTATGTGCTCTAATCAGAGTTTATCTAAATCTTGTTTCCAAGGTTATTACTAAACTTCCTATGATACCAACTGTAACACCCCGACCCCAGTTACCTAGAGTCGGTGCATTATTTAAATACATTGGCATGATTAGAAGGAATCAAGTCCCAAAGGACCGATCAGTTTAGCAGTCATGGAAAATAGATTACATACATTAATGTTACATTACACTTCATAACATACAAAACAAAATAAATAATATTTTATGAATGCCATTGTTCCCTTGTATTAACCATGCATATCAATCACAATATACTTCTTGGAATCCTGGGAAAAATAAAACATAGAAAGGGGTGAGCTCAAACGCTCCGTAAGGGTAAGAAATATAGCAGAAACATTCATAAATAAGCATAAACATTTAAGGAAACGTATAACTAAAACAAAAGCCTTTTAAACTTGAACTTCCACATAGTATGGAAAAAACGAAATAATTCCATTTACTTATTCACATGGATATTATACTAATCGAATAATCACGTGCAATATCAAAAACCACTTTCATAATGATGGAATGCATGATGCTGAACTTTAATTTCTATGTCAAGGCCTCGTGCCAAGACTTAAGGGATAACTGTAACCAGAACCCAACCCGGAGATCCTCTGTAACCGGACTCCATCCCGGAGTGCCTCTAATAACCGGACACCAACCCAGATTGCCTTTAATTACCGAACACCAACCCGGAGTGCCTCTAATAACCGGACACCATCCCGGAGTGCCTCTAATAACCGGACACCAACCCGGAGTGCCACTAATAACCATACTCCAACCCGGAGTGCCTCTAATAACCGGACACCAACCCGGAGTGCCTCTAATAACCGTACACCAACCCGAAGGGTCTGCTGTAACCTGAACCCAACCCGGAGGGCTTACTTTTACTGGTCCCCAACCCGGAACATACTAGTCCAACACATTCATCTTAAGTAGAGGATGAAATATAACACAAACATTTGTGTTAAAACTAACATAAAAAATGTCAAAACTTTAATCATAAAACATAAATGGTATAAAAATAACTCATCCATAGTCAAAAATATCACAAACCTTAAATACAATATGGATGATAAATCAACTTGAACAAGTGTAAAATTTATCAAAGGATGTTGACATAGATGAAATCAATACTATTTGAGAGAAATATCTCTTTTTTTGAAACCATTTAAAAGTCGCATAATTATAGAGAAAACATTTATTTTGAAAATATATTTATAAGCTTGTGAAGGAAGCTTCAAAGGTGTAATAATGGCGGATAATAACCGCACCCACCGTATAAGTTAAAAAAACATTCTTACCTTAATTTTTTCAAAAGGTTAAAAAAGTAACTTGTTTTGAAAACGTTGGAAAGATTCCATTAAAAAATATAAAGTCAAATAAGGGTATAAATGAATTTAACACATTTTTTATTAAATAGTAAAATGTTTTGAAAGACATTTTTAAGAAACATGGATGCAGATGATAAGGAAATCCCAGTAGATTATTACGTATAAACAACCTCGGATAATGAAGAGTTTGCGAAATAAACCCTTACCAATTTGGTAACATACGAAACATACACCCCATTAAAGAGGTATCATAAAATGGATATGTAAACAAACATAAATTAAAGTGTATTACACAAAGAATACAATTATAGGCAGTACATACACCACACAAAAGTTAATAGTGGCAATATGGAATGAATCTCATGGGAATAAGGAGTGAGATGAAAACCCCTAACCTTGTACTTTTCCTTGGTTGGGGTAGGTTAAACTCTTTTATAATGGTTAAATAATTGTTATTAAATTATAAAAGAATCATATACATTAATATGATATCATATATGATCTTTTAACATTGATTTGTTAACAATATCTTAGTATTATCGTTGTTTCGTGTGTTAACTTACTCGTTTTCTTTTATATGTTTTGTTACGTAAGATGTGTTTGTCATGGATAGGTTGAATATTAATCATATGCAAAATTCTATCAAGTCCTTAGATACTATTATTAATCATCAAATGAGAATTATTATTGAATGGATACGATGGAGAATGAATCTTATCACGTTCGTGGAGACGGTAGTCCGTACGTACGCACGAGCGACAATATCGTTCTTTTGATAATAAAATAATATATAATTGGATGGTATATCATATATACATAATCATTATCATGTCATATTTATTATTTACATGAGTTACACATCATTATTATACCCATCCAAATAATAATTTATTGAATAACAAATACACCACGACGTGGAGACGGTAAGCCGTACGTACGCACGTATGGTGACATGTTATTCAAAGGATAGATAGATTACTGAATATGGTTGTACCATATTTATAATAACATCACAGTATATATAAGATACTGGAGTTATTATTTTAGAATGGTAATAACAAATAAGGAAGAAGTGGAAGATGAAAGGAACTTGAAAAAGGGTGGTGAAATCATTACCTCTTCTTCAGGTTCTTCCTTTCGATTTGATCAAAAGGGCTCTTAGGTTGGATTTATGACTAAAGTAAGGCATCTAGGATGAAGTGAGAGAAGTTGAGAGAGTATTTGGGCAGAGTTTGGCTGAGACAAAAGGCTTTTAATGTGTGAATTAATGAGAAGGGGGAGTGCCCTTTTATAAGAGGGGTGAGGGGCACCTTTGGAAAAGCTAGAAATATTATTTTATAATAAATTCATATTCGGTTTATAATGGCTCCAAAGTTGATTGTTTATAGTTTAATATGGGTATGTGTCGAAACCCACTCAACCAATATAATTTAGAGAGGTTTGGGTTACTATATTAACCTTATCTTTAAGTATTAACTCTTAGTTAATTAGTTTAACTTTTACAATGTCTCTTTGTATTTTTATATTATATGGTTAATAAACTTACTATATACATCCAAGCGACCCCCAAGTGGTCCATTAATGATAAAAATATCATGATATAAGTCTCTTGGATGACCATTATTTTTTTATGAATTTAATATCAATTAATAATATAATATTTGTTTTAAAAACTATTTTATGTCAATTTTGACACTATTCAATAATTGATTTTTGTAAAACTCATAAATGAATGATTAATTTGAAAAAAGTTAATTAAATAATTCCTAAAATGTCATTTTAACCTATAAAATTAGTGTAATTCATAAAAAGTTTCAAATTATATTTATTTGGGTATCTAGAATATCAATCATTTTAATTTTTCACTATTATGGTAATTACTGCATCACCATTGTGTCATAAATAAATTAAATTATTTAATGTATAAAAATTATAAATAAAATAAAATTATGTAGGAAATATTTCTATCTTTCTAATTCATATTTATATTTGAAACTCCAACATATATAACCCTATGTAAAAAATGTCTTTCTAAAAGATATATGCTTGTGTCATTTTTGTATTCATTTTAACTTAATTAAAATAAAGTGTCCCTATCGCTTACAAGTGGCACCATGGGGTCCCAAAATGGACCCAAAGATTCCCATGGTCGTAAATATATCACAAAATAAGTTTTGGACACGTTTTAGGGTAATTTTATATTATTATAATATTATTTTGTAACCCTTATTTACCGGATTTACCCTTTAACCATAGTAAATAAAATATTTACCGAAGTAATTATTCAAAATGTCTAAAAATAATAGTTACCGATTTACACAATTTGACCATCCTGATTCCAAATATGGAATCCATTTTTCCAAATTCAAAACACATAAGTGGCAGAAATTAATTTAAAATTAATTCCCACTGTCAAAACAAAACACGTGTTTTGAAGATATAATAACTATCAAAAGATTGATACTTATTTTTGTTCGGTTTAATTAGGAAATTATGTCCAATGACCAACATTGTATTAAATGGTAGAAATATATTCTAAATATACTTTAAAACCACTCAAATTCATAATTTATTAATATAAATTATTTCGATTAAAAATGTTGTTTTTAATTAAAAGTTAGTAATTTTCACTATTTATCAAAATATTAAAGTTATCCGAAAAGTACCAAAATTTAACTTTAGGAAAAATTCGATACTTAGAATCCAAAAATTGAGTCCATTTTGAGAGATAAAATCTCGAAAATTTTAAAAAATAGGTATTACTATTCATAACGGCTAGTTTGATCGGTTGTGGTGTGTGTTAGAACTCGATGTTGCGTACAACACACGTTATTGCATTATTCAAAGAGAAGCGTACCGTGGAATCTTGGGATGTTTCATTGTAAATTTTTGATGTACCCATTATAAAAAGTAAATTTATTTAGTGAAATTGAATATATAAAAGTTTAAAATATTGGATTTAAAAAGGGGTTACTATTAAAAGTTTGTAAAAGTGCAATACTGAAAATGAATTTGTTCTTACATTATGTCTAAGAAACTCATAATATGGATTCTAAAATTATAAGGATTATATAAAGTTTAAGATTTAGTTAATACTATTCATAACATCTTTTGAACGGTTTGTTTGGTATGTTATGGTGCGCTTGAACTCAGTGTTGTGTGTAGTGCAAGTTATGAAATTATTTTGAAGAAATAACACACTATGAAATCTTGGGGTGTTACAATCTCCCTCTTTGGGTTTGTTGGAAATCACTAAATAAATTCAATAGATCACAATCCATATGCAAACCAAAAACCCAAGAATTAACTCAACCAACACTCTAAGTCTACGTGAGCAATGCTCGGTGTAGAAAACAAGAGAGGAAGATTGAATTGGGTTCCCATGTTTTGGAATTCTCAATGACGCCTAAGAAATTCTCTTAAATTTTCCTAGATCATTACATGTCAAATGTATTCCTTCTTATCCTATCACCAAAATCTCATCATGATACTAAACATGTCCTGAATTTATTCCTTCTCCCCCATTGGAAATAAACCCAAAGATCAGTATTTTCTCATTGAACATCTCAATACACCCTCTAGATAGAATCTCCCCCATAAGCCTACATCATATCCACAAAAAGATTAAAAAAGTTAATATAACTGGGGAGAGGGGTATTTTGTAGCCTCCTTATGCACCGGGCGGTGGCTGAACACCGAGGTTCAATCGATGCTTCTTGAACACAGCTGCTGAAAGTGGCTTGGTCAGGATATAAGCCACTTGCTAATCAGTTCCCACATGATCCATTCTAATCATGCCTTTCTCAACTATTTCTTTGATAAAGTGATATATGATTTCAATATGTTTTGTACAAGAATGATGAATTGGATTCTTCGTAAGATCAATTGTGCTCTTGTTATCACAGTAAATCACCATTGGTTACTTCTCCTCATCACCAATATTTTTTAGTTGTTTCTTCATCCAGAGAAGTTGAGTGCATGCCTTTGTGGTGGGAGATATACTGAGCTTCAGCAGTACTAAGAGAAGTAATTTCTTGTTTCTTGTTCAACTAGACAAGACATTTATTCCCAATATAGGATGCTCCACCACTGGTGGAATTTCGGTCCACTACATCTCTATCCCAGTCAGCATCAGAAAATGCTGATAATTCATTGTCCCTTTCTACAGCAAAGTATAATCCCCAATTATGAGTACGTTGAATATACCTCATGATTATTTTTACTACTGCCATATGTTGTTCCTTCGGATTACTCTAAAAGTGGGCCACTAGACATGTGGTAAAGACAATATCTGGCTGTGTCGCTGTCAGGTACAGTAGGCTCCCAATTATCCTCCTGTACATGGTGGGATCTATAGAGGTCTCATCCTCATGCTTTCCAAGTTTGGTTCCAACCGCAATCAGAGTTGACATCGGTTTGGGGTCATGCATATTAAACTTTTTCAGTAGCTCTCTTGCATACATTTCATGAGAAATGAAAGTGTAATTATTCTTTTGAATCACTAGCAGCCCCAAGAAATATGTGAGCTCCCCAATCATAGACATTTAAAATTCTGATTTAATGTGGTTGGAAAAGTCATCCATTGATTTCTGCCTACTCCCACAAAAATATAATGTCATCAACGTAGAATAGAACCATGAACTGGTCTTTTGGAGAATTCTTCACATATAGATTGTGATCTACTCCTCCTCTTTTGAATTCCAGCATTTTGAGATAAGAGTCTAGCTGAGAAAACCATGCCCTTGGAGCATGCTTCAAACCATATAGAGCCTTCTTTAGTTTGCAAACCATTGTATCATCATTACCAAGAAGAAAACCCACTGGTTGTTCAATGTAGACTTCTTCTTTGACTACACAATTCAAGAATGCTATCTTGACAACCATATGATATACATTATATCTTCTTTGGAGTTCCATGGAAATGAAAACCCTGATTGACTCCAGTCTAGCCACTGGAGGAAAGGTTTCTTCAACATCAAAACCTTCAATTTGGGAGTATCCTTTACATACCAGTCATGCCTTGTTTATGATAACACTTCCATGATCATCAAACATGTTCTTGAAGATCCTTTTTGTACCAATCACATTGTGACCTTTAGGTCTCTAGACAAGATCCCATATCTAGTTCTTGTCAATCTAATCTAACTCTTCATTCATGGTTTTCATCCAAGATTCATCCTTTGCTGCTTCTTTAAATGAATATGGCTCCTCAACCGACAGAAATGCAAATTGTGTGTTATTCCATATCCTCATTGTTTGTGTGGGTGCACTCCTATCCCCAATTATGTTAGATGGATCAATATAAGCACTTTGATTTCTCTTGTAAGGTTCAGTTGCATTCTATCCATCCAAGGATTCCTCTTCAGATTCACTTTCTGAGTCAACATCATGATGTGTCTGCTGAGTGTTTTTTCCACCTTCCTCTATTCCTGTATTTATATTTACTCCATGTTCATTTTATTCCTCACTTTCTATCACACCATAATATGAAATCCGTGAATCATTTTTGGTTCTCTCTTCAATGATCTTTACATAACTGCTTTCCATGATCCTTCCTAATTGCTTGTTGAAACACATGTAGGCTTTTCTATTCATTGAGTATCCAAGGAAAATTCCTTCATCTTCATTGTCACCATACTTCCCTTGATTTCCTTCTTTTTTCTTAATGAACCATTTACTTCAAAAAACATGAAAGTATTTCAAAGAGGGATTCCTTACATTCCACAATTCATATGGTGTCTTCGTTTCACCCATATAAAGTCATGTTCGATTTTGAATATACACTACATCTTGAACATCCTCCTTTTAGTAATGTCATGGAATACAACTCTCCATCACCATAGTTCATGCCATGTTGTTCAACTATCGATTTCTATGCTCAACTACTCCATTTTTTTGTGGAGTTCTCACATCAGCTACCACATGTTGTATCCCAAGATTCTCTAGGTAATTTTCAAATTAGATAGACGTGTATTCCACTCCATTGTCAGATCGAAACACTTTGAATTTTCGTCAAGTATCATTCTCGGCAATCCACCGATATGTTTTCATGCAGTCAAACACTTGTCGTTTCCTGTGAATGACCATTACACATGCCATTCTACTGTAATCATCTATTAAGAAGACAAAGTACCTTTCTCCATGAGTTCCAGGAATATTTATCAGCCTACATACATCTGTATGAATTAGATCAAGAAGACAAGATGCCCTTTTCTTCATTGGCTAATATGAACTACAGACTAGCTTCCCATGAATGCAAGAATCACAAAACATTTCATGCTCATGCTTCAGGTTGGGAATGTACATGAAAATCCTCATTTTTGATATTTTCTCTATGTCTTGTCGATTGATGTGTCCCAGTCTCCGAAGCCACAAATTGTTTTCTTCTTCAACAGTCATGTAACAAACATTTTCTTTAATATCAACCTGATATAAGTTTCCTTCTATTATGCAGCCCTTCATAAGTGAATTCCATGTCATTCCCTTGATAGTGCAGCCTTTCTGATTAAAATTAACTATAAGTCCCGAGTCACAGATTTGACTCACATTGAGTAGATTATGACGTAATCCATCTATATAAAGAACTTCAGTCTTCTTTAGCTATTCTTTAGCTAATTCCGTACTTCCACTGCCTTGGATTTTAGAGCTCTTTCATTAATAAATCATACTTTACCATCAACCTTCCTTTTGATATCTATTAACAGTCCAGCATTACCTATCATATGACACTAACAACCTCTATCTAGAATCTAGGTACTGTTTCTTTTTGTAGCTTTTAGGGCCACATCTGCAAGGTTGGATTTCTAAATCTTCTTCCTTTATTTCCATGAGACATTAGATTGAGTATAGAGCACTGATGGACTTTCAATTATCTCATCTGTGTACATTGGTTTTTCATAGTAAAAGTCTTCTTTGAGAGGAGAAAACCTGTTTGTAAGAGAAACACTATCTTGTTGATGAGATTTGACATGTCTCAAACTCCGGTATGAGGTGTCTATGTCCCTTCTATACTTGAAATTAACAAACTTATGACAAAAGTTAGAACAATGAAAACAATATCCATAGAAATTGTTTCTTCTAAAAGAATTAGGATATGAATTTGTTCTCCTCCGTTGAACTCCTATATCTTCTCCGTTCAGATAGATTCTTGCCTCTTCAAAATAAGACATGCTATGGCCCAAATATCCATAGAACTAACAATTCATGAGATAAAATGTCTCCTCACTTCTATTTATCCTCATTCCTTCTTCGGTGGGATAATAGTTTGAGGGATCATTTTTCAAGGAGGCTTGAGGATAATCTTCTCTTATTTATTTCAGATTGAATTAGGGGTTTTTGTTTCATCACTTCAGATAAATTTTCTACATCACCCACTTTCATCTTGCATTTATTTTGGTTACATTTATTTACAGCATATGATGACTCTACCTCACAACAAATTCCACTATTTCCCATGGAAGCAGGACTCTGATCATTTTAAAGCTTTTCAACTCCATTAGAGCCACATTTTTATCTCCCCAATAGCTCAGCTTCTGAGAACCTTCCAAACTGTATTTTCTTCCTTGATTATTTTGAAATTGAATCTTTTTCAAGTTTACTCTTAATAGAAACAACATCTTCCTCATGATGCTCAGCTGTCTTGGACTTTTCCTCTAGTCTAGAGGTGAGTTCATTGATGACCTTTGCCTTATCTTCAATTATCAGCTTCAAATCCACTACATCATCATTGCTTTAAATTATTTTAGACTGTACTTCCACCAATTCATCCATACTTTCAATTTCATATTCAATTTCATCAAAATATTCAGTTGATTCTTCTACAATTGAGTTCCACTTATTGTAACACTAACATTTAATCTTAAGCTTACTAACACCATCCTTAAGTTTCAACTCGTGATTTGAACTAGTTGTCAACTAATTTTCTCCACCAGTATCTTCTGATTTTTCAACAGTGGCCATCATGGAAGCATGGTTACCAGTTTTAAATTCTGGTTCTTCTTCATCACAGAATTCATTTTCATCTTCTTCCTCTTCATAGACAAAAATATTCTTCGGTACTTTCTTTCTGAATGTTAAGTCTCCCTTTTTGAAAAACCTTTTCTAAGGATTCTCAATGTTTTCAGCATCTCTATACTCATCATCAATCTTTCTTAATCACTAAGAGACAATGTGACCAAATTTTCCACAACAAAAGCAAGCAAGAGGTAACTTCCCTTTTAATTTCCCTTTTCCCATATGAAACTTTTTTGCAATGAGAGAAAGAATTTATTTTTCCTCATAATCTTCACCACTACAATCTTTTGAGATTTTCAGTTTCTAAATGGCTTTGAACGCCATTTCCTTGATCACTCAAGTCATAGAATCTTCTGGTTTGACTCTCATTTCATATGCCACCAAACTGCTTAGCAGGTCATCCAGAAAAAGTTTAGAAAAACTTCTTTCCTCAAGGACTGACACCTTTTCATTGTATATGGGTGAAATACTTCTTAATATTTTCTTTACAATATCAATGTCTTTTATTTCTTCTCCTAGACCCCAAATAGCTCCAACCACTTCAGTTATTTGATTGAAGAATGATTCTGCATTCTCATTTGGATGCATCTTCAGATCATCAAACCTATTGTGCATGACTTGTAGCTTCGCCTCATTCACTTTAATATATCTTTCATAAATATTTTCGAGTTTATCCCACATGGATTTTTCTGAGGTACAACTCATAAACTTTAGATAGATATGATCAGAATGGGAAGCGGTGAGAGCATTTTGTGCTTTAGCATCTGCATCAATAATTTTCCTGTCTGTGTCAGTCATAGCCAGGCCTATTGGATCAGTGACTTGTATTCCATGAACAGTAGAAAAAAGGACTTCCATTCCAAGATATCTTAGATGAGATCTCATTCTATTCTTCCAGATATGGATATTACTGCCATCAAAGAAAGGGACTCCTCTGACATTGGCTGAGTTGTCCATAATGGTAAATGATAAATCCAACACCAGTGATCCTCCCTCTGATACCACATGGGGGACCCCAGGACACCCTGAGAGAGGAGGGGGGAATCAGGGTGTTAAATTTTTCTTTTTAAAGTTATGGATATTATTCCCACATTGGTAGGAACTTGTTAAACCTATCAAACAAATGAATGTAGGATGTTGAAACACCCATTTTACTTGCTTCACCACAAAGGGCTACGTCCAAGGAGCATACGACGACAGGTTGTCGGTCGTACCTAATTCCACTAAACTTCACTAGCTACAGATTACAATGTTTAGGTACATGTACTATTTCCTAGAGACACTACCTTTACAAAAGTTCAGAGATAGCTCACTATGTCCCTCTGGTCACTCCTGTTGAATCCCCCTGGCTCACTTCCTTTGGTGAAGTCCTAGTCTGTTTATAGATGTGAGGGTCTCTTCAATAGATTTTCATTGAAGTCTTTGCCTCTGCTTAGCTTGAGACTCTAATTGCATCAAAGTCCAAAAATGATGCACTTGAATACACTGAACCACTGAATTGGATAATCAAAAAGTGAAAATAGGATACACATAGGATTTCGCACAACAACTACCCTTTGCGCGCAAGTTCTCACTTTTTCGCGCAATACCTGATTTTCACACGGAAAAATATTTCGCGCAATTTTATCTTTTTACGCGCAACCTCTCCTTTTTTTCCTAGCTCTAACTTTTACATGTAATCCATAATTTTTCGTGCAACTCAGATCTTTTCATGAAACTTCTAATTTTCCACGCAAGTAGGAATTTTTCACGCATCTCGAACTTTTTCTCGTAGCTCATACTTTTTCACGCAGCTCCATTTAACCGAATATTTTACGCACATCAGACATCAGATCTTCTCCTAGTCTTCAACTATACAGAATGATGGGGTCACCTCTTATTTATAGTCATCTTAGACCCCTGCACGCAAAACCCCCTGTGGCACGAAAAACCTCTCATTTGGAGCGTAATATTTTGCGCATGTACCATTTTTCGCGCACATCTCCAGATTTTTTTCACAGCCCATGCCTTTTCCATTTTTTAATGTTCTAATTACGAAACACTATTTTTGAGAAAAACCTCGTTCCACTATTTCGCGCCCCACAATTTTTTTCGCACCCAACTCAAATATTTCGTGCACAACCCTCCTTTTTCATGCACCACTTCCTCTCTGCGCGCACACCTCCTTTTACCAACTATCCAAGTCTTCATTTTCCGATTATGAGGCCCAAAAATTTGGCAAACACGGGGAAACAATGCAACCATCAATATGGTTATCTGATTGAACTGTATGATCACATTACAAGCACACATTCTGAACTTCTATTGAGGATTGACAAAAAACACAAGCCATACTCCAATTCATGCATAGAATAACCATGGTTCCAACACATGGGTTGTTTATCATCATAGATTCTAATATAATAAATAATTAATGAACTCAGTATAACCCTAATAATGAAAATTCACCTTTAAATGGGTGTATATCTCATGGTGAAATATTATTATCACCAAAGGATGATTCCCAAACGACATCAATAAAATTCTAAAAAAATATTAAATGAATCAACCATATCAATAAAAAATAAATCATTAAGCGTACACTATGAATTAAGAATTTCTCATCTATTTATGGGCACCTTAATTATTATGATTAACCCATCTCCTAAATTGAAATGAATTGTGGAATCTTTTCATAATATATGTGATCACCTTGAAAACATCAACAACTTAAACCAAAATAAGATGTCCTACTGTAATATATATATATGGGTAATTCCAAATGAATATTAGAATCTCAATGGATTTTCACAAATTAATTGGAACCTTATACCCATCATTCATCTATTGATAGGTAAGGAAACATGAAAAAACCCTACAATACTAAATATCTTTCCTAACTATGATTACTATCACATATGGTCTTTGTAACACCCCAGGTAAACAAAGAATATGACATTTTCATATTTATCCATATTTGTGAATAAAATATTAATATGACTTTAAAGGGGACGCTATGCTCGATGGCGTACCCGACACGCAACAACGAGTTTCTTGGGAATCTTACGTTGCACTCTAATAATAAAATAATATTATTTTAAAAGGCAGTTAACATGTGGCCGTTCTATTGGTGAGAATGGATATAAATAACTAAAATATGATTATATATGTTTTTAAATGTTTTTTTACATTTATCCAATAAAAGATAAAGGCTTAAAATACGGAAAGAGTTCAATTTTAGGCGTATATGCCCTAGTTTTCACTAAAGGTTCACTTATCGCCTTTTGATGGCGAACCATCATTAAATATAGTTTTGTTCACTCTTATACATTCTATTGGACCAAATAAAAATCTTCTTAAGAATTGAGACATCAAAATTTACTTTGTGTAATTTTTTGGTATCTTTCCGATAAAGTTCATTTTTTTAATGAATAGTGTAAAATGTTGTATTTTAATTCAAAACCTCTTTTTAATCTAATTTATTTATATGATTAGATTATCTTTTTAATTGGTTTTAAGGTGAAATTAGAATATATTTTTACCATTAAATCCAATTGTGGTCGTTGGAACTAATTTCACTTTGAAATCAGACTAAAACTAGTGTCAATCTTTTGATACTTATTGTTTCATAAAAACACGCTATTTGTCATGACTGCGGGAATTAATTATTAAATTAATTAATGTGACTTATATGTTTTGAATTTTGTAAAATATACTTAATTTTTGAATTCTTAATATCAAATATAGCTTAGAGTGATTTTTTGGTAATTTTCTGAAAAACTTCAATTTTTGATGAATAGTGAAACCACTAAGTGGTACTTATAAAAACTGATTTTCCGTTTAAATGAAATTTTGCCACCTTTGTGTTTTGAATTTCAAAAATCAGACATATATGGTTATCGTTAAGAAGTAAAATGTGGTTCAATGGGATTAAAATAATTTTTGGTGAATAGTAACTTATTAAGTTTTTAATCGCGATTAGAGGTAATTAGTGTAGTTTAAGGTGAAAATAATGTTTTAATAATATTAAATGAACTTGACACATGTCCTAACGTCATTGGATGTGTAATGGCCGACCAAGAAAATCCATGGGTCAACTTGGGGACCCCATGGAGCCACTTTGGTTGGGAAATTACATAAATAACTTTTTATTTAATGTAAAAGTAAAAATGACACAAACATGATATGTTTTACTAAAACAATTTTTAAGTGGGGTTATACAAATCAGATTTTTGACTATAAATATTCATTATAAAGATAAACAGATTTCCTAAATCATATTATTTTTTTTATAATTATTAGACATTAAATAAATTAAATTATTTATGACATCATGATGATGCAGCAATGACCTCATTATTTAACGATTTAAATAAAATGGAAAGATAATGTAATATCTACGAACTAAACATGTCCAAAACCTATTGGATGAGTGGATTTCGAACCCTTATCACCTTATCCATGAATTATATCAATGTGGTACCTTTTAAAACCAAAACACATTTTCAAATAAAGTAATATTTCTTACTTTCCAAAAGTGCCCCTCCTCTCCTCTTATAAAAGGCCCCCACCTCTACCTCTTTTCACACACTCCTCAAGCCTTTGGATAAGCCATCCCCTGCCCATTTACTCTCTCCACATCCCTCTCCTCATCCTAGAGGATTCTATTTGAGCAGAATCCTTTCAAAGGAAGCTTTTAGGCTCAAATCAAAAGGCGTTACACTTTTAAAGGTAATTCATTCTTTCATGTTCATTTGTTTTATTTTGCTTCTCCAACCCCCTAAACTCTTTTTATTTAATTATTTTGTAATAAAAACAGTATCTTAAATATACTAGGATGTTGTTATAAGATTTATTTGAGCTACACTCTCAAACAACTACATAAAATGGTTAAAGAACATACGGTTTCCGTGGATGGAGAAATTCTGCCTCCCGAAACGATGATTGTTCAATACTCATTTAACACCTTCAAAGGTGGACATTATGATGTCACTATTTTTATATATGATATATAATATGTTTATGTTTTACTTAAGCTTCTCTATTTTTCATTTATTTCATACCTTTATGGTTTCCATTATGGGTAAATGCGATATCTTCATTTAAGGAAGCGCGGACTACCGTCCCCTCAAAGTGATTTGATTCGTTATTACCATATGTGGTACGTATAAAGGGTATATTTAATGATATTATATATGATACCATACTGGAATTAAAATAAAATTATGAATCATTATGTTTTAATTCTATTAAATATGAAATAGAAATGGAAGTAGCATTCATGCGTACGTACGGCCTACCGTCTCCATGAACGGTACATTTCATTTCTTATCTCAAAATGTTATGTAATATTATAAGTACATATATATAATGGATATATATGTAATATATTACATCAAAATTATGGATATCATTCTGGAATTATAACATATATATATATCTCTCATTTTGTTTTAATTCCATTAATATGACAAAAAAATGAATGTAGCGTTCAAGCGTACGTACGACCTACCGTCTCCATGAACGGTGCTTTTCGTTTTTTTTATCTCAAAATGATATGGAATAGTATGAAATGAATATTTACTGGATATATATGATATTTTAATCATTAATACTATTCTGTAAATTATTTACTTATAACTACATGGGCAATCTTTTTTTCAAACAAGTTCATTTTTGACTAATGTACCAAACATCGACAAAAACGTCTGATATGAACTAACATTATTAAACAATTATTATATCATTATAATATGTGATATGAAGTGAATAATAATCTATAAAGGAGGTACATAGGCAATTATTAATTGACCAAAGTTTATTCTTCAGGAATATAAAGAAACGAACAAGACAAGTTGGACCTGAGGTAAGGGATCCTACTCCTCTCTTTCTTTTTAAGTACACTCTTTTATGTAATTCCTTTTGAGCTCATATTTCTTATGATTGGGATGTTATTTTATATTACTCCCACTGTAATTATTATGTTCATATGATGAGAGAACCTATTTCCTCTCATCAATCCTTTTTGGAAGTTTTAAGTGGCGCCATTTGGCTGCCGAGTTTTCGTAAGGGAATTTTCATCTCACTTTTATTCCTGTGAGATTTATGCTACATTTGCCACAATTTCATTTGAGTGGTTTATGTACATCCCATTATTACACTCCTTTTGTAATATAATTCCATTTATGGGTATTTACATATTCATTTTATGACACTTCTTCAATGGGGTGTACTTTTCGAAAGTTACCCAAGTCGGTAAGGGAACCTTTCACCCTCCTCATTTTAAAAGACTTCGTTTGTTATGTCTTTTAATTCACATAATATTATGTTGGGATATGTTATTCTATATCCTGATTGATGTAAATTTTATGTCCAAGTGATGAGATTCCCTTTTTATCTCTCATCAACTCATTTTCTGAATTTTTGAAGTGACGTCGTTAGGTTGTCGAATTTTACCAAGGAAACTTTTTAACCCAATTTAGATTTCTTTGGGTTCAACATGTAGTTATTGAATATGTCATCCTTTGAATATGTGTGAATGGCCATTTATTGTTTTACACTTAATATCCAATTATATTGGGTGTATTTATATTTTTCACACATAATTTTGAGATTGATTTATCCTTAATTTAAGGATACCTTCTTTATAAGGGATTTCATCACATTTTACATCCCTATTGAGACTTCATTGTTGTTATTCACCAATTCAGTCTTATATGGTGTATATACTATCCTTTGGAATATTATATCATGAATCTATTTATTCTCATGATATTATAAAGTTCTGATTAAATGTTATTCCTCAATTATTGTATTCAAGTGTCTCTCATTTTGGTAGAAACCCTTTGACCAAAATATCCCTTTAAATGTTTTAATGATTTGTTCTTATTAATATCCATGTTTTCAAAATGGTTTTAAGGATTTATTTATATGGATATTAATGGTTTAAAATGTTAAAATCTTCAAGGTTGTATGGGTCACTTTGATTCAAAATTCTCCTTATTAAATGTTTTAAATGGTTTTGGAAATGGTTTCTTTTTGAACGGATTCATTATTTCAATATACTAAAATGTTATATTGAGATTGAAATGTGGAAATGTTATGTTTCCTTTATGCATGTTTTATGTGATACGTTTATGTTATGGTTCGTGGGAATTGTAATGAAAACGGGTGGTTCCGTGATAAACTAAGGGCGGGTGAGCCTGATATAGCTCTCCAATGCATTGGGTAACGCAAAGGAGTGAAATGTTAAGGTTTCTTCGAAGCGATTTAGGGAATATACTGTGATGGGTATTCCAAACATAACAAAGAGGGTTACTCCCTACGTAAGAATGTTATGAATGCCTCAAGTTACCTTTATGTCTTATGTTTTCTATGATTTATTCATGGTTTGATGAGGTATGTTAAAGTGCCTATGTTTTATGGGTAAAGTATGATTTCATTCTTATGTACATATGAACTCATGTTTCCTTTCCATATTTTTATAACCCTTACTGAGGTTTTTATGCTCATCCCAAGTTTTTGAAATGTTTTTCACAGGTCAATGGAAAGGTACATGATGTGATGATAGTGTCAAGGATGAGTCAAGAAAGAATCCATGTTTTATCTTAAATATGTTTCCTTTGATGGGAAGAATGAATACTGTCTTTTATGTAACCACTTTGTTTAAATGTGGGATGTAATGCAAGTTTCATGATCTATTTCTCTATAACTCTAAACCTGAAAAGATCCTCAACGTGTAATCTTGTAATAACTCAAGATTAAGTAAGGTCTAAGGCTGGGGCCTTATAGTCTTGGTACAACTTTTCATCAATCATATATATTACTTTTAACACTATTCTTATAATTTACTATTCTCTTATACAACACTTTATCTTACTACATATAATTTTTCTAAAATTATTAGTGCATGAACCCCATCTATATAGTATCTGAATCAATGAAACATATTGTAGGAGACAAAACATCAAAAAAATATCATAATTAACATTTTTAATGATTTACCATGATAAAAATTCTTAAACATGTGGAACATTATTTAAATTTCCAAATCTAAAAAACACTCCAATCATACATAAATATAAAAGAGAATCATGATTTTCACCCATGAATATTAGTTCATTGAACAAAAATATCAACATCTTTATATTAAGGAGTTTATGAAAAATCATAAATATCATCTAACCCCCCATCTTGTGAAATTTCATGATAACTATTTTTCTAAATGAAACTCCACTTATTATTCCTCAACAACATCCTATGAACATCTTGAAATCAATCATATGACTCTTCCATCATTTTATTTCTTTCTTCACTATACATTTTTTGATTCCATTACATTGAATCCTATATTTTATGAACATAATTCTGAATCATGTGGCTCATAAATTTATATTGACACATTTTTTCTAGGAAACATGGGCTTATATATGACCATTCTATAACCGCTTCTCATTATTACTTAAAATTTTTACTAATTCTTCTTATATAATTTTTATATAAGAGAACATTCTTATGCTTCATGAACATATCAATGTTTATTAAGTTAAATTCTAACATTTTATCTCAATTGTGTGATAATAATTTTTTTCTAATGAATTATGTATGGTAACATTGTAGAAGTATTTTATGATGAACTTCATATGATGACATTTCCTAGAGTCATCTATTCTATCACTTTAGATCAATGGAAACTATCAGCTAGACCCATTCCATTATCCTATAATCATTAGTATCTATTCATTCACCATTGAATCTCATCAATTTTATGGTATTTATATTAAATAGTAAAATAAACCATTTTGAGAAAATATTTTTTCTATTAACCAGCTTCTTATTAACACAACCGTCTGTTTTGAAACCCCCCAAAATTCTATTGGCTGTAACAATCTTATGATTGTATTTTTATCTATCAAAGGAATATAATTCACTATATTATTTTGTTATTTATTTATCTACAATTATTAGAAACGAGTAAAATTGGAAACATTAAAACAAAGATTAATTTTTCTAGTATTTTATCAATCCACGTTAACTATATTGCATATTTATTGGCATTTAAATTCTCATATTAAGCCTTAATAAAAGTTACTATGTAATTTGTAGTTGTCTTATAACTCAGAAATATTTATACAAAAAAGAAAAAATTAATATATTTCGATTCACTATTATTAACACAACATACAGAATCTATTTCTATATAACCAAAATGACTATTCCTTCCAGATCTGACTTATTTTATTAACAAATCAATAGTTCCATTAAATAATCTAAGAATTATTTTTCTTGCTATAAGATGATATTCAATTGTATCACAGATTAGAAAAAGTATAATATAATAAATTATATATTTCATTAAATTAATTAGATATAAAATCCCTCCAAAAATATTTTTAAACTCTTTAGGATCATCATTCTTTTATTACCCACTTTTTGAATAAAAAATATTCCTACGGAAATTGATCTATAAAAGGTTTTTGAATCTTCAATATCTTTATTTTTAGGAAGATCATTACAATACTTCTACTTAGTATGTAAATGTTTTTATTGTTTTGAGATATTTGTAAACAAATAATATATTTCATTTCCCTTATAATGGGCATATCAAATACCAACTTCATCACCTCAAAAATCTTTTCACATGTTTCTTCATCATTCTCTATGAAGAAGGTATCATCAATATAAAAAATCATAATTTAGAAAAACTCTTAATATTCTTTTATATAGAGGATACTATAAACTATTCATTTCATCATGTTCATCATATATATGTATATATACAATTTAAAATATTAGGTTCATATAGATTGATCGTTCTATATATATCCGACTTCAACCAACACACATAAAATTCATCTTCACCAATCATGATTCTATTCAATTTTTCAATTGAAACATCATCTTCAAACTAAACATTAGGAAATTCATACAATACACCCTTATAGAATAAGAAACTTCATATTTATTAATTAGTAGTAAGAAATTATCTAATATTTTTTAGACATAATTTTTGGAAGCATATTCTCATCAAAATCAATGCCTTCAATATATGCCTATAATTAAAAAAATCAATACGTGTTTCGTATCTCCTAAAATTATTCATCTCTCAGTTTTGAGTACACCAACTTTTTACTATTCATATTCTTATGTTTTAGTTTGGGTACAAGTTTCTATAAGTTGTTATTCTCAATCTATCCGAACACTTGTTTCCTGAAATCAAGCCACTCATAATGCTCTAATACTTATTCAGCATATATTGGACCTAAATATGAATATAATGATGTATTGTTAATAATCATCAATGTACTTCTAGTGTGAAACTAATTTCCAATATTAAAAATTATATTATGAGCCTATAATTTCTTTCATTTATTTTGATGAGTTTCACATGATTGTACCTCATCACATAAGAATGAAGAGACGGAATCTTCATCTTGTATTGATATAACATTATTACTCTCAATAAGAACATTACCATGTTTTTTAACTACAAATACTTCATCTTCACTACTATTAATATCTACAATTAACTATGACACATTCTTATCAGAATTTCCTAGAACATTTTATTATATATAGACAACAATCCTTCCAAAATATTTATTATAAAACACATATTTTATACCACTAAGAATGTATCAATGAATGAAATCATCATCTCCACCTAGTTCACACATCCAAAGATTCCCACCCAAGAAATTAATAATACTATTTCCATAAAACAACCTTAGGTATTTCAAGCATGGGGTTTTGTTATAATACATATTTGAAAGAGTCGTATTAGATTTAGTTCTTTTGAATAATCAGTTATGTATGTGAATTGATATCCTAAAATCTTCCATAAAAAATATTCTAGATGTATCATCTTCTTTAAAGATAGTTCAATAGATTTCAATAAACAATCAATTTCATAATTAGATTACATTATTATAATATGATGTGTGTGGAGTAATAAATTCATAATAAATTTTATGGTTATAGGATAATATTAAATCTTTAAATTTGAATATTTTTCAATATTATTAGTTCGAATCATAATCCATGAATAACCACATTCATTTTCAAAACATCTATTGAATCTCACAATCATTTAGAGAATATCATCATTGTATTTTAAAAATATAATACATTCAATGTGTGAGAAATAATTAATATAGTAATAAAGTACATAAATCTATTTTTGGATAATTTCCACAAGGGATATTATTTATAAGGATTTATAGGATTTAAGGGATGAGTTGAATGTACTTCAACTTTCTTATGTACATAGTTTTAATTCTTCATTTTTATCATATTAAGCAACACCAATGTCTTATTATTATCATTTTATGAATATCAGGATCACTTAATCTCTATTTTAGATTTCTTATATTATTCGAGAACATATTCTATAGCCAATTATACCATAACTAATTTTTTTCCATCAAGCTCAAATACAATGAACAATGTACATCTCTCACATGAAATGATATTACCATGGATTATTTTCAACATGTGACAACAATGACATATTAAATACTATTAACCCAAAATCAATCACATCTGAAAACAATTTCATTTTAATTAATAATTTTTTTTGAAATACTAATCATGTTGTGCTATAGTCTATCAATAAATTTTGATCTTTTGGATCTCAATCATTTTTCTCCTGTGATATAAGTTATAATGACATTATTTTTGAGCATTTCATCATTTATTAAATCACATTACCTAATTTTTAATTTTTTGCAGTCTATATAAACATGAAATTATCTGTTATATGTTAATAACACTAATAATAAAATATCCCTAGCCATTCTCTTTTTTTATCCATGAGATTATTTTTAAAATCTATGACCTTTACTATTCCATTATCATATTATTCATATGGATTTATAGATTTGTTATATAAGTGTGTATTTTCATGTATTATACCATGAAATCATTTTGAAATATTTATAGGTTTATCACATCATTCACAAAATGCACCCACAAGTTAAAACTTATTTACATTTTACAAAATAGGATTTTTCAAGGTCTGTTATTTTTCATGTTTACTCATCCTAATACATTTCATATAGTTCATCCTATATTCATTGTAGGGTTGGTGATTGAACCAACACATTTTTAGTGTGTTCCATATTCGTCTATAGTAATAGCTAAAACCAAAGAAAGCATATTTCCATCTATAAGTTTTATATTGCCTACAACCATTGGCAAAAATTTGCACAACATTTATACAATACACCTTGACACCATTTTAACCAATGTTTTGATAGTCACACAAAATAGTATTCTTCATCATAGATATCTAATAAACCATACCATGATCATTAGTAGTAGGATATTTTGGTTTAGGGACTGAATCCTTGGAAATTTTATCATTTTTTACTGCACATATTTTTCCTGAAACCATTTTCTTATTATCATTATTTATCTTATGAACATTAACAACATTTTTTAAACCTATGAGGGTGATTTTTGTAGATCATTTTCAGTTTTAAATTTCAAATAACCTTCAACAACTTATGGAACCTCAGTTTTCATTTTTTTATTCCTCTCTCAACATTAGATTTTTTTAACATGAAAAAACATTTTCTCAAACAAATTTATCTATTCACCAATCAGGATATTAAGGTTTAAATATTCATTAGTTTAATCCATTAATTCATTTATATCATTCATAAAATAGGATTTTTTAATAATAATATATTCTTTTATTTTGATAATTGATCTCTATTATTCATCTTCATGTTCTCCATTTCAAGACTAACAATCATTACAATATATTATTTCAACTCCCTCTTAAAAAATAAAAATCAATATATCATCTTCCCCATCATAGAATATACTTTAATCAAAATTTAATAACTCATCATTACCATTTTTAAGAATAATTTCTCAGTAGTATCATCCCAGTTGTTCTTTGCATCAAATTAACAATTATAATATTCCTACTAATTGTATAAAAATATTCAAATACATATATACAAAGAATATTATAGATTAATTTACATTTTGAAATTGATTATTATTATTTCTTATTAAGGGATATTCATGTTCTTTCATATTCAACATCACTACATTCATCGTACATTACCAGTGGATAATTTTCAAGAAAATGTCTAATGGATCAAACACTAAAGCTCTGAAATAGTAGCTTTTAATTTGTAAAAACATGCTCCTATTTAATCTTTTTATAAAAAAAATTCACCTTGTTTTTTACATACCTTATTTCCAGTGTCCTAGTATCTATCTTTTTCAATGGGGATATTCTTATATTTTCCTTGATTACAATATTTGAAGGAAATTTCCAGATTAACTTTTTCATTGTTCTTAATAGCAATTTCACTGACCATTTCATATTCAATGAGAATGTGATGCAGACCATCTAGATTTAAAGATTATCAACATATATCATAAAAAATAATATATAACATCATATTTATCTAAAACTTTTTATACAATAATTTCAATTACATCTGAATCTTCTAACATATCACCAAGATAGTTTATAATGCATACTATTTCATTCACTCTTGTAATGATGTCACCAATAGATCCATCATTAATTATTATATGTTCTTCAAACATATGTCCCTAGATTTATTAATATTAACTCTTCACATTTTTATTTCCAAGATAACATTTCATTAGCTTCTCTAATATTCATTTCTATGTTACAAAACACCTACCCTCATAAATTCACATTAATCATTGGGGGGATGTATAGAATTTCTAGATAACCCATCATTCTTTAAATTCAACTTATAAGAAGTTATTATGAGAACAACCTATTTATTTTCCTAGAAACTATATTCAGTGACATAAAAAACATCATAGAAAACAGATATAAGATAAAATAATAGAAATTTGTTCAAATTATCATTGTTACTCCTATTGAGGATAGAAATCCACATACTGTTCACAATGTTATGAACATATATGGGAAAAATCATTATTTTAAAAGCATTAGAAAAGATTCAATAATTTACTCCTTGATCATATGACTATTGAAATGGAAAATAAATATCTACTTGATCACTCAAACAGTGAGAGGATGAATTAGAGATATTCACTTTTTATGTATTCTAAAATTTAAAACAACCTTCACCTAAAATTAGTTAGAAATGAATCTGGTGGAAAACAAAAACAAGAACACCAACAACAACCTATGTATTGATAAGGTTCACTGCTCTAACATATTGGGTAGTCATTATAATTGTTTTGAGGTAATACAAGATCACACAACAATCAGAAAATAATCTTTTTATTATTATAAAAATTTGGGATTATCCATCAAATAAATAGAACTACAATCATTCAATGATGGGTATGATTCAGGCATAGATTAGTGAAACAACAATTTTTTTGTAAACAAAATATGAACCTTAACCAATAGGATTTAGTATATTATAGCTATACATCTTGAAATTTGATTACATTTTCCTTTCATTCTTATTGTGCTTATTACATTTCCCATTATTTCACTATAGAATGTGAAATTATATTTGTAGAACTATTTTTGAAATTATACAACTGATCAATTGTTCTATTAGTACCCCATGCCTGATGAAAAATTCATTAATTCCATGGTCTCCCAATTGCCTCTTCACAACATTATCCCAACACCAATTACTAGGAAACTCATTCTGGTATTCTTCAGCTCAATGTCATTCACATTATAAAACTAGTCAATATTTTTATTCTATATAAAACTATATATCTACTGATATATTACATACCAGCACATATAGAACACAATAATTTTTTTATAAATGATGAATTAGTGTAAAAAAAGTTATTTTTAGAGGTTCATGAACATATACCAAAGAAATTATAACATGAACTTTAGAATAGTAACATGAACATTAGGAATAGTTATATGAAATATAGAATAGTAACCTAAAATTTGTAAGTATAAATAAATTTTTTTATCATATAAATGAAAATATGATATATTTATATGATATAACAATTATTTAATTGTTTAAGAAATGAAAAATTTAGTGTTGGTATATTTGGTAAGTTATTAATATTTAATTACAATTTTATAATTAATATATTGATTTAAATGAAAATATATTTTCATAAAATTGATTCATAAATTAATATTTTTTTTCTTATGATAATAAGATATTATTACGATACCTTAATTTTTTTCCTTGTGTTAGAAAAATTTGTTATAAAATCAAAATTGGTATTTTTTGAGTAAAATGTTGATTTTATTTTCAAAATAAATTTATCATATTTAGAAAATTATTTTGATAAATTGGAGTCCATTTTTTTTGTACATATCGACGAATAGTTTGGGTGAATTTTTGGGATTTTTCTAAAATAGTTTAATTTTTTAGAAATAGTGAAATACAATGTTTTATGGTATTTTTCATTATAATAAATAAATGAACTATTTGGTCATTCATGATTCATGGATGATGTATATATCCATTATCTAGAACTCATATAAGTGATTTATGGAAGTTATAAAGGAGGATAAAGTGAAGAGGTAAAATCCAATTTCATTTGTTTCAATTTCATTTGAGTTTCACTTATTTTGTTATACTCTCCTCACTCATTGTATCAAAATAATCATGATAACTATAGTGTGTCTTGTATAATTGAATTATATCATGTTAATGGAATAATAATCAACAAAATTGACACTTCTTTTATTTTGTTCTATAAATGAATACATCATATGTAATGTTCCAATTTACAAATATCATGGGCGATGCATCATCATTTTCCCTCACCGCCTTCAAGGATAGACATAAAACTCTTATATTGGTTGAAACAAATTTTAATTTGTATGTTATTACCTTTTGTATGTTATAGAACTAACACATGTGTATATTATTAAATAATAAGACAAAACCATCTCATAATGATTGAAAAGATTCCAAAATAATTAATATGATTGTCAATAATTATTTTTCTAATGGTTGAAACAGATTGTAATTTTATGTTATAATGGTTGAAACTGGTTATAATTCTTATGTTATATGTTCTATAAATAACATATGTTCATAAAAAGATTATAATGGTTAAAACAGATTATAATTTGTATTTTATGACCATTTTTATGTTATAGAACTAATATATGTTCATAATATGAAATAGTAATACAGAACTTGCTCCTAATGATCAAAAAGAAGCTGAAATAATTCATACAACTATCAATAATGTTTTTTCTAATGATTCATCATCATATCATGTATATGAATGAAATATATACCCATTTAAGGATCTATATGTTCATTAATGACAATTAACATCAATTATAGATAACTATTACCATTTTCCATGATCTTACATACACAAATACTAGTGAACTAATCACTATAACCAAAGAAACGAACACTCACTAATGAAAAAATTATATCATAAAATTATAAAAATAAGCATAAATGATCTTAATAAAATTATAATAAATCAAATAAATAAATCAAGGGTTATATAATTATGTAATTAATTTATTTAATATGATTATCTAAGACATTAAGTTCAAGTGCGGAACACATTGAGATATAAGGTAAGGGATTCTTTTCAATCCATTACATTTCCATTGGGATATGCTCTCTCTCTCCCTCTTTACCCCAATGTAACTATTATTTATATTTATATTCATATTCAAAATTATGATTATATATTCCAATCATATTTATCCAGATCATTTCATCCTTCTTCTCGGGGATATATTTGTTTTTTAATGGTTCCATTCTCAATTCTTCCCGACAAGCATGCCCAATTAATGGGAACATCCCAAACTCATTCCATTTTTTATGTACACTCTATAATCTATTTTAAGAAACCATTATTTGTATAAAATAGAACTTTTTATAATGAAAAAAAACTTTATTCCTTTCTGGTTTTATGAAAACAATTATGCCATTATCAATTTTAAATACTCTTTAATATATTCTCTAAAAACGCAATAAAGTAAATCATTTCTAATTCTTCTTAAAACCACTTTTACATGTTTTCATGTTAGTATTACATCCATTATCATGATCTCTAATTAATTTACCTAATGAATGTCCATGTATGACTTGAACACACTATATCCTGGACACCTTTATGATACACCCATTTGTTATGCCTTTCAACATGATTATTATACCCATTTCTTTACATTGGTAACCTATAAGTTTATTCCTTATGTATGATTAATCATGTGGAACACATATGAATTAACATATTATGATGGATGTTCCTAGATAGTACTCTAATGCATTGGCTAATGCTTAGTCTCAGGAGACATCTTGTTGGGACATGGAGTGAACAAGATTCCATTATGGGACATAATCCACTATTTAATGTTATTGAAAGATAGCCTCGACTCATGCTTAGGTCATGTTATGTGTAATTACAACATATTTATGATTCCATGATTACATGATTCCATGTTATAAAAGGTTTTCTTCCTTATATTTATTTATTTTTCATTCCATTTTATGTCATCATGTTAATCTTTCTAAAACATGTCCAATGCTTTTTTCTTGTGTTTATTCCCTAACTAGGATTTTCATACAATAACTTTGTTAATGTCTTCACCTGGTAACACTGTGTTGATTTGAGGGCTAAAATGAAGATATAATCTCAATATAAAGATTAATAAGATAAGTTTTTCTAGTTCCATGTCTTCAGTTTTATGCACATATTCTTACAAAGACACTAGAATTTGTAATACATGGAATTTAATTTGATGTTTAGCTATACATAAAAAATATAATAATATGTGAAAAAGGAAAGGGTCTCTATAGTTATAATTAGGGGAAACTCTAGTTATTTTTGATATTAGGATTAGAGTACTTTAGTACAACCATAAGGATAATCAATCACCATGGATAACCTAGATTGAAACATAGGGAATCACTTGTTAGGATATAATTTAAATTTTCATATTTATCCCTTTACGTTTAAAGATAATTTTTATAATCATATTAGATATGTATTCAAGCCCCTTTATTGCAAATTATTTTTCTTAGTTAAATGATGGAAATAGATGAACCTATACCAATAATCAATGTCATAGGAAATGTGATGATTGCACTAATGATATTCCAAATATGATTGGAATTGGTAGTAAAAATTTCATAGAAGTAATTTCTCAATTAGATCATGTTATGAATAATAACTCAAACTCACAGAATTCTAGCCTTATCATAAGAAAGAGAAATTTTCTGTTGAATACTTAATATGAAAAAGGCATTCCATGTTTAGTGGATCTTTAGATCCCCTCCTCATGGAACAAATGATTAACTCTATTGAGAAGATATTCTATTCCCTCTAGTGCAATTGAGATGATAAAGTTGTGTTTTCGGTATATCATTTTGATGGGGAAGATGATCAGTGGTGAACATAGATAAAGAAAAAACGGTCCAAGGAGGAAATTGATTCCCTGGAATGGGAAAATTTCAAGAAAATGGTTTTAAATAACTATTTTATCCAAACTCACCATCTTAAGATGGAATGGGAGTTCCTTGTACTGAAGTAGAAGGATAAAAAGAAAATAGAGAAGTATAAAGAAAACATTACAAGACATGCATGATATTCCTTTGGATTTTCCTTGAAAACTAAATTCAAGGTGGATGACTTCATTAATGGGCTAGAGCTGAGTCTATAAAAAGAATTCACTATTCATGAATTTGATAGTTATAAGGATATTATTGGTTTTCATCTCATGTATTAAATAGAGAT
The DNA here is from genome assembly GCA_963277665.1 of Viscum album. Lineage (NCBI taxonomy): Eukaryota > Viridiplantae > Streptophyta > Magnoliopsida > Santalales > Viscaceae > Viscum > Viscum album. The sequence continues at coordinate 114,616,711 of OY728135.1, forward strand.
CAAAGACTCTAAATGGTATCATGGGCCCAGTGAAAAAAATAAGATCAATGAGTTCAGTATAGGTGGATCGACAGATAAATCCCATGATTGAATGAAGACCCAACATTCCATGTGTCAAAAGTGTGGGAAGAAACCTCTTGGAAACTACTTAAAGAGAACTAAGATATTCCTTCAATGTGGAGGAGAGGAAAAAATGGATAATATTTACTGAAGGGATATGATGAATCCCACTAAAGTGGAAGAAAGAAGGAAGGTTCATATTAACACTCGACATATAGTGTAGTGTTTCAAATATAAAGAACATGGGTATTATTCGAGATAATGCCCTTAGTTACAGATTTTTGATGTAAATCAACAACAATAGCCTACAAGCTAGCAAGGAAACCATATTCTATCACTACTGTGGAGATAGAACATGACAATGATGTGGTGACATGTATTCTGGTTATTCATCCATGAATAGAGAGCAATCTATTGGATTATAATTCTATGCATTCTTCCATATATTTCATGTTTATTAGAACTATTCAAAGACCACCTAAAATTATAGAGGTTGAGTTATCTATGAAAACTGAAAATGGTGAAATTATTTAATCCATAGTATATTACTGTTCAGTATTTAATGTTTTTGGACAGAACCACCCAAAAATTCTTCTATCAATTCCTTTAGTAGAGTTCAAAGCTATTTTTGGAATGGATTTTCTATCACTGTATAAGGGAAAAAAAATATATTGAGAAAGGGAAATCACTCTACACATCCTAATGCATCCTCTAATTTTGAATATGTGTATAGATGAGGATAAATCTCTTTTGGAATAGTTTTCTTAACTGTGGATAATTTTTCCTTATGAGAAAGATTATCTACCTCATATGACAGATACAAGGGATTGAATCCTACTCTAGGACCTGCCCATTATGAGGGACTACATTGATGCGATCCATATAGAATTTTCTGGTCTTCCTCCTAGCAGTGAGGATATGTGCACAATTGATCTTGTACCTAGATCTCTTAATATATCAATGACACCTTATAGAAAGGCCACCATTGAGTTCAGAGAACTAATGAAGTAGTTATAATAGAATATATACAAGGGTTTATTATTACAAGAGAATCACCATGGGGTTTGGAAGTCCTCTTTTACTTGAAGAATGATGAATCTATGTTCCTATGTATTTATTATCATGAGCTCAAAAAAAATCACAAATAAAGTATCCCCTTCCACAGATAGATGAATCGTTTGATCACCTATGTGGGGCCATGCATTTCTATATATTGGGTCTTCAGTTGGAATATCACCAATTAATGGTGAAGGAGGATGATATTTTCAGGACATCATTTTGAACAATATTTGGACACAATGAGTTCACAGTAATTTCAATTTGAACTCACTAATGATCCAAAAAATTTCATGGATTTAATTAATAGTCTTTAGAGATTACCTTGAAAAACAATTCGTAGTATTTATTGATGATATTATGAAATATTCCTAGAGATTTCTAGAACATGAGGAGCATTTGAATATTGTGATAATGACTAAGGGAAGTGAGAAAATATATGGAAATGACAGTAAATGTGAATTCTTGATGGATGAAGTATAATTCTCAGGTCATGTGATGACTATAAAAGGAATATCTATGGACCCTTCCAAGAAAATGGTAATCAATGTGTGACCTAGGACAACATCTGTAATGATGATCTGTAGTTTTCTTGGTCTAGATGGGTTCTACCAATGATCTGAGAAGAACATCTCATGATTTTCTAACTAAATAACCATGTTGAATTGGATGGGATTGATGTTTATCAGGATCAGTGAATGCGAAGACTATTTCAAATGTTAGAAAAAAAAGTTTATCATTGCACCCAAAGTCACACTTTCAACAAATGGGGAACTATTTTGGTACATAATGATGCATCAACGATAGGATTTGGCTATGTACTTATGAAAAATGATAACTTGAAAGCCTATACCTCAAGGTAATTGAAAATTAATGAGTAGAACTAATATACACAAGATCTGATGTTGGTGGCTATGATCTTTGCATTGAAGATATAGTGACATTATGTTAATGGGGAGTTGTGTGAGATATATACTAGTTACAAGAGACTCAAATATATATTCACAGAAAAGATGATTAATATGAACCCATGAAGATGGTTTGAGATCATCAAAGACCATGACTTCTCAATCCACTACCATCCTAGAATGGAAAATAGAGTTATAGATGCTCTATGGAGAAAGGAACCCACAAACTTATCAATAATGATAATTGAGAAGGATACAATATTCTTTTACTTGAAAAGGATGGATATAGAAATCATTAAGAAATAAATATCATAAATTCTTTCTCAATTGATTTCTCAACCATCACTCGTGGAGAAAATAAAGGATACTCAATGAAATGATGTGGAAATTGTGAAATGGGAGGAAGATATAAGAAATGTGAAATATTCAGAGTTTAAAATTGATGTTTATGGAGTCATGAGATTTGGGTCATGATTATGTGTACCATCAATTCTAGAGATAAAGAAATTTCTTAAAAATTATGAACATATCTCATCACTCTCTATTCACTCAGGAATCGCAATGATGTATTGAGATCTTTGAGATCACTATTGGTGTGGCAATATGAAGAAGGTGATCAAAGAATATACATCCAAGTCTTTGGTATTTTAACAAGTGAAGGATAAAATGAAAACATCTAAGGGGTGATAAAATTAATATCTATACCAACATAGAAGTGGGAAAACATCACCATGGATATTTTCAATGAACTTCCAAAGACACAATCAATATGTAAGGAAATGGAGAAGTAACCTAATGAATAGTTCCGGAGGTAAGCCTGGAAATTTTTCATGTATGGTAATTTTTTTTTGAATGTATGATAAGATCTAGAATGTGTTACTTGGGTAGGATGTATAGTAACACGGGTTGTGGCTTCAAAGAGAATAGTTCACAATAATTATATACTGAGATAACAAATATCTAGTCATCAATGAGATGTTTTATCTAAAATAAGTTGTGGCATTATGCTAACAGGTTTCCTATGTTACTTTCTCCAGGTGGATATCATCAATACCGAAAAAAGAAATGTATTAAAAAAATCATTTAATGCTACCACTTTTGATGTTGGTCCATCTGGTAATCAGATGAAATCATCAGGGTTCTCGGTATATTTCTAAGGTTAACCATATGTTGAAGGATTTAGACACTCCATCTGAGGTTTTGAGTGATGCGATCCTAAAGTGACTAAGGAAATTTTGGGGGAAGATTAGCATGATTTATGTTTATGTATAGATTTAGATTAAGGAGAAGTTTTCATTTCCTTTTGTACATGAGTTTTAAGGTATTGATAATCGTTAGATTTTATATACCCATTGATTATTAATGTTTTTCGGGGATATTAATCATATTTCTAAGAATGTTATGAGGATGAAATCGGGCTTGTAGATATATATCATATAAGTATATTTCATTATATTATATGAAAATAATGTAATTTTGAAACATTACCAATATGAAATTTTTAACCATGGTATTTTCTAATGATCAACCATTTGTTACTAAGATATATGTTCAAATTGTGAGGATGTGATTTTTTTAAGTGGGGTAGTATGTTACATACCAAGGATTTATGAAATATATTAATTCAACATCATTTAAATTTATTAATAGGCTGGGTTAATCCCAATTAGATATATAAACTGTGTTATATGATCCACCTAGTTTATCTCACATTGCATGTAACATTGAGTTTCATTAATAACTGGTGATACAGAGAAGGTCGAGTCTTACCAAAGAATAATATATTGTTGATATTATTTATTAATATTAAAGATGTCAAATGTCCATTATATAGGTGTATATGAATAAATAAAACTTTATTATACATGTTTATAATTTTTTTTCCACTCATAAAATATGTTTGATAGGCTGACGAATAGGATAAGTCTAGTTTTACTCTGAAAAAACTGTATATTTTTTAAGGCATCTTTACAGCCTTTTAATAGAGAACATATTTTAATTCTATTTTGAATATTTAATTATTTTAATATAAAAAAATAAACATCATTTTTAAATTTTAATATCAATATTTACTTTGGGTAAATGTGTTGTATTATTTTGTGAAGATTCGTTTTTTGATGAGTAGTGAAAAACACAACATTTTAATTGAAAACTAGTTTTTTGGATAATTTATTTATATAGTTAAACTACATATTTAATTTATTAGAAATTATAATTTGTTAAATAATATTTAAATAAATCCAATTTTGAGAAATTTATTAAATTTCACTTTAAAATTATATATAAAAACTATTCAATCTTTTAATCATTTCTCCTTAAAAACCCTTTGTATTACTTCATCTACGGGATTAATATTAAAATAAATTTCGCCACTTATGTGAATTGAATATAGAAAATAAATATATGTATTTGTAATCAGTATAATTTCTTTTATCTAATATGATCAAATGAATTTTCTGACCATGTAGATATGTGAATATAATTAAAATTAATTAATGTGATAAAGGTAAAAACTAGCATACTTAATGATATAAAATTGAATATATGGTGTTTAAATTACCCAAAATAATTCCAAAACCCATTGGATGGACACATTTATACCAAGAAAAACATTTTTTCTTTTTATATGAGTTAGTGGGATACTATTATGTTAAAGCGACCTATTTAATAAGTTACTATAGGAAAATAATAAAAAAGAAACATTTCGTGCTTTTAACACTTATAAAGCATTGATGATGGGGAATTGATAAATATTTTTGTTATAAAAAGTATTTTGGAAGATAAATTATTTATTTTATCATATTAAAATATATTTAATTTTTCTAGATTATATAATTAAATTAACTGCTTAATAAATTTGTAAAAATGGATTATTTAGTTATAATTAAAGAAACTAAATGAAATTTTATTAAAAAATGTAAAATAAAAAAAATTATAATCTTCTGACAATTGATTTTTAGGTGTTACTAAATGAAAATATTTTCCATTAATAATCTATTTAATATTTTTAAATGAATATATTGAGAAATAAATAGTAAGAAACATTTTTCATGTGGTTAGGGTTAAAGTCACGTTCTTGCACGGTACATCTGTTTACGTTAAAATTAATTTCCATCATATATATGATTTTTATTTTATAAAGTATATGTAATTTTTTATAATATTGGTTTCTAATTTTCTTATATGTCTCATTTTAATTTTGTCTTAATGGATGAATTACATAGGAAAGCAACCTAGCTACCAAAATGAAAAAGCAAAATAATAAATAAAACTTAATGACTATGGAAAAAATTATAAAAATGTTTATATTTTTTGTTCTACGAGTGTGTATCGACCATAAATCCACATTATTACATTATTTTTTAATTTTTGACCAAAATATGTAATGGTTACCTCCCAATACTGTTTACCTCTTTGTATTGAGAAGAATGTAACCCTCTCCACTATAAAAAGGAACACCACCCACCATAACTTCTTCAATCCTTCAAATCGAATTGGATAGTCTAAACCCAAACCAAATAAGCTTCCATCACACCTCATATAATCGTATAAGCCCAACAGTTGGCCAAAATCCATCCAAGGAATCCCTTATGTGTAAATAATAAAGAGTTTCCCGAAAAAGAGGTAATATTCTTCAATGATCAGTTCGGTATTATTTTTGTCTAAACACATTAAAGTATACTTATTTAATTAATGTATAATTGAATAAGTATCCTAAATATAATTAGATATTGTTAGTGTAAGGGGTTTTTCTAAACCTATGCAATCTTCTATAAACTAGGTATCAAAATTATCAATCATGTGTACGGTGAACTACGGCCTCATGAAACAATGTTGTTCAATTTTTATTTACCACCTCTCATTTTTGGGAATTACGATGGTAATATTATTTTTATATGTTATATATGATATTTATGTTGTCTAAATACTTCTGTAATTTTTATATAACACATTATATCGTGCTTTCTATTTTTGTAAAATATTATAACATCGTTTATAAATGTATGGACTACATCCTCCTTAAAGCAATTTGATACGTTCACACATTACATGGAATGAATTAAAGATATGTTTAATAAAAATATGTGATATTCATCTAATAAATATAATATTCCTGAAATAATTATCATTATGTAAATATAATATATTCTTTTACTTATTAACCTTTCACACACTAAAAATGTTATAACTTTGTTTGAGAATGTGTGGTTTACCACCTCCTTGATGCAATGTGATACCTTTTACATCATAAGAATTATATATATATATATATATAATTATGTAAGAATATATAACATGGAATGTATGATATAATTATTATTCTATAATGATAAATGTATCATAACATCTTTCTATAATGATCATCCAAGAATGGGAACATTACCCATTCGTACATAAAGTATACCGTCACCAGGATTATAATAGTGGATAATTATTCAGAAACACATTTACAATTGGTTTAAATTTTTTTACTGATATATAAATATGATAAATATTTTTCTATTATTATTATTGAAATTTATATATAATAAACTCCTTGAACATAGTCACACAACCTTATTTGATTTGACACATAAACCGAATATTTTTAAAACTCTTGAAGAATAAATAATTTTTTAAGTATTTATATAAAATATTGTAATAATTGAAATAGTAATAATAAAAATGAAAAATATTATGAAGAAGTTAAATTATTAACATAGTTTTATTATTTAGGATAATAAAGTCATATGTGACAATTCATACTCAAGGTAGGGGATTACATCTCAATATCCTTTCATTGAGGCATGTTTTGATGTTATGCGTCCACCTTCATTTATGAGGTGTCCATAAAGTACATTTGATGTATAATATCATGATTTATTTATTATAATGTTATTTAATGTTATGTTAAATTTTATTCCTTCATGGGGATTATGATTTAAATTATCAAAACGGAATGGAAAACACTGATTGTTTAAAGATTTAATTTAAAAATATTTTTTATTGATGTCAATATTAATGGTGTTATTTTACATATTTATTTTTTGGATATAAAAGGATTATAAAGTATAATTAATGACTATTGTTAATTTCATTGAATGTTCTTCAAAATTAATCTTTTTTTGTTTCATAAAAGGAAAATTTTGAAAAATAGGAAATGAAATGTCTTATTTTTAAATTACGATGATAATGAACTTTCATATCATCCTCAATTTTATTTCATTTCTATCTTCCTTTACAAGATTACATGTTTTCATAAATGAAAAACACTATTTAATTTTATTTTATTATTTTATATTGAAAATGGGTTTTTAAAGAAAATTATTATTGGGTTTTGAAAATTGTTTCTACAAGGAAAAACGTATTTTTATCCAAATATGATTTTATATGGATTTAAAAAGTGGTTTTAAATGGTTTTGTGATGAGAGTATTTTACTCTTGATATGGTACATGAGAATTATGTTAAACAGGTGACCCTAATATAGACTTTACAAAGTTTTGAGTCTCATTATAGCTCATGCGTTAACCCAATACAACTTATAGGCAGGGTTGAGCCCCATTATATCTCGTATGATATGGGTGAGCCTGATATCGCTTGTACAAATGGTTGATCTCTGTTATAGCTCATAGGTATGCTCGATATAGAATAGATGATGGTTGATCCCCATTATTGATATCCAATTCATTGTGGATTGATACCAATCATATGGTTATTCCATTTGTTTGGGAGAAATGTTTGGAAGTCGTTCGTACAACTATTCCAATTAAAAGTGTTTTGGAAAGTTTTAATGAATATGATTCTCTTAGTCACAAAAGGTTGGTTAATTTATTTCTATTGGTTTTAATGATTTTATATGAGAATTTATTTGTTGTTTTTTATTCATGTTAAAATATTCTATTATACATTCTCAATTATCCTTGATGTTAAAGGTAATCGTTATATGAGTTTTCATGTTTTCAATGAACTAATGGTTTCTTTTATTTTTATATCCCATTCTATGATTTTTTACTCATATCACATATTTAGAATGTTTTCATAGGTTTTAGGATATGTAAGGGAAAAAAGATAATTCATGTTGAATGTCATGGATATTCTCAATGAAAAGAATTAATTTTTATTTTAAATGTTTTATATTACAGGAATAATGAATACTTATCAGAATAGTCCACATTGTATTTTATAGATTGTTTATGTCTTTATGATGGCCTAATTCTCTAAAAAACTAAACCTGAAAAGATCCTCAATATTAGAGAAATTCAAATCTGTGACATAAAACTATATTATGAAATGTTTAAGGGTGATTCCTTATATTGACCTAGAATAGAATGTCTTTCTTCCTCTCCATTAATTCTTTTTAAACACATTTAATTATAATATTCCTCTATGTTAATATTGATAAATATTTTTCCACATATACCTCTTCAAGAACATTAGCACTGGTGGTATTGATCAACTCTTCAAATCTGGGGAAATATAAATTCTCTTTGGATTCATTGAATACATTGGTATGTTAACATTAGGGAATCCTAGATTTTTATCTTCTCTTAATTCAATAATTGAAACTAATGAAATCTTAAAATTCTCAGAATACTCTTATTTATCCAGCAATGATCCAAACTAAATCTAATTTTCCTAATGAAATGTATATATATCCAATATATTCATATATTATCATTAGTGAAACCAATAATAATATAGTTATAAAATATTTCAATCAATTGAAGAAGATTTGAGTCATGTATACAATGATTTCTTGATATTAACTACATATAACTACAAGAAGTTATTTCACTTATAATTCACATAAATTTGACCTGTTTATTTCCCCACTAATTTTGTATAGTAATTGATGGTTAATATATTTTAATTATTCCATCTTAAAACATCATGAATAATGATTCACATATCATGACATTATTCATTTAATTCACAACTTTACTTCATCATCACAATTTCATTAATTAACTCTTAAACACTTCACATGATACATGAATAACATGGATTATCACTAAAAACTGATATATCATGTTAAATCATAATACCAAAAACTAATTAAGTGATATTATCTGATATCTGGGCATGATATTTTATATGTACATGAATCAGAGCCTCTTTCAATACATAAAAAACAAAACAGATCCTAGAAAAACAATGTATACATAGCCAAATCTTATGACCACATGATAACTCAATCATTAAAGATATTTAGTATTTATGCATTAATAATTCAAACTCCGAGTCATAGATAGTCTATTATTTATAATATGATTCCATAAGAAAACATCATACCTAAAATATTAGACATATAGATATAATCTCAATGATATCATGCCTCGTGATAACATTCCTGGTGGTAGTATAAACGATGGTTGTGTGCCATGTAGTAGAAAATCAGGTGCTATCATACATGATGATGTCATGCCTTATGGTATAAATAATGTATATAGTATAAGGAATGGTAGAATTTTTTGTGGTTTCACCTGATTGTATCATCATTGTTATATCACCATAACGATAGCATGCCATGTAGTAGTAAGCATGGAGATCACAAACAAGACTTTTGAATGTTTCATTGAAGCACAAAATAGTAGAACCCAAGTGTTAGCACCTCATCTTGACACCTTTACATGATCTGGGATCAAAATTCATTCTGTGATTACCCTTACACAACCTCATATTATGAAAATTTTACATTTACATTATTCCTAGTTACCCTTAAACAACATATATTGGCTTACCCTTATGAAACACATACTAATATGTCATATCATTATATTGGAATACATACCATTATGTAGCCACAATATACCATTACATGACACAATACCAACTCATTTTACCCTTACAATTGTAATGACATACCCTTACATAGAACATTTGATTCATTTTCATATGTATTGTACTTACTAATTTACCTAGGAATCTAATAAAATTCAAAATCATCACATTTCATTCAAAAGTAATCATAAAGCCTTCAATAATCCATCAAAAAATGTAGATAGTGTGTCTTGATACACTATTTTTTTAACTTAGTTTCCTTGATGGTCAATACAGTAGTCATCACATTTAAAAAAATAATTTATCAATCATGAAATCCAATTATATTAAAAGAATAAAAAATAATTCCAGAATAACAAAAATATTATCTTCAAATCACAAATACACATTTAATAATTGATAAAAAATGCAAAACTTGGGCTCAACAGTCTTTCCCTTTGTATTTTTCCTTCAATATTTATTCACATATTTAATGTCAATACAAGGGCTCAATATTTCCCCCCATTTATGAAAATAAAAAAATGAGATCTTCAGGGGATTTCTCATCTCTTATCATTTCATTATTTTATATTAGGATTCTCATCCATTTTTAAGAGAAGGAAGATACCACATGGATCTCTTAGAAAAGATAATTTTTACTTTATACTCAATTTATACAATGGATAAACTTTCCAAAAAATAGCAATGAAAAATCAATGGTTTGATTATTTTTTTATAATATACCATACATTTGATATCATGCTCAGAAATTCTCAATTCACCAGATACAAGATGTTAGGATACGAACTACACAATCATGAAACACTATCACAAACACATCATATTTTTTTAGTGAATGAAAAAACATCTCCCTCATTTTCTCATATATTCATAAACTACTAACTGAACCATAATAAATATGAATAATAAAATTATATATGAGGGATGAGAGTGTAACTGATACACCAAAAACAATATTATTACTAGAAGAAAAAATTGATGATGATTTTTTATTATTTTACTCAGAATATTTATCTTCCTACTACTAATTTGATTCTTTTATATTTTCCCCACTTGTGTTTTTGAGGTCTCACATCAACTAATTCTAAATTTTATTTGGATTCTTCAAACTTTTTCCTTGGAGTATATTGGGTCAGATGAAAAGAGTCGCTAAATTTTTAACATTTTAGGGGTTTTTAGTCTTGATTTTCTAGTTTCCTATCTTGAATCCTTTTCACATATGATCTACAATTTAATTTATGAAATAATTATCCTATTTCTACATGTATTCTAAATATTCATACTATTTTTTTTCATTTTTTCATGTAATTGAAATTAAATTTCGTATCTTTTTTCTGTTTGAAATAGGTGGATTTATCATATAATAATCTCTCTGTAAGTATGTTGTCCCACTAATGTTTTTTATAATAATCTATTTCTTCTATTGATGATACTTGTGAATCAATCTAATTTTAAAAAAAACATCATTATTTAATTATAATTATTGAATACTAAATATTTCCCCAAAACCCTTATTTTTTTTTCAAAACCTCATTTACATGGGAAATGTAGTTAATAATAGTATCATAATCATCCATCCTTATATTTTCAAATTTAATCCTCCAAAAATTATGTCTGGATTCAATGAAATTAATATTACCTTTATACCTTCTTATAAACTCGTTTTGAATTTCTCTGGTGGTATAGAGACGCATTCCCATAGTATATACGTTATCTATAAAGGTTATCGGGTGGAATTTTGTTCTTTTCCTTCCATATACTTGTATCACTTTTATCATATGTTATTGTTGATCCTTCAGAAATTTGTGGAAAACCCATTGTTTCAAAATCTATCACATATTCTTAATTTATAAGAGATATGGTAGAATTCTATTTCCGTACTTATGATAGTTTTTCCCATATATTTTGGGAACACCTCAATAGTTGATATAGTTTATATTATTAATCAATCAGAATAAATATTGGATATTTAAACCAAACCTACTATGATCCACTTGTAGAGCCTAAGGCTAGATGGACCACTGATAAGGGAGAATAAGGGGAACCAATTTTGAAAATTCTCTTTCCTTTTATTTCAACCTCATGAACATATTAAACTATATGATCAAAAAAATATTTCGCATATCCTCCACTTTATGTGTAGTAATAAATAAGATTATCATAGAATATTTACAAGGTTCGTTGTAAAACCCAACTCCAAGATGTCCTGTTTAGAGCCTCCCACAAAACATTTTCACAATCATACAATTTTTATAAGAAAAGAAAAGCCTATACTAATCAATATAGATTCATAATGTGATATTCAACATGCATAACAAATTCAAAGATACAAATATTCTCTTTAATGAAGATCCATTACAAAAAACTCTTCCTTACCTATTTGGATACATATGTTCACATGGAAATAGAATCCACCACTATGAGTAGATGGATAAATAGGTCTACACATGTACATTTTCCGAAACATGAGTGATGCTATTCTAGAAACAATTTTCAGAACAAGTATGATCAGAAATCTCCTAATCTTATTTGAATTTTCTTGTATTTCTCATTTTGGGACTCCTAGAAATTGATCATATCATTCATTAATAATCAATATTAATATAATCTTATAATTTTTAGAATACACTCAAGTATTGAACATTGATGCAATCCAAATCCTAAATTCATATAGAAATGTATATATTTCGTATATAAATGCATATATATTCATCAATGAAACCCATATTAAATCATTAATAAAATATTTCCATCGAGACCATAATAATCGATAATGTTTCTCATGATTTCCATATCATATCTTCATATAACTACGAGTAGTTATTTATCTTTTATATTGAGTGAATTTGACTCTATTATATCTTCATTACATCTAGCTAATCATTAATGCTTAATATCTAGGAAATATTCCTTATGAATGAATGATGATTCACAATTCTAGAATCATGACCTTCTACAAAGAAATAAAATCTTCAATATATAATAAAAATTTAATTCAACAACTCCACATCACATTATGAAATTAATATATATCACAAATCATCATTAATATTTAAATAGGAAGCATAAAACACCATCAAAAAAATTCCTCATCTTGATCTCATCTAATATCCATGCATGTATCATTGTTGTTCATGAACTAGAGAATATGAATAATTCCTATATAACTAAATTAATATAATTTCATTATATAAGTAAATCATCATCATCCCACCATAAAATTTATAATAGATAAAAGAGAATCTATATGAATTGTTCAATAATTTGAACTCATTATCACAGTTTCATTAGTTTTTATCTTTTGATCGCATATCATTGTACCAAGCCAATGACATCACAATTTTTTATTGAAAATAATTGTTTGAAAACATGGTATTACTAGGCTTAGTGGTAGAAAACCTGTAGGTAGAAAACTTGTTGGTAGACTCCTATCAATACCATGATTAGAAGTTGAATGCCCTGTGGTATTAAACTTAACAAAAACATGTGTGGGGGAGGAACCTAGAGTCGGATCCTTATTTTAGCACCTAAATGGTAGCATGACTAGATGAAAAATTCATGGGGTAACATTTCGTATTCTAACAGTCGTAGAGTTAGATGAAAATGAGATCATTATGGGGTTAGCACCTAAACATCATACCGTTATGTGATCCAGAATCAAACATTACATGTGAGTTCCCCTTTCATATTCTCATATCCCAACCTATTTTCATTTACTCTATGCCCAATTACCAATGCAATTTTTATTCCCTAAATTTATAAAATGTATATGAATCATTGTGATTTTGAGTGTTTCATATATCATGATTCATGCATGATCTAATATTTCTTGTATGCTACATCATTTTATTGACTTTTTTACAAAATATTATGTTTATTAATTTAAAAATGGTCTAACTCCACATGAAATAAAATGTTTGAGTGGAGTTTTATTCATGATATTAATGCCCTAGATATGGAATTTACTCAGGAATTATTTTTCCATGAGAAAATGAAATATCAGTTGTAGAGTGTCTTTAATAGGAAATATATAACTCATTCACATACGATGGTAGGTGTGTGTATCACATGACACCCTTTCCAATCTCTAATAGACAATAGCTAACATCTTCTTCTTCTCCCTTTGCATATTAAGATGATAAATCAACAAGGGATAAAGGATAATCCTTCTTGAAAACCATGTGATTTAATTATGATCATGGATACCTATGAAGGTGCAATGCTTATTCTTTTATCTCAGTGATATTGATCATACCATTTGATAATCGTGAAGATACAGTCAGATAACTATTTTGTTAGGCACTTCATTTAAAATACTTTTTCTTCAATACCACTTATCATGTTTTCATGTAATCATTCAAGAATATCCTTAGTGATTGGTTAAAAATCTCTTTTAGTAGTTCTAATAATTTTTTTAAACTCATTTAAAAAACCATAAGTGGAATCTAAGTGATCCATGATTATGTTTTTAGATATAATTTGTGGAAATGATGACAAATTCAAAAAATTGAAAGATCAACATCAAACATTTATGTGTTTTTTATTTATTAAATGAATTACACTTATGTGGCTAGGATTTGAATAAGTATCTAAGATGTTACCCTTATGAAGACATGATGTGTTAGTGTAACCATGTAATTAACCTAACACATAGGGGTCTACATAAGGGTAATCACACCTTACACTTATATATACCAGACTATTAAGGTTTACTTAATTTCACCCTTACATAGAAATGGTTTCATTATGGTAATATAGTGTTTACCATTATGAAAACAACCAGTATATAAAGATAATAGGGGTTTTCCTAAGGCAACATATATAAAACTCATGACTTAGCTTTACATTTATGGGTACACATAATAGTAAAGGATATTTTTCAGTCGCTACATAAGGGTATGTTTTGAAAAAAACATGCATATAGATAATGAATTATTTTAAAGGCATACATAATGTTATTCACATGGTTTGAATTATATGAGAGCTGAAAAATGGATTACCCATATTCTATGTGTTTGTGTAAGTGTTGGAGATTTTATATCCATATATAGACTATTTACAAAATTGTATAGAGAGTGTACACTTATGTAGGAATGATCTCCATGGTTTGTGTAAACAAAAATTTTTTTAATTTTAAAAACATTGAAATGTTTTTAATGGTATGTAAATAATTTATAAATAATTATAAAATCTATTTTGTGATAATTTTATTTTTTAATGGATTATAGTTTAATTAAATATAAATTTACTACAATGAATTAAATCAATATGAAACATTTTTCACCATATATTATATGTTACTATTTAGAATACCTGTTAATAAATTATATTTAAATTCATATGATCAAGAGATAAATATATTTAATTAAAGATCATAAGAAATAATTTATAATTCTTATAAATTATAAAATAAGACCAAAATTATAAATATATTATATTTAAATTCTGAATATTTGATAATTAATTATTTTGAATTGTTCCAATTAATGGTGCATTATTTGGATACTACTTAAACCAAATCAAAATGTATTGATGATTGATACTATTATAGAATAAATAATAAAATTCTTTTATGATATTTATGTTATATAAAATCCAATGATAATAGTAATTATATAAAAAATAGTTTATAAATAATAAAATATCATATATTTAAAATTGAAATTCCATATAATGAAAAATATAATATTGTTCATATTGAAATGAATATAATTGGTTTTCATTAAAAAATTATGGAGTTCCTATAATTTTAATTATGAATTTATGAATAGGATTATAGAGAGAATGTTGCAACCTAGGTACTTATAATGTAATTAGCATTAAACATAATTTTCCCACTTCTGTGTTTTCAATTTCGAAAAATGGATAGACACAGTTCTGATCAGTATGTTATTTATAGTCTGATAGAATAAACACAATTTTTGGTGAATAATAATCTACCAATATGAATAGTAATATGACAGTTATGATTAGTAAATCATCCAGACGAATAGTAACCCCGCCCATTAACGTAGGCATCTTACAAGTGACAATATAATCATAGTGTTCATATTTTTGTAAATGTTTAATTGAAATTTTATGATTTAATTAATAATTAAACTAAAAACATATTTTCCTAAAATGTAATAATAATTTATTATTGTCTTATGGTTATATAAAATATTTATAAGACCCTAATTAAATTTTTAAAGAGTTATAAAATTAGATTTAGATTTGAAGTTGTTATTTTTCAATTAATTTTTTTTATTTAAAATTTAAATTTCTCATATTTAGAAAACTATTATGATAAAATGAAGTTCATTTCTTGAATTATAGACATCAAAAAATGGTGAATGGGAATTTTTGTGATTTTTCAGAAATACATAAATTTTTGATGGATAGTAAAATACTGTGATTTAAGGTATTTAAATTATAATAAAAATACATGAATTAAGAATATCATGAATGATTTTAGTACCCTTGGTTCGAATAAAAAAAACCCAATTTGTTTATTTAGTTAGGGATTCATCACTGTGCTCGTATTATGGAAAAATAATAAACTAATGAATAAAATAATAGGGAAACCCTCCTCTCATCCACTATAAATACCCTCCCTCTCCCCCTCTTCTTCCCACCCCTATTGAGCCTTTATCCTTACCAAATTTATACCAAAAAATATTCCAAGGACCCACCTCCACATCCAAGACCTTTTGGTCTCACCAAAAGGCCACAACCAAAGGACTTAAAGAGGATCTCAAGGAGAAGAGATCAAGATGTAAAAATCATCTTTCAATTTTATTAATTTTGTTTTTATTTTAATTAATAATCTTCTTTTTTACACACATCCTTTTATCCTAGAGGCATGGAATATCAATTATCTCATATATACTGGAATGATATAGTTTTTTTTAAAAAAATTCATCATGATTCTTCTTCTCCTCTCCCTCGTGTTCTAAAATTGAAAACATTGTCCGTGATGTGTCGATTTACCGACATCGTTGACAATGTGATTTAAATTTCATTTACTTCCATCAATTGTGGTCATGAAACAATTTTCAGGGTTTAAACCAATTCTAATTTATGTATTATATCCTATTTAATGTTCTATAATCATTGTTTACTCATGATATTTATTTATAAAACAATGTGAGTTGGTTATTATCGATGAACCACCAAAGTAATCTAAATGAATATAATTAATGTTCCAACTAATGATCTATCATCATATCTAAAAAATTGAATTATGTTATCATACATTACTCTAGAAGCATATTAATCACATTTTAATCCACTTCTTGAGTTCTGATTACATTCTCCAAGGAAATCCATTACGAAATGAAAATGGAAACCATGTAAAGTACACACCCGAAACATTGGAAATCGCAAAATATTAATAACTAATTGTTACAATGATTTTAAATATGATAAAATAAAATTTTATCAACTTTAATATGTTCCTGGAAATAATTAAAACACCCTTTTAACCATTATACAATAGTTTCAAAAGCATTTTAAGAAAGATAAACCCGAGTTGATGGATCCTCTCTTTCTCACTTTCATTCAAAAGTCTCCACTATCTTATGCCCTTTTATTTTTAATTTCGAATGATGGTGTTAGGTTTTCTCACCTCCCCCATACTGACCTTATGATATATTAATGATGAGATACCCCATTATCTCTCATTAATCAAACCCATGTATACTCGTTACAATGCTGAAATTTTGTAACGGAATTCATAACCCAATATACATTATTTGGGTAAACCTTCAACTGTAATGATTTTGTCATGATAAAATGATTTGTGAAATTAAATTTGATTATATGATGTTTTATTATGTGGATTTACATTATTTACACATATTCCTTTCATTTTATCAATTCTTTCTTCAATGGTATTTTGTTTTTAAGAGAATTTTCTTTAAAAACCTCTCTTTTTAAGTTTAATTCAAAAATATCCTCTATGTTATGCCCTAATATTTTCAATTCTTAATTATGTTTTAATGTTTTTGAACCTTCCCCATACTTCCCATTATTATATATAAATTATTAGATACATATTACTTTCATTTTATCAATTCTTGCTTCAATGATATGTTGTTTTAAGTGACTTTTCGTTACAAATCCTCTCTAAATATTATACTCAAAAGGAATGTTTTTATTATGTATGTATTAATATTTTATGATTATGTTTTGGTTCATTGGAATTGATATTGATGAAGGGTGGGACCTATATCTCCCTCCAATGCACTGGGTATGTGTATGTTGGAGGTCGTTCATTTGGTTACTCCAAGTGTAGCTTCGATGGTTACATAATATAGTGTCCATGAGGGTCATATTATAAAGTATATTTGAGGGGAACATTATTGGGTAAATGTGAGGGTTAAAATATTAAATATGTAATTCCCCAAGATTCCTATATGGTTATATTATTGTTTACTATATGTTATAGATGTATCATGTTTCACAAAGTATGTATATGTTAATTTATGGATGAGAATTATGTCTTTGTAAAAATGTTTTATTATATTGTTACGTATTCATGGACTGATGGTTTCTTTCCTTCCTTTACATATCATATTGAGATTTTTGTTCTCAACCCATGATTTTAAAATGTTTTCAAAGGTTATAAGTATGGGTTAGATAAAGAAGGGAGTCATTATGATCGTTATGAAGATTTTTCAATGAAATCATGTTTAATTGTTTTAATTTTTTATATTTTCGAAAAAAATGGATAATGTTTTTGTGGTATCCACTTTGTATAAATGTGGTATTTTATTTATTTATTGTGTCCAAACATTCTAAAACTCCAATCCTCTTTGGTATTTAGTAATTAATGAAGTAAAATCTTGTTGAATTACCTATATTCAGTAATGTTTAAGGTTGGGTCCTTATAGTTGGTATCAGAGAACAGTTTATATATATTTAGTGGTTAGGATATTGATAGTTGAATACCATAAATTATATATACACTATGGTTAATTTGGAATGATATATAATTTGAATATTACAGTGTTTCTTACTTTAAGATATGTCTTTTTAGAATGGTTTTCCATGGAAGAAATAGGGGTTTTGATGTAGAATGGCACCATGAGGCTGATATGTTTCCAAATATATGACCTAGAATAGCGGGAATTGGAACTGAGTATTTTGTGGCAGCGATGGCTCAATTGATTCATTCTATAAGTGGTGGTGGAATCCATGAAAGTGAACATCTAGGGCTACCACTAAGGAACATGATGATAGTAGAACATTTTATAAGGAAGCGCCCTCTTGCTTTTACTGGATCTTCTGACCCAGTGATAGATGAAGGATGGATTAATGCACTCAAAATAATATTCAATGTCAGGGGGTGCGTAGATAATCAAAAGTTTTGTTTTTCCATTTATCATTTTGAAGTTGAAGATGACCAGTAGAGGCCAATGGTCAAGAATAGTAGGGATAGTGAGGACATTAATGTCATGGAATGGGATGAATTTATGAATCTTTTTCTTTCAAAATATTTTCCTAATGTGGTACGAAATAGGATTGAAATGAAATTTCCTGAATTGAAGCAAAATGAGGAAGAATAAGTGGCCCTGTATGAAGAAAACATCACCTGACCGGAAAGGTATTCTCCAAATATTATTTGGGATCTTAATAGAAAAATCAATCATTTCTACTCAAGACTAAAGCACAGATATCAAAGGGATTTGGATTACCATGCATTAAAAAGTTATGAGAAACATATCTGATGTTCCAAGAGGGTAGAGATGGAGTTTTCCGATGATCATGTCTACTTTGACAATAACATGATGAAGATGTCTGTATAGAAAGCTATGGGTAAGAATCAATCAAAGAAACCTATAGGTAAGAAAGTTTAGTTTTGAGTTTGTGAAATGTGTGGTAAAAAGAACCTTGGGGAATGCCTTACCATAACCGTGAAGTGTTTTCGATGTCATGTGTTTTGAAATATGGACCTAGATTGCCGATAAAATGATCCCATGATTAATTCTTACAAGAAAATTGTAAAGTTTTTTAAATGGGTCTAGATACGGCATTATGAAAATACATACTCAAAGAAATATCAGAATCATAAAAAGCAGCCATATTATAAGAAGAATGGTGTGGTGAGATCCGTTGCAACTACATAAACATAATATGGGCCATACAATTATGTGGTATCAGGTATATTGTTTGTTTACACATATCTGGCTAATGTTGTGTATGATATGGGGTCTACCCATTCCTTCACATCTAAAAAAAATTCGAGTGAATTGGTAATTTCACCTCATGAAATGAAATAAGATATTATGGTTAAAACACCAAGGGAAATTATTAAGGAAAAAAGATATTGTGAGAATCTTTCTGTTATTATATGTGGAAAGAAATTACTTGAAAACATTGTTGTTCTTATCTTGGTAGAGTTTGATGTTATTCTGGGTATATATTGGCTTTCTTTTTATCATGCAAAGATTGATTATAGAGCTAAAGAATTTGTTTTTTAGAAAATGTTTCACTTATTATACTAGAATGAACCCATAATTTTGAGAACATATCAAGAAGCTGAAAAACTATTAAAATATGGAAATGAATGATATCTTGTACCATTGTTGAAAATAAGGGAATTGAATGGATTATGGATGTGCCAGTGGTAAATGAATACCTGGATGTTTTTCTCGATGAGTTTCCTAATGTAATACCCAATTTGGAATATGAATTTACAAATGACTTAGTTCTTAATTCTAAGACAATTTCAAAGACCCCTTATCAAATTGAACAAGTGGAACCTTTTGAATTGAAAAAGTAGTCGAAGGAGTTTCTCGATAAAGGATTCATCCAATCTAGCAATTCACTATGGCGTGATTCTATCGTGTTTATTAAAAAGAAAGATGGTTACATGGGAAATTTCAATGATTATAGAGCCTTGAATAAAATTCTTGTTAAAAATAAGTTTCAATTGCCTCATATGTATGACTTATTAGATCAGCTCCATGTTTGCATAATATTTTTCCAATATTGACTAGAGATCAGGGTACCATCAGCTGAAAGTGAAGGACGATGACATCTCAAAAAAAAATTTCATACTAGATATGGGCATCATGTGTTTGTTGTTATGCCATTTAGTTTAAAAAACACCCATGTTGTGTTTTTGGATCATATGAATAGAATATTTCATGAGTTCATGGATAAGTTTGTGGTTGTGTTTATTAATGACATTATCATATATTCTAAATTTAAATAGGAGGATGAACGACATCTAATGTTTCTTTTTTCAAACCATAAAAGAAATGAAAATGTATGGAATATTCATCAAGTGTGAATTCTGGTTGTAACAAATATATTTCCTTGTTTTTAAAGATGGCATAACTGTTGATCCTACTATAACAAAAGTTGTTGATGAACGTAGAAGGCCTACAAAATATACAGAGATTCGTATTTTTCATATATTATCAGGTTATTACAGAAGGTTTGTTGAAAACTTTTCACAGTTATCTACCCTACTGACTAAGTTTACTTGGAAATTTGTGAAGTTTGTAAGGAAAAATGAATGTGATTATTATTTTCAGAAATTGAAAATAAGATTGTTGAATGCTCTAGTTTTGACCCTACCTTATAGGAATAGAGAATTTTTCATCTTCATTGAAGGGAGTTGGTTGTGTTCTAATGAAAATTGATCATGTAATTGTGTATGTTTCATGTCAGTTAAAACCTCATGAGTTAAATTACCCTACACATGATTCAGAATTACCTGATGTTTTTTTTTCATTAAAAATTTAGATCCATCATTTGTATGGAGTAAAATGTGAAATATATACTACCTATAAAAGTTTGATGTATATATTACTCGGAAGGAATTGAACATGAAGCAGAGAAGATGGAATGAACTAATAAAGGATTATGATTTCATGATCAATTACCATCGAGGAAAAGTAAACATGGTGGTAGATGCCTTGAGTTGAAAAAATCATGTATCATTAACCATGTCACGTTCAGAACATAACCCCATAGTTAATGATTTGATGAAATTTGTATTTGAAGTTGTTGGTGAAGGAAAGTAATCTGCTTTATTTCAGGTGTTAGTGTAGTCATCAATATTAGATAGAATTAAGAAATTATAAAAGGAATACCATTAGCTACAAGCAAAGGTAGATTTCGTTAAAATGGGTAAGCTACCATAATCTTACTTTGATAAATATTGGGTTCTGAGATTTTTAAAAATAATATGTGTTCTCTCTTATTCCCACCTGAAAAAATAATTATTTATTGAAGATCATAGTTGTCCTTTTTTAGTTCATCATGGCAGTATAAAGATTTATAGAGACCATTATGAGTTTTTATTATGGGATAGAATGGAAGGAGATATTATTGATTTTATGATGGAATGTTTGACTTGTCAAAAAGGTAATATAGAGTGTATGTTATCAAAGGGAATGATTTAGCCTTTTCCAGTGTCATAGTGGAAATGGGAAAATATATCCATGGACTTTGTTGTGGGAATTCCAAAGACTCGTTGAGGTAACAATGTGATTTGGGTTTCTGTTATCGGCTAACTATATCTGCACATTTCATCCCTATTGGACATACTGTGAATTTAGATCAGCTTTCTCAAATATACCACAAAGAGATTTTTAGTTTGAATTGAGTTTCTCTTTCCATTGTATTTTATTGTTATACCAGTTTCACTTCTAACTTTTGGAAAGGATATTAGAAGTCACTGGGAGAAGAATTAATTTTCAGTACATCCCTTCATCCCCAATCTGTTGGAAAGTCCAAGAGACATATTTAGAAATTGTATTTTATGATTTGAGCATGTTTAATTGACTAGTAGGGTAGTTGGGATAAACATCTTTCATTAATTGATTTTTCTTATAATAACAGTTTTCATTCCAGTATACAGATGACACCTTTTGAGGAATTGTATGTGAAGCGGTGTCAAACTCCATCATTTTGGGATGAAGTCAGTAAAGGGAAGTTGATGGGACCAAAATTAGAAGAGGAAGTGGCTGAGAAATTGAAGATGATATAGAAGCACATGACAATAGCTCAGGGGAGTAAAAAAAGTTATGCAGATAAGAGGAGAAAAAAGCATTCATTTGAGGTAAGTGATCATGTTTTCTTGAAAATATCTCCTTGTAAGAGTGTTTTTAATTTTGGTGAATAAGGGAAGATATGTCAATGGTTCATAGGACCTTATGAAATCCTAGATAATGATGGACTAGTGTCCTATCGAGTAACTTTGCCTCCAATTTTATCTCAAGTACACAATTTTCTTCATCATGTTTCAATATTGAAAATGTATGTGTGAGATCCATCTCAAGTTTTTTTCCTAGAAGTTTTTGAGATAAAAGAGAAACCTTCTTATGAAGAGATAAATATTTGATTTTTTTATCATAGAGGTCAAGTATTGCGGAATAAGGCAATACACCGGGTAAATGTTTTGTGGATAAACCACATAGGGAAGAAGCAACATGGGAATATGAAAATGCTATGAAGGAAAGGTATGCCAACTTGTCTAATAATCATGTAAAAAAAATTGTTAGGATGCAATTTATAAAAGGTGGGAAAAATTTAACAACCCATGTACTTATAATGTAATTACCATTAACATAATTTTCCTACTTTTGTGTTTTAAATTTCAAAAAACCAACGTACACAATTGAAATTAGTAAGTTATTTAGAGATTGATAGAATGAAAATAATTTTTTTATGAATAGTAAACTACCTTTATGAATAGTAACCTACCCTTATGAATAGTAATATGACACTTATGATTAGTAAATCAGCCAAATGAATAATAAACACACCCATGAATGTAAGCACATTAAAAGTGACAATATTATCATAGTGTTCATATTTTCATAAATATTTAATTACAATTTTATGATTAAATTATTAATTTAAAAAAAATATAATTTTCCTAAAATTTATTAATAAATTATTATTGTCTTATGTTTATATTAATTTTTTTGAGACCTTGATTAAATTTTCAAAGCGTTGTAAAATCAGTTTTAGATTTGAATTTTTTATATTTTTAATAAATTATTATTTTATTTAATAATATAATTTCTCATATGTAGAAAAATATTTTGATAATAAGTAGTTAATTTTTGAATTCAACTCTTTGACAAATGGTTAGGGATAATTTTTAGGATTTTCACAAAATACTTGATTTTTTATGAAAAGTAAAATACTGTAAATTACAATATTTAAATAATAAAACAAATACATGAATTAAAAACATCAGGCATGATGTCAGCACCCATGGTTTGAATTTAAATGACCCATTTAATATTATTAGTCATTTAATCATCACTGTTTCTTTTATTTATGCAAAAATAATAAACTAATGACTAAAATACTGGGAAACCCCTCCCCTCCTCCACTATAAATACCCTCCCTCACCCCCTCTTCCTCTCACAGCTCTCAAGCATTGAACCATACCAAATATCTTCCAAAAACACTTTACTAGCCCCTCCCCAACGTCTAATACCTATTTGTTTCACCATAAGGCAAAAACCAATGGCTTTAAGAAGGAAGCCAAGGAGAAGGGATCAAGAGGTACAAATCCTCTTTCAATATCATTAATTTTGTTTTCATATTCATTTATTTTCTTCTACTTTCCAAACCTCACCTTATCCAAGAAGAATGAAATATATATTATCATATTTATACTAGAATTATATTATGTGTATGTAAAAAATTTAACATCATACTTCTTCTCCTCTCCCTCATGTACTAAAAAAAATATTATACGTGATGTGTCGATTTATCGACATCATGGACAATGTGATTTCAATTTCATTTACATCCTTCATGTAGGGTCATAAAACCATATTTTTATTGTTTAACCAGATTATAATTGTTTCATTATATCCTATTTAATGTTCTGTAATCATTTTGTACTCATGATATTCATTTTCAAAAGAAAGTGGGTTTGTTATATGGAAGAACCACCAAAATGATCTAATTGAATAACATTAATGTTATAACCATTGATCCATCATTATATCTAAAAAAATTTATTATGGTATAATATAATACTCTAGAAACATATTTATTCCTTTTCATTCCTCTTCTATAGTTCATATTCCATTCGACAAGGAAACCCATTCAGAACCAACCATGAAATCCATGTGAAGAAGGCACCCAAAAAAATGAACATTACAAAATATTAATAATAAATTGTTTGGAATGATTTTATAAAATGATCATATAAGATTTTATCAACATGAATATGCCTCTAAAAATTATTAATAACACTATTTTTACCAATATATAGGTGGTTTAAACACATTTTAAGTAAGTCTAACCCGAGGTAAGGGGTCCTCTCTTTTTCACTTTAATTCAAAAGTCTTCTCTAAGTAATGCCCTTTTATTTTAATTCATAATTATGGTGGTATGTTTTCAAAACTCCCCCATACTTCCCTTATGATATATTAATGATGAGATAATCCTTTATCACTCATTAATCTCTCCCATGTACACATGTTACCATGGTGAAATTTCCTAAGGGAATTTTAACCCAATTTTCATTCTTTGGGTTAACCTTCATCATTAATGAATTTACCATGAGAAAATGATTTGTAAAATGAATTTTTATTATAATATGTTTTATTATATTTATTTATAATAAATATACATATTAATTTCATTTTATCAATTCTTTCCGCAATGATAAGTTGTTTTAATATACTTTTCTTTAAAAATCCTCTCTTTCTCACTTTAATTTAAAAATATCCTCTTTGTTAATTCCTTTTATTTTTAATTCCTAATGATGGTGGTATGATTTAACACCTCCACATACTAACCTTATGATATATAAATAATGATATACCACTTTATCTCTCATTAATCCCTCCCATGCACACTCGTTGCAATGCAAAAAGTTTGTTTGGGTATGCTTAACCCAATTTATATTATTTGGGTTAACCTTCATCATTAATGATTTTATCATAACAAAAATATTAGTTAAATTAATTTTCATTATATATTTTTGTATTATATGGATTTAAATTATGTATACATATTCCATTAATTTTACCAATTCATGTTTCAATGATATGTTGTTTTTAAGAGACTTTTTTTAAAAATTCTCTTAAAATTATACTCAAAAAGAATGTTTTAGGATGTATGTTTTAATTTTTTATGATAATGTTTTGTTCATGTGAATTTTTTATGATGAAGAGTGGGACCTATATCTCCCTCTAATACATTGGGTATGTATATGTTGGAAGTTGTCCATATGGTTACTCCAAGTGTAGTAGTGATGGTTACACAATATGGTATCCGTGAGAGTTACATTGTAAGGTAACCATTAGGTTTCATTGTAAGGTATCCAAGAGGGATAAAACATTTAGTATGTAATGACCCAGGATTCTTATATCGTTATATTTTTTTTCCTATGTGTTATGGAAATATCATGTTCCACAAATTAAATATATGTTACTTTATGGAAGAGAAGTATGTCTTTGTGAAAATGTTTTCATATATTGATATGTATTCATGGACTAATGGTTTCATTCCTTCCTTTATATCTCTTACTAGGTTTTTTGTGCTCATCCCATGATTTTAAAATGATTTTATAGGTTATAAGGATGGGTTAGATAAATAAGGGAT
Organism: Viscum album; assembly: GCA_963277665.1. Classification (NCBI taxonomy): domain Eukaryota; kingdom Viridiplantae; phylum Streptophyta; class Magnoliopsida; order Santalales; family Viscaceae; genus Viscum; species Viscum album. The sequence goes on from OY728135.1 coordinate 114,643,072, forward strand.
TCATGATGAATGTTATGAATATTTTTCAAAGAAATCATGTTTTACTTTTTTAATGTTTTATATTTTGGAAGAAATGGATACTTTTTTTGTTGTATCCTATTTGTATAAATGCAGTATGTTATGTATATATTATTTCACAAAATTATAAAACCCTAGACCTAAATTTTCTTTGGGAATGAAAAGAAGTGAAATATAGTTGAATTGACTAGATTTTGAAATGTTTAAGGCCGTTTCCTTATAGATCATTTTTATGAATTGTTTAAATAATTTAACTCATATTTAAATATTTCAATTATTCATTTATAATTACTCGATGTTTTACCTATAATTATAAATTGATTATTTTATGAATGAATATTTGAAAAATTTTATATGATAAATTGATTCTAGGATTTACCCATTCGTTTGCATGCTAGGAATGTCTCTACACGGAAATTATTTTTTCCAAAACATTGACCTGATCATGTATCTAAAGTTATCGCTATTAATATAGTTCTTTAATATAGTATGCGGATATGTGGTTGTTCTGTTATGATGAATTAATCCTCACTGACTAAGGTATCCCCAGGTAGAGGGACCAGGGGATATATTACATACATTTCCTGAGGTATATTCCTTATCTATGAAAGTGAATGGGGATGTCCATATGTTGATCTAGGAAAAGTCATGTTGAGATTTTATATTTCATGAAATTCAATTCATTTACATGATATGTTCTTGTAACTTAATCATATGATGTATTTGGATATGTGTGACTATTTAAAGCTTATATTTATTGGGTTAATAACAAATACATGTAGGTTGTGTGAATGGTTACACATTAGTATGGTTTGAACACATTGGTTTTGAAGAGGGAATTTGATTATAAACTAAAATAATAGAAGAATACATATATATAGGGCAATATAATGATATAATATATTGATATTAAAATTACCTTAATGTACATTGTACCAAATTCCTTCCAAAATAACACATTTCATGACCCCAATCATCAAACTGGGTTGATCATTCCATAGAACATTGGACTTGGATTTTATTTTTTAATTAGGGAAAGGATTTGTGACACTAGATCTTCCATGGGTACGTAAGGATATAGGTGGGATTCCATGGATTTTCTTTTCTTATTATGTACATGGATCTTATTTTTTGGTTACACTAGTAATGAAATGCTAATGGAATTAGGCCAATAAATTAATATTTATGGGGTAATAAATATTTTGTATTGGAAAAAGGGTTATCTCATAAACTATCCAATAATAATTTAAATTATGATTGGTATAATCCACCACATAAATAACAATGTGGTGTGAGAAATTCTGTAGAAGTATCTTTGTATATTGAAATATGGATCTTGGCACACTAGGGGGTACGATGAATATAATATTGGGTGGTTCTTATAATTGGATCCCATATAATTAAATTCATTATCGAATAGTTAATAAGATATTATATTAATCTTATAAAAGATTCTATTGTAGATAATATTGAATGGGTCCCTAGGTAATGAAAAAGGATCAATAGAAATTAATTATTTTTAAAACTTGAGTAAACTAGTAAGGTGGTGAATATTGGAAGATCTATAGTGATTGTCTTTAGAAAAAGATGTTTGTGTCTGAAAAATTAAATCAAAAGAATAATGAATAAAAACAAGAAAATAATAGTTTATAATGTAGTGATTGATGTCAATTATTGTGGTGGAAGTAGTGGAGAGGGAATAAATAGAAGGATAAAAAACAAAAAATAGTAAAACAAAGCATAAATCACATGAATTAAAGAGTAATCTAGATATGAAACATTGAATTTGATTTGATAGATTTTTTTTATTTTTTTAATTTAGTTTGATAATTTCACTCTTTCATGGATTTTACTAGATAGATGAAAGGAGAAATGTCAATTCTCTTGAATGATTATACTTTAAATGAATAAGTCTTATAGGCTCTCAACTGAAAAATACTCTATTCATTATGTTGTTAATGAATGTTTTCATCAGGATTAACTTCTAAGATGATGATAATGTAAAAACATCACATAAATAGTCCCCTCTGTTGATTGACATCTAGTTAAAAAATAGTTTGAAAACAAAAACTACGAGATTTTTTTAATTTTTCCCATCAAATAAAGGATTTAAACTACCATAAAATTAATAATGGTAGCTTTCAGCATAAATATCACATTAATGTAGAAAAATAGACTACCATGATATTCTCATTCGAAAATTATAATTTATCCAACAACTACAATAAATATCGGGATTGATTTAAAATGGTCTTCAAAATAATGGTGATGCAATAAATCACAAATACATATATTGCACATGGTTAGAGCTTGGAATCATCCCCCTTATCTCTATCAATTGATATTGCAGACATTCCTAGGCACATTTCACTTTATGGTTTATTATCCATCACTATTCTATCCCCAAATTATACTATCACCACTCTACAAATATTACTTCTCCCCTATTATATTCATTATAAATACTAATTTCCTTTCATTTATATCTGCTACCAAATATTCACGAGTTCTTTTTCAAAAATTATGTACTCCTGATTTAGTATTATTATTTATAGTCTTATATGGTTAAAATTCTATGATGATTATTTGATGATATTATAAGAATAATTAATCATATGCCTCGTAGGAGTCATGTTAGGCATTTCACATGCCCAATTATTTGGAATGAATTATATTGTGGCCTTGATCAGAATGGGATTGGTCTTAATCTATTATGTTTCATCATATCATCCAAATTCCAATTCAATCCCTGCTAAACCTTCTGATCAATTAAAACACCATTTACCAGTGATGATGTAGCTTCCGAATGATTTTTTTCTCAAGTGATCTTTCTTAGATCAGGCTTATGATTCGTAATCATCGTTATTTACTACTTTAATATAATAGGATGAGTTTTATAATGGGATTTATCGGTGATATATACCAATAAAGGTATGAAAATAGATTCAACATAGCTTTCTGAGTCTCCATTCATCTTCTCTAGAAATGGACTGGGGTCTTAGATCTCTTTAATCACATAGATCCTTTCTTGGATCTTTGTTCACATAGGGCTCTCATGCAGCTTGGAGGCATTATGGAATCAGAAGAGGAGAGTCATTGGTTGATCTAGATAAATAATGTTACACTATTTTTCAAATGAAATTCAACATCCAATTATGATGGGTGGATCTTGGTAGGGTTGAACCTTATTAGTGGTGATGTCTGCAAAGATCTTTAATATCAGCATGCGAGACTCCTTTGACTAGAATAATCCTTTAATGCCGCCTTTTTGACTTTTTTGTGGGTTCATGGAATTAGTTGGTGAGAGGATAAAAAATAAGAACGATTCATCAATTTAGGAATGAACTAGGGCTTGTTCAATCAGGTTGATTGTCTGTGAGTATGCACGAGGTAACTTTACTCTATTGTACATTGATGTCATCTTTTGTTGATTTATTTATGTCATGATTGATCATGAAGGGAACATGGTAGAATAGGGTTCATGTAATGATAATATGTTATTATTTTTCTTTTAATATTTCATATCCCATTCACTGAAATTTAATTAACACTGTTAGTTCAGGAAATACCTGGTGGCTCACTATTCATGTGGTCCTCCACATAATAAATGAGTTCACTCAATCTTATGAGTTTTTAATCATGTAAAAACATGATTGATCTATGATATTGCTAAACTTCATGTGACAAATTTAATATTTCCCTAGTCAGTCGATTCAACTGGTATTGTGTTTGATCCCACCTAAAGAAAATCACTTTATTGCTTTTAATTTTTTTCATCTACAACATGTAAAGATGTACAACATTCTGAAATCAGAAAAAATAAATTTTTTTATTTAAAAATTCAATTCATACACAAAATAAATCATTTAATGTTTTCGATGTGGAAAATAACTATACTAATAATGAATGAAATATTTGAATGAATTCGAGATCTATAAATTTTATTGGAAAAATCCTAATAAAAGTATAAAATTCAGAAAAATGCTAAACATATAAATAAAATTGATTAATCACAAATATTTCCACAAAATAGAACTTCTTCATCAAAACCAAAAAAATAGTAAATCAAATGTGTGAAATTTATATAAGAAAGTAATACATCATAATCACCCAAAATTCCTGAATTTCACTCAAAAGAAATTCTATTTAGTTATACATAATTAATCCAAAAATATTAATATCCTACCTTAGTTCTAATGTTGTTGGATGAATGTAATTACACCATTGAATCATCCATATAAAATGAATTACATTCCTCCAATGTGATTTGTTTACACTTTCCACATCATTACAAATAAAAATATCATTTTCAAGAGCTCAAACCAGGTTTCAAGAAAAATTATTTCTTCCTCTAGTAATAGTTCTAATTCAATAGAAATCTAAAATTTCAAAATCTGTTTTTGGTGTTTTCAAACAGTATCATCATAAAATATGTGGAAAACATCACTCATTAATCCCTCAATTCTACCAATTTCATTGTATGTGATATCCCTCAAAATGAGTATTAAATAATTCTTTAAACAAAACACATTTATTTCGTATATTCCCAAAGAAGAGAAAAACGAAAATTTATTTAAAAAACTTGGAATTCCTAATATTTTTACTAAAATAGAGGTATTTTGAAAAAATTTGTTTTTTACATGTTCTAAATTTAAGTATAATTGATTCATAGAGAATGGTTGATCTACCTCACACATAAAACTCAACATTTTTTTTCCAATGATAAATATAATGTGGGAGAACAAGTTTAACCATTTTTTCAAATTAGTATTATAATTTTTTTGAATAGTTTACATGAAATTTTAAAAGGACACACTTGAGTCATATAAAATGAATTTTTAGAGGTATTATTATATTAAAACTCTTTTAATTGAATATTATAAAACATAAAAGTGATTTTTCAGATTTTATTAAATAGTATCATGTGATTAGAAACAATATAAGAAATTTTATTGTTGCAAGGAGATATTCTAATTATAGGACTAAATTAGCTTCCTCCACACTGAATCTTAAGAATCATAATATAAATGTTGATAATAATTAAGATGTTATGATTTCAAAAGAGTAATCTCTTAGTGGATAATCATTTATTATTAAAGTTCATTTAATAATGCTCCCCTATTTGTATTGAAAAAAAACATATGGTTCAAAAATTCAGCTCTTGAAAAATTAAACCATATCAACATTGTTATGAAGAAAGTTAAGTTGATCAACAAAATTATCTATATTATGAATACAATGAGTAAAATAATATAAAGGTAGAAAATAATCCATCCAAGTGTTATTAAAATCAAGAGAAAAAAATGAAAACAAAGCAAGGAGCAATTAATTGAGTCCCATGAATCACTGAGTTTATAGGCATCAATATGTATTAAAATTAGAATAAACTTCATAGAACTATATAGAATTCAAGTCCCTTGTCTTCCCTTTAATGTAATGTTTCAATCCCTTACCCTTCAATAGGAAATAAATATTTTCCTCCCCCAATAATGCAATAACCCCATTGGGTAGCAGTCTTAGAACTGTGAAAATACATGACCACATAGATCTTAATTTTCCAGGTAATAACTTTAACCTTATATTAAATAGAAAAACACTTTATCCAATCTTAATGTCACTATTCTTTATAATAAATTCCTTAATGTCCTTGGTGCAATAATTATAAATTTATAGATTCTCATATAACTCTCTACATATTTTTTCTAGCTCTCTCAATTCAAGAAATACTCTGTCTTTATCATCAAGGAAATCATATTTTAGGAACTTTTCTGCCAAAAAATAATTTTGATTAAACTCTACTAGTAGATTAAAATTTGTTCCAAAGATTATTTTGTATCGAGATACTCATATGGGTGTCTTATAGGATTCCACGTAGTCTGAAAACAAATTATGAAATTTTAATGAATCGGATTTTCTTAAACTTGATATTGTATTTTATGAGATTTGTTTTATATTCATGTTGCATATTTTATCCATCCCTCTAAACTGTGGGTGACAAGTGGTTGAATTTATATGAGAACAACCATAATAATCCATTAAAACATTGAATTTATAATACAAGAATTGGGTACCACTATAATTGATGAATGCATTTAGACCTCTGAATCATGAAAAAATTTTATTCCTAAAATTTTTGAAAACACTATTTGCAATATTATTTGGAAGAGAAATAATATCAACCAATTTTGATAGTATGTCAACAAAAATGGAATATACTGAATTTAATAAGATGATGAAAAGGTCCCCATGAAATTCTATCCTCAGTTACCAAAAACATCAACATCAGAAATACATATTTCGGACATATCCTTCATTCTTCCAATAGTTACCATCCTTTTCCATTTTTTTAAACATATCATAATACTTATTGAATCCTTGAAAAGGGTGATATTATAAAAACCATACTACAAGACATTTTGGTTTCTTCTCTCACATCTATGGCTTCCACCCATAGCTACTACGTGAAATCTATCTGGAATGGGAAATTTTTCCTCCTCAACAACACATAATCCCATTATTCATTGAGTACATATTCTAAAATGTAATGTATCATCTCAAAAGTAGAATTTCAAATTATAAATCATTTTCATTCATATATTATATAAAGGTACAATGGGAATAATACCTATATAATTAATATTATCATAGTCCACAAACCAACCATATTGCTATATATAAATAGAAAAAAATAAATCATCTGGGGCTGATGGGTTAGTTTTTTTAGTTTCAGGATATTTTGTATTGGGTAACTTAGAATAGTGTATGCAAATCTGTTATTAACTTTTTTAATACAATTTAGCAAAATGAATAAATTTTATAAGATTATTACATCTCATAATTTAATTTATGAATACTTTATAGTATATAGTTAATTTAGAGATAGTTATTTGGTGAAAATGATAACCTTGGAACCAAAAAAATACAATATTAATTTATCTTCATAAAAATAGTTGCAGATAAATCATTTTAGGTTGTGATATATTTATTTTTGGTATCCTTTAATTGTTTTTTGGAATAATCAATGACATAAAAATATTTATATTTCCTTTTACCGAAAATAGCACTTATAAACACATCACTAGACACATAAATTACCATAATATTTTAGCTCCAATCTGGGGTAGTTAAAATGGGTGAAGATGTGAGTTTCTCCCAGAACACCTCAAATGAATCTAATAATTTCACATAAAATTTAAAATGATTATCCTTTAATTTTAGTGATGATAAATTAACTATTATTCTAGAAAAATACTTGATTATCCTCAGTTAAAATGAGTATTCCCTAATAAACCTTATAATTCATTTCCCATTCTCAGGTAGTAGAATATTTTTTATTTCATCAATTTCATTATTTTCAACCTAAATAACTCTCTTAGGATCATTTTCATCAAAAAATATTTCCTCAGTGACCGTGAATGGGGATTTTTCTGATTTCATAAGGAGAATTTTTTTTTGAAATCACTTTTAAAAAGGATCTATATTTTTTATTTATTATTCAAAAGATATTTTGATAATTATGAAATCATCTATAAAAACATCAATATTCCAATCAATCATATCTGGGAAACTATTCATCCTGCATCTATGAAAATTTTTTACTGTTAAAAAAGATCCAAATTAAATTAAGTTAAAGGAAAATATCATAAATGGACTAGTAATGTTTGTCTTCTCCAAATCCTATTGAGTAATGGAAATATGGTTGTAACTAGAGTACTGATCAACAAAGAAAAATAATTCAATTCTATCCATCCTCTCTAGTATTTAAACCAAAAAATACATTGGTAAATATCACTCTTAGTGATAGTATTCTGTTTCCTATATCCAATGAATACCCTCTATTTGATTGTTGTAAAGACTTGAACTTAATAATTTTTCTCATTTATGACATCTATGATGCCACTATTTTAGGGACAATTTGAACATGTCTTATTGATGAGATTTTAGAAAAAGGAAATTAATTTCATCATGAATGAAATTATTCTCTCTCACTCACACCACTTTATTTATAATGGGATTCAATATTTAATTTTCTTCAATTAATGGTTATTGGTATAATTCTATGAAATTTTTGGAATACATGTAAGGACATATTCCATTGATATAAACAATAAACCATCCTATTGAAAAATTATTCTTCCATAAGATAAAAAACCACCCATCCTATTGATATTCATCTAAGATAGAATAGAATATAATAGGCGATGTTGAATAATAACATAGTAATATACCTTTTAAATTAGAAGGATGTGTAATGAGAACGAACATATTTGCTTTATCAAATTATGGTAAAAAGCTGGGACAAGGAGGGCCATGGTATTCAATGTGTTCTCTAATTATTTTTCCATAAATGGATTGTTTTTTGATTTCACAATCTTAACTAGACCATTCCATAATGTAAACACAAATGAATAACTTTGTAATCTTTAAAGGAAGAACATATTTAAGAATAGTTCCATAGATAGAACCAAGGACGTTCATTGCTGAAAATGGAGTATGGTTTGTTTTTTTTTCAATTCATAGAAAGAATATCAGGGGAGTTTTCAAGAAAATGGATCTTACTATTGAAGCCGACAATAGTTTTGAAGGTGGCATCATTTCCCAGTGTTAGCCTATTTTTTGGGTCTGAAAATTGGAGTCTGGAAAAAATTGTTTTGGGAAAATTATTTTTAATGAAATATTAAAGGAGGTTTCGAAACGTGTGTAAAAGGAATGTTTTGGGATCATTAAATCAAAATATGGGATTGGAAAAAAGTGCCTATATGTTTTAAATTTGCGTGAAAAATGAGGAAGTGCGAAAGTGACTTGCATGCTCAATGTGATGTCAAAATGGGTTGTGAATACTTGAAGAGAATATTTACTGACATTTCAGAACATTACATGTAGGGTCATTGAGGCCTATAAATAGGTGTCTACCAAAACTCATGAAATACAACTTTCCAAAGAAGATCGGGTTCCTCTATCGCCTGATAGACTTGTGCGTGGAATATAAGTAGAGAGAAAATTGTGCCCACACAGTGTTACTTTAGACTAAAAATACAATGTGAACCTCATGGTGCAGATGCATTAATGAAAAGGGGTGCTCGAAAAATAAGGGTTTCATGAAATCCATCTTGCACGATTGTCCCAAATTCTGCACCTCAGAGATGGTTCTGTGCGCAAATGTTGTGTTGATCTTCTTTTAGGTTTTTTTATCCAACCTGTTTGATTAGTTCTTTCAAGTGCATCAATTTATGATTTTGAAGCAAGTATAGTATCATTATCGAAAGAGACAAAGAATTAAATTATAATCTATTAAAGAGATCATTATGACAATAAATTGAGTAATACATTACATAGGCCAGTGATCCAAGAGGTGTTCATAGAAGTCCTCCATGGTACACAGTGAGCGATCCCTAAAATATTGTAAATGCAATTTGCCTTCTAAAATGTGACTATTTTTAACCTATTTTATTCCTAAACTAGTGAATATTAGTGGAATTTAGTATGAAAAAAATATGTCATCATATGCTCCATGGACTAGCACTTAGTGTTGGACCAAGTAAAACTATTGTGTCGTTTCCTTGCATTCAATTTCTTGAATACTTCACACCTTCTTCAGATTGGTTTAGTAGGTTCTTACCAATGTGGGAACATGATCTATGAATTTATGAAGAAGAATTTCACACCCTGAATCTACCCTCCCCTCTCATGGTGTTCTAGATATCTTCAAGTGGTATTAGAGCCTACACGTTACTGGTGTTTGAACTGTCTGTCTTTGTGGTCATGGAGAGTAATGTCAATGTCAGGGGAGTTCTCTTTTTTGATGGAAGTAACATCTAGATATGGAGGAACAGGATGAAATATTATCTAATATATATTGGAATGGATTTTCTTTTTTCCATTACAAAATGAATATATTTCGCTAAACCAACAGTGTTGTCTATGACTAATATATAGAGGAAAATGTTTGATGAAGATGATAAAACATAGAATCCCCTCACTATAGCTCTTTCTGATAATATATATCTAAATGTGATATGTGGAACTTCAGCCATGTCTATGTTAGAAAATCTGTAGAATATATTCGAAGGAGATAACAAAGTGAAGGAGGCCAAACGTCATGTTTTTCACAACATGATTGATGATCTAAAGATACATCTTGATGACAATGTGGATACCCTTTTCAATCAGTTTTCTAATGTTTTAGGAGAAATTCGAATTCATGGAGAAGAAATAAAATACATTGACATCGTAACAAAAATCATTACAAGATGTCCACCTCTTTACAATCTAAAAGTGTTATCCCTTAAGTAAAGAGACCATTCAATACATTCTCAAGATGACTTGGTTAATAGTTTGGTAGCATTTGAAATGTGTGTCAAACCAGAGGATGTAACAAGTATTGTTATCAAGGAGATGAAATTCATGACCATGGAAAAAAATGAGATTTCAAGATATTCTCCTAATGAAGAAAATAAGAAATATGAATTTCTCTCAATATTTTCTATGATGTTCACGAGAGGAAAATGTGTATTTGAATTAAAGCTACACATGGCCGGCTTTAATTGTCATTGAGTTGGGTACATCTCCTCCCAATGCTCAAGGATTCTGGATGATGAAGAATATGAAGCTAGAATCTTTCAGAATCCTCATAAAAGGTTTTCTCAAAAAAAACTTTAAATCTAGGAAGAAATTACAGAGAAATAGATTTTACTGTAAAGAAGAAGATGATGAGAATCATTTTTTGAGGAATAAAAATAGAGTTTGAATATGGAACCTATGCATCTATGATGGTTATAGTTGAAAAGTCTGAATCATCAATAGATAAATCTAGAGATAATTAATTGATTATTGATAATTATCTTTTGTAATCAATTAAAGATTCTCATGGAATGATTTATAATTAATGTATCACATGAAAAGAATATTGAGAAATTGTTGAATAATCATCAAAATACGTTGATAAGATTGAAAAATAAATTGATCTATTGGAAGAAGTAGTTAAAGTACAATTAACAACCCTTGAATGCAAAGAATATGTAGTGCAACTAAATCATATAATTGATGAGAAAGAAATGGTCATCAATGCCTTACCTCCAGACAGGGGGAGAAGTCAAGTACTTTTAATGTACTCAAGGAAGAAGTTGTTACTCATAAGAGTAAAGATGAAAGTGAATCAAAGTCTAAAGTAAAAAAAGAAGAAAATATAGTTAGGAAAATTCTCAGATAGTGAGTTACTAGTGAGAAAAGCATGGTTCTAATGGAGTCTAAAATGTTTGGAATGATCAATGTCCCATTTCCATGGTAAATAGTGGAATCAGTTGTGATACTAAAACATCAAATGATAGAATATAAACTCTAAAATCAAATGGAACTATGAAATGAAAACTATCCCTAAGCCTTGAGAAATGATAGGAAGACAAACAATTTTCTTATAGTGGGAGATATGAGGAGGAATAGAAATGATAAGACATTCCGTCTTATAAAATGTCAATTCTTTTGTTAACCGGGCCACACCATGTCATACTTTGAAAGGGAACATAACTATTTGAATGGAAAAGAGCTTGGAAGTCAACAAAGGAGAACAAATTCATATCCCACATCTAAAAGAAGAAATAATTTCTATGGAGAATGATTTCACTGTTCTAACATTTTCCATGAAACTATTCATTACAGGTAGAGGAAAGGCATGGAAAATACATATAGAACTTAGAGACAGGTCAATAATCATCAACGAAATGGTGTTTCTCTTACAAAGAGTTTTTTCCCTATGGAAAAAGAGTATGATTATGAAGAAACTGATCAGATGGAATAGAGATTTGAAATTCAATCTATATCCTTCACTCAATCTAATATTTCATGGAAGGAAAAGAAGAAAATTGACAAACCCAAACTTGTAGAAGAATCCCTCAAATCCAAAAAGAGATACGTCACCTGGATTCTTAATAGCAGATGTTCATCCCATATGATGGGTAATGCAGAATTATTAACAGATGTTAAGAAAATTGTTTATTGAACAGTATAGTTCGGTAATGATGGTGCTTTGAAGATCAAAGATAGTGGAAGTACTGAACTGGCCAATGGAGAGATAATGATAACTAATGTTCTTTACATGGACAATATATGTTAGTATCTCTTTAGTGTGAGTCAACTCTTTGACTGAGGACTCATCGGGACATTCAATCAATAGTGGTTCACAATAAAAGGAATGAAAGGGGACTACATTATGAAAGGTTTCAAAACAAATAGAAACCTATATCAAGTTGATAGTAAAGTGAAAATTTTCCACATGACATTTAATGAAGAAAAAAACTTGTGGAATTAGAGGTTGGGTCACAATAATCAAAAATAAAATGAGAAGATATCTATATTGAAGATTGTCATGGGTATCCCTAATTTGAAGTGTGACCAATTTTTTTTTGATTCTTCCATATAAGGGAATTTGGTATGTAGTTCATTTCGACCAAAGAAGAAAAGTGCATCAAATCTTCCTGATATCATCCATACAGATGTGTGTGGTCTAATAAATATTTTTGGAACATATGGATAAAGGTACATCATTATTTTCAATAAGGATTATAGTAGAATGGCTTGTGGGGTGGTTATAAATAGGAAAAAACAAGTGCTTTATTGCATGAAAATGTATCACTAAATTGTCGAGAATGGTATTAGATGGACAATCATAATTCATTGGTTTGAAAATGGAGGGGTATACACATCCATTGAGTTTGAAAAGTTCCTAGAGAAGCAAGGAATGAAACATTAGGTATCTTCTGTGAGAACCCCATATAAAAATGGAGATGATGATTGCATGAATTGACTAGTGAAATATATATCTAGAACAATGAAGATTGATATTTTTAACCTTCTAAATTATTAGAAAGAGGATATTCAAGCTATGTTATATATTAAAAATTGAATAGGACATTATATGGATGAATGCAAGTCAATGTATGAGTTATGGCATGGAAAGAATCCATTTTTGAAGTATTTCCATGATTTTGGAAGAAAGTGTTTCCATAAAAACAAAGAAGTAAATAAAGGCAAGTATGGTGATGTAGAATATGATGGAATATTCCTTTCATATTCCATGAATGGAAAAGTCTACAGATATTTCAATAACCATCTTGGAATAATTTCTGAAAGCATTGAAGTTATGATCATTGAAGGTAAGTCCAAAAATATATTGAAAGAATCTTATGTTAATGTTTTTGAAGATATAGAAGAAGATGGACAAGGAATAGGTTAAAATAAAAAAGTACAAAAGCAGTAAAAAACATTCAGAGGTCACAACACATTGTTAATTCAAGATTATAGGCGGAAGAAGAAACCATTGTGGAATAAAATTCGACCAAACCTTAAAGGATAAATCAATGAGAAGAAATTGATCAATAAAACATCATTAGGATTGGACTGAACCCACACATACAAGGATAATTATGAATAATTCAGAATATACCTTCCAATTAGTTATGGAACCATCCTCATTTGAAAAATACACAACGAATCAATCATGGGTTAATTCTATTAATGAATAATTAAATCAGATTGAGAAGAATAAATCATGAGATCTTGTTAAGGGGACCGAAAATCACAATATGATTGGTTTGAGGTGTATTTTTAATAACAAATTTCATGAGAATGGAAATGTGATTAGAAATCAGGCCCAATTTCTGTGTAAATAATACTCAAATATTGATGGTGTTGACATAGAAGATACATTGTCTTTGGTGTCTAGACTGGAGTCAATCAGGCTCTTCATTTCCTTGGTGATCAAAAGAGGCTATAAATTATATAAAAAGGATGTAAAAATAGAATTCTTAAATGGGTTTCTTGATGGAGAAGTCTAATTTGAACAATCAGTGTGTTGTTTACATGGAAATGATGAAACAAAGGATTGAAGACTAAAGAACACTCTCTATGGTCTGAAGCAGGTACCACAAGCGTGATACTATCATCTGGATACTTATCTGAAAAAGATGGAATTTAATAGAGGAATATTGGATCACAATCTCTAGGTGAAGAATTATTAGAATGATTAGTTCATGCTATTGGTGCACATATATGATACATTTTTGGTTGAAGAGGGTATGAATCAGTGGATGAATTTTTATATCACATGAAATCCAAATTCATAATGTCTATGGTTTATGAACTCATATACATCATAGGGCTACAAGTGATTCATGGAAAAGATTCCACATTTATTTTAAAGTGAATGTTTTCTATAGAGTTGCTAATGAAATTCAACATACATGTGGCCCACTTTTAATGTAATCCAAAGGAAGAACATATGGTGGTATTTCAAATAACCGTGTTGTACATTTAAGTAACTCTTATTTATTAGTTATACTTTGTTATAGGATAAGATCATAAACTATTGGGTTTTTTTATGCTGATTGGGCTGGAGATTGCCTGGATTTAAAGTCAAAAAGTTCTAGAGGATTCATTATTTTCTTGAAATGTTTGGTTTATTGGAGTAAGAAACTAGAAAGCAATTCTCTCAATACTAATGAAGATGATTACATATTTTCTAAAAGGGATTGCACTCAGCTAATTTGGATAAAGAAACAACTTATTGATATTGGTAATGTCATCAAACAACTAATAGTGATTTTCTGTGATAATAAGAGTGCAATTGATCTTATGAAGAATCGTGTTCAATATTCTCATACGAAACATAATGAAATTAGATATCACTTCATCAATGAAAATGTTGATCACATCAGGATTAAAATTGATAATATTGGAACTGATGATCAATTGGTTGACATACTGACCAAGACATTGTCTTCACTTGTGTTTGAGAAGCATCGATTGAACCTTAGTGTTCAACCACCTCCTAGGGAAAGAATATGTTATGAGTGTTCCCCTATACCAAGTAGAGTTAAATATTTTAATATGTTTATTGATGTGATGCAGGTTTATGCAAGAGATACATTCTAGGTGGATTTTTTTATATCTTCAAGAAAAGTCATGTTCTTTGGGTTTATTTTTATTGGGGTAGAAAGTTTAATTTCAATGTATAATGTTGAAGAATAATTGAGAATGGAGAAAAAATTTTTCGGTTTTGGGGAAACAGTCAGAGCTTTGCTTGGACAACTTTAAGCATTCCAAAATAAGAAAATCTACATCATGATTCCCCTATTGTTTTCTACATAGAGTATTTCTCACATAGACTTAGTGTGTTGGATGAGTTGTTTCTTGAGTATTTGGTATTGATGGTTGTTAGAGCTATATTGAATTTATCTGTAGATTTTAAACAATGCCAAAGTGGAAGAATGTTGAAACCAAGGATATTCATTACTGAAAATGGAGTATGGTTTGTGTTTTTTGTCAATCCTCACTTAGACAACCAAGGAGTTTGCAAGGAAAGGTATCTTACAGTTCATGCAGAAAAACAATTTTGATGGTGGCATCGTTTCCCTGTGTTTTCCTAATTTTTTGGTCCAAAAATTGGAGAGTTGAGAAAAGTGTTCATGGAAAATTAATTTGCACACATGATTGAAGGTGGTTTGGGAACATGCATGCAAGGCATGTTTTTGGATCATTGCATCAAAATATGGTAAAGGGAAAAAGTGTGTGTATGTTTTAAATAAGCGAGAAAGTCAAGTTAGCGTGGAAGAGACTTGTGCGCCCAATGCAATGTCCGTAGGGGTTTTCCATGCTCAAATAGAATCCTTCATAACACATCAAAACCTTATGCACAGGGTCATCGAGGCCTATATATTGGTGTCTACCCCCACACATGACTTAAAACATTTCAACAATGATTGGGTTCCTCTTCCGCATGAAGGTCTTGTGCGTAGAAGAGAAGTAGAAAAAACATCTTTCACGCAAAGTGTTCCTTAAGTCTAAAAATACCAAGTGAAACTCATGGTGTATCTGTGTGAAAGACAATGGGTGTGAAAAATATAAGGGTTTCATGAAATCCATCCCACCCGAAAATCCAAAATCTTATGCGCAAGAGCAGGTGTTGCGTGCAAATGTTGTGTTGTGATTTTTTCTAGTTTTGTTTATACGGATTGTTTGATCGGTTATTTCATGTTCATTCATTCAGGACATTTATGCATGCATAGTCTCATGTTAAAAAGAGATATAGACTTTAAATCCAATCTATTAAAGTCACCTTCATTTGAAAAACTGAATAAGGTTTCACCCTTTACAGTGAGCCAGGAGTTGTCGAGAGAAGTGCTTCGAGGGATGCCGTGTGCCATCCCTAAAATTTTGTATAGGTAGTGTTCATAGAATAGAGTGTCTATGTTTAACCTATTGTATTCTAAATCTAGTGAAGGTTATTGGACATTGGTATGGCCGAAAATCTATCAGTGTATTCTCCATGGACTAGCCCTTAGGGGTTAACCCTGAAAAATTGATGTGTCATCTCTTTTAATATGATTGTTTGATTACCGTACACTCACATCAGACATGTTTCATTAGTTCATACTAATAAGAAATCAAGATCTATAAGTTTAAAAAGAAAAATCTAACACCCTAATTCACCCCTCCCCCTTCAGGGAGTTCTGGGGTCCTTCATCATTGAATAATCACATCAATGCATCTCAAAGGATCTTCCACATACTTTTTACTAATTTACTCGTTAGAGAGACTAGGGGATGGATTATAAAGTTTTCCTAATTTTATTTAAGTTTCGTAACATAATGTTTATCCTAAAAGGGACTAATTAAATATTTTTTTTAAAAAATAATATTCACTATAAAAATCTCCAAAACGTCATTTTATAAATTCCAAATAGTTAGGGAAGACTCATTGCTTCTTTCTACTGATATTTGTTTATCCATATATTCATTCTCCAGTTCATGATGAGTATAAATTGATTTCCTATGTGGAATTATCTCAACATATGAGAAACATTCTATAGAAATGTGCACTTTGATATTTTTGAAGAAATTATATTCCTTTTTTGTTACTCAAGATTAAAAAATATCATACCCTTTAATAATTCAATTATAACACCATAATATTCCAAAAAAGGGCTATGCAAGATAATAGCTACATCTTTATCACATTTTGTGACTAGTATCCTAAAATTAATAGATAAACATAGCTTCCCATTAAAAAATAGTAGTTCAATAACTCTTCCAACTATGATAGTAATATATAAGTTAGTTAATGGAAAGACAAATATGGTGGGATATTGTACTCCAATTCAAAATTGTTAAAATAAGTAAATATTAATCAACTTTATGATAGCTCTATGGTCACACAAATAGTGGAACTGATTACCCTCTCCAATGTTACACTGAATGATAATGATCCCATGGTATTTATTTTTTGGAGGGATCATGTTTTTCAAAATCACACCATCCTCCTTTTTGAAACTATATGCTGCAAATTCACTTGGAGTTTCATAATTTTAATTAGCATTCATTAATAAATTTATTTAATTAATATTTAATTATATATAATGGTAATTTGGAGTTTCTTAAAATGAATTAGAAAATAATGAATTCCATGTTTTTGGTTTAATTGTTTAAGAAATTATAGGAATCAAATTATTCTGAAATTTTCTACAACTATTGGTATTCTATTCAAATATTTAAAATTATTTTTGAAATAGAATAACTTTAATTTTAAGTCAATTTCAATATATTTCAAGAAAGAAATACATGTTTTATACTGTTTTCATTTTGACCTCTTAGAAATCAAGATTCATCAATTTCTATAGTTTGGTGTTATACATATTCTATGTTTTCATTTTAGGTAGTTTAGAGATTTTTCCAAGCTTCTTAGTGGGTTCGTAGAACACTCCATGATGTGGATTCCATGTATCTCTCCCAAGGATTCAGTTCAGTGGTTCTCGATAGTTTACTCATGTCTCTACCTCAATCATTTTTTTCTAACAATATTACTTCTAAGTCAAAATTTTTAAATTGAACTTTAGATTTACATTTATTAGATTCATTTTCTCTTATTTTTTAAACTAAAATACCAATCATCTATCAAATCACACCCATGACATGATCCTGAGAGAAAAATGTTACCACCATTATGTGGGGTTGAATTACTACCTATGTTTCTACTAGAATCCATGGGGATCAGAAGTCCATATGACTAACATTAATCTTAAAGAAATATTTAGAGATTTATAATAACCCAGGTAATAATTTTTCTAGATATAGCCATCCAATCATTTTATTTTGGGACCATAAAAAAAATTCAATTTTATGAGATTGGCCAGGAATGTAAAAAGTAAGAAAATGTGATTGTGAGTGACTGAACCTGAAAAAATTGCAAAATTATAACGTAAGTGTGTTTTGAGTATTTTTAGTGTAAATGATTGTATATTGAACTTCATCTTGTTGAGTGGAATTGGTTACATTCCAGAAACAATTTCTTATCCTAGATAAGAAATGCTGTGAATTTTGTGCTAGTATAAGGCCCCAAAATTAAACATTAAAAAATATTGAGTTATTTCAAGACTCCACATTGATGATCTTTTCAGGTTTAGAGTTTTAGAGAGTTAAATCATAAATCATGCATTACATTCTACAGTCAAACAAAGTTGTTACAACAAATACAATATTCATTTTTCCCATCAATGGAAACTTATTCAAAATAAAACCTAGTTTCTTTCTTGAAACATCCGCGACACTTTCATCATTTCACGTACTTTTCCCTTGACCTGTGACAAACATTTCAATAACATGGGATGATAATAAAAAGCTCAGTAAGGGATATAAAACATAAAAAGAAACATTATTCCATGAATATATACCAATCCTTGAAATCGTACTTGACTCATAAAACATAAGCTCTTTAACATACCACATGAAATCATAAGATTTATGAGTAACTCATAGAAATAAAAAATCAGAAATGTACCTTGAAGAATATATAACATTCCTTACATAGGGAGTAACCTTCATGGTTATGTTAGGAATACCCACCACATTATATCACCTATATCTCTTCAGAGAAACCTTATCGTTTAACTCCTTTGCGTTACCCAATTCATTGGAGAGTTATCTCGGGCTCACCCACCCTTAGTTTATCATGAAACCACCCGACTTCATAAACCATTCCCAATAACTTTAACATAATCATACAACATAAATACATACATCATAAAAACATTCCTTTTGAGTAAAATCTTAAGAGATGCATTTTAAAGAAAAGTCTCTTAAAAACAACATATCATTGAAGCAAGAATTGGTAAAATTAATGGAATATGCATTCATACTGTAAATACACATAAAAAATCATAATATAATCAAAATTCGTTTCATAAATTATTTTATAATGATAAAATCATTATCATTGAAGGTTAACCCAAAGAATGAAAAATCAGGTTAAAAATTTCCTTCCAAAATTTTGGCATAGTGGACTTAGGTAAAGGCACAAAATAAGGAGGATAAATGATCAGTTACCGTAATAACATTTAATGTATTGTAATGGTATGATTATAAACGAATAACATTATAACCATTTGAAATTAAAAGAACTATTTTCAAATAAGATGCTTGAATTTTGAAAAGAGGAGTGGAAAGTGGGGATCCCTTACCTCGAGTTCTTCTTACTTAAATTGTGTTTAAACATCCTGTATAGTTGTTATAAGAGTGTTATTAATATTTTAAAGAAACATTCTCATGATCATAATACCTTATATGATCATTTTATATCATCATTCCAACTATTTGTTATTAATAATTCGTGAATTCTGTTGTTTCGGGTGTGTTCTTTTCAAGTGTTCCATGGGTAATTCGGAATGGATTTCTTTGTTGGATGGAAATAAAACACCATAAGTTGAATGAAATGGGAATAAAATGTCTCCAAAATATAAAATTATACCATAAACCAAATTTTTATCTAGAAATGATGATGTTTAATTAGTTATAACATTAATGATATTCCATTAGATCATTTTTGCGGTTCTTTTATAATAACACACTTACTTTGTTTCATAAATAAATAACTTTAGTATAAAATGCTTCCATAACCTTACATAGGATATAATACATAGAATATAATCAGTTTCAATGATAAAAAATTGTTTCATGGCCAGAATTGAAGGAATTAAGGTAAATTGAAATCATATCATCCACGATGTTGGTAAATCGACACATCACAGATTATGTTTTAATTTTAGAACGTGAGGGAGAAAAGGAGAATCTTGATGCTTGAATTTTCCCATAAACATGAATAAAATCAAGATTATATGAGATTATGGAGCTTTTATTTCTTTTGGATAAGGGGAGATAGGGGGAGTACAAGAAAAGAAATTAAAACAAAAATAAATAGAAAGAAAAAGGAAGTGATTTTTACCTCTTGGATATCTCTTCCTTGAGAACCACTTTTGGGAAAGGTTTTTGGTATTTTTATGAGACCAAGAGATAATGGATGTGGGGAGGGATATTTTGGAGAGATTTGGGCAGAATTTGGAGAAGTCTCAAGGCTTGAGAGGTGTGTGGGAAAGATGGAGTGAAGGGGGGTTTTTATAGTGGAGTATGGGAGGGTTTTCACAAATTGTTTATTCATTAATTTATTAATTTCTATCAAGACAAGGAATAGTGATGATTTATTGAACAAAAATAGTAACTTGATCATTTGAATTCAAAACAAATGGTCTTACATCTTAATAACATCACCATGATGCAATAAATTAGTATTTTTTCATTTATCGTAAAATACCATATTTTACTATTCATAAAAAATTGATGTATTTCAGAAAAATATCAAAATTTCAGCCTAACAATTTTTCGACGTGTGGAATTCAAAAATGAACCCTATTTTGTCAAAACAATTTTTTAAATATGAGATATTAAATTTTAAAATTAAATAAGATTTTATTCAAAAAAGGTAACAATATAAAAACTATAACTTATTGTATAACACCTTGAAAAATTAATCAAGATCTCATTATCTAAAGACCATAATAATAATAGATTCATAAGGGTAATATTACTATTCATAATGTTAGGTTACTATTCATAAGGGTATGTTACTATTCACCAAAAATTATGTTTGTCTTATCAGACTCCAAAAATCACCCTGAACACAATCGTGTATGTCAGATTTTAAAAATTCAAAACAAAAAAGAAAGAAATTAAGTCTAATGATAATTACTTATATGTACCTGGGTTTTCAAATTCTCCCTACCTTTTGAAATTGCATCCCCACAATTTTTTTCATACTTATTAAACAAGTGAGGATACTTTTCTCTCATAGCATTTTCATATTCCCATGTTGCTTCTTCAACCATGTGGTTTCTCAACAAAACCTTTACCTAGTGAATTACCTTATTACGAAATACTTTCTCTCTCCGATAAAGAATCTGAATAGGTTAATCTTCAAAAGAAAGATTCTCTTCCAGCTCAACAACCTCTATGATCAAAACATGAGATGAAACAGGCACATACTTCCTCTACATCGAAACATGAAAAACATTATGTACCTGAGATTCACTCGGAGGCAAAGCTACTTGATAGGCCACTAGTCCAACTTTTTTTAGAATTTCATAAGGTCCAATGATCCTTTGACTCAGCTTTCCTCTCTTACCAAAAAG
The DNA here is from genome assembly GCA_963277665.1 of Viscum album. Classification (NCBI taxonomy): domain Eukaryota; kingdom Viridiplantae; phylum Streptophyta; class Magnoliopsida; order Santalales; family Viscaceae; genus Viscum; species Viscum album. The sequence goes on from OY728135.1 coordinate 114,664,595, forward strand.
TATCACGCTTTTCCATGGTGAAACATGGAGAAATACATGATCACCTACCTCAAAAGATAGATCCTTCCTCCTATTGTCTGCATAACTTTTTTGTATGCTCTAAGCTGTTCTCATGTGCTGCTAGATCACCTTCACTTTCTCAGCCACTTCCTCTACTAATTCTGGTCCCATCAGCTTCCTTTCCCCGACTTCATCCTAAAAAGCTGGTGTTCGACACCACTTCCCATATAATGCCTCAAATGGTTTCATCTGTATACTGGAATGAAAACTGTTATTATAAGAAAACTAAACCAAAAAAATATGTTGGTCCTAAGTTCCCTAATAATCCATCTAACAAGAACGTAACATATCATCCAAGGTCTGAATTCATTCTGACTTCCATCTAATTGAGGATGAAAAGATGTACTAAAATTTAATTAAGTACCCAATGACTTCTGAAGGCATTTCCAAAATTTATAAGTTATCCTAGGATATCGATCAGATACAATGGAGAGGGGAACTCCATTTAATGAGACTATCTCTTTATGATACAATTGAGAAAGTTGATCTAGATAGAAAGTGTCTCATATAGGAAGGAAGTGAGAAGATTTAGTCAATCGATCAACAATAACCTAGATTGCATTATTACCTCGAGAGGTCTTCAGTAATCCCACAACAAATTCCATGGATATATTTTCCTATTTCCACACTGGCACTGGTAAAGGCAGAAGCATCCCTTTCAGTAACTTCTACTCGGATTAAACCTACAGACAAGTAAAAAACTTCCCAGTAAAGTTAGCAATATCTATTTTCATTCCATCCAACTAGTAATACTCCCAAAGATCTCTATACATCTTAGTACTGCCCGGATGAACTAAAAACGAAGAACTATGAGCTTCACATAACAACTCTTTCCTCAACTATGAATCACAAGGCACACACAATCTCTTACCAAATCTCAAAACACAGTCATTATCAATGTTAATTTCTGGTAACTTACCCTTCTGAACCAAATCTACCATTTTCTACAACTCACTATCTTGCTTCTGTGCCTGTTTAATTCTATTTGATAAAGAATATTTCTCTGATACCTGGAACAAAACAGAGGTCTTTCCTGAACCAACAACTTCCAAGTCAAAATTCATTAAATAATTTACTAAAGGGTCACGTTCCAAATGTAACATGGTTATTGAAGCATTACTTTTTTGAATCAAAGTATCTTCCACTTTATTTTATTTTCCCTGGTGGTAGTGAATCATGCCATCATAATCATTGATTAATTATAGCCATCTTCTCTATCTCATGTTTAATTCTTTCTGAGTCAATATATACTTGAATCTTTTGTGATCAGTATATATTTCTCACTTAACACCATGAAAGTGATGCGTCCAAATTTTTAAATCAAAAACAATAGTAGCCAATTCCAAATCATTTGTAGGGTAATTTAACTCATGAGTTCTCAACTGATGTGAAGCATAAGAAATTACATGATCATTCTGCATTAGGACACAACCATGCCCTTTCAACAAAGCATCACTATTGATAACAAACTCACCATTACTTGAAGGTAGTGCCAAAACTGGAAAATTCACCAATATTATTTTCAATTCCTGAAAAAATCATCACATTCTTTTTTCCAGATAAACTTAACACCCTTCCGAGGTAATTTAGTCAATGGGCTGGATAACCGTGAAAAATATTTAACAAACCTTCGGTAATATCCTTTCAAACCAAGAATGCTACGAATATCGGTTATATTTGTGGGTCTTGGACTTTCTTCAACAACTTTTGTTTTTGTAGGATCAAAAGCTTTTTCATCTTTAGAAACATTGTGACCAAGGAAAAAAATTTGTTGTAACCAAAACTCACACTTGCTGAATTTCCCATCCAATTTCTTTTCTTTTGAGGTTTTAAAAATAACTCTTAAATGACATTCATGCACCTCTTTACTTTTAGAAAACATCAATATATCATAAATTAAAGCAACCACAAACTTATCCAATAATTCATGGAAAATTCTATTCATAAGGTCCATGAATACAACACGTGCATTGATTAACTCAAAAGGCATAACTACAAATTCATAATGGCCATATCTTGTACGAAACATGGTCTTAGGAATGTCTTCTTCCATTACCTACAACTAATGGTACCCCGATCTCAAGTCAATATTTGAAAAATATAGAGCTCCATGGAGCTGATCAAACAAATCAGTGATATGAGGAAAAAGATATGTTTTCTTTACAATGATTTTTTTCAAGGCTCTATAATCAGTGCAATGTCTCATTGAACCATCTTTTTTTAACAAATAAGATAGGAGCACCCCATGGTGATGAGCTAGGTCGAATGAAACCTTTATCTAATAAATCTTTCAATTGCTTCTTGAACTCTAAAAGTTCAGTTTGATCCATTTGATAAGTACTTTTGGAAATTGGCTTAGCATCAGGAAATAAGTCAACATTAAATTCAACATCCCGATCTGGTATTATTCCAAGCAACTCATCAGGAAAAACCTCATGGTACTCATTTACAACTGGCACATCATTAATCTGAAACATTTCTTTTTTTTCCAAAATATGATCAAGGTAACATTCATTTCCTTCTTTTACTAGTTTTTCTGTATCCTGATATGTTATCAACAGTAATGGTCCATTGTTGTACACAAACTGAAAGTCTTTCTGAAATGAAACCTCTTTAGCTCTATATTTAATCTTAGCTTGGTAAGAAGAGATCCAATCTATGCCCAGGATAACATCAAACTCTACTAGAGGTAAAACAATGAGGTTTGCAAGTATATTATTTCCACACATAAGGATAAAAATATTCTTATAAATTCTTTTTGCATCAACATTTCCCCCAGGTGTTTTTACCACAAGTTCAAGACACATTTCTTGAGATGGAATTCCCAATTTTATAGAACATTTCTCATAAATGAATGAATGTGTAGACTCTGAATCAAACAACAAATTGGAATAATCTAAAAAAACAAAAAAATTACCTAATACCACTTCATTTGTTGACCCAACATCTGCTGAAGTAGTTGCAATGGATTTCACCACACCTTTCTTCTTATAGTTTTCCTGCTTCCCATTATTCAAGTTTTTTATCAGACACTCATTTGTGTAATGACCCATTTCATTACACTTAAAACATCTTACTAACTGTGAATCAGATTTTACCTTACAACTACCCTGATCTTTTTCAGTGCAATCACGAGCCTTATGTACCATTTTACCACATCAGAAGCACTTGACAGAATTCAGAAGACACTCCCCGGGTTTCTTTTTACCACAATTTTCACAAATTATAAACCTTGTTTTCTTACCATCAAACCTTTTTGAAGGATTCTTACCTTTCTCCTGCCACCTAAATCTCTTCTTCTGCTAATTTTCATAGAATAGATGATCATCAGCAAACTCTATTTGCACCTTCTCAGTACATCAAAACAGCTTTTCATAGATTTTGAACTCACGAGAAGATAATTCCCTTCGATATTTGGTTTATTCCTGATTAAAAATGATTGATTTTACTATTAAGGTCTCAGATAAAATTTAGAGCATAGCTTGCCAACCGAGTGAACTTTGCTTCATATGCAGCCACTAAGTCATCCTCCTACCTCAATTCCAATTTTTTTCCATTCTAAGTCGAACAACCTTAGGAAAATATTTCTCAAGAAACATGCCTTTGAATTCATCCTAATAAAGAGCATCAATCTCATCACTATCCTTGACATTTTGAACCATCGACCAAAACTGATCTGCTTCACCTTCAAAATGGTAAATAGCAAGGATATCCTTTTGATTTTATGGACACCCCATGACATCAAAAATCCTCTCCAGTTCTTTAGTCAACTCTTTAGCTAGCACAAGTTCAGATGATCCTCTGAATGATGGGGGATGTTGCCCCATGAAATGCTGCACTACTAACATGTTCCACTTTGGTTGATCTAGAAGATCTCCTACAAGGATACCTCTACCATTAATTGCCTGAGTCAGCTGTACCATTACTGCAACTAACCGCTCATTTCTGATTCCAACCATCTTAGGAATCTGATTTGGAAGGTTATTTCCTTATGTATTCGTTCCTAGCACTGCTTCCCTATTTCCTCTATGGAAAACCATTCTAAACAAACATATATTAGATAAAGAAACATGGTAATCTTAAAATTATATATCATTTCAATTTGACCATAATGTAAAAATCATTTTTGGATAGCCATGTAACAATATTCTAACTCCTAAAGTTATCTAAACCGGCCTCCGATACCAACTATAAGGCCCCGACCTTAAACATTACAAAATATTGAGTTATTTGAAGACTCCACATTGAGGGTATTTTAAGGATTAGAGTTTTAGATATTTAAATCATAAATCATGCATAAAATTCTATATTCAAGGAAGGTTGTTACAACAAAGTCAATAATCATTTTCCCATCAAAGGAAACCTATTTAAAATAAAACATAGTTTCTTTCCTGAAACATCCTCGACACTTTCATTATTTCACGTACTTTTCTCTTAACCTATGATTTTTTTTTTCAAAAACCTGGGATGAGCATAAAAAGCTTAGTAAGGAATATAAAACATAAAAAGAAACATTAGTCCATGAATACATTCCGATAAATGAAATCGAACTTTATTCATAAAACGTAAGCTCTTGAACACACCACATGAAATCATAATATTTTTTAGTAACTCATAGAAATCATAAATCATAAATGTAACTTGAGGCATACATAACTTTCCTTACATAGGGAGTAACCTTCATGGTTACGTTTGGAATACCCATCACAATATATTCCCTATATCTCTTCGAAGAAACCTTATCGTTTAACACCTTCGCATTACCCAATCCATTAGAGAGCTATATCGGGATCACCCGCCCTTAGTTTATCATGGAACCACCTTACTTCATAAACCATGCCAAATAACCATAAAATAATTATACAACATAAATCAATACATCATAAAAATTCATTTTGAGTAAAATTTTAAGAGAGAAATTTTAAAGAAAAGTCTCTTAAAAACAACATATGATTGAAGCAAGAATTGGTAAAATGAAATAAATATGTATACATACTATAAATACACATAATAAAACATAATATAATCAAAATTAATTTCATAAATCATTTTATAATGATAAAATCATTATCGTTGAAGGTTATCCCAAAGAAAGAAAAACCGAGTTAAGAAGTCCCTTACGAAATTTCAGCATAGCAACAACTTACGTAAATCCTCGAAAGAAGAAGGATAAATGATCAGTTACTGTAATAACATAGAATTTACAGTAATGGTATGATTATAAAATAATAACATTATAACAATTTTAAATTACAAGAACTATTTTCAAATAAGATGATTGAATTTTGAAAATAGGAGTGGAAAGTGAGGATCCCTTACCTCGAGTTCGGCTTACTTAAATTGTGTTTAAACCTAATATATAATGGTTAAAAGAGTTTTATTAATATTTTACAGAAACATGTTCATGTTTATAATACCATATATGATCATTTTATAGAAAAAGTTCATTAATTAGTTATTAATAATTTGTTAAATCAATTGTGTCAGCTGTGTTCTTTACATGGGTTCCATGTGTAATTCGTAATGGATTTCCTTTTTGGATGGAAATGAAACAGTAGAAGTGGAATAAAATGGAAATAACATGTCTAAATAATATTAAATTATACCATAATCCTATTTTTATCCAGAAACGATGATAGTTCATTAGTTAGAACATTAATGACATTCCTTTAGATCATTTTTGCGGTTCTTTGATAATAACAAAATTACTTTGTTTCATAAATCAATAAAATTAGGATAAAATGATTACATAACCTTAAATAGGATATAATAAATAGACTGTATTCTGGTTCAACCATAAAAAATGGTTTTATGACCAAAATTGAAGGAAGTAAAGTAAGTTGAAATCATATGATCCACGATGTCGGTAAATCGACACATCATGAGCGATGTTTTAATTTTAGAACTTGAGGGAGAGGAGGAGAACTTGATGCTTGAATTTTTCCATAAAAAAGATTAAAATCAAGAATATATGAGATTCTAGAGATTTTATTCCTTTTTAGATAAGGGAAGATAGAGAGAGTACAAGAAAAGAAATAAAAACATAAGGAAATTTAAAGAAAGAGGAAGGGAGTTTTACCTCTAGGATTTATCTTCCTCGAGATCCACTTTTGGGAAAGGGTGTTGGTCTTTTTATGAGACCAAGAGAAATTGGACGTTGGGAGGGAGATTGGGGAGAGATTTGGGAAGAATTTGGAGAAGGCTCAAGGCTTGAGAGGTTTGAGGGAAAGAGGGAGTGAAGGGGGGTTTTATAGTGGAGGATGGGAGGGTTTTCACAATTTTTAATTCATTAGTTTGTTAATTTTCCTCAAGACAAGGAATAGTGATGATTCACTGACAAAAAATTGTAACTTTAGTATGTGAATTAGAACCAAATGGGCTTACATCAGTAGAAAATCATCATGATGCAATAAATTAAGTATTTTGTTTTCATTTATCGTAAAATACCGTATTTTACTATTCATCACAAATTCGAGTATTACAGAAAAATCCCAAAAATTTACCCTAATTATTTTTCAATGTGTAGAATCAAAAAATGAACTCCATTTTGTAAAAATAATTTTCTAAATATAAGATATGAAAATTTAAAATTAAATAATATTTTAATCAAAAAAGTTAACAATATAAAAACCGAAGCTTATTGTATAACACCTTGAAAAATTAATCAAGATCTCGTTATCTTAAAACCATAATAATAATAGATTTTTAAGGGCCATATTACTATTCATAAGGGTAGGTTACTATTCATAAGGTTATGTTACTATTTACCAAAAATTAAGTTTGTCTTATCAGACTAAAAAAATAACCCTGAACACAATCGTGTTTGTCATATTTTAAAAATTCAAAACACAGATGAATGAAATTAAGTCTTATGATAATTACTTATAAGTACCTGGGTTGTCACAGCTAGAGTGTAATATATTTGTTTTATCTCATCAATAAATTCATCAGAGAAGTAACCTCTATATTTATGATTAACCAATCTATGATGCTATATTTTGACACTATTGTGAAATTTATCCACGTGGGATTTTAGTGTACTCTAATGGTTGGGACAAAAAAAAATTATCCCCTTTAATCTATACTAGTAAATATTTAATAACTCTCCCATATAATTTAAAAATCATGTGATCTTGTATCAAATTACAAATTTCATTCATCAAGGGTAATATTTCCTGACAAAGATAATTTTAGTTGGTCACAGGAATCAGTGATTTCTTCATCCATATATTGGAACTAGATTAATTAATTTACATAACAACTAAATGGAATGATAGTCATATTTATCTCCTCCTCACTTAATCATCAAAGTGGATGTTGTGGTACAGTTCCATAGAGGTATATAATAAATTCCAGAGAGTCGTCATTAGTAATCATGGGTATGATGGTAGCATTGAAATATTATATTTAATAATTAATTAATTTCACAAACAAGGGATTTAATTAGTGAATTATTGGTTTTTAGACATTTTAGGAACCATATACTCACTATTATTGAATTTATCCATCAACTCAATCACATGTGGTTGGTATTTGATATTATAGCTTGGATTATGTTTTCATTTCCTTAATTATCCTAGAATTCCCTAATGTATTCTACTCAAATCATCATTTTGATTTTTATTGCAAAATGATTTTTTTTATTTCAATTATAAAGACCTATACGTGTTTCAAATATTATCTTGATTGTATTCACACACACTACCTAATAGATTTTTATTTTTTATCTAGTTTTTATCATTATCTCATGTTCCCTCCTAAACAAAAGTAAAATATGTTTTTGGGGTCCTTATATGATCGACTAGGTTCGAGAAATGCTAATTATTTCTAAAACCTAATTAAAACATGTAAATTAGTGAATAAGGGTCGATCCATAGAGATGTAAATCTAAAATAGTTGTGTTTGACCATTTAAAAGGGAAAAAAGAAACAAAAGAAAAAATCAATAGGTTGTGTTTTAGTGATTTAGGTCATTAATGTTGTTGGAAATTGTGTAGTGGGAATAACCACGTGTTAATGAAAAAATTACTGTATGAAAATAAGAGAAGAATAACAAGAATATAAGGGTAATTCAGAGATTGAGTAGGGGAAATATATTGGTTGGTTTCTATTTTGTTATTATATTTTATAGATTTTATTTTATAACTTCATTCATTCATTAATTTTTCGAGATCTGGTGAAAGGAGATCAGTCAATTCTCTCAAATGGATAACCTATGGAATAATTCATTCTATAGTATTTCAGTTAAAAAACTATAGTATTCCAATTGATGTTTATTCCATTTCACCATTAGGGAAAATATATTTTTAGGTGATAATTTACTACCATAACATGAATGAAATTCTTCTAATATTAATATCTAGATAAAAGTAATTAGAAACAAAACACAAATTGAATTTGTTCTCAATACTTCACAACTGATGCAAGTTATACACTACTAGAAAACTAATAAAATGGAGTTTCCAGTATAATGAATACATTAATATAATAACAAATCCTATGAAAAAAATTCTAATTCCCCTAGATTAATTTTTCTAATAACCCTATAATTTTTTATTACTTAAATGTAGACATATAAATATCGAAAAACTAATGAAACAATATGGTGTAAGAATCTCTTGAAAGTATCTTAAATAAATCCCCTTGATCTCTAATGGGGTTTTACTACCTATTGTCCTAGGACTATTTCTCTTCATGGTCTCCTATCATGATATTTTCTATCCTCCATTATTCTACTGACTCACAACAACCTTAACTTCTCCAAAATCTGTTTTTGAACATTTAAATTTCCCACTCTTCATGCAATCTTTTTTAAATTCATTAGTTATTTTCTCACCGACCATGCACTTCCACTTTAGAACAAAAATTTATATCCTTGTCTGGTTTTGATTCCACACATATTATTTTATGATATTATGTGACGAATTAAATATGTTGTTTATTCCATATTCCCTGATACAAGAATTATGATATTTCAAGTATTTAATCAGAATGTTCTTGGGATTATGTTGTTGGGACCTATAGTTGTGTATGTGATTGTAATTCAACCCCAGCTCACCCTTATATCAAATTCAAAAAATCATTAGACAACAATGCTGTAGCATCCAAACAACTGTCTCCTCCACTAATAAATATTAAAATAGGCTTGTGATTTGCACTCTATGTTATTTAATGTTTTGAAGCACATACTAGGAGTACATATGTGTGTTCATAAATATCTCTCCTAAACTGGTCTAAGGGGAGATTCAAGAAGGTATTCTTAGTATCTTATCATCATCCTTAGCCCTTAAATGGGGTCTCAGATATATTTAATTGCATGTATCCATCCCCAACCCTATTTTTTAGAGGGTTCTCATGCATCTTTTAGGAAATATAAAATATATAGTGGAGATAGCATAGTCGGTACCAAAAAGGGAAGAACATATATTTTCAAATGTTGGTCATCTTCCATATATGACTGGTGAATCTTGGAAGGGTTCGTCTGCAATGTAATGAATGATTCAAAAGTCCTCAACAAAATTAGGTGAGAGTCCTTCAATTATAATCATCCATTGTTGTAGACGATTAGTTATGGTTTATGTGTGACTTAGAATCACATGGTCAAAGAGGTTGGTTAACAATGGATATTTCTTGATATAGGATAGCATATGGGTGTGGTCAATCATGTTGATCAACAATGATTAGTCTTGGGGTCACTTATCCCTTTTGGTACATGTGTGTATAGTTTTATTAGTCTTTTGAAGTAGTGGATGAGCATGATGGGAATGATTTGTATTGGTGTGTGTGTATTGTTTAGTCATTATGTCCCCCCCCCTCAAAATTTGTTCTCATGTGGTAGATTATTTTTCTCACAGACAATTTAGTCATGAAACAGACCATCACCTTTCATTCATTCATTCCCATAAGACATGTGGTGTCTCCTTGCTATAAATAGACCATCTTTTTGACCCATGATTTATCCATGATATTTTATGATTTCACACATAATCTATAATATTTCATCTTACAATCGATTGATTTGTTTTTTTCAGTCAATCTATCCATGCCTCTATCAAATTGACCCTTTTTCGATTTTCTTACAAGGTTACGACATATAAATTGAAAATAATAATTAATGAAATTAAAAAACTTTAATTGAAAAATAAAATTTTAAAACAAATCAATCATTTATAATTTTAATTGAGAAAAACAATTCCAATTTAAAACATTAAATAATTAATGATTTAATTCAATGATTTAAAAATTTATAATAATATTTTAAAATCTCTATTGAAGTAAGGAAAATCCAAAAAATAAATTGTGAATCAAAAAATTTATTTTTCAGAAATACTGTAATGAAATATCACTTCCACATAAAAATTAAATTTAAAACGCAAGATAATATGTGGAAATATCTGATAAGGTAATTCAAAATCAAATATCATCATCATAATCATCAAGAAAAAGATTTTTATTTATTCTTATAATGAGAATATTAATGTAAAATACTCTTATGACTAGTAATATACGAAATAATATGATGAATGATTGAAGATATAAAAATACACTCATGGGAACTTCTATATGGTAAACTAGTTCAATTATTAGTAACCTTGTGTTGAATTAGTTAATAAAGTTAATAAATATGTGTAGTGAATTACAGGGTGATTAATATAATTTTTCAAATGAATTAGATGAAAAAGTCCAACAGAATCATAATATCTAATAAAGTTATAAATATGATTAGGTACATTAATTATTTTTGTCACATATAATCAATATTATTGGGTATCTAATATGATATTCATTATGATTCAATTTGATAATTGATTTGGTGAGACATAATATTTTCTTAAAGCATTAATGGTAATTAAAATTAATTAAATTGTTATGATAAATATATGATACTATCTATATGTTTTAAATGTGTCGTACATAAAAATAATTTCATAAATATAAATTAATTGATGTTTGAATGTTTAATTTATGTAATGTTGAAAAAGAAAATTTCATTGAATACATTGATACATAATGATTTGATAAACTCATCATAAGATGTGTATATTAACTTATTTAGTTCATAAGAAGAGTTTGTAAATAATATATATTCTTAAGAAATGAGATGGGTGTTTCTACACAAGGTTTATCATTTATTCATTTATATAATATTCTTTAAGGAGTCACTAAAATGGATTGTCTATCAAAGTTAGACATTTTTATTTATCATATAAAGGAAGATGGAAAAAATTTCAAGTAGGCCAGTAGTAGTGGAAAGAAATTGATCTGCCTGAACCAAATTAGCATAATCACTTTGTGGGGATCAAACATTAAAATAAATAATTAGATTAATACTTTGGTTACCCTTTTAAGAACAGAAACCCATAATGTAGATTTCTGAACACCAGGTATGATTCAGGCTGGCCTATCTAATTAGTCAATTAAATCTACGGATGATATACACAGTGGTCTAAGGGGATTGTTCCTCCCAGGTAGAGAGTTGAAGATGAATGCAGAATTATTTTTGATATTACTAACAGAAATTTTATTTGACAAACAAATCTCTATATCATTGAAAAAAGCCTTATCCTACAATATAAATGATTTTCCTTTCCCCTAGTATCTTCTAAAAGAAATTATTAATCATCCTGTTTATTCGTTAAATTCACCACCCTATCAGGATCCCAAGATTTCATGAACCATCACTATCATGTTTGAATCCATTACTATAGCTGTTCAACTGAACCCATTCACCTGATAAATTATCTTGATGTGAATTTGGAAAAGATTTTATTTGATTCATGACCATCATAATGGAGAGGGAATTATCTCAATGCATCAGAAGAGAACCCTTATCAAAGAATAATTACTTGTACGGAATCAAAATAGTTATACAAGAAAATGAAGAACCTTTTTCCCTAGCTTTGTTCCTTGCATTCCATATGCATCACCAAACATCAACAAATATATATGGATCATTTAATACCTTAAAAAACATTCATTTCATCCTTATGAAACCAAGATTGTAAAATTTCTAATCCATTTGACAATGGAATATGAATTCTAGTAAGAATCTATAAGTCACATGACACAACCTATTTCCAATTGATAACAATGAAAGAGTTTCCATTTGACTCATCATTGGAGTTCTAACAACATAAGCACCTAGAAAAAATGTGAACCCCTTTACACGTGGTTTCATCATCTGTAGGAATAGGGTGGTTCCAAATATTCCATATGATGGATGTTAAACGTAGTAGTGATACAATTATACTAAAGATTTTATCACTATTATAGTGCCACACATTGGATACAACTTAATGATTCCCCGAGACGGTGGCCAAAAGTCATCAAGCTTGCATCCTAAACGCTAGAGGATAACGACTAGTAGCGAGGGCCATGTGTAACACCCCGAGATTTTATGAAAAATATTCTTTTAATTTCATTAATGTCCCGTGTTTTATGCTGCACCAAGATTACCTTGTGCTATACGCAACACCGTATTATCTTGGAGTATACGCAACACTATTCTTGGATCGTGTTACACACAATTTTGATAATAGTTATTCTACGCAACATTGAGTATATATATATATATATATATATTAAATGTATAAATGAAATATGGTTGGATTCTGTTAAATTAAACAATTAAGGATTCTTGTACAACACGCAACCCTAACTTGGCTTTCATTACACACAATCACGACCTTCCTCGATAGCGTGTGTTGTACGCAATAACGGATTTTACTAAACAACGATATATTATTATAATATTAGTATGAACTAGTCGTTATGAATAGTATTAACTAAATTTTGAATTTTATAACATTATTATTCATCTTACACATTTTCTAGAACATGGTATAAGAATAAAATAAATTTTTCGGGTAAAATAATTATTTTGCAAAAAATGCAGTTTTTCCGCGTTTTGATGGCACACCCACATTAAATATAGTTTATGAAATGTTTATAAGTTCAATTTGACAAAATAAAATTCTTCTTTTGAATCAGGATATAAAAATTTACATTAGATAAAGTTTTGATACTTTTCCGATATCTTTCATATTTTAATGAATAGTAAAAACACGATATATTTTAATTAAAAATCAATTTTTTCATCGTAATAAATTATGTAGTTAAATTATAATATTTAATGGTTTTAAAATATAAATAGAATATATTTTTACCATTTAATATAATTTATGTAATTAGCATTGATTCTACCTTGAATTCGTAGGTTAAATCAATTCAATCTTTTGCAATGTTTTAAAGAAAAACCTGTATTCTCTCGACAACGGGATTAATTTAAATTTAATTTCTAAAACTTTTTTGTATTGAATTTGGAAAAATGGATTCCATATTTGGAATCAGTGGGTCCAAATTATTTTAATAAGCTACTTTTTATTTTTGGGCATTATGAATAGTAACTACGGTAAATTTTATTTACCATAGTTAAAGGTAAATCAGGTAATTAAGGGTAAATATAAGATTATAAAATTACTCTAACACATGGAAAAATCAACTTTTAAGACTAAACGTCGACCCATATCACCTAAGGGTCAGATTAGAATCATTTAATGGACTTTTGTCCATGAAAATAACTTAATTATTATTAAAACCAAAGAAAGTGACAACATGTCACTCTCTTAAATCTTATAAGTATATTAATTTTAATTTATTGATAAACTTCATGAAACTTAGAACACGAATAGTCTCCATAAATCTAATTAAATTATCTACATTATATAAATTTATTTATAATTTTTAGGTATTAAATAATTATCATTAATTTTGACACAATAGGGATGCAAAACTTATTTTTTTAGTAAAAAAATCAATAATATAGTTTTTATTGAAATATTAATACATATCAAAAGGAACAAAAATCTGAACAAAACTTATTATTAGTGTATATATAAACCCTAATAATCCATTTTCCGAATTAGTGACCATTTGTATCCTTATTAAGATGATTATGACACTTATATTATTTTATTTTAAATGATGCCAAAGTTGTCACCTTCATAATTTAATAAATATAACAATTTTAATATTATGATTTTAAGATGATAAATTAGATTAAAAGTATTATTGTGAAATTTGATAGATTTATATTCATTATAGGATTTTATTTTTAATTTTTATGCAACAAATAAGTATATTAAATAATTATACAAAACATGATGTAGTAATTATTTTATTAAGATATAAACCAAATAAATGGTTTTAAAAATAATAAAATAAATATTATATGAACTATTTAATGTTATCCACTAATTTTCTAGATACATATGAAATTTTATGAATCTATTAAAGCTTTTAGTTCGAACATATCTTCTGTATATGTTTTATTTAAATTAAAATAAATGAATAGTGTCAAAATTGACACTATTATTATTTTATAAAAATAATATATTATTAAATTGTTTAAAAATCAAAAAAATATTTACAAATTATAAATTTAAATTTATATGGTATAAAATATTATAAAGTATCCAATTATGTAAAATTCACAACAATTAAGTAATTATATGTTATAATTTTAAATTTACAATTTTATTACCACAAATACACTTAAATAGATTAAATAAGGATAAATCAAAATGATAAGGTTTAAAATAAGATCCAAACATGTAAAAATTTGATTGGTTGATGATCTTACAACCCTATGGCATCTAATCTTTAAATATGAGTCATTTTTGGAGGTTTTTAAGTGGGGTTATATTTATTATAAATTAATATTTTTAAGAATTCCAAAGGTGCCCCTCTCCTCCCTTATAAAAGGGCACCTCCTCCCTCTCTTCCACACACCACTTTGAGCCTTCAAGTTCGGCCAAACCCTGACAAATTATCTTCTCCACTTTCCTAGAAGCATCCTAGAGGTCCTGGTCTTCTTCAAAGTCCAATTTCAGTACCCTAAGAGGAGGTCTCAAAGAGGCGCTTCAAAGAAGAGGTAACGTCCATTACCGATTCTTTCAACTTTATTTCTTCTTCCACTTCTTCTTCTTTAGATGTTTCATTATGAAGTAATAACATCAGTATCACTCACATATTGATATGTTATTATAAGTATGAAACAACCCTATTTCACCATCTATCCGTCTTACGGAAAAGGAAATCACCGCGCGTGCATACGTACGGAATACCGTATCCACGCCGTGGTGTATTCTATTTTCCACAACCACCATACATGGATGGGTATAATGGTGAAAGTAATGAATATATATGATTATTGTAAAGTTATATTGATTATTTAATATTATACAAACACTTTAATACAATTCCACGATCATGGGAATGATATCACCGCTCGTGCGTACGTACTGAATACCATCTCCACGACGCGATGAGATTCACTCTCCATGATAACCATTCAAGAATGATTATAAAGTATATATAATAAGTAATAATGAAATATATGACATAATAATGCTACTGGATTTATGTATATATATATTTATGTTATCTACTTAATTCCATTCAATTCAATAAGGTAAAGAAAACAGCATTCATGCGTACGTACGGCCTACCGTCTCCATGAACGGTGCATTCCTTTCCATTTATCGATCCATTATATATATATTCTGAATATATATTATATATAAATCATGTTTTACATTCTTGATGTATGTAATCATGATCTAATTAATCATATGAATAATTACAAGTTAAAACACGAATGACAAATGAAACGATTTTACCTAAAATGCTACTTTAACATGAATTTACAAAAGAACGGGTAATATAAAGTCATAAGTGAACCATATATGATATAATAACAATGAATAGGATTCTATAATAAGTCAATGACATTATTTAAATCATTATACATGAGGTTTGGATACGTACGAAGCATATAAGACCTAATTTAAGGGATAATTTTGCAAATCTCATTTTTATCCGAGATTGCTTATTCGTTAGTATTTACTGGGGTTATTTCTATCATCCATGTCCATGTTTTATAAAAGTGTTTTCATGTATGTTTAAAGTAATTTGTACCCATTTTTGACTTTTACTACATGGTATGTAAGGAATCTTTCTTTTTTTTACGTTACGATGTACTTTCTGACTTTATCGACAAAAGTACGAAAAGAATGTTTTTTTATCTTAAACGGAACGAACGGATTTTTACGGTTTTATAATGCCTTATTTTCATTAAGCTTACTCTAAAATAATTCATGAATATTTTCAACAAAATCATCTTCTTTTAAAATTTGCATGACATTTTGTGAAAAGAAAATGATTTTGAAGAAAAAAAGTTATTTTCCTCAAGAATTCATTTCATGTGTTTTATCAAAACCATTTTCTATCTAAGATGACATTATTTTCATATGTGTATGTTTCCAGTATAATTTCTCTATGATTTAAATGGTTTCGCTTTTCTTATTATGAAATGATATCCATTTCTTTTATATGGATTATGTGATGATGTGATGATGTTTATGAAACCCATTTTATTAATTGGGTTATTTTGAATGATGTATGTTTATTTTGTGGCACAAATAAGAAAGATTTATTTATGAGATGGGTAGGACCTATATCTACCTCCAATGCATTGGGTAAAGATTTTATATCTCATGAGATAGACATGGCTGGAACGGTAAGTTAATCTGGTTCAGTGTTACAGGACTGAAATGAGGAGTGAACTCGATTCAGAATGGGACTTTGTCCACTAAGATGGTCTTGGAAGCAATGCCTTTGCTACTATGGAAATCATTACATGTGAATAATGGATGCCACAGTTACATGTTTTATTCCAATTCTATTTTATCACAGTTTATGTTCCATTATGATCTATGCCTTATGTACTTCCATGTTTTATGTTGATGCTCAAGATTTTGATGTTTAAACATTATGTTCATGTTTTTAAGTTTAAATGTATATGGTATGTTATATTTTATCCATTCCTCCCCTTACTGAGCATTTGAGCTCACCCTTTTTATGTTTTGTTTTCCCCTAGGATCAAAAGAAATGTTTTAGGTAAGGAAACAAAAAGTGGAACATCTTTATGGGAGATGTTGAAGATCTTTCACCACGATTAGAAGATTACGTCCCAAGTTTCCAAAGACACTAAACTATTATGGTCCTTGTGTGTCTATTTTTGTTATGTATTAAGTATTCCGCAAAAGTAATGTAATGTCCATGTACGTCAAGCTTCGGGTCTCTACATTTGGTACCAGAGGAAAGGTTTAGTTAACCTTTGGAAACTAGGATACGAAAACGTTAGTGAGATCCCTAGAGATATTTATAAGGTATGTCTAGAGATGTACCTAAGGATAAGTATACATATAGGATATAGTCCTGGAACTATGGTAACGATCATAGAATTTAACCTAAGATTTTAGATATTGAGGATACTCCCCCTCTACTATGTTGTTTTCCCTAACATGATTTTTTCCTCTCACACTATTCTTTTTCGGTTTTAGAAAATGGCTGGAAACAGGAAGATTCACGATAATGGAGGATATGATAGACAATGGAATGATTTTCATCATGAGAAACCAAATTTAAGGGGATCTGGAAGTCCAAACATCGTTATTATTCCTAATCAGCAATCTCATAATACAATCAATAATCTCAACTTTGGTAAGTTTCCTGACTCAGATAAAAAATGAATGATGGTGTTTCATGATGATCCTAGAGGAAAGAAAGTTCAATTTCCCTCATGTAAATCATGTGGGAAGTGGCATCAGGGAGATTGTTTCAAAGGAATTGGAAGATGCTTTGGGTGTGGAAAAGAAGGACACAAAGCCAATAAGTGAAAAGGAAAAGGTTCAGTTAACACCATGGACAAGGATAATGGTATTGCTATGACATCAATAATGATTAGATGTTTTAAATGTGGAATGTACGGGCATTATGAAAACCAATTCCATAATGAAAAATCTCATGAAGATAATCACCATGGTCATATGGGTAGTATTTATGTGGATAATGATGAGGAGACTACAAATGATATATGAGCTGAAAGAAGTGTTGAAGCTCAGTCAGTTGTTTTAGAAGGTAGTGGAATGATTGTATGTTTATCGAGAGTTATGTTGTATAGTTAATGGTACTATGGAATAAAGAATCATCTAAGGATTGTTACACTATTGTTTTTCCTAAAAGTATTTGAAAGTATATGTTGAATGGTACCAGTAACCATGGAAGGTTATACAGTTATTTTTGTAAAGTAGATGATACACACATAATGAAAGAATAAGAAGATAATGAGATGTTTGATTGTATTCCTGAGCTCATGATTGATATAAGGACTATGTGATATCATGGTTTGAGTATATAGAATTTTGAGGATTTTGGTATGTGGAAAGTGTTAATTTTTAACTGCATTCATGTTTTCACTAAGGTCTAATGGGTATTCATTGTTCAAGAGAATACATGATTAAGGCCTTCGAATGTTTTGAATGTGACCAACAAGGCATATCTTATGATATATGGGGATCAATGATGGTATTAAATATCTGGTAATCGTTTTCACTATATTATGAGAGTGGATTGCAGTATTATGGATAAGCCTAAAGATTGGAATGGATTATGATGGACATAAGTTAGTATTGTTTAAGGATATAAGTTTTTTTCGATATTATTGATGGGATTTTATAGTAATATAGTTTTAGAAAAAGGAAAACCTGCAGGACGGGTGACAACCCATCGCGCTAGACAAGGCTGTGGGAATCGAACCCACAACCGAAGTGTGACTGACCTTTATCGCCTACCACTGGCCTACAGGAAATCCCTGGTTAGTAGAAACTAGTTTTATTTTATTAAGTGGTACAATATATGAAGTATAAGTTCATTTTTGGAACCATATACGATAATATAACCATAATATGGACTTATAACTTTTACTAACCTTTTGTTTGAAAGAGATGGAATGACCCATCATTCTATCACATGATCTGCTAACACATCACGAATAACAAATTCAACTTTATTTCTTTAAGGGATGAAGTGGAAATTGTTCAATTCACGAACAATAGTGAGATTGTACCAAAATCATGTAAGTATTTATTTTATTCATGAACTTTAGGGAAATGATCTTGAAAACCAAAAATGTTGTCCTAGTTCTCTTATATCCGATGAATCAGATGGTACCTTAGATCATCACAAATCTATAGCTTTGTGATTGTTGGCTTTTTCATAGCCATGTTCTCTACCACTCTCCATCAGAACATGATGGTTAGATTTTTCTTCCATATCCAAATTTTCACCTATGTTCTCCTCCGTGGAAACCCAGTGATGAGTTAATTTGGGTAACCGTTACATTTCATACTTTAGTTTTTAAAGCCATGTTTTGGTATTCCTTTTTACGATGTGGGTTTCTATTAAACAAACTTTTGAGTAGTAAACCATTTATAACCCCGATGAATTTTGTGGGAAAAATTCATTTTAAGGGGGGTAGAATGTAACACCCCAATATTTTATGAAAAATATTCTTTTAATTTCATTAATTTATTGTGTTTTATACTACACCAAGACTACCTTGTGCTATACACAACACCGTATTAGCTTGGAGTATACGCAACACCATTCATGGATCGTGTTACCCACAATTTTGATAATAGTTATTCTATGCAACATTGAGTATATATATATATATATTAAATGTATAAATGAAATATGGTTGGATTCTGTTATATGAAACAATGAAGGATTCTTGCACAACACACAACCATGACTTATCTTGCATTACACACAATCGCGACCTTCCTCGATAGCGTGTGTTGTACGCAATACCGGGTTTTACTAAACAACGATATATTATTATAATATTATTATGAACTAGCCGTTATGAATAGTATTAACTAAATTTTGAAGTTATAAAATTATTATTCATCTTACACATTTTCTAGAACATGGTATAAGAACAAAATAAAATTTTTGGGTAAAATAAGTATTTTGCAAAAAATGCAGTTTTGCCGCCTTTTGATGGCGCACGCACTTTAAATATTGTTTTTGACATGTTTTTAAGTTCAATTTGACAAAATAAAATTCTTTTTTTGAATCAGGATATAAAAATTTACATTAGATAAAGTTTTGATATTTTTCCGATAACTTTCATATTTTAATGAATAGTAAAACACGATATATTTTAATTAAAAAAAACTTTTTTCATCGTAATAACTTATGTTGTTAAATTATAATATTGAATGGTTTTAAAGTATAAATAGAATATATTTTTACCATTTAATATAATGTATGTCATTAGCATTGATTTTACCTTGAATTCGTAGGTTAAATCAATTCAATCTTTTGCAATGTTTTAAAGAAAAACCCGTTTTCTTTCGACAACTGGATTAATTTTTATTTAATTTCTGCAACTTTTATGTATTGAATTTGGAAAAATGGATTCCATATTTGGAATTATTGGGTCCAAATTATGTTAATAAGATACTTTTTATTTTTGGGCATTATGAATAGTAACTACGATAAATTTTATTTACCATAGTTAAAGGTAAATCGGGTAATTAAGGGTAAATATGAGATTATAAAATTACCCTAACACATGGAAAAATCCAATTGGATTACTAAACGTCGACCCATATCACCTGAGGGTCAGATTAGAATCATTTAATGGACTTTTTTCCATGATAATAACTTAATTATTATTAAAACCAAAGAAAGTGACAACATGTCACTCTCTTAAATCTTATAAGTATATTAATTTTAATCTAGTGATAAAATTCATGAAACATAGAACATGAATAGTATCCAGAAATATAATGAAATTATTTACGTCATATAAGTTTATTTATAATTTTTAGGTATTAAATAATTATCATTAATTTTGACACAATAGGGATGCAAAAATTCTTTTTTTTGTAAAAAAATCAATAATATAGTTTTTATTGAAATATTAATACATATCAAAAGGCCCAAAAATCTGCACAAAACTTATTTTTAGTGTATATATAAACCCTAATAATCCATTGGCCGAATTAGTGACCATTTGGATCCTTATTGAGATGATTATGATACTTATATTATTTTATTTTAAATGATGCCAAAGTTGTCACCTTCATAATTTAATAAATATAACAATTTAAATATTATGATTTTAAGATGATAAATTCGATTAAAAGTATTATTGTGAAAGGTGATAGATTTATCTTCATCATAGGATTTTATTTATAATTTTTATGCAACAAATAAGTATATTAAATAATTATACAAAACATGATGTAGTAATTATTATATTAAGAGATAAACCAAATAGATGGTTTTAAAAATATTAAAATAAATATTATATGAACTATTTAATGTTATCCACTAATTTTCTAGATACATATGACATTTTATGAATCTATTAAAGCTTTTAGTTTGAACATATCTTCTCTATATATTTTATTTAAATACAAATAAATGAATAGTGTCAAAATTGACACTATTGTTATTTTATAAATATAATATATTATGAACTTGTTTAAAAATAAAAAAAATATTTACAACTCATAAATTTAAATTTATATGTTAGAAAATGTTATAAAGTATCCAATTATGGAAAATTCACAACAAATAAGTAATTATTTGTTCTAATTTAAAATTTATAATTTTATTACCACAAATAAACTTAAATAGATTAAATAAGGATAAATCAAAATGATAAGGTTTAAAATAAGATCCAAACATGTCTAAATTTGATTGGTTGATGCGATTACAACCTTAGCGCATCTAATCTTTGAATATGAGTCATTTTTGGATGTTTTTAAGTGGGTTTAAATTTATTATAAATTAATATTTTTAAGAATTCCAAAGGTGCCCCTCTCCTCCCTTATAAAAGGGCACCTCCTACCTCTCTTCCACACACCACTTTGAGCCTTCAAGATCGGCCAAACCCTGCCAACTTATCTTATACACTTCCCTAAAAATAACCTAGAGGTCCTGGTGTTCTTCAATGATCAATTTTAGTACCCTAAGGGGAGGTCTCAAAGAGGCGCTTCAAAGAAGAGGTAACGTCCATTACCGATTCTTTCAACTTTATTTCTTCTTCCACTTCTTCTTATTTAGTTGTTTCATTATGAAGTAATAATATAAATATCACTCATATAATGATATGTTAATATAAGTATGGAACAAACCCATTTCACCATCTATCCATCTAACGGAAAAGGAAATCACCGCGCGTGTGTACGTACTGAATACCGTCTCCACGCCGTGGTGTAATCAATTTTACACCACCACCTTACATGGATGAGTATAATGGTGAAAGTAATGAATATATATGATTATTGTAAAGTTATATTGATTCTGTAATATTATACAGACACTTTAATACAATTCCACGATCATGGGAATGATATCACGGCTAGTGCGTACGTACGGAATACCGTCTCCACGACGTGATGAGATTCACTCTCCATGATAACCATTCAAGAATGATATTAAAGTATATATAATAAGTAATCCTGAAATATATGAAATAATAATGCTACTGGATTTATGTATATATATATTTATGTCATCTACTTAATTCCATTCAATTCAATAAGGAAACGAAAACATCGTTCATGCGTACGTACGGCCTACCGTCTCCATTAACGGTGCATTTCTTTCCATTTATCGATCCATTATATATATTCTGAATATATATTATATATAAATCATGTTTTACATTCTGGATTTAAGTAATCATGATCTAATTAATCATATGAATAATTACAAGTTAAAACACGAATGAAAAATGAAACGATTTTAACCAAAACGCTACTTTTACATGAATTTACAAAAGAACGGGTAATATAAAGTCATAAGTGAACCATATATGATATAATAACAATGAATATGATTCTGTAATAAGTCAATGACATTATTTAAATAATTATACATGAGGTTTGGATACGTACGAAGCATATCGGACCTAAGGTAAGGGATAATTTTGCAAATCTCATTTTTATCCGAGATTGCTTATTCGTAAGTATTTACTAGGGTTATTTCTATCATCCATGTCCATGTTTTATAAAAGTATTTTCATGAATGTTTAAAGTACTTTTTACCCATTTTTGACTTTTAATACATGGTATGTAAGGAATCTTTCTTTTGTTTACGTTACGAGGAACTTTTTGACTTTTCCGGCAAAATTACGAAAAGATTTTTTTTTAACTTATACGGCATGAATGGATTTTTACGATTTTATAAAGCCTTATTTTCATGAATCTTCATCCAATATATTTCATGACTATTTTCAACAAAATCATATTCTTTTAAAATTGCATGACATTTTTTGAAAAGGAAATTATTTTGAAGAAAAAATGATATTTTCCTCAAGAATTCATTTCAAGTGTTTTA
This sequence comes from Viscum album, assembly GCA_963277665.1. Taxonomy (NCBI): domain Eukaryota; kingdom Viridiplantae; phylum Streptophyta; class Magnoliopsida; order Santalales; family Viscaceae; genus Viscum; species Viscum album. The sequence goes on from OY728135.1 coordinate 114,687,919, forward strand.
TCAAAACCATTTTCTATCTAAGATGACATTATTTTCATATGTGCATGTTTCCAGTATAATGTCTCTATGATTTACATGGTTTATCTTTTATTATTATGAAATTATATCCATTTATTTTATATGGATTATGTGATGATGTGATGATGTTTATGAAACCCATTTTATTTATTGGGTTATTATGAATGATGTATGCTTATTTTGTGGAACAAGTAAGAATGATTTCATTATGATATGGGTGGGAAATATATCTCCCTCTAATGTATTGGGTAAAGATTTTATATCTCATGATATAGGCATGGCTAGAATGGTAAGTTAATCCAGTTCTGTGTTACAGGACTGAAACGAGGAGTGAACTCGATTCAGAATGGGACTTTATCCACTAAGATGGTCTTGGCAGCAATGCCTTAGATACTATGAAAATCATTACATGTGCTTAATGGATTCCACAGTTACATGTTTTATTCCAATGCTATTTTATCATGGTTTATGTTCCATTATGATCTATTCCTTATGTACTTGCATGTTTTATGTCGATGCTCAAGATTTTGATGTTCAAACATTATGTTCATGTTTTTAAGTTCAAATATATATGGTATGTTATATTTTATCCATGCCTACCCTTACTGAGAATTTGAGATCACCCTTTTTATTTTTTATTTTCCCCCAGGATCAAAAGAAAGGTTTTAGGTAAGGAAACAAAAAGTGGAAGATCTTTATGAGAGATGTTTAAGATCTTTCACTACGATTAGAAGATTACGTCCCAAGTTTCCAAACACACTAAACTATTACGGTCCTTGTGTGTCTGTTTTTGTTATGTATTAAGTATTCTGCAAAAGTAATGTAATGTCCATGTACGTCAAGCTTCAGGTCTCTACACCCAGATTGTGTTAATGGGGAGTCTATAACCTCATTGATTAGAGTGGAGCACATAAACACATAAGGAATACGAATAAGAAGAAGAATAATCTACAAGACTGGAGGAGTTTCATTCCATAGTTGAAATTTTATCAACAGATAGGTAGAATTGAATAATAATGAAAAAATGAAACATAAATAATTAACTGGTGGAAGATAAATAATAAGTAGATACAATATTATGATGATCTTTATAATAGAGAAATAAAAATGTGTGAAGGGGTAACATGGGATACTAGAATATTCCTCATGATAATAAAATATAGAAATACCAAAAGAAAAAAATAGTTACCACTAGAATCATGAAAATAGGTCCATTCCTCTACTACTATTCTCCTACCTAGTACTAGTAATCAGGAATCAGATATTGGCTGCTTCACTTAACCGAAAACTGCAATCCTGATGTATTCTTGGGTACCAAGGGTGGCCCATAAAGAGTGTGAGATATACTCATTATTCCACCACTAATGGTTTCTAGAACAATCTAGATCATGAAATATAAAATTAATGGTGTTCCATAAATAAAAAATTCAAGACGTAAATAACAAAAAAAGTACATTGGATTGGGATCCAATTTGGACCCCTGTCCAATTTTACATGCTTCAACATAAGCTACTGTGTCCGAAACAAGGGATTATACATGAGTAAAGTGAGTTGGATAATATAATAATTATTGGAATTCCCCCAAATCTTGTGATTTTTCATGGTATAAAAATCCATGATGTTCATATTTCAAGGTTCATTTCATATTCAAAACATTCTCGTACCTTTTAATTAAGTTAACCTCTTTATATATTATTTAGAGTCATCCTGAGCTCATCCATGGTAATTCTATAAGAGTTTCATTTATTTCACTAGGGGAACCAGTATATGTCCAATTCTGATGGTGTACAATCAATGTGAACTATGAATAATATCCTAGGTGTCACTCACGGTATGAAGTGATGACCAAATGAACAAACATCCAATCTCATCCACGGTAATGAATGTAGGGGAACGAGTCTCTCTTGTGTCATTGTTGAACCAACACACCACTGATCCTATCCATGAGGTATCCCCTAGGGAACTGGTCTAACTCATTAAGTGGTAAAAAGAAATAATGCTTGGTAATCTCATTAATGAAATATCTAGTGTCTTGCCTTGCATGTTTACAAAGTATTAAAAAATTATATTTATGACACGATGAGCCCTTCTATTGGGTCCTTTTGTTAGAATCCCCTATGTCACCCTAAAAACTATAGTGAATGCAGTTAATCCATCATTGAATACATTTAATATCTTAAAAAAATATTATTTCTGTTAATTAATGTTGTTTATGCTTGGAATATGACAAAAGGAAAAATTGAATATGGATGATGACCATCCAATTCACTTAATTAAATATATTTTTCAAAGGAAAAATTTATTTGAAAACACCATCAAGGAAATATAAATAATATAAGGCAAAGTATATTATGCCACAAAGTCGGATAAAACTCATTGGGGTGGTATAAGTTACGTAGATATAACCAAGGGGTTAATTCAACAATAGATAGGGTCATATTTGGAAGGTTAAGGATTTGAAGTTAATTTATTTTCATATTTAGATCCATCTTCGAAATGGTCAGGGTCACAGTACAACGAAACATATTATAAGGTTGAATGAAACTTGAGGAAAGAAAAAATACCACATACCATATCCAATTAGTGCTTCCCTAATCCATTGTTGACTATTGATTTGAGCTAAAATGAGAGTTATCAGAGAAATCAACAAATACACTAAAATTGGGGAAAATGAACTTTCACCTAAAGAGTGAAACATAGGATGAAATAAATGAAGAACAAAAGGATTGGGAGTGTTGAGCGTACCTATTGATTTCCAATGCTTCAAATGCTGGTATATTTGGAGTCTTTATGGAAAATTTCTCTCAGTAACTAAGAGTGAAGGTGGAGGGAACATCACGAGATAGGGTTGAGAGGTCTCCCATGGAATATCAAAAATAGAAGGAGGATTTTCACATAAAACAGTTTAATGAAAAATTGGGAAATTCACCCACATAGGTAGGGGAACATGGTTTGACCCCATGATTAGCCTAACCATGTGGCTACTGTCTGAATGGAATCTTTCTAAGAGGTCTGAAACATTGCATGGCCATGATTCTGGGGTCCCACAGTTGTAGAAAAACTATGCTGACCTTAGTACCCCACTCTCTAAAGAAGAATAGTTAGGGAAATCAATTGGTCTAGGCTACAGAGTTTATACTAATCATGCATCCTAGTCCACCTATTCAAATTTGGAGATCCATGCTCCAAAGAATCAGCTAACTAGCCCCATAAACCCCTTGCCTATATTAAGAATCATTATTTGGGCCAATTAAAGTAATTTAAATATGAATAAAATGGCATATACCTTGAAAAAAACTGGGACATTACAGCTACCCCTCCTTAAACACATTATCTCTGATTTTACCTTTCAATGGTGGAATACCATCCTTAATTAAGAGTTTTAACCACTATACTTGTACATCAGTCTCACACTCCAATGTATCATCATATAAAAACCTATGCTGCCATATCACAAGGACATGAAGAACTTAACTGCACCAGAGAGCTCTTATGCTCTGGTAAACAATATATATTATATTATCCCTATAATTTTCATCCACCTAAATCTTTGTATCCTTTGGAAAAAACCAATGAGATGTTTTTACTTGATACTATCAAGTCTATGATACATGTAAGTATTCATTGATGGAACATCGCCTCTGAGGTAAATACAACTAATTGGAAATTGAAATGAATCTCTACACTATATTGAAATTCCTAACACATCTAGGAGAAAAAATTACATATCTATGAATTTATTTATGAACTATTTTACGAAAAAATGTAAAAAGACCCGATTTACCACCTCAAACTCTAGAGGTAGTCTGTTAAAATCAATATAAGAATTTACCCTAGATGGATCTATATCCATATTATTATTATTTAGATTGAATTTCTCTAAATTCTACTAAATGATATGATGAACAAATAGATTTTACTCACCTTCCTCTAAGTAGTATAAAAGGAAACAGAACAAACTTCCATAATATTCCATATATTGAGACATCAGAATCATTGCCTAAAAGCAGTTGTTGTGGGAAAACTCAACAAGAGGTATATTATTTTCTTATATACCACCAACATCATGAAAACATGATCAAATAATATCCTCTAACATATGTATCATCTAATCAAAATACATGTCGGTCTAAGGTTGATATTTTGTACTCAAGATCACCTCTAAAACATGTGACTTTAACAACCATTTCCAAAACCATGTGGTAAACTATGTGTCATGATCTGATATGGTAGAACTAGGAACTACATGAAGGAAACATTTATCATAGATATAGATACTTACACGTTCATGAATAGAGAAGGACACTTGAATCAGTGTAATGTGTGAAACCTAGGTCAACCTATCTATGATCGCCCATAATATATCTATTCCTCATTCGTATATCAGTAAGACCATCAAAAAATCTATTATGGATTAGTTTCATTCTAACACAAAAATTTATATAGGTTATAAGAAGCCCATTAGGCCATTGGTTCTATGCCTTTACCTGCTGATAGGTGGAGCACTAAGTTATAATACCTTCAATATGACTCTTCATAACCGTCCACTAGTACTAAAGGCACATGTCTCTGTATATCATGTTATAACTAGGGTGAATATCTCAAAAATAGGATTGAGATTCTATCATTAACTCTTCCCCTATATCTAAAGGCACCCAACCACCCCGATGTAAGATTATTAAATTTTTCTCATAAACAACCAATCCCGATCTGGGTTCTCAACTTTGATGACCTCCTTCTAGAAATAGACCTCCAAATTAGATAGATACTTCATCCGAACATGCTCCATAAGGGAGGATATCACCACCAGAGATTCTAAGACTAGATTCCCAAGTTGTTCCTAAATCCCTAGGTGTATATTTGAAAATATATAAAAAATTCCACTCACTCTTGTCCATCATGATGGATTGCATATGATTCTTCCAGATTAAGGTATAAACTACGGTATTTCACTTTTTGGGTGTGTATGCCAACTCAAAGATGAATGATTTTAGGTTTTCCAACAATCCACACTGTATCAGATTCAAATCATATTGCATATAATTAAACATGAGACTTTTTTAATCAATTTAAACAATAAATCACTCTACCAAAATTAGTGTCTCCAATAATGTAAGTAACAGACTCTAACAACTTTCTCTAGGTAATGTGTAGGGTAATTCTACTTATGAGGTATCTTCTGGAAGTATCCATAAACTGAAACCAAATCTCCCAGATTTATAATTCCCCCTATAATAATTCCTAAAGCATCACAATAAACAATATCTCTTCTATATGGCTTAGGAAGAATTTGGATTGAAACTAATGTTATTATTCTCTTTATTTCTTAGGAAGTTTTCTCACAAACTTCAGTCTAAAAAATTTCACACTAACATAAATGGGAAATCGTAAATAAAGCTCCTTTAATCAGCAGACATGCCTAAGTATCCATATTTCCCAAACACATAACTATTTATCTACTAGGAAACCACAACAGTCACCTTCTCTAGGTAAACTATCATGCCTGTTTCAGATATGATATAACCCATGAAGTTAATCTTAATTGTCTAAAAGTTTCAATTACTGAGCATCACATATATCAATTTCTCTCTCATTTTATTCTTCAAAATCTCATGGAGGTTTTCTTGGTCATGAATGGTGTGAGGATACACTAATAAGTTATCTACAAAGACCATGGAAATCGAATCAAGATACGAGCGGAAGATATGATTCCTTAAATCCATAAAGACTACTCATACATTCTTCAGAATGAAACACATGACTAGATAATCTTATAATATATACGAACTCCTTAATGATGTATGTAGTTTTTTTGATGTCCTGACATGAAACTGATTGTATTTCAACCCGAAACCGATAATAGAGAAAACTATTTCTCCTTAGAGATGGTTGATGAGGAATTTTAATCATATAAGTAGATACTAGTTCTTCACCATATATTGGTTCAACTAGTGGTATTCCATACATTATAGATAGGGCCCCAGCCTTAAACATTAAATAATATTGTGTTTTTAGTCAATAACTCACATTCCTATACATTGAAGATCTTTTTAGGTTTAGAGTCTTAACGAATTAGGATATACAACATTCATAAAAAACCAAATTCATACAAATATGATACTACTAAAAAATTATACATTTTCTCCGAAATATAAGACATAAAAAAACAAGATTTCTTTGAAAGAAATTCATAACATTCATTGAGACTTCCTACTTTATCCTTAAAATCCTTATAACCTATAAAAATATTTTAAAATCATGGGATGAGCACAAAATCTCAATAAGAGATTTAAAAATTAGGAGATAAACCATTAGTTCATATAAATAGTCATATGAAATTGTTTTCACAAATGCATACTTTTCAATCATAAAGTATCAAACACTTACTTGTGAAACATAAAATCTCCATAAATCATAGGAAACAAAACATAATCATAACAAAAACTTGGTTCATTACTTACATAATGTTTTAACGCTCATGGCTACATTATCATTTATAACCCTCACGACTACCTTACAATGTAACCCTCAGGGCTACCTTAATGTGTAACCATCGCAACTACACATGGAGTAACCATACAACTGACGTCCAACATACACATACCCAATGAATTGGAGGGAAATATAGTTCCCAACCTTCATCATAAAAAATTTCCAAGAAAAGGAACATAATCATAAAATATCAATACATACATCATAAAAATAGTCCTTTTGAGTATAATTTTAACAGACTATTTTAATGAAAAGTCTCTTAAAAACAATATATCATTGAAGAAAGAAATGGTAAAATGAATGGAATATGTATACATACTTTAAATACACATAATAAAATATAATATAATCAAAATTAAATTCAAAAATCATTTTTATCATGATAAAATCATTAATGTTGAAGGTTAACCCAAAGAATGCAAAATTGGGTTAAAATTTACCTTACGAAATTTCGGCCTAGTAAAGACTTATGTAAGAGCGCATATGAGGGAGGATAAATGATCTCTCGTTGAAATAACATATAATTGACTGTAATGGTATGATTATAAATTAATTACTTTATAACCATTTAATATTACAAGAACTATTTCAAAATCAGATGATTAAATTTTGAAAAGAGGAGTTGAATGTTAGGATTCCTTACCTCAGGTTCGTCTTAATTAAAATGTGATTAAAGCTCCTGTATAATGGTTAAAATAGTGTTATTAATATTTGAAATAAATATTTTCATGTTAATAAAACCTTGTATGATCATTTTATACCATCATTCTAATAATTAGTTATTAGTATTTTGTTAATTCTATTGGTTCAGGTGTATACTTCACATGGTTTTCATGGATAATTCGGAATGGATTTCCTTATTGGATGGAAATGAAATTCCAGAAGTGTAATTAAATGGAATTAATATGTCTGTAGAATATTAAATGATACCATAATACATTTTTTTATATATGATTATGAATCATTAGATAGAACATTAATGACATTCTTTTATATCACTTTTGTGGTTCTTTGATAATAACAAACTTACTTTGTTTCATAAATCAATAAAATCAGAAAAAAATGATTCCAGAACATTTCATAGGATATAGTTATTATATTATAATCTGGTTCCGCCATTAAAAAATTGTTTCATGACCATAATGGAAGGAAGTAAAGGAAAATGAAATCACATCGTCCACGATGTTGGTAAATCGACACATCTCGGTCGATGTTTTTATTTTTAGAACACGAGGGAGAGGGGAGAAGCAGGATTCTTCAATTTTTCCATAAACATGTTTAACATAAATAATATATAAGAATAAATAGATTTCATGTCTTATGGATATGGTAATGGGAATAGAGTATAAGAATAGAATCGAATTGAAAAGAAAACACATGAAAATGAAAGAGGATTCTTACCCCTTGATCTCTTCTATTTGTGATCCCTCTCAAGGCCATTGATTTTGGACTTTTGGTGAGACCATAAGTTCTTGGACGTGTGGGAGAATCTTTGGGAGGGATTTTGGTAGAACATAGATAATGCTCAAAGATTTATAGGTGTGGGAGGAAGAGGGGGAAAAGGGTTGTATTTATAGTGGAAGAGAGGTGGGATTTTACATTTTTAAATCATTATTTTAATATTTTTGTCCATGACTATGAATAGTTGAGAATTATCATACAATATACCAAAACAATCTATGATTATTTGATATTATCATCTTACATCTCTCATACACCATCTTAATGATGTAATAATTCAATTATTAGGTTTTATTATAAATTATCGTATTTTACTATTCACCAAGAAATCATGTATTTCTAGAAAATCTCAAAACATAACCTTAACCATTTATCAACATTTAGAATTCAAAAATGAACTCCATTTTGTCAAAATAATTTTTTAAATATGGGATATTTAATTTTTAAACAATATAATAATTTATTCAAAAAAAGTGACAATATAAAAACTATAACTCACTTTATAACACCTTGAAAAATTAATCAAGTTCTCATTATCTTATAACCATAACAAAAATAGATTTATTATGGTCATATAACTAGTCATAAGGGTAGATTATGATTCATAAGGGTATTTTACTATTCACCAAAAATTATGTTTGTCTTATCAGACTCCCAAAATCACTGGGAACGCAACCGTGTATGTCAGATTTTAGAAATTCAAAACATAGAAGCAAAAAATTAAGTTTAATGATAATTAGTTATAAATACCTAGGTTTTTACACAATATAATTCTACCATCATACTTCTTGTAAAAACATATTGGTAAAAAACATGGTTATGTGAAGGGTAAGTTAAAAGCTTTCACCCCAAGATCACCATGTTGCTTCATCACTTCATGGATCTCATTAGGATCTATCCTATAAGAGTGAATTGAAACTGCTTCCATACCTAGAACTATATCGATGGTGAAATCACCCTCCATATTAAGAGGTAATATAGATAAATAATAAGATATTACATACCAAAAATGATACACAGCATGAGGGAATTCCACAGACTCCATTACAAAATTTCTCATGAAGATACTTCCTATCATTGCTATCACTTCACCTATCCTAGTATTCCTAGGTCTAGATTTACTTTCCTAGAAATCTCATTCACCCTTGTGGATATATGTTCTTCCATAGAGTGTTGAGAAAGACACACAATGATGATAGCATTTCACATGGGCTCGATAAAGAACAATCCATTCCATACCAAGAATTACACCAAAGCCTATCATCTCAGGATAATGAAACTCGACAAAAATGGTACCCACCTATCTCTATGGGGAAATACCTTCACTGGTGTACACCTTCATCATGAACTCCCAACGGCATGTCAATAGTAATCACGCCATTTGAATATTATATAACTAGGCTCATACTTTGAATATATTTTGCAGATAAAAATCAATGTGACTAACCTTTATAAAAAATAGTTGAAACTAAACTAGAGGCTACCAAAATAGTAGCATGTATAGTTAAAGGTCCTGGAATTTAAAACATGAGCATAGGATTCAAAGAATATATATGAAATGAACCAAGTCCCTGAGCTTTTCCCTGACTATCTTGAGTAGGCCCACACTGGTGACAAAAAAACTCAATGGCCTGACTACCATTACCAGGACCACTGGCTCATCCTATTATATTTTATAAGAAAAAACCGACCAACATAACATGAAGTCATTAATTATTCAATTTATGGAGGGTATGGATTAAAAACCCATTCACAGGGAACTAGAGGTAAGCATTAGAAAAACCATTGGAGGTGGCCCATAATGTTGCACGAGAATCACTCGATTAGGTTCCTCATACACTGGGTCTGTTATGTCATAAATTGCCAAACTGGTGACACACAGTATTACTATTAGTGTGTTCCACATGGATAGTACTGGGCCACTTTTTCCCTCAAAGTTCCTCTTCTAGTAGTTGGATAACCTGATATTCTTCCATGAATCTAATCTACCATGGCTCACATTCTGGGTTCCCTCAGGTTCATCTCATTGATGAGGGACTAGTTCACTATTTCTAAAATGGGTGTCAATAGAATGAATATTAGATGTGATTTGATGTTATATGCAGGCCCATAATTGAATATCCACACAGTATTCAACTCATTACAGACCAAAGTCAGTGAAATACACCTTAATTTGATGAATTGAGCTTAATTTTCCCTCACAGACATGTCACCTTGGTAAAGGTGTGTGAATTCTCATGCATAGTCGACTCTTAAGGTATGTGGATGAATTAGTCATATATGGATATCTAGAAATCTTCAAATATGATACCATAATCTCAAGAATCCTGATTAAGTACTTCCAAACAATTCTTGGATGTGTCTCATGGCATGTTTGTGGATAGAATGATACTCCGTTTTGAAGGAAACTTGATATACATTAAGATAGATAGTATGGACCCTATCCATTATTCAGCGGCCCGAGGCCCTCCATCCCACGAGACGGAGGGGGGATTTTCTACTGGAAATCACTGATCAAACCTTCCATGGTATAGGAAGGTCTATGAGAACCTTATATAAACTGTATGAAAATAATTAAATTGTATTGGAACTGAGCATCATTTCCCAGGGGAAGATCCGCCTAAGGTTCCCCAAGAGGAACTATATGAGATATCATGAAAGCATCATGGATCACTTCCTCAAGAGTATAGTCATTGCCACCTTGTTGGAATCAGACTTGTGGTCATTATAGTGGAATTGATCTACCATTTCCAATGGAATTCATCAGATAGGAAGCAACTGATTCGAAATGATATTATGAATGGGAAAGTGCAAGGATAACATATAAACCCATCACAACCCTTAACCTACACTATGTAATGGGTCTAGGTGATCAAAGAAGGTCACAAAAGGATCATATAATACATATTTTACCTCCCACTACTATGTTCAGTTCATGGTCAAGGCCTTTTATCAAACCTATAAGATTCTTATTTCATTTTAAAGAACATATTCATTTTAATTTTAATATTAAGTTGTGTATTTTAATTTTCATTAAATGGGTGAATTAGATGGATGAACATCTCAAATTTATAATGTCTCATACAAATTTTAAAATAGAAAGAAGTGTCCAATCAATTATGACCCTTACATGCTCTAGCCTATACGACCGATGGAACATAGATCAATATTCCATAACTAACTACTTAAGGGGCATCCTTTAATAATTGCAGGAAAATTCTATTAGGTTATGATAGGCGTATTAATATCAAAGTTTCATTTCTCAATACTACAAGGAATTAAAAATAAGGCACCATAACAAGTACATGTAATATATGTAATTCAAGTAGAAATTTAGATATGGAATTGAATAATGCATGCCATTTTAATCCTATGGTTCGTAATAGGATTCATGATTTTATTTTGCCTTTATATCACTAACCCAAGTTTAAAAATTTTTTATAATGACTTCAATTCATTGTATAATAAAGAAAAGTGCCTCACCAAATGGTGAAATTCGTGAACTGTAATAGTGTAACAAATAATTGAATTTTCCAATCCCTGGTAGTTGGGATTTCCACAATAACTGGGTTTGCTTCACCCAGGCATAATCTTAATGAAAAAATTCAAAATATTAGTATCTGGTCTAATAACCGAACAGTATGAAAAAAAGGAATATTTTATTTGATACCACAATGTATATTCCCACCCTAGATTCCAATAAACTGTCCCCGCTAGACAGTGGCCACAAGAAGTCATGCATGAATCCCTAAATTCTAGAGGCTACTAACTATATATGAGGTCCACAAGAGTATCATTGGAGAGAAAATTCCACCATTTATTGTAGAGGGGAATATAAGAATATAAATAATAAAAAACAATTTATGAATACACCATAAGACAATACTACTATCCCACTGTATCATAAGATGTATCAAAAGACATATAGTTCCAAAAAATAACGAAAAACATGCATGGAAAATAAATTAATGGAGGAAGTTAAAAAATATGTATGTATAACATGATTATGATCATGGTAATGTAGCTATACAAATGTTTTATGGGGAATAGGGGATACCAACATATTCCTTATTCTAAAAACAAACCACAATAGAAAAAATGCTAAAAATAGCTATTAACAGAATTGTGAGCATATGATCAGTCGTCTGCTCCTATACCCCATCCTGGTACTGGTAATAATGCATTAAATGCTAGGATATTCTATTTATCTATATCTGTAGTGGTGAACTATTCCTGGGACTAAGGGTGTCCCAAGTAGGGTGTCAAATATGATAATTATTCCACCACCAATGGTGGAGAAATCAATCCATATCATGTAATATAAAATTAATGGTGTTCTATAATTAATAAATGAAACATATATATACATAATAATTTACATTGGACAGGCTCCCATTTGGAAACCCGACCAATTATACTCACTTCATCCTAAGATAGTGAGTCTACTTTAAGAAATCCTACACCAGTATAATGAGATGGATAATAAAATAGGAGGTGGAATATCCAAAAGTTAGTACTTTTTCTTGTCATACATGTCATTGATGTTTTAATTTCATGGTTCATTCTAATTTAAAAACATTATCTTATATTTTATTTTAGTTAGCCACATTATTGATTATTTAGAGTCACCTAAATCCCATCTATGGAAATTTCAAATAATTGCATGATTCTCACTAGTGGATAAGTATAAGTCCAATTCTATGGGATTTCATCCAAGGTGACCAATGAATAAGATCAGAAATGTAACTCTAGGAATGGTGTGATAAGAACATGAACTAGGATCTAAGTCCAACCCTGGTGTAACATGTAGGGACTTGAGTCTCTCCCATGGAATGGTATAACCAATGTACCATTGAGCCCATCAATGGGGTCACCCCTAGAGAACTAGTGCCACTCAATTAAAGGTATAATTGAGTAATTCACACTGAGCTCATCCTACATACAACTAGTTTCACTCCTTTCATGTTTACAAACTATTAAATAATTATAACTATAGAAAGATGAGCCTGTCTAATCGGTACTTAAGTCATAACCCATTTTATCTCCCTAAGTAAAAAGGATAAATAATTAAATCCTGAAATTCATATATAAAATGTATAAAAAGGGATGTTTCCTTTACATCAAGTGTTTAATTACGAGAAAAATGTATAGGGAAGAAATGACATATGGAATGTGGAATATGTACAAGGCCATACAATTCACATTATTCATTTTATTGAGAAGAGGAACCAATTATAAAAAAAACCCACATGGTTATTTAAAAATCTAAGGAAAAGGAAATCCACAATGGAAAAACACACCCATTAGGATGGAATAAGTCAAGGAAATCAACCTAAGTGGTTGATTCATTATTAGCTACGATGGCATTTTGCACGAAAAGGATTTCAATTAAATTTATTTTATGATTTAAAGGATTTACTAGAAATTTTCATCCCACTGAATAGTAGAACATATTATAAGGTGTATTGAAACATGTGGAAAGAACTTAGACCCCCAACATTAGCCCCATCGTGCATCCCTCATCCCACCTCGACATCTAATGTTTTCTGTAATGAGAGTTATTTTAGAAATTTTCATATTACATAAATATGATACAAATGATCTTCAACCTATATAGTGAAACATAGGAGGAAATAAACAAATAACTTAAGTATGGGGAGTATATTTCTTACCACTTGCTTTCAGATGCTTCTAATAGAAATAGATTTAGAGTATTTATTGATTTTTCACTCAATACATAAGAGTGGAGGAGGAGAAGGTTTCTGGGGATAGGGAGGGGAGGTCCACTGGAGATGAGGAAAAATAAATGGAGTATTTAAAAGTAAAATATTTCAAGGAAAATTTTGAATGTTCACATCACATATGATGTAATGTGTTAACAAAACCCATAGTGTGTAGAAGGAATAATAAATATCTGGACATTATATATATTTGACATATTAGTGCATACAATGGGTATGTAAATATTCATAATTATTTTAAGAATATTATAAAAATATTATATTTAAATAAAAACCTCATTCTATCATTCTTTCATAATAGTTACATAAATTGATATATATATATATATATATATATTATGAAGTGTAATGATAATTTACCATTCAATGTAAAACAATGTGTTTATCCCTAAAAAATTTATACCATGGAATTATATAGGTTATGAGGACTTTTCTTGGATTACATGAATAAGAATCTTGTATAGAGATATTGAATATTTTTATGAGGAAAAATTATAAATGAATGGTATAAACTTTTTTGCATAGGATGACCAACTGCGTATACCAAATGGAGTGTCATACACATGTGTCTCCATTAAATTTTGAGTGCATGGATCATATTTGAGTCCCCACTACCTGAGGTTGTTGAGATACCTAGAATGAGAACATTAATGGTTATATATCCTACTAAAACAATTCTACATATTAAATTAGATAACACTAGAGTGGTTGGGCATGTTGTTAATCTTTTCATTGGTTGGAAGATAACTAAGATGGGATTTTTACTCCAATATAACGAGTTTGACATCATGGCCCTCAATTGATAATGATTATGTGAGTGTGAAGCCCCACATAGATATTTAATCTCTATCAAGATAAGTGATAAGTGAAATCATTTTACATAAGGGTGAATAATATGTTATGTAATCAATGATCTGATCAGCCTATACTCATATATTTGAAAAAAAATAGTTAGACATATTGTATTTAATGATTATGTATTCCATTTCCACTCATGGACTTGAAACAGGGGAAACTTTGAGAATGCACTTTTTTATATGAAGAATACTGGTGGAAACATGTAATTAGATACATGTGTTTGATATAGAACCCATAATATCCCATTATTGATTCTATAGTATTGATAATTTTTTAGATACTACACATTTCTCACATACAAGAATAGAGTGATTTAAATTTATTTTCAATTCTATAATGCACTATGGGGTCACACATTTTTGACGACGTGATAGGGAATGAGTTACAATTTGAGGGGTAATCTAAATTTTTATTTTAGGTGGATATTCAAATGTTATTGCATATTATATGACACATGATGATCTTAATTATATCTTTTCAAAATATATTTGGAATATATCAGAAATGAGTTTTGGATTTGGTTTCTCATGTTATTGTATATGATAAAAAATATAAAATAATTCATAAATATTTTTTTTAGTTCAGGTTGGAGATTGTAGGAAATATTCCCTATTTCTATAACCTTTATATAATACATTGCTATATTGTATTTATTTTATATCAGGATTCATGCAAGAAATAATATTTCATGTATGCTACTTAAATTTATTAAAATAGAAAATAAATATTATGTATGTTATTCTAATTTTTCATCTCACAGAAAGTTGTTACTTATTAATACTTTACATGAATGGTAAGCTTAGAGAGGTGTTTTTATTCATGAGATAAATACACTATCCATGAAAATTACTAATTATTTATAAATGCACATGTAAATGTAGTAGTCATCAATGTTTGGCGTCTATAGGATATATAAAACTCACTACCATATGATTGTATGTGTGTGTCTTTTATGGTACTCAATCAAATCTCCTTTATCATATTTTTGTATTTCACTTCTACATTTCCATGAATAGATTTCAGAAAATTATGGCTGACCGGAGGATCATTCTTGAATGTAAATTAATTCATCACAGACCATGGATTCATATAATGGTGGGTTTCTTATATTTTTAACTCAACGTTCTTCATCAAATCATATGTTGATGATGAAGATATAACTGATTTTCTATGATATTTGTTATGGTATTTAAAGTAGTTTTTAATCATTTTAGTTTGTCACGATTTCGTATTATCATTCATCAATATATTTAAACAATGGTTTTTAATAAAATCTACTTGAAATTATAGTTGTTATTAGAATGAATTAAATCCCATAAACCCTTACATAACATATATCATATTTCCCATTTATTCGTCATAAGAATTTATCTTACCTTTAGGAAGGGATTCATACAGTTATGTGTCATTAATGTACCCATACACAACACAATGTCAACTCAGTTTACCCATACATAGGTAATGAGCCAACTTACATAGTTTTAGTGATACCTTTACATGTGTAATGAAATTCAAAATTTTCCATTACATTGGTAACCAACTAATCTCAAAAAAATATTATACCACTCATAATCAATCATGAGGAAATCCAAATTTCCTAAATTTATGTTGGAAATTCCTCTCTAACCACTAACACATGTCTTTAGAATCCTTGAAGATAAAAACTTTAATTATCACATTTATAGGGAGAATTTATCATGCATGATTTCCATTTCGATTAAATGAATCCTTAGAAGTTCTATATGACTCTCTACATTATCTTATCTCACCAACACATATGTTCTCATTAAAATTATCTAGAAAAATTGGTATTAATATTCAATATCACATAAATCCATCATTTTCAATTTCCTTCTGATCAATAATAGATTATATGGGGTATGACCCATCCATCCAAGAAGAAGATTACACTTTGTAATGAAATAGAATTTGTATTCAAAAAATTAATAGCACACCACTCTTGAATTAATGCATACCACCTAGAAATAGAATGAATAATTTTAGTTCAAACTAATGATGAAACAATTATGAGATATCCCAACCATTATTAAGTCTAATGAAAACACATCTCTATGAAGTGAATGATCGAAAAATTGATAGATTTATGTATGTGTATCTAATATTCTGTATTTGGAGTCTTTAATAATAAATAATAAGTTAGTATAACTAATTAAATATTTATCACTATGAAAAACATCATATAAATAAAACTATTACATCAACGATGATATTTGTGAGAGTCATTGTTTTGGAAGACATGTATCAAACATTAAACTTTGTAACACACTTCATAGTTTTAAAAATAAATTAAACACCTATATATTATTCTTTATCCATATGTTCAGTATAGAATATGAAGAGAAACTAATGCTTCTTGTGGTGGTAGATAATACTATCATAAATCTCTGTCTCATCATGGGACACCAATAACCCATTTTCTAAAATCGTTCCTAAGAAATATTCCATTAACACTGTTAGGAGGCCCCAAATATCACTGTTTTATCCAAAGATGATTTCCAAAAAACTCAATATCATTAGCATTTTACTAGATATTAGAGTAGTTTCTACTAAGACACATTACCATCTTAATATAGGTAAGGAAAATCCAACATTCATATTGATAAAATCCTATATTTTTTTCTCCTATCATCAATATCTATGACTAGGATCACATAAGCATGTTTTTGGTGGATAGATATTGATCTGAAATCTCTATTAATATTTTATATCCAAGTAATGTAGTATTTGTTTCCCTAAGGATACATCACATTAAGGTTACCCAATAAATGATTCTTTTTCATCTTCACTTTGAAAAAGTATAAAAGTTGGATAATTGGGATTCAAGTGACATTGATCAAGAAAAAAATTTATAATATTAATGAATAATGTTTAATAAATGATAGAGTCACAAAATTGTTTACATAATAAATAGTTTGTGGGTATATTTAGGATAGAAATCTTGAACATGTTATAATAATGTGTATAACTTTTATCATCCACAAAATTTTTATCCTCATTAGATTTTAAAATTTACACTCTAACACCATAATTATAAATATAATAATTCTTCATTGTCCAAGAAAACCCCTCATATAATGGTTTTTTCACCAATAAAAGTGATTTAATTATTGAAATACGAATGGAAAATTAATCATATTCATCTTTCTTGGGATCCTAAAAAAATCACAATAATATTAGATAGAAAAAATAATTTTTAAATAATAAAATATTTCATTATCAAATTAAATGAATCATTATTCTAGGAATAAAAATCACATATTACCTATATAATAAAGTTAGTGATATTAAGGATGGTAAAATGGAAATATAGACTCATAAGTTTGCTTAATGGTATCTGTTAATTTATAGCAGAAAATGGTTTATCTAAAAATTGATGCACGTACTAAGATCATCATTTCATAGATGCTGCAACTCCTTTTATTGATGATTATTCCCCTTGAGAATTAAATGGTTGTCATGTTTATGTATATCAATCTATTTTTCTCACCATAGAAAATATAAATCCTACACAATGGGGAGAGATTATTCATATTAAAAAATTATAATTTGCATGGATATATATATATATATCAGATTAGTGTATTATATACCATCCTGGTGATTCTACCATGTGGAATAACCTTTTAACCATTATAAATAATATATAAATTTTATAATTGACATAATTAAATTTATATTTAAATTTCTAATGAATGATATAGATACTTCATTTATATATTATTAATGTTACAATTGATAATGTAATTTGGGTGGAACTATAACACTTTTAATTTTTAGTCTCACAATGAAAGAACAGTGAAATAGTGTGGCCTTTATATATATTTTTATGAATACACATTTCAACTTCTAACAAAATGATATCAAATAATGTTCTATGGGTATAGATAAATTTAAAACATCATTGAAACAAACATGGTTCAATTAATGGTATTTATAAACCTCTAAGATTTGATTTTTATATGTCTCTTGCTAATTGATGTTGGCCATAAACCCATCATGATGTAACTCCATATTTCATGATGTGAAAATCTTTGTATTTTCTATGAGAAAGTAACATTCTTTACTTGAGTAGTATTATATAAATTTAACTAGTTTCTTTACATTATACCTTCTCATCTAATATAGAATTACTCATACTAATTAGACCAAACTCTTCACCATAACAATGGAATTTACACTTATGCATCCACATGTCACCCTAACACATCCATAATATTTATTAAATTCCACATAGAATGTAACCACTAAATATTATAGTGCAAACAAGGGTTTAGCTATATATACTGGGTTATATTTCTTTTATAAATCCAGATGAGTAGAAGAATTGCCCTAATTAATTCCAACACATTTACAAAAATTCAAGGTGAACTCAGTTACACTATTATGAAATAAGCATAATGAAAATAACATAATGAGTTAAACATTACATAATTTCATTTATTTATACATATCAATGTACATTATAAAAATTAATATTACATAATCATATCATGGATAACAAACATGTGAAAACATTTTATAATGGAACATATGTATTCAACTCCTTTTCTAATGCCTAACTTCAACAAACCTCTAGAAATTTATGAATTATATGATATCGTTTATATATGCCATATTAATTATCGAATCACATAATATAATTTCAATATTAATCATACATATGAATTTTTTTACTAAGATCAAATTTCAAAAAAGACACAAATTCTTTTTATTGACCATCTAATAAATCTATAATATATGTAATACAATAACAATCATGAATTATTCAAAATTCATAATAAATCACCACATATTATAATAAATTAATATTATAAAATGTAAAATAAAATTATAGAATGTGGGAATTAAATCATTGAAACATAAATTATATATAATTAAAAATATAGAACATATCAATTCCCCCATAATTATACCTTGGATTTTAAAAAAATATATAACCAAAGTAAAATCCATTACAGTATCCAATTATATTCAGTTATGTAAAAGATAACAAATAGAAACATATAATTTATTCTATTTCTGGCATTAGATGAATTTAATCTATTTCAATTTCTCATATCCATTTATTCCCAAAATTCATTATTGCTAAAGAAATATCCATCTCAGTAGACTATTGATGAATTTTTCCAAGGTTGTTATCATATAACATGTAAATTGGTGATCATGTGCTTCTTTAGATATTAAATATTCATAATTATGATTAATGTAGTTTTTTTAATCAAATATGGTTTTGGTTTTTTCTCTATAATAGGGGTCACAAGGTTAATTTTTCAAATTTTGAATAGGAAAATGAAAAGTGTTTTGTCAATTTGATAAAAGAAATGATTTCATTTTTACACAAATGAATGTATTCCTCATAAATATACATTAAATGATTCTAGTTTCATCACCCTTTCATATTTTTATTGAAATTTAATACATTCATCATTACAATAGGAGTAATTTTTTCACACTATATCTAGCCGCTTGTTCATTATACATTGATTTTTATAATACTTTATAGAATTTTATTTATCAAGGTAAATATATTATTTATGATTAAATCAATATTATGAACATCTATACAATAATTTAATGAATATTTGGTCCATCCCAAAAAACCATACATTTATTCTTTTCCAAAAATAGCTTCAGTTGATATAGCTTATTGTCAAAAATATTTAAATAAACATTATTTAATATAATAATTCATAAGATATCAATCCAACCAACACTATCGATCAATTAGGATCTTATAATTACATAAAATATTGGTTTTATAAGTATATTATGTCTATAATATGGATACCTTCATAAGATTTTGATGGAATTAAATGTTTAAAATGTCAAATATAAGTGTAGAAAAGAATAAGTTTTAAATTGTGTATAATGGAATTTTTCAACTAATAGAATGATTCAATAATTTTCAAAATAGTTTTATTAATTCTAATATATATTTTTAAGAACTTCATCAATATTCATTAATCATGCATTTTGTGGTTCTCTTAAGAAGTGGGAATATTGACTGAAAATTTTCAAATTGGTTTAGATGCCTCACTAATAAGTTATTTTAAAATTTTATTATAACATGAAGGAAATGATTTAAAATATATTGGGTCCATTAATGAATTTAAAGAAATAAATATCCTAAGGAACTCATATAAATATAAATATTTGATTATTTCCACTGTTTAAATAATGTTCTCACCTTTAGCATAAGTTCAGCATTTTAGAACAATTTATTTTTTACTCAAATAATGGAAGAAACAAAAAAAAATGAAAAAATATATAAATTAGATCAATTATTAACGAGACAAAAAAATATTTCAAACAATATTTATACTCTCTCATATTTTAAAATATACATATTGTGTAATAGTACTTGTGATAAATATAAAAGGAGAGATTAAAATTAGTTCGAAAAAATAATGTTCTATGGAAGGGAATTCAATGGTATCATTATTATTTTGTGTCCGGATGTAGTACATCATGTACAGGATTATTTTACATAGTTTCTGTAAATTGCATTAATTTATTACTATTGACTATAAATAGTGTTATCTTGCTTAGTGATTTAATCTAAGGAGTTCTATACGGAATTAAATTATTTTTAGAAAAATCTCCAATCCATTTAGTTATAAATATTTCAGGCAAATAACATGAGTTTAGATTCAGAAAACATATGTTATCCATCTTTGAATTGATTATTAAGGGTCAATTACTCATTAATTTCATTGGATTTCTACTTATAATTCAATGAATTTTAATAATATTTTTTAATTCTTCTTGCTCGTATAAACATAGTTTTCACTCATTTTCTACCTTAAATGGATTCATGTTACAACTCGTGACATCATATAAAATCATTATTATCTAAAAACATAGTTAAATAATATTTTATTCTATACAGTATACCAAAATATTACATTCTATTTAGAGTATTTATAGTACCAAAAAAATAACAATGATCATCATCTAATATCAAACTCCAAAGATTTCAATTATTGTTGGTAGGTTTAAAACGAACGTGTTTAAAGAATTATCCAATCGCTCTGTCATTTCATTTTAAGGATTTTATGGCATAGAAAATTCAAAAATTCATATAGGTATAACCAAAACCAAATATATTACATCATAAATGTAATAAGTAGAATAAAAAACACACCAAGGGAAACCACACCCCAACACCAAATGATGGAGAATATCCACCACCTCAATGTGGTACATTCCCTTTGCTCTGGCCTTCCTTAAAGGAATATACAAAATCTTGATAAAAAAGTATGTGTGTAAGATATAAAAACTAGTAGGATCACACCAAATGTTCCATGAATGATTCAAGAATACTAAACCAAATTAATGATTTTAATTTCTAATAATTTTATATAAATATGTCAAGAAGATAAAATTTCATATTTAAAACAAAACATGATTTAATTTCAATATGATGGAAAACACTTCAATGTTTCTTTAATAAATATTTATATGTAACAAAATTAATATAAATGAGATGAAATGAATAAAAATGTTCATTATTCAGTGGAATATATAATGAAAACAATCACAAAAATCACTATGGTCATCTACCATGCCATATCATTGTTCTTGGTTATGGGATCATCATATGTATCATAATAGTGATCCGCACTAAATGTTTATACACATCCCTCAGGCTCCAGATGAATTGGACTAATGAAGATCCCATATTAGATAGGATCTACTGAACATGGTTTTCTATAGTGTTTTCATCTACAACACATTACAAGTTAATTATCATCATAGGCTACTTTTCATAAATATCCCACTAACTATATAGGCTTCCTTTTTTTTTCAATCAATCTATAATAAAAGGAAAGATCATAAAATTTCAAATAAAACCACACTAAAATTCCATTTACCACCTTTCAATTTAATTATACCAATTTGGATTCAAAACCAACACATGGAGTTTTTATCCATTCATATGTTCTCAATAAAAACCAATCATATGTTTTTATCAATTATTTTAAGGAATAATAAAAAATATACCCTCAAAATCAATTCTTCAATTCTATAAATTTCAAAATACAACCCAAATTCCAATTCCACTCGAATTAAGGGTTTTCCCAAAATCCATGCCATTTCAAATTCAAATTAAAAATAATATAATATTTTCTATTAATTAATTGATTAGAATTTCAAACAATTCAAGAAAATAAAGGATTTAATTACATGGAAAATATCAAATGGAATCACCAACCTTTATTCATGGAATCAAATCCATAATCAACACCCACATCATGAAAATCTAACGAAGAATGAAGGCATAAGATATCAAGAAATCAAAGCAAGATTAATTATTCAATTAAATAATGTTTGATCCTTATATAACATGATGATCTAACCCATTATAATAAGGATGGAAAGAGATATTGAGAGAAATAAAATGAGAGGATATTCACATATCTAGAGTAGGTTGAACGAGATCATCCATTCTTTGATCTATCATAGAAGGGATTTGTTGGATCCAAAATCTCACATAGGTATTTTTCCTAGCCATGGAATCCATGTTAGGTCAAATTGGGGCTGATTAGGAACATAAAGGTGGTTTCAATAAATATTTAATAATTTTCTGGAGTAAAATCATCCCACATACAATGTTTCATCGAGAGAGATTCATGATTTGAAAAACAATGTGCCTTATTCATACACCTCCTATGGACTCACTATATGAGGTCCGTTTTTCCTACTAGGTTGGATCATAGTTCTTCATACCATGAGACAACTATGAAAACACTCACATTCAAGGGTTATATAATTTTCAATGAAGGGGTGCATGGTATTTGAAATCAGTGTGCTAATCATGGACAACCTAAAAATCTTTCCCAAACATTCAAATATCACTCAAATCAACCTGAGAAAATCCCCAAAGAAACATGATAAAAATAAGGTTCTAAGTGTACCTTAAAAAACTAATTGGATTTGACAACCTTCCCATCATAGAAAATTTATTTCATTAGAAATCTTGTCAAGAGGTGTCCTTATAAAAAAAGGCTTGCCCAATCCAACCTCATCATTGCCTCTCTCTCTAAAATCTCATGAGAATCAATACCACAATTCCATTGCATACTGACCAAAGGTATCATCCTTATAAAATGTTACATTTCTAAAAATCAACTATCCTGAATGGGTTCTCAGTCAAGGATAAATCAGGCCTAATATCAAGATACAACCACCTCAATACATGTGATGGGTCTGAATGATACATCCAAAACTGAGATATAAGTAAAACATTATGTATCAAAGTCAACTACATTGTATGTTATAAATTGTAATCCTCTATCCCCAAAATCTAAATGACGTCAAACAGTCTCACAAAATAAGGATCATGTGTCCCTTTCCTCTTGATCTATCGATGAACCAAACTAGGTGAATCATTCTTGATCTCATGGTCACCAACTTAAAAGTCCACCAGTCTATGATAATGATAAGAATAATATTTATACAAGATCTCTACCACAAAAATTATTTGTGTAATGTCATAAATCTTTTATAATTTTCCTTAAACCAATATATTTCCAACTATGGAAATTTCACAAATCTACGAGCAACACAAAATTGATTTCATATGCTATCCATTAAAGTCCTCCAAGGACCCTTTATAAACATTAATAGGTAAGTATTGTTCTAACATTGTTATGATTTCACCAAATGGTTATCTCATGATCCACCAAAATCTATGATGTAAGAAAAAATCATGCTTTCAATTATATGAATAAAACTCTCTATCTCCCCAACCATTTGTGGATGATTTGTCACCCTCAAACGAACCTAAGATCCCACTAAATCTTAAAGATCACATAAAAAATGAGAGGTAAAATTGGATCTATATTAGTCAATTTATTATATGGAACTCCATGAAATTAAAAAATCTCTTTCACTTAGAGATTTAAAAACTCTCCAAAAATGGTTGTATCAAGAATAGGAATGACATGTGATAATTCGATTAGCTAATTGATCACGACCCATATTTTTTTCATCATTATAGGTGTACTATGAGACCAAACCACAATTTCTATATAAATATAATCCCATGTCCAATTCAATATTAGAAGTGGCTTATGAAAACATGACAGTATCTAGTTTTTGGCCTTTACCTATTGGAAAGTATAGTAGTTTGAAATAATGTTAGTGATGTACCATCTCATATATGGACACCAAAATCGTCGTTGTTTATCATATAATATATTTATGGTTCTTGAGTGAATATCCCACAAGGAATTTTGGAAATCCCCTATCATATGATCCCTCACTAGATAAGAAAAAAAAAACAGATTCTAAAAACATATTATTCCCTCCACGACAAATGATCACTTAGAAATAAACTCCCCACCAAAAAGAGATTCTCTAATGTTATTGAATTCATCATCAAGTTTCTATTACTGAAGAATTAACTCATAAAGAGTGGACATCAACTGAACACTAATCCCTATTTTCTTGATCCATATATACTGAACTATTATCTAAAACTATGTGAAAAGGGTCATCAAGTTGAACTCTTCACATGAATATTTCATGGCTTGGGTGATATGTTTCATTCTCAAAGAATCAGCAGAAACATTCCCTTCCCCTTGGTTATTGGAAATGAGAAAATCAAAATATTGCAGTTACTCATTGCAAAGGAACTTCTAAATTTTAAAATATTTATTAGAGAAGATATAATTCATGCCCTTTTTGAGGATAAATATTAAAAGTTTCTCCAAAAATGAAATTCCACGAACTATTAAGAGAGTGAATTACAGCTGTGAGTTTGAGATCACAGGTAAGTAAATTTTTCTAATGTTGATTATGCTGCTAAGATCTATAGGCAACCAGGTGATAAAAAATCTTAGACCTGATGTTTTAAAGAAAACCACATTTTTTTTCTAAACCTATGAAACAGTCCACACTATCACCAAAGTCAAAATAAATTTTTTTTCAATAAAAGAACTCTAACATTTTTCATATCATGAACCCTTAACCCCCCCTAGTGATAGTTATCAATGGATAATCTAACATTTGGATAAAATTTATAAATAGGTGATAATACCCCACCAAAGACAAGAATCTCTGAATCTCAAAAGCATTTTTCAATTGTTCCCTTGTAAAAATAGCATTTTCCTACTCGACGTCGACTAAGATTCCATGTTGTGAGAACCCATATCTCAATAGCCTCACCTCATTAATCCATAAATTACATTTTTATAGATTGGAATAATGTTTTTTATTTCTCAATAACTCCATAAATTCTCTATCTTGATGCACATGATCCTCCTTATATTTAGAGTAAACAATTATGTCATCCCCAAATATCACAACAAATGTATCTATATAATCATGGAAGATCTTATTCATCAATTCCATAAATACTATAGGAGTATTGGATATACCAAATGGAATGAAAATGTTCTCAGAATTGTCATACCCACTTCATATTGGGGTTTTCTAAATGTCAGATTCATTTATTTTCAACTAATTATAACCATATCGAAGATCAATCGTCAAAACCCACTTTTTCTTTTTCAACGTGATAAGAAAATAATTTATTTAAGGAAAAAATAGTTATTCTTTATTGTTACTCGATTTCGATTTTGGTAATCAACACATAGGTGAAGTGATCCATTTTCATTCTTAGAAACAAGGATATGCATCACAGAAGGTGACACACTCGAGTTTATAAATACTTCCTCTAATAGATCATCAAACTGGCACATTAACTCTTTCATTTCTACTAGTGACGTGCATTAAGAAGGAATAGACATTGGTTGAGTACTTGGTATAAATTAAATAGAAAACAATAACTATATTACTGGTGTAAACCCAAATAAATCATAAGGAAACATGTTGTGAAATGCTATTATAATTGGAAAGAGATAATTGCTTGAATATTGCTTCTCTAGATCAAAAGTAAACATTGATATTAATTCTCCCAACATTGTATAAGAATATCCCACTCTAATCAACCTATGGTCCCATTCTCCATCAAATATACATCACACCCCATTGGGCTGGGTAAAGGAGACCAATCAAAGATTACTATCAATTAGATCCATAGTGGAAATAAGCCAATATCTTCCAAATATGTTTTCTAGAGGTTTCATATCAAGAACTAGAAAATCCCCTATAAGGTCATTCGTTGATTAAGTGACAACACAAGAAGGAAAATGGAGACCCTACTCTATCTTTATTCCTTGGGGTGTAGTAATATAAATCAAAGAAGACATAATCTACATAGAAAGATTTAATAGGTTCAATGTATGAGTTAATATAAACGAATAAGATTCACCAGTATAAAATAAAGTAGTCAATAATAATAAAGCTAAAGTTATGGTACCTCTCACAATCAGTGGACTTGTATTATATTCCTCCAGAGACTCTTCCAATTCATGAAGAAGCTTCATTTAAAATGTAAATCACTTGAAACCATTTGTTCTTGAACCATTTGATTGTAATATAGTACTATTAGGTGTTGATGAACCCATAAGATCATCAAGATAAGGAATAAAATAACAAAACATCTATATGTGTCCCACCAATCCACTAGAACTGCATATTGTTTGTGCCTCAGTGAAAACCTATTTTGACTGTACAATAATTCCATGATAGATTCGTGTTTAAGGGCTATTGTGAGAAACTTCCAATGGTTTGAAAGAAACATTCAATCAAGAACCACAATAAGTGTCATCACACGTCCTATTTCCCTTGAATGTACTTACATACCTTACACTAGGACAAAATGAAACTCCCCTCGAACATGAACTACCATCTAGGGAAATCTAAACCATTAATACCCTATCAAACACACCAGCATGACAAGTGATATTCATCATGAAAACCATTTAAGAATGTCATTTTGATTACCAATCAGAATAAATTATTTTTTCATCAGCTCATTTAATAGAATCTTAGGTTTTAACTACACAAGCTTGACTAAGCTGTATTCATACTCTGTCAATGTCCTATTATCCATCGCGAGAATGAAAAATTTATTTCCCTAGAAACACTATATACACTAGATAGAATTGACCAGTGAAAATAAATTTAAATTCCTTCTAGTCAAAAAACACATGTTTCTTCACCACCACATTATGTCCCACTAACCCCGGTTAGGTTCCTCTATCCTGATGGTGTAATGTTTAACCATAATTGAATTAGTTATTTAAAAGTAATCAATAAAAATAAAAATAATTCTAATCCAATCCTTATCCTTTAGAGGATCCTTTGAGCCATAGAACATTGGGTAATTTGGTGAAGGAACAACTAATCATCATTCTATGATTCAACCCTCTGATCTTCCATCGATAGATCATGAATACGAATAGGTACTAGTTCCTATCACATAGATTGGACATCACATAAAATAATAGAAATAAGAATATGGTCCACCGGAGTATCTTTTCTATATGGTTCACCATAAGATTCCTCCTAGAGAAAAATCACATGTATTCTTAGATGCATGATGTTATAGAACACCCTAAAGCAGTTTTTAGGGGATCAAATGATTACTCATATCAGTAACTCAATAATATCAATATGAAAATTTAAATCACAATAGAAATGATAACAGAATTTATATTTCACCCTATCAAAATTAGAGGTCGGGAATATACTAGAATTAGAAAAATTTATTCTTCACACACCTTTCCCAAACCACACATATAGAACTAAGGATGAATATAATGAGAGATGGAAAGGTACTCACTCATAACTAACTCCTACATCTATATAAGATACTCTATACTGCATACTGATATGAAGGAAATATTATTTATCAATAACTTTGATACTATTTTGTGATGAACTCTCATGGACATGCTAGTATTATGAGAGTTGATCCCTATTTTTCATGAACTAAAGTACTTTTTCGATACCCATAGACTGCTGACTTGAACCTAGCAACATACAAGATAAATAAATGAAGGAATTTTATTCAAAAATAGGGGATGTTAATTCATACAACTAATTATGCTCAACATTGAAAAGGGATAATTTACCAAAAATCAAAAAGGAATACCCAAAACCTGAAATAATACATCATCAAATTACTCATAAAAAATAAAAATACTCAAAGGGAAATACCCGTGCAATCAAAAAATGATCAATAAAATCCACCACATTCATGTGGAGATTTCCCTTTTCTCGGAACTGAAGGAAATAAATTTAAAAATGCCTAACGAAAAAGATAGGGTGTGAGCAATAAATCCCAGAAGGGTTTCACTATGTGTTCCATAATAGATTACCGAATAATAAATGTAAACTTTTCTAACTAATTTAAATAGAAATTGCATAAAAATACAATTTAATATTTAAAAGAAAACATGATTTCATATCTAAAAGGACGAAAACATTAAAAATATATTAAATAAACTTTATTATGTAAAATATTTTATATTAATCAGCTAGAATAAACATAACAGCTCAATAATAAGTAGAATATGTATAAAAAAATCACAAGAAACACCATGTACATCTACCCTACGGTTCAATTATTATCAGTTATACGATCCTCACATGTCTCACATTAGTGATCTCAGAAATTTGTGTACACTTGTCCCTTGGTCTTTGGCTAAATAACACTCATCATTGTCTAACCAGGGATAAGATATACTCAAGTATGTTTTGTTAGATTATTCATCAATAATCCAATTCAAGTGACTTATCATCATAGATTTCTTATGCCAAATAACCCACTAAGTTCTCAGGCTGGATTGTTCTCAATAAGCCCTCAAAAAAGGGAAAATCATCTCATTTAAAATAAAATATCATTTAAAATTAAATCTCCCGATATTAAAATTCAATATAAAAATATAGTTTCAAAACCAATAAATGGATTTCTCATTAATCCAAGCATTTTAATTACAAAAACAATAATAATTTTTTAACAATTAAATTTAATCCATTTTCTAAAATCAATTCTCATATAATTTTATCAATTCCATCCATTTCATAATTTTCCCAAAATTCCAATTCCACTGGATTTCAGAGACTTTTATAAAATCCGTGCCATTTCTTATTCCAATTACAAGCCATATAAAATTGGGTTTTCATCATTCAATTGATACAAATTTCAAAATATTTCATAAAATCGATGATTTAATTACTTGTAAAATCTCAAATAGAACCACCTACCTTTATTCAGGGAGTGAAGACAATAATCGAAACCCATAGTGGGAAAATCCAACAAAGAATGAATGTGTTCGATATAAAGAAATAAAATATACATTCGTGATTCAATTAAAAGTATTTTATATCCACCAACAACACAATAATCTAACACTATCTATGGAGGAGATAAAGGGAGATCAAGAGAAGACAAATGAGAGGATATTCACTAACCCTTAGGTAATAAAATGATAAAAACCATGCATAGACCTGCCAAGGAATGTATTTTGAGAATCCAAAATCACCACCAGTGTAAAATCATATCCATGTAATCCTAATTTAGTATACTTGGGGTTGAAAGGGAACATAAATAGTGGTTTGGGATATTTTTAATAATTTTTTAGAATAAAAGTATTCCACACACACGGTTTCCTATAGATGGATTCATGGATAGAAAAACCATGTTCCCTAACCATGAACCCCCTATAGACTCACTATCCATGTTCCAAAAATTCTATAGAGAGGATTCACAGTTTGAAACAACATTCTCCAACTATGATAAGACACACTCTATAGGGTTACATAGTTTGCACTAAAAGGGTGAATGGTGTGGGAAAATTGTGTGCCAACATTGCACAAACAAAGAATACATCAAAAATTCCAAAATATCACTCTAAAAAATGTAATATATTCCCCATCAAATTCATGATAAGACGAAGGGTAGATGATTTCATAAAAAAAATTTATGGGATGTTTTATATAAATACACATCAATACTACCACAAATAAAGATACTCTCAAATGTACTTACTTTCATAAATTACTAACATGGTAGATTGTATCATTGAAAAAATGTGTATAAAATCAGTAGTATCCATGAATTTTACATGTTTAGATAGCCATATTCTAAATCCATTAGAAACATTTTCTTCATCATGAAGATTGGTTTTAATATAAGTGTAATGATTTTACACTTCTCCCATAACACTGTGGGTATTATACATAAATAGACGAATAAAAAATTCTAAATACTATTATTTTATTAATAATATATTTAAAATTTATTTAAAAATACAATACATTTATATTGGACTTCATTTTATGATGTTTTTTTATAAAAAATATACTGAAAAACTGTTTATATGGACAATAACATGGGTTTATATCAAGCAGCTACTAAATTAAGCCAAATAAAAAAGGCTAGAAGAACCACTCAGGGGTTCCCTGGAAAGATTATGATTAATATGGTGTCCTAATTGTATGATATATGACATGAAATATCTTTTTCACATTACAACTCAAAGCACCTCATAGAAAAAAATGTTGATGCATTAATCATTAATTTAAAAAAAATCCAATCATTGTGTAAAATAAATGTGCAGATGTATTATCGTATATATTAACTCCTTAATGTATTTTTTAAATATATCATTTTTCATAAATAGATATTACATCCACATAAATATAATAAATGTAAGGTTTTATTTTTTAACCCTTATATAAATATCATATACAAACATACATGGCCATGGAATGACCACACATTTATCACTAATTTTGGGTATTGTAGTCCGAAAATAACATCAACCTAAAATATATATAAATGGATTCAAATTGTAGACACCACATGTCCTAAAAAAATCCCTCTCACTACCATAAAAATTCATTTTTAGAAATTAATGACATCATTTTTAGCTTCAAATGATTTTAGAGTGATAACAAGACTATTAAGATAATTTCCATAACAATGTCCATAAACTATGAAATATTCCATAAAACTTTAATACACACCCATAAAAATATAGGAATGATAATAAAAAGAAAACTTGCGTTGATAACATTTTCATTAAAAAATCTATACTTCAATAAGAAATAATAATATAGGAATATATGAAGGTGGTCATTTAAGAATACTGAGGGGTAACATGTATTTTAAAATACCATTAAAATCATTCTTTAAATTATAAATTAGATTATATTGATATAATTTTAATAATTAATCAATGGAATTGTTGAGAAAAATGACCATTAGTAGTAAATAAGCTAAGTATCTAAGAGTCTATACATAGTATCAATTTATTTGGATGTCTAAAAGGAACATTTTCCACAATTTATTCATCGAATAGAAAAAATATGATTCAAAACTAGTTTTATAAGACTCTCTAATTAGATACTAGAAATTTATAAACTGATTCCACTACATATTAATGTGGTCACTAAATTCATATCATCCTCTAATATATTGGGATTTATCTTACATTGAAATTTCCTAACAAGTTCTTCATTTTCCATGAGTAAGATTATATGGATTCAAAATCGATGATATAATTCATGGAAGGTTTGGTATGGTCTATCTTATAACATTGTTTTTCTCTTTTAGGATTCTAAAACCTTGATTCTTATGGTTTATGTAAAATAATTTTACAATATATTTAGGGAATAATACATTCTCTTCATGGAATAATTATATTACACTCTTATGAAAGGGTTTTAATTATAATTTAGGTGTGATATTTTAAAATAAAAATAGGGTTCTATATACTCAATAACATACAATTCATCTAAAAAAATATTCCCAAAATAGGCATGTTTTTTATTTTCAATAATAAAAAATATCTTATTAATATTATATACAGTTGTTTAATGATCCAAATAAATTATAGATATAATGAAGCATTCATGATTTGAATTAAAAATATAATCATTAGAAAATTTAAAATAGTTTGGCATTATCTAATCATTCAAATTTAGGATGTTCATCAAGAATTGAATCAAAATAATCATCACACTCGTGTGCTTTAATAGTGTCATTGAAATCTTTAGTGTTAAATGAGTAATCTTAGGAGTTATTTCACATAATAATTTTAACAAAATATTTATGAAAATAGATTTATGATTCATCTGGCTCTATGGTATCAACAATTTCAATGATAGAATCCAATGAATCTGAAATTTCAACATGCTTATATATATAATAGTTTCAGTAATCAAATCCTTCCCAAATGAATCATTTCCACACTTAGTTATTTCTTGTTCAATATTGGAAAAATAATATTTTTGAAAACATCAAATAACATTTCATTACATTTGAATTTATGAAATGACCTAATAGAAAAAAAACCAATCATATAGCCATGGTATATGGAGTAATAATCTCATATATATTTAATGTATGTAAAAAATTTCAATGAAACTAATTTATTATTATAAGAAATTGAAAATATTCCATAATAAATATTATTGGTTTCCGTAAATTTTATTGCAAATGATAATCATATAAATACAAATACTTATGTTCTAAATCATTCATCATCGATTAAATAAACAAGTAACTATAAGGTGAAAATCATATCTAGTACTTTTACCAAAAGACATAAATTTATAATAGTGGTATTTGGAGTAAATTATTTAGATAATTAGGTGAAAATTAAAATATATTCTAACTCCCCATCCAGAAAATTATTACTAACAATATAAGTTATCAAATTAGTTGAATCTATATAATCCAAAAACAAATAATATAAAAAAAGTATATTGGTAATGGAATACTGAATGTCCCTTGGTTAAAACATTTTATAGAGAAAAATGATTTTTAGGAGAGATTTTTTGCAATGGTTGAATTAACTCCTTCAGTGAATTCCCCCTTATAAGAGAACATTTAATTCAAAATTTGGGTATAACTAAGAATATTTTTATTAAAATTTAATAAGGGAATTTAAATTTGAATATACCAAAATGTAATTAATAATTTCTTATCAAATTAAATCTCATCATTTTTTGACTCTGGTGGGATTCCCTAAGGATATGTCTATGGGGGTTTGGGATTTCAATTATTATTATCAATATTTATTTTATAACTACAATTTAAAATCACAATTGGATTTCACAATAATGACTCATTGTTTATATATTGTTCCCCTTGTATAGTTTGATTATAATTATTAATAGGAGAATTTGGATCTAGGATTCCTAAGAATAATCTATGTCATTTTAACAAGGTTCAGAACACTATTTAGGTGGTTTGGGATCACAATTCATATCTTTGTTGATATTTAACATAATAAGATATCAATGTTTTATAAAACACAAATTCATCAACACTTTATACTTAGGATTATCTTCATTATGTGATGTAACTTACTCAATTTATTCCTTATTCTTCTAATACCAGTGACTATTTATCACTCATTAATTATAAAATAGTTCAATATGGTTTCTTATATTAATGTTTTATCTCAGTTATTATCATTTTTAGGTGGATTTATAGGATATAAATCCCATACAAAGAAGCATTGGATTTCCTATAGATTTTTTGGGAACATAACTACATATTTTTCCTTTGTAAAATATGTGTCATTTGTTATGATATCTACATCACTCATTTTGAAGATTATTCTAGAATTATATATAATTTTTAGTTTGGATAAAAAGACAGGTTTTATTTTTTTAGAATGCTTCAGATTGGAAAAATAACTGAGTGTGTCATAAGTATCTTTAATATTGATAATTTTTCATTAGAAAGTTTATTCGAATCCATAATTTCTCAAAAAACATGTTGTTTAAAACATGATTCATTTTTTTCTTATTTCTAAACCGTTTAAAAATATAATAGACATCAGTATAGTGGTAAAATGACAAACATGTTTCATAATAATATTGTATTTAGAATCATAATAGGGAAAATATCATATAGGTTTGAAAGAAATTAGTTCGCTTATTCTAAATTATATTACATTACATCAAAGTTAGGCATGAGACACCTTGAGATATCTAGATTTTTATCAACTGTATCTCTTTAACAGTATATATAAGCATGATCTATTCTATGAATAAAATTCCACTATAATAATGTTTAACATAAAATTATTCATTAATTTGATTGTAGAGGAAACTAAAAATAAAATGGAATTCATTGTAGTGGTAATATCAATAACATGTTTCATAGTATAATTATATTTAGAACTATATAAGGATAATATTTTTTTTAGTTTTGACATAAATTAGGTCCCTTATTCTAAATTATAGTACATTTTTTCCATGTTTTGTATGAGACACCCTGAGATAACTAGAATTTTAGGAACTGGAGGTCCTCTTGTAGTATAAATAATTATTATGTAGTTTATGAATCAAATTCTTCTATTATAATATTGAATTAAAAATTATTCATCAATTTCATTATAGAGGAAACTAAAAAAATAAATTCTCAAATCCTTAAAATTGACATTTGAATGATAATCCTTTATTTTTTCAAATCCCACATAATTCTACCCTAATAGTAACAATTCTATAAATAGGTGTAACAATTTCATGGAATACTTTCCTCAAATAATTCCAATATCATATTATTTTGGATTTTGTGTAGAAAAATTAATATTTTCCTACTCCATCTATGTAAAAATTTCTTATTATATTTTTATTTTTTTCTTAATTCATTCATAGAAGGTTCATGTTGAAAAAATTATAACTAAATGCATTGAGATGTTTTAGAGTATCCAATTTATGGAGTCTATTGAAATTAGAAAATTAACAAAAAAATGCCTTTTCTCCCAAAACCAACAAGTGATTCAGAATATTCTATATTGATTTATACATTATCTTAATATTTATTTCATAATTCTTATTTTATTATTTGACCATCCATGTATCTTTAATGTTTAATGAGTTCATTTTATTTTGAGATGATGTGTTCATAACTAATAGTTTATGTCATTGGAGGGTTTATGAATGTATTCTAACTCACATGCCCCATAATTAATATCTTCTCTTATATAAGCCCCACATACCTATCTGTAGAGTGATGGTTTTAGTTATTTTAGGTTATAGAGGTAGTAAAATATGGTTTAAAAAAATGTATATAAAAATTAGATTCATCTAAAATAGTATTACTCATTGGAAGTGGTTTGAAGTTAATAACGCTATTGTCATGACTGGACCCAGTGGGTCCCATGCCGCAACTCCCCAAGCCCACCTCCAATTGGTCAGGGGATGATGACTAGCATCGACTAGGTATGTTACTAACATGGGAGGAATTTCCTATAAACTTACACACACACACACACACAAATATCCAAGCCCACAAAGCTGAAAAGTAAACTACTAAGAACGAAAATTCCAGTATGCACTATAATCCCAACCAACAGAGTACGATAGGAAAGTAAACTATAGAAAAGTAAACCCTGAGGTAGAATAAAATCCCACCAAAAGAAATTCTGTAAAAAAGTACAACCTGTAAGGAAGGTACAAGGACTGCAATCTGTAGTCGTAGGAACACACATCAACCCGTCTGATCTCACTGAGCACCATTCAGTCCTGGTACACCTAGAATCCTATCAAATGCTCGGTCATCTACACAAGACACGACAGGTGCGGGAAATGTCTGTGAATGGGTGGGTATAACAATACTCAATAGGATACCCTGAAAACCACAAACCAATACAACAAGGGAAAAGATATTGTCAGCTCTACACAGATTATGTCTATAGAACATATATCAAGAATATCCAGATGTACTCATAAAGATGTGACTATCGCAATACCACCACTAAGATCTAGCTCAAACATTTCAATATGCACTTATATGAGAGAACATACTCCTGTGTCTTAAAAAAGTGATACAATATGTCAGATGAGGATCAAAACCATGGCTATGGGATGATACCAACAACTCAGTCTGAACTAATCTGCTAATAATAAGATCGGTTCCTGGGTAAGGTAGGTCACGTCAATACCAAGAACTCTACTTATGGTACCAATAAGTAATAGAGGATATTTCTATAAGTCTCATAGAGGGGATTGCAACAACTCTCTCTAAGAAGTCCAACTGAAGGGATCATACTCTTGTAAGTATAAAATGATAACGAGAAACATCCATGAGAAAGGATAAGGGAACAAACCATAATGAAACTAATCTAAGTACTTGAGGACAACTAGATAAAGCCATGTAGAATAGGTTACACAGTGTGTAGTAGGGACACACGCCATGTTCCTTGACCCTGGGTACCGCCCGTGTACAACGACCCAAGTCACCAGAAAGTTCATGTAGAAAAGTATAAACACTATGTGAAAAACATTACACACACCATGTCATGTCATCTAGGGATCACCCATGTACCCTGTCCGGGCCCCCAAACATGGTGTCAACCCATGCTATTCTGCCTGTGTACTAGTACACGGAGTATCCCATATAACCGGTCGGGTCTAGTCATGTGGTGAGGTACACACCGTGTAAGATTCCCATATACCCCACTCATTCCTGTGTACTCTTGGAGTACACTCCATGTAGTTCCATAAAATATAAATGCCGTGTAGCCCATATTATATGCCGTGTTCATCAGGATTTTACAGAAACCATCTTCCTCATCTACGCGCCTCAGCCGGATCTTTAGTTCTCGATCCTCACGTCCGTTGGCGCTGAATAGTCAGTTCAAAGGTCGCCTCATCACCCTACCATCATATCGAGGTGTTTTGGGACTTTGATCGCATCTTAACAACAATTTAAATTCATCCGATGAAAAACCACATAAAAATCCCTCTCTCATGATTCACTTCAATGTCCCACTGCAATCGTCGTCGCAACACCATAGGATCATACCAACATATGATCTATAAACTTGGATTGTTGCGCCACAAAATGATGGTGCAATTGATCGTTGTTCTTACCCTACGAAGAATGATGATCACATAGGCAAACAATGTTGGAAGATGATTCGTAATAAGAACACAATCGAGGAACGAACCCCAACCGTAGTTAATTCCGGGCTCGATCCGTTCCTGTAAGAATGGTCATAACACAAAATCCAAATTTAAATCACACGATTAAGATCTCCCAAAAAATCCCCTTAAAACAAACCCATCCCTAATATTAAGAAATCTGTGGTCTAATGTTTTAATGGATTAGTCCACGTTCATCGTATAATCTCATGAATAGAAAAGGAAAATCAAAACAAACATCCAACGTGGATTCGTTCATTCGCTGGAGAGGATTTTGTCACCGCGTCTTCACTGCTAAGAACATTCCTTAGGTTCTCTCCAAAGATTCCAGGGGAGGATTTCCAAGGTTGTTAGTTTCTCCCCGAAACCCTACCTCAATTATTTATTTAAAAGAATTGTCGTTGCATCTAACAAAAATATTTAAATTAATATTTTTATTACTATTACTCCCAAAAACCAGACATCACAGTAGACCCGTGTTGGCCAATGTTAGGCCACGCCTAAGGTAAAACCACTGCTCTGAACACAATGGTGCTCACAGATTTCAGATTTGGGAATTCTTTCAAGATTTATTCAACTTTTTTAGGAAAACCACATGTGAATATAATTTCATTATCTAATTAAATTTACAACATTTTTTCTGGCCTCACTGGGCGTCGGAACTGCGCAACTTCTCAACCGGGGGTCTCGAAATAATTACATATAATATTAAAATAATACATGAAAAAAAATACAATACATTACATTCTCCCCACCATAGGGATTTACGTCTCTAAAAGCCAAAAAAAAGGCTAATAAAAAAGATGTGGGTACTGCACATGGATCTGAGCCTCCCTATCCCACGTGCTTTCCTAGAGATTCCCATGAAACCACCAGACACACACCAAGCGAGTTGCTTTCCCACGAAGTATCCTCTCTTGCCGATACTCATTCTCCACTGGGTAATCAGAAATATTCACTCCATTATCGATTTATAGCTCTCCCCATATGATAACATTTGATGGATCATGCACATACCACTGTAGCTATGACACATGGAAGATGTTGTGTACCCAATCTATCTGGGGAGGTAGAGTTAAGCGGTACTTCACCTCACCACCTCTACTCAAAATCTGAAAAAGGCTTCTGAATGACAAAGATAACTTCCTATCCTACCAAATCACTACAATCCCCATCGAGGTGAAACCAGCATGAACACATGGTCTCCTTCTTCAAAATCCAGGGGTCTTTGTCTCATGTCAGCATAAGAATTATGCCAACTCTATATAGTCTTCATCTGCTCTTGGATGACCTTCACCTTCTCTGTAGTAGATTGCACCAACTCTGGACCCATGAGTGCTGACTCTAGTGGGTCAGTCTAGCAAAGTGGTTACCTACATGGTCACTCGTATAGAGCATTGAATGGTGTCATACCAATAGTGGAATAATAACTATTTTTATATGAAAATTCCACTAGTATTAGGTGATCCTTATGGATATGGACGAAGTCATGTATGTAAGACAGTAGCATATCCTCTAGAACCTAAATGGTCCACTATGTCTGGACATTAGTCTGAGGGTGAAATGCTGTGATCAAGAGTAGCTGAGTCCCAAATGCCTCTTATAATCCCTTCCACAACCGGGATGTTAAACATGAATCATGATCTAAAACAATCATTGAAGGAACTCCATGAAGCCGAACTATCTCTGGTATATAGAGGCAGCATACCCTCTCTACCAAATTGTACTCTCGTATAGCTAGGAAGTTGGCCAACATGGTGAGTCTGTCACCGATCACCCTGATGTAATTGTGTCTCCTAGATGTATGTGGTAAACTGGTCACGATTTCCATGAATATCCCATCCCACTTAACCTTTGGATCCTCAAGGGGTTGAGTCAAACTCGCTGGAACCTGGTGCTCACCCTTTACTTGCTGATAAGTAACGCACTGAGAAACAAATTCATCCACACTCTTCTTCATTCCTAGCCAACATAACTGACGTCAGAGGTCCTAATACATCTTTGACACACCTGGATATACCGCTAACGGGATGTATGGAACTCTCTCAGAACCTCCTCCCCCAACGCCACTGGTACTACGGTGCATCCTCTGGAAAGAACAATTTGGTCCCTACTTTTTGAATATCCATCAGTAGCATGACCTACGAATATCTGAGCACATAAAGTATCACTATAGGGGTAACAACCATCAATTGAAGTTAATTTTCCTCAACTCTATCCACAAAGTATAGCTGTAAAGAGGCCAACTTCTCTGACGCCTCATCTAGTAACTATGAACTGGATCTCCTGCTGAGAGCATCTGCCACAATGTTCCCCTTCCCAGAAGTATAAACAATTCTAATGTCGTAATCCTAGAAGAACTCAAGCTATTGAATCTATCTCAAATTCAGATCCTTATGAGAAAATATATTTCTGAGACTCTAGTGGTAAGAGTAGATGATAAACTACTCACCCATCTGGTAGTGCCGCCACATCTTCATTGCGAAGACTACCGCTACCAACTCAAGAAACGGGTCGTGTAGTTCTTCTCATCTGGGATCAAATAATGTGATACATAGATGATAAATACTTTTCTCTACATCAGGACACATCCAAACCCAGTTCTTGATGTGTCGAAGAACACTACGTACTCGACACCCTCTTCCAGTAATCTCAAAATTGGGGCAATCGTCAGACTCAACCTCAACTTCTAGAAGGCATGCTGGTATCTCTCTGTGCACATAAAAGGATTCCATTTTGGGTCAATGTTGTCATGGGTGCTGATATTTTGGAGAAATAAAGGATGAATCTCTAGTAATATCCTTCCAACCTAAGGAATCTCCGCACCTTTATCATGCTTCTAGGTGGCTACCATGCTAACACTGCCTCCACCTTTACTGGGTCCACTGTCACTCCATATACTATGGTAAGATGTCCCAGAATGTGGACCTCCTATATCCTGAACTGAAACTTCAAATGTTTTCTATACATATGGTGATCTCGGAGTGTGCCTAGAACCATCATAAGGTGTCTTGCGTGCTCCTCCTCGGACTTCGAGTACACTCAGATATTGTTGATGAAGACCACCACGAACAGGTTCATATAGGGCAAGAAGATCTCATTCATGAGTCCCATGAACACGGCTGGGGAGTTCATCACGCTGAAGGGAATCACCATGTACTCATAGTGACTGAAGCTACATTTAAAATCCATCTTCAGTATATCCTCATTTTTTACTCACAACTATGATAACATGAGCTTAGGTTAACCTTCGTGAACTATCGCGCCCCTCACAACTGGTTGAAGAGTTCATCAATCCTCGGTACTGGGTACTTGTTCTTCACGGTCACCTAATTCAAGCGCCGATAATCCACACACAGCCTCCATCTCCCATCTTACTTCTTCTAAAACAACAATGTGGCCACCCAAGGTGAATCCCTAGGTCTCACGAAGCCATTTTTCTATAAGTATTCTAACTGAACCATTAGATCACAAAGCTCTGCAAGATCCATCTGATATGCTAGTGATGATAACAGTGTCTTCATGGGTTACAAATAAATGAAAATGTCTATCTCTTGATGAGGAGTTAGTGCTGGAACATATTCCAGAAATACATCCTCGTACTCATCCAATAATGCTAGAAACTGGAAACTTGTAACATCCACTGCACCAAGGGATATGCTAGACAAAAAGTATTTTTTCAGATACACCCTCCTATGAATGAGTCCATCATGTGACTCTTGGGTCTTCTTTTCACCGACAAAGGAGAAACACATCCCATCACTGTGGACACACCACTCCCTTCACCTAAAATAGTCAATCTGGGCATGAAATGTGGATAACCAATCCTTTCTGATAATGACATCATAAGGCCTCGACGCTACCACCAAGAGGTTCCAACTGAAACTGTCACCTCCAAGGGTCAGGTCACACTATTTGCAAAGTAGTGTGATCTATGATTCTTCTCTAGTCAGTGTTTCAAAGTGCAAGGGTTGAGTCAATGGTTCAACCAAAATCTCAAGGTATCGTACAAGATAAGTAGAAATAAATGAATGAGAAGAATCTATGTCTATTAGTACAACAGAAAAATTAGAAAAGGCACAAATTTTATCTCTAATAATTTCTAGAGTACCTAGGTCATAAGCTTCCACTGCCTGCAGCTGTCCGAGCCTCTTTCATCTAGCTCCTTGAGCCTGTTATTATCTGAAAATTCCACTAGTGTTAGGTGTTCCTTCTAGCTATGGCCGAAGTCATGTATGCAAGCCCGTATCATATCCTCCAGAACCTGAATGATCCACTTTGTCTGGCCATCAGTTTGAGGATGATACACCGTGATCAGGCGTAGATGAGTCCAAAACTCCTCCTTCAATCCCTTCCACAACCTGTCTGTGAAACAAGAATCACTATCCCAAATAATCATCGATGGAACTCCCGGAAGCCGAAAAATATCTGGTATGTAGAGGCATCACACACTCTCTACCAAAATCTACTCAAGTATAGTTAGGAAGTGGGCCAACTTGGTGATTCTGTCAACGATCACCCCGATAGCATATTGTCCCCTAGATATATGTGGTAAACTTGACACTTTGTCCATGAATATCCAATCCGAATTCCACTCTGGTTCCTCAAGGGGTTGAGTCAAACCCACTAGAACCTAGTGCTCACCATTTACTTGCTAACAAGTAAGGCACTGAGAATCAAATTCTTCCACACTCTTCTTCATTCCAAGCCACCAAAACTGACATCAAAGGTCCTCGTACATCTTCTCCACACATGGATGCACCGCTGAAGGGATGTATGGAACTCCATCAGAACCACCTCTAACAATGCCACTGGTACTATGATGCATCCTTTGAAAAGAACATTGTGGTCCCCACTTTTCGAATATCCATCACCAGTATGAACTAAAAATATCTGAGCACATAATGCCTCACAGTAGGGGTAACAACCATGGATTAATGGTATGGTTTCTCATCTCTATCCACAAAGTATAGTTTTAATGAGGCCAACTACTCTAACTCCTCACCTAGAATCTATGAACT
Source organism: Viscum album (assembly GCA_963277665.1). NCBI lineage: Eukaryota > Viridiplantae > Streptophyta > Magnoliopsida > Santalales > Viscaceae > Viscum > Viscum album. The sequence continues at coordinate 114,730,337 of OY728135.1, forward strand.
GGATAACCTGTTGAGAGCTTCTACCAAAACGTTCCCTATCCCAAGAGTATAAAAATATCAAAGTTGTAATCCTAGATGAACACAACACATAGTCTCTATCTCAAGATAAAATCCTTAAAAGAAAAGATATATTTGATATTCTAGTGGTAAGAGTAGACGATAAATTGCTCGCCCATTAGGTAGTTCCACCACATCTTCAATGCGATGACTACCACTACCAACTCAAGATCATGTGCCTCGTAGTTCTTCTCATGTGCCCTCAACTAACGTGATCCATTGACGGTCACTAATTTCCTCTACATCATAAAACAACCAAGCCCAGTTCTTGATGTGTCGCAGAACACTACGTACTTAACACCCTCCTCCATTAATCTCATGATTGGGGCACTTGTCAAACTCTACCTCAACTTCTCAAAGGCAAGATGACATCTCTTGGTCCACATTAAAAGATTCCATTTTTGGGTCAAAGATATCATCAGTGCTGATATCTAGGAGAAATTAGGGATAAATATCTGATAGTATGCTTCCAACCCAAGGAATCTCTACACCTCTGTCAAGCTTCTAGGTGGCTCTCATTATAACACTAACTACACCTTTACTGGGTCTACTTCCACATCATATTCTAACATAACATGTTCCAGAAAGTGAGCCTCCAATATCTAGAATAGACACTTCAAGATTTTTCCATACAACTGGTGCTGTCGGAGTGTGTCCAGAACCATCCTCAGGTGTCTCGCGTGCTCTTCCATGGACTCTGAGTACACTAGGATATTGTTGATGAAGACTACCATGGACTGGTTCAAGTAATGCATAAAGATCCCATTCATGAGTCCCATGGACACTGATGGGGAGTTCTTCACACCGAAGGGAATCACCAAGTACTCATAGTTACTGTACCGACATATGAAAGCCAACTTCATTATATCCCCATTTTTTACTCACTACTGGTGATAAAATGGGGGCAGGACAACCATCGTTGACCATCACACCCCTCTCAAATGGTCGAAGAGGGCATCAATACTCGGTAGTGGGTAATTGTTCTTCATGGTCACCTGATTCAAGCACTGATAATCCACACACATCCTCAAGTTCCCATCTAACATCTTGGAAAACAACACTGGGGCTGCCCAAGGTGAAACCCTAGGTCTCACGAAGCCCTTTTTCTGCATGTCTTCCAACTGCACCCTTAGCTCACAAATATCTACATGAGCCATCCGATATATTGGTGCTAATATCGGTGTCTTCACAGGTTGCAAATCAATGCATAAGTCTATCTCTCAATGAAGAGTTAGTGCTGGAACACCTTCCAAAACGACATCCCCGTACTCATCCACTACTGGTGGAAACCAAAAACATGTAACATACACTACACCAAGGGCTTGGTTAGACCACTAGTGTGTAATCAGATGTACCCTCCTATAAATGAGTCCATCATGTGCTGCCTTTGTCTTTTTTATTCACCGACAAAGGAGAACCACATCCCGTCGTTTCAGACACACTGCAATCTACTCCTAAAATAGTCAATCTCGTCCTGAACTATGGATAACCAATCCATACTTATAATGACATCATAAGGCCTCGTGGCTACCACCAAGATGTTCCAACCGAAACCATCACCTCCAAGGGTCAGGTCCCACTGTCTGCAAAGATGTGTGATCTTTGAGTCCTCTCTATTCACGGTTTCTAAGAGCAAGGGTCGAGTCATTGGTTTAACTACAATCTCAATGTATTGTACAAGATATGTATAAAGAAAAGAATGCATAGAACCTATGTCTATCAGTACAACAACAAAAGTAGAAAAGACACAAATTGTATCTCTAATCATTCATGGATTACCTGGGTCATAAGCTTGTACTACCTATAGCTTTCCCTGTTTCTGTCCTCTCGCTCCTTTAGGCTGGGGTGGAACTCCTGGGGGTAGTGGTGGTAAAGAGTAAAAATTTATACCACTCCAGCTACTCTCCCAGCTCATCTGGCACATTCTCCACTTCATGGATCTATCTGCTCCACATGTTTCATCTGCCTCAGTAGTCCATCCGTTGTCTCCCTATAAGTAGCATGGTGGGTCAGAAAATCTCGACTGAGATGTCCCCTACCACCAGATAAGTATCATCGCCTCTCCTGAGGATGGATGGATACTACCTGCAAACCCTAAACAATAAATCCTTTGTCCTGTGATCTACACAGAAAATTTATCCCACCCTTGGGTCCCTGACGTTGTATACCTAGTTCTGAGGTCTCTATTTCATCTTTCTCACTACCAACAACTACTGGTTCTCTCTAATCTACTAGGAAGCTCTTGACCACCAAACCCTGCTCGATTACCCCATCATAGGTAGAAATTCTCATAGGGAAGATGCTTGTTCAGATATCTCTGCACAAGCCCCACTCAATGGTTTAAGATTTGATTTACTAATCCATGACCATATCCATCAAGTATCACGAGAGGTTGTTGAACATCGATGAATAGTCGGCTACCGTCATGTTCCCCTACTAGAGCTGAAGATGGTCCTGAATATGTACAGATCTAAGTATAACTTGTGAGAATGTCTCTCTAAAGAGGTTCTCGAACTCTGACCATGTGAGAGTCACCTCGTCATGAGTCTGGATAACCAAACTCCACCATCACCCTACCGACCCCTGGAGAAGAATCGCTGCCAAGATAACCATCTGGTCTGCTGGTGTACTAACTAGATAGAGGACTCTGGTCACTACCTCAAGCTAGTCCACAACTGCAAGAGAGTCAGGCTTTCCTCGAAACCTAAGGGGTCTCTGTCTCTGATACACATGTAGCGCGCTCAACTAGCGCTCCTTTTCTGCTAGTGTAGCAGGTACTAGAAGCTCCTCTACAGGTGGTGGAATAGATATTGCACCATCTATAGGTAAAACAAGGGGATATGGTCCCTATATCGAAGCCTCATAACTGAGGGGGTCATCCTCATGATCTAGCAGCTGGATCTTAGAAGGTATATGTTGTGGAGGCATCCTGTAAAGAATCAAGATGTATCACAATAAATGAGTATATCTGGGGAGCTGAATCAAGAAGAACAAGGAACCAAAACTAATTCCTATATGATGCATGTACCGTTAATTTTCCAGGAAACTAATTTTGTTTTATTCCAAGTCGAAAATCAAGTTATCATATTCCAAGTGTATGAACATGTCGGCCACCCATACCAAAACTAGGGTCCCTGGCATGAAAGCTGAACTCGAAGCACTCAACAATATTTCCCAAAATTAAACTCACAGACTCTCGGTCGTAAGGTATATCTGACCACCTCTGATACCACTCTTTCATGACCCATTCTAGTGGGTCCCATGCTGCAACTCCCCACGCCCACCTCCAATATGCTAGAGGGTAGTGCCTAGCACCAAGTAGACATGTAACTAACATGGGATGCATTGCCTATAAACCTATAGAAACACACACACACACTTCTCTAAGCCCAAAAATAAGAAAAGTAAAAACTACTATGAACAGAAATGCATGCATACACTATAATACCAACCAAAAGAGTACTGCATGAACGTAAAGTACAGAAAAGTAACCCCTGGGCCAAAATATAATCCCACTAAAAGAAATTCTGTAAACAAGTACAACCTTTAAGGAAGGTATTGGGACTACAATTTATAGTCGTAAGAACACACCTCGACCCGTATGATCTCACTAAGAACCATCCAGTCTTGGTCCACCTAGAATCTTGTCAAACACTTACTAATCTACACAAGACATGACACGTGCGAGAAAAGACCATGCATGGGTGAGTATAACAATACTTATTAGGACACCCCAAAAACGAAAATGAAATAAAACTAGAGAAAATATACATTCATCTCTGAATAGTATATGTCTTCAGAACATATAACTAGAATATCCAGATATAATCATACAGATGTGACTATCGCAATACCACCACTGAGATCCAGCTCGAAAATTTCACTAATCACTTATCTAGGAGAACACACTCGTGTGTCTAAAGAAAGTGACACAATATGTTAAATGAGGATCACAACTATGGTTATAGAGTGTTACCAACAACACAGTCTGAACTAATCCTCTATGCAGAGTATCAGTGCACAGGCAAGGTAGGTCACGTTGATACCAAGAAATCTACCTAGGGTACCAAGAGGTGAATAAAATATCTTTCTCTAAGCCTCATAGAAGGGATTCCAAAAACTCTATCCAGGATGTCCTGCTAAAGGGATCATACTCTTATAACTAGGAAATGATACCAAGATAATTCTAGGGTAATGGTCAAGGGCATGAAACCCTAATGAAACTAACCTATGAAAAAGAGGAAAATTGGATCAATCCATGTAGAATAGTTTACATAGTGTGTAGTAGGGCCATAGGATGTGTTAATTAACATCAGGTACTGCCCCAGTAAAATGACCCATGTCCTCAGAAAGGTCGTGTAGAAAAGTATATACACAACATGAAAAACATTAAACAAGTCATGTCATGATATCTGGGGATCACCTGTGTACCCTGGCCATGCGCCTGTACCTGGTGTCAACCTATGTTGTTATTCCCATGTACCAGTACATGATGTATCCCATGTAACTAGTCGGGTCAGGCCGTGGGGTGAGGTACACGCCGTGTATGCTACCTGTGTACCCCACTCCTACTCGTGTACTCCCGAACTACATGCCAAGTAGGTCCCTGATGAACACACGCCATGTATCCCATAATATAGGCCGTGATCATCAGGATTTTCCAGAAACTATATTATTAATATGCGCACCATGACCGGATCTACGGTTCATGATCCACATGTTTGTTGTCCCTAAATCATCAGATCAGAGGTCGCCTCATCACCCTAACACCAGATCGAGGATTTTTGGGCTTTCAACCAGCTTGGAACACCACATTAAATTCATCCGACGAAAAACCTCCTGAAAATCTCTATCTCACGATCCACTTCAAATAGACCTCTGTAATTGTCATTGCAATTCTATAGGATCTACCCAACAGAAGATCTAAAATCTCAGATCATTGCAACGAAAAATGGAGGCACAATCGATCATTGTTTTTACCCCGTGAAGAATGAAGAATGCATAAGAAAACAATGGGGGAAAATGATTCACAAAAAGAAAAAACTTGAGAAATGAACATCGGTCATTGTTCATTCCGGCCTTGATCCGTTCCCTTAAGAACCAAAATAAAAAATTCCAGAGTTAAATCAGAAGATTAAGATCTCCCCAAAAATACATACAAATCAAACCCATCCCACATATCGAGCGATCCACATACTAATATTTTCGTTCATTTTTATGCATTCATCGTAAAATCTCACGAATTGGAAAAGAATATCATAACCAACATCCAAACTAGATTCAGCTGTTCGCTGGTGAGGATTTGTTCACTGCATCATCGCCGCCAAGAAGTTTCTCTAGGTTCTCTCCAAACCGTCAAGGGGGGATTTCATGGGTTGTGAGTTTCTCCATGAAACATACCTCAATTATTTATTTAAAAGAATTGTTTCTATGTCTAGAAAAAATATTTTAAATAATGTTTTTGTTACCGTTATGCCCAAAAAACCAGATTTCACAGCCAACCCGCGATGAACGATGTTAGGCCTCACATAAGGTAAACTCGCTACTCTAAAAACAATAGTTCCCTCTGATTTCTGATCTAAGAAACCATTCAAGAGTTATCCCACATTTTCCGGAAAACCATGCATGGGTTTAATTTAATTATTTAATTAAATTTCAAACATTTGTTCCAGGTTCACCGGGCCTCAGAAATGCGCACCGTCTCAATGACTGTTCTCAAAATAATTCTGTATAATATTAAAATAATACAAGGACACAAATATGAGACATTAAAACTATCCATTAATAAAACCCCTATAAGTAGTATTATTCTAGTAATGTAATACAGTATTCCAGAATTTTATCTCATTTATAGGATGTACCTATTTTAAAATTATAGCTTATTTTTTATTTTTTATTTTGAGAGTCTTGAAGAATAATAATCAGTATAAATTTGACATTGAGAATAAATGACATAAAAATAAATGAACAAATATGAATGAAAGATAGAACAAAAAATATATTTAATAAAAATTGGTTATTGATATATTATAGATAGTAGGTGTGGACAAGCTTTTACTACCATAATACAATTATTTATTGTCAACATGTTTAGTAAAATCACATTAATCAATGTACTTACAACTAATTTAGAATTTAATCCTAATTGTTCTTAAATATCATATAATGACATCAGTATAAATATTCTTAATCATATTTAAAAGATATAATTACTCATTGAACACACTGAAATTAATATTAATTGAATTTACTATTTACATAACCAAGACATTGTTTTTGAAATTCAAACAATAAATAATATTAAAATAATGTATATGTATAACAATAATACATAATTATATTCAATTTATAATTATTATAGAAGTAAAAAAAAATTAATAAATTAATAATAATTATAAAACATTTCAATAGGATATAAATTAAATCCTAAATTAGAATGATATCAATAGATCTCATCTTATTCATGGAAGGTATGTTTTCTGCTAAAAATGTATACGAAGGATTATACCTTCATATCAATGATACTATAACTCATGTATTTTGAGACCAGTCCCTACTATATTTCTATAGTTTTTTTGTTCTTTTAATTCTCACTGTTATCTTCATTTTTTTATATAAGCTATCCGTTGGAGGGAAATTCTTATTTTCAAATTTTTAATAGCATACATGATAAAGTTTTTAATATCCATACGAAACAAATCCTTTTACTGATCATTTTATGTGGTAGAAATATTTACACATTGAAATTCAACGTCAATCCCCAGTATAAAAATCATCTAATTTTTATTTAATTCTCCATTAAAAGAGACAATTATTATAGGAATATTTCAGGAATATTTCATTATTGAAGAATATTTGATAAAACTACTAGAGATTTAAATCTGTGTGACTATATTAATAAACACTTCCATGAGATACTTCTTTGGGAATATATTGTGAAAAAAAATTTCATCATCTCAATACATGATAACCAACACCTTTTTCTATGTTCATACAAATGAAAACATCATTGAGACTCACCCAGTTCACATCATCCCATGTATAAAACCTAGTGACGTGTTCTTCTGTAAGTCACCTCAAATGTGTTATCATCCTAAACACCGTCATAGTGTAACACAAAAATTAAAATAATAGAACATTCCATCTTTTCTATATAAATATAAAAATATCCACATAAGATGGATTATTGAAATTTCAATAAGTATTTAACTCTTATGCATGATCTTATGATATAAAATTAGCCTTATGAGTCGTATTAAAATCTCCCCAACATCAAGGGATTTTAATTTTACACATAATAGTATTAATCTTACACATTAAAATATTATCCGAAATTCCACAAAAAGAATGACCATTGTTTATTCCTTTGGATCCATTGGTTTATCATTAACACACTAGCTGGTATTGTCATTATTGGAATATTTAATTTAAATCCATTAGATTATGTTGGGATGAACTAATATTAGTTCCTAAGGTACTCCACATGGGTATTACATTTCAATGTTGAACATGTTTGTAAAAGGGGGTAAAGGGATAACATGGTTCTAAATGGTTTTAAAAGAATGATGGTTTCAACTTCATAAAGTTTTCTTTTCTTTAATGAATTTCGTCAATATCTACACATGTCAAAGTAATTTCTTATTACTGAACTAACATATTGTGTAGATTGATATAAATAATCATTTCTTTCTTGTCAACATTATATATAATAAATATAAGAAATAATTTAATGGATTTTTTCTAGTTGAGAAATGAAGAACTAGTGTGAAAACATCTAATTTGTTTACATGGGTTTATATATGAACCCATTGTCATTAACCAATCTGGGGATGCAATTTGACCTAACACCGATCGCAGTCTGAATTAAGCCACAAAGGGCATTCCCGATCTCTATTGGGTGTTAACTAGTGTCTGTGCAACAATGACAAGAATTGTCTATTATTTCACTGATTTATATAACAAAAACCAACCATTAAAAGTGAAGCAACCAAAAACTAAACATAGTAAAAATCACACAACCACTACTCATAACCAATAAATCCACCATAATTCATAGTTACCATTTAACAATACTATCCAAAAGTAAGAGTACAATATAAGAATAAATATAACAAAACCAACTCACAATCTCCATGCAATGAGAGGGTCATCACCCTAAATCAACCAACATGACTAGCTGCACAAGATTGAATGCAAGAAAATCGAAACCACCGTCATCACCCCAAATGATCTTTTATTTGCCTGGGTTATTAAATTCAAAGTATATATACACTATAAGGTGTATGTAGGGTGTGAGACAAATCCAAATTAGATTCCACCCAAAATAAGTATAATATTCCATATTTTTAGATGACAAATTAACATAAACATTTATCAAAAATCCATTGAAAATTTTTTATGAATTTTTTTTCTAGTAATCCATTTTCAAAGAAATACATTCAAGAAAAACTATTTAATAATAGCTTTCTTCTAAAATATAACAAACACAAGGTCCATTATATACTGATAGATATAACCACTTTGTATAAGATTCATATCCTATTAGTGGACTATTGGTAAACCCCTAAGGGTTTCAAGCATAGGTTGATCTATAGAAACTTCATAGCTTGGATAAAAGTGGTATAATAACCACACTGAATAGTGTTCTCATGAAAAATCCACTAGAGTGTAGTATATAAAAAATTCTAGTGTTCTACAATCATAATCACAGTTTAGTTAGTGTTGTCAGGGTCAATCCAGATATCTGAAAATAGGACATTCCACTTATGGTTCAACTAGTATTAAACCACTAGAAGAAACTAGGACTGACACTTCCAAATCACTAGCGTACTAGCTCTAGTTAGCCCAATAATTTACTATGGATCCAATGTGTTCTTAATTTTACAATCACATATCACATACCAAGCCACATATGCACACACAAGGAAATCACCACCTACACATAACCAAAAACATTTCTAATTTCCAAACACACACTAAAAAAATTGGGAAACATATTTCAAAACTCTTTCACAATTTACAAACCTATTTAAAAATTTAATAAAAGGATCACATTTGAAACCCAACAACCCCCAGGTAAAATCCCATTTTAAATCCACACACAAACCCAAATCATTCTTAAATCATGATTTGAGATCATTTATATTAATCACAATTAACTTTAAGGGTGTAAAACAAGGAAGATGACATGAAAGAAAACGATCAATTTATTTTTAAAACATATTCACACCAGTAAATCCCTTCAAAAACACATTTCATACTTTCCACACATGGAATTAAACATATTCATGAAAAACCACAATGAAACCCACATGAAACCTAGCCATTTTCTTTTAGAAAACCAATTATTATCAACTATTAATACCAAAGCATTTACGGAATATATATTATACCACATAATTATACCATATAATATTATTCAATAATTATGCATGCATGTTAAACTCATACTAAAATTTTGAAGTATGTAACCACCTACCTCAAGTGGAGAAACATCTATCAATTCATGTGAAACCACAACCGTACCACAAAAAGACCCTAACAAGGCATGATTGAAGAAAAAAAATCTATTTTGAACCCAAATAATCAAGTCTCAACACTATGTAGGTCACTAAACATGATGGAGAGAAAAGTACCAATGAATAAGAAGAGAAACAATAGATTAGAGAATGAATCCAAGGAGAAATAGAACATACATGAAGAATATTGGAGAAACCATACAAAATCCACCACCAAAATATTGAAAAAAGGAGGAAGATGAAGTGGGTGAGGAAAATATATAAGGAAATCTCGAGTAGGGGAAGAAATGTGTGATTTGTGGTTAAATCTCGAAAGGACACAACCAGAGTATTCAAATTTTTAATGACCTCGACATGGGACAAGGATTTCTAGTATAGTTTTACAAACTATGCAGAGACCATGCACCCATCTCTACACAAGAGGAGAACGCCACATGGTTACCCACATGGTTTGAAAAATCATCTGCCAACGATCTAGTTTCCCTGTATCCAAAAATTACATAGGCCACATTGTTAACTTGGATTGGCCACATAGTTTCCTCTAACTATGCACCTAAACCACTCTATATGAGAAAAACACACAAAAACTCAAAATTCAAACACTTCACACCCCAAACACGAGCCAAAGACACAAGGAAAAAAGGGAAACTGATTAATATGTCCAAAAAAATTGATGTGGGACATCTCTCCCCACCATTTAAGCAATCAAGCATTAGAAATTCATTCCAAGGATTAAATTTGAAAACAGCAAATGGTACTCCTCCACAACTTAAGGAAATTCTTAGAAATATAAAATGTAGATAATGTAAGAACGCCATGAATGGAAATAGATATTCTCAAGACCAAACATGGGAGGCTAGAATGGACTCCCCACCAAGTGCTTTCTACCCCCCAAAAGACACAAAACCTCCATTTGAATGGAAAAATAAAAATGAATTTCCACACCCATATAATCTACCCCTCATGACAAGAACATATCATACATTATCAAAACAAAATCACAACTCTTACGTGGAATGAACAAACAACACCAAACTACCTTTATAAAGGCGTCGAAAAATAGAAACCATATCCTTTTTAATTTTAAATTAAAAGAAGAGCCTTGAAAAAACTTCAAAGGCCCCATGTTTACTTAGGAGGGAATCTTAGAGTCAAAATCTCCAAATGAACATTCTAAGTGGAATTCAATACAAAATACTGAACCAAATTTTGAAAACCAGTGTCCCAAATAGAATCCCCACCATTAAAAACAAACTAACATTGACCAACACAATAAGAAACCCCAAAAATATCTATGGTCATTCTTCGTAGAATTTAAATTATAAACCAGCATAGGCCAACTTGAAAAAACAAATCGAGGGAAAATTTTTGGAGAAAAAATACTACTATAAAGCCCCAATAAAAGAATCTCTAATCCGAGCTGAAAGCACTCCAAAACTCACCATCAACATAGGATGAAACCATATCTAGATGAGCACCACCAAAATAAGAACTGATTCACGAGGCCGACCTCACAAGTGCAACCATAAATAAATTCACATCCAATAAGGCACTACCATTTTGATTAAATGACAGTAAAACCATCAAGTGTTTTTCATCAAAGAGGGTCTGACAACAATAAGTAAAAATAGTAGTAAGAACCCTTAAACTACCCCCAACTAAATGGTGGATACTAGAGCTGTGAAAAGGTTCCTCACACCCTCACCAGTTTCCTGACTGTGTGAAAAGTCTCACTCCAAGACCTATTGTTGGAGCTCTGATGTGATGGAGCATCTGCTACCCCGCAGTCAGAAACTAACAATACCTGATTGAGACTCCTTCTTTTGGTTTCAAAATAAGCCAAACAACAATCCAAACAATACCAATATAACACAACACCCCATGGAACACACTTCACCTCAACAACACACTTCACTAAGATATGATTTCCAGGGAAACATACGCATCACCCCCACTAATCCAATTAATATACAAAATGAATAAAGAACACACAGAAGATACCTACATTTAGAATAGATAAATTTGGATCTTCATAATGAAAGGAATTCCATCATAAAATTTTATGTTCTAAAAAGAGTCATATTCCAAATCTTAAATTTCCTTCCAAATGGGAGACGAGACAGAACACCACTAGACTCAACCATTATTAGAAAACAATCACACATATGGAGGGACATCAAAATAATCCCAAACAACACTCTACCTTTGCGAACTAGTTTGACATTGCTCCCTGGAAGAACCTCGAAAACATTGTTGCATGTTGGATAAGAGTCCAAAGGCATGGTAGGTCTTTAGAGAATTTATAAATAATGACATCTTATGTTCTTTCATACCAATGTGATACACCAAAATACTATTATAAACAGATGAAAATGAAAGATCCATATTCCTTTTTTCTACCTTGGACAACACTAACAGCTTCCGGCCACTTTCTGATTCTCCTTACTGGACTTCACTTTAAAACTTATAGGAAGGAACATCAAGTAGAAAGGCGGGAAAATTCACCTCTAATGTCTCAGGAAATTTAAGGAAACAATAGTTTCATTAAATGATCCACATCCAATCATCTAGTTTGAGAGTATTCACTTTACCATAAAAACAGATAGGGAACTTATCTTCCCAAACTCAAGACAAAAGTCTATGGGTTGATCAACTGGAGGGTAATTTAACAGTAAAACACACGTGGCCTCACTTAAGAGATCAATCGAATCCTATGGGGGCATACAACACCCAACATGGAAACCCAAAAACCAATCAACAAATACACTAACCAAATATTATAATAACCAAAAATAGATCACAAAAAGGGAATCAAATCAAAGGCTTCTCAATACATTTTACAATAGAACCCACTAACCATTATTCCAAAACCCACTCATCGACATGAACTCAAACATGGAACACCATCGAAACATAAGTAATTTCTAAAACTTAAAACATACCACAAGGAACATTCTAAAATCATAAAAAGACACATCACAAAACTACTGATTATCAAAATATCACACCATTTATTAGAAGAAATTTTGAAATAAAATCATACGTGGTGTGTTTCACACTCACCAAGGTATTCCATTGTGCCTCACAAATGCATGTTCTTATACCAAATCAGGAACTCATCACTTGATTTAAATTTGGGTGCTAATCCTCCCATGCCCTCAACAACTCAAAGGTTTACACATATCCATGCATGTGGTAACTAATGGAAATAAAAACTGCCAAAACATAAATATTGCACTTTCTAAGATAAATCATCCGACCCACTCTTTCAAATACTCAATTTACATCCCTTATAAAATACTGTAAAACATTTTTAAAGATATCTTACAACTAATTCACAAATCATTTTGAAATACCATATATCAAACCATTTCCTCTTTTTTTTTTATGAAAAAACCCACAGATTCCATTTAAAATTTCATTTCATCTCATTCAAAACATTTTACAACAGAAGAAAAATATAATTTAAATAATAATAATTTGATTAATAAATCATTATTATTTAAAACAAGTTTCCAAAACCCTCTTTAAAATAAAATAAACTTTTCAATCCAATTTTTTTTATTAAGCCCCATGTTTTTAATTAAAATCCCTAATTCCTAATAAAATTATTCCCACTGTACTCAACAATTAATCTGTAAACATACACTTTTCCAAAGATTCATCCAAAATGATTCTGAAAACCCATTTTCCACCATACCAAATTGGACCATTACTATTTTAAATATAATTATCAAAATTCAAAATAATATTTTTGATTCCAATTCTGAAAATCATAAAATACCCAGAACAACTCCGTAGAGGAACCTAGTGTCGAATGGTTTCTTGGACACATGTTTAGAAGCCCCATGTGAATCATGCCTCCATAATAGAGAGTCTTCTAGGACCATGTCTTCATCTCCCCATGGCTTCATAGGCCCAGAGAGCTCACTAAGACCATTGAACAGACTCTCTATTCATTTCCCAATTATAAATCAATCCACAAGAACCACATAAAAAAGAAACACTAATTTCCATGAAACTCAAAGTTTAGTCATTAATGTGTTGGCTAGACACTCCCCAAAACCTATAACCCAATCACCTAGAGTCCTATATCCAGACTCATCCCAATTATAATGGCCTAAAAATATAGAATCCTTCTCAGAAACCATCTTGTCACGAACCATGCCATTGATTCCATCTAACTCGACACCCGACCTAGTCTGTGGTGAGGCGCACAGGGCATTCCCAATCCCCATGTGCTGAAAACTAGTTCTTGGGTATCAATAACATACCTTGGGTATAGTTTCACCTATTTATATAACAAAAACCATCCCTTAAAGGAAAATCAACACAAAACCAACAATTTTAAACATCACACAACCAATACTCAAAACTAATTAAGGTACCACAGGCCTTGTTTAACATTTTACAATAGTATTGAAACAATAGTAAAACAATAGAATGAAGACAAACAGATCAACTCATAATCTCTATGCAATGAGAAGGGAATCACCCTCAAGCCACCAACACCACCACCAGCACGAGATGGAACCCTAGAAACCCTGAGCCACCAACATAAATCTAAAACATCACTCCATTATATGGGTTATACAATGAAAATATGAAATATGACCAATGGTTTATGTTCGGTGAGAACCAATGTCTAGTAGAATTCCACCCAAAATAAGGATTCCATTCCATAACATTAGAAGACAAATTGAAAATAAAATTTATCCAAAATCCTTCAAAATATTTTTATGAAATTGTTTTTGAGTAAAAAATATTCAATGAAACATGTTCATGGAAAAATTTTTATTAACAACATGCTTAAAAATAAAACATAGAAAAGGTCAAACATATGTTAACGGATGACACCATGTCACATACGAATCATATCCCATGAAAAGAACCATTGGTGAATCCCTAAGGGTGGATAACATTTGTGGCACTCAAAAAACTTCGTAACTTGATTAAAATTGGTATAGAAACAACACTAAACAGTGTTCTCATGCACAACCTAGTAGAGTGGAATATATCAAAATTTATTGGTGTATGTAATCATCATAATATTTTAGTTAGTGTTGTAATCATCAATCTATCTATGTGATACATGGACTTTCCACTTCCGAATTAACTAGTGTCAATCCATGAGATTAAATCAGGACTATCACTTATGAATCTCTAGTTTACAAGCTATAGATAGACCTCTTAAATACTCATGATACAATTTTTGTTCAATTTTACATTCACATATCACATACCAAGAAACATATGCACTCCCAAGGAAATCCCCACTTTCAAGTAACCAAAATCATTTCCAATATCCAAATGCACATTGAATCCATTTGGAAACGCATTTCACCCCATTTCTAGAATTTATAAAACCATATCATAACACTAATAAAATAACTTATTTGATTCCCAAACATACCCATCATGAAATCCCATTTCAAATACACACACAAACCCAACTGGTTCATAAATATTTTTCCTTCATTTAGATAACATGCTATTTACATAAATGGTGTACAACATGGAAGCCTACAAGAAACATTTCTATTTTTATTTAGAAAATTAATTTACACCGATAAATCTATATGAAAACGAATTTTACACTTCCCAAGAAGGGAATTAATCATATTCATGAAACACTACAGTTATACCAACATGAAATATAGAAACTTTCTTTTAGAAAAGTATTTATTATCCTATATTCATACAAAAAAAAATCCAATATATATTTCACACAGACATAACTAAACCGTAGAATATTTTTAAATAATAAAGAATGCATTTCAATCTAATAAAAAAATGTAGAATCTTGGAGCCACCTACCACATGCGTAGAATCATAAGGATATTAGTTCAAAAACAAAACCAAAACACCCTAATACCCAAATAAGGAATGAATGAACAAAAAAATCAACATTAAACCATAATAATCAAGAATTAATCATAAATAGTTCACCCCAACCTCTATAGAACGAAACCCCAAAGAAGAAGAAGAGAAACCATAAAAAGAGGGAAACCCGAAGGAGAAAAGGAAATTACTTGATGAATCTTGGAGAAACCACTCAAAATGAACCCCCAAAATGAAGATAAAATAAAGAACGAGGGAGAGGGTGAGGCTCATTGGGACATAAATTCCATATTGGAGAAGTAATGGGTAATTTGGGGTTAAATATTGAAAGTAAAAAAACATATATTTTTAAATTTTTAATTACTTGGACATAGCACATTTGTTTCCAACACATTTTTTAAAACTGTGCGGTTACCATGCACCCCTCTATGTCCTGGAGGAGACGGTTGCATGGTTACCCACATAGTTGGACAAAACATGTGCCAACTGTATAGTTTCCTACTATCCAAAAATGACACAAGCCACATGGTTACCATGTTTAGGACACACAGTTTCCTCTAACCATGAAATTAATCCATAAAACATGATAAAAACACTTCAAAACTCAAAATTCAAAACCGCCCCACCCGAAACTCAAGGACAAGATCCATGAAAAAATGGAAATTGGATTCATCTGACTTATAACTAAATCTCGGTGTGAGAACCTATAATGCAATGGTATTTTAAATGAATTAATGAGTAAAAAAGTCAAAAAATTGTCCAACATGAGATATTTCTATTATTTTAATTCTATTGGGGATGGATAAATTTTATTGTTTCTTTATGTTGAAGACATCATCATTTCAGGATTATATATTAAAAGGATTTATCTAAAATGGAATATAGATAAGTAAATTGTGTAAAATTATTAAGGGGAAGCAAATAATAGTATACGCATAATGATCTTGAAAAACTATATAACTAGAACCATAATGTTATCATAGGTTGAGTGAATTGGAGTGTTTTTGAATAGATTTTTTATATTTTTATCAATTAATGTTTATTTTCCAATGGTAAACTATATCAAATATTAAATGGATCAATAATATTGATGAATAACACTATTGATAAACAGAACGTCTTTCTTATGCATGATTTGTTAGTATCCATATGTATTCAATGGTCTGTACATGACCAAATATTGTTCATGTAGATGCAGATGAGAGGAGTTATATGGATAACATGATAATGTAATATTATTCTGTTCTGAACATTATTTTATGATATCTTATGGTAACAAATTTTGTATCTATGTGATTTAGAATTATAAATTCAATATGGTTATAGATACACAATCATAACATGCATGAATATTACATCTCCTAGATGAATATTCAGCACATTACTGATACACATGCATGTGGTCCGTAATAGTTTAGTGTATTTGGAAACATGGAAACATAAAATTATAACCAGGAAAAGGAGCTTTAACATATCCCTTAATGATCATCTTCTTTAGTACTCCTACATAAAAACAATATTCAAAACATGTTAAATAGAATCATAAGAAAGGGGTGAGATTAGATTCACATTAAGGGTAATCGTGGGAGATATGAAAGAATAAAACAAGATTTAGGGTATGTGATAATTTCCTAAACATTAGAAGATCATAACCCATATATCAATGATCATAATTAAGATTAATGACATAAAACTTTGCAGTTCATAATAAATGAGTCTTATGGAAATCGGGAGCATAATCCATGATATCTTAACATAAGCAAAATAAAAGATATTATGGAAGACACATAAACATATATTATGATTTACATAAGCGTCAAGGATTAATTACAATGTCGTCTTAGTGTAATGGATTCACTCTCCAAACAATCTTAGTAGTCATGTTTAATGTTCAAGATTATGTTAGTGGAAATTGTTCCTTCGTGAATTAGGTTTACTACACTTTACATCCATGTACTACTAAACATAGTTCACTCCTCCTTTTAGAACTATATTACTAAAATGAGTTCAATCCTCGTTATATCCCTATATTAATAGACATGGTTAATCTCCCATTCTAGCTGTGTATTAAAGAATTGGGTTCACCTCCCATTATAGCCTTTTATTAATGAACTGAGTTCACTCTTTATTTCATCCATGTTTGTCTCATGTTATATTTAAATCATTACCCAATGTGTTGGAGGGATATATAGGTCCAACCCATCACATAATGAAATCATAAATATGTGTTCTAAAAGATAATAAAATAATCCTCATATCATGGATCATAAAGAATAGATGGGTTTCATAAACATTATATCAAAACCATGAAATGAATTGATTATCCAAAAACTATCATCATATCGTAAACTATGGAAAATAGACAAGATTCACAATGATTTAATCATTGAATAACTCATGAATTGAAGTGGGTTTCCTAAGTGTTTGATCATGGCATAACCCTTTAAATATAAATGAATTTCATACACAAATTTTTATCTTAATCATAATGCATTCAAAGAATGAATTAGAATTGTTTCCTTGGATCATAATCATACTAAAAAATAAACTATATCGATGGATATCATCTAATATAGAGAAGAATTTTGAATGATAATATGGAACATAAATGTTCATTAAAAATATATTTTTAAACATATAAAATTTTGAAAATCCATTTATTTGAAGCCATTTTGAAAACATATATCGGAATCATGAAAAATCATTTAAAACATTTCTTGAGGAAAATATCATTTCATCTTTTAAAAATTATTTTTTTTAAACATAAACATTTTAAAACAATATTTCTTTGAAAATAACCTTGAATACATATAGAGGACTCTTTGAAAACCATTTTAAACACATTTTAATGTATAAATAATGTTTTTAAAAACATTGTATTTTAAAACCATAATAAAAAAAATATGAATTTTCATAATATTCAAAAAAAAATTTATTAAAAATATAACCATGTAAGAATTCAAATTATGCTTCAACAAAATGATTGAAGGTAAATCTGTATATGTTGAACATCAAATTTTTTAGATTAAAAATTTAGAAAACAACCTTCATGAGAAAATTAAAAGGAAATTCATTTTCAATAACATGTTTATTAAAAAGGTAAAAAATTCGGTGAATTATTTTTTCACATCATACTAAAAAATTTCTAAATTATATTAGAGAACATAGTTTTGTTAATTGTACATATTCATGGTAATAGAGAAGAAATAATGTTTGATATTTATAGAAACAATTTTGTAGTTATATTATATACCAAATAATGGAGGAATTGTACAAATACAACGAGATCTCATGAATAACCATATAATAAGAATATTCATGACAGTTCGTGATATATGGATCATAATATTTCATCAATATAAGTAAAATAAAAAACTATCATGATAAATGATAGGATTTTACATATAAATTGTTACAACTTTGGTCAAATTGAATAATAATAATATGGAAAGAATAACTTTATATAAAACATAAAATATCATAATGAGAATGAGATTCATGATATAAAATATTAATGAAAATTATATATACCTCATCGAAAAGTATAGGTTCATAACATGGCATCTGTCTCAATGAAGGAATATTGAGAAAAATTTACCTTACTGAGTTGGTAACTTTTGATCAATAAAACCCCCTGAAATAGATATCCTAAAATGGTTTTTTAAATAACCATAAATTTAAGGATAAAAATAATATATTACATTCCTCGTCAGTATATACACAGTTTAAAATAATGGAGTGTTGGATAAGGCACAAGTCTTGAGGAAATAAAAGTGAGACTAGAAATCCCATTTCTACATGAGTAACTATTTAATAATGAGATACATAAAATAATAAAATTAATTGAATTATTTTATATCATGAAAAAAATGAGTGTAATGATATAAAAGTTTATATAGAATAATATACACCATACAAAAACAATAAGTGGTTAATATAACATATATCCCACAAAAAATAAAAGTGAGATGAGACAAACCCTTACCTTAGGTCTCGAATTTCTCTGTACACATTAAAACATCATGTATAATGAGTATATGTTTATTTTAAATCTACAATGGAAACATATACTCATATATCATACCATATCTAACTTCATTATGGCATTATATTACCCCTTTTAATTATAATTTCATGTTAATGATACATTTCAGTTAATATCATCTATTTTCATATATGTTTTTACTTGTTATTATTGATCCTATTTCATAAATAATTATTTACTTATTTCAAGAATTAAAAACATGATTTAAATATAATATATATTTTTTATATAAATATTTATCATAATATATAATATTCAAAAATATGAAAATGGATGCACCATTCATTGAGATGGTATGCCATATGTACACATGACTGAAGTTTCCGTTTTATTGGCATATTGGATGAAATAAATTAAATGACATATACGTGTATATTTATATTATCATTAAAGTAGAATTATTATCTCATATATATAATATAATCATAATAAACCTATCTTTTATACATTCAATGTATTTGTGTGAACAAATCACTTCATTTTGAGGAGGTGGTAGTTCACATGTCCACAAAAAATTCTATCCCATTTACATAAAAATAAATGAAAGAAGGAATGATTTATGTAATAACTATATAATCATTATGAATTCATAATTAAACTATATTTTATATTAAAACATTATATTTCTTATTACTCAAAATCATGATAGGTGAGAATTGGAAAACGAATGACATCATTTCACAAGGCGATAGTCATCCATACACACAAACGATAAGTTCATTTCCCAATTTATAGAAGAATTTTTCTATGTATGTAAAAAAATTTGTATAAAAATATAAATGTATATATTGGAAAATGAAAATATTACAAAAGAGCTTGCATAAGGATATTACTTCTTCTCTAGGTAATTCCTTTTGATTTGTAGCAATGGACTAACATGGATAGATTTTTTCGAAATGTGAGGTTTCAATATTGGTATGAGGGGATTTGCGATCTTATATGGGCAGGTTTTGGAGGATCCAATGTGGCTTGAGAGGTGTGAGGAATTTATAGGTTTTAGTGTTGTTTTATAGTGGATGAGGAGTGACATGTTTGGAATATAAAAAGTTAAAAACTATAGAGAGGACTCGCTTAAATAATGTTCCTCAAATAATTTTCCATATTATAGAAACAAGAGTATATTATCCAAAGATGTTTATAAAATGGATTTTGGTCATTTTTCTAGGGTATTTGACCCCTTAAATTAAATATTAACCACTATGTGAACTCGTTTTTACCCATATCACTATAATTAGTTTTAGTTTTTTCACTCATAATTTTGTTAATTTTCTTTGACATTACTATGTAATATAAATTATTATTATTAAAAATATATAAATTTTTTTCACAAATTTTAAACATAATAGTGTTAGAAATAAATTTAAAATAAATCACATAGACATGTTGCAAAAGTGTGTTTTTAATAAGAAATAATCCAAATGTTTGAAATTTTTCTACATCCAATATAGAAGTGAAATTGTTTTTAATGAACCAAATTGGATTAAATGATTTATTATAGAATATTTATATGTTAAAACCGAATTTATATATTATTTAAATATATAAAAAAATTATATAAAAAAATAATTTTGAAATAAAATTTTGTATTTTTCATTATTCATGAAAAACGAAACTTCATAGAAAAATGCCAAAAATAAAACCAATGTAAATTTTTATATTACTATATAAAAATGAAGTTAATTATCGAAAAGAAAAATTATAAATCTATCAAAATGTATATTAAAAATTGTTTCTTATTTAAAAAGTGGTAAAATTACATTTTATAAAAATACATCTTTTTATTCACAAATTTGGATTTATTCTTATATTATACCAACCATATCTTTGAGATGCATATACAAAATGTATATTTAATATATATTTTTTAATTTTTTTAAAAGAATCTTGAAAATTAATTTGTTTTATTTAATGAAATATAATTGTGTTCTTACATAGAGAAACAGTATTCTTAGAAATGTAATTTCTTTATATTGAAAAACATATTACATTCATTTCTAACTAATTACAAAAAGATTCATTTTATATACATGTGTAAATCATATTTTCTCGATTTAGTTAATCTTATTCATAACATACATTCCAATGGATATTTGGTAACTATAATAATCTTTTAATAACAATATTAATAGTAGATATTAGTTTGATTAAACTTTGCCTTGTTTGCAATAGAATATATAAAAATAAATTAGCATTGTGTATAGAAAATGCCAAACATAGTGTTGTGTGTACTGAAAGATAATCAATGTGTTTTGTGTATCATAAGATTAAATTGGTGTTGTTTATAATGTAATCCAAAAATATTTCTTTCATATAAAAAATTATATATTTAGTGTTCTGTGAAATGAAAAATATCCAAAAAAAATAATTATTTTATAATACAATATCTCACAAAATCTCATTGTGTTACATTCTAAAACCCTTAAAATGAATTTCTCCCTCAAAATTCATCTAGGTTATCAAACTTTACTTCATGAATGTTCCCTTCATTTAAAACCACATCTTAAAACTGAATAACAAAACTTCTTTTAAAAAGGAATTGATGAAACCATAATGGTTAAAAAGTTACTAATAACTTGGTTTCCACATTGGGGAACATGTGTTGGGTGTGATGGTTGGACATAAATTAAATGATTATATAATTGTATAGAGTGATAAATATCATTTATCACAAGTATATTATTGATCAATGGGGAGTTAAGGGTGTCAAACCCATAAATTTTTGTTTATTAAAAAGACCATCAGTTCAGTAGAAAAAGAGTTATTTGGATAAATCTATTCTAATGAACTTTTCCTAGAGTTGATAACTTCTTCAACCATATATGAACAAAAGAAAATATACTTACTTGATTTTATTAAATACCATATGCACAACCTCAACCATTGGTTGTGCCTTGCACGATTTCCAGTTCATATCTTATTTAATGAAAAAAGGTAAATTTTTTATCCTTTAAGTATTAATAAATCATTGGGTATAATGTCATGTAATTCGATCTGTCATTTGTTAGAATCAGAAAAAAATGGTAATAATAGGTAATCCAAGATTCATTGACATAATATACAGAGATAATACTTTAATATCTAAAAAATCATATGAAACATAAAATAAAATATTCTATATGTACTCAAACTTGTAACCTTTCTAATTAATGAAATTCTAAATCATTAGAAAGAAGTTCACAAAATTCTTCAAGAACAGTTTTGCATTGATCCCCCAAATATCATAATATAGATCTTATTTTTTTAGAAACTGATCATGTGAATACCTTCATCATGTATTCTCTTGAAATGAGGTAGTAACCTAAATTACTATATATCCTTATTGAAATCATGAATGATTCCTTTTTCCAAGGTTTATTGGATATACTCCATAAATTCAAGAAGTTGTAAACTAAATCAACGATAAACTAAAAGTCTTTGTAAAAATATTATTAATCAGTTACAAAAGTATCAATACCATCTAATTTACTTATTCATATCAAATATATCTATATCCAAACATCATTATCTCAAAACCAAGAACACATTATGTGTTACCTTCCCTTAATCAAATTATCATATTTTCATTAAATCACTTTTCTAGTTCATCAATATTATTCAACAAATCATTTTTAATCCTTAATAAAAATAAAATACTAACAATAATTATATTTTTCAAGATTCGTATAACATAATTATTGTATTTTAAAACACTTTCACTTCAATCATCTAATATTATTCCCATATAATTACATAGGATCCATTTTTATATTCCTCAATACCCCTTTCCTCAAATAATAAATATGAATCACGTATTTAGGTTCCTCAAAATCAGCCTAATAATTCTTATTACATTCAATGATAACGATAATGATAGATCATTTCATATCGTTCACGTGGGGTGTGTAGTCTCTTTATATATAACAGTATATTCAATACCCAAACAACCATCCCAATCCTCTTTATGAGATTTCCACATAGAAAATCAATTTTCATAATGCCTATAATTTCCAGATCTGAAATATTAAATGTTAACACAATTTCTTCTAGTTCCTACTATTGACTAAAACCATAAATAATTGGGAGACAAACACTATTCATAGTAGAGAACCAAATAATCTTGAATAATTATTATATGATTTCTAAATCATGACATATAAACATAAATCTATGAAAAATATCGATTATCCATTGAGGCATTCATAGAAATATCCTTAGAAAAATATCTTAGAATCTCACTAAACTATTCTCATCATATTTTCTTGAGGATGAATAAAAATTTCCTTTTATGCCAACTATAGCATCCCATACTTAATATACATGTATATTATATCTTTTCGGTTGAATATTTAGTTCATTAGAAAAAAATACATTATTAAGGATGATAATAGTTTAATATCTTTGGAATCATTGAAACATAATATTATACCTTGGTGACAGATCATCAATGTGACCCTAAATGATCCCCCCTTTAAAAATCCGATGTAAAACCATTCATCAAAACCTAGGGAAAGGAAACATAACAAAGGTTGTGCCATGATACTCAAAAAAGGTAAACAAGGTAGATATGTAAGCCTAACATGAGAATAAGGGTATTATAACATGTTCTTAACCTTAGAATATCACACCCAACATATCAAAGATCATAATCAATAGTCATGGAATTTTTTTTAGAATTTTATAATACATGAATCATAATTAAATAAAAATGATACTCCATTAGATCATAACTTAAACATAATTCTTGTGATTTTAGAAAACACATAATCATATAAAATTATTTCCATAGTAGTCCATGATTAATTCCATGGCCTTCATAGCAGAATGGGTTGACTCCAAAAAGAAACATAGTAGTCAAGGTTCACTACCTATCCATCATAGTGGACATAGTCCTTTACTAAACTAGGTTCAATCCTAATTTCTGCCTTTTATTATTGAATCATGTTTACTCTCCATTCTAAAACCTATTACTAAATGGTGTTAACTCCTCCTTCAGACCCTATATTTCTAAACTGGGTTCATCTCCCATTCCAGCCTTGTGTTACTAAACCGAGTTCACCTACCGTTTCAGCCCTATGTTACTGAAGTGAGTTCACTCATCATTAAAATCATACCTATGATATGATATATAAATTTTTTTCCCAATTTATTTGAAGGAGATATAGGTCCCACCAATTATGTAATGAAATCATATATACGTTTTCCACATGATAATAAACATTTATCATATCATGATGCATAAAAAAGCTATGTGTTTCATAAATATCATATCATAAATCATGAAATAAAATTGTTATTTTAAATATTTCATCATATCATAACCTATTGAAAAGTGATAGGTTTTTAATAATTTATTCATAGAATAACTCAGGAAAAGATGCAGGTTTCATAAGTTTTTTATCGTGCTATATTCCATGGAAGAGAAACATGTTCATAAAGAACATGTGACATTAGAAATAATCCATTTAAATAAATAATTAGAATGGATTCCTTTGATAATAACAATTGTAATGAAAAAACATCAAAGGATATCATCTCATAAGGATAATGTTTTTGAAAAATCACTTGGAAAATAACATTTTTATTAAAATTAAATTATAAAAAAGATTATATTTTCAAAATCATTTTCTGTGAAACCACATTGAAAACATATATAGAAATGACGAAAAATGATTTAAAACATTTCTTGAGGAAAATACACTTTCCATTTAGTAAAAATGTTTTATAAAACATAATCATTTTGAAAACATTTACCAATGAAAATATCCAAAAAACATGTAAAGGATACTTTTCATCCTATTTTATCCACTTTTTAAAGTATAAAAAAACATGAAAACACTTTTCATTGAAAAACATATTAAAATAATTATTTTTAAAAATCATAGGAAAATCCATTATAAAAAAATATAACCATATAATATTTTAATGGAATCATTAAGGAAACAATGATGAATAAATCTCTATATATTGATTAATCCTTTTTCACTATGAATTGTTTATAAAAGTATATTGATCCGAAAATTAAAAGGTAATTTATTTTAAAACATTTTTATCTATATGGAAAAACATGGCTAAAAAATCTTTTGACACATAATAGTAAATTTTTTTTATAGAAATAATGGTTTTGTGAATAACTCTAATTTACAACTGAAGAGTGAAATAATGTATGATTTTATTGAAAACACTCTCTTACAATTAAAAAGTATCAAATAGTGAAAAAATGGTTCCATTAATTGGAGTTATCATGGATTCCCAAAATATATAAAAATTCATTAGAGTTCCTATGATATGGAAAATAACATTTCATAATAGAAGCATAATAAAAAACAATCATGATAAACAATGAGATTGTAGAAATAAATCGTGCACACATTGGAAAATTTGAATCATAATTATATGGATATAATAAAATTATATGAATCATAAAATATCATTAAAATATGTATATTCATGATATAACATATCAATGGGCAGTATATACACCTCGTAGAAAAATATAGGTGCATAAAATGACTTGTTTCCCAAGGAAGGAAATTTGGGAAAAAATTACATTACTGATTTGTTAACTTTGAACTATAAAACCCCATGAACTAGATATTATCATATGGATATTTATTTACACATAAATTTAAGGAGAAGGATCATATAATAAATTTAGCGGTAGTATATACACCATATAAATTTAATGAGTGGTCAATATGGCATAAGACTCATAGATATATAATTTAGACTACAAATCCCCTTACTACATGAGTAAGTTTTGAATAATAAGCTATGAAAAAGAATAACATCAATTGAAACTTCTAATATCATGAAATAATTTAAAATAATGATATAATATTTTATAAGTAAATATATACACCCCATAACTTGAATAAGTGGTGAATATATCAAATATCTCATAGAAATAAAAGTGAGATAAGAAACATTTTTAACTTATGTCTTGGCATTCTTTGTACGCCTTCAAAACTCATGTATAATAAGTATAATATTATTATATATATACAAAAGAAACATATTATCATATATCATAGCATATATTATTTTATTATGACTTTATTTGACCCCATTTATTAACAATTTCATTTCATATTTATGTTTTGAGTAATATCTACTTTGCATTTTGTATAAGTTTTTAATTCTAATTCATTATTATGATTCTTAGATAATTATTTTATTTTTTATAGATTGTAAAAATTGATTTGAAAATAATATATATATATATATATATTATGTATATAAATTTTAATAATAATATATAAAATATAGAAATATTAAATGAAATACATTATTCTTGGAGAGTGTAAGATATAGGTTTGAATGAACGTTGTTTCAGGTTAATTTTTTGCATTAAAAGAAAGATGTTAAATGACATATTTGTATATATATATATATATTTTATAATTTAAATATTATTTTTATTTCATATACATAATACTTATTCTGAAAACATCTTTAATATATTCAATATAAAGTTTGAACGAATCACACCGCTTTGATGAGGGAGTAATTCACACGTCCACGAACGATGTTATCATATTTTAAAAAATAGATATCATGAAAGTATGTTTTAATTATTATATAATAACAAATAATAAATAAATATCATATATACCATATAAAAAGTGTATTTCCATCATAATTCCTATCCATGAGAGTTTGGTATTGAAAAATGAATGACATCGTTTCGTGAGTCTGTTGTCCATCGTATTCATGAATAATGTGTTCATTGTCCATTTGATTGATGTGTGTGGAAGAGTAGGTATTAAAATTATGGAGAAAACATATCATTATATGGAGGATAATTATGTTTTTATATAGTAATTGAATAAGAATAATTGATTGGTTGGAGAATGAAAATAAAACAAAATAGATTGTTGAAGGATATTGTCTCTTCTTCGAGTTATTATTTTGGTTTGCACCAAATGACTAAATATGTTTTCTTTATTTCAATATATAGGGTTCTAGGTAGATAGAATGTTACTTGGGAGATTATTTTTGAATGTTTTTGATGATAAAAAGTGTCTTGAGGGGTGTGAGTAAGTAAGATTATTGAGTTTCCTTTTATAGCAGAGGAGTGACATTCATATAAATACATAGATTTTAACACTCTTGATAGTTATCCATTACATCATGTGACTCCAATAAAATTAAATGTTCAATATATGGGAATATATGGTCTATGTATTTCCATAAAATATTATTTGGACATGTTTCTATGGTATTTGTTCCCTTAAGATAATATTTAACCACTATGTAAACTTGTTTTACCTTAATCACTATAACAAGTTTAAGTTTTATTAAGTAATATTTTTAGTGAAACATTATTTTGACCATAATATATATTATATATTATGATAATTTAAAATAATTAATCCATTTTCCATATTTTAGAAATGAAGTGGCAGAAATTATTTTAAATTTAATCCTACAAAATTGTCGGGAAATCTAGGTTTTTATAGCAATAAAAGTCTAAATGATTGAAATTGTTTTATATCCAATATATATTGTAAAATAGTTCCAATGAAATAATTTGTATTAATTTATTTATAACTGATATAAATATATTTTTAATCTAAACTAATATATAATATAAATATATAAATAAATAAAATGAAAAATGAAATTTATATTTAAAATTATGTATTTTTAACTATTCATTAAAAACTGATACATCTCAGGAAAATAAAATAATTTCAGCCGAACTAAATTTTAAGATTCTTCTTTCAATAATGAAATTTAGTTTCTAAACAAAAATTTATAAAATATCAAAAATTTATATTTAAAAACGGTTCTCCATTATAAGGTGATAAAATTATATATTTTAAAAATACATCTTTTTATTCCTAAAATTAGATTTATTCTTATCTTATACCTACCAAATATATTAGATAAGTATCCAAAATATCAATTGAATAAATAATATATAAATATTATTTAAAACATTCAACACATGTGGTGTATGAAAAAAATTCCCAAAAATATTAAATTAATTTTAAAAAATATTTAAAAAAATCTCATGTTGGTAAAATATTGGTACATAGAAATTGACATTGCAGAAGATATTAACCAAAATTAGAGTACCATATGATATTTTTTAAAAAATAAATTAAATTAAATGAACATTATATAATAAAAATTGAATTTTGTTGTTCTATATTCCATAATTTCGCATTAATTTTTCATAATAAATTTTGCAGAAGATATGGTTTTGTTAAAACAATTATTAGAGGGTATGTGTATATATAAACAATAAAATCCAGATTCAAAGTGTTAAAAAGTTTTATGCATAACCTAATGGTTTGTGACTATATGAATCCGATTTAGTTGACATATAATTTTTTATATCATTAATATATAATGGGTTTTTGAAATTAAATGGGGTTTTTGGAACATTAAATTCAGATGATTTTTCTAGGACATGTGTGGTGATTGAAAATTTGGTGCACTATTGAGACATTATTTGTTTTCATTAATGAATGGGGCATGAAAAAAAACATTGATTAAGACCTTTGTATAATAGATTTGATGAAATCTATTTTTTCATGAATTGCTATCATGAAATTGACATTATGATTGAAATAACCCATGGTTGAGTAATAAAGAAGAAGAGTTTATTTTAACTATATTTTTATAATGATTAAAGGATTAAATGATGTAATATTTATGGATTATGATTCATGTGGTAATTTTTTAATAGAGGTTCCCCATCCATCAGATCATGTGCTATGAAAATAAAAATGTTGATTGAATGTATAAAATCTGAGCTATGATAGCAACATGGTGTTATAGCAGTGTACACATCCTCATGGTGATTATATGAGAAATTACTTCGTGATATATATAGGTTTAAGTATCTCAACATTCCATTCCATGATTACTACTATAGTGTAAAGTATATATATTTTAGATTGGCAGGGTATCAACTTGTGTTACTATAGCATCACTGTACATTGTCACACCCCCTCAATCTATAGTATTTTATAACTCGTGAAACTTTTATGTAATCTTGCTCCCAAGTTTATTGAAAAAAATGATTCCACTATTTTTATTTCATTATTATTCCAAAACCATCTATTTATCAATATCATTTGATCTTATACTTATTCATATGCGTTTATCTACATTTTACTCTTCGTTTTAAAGTTGTCAATATTTTTATTTTCAGGGCATTTTATATATCATCTCATATAAATGATTGACATAAATAGATCAATAACATATTTCTTGACTTGAAATATGGTTATTGTAGAAGGATAGGTGACGATTAATTTCATCAAGAGTAAAGATGTCAGTTACAATAGGTCCATTTTTGAATTTTATCTTCACTATAAAAAGAAGTATTTTACTATTCTATTTTTTATGAAAATAGATACAAACATGATTGAGTAGTATTTACTTTATCAATATGTTTTTGGTGTTTCGTACAATACATTGTCTAGAAGTGTAGTTTTCAAAACCAAATATGAAAATATAAGGGCTTTGTTGGTTAAAAATTTCAAAAACATATATGAGAAGACTTCCTCATTAAGAATCATGTACTTAATGAGTAGATTATTAAATATAAATATGATTGTGGTACACTTATTGATAAAATATTCAACAAATTTCACCCCATCCCTTAGAATTTATATTTCATATAGTAGAATTTATTCTTGAAAATGAGGTATTTGAAATATTTTTATATCATAATTATATGTTATTTTGGATACGACATGAAGATTAACAAGGGGATCTTCGAGAAATATTAGGTTGAAATTGAATGATGTGAATTACCATATACTAATTGGGGATATTCAATGAAGTGAATTAAGAATGTCTTATGGTAATTTATTTTATATTAATTGATGAGGTTGATAATTAATTGATACAATCATTGGGGATGATCATAATCAAGAGGAAAGTTCCTAGATATGGTAATGTGGATAGCGATGGGTCTATGCACAACAATTACAGAAATAATGGACATGTCAAGTAGGTGTGAATTGAAAAGAGAAAATAACATTAATCTAGTGTAAAAAAACAACTTCTCAAGGGTGTGGTGATGTGTTTCTATAGAGTATGTATAGCCTTATATAGTCTCGAATTAAATAATCATGGTCATCATTTCATTCCTCATTAAAGAATGTCTTTTTGAATAATTATGTTTCTATAATTTTTTTATTGGTACATCTTACTAAGATTTAACCTTTTTATATTATTATAATGGTTTATGCCTACCGAAAAACAAATTGTGGTGGTATTGTTAGTCTATAGTAGAATTGATATATCCATTGACTAAGATTGAATCATATTTCCATATGGATGCTTTATGAATCTTGATTTAGAAACACGTTCAGTTCCAAGGCATGGAAAATTACCAAGGTATATATAGTCATAGATCATGGTATAATAAATAGATGTATATACCATATTATTGAAACATTCCTGGAAAACTATGCAATAATTAATTCTATCCCAGATTTATATTCATTTATCTATTTATTATAACACATTAGTTATAATGAGATAATAGTGCTAGAAACAAGTGGACTAAAACTAGTATTAATGTTCACTGAAGTTAACTTATGTGAATATATTATTTTTAAAATAATTAAAAAGGAATATTTTTTTAATGTTAGTTAATCATGGATATATGAGAAGGTATACATCATACAAAATGATTACTAGGGTCCTACAATAGTAAATATTCCGATACAGTTATTATATTTTATAAAATTCATAGATTTCACCACTAGGAAGCTATTTGGAATAGCCTCTAGAAAGATAATATGATGTATTTAAAAGATTTCAAAAGTGTATGATTATGGTGGGAAAAGATTCAAGATCAATAAATAGATTATTTAGGTCTACCATTAGAATAGTGTATAATAGTAAATATTTCATATAATTCTTTTTTTATAATATAATTTTTTGTAAGAAGATACTTCTTGGTTCAAATAAAATAATAGTGTTTCAGAAAGATGAATACGAGTTTTCAAGATCATTACTGGAGTGTGAGGCATATAATTATATTACAAAATACCTTCTAGAAAGAAGTACTCAATATCAAATATTATCAAATTAATAGTAGGTCATGTATACCGAAGGTAAAATATCTAGTATAGGTTCTCTTCCCATGAAACCATGTAAGAATCTATCATTTATGGAACAATGGTTATTTAAAATATGTATATATAGATTCTAATATACATGGAATGATTGATTATATGTCTCATAAATGTATCAATATTTGATATAATGATGAGGAGTTCATATATATAATCAATGAATATGTGGGAAAAAAGTTCACCACAATCCCGAAATTCATATTCTATTATTGTGCCTTTAAATATGATTTTCATATAGTTGATGATAATAGTAAAATTAATGAATCATTGTGTTTGGAGAAGCTGGAACATAAAGGTGTGCTTGATCATGTGACCTATGAATTATGGGAGATAACACATTAAGTAATATTGAGGAGATGAAAAAAATTTAGATAACCTTTATAAATATATTTATCGTACCCACAATAGTATTTATTTATAACTAGGTAGATATGAAATGATTTGAAGAGTAGAAATAGTAAATGGATTAAAAAAGAGGGTTATGGAAATTAAGTACTATATTGAATCATTAAATAAAAATAATACACCTAATCTACAAGCTTTACTCCAAGGAATGAAATAATATCATAAATAATTTTATACCATGTAATGGAAGAAAATTATTTTGAGAGAATATAAAAGGTAGTTCTAGTGGTACATGGTGTTCAATATAAGAACATTGTGTGCCTTACAATTTTTTTTTTCAAATGAGTAGAGAATACTACTATCTATTAGTTTAATAATATAATTCCATTAGATTTTTTAGATATTATGAATCTTTATGTAATTTATAATTTCATCGAATGAAATTTTGAGGGTGATATATATTAATTTAATGAAATAATTTTTTTTTCTGGTAAATAAAACATACTTTGAAAACATCATAAGTCTTTATATGGGTCGGTATAGTAACCGAAGGAGTTTAACATAATGTGTAATGCCTTGACGAGTACCAATTATTAAAAATGTTTTTTTAATAAATTATGTTATTTCAAATAATTTTTATGGGGTACATCATATTATATTTATATGTGATTACATGATAGTTATAGGAAAATATATGAAAAGGAATGATACTCTAAAAGAAATGCATGGCATGGTATTTGAAAAAAACTATCTATAACCACCTAGTTTTATTTTTTCTATGATGGTCAAGAGATACTATACAACTAGAACCATGAGGTTATCACATTCTTATTATATTGGATTATTTTAATATATTATTCAATTCACTCGATGAAATAATATATTCTATTCCCATTGAAATAAATATTAGATTATCAACGGAGAAATAACCATTGATAGATGAAGTGGATGAGTATATAAAAAATTTCCTTATATATAAACTATTTAAATTTTGATATATGTCATGGTATCTAATCAGCCAGATAATTCTCATGTAGTTAGAGTTGTTAGAATGCATATGGATAACCCTATAAAGAAACACTGGGATTATATGAAGTTTAAATAATGTTATCTTTAGTGGAGCAAGGAAGATTCTATATGAATTGAAAATGGAATGTCATTGTAGGTGTATATGGGTGCTGACATGGAGGTGATATCAACAGTATGGAGAGTGTCACATATTTTGTGTTTACCTATGGAGGAACTATAGTGAGATGGATTACACAATTACAAATATTGATAATTATATTAACCACAAATGTATAATATATTAATAAATGAAGCCAATATGGATATGGTTTCCTTGATAGTTTACATGGAGGAACTTATTATAAATTTCGAGGGAAATGTATTGTAATATTATATTCAAGTTATATATATATATTTAAAAGCATATTGAGTTTCACACATTAATGACGTAAATTTAGTAATATTACAATATTATTATTAGATTTATTTATGATGATCTATTGACATTGAACAAATTTTCATAACAAAAAATATAGTACAAAGGTTCATGAAGTTTCTAGTGATTGAGAAATTGAGGCATTTTTGACCCATTATTGATATTCATTGATGAATAGAGGATGATGGGGTGAATATAGAAGAACATGATGGGGGAATGGATGGAATAAATGTGGTATATAACAAATCATCTTCTTTAAATTATTTCTTTGATGATAAAGAACACATTGGTGAGAAAAAAGTGGGGGATATAAGATAATGCAATTTCTCTAATAGTGTAATGATGGATGTATGTTAGTTTTCATGATTATAATATAAATGTGTGATTTTTGGAAATGTTTATCTATATCCATCAGATCATGAAGGGGCACTGTAGAAATGTTAATAGAAAATAAAATGGTTTTACAGTGACATCAAAAAATTCATTAAAAGAGTGAAATGTTTCATAGACACTGTAGAATATGTAATATAGTGACAATGATATAATATTATATCTTTTTGTAACCCTCTACGATCACTACTATAACTTAATAGATTCACTATATGTATTAAATATATAGAAATTTGGGTTACATTTTCACTTTTTAGCGTCATCATTTACCCACAAGGTAAGGATTCTACAACACTGAAAGAGACACTATAATCCTGATTCTATATTTAGTGAATTTTTTTATTCTCTATGAGCATTTGGATTATTCATGAACCTTGTAAATCTTTGTGTCTTGTGATCACTATATTGTTTATTTTTTCACCCTTTTATTATTCCTCTAAAACATGTTGACCATTTTTTATTCCATAAAGTTTCATTAAAAATATTTACACATCTTGAGGAGTGGTGGAATTTCCCAAATTCATTTCGAAAAATAATTAAATATTGAGGATGATCCGAAAATTAGACTTATACATCATTATAAATGAATATTGATTCATATAGTACAAAGAAATATGAATTTGGGGACTTAGAAAAATTTGTAAGTATAATTATATAATGAATTTTATATATTTATCATTGGACTCTAATTCATTTTATGATTTGGAATAATGAAATTTACAAGTTAATTAACTTTTTAAATTCTTTACATAACACAGTCAACTGAAATTTACACTTTGTTTGATTAGTTTTATTTATTTGATCCCTTTTTTCAAATATCACTGTATTGCTTCAAAATGACTAAAATGTATATGTGTTTTTACTAAAAATTAAATTCAATAACATAAAATTATATATATATATATATCATTTCAAATTAATCTACAATTATTGTAAAAACAATTATATAAATTCATAATAAATCTTAAAATATTAATAAAAACTAAATATGATTAAATTTCTATTAAAATTATTAAATATTGGGAATTAAATAATTAAAATTGAATGAAAATTTAATTAATATATTATCTCTCAAAATTCCAACAATTTTAGTGTTTTGTAAACTATCATTTACCATCTATATATAAGGAATCTACTATATGGAGACATAAACCATCCTTACCCCCTATATATCATCTGGGGGCCTCATGCACAGTGAGTTTTGCTGAGGGGTTGGGTGATTAAATGAACAACGATATAACACCTTTAATTTTATGTTATCTTTTTTATGTTATATTATACTCATGATCAATTGAGAGATCAAAAAATATAATTCAATCACACTACATAATGAAAAAATAAAGACACTCAGAATACATGGTACCTTACTTGCAATGAATATAAACTCATTGGCATGATCTTGACTCAACAAAGAATGTACAAGGAAATAATATGACTATTGTAGTTCAAAATAATAAATAAATATGCATTACACTTAAAACAATAATATAATTTCATTCTCACCTATCATGTCCCTAAAATAGAGGCACTGATAAACATAATTTTTTATGGTGTCGATTTTCATTATCATCTGATGAATGTCTCTTTAATATAGTTTAGTTATCAAAAGGAAAATCACTATAATGAATACATGTGACATATTATCCCTTACCATTTCAATAATTTCAGATGATAATACAAAAACTATTATGCAATCATTATTTTCTTCTACATTCAATGATGGAAGTAACTGTAGAGACCCGAAGCCTGACGTACATGGACATTACATTACTTTTGCGGAATACTTAGTACATAACAAAAACACACACACAAGGATCGTAATAGTTTAGTGTCTTTGGAAACTCGGAACGTAATCTTCTAATCGTGGTGAAAGATCTTCAATATCTCCCATAAAGATCTTCCATTTTTTTTTACCTAAAACCTTTCTTTATATCCTGGGGAAAAGAAAACATAAAAGGGTGAGCTCAAATGCTCAGTAAGGGTAAACAAAAGAAAAATCAATCACATCATATTCACAAGAACATAACTTTTGGAAATCTTAACCTGCAAAAGAGAGCATAATTTCATAACATGGGATAAATCATAGTAGTGAAATGAAATCCCAATAATCATAACTTAAAACATTAAACTTTGTGGCATACACACATAATCATAGAAAATCATTTCTTGTTAGTCAAGACTCATTGCCAAGACTATCACAGTGGACAAAGTCCCTTTCTGAATCGAGTAACCCTCGTTTCAGTCCTGTTTCACTGAACCGGTATAACCTACCATTTCAGCCATGTCTATCTCATGAGATATAAAATCTTTACCCAATGCATTGGAGGGAGATATATGTCCCACCCATCTTATAATGAATCCTTTCTTATGTGTTCCACATAATCATAAATCATACATCATCGCATAACCCATGTAATAAAAAATGGGATTCTTAAACAACATGACATCATAAAACAATTCATATAAGATAAAGGAATTCATAAAAATGTTTCCATCACAACATAATCAAATACATGTAATAATAGGGATAAAAACAGAACCCTTTATTATCTTAGATGGAAAATAATTTTGATAAAACACTTGAACTCCATTCTTGAAGAAAATATCCTTTCTTCTTCAAAAACACTTTTCCTTTCTTGACATGTCATACAATTTTAAACTAAAAGAAGTTGATTAAAAATAAACTTGAATACTTGTAAAGTAAGCTTCTTGTAAATAATGTTTTAGAAATCCATTCATGCCGTATAAGTTAAAAAAAACATTCTTCGTACTTTTGTCAGAAAAGTCAAAAAGTACCTCGTACGAAAAACGGAAAAAGATTCCTTTCATATCTTTAACTAAAAACTCACCGAAGGGTAAAATAGGATTTAAAACATTGTAAGTGGATGGAAACAATATTACATATTGAGGGAACATGGATGTGGATGGTAACATACACCCCATTAAATACTTAGGAATAAACAATCTCGGATAAAAATGAGATTGTGATATTTCCCTTACCTTAGGTCCGATTTGCTTCGTATGTGTCCGAACGTCCTGTATAATGATTTAAATAATGTCATTGACTTATTACAGAATCATATTCATTGTTATGATATCATATATGGTTCACTTTTGACATTATATTACCCGTTCTTTTGTAAATTCCATGTTAAAGAAGCGTTTTGGGTAAAATCGTTTCATTTATCGTAGGTGTTTTGACTTGTTGTTCTTGACATTATTATTACTTATATCATGATTTACTTACATCCAGAATATAAAATTTTATTTATATATCATATATATTCAGTATATATATATACATAATAGATAGATAAATGAAATGAAAAACACCGTTCATGGAGACGGTAGTCCGTACGTACGCATGAACGCTGTTTTCCTTTCCTTATTGTCTTGAATGGAAGTAAGTAGATGACATATATATATATATATATACATAAATCCAGTAGCTTTATAATGTCATATATTTCATTATTATTTCTTATATATACTTTATAATCATTCTTAAATGGTTAACATGTAGAATGAATCTCATCACATCGTGGAGACGGTAGTCCGTACGTACGCACGAGCGATGATATCATTTCCATAAATATTGAATTGAATTGGAGTGGATTATACAATATATCAGAATCAATATGATGTTGTAATAAATATGTATAGTTATTATTTACACCATTATACCCATCCATGTAAGGTGGTGGTGGAAAATAGATTACACCACGGCGTGGAGACGGTATTCCGTACGTACGCACGCGCGGTGATTTCTTTTTCCGTAGGATGGATAGATGGTGAAATAGGGTTGTTTAATACTTATAATAACATATCAGTATATGAGTGATACTGATGTTATTACTTCATAATGAAACAACCTAAGAAGAAGAAGTGGAAGAAGAAATAAAGATGAAAGAATTGGTAACGGTAATTACCTCTTCTTTGAAGCGCCTCTTTGAGACCTCCTCTTAGGGCACTAAAATTGGTCTTTGAGGAAGACCCTAACCTCTAGGATGTTTATAGGGAAGTGGAGAAGAGATTTTGGCAGGGGTTGTCCGAGCTTGAGTGCTCAATTTGGTGTGAGGAGGAGGGGGAGGAGGTACCCTTTTATAAGGGAGGAGAGGGGCACCTTAGGAATTCTTAAAAAATATTAATTTATAATAAATCTAACCCCACTTAAAAACCTCCAAAAATGACTCATATTCGAAGATTAGATGAGCTAGGGTTGTAATATCATCAACCAATCAAAATTAGACATGTTTGGATCCTATTTTAAACCTTATCATTTTGATTTATCCTTATTTAATCTATTTAAGTTTATTTGTGGTAATAAAATTCTAAATTTTAATTTATAACAAATAATTACTTATTTGTTGTGAATTTTCCATAATTGTTTACTTTATAACATTATAGACCATATAAATATAAATTTATAATTTTTAAATATTTTTTGTTATTTTTAAACAATTTTATAATATGTTATTTTTGTAAAATAACAACAGTGTCAATTTTGACACTATTCATTTATTTGAATTTAAATAAACTATATACAGACGATATGTTCAAAATAAAAGCTTTAATATATTAATAAAAGGTCATATGTATCTATAAAATTAGTGTATCACATTAAATAGTTCATATAATATTTATTTTATTATTTTTAAAACCATTTATTTGGTTTATCTCTTAATAAAATAATTACTACATCATTTTTGTATAATAGTTTAATATACTTATTTGTTGTATAAAAATTTAAAATAAACTTCTATGATGAAGATAAATATATTACCTTTCACAATAATACTTTTACTCGAATTTATCATCTTAAAATCACAATATTTAAATTGTTATATTTATTAAATTGTGAAGGTGACAACTTTGTCATCATTTAAAATAAAATAATATAAGTGTCATAATCGCTTTTATAAGGCTCCAAATGGTAAAATATTCGACCGTTGTATGCTTATGGTTTACATTGACATGGCCAATAAGTTTTGGTTAGGTATTTGTGCATTTTATGGTCACTATTAGTTTAAAAAAAACAATATTCTTGATTTTTCACTAGATAAACAATTTCTGCATCATTATTGTGTCATAATTAATGATAATTATTTAATCCCTAAAAATTATAAATAAATTTATATGATGTAGATAATTTCATTATCTTTCTGGAGACTATTCATGTTCTAAGTTTCATGAAGTTTATCACTAAATTAAAATTAATATACTTATAAAATTTAAGAGAGTGACATGTTGTCACTTTCTTTAGTTTTAATAATAATTAAGTTATTTTTATGGACAAATGTCCATTAAATGATTCTAATCCGACCCTTAGGTGATATGGGTCGACTTTGAGTCATCCAATAGGATTTTTACATTTGTTAGGGTAATTTTAAAATATTATAGTTACCCTTAATTACCCGATTTACCTTTAACTATGTTAAATAAAATTTACCGTAGTTACTATTCATAATTCCGAAAAATAAAAAGTAGCTTATTAACATAATTTGTACCCACTGATTCTAAATATCGAATCCATTTTTCCAAATTCAATACACAAAAGATGCAGAAATTAAATTAAAATTAATCCCATTGTCGAAAGAAAACAGGTTTTTTCTTTAAAACATTGTAAAAGATTGAATTGATTTAACCTACGAATTCAAGGTAAAATCAATGCTAATGACATACATTATATTAAATGGTAAAAATATATTCTATTTATACTTTAAAACCATTCAATATTATAATTTAACCACATAAGATATTACGATGAAAAAAGTTGTTCTTAATTAAAATATAGTGTGTTTTTACTATTCATTAAAATATGAAAGTTATCGGAAAAATATCAAAACTTTATGTAATGTAAATTTTTATATCCTGATTCAAAAGAAGAATATTATTTTTTCAAATTGAACATATAAACATGTCAAAAACCAGATTTAATGTGGGTGCTCCATCCAAAGGCGGCAATACTGCATTTCTTGAAAAATAATTATTTTACCCGAAAAAGTTATTTTGTTCTTATACCATGTTCTAGAAATGTGTAAGATGAATAATAATGTTATAAAATTGAAAATTTAGTTAATACTATTCATAACGGCTAGTTCATGACAATATTATAATAATATAACATTGTTTATTAAAACCCGGTATTGCGTACAACACACGCTATCGAGGAAGGTCGCGATTGCGTGTAGTGCAAGCCAAGTCAGGGTTGCGTGTTGTGAAAGAATCCTTCATTGTTTTGTATAACAGAATCCAACCATATTTCATTTATACATTTAATATATATATATATACTCAATGTTGCGTAGAATAACTATTATCAAAATTATGTGTAACACGGTCCAAGAATAGTGTTGCGTATACTGCAAGCTAATACGGTGTTGCGTATAGCGCAGGGTAATCTTGGTGTAGAATACAACATAATACATTAATGAAATTAAAATAATATTTTTCATAAAATCTCGGGGTGTTACATTCTACCCCCCTTAAAATGAATTTCGTCCTCGAAATTTGTCGGGGTTATAAATGGTTTACTATTCGAAAGTTCCTTTAATAGAAACCCACATCGTAAAAAGGAATACTAAAACCAATCTTTAAAAACGAAAGTATGAAACGTAACGGTTACCCAAATAAACTAATCAATGGGTTTCCACATAGGTGAAAATATGGATATGGAAGAAAAATCTAACCATCATGTTCTGATGGAGAGTGGTAGAGAACATGGCTATGGAAAAGCCAGTAATCACAAATCCATAGATTTGTGATGATATAAGGTACCATCTGATTCATCAGGTATAAGATCACTAGGACAACATTTTTGGTTTTCAAGATCATTTCCCTAAAGTTGAAAATTTGAATTAGAATAAATACTTACTTTATTTTGGTACAATCTCACTGTTGTTCGTGCCTTGAACAATTTCCACTTCATCTCTTAAATAAATGAAGTTGAATTTGTTATTCGTGAAGTGTTAGCAGATCATGTGATAGAACGACGGGTCATTCCATCTGTCTCAAACAAAAGGTTAGCAAAAATTATATACATAAGTTGATCTATAGTGAGATTAATCATATATGGTTCCTAAAATGGACTTATACCTCATATATCATACTGCTTAATATAATAAAACTAGTTTCTACTAAACAGGGACTTCCTGTAGGCCAGTGGTAGGCGATAAAGGCCAGTCGCACTTCATTTGTGGGTTTGATTCCCACAGCCTTGTCCGACGCGATGGGCTGTCGCCCGTCCTGTAGGTTGTCCTTTTTCTAAACCTACATTACTATAACATCACATAAATAATATCGAAAAACAAATAATACTAACTTATGTCCAACATAATTTAATCCAATCCTTAAGCTTATCCATAATACTACAGTCTACTCTCATAACAAAGTGAAAGCGATTACCAGAGATTTAATACCATCGTTGATCCCCATATATCATAAGATATGTTTTGTTGGTCACATTCCAAACATTCAAAGTCCTTAATCATGTATTCTCTTGAATACCTTAGTGAAAACATGAATGCAGTTAAAAGTTAACACCTTCCACATACCAAAATCCTCAAAATTCTATATACTCAAACCATGATATCACTTAGTCCTTATATCAATCATGATCTCATGAATACAATCAAACATCTCATTGTCTTCTTATCCTTTCATTATGCACTTATCATCTAATTTCCAAAAGTATATGAATAACCTTTCATGGTTACTGGTACCATTCATCATACACTTTCAAAACTTAAGGAAAGACAACAGTGTAACAATCCTTAGATGTCTCTTTATTCCATGAGATTACTTATACAACATTACACATGATAAACATGTAATCATTCCACTACATTCTTAGACCATTGACCGAGCTTCAACATTTCATTCATCTAACATATCATTTGTAGTTTCTTCATCATCGTCAACATAAATACTTCCCATACGACCATACTGATTCTCTTCATGAGACTTTCCCTTAGGGCATTGGTTTGCATAAGGCCCGTACATTCCACATTTAAAGCATTTAACCATTGTTGATGTCGTAGCAATACCATTATCCTCATCCATGGTGTTAATTGAACCTTTTCCTTTGCACTTACTTGCTTTGTGTCCTTCTTTTCCACACCCAAAGCATATTCTAGTTCCTTTGAAACATTCTCCTTGATGCCTCTTCCCACATGATTTACATAGGGGAAATTGAACTTTCTTTCCTCTATGATCATCATGAAACTCCATCTTTCTCTTATTAGCCGAGTCAGGAAACTTACCAAATTTTACTTTATTGATCATATTATGAGATTGCTGATTCGGCATAATAATGATGTTTGGACTTCCAAATCCCATTTCATTTGGTTGCTCATGAAGAATATCATTCCATTGTCCATCATATCCTCCATTATCATGAATCACCTTGTTTCCAGTCATTTTCTAAAACCCAAAAAGAATAGCGTGAGAGGCAAAAATCATAATAAAGGGGGAATATATAACATCTTTGGTTTAATCTAATATCGTTACCATAGTTCTAGGACTATATCCTATACGTATACTTATCCTTAGGGGCATCCCTAGACATACCTTAGAAATATCTCTAGGGATCTCACTAAAGTTCTCGCATCCTAGTTTCCAAAGGTTGACTAAACCTTTCCTCTGATACCAACTGTAGAGACCCGAAGCCTGACGTACATGGACATTACATTACTTTTGCGGAATACTTAGTACATAACAAAAACACACACACAAGGATCGTAATAGTTTAGCGTCTTTGGAAACTCGGAACGTAATCTTCTAATCGTGGTGAAAGATCTTCTATATCTCCCATAATGATCTTCCCTTTTTTTTTACCTGAAACCTTTCTTTATATCCTGGGGAAAAGAAAACATAAAAGGGTGAGCTCAAATGCTCAGTAAGGGTAAACAAAAGAAAAATCAATCACATCATATTCATAAGAACATAACTTTTGGAAATCTTAACCTGCAAAAGAGAGCATAATTTCATAACATGGGATAAATCATAGTAGTGAAACGAAATCCCAATAATCATAACATAAAACATTAAGCTTTGTGGCATACACACATAATCATAGAAAATCATTTCTTGTTAGTCAAGACTCATTGCCAAGACTATCTTAGTGGACAAAGTCCCTTTCTGAATCGAGTAACCCTCGTTTCAGTCCAGTTTCACTGAACCGGTATAACCTACCATTTCAGCCATGTCTATCTCATGAGATATAAAATCTTTACCCAATGCATTGGAGGGAGATATAGGTCCCACCCATCTTATAATGAATCCTTTCTTATATGTGCCACATAATCATAAATCATACATCATCGCATAACCCATGTAATAAAAAATGGGATTCTTAAACAACATGACATCATAAAACAATTCATATAAGATAAAGGAATTCATAAAAATGTTTCCATCATAACATAATCAAATACATGTAATAATAGGGATAAAAACAGAAACCTTTATTATCTTAGATGGAAAATAATTTTGATAAAACACTTGAACTCCATTCTTGAGGAAAATATCCTTTCTTCTTCAAAAAAACTTTTCCTTTCTTGACATGTCATACAATTTTAAACTAAAAGAAGTTGATTAAAAATAAACTTGAATACTTGTAAAGGAAGCTTCTTGTAAATAATGTTTTAGAAATCCATTCATGCCGTATAAGTTAAAAAAACATTCTTCGTACTTTTGTCGGAAAAGTCAAAAAGTACCTCGTACGAAAAACGGAAAAAGATTCCTTTCATATATTTTACTAAAAACTCACCGAAGGGTAAAATAGGATTTAAACCATTGTAAGTGGATGGAAACAATATTACATATTGAGGGAACATGGATGTGGATGATAACATACACCCCATTAAATACTTACGAATAAACAATCTCGGATAAAAATGAGATTGTGATATTTCCCTTACCTTAGGTTCGATTTGCTTTGTATGTGTCCGAACGTCCTGTATAATGATTTAAATAATGTCATTGACTTATTACAGAATCATATTCATTGTTATGATATCATATATGGTTCACTTATGACATTATATTACCCGTTCTTTTGTAAATTCCATGTTAAAGAAGCGTTTTGGGTAAAATCGTTTCATTTATCGTAGGTGTTTTGACTTGTTGTTCTTGACATTATTATTACTTATATCATGATTTACTTACTTCCAGAATATAAAATATGATTTATATATCATATATATTCAGTATATATATATACATAATAGATAGATAAATGAAATGAAAAACACCGTTCATGGAGACGGTAGTCCGTACGTACGCATGAACGCTGTTTTCCTTTCCTTATTGTCTTGAATGGAAGTAAGTAGATGACATATATATATATATATACATAAATCCAGTAGCTTTATAATGTCATATATTTCATTATTATTTCTTATATATACTTTATAATCATTCTTAAATGGTTAACATGTAGAATGAATCTCATCACGTCGTGGAGACGGTAGTCCGTACGTACGCACGAGCGATGATATCATTTCCATAAATATTGAATTGAATTGGAGTGGATTAGACAATATATCAGAATCAATATTATGTTGTAATAACTATGTATAGTTATTATTTACACCATTATACCCATCCATGTAAGGTGGTGGTGGAAAGTAGATTACACCACGGCGTGGAGACGGTATTCCGTACGTACGCACGCACGG
The DNA here is from genome assembly GCA_963277665.1 of Viscum album. Lineage (NCBI taxonomy): Eukaryota > Viridiplantae > Streptophyta > Magnoliopsida > Santalales > Viscaceae > Viscum > Viscum album. The sequence continues at coordinate 114,774,742 of OY728135.1, forward strand.
TGATTTCTTTTTCCGTAGGATGGATAGATGGTGAAATAGGGTTGTTTCATACTTATAATAACATATCAGTATATGAGTGATACTTATGTTATTACTTCATAATGAAACAACCTAAGAAGAAGAAGTGGAAGAAGAAATAAAGATGAAAGAATTGGTAACGGTAATTACCTCTTCTTTGAAGCGCCTCTTTGAGACCTCCTCTTAGGGCACTAAAATTGGTCTTTGAGGAAGACCAGAACCTCTAGGATGTTTATAGGGAAGTGGAGAAGAGATTTTGGCAGGGGTTGGCCGAGCTGGAGTGCTCAATTTGGTGTGAGGAGGAGGGGGAGGAGGTACCCTTTTATAAGGGAAGAGAGGGGCACCTTAGGAATTCTTAAAAAATATTAATTTATAATAAATCTAACCCCACATAAAAACCTCCAAAAATGACTCATATTCGAAGATTAGATGATCTAGGGTTTTAAGCTCATCAACCAATCAAATTTAGACATGTTTGGATCTTATTTTAAACCTTATCATTTTGATTTATCCTTATTTAATCTATTTAAGTTTATTTGTGGTAATAAAATTCTAAATTTTAATTTATAACAAATAATTACTTATTTGTTGTGAATTTTCCATATTTGTTTACTTTATAACATTATAGACCATATAAATATAAATTTATAATTTTTAAATATTTTTTGTTATTTTTAAACAATTTTATAATATGTTATTTTTGTAAAATAACAACAGTGTCAATTTTGACACTATTCATTTATTTGAATTTAAATAAACTATATACAGAAGATATGTTCGAAAGAAAAGCTTTAATATATTAATAAAAGGTCATATGTATCTATAAAATTAGTTTATCACATTAAATAGTTCATATAATATTTATTTTATTATTTTTAAAACCATTTATTTGGTTTATCTCTTAATAAAATAATTACTACATCATTTTTGTATAATAGTTTAATATACTTATTTGTTGTATAAAAATTTAAAATAAACTTCTATGATGACGATAAATATATTAACTTTCACAATAATACTTTTACTCGAATTTATCATCTTAAAATCACAATATTTAAATTGTTATATTTATTAAATTATGAAGGTGACAACTTTGGCATCATTTAAAATAAAATAATATAAGTGTCATAATCGCTTTTATAAGGCTCCAAATGGTCAAATATTCGACCATTGGATGCTTATGGTTTACATTTACATGGAAAATAAGTTTTGGTTAGGTATTTGTGCATTTTATGGTCACTATTAGTTTAAAAAAAACAATATTCTTGATTTTTCACTAGATAAACAATTTCTGCACCACTATTGTGTCATAATTAATGATAATTATTTAATCCCTAAAAATTATAAATAAATTTATATGATGTAGATAATTTCATTAGCTTTCTGGAGACTATTCATGTTCGAAGTTTCATGAAGTTTATCACTAAATTAAAATTAATATACTTATAAAATTTAAGAGAGTGACATGTTGTCACTTTCTTTGGTTTTAATAATAATTAAGTTATTTTTATGGACAAATGTCCATTAAATGATTCTAATCCGACCCTTAGGTGATATGGGTCGACTTTTAGTCATCCAATAAGATTTTGACATTTGTTAGGGTAATTTTAAAATATTATAGTTACCCTTAATTACCCGATTTACCTTTAACTATGGTAAATAAAATTTACCGTAGTTACTATTCATAATTCCGAAAAATAAAAAGTAGCTTATTAACATAATTTGGACCCACTGATTCCAAATATGGAATCCATTTTTCCAAATTCAATACACAAAAGATGCAGAAATTAAATTAAAATTAATCCCGTTGTCGAAAGAAAACGGGTTTTTTCTTTAAAACATTGTAAAAGATTGAATTGATTTAACCTACGAATTCAAGGTAAAATCAATGCTAATGACATACATTATATTAAATGCTAAAAATATATTCTATTTATACTTTAAAACCATTCAATATTATAATTTAACGACATAAGATATTACGATGAAAAAAGTTGTTCTTAATTAAAATATAGCGTGTTTTTACTATTCATTAAAATATGAAAGTTATCGGAAAAATATCAAAACTTTATGTAATGTAAATTTTTATATCCTGATTCAAAAGAAGAATATTATTTTTTCAAATTGAACATATAAACATGTCAAAAACCAGATTTAATGTGGGTGCTCCATCCAAAGGCGGCAAAACTGCATTTCTTGAAAAATAAATATTTTACCCGAAAAAGTTATTTTGTTCTTATACCATGTTCTAGAAATGTGTAAGATGAATAATAATGTTATAAAATTCAAAATTTAGATAATACTATTCATAACGGCTAGTTCATGACAATATTATAATAATATAACATTGTTTATTAAAACCCGATATTGCGTACAACACACGCTATCGAGGAAGGTCGCGATTGCGTGTAATGCAAGCCAAGTCAGGGTTGCGTGTTGTGAAAGAATCCTTCATTGTTTTGTATAACAGAATCCAACCATATTTCATTTATACATTTAATATATATATATATACTCAATGTTGCGTAGAATAACTATTATCAAAATTATGTGTAACACGGTCCAAGAATAGTGTTGCGTATACTGCAAGCTAATACGGTGTTGCGTATAGCGCAGGGTAATCTTGGTGTAGAATACAACATAATACATTAATGAAATTAAAATAATATTTTTCATAAAATCTCGGGGTGTTACAGTAACCATCTCCTTTCTGTGTTCATTATACGACACACGTGACATATTATCACTCCATTAACAATTTATATAATTATTTTTATCTTGTTGATTACTTATTATAAATGAGAGGCCATGATTCATAATTTTCTCACGATATAGAAAAAACTTCTCCATGTTCAAATTTGAATTTCAAAATCATATTCAAACTGGTAAATTACTCCAAATACTTTTAAACAACTTCATACCCCCCCACTCTATTTATATATTCATTGAAGTTATCTAGAAGAAATATATGTTATTTTAATGTAACTTTATATTAACAATAGTGTACCAACACCATCCCAGGTAGCCTGAATTCAGTGTCTACTATATTACATTAGCATAAGATATAATGAATCACATCCCAAAGGATATAATAATTTAACTATCTTGGTAAACAAGATACATAACTAAAAATCACATTATATGGTAGAAAATTATATATTTAAAGTTTATTTTCATAGAATTAAATTATTTCCCATAGTGTATCCTTTTATAATAATCATAAGAATCTTCTTTATATATTGTGGAAAATAATACATAAGAAATGGATGAGGTCAGATGATCAGAAAGGGAAATCATACAATAAAAGATATGATTAAATAATGAATACTCAATATGGAAAATGAAATTTAAATAATTATAGTAGCTTATTATGATAATAATAATGTATTATGGAATAAACCCTTATAAATAATCACATGAGAGTGAAACATAATCCTGTAAATAACTAATCTAATAATCAAATGGAATATCAATAAGTGAATAAATAAGGATGGAATACATAATGTTGGACATATAAAACATACCATTAATGAATTTTGACAAGAAATCTAACAATTTCATGGTCTTATTCAAAGAAATATATACAAATTTTAAGGCCTCTACCAAATCCCAATCTATATTGTTTAATGAGACTTACCGATGCATTGAGGGGCTATAGTGAGACCACACAATAATTTAAAAAGTATGATACATTCCACGTATGAAAGGGAAGAAAAAAAAAAGAACATAAAAATTAATATTTAAAGTATTATAAAATTTTTAAATAAGTTACCCCACCAATAAAAATAATCATATATCATCAAATGTAATGTAAATAGTATCAATATATTACATTTTGGGGCAAACTGATCATTTACCATCCAGGGAAATAATTTGGATTCTATCATTGGAGTATATCCCCATTAAATGAAATTTAACATCAATGAATGACTTTATAGAGGAAAAATGTTTTTTAACTATCAGTAGAACCATTCTTTCTTGGAAATATCCTTTCACCGAAAATCACAATTTTATTCTAGTACATAAAAATTTATAAAATATTTTCAAAATCGTTTTCTCTGAAAATCATATATAAAACTAATAATTTAAATAATTTTTGGAAAAATATTTTATTTAAAAAGAAAATTTTAAAAATAAAGACACATATTCAATTAAATTAATTCAATTACTATGGATAAATCTATACATGCGATATAAGTTAAAAATTACATTCCTTTTTCATTATAAAAAATCATGGAAACGTTCTTTGTTTGGAAATCAATGAGAAGGTTCATATCGATCTATTTTATAAAATATAAAACATGGGGTAAAAGTGTTTTCATGAAATAATTTTAAGTATTTTAAAACATTTTTTTAAAATAAATTAGATAACATGGTTTTGGATGAAAATTAATTTTTAACCTAATAGATACAAAATGTATGAGTTTTTTAAAAACATATTATTATTAATTTTAGGACTGAAAAAAGGAAAGTATGTGCAATTAATTTGAAAATTTCATGAATAATGTGATGAAAATAAAATAGATTAATTTTAATATAGAAATATAAAATAATTACACTAAGGGACACTTAAACAAAAATGATCTCAAATAATTATTAGATTGTCAAATCAACAGATATCACATTGATAACTTTTCAATCATACGACCATTGAAATAAATTACATAAAATGAATCATTGAATACTGTGAAGTTAAATTGATTAATGATATAAAATAAAAAGGTTGGTTTATACACCACAGAAAATAAATATATGATGAATATTTTTTATGCCTCATATAAGTAAAAGTGAGACGAGAAACCCTTACCATGAGTCTGAATCAACACATACAATATTTTTCTTCCTGAATAATAAAATTATAATAATTATTTAATTTGATAATATAACTTTTCCAAGATTATTATTCTTATTCCTTCAACTACTACCATCTTATTTATTATTACCTAATCAATCAAGATTATGTCAGATATATAGATGATATTTGGATTATATACTAATAATGAATGTGGTAGGACAACTACATTCAATGAGGTCATTATTGTTAAATCTACCATATAATAATCATAAAATAATTTTCATATTGTGTAATTCAAATAAATTTTTAATTCAATCATAAAACATGGTTATGAAAATTGTAATATATTACAATTAGGTGATGGTAGGCCATACATAAACATGGCAATGTTTTTATTTTTTAAACATCATTATGGAATGAAGATAATTAAAATTTTATTATTAAATAATCATAATGAATTCATATATTCCATATTATTTCTTTGAATTTTCTTATATTTATCATCCATGGGTTGTGCTGATGAATACAGATTCTCATAGCTTTGTAAAGGTGGCATTCCACAAATACACAAACGACGTTATAATTATTCATTGTAAAAAATAAAATGAAATATTATCAATTAAAAATGATAAATAAGTCAGGAATAATGTAATTATTCCATTTATATAATATATATTGACTGACATTATAATTATTTCCTTCCATGTAAATTATTATAGAAAAATGAATCACAATGCATTGCGAGGAGTTAGTCCCCTGTACAAAGGATCGATGTTATTGTATAGCCTACAAAATGGATTATAAAATGGTATATTGGATAAAGTGAATACAGTGGTAAATTTATTTTATAAATATCTTATTTATACTTTATATCTATCATTATCCCCCACCATTGAGCGGTGTTGATGGAAAACATGTCACATCAGTTCGTGAGGCCTTAGACCACCATACACATGAGTGACATTATAGTTTCACATTTGAGGAAGGACGATATAGGTATTGGTCATGAACATAATATAATAAAAATATTAGAAAATGGTAGATACTACTGTCATTATATTTTAATAAATTAATAATATTTTAAGGTGTTTAAAGAATACAAATACAAAAAAATGCATATATAGGAATTTTATGACATCTTTGAATACATCTATCGAAATATATCTAAAGTATTATTATAATTTCATTCATTCCAAACCATGGTTTCCATTTTAATGGGATGTATTTCTATAGGTTATGTTTTAATATTGAATAATCTAAAATAGTTTTAATGTGTGGTTAAGATAAGAGAGTGGGTGTGTAACACCCCATGCTTCTATGGTACGCTTCTCTTTGAACAATGTGATAGCGTGTGTTGCACGCAACACCGAGTTCTAACACACCATAACCAATCAAACTAGCCGTTATGAATATTAATACCTACTTTTTGAAATTATATATATTTTATATTTCCAAATGGACTTTATTTTTGGATTATTAATATCGAATTTAGCCTAAGGTGAAATTTTGGAACTCTTCGGATAACATTAATATTTTGATGAATAGTGAAAATTACTAAATTTTAATTAAAAACAACTTTTTTAATCAAAATAATTAATAGTGATAAATTATGAATTTGAGTGGTTTTAAAGTATATTTAGAATATATTTTTACCATTTAATACAATGTTGTTCATTGGACATAATTTTACAATTAAACCGGATATAAACAAGTGTCAATCTTTTGATAGTTATTATCTCTTAAAAACACGCTTTTTGTTTTAGCAACGGGAATTAATTTTAAATTAATTTCTGCCACTTATGTGTTTTGAATTTGGAAAAATGGATTCTATATTTGTAATCAGGATGATCAAATTGTGTAAATAGGTAACTTTTATTTTTAGACATTTTGAATAATTACTTCGGTAATATTTTATTTACCATGGTTAAGGGTAAATCCGGTAAATAAGTGTTAAAAAATAATATTATAATAATAATAATTACCCTAAAACGTGTCGTAGCCTTATTGGTTGATACAGGTTCAACCATAGGCATCTTTTGGTCGATTTGGGGACCCCATGAAGCCACTTCTAGGTGATAGGGACAGTTAATTTTAATTAAGTTAAAATAAGTACAAAATTGACATAAGTATATATCTTTTAGAAAAAAAATTTTTACATAGGGTTATATATGATGGATTTTAGACTATAAATATTCATTATAAATCTGAAAAGATTTACTACATAATTATAGTTTATTTATAATTTTTAGACATTAAATAATTTAATTTATTTATGACAATGATGATGCAGTAATTACCATAATAGTGAAAAATTAAAATAATTGATATTATAAATACCCAAATAAATATAATTTGAGACTTTTAATGAATTACACTAATTTTCTAGGATAATATTACATACTATGAGTGATTTAATTAACTTTTTTTGAAGTAATCATTCTTTTATGAGTTTCACAAAAATCAACTATTGAATAGTGTCAAAATTGACAAAAAAGAGTTTTTAAAACAAATATTATATTATTAATTGATATTAAATACCTAAAAATCTAAGGTTTGGCCAAGAGAATTATATCATGATATTTTCATCATTAATGGACCACTTGGGGGTCTATTTGATGTATATAGTAATTTTATTACCAATATAATATAAAAATACAAAGTGACATGGTAAATGTCAAACTAATTAACTAAGAGTTAATACTTAAAGATAAGGTTAATATAGTAACCCAAACCTGTATAAATTCTATTGGTTGAATGGTTTTCAACCTATACCCACCTTAACATTTAAATAATCAACTTTGGATCCATTAGAAACCGAATATGAATTTTTTATAAATTAATATTTCTAGCTTTTCCAAAGGTTCCCCTCACCCCTCTTATAAAAAGGAACTCCTCCTTCTCATTTCTTCACACATTAAAAGCCTTTTTTTTGGCCAAACGCTTCCCAAATACTCTCCCAACTTACCTCACTACAACCTAGAGGCCTTAGTTTGATCATAATTCCAACCTAAGGAGCCCTTTTGATCAAATCAAAAGGAAGAACCCGAAGAAGAGGTAATGATTTCACCACCCTTTTCTATGTTCCTTTCTTCTTAAACTTCTTATTCCTTTGTTATTACCATTATAAAATAATAACTCCAGTATCATATATATACTGTGATGTTATTATAAATATGGTACAACTATATTCAGTATTCTATCCACCCTTTGAATAACATGTCACCATACGTGCGTACGTACGGCTTACCGTCTCCACGTCATGGTGTAATTGTTATTCAATATATTATTATTTGTATGGGTATAATAATGATGTGTAACTCATGAAAATAATAAATATAACATGTTAATGATTCTTTATATATGATATACCATCCATTTATATATTATTTTAATATCAAAATAATGATATTGTCACTCGTGCGTACGTACGGACTACCGTCTCCACGAACGCGATGAGATTCATTCTCCATCGTATCCATTCAAGTATAATTATCGTTTGATGATTTAAAAATAATGTTTAAGGACTTGATATCATTCTTGATATGAAAAATATACATCCTATACATAACAAACAGGGCTTATGTAATAAAACATATAAAATAAAACGAGTAAGTTACCCCCCGAAATGACGATAATTCTATGCTATTATTAACAAATCAATGTTAAAAGATCATATATGATATCATATTAATATATATGATTATTGTATAATTTAATAACAATTATTTCACCATGATAAAGGAGTTTAAACTACCCTCAACCAAGGAAAAGTGCAAGGTAAGGGTTATTTCACAATCTATTCATTATCCGAGGTTGTTTATACGTAATAATCTACTGGGATCTCTTTATCATCCACATCCATGTTTTTAAAAATGTATTTCCAAATTTTTTTACTATTTATGAGAATATGGGTTAAATTCATTTATACCCTTGTTTGACTTTTTATAAGAGTTTTATAAAGGAATATTTCCATCGTTTTCCAAACAAGGTTCTTTTTAACCTTTTCGACAAAATTAAGGTAAGAATGTTTTTTTAACTTATACGGTGGGTGAGGTTATTTTCTGTTGTTATAAAATTATCAAATCTTTCCTTACAAGATTATAATAATATTTTCAATGAAAATGTTTTATATTATAAATATATGACTCTTAAATGATTTCAAAATAGAAAGAGATATTTCTCTAAAAAGTGTTTTGATTTCATCTATGTCAACATCCTTTGATGGATTTTATGCTTATTTGACGGTGATTTATTATGATACAAAACATATATATTGTATTGAAGGTTTTGTGATATGTTTGACTGTGGATGTGCTATTTTTATACCATTCATAGTTTATGGTGAAAGTATTGACATTTCGTATGCTAGTTTTAATACGAATGTTTATGTTATGTTTAAATATTTTCATATGAGAATGCATTGGGCTTAATATGTGACGGGTGGAGCCCTCTATAGCTCCTAGATGCATCGATAGGTCTTATGAGACAAACTAGTGTCTTGGCACAAGGCCTTGGTAAAATCTTATTTGTAGTCTTGGCACGTGTCCTTGGCTATGTGGTTATGAGAGTCTGGAATTATGCATTCCATCATTATGAAAGTGGTTATTGATATTGCATGTGATTATTCGATTAGTAGAATATCCACGTGAATAAGTAAATGGCATTATTTCATTTTATTTTTGCCATAAAATGTTGAAGTTCAAGTTTAAAAGGCTTTTGTTTTAGTTATACATTTCCTTAAATGTTTATTCTTATTTATGAAAGTTTTCACTATATTGTTATCCTTACTGGGCATTTGAGATCACCCCTTTTCTATGTTTTATTTTTCCTAGGATGTGAAGAAGTAAATTATGAATGACCTGCTGGGATATTATGAGGGGATAATAGTGTGGATTATGGAGACAATGTGTTTTTGTAGTAGTTTTTCACTTCATGATGTAATGTAAAAATTTATGAATATATCTAGTGTATCCAAGGCTACTAAACCAATCGGTCTTTCGAGATTTGATCTTTCTTGTGATCATGACAATGTTATGTAATAATGCACCGACTCTGGGTAACTGGGGTCGGGGAATTATAGTTGGTATCATAGGAAGTTTAGTACAAACCTTGGAAGCTAGATTTAGATAAACTCTGATTAGAGCACGTAGACCTAAGATGAAATTTCTGGATTAGTATAGAAGAACTTTCTTGAATTTTGGTATTGTAGAGATTTTTTGATTTTTCCAAGAAATACATCCCTTTCTGGATACGAGTAGGTAGAGGCGGCTCTGGCACAGATGTACCTAGGGGTAAAACCTAAAAAAACCGCTTTGAGCGAGACTCGAACGGGAACTCGTGCACGATAATGGGCCTTGCTGCACTCTTGGTTACGACACTCCCGTGGGATATGCTTAGGATAACTCTCATTTTCTTTACAAATCATTATGAAGGGTTTATGAGTATATACTTCCTCAAAGAAAACATTCTTATGTTTATGGATTATATCCATAAATAGTTCAATTTATGCTAAGTGTTTTATAAGAATGGGATTATGTATTTTGATTCATAAACTGATCTAGTTTATGCCATTGTTTAGAAATAGCGCCTAGTGGAAGAAATGGAAACTGTATCAATGCACGTACTCCATGTAGGGATTTCCCTCCTGCTCAAGATAATAATAGTGGAGTTGGTGATGTAACTTGTGCCGATCAACTAATCACCATACTGGGACAACTTACTTAGGTGATGAATAATAACCTTACCCGTATAGAGCACCCTGATCCACAGCATGGAGGATCAATGTTAGATCAATTCATGAGGCAACAACCACCAATGTTCAATGGGAGTACAAATCCTTTAGTAGCTGAGCAATGGATAAATTCCCTAGAGAAAATATTTCAGGCTTTGGGGAGTAGTAAAAGGGAAAAAGTTATCATGGCAGTTTACTGCCTCACTGGAGATGCTGATCAATGGTGGTCATTGATCCAAAACACGAAGGAAGATGATGAAGTATCAAATATGGAATGGAGGGAGTTTAAAGATCTATTTTTAGAAAAATACTCTCCTCGCGACCATCGAGCAGATATGGAAAGGCAATTTCTAAGTCTGAGACAGAAGGAGGATGAGAATATCGCAAAGTATGAGGCTAACTTTACAAGATTAGAAAGGTATGCTGGAGATTATATATGTAACCCAAGAAGTAAGAATGATCGTTTCTTTGATGGGTTAAAACCATTTCTCCGTTGAGCATTAGTCTCACAATCCTTTTCATCGTACGAAGACATTGTCTCATGTGCTATCAAGACTGAAAAGGAATTCTCTAAGTCTTATGACTTTAAAGAAAAGCAAGATAAGAAGAGACCTGCTGATCAATCTGGGAATGGAAATAAGGGGAAGAAGGGAAAGGTGTATATCTATCCTATGGTAAATGTGGGAAGAAACACCCCGGTACTTGCTTGAAGGTAATGGGAGTCTGTTACAAGTGTGGTGAAAAAGGCCACCAAGCTCGTGATTGCAAGGGGAAGAAGGAAGCTACCAATGTTCAGTGATACAATTTCAGGGAGATGGGACATTATGCAAATGAATGTCCTAAGCGTCAGGATAACATACCTCAGAAAAGGCCAAGGGATCAAGGCCAAGCTTAGGCTATCACTAAAGATGAGGTAGAAGCTCTGAAAGACGTGGTGGCAGTTAATCTAATGGTTTCCTCAAGTTTAGCAAATGCATTATTTGATTCTGGATCATCGCATTGTTTCATATCTTCCCAGTTTTCTAAGAAAATTATATATTTCTAATTTTATTTAACAAGGGAGTTGTTAGTTAAAACTCCTAAGGAAAGTATTATTGCAACAAAGTTTTGTGAATCAGTCCCCATTAGAGCACATAAATGTTCTTTATCTACTGATATCATCATCATACCTATGATTGAGTTTGATATAATCCTTGGTATGGACTATCATTCGGACTATGATGCAAATATTTATTGTAAGAAGAAAGAGGTTACGATTTTTGATGATGATGATAAGGAACACCTTATCTTTAGAGTAGAATCATCACCACCTAATTCTTATCTAGATCCACCCCCAGTTTCTCAACTAAATTCAGTTATTGGGGAGGAAGAGAATGAAATAACTGTGGGTGAGGAAAGGAATGTTCAAATAGAGGATGTACCTATTGTGAAAGAATATGTAGATGTATTTATGGAAGATTTACCTGGACATCCTCCAGAACGAGAAGTTGAGTTTTCCATTGATTTAATTCCTGGATCAAGGCCTATATCGAAGACCCCTTATAGAATGTCCACTGTAGAATTATTTAAACTAAAGAAAAAACTATAGGAATTGAGTAATAAAAGATTTATTCACCCTAGTGTTTCTCCATGGTGAGCCCCTGTTCTTTATGTTAAAAAAGATGGATCTATGAGGTTATGTGTCGACTACAGGGAGATCAATTCTATAACAATAAAGAACAAGTATCCCCTACCTAGAATTGATGATTTATTTGACCAACTACATGGAGATCAATACTTTTCAATGATTGTCCTTCGATCTTGATACCATCAGTTGTGTGTGAAGAATGAAGACATTCTGAAGACAACAATTTGAACCAGGTACGGGCATTATGAGTTTACTGTAATGCCTTTTGGATTGACTAATGCACCCTCTGTATTCATGGATCTGATGAATAGAGTTTTCAAGGAGTATCTCGATGAATTTTTGGTGGTATTTATTGATGATATCTTGGTATACTCAAAAATCTATGAAGATCGTGAAAATCACTTGCGCATTATCTTGAAGACTCTGAAGAGACATGAATTATATGGGAAGTTTAGCAAGTGTGAATTTTGGCTTCAAGAGATTTCTTTTCATGGCCATATTGTCTCTAAAGATGGAATCTCTGTTGATCCTTCTAAGACTAAGGCAATCCAATAATGGCTAGAACCGACGAGTATAACTGGGGTACGTAGTTTTATTGGTTTAGCAGGTTATTATCGACGTTTCTTCCATAATTTTGCCCGATTGGCTAACCCATTAACGAAGCTCATACGTAAAGGGGTTAAATTTGTTTGGAAAAAAGAGTGTGAAGAATGTTTTGAAGAACTGAAGAGAATATTAGTCAATGCTCCTATATTGACTCTACCGTCGAGGAATTATGGGTTCGTTATTTATAGTGATGCATTGAAGAAAGAACTTGGTTGTGTCCTTATGCAGAATGATAGGGTTATTGCCTATGCATAACGACAGTTGAAAATTCATGAACAAAACTACCCTACTCATGATATCAAGTTAGAAGCTGTGATCTTTGCTTTGAAGATATGGAGGCACTACCTCTATGGGGAAAAATGTGAGATTTATACTGATCACAAGAGTTTGAAGTATATTTTCTCACAAAAAGAACTCAACATGAGGCAAAGGAGATGGCTTGAATTACTCAAGGATTATGATTGCACGATACACTACCACCCGGGGAAGGAAAACAAGGTGGAAAATGCTTTGAGTAGAAAAGATCATGGAGTTTTGAACAATATGAGAATTGAAAGGGATCCAGTTTTCATGGATCTAGTGAAGATGGACATGGGAATAACCAGGGAAGGTGAAACATCAATGCTTTTTCAAATGGTTTCCAAACCATCTTTACTAGAAAGGATTAAGAGTTCTCAGACTGAGGATGAAGAATTTCAAAAGAAGATTAAAGCTGTGAATGATGGGAGATTGAGAGACTTTGTGTATGAATATGGAATTTTGAAATTTAGGAAGAGACTTTGTGTTCCCGATATACCTGATCTAAAAAGGGAATTTCTGGATGATGCTCATAGTTCAAATTTCTCTATACATCCTAGGAGCACCAAAATGTATAGAGATTTGAAGGAACATTTTTGGTGGGACAACATGAAGAGGGATATTGCTGATTTTGTATCAAGATGTATGGTTTGTCAACAAGTGAAAGCTGGAAGGCAACAGCCTGGAGGAGTCATGCAACCTCTTCCCATACCAGAGTGGAAATAGGACAATATTACGATGGAATTTGTCATGGGACTACCAAAGACTCCTAGAAGGAATGATGCAATATGGGTTATTGTTGATCGTCTTACCAAGTCAGCATATTTTCTTTCTATAAGAGAAGATCTACCCCTGGAACATCTAGAAAGACTATATATTAATGAAGTTGTGAGACTTCATGGAGTACCCCTATCGATTGTTTCTGATCGTGATCCCTGTTTTACTTCATGATTCTGGAAAAGTATTTAAGAATCCCTAGATACTGAAATTCATTTGAGCACTACTTACCACACTCAGACAGATGAACAATCATAACGGATTGTTCAAACCTTAGAAGACATGTTGAGATCTTGCTCACTTGACTTTCCGGGTATGTGGGATCAGTATTTACCTCTGGTAGAATTTTTCTATAACAATTCCTTCCATTTGAGTATTCAGATGGAACCATATGAACCGTTATATGGAAAGAGATGTCGCACACAAACCTGTTGGGATTGTTGGGTCGGAAAAAACGGGGAATGATGGCAAGAGGGGGGGTGAATTGCCTTTTAAAAAATTGATTAACAAATTAAAATCAAAGTGAAAGATGCAGCGGAAATAAAGAAGGCAAGACACACAAAATTGATAACGGAGTTCGGCCAAAAACCCGGCCTACGTCTCCGCTCCCAACTCAACCGTTGAGAGATTCCTACCGCTTGCTTTTAAATGGTTTTAGCAAGAAACCCACTAGGCTTTGAGGTAGCACTAGGACCTATTACAGCTTGCTTTTTGTGGTTTAGCAAGAACCCACTTGCTTTTGATGGTATAGCAAGAACCCACTAGCCTTTTTAACGGGTGAAGGCTAGCTCACCGACAACTCAAGCCTTTTAAAAGGAAAGGCTTGAAGAAACATCTTCACACCTTAATGGTGGTGTGATAACCCAAAAGAAAGAGGGGATGAGAAAAGGGTTTGGGGTTTGTAGGTACAAACCCAATTTTATGCTCAAAATGAAATAAACAATAAAACCGTATTGGAGGAAGACTTGGGCGCCAATTGGATGATGGAGCTGATGTAGCGTGCTCTCCCAAGCTTCTTGAAGGGGCTCCTTGGATGTGGAAGTCGTTGGAGCTATTGGGGTTCCCTTGGAGGAAGTCGCCGAAGGTTGGCCAATTGATGCAAAATATGTCCGTAGGCTTCACAATAGTTCCGGTTAGTGTCCGGGGCTTCCTCAGCCTTTATTTATAGGCAAGGAACCCATTAGGGGCCTTCGGAGCCGTTGGAGAGGCTTAAAGAGCCGTTGGGAGCCAAAAGATGGTTGACTGGTCAAAGCCAACGGCTAGTTTGACTGGGCTACCGGCTGGCCGGTACAGCTCCACCGGCTGGCCGGTGCCTTGGTAGAGAAGAAGAGTCTTGATCCAGGCTCTACCGGTCGACCGGTGGAGGAGCCACCGGCTGGCCGGTGGCAAGACAGTAGCAAATACTATTTGGGCTGGGTGCCACAGGTCGACCGGTGACAGAGCCACCGGTCGACCGGTGGAACCTGGCAGTGGGCAATCCCTCTGCCAGTTCCACCAGCTGGCCGGTGCTATCACACCGGTTGGCCGGTGGACTGAATTTCAGTCCATTTCTTGTCCATTCTTGGGCCAATCCTTTGGCAATCTTTTGCCTATCATCCACAACACTTAAAAACAAAGTTAAACATATATGAAAGTGATTGTGATCATGAAAATCAAAGAGTGTGGGGTACAACAATCTCCCCCTATTTTGATGATCACAATCACTTATCTAAGCAATGTAAAAACTTAAATGAAAGGCATGCTTTAAATGATAAATTGAAAATAAATACTCAGCATGAGAGAAAAGATTCTCCCCCAATCAATCAAGAAATTTCTCCCCCTTTGTGATTATCAAAATAGAATGGGGCATAAAACTTGATTGAGGGATAAATTGAAAATCAAGATTTTAAACCAATTGAAAATAATACCAATTGTTGAAAATTTTGAAATGAAAATTGAATAACAGTTTGAATTGAAAGTTTTAGATCAAAAATTGAATAGAAAATTTTGAATTGAAAATTTTGAAACCAAGAGTTGAAATTGAAAGTTGGAATTGAAAATCTTGAAATAACAAAAAAGCTTAAAAGATCCTAACTCCCCCTAAATAAAAACAAAAAGTCACCGGGGAGAGGGATTTTGAAAAGAGATGATTTTCGGCCCGGAGAGACTCGCAAGAAGGGATTTTTCAATCCAAACTTGTCTCATTGCGGGTCTTCTCCTATAAAATTCGTCCGAAAAGTAAAAAGACTTGGGTTGGCCATAACGGGCATTTTTACAATTACATTCATATATAAGGTGCCCGGTTTTCTTACAATAATTGCAAAATTTAAAGCTAGAGCTCCCCCTTACAAAAACAGTTGGAGCATGGGAGGAGGAAGCTATATTGGTGTAGCCTAGCCCTTGGGTGGTTCTAGAAATTCGTTGGGAACCAAGCAAATTGTTCAAATTTTGTTCCCCTTGTGTGAACTTAGCTAGGGTTTCTCTAAGGTCTTTGATGGTTGATTCCATGGAATCAACATTTGGAAAATTTTGGATTTTTAGGGAGAGTTCCTCCTTCTCTTTGAGAAGTTGGTCTTTTTCGGAGGAGAGTTTTTTGAAAGACTTTTTTAAAGCAACAAATTTTGACGAGAGTTCGTGAAAACCATTTTCTAATTGGTCTCGCACATGTTGGAGTTCTTCGTATGATAAATGATTAAAAGAATTTGAAGAACTAGAGGATGAAGAAGAGGAAGAGGATGATGATACCTCATGTTTTGCCATAAGGCATTTTGTACCTTGGTCGGTCGAGGAGGAGGAGGAGAAGGAGGAGAAGGAGGAGCTATCACTCCATGTTGCCTTTGAAGCCTTCTTCTTTTTCTTCTTTTTGGCCCTTTTCTTGTGAGGTGGGAAAACGGGCTTGATCTTTTCGTCGGGTTCTTGCTTTTGAGCGGGTTCTTGCTTTTGAGCCTTCTTAGTGCCTTCATAGGTTAGTTCTAAAAATTTCCAAAGATCGTAAGAAGTAGTGCAAGAAGAAATACAATTAAATACATTTCTATCTAACCCGCAATGAAGAGCATTCATGGCTTTGCCATCAAGCTCGAAATTTGCAATGTCGGCGGGGGTCCATTTAGATTCATCTAGACTAGAGAGAGTAAAACCATGCATAACAATTTTAAAAATTGGATAACCAATGCTTTTAAGAAAAGTTGACATGCGGGTTTTCCAAAAAGTATAATCGGCTCCATCAAAGAATGGAGCACGATCCAAAGAATGTCCTTCGGGGGATTGAGAGGAAGAAGCGGTAGAAGCCATCAAAAAAATAGGATCTTTAATTTGAAACCGTTTTAGGGAATTATTCAAATACGCCCTCTGATACCAAATGTTGGGTCGGAAAAAACGGGGAATGATGGCAAGAGGGGGGTGAATTGCCTTTTAAAAAATTGATTAACAAATTAAAATCAAAGTGAAAGATGCAGCGGAAATAAAGAAGGCAAGACACACAAAATTGATAACGGAGTTCGGCCAAAAACTCGGCCTACGTCTCCGCTCCCAACTCAACCGTTGAGAGATTCCTACCGCTTGCTTTTCAATGGTTTTAGCAAGAAACCCACTAGGCTTTGAGGTAGCACTGGGACCTATTACAGCTTGCTTTTTGTGGTTTAGCAAGAACCCACTTGCTTTTGATGGTATAGCAAGAACCCACTAGCCTTTTTAACGGGTGAAGGCTAGCTCACCGACAACTCAAGCCTTTTAAAAGGAAAGGCTTGAAGAAACATCTTCACACCTTAATGGTGGTGTGATAACCCAAAAGAAAGAGGGGATGAGAAAAGGGTTTGGGGTTTGTAGGTACAAACCCAATTTTATGCTCAAAATGAAATAAACAATAAAACCGTATTGGAGGAAGACTTGGGCGCCAATTGGATGATGGAGCTGATGTAGCGTGCTCTCCCAAGCTTCTTGAAGGGGCTCCTTGGATGTGGAAGTCGTTGGAGCTATTGGGGTTCCCTTGGAGGAAGTCGCCGAAGGTTGGCCAATTGATGCAAAATATGTCCGTAGGCTTCACAATAGTTCCGGTTAGTGTCCGGGGCTTCCTCAGCCTTTATTTATAGGCAAGGAACCCATTAGGGGCCTTCGGAGCCGTTGGAGAGGCTTAAAGAGCCGTTGGGAGCCAAAAGATGGTTGACTGGTCAAAGCCAACGGCTAGTTTGACTGGGCTACCGGCTGGCCGGTACAGCTCCACCGGCTGGCCGGTGCCTTGGTAGAGAAGAAGAGTCTTGATCCAGGCTCTACCGGTCGACCGGTGGAGGAGCCACCGGCTGGCCGGTGGCAAGACAGTAGCAAATACTATTTGGGCTGGGTGCCACAGGTCGACCGGTGACAGAGCCACCGGTCGACCGGTGGAACCTGGCAGTGGGCAATCCCTCTGCCAGTTCCACCGGCTGGCCGGTGCTATCACACCGGTTGGCCGGTGGACTGAATTTCAGTCCATTTCTTGTCCATTCTTGGGCCAATCCTTTGGCAATCTTTTGCCTATCATCCACAACACTTAAAAACAAAGTTAAACATATATGAAAGTGATTGTGATCATGAAAATCAAAGAGTGTGGGGTACAACAGGGATGACTTTGGTGAAAAAAAACTTGTAGGTCTAGAACTGGTGGAGGAAACGATGGAAAAGGTGAAGGTAATCCAAAATCAAATCAAAGCAGCTCAAAGTAGGCAGAAGATCTATGCCGATAATCAAAGGAAGGATTTGGAATTTCAAGTCGGTGATCATGTTTTCCTGAAGGTATCTCCATGGAAGGGAGTCATATGTTTTGGTAAGAAAGGTAAATTGAGTCCCAGGTACATCGGACCTTTTGATATTCTAGAACGAATTGGGGCTGTATCTTACCGATTGGCAATGCCGCCAAGTCTCTCCAAAGTTCACGATGTGTTCCACGTATCTCTTTTGAGGAAATACATGCCTGACCCAACGCATATACTCACCTATGAAGAATTAGAACTGAAACCCGATATGACTTATTGTGAATAGCTCGTCAGGATTCTTGATACGAGAGAACAAGTACTGAGAAACCAGATGATGTGTCTGGTAAATGTTTTGTGGAGAAACCATAAGATTGAAGAGGCAACGTGGGAACCCGAGGAACTTATGATGAAGAACCACCCGAGTCTTTTCATGCGGTAGTATTCTAGAAATTTAGAGGAAGAAATTATTTGAAGGAGGGGAGAATGTAACACCCCAAGCTTCTACGGTACGCTTCTCTTTGAATAATGTGATAGCGTGTGTTGTACGCAACACCGAGTTCTAACACACCATAACCAATCAAACTAGCCGTTATGAAAATAAATTCTTACTTTTTGAATTTATATATATTTTATATTTCAAAATTGACTTCATTTTTACATTTTTAATATCGAATTTAGCCTAAGGTAAAATTTTGGTACTTTTCGGATAACTTTAATATTTTGATGAATAGTGAAAATTACTAAATTTTAATTAAAAACAACTTTTTTAATAAAAATAATTAATAGTGATAAATTATTAATTTGAGTGGTTTTAAAGTATATTTAGAAGATATTTTTACCATTTAATACAATTTAGGTCATTGGACATAATTTTACAATTAAACCGGACATAAACAAGTGTCAATCTTTTGATAGTTATAATCTCTTAAAAACACGCTTTTTGTTTTAACAACAGGAATTAATTTTAAATTAATTTCTGCCACTTCTGTGTTTCGAATTTGGAAAAATGGATTCCATATTTGGAATCAGGATGTTCAAATTGTGTAAATAGTTAACTTTTATTTTTAGACATTTTGAATAATTACTTCGGTAAATATTTTATTTACCATGGTTAAGGGTAAATCCGATAAATAAGGGTTAAAAAATAATATTATAATAATACTAAATTACCCTAAAACGTGTCCTATCCTTATTGGTTGATACATGTTCGACCATAGGCATCTTTGGGTCGATTTGAGGACCCCATGAAGCCACTTGTAGGTGATAGGGACACTTAATTTTAATTAAGTTAAAATAAGTACAAAAATGACATAAGTATATATCTTTTAGAAAACATTTTTTTACATAGGGTTATATTTGTTGGATTTTAGACTATAAATATTCATTAGAAATCTAAAAATATTTAATACATAATGATATTTTATTTATAATTTCTATACATTAAATAAGTTAATTTATTTATGAAAAGGATGATGTAGTAATTACCATAATAGTGAAAAATTAAAATAATTGATATTATAAATACCCAAATAAATATAATTTGAGACTTTTAATGAATTACACTAATTTTATAGAATAATATGACATATTAGGATTGATTTAATTAACTTTTTTTGAAGTAATAATTCTGTTACGAGTTTCACAAAAATCAACTATTGAATAGTTTCAAAATTGACATAAAAGAGTTTTTAAAACAAATATTATATTATTAATTGATATTAAATACCTAAAAATCTAAGGTTCGTCCAAGAGACTTATATCATGATATTTGTATCATTAATGGACCACTTGGGGGTCTATTGTATATATATAGTAATTTTATTAACTATATAATATAAAAATACAAAGTGACATGGTAAATGTCAAAATAATTAACTAAGAGTTAATACTTAAATATAAGGTTAATATTGTAACCCAAACCAGTCTAAATTCTATTTGTTGAATGTTTTTAGACCTATCCCCACCTTAAAATTTAAATAATCAACTTTTGAGCCATTAAAAACCGAATATGAATTTTTTTATAAATTAATATTTCTAGCTTTTCCAAAGGTGCCCCTCACCCCTCTTATAAAAAGGCACTCCTCCTTCTCATTTATTCACACCTTCAAAGACATTTGGTTCGGCCAAACTCTGCCCATATACTCTCCAAACATCCCTCAATACAACCTAGAGGCATTAGTTGGATCAGAATGCCAACCTAATGAGCCCTTTTGATCAAATCAAAAGGAATAACCCGAAGAAGAGGTAATGATTTCACCACCCTTTTTCATGTTCCTTTCTTCTTCCACTTCTTCTTCCTTTGTTATTACCATTCTAAAATAATAACTCCAGTATCATATATATACTGTGATGTTATTATAAATATGGTACAACCATATTCAGTATTCTATCCACCCTTTGAATAACATGTCACCATACGTGCGTACGTACGACTTACCGTCTTCACGTCGTGGTGTAATTGTTATTCAATATATTATTATTTTGATGGGTATAATAATGACGTGTAACTCATGTAAATAATAAATATAACATATTAATGATTATGTATATATGATATACCATCCATTTATATATTATTTTAATATCAAAATAATGATATTGTCGCTCATGCGTACGTACAGACTACTGTCTCCATGAACGCGATCAGATTCATTCTCCATCGTATCCATTGAAGTATAATTATCATTTGATGATTTATAAATAATGTTTAAGGACTTGATATCATTATGGATATGAAAAAGATACAACCTATCCATAACAAACATGGCTTATGTAACAAAACATATAAAAGAAAATGAGTAAGTTAACCCCCGAAACGACGATAATCTAAGATATTATTAACAAATCAATGTTAAAAGATCATATATGATATCATATTCATATATTTGATTCTTGTATAATTTAATCACAATTATTTCACCATTATACAGGAGGTCAACTTACCCTCTACCAAGGAAAAGTTCAAAGTAAGGGTTATTTCACAATCTCTTCGTTATCCGAGGTTGTTTATATGTAATAATCTACTGGAATCTCTTTATCATCCACATCAATGTTTTTAAAAATGTATTTCAATGCTTTTTTACTATTTAAAATAATCTGGGTTAAAGTCATTTATACCCTTGTTCGACTTTTTATAAGTGTTTTATAAAGGAATCTTTCCGTCATTTTCCAAACAAGGTGCTTTTTAACCTTTTCGACAGAATGAAGGTAGGAATGTTTTTTTAACTTATATGGCGGGTGCGGTTATTTTCCGCCGTTATAAAATTGTCGAAGCTTCCCTTACAAGATTATAAGAATATTTTCAAAGAAAATGTTTTATTTTATAAATATATGACTCTTAAATGTTTTCAAAATAGAAAGAGATATTTCTCTAAAAAGAGTTTTGATTTCATCTATGTCAACATCCTTTGATGAATTTTACGCTTATTTGAAGTTGATTTTTTATGATACAAAACTTCTATATTGTATTGAAGGTTTTGTGATATGTTTGAGTGTGGATGTGCTATTTTTATACCATTCATAGTTTATGGTGGAAATATTGACATTTCTTATGCTAGTTTTAATACGAATGTTTATGTTATGTTTAAACCTTTTCATATGGGAATGCATTGGACTTAATATGTGACGGGTGGAGCCCGCTATAGATCCTCGATGCATCAGTAGGATTCATGAGACAAACTAGTGTGTTGGAACAAGGCCTTGGCAAAATATTATTTGTAGTCTTGGCATGAGGCCTTGGCTATGTGGTTATGATAGTCTGGCATTATGCATTCCATCATTATGAAAGTGGTTATTGATATTGCATGTGATTATTCGATTAGTAGAATATCCATGTGAATAAGTAAATGGAATTATTTAATTTTATTTTTTCCATACAATGTTGAAGTTCAAGTTTAAAAGGCTTTTGTTTTAGTTATATATTGCCTTAAATGTTTATTCTTATTTATGAAAGTTTCTGCTATATTGTTATCTTTAATGGGCATTTTAGCTCACCCCTTTTATATGTTTTATTTTTCCCAGGATGTGAAGAAGTAAATTATGAATGACCTGCAGGGATATTATGAGGGGATAATAGTGTGAATTATAGAGACAATATGTTGTTGTAGTAGTTTTCACTTCATGATGTAATGTAAAACATTATGAATATATCTAGTGTTTCCAAGTCTACTAAACCAATCGGTCTTTCGAGATGTGATCTTTCTTGTGATCATGCCAATGTTATGTAATAATGCACCGACTCTAGGTAACTAGGGTCGGGGCGTTACAGGGTGTTCTTTTATAAGTGAGGGGAGTGACACCCTTGTAATTTTTGAAATGAAAAGGGTGTAACCACATTTGTTTCATGCAAAAATGTTCATAAACATATTATTATAGATAACTATTCATTATAAGGTTGATATGTGGCCAAAAAATAGATTTTAGACAAATTGTTATAGAAATTTATCCCATATCGTTTTAGATTATCCCTCAGTAAATCAGTTTTTACATGAACCGAAAAAATTAATTTTATCTTTTTTGACAATTAATTATAAAAAAATAATATTACCTTTTGAGATAAGAGATATGTATGATTATTTTAAATATGGAATCCATTTTTACAAAAAATATCACCTAATTACAAAAATTTAATTTATAATTAATCTTGGAGTTGTGATGAGAAATTGGGTTTTCAATGAAACGTTTTTCAAATGTACAATGTATTTATATCAAAACTCAATATAAAAATTATTAAATTTACCTAAATTGAATTAATATATATAATATTGAACTAATTTTTCTTTAAAACCATTTTAAATATAATATATCCTTATAATTAATTTAAACAATATTTTCTCTCAATAACAATTTAATATTTGTCACTATTAATAAAAAAATGACACTTAGAAAAAACTAAAAACATAAAACCTAAGATAATTTTTTTAATATAGATTCTAAAAAAAGAATTTTTTGTAAAAAAAAATCAACATGTTTTAAAAATTATTTATATATTAGGTGTGCATACCACGACTGAACCACGTTTAGAAAAATATAGTTTTTTCAAAAGAATTTCTACATTATCAAATTGGTTGTAATTTTACATCTAATAAATATTTATCCATTTTATTTATTTTAATAATCAAAAACCATATGATTTTAAAAAAAATTCATTACTATTGAATCCTTCCAAATTAATGGCTATATTACAATGGAAATATTTAGATAAAAAATATTTTAATAGATTGTCACATTTCTTTTCAACCAATTATTGTATGGATAAATTGCTATTGAATAGATGGATTTTTTTAAAAAAAATTATATTATAATTTATTAAGTTATTATATTGCCTTATTTTCATAGTATGTTTCTTTAAAAATACTATCAAATATAATGTTAATATTTTAGAACCTTTGGGAGTTACATTCTACAAAATAAAAAAAACACATTTCCCTAAAAATTATTCATGTCCTTGATAATATAGGGAATTTTATTTAACAATACACTACATGAGTTACAATATCATGAGAGGAGGAATGTAATACTCTTAATTAAAAAAAAGAAAAATATAAAGGTCATATAGAATAACATATATCTAGTTATCTATGTAAGAAAAACTAGTTGTAGGTGTTGATATGGTTGTGGAAGAAAATAATAAATAATTATAGAAGGCCACCAAAGACTTTTTATTTTATTAAATGAAAAAAATGGGTGGAAATCCTATAAGGAAATAATTAATGTGGGCTTAAACAATAGAGCCCAAGATCATTATACTGAACAATGTTGGTACCCTCAAATGGGAAGGATTCAACATTAGAAAAGATATGGAGTCGGTTATTCTGAGACTCTTTGAAAGTAATGTAGTTTTCCACAACATTACCCTCTCACCAGGTATGATGAATTTTCATGTTATTGTACATAATTAACTTATATCTCCAGATGGAATATTCAATGGACCAAACTATAAGACTATTTACCTAAAAATTCATTGAAGATTGTTAACAAGTTAGTTTCAATATCTCTAATAGGATTGTTCCTCTAGTTACATAGAAGCATGACAGTTGACATGGAATGGGCTTCTGCCTAAAGGGAATGACCACTCCGGAAAAAATTGAGAAAGAAACAACAACTGAGCCATTAGGGTCTCTAATGACTCCACCACCATGCATAGATCCCATACAGCAGAAACCATCATTGTCTAATTTGTTCCTCAGGAGGGGAGGGTTCCATCTGGTTCACATTCTCTGAACTGTTTAATTAGAGGTGGGAGAGGATTTTATGGGAAAAACGATGAATGAGGGAAATCTCATTCATCACATATTTTCATAACTATGACAAATCCAATATTAAATTCCTAGAATTGATGATGATACCTATGATGGACCCCAAGAGTGACTGATGTCAATTTTCATTTCTTGATGACCCGAGAATCCATCAACCAATAGTGAATATTATAGATTTGGATTCTCTCTCAGCATTGGGTCTTTCACCACCATGGAACCATTTTTGAAAGAATGTATCAACTGAGAAAAGATGATTAGTCTAACTTTTAAATTTGTTGAATGAACTCTAGATTGACTTTTCCCTTTCACTTCTGCAAAAAATGATTCATAGATTAGGATCTCGTCTCCCTGTAAAAAAACATCGAGGTAAGGATAATGTCTCTTAACTAGAAACATTCATTAGAAGGAAAATAATTATTCAGAACTTGCCAAACTAGGATGAAAATTTTTCAATGGAAGTTCCTTTCACCGTATAATTTCACCTCAATTATCCTAAGGAGATACACATGATTGATTTCTATGAATATCTCTGATAGAGAATGTAATAGCCACACACCCTGCGAAAATACATTTCTCTAGATCATTGGTCATCACAATGATGTGAAATAGAATCCTACGGTTTTTAACCAAGGTCGAATGAATGATGTTGGGATGTTAACTAGCCTCCCTCTTGCTGGGCATTGCAGTAGGATAGGTTGGGAATGAATGAATGTTTCTTGAACAGTTATGATTCCAATAGCTGGTATCCTCCTTGCCTATTACCAAGTGTGTATGCTATTAAAGAATAGGTATACGAGGTTTCATCAACCTCTGAATTTTGTAAAATTTGAATCCAAAAAAGTTCACTTCAAATCCATATGTACTTTTCATGAGTTTTCCACCAAAAATATTTTTCCTCAATTTACCCACTTGAATTTTTGGCCTGATGACTAGTCCTGGATACAGATATACTCCGTATGTTAAGACCTCATTCATGAATGGGTTTAGAAAGCTTGTTCTCGGATTCCCAATGAAGCGTACCTTGCAAGTGGTCATCCCATAAATACAATATCAGAGTTCTCTAAATGTTTGGGATCACCTTTCTTAGAACCTTCGGAGTGGACATGATATGTATGGGGATGGAAGAGAGGACAGAGTTGATCAATGTTATTCTCCATCCAAATGATAATAACCTATTTTTTACAATTGATAATGGGACCTAGGATTTTATAAATAACCATATCATAGTCCTTGATGAGAATAACATTAGGGGACATAGGGGCACCTAAGTAATTCTTAGGGAATGACCCATTTTGAATTCCAATTCTTATTTCCAAATCACGTGTCTGTCCCACCGAGCATTTGTTAGGAACAAAGAATTTTCTCTTCTCACGACTGACAACATTTTTGATCCAAGCACAATATATATATAAATCTTCACTAACCCTCTAGATAGATCATCTACTAGAATTGAAAAAGATAATTGTAACGTCTATGAAAATGAGATGAGAAATACATCCAATCAAGTGGTTATTAAGGTATGGTAATCATGTCCACTACAATGCAATAATGAAGGTAGTGGCTTAGAGAATCTTGAGCATTGATAATGAGATAGGGATATATAGGATCTCTTTGTGTCAAACCTTTGAATTGATAAAAAATGTAATGTTTGGCAAAGAAAGAAGTATCCCAACATGGAGAGATAATGAAATGAAAGAGACGAACAATAACCCATCTCAAAAATTTTATGCTTTCAAGGACCCTAACAATAGAACTCCATTCAACTCTATCATAAGATTTTCTCATATCTAGTTGTATGGCTATATTACTACCAAAGGTATTCAAGTTGATATCATTTATATATTCTTGGGCCAAGGAAATAGCTCCATATATTGATCATTCATTTAGAAATCCATTTTGTTCCCCATACACCTAACATAAAGGAAGTGGGCATGCCTTGTGTTATAAATTACATTAAACACTTTATATGGTACATTGGAAAAGATAATAGGGTATTATTGATTAAATGATTTGGTATCATTGAATTTGTGAATAAGAACATGTGTAGAATCTCATACCACTCATAGAAAATTACCACCTTGAAAATAGACTTGAACAACATAGAATAAGCTCGTTCTCACAATATCCCAAGAGGTCCTATAAAAATAGGTAGGGATAGAGTCTTGTCTAAGAGAACTATTAGTATTTATGGGAAAAATATCATCGTGTATATGTTCCTCAGCAGGTATAGCTCTCAAAATTTCATTCATAGATTCAATCTCCCGATGATGAATAATGTCAAACAAAATAGATTAGCCTCTTAGGTAACTACCTTCCATGCCCGATTTTGGAGATATAAGAAATAAAATTTGTTAAAATATATTCAGTTAAATATAAATGAAGGTATTAGAAAATAAATTTTTTCAATATACAATTCTTATAGATGATGAATTCCTATACAATCTATAGTGTAAATAGTTTAAAATATACTAACGTGATATTGGTATATTTCATAGGAAGAATTTCATATTTTGGTTGAACATTGATAATTTTCAGATTCATTTCTCACTATAATAAATGAATAACCAAGATGAGTTTTTTATATCTGAAGACCAATAATTAACTTTTAATAGATCCTAGAATACATAATAGAGTGAAAATACATTATGTCTATTTATAAATAATTTCCAAATACTTCATGGTAATCACAAGTTATCTAATATAATACATTAATTTTAATACATTATCAATAACTTTACTGGTTTAATATTAATATTTATCCATAAATTATTTAACTAATAACAATGGCATATTAACTATGACATCATGTATATCAATGGTGGGAACAAAACATTTATCATCCTTCGATCATAGCTTTATGCCCCACATCATATTCTAATGCAATGTGTTTCAACCCAGAATAAATGTTTACTTTTTTCTAAATCCATATTTATATAAATCCTAAAATGTTACCAAATTGTAATATCTTAAAATTACCTCAACAAAAATGATTAGACAAAAAATAAAATTTATCAATACCTTCATAAAACCATCAATTTCATTATTATCTCAAAATCATTCATAAATTATGTTTTATTCACCCACAATCATGTTCGTTCAATGAGGTTTAACTTACTGCTCAATCACTTTTCATGGTAATTTGTTACTTTTATCATATACTATCAAAATCTGAATGAAATGGAACTAGAGTAGAATCCTTATAATTTTCATGATTCTTTTTGTGATAATTACATTAAGAAAATACTACACCACATTTATTTTTTTTAAATACACAATCATAGTGATTATTCAACTTTGGTTGAATCTATATCAAATGATTGAACTTGATCCCTAATATTCCTCTAATTTATATTCTCTTGATGCTTAGTGAATTCATTTTCATAGTTCTCCCTCTCATTAAAGTAGAATCATTGGTCTTTGGTACATTCTTTGAGGACTTTGAATTCATGTGCACAGTGTAATTTCTTCCTATATAGGAAGGAAAATCAATTTCTTTTTAATTAAGTACCTTGGGGCGTTCTTCAACGAGTTTGAGATGGTAAAATAACACTTTTTCCCTATATCCCCATACACAAATTTTTCTTTTCTTTCCTCTTATCCTCATTTATCCATATGAACTAATTTTTCTTAGATAATTATTTCACTATCGCCATAGAACAAGATACTATAAACTTGTGTGATGGGAATTAGTTGGCCACTTGTGACCTTCATAAGATTGTATTATGCACACCATTGAAATTATCAATCGTTCATTTTGAATTATATAAGTTATAGGAAGCATGAATTGGTAACCCTGTAAAGTTACAAATGTTCTTAGAAACATTTTACTACTCTTTCTATTTTGTCCTAAAAAACAATCATTCCAAATCCACTCATTGGTTACAATGAAAATATTAATACAAGAAGAGTGTCACGAAATATATTCAACACATAATTTCTATTTCCTCCTTATCTTTACTATTATAAATTATTGACCACTATTGATCTGTATCTTCTGAGTGACTGTAAAATTCCCTAAAACATTCTCGATTTAATTACATCATAGAGAGATAAATATTGTCTCTAAGAAACATATCCATTTCACCAATAAAAATGGGGTTTTAGTCTCATTAAATGATAGAGGTTCTTTGAGCATGAAGTAGTATAAAATATTTACACCAAATAGTTGAAAAACAGTTTGTTCTATAAGGGAATGTTTTTTAATCATAATCATTGTCAGTTACCCCAATTTTGTTATAATTTAATTACTTTTTGCTATAACACTAGCTCAATATTCATAATATTTTCTAGGAGGGAAATTCATACATTGAGTACATACATTAATAGGTTTTCCCTTACTTCTATTATGAGTAATTTCTAAAGAATGTAATGCAATATATTAGATCATAACATTATGGACCATAATTTATAATCCCAAATATATTGAAACATTGAACATAAATTGAGAAACATATTCATAGAGAATATTAGAATCATGAACATGGTTTCTTTGGGGATATAATTATTTTCAACTCATTCATAAGAATTTTTAAATAAAATATGACTTATTCTAATCAGATTCCCCCATGAGTGTCAAAAAAAGGTTCATAGTAATGAATGCTTTCAAGTACCATGTGATGATCGGTTCAATCCCAATGGACCTTTTTTTAATTATTTCACATAGTTACATCTATAGAAGAACCACATCCACTTTTATTATCAAGGAAATGTTGTGTTTTCATGTAAAATACAAATAATCTCATCTATAACAAAATGTTAGGATGTTAATCTATACATATCTTAAAATCCTATAATAGGATTATGTTTCGTAATTTATTTTTTCCTAAATCTAGATCGATTTATTTCTAGAAAACATCCTTTGATATTAATTGAAGTGACACCAACCTTATTAACCCATGGTCAGTGTCCACATTATTAAAACTGTATGATCCAGATTCTCATTAAGGGTAAGAATACAACAAAAGATATGAATAAATAATGATTAAATGTTAACAAATATATTCATTAATTGTATGAAGGGAAAAATGTTGTGACCACTTTGTGTATGAAGATTGTATTTGTTGTCAACAATTTTCAATACTTGTCAAAATGAAGAAGGAGATAAAGAAGGGCTCTAAAGTTAATGGAGATTGTACGAAGTGAGGATACCTGGAGAATTTTTATGAAATCATATCATTGAATGTCATACTTGGGAAATTATCTATGAAGCAAATTCAGACGATTGTTGAACTTATACTTAGTTTGAAGAACTTGTGTCAAAGGTGACACATTGTTTACAACAATGAAGAAAGGTGATGTATCATCCATCTAAGGATGATTGAAAAGGAATTTGAGTAAGACCATGCAACACTTCATGATTTCATGAGAACCATGAAAGAGCATACATGAAGAAAAAAATAATATGATTTGAATGAAGTAGAGAATGATGGTTGAAGAATAAGGGAGAGTGTGGGAGGGCTTGGAATTATAATAAGGTCATGAATTACACATTTCCTTGAAATTAGATGATTGTTTCACTATTCCTAAAGTTCCAAATACACGTAACAAAGGTGATACATTTTATGCAACATTGAAGGTATTTGAAGAAGCTTCAAGACTTAACTTTTGGATGAAGAGAGATGATTGGAGTTCTTTGGAATTAACACTCCAAAAGTATTTTAGGATTTGAAGTGAGGATGAAGATGTACTTTGGAATTCATATTCCAAAAAATAATGGACTTAAACCAGATGATTCTTTGCTGATTTTTATTTCACAAGTATCATAAGTTTGGAGAACTTTTGATGCAACCCTTATGAAGGAAAGGTAGAGAGAAAGAAGTAGGCACACAAGTATGCAGTAGGTGCGCAGGTATGTAGATGCACACAAGTCATATTTCAAATAGCATTATTTAAAAAATATGGCAAAGGAAAGAAGGTGCGAAAGTGCCAAGAAGGCATGAAAGTACCAAAAAGGAATGCAAGTTCCAAGAAGGTGCGCAAGTACCAAGGAGGCACGCAAGTGATAGGGAGTCGCGTAAGTGCCACGAAGGTGTGCAAGTGAATATGATGCACAGGTTGCCAAAACTCCTATAAAAAGGTGACTACCCTCCTCATTTCTTAAGGCTCGAGACTTAGAGAGATATTTTGGGCTCTGAGCGCGCAAGTCGAATAAGTGTGGCGCGCAAGTGTTGTGTTGTTCATAAAGAGGCATTCAATTATAAGGTTGGCGCGCATGTATTGCCTATTCACAAAGAGGCGCACATGAATAAAGGAGGTGTGTAAGTGGAAGGAGGCGCTCTAGTGCTAGGTGGCACTCAAGTGTATGTGGTGCACAAGTCACCAAAATGCCTATAAATAGATGACTTGCCTCCTCATTTTTTGAATGCTCAACACTTAACAGAAAATTGGAGCTCTGATCGCGCAAGTAGTAGAGATTTTGTCGCGAAAGTGGTGAAGTGCAAGTGTTGCCACGCAAATGTTGTCGCGCAAGTGTTGGCGCACAAGTGCTGCTGCGCAAGTGCTGCAGTGCAAGTGCTATCGCGCAAGTGTTGTCGTGCATGTTTTGTCGTGCAAGTTTTTCCGCACAAGTTTTTCCGCGCAAGTATTCTCGTGAAAGTTTTGATGTGCAAGATGTTATAGGTTCGCAAGTGAAGATTGTATTAAAACCAAAGGTGGCACGTAAGTTTTGAGTTGGAAAAAATTGTTCCGCACAAGTATTTGTTGGGGCGCAAGCAGGGAGGCACGCAAGCAGGGTGGCATGTTAATAAGAATTGGCGCGCAAGCTGTGAGTGGTTCTAGAAGTTCTTATTAGCTTCTGATCAACTAAGTTGTGATTCTAGAAAGAATAAGAAGAATATAATAGTAAAAGATTTAGTGCATTTGGTTATTATGCTGACAAGAAAAGAATAAGAAGAAGAAGGAAAAGAGATCAACTACATGCCATATGAATGATCACATGAATTTATGAACAAGGGAAGGACTCACTCAGACGATGACAAGTGAAATAATCATCATTGCCTGAATAATCACATTATTATATGTGATTCTTTCCAGGAAGAAATAATAACTGTTACTACATTCTGTTACTGCACTAAAGAAAAAGGAGAAGTCCTAGTGCAGCTTGTTTTTCACTAGTGAAGATGAAAAGAAGAAGACACGAATAATTGATTCCCTACTGCTTTACAAGTAATAAAGTGAAGAGAACTGAAGGAGATCAAGAGAAGAACCTACCTTTTGAGGAAGGAAGAAGATTGTCTCCTTATGTAGTATAAAGAACCCGCTAGAGGCTGCAAGTTAGACTAGGCTATCACCATTCCAAGGAAGAGGATTGTTTCCCAACCCCCTTTAAATTGTAGGGACTCACAATGTCTAGAGGATTTTTTTTCCTAGCCACTCCATTGTAAAAGCATATCACACTATAATGGAGAATCCATGCACTGGTCATACCCATGCATGGCAAGGACGTAGCTACTCTTATTGAGTGGTGAACCTTGTCAAAATATCGTGTGCATATATTTACTGCTTTCTATTATTACATGTGACAGGGAAAAGAGAATAAGAGAATCAAGATCCTAACAGGTCAAGAGGTATAGGGATAAAGGTTTGAATTGGGTTAAAAATTCCCCAACACTGATTCACCAACCTCTCAGTGTTAGGTATATCCCAATCTGGTCCTCTCAATTGGCATCATAGGGAGGTCCACCTCTGTTGGATTCTCTTCAGTGAATTTATTCTCTTTTGAAAAACATAAGCTGTTTTCCTAAGTCAACAATGAAGAGCTATTTTTGCAAATATCCATCTATCTCTGAGCAGATATAAATATCTTCTAAGACCATGATGAAAAGGAAAAAGAACGAGAAGAGAAAATCGAAGAATAATTCCCTCTTATCTGAAGAATAGGAAGCATCTAGTTCTCCATATTTGGTTGACGATGAAGACACAGCTGACTTGGAAAGTAATGAGAAGGTGGATCAATTCCCCACTAAGAAGATGGAAAACCTTCCTACCTCAATTGATCAAGGGGTATGTGTTTGTACATTTGGAAATTATCCTCATGATGAAAATGCTAGCACAAGTTGTGATGATCAATATACAACATGTCAAGAAATATCAGTTGATAGATTAAGAATGATTCTGCATGGTATTCCTGAAGAAATTGCTTCCCTGGTTTGTGGAATATTTCAATGTATGCAGGAAAATATCACTTAGCCGGAAGAAGAAACTGATGCGTTGGAGAAAGACTTATAAGAAATTTTTTTTGAATTTTTAAAGCTCCCCAGACAGGTTGGATCCTTTGAAGCAACCAAGAGTGGATTTTAATTAAACTCTTAAAAGTGTCTAAAACATGTTGAAGAAAAATAGGAAGTCAATAAGACTCTATAAGAGAATATCCATGCAATTGAAGATGATCTTAAAAGGGGTAATGAAGTAAAGAAGTTATATTTAGAAGATAACTCCAAGAACACCAATGATCTTGACTCTTTGTTACAAAACAATGTAAATATGCATGAAGATGAAGTTGAAATATTGAAGAAGGATTTTGGAGATAAGATGACTATGATTGAAGACCAAAAGGTCATCCTTAATATGAGATATCTAGAGTTGGAAGATCAGTTGACCAATCTTGAAAAGACACATATTGATTCTTCACAAAAGAAGGAAACAATTGCTGCTAGTACCCAATGTTCACTGGAGGAATCTATTGTCAAGATACCTCAAAAATGTGATAAGAAGATCATGACTTCACTCATTGATCCATCAAAAGAATCTGAGAAAGTAAAGGTATCATCCATACCAACTTGTATTAATGATTCTAAAATTGATTCTACAAAAGTTCAGGTTGGAAGTAAATTTCTATACAATTTTGGATGAAGAAAAGTGAGATGAAACCTATCACCATGGATAGGGTGGATAAGAAGAAAGTGTGTGGAAGAGAGATCCCCATAGAAAGCACAACATACCAAGAAGAAGACTCAGAAACCTTATTAAGAATATGACAAGAAGTCAAGGTTTGTTGGTCAATGATGGTGCTGAAATAGGTTTGGGCATTGTGCAATAGATTGTTGGTGCAATCCCTTAAATGTAGAAGAATAGAGAAAGCCCATCTCAAGGGGGAGAAATCTAGAGAAGAAGAAGCAACATCTACAGATCCGGAGACATTAGTATACTGCAATGATATTTGGAATGTAAAATAACATCTGTGATGTATGCAATATGTGTGTTCATTTGAACAGTGCATGTTCAAATAAGAAAAGAATACCACAGAATCTGGGCAAGAATGAAGAAGCATCCTTGGGAAGAAATCAGACGAAGAATGTGAAAACAAATTCTCCCCAGAAGATTTCAGGAAGGAAATATGAGAAGTCTTTTGATTCTAAATCCAAAAAGGTGAAGGTTGATGCATCCAAAAGAACTACTAATAAAGAATCCACTAAAAATAATACATGTAGAAGGTCCTATCATAATGCCTCAATACCCAATGATATATTGGTGGTTTGGCAAGAATATTTGGACAGAATGAGGAAAATGGAAGATTCACAAGCTAAGGCTAGCACTAAATACAAAAATAAGACTCTACATGAAGACAATGAAGTACTGTGTGTGAGGTGCAACAAGGCTGGTCATACTGTGATACAGTGCTTTGAATTCATTCCAGCACAACAAGAATTACTCCAAAAGATAAAAGTTGCACCAGGAGATTCTACTGCTTTGAAAACCCTTGAAGAAAATATATTCACACACAAAGAGATGGAAGAAATAGTCAGGTCCACATAATCACAGTCAGCATTGAAGATCAAGTGTGAAAGTGTGAGGAGTGTAGCAAATGGAGCATCTTAGTTGAGAAAATCATCTCATCCTTCTTGCTCACATTGAAGAATCATGGAGGATCCAACTTATTCCCTTAAATATTTGTGTATTGTATTTGTTCTGATAATACAGGGAGTTGAAGGTGAAGCAATATCTTAGGGGGAGAACCTATGATTCAGTGATGAGAAGCTTTCCCCTGAGGGGGAGACACGTGAATAAGTTTCCAGAGTCATTATCTCAATAAGTATCAACTTCAGTTGGTACTCAATTCCACTACTCTGAAGATTGTCTGAAGATCACGTCATTGGAAATGGTATGTTATTTATATATCTCTCATCCTTGGCTACTAAAAATAAAGATCATTCTAAAAAGGGGGAGAAATAAAGATAATCAATTCCATAAGAAGAGTGAATGTTCCCCAAGGCCACGTATCCTGGCAATTTCACTTGAATGTTTTTGATCTATTTGTTGAAGTGAGTGCCGAGATTTCAGATTGATTATTTCTTATCGCAAATCAATATCTTCGGCCTGGAATGAAAGTGGAAAACCCCATGAAGAAAAGTGAATGAGTTCTCATCTCATGTGGTGTCATATTCAGTGGGTAATGGACAACTTTGTTGTCTAAATCAAATCCTCTTATTTTCTACACCGAGCATTGCTCAAGTAGACTTAGAGTGAAATGATTGATGGCACATTGCTTATGTATGGAATGATACCCTCTCTACCAAGAACATTTTATTTAGTGTCAATAAGGGGGAGAGAAATGAAATGAATGTCTAGGGGAGAGAATGAAGGGGAGATATCAGATGCTCATTTTGACATTGACACATTCATCTAAGGAGACTTTAAGGTATTGACAACAAAATACAAAGGGAGAGATTGTTGGGACCACTTTGTGTATGAATATTTTATTTGTTGTCACCAGTTTCCAATTCTTTTCAAAATGAAGGAGATGAAGAAGGACTCCAATGTTAATAGAGATTGTATGAAGTGAGGATACCTGGAGAATTGTTATGAAATCATACCATTGAATGTCATACTTGAGAAATTCACTATGAAGAAAATTCAGATGATTGTTGAATTGATCCTACATTCGAAGAACTTGTGTCAAAGGTGAAACATTGTTTACAATAATGAATAATGGTGAGGTATCATCCATCTAAGGATGATTGTAAAAGAATTTGAAGAAGGCCATGCAACACTTCATGATTGCATGAGACCATGCAAGAGCTTACTAGAAGAAAAGAATCATATGATTTGAATGAAGTTGAGAATGATGGTTGAAGAAGAAGAGAGAGTGTGGAAGGGCTTGGCATTCTAAGAAGGTCATGAATTACAAATTGCCTTGAAATCATATGATTTTTTCACTGTTCTTAAAGTTCCAAATATAGGTATCAAGGGTGAAAGATTTTCTGCAACATTTAAGGTATTTGAAGAAACTTCAAGCCACCACTTTTGGATAAAGAGAGATGATTGGAGTTCTTTGGAATTAACACTCCAAAAAGTATTTGAGGATTTGAATTGAGGATG
This sequence comes from Viscum album, assembly GCA_963277665.1. Taxonomy (NCBI): domain Eukaryota; kingdom Viridiplantae; phylum Streptophyta; class Magnoliopsida; order Santalales; family Viscaceae; genus Viscum; species Viscum album. The sequence goes on from OY728135.1 coordinate 114,810,871, forward strand.
AAGAAGTACATTGGAATTCCTATTCCAAAAGGAATGGACTAAAACCAGGAGATGCTTGCTGATTTGTATTTCAAAAATATCATAAGATTGGAGAACTTGTGATGCAAGCCTTATGAAGGAAAGGGAGAGAGAAAGTAGTAGGCATGCAAGTATGTAGTTGGCGTGCAAGTATGCAGTAGGCACACAAGTATGTAGAGGCACGCAAGTCCTATTTCAAATAGCATTATTTCAAAAATATGGAAAAGTAAATAAGGCGTGCAAGTGCCAAGATGGCATACAAGTACTAAAAAGGCACGCAAGTACCAAGAAGGCACGCAAGTACCAAGGAGGAATGCAAGTGACTGGGAGTCGCGCAAGTGCCACGAAGGCACGCAAGTACCAAGGAGGTGCGCAAGTGGATGTGACGCGTAGGTTGCCAAAATGCCTATAAAAAGGAGACTACCCTCTTCATTTCTTAATGCTCGAGAATTAGAGAAATATTTTGAGCTCTAAGCGTGCAAGTCGAAGAAGTGTGGCATGCAAGTGGTTGAGGCGCGCAATTTGAGCCTCATTTTTAGGTGGCACAAAATTGTTGTGTTGTCCCCAAAGAGGCATGTAAGTATAAGGGTGGCGTGCAAGTATTGCCTGTCCACAAAGAGGCACGCATGTATAATAGAGGCACGCAAGTGGATGGAGGCGCGCAAGTGAAAGGTGGCACACAAGTGAATGTGGTGAAAAAGTCAACAAAATGCCTATAAATAGACGACTTGCCTCCTCATTTTTTGAATAATAAACACTTAATAGAAGATTTGAGCTCTGAGAGTGAAAGTAGTAGAGAGTGTTGTCACATAAGCGGTGACGTGCAAGTGTTTCCGCGCAAGTGTTTCCATGCAAGTGGTGGTGCGCAAGTGCTGGCACACAAGTGATGCTGTGCAAGTACTGCCGTGGAAGTGCTGTTGTGCAATTGCTGCCGTGCAAGTGTTTTTGCGAAATTGTTGCCTCCCAAATATTGCCGCACATGTTTTTCCATTCAAGTATTGCCACGCAAGTATTCTCGCGCAAGTTTGAACGTGCAAGCTGTTATTGGTGCACAAGCGAAGAGTGTATTAAAACCAAAGGTGGAGCACAAGTTTTGAGTTTGGAAGAATTGTGGCGTGCAAGTATTTGGTGGCGCACAAGCAGGGAGGCACACAAGCAGAGTGACACACAAATAATAATTAGCGAGCAAGCTGTGAGTGGTTCTAGAAGTTCTTATCAGTTTCTGATCAACTATGTTGTGATTATAGAAAAAAGAATAAGAACAGAAGAGAAGAATAAGAACAAGGAAAAGAGCTCAACTATATGCCATAGGCATGATCACATGAATTTATGAACAAGAGAAGGACTCACTCAGATGATGCTAAGTGAACTGATCTTCACTGCCTGAATAATCACATTAGTATATGTGATTCTTGCCAAGATGAAAGAATAAGTGTTAGTGAATTCTATTACTACACTAAAGAAAAAGGAGAAGTCCTAGTGTAGCTGGTTTTGCACTAGTGAAGAAGAAAAGAAGAAGAGAAGAAGAATTTCTTGCCTACTGCTTTGCAAGTAATCAAGTGAGGAGCACTGAGGGAGATCAAGATCAGAACCTACCTTTTGAAGAAGGAAGAAGACTGTCCCCTTAGGCAGTATAAAGAACCAGCTAGAGGCTGCAAGTTGGACTAGGCTATCACCAGTCCAGGGAAGAGGATTGTTTCCCAACCCCCTTTAAAGTGTAGGGACTCACACTGGCTGGAGTATTGTTTTCTTATCCACTCCATTTTAAAAGCATATCACACTATAATGGAGAATCCATGCACTGGTCATACCCATGAATGGAAAGTATGTAGCTACTCTTATTGAGTGGAAAACCTTGTAAAAATATTGTGTGCATATTTTTACGGCTTTCTATTATTGTATGAGACATGGAAAAGAGAATAACATAATCAAGATCCTAACTGGTCAAGAGGTACTGGGATAAATGATGGAATTTGTTTAAAAATTCCCCAACACTGATTCACCCCCCTTCTCAGTGTTAGGTATATCCCAATCTGGTCCTCTAAAAAAACAAAACAATTGTAAAATTATCCAAAATATCTAAGAGATAATTCCAACTGCAAAAGAACAAATCGAAATAGCAACATCATGTAATGGCATGGAAGTACTCCCACCATCTCACCACCAGCTACCCAACTCAGTAGGCATGAAACCTTGCTACCTCACACTCGTTGCCTTGCCTTTCCCTAAAACGGAAGACTTACAATGGTCCAAAAACTAAATAAGAAGTCCATAGGGTGTAAGATAACATGTTTAATAGGATCCCACCATGTGTTCAATAAAAAGTTCTCTATATAAAAATTCATGTGTGCTAATTTTTAAATAAAAACATGGCATGATAAGAAACAAAGATGTTTTATAGAAAACATAGTAAAAATTTTCATTTTATCACAATTATAAAAGAAAAACAAGTATATAAGTTTCAAAGAACATTTTCTATATCATCATTCACAATAATAAACATGAATATCAAGGATAAAACAAAAAATCCAAGAAAAACAAAATAGAGGCATAGATATCAATACCGAAGATCACTATAGCACAGACTAGTAGACTACTTGTACCATAATCAATCACATGCACAATCTTGTTCCCATACATATGCCTAGGAGGCAGAGGAATAATCCATGAGTAAACGCCCCTAAAAATGTCAACCTTAGTCTCCTAGAATAATGACCCTATAAAAAAGAGGAACACCCCATGAGAAAACCTCTGGGTAGTCACAAACTAATCGACCATGGCCTCAAGCTAAACCTTCAACCTTTGTGCCCATGGTAACCCAGGTTCTTGTTTTCACAATTCATTCCAATGCTTTGAATACTATTTCAAAACCATTTAATAAATATGTTTCAATGATTTGAAATTACAACTTTCCATTCCATTTATCAACAATCAGGAAAAAACATTTTAAAAACCCATTTTCAATGCTCAGAACACTATCATGCCAATTTCATGTGTAAATCAATTTATGAGGAAAGAACAAAAAGGTTACTAAACATAGGCTAGAGACGAAACCACCTTCCAAAAATCTTGTGGTGAACATGCCTGCAATGGGATGAACCAACAAAAAATTCCCAAAGATGATAATAAAATCCCTATAATCCAATCAATATCACAAGATTGATCCAATTTAGAAAACAAGGTGTCATCGGGAATGAGGAAATACCACATACCACAAGAAACAACATCCACCGCAGCATGGAAAATAATGTAATGGCCTTCAGAACGATATTACACAACTAATAATGGGATAAGAAAAGAAGCAACACCAATATAAACAAACAAATCTGATATTGCAACCCAAGGGTACTGCCATAATCCATGGAAATGATGTAACAGAAAGGTTTTATACCCAAAGAGTCACACAACATTTCATATATAGATTATATTATGATTGAATCGATGTAGAAGGAGAAGAGCCTCCCAAAATTACCTGGGAATTTCCATTGGTCAAGAACAAGAGATAACTGAAGAAATAACCAAAACAAAATAACTGCATGCCTATTTGAAAAACAGTACACTTGCCGTTTCATGGATTATAACCCTGTTACATGCCATGTAACCACCAATATCCCACATACGGCAAAAACCCATCACCTTAGATTAAAATTCATGCCTTTAATTAACACAAGTTGTGTATGGGGTCTTCATGTCGTGTAGCCATTCATTTCATGAATAATTTCACAAAATTTATCCACCAACTCATACACATCATGCAACCTAGTTATAAAGAGTAAATCCTCCTACAACAAGCAGAAAAACCAGTCAAATCTATGATTCCAAAAAATCTCTGACTTCATCATTATAAGTATCCTCAAAATAATTTCTTGGCCCTATATAGAGAACAAAAAATGGAAAACCGCGACATAGTAAAAGAAATACATTATGGGTAAGTAATGTTATGTTACAAACTCCATACCGTAAACACTTTCAATCACCGGGATGTCACATGGACGATGTCATCTCTGGAAAAAGATGAGGCCACTACTCCCTCATCAACGACTCACATTCCCAAGTATCATTTGAATCTGATTTATGTTTCTATAGAATATTGACCAATACATTAGACTTACCATGGAATAAATTCACTTAAGAGTCAATGATCATAACTGGTTTCTCCAAAAAAAACATATTTCTCCAACTCAATTTCTTCCTAACCCAGAATGTGAGATGGATTAGGATGATACATCATATGTTGAGATATGTTGAAACCACCATGAATACCTATAAACAAGACCAGTAATGCTAATTGATAAGAAAACTACCTGAGTGGTTTTAGTTACATCAAATTGTACAACATATCTCAGAGCCAACATTTAGTATTTTCCATGCTGGCAGTGACCCAATCGATGAGAGAAATTTAAGAAAACCTATTCACCATTGGATAAATCCAAAGGATGTCACCGCTAATCCACATATGATTTCTGCTGACTCTATACTATAACTAGAGGTTCATGCACATCCTGAATCTTTAGTGATGTCTCCTAGACCAAACTTGGTCCAATTAAAGATACATTTCCCACCACCTCCCAACAAATAGGTGATCTACACGGGTGACCATACAATGCCTCTAATGGATCCATTCTTATTGATGATGGATAAATGTTCTGGTAAACTAACTCAACCAGTCCTAGTTGGATATCCAATTATCCATAGAAATATAACATGTAAATGCCATGCATATCCTCCTAGATCTAAATCCCACCCTCTATCTGACCATCAATTTGGGGATATGAAGTTGTGATGAACATGACCTAATTTCCCATTGCCTCTAAGAGACTCCTACAGAACATTAAGGTAAACCTAGGATCCCTATCTAAAACAATAGCAGAAGGACTCTCATCTAACCTCACAATCTTTACCACATACATCTTACCCAGATATTCAACCTTAGAGGATTCCTTAATCAGAATGAAATCGGCAGAGTTTATCAACTGATCATCAACTACCAAAATATAAGTTTTCCCCTAGGATGTCCGTGGTCATCTAATAACAAAATCCATGGATACCTTGTCCAATTTCCAAACTAAATCCATAAGAGTTTGTAGCAAAACAGATAGTTTCAAGTTCACATCCTTTATCCATTAGCCAGTGTAACAACATGAAACAAAATCATCAATTTAATAATTCATACTAGACCACCAAAATCATAATCTCTTGGCATAATAAATCTTCATAGAAGCTAGATGAATGTCTCACAAACAACTATGAAAATTAAAATAGACTAATATCCTTATATATAAAAGGATGAAAACATTCTTCCTGAATTGGAGAATACAATCTAAAGAGAGTGACCAAGAAAAAATGGTATCCCCACCATAAAGGATTTCCCAAATTCTTGTAAACTCAACATTCTACTATTGACTCTTCAAAATAGACTCCATGAGAGATGATGATAATTGAACACTGGTCAAAACCAAACCTAAAACATCCACCTTAGAATCAAAGTGATGCTGACAATAAATCCCCATAAGGTACCACTCCTCTTTTGATTCTTGAATAGCCAATTACAACACTTTCCACTTTAGATAATATACAATGACATTCCCCTTCCCCACAAAGTAAGTTATATCAATGTCAAACATCTAATAGAATTCTACCCATAATCTCTATCCGAGATTCCAGTCATTATGAGAAATTATATAGCTCATACATTTATGTTCATAAAAGAGCATGAAACTCCCCCACAAAAGATAGTGCTATAAAAATTTATGTAGATGCATGACTACAGTATGCACTAAATTGTGAGTGGCGGTAATTCCTCTAATGTGTTCAAAGATGATGAGAGATGTAAGATATAACATGGTCATCATGCATAAGAAGATATCCCAATCCATCACTAGAATAATCAAAATATTCCACATACCCCTTTATCGGATATGGTAAGATCAGAATAAGAGTAGATGTCATAATTCATTTATATTCTTCTAAAGAAGACTAACACTTCGCATCCCATGTGAATTTCACCACTTTCCTGGTATGTGCAGTCATAGTTGATTTTATCTTTGTGAAATCCTTAAAAAACCACTGGTAGTATCCAACAAGACTAAAAAATATCTGAATTTCATAGACATATTGTGGTTCCTTCCATGAAAAATTAGCCATCACCTTCTATGTATCAACTGATAAGCCATGATTGAAAATCTTGTGTCCTATGAAATTCACTTCTTGTTTCCAGAAACTATAATTTGAAAACATTCAATACAAATAGTCACTTATGAGAAATTCTAGAACCAAAATCAGATGGTACTTGTGTTCATGCACATATTTTGACAAGACCAGAATATCATCCTAGAATAATACCGTTGAAGTGTCACGATATTAATGTAATATAAAATTCTTTAGAGACATAAAAATCGTAGGGGAATTAATTAGACAAGAAAGAACCAAAAGATATTAATAATGGACATACCTTCCCCAAAAATCTATCCTCAATATATTATACTCCTGAAATATGAGATAATAATAACCCGATCGAAGATGAATCTTTGAAAATCACATTTCCCCTTTTAACTAATCAAACTAATCATCCACACGAGGTAAAGAATATTTGTTCTTAAATATTACCCAAATCAACATTTTTTATTCAAAAAATAGCTGAAGTGAATCATCTACATTATTGGTAATGAGAATAGGGGTTGACCACATAAAACCACTATGGAGAATGAATCCTTCTTACAATAGGTAAAAAAACTGAATCTTCGGCTCTTTTATCTCCACTGGTGATATACGGTAAGTAGGTAATGATATCAGATCTATACCTTGAACTAGGTAAACCATAAACTATACCTATATCTCTAGAGGATGACTAGAGAAGTTTTATAAGAAAACATCAAGAATTTCCCTAAAATCAACAAGAAAATCATTAATAGGGGAATATTTATTAGGCTCAAATGAAACAATAGACAACTATATCATGATCTATGAGCAGGAAGGCACAGATCATCCTAATCTCTAGTCCGACTCCCTTTGAATCACTTGATAGCTCCCATCAGTAGCTATAAATATGACACATAGATGATGAATATCATCCTTAGCTAGATGAGAAATAAGAAAATCCAAACTGAGGATGAGGTCAAATAGATCGACATCAAGAATGGAAAAACCCCATATGAACGTCGTATTGGCTATCCTCAAAGAATCAAAATAACAATAAAACCCCTAATCATTCACCATTCCAAAAGGATTTTCTAATTACATTACAAAGGATAGAAGATATTTTGGAAATTTTAGAATATCATAAAAAAATTAAAATATAAATGATTAGTTGGAACTAGTACCAAATAAATGAATCGTTATTGAGGATTCAATTAGGGTAGTTCCACTCACTATTCTCAAACATTCAATGACTTCCAATAGACACTAATCTACCACATGAAAGTGCTTTACTCATTAGGCCTATGGATGGATCCATTTATTCATGGAATCCTTTGACTATACCATAGTAGCATTTAGAGCTGAAAATCCCTTACCATAATAAGGTGTAGTCATAGCCTGGAAAAATCGATGTAAATGACAAACATATCCACGCCTATTTCATGTATTCGCTGGCATATGACAAGAAAATCTAGTGTTTACGACCTCTCCCCACTGATAGAAGGTTAGAGGCACACTTCATGTTGTAAAAGGTGGTGTAGAGGAGGCATCCTGTTATGTCCCACCTCCACCACTCCTGTGATGATCTTGCCACATCCACTTTTTCCCATGCAATCTACTGAATATTCCACTATATGGAAGAGAGAAAATAAAAAATACAATCTTTTCTACCATATCTAGGTCATATATCATAGATTTTCCTACCATCTATACATAGATAGAAATATTTAACATAAACAACTATGATAAGATAATTGGTTTCAAACCCTATAGGTACTTCTAAGCATTCAACTAGTCATTCTTCACCTTGTTTAGAGAAAAATGGACAAGATCAGTAAAACTATTGGTTTATTCTGACACTAAAAGCTCTACCAACTAGAAAAATAGGATCTCCAAATATTTAGCTGACATTTGGGACTCTATGAAAAAAATCTAGATGAAAAGGGTCTTGAAACCCTTCAAACTCAAGTCGACGTGTCTGTCTGCATGGACCATATAATGCCACCATCGCTTAACAGAACCCTCAAAACTAAACACTGCACACAACACCTTGATATTCTCACGTTTCCTTATAAAGATGAATATTTTATCAATCCTATCTAGCCATTAATCCCACTCTTGAAGTTCATTATTTCATTTAACGGATGGTGGCTTCTTGCGCATGAATTCCCATGACCGATCTCTCTCAGCTCCAACACATTATTGTACCTCAAAAATCGCATTCTAAACTCTTAGAACATCCTGATAAAAAACATGAATAGCCTTTATGATATAATCTTTTATATTTTGATCCACTCGTGGATTAACTTGGTGAGAATCAGCTACACCTTCCTGTGAAACTCGTGGAAGACTTTTTAGAGGTATAATACTTCACAAAAAAATAGAAGGAACAATCAGAAAATAGAGAAAATAATAGTTTAAACCAAAACATCCATAAATAAAAACTATGATTCAAATCAAAACCCAACAATAGAGACACATATCCCAACATCCCATGGGAAACTTGAGTCTCATAATGATAAGATCTGTTTGAACACTTATCACAACATTCATATCATTCCTCAACTATCCTATCTCTAGTATAATAGATATCCCAAGATAAGAACACATGGGGAAAACCTACCTATGATTATATTGTGTAATGAACAAAATCAGTTTGTCCTCAAAACGGCAACCTGAATAGATCCACCACATACCTGAAGGATGTTCTCGATCCCTACGAGCTAGCGACAAACACCTGGCCATCAAACTATATAATATAGGAAATGATTTTTCCCAACCTGTACAAACAAATGGAATATATACACAAGAATTGTAAAGGGAAAATTGGAGGATAATAAATTTATTACATAACCGTAACAAGAAAACATTAAAAAACAATTACAGTTCCCAAAATCTCCCAGAGACAAGTCCAACAACAAAGAACCAAATCTAAATAGATACTCCATCTGATGATGTGGATTAACTCCCACCACCTCTTCGGAAGCTAAACAACATAGCTGACACAAAACCTTACCACCCCACTATGGAACCTTTCCTTTCCTTGAATTGGAAGACATTCAAGGGTCTACACACCACTGAGGTGGTGCACAGGGTTTCAGCTAGCTAGCTCAATATGATCCCACACAGTTGTTATATAACAACTATCTGTATAATAATTCTTGTATTATAAAATTTAAATAATTACATGTCCTAATTATCAATAAAGATGTTTTATAGAAAACAATGTTATCTATTTCTCTTTTATCATAGTTCTAAAAAAAATTAGTTATATCAATTTCAAATCATGTTTTCCATATCATCTTTCATAATAATAAACATGAATATCAAGGATAAAGAAAAAAAATCATAAAAGACCGAACTGAAGAATGGTTTTTTAGCACCAAGGATCACTATAGTTAAGATTAGCAAACTACTCCGACCACAATTAATCAAGTTCTTAATATGGTTCCTAGAACACATGCCTAAGAAGCAGATGAATTCCCTAGGAGTAACCCCCCCCCCATTGTCAATATCAGTCACCTAGAAGAACAACCCGAGAAAAAAATGAGGAAATACCTATGTGAAAACCTCAAGATGATCACAAAAAATGGACGATGAGATCTTGTTAAACATTCCACCTATGTACCCAAGGTGTCCCATGGGCTTGTTTGAATAATAAAATCCAATTATTTGAAAAAAAAATCAAAACCATTTAATAAAACCATTTCAATAAATTTAAAATACCACTTTTCATTCGATTTATCAACAATTAGAGAAAATGGGTTTTGTTTGAAAAGCCCCTTTTCAACATAAATAATACTACTAGGAAAATTCAATGTGTAAATAATTTTGTAACACAATAACAATAATGTTCATCAACATTGCCTGGAGAAGAAACCACTTAACTAAATTCTTGGGTCACACACACCCACAATAGGGTCTAACAACAATGATATCACAAAGATGAAAATGTAATCCCTAAAATCGAATCCAAATCAACAGAATTATCCAATTTAAAAATCAAGTGGTTTGAGGGAATGAATAAATACTGCACACCTCAAGAACAAATGTTCACTGCACCACCAAAAACAAAATAATGGCCTTTAGAATGAGTTCACACAATGGATCTTGCGAGAGGAAAAGAATATACACAAATATAAACAAGAAAAAATGATAACTCAATCAAAGGGTGATACCATGATCAATGGAATGATGGAGTGGAAAGGTCGCTTACCCAGATAGGTGAACTAAAACATCAACAAGGATCAAAAGCCATTAAAATTAATCTATAAGGAGTGGATTCTCCAAAAATCACTTGGGAATTCCCCTAGGTCCAAATAAAGGGAGAACGGAAGAAATAACCCCAAAAAAATAGACACACATCTATTTTAAAAAATGTATGTGGGCACTTAAATGTCTTGTAACCCGGTTACATGATCTGTAACCTCCAAAGTGCCATATACACTGAAAAATACATCACCTAGGGTTAAAGGTACTTACTTTATTAACTAATTATGTTTATTGGATCCTCATGTTGTGTAAACTTTCACAACATTAATCCTTTCATGAATTTCATCAAACAACTCTTACACATCATGTAACCTCGTTACACGAAGTGAAATCTTCCAAAAACTTACATATAAAGCAAGTTAAAGATAATAGTCAAAAAATATCAGATTTCACCATTATAGGTATCCTCCTAATTAAATCTCATCATAATATAGAGAATGAAAATGGAAAACCACTATGAGGTTAAGGACATTCCAAATGGGTTGATAATTGGATGTATCTAGTAAATTACAAAAACACATTCCATTTAATAAATAGCACTAAAATAATATTTAAGGAATAAATTATGATCAAATAATGTCCTATAAATAATCAATTGAGTAAGAAACATAACTATTGATATTCTAAAAAAATGGAATAATAACATGGAATATCAATAATAGAATTTGTAATGATGTAATGCATAATGTTGGACATCTAAATGATACATTTTTTTCCATATTCATAGACATATATTAACATTGGGTACATGTCCCAATACATCTATCTAAATGTGTAAGGAATCATCAATAAAACTGTTTATTTTGTTTCATTATACCAACTGATTATTTTAGGACATCGAGCAGGACCCCTTATCACATACTAAGTGAAATACATTCCTTATATGAAAGGGATGAAACATAACTCACAATAAAAAATCGTATATTCTATTATATGAAATGTAAAAACATTCCTTAATCAATATAAAATATCTATAATCATTTAGATTAATGTGAATAGTATTATAATTCTATATCTCTAGTGAAACAGATCAAAAATAATCCAAATATATAATAAGGATAATATAATTGGAGTATATCTACATTAAGGTATAAATAACATCAAATGATATCTTTTTATATGGAAAAACATTTTTAAATATCACATGAAAAATTCCTTGGGGAAAATCACCATTTTTTTAAAATCACCATTTTAATTTTATAATAAAAATATTCTAAAATTATTTTCAAAATAATTTCCTTTTATAATAAAATTAATGATTCAGAATTCCCATAATATTTGGGACAATATTTCATTAAAATTAACTTTATGATATTGAAAAATAAGTCATCAATGAAATTATACTCATTCTGGTTGGTAATATCGCACATGCTATATAAGTTAAAAGAAGCATTCATGTTTTACTATAAAGAGTTTAAAAAGGTATCGTGTTCAGAAAATGAAAAGAATATTCCATTAAAACTATTTTATGAAAAAAATATTGTGTAACATTTTTAATAAGTACATTATATAATGTTAATCCTTTATTGAAAACATTAATGAATTTTTTTAGGAGGAAGATTGATTTCGGATCCAATATATGAATTAATTTAGTTTTTCATTAGATAATTCACAATATTATTAAGTACCATACAAGGAAAAAATGAAACTATTACTTGAAAAGGTTCATGAATAACCAAAGGAGAATAAAATTTATTTATTTTATTATTGAAATATAAAAATGTCTCCAAAGGTAGACTAAACAAATATCAAATAATGATAGTATTAAAAATAAACTCTAACCACTTCGGTAGCATTGGTATCATTAAACCCTTTAAAGAAGTATTATCAAATGAATCATTATATACCATAAATATAAATTAATTCAATATAAAACATACAAAAAATTATTATATACACCACATAAATGAAATACATGGTTAATATAGTGTATGCTTCATGGATGTAATTGTGAGATGAGAAAACCTTACCTTGGGTCTAACATGTTTTGTAACATTTTAATCTTACTAAATAGTAATATAATGTTAATAATTTACTTGCATAATAACCCTTCAAATGTTTATTATTTATTTCAATTCCTTAATTACAATGTTATATATTATTTCTTAATCAATTATGTTTACATTTGATGTTTTGACGATACTGGGCTTATGTGTAAAAATGAATTTGGTATTTTAACTATGGTTAGTGAGGCCATTATTTAAAAATTTACATAATTTACATAATGAAATAATTAACTTATTTATACATAATTTATTTCATTAAAAATAATTTTTTTATGGTTATTAATAATGAACTGTGATACAATCATTGAGATGGTAGGTCGTATGTATGTTTGAGTAAAATATCAATTTTTCAAAAGATCATTATAGAAATAAGTGAAGTAATATTTTATTTTTAAAAATGATGATAATATAATATATAATACTTTATTTTGTCAAATATCCTATGAAATATCATCCATGGTGTCTGGTAATGAAAAGAGATTCATATTGGTTCGTGAAGGCAATAGTCCACACAAACAAGAATGAAATTATCATTATTCAGGGTAAGAAAGAAAATGACATATTATATTTTTAAAATGATAAATATGTAATTAAAATCACAATTATTCAATTTATATTGTAAATATTCTTTATTAATATCCTTATTACCATCCATGTAATCCATTAGTGATCAAAAGGTAACATCGATCTGTGAGATGGTAGTCCGTAGTACACAAGAGAGATGATATCATATCCCCTATAGAATGAAAAGTAATAAAAGGTATATAAAAAATACATAATCCATAAGTATAATTACGTTATAAATATAATATATATAATTTGTATCCATCATCATACATAACTGTCAATGGTTTTTATAAACAATATATCCCATTCGTTTGTTAGGTGGCAGTCTGTTGTAAATACGAGCAATGTTGCCATTTTACATTTGAGGGAAGGGTATTTGGATATAGGTTATGAAATTTAAATAATTACATCTTAGTATAGTTTATATTATATTGTTATTATATATGAAAAAATTAATTTTATTGTTTGGATGAGAATTATGAATTATGGAAACACATAGTCAATAATTATACCTCTTCCCAGAGCAACTATTTAGGATCATAAATAATGATTTCCTATAAATTATTACTAAAAAAACAAAGACATTTTGGATGAGTGGATGGTTTTTTATCTTATATTTTCATTTAATAGATGATCCTAAATGGTTTAAATGTGATAATAATATAAGAGATGTGATGACATTTTACAAGTGAGGTGAGTGGCAAACTTGTATTTTTTCAAAATAAAAAGGTGTAACCATAGTTTTGATCAGAAAAAAGGATCCCAAATGTATAATTATATATACTTAGACATTATAATGTCAAAATATGGCCATACAATGTTTTTTTTGAAAAGTTATTATTTCATTTTAACCATTATTCATTTAGATTAACCCATCGTTAAATCAGTTTTTACTTTAACCATGGTAAATAATTATTGATGTTTTAACTATAAATTTTGGTAAAAATTTAATATGAGATTATTAGATAATATGAATTATTCTAATTCCAAATATGGAATCTAATTTTCCAAATTAAATTATTATTAGTGTAAAATTTTAATTTAAAATCAATCATTTAGATGCGTTGACTATGTAGGTTTTAAAAGAGAAAAGGTATACAAGTATATAATGGTTTTATGTAAAAATTCAATATGATATTGATTTTAATGAACAAAATTGGTTTAATAGATATATATTTAAAGTAATTTAACATTACAACTAATTTAAAATATAATTTTCTTTTAAAAATAATTTAAAAAAATTTATGTATTTAATTTTAGTTCATTAATTTTAACAATTAATCTAGAAATTAAAATTTTCATAAATATTTCAAGCATCCATCCAAAGAAAATTCTGACATATACAATTACAAAATAAATTTTTTTTTAAAAACCAAATTTTATATGATAGATTTATACATGTTTATTATAACATTCTAGGTTTTTGATTGGATCAAATATTTCAAAAAAAATTCATTTTTGATTTTTGTGGTGGGAATAAGTCTTTTCATTAACATTGGAACCTAATTCTGGGAGTTAGATTTTACCAAGAAAATGTTTTAAAAGGGTTTTATGGATCACTAAATTTTACATGGTTTTTTATGAGTATCAGATGTTTCAGGGAACTAAAATTAACTTTCTTGAATATTCATACACAAGAACATGGTTATATTTAACTATATGTCTAGCATGGAGTAACTGTATAGCCCATATATTACACTGTTAATGTTTTTGAAATATGTGTGTGTGGGGAATCATGTCCATGTGTGACCTCTGCAGTTCTCAATAGATAGGATTCTGACACATTCTCATACAAGGGTATGCAAAAATAATTTGTTACTACCTATGTATATTATAGTGGTTAACCTTACCCACCTCTTGAAAAAGAGTGCATAGAAAACATTTTAGCACTTTTAATTAGAGAAAAAATCGGGTGTTTTTGAAATTGTTTTGTTTTAATGACAAATGAATGCAAAAAACAACATAATGTAATTTTGAAAAATATTTAAATCAAATAAGAAGCATTAGTTATTTAAAACTATTATTTTAGAATGGTGATCAGTTCACATATAGTTTTACAATTGGAATTTTGTCATAGTTCCAATTTATCTAACCCTCTTCTATTAAGTCAATTAATTTAAGATTCAATGATCACTTCCTCTCACTAACTTGGTAAAATATTTATGTTTAAATAAATCTATTCTAAAATTTTAGTATGGACTTCCCTCTTTCCTTATGTGAGATATATGCATTGAAAATCATTAATTAACGTAGTAAATACCTGATATGTTCTTGTTTATCTCATAAAATCAATAATTTCCACTACCCCTCCCACACATACTATCAACCAGAAGGTAATTATCCACAAAACCCTTGTCTATTCATCATATATATACCAGAACCTAGAGGAGGTAGATAAGGATTGTTGAACAATAAGAAATCAAGAATATTATCAATAACCAAATACAACTATACTTGATAATAAAGAGCACTAATAGAAATTGTAAGTAACATCATAGAAGAGATAATTAATTTTTATTCAATAAATTAAAATAACTAATGAATTAAAAAATTATAAACATACCCTACCTCAATCACTCAAAAAATGACTTAACCATGGTCATGGTAACTAAGAATAATGTGGATGAAGAGGGCATTACAAAATTATGAAGACGAAAAGAGAAAAAAAAGAAAATCTGAAAAAGTTCTTCTCTAGAATTTGTCGACCAAAAGTGTTAACCAGTTATTCCCACCAGAAGAAAAAATCTCATCAAGGTTCCTTCTTATAAGAATATAGAAATTAAATTTATAGAGTTCTTTAATATCTAAATATATTTATAAGTGTATAATATAATTTATGTCATAATTAAAGAGTCATACATTTTCCAACAGGGGATTCCAAAAATATTCCACTAGTATAGAGCATCTAATACCTACATTAAAGATGTAATATCTATATTATAATTAAATTTCATATCCGTATTTGAGTTATTTTTTAAATAAAACATAAATCACATAAACTGGTGGTGTATATCCTGAGTCATTATTCATTTTATAAGTTGTGTGACATTATTTCGTACAAAATGAGTTTTTAAAATCAATGATTTTTTCTGGGAATTATATATTTGAAATAACTCTGGGTCCAAAATAAGATATTGATTCCCATAAATAATTAATCCCATCAATGATTATTTGTTCAAATTTTATTAAAATTTTAATTTTTTTTCTTCAAATAATAAAGTCATAAAAATAGGTTAAAATTCAAGAATTATGCAATTTTCATATTTTATCCCAAACCACACAAAAAATTCAAAATGATGCATATAAAATATTATTAAATTGGAAAGTATTAGGTAATTGAAATATATATTAAAAATGATGGAAATATTAGATTTATCAATTTCACAACATATAATACATTTATTCCTTGAGAAGTAATCATCAAAATAAAATCAAAGTAAATTCAAAACACATCGCATGAGATGACTACTTTTTATATGAAATGAATGAATAGATATCATACTTTCTAACAAACCATTATTTAAATTCCACAATTAATACTACGAAATATATTTCCAGATAATGTTTCCACCAATGCACATTAGACACCGACCTCAAATGAATTTTCTCTTATTAAATTACATTCAAATTTTCAAAAAAGATTTTCCCATCCAATCCCATGCAAGAGTATCCATAGGATTGATAAATTCTTATATATCAACCAAAAATTAGTTAATAAAATGTGGTTATCATTGGGAATTTTCATGGGTTTTTTATTTATTTCTGTTTATAGTATTTAGATGAAAAATATCCTACAACTGAATGAGGAAGGATTGGATCTTTTAGAGGAATATAGAATAATTCTAATTTTATCTCAAGTATGTTCACCTCATAACTCTCCATAGAAAAAATAAAATTCTAATTAATATAAAAACACACTTCATGGAAATCCCATACATCCTCAATTTCATTACCTATATCATAACAATTTCTTCCCATAATCTCAGATATTATTCAGCTCTAGATAGATAAAACGTTATTTCATATTTAGGAAGATATTGAAAGGAACAAATTATTTTTCATGGACTTTCAATAAAGTCACATATTTTGTTATAATGAATTTTTAACTAGTAAAAATCATCTCCTTGGTATTTTATTTTTTCCCAAATTTTTTCTAAACATGGTAGAAAGACACAAAACTGATTCCCCCACACATAAGTTCAACTAGGACATTGAATTTCATATCAAAAGTAAGTTGGATAAGAAAATTGGATTATAACATGGATAATATAATAGGTTTTAGAAGTATGATAAGGTATGTAATGATTAAATGTACGAGTACTTCCATAATATAAAGTGTTCTCTTGAAAAGGGTGAATTAAAAATAATGAAATCACCTAGTCATTTAAAGAATATATTCCTCAAAACCTCATTTTTTTAATGTTATATATGAAATTATATTTAATGTTATCATGGTTTGGTTCTTTCCAAAATTTTTGTGAATGTAAATAAAATAAAAACATAAATTTCCAAGGCCTCATGGGAATGTGATATCAATGAAAAAGATAGTGTGATGTGGCATGGGATTGAAACAATCAGAGGTATTTTAATAAAATTATAAATGTTTTGAATATGAAACTATGTCATTTTCAGTATTCATTTAAGATCCATTTCATATAGTAAATTGTTTCACTCATTGAAAGGTAATTAAAATAAGGAATTTATAATTCTTTCATGTCACAATAATAATTAAAAAATGAAAAATAAAAACATAAAAACATGAAGAACATACATTTTTTTAAACAGGAAAACAAAAAAATAAAAAACATAAATTTCAAAGGTTTCCTCCCCCCATACAAAAAATAATATAATTTCCAAAATTAATTCATTTATATTTTAACATGTTATATAATTTTTAATTGAATCACAATAAGAACTATTGTTTTATGGAGAAGCACAACGAAATGAATTTTATTTATAAATAGGTCGGAAGAGTGTAATCTCTGCCAAAAGCTATGATGGGAATTTACAATAGAATTTCTCCAACCTAAGTCCATTAAAATTGATGGGATCTATCCTTACATCCTTCATACTCTTCATAATACCAATAGGATATACATAAGTAACTATAAATGGACCTTCTCATATTTAATGATGTTTACCTGGTGTTATCTTGTGTGTTGAGTTGAATAATAGGATTATGTATTTAGGATGGATGAATTTCGGTTGGATGATCTTGTCATGATCCACTCTGATTCACTTTTTGAAAATACTATCATATTAAAAATCATCCATTATAATTTCATCCATCCCCAATAAATCAAACCTCTTCTCGTTTCTATCACTTTCTAGATCCAAAATCATCCTCCTTACTACCCAACGTGTCATATGCTTCAATTCTATAGTAAATGGATGGTTAGATTCACCTTCTTACCCTCTATCCCTTCAACATTGCATGTTGTGTAGGTGTATCACAATAATAATATCTTAAGGTACATGGTAGGTATGCGACAAAAAATCCATTTCCAAGGAGATCTAGTTCAGAAGTTTAAAACGTTTTAACAAAAACATTCCATATAAAAATGATTAAAATGAAATAATTATAATTAAATAAATACTAATGACCTAATGTAAATATAAAAACTATCTTAAGAACATTATGATGTTTTTAAATTCAATGGATGATACGATAATGCTTCATAAAAACATATATTTTTCACTATTCCACAAAATATTATCTTTTCCGAAAATTCTTGAAAACAAACATAAAGATAATTTTATCTTGAATATTTAAAAATGATGTTTTTATTAAAAAATAATGAATGTGGAAATTTATAATTTGAAAATAAGTCTATAAAAGGTGACAAAACATATTTTTAGACCAATATAGTTTTTAATAACATAAATGAATTTTTATAATATTATAACTCTAAAACTCTTATAAATAATTGTATAAAATTTTATAGAATATATAATATATATATATATAATTCAAATAATATACAAAATTTTATTTATATAACATACTGAGATAAAATACTATTAATTACATAAGAATAATTATTTTATAAAATGATTTATTTTATTTTTATTTGGTATTTATTTTTATTTCTAATTAATTTATAATTTATTAATTTAAACTATATTTTTTAAAAGAATATAATTTCTAATTTAGTTAATCCTATTAATACATGAAATTTTAATTGATAGATAAAAATTATCATATTAAATAATATTTTTTTAATAGTATCTTACCATTCATATAAAATCGGTGTTGCTTATAATGAAAGATACAAATTGTGTTCTGTGAAATATAATATAAGCTTGGGGTTTCTTGTAGAAAAATGCATTAGAAGCACATAAATTTATTTCAAACAACATATATCACTAAATCATCCATTATCAAATTATCCCCACCCACAAATTTATTTATCCCCTGAAATTTGTCTCCATCATCAATAGTTTTTCATTTGAAAGCACCTTCCATGAAACCCACATCATAAAAAGGAAAAATAAACATCCCATAGAATGAAATGTGGGAAAAACGATTTTCCTAAAATAACACATATTCATGTTACCAGCAAAGGATAACACTTGTGGGAGGCCAAAATATGGTTATAAAGAGAAGAATAACTATAAAGGACCAATAAAGGGTTATATATAACATGGTCAAGAGAAATTTAACCACTAAATACCCAAAAACATGGAATGGGTTAAGAGATACTTGATTCATCATATTTGAAGGGTAAAGTATACTATTTTTATTTCAAGTTCAATTTTCTAATATTTTGGAATTATTTTTATTAAATTATAGAGATCCTAACAAAATATACACACTTGATTTAGTTCCATTTCATAAATACAATATCATCCTTTTTTGTGATTCATTAATTTTCAAAATCATCCCTTACACCATCAAATGAAGATGACTTTTTTTAGTCAAAGAATCACTAATAGTTAATAAGATCTATATAATAATGATTTGTAATTCATTCGATCACTTTTTATTATCAAATTCAAGATGTTAAAAAATGTAATAAAATGTGGATAAATCATCATATTATTAAACAAAAAAAACATCATCTAATATTAAATTTAAACCACATCATAAATAGTTGTCCTTGTGGCCCATCCAAAATTCAAAAATTTACAAAGAAGAGCATTATGATTCCAAAATTAACATAATACTAATCAATCAAATATCATAAAGTATATAATAATTGTAAACTACTAAATATATGAATACCTTGGTCATATATTCTCCAGAAATAAGGTAATATCATGAATTACCATAAAACCATAATCAAAACATGCATGATTTCAAAAATTAACTCATTCCGGATTCGGATAATAAATCATACGATTATTAAATATATCCCAACTATTCCAAAATTCTCAAAACTGAATCAATAAAAACATAAACCAAAATTTCAAAAAATCATTAGTTATTTCCAGGGTCATCAATACTATCCAATTTAGTTTCTCTATATTAATCATATCATTATCCAACTAAATGCCGTTTTTTAAAAATCAGAAATATATCAGGGTCCATCATCCATTAATAATGTATTTTCATTAATTATTAATATTCCATTAAATAAATTTTCTACTTCATGAGTACTATTCAATAAATTCTATAAAAAACTTAATGAAAATAGTCGCGGAACAACCCAATGTTGTTTCTAGAATCTAATAACCGAAATATCACTTTTATGAAAAATTATTCTATAATATAGTTCTTCAAATCCCAATACATATACACTTGATTCAGTTACCTTTCTTCATACCCCATTAAATTGGATTAATTGTTTTATTCATAAACACTTTTTTCCATTGATTCATCATATATTTTCTCATTATCATCACCAATATAACCATTACACAGACATTATCTAATTCAGTTATTGATCCTTCTTCATCATAAATTAATTTTCCTAATGTTTAAACTAATTTTATTTAAATCCTTCATCTTTTGATTATACCATAGGTTAACCATTATCCCCATCCATGTTGTTAACAAGCATTTTCATTTTTCCAGAACAACTAACTTCTCCATTCCCTTATTCTCTACACATATTTCACCATATGTTTCATTTTGAACATTCCCTTGACTAATTATTCCCTCATTCTCGACATACAAGAAAAAAAATCTTCTTTCATACATTGATTCAAACACTCTGACTCTTAGAAAACAATATCATTATCTTCTTTGGTGAGTATTAGAGTTGGTTATGGTGAATTTTCATAATCAAGTTTTTTTTCTAAATGCTTTTCCATAGTCCCTATATCAATCTTTCTAGTAATCATCCAATTTGTATGATCATATAAAAATTTCCCAACACATAAATTTTCAACAAAATTCTTTTTGGTTCTATCCATTGTATAAAACCAAAAAAGAATTGTGCGAGAGACAATAGTCATTGTATTAATCCCCATATTCATGAGAAATCACTTATATTATTTCTAAATAAAAATTCAATTTTTTAAATCTAAAACCTCTTATGTCTATCCTAGGTCATATATTATCTACATCTATTCAAATACTACATGATGGTTCATAATGTGTAACATCCCAGGTAAATAAAGAATAATATATATTTCATATTTATTATTATTTTTGAATTAAATATTAATTTTAATTTAAATGGGTTTCTATGTTCGATAGCATACCCGATACGCAACAACGGGTTTCTTTGGAAAATTACGTTGCACACTAATAATATAATATTATTATTTTAAATTGTAGATAACTCCTAGACATTTTATGGGAGGGAATGAACAAAACGAACTACAATATGATTATAAATGTTTGTTAAATGTATTTACATTTATCCAATAATTTTTAGAGACTTAAAATGTGAATGAATCTAATTTTAAGTATAATTTACATTAAAAGGCCGATTTACCACCTTTTAATGGCGAACCCTTTTTAAATATAGTTTTGTTCACATTTATAAATTATAATTGACCAAATAAAATCCTTCTTTATAATGGGGACATCAAATTTAACTTTGGGTAATTTTTTGGTATTTTTCTGATAAAGTTCATTTTTTAATGAATAGTGAAAAATATTGTATTTTAATTCAAAAGTGCCTTTTAATATAATTTATTTATATGGGTAGATTATCTTTTTAATTGGTTTTAAATTGAAATTAAAATATATTTTTACCATTTAATTTACTGTTGGTCATTGAAAGTAATTTCACTTTGAAATTGGACATAAACAAGTATTAATCTTTTGATAGTTATTGTTTCTTAAAAACAAGCTATTTGTTTTAACAACGGGAATTAGTTTTAAAATTAATTAATTCTACATCTATGTTTTGAATTTAGAAAAACAGAAAACAATTTTGAATTCGGAATATCAAATATAGATTAGGCTGAATTTTTGGTATTTTTCTGAAAATTTCAATTTTTGATGAATAGTGAAACCACTTAGTGGTAGTTAAAAAACGACTTTTTAATTTAAATGAAATTTTACAACTTCTGTGAATTGAATTTCAAAAATCCGACATACATGGTTGTTATTAAGAAGTAAAATGTTGTTCAATAAGATAAAAATAATTTTTGGTGAATAGTAACTTTTGACTTTTATTTACCGCGATTAAAGGTAAATAGGGTAATTCAAGGTTAAAAGAATATTATAATAATTCAAAATTACCTTAACACTTGTCCAAAGCTTATTGTTTGAGTCATTTACGACAATGTGCATCGTTGGGTCGATTTTGGGACCCCATTGATCCACTTGGGAATGAAAATGAAAATTTAGATTAATTAATTTAATGTAAAGACAAAATTGACATTATCAAAAATCCTTTAGTAAATTATTTTTAATATGGTGCTATATAAGTCATATTATAAACTATAAATATTAATTGGAAATATAGAAATAATTACTACAAGATAGTATTTTTCTTCTAATTTTTAGACATCGAATAAATTAATTTATGTATGACACAATAATGATGCAGTATTTACCTCATTAATAAATAATTAAAATAAAAAAAATTATAATGATTAAAATATTATCCAAAACATGTCCAATTCTGATTGGATTATTTTATTTAGACCATGAGTCACCGTATCTTTGACTATAATGATATTTGTACCATTAGAAATCAAAAATCATTATCTAATAAAATAATGTTTTCACACTTTCCTAAAGAGCCCCTCTTCTCCATTATAAAAGAAGACCATTTATATCCAATTACTCACACCTCTCGAGTCCTTTGGCTCATCCAAACTCTATACAATTAATCTCCCTACACCCCTCTCCTTCTACTAGAAGCCTTAACTTAGGCCTAAAGCATTTGAAGAAGTCCTTTGGTTCAAACCAAAGAGAGTTACCCAAATTAATGGTAACAATTTCTCTTAAATTGTGTTCTTTTATTTTACTTCTTCAACCCCTAAAATCTTTTTATTTTCTTTTATCATTTAAAAACATCAGTATCCTCAATATACTAGGATGTTTTTATGATAATGAATCGAACTACACTTACACACACCTCTATCTATTGAATGAAGAACGTAATGTTTCTGTGGATGGAAAACTATGGCCTCACGAAACGATGATTATTCAATTACATCTTACTGCCTCTCATGGTGGCCATTACGATGGAACTGTATATATATATATATATGATATATATATTGTTTATGATTTATTTATGCTTCTGTAATTACCAATTATATCAAACCTTTATGGTTTCCATAATAGGTAAATATGATAATCTCATTTGAGAGTGCGGACAACCACCCCCTCAAAGTGATGTGACTCCTTAATGTCTTATGTGGGATGTATAGAGGATAGAGTTAATGATATTATATATGATATTATATTGGAATTATAATATACCTATGTATCATTATGTTTTAATTTTATTAAAATATGAAATATAAATGAAAGTAGCGTTCATGCATTTGTACGGTTTAACCGTCTCCATGAACAGTGCATTTCATTTCTTACCTCCAAATGTTATGTAATATTATAAATACATGTATATACTGAATATATATGATATATATGATATTTAAATCATGAATATCATTCTAGATATAATGTAATATTTACCACATGGACAACTTGTAAATATAAGGTGTTCGTTTTTGACTCAAGTACCAAATATTGACAAAATGAATGTTATTAACTTAAATGATTACGTAATGTTTATAACATGGTAATAAGTTATATAAAATAAATAATAAACTTTAAAAGGGTTCTTAATAAAGTAGAAATTAACTTTAGTTTATTATTCAGGATATTAAAGAACGATCGAGTGAAGTCGGACGCGAGGTAAGGGACTTCTTCTCAATCTCCTTTTATTGAGGCATACTTTGTTTTAAACACGATTTTCTTATATACAATGTATAAACACCCATGAATTTTCAAAGGGAATATTTTTCTATTACGTTTTTACTAAAAAACAAAAAGGTATTTTTATTTTAACGTGTGCGGTGACAACAACCTTTCTGCAGCCACGAGTATTATTTGATCTTTGGCTTCTTTAACCAGCCAGAATATTTTTTTAAAAGGAAAAATAAATACCATATACTCAATTTATGTATTTTTTTTATTGAAAATGATTTTGAGAATGTATTTATTATTTCAATGTCTTGAAATGATATTTTGTTTATGAAATGTGGAAATGTTATCTTTACTTTATTCTTATGTTATGTGTTACAATCATGTTATGGTTCTTAGGCATTATTTATGAATATGGGTGGTTCTGTGATAAAACTAGGGTGCACTACTACAAATACACTCTTTATTAGCTCTAAAAAGGGCCTTTAACAGCGCTAGGAAAAGCGCTGTTATAGCCGGCGATGATAGGGGGGGGGGCTTTATCAGTGCTAAAAAAAAGCGCTGATAATGGGGTCCTATATCAGCGCTTCCTTTATCAGCGCATTCATTATAGCACTGATAAATGACCCGTTTATCAGTGCTTTTAAAAAAGTGCTGATAAAAGTTAAAAAATTAAAAAATTAAAAGAAATTACAAACAAATTCAAAAAATTAAAAAAATAATGCCTATCGTGGGGGGGGGGGGTTATAGCACTTGAGACCCCATTTTAACAGCACTTTCCAGCTCCTCAAGTGCCTGCACGCACCCCCTGCACCCTTTATCAGCGCTATCCCCCAACATCCACCCCCATGCGTGTACCTCTACCTCTATCAGGTTTTAAACTCGAGCCCTCCCCCTGCGCGCCTAAGCCCTTACCACTACTCTATTTTGATTTGTTTACTATTTCATGATATCTATATATATATATATAGTTATATTTATTCGTATAGTAATATATATTAAAATTAATATATATATATATAGTTATATTAATATATATATATAGTTATATTAATATATATATATATATTGTTATATTAATATATATATATTTATATTAATATATATATAGTGGTATTAATATATATATAGTTATATTAATATATATCTCTATTAATATATATATAGTTATATTTATTCGTATTGTAATATATATTTTATTAATATATCTATATATAGTTATATTAATATATATCTCTATTTATATATATATTTAGTTATATTTATTTGTATAGTAATATATATTTATATTAATATACATATATATATAGTTATATGAATATATATATTTATAGTGATATTAATATATATATTTATAGTGATATTAATATATATATATATAGTAATATTAATATATATATAGTTATATTAATGTATATATAGCTAGATTAATATATATATATAGTTATATTAATATATAGTAGTTATATAAATTTTCATATATTGGTATTTTAAATAAAATGGATATTAGTTATTATTTAGATAGAGCTAATATATTTTATATGTAAATATGTTTAATTATTTATTTTAGAAATTTAATTTTTAGGTGTGAATATATAAAAAACAAGTACATATAGTTATATCTTTGATTATAAATTGCAGTGCATTATAAAAAACGATAAAAATTAAAAGACATAATATCAATATGAATGTAATACCGTGGAATAAATTCAGTCCCCACCAAGAAAGCCAATAATACCCCCTCAAACGAGGCTGGAAACCCACAAAATGTTAAACAATCTGGGTACCCCGACTAAAAACTAAGTTTTGTAGGCCTTCTAGACCTCTTTTTGCCTTACAGAACACTTGACCAGGGTCCCCACAGGTCACAGTGACGTAGAGCTCGTCGCAGGCTTCGATTTGATATGTGGTAGAGCTCAAACGGACACCCGGATCAAATGTTATGGCCATTTGAAGTTTGAGTTGCATTTTCAACTTATTGTGGATCTTTTTTTAATTTTTTCTTAATTTTTTTAGTCTTCAAATTGTTATTAAATGAATAATACACCATAATAATTAGCAAATTATTAATTAAAAATATATTTAAATTCTTTAAGAAGCCATTTTCACTAAATATCTTATATATTAAGTATATTAAGTGTTAATGTACATTTATACTTATCTAAAATATATTTAAAAATTATATGTTATATCTATATCAATATAACTATATTTATATATTAATATATTAAAATATTTTTTTTAATATTTTTTTGAATTTGACCCTTTATCAGCGCTTTTAAAAAAAGCGATGATAAAGTCCCCCCCTTTATCAGTGCTACTAGACAAGCGATGATAAAGGGGGTCCATTTATCAGTGAAAAAAAAGCGCTGATAAAGGGGGGGGGGGGGCTTTATCAGTGCTAAAAAAAGCACTGATAAAGGGGTACTTTTATCAGCGCTGATAAAGGAACCCTTTATCAGCAATTTTTTGAGCGCTAATAAAGCCCCCCCCTTTATTAGCGCTTTTTGTTAGCACTGATAAAGGGGGGGGGGGCGCTGGGGAAAACTATTTTTGGGGTTATGGCGTGTGAGCCCAAGATAGCTCTCCAATGCATTAGTTAACGTGATGGAGGTAAACATGAATGTTTCTCCTAAGAGATTTAATGAATATACTGTGATGGGTATTCCAAGGTAACTCTTTATGTAGCTGTGATAGCTACATTTTAGTATGGTATGGATGTCGCAAGTTACCTTTATGACTTATGATATCTATGTGTCTTTCATAAATCTTATGATTTCATGAGGTAAGTAAAAGAGTTCATGTTTTTATGTATTTATGAACAAATGTTTTCATTCATTGTTTTATAACGCTTACTGAGCTTTTTATGCTCATCGCAAGTTTTAAAATGTTTTCACAGGACTTAAAGATCAATAAGGTCAAGGATGAGATCAAGGAAAATTCATGCTGTCTAAAACATGGAACTAGACATGACCTTTTTTTTAAAGAGTTTTTATTTTATGAAAAAAATGGAAACTATGTAGATAGTTCTACATTGTGATCTTTTGAGATGTAATAGTTATGTCCTAATTATCTAAAACTATAAACCTGAAAATATCCTCAAGGTGAATTATTCATTTAATTCAAAATTATGTAATGATTAAGGCCGGGTCCTTATAGTTGGTATCAGAGGTCAGTTTAGATAACTTTAGGAGTTAGGGTATTGTTAAATTAATATCCATAATGTAATATTGATATCATATAGCATTTACATATTACCATGTTGCTTAGCCTAAGATATTTCTTTGTTCATAATGGTTTTCCGCAAAGGAAACATGGTAGCTATGTTGGGACGACATCAAGAGGAAGACAAACTTCCAATTCAGCAACTTGAGATGGTCGGAATCAGAACTGAACAATTTGTTGTAGGGATGGCATAGTGGACTCAGGTGATAAACATTGGTGGTATCCTTGTACGAGATCAGCCTGATCAACCATAGAAGAACATGTCAGTAGTGGAACATTTAATGAGGGAACATCCCCCATCATTTAGAGGATCATCTGACCCTGTGCTAGCTAAATGGTGGATTAAAGCACTGGAGAAGATTTTTGATGTCATGGGTTATTCAGAACATCAAAAGGTTAGTCTTGCAGTTTACTGTTTTGATGGTGAAGCTGAGCAGTGGTGGCCGATGGTGAAAAATATCAGGGATAGTGAAGAGATGGATGCTCTCAATTGGGATGAATTCAAAGGTATGTTTCTTGAGAAATATTTTCTTATGGTGGTTCATCTTAGGATGGAAAAACAATTCATGGAATTGAGGCAGGAGGATGACTCAGTGGCTGCTTATGAAGAAATATTCACTCGACTGGGAAGGTATGCTCCAAATTTCATATGAGATCTTGATTGTAAAATAAAATTTTTTTACTCAGGATTAAATCCAAAGTATCGAAGGGATTTAGCTTCTCGTGAGTTCAAAAGTAATGAAAAACTTGTTCGTTGTGCAGAGAAGGTGGAGATGGAGTTTTCTAATGATCATGTATTCTTTAAAAAACAACCGAATAAGAGGTTGAGGTGGCAGGCGAAAGGGAATAACTCTTCAAAAAATTCTGATGGTAAGAAACGTAATTTTACAGTTTGTGAAAATTGTGATAAAAAGCATGCTGGGGAATGTCTTTTGAATTCTGGTAAGTGCTACCGATGTGGTAAAATATGACATAAGTATTGTAATTGCACTGAAAAAGATCACAGTAATGGTAAGACAAAATTTTATTTACAGTCAGTAAAATGTTTTAAGTGCAATTAAATGGGCAATTATGCAAATGAGTGTCCAACAAAGAACTCAATTGAAGGAAAGCATCTAGACTACAAGGAGAAAGGCATGGAGAAATCCTTTGTAACTACTTCAGCAGATGTTGGGCCATAAAATGATGTTGTATTAGGTATACTGTTTGTTTGTTCAGATTATGCCAATGTGTTGTTTGATTCAGGGTCTACATGATCTTTCATTTATGAGAAGTTTTCTAGTAAATTGGTAATTCCAACTCAAGATATGAATACAAAACTTACAGTAAAAACACCTAGAGGAAATGTTGAGACAAAAATAAAACATAAGAACATTCTTGTCCTTGTGTGCGGAAAGAATCTACCTGCAAACCTTATTATTTTTCCTCTAGTATAGTTTGATGTTATATTGGGCATGGATTGGTTTTCTGTTTATCATGCTAAGATTGACTACAAAGCTAAAGAGGTTTCTTTTCAGAATGCTTTTCAGTTTGTTTAAAAAAATGAACCCTTGTTGTTGATAACATATCAGGAAGCTGAGAAACTGGTAAAAGATTGAAATGAATGTTACCTTGCACATATTGTTGAAAATAATGGAACTGTTCAGATAAATGATGTACCAGTGGTAAAAGAGTACCTTGATGTTTTTTCCTGATTAGTTTCCTGGTATTATACCAGATCGACAAGTTGAATTTACTATTGACTTAGTTCCTGATGCTAAGTCAATTTCGAAACCCCCTTATCGAATGGCTCAAATTGAACTTTTAGAGTTAAAGAAGCAATTGCAAGATTTTTTAGATAAAGGTTTCATTCGACCTAGCACATCACCATGGGGTGCTCTTGTATTGTTTGTTAAAAAGAAATATGGTTTGATGAGACTTTGAATTGATTTTAGAGCACTGAATAACATCACTGTTAAGAATAAGTATCCTTTTCCTCATATCAATGATTTGTTTTATCAGCTCTAGGGAGCTCAGTATTTTTCGAAAATTGAATTGAGGTCGGGGTACCATCAGTTGAAAGTAAAAGAAGAAGATGTTCCGAAGACCACATTTCATACTAGATATGGACATTATGAATTTACAGTTTTTCCTTTTGGGATAAACAATGCACCTGCTATATTCATGGATCTTATGAATATAATTTTCTGTGAGTTCTTGGATAAGTTTGTGGTTGTGTTCAAGGATGATATTTTGGTTTATTCCAAAAGTAAGGAGGAAAATGAAATTCATTTAAGGGTAGTCTTGAAAACCATAAAAGAAAAGAAACTTTATGGGAAATTCAACAAGTGTGAGTTTTGGTTACAACAAAATTCATTCCATGGTCACATTGTTTCAAAAAATGGCATAACTTTTGATCCTGCTAAAACAAAAGTTGTTAATGAATGACCAAGACTAACAAATATAACCGAGATTCGTAGTTTTTTTGTTTGGCAGGTTATTACCGAAGGCTTGTAGAAATGTTTACACGGATATCTAGGCCAATGACTAAGTTAACATGAAAATGTGTTAAGTTCATCTGGAAAAAAGAATGTGATGATTGTTTCGAGGAATTGAAAATAAGATTGGTGAATGCTCACGTTTTGGCACTGCCATCCAGAAATGGTGAGTTTCTTATCTACAGTGATGCTTCGTTGAAAGGACTGGGTTGTGTCCTAATGCAAGATGATTAGGTAATATCTTATGCTTCACGTCATTTGAAACCACATTAGTTAAATTACCCTACACATGATTTGTAATTAGCTACTGTTGTTTTTGCCTTAAAAATTTGGAGGCATCATTTGTATGGGGTGAATTGTGAAATATATACTGATCACAAAAGTGTGAAGTATATATTCACTCAGAATGAATTGAACATGAGACAGGGGAGATGGTTGGAATTAATAAAGGATTATGATTGCACGATCCTTTACCATCTGGGAAAAGCAAATAAAGCGGCTGATTCTTTTAGTAGAAAAAGCAATGCTTCATTAACCATGTTACATTTGGAACGAGATCCTTTGGTTTTTGATTTGATAAAATTTGGCATATAAGTTGTTTGTGTAGGAAATTCTTCTGTTTTGTTTCAGGTGTCAGTGAAATCATCTCTATCAGACAGAATTAAGAAAGCACAGAAGGAAGATAGTGTGTTGCAGAAAATGGTTTGGTTGGTTCAGAAAGGTAAGCTGCCTGATTTTAACGTCGATAATGATTGTGTTTTGAGATTTTTAAAAATATTATGTATGCCTTGTGAATCACAATTGAAGAATGAGTTGTTATGTGATGCTCATAGTTCTCTGTTTTCATTTCATCCCAGTATTAATAAGATGTATAGTGTTCTCCGTGAGTATTACTTGTGGGATGGAATAAAAAGAGTATTTGCTGATTTTACTGTGAAGTGTTTGACTTGTTAGCATTTTAAAGCAGAGCGGCAGTTACTGAAAGGAATGGTTCAGCCTCTACCAGTGCCAGAGTAGAAATGGGTAAATATATCCATGGACTTCGTTGTGGGATTACTAAAGAAATCTCGATGTAATAATACAATCTGGGTTATAGTTGATCTATTAAATAAATCTGCTCATTTTTTTCTATTGGAGATACTTTGTCTCTAGATCAACTTGCTCTGTTGTATGTTAAAGAGCGAGTTAGGTTGCATGGAGTTCCCTTCTTCATTGTATCTGATCGTGATCCCAAGATCACTTCTAACTTTTGGGAAGGCCTTCAGAAGTCATTGGGCACTGAATTAAACTTTAGTACATCTTTACATTCTCAATCAGATGGGCAGTCAGAACGAACAATTCAGAACTTGGAGGATATGCTACATGCTTGATCGATGGATTATCAGGGACGTTGGGACCAACACATTTCTTTGGTTGAATTTTCTTATAATAAAAGTTTTCATTCTAGTATACAGATGGATCTATTTGAGTCATTATATAGAAAGAATTATCGAAATCTAGATTTTTGGGATGAAGTAGATGAGAGGAAGCTGATGGGACCAGAATTGGTAGAACAGATGCCAGAGAAAGTTCAGTTGATTCAGAAGCACATGAGAACAGCTCAGAGCAGACAGAAAAGTTGTACAGATAACCAGAGGAAGGATCTTTCCTTTGAAGTAGGTGATCATTTATTTCTCAAATTTTCTCCATGGAAAAGTGTGATGCGTTTTGGTAAGAATGGAAAGTTGAGTCCGAGGTTCATTGGACCTTATAAAATTCTAGAGAAATTTGGATCAATTGCATATAGAGTGGCTTTACCTCCATTTTTATCCCAGATACACAATGTTTTTCATGTTTCGATGTTGAGAAAGTATATGCCAGGTATATCTCTTATTTTGAGCCCAAAGGTAGTTCAGTTGAAAAGAATCTCTCTTATGTAGGACAACCAGTTCAGATTCTTAACCATAGAGAGAAGATGTAGCGGAATAAGGTAACTCACCAGGTAAATGTTTTGGGTAAAAACCATATTGTTGAAGAGGCAACATGGGAATCTAAAAATGCTATAAGGGATAAATACCCCCACTTATTTTTCTAAGTGAATAAAAATTGGGAGGACGCAATTCCCAAAAGGGTGGAAGGATGTAACATCCCCGGAAAATGAAGAATAAGACATATTTCATATTTATTAATATTTGTAAATTAAATATTAATTTTACTTTAAAGGGGTTGCTATGTTCGATAGCATACCCGATAAGCAACAATGAGTTTCTTTGGAAACTTACGTGGCACACTAATAATATAATATTATTATTTTAAATGGTAGTTAACTGATAGCCGTTTTATGGGCGGGAATGAACAAAACTAACAATAATATGATTATACATGTTTGTTAAATGTGTCTACATTTATCCAATAAAAGTTAGTGGCTTAAAATGTGAATGAATCTAATTTTAAGCATAATTTACATTAAAAGGCCGATTTACCCCCTTTTAATGGTGAACACTTTTTAAATCTAGTTTTGGTCACATTAATACATTTAATTGAACAAATAAAATCCTTTTTTATAATGGGGACATCAAATTTTACTTTGGGTAATTTTTTGGTATTTTTCTGATAAAGTTCATTTTTAATGAATAGTGAAAAATATTGTATTTTAATTAAAAAGTACATTTTAATATAATTTATTTATATGGATAGATTATATTTTTAATTGGTTTTAAAGTGAAATTAAAATACATTTTTACCATTTAATTCAATGTTGGTCATTGGAAATAATTTCACTTTGAAATTGGACACAAACACATATCAATCTTTTGATAGTCATTGTTTCTTAAAAACACGCAATTTATTTTAACAACGAGAATTAATTTTAAAATTAATTAATGCCACTTATATGTTTTGAATTTTTAAATCTAGACATCAATTTGGAATTTTAATTATCAAATAAATCTTAGGCTGAATATTTGGTATTTTTCTGGAAAACATCAATTTTTGATGAATAGTGAAACCACTTAGTGGTAGTTAAAAAAAACTGACTTTTTCATTTAAATATATTTTACCACTTCTATGAATTGAATTTATAAAATCAGACATACATGGTTGTTATTAAGAATTAAAATTTCATTTAATAAGATTAAAATAATTTTTGTTGAATAGTAACTTTTTACTTTTATTTACTGCGGTTAAAGGTAAATAGGGTAAATCAGGGTTAAAAGAATATTATAATACTTACAAATTACCTTAAAACATGTAAAAACCTTATTGGTTGATTCATTTACGACCATGGGTATCGTGGGGTTAATTTTGGGACCCCATTGATCTACTTGGGAGTGAAAATGACAATTTAGATTAATTAATGTAATGTAAAGACAAAATTGACATTAACAAAAATCGTTTAGTAAATTAATTTTTATTTGGTGTTATATAAGTCATATTTTCAACTATAAATATTAATTGGAAAGCTAGAAAGATTTCCAACAAGGTAGTAGTTTTTTTATAATTTTGAGACATCGAATAATGTAATTTATTTATGACACAATAATGATGCAGTATTTACCTCATTAATAAATAATTAAAATAAATAAGATTATAATGAATAAAATATTATTCAAAACATGTCCCATTCTGATTTGATGATTTTAATTAGACCATGAGTCATCTTATCTTTGACTATAAAGATTTTTGGACCATTTGAAACCGAATATCATTATATAATAAAATAATGTTTCCACACTTTCCTAAAGAGCCCCTTCTCTCCCTTATAAAAGGAGACCATTTCTATCCAATTCCTCACACCTCCCAAGCCATTTGTGTAACATCCTAGGTAAATAAAGAATAATACATATTCATATTTATTAATATTTTAATTTTAAAGGGGTTTCTATGTTCGATAGCATACCCGATACGCAACGATGAGTTCCTTTGAAAACTTACGTTGCACACTAGTAATCTAATAATATTATTTTAAATGGTAGTTAAAATGTAGCCATTTTATTGGCAGGAATGGATATAAATAACTAAAATATGATTATATATGTTTTTAAATGTTTTTACTTTATCCAATAAACGATAAAGGCTTAAAATGCGGAAAGAATTCAATTTTAGGCATTTATACCCTAATTTTTCACTAAAGGTTCACTTATCACATTTTGATGGCGAACCGTCATTAAATATAGTTTTGATCCCTCTTTTACATTCTTTTGGACCAAATATAACTCTTCTTTAGAATCAGGACATCAAAACTTACTTTGTGTAAATTTTTGGTATCTTTCCGATAAAGTTCATTTTTTAAATAAATAGTGTAAAATGTTGTATTTTAATTAAAAAACTCTTTTTAGTCTAATTTATTTATATGATTAGATAATCTTTTGAATTGGTTTTAAAGTGAAATTAGAAAATATTTTTACCATTAAATCCAATAGTGGTCGTTGGAATTAATTTCACTTTTAAATCGGACTTAAACTAGTATCAATCTTTTGATACTTATTATTTCATAAAAACACGCTATTTGTTTTGACAGCGGGAGTTAATTATTAAATTAATTAATTCTACTTATATTCTTTGAATTAGGTAATATAAACATCATTTTTGAATTCAGAATATCGATTATAGCTTAGAGTGAATTTTTGGTAACTTTCTGAAAAACTCCAATTTTTGATGAATAGTGAAACCACTAAGTGGTAATCAAGCAAACTGATTTTTCAGTTAAATGAAAGTTTCCACTAATGTGTATTGAATTTTGAAAATCCGACATACATGGTTGTCATTAGTATGTAAAATGTGGTTCAATGAGATGAAAATAATTTTTTTGTGAATAGTAACTTTTTTTCATTAATCGCGATTAGAGGTAATTAGTGTAATTTAAGGTAAAAATGATATTATAAAAATGTTAAAACACCATGACATGTGTACTACACCTATTGGGTGAGTCATGTCCGACCAAGACAACCCATGGGTCGATTTAGGGGACCCCATGGAGCCACTTGGGTGAGATAATGACTTTAATGCCTTTTTTTAAATAAAGGTGAAAATGACACTAACATAAATTATTTTACTAAAACAATTTTTATAAGGGGTTATACTAATAATATTTTTGTCTATAAATATTCATTAGAAATATAATAAGATTTCCTACATCATATTATTTTTTTTATAATTTTTATACATTAAATAAATTAAGTTATTTATGACATCATGATGATGCATCGATGACCTCATTATTTAACGATTTAAATAAAATGGAAACATAATGTAATATCTAAGACCTACACTTGTCGAAAAACTGTTGGATGGGAATATTTCAAATCCTTATCATCTTATATTTGAAATATATCATTGTGGGACCTTAGAAATTCGAAACACTTTTGAAAATAAAATAATAGTTTCATGATTTCCAAAAGTGCCCCTCCTCTCCTCTTATAAAAGGCCCCCACCTCTACCTCATTTCACACACTCCTCAAGCCTTTGGATCGGCCATACCCTGCCCATTTACTCTCTCCACATCCCTATCCTTATCCTAGAGGATTCCTTTTGGGCAGAATCCTTTCAAAGGAAGCCTTTAGGCTCAAATAAAAAAGGAGTTACACTTTTAAAGGTAATTCATTCTCTCATGTTCATTTGTTTTATTTTGCTTCTCCAACCCCCTAAACTCTTTTTATTTACTTATTTTGTAACAACACCAGTATATTCAATATTCTAGGATGTTTTTATAAGATTTATTCGAGCTACACTCTCACACAACTACATCAAATGGTTAAAGAACATACGGTTTCTGTGTATGGTGAAATTCTGCCCCCCGAAATGATGATTGTTCAATACTCATCTAACACCTTCAAAGGTGGCCATTATGGTGTCACTATTTTTATATATGATATATAATATGTTTATTCTTTCTTTAAGCTTCTGTATTTTTTATTTATGGCATACCATTATTGTTTCCATTATGGGTAAACACGATATCTTCATTTTAGGAAGTGCGGACTACCGCCCCCTGAAAGTGATTTGATTCGTTAATACCATATGTGGGATGTGTAAAGGATAAAGTTAATGTAATTATATATGTTATTATATTGTAATTATAATATACTCTTATATCATTATGATTCCATTCCAGAAAATACGAAATAGAAATGGAAGTAGCGTTCATGCGTACGTATGACTTACTGTATCCATGAACGGTGCATTTCATTTCTTACCTCTAAATGTGATGTAATATTATAAATACAGGTATATGCTGAATATATATGATATATATGTTATCCAAATCATTAATATCATTCTGGATATAATTAACCTTTGAAAAAATTTAAAACATGTAAGTGTAAGAAGTCTATTTTTGACTTAAGAACCAAAAACTGACAAAATGAACATTATTAACTTAAATGATTACATGATGTTAATAACATGGTATAAAAGGGATAATGAACTTGAAAAAGGTTCTTAAGCAAGCAGAGATTAACTCATGTTTATTATTCAAGAGATTAAAGAACGGTCGGGTCAAGTCGGATATGAGGTAAGGGACTTCGTCTCAATCTCCTTCCATTGAGGCATATTTCGTTTTATACACAACTTTATTTTATAAGGTGTATAAACCCCTTTGAATTTTACTTTTATACAAAAGGAAACTTTTTCTACGAAGCGTTTTACTAAACGACAAAAAAGAATGTTTTTTTACGTACGCGGTGACAATGACCTTTTCCGCCGCCGTGAGTATTATTTGGTCTTTGGCTTCCTCAACAAGCCGTAATGTTTTTAAAATAAAATAAATACCATATACTCTTTTATGTATTTTGGTATTGAAAATGGTTTTGATAAAGGATTCTATTATGTCAATATATTTAAATGATATATTGTTATTGAAATGTGGAAATTTTATCATTCCTTTATATTGGTTTTATATTTTATGATTTTATATTGGTACTTGGACATTTGATGGGTGGTTACGTGATAAACCATATGACGGGTGGCGCCGTGAATACCAGGATGGGTGGTTACATTATAACCTCTAATGCATTGGGTATGGAAGTCCGCCGTATGGCTATTCCATTATGTATGTATGGAAATTGGCCGTATGGCTATTCCATTAAGTGATATGTGTGGAAGTAGACCATATAGTTATTCCACTTAAGTATGTTTATGTCCCAAGTTACCTTTATATATGTTATGTGTTCTTTATATGGGTTTTATGGTAATCCTTTGGTTACAAAAAGGTAAGTAATGATGCTTTATTCAGTGAAGAGTTTTTACTACTTCATGAAGGTGAAGGTATTACTTTGATAGAGTATACATGGTTTACTTGATGTTTGATAAACTAAGAGTTTTCATTCTTTTTGTATCCCTTACTGAGCTTTTTATGCACATCCCATGTTTTTGAAATGTTTTTCACAGGTCACGGGAAAGGTACATGATAAGATGATAGAGTCAAGGATGTGTCAAGAAAGAATCCATGTTTTATTTTCAATATGTTTCCATTGATGGGAAAAAAAGAATACTATCTTTTATTGTAACCACTTTTCTTAAATGTGGGTTATAATGCATGTTTTAAGATCTAATTCTCTAAAACTCTAAACCTGAAAACATCCTCAATGTGTAATCTTGTGATAACTCAAGATTATTTAAGGTTTAAGGCTGGGGCCTTATAGTTGGTATTAGTGGTCTGTTTAGACAACTTTGGGAGTTAGAAAAGTGTTAAATTATAATATGATTGAAATGATATAGCATTTACAGATTACCATGTTGCTTCGCCTAAGATATTTCTCTGTTCAGAATGGTTTTCCGCAGAGGAAACAAAACAGCTATTTTGGGACAACATCAGGAGGAAGACAACCTTCCTAATCAGCAACCTGAGATGGTCGAAATCGGAACTGAACAGTTTGTTGCAGTGATGTCACAGTTGACTCAGGCTATAAATGGTGGTGGTATCCATGCACGAGATCAGCCAGATCAACTGCATAGGAACATGTCAGTGGTGGAAGATTTCATGAGGCAACATCCCCCATCATTCAGAGGATCATATGACCCTGTGCAAGCTGATGGGTGGATTAAAGCACTGGAGAAGATTTTTGATGTCATGGGGTGTTCAGAACATCAAAAGGTTAGTCTTGATGTTTACCGTTTTGAAGGTGAAGCTGGTCAGTAGTGGTCGATGGTGAATAATATCAAGGATAGTGATGAGATTGAGGATCTTCACTGGGATGAATTCAAAGGTATGTTTCTTGAGAAATATTTTCCTAAGGTGGTTCGTCTTAGGATGGAAAAACAGTCCCTAGAATTGAGGCAGGAGGATGATTCAGTGGCTGCTTATGAAGCAAAGTTCACTCGATTGGCAATGTATGCTCCAAACTTCATACAAGATCTTCATAGTAAAATAAACCGTTTTTACTCATGGGTAAAGCCAAAGTATCGAAGGGCTTTAGCTTCTCGTGAGTTCAAAAGTTATGAAAAACTTGTTCGATGTGTGGAGAAGGTGGAAATGGAGTTTGTCGATGATCAGGTGTTCTATGACAAACAATAGAATAAGAGGTCTAGTTGTCAGGAAAGGGGGAAGAATTCATCAAAGAAGCAAGGAGGTAAGAAAACCAAATATCCATCCTGTGAGAAGTGTGGTAAAATGCATCCTGGAGAATGTTTATCCATGTCTGGTAAGTGCTTTCGCTGTGGTATGTTTGGTCATATTGCTCGTAACTGTAAGGAAGATGATCAAGCATGCAATGAAAATCCAACGGTAAGATGTTCTAAGTGCAATGAAATGGGTCATTATGAAAACGAGTGTCCAACAAAGAACTCAACTGGGGGAATGTAGCCAGACTACAAGTAGAAAGGGGTGGTGAAATCCTTTGCAACAACTTCAGTAGTTGTTGGGCCATCGAATGAAGTGGTATCAGGTACACTGTTTGTTTATTCAGATTATGCTAATGTGCTTTTTGATTCAGGGTCTACACACTCTTTCATTTCTGAGAAGTTTTCTAGTAAAGTTGGAAATTCCATCTCACGATATGAACCCTAAAATTATGGTAAAAACACCCGGAGGGAACGTTGAGACAAAAAGGAATTATAAGAACCTTCCTATCCTTGTGTGTAGAAAGAATCTACCAGAAAACCTTATTGTTTTGCCTCTAGTAGAGTTTGATGTTATTTTGGGCATGGATTGGCTTTCTGTTTATCATGCTAAGATTGACTGCAGAGCTAAATGGTTTCTTTTCAGAAAGATTTTCAGTTTGTGTACAAGAATGAACCCTTGATTTTGATAACATATCAGGAAGTTGAGAAACTGGTAAAATATGGAAATGAATGTTACCTTGCACATATTGTTGAAAATACAGGAACTATTCAGATTAATGATGTTCTAGTGGTAAATGAGTATCTTGATGTTTTTCCTGATGAGTTGCCTGGTATTATTCATGATTTGGAATTTGAATTGACTGTTGACTTAGTTCCTGATTCTAAGCAAATTTCAAAACCCCCTTATCGAATGGTTCAAGTTGAACTTTTAGAGTTAAACAAACAATTGCAGGAGTTATTAGATAAAGGTTTCATTCAACCTAGCACATCACCATGGGGTTCTCTTGTCTTGTTTGTTAAAAAGAAAGATGGATCAGTGAGACTTTGCATTGATTATAGAGACTTGAATAATATTACTGTTAAGAACAAGTATCCTTTGCCTCATATCGATGATTTGTTTGATCAGCTCCAGGGAGCTCAGTATTTTTTGAATATTGACTTGAGGTCGGGGTACCATCAGTTGAAAGTAAAAGAAGCAGACGTTCTAAAGACTGCGTTCCATACTAGATATGGCCATTATGTATTTGTAGTTATGCCTTTTGGGTTAACCAATGCACCTGCTGTATTCATGTACCTTATGAATATAATTTTCCATGAGTTCTTGGATAAGTTTTTGGTTGTTTTCATCGATGATATTTTGGTGTTTTCTAAAAGTAAAGAGGAGCAAGAAAGTCATTTAAGGGTTATCTTGCAAACCTTAAAAGAAAAGAAACTATATGAAAAATTCAGCAAGTGTGAGTTTTGGTTACAACAAATTTCTTTCTTGGGTCACATTGTTTCAAAAGATGGCATAACTGTTGATCCTGCTAAAACAAAAGTTGTTGAAGAATGGACTAGACCCACAAATGTAACTAGGATCCGTAGTTTTCTTGGTTTGGAAGGTTACTACCGAAGGTTTGTTGAATGTTTTTCATGGTTATCTAGTCCAATGACTAAGCTAACTCATAAGGGTGTTAAGTTCATCTGGACAAAAGAATGTGATGATTGTTTCAGGAGTTGAAAAGAAGTTTGGTAAATGCTGCAGTTTTGGTACTTCCATCCAGGAATGTTGAGTTTGTTACATACAATGATGCTTCGTTGAAGGGACTTGGTTGTGTCCTTATACAGAATGATCAGGTAATTGCTTATACTTCACGTCAGTTGAAAACTCATGAAGTAAATTACCCTACACATTATTTGGAATTAGCTGCAGTTGTTTTTGCTTTAAAAATTTGGAGGCATGATTTTTATGTAGTAAAGTGTGAAATATATACTGATCAGAAAAGTTTAATGTATATATTCACTCAAAAAAAATTGAACCTGAGACAGAGGAGATGGCTGGAATTAATCAAGGATTATGATTGTACAATTCACTACCATCCAGGAAAAGAAAATAAAGTGGCCGATGCTTTGAGTCAAAAAAGTAATGCTTCATTAACCATGCTATGTTTGGAACTTGATCCTTTGGTTAAGGATTTAGTGAACTTTGGCATAGAAGTTGTTGGTGCAGGATGTCCTTCTGTTTTGTTTCAGGTATCAGTGAGATCCTCTCTATCAAACAGAATCATGCAAGCACAGAAGCAAGACAGCGAGTTGCAGAAAAAGGTAGAGCTGGTTCCGAAAGGTAAGTTTCCTGAATTCAACATTGATAATGATTGTGTTTTGAGGTTTGGGAAGAGATTATGTGTGCCTTGTGATTCAAAATTGAAGAATGAGTTGTTATGTGAGGCTCATAGTTCCCCGTTTTCAGTTCATCCTGGCAGTACTAAGATGTACAGAGATCTGCGGGAGTATTACTGGTGGGATGGAATGAAAGGAGACATTTCTGATTTTACTGTGAAGTGTTTGACTTGTCAGCAGGTTAAAGCAAAGTGGAAGTTACCTAAAGGGATGCTTCATCCTTTACCAGTGCTAGAGTGGAAATGGGAAAACATATCCATGGACTTTGTTATGGGATTACCGAAGACATCTTGAGGTAATAATGCAATCTGGGATATTGTTGATCGCTTGACTAAATCTGCTCATTTCCTTGATATACAAGATACTTTTTCTCTAGATCAACTTTCCTGTTTGTATCTTAAAGAGATAGTCAGGTTGCATGAGGTTCCCCTCTCCATTGTGTCTGATCGTGATCCCAGGTTCACTTCTAACTTTTGGAAAGGCATTCAGAAGTCTTTGGGTACTGAATTAAATTTTAGTACAGCTTTTCATCCTCAATCAGATGGGCAGTCAAAACGAACAATTCAGACCTTGGAGGATATGCTACGTGCTTGTTCGATGGATTATCAGGGAAGTTGGGACCGACATCTTTCTTTGGTTGAGTTTTCATATAATAACATTTTTCATTCCAGTATACAGATGGAACCATTTGAGGCGTTATATGGGAAGCGGTGTCGAACTCCAGCTTTCTGGGATGAAGTGGGTGAAAGGAAGTTTATGGGACCAGAGATGGTAGAAGAGATGGTAGAAAAAGTTCAGTTGATTCAGAGACACATGAGAACAGCTCAAAGCCGGCAGAAACGTTATGCGGACAACAGGAGGAAGGATCTCTCTTTTGAGGTAGGTGATCATGGTTTTCTCAAAGTTTCACCATGGTAAATTGTTATGCGATTTGGTAAGAAAGGAAAGCTAAGTCCAAGGTTTATTGGACCATACGAAATTCTGGAGAGAGTTAGATCAGTTTCATACCGAGTGGCTTTACCTCTGAGTTTATCTCAGGTACACAATGTTTTTCATGTTTCGATGTTGAGAAAGTACATGCCAGATCCATCTCATGTTTTGAGTCCCGAGGTGGTTCAGCTGGAAGAGAATCTATTTTATGAGGAACAAACGGTTTAGATTCTTGATCACAGGGAGAAGGTGTTGCGGAATAAGGTGATTCATCAGGTAAAGGTTTTATGGAAAAACCATATGGTTGAAGAGGCAACATGGGAATCTGAAAATGCTATGAGGGATAAATACCCCCACTTATTCGATAAGTGAATAAAATTGAGAGGATGCAATTCCCAAAAGGGGGGAAGGATGTAACATCCCAGGTAAATAAAGAATAAGACATATTCATATTTATTAATATTTTAATTTTAAAGGGGTTGCTATGTTCGATAGCGTACCCGATACGCAACGATGAGTTCCTTTGAAAACTTACGTTGCACACTAGTAATATAATAATATTATTTTAAATGGTAGTTAACATGTAGCCATTGTATTGGCAAGAATGGATAGAAATAACTAAAATATGATTATATATGTTTTTAAATGTTTTTTCTTTATCCAATAAACGATAAAGGCTTAAAATACGGAAAGAATTCAATTTTAGGCATTTATACCCTAATTTTTCACTAAAGGTTCACTTATCACCTTTTGATGGAAAACTGTCTTTAAATATAGTCTTGATCACTCTTTTACATTCTTTTGGACCAAATATAACTCTTCTTTAGAATTGGGACATCAAAACTTACTTTGTGTAATGTTTTGGTATCTTTCCGTTAAAGTTCATTTTTTTAAATGAATAGTGTAAAATGTTGTATTTTAATTAAAAAACTCTTTTTAATCTAATTTATTTATATGATTAGATAATCTTTTGAATTGGTTTTAAAGTGAAATTAGAAAATATTTTTACCATTAAATCCAATAGTGGTCGTTGGAATTAATTTCACTTTTAAATAGGATTTAAACTAGTATCAATCTTTTGATACTTATTGTTTCATAAAAACACGCTATTTGTTTTGACAGTGGGAGTTAATTATTAAATTAATTAATTCTACTTATATTCTTTGAATTAGGTAATATAAACATCATTTTTGAATTCAGAATATCGATTATAGCTTAGAGTGAATTTTTGGTAATTTTCTGAAAAACTCCAATTTTTGATGAATAGTGAAACCACTAAGTGGTAATCAAGCAAACTGATTTTTCAGTTAAATGAAAGTTTACCACTAATGTGTATTGAATTTTGAAAATCCGACATACATGGTTGTCATTAGTATGTAAAATGTGGTTCAATGGGATGAAAATAATTTTTTGGTGAATAGTAACTTTTTTTCATTAATCGCGATTAGAGGTAATTAGTGTAATTTAAGGTAAAAATGATATTATAAAAATGTGAAAACACCATGACACTTGTCTTACACCTATTGGGTGAGTCATGGCCGACCAAGACAACCCATGGGTCGATTTATGGGACCCATGGAGCCACTTGGGTGAGATAATGACTTTAATGCCTTTTTTTAAATAAAGGTGAAAATGACACTAACATAAATTATTTTACTAAAACAATTTTTAGAAGGGGTTATACTAATAATATTTTTGTCTATAAATATTAATTAGAAATCTAATTAGATTTCTTACATTATATTAGTTTTTTTATAATTTTTAGACATTAAATAAATTAAGTTATTTATGACATCATGATGATGCAGCGATGACCTCAATATTTAACGATTTAAATAAAATGGAAACATAATGTAATATCTAAGACCTACGATTGTCCAAAAACTATTGGATGGAAATATTTCAAAGCCTTATCATCTTATATTCGAAATATATCATTGTGGGACCTTAGAAATTCGAAACACGTTTGAAAATAAAATAATAGTTTCATGATTTCCAAAAGTGCCCCTCCTCTCCTCTTATAAAAGGCCCCCACCTCTACCTCATTTCACACGCTCCTCAAGCATTTGGCTCGGCCATACCCTGCCCATTTACTCTCTCCACATCCCTATACTCAACATAGATGATTCCCTTTTGGAATAATCCTTTCAAAGGAAGCCTTTAGGCTCAAATCAAAAAAGAGTTACACTTTTAAAGGTAATTCATTCTCTCATGTTCATTTGTTTTATTTTGCTTCTCCAACCCCCTAAACTCTTTTTATTTACTTCTTTTGTAACAACACC
Source organism: Viscum album (assembly GCA_963277665.1). Classification (NCBI taxonomy): domain Eukaryota; kingdom Viridiplantae; phylum Streptophyta; class Magnoliopsida; order Santalales; family Viscaceae; genus Viscum; species Viscum album. The sequence continues at coordinate 114,854,981 of OY728135.1, forward strand.
AGTATCTTCAATAAACTAGGATGTTGTTATAAGATTTATTCGAGCTACACTCTCACACAACTACATCAAATGGTTAAAGAACATATGGTTTCTGTGGTTGGCGAAATTCTGCCTCCCGAAACGATGATTGTTCAATACTCATCTAACACCTTCAAAGGTGGCCATTATGATGTCACTATTTTTATATATGATATATAATATGTTTATTCTTTCCTTAAGCTTTTGTATTTTTCATTTATGGCATACCATTATTGTTTCCATTATGGGTAAACATGATATCTTCATTTTAGGAAGTGCGGACTACCGCCCCCTGAAAGTGATTTGAGTCGTTAATACCATATGTGGGATGTTTAAAGGATAAAGTTAATGATATTATATATGTTATTATACTGTAATTATAATATACTCTTATATCAATATGATTCCATTCCAGAAAATACGAAATAGAAATGGAAGTCGCGTTCATGCGTACGTACGGCTTACCGTCTCCATGAACGGTGCATTTCATTTCTTACCTCTAAATGTGATGTAATATTATAAATACAGGTATATGCCGAATATATATGATATATATGTTATCCAAATCATTAATATCATTCTGGATATAATGAAACTTTGACCAAATTAAAAACATGTAAGTGTAAGAAGTCTATTTTTGACTTAAGAACCAAATACGGAAAAAATGAACATTATTAACTTAAATGATTACATGATGTTAATAACATGGTATAAAAGGGATAATGAACTTGAAAAAGGTTCTTAAGCAAGTAGAGATTAACTCAAGTTTATTATTCAAGATATTAAAGAACGATCGGGTCAAGTCGGATACGAGGTAAGGGACTTCGTCTCAATCTCCTTTCATTGAGGCATATTTCGTTTTATACACAACTTTCTTTTATACGGTGTATAAACCCCTTTGACTTTTACTTTAATACAAAAGGAATATTTTTCTACAAAGCATTTTACTAAACGACAAAAAGGAATGTTTTTTTACGTACGCGGTGACAACGACCTTTTCCGCCGCCGCGAGTATTATTTGGTCTTTGGCTTTCTCAACAAGCCGTAATGTTTTTAAAATAAAATAAATACCATATACTCTTTTATGTATTTTGTTATTGAAAATGGTTTTGATAAAGGATTCTATTATGTCAATATATTTAAATGATATATTGTGATTGAAATGTGGAAATGTTATCATTCCTTTATATTGGTTTTATATTTTATGATTTTATATTGGTACTTGGACATTTGACTGGTGGTTACGTGATAAACCATGTGACAGGTGGTGCTGTGAATACCAGGACGGGTGGTTTCGTTATAACCTCAAATGCATTGGGTATGGAAGTCGGCCATATGGCTATTCCATTAAGTATGTAAGGAAATTGGCCGTATGGCTATTCCATTAAGTGATATGTGTGGAAGTAGACCGTATGGTTATTCCACTTAAGTATGTTTATGTCCCAAGTTACCATTATATATGTTATGTGTTCTTTATATGGGTTTTATGGTAATCTTTTGGTTACAAAAAGGTAAGTAATGATGCTTTATTCAGTGAATAGTTTTTACTACTTCATGAAGGTAAAGGTATTACTTTGATAGAGTATACATGGTTTACTTGATGTTTGAAAAACTAACAGTTTTAATTATTTTTGTATCCCTTACTGAGCTTTTTATGCTCATCCCAAGTTCTTGAAATGTTATTCATAGGTCACAGGAAAGTTACATGATAAGATGATAGAGTCAAGGATGTGTCAATAAAGAATCCATGTTTTATTTTCAATATGTTTCCATTGATGGGAAAAAAGAATACTATCTTTTATTGTAACCACTTTGCTTAAATGTGGGTTGTAATGCATGCTTTAACATCGAATTCTCTAAAACTATAAACCTGAAAAGATCCTCAACGTGTAATCTTGTGATAACTCAAGATTATTTAAGGTTTAAGGCTGGGTCCTTATAGTTGGTATCAGAGGTCGGTTTAGACAAATTTGGGAGTTAGAAAAGTGTTAAATTATAATATTATTTAAATGATATAGCATTTACAGATTACCATGTTGCTTCGCCTAAGATATTTCTGTGTTCAGAATGGTTTTCCGCAGAGAAAACAAAGCAGCTATGTTGGGACAACATCAGGAGGAAGACAACCTTCCTAATCAGAAACCTGAGATGGTCAGAATCGGAACTGAACAGTTTGTTGCAGTGATGTCACAGTTGACTCAGGCTATAAATGGTGGTGGTATCCCTGCACGAGATCAGCTAGATCAACCGCAGAGGAACATGTCAGTGGTGGAACATTTAATGAGGCAACATCCCCCATCATTCAGAGGATCATCTGACCCTGTGCAAGCTGAAGGGTGGATTAAAGCACTGGAGAAGATTTTTGATGTCATGGGGTGTTCAGAACATCAAAAGGTTAGTATTGCTGTTTACCGTTTTGAAGGTGAAGCTGATCAGTGGTGGTCGATGGTGAAAAATATCAGGGATAGTGATGAGATTGAGGATCTTCACTCGGATGAATTCAAAGGTATGTTTCTTGAGAAATATATTCCTAAGGTGGTTCGTCTTAGGACGGAAAAACAGTTCCTAGAATTGAGGCAGGAGGATGATTCAGTGGCTGCTTATGAAGCAAAGTTCACTCGATTGGCAATGTATGCTCCAAACTTCATACATGATCTTGATAGTAAAATAAACCGTTTTTACTCAGGTTTAAAGCCAAAGTATCGAAGGGCTTTAGCTTTTCGTGAGTTCAAAAGTTATGAAAAACTTGTTCGATGTGTGGAGAAGGTCGAAATAGAGTTTGCCGATGATCAGGTGTTCTATGACAAACAACAGAATAAGAGGTCTAGTTGGCAGGCAAGGTGGAAGAATTCATCAAAGAAGCAAGGAGGTAAGAAAACCAAATATCCATCCTGTGAGAAGTGTGGTAAAATGCATCCTGGAGAATGTTTATACAAGTCTGGTAAGTTCTTTCGGTGTGGTAAGTCTGGTCATATTGCTCGTAACTATAAGGAAGATGATCAAGCAGGCAATGAAAAGCCAACGGTAAGATGTTTTAAGTGTAATGAAATGGGTCATTATGCAAACAAGTGTCCAAGAAAGAACTCAACTGGGGGAATGAAGCTAGACTACAAGCAGAAAGGGGTGGCTAAATCCTTTGCAACAACTTCAGAAGATGTTGGGCCATCGAATGAAGTGGTATCTGGTACACTGTTTGTTTATTCAGATTATGCTAATGTGTTGTTTGATTCAGGGTCTACACACTCTTTCATTTCTGAGAAGTTTTCTAGTAAAATTGGAAATTCCATCTCAAGATATGAACCCTGAACTTATGGTAAAACACCCAGAGGGAACGTTGAGACAAAAAGGAATTATAAGAACCTTCCTATCCTTGTGTGTGGAAATAATCTACCAGAAAACATTATTGTTTTTTCTCTAGTAGAGTTTGATGTTATTTTGGGCATGGATTGGCTTTCTGTTTATCATGCTAAGATTGACTGCAGAGCTAAAATGGTTTCTTTTCAGAAAGATTTTCAGTTTGTGTACAAGAATGAACCCTTGATTTTGATAACATATTAGGAAGTTGAGAAACTGGTAAAATATGGAAATGAATGTTACCTTGCACATATTGTTGAAAATAAAGGAACTGTTCAGATTAATGATGTTCCAGTGGTAAATGAGTATCTTGATGTTTTTCATGATGAGTTTCCTGGTATTATTCATGATCGGGAATTTGAATTTACTGTTGACTTAGTTCCTAATTCTAAGCCAATTTCAAAACCCCCTTATCGAATGGCTCAAGTTGAACCTTTAGAGTTAAACAAACAATTGCAGGAGTTATTAGATAATGGTTTCATTAGCCCTAGCACATCACCATGGGGTGCTCCTGTCTTGTTTGTTAAAAAGAAAGATGGATCAATGAGACTTTTCATTGATTATAGAGCCTTGAATAATATTACTGTTAAGAACAAGTATCATTCGCCTCATATTGATGATTTGTTTGATCAGCTCCAGGGAGCTCAGTATTTTTCGAAGATTGACTTGGGGTTGGGGTACCATCAGTTGAAATTAAAAGAAGTAGACGTTCCGAAGACTATGTTCCATACTAGATATGGCCATTATGAATTTGTTTTTATGCCTTTTGGGTTAACCAATGCACCTGCGGTATTCATGGACCTTATGAATAGAATTTTCTATGAGTTCTTGGATAAGTTTGTGGTTGTTTTCATCGATGATATTTTGGTGTTTTCTAAAAGTAAAGAGGAGCATGAAATTCATTTAAGGGTTATCTTTCAAACCTTAAAAGAAAAGAAACTATATGTAAAATTCAGCAAGTGTGAGTTTTGGTTACAACAAATTTCTTTCCTGGGTCACATTGTTTCAAAAGATGGCATAACTGTTGATCCTCCTAAAACAAAAGTTGTTGAAGAATGGCCAAGACCCACAAATGTAACTAAGATCCGTAGTTTTCTTGGTTTTGCAGGTTACTAACGAAGGTTTGTTGAAAATTTTTCATGGTTATCTAGTCCAATGACTAAGCTAACTTGTAAGGGTGTTAAGTTCATCTGGACAAAAGAATGTGATGATTATTTCCAGGAGTTGAAAAGAAGATTGGTGAATGCTCCAGTTTTGGCACTTCCATCCAGGAATGGTGAGTTTGTTATATACAGTGATGCTTCGTTGAAGGGACTTGGCTGTTTCCTTATGCAGAATGACCAGGTAATTGCTTATACTTCACGTCATTTGAAAACTCATGAAGTAAATTACCCTACACATGATTTGGAATTAGCTGTTGTTTTTTTTGCTTTAAAAATTTAGAGGCATAATTTGTATGGAGTAAAGTGTGAAATATGTACTGATCAGAAAAGTTTAATGTATATATTCACTCAGAAAGAATTGAACCTGAGACAGAAGAGATGGATGGAATTAATCAAGGATTATGATTGTACAATTCACTACCATCCGGGTAAAGCAAATAAAGTGGCCGATGCTTTGAGTCGAAAAAGTAATGCTTCATTAACCATGCTACATTTGGAACTTGATCCATTGGTTAAGGATTTGATGAACATTGGCATAGAAGTTGTTGGTGCAGGATGTCCTTCTGTTTTGTTTCAGGTATCAGTGAGATCTTCTCTATCAAACAGAATCAAGCAAGCACAAAAGCAAGACAACGAGTTGCAGAAAAAGGTAGAGCTGGTTCCAAAAGGTAAGTTGCCTGAATTCGACATTGATAATGATTGTGTTTTGAGGTTTGGGAAGAGATTATGTGTTCCTTGTGAATCACAATAGAAGAATGAGTTGTTATGTGAGGTTCATAGTTCCCCGTTTTCAGTTCATCCTAGCAGTACTAAGATGTACATAGATCTGCGGGAGTATTACTGGTGGGATGGAATGAAAAGAGATATTGCTGATTTTACTGTGAAGTGTTTGAATTGTCAGCAGGTTAAAGCAGAGCAGAAGTTACCTAAATGGATGCTTCAGCCTTTACCAGTGCCAGAGTGGAAATGGGAAAACATATCCATGGACTTTTTTGTGGGATTACCGAAGAAATCTCGAGGTAATAATGCAATCTAGGTTATTGTTGATCACTTGACTAAATCTGCTCATTTCCTTGCTATACAAGATACTTTTTCTCTAGATCAACTTTCCCGTTTGTATCTTAAAGAGATAGTCAGGTTGCATGAGGTTCCCCTCTCCATTGTGTCTGAACGTGATCCCAGGTTCACTTCTAACATTTGGAAAGGCCTTCAGAAGTCTTTGGGTACTGAATTAAATTTTAGTACAGCTTTTCATCCTCAATCAGATGGGCAGTCAAAATGAGCAATTCAGACCTTGGAGGATATGCTACGTGATTGTTCGATGGATTATCAGGGAAGTTGGGACCAACATATTTCTTTGGTTGAGTTTTCATATAATAACAGTTTTCATTCCAGTATACAGATGGAACCATTTGAGGCGTTATATGGGAAGCGGTGTCAAACTCCAGCTTTCTGGGATGAAGTGGGTGAAAGGAAGTTGATGGGACCAGAGTTGGTATAAGAGATGGTAGAAAAAGTTCAGTTGATTCAGAGACACATGAGAACAGCTCAGAGCCGGCAGAAAAGTTATGCGGAAAACAGGAGGAAGGATCTCTCTTTTGAGGTAGGTGATCATGTTTTTCTCAAAGTTTCTCCATGGAAAAGTGTTATGCGATTTGGTAAGAAAGGAAAGCTAAGTTCAAGGTTCATTGGACCATACGAAATTGTGGAGAGAGTTGGATTAGTTGCATACCGAGTGGCTTTACCTCCGAGTTTATCTCAGGTACACAATGTTTTCCATGTTTCGATGTTGAGAAAGTACATGCCAGATCCATCTCATGTTTTGAGTCCCGAGGTGGTTCAGCTGGAAGAGAATCTATCATACGAGGAACAACCGGTTCAGATTCTTGATCACAGGGATCAGGTGTTGCGGAATAAGGTGATTCATCAGGTAAAGGTTTTATGGAAAAACCATATGGTTGAAGAGGCAACATGGGAATCTGAAAATTCTATGAGGGATAAATACCCCCACGATTTCGATAAGTGAATAAAATTACGAGGACGCAATTCCCAAAAGGGGGGAAGGATGTAACATCCCAGGTAAATAAAGAATAAGACATATTCATATTTATTAATATTTTAATTTTAAAGGGGTTGCTATGTTCGATAGCGTACCCGATACGCAACGATGAGTTCCTTTGAAAACTTAAATTGCACACTAGTAATATAATAATATTATTTTAAATGGTAGTTAACATGTAGCCATTGTATTGGCGGGAATTGATAGAAATAACTAAAATATGATTATATATGTTTTTAAATGTTTTTACTTTATCCAATAAATGATAAAGGCTTAAAATACGGAAAGAATTCAATTTTAGGCATTTATACCCTAATTTTTCACTAAAGGTTCACTTATCACCTTTTGATGGCGAACCGTCATTAAATATATTTTTGATCACTCTTTTACATTCTTTTGGACCAAATATAACTCTTCTTTATAATCGAGACATCAAAACTTACTTTGTGTAAATTTTTGGTATCTTTCCGATAAAGTTCATTTTTTAATGAATAGTGTAAAATGTTGTATTTTAATTCAAAAACTCTTTTTAATCTAATTTATTTATATGATTAGATAATCTTTTGAATTGGTTTTAAAGTGAAATTAGAAAATATTTTTACCATTAAATCCAATAGTGGTCGTTGGAATTAATTTCACTTTTAAATCGGACTTAAACTAGTATCAATCTTTTGATACTTATTATTTCATAAAAACACGCTATTTGTTTTGACAGCGGGAGTTAATTATTAAATTAATTAATTCTACTTATATTCTTTGAATTAGGTAATATAAACATCATTTTTGACTTCGGAATATCGATTATAGCTTAGAGTGAATTTTTGGTAATTTTCTGAAAAACTCCAATTTTTGATGAATAGTGAAACCACTAAGTGGTAATCAAGAAAACTGATTTTTCAGTTAAATGAAAGTTTACCACTAATGTGTATTGAATTTTGAAAATCGGACATACATGGTTGTCATTAGTATGTAAAATGTGGTTCAATGGGATGAAAATAATTTTTTGGTGAACAGTAACTTTTTTTCATTAATCGCGATTAGAGGTAATTAGTGTAATTTAAGGTAAAAATGATAGTATAAAAATGTGAAAACACCATTACACTTGTCCTAAAACTATTGGGTGAGTCATGGCCGACCAAGACAACCCATGGGTCGATTTAGGGGACCCCATGGAGCCACTTGGGTGAGATAATGACTTTAATTCCTTTTTTTAAATAAAGGTGAAAATGACACTAACATATATTTTTTTACTAAAACAATTTTTAGAAGGGGTTATACTAATAATATTTTTGTCTATAAATATTCATTAGAAAGCTAATAAGATTTCCTACATCATATTATTTTTTTTTTATAATTTTTAGACATTAAATAAATTAAGTTATATATGACATCATGATGATGCAGCGATGACCTCATTATTTAACGATTTAAATAAAATGGAAACATAATGTAATATCTAAGACCTACACTTGTACAAAAGCTATTGTATGGGAATATTTCAAAGCCTTATCATCTTATATTCAAAATATATCATTGTGGGACCTTAGAAATTCGAAACACTTTTGAAAATAAAATAATAGTTTCATGATTTCTAAAAGTGCCCCTCTTCTCCTCTTATAAAAGCCCCCCACCTATACCTCATTTCACACACTACTCAAGCCTTTGCCTCAGCCATACCCTGCCCATTTAATCTCTCCACATCAATCTCCTCATCCTAGAGGATTCCCTTTTGGCAGAATCCTTTCAAAGGAAGCCTTTAGGCTCAAATCAAAAAAGGAGTTATACTTTTAAAGGTAATTCATTATCTCATGTTCATTTGTTTTATTTTGCTTCTCCAACCCCCTAAAATCTTTTTATTTACTTCTTTTGTAACAACACCAGTATCTTCAATATAATAGGATGTCGTTATAAGATATATTCGAGCTATACTCTAACACAACTACATCAAATGGTTAAAGAACATACAGTTTCCGTGGATGGTGAAATTCTGCCTCCCGAAACGATTATTGTTCAATACTCATCTGACACCTTCAAAGGTGGCCATTATGATGTCACTATTTTTATATATGATATATAATATGTTTATTATTTCCTTAAGCTTCTGTATTTTTCATTTATAGCATACCATTATTGTTTCCATTATGGGTAAACACGATATCTTCATTTTAGGAAGTGTGGACTACCGCCCCCTGAAAGTGATTTGATTCGTTAATACCATATGTGGGATGCGTAAAGGATAAAGTTAATGATATCATATATGTTATTATACTGGAATTATAATATACTCTTATATCATTATGATTCCATTCCAGAAAATACGAAATAGAAATGGAAGTAGCGTTCATGCGTACATACGACTTACCGTCTCCATGAACGGTGCATTTCATTTCTTACCTCTAAATGTGATTTAATATTATAAATACAGGTATATGCTGAATATATATGATATATATGTTATCCAAATCATTAATATCATTCTAGATATAACGAACCTTTGACCAAATTAACAACATGTAAGTGTAAGAAGTCTATTTTTGACTTAAGAACCAAATACCGACAAAATGAACATTATTAAATTAAATGATTACATGATGTTCATAACATGGTATAAAAGGGATAATGAACTTGAAAAATGTTCTTAATCAAGTAGAGATTAACTCAAGTTTATTATTCAAGAGATTAAAGAACGGTCGGGTCAAGTCGGATATGAGGTAGGGGACTTCGTCTCAATCTCCTTTCATTGAGGCATATTTCGTTTTATACACAACTTTCTTTTATACGGTGTATAAACCCCTTTGAATTTTACTTTTATACAAAAGGAATCTTTTTCTACGAAGCGTTTTACTAAACGACTAAAAGGAATGTTTTTTTTACGTACGCGGTGACAACGACCTTTTCCGCCACCGCGAGTATTATTTGGTCTTTGGCTTCCTCAACAAGCCGTAATGTATTTAAAATAAAATAAATACCATATACTCTTTTATGTATTTTGGTATTGAAAATGGTTTTGATAAAAGATTCTATTATGTCAATATATTTAGATGATATATTGTGATTGAAATGTGGAAATGTTATCATTCCTTTATATTGGTTTTATATTTTATGATTTTATATTAGTACTTGGACATTTGACGGGTGGTTACATGATAAACCATATGACAGGTGGTGCCGTGAATACCAGGACGGGTGGTTACGTTATAACCTCCAATGCATTGGGTATGGAAGTTGGCCATATGGCTATTCCATTAAGTATGTATGGAAATTTTCCATATGACTATTCCATTAAGTGATATGTGTGGAAGTAGTCTGTATGGTTATTCCACTTAAGTATGTTTATGTCCCAAGTAACCTTTATATATGTTATGTGTTCTTTATATGGGTTTTATGGTAATCCTTTGGTTACAAAAAGGTAAGTTATGATGCTTTATTCAGTGAAGAGTTTTTACTACTTCATGAAGGTGAAGGTATTACTTTGATAGAGTATACATGGTTTACTTGATGTTTGAAAAACTAACAGCTTTCATTCTTTTTGTATCCCTTACTGAGCTTTTTATGCTCATCCCAAGTTTTTGAAATGTTTTTCACAGGTCACGGGAATGGTACATGATAAGATGATAGAGTCAGGGATGTGTCAAGAAAGAATCCATGTTTTATTTTCAATATGTTTCCATTGATGGGAAAAAAGAATACTATCTTTTATTGTAACCAATTTTCTTAATTGTGGGTTGTAATGTATGTTTTAAGATCTAATTCTCTAAAAATCTAAACCTGAAAAGATCCTCAACGTGTAATCTTGTGATAACTCAAGATTATTTAAGGTTTAAGGCTGGGGCCTTATAATTTGGCTCATCCAAACACTGAACAATTAAGCTCCCGACATCCCTCTCCTCCTCCTAGAATCCTTAACTTAGGCATAAGGCATTTCAAGAAGTCATTTGGTTCAAAACAAAGAGAGTTACCCAAATTAAATGTAACAGTTTCGCTTAAATTGTTTCTTTTTTATTTTACTTCTCCTACCCCTAAAATATTTTTATTTCCTTGTTTTTGTAACAAAACCCGTATCCTCAATATACTAATATTTTGTTATGATAATGATTCGAACTAAACTTACACAGATGAGGAACATAATGTTTCTGTGGATGGAAAACTAAGACCTCATGAAACGATGATTGTTCAATTACATATTACCGCCTCTCAAGGTGGCCATTATGATGGAACTGTATTTATATGTGATATATATTTTGTTTATGATTTCATTATGCTTCTGTACTTCCCTATTATATCAAACCTTTATTGTTTCCATAGTGGGTAAATACGATAGTCTCATTTGAGGAAGTGAAGACTACTGCCCCTCAAAAGGATGTGACTCGTTAATGCCTTATGTGGGATAAATAAAGGATAGAGTTAATAATATTATATATGATATTATACTGGAATTATAATATACCTATGTATCATTATGTTTTAATACCATTAACACGTGAAATAGAAATGAAAGTAGCGTTCATGCGTACATACGACTTACCGTCTCCATGTACGGTGCATTTCATTTCTTACCTCCAAATGTTATGTACTATTATAAATACATGTATATACTGTATATATATGATATATATGATATTTAAATCATGAATATCATTCTGGATATAATGGACTATTTACCACATGGACAACTTGTAAATATAAGGTGTTCATTTTTTACTCGAGTACCAAATATCAACAAAATGAACGTTATTAACATAAATGATTACATAATATTTATAACATGGTAATAAGTTATATAAAATAAATAATAAACTTAAAAAGGTTCTTAATCAAGTATAAATTAACATTAGTTTATTATTCAGGAGATTACAGAACGATCGATTGAAGTTGGACGTGAGGTAAGGGAGTTCATCTCAATCTCCTTTCATTGAGGCATACTTTGTTTTAATACACGACTTTATTTTATACATTTTATAAACACCCTTGAATTTTCAATGGGAATCTTTTTCTATGAAGCATTTTACTAAATGACAAAAAAGAATTTTTATTTTAACATATGCGGTCAAAACGACCTTTCCACCGCCATGAGTATTATTTGATCTTTGGCTTCTTTAACAAGCCGGAATGTTTTTTTAAAAGGAAACATAAATACCATATACTCAATTTACGTATTTTGGTATTGAAAATGATTTTGAGAATGGATTTATTATTTCAATTTCTTAAAATGATATTTTGTTATTGAAATGTGGAAATGTTATCTTTCATTTATGCTTATGTTATGTGTTATAATCATGTAATGGTTCTTGGGAATTATTTACGAATATGGGTGGTTCCATGATAAACCTATGGCGGTTGAGCCCGAGATATCTCTCCAATGAATTAGGTAATGTGACGTAGGTAAACGTGAATGTTTCTCCTTAGAGAATTAGGGAATATATTGTGATGGGTATTCCAAAATAACTCCCTATGTAGTTGTGATAGCTACAATGTAAGTATGGTATGGATGCCACAAGTTACCTTTATGATTTATGATTTATATGTGTCTTTCATAAGTCTTATGAACTCATGAAGTAAGTAAAAGAGTTCTTGTTTTTATTTATTTATTACCAAATGATTTCATTCATTGTTTTATAACCCTTACTGAGCTTTTTATGCTCATCCCATGTTTTGAAATGTTTTAATAGGACTTAAAGATGAATAAGGTCAAGGATGGGATCAAGGAAAAGTCATGTTTTCTAAAACATGGAACTATACATGATCTTTTTTTAAGAGTTTTTATTTTATGAAAAAAATGGATACTATGTAGATAGGTCTACCTTGTGATATTTTCAGATGTAATAGTTATGTCCTAATTCTTTAAAACTCTAAACATGAAAATATCCTCATGGTGAATTATTCATTTAATTGAATATTATGTAGTGATTGAGGCCGAGTCCTTATATAATGAAAATTTGATTTAACAAAATCATATTACCCAAGAGTGTCAAAACAGGTGCATATTAAGGTACCTTTAATGTAGAAAGTAACACATACGTAAATATCAAAATAAATTTCATAAAGTTTTTACCCCTATTTAACTCTTTTAAAAAAACACATCGACCTTTAATATGTAGATAGGGATGTATTTTTAGTAAAATAACATAATCGCTTCATTAAAACACCATTAGGATATTTTCATATATGTAGACTTTCCCCCAATGTTTTTACTGGTGTTTTATAATCATAATCTCAGTAGATAGAATAATCCTTTACTCTAATACAATCTATGATGACCTTTTATTATCATACGATAATATCACAAATGTTTTGATAAAGTTCCATTACATTGCAAAAATATATTCCCCATGACTATATTGGGTTAGTTTCTTTAAAGACTAGAAAAAACATCTTATTATTTAATGATCTTCTTCATCTCCCATAATGATATTACCATATTGTAATCTAAAAAAAACCTACTTAAAACTGTTCTTCATAACATAGGGAAACGATATTAATAAAGGGGGAGATCATATGATCATTAAAGATATACAAGAGATATATCAAACCATTATCATATACAAAATAAAATAAACATAAGGTTATATAATCAAGTACATAATATATAATGTCTATACCTAATCTTTCATGGATCATAAACATGATTCATGGAATAAAAAATTATAATTTAAAAATTTAAGGTCCTTAAGAGTAATAAATTATCATAAATAATGCATGATGTATAATCTTATTTCATAAAATTTTGGAACAAACAAAAATATATAATACCATTTCATAACTCAAGGTTAGATACAAATAACATCAGCATTGTGGGTTATGATTCATCCCCTATCTCCCATAGTGGAGCATTACACAACTGTTTCCAAGAGTGGATCATGTCAATTGAAATTCTTATCATAATTATCTCATGAGATATAATGCATTACCAATTTCCTTAGAGTAAGATATAGTCTCCGCCCATCTCAGTTATAATGTAACCACCCTCCTCGGTAATAACATAACCATAGTTCTTGGGTATAGCGTAACCACCCTCACATAATATAAACCATACACATTTTTTCTAAAAGATCAAGAGATAATCATCATATTTAAACCCGTAGAAAAAATGGGTTTCATTAAAATTTCATCATAACTGAATCCATGAAGAATAAATTAGTTTCACAATCAATTCCTCATTTCATCTTAAGATTACCCATGGAAAAAGTGATTTTCCTAAATATATTTTCATCATTAAAATAAATCATTCATAGAACGAATAAGAATTCATTCATGGGATCATATCCGCAATAAATCATATGTAAAATCCTAGGATGTCATCTTAAATGATAAATGATTTTTAAATATCACATAGAACATTTATGTTGGAAAATATACTTTCTAATTTGAATTTTTTTAATCATAAAAAAATATTCAAAATCATTTAAAATGAGAACAACCATGGAACCCTTAGATGGGTTCTTTGAAGATCAATTAATTCAATTATTGTATAAAATAACCATTTCAAATTGAAATAAAATTTTGAAGACATATTATATTTTATAAACATTTTCATTGAAAGTTTCATTGGAAACTTATACATTATAATTTTAAGTTCATTTGAAACTATTATTAATAAAAATATCCACTCCAAAATTAATTTTCATAAATAAAATAGAAAATATTCACAATAATTAACATTGAAAATAAAATTTGAAAATTACAAAGGAATCTTTAATGGTAATTTAATACAATTCTTAATGAACATATCCCCTCCACATTAATAACATATTTTTTTAAATATAAATAATTTAAAAAATAATTTTATTTGAATATTACCTTTTAATGTTACAAATAACCTTTCAAATAAATGATTGGTCATAAAAGAGAAAAATTACATAAAAGCCTTATTAATTAAAACAATGATTGAATTTATAATTTCTGTATAAATTTAAAAGGAGTCTTACTAAGAAAATGAAAAGAATAATCATTTTAAAAATTATTTTAAAAACATTCATTACTAAAAATAGTTCAATCCCACTTGGAAAAATATTAATAATATTTTTGGAATGATTTTTGAAATATATGGTTATTGAAGTTTTTTTAAATGATGATAAATTTAAAATAAATTTTATTCAAAAGTTTATTCTGGACTCTTCAATAATTAAAGGGGGGAAAATTAAATGAAATAAATATATTCTCCACACATAAAAAAGGATAAGATAATTCATGGGAATTCATGAAATTTTGATCAACATTGGAAACATCATTATAAACAATCTTGATAAACAATGAGATTATAATAGAAAAGACTTACCACTCTGTTAACTACTGAAACATAATACACAAGAAATGGTAGTCATAAAAGTGATATTAAATTCACATATTTTTTATTATATGAATCATGAGAAACATTAAGGGCAATTATATACCCAAAAAAATTAAAAATAGTGGTGAAAATGTAATGATTCACACAAACAAATGTTAATCTAAGATCCCTTACATTAATTCTCGACTACCTTCATACATGTTCAAAAATACTATATTATAAGTATTTCATTATTATAAATTTATTCTATAATCATAAAAATCATTATAATATAAAATAATATCTCCTTATAATTTTTTAAAACAAATATATTAATATTTATTTTATAAATTCATTATTTTATTTTGTTAACTGTTTCATTATTCATAAGATTTTTGGTCTAGTTATTCGGGTCCTTGTACATTGATAACCATTAAATCATCTCCAAAATTTTAAAAATGAAATTAACATCATAAAAAATAATTATATAAATTTTTATATTCATTCATAATATTTTATATGAAATGATGAAGTACACCATTGATATAGATGGTAGGCCATACGTATACATGAACTGTGATTACATATTTTGAAAGATTGTATAAAAGAAAAGTAAATATTTATTAACCTATAATGAACTATTATAATTTCATTAATATCATAGATGTTAATTAATATAAAAATAATTTTATGGGATAATATATTTATCGATGTTAAATTATGTTGAAATATCATATAAATATAAAAAATCCATCATTAAACCTAACTCTAAGAGGTGGTGATGAAAAATGAATTATGTTTGTTCGTGAGGAGGTAGTCCCCTGCACATATGATCAACGGTTTCACTTACCATTTAAGGGAAAATATATATATGGATATGGGTCATACAATTAATATAAAAACAAATCATTATATGGAAGTTAAATATGTCATTATATGTGAATATTTTAATATTAATTTAATGATGTAGAAGAATAAGTAAAATAAAAATAAACAATTTACAAATATTCCTCTTCTTTGGGGAACTCCTTTTGGTTTTCAGAAAATGCCTTCTTAGGTGAGCTTCCTAAAAAAAATCCATATATGAAGTAAGTATTGTATTGAAGAATATTGTTTCTAGATATGAACTAACAAAATGGATCTTGGTGTGTGTATAGGATAAGATAAGAGAGGGAATTTTATAAGTAGGGATATGAATCGACATGAAAACTGTGTGGAAGTTTCCTTAAACTATCTAAACATGACAAATACATTCAAATTAAAAGTATAATAAAATGACTGTATATTCTATATAATCAATGATATGATATTAACACCTCAATATAATAGGATTTATACATTTTTGGGTCTTTATTAAATCTTGTAATTTTAATTTAACCCTCGATAATAACATTTTTACCTTAGTTATAATAAATAATTTTTAAATTTTTTCATTATTTATTATAGTAAAAAATCAATATGACGTTATTAGATAATAATAAATAGACTTATTTTAAATATAGAATTTCTTTTTTCTATTTTCATCAATGAATATTAAAAAATTACTTTAATATTAAACCTAGAGATGTGATGAAAAACAAGGTTTCCAATGTGAAAATGTTCATATGTTTAGAAACTCTTAACACAATTTTTTTAATACATTCAAATGAATTAAATAAAATTAATAAAATTATTATTGTACAAAATTCACTATTTAAACAATAGTTACATTGTTTCTATGTTTTTAAATGCATTAAAATAAATCGAAATTCATAATACAACCATGTATTTTTCCATATTCCTAAAATATTTGTATTTTCTTTAAATCCTTGAAAATTAATATATAGATTTTTTTGAATTAAGTATATAAAAAGAGAGTATTATTTTTTATAATATATTTTCTAAAATTGGTAAAAATTATTTTTCAAATGAATGTGAAAAATATGACAAAATAACTTTTTAGAACGATACAGTTTTAAAGAAGTAAATTGAAATTTTTATAATATTATACCTAAAAAAAATTAATAAGAATGATAACATTATTAATTAAATATATATTATATATATTTAATTAAAAACATTCATCAGAAGTTATTTATTAATTTTTTTGTGATAAAATAATTTTTTTCACCTAATAATGGTTTTTTTAAAAATATTTCCATATTTTTCAGTTGTTCATTGTTTTCATTTATAATTAATTGAAAGTAAATGAATTTATTTTGTAGTTTTATAAAACACATATTTTCATAATTTGGTCATTCATATTCATAAACTCCATTACTATAGATAGGTCACAACTATCTTATTAAATTATAATATTTTAATAGTATTCCATGTTTCATCTAAACTCAGAGTTGAGTTGAATGCAAGATAAACTCAGTGTTTCCTATATCACATGATAATCATAGTACTATGTGGAGAAAAATTTACCAAAAATTAAAATTTATTTAAAAAATTTATTTTAAATAATTGTATTTTGTTATATTTTCCCCCCATATATTTTTTCCATCTATTACTCTTAATAAAATTAATTTTCCCCTATAAACAGGATACAATTATTTAGTTTCTCAAAAACTGTAATTATAGAAAATTGCTATAAAGGGGTATTTACATTCTTAAACAACCAATTAATCTAGTAGTAGTATATTAATAGTTGACCATTTTGAAATCCTTATATTTCTATATTTTATGAACTAGAATATTGGGAAACTGTATACATATTCCAATTTGATATATTTATTTTTCATTTTCTTTTATATAACAAATATCAATATTACTTTGATGATAAACATTCATTAATATAACTGATTTTGGATAGTATCAACATGTGTGGTCTCTATACTTTTCTAACTATATGTAAGTCCCTGACCCTTCACCAAGTGATTCCATGATTTAATAAATACTTTTTTTGATTCATATTGACTGGAATAATCTTCTTGTCTCATAGTAGCAACATGATTTTTCAATTACCATGAGTAATCTTAATTATTATGATTGAAATAATAAAAAACACAATTTAAATTTTTTATACAATCTTAATTATCAATAACTTACACCATGGGAGATTCATTTTATTTCTACTCTGAATGGTCATTAACATTCACCAAATAAATAATATTCCTCACTATAGTGAGTCTATATTTTACCTCCACAACACTTATGAAAAACTATTCACATTTTCATAAATAACAATTATAAAATTAGGACTTTTAAATATTTTTTCAATAATATAAATTTCAATATATTATTTATTATAGTTGAATGTCATTTTTATTAATTATTTCTTCAACATGAACAATCTTTGAGCTTCATATAACACTTCATCACTTAATTATGAATTCTTTCATATATTAAAAAAACTTCTTTACATGACTTATTGATATATACTAATGATATGTCTTTAATATTACACCTAGCCATTATAGAACAACCAATCTCATTAACATTACTTTCTATTTTATCATTATAGTAGAAATAAATCCATATCATTGTTAAATAATAGATCCTTTAAGAACTAATTCATAATCAATTTACTCTTTTGGTATTATCTGATGTAATCCATGAAATTTTATCATAGGAATACTCTTCATATTCACTTTCATCATATTATAGATTTGGACATTTTATATTGAAATTTCATATTCCACTACTTTAGGAAAAAAAGAAATTTAAAAAAAAACTACATTTTCCTCTTCTGTCACCTTGCAAGATGTTTTAAATGAAATTATCAAACATTACATCATCATTTTCATCTAGATTAGAAATAATTTCATTAAAATAATATTATTTACTAAGCTTCTCATTATATATATATATATATTATCTATTTTTTTAGCATCCATTGTCATCATCATCAATTAAATTCCCTTGATAATTTTAATGGTAACACTAATTCTAAAGAGATTACAGCTACCCCTATTTTCCAATATTAAAGTCATATATATTCTCCTTATATCATATAATCAAAACAATAAAGAGGGAAAAATTGTATAGTTACCCAAAAATTGATCTCATAAAAATTATATAATTGTTCTGATTATTGATGTTTTTGTTTCTCCCTGCCAGTTGTGATGGCATATAATTAATGTCATGGTATGGACTCAATGAAAATATATAAAATATCAAAAAGTATTTAATGCCATTGTGGTATAGGTATAAAATTTTTATACCCTTTCAATTTTGTATCCAATGATAATACTTATATCACATTTAGTTCTATAATATTTTTATTACCCTATGAGATTTTTGTTTAGAGATTCCACCATAGATCTTATGTTATAGGTAACATGGGTCAAATTAATAGATATTTAATTTAGTATAATTTTTTATTTATATTTATAATTATTATCATGTGCTACCACTCCCAATGGTATACAAGGGTAGAGGATACAACCCCTATTGGATGTAATTGAAAATGGGTTGATGTATCAGAGCATTGATGGGAGGATTATTAGATTCGGATTGGGATATGACAACCTAGAAGATTTTAACATTTTGATGAGTTTAGACTCAGTTTTCGATAGCTCCTCATTTTGGATATTTAGATTTCATTTATTTTATTAATAGTTTACTATTAAAAATTAGTGTTAATCCAATGATATATTTTGTCACTGATAGTAAAAGAACTGATAAAGGGGGCCTTTATTATTTCTATTATTATCAATAATAACGGATATTCATTATCAGTGCTAAAAAATCATTTTTAAATGAGACCCTTTTATAACAGCTAACAAAAGCACTACTAAATGGGGGACCTTTATCAATGATACTATAAAAGCACTGATAAATGGTATATTTCATTAAAAACTATATTTAATTATAAATAATACATTATTAAATAAATTTAATCATTTATTATAAATATAATATAATATTTTTAATAATTTTGAGACAAAGAGAAATACGCATTTACACTTAATATGTAAGATATTTCTTTTGAGAATAGCTTATAAAATATTTAAAAATTATTTATAATTAATAATATTATAATTATTATTGAATAATAGTCATTTAATAATAATTGAATGACATAACAAGTAGATAAATTATTATATGGTCTATTATAAATTGAAAACATGACTTGAACTTCAAACAACCATAAATTTTGATCTTGGTGTCTATTTGGGATCTACCACATATAAAATCATATAGTGTGAATAGATTCATTCTATTGTAACTATGAGAACCCCTTATTATAATTTTCGAGGCCATAATGAACAATAAGCCCCCCAAAAATGTGTTTTTAGGGTATCCCAATTTTTTTTAACATTTTATGGAATTTAAGATTTATTTAAGGGTGGTATTATTTTCTTTTATTAAAGGAAAAATAAATTTATACCCAAGGCTTATATTCATATTGATATTTTAGTTTTTTAGTTTTGTTATTTTAATAATGTAATTTTATAATGTATTTTTATATATTTCTCTATAGAAATAAATATTTATTATTCATTTCATTTAATGTAAATAATTATACATATTATATACCATAAAAAATGAATAATCGGTACATATATACTCCATTATACATAATGATTATATACAAAAATTATTGTATTAGTAAATAAATATACATTTATGTGTTTATTCTAATATATATAAATATATATATATATATATATAAATATTTTTCTGAGTATGTGAAAAATATAAATGATTACATGGGTGTGTCAATATCTGTATTTTTGTTTGTATCAATGTTTTTTCTATAAATCATATATAAATTTATTTTAATAAAAATATATCATTATCATTAAATACAATATATAAATTCATTCACAAAAAGCAATTTTAATATATATATATTGATTATAATATGTATATTTATTAATATGTGTATGAAAAATAAATAAATAAATATATATATATATATTCTGTTATATGTAAATTAATATTAAAATATATTATATTGAAATAACATTACGTATGTTCATATATATATTATACACATATGCACACTCACACAAACATATATTTTATAAATGTATTCAAAAATATTAGATATACATATATAAATAAAAATATTTATTTAATATAGTTAAATAAATTGAAATTAAATCATAACACACAATAAAACATGCAGGGTAGTTGTGAGGTGGTTCAATGTTAACATAGAGGACATGGGATCAAATCTATGCACATGGGTGGGAGGGTGAGAATGTATGGTCCAAAGGAAGGGGAGAAAATGCACTGAGGAAGGGCGTTGGTGCTGGGTGGTCTGTTGGAGAGATGAGAAAGGGTGTTTCAAGCACTGATAAAAGGTTATATTTTAATCTTGCTTAAGTAGACATCACATTTTAAGTGTATGTAGTTTTCTTTTACTGGAGATGTTAAAAGTCTGTTCTGTATAAGTAATTTATTCCAAAAATATATTTTGGGATCTTGGTTGTAGATATAGAGTACTTTATAAAGCTCAACGACCCTTATCATATCTTACAGAGGTAACAAAGGTTGATTCAGGAATTTCTATGATTCAGGTACAAGTTTGTTTTGGAAATTGAATGCATTGACCAGGAATCTAAGTTGTTGTGTTTTATATGAACACATGGTTCCATTTCTTGGGGTTCGAGTGAGTTAGGTGTTGTGATATCGAAGGGTAGATTATATTGTCATTGGGAGGACATATTGAAGGAGGAGTAGTAATTAAAATACAATGAGTTTCTTATATATGATAAATAGAGTGATATGGGGGATCGTAGATAGTTAGTGAGGGAGTTAAAAAACTAACAAGACAAATAAAATAATATGGATTAGAAAATCAATCATAAAATTCCCTTATGTGCATCAATTAATTAATCACCCCAACCCACTAACATTATCTGAGAGAATTATTAATTTTCATGGGGGTATCATATTTTGAATTTTATGTGGTGTCAAGCCTACTAGTCAAAAAATCTATAATTATGTGTCCTTGGACCATGTATAATAGAGGTTGATCACATAAGGGTAGGCTGTAGAAAGATTCAATTTAATAATACTAACATAAAAAAGAGTGAATTCCAAGATAAAATAATAAATTACATGGATGTGAGGTTTGAAGAGGCGGTGGAAAGAAACAAAATGGTGTCTAGTAATTAAAAATACATGATCATCCTAAAAAACATATAATAATGAAGGAATAATTTCCTAGTCATCTGAATCAAGTACATATGATTATCTTTTTCTAGTTAGAAACTTTCTAACTATAGACCTTCCTACTCCTATATTCATGAACATTTTATAATAGAAATAAATTTCACATGAAACCATATTTTAAAAATCAAATTTAAGAAGATTAATAATAATTGCTGATTCAAAACTCTAGATAATGCATTAATGATAAGTACTGGAGTCAACTATAAGAAAAGTGTCATTCATTAAGCAATGATAGAGAAGGTTTTGTGAGGAAATAGATGAATAAAACGTGTTATGATGAATTATTTGTTCAAAATAAAACACCAAATAAATAAATTACCCTTCATTGAAATCCATGCAACATGATTGAAATCACCACCTCTTGATAGCCATGGGAGGGTGAAAAATTAATTATATTATAAAATATATACATAAATCTTGGAGATGAGTAACTGAAGTACTCTACTATAAGGAAACACCTCAAAATAGTCTAAAGTCTCCATCCTATTATAACTATGACCTCCACTTCAATTTATGGGCTTAAAAATATTCTTGGGTTACATCAATCACTATAAATATTTTATTTCAATTCATCGGGTCGAATACAAATAAATAATCATAAAAAAACATTAAAATTCTTCAAATAAAAGACAAATTTGCATCCATAAAATTTTTATTCACTTTGTTCCATAGTGTGAATACAAAATTCTAAAAATGAGCATAGGGATACACCACTCCATATCAACTTTTATCAAAATATCATGTCCTAAATTGTCCTCTCATCAAATGGAAGCGTGAGTTGAATTTCATTGGATTTATAGATAAAACCATTCATGATGTAACTTGATATTCACAAAATCAATGAATATAATCTCTTTTTATTCCCGATCTAAATGGGTTTAATCATCTTGATTATGTCCATATGATATTACTAACAATTTAAAATGATGGTTTAGGGTGTGAGGTTCATTTTTATCTAACTTCCTTACCTCTACTCTAAATACTTTTCCAGCATCCCAACAATGTAATAAGTTCCTACACATAAAGATTATTCATCTTCCATCCTTTCATAATTTCAATTGAAACAAATTCTTATATTCCATTAAATGTATGAGAAAATGAATATTTTGGGAAAATTATTAAGTTGTAGATGATATTTATCAGTTTTAAATCTCAAATATTTTTTCAAGAAATAGATATATAACCCACCTAATGTTTATATATATTATATAATATAATAATATACATTAATATTATTATTATATATTTTTTGTGGTATCATAATATTGAAAATTTAGATTCGAAATCCATTTCTTGCATCAGGATCTATATAATGAGATTAATGATTTAATATCATTACTTTTTATATAAATCAGACTCTTTCTATGGGCCCAAGTCCCTTTTTATAACATCACTAATATATGACTTCTTAAAGTAAATATTTTTCATTAATTTTATATTTTAATTAATGAAATATCCATATTTTTGTATTTTTCTACATAGATAATGACGATGAATTCCTTTATTCTATTAAAGAGTTTTTATGATAATATATGAGTATTTAAAATGTTTCCATGTATGATTGCTATCAGATTTTGGTTACCCCAATGGTGACCTCTATATAATTTGATATAATGATGGTACATAAAGATATGTATCAAACATGAAGGGATATCATACTTCCCTCACTCCAATCAACTATAGTTGATGCATGTGGTCTAGATATAATGATGGAATATTTTGTGTTTGATCTATTTTTTATAAATTTTCTGACCAATTTTCATTATGAGTTTTTCATTATAGGGGTTGTTACATAGAACATTCTCAATGGCTTCATTCATCAGAGCATCAGTTATGATGACATTTGGCGATATCATTTTAGAGGTGGGTTTTGTGTATTCCCTTATCCAACACAAAAACTTATAATATTCATGAGTTCACTATTTATATTTATCGAGAGTACATGAAGATTGTAATAATATTTAAATGTTCATATTTCATATGTTTGAGGTTTGTGACAACCCATATTGGATAGTTTACCTTAATAGATGATGCGTAGGACCCTAGTGGTGTAATTTGGATTAAAGGTGTATTTATAGGGATATTCAGGATATATGGTTCAACCCATGTGTTTAAGGATCATTCCATGCTTGGTATTAGGACTCCCTTTCACCACCCGTATCATATAGATGATGGTTGAATAGAACAGAAACAACCTAGATATTTGTTAATCTATTTCAATTTTTATGATGGTATATAATACATTAATAGTTAATTTTATAGTTGGGGGGGGGGGGGTTTATTCCATCATGTATATGTAAAGGGGTATGATTCAACCATTGTGAGGTTAGTGGACTGTTAGAGGTTATTCCCCTCTCATGGGTTAATATTCACCAACTTGGATAGACTCCCTTCATTAGTCATCAGCCACAATGTAATCAAATAACCCTATTCCATAACATGTTCTAGGTTTTATGTTTTCGTTTCACCAGTGAGTTTGGATGTTCTCCCTTGATTTCATGAATTGTAAGATGTGGTCATAAAAGGAGTACTATTTTTTATAATCACCAATTTAAGGGATATTTCTTAAGAAATAAGTTGGGTTAAAGGCGGTGATTAATTTTACTATTCCCCAAGAAGACCCATGTTCTTTGATTATCCAATTAACATGAAAAGAGAGGTTTACCCCTATGAAACATAATTTATCATTTATTGATGAGAAATAAGTTTTTTTCCTCACGGTTTATTCAATGGGAGTTAGTATCCTTTGACTTATGAAATTTTTTCATGGATCTATCATTCACTATAATTGATTTATATTTTAGGTCATCCAGGATTAAATTAATTTCATATCATTTTAGGGTCTTATTGAGAAATGAAGTCATGTATTTGGAGATGATAGTTTTTCACACCATTTGATTGAGTTTAGAGGATTTATAGTTAGACCTTCAGTTAAATAGAAACCAATATTCTTATTTCCCCTTTTTTAAAAGGTGTCCTATTGATGATTCTCAGAGTCACTCCTACATATTTTTTCCCGCACTTATTATGAATATATAGGCTACACATAAATTAATAGAAATATATATGAATAAAGATTTAGTGGAAAATAGTTAGCGCCTTGTTGATTGGATTTCTTGAAGTTTGTGGGATTTTGTGGATATAATGAGGTGATTCAATACATTCCAATTTATTAGGATTAACAATATTTTCATATTTTCCACTCTATGTTATTTTTCAGTTTATTTTTTAATTATTATTATATGCCTCTGTGTTATAACAATATGTATGAATGTATATTATCCATTCATTTTTAAACAAATAACCCTTTACATAGTTCAAATATAATCTATATGGTGATGAGTAGTTTATACATGTTATATAATCAAGGATATCCCTTTATGTGATATGCCTTATTGGTTCTCATCACCAAACCCTGGCCTAGTAGAGGTAGTCCTAGGGTGTCTCCACAATCTCACAATCATCCTTTGTGAGGAAACTATGTATCATGTTAAATTAGTGTTGTATAAGAGTTTATATTTAATATTAACTGAGTGTGGAGCTATATATATCATGATAATGGATTGGGAACTAGATGGAGATAGATATTAATAGTTCATATATTAATTTTACAAACTTGGGAAACCAACTGCAATGTGGTGGATTAATAAAATCAATTTAAGAACTCTCATATTCTATTGACTAACATGGGAACTTATTGAATTGGTCACTTGGTTCCATTTTATAGGTAAATGAATCATATTACATATATTTCATTAATATATTAATTTGAATGTATCTTATAAATTTAGGTGTCAATGTTAAATGTGGATGATGATTTTTCTCTAAATTAGATTGTTCTTATAGTAATGTGAGGTGGACCTTCTACGGATGATGTGTGTAATAAGAGTACTCACAACTAACAGAGACTACCAGTTAATGCAGCCAGTGCATTAAATTTGTATTTCTTCATAGAGGGTTGGTTATTAGTGATAATATTGCAATGTTCAATTAGGATGACCAGAGCATAGTCATCACTTCTGGAAAGTTCAGGTATCACCCGCAAGTGTTTGTGGGGAGAAATATTGTTTATAGCCATGTAATTTTACTTTTATGTTAGGTCTCTAGAACTCAATTATTTTATTTAGGATTCCCCATTTGTGGGTTTTAATTATGCCTATATAAATTCCGTATAAATTGTGAGATATTATCTTATGGGGATTTTACTACCTAAACTGAGTTGTATACCATGAGGTATGAGTTTCCCTATTAGATCATGGAGTTCATTACTCACTCAAATATATAGTTCTACTAGATAAAATAAATAAGGCACAAGTCATCCATTCAAGAATAGGGTTTGGTATTCTCTCAATCCTGAATAATTTTCGGCACCCACACCACATTGCAGTCAACACTCCCCTACTATATATGGTGTCAGTCATCCATTGGGGTAGTTGGAACTTGTGATGAGATAAGGATAAATTTTTTTATCTACGTGACCTCATATTCCCCATAGGCATGAGAATATGGAATTTCATTTGTAGTTACACGGGTTTTCCATTCATTCTTATGGTTGGAACACCATCATTTCATAGGTGGTTTGGGTCACGTATAATATTGTGTAGATAGTACTCCAATTTGATAATGATTCGAAATCCACTATCTATAGAGGTCAATGTTCAAAACAATACAGGGAATGATTTTTCTACCCATCAGAATAATTAACCATCAGTGTTTCGGGAACGTCTTTTACAATGTTTATTTTAGTACTCCATCGATTATGGCCACTTCTATTGAGTCATGAAACCCTCTTAATAGTCTCTTCGGTAACAACATGGATAATGGTTAGTTTTTTATTATTATCTCATAGTTGATAATAGATATAAAATATAATACATTAATAGTGGTTTTTATGGATTAACATGATTTTTATTATAAAGAGCATGATGATAATTGTGATATGGGTACATTGATTTGATGCCTTGGATGGATGGGATGTTCATTATCATATATACAAAGAAACCATTCTTTAGAGAACCATCCCCATGGGTGATACAAAGATAGATAATCATGATCACGATGAAAAAATTATCCATTTTTGATCAATTAAGGGGTTCATGCTTGAGTTTTATATCACCACATGGGTGTGTGTTTTATTGAGTTTTCAATGATCCATGAATGATGCATCAATTTGATGGATGATATGACCTAATGGTGGGGACGAAGTTGTAAACATATTTTTTCTTTATTGATGATATATAATATCTCCAAATTTCATTTCCCCATGCTTCAAAAAAAATTAATATATAAAATTTTTCATCTAAAGTGATGTATAAAAAATTTTATGAGTATTTCATTAACTGTAGGATGTGGTGTTTACCAATTGGAAAAACCAGTACAGAAATTTAGTTAACTTTTTCATTCTTTCACTAGAAGCATTTTTATTTGAAATTGCATAGATATTCCTTGGTCCAATGCATTTTCATTGTTTTTTATGGGATTCCATATTATAATTCCCCATATTTCACATTCCTTTAGTACAAATCACTAGAGGAGACTATACATATTGGATGAAATATTGTAGAGTATTTTTTTTAGGAGTTTTGATATAGTGCTGGATTAGATCCAAATTCAGATATTGTGATGGAGAAGCATAATCATTTTACTATGATCTATGGCTTGATTTTTTATCTCACCATGATCATGAGTTTTGGTTTTCATGTATTGTATTATTTAGTTAGACATTACCCACTTCAATTTATTTTATTATATATATTTTCTAGGATTTTTTAATTATGGATTAATGAATCAATATTCATCTTGAGGTTATGAGAAAGGGTATAAAAGGAATGTGTTCCTCAATGGTGCAGGTTTGGTTAAGCAATATGGTCAGTTCACTATGGTATCAGTGCTATATTGTCATGTGGGGAAAAAATAATTTTATAATAGGATCAAGTAAACTAGAAAATGGGTGGCTAGTGTTTATTTTAGTGAACATAGAAAGGGTTAGGTGACCAATATTCCTTGTAGTGATAATAGAAGAGTGTCTCAGGTGACAAATGGAGGTTCAATAGTTAACAAGTGTAGGGAAAATATAAAAAACATACAAAATATATAAATTGTGGTGGATGGTTGGAGATATATATCCTCATTCCAATTAATTATTCTCCCAACAATTTATATATACATACATATAATCTTATATTGTTATAATTATTATTTGAGATTTTTTTGTTCTAGTTCTATCATATTCTTTTCTGATTTTGGATAGAATATTCCTTTTTGGAATCATGTCTACATGAAGTGATATATGATTCAACCACATTAATTGGCACATAAATCTAACTCATTGAATTATCTTTTGGTCCTGGTATGTTGTAACCATATTCCATATTTATATAAAATACACATTTTTTATCCAGTGCACATTTTATATAAATAAATTAAATATTTTGAATATATTTATATGTATATCATTATATTGAAGTTTGTTTTCCCATATGAATCCAATTACATGATGAGACATATGTATTTTTAATTTTTACCTATTTTATTGAATCCTCAGTTTGGGTTAGTCCTAGTAGATCACTCTATACATTAATAGAGCCTAAATGGACATTCATATGGGTACAAATCCAAAATAGATCAACCCTTTCTCCTAATCTACTAATCAATAACTAGTGCATGGGAATTCGATTGTAGGATGTGATGTTCGATATAAGTTCCATTTTTATATAATTTGAGAAATTTATATATTTGATTGAATTAGAAACATGATACATGGCTGTGGAAAATTATCTATGGAACAATTCATTAAACCACTACTGCTGATGAAATTTTCTGATAGTATTGAGAGTAATGTTTTCTGTTTCCATCATTTATTTCATGCACATAGATGTGGAAGAGGCCTCTTGTATTGATTTCATAATATAGAATATGTACTATGAGAATCATTATATTTCATGTTTTGGATGTTTGGGGTTGGTGATCACTCATCATAATTATTTGACATCCCAGGGTTAGGAGTAATAACTCATGTGATAGTATGTTGATAAGTGGAATGATGGAAGTAGTGTGCATACTGTGTGGTTTATAATATGATTTTTGGGACTATATTGTGTGTGGACTCCAGGTTCCCATTTGGTACCCCATTTTTATAAATATGGGTTAAGGAGGCGAAGAATCAACTTGGAGTTTGTTGCATAGTTCCTTTAGGATTCTATTTGGATACATTATATTCATTATATCTCTATCAAATTAGGATGTATTAATTATCTCTAATAGATATATTTGGGTGTAAATTTCCAATTATGGGGTTGTTAGTCCCTCATATAACATGATATAATCATTATTTTAGATTCTACACTTTGATTACACTATCAAATTTGGGCTTCTATTACATTGTGCAATGAAAGCCTTGTTCCATAATGAATTAAACGAATTTTATTCATTTTAACTAGTTAATTTAACTTCTTAAGCTACATTTTGGGTTAGGGATAATAGGAAAATATCTGGATTGCTTTATTGATAATGTTCCCCATTAGATGAGTTCTTCCAAATAGAATCCCATGGGTTTGTATCATCAATTTAACATTAGGTTCCCTCATGTATACCAATGGGGATTTATAATTATTGTAATAGAAGGTAATGGAGGATTTAAACTGGGGAATGTGGTGTATCTTTCCTACATTAGAAGGATTTTTCCCTTGGGTTATATTTTCAAAGTGGGTTTCTCACATAAAGAGTCAGTTTTGTTCATGGTTTCCTCATTATATACAATGATTTCATATTTTTTTCCATCCTAAAATATTATCATCTATGATCATATCTAGGTATTAATGAGAAGTAAATAAAAGGATTCTTCTACAGTTGGGTTTCTACCCCCTTGATTGAGTGGGGTGGTTTTATGCTCTAGACCTTGAATTCACTCTATACAAAAACTTAATCTTCTTTTTTGTTTTTATTGTATCATTCTATGAATTCCTATAATCACCCTTAATTGGTATTTATTTCCATACATGTTTTTTCTAGAGAGATTATATATAGATATATGGAAATTTAATTTTTATTTGAGTTATGAGAGAATAGTTAGACCACAATGTGTTTCTTATTTGGTAGTGCTCAAGAGAGAGTCCATGAAACATGGTGATTCCATTTGTTCAATTAACTTGGGGTTTGTAATCATTTTCGGATGATGAGAATTATATAATCTTGACCATTTTGGAAAATCATAGTTACTCTATACCTCATGTTTTTAGAATATGCATTTAAGAATATTTTTCTTTCAATTTCTAATGTATATCATTTATGGATGTGGATATTTTTTTAAAAGGTTGTGTATATGTATTATAGGTTGTATTGGATATATCATTTATGTTTTCAATTCCTTCTTGGTCCTAGTCACCATACAATGTATTATTGGAGAGGAGCACAACCAACTACACCTGACACATCCCTAACCTATGAAAGAACCTAGTGGTCGGGGTTATGCCATAGACCATCTATTAAATGTATACATACATCAGAGTGTTTATTCAATGATACCAGGAAAATAATAATATCTAACAAAATATAAGGCACATAATGGTTTAATGAAATTAACTAATGAATTTTAGTAGAATAATATGATAAATTAGATGATGTATCAATCAACATCTCTATAAATATGAACTTAAAAAACATATATTAATATTATGTTTAATATATAGTAGTGCTTCTTTTACCATTAAATGTAATCCTGATAGAGATAAACCTTGTAACAATAATATTCCTATTAATTATGAGTGATTTACAATAGTATTAGAATCCCCATTTGTAATGAGGGGATTTAAAAACACTTGGGGGTGCTAATTCCATATCAATGTTTAAAATGTTGTAAAAAATGATTTTAATCTTGGGATTAAAATATTACATACCAAAAAAGAAGGGATTACATCCATTTTTAAATTCACACTTGAGACAGTTAATAAAATAACGAGTTAATGTGTCGATTTCCATTACATGGAAGATGAAATACATTATTTTTTGAAGATTTCAATCTATTACTATATCAGCTAATGATTACATTATTCAAAAATGATTCCTCAAATGATTCAAGAATAATATTAAACGAATGATTGACCTATAATTATAATATGCATTTGTACCCCATCTCATATGTTAATCAAGCAATATGATATATTAATAAATAATAATTGCATGATTCATTTAGATAACATAATAGTATATCCTATAATATGAATAACATTAATATTTTAGTATACATCATGGGTATATAATAAAATACAACATAAATTTGTATCAATTTGGATACAGAAATCCCCAACATTCACTAAAATCCCACATGGAATTAATGAAAACCCTCATTAAACTTTCTATAACCCTCCAAATACTGTAGGATATAGTATGCCAGAAACTATTAATTATGAAATATATATTATAAAAAAAACATTCCATATCCAAAATCAGATTTTTGATACACCACTAGACTTACTAAGATTGATAAGAAAATATGACATCCAAATTTCAATAATCCAGAAAATAGAAGACTCTAGTAGTGCACCGGTACTACTTAAGAAAATAACGACTCCAGTGTGATCTCAATAAATGATACTCACAGATCCCTATAAACATTTATACCATGTGATATATCATATTAATTCTGTGTATACCAAATTAATTTATTTATCCATGAAATCTATTAACCACTAGATATTCAACATATCAAACTTGTATAGGATTAATCATCCACTCAGGAATCATAGAAATAGTATCACATAGTTAATGAATACATCACCTGCACCTCATCCAAGTATCAATTACATCAAATGTTACAAAACATATAATGATCATTATTCTACTTAGTCTAACACAATAGTGGTCATGTTTGGATTTTATGTACATATGAGTGGAAAAAAATCTACTTCCCTGATCTCTAACTGATGACATGATCAATGAAATACCAAATGACACTACGATTGGATATGTTTTAATTATAGAGTATGAAAGGTGTTAGACAATTAATATTCTCATGTTATGTAACTCACTAAGAAATGTTAAGAATAAAATACTATAATCACACACATATTAGTATATTGATGACTATATGTCATCCCATAAGATATTGTTTATAAGTCCAGTTCATGTTATAAGACTCTACTTTATATCTAAGGATTCTATTAAATTTATCATATATAAAAAATGATTTTAGGAGTAAATGATGTTATTCAAGTTAAAATTATAAAAACATCATAAACCACAATACTCTATAAAGACTACTTATAATAGAAAAATTGATGTAATACATTATGGTTAAATTATGATTCCATTATTTATATAAATTAAATATAAGACTTGAATAATTCTTAAATAAATATTTACATGATATTTGAACAAAAAATGTATTTTAATCCATTACATAAATCAATAATGTGTCCCATAATTACCCTCATGTTTAGTATTTGAATCTAATTTTTGAATAGATATAGAATATTTTACACTATATGCACTGTAAAAATTCTTATATGAGCTCAATAAAAGATCTACGAAACGATCTTGTTCTTTCAGATGATGTGTTTGGTCCATTTGTTAATCTGGATTTCCTTGAAAAAATATATGCAATGTGGATTCAATGTATAAAAATTGGATCTTAAATCATCATTTCCTTAGGGACACATTGAGGTTGAGTTATAAATTAAACAACTATATATATTACATATAAATAATGACTATCGTCATTTTATCTGGTAGAAGAGGGACTTGTATGGATTCAATAAATCACCATGATATTGGAATTCTATGTTTGATCTATACTTAAGAATTGTTGGATTCAATATAGGAGTTGTTTATTAAAACTCCTATATCATGAATGATAATGATTTATAGATGATGGTTGAAATTTATCTGGATAAAAAACATTTATAATCAGATGATTCAAAATGAATGTTGGTTGAATATTATATGATGATATTATTTGAGAAATCCAGATTAATGAGCTAATTTTTTATCAGTTTCTAAGTGACTCAGAAAGGGGTTGGATCATTCAACTCCCATTTAAAATATACTAAATCAATACTGAAGAGACTTGTCATTGAATATCCAATGAAAATTATAAATCATTTAAGTACCTATATTAAATTTATAATTATTGATGGGGTATCAAGGTAAATATCATCATGTGTAGGAAAATAATTCATATTTTATTACATGATAGAAACTAGACTGATTGTTTTTAATGAAACATGAACATTTACAGAGATCTAATGATCCCCCATTGTGAGCGATATGATAAAAATTAAGTGGATAATAATATACGTCCTCAATACAATGTATTTTAGATTAATTTAAAATAAGAAATTAAATTAGGATTTTTTGGGATATATAAATGTGGATTGGGAGGGTTCATTTCATTATCTCAATTGAACATTTCATGGTACATTCTATCATAGCTACTACTAAAGTTCCGATCATTGTAAAAAAACAGAGTCTAAACAACTCTTCCCAGTAGAAATATGAAATATATTTTTTCAACCCATGCATGTAACAAATTAATATGGTTATAGAAGTAGCATAATGAAATCAGAATTAATTTTATGTCTCCTATTTTATTCAATATTGATAACTAATGTTCAATCAACATTCATAAAAAATACAAAATATTCTTCTAGTATCACTAATATCAAGATAAAATATTTTTTTATAAAAGAGAATATTGACCATGAGTTTGTAATTTTGGTGTTTTTTCCACACAAAATGATGTTGTAAATATTATGAAAAACTATTATTAAGTACTTATTTTGTGGGTTATTATCACTGTATTTGAGTCTAACTAACTATATCCAACTATTGGGTTAGGCAAGGTATCCATGCTCCCCGTGATATTTTTAATATATAGTTTACTGTATCACTTTATTTAAATATATGGATATCTAATCCTCTATTATGATATTCTATGGAGGTGATCATTGGGTTTATTTAAAAATATAGATATATATTACAAATCTTATCTAGAGAATATATATACTTTTTCAAATCATAATGGATGAGAATGATCTTATTCTTTTGTTTGGTGTGAGGTTGTAATATTCTAATTTTTTAAATTGGTGTTTACTTATATAAGTATTCATTGAGAAATAACATAGATGAGTTGATGACTGTGATGTTCAAGGATATTTTTTAATTAGGATCTTTTTACTTACCAAATTTTTCTCATAAGAAAAATGTCATCATTAGAAAAAGAGGTTATGCTTACTAAATATAAAATTAAATATATAAAAAATTTGAATTACATAGAAGAGATGGACAAGAATGGTTAGTTATGATTTATTCATGGAAAGAAAGTTATGATTTATTTCAGTAATGTAAACTATCCCAAAAATAGATTATTTTTGTAAAAGTCTTCATCGAAGTATTTTTTGGATAGTGTTGTTTGGCATATTTAGTGAATGCACTTAAAACAATTTATGAAAATATCATAGGGATATTATAAATTTAATGTTTTAGGTTCCTTGATGAAATTTTATATGATTTTTTATATGAATACATGAAATATCATATGAAATTCTGTAATAATTTATTTTAAAATAGGTAGAGGAAAATGTTCAATCATGGAGTGTCCATGGGATATATAAGTGATAATTATGGAAGTTGAAATAAATATGATTGAGTCTTGAGATCATATGAGCAATCCCTATAATAAAAATTATCATTGTTGAAAACAAAATAGTCATTTAGTAACATGTACGTGCCATCTAATGGGTTAACCATGATATCATTTAGTCAATTATTGGATTCTGTATGAGACATTAGTCTTGGTGAGGTGATTTTAAAAGGTTCATTTCACTATAGATCAAAAATCAAAAAATTTAATTCCATTGATTGTGACGGATATAATTACATTGCACAGAAATCATAAGGAACCAACCCTTTGGTATTTATTAGTGAAGTATCAACTATATATAGTTCAAAACTATTT
The DNA here is from genome assembly GCA_963277665.1 of Viscum album. Taxonomy (NCBI): domain Eukaryota; kingdom Viridiplantae; phylum Streptophyta; class Magnoliopsida; order Santalales; family Viscaceae; genus Viscum; species Viscum album. The sequence goes on from OY728135.1 coordinate 114,889,906, forward strand.
TCTTAATCATATAATAATGATTATGAAATCCTTCTTCTATTAATGGATAAAATTACGTAAAATATATTTTAAGATAATTTCATGATAGTATAGGGATTGAAATTAAAGATGTTTGTGTATTTCAGGGATCTAATATTTTGTTAAGCTCTATAAAGTTGTGGTTAAGTCTTGTCACTTGGATAAAAATAGTAGATTGATATCTTAATTAAATACTAGATTTGATTTATGATTGAGGATTTTATAAATTCAAAATAATATGAAGTTATTACTAGTGAAAATTATTTTACCAAACATATAGATTCTATTTTCAAATATATATATTAAATCTCATTTGAATTAATAATAAATTAATATAATATGTATAAATAAAATAGTGTATTCATTAGATACATTAATGAAACACACCAAATGTGATATTTTTTTATTTTAAATAATATATGATATTGACGCTTTGTAGATTAAACTTTCAGATTTTTTTGTCGGGACTTGTGATTTCTATAATCACACAGGAACGTTAATGATAAAGGTTATGTTTTCCTTGGGAAGTAAACTACAATATTATATTTGAAGTTGTATTGATTGTTACACCATCTATGGTGTTATATAATTTAATTTTTTATTGTAGGTATAGATGATTATAATATAATATCCTGGTGAATCTGATAATGTATAAGTCCTTAATGTTTTTATTTAAACTACAATATTTAATCTATAAAATGTTCACATGGGATTAAGGATGGTTTTTGGAATTTATAGGGTTTATTCAAATCCTAGATGTCTATTTTTTAGAAAACCCAACACAGGTGTATAGTTAATACAAACCTTGTAGCTCAACCATGAAACATAATCTGGAAGATAATGACATCTTTAACAATGAAATGGGGGTAACATAGACATGAAAATCCTCCATGTTTTTAGTATTTAGAAATTTTGATTCAAGTATTCTCCTAACTATGCACTATGCGATGTGAGGGCCACCTATATATGTAGTATATAGGTGCACAATTATTATATCTATGTCACCAATCTATGTGCCACGTTCAAATGATCAAAATTATAATTTTTCCCATTATTAAATTTGTGTATACTCTTCACTTTTTCTTATATAGTCCCAAATTACGACTTTATTTTTCATTCTAACGTTTTACATCAAACGTTTCTTGTAGATATCTTCTCAATAAATGCTTTTATTAGACCGTCCTCAGTCATATTGGATCACCATTAGTCTGGCTATCTTTCCTCTTCCATCCCTTCATAGTTTCTTTTTCATCTTTGATAATATTTCTAGTTATTGTAATACGACCTATTTTCTTATTTTTTGTCATCATATTCTGATTTCATTCATTCCAAGATGAATTTGAGGCTCATACTAGACACAGAGTCTTCTACCGATCTATGGTAGGTTTTTAATACCATTCCCTAAATATATTTAGGCCTGTATCATGTGCCATTGTGCTGCATGTCAGGATTTCTATATGGTTCCTCTTCAATATGATGTTAATTAAGTAATTTTATAATAAATTGAGTTGTTTATTCCATTTACCAAATTTTCATCATTTTTTTTGTTTTGTACCTAGATAGTAAATAATCTTTAGGTCGTGTTACTTATATAAGATGGTTGATATACTATATTTATAATGTTTAAACACCCCATTGGATGAATTTACTAATTTTCATTTCCACAACCTATTTATGTATTTAAAAAACCATTCATGGTGTTCTGTTTTACGAATTATTATTTAGGATGGTTAAATGTATTACAAATATGTTGAATGTTGAGATCATATGATATGTGAACCTTTGACTTCATCCAACATTATAAGTTAGATATAAATTTCAAATTAAATTTCTAAAATAGCTAAATTAAATTTATAAATGATAAGGATTGATTTTTATACCATGGAAGTTTCTTATATTAAATTATTGAAGATACTTGGGTTTGATTCATAATAACATTGATAGGCTCATCAGATATAATAAATTGAATCAATTAAGTTTAATTATAATATAATAGAAGTGACACATGGATTATAATAAGGAATATCATGGATTTGATAACTGGGTAGACAAACATAAATTATGTCAAGGGTGATATGTGGGCTACTAGATATAATACCTTGGACATTGTCATAGGGAAGATTCTTTTATTACATGACTTGGGCGATACATGGGTTTCCATATAGAATGCCCTAGATGGGAGCATTCTTTAATATGTTTATAACATTCGTGGTGTGAAACCCAAATTCCCCATATAGAATTCCTTCAATTGGCTTAGGATGAGTACAAACTTAAATTATAAATCATCCAAAATAAATAAATAAAATAGATTTTTTCGATGCCTCAGAAAGATAATTCAGTCATCTATTTTTTAATTTATATGTCATAAATTATATGGTATTTGTTGATCCCTTTTATGATTATCACTATGTAGGGATACCTTGGTTATGTACCACATGTCCTGTGATTATATTATAAAATGATGAAATCATAGAGAAATCCCATCCTATTTCAAAGATAGAATTATTATATATGTTTCCTATGAGGGACCCAAGCTGATATTGGTTTATTGTTATACTAATACATTTTCCATTACTACATGAAACAATATTTATTATATATTCACAAACTAGATAGTTATAGACATCATTGGTGGTGTCATATAGTCTTTTAATCAAACCCTATTTGAGCTGTTATTTAGTACCTTTAAAGTAAACATCGATTTAGTTTTTTATAAATTCACGATACTACCCATGGATTCTTGATTTATATTATTTGATGGATTATGGGAGAAGAGAAATAAGATAGTGCTCAAGATTCCATTGGAGATTTTATTTTTATCTTTTTTTATATTTCTCTACAACATGTATTGTTGTATTCAAGCTTCATGTTCCCCATAATCCCAATTGTCTATACTCACAAAAAAAAGGTTGTATATACTTCAAAATATTACTTCATTTTGAATATTATTATATCAATGATTAAAGTAATTCCATCTTTTTATTATTATTATTTCCACCTTAAGATATTATTTTACTTTGGGGTTTCACATTGAACATGAGGGTATAGTATTTTCATTGTATAATCATAGATCCTCACTTTTATACTATAGTATTTTTCATATGAGGAGGAGAACATGAGTCCATGTATCCACCATATTGGTTCACTTATGAGTATTCCCAGATCAGGATGTTGAAAAGTTGTATCTGAGGTATTTTTTCATTGACATAATATTTTGTGTTGGTATAAATGAGACTAAGACATGTTAGAATTTTTAAATGAACATAGTCCACGCCGCATCAAACCCACATATGGATAAAATTCATGTTTCTATGGATATGATGTATTTTTTGGATTCTCAGTTGTTATATATGTACTATTTCCACTATTGGTTAATGAACATGATTTTTGGTAATTTATATGATCGTAGATTTTTAACCTTTTTAGATTATAGAAATAATGAATTTTTTATGCATCATTATAGTCATTGTAGGATTTTTGTGTATTATTTATTTTATTCCATGTTTGAATTATTGTTTTAATTTCTTAAATAATTTATAATGTTACTTGATTTCAATAAAAGTAATTTTGTCAACATTCCCTAGAAGAATATGGAGAGAAAATTGTTAAAATAATGTGTCTTCATAAATTTAAATGATGTTTCACAATTAACATAATAGTTGACCATTAAATAAAAATTATCTTTTGTTTGATCTATTTAATTTTTTTTACATAGAAATTAATGTTAGATTATTGCAAATAAATGTATTTCAATTGTCGTTTAAAGTGTTACACATCTATAAATTGAGATTTTTTATCCATATAAGAAAATAATCTGAAATTGATTCTTATATACATATACTAGTTATAAAAACTCAGGATATAATAAAATTAATTGATAGTTGTATCTTACAAATCATAGGTTGTTATAAAATTTAAATGGTAGTAAATATAACTATATTATTTTATTAATATTGAAGCTAATTAATTATGAATCATAAATGATATGGTTTCCATTAAATGAGGATAGTGACTATAAAATAAAGGGTGTTTTCCTTTAAAACATATTATTTACAATCCATATAATGAGAACTGGGTGATGTGAATGTTAAATTTTACCAATACCCCAATAATAGATTTGTGTTGTTTGGGTATTATATTTTTTAAGTATAGCACTTCTAGTTATCATGTTATCAAAATTCGAATCTATTTACTTCTATTATCATATATTGTTTCTTTGAGTAGTCTTATTTACTAGTACTAATATTATAATGGTAGGATCTTCTTAAAGGTATGCACTTGGAATTTATGATATATTCTATTATAAAGGCCTCCGGTCGAGCTTGATGAAGGCATCCACAAGCATGCTCTGCAGGTTATGGGACCCGAACTTCTGGTATTATATCCTGTAATTCCTCCTTCCACAAACTCGTTTATACATCACATGCACATAGATAATATGATTCAAGATGTTTTCTTATATCTATTTCAATATATAGCAGAATCCACATGACCTACCCCTACTATTGTACTTTTGAATTGGGAGTTCTATTACTAGCACCCACAATCTTTCTAGGGGGATGGTGGAACACAAGTAGCTAAGTTGTGGATATAGACAATTTACTCTATCATTGAGAATTTATAGAAACCTCTTCAAAGGTGGTTTAATCTCTTGACTATCATGATTCATTGATCTCCATGGAATAGGAAGGATGTTCTAAATCTAGTACATCAACATCAAGGTATATTTTGGATGTAATTCTTGTTTATTTTCTCTGATTACTTATACTAGGAGGAATTAAAATCTAAACAATATATTCAATTTATATGTTTTTAGTATGTTACTCATTCTACAATGGACTTCTCAGATCATTTTCTAGTGATTCAATGTTTTATTCCTACTCATCCTAGTGATGAATTGAATTGAGTGATGAGATTTAAGCATGCTCATAGGTAGTCCATCCGATCATAGGAGAATGGTTTCCATTCGAATAGTGTTTTTTGAATTAGGGAACTTGGGCCTTTCCTCCATGTGTAAAATGATATAATCTGAGGGTTTAGTTCATGATGGATCAGTTCTAAGATAGAGTGGTAGTTCATCGAATGGTTGAGAACATGGATTTGATCATTATCATTACTTCATCAGTAGATAGATTGTGTTCCTAGATATCCATGTGTTATAAAATTAGTATATTAGGATAAAAAACATGAACCCCATATGTGTCAAATAGCTAGTGGGTTGTTAATCCCATATAAAGATGTTTCGTCATCAGTGTTATTATAAGAGATTTCCCCCATTGGTCAACATTAGGTGTTCTACACCAGTTCTAGGTTCTAGAGTAGGGTCCATAGCTCCACATAATGAAGGGTTCTAGACTACTACATGTTGTTTAGGATAAGGGGGTTAATATTGGCATGGAATCAAGACATCATATAGGAGACTACAGTAGAATGTATTTTCTCAGTTTAGTCACATTGTAGCTCAATTTCATAGATCAATCAAGATATATGTAGTACAACCTACATCTGAGTAGTGCTCTTGTCCATCAATCGTTTTAGGTATGATCAATTTATCCAAAAATTTAGTATCTTTTTAATTTGATATATAAAACTTGTATTCATTCATATCTAATGTTTCATCTTGTATCATTAGATGGGAGACAAAATATATCTACAGATTGATGAATATAGATACTCTATTGAATGTACAATATGAGAGTGTGCACCTACACAACAAGTGTCATATTTATATATAATACTACTAATTCTTCTAGAATGATGTAATCTTCAGGATGAATTTTTTTGGCATAATTCCCCATATTGACTATTTTGGGCCTTATAACACCCATATTTATTGTTACCATTAACAAATTTTCATTAAATCACTTATGGGTGGTAGATATTTTTACAAATGAGAATGGAATGTCTATGAAACACTTGCATAACAAGATCATCATGGTCATGGACGAGTTTCGTCCTAGATGGACACCCATTTTCTAGATCAGTAAGGATATCATCAATACAATTTCCCTCATATGGTGTAATGTTTTACGAATTCCTTCATGGATGAAATATCTAAAAATAATCTTGAGTGATAGGATGAGGTTTCAATTTAGATTGTTCCCTGAGAAATAATGATATCTATTCCCCTTACAGAATATCTCCTACCATGCTTCAGGGAATCTAAATATAGTTAGAGGAACATGAATCCAGAGGGTACTCCCATTCATTTCCCCACGAATATGGATGGGAACCATATAATATGTGTGGTTTGAAAATAATATAATTATCTTATAGTTATGAAATGGAAATCAATTATGCATTAAATAATTTATGTGACTAGTACTGAGGAGATAGTGTTTTATCATAAGATAATTTAAGGCCGCATTATCATTTGGTATGGTTTAGGCCATTAGATACACTCTGAACTGATTTTCAAGCAGACATAAATGTTTCTATTTTTTTATAATGTCCTTTAACTTCCAGTATGTGAACAAAATTTTTTATTTCCTTGATTGACCTAGTTTGGATCCATACCAAGATTTTTTATGGCTTTTTTCATCGATGTCATTTTATTAAATAAACATGAAATGATAATGTAAAATCCCATGAAATCATATTTAGTTCACTTATTTTGTAGATATTTAAGTACAAAATCATACAATTTCGCTTATGGGTTGATAAGTTTCACTTCTTTGACCACATTATCAAGGAATCATGGGTTTCCAAGGATTTTGAAAATGTGAGAGTTGTTTTTTCCATGAGATACTAAAGAAAATATTTTATATTTAGTGTTTTCCATGGATAAGAAGATATTATATAATTTTTATTAATAATTTCTTTTTTAAATTCATCACTGCTAATAGGTTTGAACTTGATTGGCGCCAAAGGTTTCCTATATAATACTTGTGAGGAATCCATTCAAGATGAAAATCATGATTAAATTCATTACAGATTCAATTTGTTCTAAATATTTTCTGGATAGATAATATATATTTAGAATAATTAGTAATCATTCTCAGATCTATTTTGATGCCAGTTGAATAAGTTATAGTTTATGTGCCTCATAAGTTGAGGGATCATGAGTAAAAATTACTTAATCATGATCCTATGCTAGCTGCAGTTGTTCATTCCTTGCATTGTGTGAGGAATTACATACTCTAAAAATGGTTCATTGTACATAACAACCAAAAAATCTTCAACTACATATTCAATTTGTGTTATTTGAACCTTGTATAGTTAGTATGGGGTAAATACATTAAAATTATTCAGTTTTATTTTTTTATACACATGGAAATGGAAACATATTGGTTGATGTTCTGAGCTGGATGACTCAGACACAAGTCACTCTGGAAGCCTGTATTGAATGGATATCGAATGGTATTTTTCTAAAAAGAATCTATAGATTCTAGAGTGTCATGGATAGCCATTTCTTCTAGATTTTGTAGTGGCACTTTCTATTCTGAATTTGGTGATGATGATGAAGATTCATAATACATATGCCTTGGTTTGTTGGGATATAATTTAAGGTGAGGTCCCACCACTATGTTGGATCATTGATGATCATGAGATCTTTCATTTTTAGTGATGCGACTTGCTATCTCCAGATGTTCAATAGGAATTGATGCAATAATCTATTTCTTTTAGATAGGATGTATATACAAGACTTACTAAAATTTACCGTGTCATATGTTTCATGTGTTGGTGATCAAGGATGAAGAATACGATTAGTTTTTTTGTTACCCAATGTTCTACCTATCAGTAAGAGAAGGAAGAACACCAGTGACCATTTGGTAAATGAAATCCATAACCCATTTCTTGATTTGAAATTTGACAACATCACAATGGATTTTCAGACAGGCTTACAAAAAATCACAATGATGATGTGACATAGTGTGGGTGATCATGGACAGACTAAATAATGACACACACTTCGTACAGATGAGGGAGATCATAAGAGCACTCGAACATGTAATATTCTTTTCCCATGATATTATATGTATTCATGGTGTTACACATTAATATCATATTATAAAAGGAATATGGGATTACATCATGGATAAGACATGGTTTTCAAATGTGTCTGAATTAATAAGTGATTCTAAGAACAACCTTCCACCCTCAAATTGTTGGTTGGTCTGATTATAAAATTTAGGTATTAGAGGATATGCTCCCAGAATATTTCCTTTCATTGAGTGGTTTATGAGAGAAACAGTTACACATATTTTAATTCAGATATAATAATCGATTTCAGGTGACTATATAGTTGGGTCCTTATGATTTCTAATAAATTAGGTTGTTCCATTCACCATATTTCAAGATAGTGTTAGAGGAGGAAACACTCCTAAGACCTCTCCAACATTAGGAGACCTCAGATAAGGTTCAAATGATTAAGAAATTAATTGCTAAAACTATTCTACGATAAAAAATTATACCATTGTTCTCCGTAATGTTTATGAGTTTGAGGTGGGATATCAGTTGATCATGAATATTTTAACAAGATTTAGGAATCTATAGATTATGATGTTCAAAAATATAGATCCTATATTTGATAAACAATTTTAGATTCATGATTGGGCTACAATATTGTCCTACAAAATAACACTACATTAAAGATAGATGACACTACTTGAAAATTTTATTTTTTCTCAATTACCCCATTATTATTTTAATTTGTCACAAGTTATTGATCATAAATAGGTTCAGTTTAACATGGGTAATTATTTTTAAAAGTACATTATTGTTATTGTTTATCATAGAAAGAAAACATAATGGGGTGGGATTTTTCATCTTGTATAGGTTTTATGGATTCATTGTCATTTATAGGAAGTGAAATAGGAGTTGGGGTTAGATATACATGATAGGTTTTTATATTTATTCTCATATATAAGTCAACCAACCTCATAATTAAAACTCATGAATGAGGTGTTAAAAGGATGAGAGTTTGTAAAATCCATGTTTATCTGATGTGGTGTGTATCCTTAAATTTTCATTTTAAACCTCTTTAATTTCTATAATAAATCATTATAGGGGATCATGAAAGACATCAAGAGTATCTTGGGATTGCATATATCTTATATATCTAGTTTTTTGGAGAACCAAACTAAAGTCTATAGTTGTATGTGGACCAATTAAGAGGAACATGGGTTGTTTAACCATGTTAGGTAGGTTTTATATCCATGAAACACAAATAGATTAATATAGGTGGAGTTATAATAGTTGGTGAATGGTTTCCCCTAAAAATGTAACTAGCTATGCCTTTCTAGGTAGCTTTTGAGAAGTGAGTGTGCATGGGTTGCAAATGGATTGTATAACCATGCTCTATTTTTTGTGATTGTATCTTATACTAGGACATTACAAGTGTGTGGATGGGGAATCATTAGTCAAACCACGTAAAAAAACCTTCTTACTATATAAAAAGTGTGATATTATGATCTTTCACCTAATTCATTTAACCCATACTCCACCATTTTATTTCATAATTTACATAGTAACTACTCCAATTGGAATCCCACCTTTTTTTCATGATAGTTTTTGATAGATATCCTCTATATGAGATATGATTCAATATATGTCCATCACATTTGATAACCACCGGTTATTATATCATTTTTATTCCTTCTCATCATAGTTTATTTCATTTACATTGATTCTATTTCAAGGTGATTTTATAATAATTATTTTTTGGGATTTTGTTTCGTTTCTCTGATTTATCTAGATCCATTCCAAATCAAAAGTCAATACTAGAAGTAGAGTATTATATCCATCTATGGTAATTGGTCTAGTACCTTTCAATATATTTTTTGACCACAATATAATTATTTGTCGTGTTTTATATCATAAATTCCATGAAATTCCTAAAAAATATGAATCTAATTAAAATAATTCATAATCAATTACTGTAGTTAGTCTAGTAACCAAAATTGAAACATTAGATGTTTTTTATGTCCACTTGATCCACCCCTTCGGGTGTGTGGCCTTTATTTATTGGATAATATACATTGTTAACAAATGTTAAACTCCCCTTATAGTGACTTTAGTAGATGTCATGACCATTATAATTTTAATCAATTAAAAAAAATTATTTTTATTTATTAACATGTATTATTCAAGAATATTAAATGTGTCAATCAAATTATTAATGGTTAGATCATGTCACATGACCCCCTTTCATTTCTTCCTACATTATACATGGGTGTCATCATATAAATTATGTTTTCAATATTAATATATTTACTTGTTAAACGGTACAGATGGAATTATGGCCAGTGACTATTCTGTATGTTAAGCCAGAAGAAATACATGGGTCTAGATTTGGAATGCCTTTGATATTATCATCTGATATACTATATTGAAGGAATTAGGTGGAAATTCATTATTTTAGGGTATAACAGTTTGATTTTGATATGGAATAACTTTCATTATCTCATATAAGGGATTTCATGAATTTTTACATGGAAGACAGTTGGATTCCTCTTTGGATTACTAAGGATGGACTTAATGGGAAAATTGCTTTACATCATGCCTGGGAAGATACAAGGGTTTTAGTAGGAAATTACATAGACATGATCATATATTAATGTTATTATAACATGTAAAGAGTGATAAGAGGATTTTATAATTTTAATTCAATGGATGAGATCATGAAACCAACTTATTTAAATGGGTCATTGACGTTGTCAAAGAATACATTATATTAGGTAAATGCCTTTTAAACATAAATGTATTGATTTTACTTTCAATTGATAATTCTTATTTAAAATTGGGATTTTTGATCCCTTATATGTGTATCATTATATTGGGACACCATTTGATATGTACCATATATCTTGTTCAAGTATTATAAAAAGATTATTTCTCCAATACATTTCATCTCATTCCAAATATGGTAGTATCATATGGGAGTCCCATGAAGAACCCAATGCCACATGGGTTATATAAATTTTACATAGTTTTCAATTGTTATCTACACACTAATTCATTATATATTGAGGGAGTGGATAGTGATAGACATTGATACCTAATGAATTGAACTCACACCCTTTTTAAGCTATTATTTTCTACACAAATAGACATTATAGATACAAGTATAAAGAAATGGGAGTTTGTAGTCACGGGAATCTGATTTTATATACTAGGATAGACTAATGGAGTAAAAGACCAATCTAGTGCATAAGATTCTAGTAATGATTTGTTTCTCACTTTTTATGTTTTTAAACAGTATAAATTTTTTTATTTTTTGCTTCACGTTCCCCTTAATCATAATATTTTATAGTCACATGACATAATTTTCTATATCATGAAATGTATTTATTTGTTTTGGCTATTTTTATTAGGATTTTTATATTCCATAGTATTATTATTATTCATGATTTTCATGTGAGTTATTAATTCATCATTATACTACGCTCTAGAAAATATGGTATATTCTCCCCAACATAAAATTATAGACCATGAATTATAGATTTGAGCCACTGATATATCGGGAGGTTCAAATGAGGCTATATGGCCATTAGGTCAGGTGACTTATGAGAGGACTGGGCTTGTGATGTCACATATAAGATATGTTGTGAGTTCAATAGTTTATGTTAAATAGAGATCCATTCATTTTATTTGTGATATTTTTGAGATTATAGGGTCTTTGTGGCCACTCCTTAATGTAAAAAATAGATTTTCTCTTAGTGATTCATGTGAATCAACATATCCCAATTTAATGCCCCATATATTAAACTTGTTTGGGTGAAAAAATTTAATTTTTTATCTCATAATTTTTTTAACTACATACCAATTGTAATGGGTGATAAAGATATAATTCTTTAGAGTAATGAAAAAATATCATTGGAAATGGTTTTGTTAAAATTATACAAACAACAATAGAAAATCCCACACTAAAATTTGAGGAGTTGACCATTCATTTGACTAATAAGTGGTATAATAAATTATGGATATTATTTTGATAATTTTCACACAAAATTTTATGCAATTGGATGAAAAATATGATAGAATTCCATTTTTTAATGGAAATATATTCTAGTTATGGAGAATCAAAAGAAGTCATGTTTTTTTTTCATTTGAAATTGAAATCTACAGTACTTATATTCATGGAGTTTCAGTTCAAATGGAATTTGGAATGTATTTTAAAAAATTTAGAAGGGTGTATGATTCCAATGAATAATATATCAATTGTAAAATCCCCAACTATAGAAACACAAACTGGTTTCTACTGTACTACATTTGAATAAGATATATGAGGAAACATCAACTAGGACTGAATAATTTTGTAGAATTTTATTTCCAAATATACCCCTGATTCTCATTTAATAGTGAAAATAAAAAAAATCATTATGAATGTAAATAGTCTTCATTTTTGAATGCATTAAATGATTATTTCCTCATATAAAAGGGAATGTAAACAAAATATAGTTGACATAAAATTATCATGAAGGGTTTCATAGGGTAGAAACTAACTTGATTAATTAATGAATAATCAATATGGAATTATTGATAAGTAAGAACACATGAAATTTATTCAATAAAATGATAGTGAAATGCCTTCATGGATAATATCAACAGAATAATGTCTTATATAACCATAACTAAAATATTAATAAAGGAAATTCATAGTTCTGGATATCACGATCAAGGCCTTAGGACATGATGTTTTCATATATTGGTAATCATGAACCAAATAATTTTTATTTTGTTTATCCAACTGATATTCCTCATCAAACTAGTTAACACATTAATGAGATATCTATAATCAGTCCGTGGTTATAAAAACATGTTCAATGTATTCCTTAGAAATTGAATGATCAATTTTAAAAAGAAATATAAATTATCATTAAATATAATAATATATTAAATAATATGGAATAAAAATATTTCCCTAATCAATGAAATAACATTAATTATAAAATACCAAATGACTAAATGGAATAAATTTTAATAAATAAGAATATCAATGATATAATGTTTTTTGAATATATTAGAGTAATGTGATTTCTAATGAAACATGATAATTGGAAAGTTAATATTTTAATATAATATTAATGAATGAAAAATTATTATGAGATAAAATATGACCATAGCCACATCATAATTATATTTTTGTAATTAAATTAATTTATTTGTATAATAGAAAAATATTAGATGAAATATTCGAAATCATTGTTTACTATATAATATTCCTTTCAAAAACATGATAAACATTATGACACTTATAAATATAATTAAATAGTTTTGGTAGTAGAAAATTATTTTAATTATATATACATAAAAATGAAATGAAACATTTAACATTTTAAAATAAAAATCTAAAATTACAGTTTTAGTGAAAACATTAAACAATAATTTCAAAAATTCTAGTGGAATAAAAATACAACATATAATGTGATGAAGAATTTTTTTTAGAAAAAATAAATTTTGGTCTACAATTTATTAAAATAATTATATGGATGGATCATATTACCAATCATGAAGGGAAATGAAATTTGAATTTTCAGTTATCATCTATTTTATTTACTATAGTTCTAAATAGAGTAAAATCATGAAGAAAATATGGAAGATCCATTAATATCAAGATTATAATAATATAGATGTCATTTATGAGTGATATATTATAATATCCATTTGAAAAATATAATTAATCCAAAAAAAATTAACTTTAAAAATACATTCATACCTCTTTGTTAATATTTTCATTGAAACCCTTTTAGTGAGTATGCATGAATTGAAATATTAGATACGATGATTCAATATATATTATTGTTAAATAAATCCAACAATTATTATATACACCATGTAAACTTATATATGTTAATTATAAAAAATTTATCTCAATTAAGTATAAACTGATATGAGAACTCTATACAATGATAATATCGTTGGATTGAGAATTAATACCTGATGTACCAAGATATTATTATATGTAACAAATTTATGACCCTGACTAACAATTGGAAACACAATCTAAAATAGTCAATTTGTTTCAAATATCATATTATAATAACATAATCAATGAAGTATACGTATAACTCAATGAATAGAAATTGATATAATAAAACACATAACTCATGCTTAAAATTAGTTGACCTTGATTTTTATATATGTTATATAAAATAATGATTTATTATATTTAAATACCGAAACCATTTTGATATCCATAATATAATATATGATTCACTTATAACATATTAACACCCATTTGTTAGCAATCATTAATTAGTATCATTTTTTCGAGTGTTAAAGTGTTTATTTTATATAGAATGCTTCGTCATGGATGTTTGGTTTGTTGTGTATATGTTATAGTTTAATCATAAAAACAATTATAATTGTGTTATAAAAATTATATATATAAAAATTATAAAAATTTTTAAAATCATGTTTTTAAGTTAGAAAAGAAAAATAAATCGCATAATTTCATGGTGGTGGTAGTCCACATGTCCTCATGAGTGACGTTATCATTTTATAGGATATTTTTATGAACATATTTATGTATTTTTTTGTAATTAAAAAAAATATATATCATAAATATAATATAATTTATTTTAATACACATTTATATAATTTCCATGTTCTTTGGTGATGAAAAATATGTTTCATTGGTTCTTGAGGCGATAGTCCACCATACACAATATTGATAGTTTTGTATCCCATTCGATGGAGTATTAGATGGATACATATTCTTCCATGATTATACATAAATTATTGTATATACTAGTACTAGTTTTTTTTTAAATTTTATTCATTATGATGTAATTGAAGTTTGATAAACAAAGGATTAATGAAAGTGTTTGGTTTAGATTATACCATGTTCTTCGAAATAGATACTTTAAATATCCTCCTATGGAAAATGGGTTACTATTTTTTGAATACCAGTTGATATATAATGTGGATAATTATTTTTTAAAGGATTTATTAAGGTTTACATGATCTAAATCCTCCCATAATTTCGTGTAAGTGAGGAGAGGATGATTTTTTATTAAGCGATGTGTATCAAACGATTATAATATTTTCACGTTTTAAAATATTATGAATCCAATTTCATTATAAATTCTATCTGTATGAGTCAATTTAAATGGAGTGATAATATATGTAACATCCCAGGTAAATAATGAATAAAACATTTCCATATTTATTAATATTTATGAATTAAATATTAATTTTACTTTCAAAGGGTTGCTATGTTCGATAGCGTACCTGATACGCAACAAAGAGTTTCATTGAAATCTCTCGTTGCACACTAGTAATAAAATAATATTATCTTAAATGGAAGTTAACACATAGCCATTATATTGGCGGGAATTGATATAAATAACTGAAATATGATTATATATGTTTCTTAAATGTTTTTACTTTTATCTAATAAAAGATAAAGGCTTAAAATATGGAAAGAATTAAATTTTAGGCGTATATGCTTAGTTTTCACTAAAGGTTAACTTATCGACTTTTGATGGCGAACCATCATTAAATATAGTTTTTCTCTCTCTTATACATTCTATTGGACCAAATAAAACATTTCTTTAGCATCGGGACATCAATATTTACTTTGTGTAAATTTTTGGTATTTTTCCGATAATGTTCATTTTTAATGAATAATGTAAAATGTTGTATTTTAATTCAAAACCTCTTTTTAATATAATTTATTTAAATGATTATATTATCATTTGAATTGGTTTTATAGTGAAATTAGAATATATTTTTACCATTAAATCCAATAGTGGACATTGTATTTAATTTCACTTTGAAATCGGACTTAAACTAGTGTCAATCTTTTGATACTTACTGTTTCATAAAAACACGCTATTTTCTCTGACAGCGGGAAATAATTATTAAAGTAATTATTGAAACTTATATTTTTTGAATTTTGTAAAATGGACTTCATTTTTGAATTTGGAATATCAAATATAGCTTAGGGGGAATTTTTGATATTTTTCTGAAAAACATCAATATTGGATGAATAGTGAAACCACTAAGTGGTACTTAAAAAACTGATTTTTTGTTTAAATGAAATTTTACCACCTCTGTGTTTTGAATTTAAAAAATCTGACATACATGGATGTCATTAATAAGTAAAATGTGGTTCAATGGGATTAAAATAATTTTTTTGGTGAATAGTAACTTATTAAGTTTTTAATCGCAATTAGAGGTAATTAGTGTAATTTAAGGTAAAAATAATGTTTTAATAATATGAAATGATCTTGAAACATATCATAACCTCATTGGATGTGTAATGGCAGACCAAGACAATCCATGGGTCAACTCGGGGACCCCATGAAGCCACTTTGGTTGGAAAATGACATTAATAACTTTTTATTTAATGTTAAAATAAAAATGTCACAAACATGAGTTGTTTTAAAAAAAACAATTTTTACCTTGGGTTATACAAGTTTTATTTTTGAATATAAATATTCATTGGAAAGATAATAAGATTTAATACATCATGATATTTTGTTTATAATTTTTAGACATAAAATAAATTAAATTTTTTATAACCCTATGATGATGCAGTGATTAAATCATTACATAATGATTTAAATAAAACGAAAAGATAATGTAAAATCTATGACCTACACATGTAAAAATCCTATTGGATGGGCGTATTTCGAACCCTTATCACCTTCCCCTCGAAACACAACAATGTGGGACCATTAAAATCCAAATCACATTATAAAATAAAATAACATTTCCTTACTTTCCAGGAGTGCCCCTCCTCTCCTCTTATAAAAGGCCCCCACCTCTACCACCTTACCCACACTTCCAAAGCCTTTGGCTCGACCAAAACCTGCCCATTTTGTCTCTCCATATCCCTCTCTTACTCATTTAATCCTCACTTTGGGCAGAATTCTTCCCAAGGAATCCTTTGAGCTCAAACTTAAGAGAGTTACCCTATTTTAAGGTGATGTCTTCACTTGTGTTCTTTTGTTTTATTTTGCTTCTCCAACCACCTAAAATCTTTTTAATCATTTATTTTTTAACAACTCCAGTATCTTAAATATACTAGGATGTTTTTATAAGAATATTTTGAGCTACACTTACACACATATACATCTAATGGTTAAAGAATATACTGTTTCTGTGGTTGACAAATTTCTGCCTCACGAAACGATGATTGTTCAATCTTCTTTTAAACACCTTTAATGGCGGCCATTAAGATGTCACTATATTTATATATGATATATATAATGTTTATGTTTTCCTTATTCTTCTTTATTTTTCATTTGTGGTATACCTTTAGGGTTTCCATTGTGGGTAAACACGATAATTTCATTTTAGGAAGTGCGGACTACTGCCCCCTCAAAGTGATGTGATTCGTTAATGCCATATGTGGGATGTATAAAGGATGGATTTAAAGTTATTATATATGATCTTATAATGGAATTATAATATACCTCTATATCATTATTATTTATTTCCATTAAATAATGAGATAGAAATGAAAGTAGCGTTCATGCGTACGTACGACTTACCGTCTCCATGAACGGTGCATTTCATTTCTTATCCCCAAATGTGATGTACTATTATAAGTACATATATATAATGGATATATATGATGTATGTTACATATAAATGATTAATATAATTCTGGAATTAAAATATACATTCCTCTCATTTAGTTTTAATTCCATTAATATGACAAAGAAATGAAAGTAGCGTTCATGCGTACGTACGGCTTACCATCTCCATGAATGGTGCATTTAATTTCTTACCTCTAAATGACTATGTAATATTATAAATACATGTATATGCTTGATATATATGATATATATGATAACCAAATCAGGAATGTCATTCTGGATATAAAGAACCTTTGACCACACGATCAACAGGTAATTGTAAGAAGTCCACTTTCGACTTAAGAACCAAATATCGACAAAACAAACATTATTAACTTAAATGATTACATAATGTTTATAACATGTAAATAAGTGATATAAAATGAATAATGAACTTGAAAAAGGTTCTTAATAAAATAGAAATTAACTCAAGTTTATTAATCAGGACGTTAAAGAACGATCGAGTCATGTCGGACCCGAGGTAAGGGACTTCATCTCAATCTCCTTTCATTGAGGCATATTTCATTTTATACACAACATTATTTTATATGGTGTATAAACCCCTTTGAATTTTACTTTTATAGAAAAGGAATATTTTTCTACAAAACATTTTACTAAACGACAAAAAGGAATGTTTCTTTTAACGTACGCGGTGACAACGACCTTTTCCGCCGCCGCAAGTATTATTTGGTCTTTGGCTTCCTCAACAAGCCGTGATGTTTTTAAAATGAAATAAATACCATATACGCTTTTATTTATATTGGTATTGAAAATGGTTTTTATAATAGATTTGTTATGTCAATATATTTGAGTGATATATTGTGATCAAAGTGGGGAAATGTTTTCTTTCCATTATATTTGTTTTATGTCTTATGATTTTATAATGGTACTTGGACATTTGACGGGTGGTTATGTGATAAACCATATGACGGGTGGTGCCATGAATACCAGGATGGCTGGTTACGTTATAACCTCCAATGCATTGGCTATGGAAGTCAGCCGTATGGATTTTCTGTTAAGTATGTTTGGAAGTTGGTCGTATGCCTATTCCATTAAGTAATATGTGTGGAAGTAAACCGTATGGTTACTCCACTTAAGTATGTTTATGTACCAAGTTACCTTTATTTGTTATGAGTTCTTTATATGTGTTTTATGGTAATCCTTTGGCTACAAAATGGTAAGTAATGATATTTTATTCAGTGAAGAGTTTTTACTACTTCATGAAGGTGAAGGTATTACTTTGATAATGTATACATGGTCTACTTGATGTTTGAAAAACTAACAGTTTTAATTCTTTGTGTATCCCTTACTGAGCTTTTTATGCTCACCCCAAGTTTTTTTTGAAATGTTTTTCACCAGACATAATGTGGAATAGGGTCAAGGATGGGATCAACGGAAATTCATGATATATAAAACATGGAACAAGATATGTTTCTTTTTAAGAGTTTCTTTATTCTATGGAAACTTAGTAGAAGTGTCTACTTTGTAAAATTTTGAGATGTAATAGTTATTTCCTAATTCTCTAAAACTCTAAACCTGAAAAGATCCTCAATGTGAATTATTCATTTAATTTAATATTAAGAGATGTTTAAGGCTGGGGCCTTATAGATTGTATCAGAGGTCGGTTTAGAAAACTTTAGGAGTTAGAAAATTGTTAAATTATAAATTAATTTAGGGTATGATTGAAATGATATAGAATTTGAAGATTACCATGTTGCTTTGCCTAAGATATTTCTTTGTTAAGAATGGTTTTTCATAGAGGAAACAAAACAGCTTTTCTGGGAAGGCATACAGAGGGAAATTACCTTTCAAATTAGTATCCTGAGATGGTCAGAATCAGAACTAAACAGTTTGTTGCAGTGAGGGCTCAGTTGACTCAGGTGAAAAATGTTGGTAGTTTTCATTGATGATATTTTAATGTTTTCTAAAAGTAAAGAGGAGCATGAATGTCATTTAAGGGTTATCTTGCAAACCTTAAGAGAAAAGAAACTATATGGAAAATTAGGCAAGTGTGAGTTTTGGTTACAACAAATTTCTTTCCTAGGTCACATTATTTCAAAAGATGGCATAACTGTTGATCCTGCTAAAACAAAAGTTGTTGAAGAATGGCCAAGACCCACAAATGTAACCGAGATCCGTAGTTTTCATGGTTTGTCAGGTTACTACTGATGGTTTGTTGAAAATGTTTCATGGTTATCTAGTCCAATGACTAAGCTAACTCGGAAGGGTGTTAAGTTTATCTAGACAAAAGAATGTGATGATTGTTTTCAGGAGTTGAAAAGAATATTGGTGAATGCTCTAGTTTTGGCACTTCCTTCCAGGAATGGTGAGTTTGTTATATACAGTGATGCTTAGTTGAAAGGACTTGGTTGTGTCCTTATGAAAAATGATCAGGTAATTCCTTATGCTTCACAACAGTTGAAAACTCATGAGGTAAATTACCCTACACATGACATGGAATTAGCTGCTGTTGTTTTACTTTAAAAATCTGGAGGCATCATTTGTATGGAATAAATTGTGAAATATATACCGATCACAAATGTTTAATGTATATATTCACTCAGAAAGAATTGAACATGAGACAGAGGAGATGGATAGAATTAATCAAGGATTATGATTGAACAATCCATTACCATCCGGGAAAAGTAAATAAAGTGGCTGATGCTTTGAGTCGAAAAAGTAATTCTTCATTAACCATGCTACGTTTGGAACGTTATCCTTTGGTTAAGGATTTGACGAGCTTTGACATGGAAGTTGTTGGTGCAGGAAGTTCTTCTGTTTTGTTTCAGGTATCAGTGAGATCATCCCTATCAAACAGAATTAAACAACCAGAGAAGCAAGATGGTGAGTTGCAGAAAAAGGTAGATCTGGTTCAGAAGGGTAAGTTGCCTGAATACAACATTGATAATGATTGTGTTTTGATGTTTGGGAAGAGATTATGTGTGCCTTGTGATTCACAGTTGAAGAATGAGTTGTTATGTGATGCTCATAGTTCCTCATTTTCAGTACATCCTGGCAGTACTAAGATGTACAGTGATCTGCGGGAGTATTACTGGTGGGATGGAATGAAAAGGGATATTGCTGATTTTACGGTGAAGTGTTTGACTTGTCAGCAGGTTAAAGCAGAGCGACAATTACCGAAAGGGATGCTTTAGCCTTTACCAGTGCCAGAGTGGAAATGGGAAAATATATCCATGGAATTTGTTGTGGGATTACCGAGGACATCTCGAGGTAATAATGCAATCTGGGTTATTGTTGATCGATTGACTAAATCTTCTCAATTCCTTCCTATTCGAGATAAATTCTCTCTAGATCAACTTTCTCAATTGTATCTTAAATAGATAGTCAGGTTGAATGGCGTTCCCCTCTCCATTGTATCTAATCGTGATCTCAGGTATACTTCTAACTTTTGGAAAGCCTTCAGAAGTCGTTGGGTACTGAATTAAATTTTAGTACATCTTTTCATCCGCAATCCGATGGGCAGTCAAAACGAACAATTCAGACCTTGGAGGATATGCCACGAGCTTGTTCGATGGATTATCAGGGATGTTGGGACCAACATCTTTCTTTATTTGAGTTTTCATATAATAACAGTTTTCATTCTAGTATACACACTAGTGCAGAAAACGTTTTTTACGTCAGTTATTTTTCATTATTTACGTCGGTTTTTAGGCGACGTTAATACGAACGACGTTATAAATAACGTTTTTTACGTCGGTTATTTAAAACCCGACATAACATCCCTAACATCACGGTGTTTATCACGTTGGTTCATTAATAACCGACGTGAAAAATGATGGGGGATGGGGATTTATAACGGCGGTTATTATATAACCGCCGTGATAAACCGCGGGTGGGGGGTTAAGCACGTCGGTTATATAATAACCGACGTGCTAAACATGCACGGGGGGGGGGGGGGGGGGGGGGTTATCACATCAGTTATTTCTAAACCGACGTGATAAAACGCCTGGGATATCGTTAATCACGTCGGTTATATCATAACAGACGTGATTAACCCTTCCCCGGGCCTATTATCACGTCGGTTTCTTAAATACCCGACGTGATAAAAAGGCCTGGGAAACGTTTTAGCACGTCGGTTATCCAATAACCGACGTGGTAAATCGATTCCCAGGCCTTTTAGCACGTGGGTTATATTAAGAACTGACGTGATAAAAGGCCCGAGAACGGTTTATCACATCGGTTCTCGAAAAAACCGACATGATAAACCCCTACCGATTTATTTACCACGTCGGTTATAAAATAACCGACGTGAAAGCGATATTTTTTTTTTAAAAAATAATTGCACTGCTCTCACCAAAAAGCAACCAGAAACCAAACAACAAAAATAACCATGCCAGCCCTCCCCCAAGCCCCAACTGAACCCCACCCTCATCTATACCCACCTAACAACCTGGCTAGCCCTCCCCCACCACATTGGAGCCCCACCAAAACCCTGGACTGCCCCCCGACCCCTTGAACAGCCCCGAACACACCATTGGAGAGCCCATCACACCCCTGGACCACACCCCGACCCCTTGGACACCCCTCCCAGACCCCTGGATACCCCCACCCCTGGACATCCCTCCCACACCCCTTGGACACCCCTCCCAGACCACTGGACACCCCCACCCCTTGACAGCCCTCCCAGACCCCTTGGAAACCCCCCGACCCCTTGGACACCCCTCCCATATCCCTTGGACACCCCCACCCCTTGGACACCCCCCACCACTTGGACAGCCCCCCACCCTCATTTACACCCCCACGACCCCTAGTACAGCCTCAAACACCCATTGGACACCCCTCCCATATCCCTTGGAAACCCCTCCCATATCCCTTGGAAACCCCCCCACCCCTTGGACACCCCCACCCCTTGGACAGCCCCCCCACCCTCATTTACACCCAACCGGCCCCTTGGACAGAACTCCCAGACACCTTGGACACCACTCCCATATCCCATGGACACCCCCCACCCCTTGGACACCCCCACCCCTTCGACAGCCCCCACCCTCATTTACACCCCCCCGAACACTAGGACAGCCCCAAACAACCCTTGGACACCCCTCCCATATCCCTTGGACACCCCCACCCCTTGGACACCCCCCACCCCTTGGACAGCCCCCCCCCCACCCCCTGGACACCCCCCTGACCCCTTGGAAACCCCCCCGACCCCTTGGAAACCCCCCATCCCCTTGGACATCCCCAAACACCCCTTAGACACCCCTCCTATATCCCTTGGACACCCCCACCACTTGGACACCCCCCACCCCTTGGAAAGCCCCCCCCCCCCACCCTCATTTTCACCCAACCGACCCCTTGGACAGCCCCAAACACACCTTGGACACCCCTCCCATATCCCTTGGACACCCCCACCCCTTGGACACCCCCACCCTCATTTACACCCCCCCCGACCCCTAGGACAGCCCCAAACACACCTTGGACACCCCTCCCATATCCCTTGGACACCCCCCCAAACACCCACCCACCCCCTTGGAACCTCTCCCCCCATACCAAAATCCAGACCAGAAAAACCATCAACAGTAGACCAAAACAAGAAGTAGAGAAAAATCAAACATTCACTTATATAACATTCAAAACTTACACTGTCAACTTCAAAAAAAACTAAATCCAACCTAAACGACTACGAAATACACAATTACATTGACAATATTCAAAATTACATTTTACATTACAAACAACTAAAAGTCAATCAAACCTGTAAAATAATTTGACCACTCCACTTGTAAGTGTTTGATATCTTCAGCAGTAAAGGGTTGAGGGTCATCAAAAAGCTACAAAGGAAAAGGATAGTAGTCAACGTGTATAATGATTAAATCAAATTGAAATATTATGAGAAAGAGGAAATCTTACCAGGTCAAAACTCAGAACTGTCCCAGTTGTTATTATTTCATACATAAATATTAACATGTAATATCCGCATTCGATGATGCCTTGATTCTCATGACATTTCTGTTTGAATGAGTGTAAATTCAATATATTATTTTTATGTAATAAATCAAAATGTACAAATTATAAATGGATATTTACCTTCGCATGTACATATTTGATCTTGAAATTCATTTTCTTTGCGCTTTTTCGAAAGTGGACCCATGCCCTGTTAGAAAATAATACGAATGGGGTAAATTTAAAATTCATTATAATATATAAAACAATTGTGAAATTGAAACTTACGTTTCCAATATATTTTTAAAACTTTCTCGCACATCATCATGGAGAGAGCATATCCAATAAAGTGCTTTCTCCCTAGGGAAAAAAACCCCTAACATCCAATGATCCCTGATAAAAGGAAATTTAACGTCAGTAGTTTTTTATGTTAAAAGATAATTAACTCTTTGAGAGGGATGTGTTTCATACCTCTCACAAAAAGGCATCATCCAACACTGTGTGATTACATTCTTTTCAAATCTATCAGCAATATAAATCATTCTTTGTTCCTCATCTAATGCACATGCTTCAGGGGAAATCAATTGTGGGTCCATGAATCCATATACATCTGTCAGCTCATTCCTCTCACAAATTTTATACAGATACCTAATACAAAGCAGACATAAGTATACATTTTTAATAAATATAACGCAAGGAAAAGGTGTTAAGACTTACATGATAAAAATTTGCACCACGTTGATGCCCAACTTATCTCCAGTGACAAACTCCATGATATCAGTTTTCATAATCCCCACACTTAGTTCACGTCCACAGACATGAGCTTCCATTGTAAAGTCATAATGATCCGCCAACAAATTTGAATATCTTGACAATTTGTCAAGACTGCTAGTATCTGCATCTGATGTCATAGCTATCTGTCTTTGTTGTTGTCTATACAGTATTTCTTTACCTTTGAAGTATTCCTGTAAAAATAAATTGAAAAATATATTAGTTTTCAAATGATAAAACATTAATAAAAATATAAAATAAAAGATATAACATCCATACCTCTATGGTAATGAGTCGATGAAGTCTGGATGGCCAAAGTAAAAAATGCCCGATACTATGTCCAACTGTCGTCACCTCATCTGTAGGTAATGGTATCTGAGCTGATCTATCTATAATATCCTGTACAGTGACCCTCTGATTCTCTACCTCTAACTGTTGATGATGAACTATATCTCCTATACAATATGCCATCCCATATGCAACTATATGATGTTGAGGATCATCAACATACAACTCACAATATGTAGGTAGCTGCGGCGGAGGAGGAGGATCAAAAATGGGGTCCGCAGGCTAAGGTGGGGGAGTGGGAGCTACTGGGAGAGGTGGAGTGGGAGCTGCATCCTGAAATTGTCTTTGCAAGTCTGCAAACATAAACTGCACCGATGCTCTAATCTTGTCCTCCATTGTCGCATTAATATTATGGACTTCAGCCTCCAAGGATTCTATTTTTTTTATAAACTCCCTCAACGTTAGAAGTTGAGGAACGTGGCAACACTTTTCTTACCGATACACCTGCCGGATATCCTCTTGCACGGCCTGGATGTTCGGGCTTTCCCAATGCCACAGATAAAATATCTTCCCTCCCAGATGGTGTAAATGTGCCCTGTGAACTCTGCTCCTCAAGAGAGTCCTGTAATAATTAATTGAACATTTCTATAATGATTGGAAATATATGACGAAAATAGTAAACTTAAATAAATAAAATAGATATCTTACAATCCTCTCAACTACGAGTCTCGATTCTTCCGAAATATATTGTCCTTTTTTGCCCTTCCGAGCTCTTTTCCATTTCTCATGTCTAGATGGAGGGGATGGAGGGGCCACCTCTCCAGAGCTTGAAGACTCAGCTCTTAGTTGTTGAAATTTTTCTGCCATCATTTGTTCTTCCAATAATGCATACCCTCCCCGAGATAAACTATGAGGGTATACATTTTTAGATTGGATCTCTTGATGATCTTTCCTTGTTTGCTGTAAATTAAGAATAAGTAATCATTAACAAAACAATAATAAGATAATTTATATAAGAAAGCTTATAAAAGTTTACATTTCCCTTACCAAAAATGATTCTTTTATTCTACTTTCAAAAAATTGTCTCCATGTGTCTTCATCTATAAAAGAATATATACGACATGGATTCTCACGACTCCTATGAACATAAATGAAATCAGATGAGAGGGTTGATTTGAAATCCCTCCATCTCCTAGCAGCCAACGATAAGCATTTCTTCCTGACTCCTCCAGTGTCAGGAATATCAAATGTCATCTGATAAAAAAGAGGTTAAAAATATTATATATACTAGAAACATTTAAAGAACAGTCAAACAATAGCAAAAGATCTTACCAAAATGGTCTCCCACAGCTGAGAAATTATCGCCTTATCCACACTTCTCCAATCATCATCGATAATGCTTACTTTTCTCTTAGTCTGAGTTGCTACAAAACCCTTAAAATCATTAGCATTTGGACCTCTAGGAAGATCATCATCATCAAACTCCACGACTATCCTCTCCTCCTTCGTACGGGCAAGTGATAATTTTGGTAAACTTGTGCACCCACGCTTACCAACCTTTGAACTCTTTTTCGTAATAGGAGCATGTGAATGTTCCTCCCCAGATGTATGACCAATATGCTCATCTCCAGAATCATGTGGCTGATCAACTGATTGATCTGTCATTTCCCTTCAAATCAAAAAAAACAAACATTAGTTCACAAATATACAAATTCAAATATTGTAATACTACTTAATCAGAAAATAGAAAAGTGTACTAAATTACATAATAGTAAACATTGGTAATATGGTAAGCATGTTAAACAATGATAAACATGGTAAACACAGTCTGTTGTACCCCTCTCTCTTGGATTTTAATGATCACAATCACTCTTATTATGTTCTAACTTGTTTCAAGTGTTTTTGTTGATAGGCAAAAGGTTGCCAAGGAGTTGGCCCAAGAAAGCTGAAAAGTGGACTCACTGAGTCCACCGGTCAGCCGGTGTGAGCTCACCGGCCAGCCGGAGGACCCAGGCAATAGACTTGCCCACTGCCTGGTGTCACCGGCCGACCGGTGGACCAGACAGCCTTGCTCTGTCTGGACCACCGGCAGGCCGCTGGCTCACCACCGGCCGGCCGGTGGACCAGACAGAGAGCCTTCCTCTGTCTGGACCACCGGCCGGCCGCTGGATCACCACCGGCCGGCCGGTGGACCAGATAGCCTTGCTCTGTCTGGACCACCGGCCGACCGCTGGATCACCACCGGCCGGCCGGTGGACCAGACAGAGAGCCTTCCTCTCTGTCTGGACCACCAGCCGGCCACTGGCTCATCACCGGCCAACCGGTGGACCAGACAGAGCTTTGCTTTCTGGACCACCGGCCAACCGGTGATCCACCACCGGCCCGCCGGTGCGCTCAGGACTTCTCCTCTTTACGGTTTTTATTGTTTTATCATTTTGGTTTGATACTTGTTTTAATAAGTAAAAAATTTACAATATCTAACATTATATGAAAAAACTAAATGTAAACAAGAAATAAACATGTGTTACCTATAATTTTAGCAATGTACAGTTGGATTGTTTTCCAAAATTCCTTCGTCGTGATCGTTCCTTATGGCACAAACCATGTCTTCAACATACTCATCATTATGTTCTGTTAATCTTTCCATGGAAGTAGGGATCTCACATAAATCAGCAGCTTCATCAAATTCATCCTCACCAACATTTTGTTTTTTCCCTTGTAAAACAACAGCCCACTGCATATCTGATTGATCTACTACATAGAAAATTTGTTTGGCATGTGTTGCCATTATAAAAGAATTAGATGTGTCTTCCAATCTATTCAGATTAACAAGTGTCATTCCAAATTCATCGTGTCTGACACTGTTGTTACCGATAAACCATTTACAGTTAAAAACAGGAACTTTAATTTTAAAGTAATCAGCCTCCCATATGTCTTCAATCACTCCATAATATGCACTTGTTGCCGAAATTGGGTTTCTGTCCTTAGCACTCGAAAAATGCATTGCTTCTGCAAACACCAATACACCACTATTCTGAACTGCACTTCTATTGTCCTGAGCTTTCGTATGAAATGTATAGCCATTAATGTCATAAGCGGACCATGTTATCACATTTAAAGATGGACCACCCACTATCCATTTTAATGTCTCTGATACATCTGATCTACCAAGCAAGGTCTTTTTAAACCATGGCAAAAAAGGTTTGTTGTGCTCATTCAAAATCCACATTTCTTTCTTGTTTGGATGACATTGTTTCAAACCATTAATATGCAATGTGATATACGGTTGAACATCAGCTATGTTATTCAAGATGTATGATTCTAACTTATTCATCTGTTCAGCTGACAGTGATTTGACTTTCAAGCCACGAATCCCCTTTCCCTCATTATTAACCCGTTCATGGCGAGATGGAGGCAAACCTATGTGTTGCGCTGTAGCCAAGTAGCTCGTACAAAACTCTGCTACCTCCTCAGAAATATACTTTTCAATAATGGAGGCTTCAGGTCGATATGGATTTTTAACATATCCCTTTAATATTTTCATATACCTTTCAAAAGGATACATCCAACGAAGATATACAGGTCCATAAAGCTTTATTTCTCGAACCAGATGAATCATTAAATGCACCATCATATCAAAAAAAGTTGGAGGAAAATACATTTCCAAATGACAAAGTATAAAAATTTCATCCTTTTCCAAAATGTTCAAAGCATTCACATCAATCGCCTTGTTACAAATTGAATTGGAAAAATAACACAACCTCATTATAGTCTTTCTGACACGGATGGGCAATATTCCACACAGTGTAACTGGTAGAATTTGTTGCATCATGACGTGACAATCATGTGATTTCATACCTATCAACTTCAAGTCTTTCAATGAGACAAAATTTTTTACATGTGAAGAATAACCTTGAGGCACTTTGATATCATGAAGACACTGACAGAAGCTAATTTTCTCCCTCTTCGATAATGTATGACAAGCCGGGGGAAGAAATGTTCGTCTTCCTTTAGGAGTGGGAGCTAACTCCAAACGTATTCCCATTGATAGTAGGTCTAACCTTGCATTCAACCCATCTTTTGTCTTTCTTTTCATATCTAGAAATGTTCCGATCAAAGAATCACAGATATTCTTCTCCACGTGCATGACATCAATATTATGTTTGACTTCATGATACCTCCAATATGGTAGCTCAAAAAATATTGACCTTTTCTTCCAAATATGTCTATCATTACCAGATTTCTGTGTCTTTCCCAATGTCACATCAATGTTTTTCACCCTCTCTAAATACAAATCTGGGGATAAAGGTTTTGGACCAGTATCAAATTCTTGTGAGCCATTGAATGCCTTTTTTAGTCTTCTATAAGGGTGATCCATTGCAAAAACTTTCGATGACCCATGTACACTGTTTTCCTCCCATGATGCAATTGACAATATGACATCTGTTGTTCGCAAATTGGACATGCTTTATGCCCTTTAACACTGTATCCAGACAAATTTCCATATGCTGGGAAGTCATTTTAGTGAATAGAAGCACTGCATGCAGTTGAAAATATTCCATTTTATAAGAATCATACACCCTAATACCATCAGCCCATAACAGTTTCAAATCATCAATCAGCGATGAAAAGTATACATCAATATCATTGCTGGGTTGCTTTGGACCAGAGATCATGATACTCAACATGACATATTTACGCTTCATACAAACTTCAGGAGAGAGGTTGTAAATTACCAATAAAACAGGCCATGAACTATGTGTGCTACTGAGGGTTCGGTATGGATTCATTCCATCTGTGCACAAGCCTAGTCTCAGATTTCTAATTTCATTTCCAAATGTAGGGTACTGGGCATCAATTTTCTTCCATTGTGGACAATCAGCTGGATGACGTATTTTTCCATCACATACCCACTCATCAGCATTCCATCTTAACCTTTTTGCATCATGTGAATTAGCAAATAAATGTTTGAAACGAGGAATTATAGAAAGATACCAAAATACCTTTGAAGGGAGCTTTGTAATCTCTACATCAGCTTGTGATTTTTCTTTCATCTTATACCGTGATGTCCCACATTTAGGACACACTTTCAGAAATTCATATTCCTTCCTATATATAATGCAGTCATTCAGACAAGCATGTATTTTCCTGTATCCCAATCCCATCGGGCATAAAATTTTTTTGGCCTTATAATGTGAATCTGGAAGATTGTTATCTTTTGGAAGAATGTCATTCATCAATTGTAGCAGCTCTGTAAAACTTATGTCACTCCATCCATGTTTCGCCTTCAGGTTAATCAATCTTAACACTGCCAACAAAACCGTAAAATCTGTACAACCAGGATATAATGGTTTTTTGGCATCACCATATAGACGTGCAACTGTCGGTTCTATCTCAATTTGTTCTGCTACAATATCGCGAATCATTTATTCAATTCCATCGGAGTTACCATCTTGCGAATCATTATCATCAGTGACATTCTGTCCAGTTTCGCCATGCCAAATCCAAGGGTTGTAACTCGGATTGAAACCATGACAAATCAGATGATCTTTTATCTCTCTACTTTTCAACTTCTTCATATTCAGACATTTCAGGCATGGACATAAAAAAATGTCACTACATGGAACATTTTGTTTAGAAAATTACAAAAAGGCATCAACACCTTCCTCATATTCATTGCTCATTCGATGTGTCGTAATCCAACTTCGACTCATTATTTCCTATAACAAATAGCAAAAATATATATATTTTTTAGATAAGACAAATATATGTTTATATGAAAAAAATCATAATTTGAATGTAAACAATTTTGAAATATAAAACAAATCGATGTGTATTTAAAAAAATATGCTTGAATATTATTTTTTTAAAAAAATATAGTAAGATATAACACCCCCCTGGACACCCCCCGAGCCCTCTGGACAGCCCCCCGCCCCTCCTGGACACCACCCCCACCCCCTACCCCCTTGGACACCCCCTGGACATCCCCCAACCCTCTGGACAGCCCCCCCACCCACCCGGACAACCCCAAATACCCTCTGGAGAGGCCGCCACCCACTTGGACAGCCCCCACACCCATCCACCCCCTTGGACACCCCCTTGACACCCCACCGACCCCTCTGGACAGGCCGCCACCCCCTTGGACAGCCCCCCACACCCACCCATCCCCTTGGACACCACCCTGGACACCCCCCGACCCCTCTGGACAGCCCCCGACCCCTCTAGAAAGCACCCCCACCCCTCTTGGACACAACCCCCCACCCCCGACCTGCTTGGACACCCCCTGGACACCCCCAACCCTCTGGACAACCCCCCCACCCCTCCTAAACACCACCGCCACCCCCTGCCCCCTTGGACACCCCCAACACCCACCCACACCCTTGGACAGTCCCCCACACCCACCCACCCCCTTGTAAACCCCCCTGGACACCCCCCGACCCCTCTGGACAGCCCCCCGCCCCTCCTGGACACCACCCCCACCCCCTACCCCCTTGGACACCCCCTGGACATCCCCCAACCCTCTGGACAGCTCCCCACCCACCCGGACAACCCTAAATACCCTCTGGAGAGGCCGCCACCCACTTGGACAGCCCCCCACACCCATCCACCCCCTTGGACACCCCCCTGGACACCCCACCGACCCCTCTGGAGAGGCCGCCACCCCCGTGGACAGCCCCCCACACCCACCCATCCCCTTGGACACCACCCTGGACACCCCCCGACCCCTCTGGACAGCCCCCGACCCCTCTAGAAAGAACCCCCACCCCTCCTGGACAC
The DNA here is from genome assembly GCA_963277665.1 of Viscum album. Taxonomy (NCBI): domain Eukaryota; kingdom Viridiplantae; phylum Streptophyta; class Magnoliopsida; order Santalales; family Viscaceae; genus Viscum; species Viscum album. The sequence continues at coordinate 114,921,195 of OY728135.1, forward strand.
AACCCCCCACCCCCGACCTGCTTGGACACCCCCTGGACACCCCCAACCCTCTGGACAGCCCCCCCACCCCTCCTAAACACCACCCCCACCCCCTACCCCCTTGGACACCCCCCTGGACACCCCCAACACCCACCCACACCCTTGGACAGCCCCCCACACCCACCCACCCCCTTGTAAACCCCCCTGGACACCCCCCGACCCCTCTGGATAGCCCCCCGCCCCTCCTGGACACCACCCCCCACCCCTACCCCCTTGGTCACCCCCCTGGACATCACCCAACCCTCTGGACAGCCCCCCCCCCCCCACCCACCCGGACAACCCCAAATACCCTCTAGAGAGGCCGCCACCCACTTTGACAGCCCCCCACACCCATCCACCCCCTTGGACACCCCCCTGGACACCCCACCGACCCCTCTAGACAGGCCGCCACCCCCTTGGATAGCCCCCCACACCCACCCATCCCCTTGGACACCACCCTGGACACCCCCCGACCCCTCTGGACAGCCCCCGACCCCTCTAGAAAGCACCCCCACCCCTCCTGGACACAACCCCCACCCCCGACCTGCTTGGACACCCCCCTTGACACCCCCAACCCTCTGGACACCCCCACCCCTCCTAAACACCACCCCCACCCCCTACCCCCTTGGACACCCCCCTGGACACCCCCAACACCCACCCACACCCTTGGACAGTCCCCCACACCCACCCACCCCCTTGTAAACCCCCCTAGACACCCCCCGACCCCTCTGGACAGCCCCCCGCCCCTCCTGGGCACCACCCCCACCCCCTACCCCCTTGGACACCACCCTGGACATCCCCCAACCCTCTGGGAAGCCCCCCCCACCCACCCGGACAACCCCAAATACCCTCTGGAGAGGCCGCCACCCACTTCGACAGCCCCCCACACCCATCCAACCCCTTGGACACCCCCTGGACACCCCACCGACCCCTCTGGACAGGCCGCCACCCCCTTGGACAGCCCCCCACACCCACCCATCCCCTTGGACACCACCCTGGACACCCCCCGACCCCTCTGGACCGCCCCCGACCCCTCTAGAAAGCACCCCCACACCTCCTGGACACAACCCCCACCCCCGACCTGCTTGGACACCCCCCTGGACACCCCCCAACACCCACCCACACCCTTGGACAGCCCCCCACACCCACCCACCCCCTTGTAAACCCCCCTGGACACCCCCCGACCCCTCTGGACAGCCCCCCCACCCGTACTGGACACCACCCCCCACACCCTACCCCCTTGGACACCCCCCTGGACACCCCCAACCCTCTTGATAGCCCTCCCACCCCCCTGGAATCACTGAAAATTTACCATAACAAGAATTTGGGCCATTCAAAGAATGTTTTTAGGTGTGGAGGAAGAACTGAGTTTCAATAGATAGAGAAGGAACTCGACATTAGGTTGTCTATTCCAGGTGTGGATTTGAAGGAGATAATTTTTGTTCAGTGACCCAAGATATTGAATCAGAAATTTAGATGTTGTGCCATTTTCTCATGATGAGGATGAATAATTGGTGGGGTTTGACTTTTAAATGGAGAGCTTAGCAGACCATCATATTTTCTATAGATCAGTAAAGGATGTTAGCATCGAACATAAGGCTTAAGGGATGCTTTCAGATCCAAATATGTATGTTGATGGATGCAATGGATCTAGTAGAGGTTCTAGAAAGAATGGTGGTTTTATTTGTTTAGGATAAGTAGTGAAGAAAAAACTAGTTAATTTTTTACTTGCTGAAAAGAGGGTATCTAAAATTTTTAACATGCCGAGGGGAAATCTGGCGAGTCCTCCTCGTGAAACTTTGTTTGCAGGGGTGAAAATGGTGATGTGATCCCAAATCCATACACCTATGCCATGGTTGTGTGTGAATAAAGTAGTAACAACTGTAAAAGGGCAACCCATCCAAATGGACACGCCCCAACCCTCTCGGGGATTTATAGAAAACGATGAAAAATTAGTGAAATCATAAAATTAGTCAATATTTCAAGTCGAACTAATAGATCTAGGGATGATAAATAAGATTATGGTTCCAAAACGAGTTAAAAGGGTTTGCAATCGAAGAATCTTAGCTAGTTTCAACAAAAAAATTACAACACATATATATATATATACTATCCGCGAAAAAAAACGAACGAGTGGGAGGATTACCTGAGTGCTGCGAGTTCAGATGATTGATCCGAGGAGATTAAATATGAGATACGATGATCGCAAAATGAATCTAAACCAACGAAATGGACGAGCTGATTCGGGTTTACGCGCGAGAGAGACGAGTCGCGACTGTCGAAGGTAAACTCACGAATGACAATCCACAGGCCTGGGTAAATTTTTAAATGAGTTATCACATCGGTTATTCAATAACCGACGTTATAATTTTTTTAAAAACATTTACAATGTTGGTTATTCAATAACCGACGTAAAAAACTTCCTCCGATTCTTTTTTTACGTCGGTTATTTTATAACCGACGTTATAAATGGCTCAAAATCCGCGTTTTTTTACGTCGGTTATTTTATAACCGACGTAAAAAGGCCTTCAAAAACCGCGTTTTTTACGTCGGTTATTGAATAACCGACATAATAACTCGTACATATGTCGATTTGTTACGTCGGTTATTGAATAACCGACGTAACAAACACCCCCCGCTTCTGTTTTTTACGGCGGTTAATGTATAACCGATGTAAAAAACGAAGCCGCGCGATTAATATTGTCGGTTATAAAAATAACCGACGTTAAACGTGTACTAAACACAGGTTTTTACGTCGGTTATTAAATAACCGACGTAAAAAACCTCGTTTTACATATTATGACGTCGGTTTTATATAACCGACGTAAAAAATGGTGACGTAAAAAACGTTTTCTGCACTAGTGACAGATGGCACCGTTTGAGGCATTATATGGGAAGTGATGTCGAACTCCAGCTTTTTGGGATGAAGTGGGTGAAAGGAAGTTGATGGGACCAGAATTGATAGAAGAGTTGGCAGAAAAAGTTCAGTTGATTCAGAAACACATTAGAATAGCTCATAGCAGGCAGAAGCGTTATGCGGATAACCAGTGGAAGGATCTATTTTTCGAGGTAGGTGATCATGTTTTTCTCAAGGTTTCTCCATGGAAAAGTGTGATGAGATTTGGTAATAAAGGAAAGCTGAGTCCAAGGTTCATTGGACCATATGAAATTCTGGAAAAATTTGGATCAGTTTCTTACTAAGTGGCTTTACCTGCGAGTTTATCTCAGGTACACAATTTTTTTCATGTTTCGATGTTGAGGAAGTATATGCCAGATCCATCTCATGTTTTGAGTCTAGAGGTAGTTCAGCTGGAGGAGAATCTATCTTATGAAGAACAACCAGTCCAGATTCTTGACCGAAGAGAGCAAGTGTTGCGAAATAAGGTAATTCACCAGGTAAAGGTTTTTTGGAAAAACCATATTGTTGAAGAGGCAACGTGGGAATCTGAAAATTCTTTGAGGGATAAATACCCCCACTTATTTTTATAAGTGAATAAAATTGCAAGGACACAATTCCCAAAAGGGGGGAAGGATGTAACATCCCAGGTAAATAATGAATAAAACATTTTCATATTTATTATTATTTAGGAATTAAATATTAATTTTACTTTAAAAGGGTTTCTATGTTCGATAGCGTACCCGATACGCAACAAAGGGTTTCATTGAGATCTTTCGTTGCACACTAGTAATAAAATAATATTATATTAAATGGTAGTTAACACATTGCTGTTGTATTGGAGGGAATGCATAGAAATAACTAAAATATGATTATATATATATATTAAATGTTTTTACTTTTATCTAATAAAAGATAAAGGCTCAAAATACGAGAAGAATTCAATTTTAGGCGTATATGCCCTAGTTTTCACTAAATGTTCACTTATCGCCTTTTGATGGAGAACCATCATTAAATATAGTTTTTTCACTCTTATAAATTCTATTGGACCAAATAAAACTCTCCTTTAGAATCGGGACATCAAAATTTACTTTGTGTAAATTTTTGGTATTTTTCAGATAAAGTTCATTTTTTAATGAATAGTGTAAAATGTTGTATTTTAATTCAAAACCTCTTTTTAATATAATTTATATATATGATTAGATTATCTTTTTAATTGGTTTTATAGTGAAATTAGAATATATTTTTACCATTAAATCCAATAGTGGTCATTCGAATTAATTTCACTTTGAAATCGGACTTAAACTAGTGTCAATCTTTTGATACTTATTGTTTCATAAAAACAGGCTATTTTTTCTGACATCGGGAATTAATTATTAAATTAATTAAAGAAACTTATATGTTTTGAATATTCTAAAACGTACTTCATTTTGAATTCGTAATATCAAATATAGCTTAGGGTGAATTTTTGGTATTTTTCTGAAAAACATCAATTTATGATGAATAGTGAAACCACTAAGTGGTACTTAAAAAACTGATTTTTCGTTTAAATGAAATTTTACCACCTCTGTGTTTTGAATTTCAAAAATATGACAAACATTGTTGTCATTAAGAATTAAAATTTGGTTCAATGGGATTAAAATAATTTTTTGGTGAATAGTAACTTATTAAGTTTTTAATCGCGATTAGAGGTAATTAGTGTAATTTAAGGAAAAATAGTGTTGTAATAATATGAAATGATCTTGACACATGTCCTGACCTCATTGGATGTGTCATGGCTGACCCAGAAAATCCATGGGTCAACTTGGGGACCCCATCAAGCCACTTTGGTTGGACAATGTCATTAATAACGTTTTATTTAATGTTAAAATAAAAATGTCACAAACATGAGTTGTTTTACTAAAACAATTTTTACATGGGGTTATACAAGTCATATATTTTACTATAAATATTAATTGGAAAGATAAAATGATTTCCTACATCATGATATTTTTTCTATAATTTTTAGAAATAAAATAAATTAAATTATTTATGACACCATGATGATGTAGTGATTACCTCATTATTTATCGATTTAAATAAAATGGAACGATAATGTAAAATCTAAGACCTAAACATGTAAAAAAACTATTTTATGGGTGGATATCGAACCCTTATCACCTTACCCTTGAAAAAAAATAATGTGGGACCATTAAAATCCGAAGCTCCTTCAAAAATAAAGTAATATTTCCTTACATTCCAGGAGTGCCCCTCCTCTCCTCTTATAAAAGGCCCCCACCTCTACCACCATACCCACACTTCCAAAGCCTTTAGATCGGCCAAAGCCTTCCCATTGTATCTCTCCACATCCCTCTATTACTCCTTGAAGCCTCACATTGGGTATAAGTCTTTCCAAGGAAGCCTTTGAGCTCAAATCTAAGAGAGTTACCCGATTTTAAGGTGACGTCTTCACTTGTGTTCTTTTGTTTTATTTTGCTTCTCCAACCCCTAAACTCTTTTTATTCATTTATTTTGTAACAACTCCAGTATATTAAATATACTAGGATGTTGTTATAATAATATTTCGAGCTACACTTACACACATCTACATCTAATGGTTAAAGAGCATACTGTTTCTGTGGTTGGCGAATTTCTGCCTCACGAAACGATAAATGTTCAATCTTATTTTAAACACCATTAATGGTGGCCATTAAGATGTCACTCTATTTATATATGATATATATTGTGTTTAAGTGTTCCTTATGATTATTTATTTTTCATTTGTGGTATACCTTTATGGATTACATTGTGGGTAAACACGATAATTTCATTTTAGGTAGTGCGGACTACCGCTCCCTCAAAGTGATGTGATTCGTTAATGCCATATGTGGGACGTATAAAGGATGGATTTAAAGTTATTATATATTATTTTATACTGTAATTATAATATACCTCTATATCATTATTATTTCTTTCCATTAATGAATGAGATAGAAATGAAAGTTGAATTCATGCGTACGTACGGCTTACCGTCTCCATGAACGGTGCATTTCATTTCTTATCACCATAAGTAATGTACTATTATAAGTACATATATATAATGTATATATATTATGTATGTTACATCAAAGTGATTAATATAATTCTTTAATTAATATATACATACCTCTCATTTAGTTTTAATTCCATTAATATGACAAATAAATGAAAGTAGCGTTCATGCGTACGTACGGATTACCGTCTTCATGAACAGTGCATTTCATTTCATACATCTAAATGATTATGTAATATTATAAATAATTTTATATCTGGATATATATGATATATATGATATCCAAATCAGGAATGTCATTCTGGATATAAAGAACCTTTGACCACACGAACAACATGTAATTGTAAGAAGTCCACTTTCGACTTAAGAACCTAATATCGATAAAACAAAAATTATTAACTTAAATGATTACATAATGTTTATAACATGGAAATAAGTGATATAAAAGGAATAATGAACTTGAAAAATTTTCTTAAGAAAATAGAAATTAATTCAAGTTTATTATTCCGGACGTTAAAGAACGATCATGTCAAGTCGGACCCGAGGTAAGGGACTTCGTCTCAATCTCCTTTCATTGAGGCATATTTTGTTTTATACACAACTTTCATTTATACGGTGTATAAACCCCTTTGACTTTTACTTTTATACAAAAGGAATCTTTTTCTACAAAGAATTTTACTATATGACAAAAAAGAATGTTTCTTTTAACGTACGCGGTGACAACGACCTTTTCCGCCGCCGCGAGTATTATTTGGTCTTTGGCTTCCTAAACAAGCCGTGATGTTTTTAAAATGAAATAAATACCATATACTCTTTTATGTATTTTGGTATTGAAAATGGTCTTCATAATTGATTTTTTATGTCAATATATTTGAGTGATATATTGTGATCAAAGTGTGGAAATGTTTTCTTTCCATTATATTGGTTTTATGTCTTATAATTTTATAATGGTACTTGGACATTTGACGGGTGGTTACGTGATAAACCATTTGACGGGTGGTGCTAGGAATACCAGGACGGGTGGTTATGTTATAACCTCCAATGCATTGGGTATGGAAGTCGGCCGCATGGCTATTCCATTAAGTATGTATGGGAGTTGGCAGTATGGCTATTCTATTAAGTGATATGTGTGGAAGTCGACCGTATGGTTATTCCACTTAAGTATGTTTATGTCCCAAGTTACCATTATTTGTTACGTGTTATTTATATGGGTTTTATGGTAATCATTTGGTTAAAAAAGGGTAAGTAATGATATTTTATTCAGTTATGAGTTTTTACTACTTCATGAAGGTGAAAGTATTACTTTTATTAAGTATACATGGTTTACTTGATTTTTGAAAAACTAACAGTTTTCATTCTTTGTGTATCCTTTACTGAGCTTTTTATGCTCACCCCAAGTTTTTTTTGAAATGTTTTCCACAGGAGATAATGTGGAATAGGGTCAAGGATAGGATCATGGGAAAGTCATGCTATATAAAACATGGAACTAGACATGTTTCTTTTTAAGAGTTTTTTTATTCTATGGAAACTTAGTAGAAGTGTCTACTTTGTAACCTTTTGAGTTGTAACAGTTATGTCCTAATTCTCTAAAACTCTAAACCTGAAAAGATCCTCAATGTGAATTAATCTTTTAATTCAATATTAAGAGATGTTTAAGGTCGAGGCCTTATAATATATGTTTTAAATTACATAATCCAATATAATTTCATCATGTTTTATGGATACATTAATGCAAATAAATTTACATTAACCTCCAGTAAACCCTTTTCAACCCTAACTATTGTATCCCACTTTTATATTCTTTACAATTTATAATACCCAAAAATAACCATGACATAATAAAAAAAATGTATATTATTATTCCAAATATGGTTGTAATTTTATAATACTTCATTCATAAATTTGGTATAAATTAATTTAATAAATAAACTTTCAAATCATGATGAATAATATTTGTCATGAAAATGTATTTTTCATTAAAAAGATAATATTACAAAAACCCCATGTTTATTGATCATAATTATATGAACTTAAATTAATATATTTAGATATATAATCTATATCATTCATTAAAAATAGTAATATTTATTTGTTAATTTAATTTTTATGATAAAATAAACTATTTTTATAGAAATAGTTTTTAGAGAGAAATATGTTTTAGCCCAAAAATGAACCGATATGAAAATAGTGTATAATGTTTAAAAATATGTAATATTTATATTTATTTATAATTAAATGAGACCTATCTTATATTAATAAAAAATTTAAGACATTATTTTATTCTTAAATAACTTTATTTAATTAAAAGGAATAATAGTTTTACAAAAATCATTATTTTCCACTGTGTACTTAATACTTATTCTATTTAGAAAATTACAAATAAATTAATATATGATAATAATAAAATAATGATTTAAAAAATTATATCCTTTAAAAAAAATTAAATTTATTAAATTATAATAATTTTATATTAATGTTCTCACAAAAAGTGAAATAAATAACATTTTTATGAAAAAATATTTCTCTTGCATAATATTACTTTACCTAAAATTTTGTACATTATTTATCATATATAAATCAATAATATTTATCATGTTTTTTTAAAAAAATATTTTATATTTTTTGGATATTATTATTCATAATTTATAAATAAATGGTTGTGTTGTTATGGAAACATTAACCTGATATTATTTTAATAGATTACCACTGTTATCTTAATGCTTGGTTTTATACATTAAGAATGCTATTGAGAATTGTAATATAAATTTTGAGGTTCTTACATACCCCACCCCAGCCAAGGTAAATTACATAGAAGAAATTTTTATCTTAGTTATAATATGATAATTATTTGAAATTTAATTTCATGAAAACAAACATTGTACAATAGAATTGATAATGTTCATTTCCAAATGTGAAGTGGTAAATAAAATGGATACATGAAATAACACATAATTGGGTTCTTGGATAAGAAGAACAATATATGTATATAAAAATATGAATATTGAGGAGATAGAAAATTACAAAATAATAATAGATAGTGATATAGAACATTTTATGAAATTATTAACTACGAAAAAACCATAAAATAGCGAGGGGTGAAAATAAACATCAATTCATTAGAAAAACATAATAATAAGGAAAATAATTTTATGTGAATATGACCTTTTCACTATATTTTAGGATTTATTTTATCCTGATATATACGAAAGTATAGTTACATTATTTATTAAAATATATAAATGTTATTTCATCATCTAGTAGTGTCTTTTAATTAGTTTCCACCACTTTTCATTCCATATTACATTAATGAATGAACAATATGCATATTCCATGTTTTATGCAGTAAAATTAACACATAATAGTTCAAAACATTTAGAAATGGACCAAAAGTTATTCCACCTATGTCTATTCATTTACTAAAAAATGTTTCTAGAACATGATAAGATAACTAATATGAATATATCTTATTTTGAAAGATTATTAAAAATTATTTAAATAAAAATAATCAATTATCTAGTTAATTACTACCATAAATAATTAAATTACTAACAACAAAAATCATGATAAACTCTTATTTATACCCAATAAAGTAGGGAAAATATACCCAAAATTTCAAAAATGAATTTTAATTTAATCCCCAAAAATCATAATGTATCTCTTAAGGTCATAGACCAATCATGTGAATAAAATGATCTTATATTCTTCTAAACATTAAAAAAACCTAAAATATTATGAAACCACAATGAAGACATACATGATTCAAAAATATAATTCCATCTATTTCCTCAAATAAAATCATCTACTATTAAACATGTTCTATAAATCTAAATTAGAATAATCTCTATAAATAACTCAATAATTAAATTACATATTAATCTCCAGGTTACCAAAAACATAAAATTTATGTTTTCTATATAAATCACCTATTTATAGTTTCAGAACATTATTTTCTAAACATGAATGGCATTTGATGGGTTGTGTATCCCTCAATCATGTGTTTTCAAAAAAAAATTCTTCTTAATACTAAATCGTATTACCAGTTTATCAATTTCATTCACAAAATTCATCAAAATAGTTAAATATAAACAACAATAGAATCTTCCTTATATGTTTCATGATTCTTATAATTAGAATATCATTGAAAAAAATATGCAACATAATTATATAGTTTCTATAGAAAAAAACATCAATAACTCCACTTAAATGATTGGCATCACAAAATACCTTCACTGTCCTTGGAGTTGGCCCTGAGGAAATGACATTGGTTCATATAATTCCCTTGTTTCCAACACATAAGATATTAATTTATAATTGTAACCCTATAAAGTATATTATTTCCCTTCATTAAACTGTTCATTTATATCAAAACAAATTTTATCTATATTCATTATTTCTACACAGAACAATATTATTGTTCCTTCGAGACATTTATATGGTTTATTCTTTCACAATTCACAACCAATAAAAAGTTGAATATTCATTCCACCCTATCCTTAATTATAATATATTTTTTCACTTATTTGTTACATTTATAAATTCACCTATCTTCATTTTCTTGATCATATATCAATATTGCTGGTTAGGGATTATCACAAGCATTAATATTCTATATCATAAAACATTAGGTTGTTCAAGATAAAATTTATTAATTTTTATATCCCATTTAGAATTAATATAATTTTTTCTAGTTACATCAATAGAATAAAACCAAAGTCATAGTATGATCAACATTAATCCTAAAGGATAGTCATATAATCACGAAAATATGATATAGGATTACTGCAACTTCACACAGTCATTTCAATATATAAATCCTTTTATTAACCATAGTCCATCCATTATCACTATCTATTCAAATCATTAATAATTTATTACATAAATAGAATGAAATAACCTTTTTGTATCCTTTATGAGTGTCAAACTAGGTGTGTAGTAAATAACAGTCAATTGGGAAATATAAAGATATTTTTTTTAAAAGGTAATGCTTTGGTCAAAGACCAAAGCATAATTTATTGAAAGACAGGAAACAAATTACAAAATGTGAAATGATGGGATTTTTTTACAGTCTCTATCAAAAAGATATAAAATGTCAGAAGGGACAACATCCATCCAAGTCGTGCCTTGATGGAACCCTTTGTTGGCTAGAGCATCAGCAACAGCATTTGCTTCGCGGTAGGCATGAGTAGCTATATAGTCAAACCCATGGAGAAAATTAAGGCAGTTCATTTAACGAGCAGTGAGAGACCAGGCTAGATGAATGTTTCCATTCCAGATTGCATGAATAATAGTGGTTGAATCACTTTCAATCCACAACTTTCTCCAGCCTTTCTGATGAACAAAGTCAACAGCATGAATGACGCCGAGCATTTCTGCCTCCAGGGATGAGGAGTGACCACAACCCACAAAGAAGCATCCTTGACATTGACCAGCTGAGTCTCTAAAGATAGCACCACAACTGGCAAGTCCAGGGTTGCCTTTGGAAGCACCATCAACATTCACCTTGATCCATCCGGGCATTGGTGATTTCCAGAACACTTCAAAGGATCGTTTAGGCTTTGGGAAAATGCCAGGAACACTGAGTTGTCGGAGGTTCATAAAATCTCCAACAGAGTTGTTGCAACAGTCCTTTTGAATTGAAGCCGCTTCATGAATCGCAATAAAAATTTGGGACTTTCCTGCATTAATATTGAGAGAATAATTGTTGTGAAAGAGATTATTTCAAGATATGAAAAATCACCTATATTCAACGATATTAACCTTAGATTCATTAGCGCTAAAAGAATCTCAAAATATAGTATCCAATCCTATATTTACTACTAGAAAAACTAAATAATCTATATATTATAGAAAAAATTATGATATAATCGTACAATTATATAAAAACTCTAATTTTGTCATATGGTTATGTTCCATAATCAATGTTTTATAAATTCTAGTTCCCAAGGACACTAATAAACCCAATATAATACCATCTAAAATATCCTTGTCTCCAACAAACTAGAGTCTATAACATATTTATAAAAATTTCATAAGATATAAGGTATCACTTCACCAACAATCGATCAATTCAGTTTCATTGATTGACCAAACACATACATTATTACAATTTTAATTTAGAAACAAAATAGTATAAAATAGTGAAGTTAAATATTTTATATCCTTGAACTCATTCAATGATTATGTATTTATATCTCATGCAATGGATGAAAAATAATGGTTATCTCAAAGGCCTAGTAGGTATTATTATATAATACAATTTCTTGTATAAATAAGGAATAATCATTATTGTAATGTAGATAACAAAAATTACATGTCATTTAATCAATAATAGTAGTACGAAAATTATCCATTGATAATATCAATGTAATAAAATCATGGATAATAATAGAAAAATTATCAATGATGGAAATTAATAATTTCAAGAATCACATTCAATGATTTTTTCCACGATAAATTCATAAAAATTTAGGTATACACTAGACCCCATTTAAAAAGGTTATCAAACCTTTCTCCAACATTAAATATATTGATGCATCGAGGGGACATCAATTTCTATTCCTCACCAATAACTACATGTCCATTGAATTATATTTTTATTACCAATAAGATTTCATAATGAGTAAATAATAATGAATATTAATATTCCACTATAGAATAAAATAACATTTATAGTAAAATACATGATGTAGAAATGGTATACAGTTTATGAGATATGAATATCTATGAAATAATTAACACAAATATAGAAGATTAATGTGATATATTATGAAATATAATCATAATAAAATGAATTTTTCTAGAAATGTACAATGAACAGAAATTAGAATGAGATAAATGTTTACCATCATTTCATCAAAATAATGGTTTTGTAATAAAATTAATTCATCTAGAGAATAGTATATAATAGAAGAAAAACATTTCATGTGTATTTTTATTCAATATTTTTCATTGTAAAACCATGGTAAAATTGTATAAGAATAAATGTATCTATAAGAAATAATGGTTATGGAAATATCCCTTAACAATTTATATACTATAACGAAACATTCATTTTAATTATTTGAAAAGAAAGTAAAAATGACCATTCCAGATATCATTGGAATGACTCCATTCAATCATTATAATCGAATAAGAATATTCAATTTATTTTCCATAATAGATTATTTAATTATGTTTTCTAATAATGTTTACAAAAAAATATATGGAGAAAAATTATTTCTGATTTAGAATAGAAATAAGATCAGATTTTATTTAAAAAATTTCATCACCTACGTAAAATTCCAATGAGAGTGAAATTTGGACGAGAACATGGTAACTCAGGATATAAATATTGGATAAGGATATATAATTACTTTATTAATTATTGATTATAATATCACTCAAATGAAAATAAATGTAATCCCAAAAATGAGATTAGAATAATGAGTACGTACATATTTCTTATCATCTTATTTATATCCCATTAAGTACAAAACAAATAAAATAATGGAAAACCAAAATAATTATATATTCATTTTAAATCTATAAAAGGGTGTGTATATATAAAAAATAAAATTATATAGGTGTATAGTAACAAAAATTTCACAATGAAGTGGGAATTGAGATGAAATCTCCTTACAAATATTGTATAATTAATGTAGAAAATAATCCATGAAGTTAATATATTTAACTATTCTATATAAAGGGAAAAAACATTCAAATTAAAAAAATCTATGTTCATTTCAAACACAATCTTTTCGTAATACAATCAATATTGTAGTGGTATAAATCATGTAATTATAATTGAGTTAAGAAAAACTTTTTTTCACACATCCAACTAGATGAATTTTATATTGAATATCATTATATTAAATATAAATTTATAATAAAAACAAATCACAACTATATTAATATCTATAATATCATATATTATCCACTTATAATATCCAATCACCATTTTTTAAAAAATAATTCATCAGTATCATTTTTCAGGGTGTGAACTATTTAGTTATCTCAAAAAACAAATTCATGAATATTTCCGTTCTATTCAAGAAGTTATATTTTCCAAAAATAAACAATTATATTAATGTCATAAATATCATTTGTATTCATTATATTCATGTTTATAATCAACCATGTAATATTTTAGTGAAAATGACTCACATTGCTTTATGGATGTGGTAGTCCACATGTATACAAGAGTGGTAATATAATTTTCCAAAAGATATGTAAGAAAATGGTATACAATTATTTTAATATTTTAAAAAAATATTGAATCATATTTATCAATTTTATTTTATAAATCCACTTACATAAATTTCCCATGTTAGTCGGTGATGGAAACAAATTTCATTTGATCGTGAGGTGGTAGTCTGTTGTACACATGAGCATATTTTCTATATCCAAATCGATAGAGGGAGCATTTGATAAATATTATTTAATAAAAAAGTATCAACTCATTATATGATATATATATTATTATATTTTATTTTCTATTTCATAAATTATTTTTATAAAAAATGAAAAAAATGAATGCCTTTGGTTAGGATGATTACCTCTTTTATTTCATAATTGATTGGATGGGGAGGCTATGGGAGATTCACATGAGGGTTTGCAATAGATAATAGGGTTCTCATTGGTGAATTATTCTGTTGAGATCTAATGGATGATGATTTTCTTGTGCAAGGAATATTCGATACTCACAAAGTTATAGTTGAAAGAGATTGGGCATCAACTTCCTTTCTTCATCATTCAAGAAGGACATAAGCGGGGAAGGTTGAGTGTGACTTGTATAAATATTGTGTCTTTATAAATGATGGAGTTTTTGATTGAATATTCAAATGAGGTAACTCTTCCCAAATATTTTCTAATCAAGACATCATTCTTGATTGGATCAAGAACTATAAATACTAAATATTAGCTTGAATGGTTCTTTAATCGAGGCATAAACCATGTTAGATAGATGAAGTGATTTGAAGGTTGTCTGATGCTGGGAGTTTCTGTGATTGAAAGTGTATTTATTTTTAGACATGGGTTTTTCCACAAGTTATTTTCTTTAGAAAAGGTGATGTGAAAAGTAGGGGGTATTGGACCAATATCACTCAAACCAGGCACGATTAGCCTTCAAAATTGGCATCCAAGCATTAATCCATTTTCTTCTTGATGTTAAAAGGCCCAAGTCTGGGTACAGATATGTTGTTTATGTTGGATATAGTTATATCTTAAAATTTTATTTGATGTCACTTCACAAATTGGTCCATGAATTAATCTAGAGCAGGCAATAGAGTAAGATTGATTTGGAATATGTTCTAATTTTCTAGTTAAATTGGACTGTAAATCAACTCTTATGGAGGATGTGAATCGGTCCATGATTGACTACAACATTGAGTTATCTATTAGATATCATAGTTTCCCCATATTTTTTAAAATATGTTAAATCATTGGGTACAATAGAAGGAATTACAGGCATGATACTTTCTACAACATTTGTAACCTGAAGGGACATGCATTTGTAGATTATAGGAAAAAGAAAACTATGAATATTGGAAGATCATTGGACTATATTCCAAGTTATTTCACCAATGTTGGTGAAAAAAATGAATATTAATATAATGACATGGGTACATCTGATTTATAGTTGAAAGAGAAAAATATGGGAAGATATCACAAATGAATTTCCTGATCAATTTGTTGAGGAAGACACATTCTCTGAAGTTGGTATCATGGGTGAAAGGGGTGCCCCCTCTTATGAGGATATGTTATTAGTAGTTATGGATCACTCTACTTAGTCAATGGAATATTCTAAAGACTATTCTGATTTCCCCTATCAGATTAGTAATGTAGCGCCTACAGTAGATTTCATACAAATTGATGATCTGGATGATAATCAATCATTGGAGGAAGAGAACATCCAAAAACTATTAATCATAATATTTATCTATATAATATAATCGCTAAAATGAAATTTAATGGTTAAATATAGTAACATGATAAAT
Source organism: Viscum album (assembly GCA_963277665.1). Classification (NCBI taxonomy): domain Eukaryota; kingdom Viridiplantae; phylum Streptophyta; class Magnoliopsida; order Santalales; family Viscaceae; genus Viscum; species Viscum album. Next base: position 114,937,114 of record OY728135.1, read on the forward strand.
CCCATGGGAAGCATAATAAGGATTTGGTGCCTTTGATGAAATATAGGCATACTTTACCTGATTAGATTACTACTAAATGACATTGTTCTATCATACAAGACACATCCCCTACACACTCAAGGTATTTAGAAGCTAAAACATATGTCATTGAAGGATCTTCCTCTTTGAAATAGTTTCAGGTGTTAGATCAATGGATGTCTTGGATGAAGTTAAAATCCATGAAAGGATAACCATGCCTTCTGTAGACAAGGACAAATTCTTGATGGTTCTCTATAAAAAGTTAAGATCTTCATCTTGAATTATGGACACTAGTAATACCAATACAGGTACTCCCTCTATTATTTTATCAAAAGAACTGGATCATTAAATTGAGATTCAATTCACTTCTTTAAGCTCATTTGGATCCCTTAATGTATATACCATAGATTTTCTCAAATAGTAGGAAAACATGGGTAAAATTCCAATGAGAACTCAAATTGAGCCATACTGTAGGGTCATGGCTCCGATGGTGAAACCCATTTCTATGAAATAATAAATCATCTACATGGATCTTAGTAACAAACCAAATCATAGAAATAGGGTCGTCATCCAAGATGTTGTGAACAGGGACATAGATGGGTTGATTGGGATGCTAAGAAGGAGGGAATTTAATTAGAGGATATTGGATCGGTCAATTGTAACATTTAATGTTGAATCCAACATGTGGAAAGACTAGGAGAGCATTAATCTAGGGGTTGAGACTGAGGGTGTGGGTGAGGAACTGACTGGAGAGCTAGGCAAGAAAAAGAATGAAACATTACTGATAATATTAGGGAAGAACATGAGACTCCTTGATAAAGCCATCAAGGCCTTGTAAACCCATTCCCTTCATCCCTATGTTATCTTAATTTTGGTCGAATAAAAATGGATTCGACTCTACATATATAGAAAAAAGAGTACCTCTTATTTTAAAGAGTTCCTTTAGATCTCCTATGATGGACCCTATGGTTATTTTTTTTATGAAGAACAATTCATCCATAACATGAATAACGATAATATGGATAGATTTATTCTAGGGTATTTAATATAAATTTCTCAATTTTATTTAATATGCTATGGGATGAGGTTCTATTTCATATGTGATATCGGTTGCACACCTGCTATTTCTCAGTATTTTTAAATACTATTGAGACATTTTCAGGGAAAAATGGCTCTTAATTTAGTCTAATATCATAGTGATATAATACAGGGTCCAAATTTATTCATCCAATACAATTTGTACATGTTTAGTTTCAAATTTAACCCTTGAAATTTTAGATTACCCCCCCCCCCATAAACTCATTTTAACCATAACCACATTAACCAAATTTTACCGCTTTAAAAATACTTAATTACCAAAAATAAATGTTACCGAATTAAAACATTTGGAAATGATTAATCAAAATGACTAATATATTTTATGAAATTCCATTCAAATAATTGGATGAAATTAATTTTATAATTATCCTATGTAAACAGGATGGAATCATTCTTTCATGAAAATTCATTTTTCAAGAATTAAATGATCTTAAATTACCTCTATAGCTATAAATCATCACAATATCAATTCAAATTTATAATATTATATATATATTCATTATTTTTCATTAAAGAAATTAATCTGTAGATATTTATTTATTTTCTTAATATAATATCACATTACATGCATAATGAATTATTGTGTAATATATATTTATGATAAATAATAATTTTTTTCAAAAGTCACATATAATTCTTATGCATATATAATTAATTATAATATTTATAATAAAATTATCCTTATTTTATCTTCTGATGAAATATAAAACATAAATTAAATTTTAATTTACTCAAATTAAATAAAATAAAGTATAGTTTCGTAAATACATGAATTATTTACTACTCACTGAAAGTAAATTATTCTATAAAAATAACCACAATTCACCCAATGATAATATTTACATTCTTATGACAAAAATTATAATCATTCCACAGAATAAAATTTACTACAAATCTAGAAATTAATTATAATTGTTTCCTATAAAAATCAATATAATTTTTTTTTTCAGAAATATGTTTTCCTGAAGCATAAAATGTGTTTACAGGAAAATGAGTATTTATTTTTTATTAATAAATATTTAGATATAATTTATTAAAATCCTTCACATGTATTTTCAATAATGTAATAATTAATTTTCATACCCTTAAATTTATTTCATATTTTATAATGGTCATATTTAAATAATATTACTTCTTTTGCAAATATCAGTTCACATAAAGGTCAATGTTTTGTATTAACAAAGATATAGAATATAGTATTATACATTTTTTAGGATGTTACAAAAATTTATTAGGTTGATAATTAAAATATCAAGTATATGTAAATAATATGTTATGAAAAACCTCACATTCCATGTGTAAAAACCGTATCATATTTATGATGGCTATTCCATGTTATGGATAATGAGTTATACGAACTACCAAACAAGTAAAAGGAATATAAAATGAAACCATATGAGTCATATGAAAGATTATTTTATTTTATGAACATACTTTTTATGGATATGATTGGACTTGATGATAACAATTATAATATCTAAAATATAATGACGATCATTAGAATATTACCACCACATTTTATAATGATAATGATGGTTCTCAAAGATAATAATAAAAGGTAGTGATGTTGGACAATCATAAAAAAACATCTATTATTTACGAGTTGAGGGACACTGATGTTGAGTCTTTGATAAAAGAATATTTTCATAAATTATCATTCATGTGGATGAAAAATATCATATTAAAGGATAATCATGAGGATATGATTTCTACAAAGATAAATACCTTCATTTTTTTCAACTCCCAAATGGGTGAAGGGAATACACAAAATCAAGATTCCAATTGCATACTATAAATATAAATATATTTCTTTATTATGGTATAATATTTTTAGAGAAATAATTATATAATTAGTGAATATGAAGACCCTGTAATGAAATAAATCAATGTCTTCAATGAAAATGGAATAATATTTAAGGAATTTTCCAAAAAAAAAAACTAATTACTTACGTGATATGATCTATAATTAAATAGAAATAGAAGAAGCTAAGGGATACAAATACCTTAGTTATAATGTCCATATGGAAATAATTAAGACCTTGAAAATTATTGATAATGGTGATGAATGTACTATTTTTGAGGTATGTGTTTACCTAGATGATGGGAAGAAATTTCTAGTTTGGATCATAGTTTTGTATGGAAAATGAAAATAAATCCATTAAAATAGATTAGGAAATTGAAAATTTTATGTGGGATTTCAATAAATAGAAATATAAGTTCATTGGTTATAGTAGACAACCTAAATACATAAATTTTCAGATCTTGAATAAGAAAGACGAGCATATGAAAAAATTTAATGAAAATACATGAATTATTGTTTTCTCAATTTATTAGGTAAAATCTATTTTAATCGAAATTGAAAAACATGAAAGTAATTTCCTCATGATTCAACAAATTCACGATGATCATGAAAGAATTTCCATCCCTGATCAGTTATTAGAAGTTGGAGTGCATAGACCAGTAAGAATTAAAAGGAAGTATATTTGGAGAGAGTGGAAAAATGTATCACATGAAAAAATATAATTATTTTATTTGTAACGAAAAATAAATTGAGGAGAATGATCAAAGGCATAAATAACTAATGATTGATGAAAAACTACAAGAAACTATCCACAAAATAGGGATATTTCGGTTGACTCACAAAAACTAAAAAAATTAGTTACAAAAAAGAAAAAACTAAATACTTAACTATGTATTTGATGTTATTTTTGACAAAATATTGGGTAAAAATAGATTTTTTCAATAGAAGAAATAATTTTATAGCTGAGGAGAATAAAAAATTATGTGAAGAGTTTCTAATATGTGGTATTTTTATAGAAAATTTGGTTTTGGTGTCAATTTTATGCACAATAATAATTGGATTACTCATCTTGGGGGAAATTAATTTTTACATTAAAGAATTTCGAGATTAAGATAACTCTAGATTGACGCATCATCATGATAAATGAAAAATAATAATAATTTCTCAACATTCTATGATTAATATGATTAATTTTAGCTAGATATTGATCAATATTATTCATTGAAAGTGTATGGAAATTATTGGACATAGATTAATAAGGGTTGTTAATAAAACAAACAATTCAAAAAATTATTTTAATGTGATGGATCTAGCTGGAGAATACAATCCATATGGTATTTTTAATTTCCACAGGTTGGGAATCATATATTTTTTAATACATAAAAATTGTATAGAAAAATGAATCATCATCATGGGAAACAAAAAAGAATCAGTGAGTTATTTCTTAAGAAGCTCCAATATTGTAGAACAATACATAAGGTATGAGATTTTTTTATGTAAGAAGGTTATAGAAAGGAACTATTTAATTTATCTGAATGATGAGAATCAATGCATTTTTTTAATTTCAATAATGATATATATTTAATCAAATAATGTTATTGAACTATAGTAATCATAGGGATGCACATAAACTAAAATATTGAAATCATTGGTGGAGAAGATTATAAGTACCAAAGAATTTCATGCACACATATTAATTAATTCTAGATTAGTATCTATTATATTTTATAAACAATATCTTGAGGATTGTAAAGTATTAGTGAGTTTAGAGGTAGTATACCAAATCTTATTTTTTTAATAAATTATATTAAACATTAATGAAAGAGATCATCCAATATTGTACTCTTTATAGACATACCCAACAGAAACCTTCTTTCATATCTCAGAAAAAGGAAACATATGCATGGGTGAGATCAGATTCATAGTAAGGGTTAACATTAGACATATCAATCAATGATAATATCAATTCATAAGATAAGAAAATGGGTATGATATCATGGACTAAATTTAAAACTCTCACATCATATATATCCTGTATCATAAACAGGAATCAGGGAATAAAACAGAATCATTTATAATGAAACGATTCATATTATATATTAATTATTATAACCAATCCTCAAACATTTTCTCAAGTCATAAAAGTGTGGCACTATCATACATTTATTAACCATTTGAAATATCAATTTTAAAAAAAAGAGATCATTCCATAATAGTTCATTAAGAATCCTTATCTATTTCATATATCATAACAGTTCATGCATAACCACCTTGATAACATAGTGGATAAAGTGTATAAACTTGTTTCCGATATTGGATGAATCACATTAAATTATTTCCCATTTTGGATCGAGGTCATCAACATTAAAAAAATAATTATCTGATGGGATATATAACATTAGTCAATGAATTAGAGGTATATAGAATTCTAGGATCATCTGATACATAATGAAAGAAATATATATGTGTTCTGAAACATCTAAAATCATTTTCTATAATACCCAATCACAAATCATGAATGGAAAAAGGATTTTATAAATATATCAAAATATCATTATAGTATAACAAAAGGAAACTAAATGGGATTCATAAACATATCATCATAATAATCATAAACCCTATAAATAATGACTATAATTGGGATACTTTTTTGAATATACTTAGTAAAACATAACATCTATCAAATGAAGTTATCATAAATCAAAATTCATTCAAAATAATTATTGTAAAATTTGTTGAGAAAAATACCATTTTAATTTTAATATCACAAATTTAAAATCCATATATTTGTAAAATACTACTTAAATAATGATATTTTAAATGTTTCATGGAAAATTTTAAATTAGAATTGAAATTAATGAGTTTTCATGATGCAGGTAAATTCCATTCATATTGGATAAGTTAAAAGGAATGGTCCCTTCCACAGTTTTATAATATGTAAAAAAGTACAGAGTCTAGAAAACAATAAGAAGATTACATTTATATCATGTTCTAAATATTCATTCAGTGGTGAACTGTAATTAAAAAATACCAACAGAATATTCATAACATTGATTATTTTTAAAAAAAATTCGTTTATGGATAAAAAATTGTTTTTGATTGAACAGAATAAAAATATCTATTTACATTAAAAATGATATTTTGCTAAATTATTATTAAAATTGTGGAAAATGAAATGAAATTAGTTATTATATTGAAATAACCATTGGAGAAGAAAAATGAAAGGGATATATTAGGAATGTTATAAATAATTTCTTTAATGAAAATTCAAGCACTAACATTCCCAATCAAAATAGTATTTAAACATAAATCCAATAACAGTTTGGTAAATTTGTAATTTTAAGCCCTCATTTTGTATAGCATTAAAAAACATTAAATACTCTCAAAAAATTAAATTCATTATATATCTTACCAAAAGGGTAATTTATACAACTTGTAAAATAATATTATATAAAATCATTATATATTTACTAATTAAGTGAACATTTGATTATAATCACCTACATCAAGTCTCGCCTTTCCTCATTCAAATACAAACCACATGTACAATAAAATTATATATTTTTTAAATGTATTCTAGAACCATAATAATATATATAAAAGAATTTTTAAATTTCTTTATGACATCCGATCACCCGTTTATGAAAATTTTGTTATTTAAATCACTCTTACAGATTATAGCTACATCGTTTATCATCTATGTTTTGGTCTAGAATTCTCAGTATTTAAACATTAATAATGACTAAATCACTTCTAGAATGTCAATAATATTATATATATATAATCATTATAAACATATTTATATTCAACCATAAATGTTTTAAACATAAATATTTTTTATATCATTCATTGATACAGTATGTCTTAAGTATGCATTAATGCTAGTTTAACAATTTTACAGATGAATTAAAAGAATGATAATAATAATTTACCATTAAATAATAATTATTATGGAATATATATAATATATATTCATTTAATCCATCCTTATTACCATATATGTAAAATAGAAATGAAAATATTTCACATCACTTTGTGGAGGTGGTAGTCCAAATGTACCCATGAGCAGCGTTCTCATTTTGAGAAGGAAAAGTAGGTAAGATGGTATATATTATATTAGGTGTATTTAACAATAATAATTTCTTAAATACCATGTAATCCACTAAACCCATCATATTAACTATCCATAAATGATGGGGATAAAAAATATATTCTTTCACTAATTGGAGATGGTTTAAATGTATGTACGAACAAGTGATACTTTCACATCACATTTGATGGGAATGATGGTTAATAATGGTTGTTTAATAATAAAAATAACATTTTAAGATATTGAGGATCATAAAATCATTTTCTAATTATAATTTCTATATATTTCATGTGGTAAAAGAATAATTAAAAACATAGTGATTGATTAAGACGATTACATCACCATTAAAAGAACTCCTTTAGGTATCCACTTCAGGATCAAAATTTTGTAATTTTTGGAAGAATAGAAACTATATAATGTGGATAAAAATATTTATATGATAATGTTTTATGGTATGGTGATCTATAAGGATCATGGAGGTGTAATTATTGGAATGGAGGTGTTCCCTTTTATATGTTAGGGGAGGGAAACTCTTGAAATTTCATAAAAGATTCAAATTTATCAAAGTCATTCTCAATCTAGACGATTCAAAATTTCCAAGAACTCAAATATAATTTATTTTATGTGTCAAAGTTTTTAATTAAATAAAATTTAAACATACTTAATATGTACATTAAACCAAAACAATTTTTAAACCCATAGTTAGCATTTTTAACCTTAATAATGGTAACAAATTTATAATATATGAATGGTTATAATTTTACATATACTGTGCATATTAGACTCATATATAGAATTAGTATTCTATTATAGAACACATTATATCCCATTTTTTCTATTTCATAAATTTTATTATTAATAAATAAATTATTGAAATACTTTTTTTCATAAATCATCATTAATCACATTTTTGAAACAATTTTCTTATTTTAATCTTATAAGAAAAAAAAGAGTTTCATTAATTTTAAAAAATTAATGAATTTGTAATATGTCAAATTTAACAGTGAATTTTATTTAACAATGTTTATCTAAAAAAATTATAATGCATTTTATATTTTTAATTCCTATTTTTGATTTTATTTTATTTTATTAAATTCTATGATAGAGTAAATTAAGAATTTAAGCTAATTATTCAATCACTATAAATTAAAAACAAATTACAATGATAAAATAAATTAATTAAAAATTAAAAATAACATTTATCTCCTGACATACTTAATTTTTGAGAATAATTAAATATTTTAGAGTTAGTAAATTTAAGAGAGTGACATTTTGAAATATTAATTACATAAAATAACATAAATATAATTATCCACAGGAGAGGGATAAAAAATTCCATATATTAGATGTTAGGATGGATATTTTTTAATTTAAATCATATAATGAAATAGCTATATGTTTTGGGTAAATTTGTAATGACTTATCACATTATTATTAATTTTAATTACCTGTTTTACTGTTACCGTGGTGGAAATTATAAGCTATTTTTACCCATCATAACGAACAAAAACAAAAAGAACCTATTAAAAATATTTAGACCTCATGATTCAAAATTTGGAATCATTTATTTTGGATTCAATATATCCTAGTGATAGAAAGTATATTAATATTTAAACACAAAATAAAACGAAAAATATATTTTAGAAAAATCATTTTTACAAATTTAAATAAGTTTTCATAAAAAATTAAAAATTTAAATTTCATCCCATTAACATAATTAGATTATTTATAATAAAAAATTTCTAATTTTACTATTATATAAATTTAGATAAAAATTTTAAATTTTAAAATTTTTAAGCCAAAACAAAATTTTCAATAAAAAACAATTTATTTCAATATATTATAGAAAATAAATCTTTTCATAAGAAACCAAAAATTCACTTATAGCTAATTATGATATTATTATTTAAAAATAATTTTATTTTATCTTATTTTATTTTTTAAACTAGTATAAATAAATTATAATTTACACAAAAAATGAAATAAATAATTTTTTTAATGAAAATGTATTTTAATATATAAAATGAATACAATAAATTTTTTCTTGTTTCCATTGATTTAATCATTTAATTAATACTATGTAAGTATTTTATAACTTTATTTCATAATTTTTATACTCATATATAAACATTCCAATTCAATACCATGGTTATAATAATATTTTTTATAATAATTCTTAAGTCACTCAAGGTTCAGTGATTATTTTTAGTCAAGTTAACATGCTTTTTATTCTACTTTATGATTTATCAAGTTATTATATTCTCCATCCAAATATGAAATCGATCCCACATATTTTTATCTTTTTCTATAATTATTCAATATTTGAAAATAACTTTATTGAAACCCACATCATATATAAGGTTAATAAAACATCCCTTAAAAAGTAAATCGTGGAAACATAAAGGTTACCTGAAATACTACATAATTGTGTTCCAATGTAAGTATAACATTGTAGGGATGCTAAGATATCGACATGGAAGAGAAAACTATGATTCAAGGACTAATATTGAGGGATATGGATAATGGACATGAGAAACATAACAACAACAAAAAACAAATATTTGATGGGTGAAAAGACCATAAAATGCTTCTAAAATGATGGTAAAAGTATTCAACATTTATTTCATGTTATTTTTTCTAAATTTAGGGATTAATTTTCTATCAATATTGAAAATATAAGAATATATAACATCATGATTCATTTCCATTTCATAAGAACAATATGATATTTGGGTGGTACGTTGATTAATTTCAACATCTTCTCTTACAAGGATGAAATTTACAAGCTTGAATCCCAAAAATTAACCATTAATGGAAGATACAATCCATAAAACAATAAAAATTCATTTATACTATCTTTAGATATTTAACAACAAAATAATAATAATCAATAGTCTTCCAATATGGAAAAATCACACATTAATCTCTAAAACCACATCACCTGTTCAACTTAAACTATTCCAAAAATATTAATCCTTACAAACCATCCAAAAACCCCTATGAATTATTACAAAATTTAGAATTAAGGACACTAATTTTTTAAAATAAAAATAACAATAATCCCCCCAAAAAGCTACTCTCGAAGTCACATACCAAAAAAATTAATACATTGATATGATATTCTCCCTGAACATTATAGTAACTTGAATTACAATAAAAAATATTCTAAAATTTAACTCAATACTTATTACATAAATAAAATCCTTGATTATTGAATAAATTGAACAAATCTATTTTTTGCCCCATCAGTGATTACATAAACCCCATTTTCATCTAATCACCAATCAGATCCATAGCTGTTAATATTATAAGATATAAATTACAAATATCTATAATTACATTATCAAATCTAAAAATTATAATCTCAATAAAGAGAACATATTAATAGTTAGTATTCCCATAATATTGTGAAATTAAATAAAAAATAACATTACAATTAAATACATTTTCTTAGTTATCAGTTACCTTTAAAATATTCTTATATATCCTTTCAGAAAAACATATGTTATAAAATTATTATGTGTTTTATAAATAATATAACGTGAATAAAATTAATATAACACAACTAAAACAAAATTCATAAATCCCATAACATAAACACTTTGATCGTTTTACTTCAACAATTAGCATATCATGGGTCATTCCTTATTTTAGGAGTTAACACTATGATGATTTCAATTACTCATTTAATTCCCATGTTCATCCCCTACATAGTACATTAACATATAAATGATATATTAAATTTCCTTCATATACCTCAATCAAACTCTTCATTTTTTCCTTATAAATTACTTCTTATATGCCCTAATTTAGCACACATAAAACAACATCCATTTATTTTGATACATGTCATAGGTGATCCTTCACACAATATTGACATGAATAAAATTTGGAACTCATTTCAATATGGTCATTACCACATAAACAGTCATAATATTATATCTTCCAATTATATGGTATGATAGGAAACTCAACACAGTCTATATTATTAATCGTATATCCTGATATTTGATTAAAAATCATCATGAAGATTCTCTATCCAATTATTACATCATTTTTTTTATAATTAGGATAAACATTCAATTTCATATCAAATTCACCATTAATAATAATCCTCCTAGTTCAATCCATGGTCAAAAAACAAAAATAAATGTGTTAGAAACAAAAATCATAGTTGAAGATCATAAATATAGTTTATAGGATGTCTAAATTGTGACAACTTATTTTTAATCAATGAAACCGTAGTTTCATCCTTGATCATTAGAAACCATCCATAATCATATCACTTACAATAAACCTCAATGGATCATAATGAAAATTTCAATTAACCCAGTCATATCAACTGGGAGTATCAAACCAGGTGCACAGTAAGGGTAAACTCAACCTGAACTAGTAAAATTGTCAACATATACTCAGCCACATGTTTTGTGGTAATAAACCCTAGATGAATCCCGAAAAACCCACAACCATTCATAGAATCCATAGATGGGTGTATTATTATATAATAAAATTACATCTTTTTTACCATAATTTTATTATATTATCCTATACATAAACTTATCCCCATGTGTTTTACAATTTATTTTTGAAACAAATCTCTAAATATTGACAATACACTTCCTCCGATACCAACTGTAGTGACCCAATAATTTCATAAAAAGATTTTAAATATATTTATATGAATATCCAATATATTTTTTATATTGATGTCTATGGAAAATTATGGTTTACTTTCTTTACATAATATATACACAATCATATTATTTCATGAAATTGCTTCATCATCTACCAAAATTATCTTCTCATATAGTACCTTATATAGGAATTACATACATAAGAGATCATTAATTACCTAGGTAAATCAAAAAAAATAATGGATGACCTCACAATATCATTAAGAGAAAATGTAGGAAATATCAATCATTGATCACATAATGTAATTATAGTTATATAAGAGTATGATATCATGAACATGGATTAAAAATACTATACCCAATCTGTCATGGATCGTAAAAATGATTAATGGCCTGAAAATTATTCATTTTTAAAGTTACCTTATGATCAATGATATAGATTAATGAGATGTATTTGTGGTGAATCACTGATCACTTTTTCTTGTAAAATAAATTTTATTAACACCATATGTATACATTTTTATACTATAAAAACTAGATAGGGTTACAATCCAATTAAATATAAATCACTACCTCAACATTCCTATACATTAAATATAATCAATGGGAATCCCATGATATTTATAAGATTTGGTTAAAAGATATAATCCCTTCAATATTATTTCTCCAAATCATGGATATTAGTTATAAACTATTTTGGTATAATAAAGGAAAAATAAAAAAATAGTTCTATACCGCAATAATTCACATCCATCAACCCTTAGTTCTACACCCATGAAAAAAGATCTTATATTTTAGTTTTTAATTCCCACAAATGATAATTTTCTAATCCACTAAAGTCATACCTGGTTATAACCCACACCCAAAAATCTAGTGGAGAAAATGTTTATACCACCCACCATCCATTTACATGATTCTTTACTTCTTCTTTACTGATCCATATCAGAATTTTCTTCACTTTCTATATAAGTTAGTCGGATAAATATCTATGATGTAAGATAATTAAGAACATAATAAATCATCTTAAGAGAATTTTGGTATTTTTACATCCTTCTAATATTCTGGAGACCTATATATTCTAAATAAAAACATTACAAAAAATATATGGAAATTTCCTCGGTCAAATTTTATTGATGGATTTGACAAGAATTCCAGCATCTAATAGATATCTATTTGAGAAGGCTCCATCCATTGGAAATTTTTAACTTTATTTCTGTGGTTCAACTCAATATTATATATGAATTACTCCAAATGGTATACCTTTATATTAAGGTTCCTTATTTTTTTGGTCTTCATTTGCAGAATCGTTGCTCAAGCCTCCTCTATTTGGTGAATTTTTATGATTCCATTTTTTCAAATGAAAAATGGTTTGGTGTTCCTATATCAACTGGTAAATTATTTGATGTTCTGTTATCTGATGCAACATTTATCCAACTAAGTGGGAACTCAGTCAGGAACTCTATTCTTTTTCTCCATCTGATGGTTATCCATCTAGAAACCCAAATTCAACCAATAAGAAAACACGGTTGGAAACATAGCCTATCAAAAAAACAATTTTATAGAGATTCACCTTATTATATTCAGGAATATCAATAATTACAATTTAGTTTTCAGCATATATTTATAAATTCTATAGAATAGAAATTTTTGGAAACCAAATATATATTCCATCTCACTAAAATTCCAAATTTGAATTTCATACACATTTGATTTTCCCTATGATGATTATCAATTCTTTTGAGTGTTCATGAACACTATTGATGTTTACTAAATATTTCCTCATTTTTTGGAACTCAATTAAAATTTTGTTAAGGAACATTAATAAACTACCAACATTATACCTCTATCCAAAAAGCATTCATTTGGAGATTTGTTAGGTAATATCAATCTGTAGTATTTGAGTTTTTGTATCCTAGTAGTTTACCTCACCATGTAAACAACAATTGAGTAGAAATTAATCATCATAAGAATTATAGACATTTAATTGTTTATGTAATATTCTTATATCTATTCAATCCATTGTATGTATTTTTTTCTAATATGGTTTCTCTATCCAGAACTTCTTCATAAATCTTTCACCTTTGGAATCACAAAAACTTATTCATACATATTTATTTTTTATAGATTTAATTTTCTAGTAATCCAATATAAAATAAACTCATTATATATATTTATACTGAATTTCCACTCGATACCCTCTATATATTACTCTCATCCCACTGATTATATATATGAAACATCAATTCGGTGATAATCCATCTTATTCTACTAGAATTCACCTCAATTTTCATTTACCCTATTCTGTATAAAACACCATATCATTACTACTTCATATAGAAATTACAACATTATATACATTTTATTATTCATATTCTATTATGATGGTTTCATTCCATTTTGGATTTATATCATTGTAAGTAAGTGTTTAGATGGATACAACCTCTTTAACTATTCTTTACATATCCATTTCTATGATTTTTATAACTCGTAAATTGTCCAACCTATATGTATATTGAGAGTTATTTAACTTTTTACAAACTCTATATCATGAAATACTCAAATAGAAACATTTTTTAAAATAATTTTCTAGAAATTCATTTTAATTTCATTTTTCTTCCACATATATCATAATTTATTCATTTGATTTATATTTTATTATTTTCATGGATATTATATCTGAACATTCTAATCATAAAACATGTCTCTTTTGGAATATTTTCCATAATTCGACATCAAATATACATTATTTTCATTATATAATTTTCAAATCCCATGTATAATCTTTTAAACTTTGTATATATAGTCATTATAGAAAACTATGTCTCGAAAAACAATGTCCTGAAATCTATTTTCTGAAACAAATTTATCCCCCTTTTCTAATATCTAAATAGATCCTTGACCTATCAATTTTAAATAATCATTATGTTATTAATTATTTTAGTATGTTTTTGGAATATATTGGAATCATCAGAAATGAATAGAAAACAATGTTGCATTCCCCCCTAAGGGGATTTATATAATCTATTTGTCCAGAATTATTGTATGATACATATATAAACAAAAATTTATTCTTAACCATTAAAATAAGAAACCTTAAATAAATATATTTTCTAAACATAGATTTATTCATTGGAAAAAATTATATTACCAAAATTAAAACACAGTCATAAAAATATACCCCCTTTTCGGTACCCATATAAAACATCAAACATCTTTATCATTAATATTTTTTTCAATACCATACCATCATATTGTTTCTACATTATATTTTCCAAATATTTTTTATACACCTTATTGTTAATATAATTAAAATTTTCCATTTTAATCTACTCTACATTCAAGTAAGAGAATTAAGAATTTCTCTTATTATTATAATAGTATAACATGAGTTTGATAAAAATAACATCCTTTAAGAAAACAACTCTATTACTAACATGTGAAATCGGTGTAGAAAAAAAGAGTGAATGAACAAGGATGCCAATTTTGTACGTAAAATAATTTATGTACTAATTTTCTCATTATACATCAATCATATTTTTTTCATGGTAATTAATGGAATTTTTTTAAGATAAACCATGTACCCATGTCAACCAAAATATCAAAATAGTTTACAAATCCAGATATAACTTCCCGAACATGTCAACTTTCATAACCTAATTAATTTTTTATTAAGAGGAGTAAGAGACACATAACTAAAAATCATATCCTATCACCCACAAGGATAGACCTCCTTTTATCATCATCAATGAAAAGGTTCTATGAAGATTTCTTTTATTTTTTTATTAATTTTATTTTACTCACCCAGTATCCCAACATATCATTCAACTCCCTATAAGTCAGATAAAATAACCAAGTAAATTAGACTAAGGAAAAAGATATATTTTCTTTATAAGAAATGTTTATAATTTGAATATTCTCCCAATACTTAATTCTTCTTCTTATATATAGATTCTATGTTGAATGTGTTTTACCATATTTTTTAACCTTATCATTTTCTCATCTATATATTATCGAGATGATGTTTTCAACTTGTTTTCAATTCTATACGAATTATATGTTAACATGTGTTTGTAACATATTTTCCATACTCTTTTCTTTTGATGGTAAGATAATTATACATATTTATTTGAAACATTACCATATTTTTTACATATCATATTTTTTTGACTTTTCATACTATAATATATTAATGATTCATTATTGACTTTTTTTGCGTCATTAATAACATTGTTATTCCATTTCATTAGATAAATTTTATGTTTCTTCAAAATTTCAAGCTATAGTCATTTAATCTGGCCAAATAACTAAGAACCCTTTCATTTATTATCAAAAATGTTACAACTTTTCAACTTTATAATATTTATTTTCTTTTTATAATTTCATTCCTTTCTCACATTTATTTCTTGAAGTATTAACATATTTCACTTCCTAATCATTATTATTCTGTTTGACATATATTTTATGAAAATTAAATCATATTTGATATTCATAAATCCTTAAGATTCATACATATTTATTAATAGTGTCTAGTTGTACTTGAGTGAATAATATATATGTCTATAAATTTGACATCCTTATTAGTGACCTCGGAGTCATGATCTTTCAGATAGATGGTAAAATTTATCTGTATATTTCTGTTCCTACCTAAAAAGTAGTAAAACAATTTAGGGATGTATTTTCCTATGGAAATCCATACTTTCATATTGAATGGGTTTTATAAAAAAATCGTCACTTTTGAACATGTAGTTTTATTAGAATTAGATAAATGATATTATTTTTTGTGAATAGAAACAAAAAAATTTGGTCAGTATTGTTTCACCATCATTTTATGTTAAAATTTCAACCATCATTTCATTAGTAAGTATCTCTCATATTCTTTAAAAATATCTTGTTGTAAGGAACATTGATTGTGTTTCTAATAACCATTCATTTTTATTATCCATACTTTAATTTAGATATTTTACCAACTTCTCAAATTATGATGTCATTAACTTTATTTTCTTTTATTAATAAACAAATACAGTTTATATCATTTGATTTTCACTATATTTTGATGTTTCAACATTAACACCAAAATCAACAATAAGTCTCTTTCATTGTCCTTAAATAGCATCATGTTTTAAGGAACATTGATTGTGTTTCTAATAACCAATTTTATCATAAATAAATTCTTTTAGATCATTTACCGACATCATAAATTTAGATATCATCAATATTAATATCTTTCAGTAATCAAAAAATGCAGTTTCTAACATTTTGATATTCTAATCAACATAAATTATTTTCAACATAAATTTTCAATTTCATTTAAAGTTCACCAATTTTAAAATTTCCTTCTCTAACCACTTTAAGAATTGTTTCCTCATTCATTATTCACTATCCATTCTCAAAAGACATATAATTATCATCATTCTCTACCTTTTTTAATTTTTATTGAATTGAGTAATTTTCTCAATTTCATTATGTAAATATTCTATAAGAATAAAATCAATTTTTGTTATCTCGTCACCATAATCATCATTCCTAGTTTAATCATTTTCAATTTTATATTGATAATAAAAATTGACTTGAAGATCAATTACATTGCTGGATGAAAAATAAAACTAACCTCATCTGCTTATGAAAAACATTTTCTTTGTTTTTTGGAATAATTGTTTTCTAATTCTTCATCCCGTTTTGATTCTAGGACTTCATATCAACATTATCAAACATAGAAACTCCATTTTATTTGTTTATAAATATTGTTAAAAATAAACCTTCCAATAGAAATTCCATTATTTAAGATAGAGTTTACCATTCCCAATTAGGCAACCATTGTTTAATCTATTGGAATGAAAAACAACTATTTTTTTGAAATAACATGTTTCTTCAACCACGTAAAAATGACATTATTCTAATTCATCTTACTTATATTTTTTCTTCCCTTTTTAACACATCATTGAAGGTCGTTTCATTCTCACTATTTTCATTGTGAATTAAATACTTTCTCATTTCATATTCCTTAATTAATTTTTCAATTACATCTAAGGATAAATAATCATGATCATATAAAGATGAAACGTTAGCATCAAATCAAAATGAAATTCACTAATCTGTTTATTAAAAATATTAGAATCAGTCAATATCTGACCTATACACCTATTGTTTCATATAATTTCAATTACATTTGTGTAATAATTATCTAAGCTTTCCCCATCATCCAACTTTTTATCATTAAATATACTTATCCAATTTTTTGACTTAGCTCTCTTAAAATTCTAATTTCCTTCATAGCCATATTTCCACTTATAAAAAACTTTACAAGACATTTTCAACCACAATATTTTCATATAAACATTTTATTAAGTTCCATAAACATGGAATTCTATGATTCTATCAACATACAAATTTTTCATATCAAAATATATCATATAAAAATAATTAATGGTATGGAATTCATCTATTTATTTTGTTGTAACTTCAATTCTACGAGATATATGATAGGGTAACATCATATTCTTCCAACTGTTATAGTTACTGTCATTGAAAACTCAAAAACCCCAAAATGAACTGTATTAAAATTCTTTATCCATGGAGTTGGTTATTATAGAGGGTACATCATCTAATAACAATTTGTGTTCCCATTAGGATCAATAAATCAGATAACTGAAAGGGGTAGGGGTGAATTGGTGATCACTTTTTCTTTTATAATAAATTTTATTATCAGTTTAAATGAACATTATTATCCTATGTTAACATGTTAGAGTTATGATCCAATAAAAAATAAATCTCAATATCACCTTTGGTATAAAAGAAATATAATGATTGAGAATAACCTGATATTACCAATGTTTGTTATAAATACCCACTCTTTTACATCATTGTTCTCCTTAACATGGATTATTTTTCTAATATATTTTCAAAATATAGAGGCCCAAATGGCAATTTATTCAACAACACAATAATTATCCTTTAGCCAACCTGCGTTCTAAACCCGATCTATAATCTCTTCTTCTATAATTGGTTATGAATAACTAACTATTATTTTTATCTCCACTAAATCCATAGTTGTTTACACACCCCTATCAATAATCATTTTCATTAACTAGTTATAACCATAAACTACAAGATTATTTCCTTCATATTTTCTTATCTAATTTAAACTTTTATTCACATTCTCAACAAGTATTTCAGATCTACTTCACGTGTTTACAATCATAAAGAATATAAAAAATCCTCTTAAGAGATAGATGGTCTAGAAACATCCCTTTGATTTTTATTAGACATTGATATGATCAACTCATATTTTTATAACTGTGTCTATAAATTTCACTATGTATAATTATATCTAATGACTTCATCTATAATTCAAGTGTCAAAATGATAACCATTTGATCAAGATCCATCATCTATACTTTTTTCTCTTAAGTATGGTGGGAAGATCCAATGTACCATCTAGAAGACTATATCTAGTATATTCTGTCAAATGGTTCTCCTTCTATTGGAACTTAGCCAAATGGATATCTTATTAATAAATCCTTATCTTCTAAATTCACATAATGAATCTATGTTTGATGATACTATTTCTAGTTTTCATCAATTGATGTGATAGTTAGTTGGTGTTCCTCCATCAGATAAAAACCACTTCAAATGAATTAGTGACTTAGACCAAAACTCGCATCTTCTTATACATATGATGTTTCTTCACCCAGATACACAACAAAATCTTGTAAGGAAACTCACTTAGGAACACAACCAACCATAAAATCAATACTTCACAAATTCCACTATTTAAAAAAAAACTATTTAAGGTAGAATTTACTTTTCAGACCAAATTTTTATGTCCTTCCAGAATATAAAAGGAAATAAATAAAAAAATCTTTTACCACTCACTAAAATTCCATATATAAATTAAACACACATTTGAAATTATTTTGGATTCTCTTAAAGTCTTCTATAACATTCTTAAATTCTATTGAGGTTTCTTGAATGATTCCAATTTCAGTGAACTTCCCTAAACATGATGTTTATAGACATTAAAAAACATCCTTATATTCACCACTCTTTAGAAAACATTGATACATGGATTATTTAGGAACTCCTCATTTGAAGTATCAATGTTTCACTACCCCTTCATTAAAGCATAACATGTTTAAAACAATATAATATCAGTTCAAAATCATCACTGGCACTTATCTATCATGAACAGATTCAATATTCTTTATTAACTAGACTTAAAAAAATTATCATCTTTATTTTATTCATCCAGTTTCTATTTTCTATGAATCCATTGTCATATTTTCTTATAATATATCTATATTGCAGGTGTCAATATTTTACTCTCTGACTATTACTCTTTATTTGATGAATCTTCATTTGTAAAATCTATACATTGATAGTTTATAATATTCTTTTATAATTCATATCAATCATTATTTAAACATTTCTACTTATAATTCAATTCATTTGTCCATCTAATGGATGTTATAATATTCTATCCATTTCATCATTCATATATCAATCTGATGTATTCTGCCAATTTTAGATTCATTACCTCTTATCTCAGTATTTATAGGGATTCAAAATCAATATATATTATTTATATTGTAGCCACTAAAATATTTTTTATTTAGAGGTTGTACAACATATCTGTTAATTTAGAGTTTATGAAATATTTTTGTAGACCCTCATATTCTTTTTATTTTACTTCAACGAACATCATATAAAATTTTTGGAACATGAATTATTATTTATTCTACGAATTTATATTCAGTATAAACCTTTTTTTCTGAATCTTTTTTCCAAATAAAATTATCTGGAATCTAACTTATCACCTTTAATAAATCGTTTAGATATTTCTCATCTAACATGTATAAATCTTTATAATTTATAAAAGAAATCTACGAAAATACTATTTTCTAGAAAGACAATTTCTGGAAAATTGTCTACAAAAATGTATTTCTCCCCCAATGATTTTTTTGTTCAGATTCATGATCTCTCCCTATGTAATGATGATGAAAGTTTCTCATGATGTCTATTAACATTATTGAATAAATCAGAATAATAAAATTTGATAAAGGAAAATTTTCACATTTTATCATAAGTAATGTTCCTCGAACTTAATTTTATGTATAGTTTTTTTGGAACCTCTCTATTTGAAAATAATTGTTCGAACATGAAACTCAAATTACTTCACTAACATTATTATTAAAACATATGTTGATTCATGGAAAAATTATAAAACAATATAGATCATGAGTTTAATTTTTTTGAAATTAATGAATCATAACATTGATAAATTTTCATAATCAATCATAAACCATATGTTCATGTAATAATATTACGGCACTATCAATGGTTTAGGTTCTATTTCATACAAACTACTTAAATATATAGACCATCTGGACATAGTGGAGTAGAAATCCTTAACTATTTTCTATATCATAACGAATAAAGAATAAAAAAAAGCATACCATATTGGACAAATCATATTAAAATGATTCCCATAATGGATAATGCACATCCACATGTTTCTAAAAATAGATCAAGCACATCAACATGCCTCTCATTTTTATACCATGAGATAAACAAATCTCCCAACTAATTAGAGGAATAAATATTTTTGGCCCCACCAGTTATATAATGAAGACCATTCAAATGTTTCCACAAGATCAATAAAATTAATAATATCATCTTATAATAACCCATCTAAAAAAAGGGTTTCATAGAAATTTAATAATTTAACTAGAGCCTAACCCATTAAAAATAAATGGTTTAAAATGTCTCAAAATCATATTGATAAATATTCAATATAATGAAAAAGGATATAATTAATGGTAAATATACCCCATTAAAGCATAATTAACTTAATAATATGTTATAATAAATGATAATTACAACAAAAGAATCATTTGAATATTTCCCTTGGAAAATAACATTTTCATATTGAAATCACTTATTTAAAATAGAAATATTTCTAAAATATTAATGACAAATGTTTCTTTTAAAAGAACCATGGAATAAATTAAATAAATTTTCAAATTATCCAGTGTTCATGAGGGTGATAATTCTTTTCAAGTCATATATGTTAAAACAAAACATTTAATTGACAGTTATGTAAAAATTAAAAGTTTCCTCATGTGAAAAATTAAAAAAATATTCCTCAATGACCATGTGGAAAAAGTTAAATCATTGTAAAAAATGAAATTAATATTCAGGGATAATATTAAAAAAATTAATGAAATGATTTTTATAAACCATTTATATGGAAGGAAAAAAATATCTACCGAAGTGTGAAATAGTTGGGTTTCCATAAAAATGATTTTTCTTTAAATTGAGTATTTAACGTGTGAAAAATGATAGAAGAAAAATTATACTATAATAATAATAAAATTATAAAAAAATAAGCACTATTTAATCAAAAAGTATCATATAATTTTCTAAATAAAAAATCAAGATTAAATAAACTCGTTTAAAACATGATAGAAAACTAAATGATTTACAAATTTTTTAAATTTTTTAATCTTCGGATCATGAGACACATGAGAGAATAACGTCAAATGAAACCTTAAATATATTATAACTAATAGTTTTAATGATATAACATTACAATAGGTCTGTAAAAACACCACATAAAAAATAGGTTCATATCATAACATATGTCCCAAAGAAGAGAATTTGAGATAATAACCCCTTATCTCAGAACATTATTTTCTTAATTTTCATTCAAACCTCCATTATAATAAATTAAAAATTATTTGAAATCTATTATAATACTATAAACATATTTATCATACCATGAATTTTTTACCTATGATATCCAATCATCATTTTATTATCAATATGTCATGATAAGCAGTTATCTGTGTAATAACCCTTAAATATATCATGCATCTTTTAGTTAAATAGTCTTAGACTTTATAAATTCATTATGGATCCATCTGATCTAGAAGCTTGACCATGATATTTATATAATTTTTACAAAAATAAATATATTGAGAAAGATAGAGTCATCCATAAAAGTTATCAACAAAAAATGAATTGATTCATCAATGGATATTGTAGGCTGTAAGTACGCAACAAAGTTTTATTCACTTGTCAACAGATGGAAAAAATGAAATGTAGATAATAATTTACCTTAAAAGAATAATTACCATACCATATATTTTAATTATATCCATCATTATGATAATACATGTTATGAGGAATATAAAAACAAATCACATCACTTCATGGAGATAATAGTCCACATTTATGGGTGAACGATGTTTTAATATTCCAAATGGTTTGATGGAAATATGGTAGATTGTACAAAATCATTATAGAAGAATATTGATTTTCATAAATATATTATATAAAAATTATAACAATCATAATACCAATTGATAAATTTTTGTGATAAAAAATGAATTGTATATCTATGTAGATATGGTATCTTGTAAATAAGGATGAGGATATATTCACATAAAATTTTAAGGAAAATAGGGTGGATAATTGTAATTGAATAATAATAATAATAATAACAAATCAGTATATTGAAGATTTTAATGATATTTTTTATCATCAATTCCATATATTTTGTGTGGTAAAAGATTATGTATACGAAAAATCAAGGCAGTTGAATTAGAAACCCCCCAAGAGATCCTCATGAATTCTAATGATGAAAAGATAGATGATTCATTCATTATCAAGGATTAAATGCAGAATATATAGAGAATGTCTGAAATCCCATTACATGTTTATTTTAATGAATAAAAATCTTTCTGTATTGGATAATAAAATATGAATGTTATAGGTAGTTTCAATATGTAGAAATTAATTTTTAAGGAGAATCTGATGACTTAAAAAAATAAGATTTCACTTTGACGATATCATTATGAAAAATTTTAAAATGAGGGTTACCTCTATAAAATTGAATATATTTAAGGAAAATATTTTTATCCACTAAAAGTTTTCTTGAATGTACTGTTAATTTCATTAGAGATTTTACTTTTTCATTATTCTGAACTTCATTGGTTTCCATATTTTTCCCTGGATGTGCTTCTGAATGAGAACTATTTTATTTGGTCATCAATTAATGTGATTGCCTATTTTTTCAATTATGACTTTCAGATAGACATTTAATTATCCTTGGATAAAACTATTAGATTGAACAATACTGATAGAAATTGATCGGGTAATATTAGAAGATAAATTTTCAGGTGATGGTCAGTCTATAAGGCATAATGTGGTGTAAATAGGAGAATGGAGGTGTTACATTTTTATAAATTTGGGTAGGGGATCTCATTGATTTTCATAAGAGATTAAAATATAATAAAATCATTTTCATAAAAATACTTCGAAATAAATAGAGATATAAATATAATCTAAGATATGTATACTGACCCTAACTTTTTATATATTAACCTTACATCACTTATGTTTAATGCATAAAGTATTATAAAAATAGATGCCCAATAAACATACTAGTCCAATTCCTTTGAAAATACAGATAAGAAATATTGGTACTTTAGTGAGATATATTATCTCCCACTAGTTTCTTTTTGAGAAACACCCTTCTTAGACACATAAAACACAATACATATCTTAATAAACTTGTAGAAGAGTAACATAAAAAGTGGTGACATCAGATTCTTAGTAAGGGTAAAAAATTAACATATATATGAATAAACATAATCATAAAGCTTATGAGAATTTGATCATAAGAATATAAGACCATACCATGTGTACCAAAAATTATATACATGATTCATTAAATATGAATTGGTTGTTCATAAGATAATAATTATATGGAAATACATTACATAATTCAAGAAATACAAACATAAGAATATCACAAGGAATTTTTTGAATACAAATAAGAATAAATATGTTTCCTATATTAGATAAGGAATCATTGATAAGGGCTTTTTAGTAGTATAGATTCAACCCCCAACCAACTTGGATTGCATGGTTAGGTCCCATGGTAAACATAGTAGTATAGGTTCACTAACCATACCATCATAGTGGTTATGGTTCACTTCCATGGCCATTTTAGTATTCAAGGATCACTCCCAATACCATCATAGTTCTTAACATATGATATAATTATATACCCAATGCATTGGAGGGAGGTATCGGTCCCACCCATGTCATAATGAAATAATATATACATGTTCCAAAATATACTAATCATATCATAACCCATAAAAATAATTGGGTATCAAAAATATGTAATCATACCGTAACCAATGGAAATGATACAGGTTTTATAATCATTCATTAAAAGATAAACCTATGAAAATTATCACATTTAAAAAGGATATAACCCATGAATGGGAAACTAGTTTTGTAGACATTATTCCATCAAAACATAAACCACTCATTGAAAATATATGAATTGAAACATGGATCATTTCCTCGAAATTCATGAATAACTACAAATTATTTATTCTTAGATATGAAATAATTCTGAAGGATAACATGAAAATAAGTCTTGGGGATAATATCCTTTCTTCTATAAAAACGTTTTCTATGTTAAAATGTGCACAATTAATATAAATAAAATAAGTGAAATTATTATTATAGTGTTGAAACAGAATCATAAAAAATTATGTTTTTATGATTGATGAAAAATCCAGTCATTCCATATTAGTTAAAGAAAACATTCTTCCTCTACTTTGATGAAAAAGTAAAAAAAACATACCTTATAAGGAAAATGATAAAAACATTCCATTCAACCATATTATAAAAATTCAAACATGTGTAAAAATGAAACTAAAAAATTATAGAAGATTAATAATAATATTTCAAAATACATTTTTATGAAACATGTATATGGATGAAAAATATGACCTAGTATGTTATTATGTATAAAAAACCTCATATAATATCGATATTGAAAGATTAACCCTTATCATAGTTATGAGTTACTTTATATATATCAAAGACTGTTGTATAAAAGTTAAATAATGGTATTTACTTATTTTGGAACCATATATATATTTATGATATCATATATTATCATATTATTACTTGTTTAATAATATTTCATTATTACTCTTCTTTCGAGTGTTAATTTGTTTATTTTTTTCTAGTCATGTTTTCCATATAAGTCATTTTTATTATGAAAATGAGATATTTAATTCAATTCAAGAATGATATTTATTTCATTTCATTTAATCATTGTATATATTTTTATAATAATTCATGACTTGTTAAAATTGAATAGGAAAATCATTGCATCGTGTAGAATGTAAGCCGTACGTACGCACGAGTGATGATATCATTCCCTTAATAATAAAAAGGTAAGGTAGTCGACATTATATAGGTTATTATAGAATAAATATCATGTTATAATCAATATATATGTTTATTATTTCATTTTTATACCCATAAAGAATAAAACAGTGAAAAACATATTATAGCATGGCTTAGTGGTGGTAGGCCACACATATGCATGTGTGGTTATTTCATTTTTCATAGGATAGATATAAGGTGGAATATTTTTTTAAGATATATATAATGTGGAATATGGTTGTTCATTAATCATGATAACATATCAAAATATAGGTGATACTAGTGTTATTACATTAAAATAGAAATAACATAGGAAGAGTAAGTAAAATAAGAAATGATATTGAGAGAGTCTGTAAAGAAGATTACCTCTTCATTGTCCATATCCCTGTAGGTCTCTTCTTAGAGAAACTAGTGTTGGTCTCCTGAGAAGACAAATATCTCCATATTTTTGTTAAGGATGTTATGAGGAGAAATGCGTAGGGGTTGGATGAGCTAGAAATTTCAATGTGGTGTTAGGAAGTGAGGTCAGAGGATCACTTTTAGAAAATACGGGACGAGTACTCTACGAAACTCTAAAAATATTAAATATATATATATATTGATTCCAAATTCAAATACCTACAAAATAAGTTTTTTAGAATATTTGATAAGGAATGTTCATAATCATCTCAACCAATAAAATTTATACTTGTTTAAATTTTATTTAGAACAATATAATTTTGACTTACCCTTAATTAATTTATAAAATTTTAGTTGTGGTAATGCAATTTTAAATATTAAATGGTATTTTTATAAAATATCAAGACTGTAAATTTGGAAACTATTCATTACAAAGTAATTATATAAAAAAAATTGAAATATAACATCAAAGAAAACCATTCAATGCACTCCTAATATATCGCATTCACCTTGAAAATTTTTCGAAGTACCTTAATTAATTCAAATTATATTTGCTATAATATTTTTAATATCAATTATTTTGTATTTATATTAATAAACTAATCATTAAATCACTATTGTTTCAGGATTAAATGAAATGATTTAATCTCTAAAAATCATATTTTATTTACTACAATATAGATAATTTTTTAGCTTTATAAAGTCTATTTATGATCCATGTTATCTCTTGGTTGTCCCTATATTAAAATTATTATACTTAGAATAAATGGTAGTTTGACATTTTTTCACATAAGTTCATTTTCATAATATCTTTGAAGATTTCAAGGAAAAATATCCATTTAATGATTCAATTTATTACCTCAGGTGTTTATTTTTTAATTTTATACATCCCATAATATTTTGGCAGGTTTTAGGGTAATTATATCTTACTTATAATATTATTTTTATGCTAAATTACCTAGTTTACCATGAACCGTGATAATTAAAGAATAAATATTAATTTCAATATTCATAATATCCAAAAATTATGTTGAACCAATTAGAATATAAATATAATACATATTATAACCATATATGTACATTTTTTGAAATTTAATTCATAGAATCAGAAAATTATGTTTAATGAAAATCCCACAAATGTGGTAAGAAGGTAGGTAAAAAGAATGGTCATAGTTCAATATGTTTTCTTATAAAATTTAAATATAAAAATGAATCCAATAAAATTAATTTGATTAATATATATATATATATATTATAATCTAACATTCAAAATCATTTTAAATAATAATAATTATTTAATCAAAAACACAGTTTTCAACTACATTGCAATACTTTTCACTATTCATTAAAAAATGAAACTTCTCAAAAAAAAAACTAAAAATTCACCATATATTAATGAAGAAATTATAAATTAAAAAATGATGTTTATTTTTTCAAATTAATATTCTATGAGCGTCAAAAATTAATTGTATTGTTGTAAACATAAGGACATAAAAAGTTGTTTCTTTAAGAAAATAGTATTTCTAAACATATAAATGCATTAACAAAAAGTATGCATCTCATTATGAATATGTTATATTTATATAAAATCCTTATGAACAATTTTTAAAAATCATTTATTACTATTAATATATCTATGTCATATGATTAAGTTATAATTAGTTTTTTTAATAAATATGAAAATATTTTTTGTGGAAACTCGGTGTTGTGTGTAATGCAAACCTGGTCGGTGTTGCATATAGCACTGGGTATGTATTTTTCATTTGAAAGGAATATTTGAATCGATGAAATATAAGTCCTAAAAAATATTATTTTAAAAAAATATCACAAAATATCTGGGGGTGTTACATTCTACCCCACATAAAATTAAATTTTCCATCAAAATTCACCTTTATGGAAAAAACAAATAAAGATAATTATGCTTCATTATATCCTCATGTTCCCATAAAGCATACTCTAACTAGTGATTTCTCCAAAAAAATGTAGACTATGTGAGTGGTCATGTTTTGGGTAACTTTCTATGTACGATCCATAATTTCAATGTATTATTCCTCGTTTGGAAGTTATGATTCTAGTGGTATGAAAACTAAGATCAGTATATGTAAAAGATTGGGCATGTACATCCCCAAGAGAGATTCATGGATCATGTCATTGACTTGAGAAAGATTTTGAGGACGTTCTAAGTGATAATCCAATGTCCTGATACAATCATGAATCTCAAGGGGATGGATATACCTAGGGCCTAGTTTTCCTTTCATCTAAAATCTCATAACCATCTTCCATGGGAAAATTAGTATGAAAAAATTATCACAAACTTCAAATTCTAGTTCATGTCAATGAATATTAGAATATATTTTATGCTAACATTTCACAACTATGATATATTGTTGAATGGTTATAACCTTCTTGGCTATTTCATCAGTAATATCATGTCCAAATGGACTAATTTCTCCAACATCATCCAAGTACACTGGAGATCTACATTTCATCCCATACAAGGCTTCATAAGGAGCCATATGAATGCTTTATTGAAAGCTATTATTGTATGAAAACTCAAATAGAGGATTGTTTTGATCCTAACAACCTTTTAAATCATAATAATAAGATTTCAACATATCCTCAAGGGTTTGAATTTTTATATAGGATAGGCAAACCATTTGAGTATGATATAAAGTACCAAAACTCATGTCTATGTCTTGTTCTTGTATAATACTTCTCCAGAACATTGAAGTAATCATTAGATCGAAATTCGATATAATAGATCATGGTAATCCATTTAACCTCACCACTACTTTAATTTATATCTTAGAAAGTTGATAGAGAGGGATGTATTCTCTGATAGAAATGATATATGGTCTCATTATATGAAAATTAAAGGTTACCCATATTGAGTCAAACACTATAAAGTTTTTTGGTAGTCCAATGACATAATCCATAGTGATGTTCTCCCATTTCCATTCTGGTATGGGTAATGGATGCAACTTCCACATATACTTTTGTCTCTTAGCCATAACATGCTGGTATACAATGCACCAGGATACAAAGTATGCAATATCTCTCTTCATTTCATCCCACCCGAAGTATTCCTTCAAATATCTTTACATCTATCTGCTTACAGGATGAATAGAGAATGAGGTCCTATGAGAAACCTCAAAATTAAGCTTCTTCAAATATTGTATGTTCAGAAAAAAACATTATTCCTAAACGTTATCACACTATCATGGTTAAGGATAAACTCAGTAACATTTCTAAACCTCATTTATAGATCTACATCATCATTTTGTGCCTCCTTAATCTTCAAATGGATAGAGGGTTTAACAATCAACTTAGCGTGATATTTTTACCCTTATTTTATGATTTCAAGATCAATCCATCGAAAATCCAGAAATATTGGATCTTTTTTATCATAATAATTGATAAACTAGCACTATCCTTCAAACTCAAATAATTTCTCACCTTGTTAACTTTCCAAGGGAGCTAATGTATTGAGCATCCATAATCCGTTATCAACACTTACTATATTTTATGGAACATGTTCAGCTCCTAGTTTGTGAATATATAATTTAGTATTTTGTGGTAGGTATATATATCACACATTTCCCCATAAAGATAATGTCTCCATATCATTGATGAATAAAATGTTGCTACTAAATCCAAACCATGATATGGGTAATTTATCTCAGGAATCATCAACAGTCATGAGGCATAAGTGATAACATTTTTATTCTTCCTTAGAAAACATAAAAATATCGTCCTTAATGAATTACTGTAGATTAAAACCCCTTCTCCACTACAAGGTAATGTAATAATAGTATCACTAACAAACCATTTGTTTAGTTCCATGAACTTCTCTTCACATTCATCTATCCAAAATAACTTTTCACCATTTTGAGTTAAATTGGTTGAATGATTTGATTGTCATGATAAATTATCCCCAAACAGTTGATAATATCCATCAATACCAGGAAAAATAGGATCTCAGTCACTCTGGATGGTTCAAGACAACATTCAACATCCCTTATTTTTAATGGTTTACTGCAATACCCTCTTTTGTGATTATATGACAAAAAATTTGAATCATTTGTAGCAAGAATTCATACTTATTTAATTTTTCATATAGTTCAACCTTCATGAGGGTCCCTAGTGCAATTCGAAAGTTGTCTTCATACTCTTCTTTATGCATTGAGTAGATATGAAAATCAACTATAGAGACTACCAAAAACTGATTCGGGTTATCTGTGAAGACCGTATTCATCAAATACATGAACATAGCATTGACATTAGTAAGACCAAAATGAATCAATATATATTTATAGTGTCCATACTTTGATCGAAACACCATCATGGGAATATCCTTCTACTTTTCCCACATTTAATGTTATCCAGAATGAATGAAAATCATTGGAAAGTATTATGCTCTGCACATTTGATCAATGATGTAATCAATTCGAGGAATATGATAATTTTTCTTCATCATGTTCTTGTTCAAATCTAGATAATCAATATAGAGTTTCATTGTTCGATTGTTCTTTTTCACAAAATGAACAGGAGCACTGAATGGTGAAAAACATGGCTGAATTAATCACTTTTAAAGATTGTATTATTTTTTCATCAATTCCTATAACTAAATTTGTTCCATAATATAGAGTGTATTCAAATTTGGTGTGGAACTATGTATGAGCTCTACCGAGAGCTCAACTTCACATTTTGGCAGATGGCTAGAAAAATATATTAGAAATATTCCACAAACTCTCGAATAGTAGGAAAATCGTTGATGAATATTTTCTCCCTAACAATTTAAGATACCCATGAATTTTTAATGGGAATTAAGACACATAAATAAAATGTAAAATCCAATGGAAGTTCATAATTATCATCACATTGATAGATGGTCAAAGTTTGGTTTAAAATATCAAAAATAACTTCCCTTCATTGACAATTCATAATTGATTTATGTATTATAAGGAAATCCACGAATATGATGACATCAAATTCAACCATTGAATGAATGATAATATATGTAGGGTGCACATTCCAAAAAACATCAACCATAGAGGAATTATTTAACTGATATGTAATCATTATTCCGTTGTGAGTTTTCATTGCTAATACAAAATCTAACAATCCTGGTGGATTCTTAATTCTATTATCAAATTCGTAAGATATAAAATTTTGGGTAGATCTAGAATCAATTATGTCATTAGCAGTTCTGGAGTGGATGGTAGGTTTACCATTAACCATGTCATTATTATAACCCTCTACATAAATAGTAATCACATGAGACTTCCCATTATCACTTGGCTTAATAGGTTCCTGATGTTAATCAACATCACCAACCCTCTAGTTTTTTCATTTGTTAGAATAATGAAAATTATCCTTACACTTTTTTCAATGAAGAGGGAGAGGTGCATTATGTACAACTTTCTCACCATTCAAATTAATAGATAAATTCATCCTATCAAATCTATAATCAAAACTCGATGACCTTTTTTCCATAAATAAAACATTTATTAGACCCCTTAAGAAAATTTTCATAACACTTTTTCCCACATTTTGAGAATAAAGAGAATTTCAACTTCTTCTCTCTGTGGTTTGTCGATTTTCCAATGAATTCAATCTTTATTTTTAGTCAAACAGTGAGATTGATATGTTAATCTAACCTCCATTTTAACCATGATTATACAAAACATAATTTCTAAATATCAACTAAAGTATCTTATAGACAATTCATAATTTGCGACATGGATTTAAGCCACAAAAGAACCTATCAACATTACTTTTGTGTAGAATGATGATTCCTAAATCATACCATGGATGTCTTATGAAATTATCCACATAGGTACCAATAGATTCTTCATCCAATTACATTAATTCAAGGAAATATACCTCAAATTTTACGAAGAATCAAAAGAAATTAATTTTTTAAAAAAATAAGTTCTTGACCTCATCCCAATCCAAAGATTCAATTTCTTCTTGTTGCCTGATATTATTGATTTGAGTGCACCACTAGTCTGGTTTTCCTTCTAACTAATATATAGTAAGAATGAATTTCTCATGCTCTAAATATTATAGAAAAGATAATATCATTTTTATAGTTTAGATAAATTCTTCAGCAACAATTTGATCATAATTACAATAGAATGAAGTTGGATGTTTCCTCATGATAAAATCAATATAATTCTGTTCCCTCCTTTGGTAATTTGGGACTCAAACATTATTCATAGATTGATAAATCTGTTTGATAATAAAAATGTGGTTTTTCATTCCAGCTCTGAAAGAATTTGGATTCCATGAATGAATATAATTTCATTTCCCATTATAGTCACCATTATCATTCTTCCTTCTGGTTACAATGATTAAATAATACCAAAAATATTAGAATATGATAAATTTATCATAATGAGGAACTAAATAATCCAGAAAAAACACTTATCAGATGTATAAATTATTTCACCTTCATTAATTTATGAATCTTTAGTTTTATCAAAGGTTATTCATGGCCAACTTATATTTAAATCCTGTGTGATTTATTGTGATTAGTTATTGAATATCCAAAAGAACATCCAATGGGTGTGTCAAAAAAGGTGTGGAGCAAGGCTCATTTTTGTATACTAATTTATGATTAAGTTAGACTCAATACAAATTATTGGAGTTCTGACCCATAGGTAAATATGGGACAGAGCCACATCCACTTGTAGCATCCATACAAGGATGTCTTTCTATAAAATCACATATCATATCCATTACAAATATTACATGACATTTTCATATATCTATCCTTATATATAGAATTGTCCTTATACATGTCCTTTCGGTTATCATTAATGTTTTCTAATCCTAGTTTACAATGGTTAACCAAACCTTCACTCTAATACCAACTATAGAGAACCTTTATTTTCATTCATTAATATAGCATCCCTTTTTTAGAATAATTAAAGAATTATACAAATAGATTCCAAAATACCATATTAGTCTAGTTCATTTAAAAACATAGAAACATAGTTTCTGGTATATTCATTAGCTAAATTATCATCCACTATTTTCTTCTTGGATAAAACCCTACTTAGACACGTCAAATATAATACATATCTTCATAACCTGGGGAATGATAAACATAAAAAGTGGTAATATTAGAATATCAGTAAGGGAATTAAAGGGGGAAATATAAGCAAATAAATGATCATAAATGGTATGAGGACATGATAATAAAATTATAATATCACACCTTGCATTTCAAATATTATATACATGATTCATGTAATATGATTTGGCAGTTCATAATCCAAGATTCATATGGAAAATATGGACAGAACCCATGAAATCACAACATAGGTTTAATAAATTGAATTAGTGGTAGACACATAAGAATTTAATATTATTTCCATAGTAGTCATCGAATCACTTCCAATGTCACAATAGTAGTATAGGTTTACTCCCCATACCATCTTGGTAGTCATGGTTCACTCCCTTTGCCATTGTAATAGTATATGTTCACTCCCTATACTATCTTGGTAGTCATGGTTCACTCCCATGGCTATCTTAGTAGTTATGGTTCACTCCTAAGACCATCATAGTCTATCTCATGAGATATTAATCTTTACCCAATGCATTGAAGGGAGATATAGGTCCCACCCAAATCATAATTAAATCATACATACATGTTCTACAATATATAAATCAAATAATAACCCATAAAATTGAATTATAATCATATAAATGTAATCATGTCATTACATATGGAAACGATAGATGTTTCTTAATTGTTCATAAAAATATTAACCCATGAAATGTGGCATGTTTCAAAATCATATTACTTATGAAAGAGAATTGGGTTTCTTAAAAATCATTCCATCAAAACATTAACCATTCATATAAATAAAATGAATGGAAACATGTATCATTTCCTAAAATGGCATTAGTAACACAAATAGATGTAATCTTAGATGGGAAATAATTTTGAAAGATAAATAAAATCCAATTCATGAAGAATATATCATTTCTTCTATGAAAAATATTTATCTTCATAAAATGATTCACAATTAAAGGAAATCATTTTTAGTGAAAATAATATTGTAATATTTTAAGAGAAACATGAATATATTAAGGTGTTATGAAATCAGTCAAATACTCTCATGTTGAATAAGATAAATAAAACATCCCTCCCTTACATTGATGAAAAATATAAAAAAGTACACCGTAAGGAAAATGATAAAAAGTTTCCATTAAACACCATTATAAAAATTAAAACATGGGTAAAAATTCCTTTAAATAGTTGACAAAGATTAATACAAATATTTTGAAATTCATTTTTTAAGAAATGAAAACAAGGATGATAAATATTCCCCAATATATTATTATATATAAACAAGCATAGATAATAATGAGATTGCAAAATTAATCCTTAATATAAATCTTAATTATTTCTTAGATATCATAAAATCCAATATAATGGTTAAATAATGTTATTAACTTATTCCATGAAAATATTTATATTTATGATATCATATATCATCATATTATCATAGGTATAATAAAATTTCATTTTTACTCTTCTTTTGTGTGTTGAATGATTTACTTTTTTCCCTGGAATATTTTGATGTGTAAGTCCAGTTGATTATGCAGCAGTGGAACTGCAGCAGTGGCAGCACTATGGCGGCAGAGGTACTATAGCAGGTATTGTAGAGGCAGTTGTACTGTAGCGCTTACTGTAGCAGTGTGGATACTGTAGCAAAACTGTTCACTGAGGGGTCCTTTGGGCCAAAAAAGGGCTTTGAAGCCTTGTATTTAGGCAACTTGGCCTTGGGCCTTCGGGCTATGTAATAGGTCACCCTCTACCCAGTCTAAAGAGGTATTTGCTTTAAATAATAAATTTAGGCTTCGACCCCAACCTTGTAAAAAAATGAATGGTTAACATGGGAGACGATTATCATCACGTTGTGAAAAATATATGTCGTACTTATGCATGGGTGATAGTATCATTCCCATAACAATAAAAATGTAAGGAATTGGATAATATATATGTTGTTACCAAATCAATATCATCTTATAATCACTATATTTGATTTTTATTTCCATCATTATATCCATCAAAAATAAAATTATGAAAAACAAATTACACCACAACGTGGTGACGGTGGGCCTTATGTTTATACACATGGTGATTTCATTTTTTTAGGATGGTTAGAAGGTGTAATATGGTTGTTTCATAATAATGAAAACACTTTATCATATAGGTGATAGTAGAGTAATCACTATATATTGAAAACAAAACAAGAATATGATGTTGTGACATCCCGGACCCTGATGCCACTTAATAGGTGCCATGAGTTGGGTGGGCCGCATGGATTCAAGTGCATCTACCCAAATTGTAGAGGCTACTGACTAGCAATGAGGTCCAAGGGTGTGTCCTTGGGGAGGAAAATCACTCATTACCAGAGTGAATGGAAATGGAAAGGATATATGATACAATATGTGAATAAATAGAGGATGTGATATAAGTAAATATAATGAAAATTTGAAATATAGACACAATAGTATAAATAAATTATTAAATAATAGATAATGGTATGTTATGTAACAAGAAAGGTGGAAAACAAGGATACAAGATAACAGGAATAAAAAGTTTCAAAAATATACAATATAAATCAAAAGACTTCCATGATAATAGCATGTTCCAGCTGGGTCATCATCTATCAAGCTCCATCCTAAAATAGCACGCAATAAAGTGTTCGAAGTTACATGCTTCCCTTGATCATTACCTGTTACCATGTAGTCCTCCCCTGGTACCAAACGACACCTGGAATGGGTGTGAGATAAATCTTAGTGGGCCACCCCCAATGGTGTATATAATCATTTGGATTGTGTAATGGATATATAATAGTGTGAAGGCATGGATATATAAATATATAAAGTATAGAAGTATAATGCAACTAAATACCCACATACAATCTTCAGCCCTTGTCCATAGTCGAAACATGTAACTGATTCATTAATTTATTATTACCATTTTACATTTACTCACAGATTTACAATACTGAGCGTTCCATGAATTAATGAGAAACCCTTTGATGATATTTAATAATGAAGTTCCACGATCGTGATCAAGGAAACATATACCTCAAGGGTCCCAAACTCAATAGTAACTATATCCAGGCTATAATAAGAGTGTAAACCAAGGGGCCATATTCCAAGGCATTCCACAATAACTTACCTACTAAATCCTAGGTGACCATAAAAGGTATAACATGTCTGAGTAGTGACTGGGTTCTATGGAGGCTCACCATTAGTGTCGTCAAGCTCGAAGACACCAGAACGATGGCCCATAAGTGTCAAAAAACCAAATGACTATTATTCAATATCACCCTACATGGGGTTTTAGGAGTTGTGGGTTCAACCACTAACAAGTAAAAACATATTCAGAAAGAGCATAGATATTCAGTTCTATTAAATATAATCATGACCTATAATTTTTATAAATAGAATATGATGAAATCAGAGGGACTCACATGACAATCCAAATTGTATGTACTTGAAGGATGAGTTATAGACAACCCACCTTAGGGTTTGTATGATCCATCTCCTTTGATAACAGTATCTAATTTTTAGGATAATTATTTAGATCTGAGAAAATAGAAAAACACTAAAACCTTGATAACTAGGTCAAGAGCAAGAGATTTGCATAAAGGATTTAATGGACACGATTACTTACCATTGCACATCCCACACGTTGAAAAAATAGTCATTTTACCCACATTTTAGACTGTTCACAGTTTGGTTACAAGGTTTTACAAACTATGGACCAACCCTTCACAGGAACCATGGGAGAAAAGGGCACTTGAATGGGTAGGATGCATGGTCAAGGAAACCGCCTGCCAACCATGCAGTAAGGATCTACCTAATAGTAAGCACAATCAAAGTTATAGAGGACGGTTAAGGAAACCATGTTAAAAACATGTGGTAAGGCTCCATCCAAACAGTAACCACCCACACAATTTTCCTTAACCATTCGGCCTTTCTACATGGTTTCTGCTAAATTGTGCTCCAGGACTATTTTTCCCAAAGAAATATGGGTTTGGACATTCAAAGAAGCCACATCCACCATTAGGAAATTCACTAACACATTAGGCATCCACATTATTCCAAAAATAATGAATTAAACCAAAATTTAAAGGATCCATACCTGAGTGGAAAATAGTTTTCTTACATCCTTCCCCCATAAAATGAACTTATCCCCAGGTTCACCTTCTAAGGGTGGATAAACCCTAATTGAGAAGAACTCTTGAAACTTGGAATATACATCGGATTTCCTCTCCCATGTTTTGTCATGTGTGCATCTTTTCTACCATTACACTAATACTAAAGGGACATAATGGCCTCAGAGAGCATTCATCCTATGATCAATGATGCATATAGGATAGTACAAAAAGCTATAATCCTTATCTAACTAAACTTCATTGGGATCAAAATAATGTGATGGGTCAGAATGATACTATAAAAGTTGCGAAATAATGAAGACATTTTTCATGGAATGGTACCTCTGAGGTAGTGGAAACTGATAGGCTACCATCCCGAATCAATCCATAATTTCAAACATCCCTACATAATTAGGCGATAGCTTCCCTATCTTTAGTAACCACCTATGATCTAACATGTGTGACATCCGACGAAAAACATGATCCCCGACCATGGACTCTAGAGGTCTTCTATGGAAATTGACATAAAATTTCTTTCTTTAATGAGCAGTATCCTTATGCTTCATGGTTAGTTGAACCTAGTTTAATGTCTCTTGAATGAGATGAGGACCTTTTAGGGATTCCCCACTGGTCTCAACCCAACATAGGTGTGGTTGGCACAACTTATAATATAAGGACTCAAAATGATCCATTTGAATTGTAATTTTAATGAAATTATTATATAGAAACTTGATGTGAGGTATATTATTCTACCATGAACTGCCAAAATCAAGGACACATTCTCAAAGCATATCCTTTAGAACTTTTATTTTTCATTTTGATTATCCATCGGTATGAGGATGAAAACTATTTCATAGATGCACCTATATTCCTATATACATCTACAATCTCTACTCAATCTTTTATGTGAAATGAGCTTCCCCTTCTAAAATGATAGTATGTGGGTCCCCTGGTTGTCATATGATCTCACAGACATACATTTTTCCCATCTCGTCAGCTATTAAAGTTGTTCGAATAAGAATGAAGTAGGATACATTCATCATTTTATCAATGATAACACATAAAGTGCCACTCCCTCTTGGAGACCTAGGAAGAAAAACTACAAATTCCATGGTAGAATATCTCCATTTCAATTCAGGACTGGAAGCAGCTGTAACAAAATCACTTATCTCTGGTGCTCCTCTTTCACCTGTTAATAGGTGGAACACCTAGTGATAAAACGTGCTATTTGATGTTCCATCCCAAGCCACCAGTACTTTCATAACAAAGTCTCAACACATCTTCAAGATTCCTGGATGATTTACCCAAGTAGAAGTGTGGGACTCATTTATCATCTCATCTCTCATATATGTGGGATCCCAGACACATCAATGAATATTCAGGATGTTATCTATGTCTACAGACCAATCCAAAGGTTGGTTATCTCGTGATATACTATTTCAAATAACCATACCTTTAAGTTCCAAAAATTTCATACTCTTCACAATCTCTAAGTGCTGATAGGTAAATCTCAAGGATGAGTCGTAATATTAATTATGACTATTATTAGACTCAAGATGTATCTCAGAAAAAATGGACATAAATTTATATTCATCCCTAGCTTCCCGTATAGACTATGTTTGAGTATTCCTACTCCATGCATCTACAACCACATTTTCTATACCTGACATATAGGTAGGCTAGAAATCAAATGATTGTAGATATTTGACCCATCACCACTGTCTGAGGTTAAGTCTCACTAAGAAAGGATATATTTAAGGCTCTTGTGGTATGTGTTCACAACAAATAACTCACCCAACAATTAATGTCTCCAGTAACATATGTCATAGAAATCTAATTCTAGCTCGAGGAAGTGCTTCATGTAGTTTTTCTCATGATTTATCAACAGTTGGGATCAGAATGCAATGATTCTATCCTATTTAATCAACACTAATCCTAGTCCAATTCCTGATGCATCATAGGATATGGTATAGCCTTTTTCTGGCTCTGGAAGAGTCAGAATACGTGATGAGACAAGCCTCCCTTTCAACTTCTGAAAGGCTATCTCACATTATTCCAAACACATGAACATTACACCCTTCTTAGTAAGGCCCTTAAGAGATGATGTAAGGAGGGAAGAGTTCTGTATAAAATTTCTACAATATCCATCGAGTCCCATGAAACCCCATATATCAAACATGTTATATGGATGCTCCCATTAATATAAAGCTCTAACCTTCAATGGGTCACAAGATACTCCTGATTCCAATATTATATGACCCATGAAATGAACTTTGTCGATTTTTAAGTGGATCTTAGAATTCCTAGAAAATAGCTTATTCTCTCTAATGTATTCAAAATGATCTCTAGATTTTCGGAATGGTCACTAGAGGAGTGATAATACACCAAGATGTCATCCACAAAGACAACGACAAAATAATCCAAATAGAGGTGGAACACAATATTCATTAAGGACATGAAAAAAAAGGCTTGTTCATAAGACAGAACATCATTACAAGGTACTCAAATAGATCATACCTTCTATAGAATTTTGTATGAGTTATGTCTGAGGTCCATACTCACACCTGATGATAACCAAATTTCCAGTCGATCATAGAGAGGACCCTCTCTCCTCAGAGAAATTGGAAGAGATTATCATTTTTAGAAAGAGGATATTGGTTCTTGACCTTAATCTTGTTCAACCTTCTTTAAAGAATGAATTGACGTAACATTCCATATGCCTTCATGGAAAAAAGCACGGGTGAACCCAAAGAGGATGTACTGTGTCGAATAAATTTTTATCCTCTAAATCCTCAATTTATCTTGAGATCCCGAAGCTTAGTGGGTGTCATTTTGTTTGGAGTAATGGACACTGGACATGCTCTTGGAACAAACTTGTTCGAAAACTCTACCATTATATGATGAATTAATCGAAAAAATTCATCTGGGAAGACATCCCTATAATGATCTACTAAGGTAGGGATACTAGATTATTGTAAACCCTGATCCCCCATGATGATATTAGAGATCTGGGTGGTCACGCCACCTTTACCATGATGCTCTGGTCCAGAAATACTATCCTCGACATCCCACTCACCATTATGTAGAAAACAACTGCCCTCTAGGAATGAAAAACGATACCCTAGATAAATAACAGTCTACAAAATCATGATACTAGACTACCCAATCCATTCTGAGAAATACATCGAATCCAGTTATCTCGAGAGAAAATATGTCTTGACAAAATATGTAATGACCCAATGTTTTATTAATGAAAATTCCCTTTCTATAATTATGTCTTATAATATAATACCAACACATTATATATAGAACAAAATAAAAGTTTTATAATATATGAATGAATGAAATATGATGTATTTCATGAAGTTAAGGATCCTATACAGATGAAATAGTAACAGTAGATTTAAACATTATTTTCCCACTTTTGTTATTTGAATTTTGAAAAACTGACATACATGTTTGCGATCAGTATGATATGTAGTGTCAGATAAGATCATCTTAATTTTTTTCATGAATAGTAACAAAAACTAATGAATATTAACCTAAAATTATGAATAGTAATGTGACCATTATAAATAGTAAATTTTTAAAAGGATTATTAACCTAACCTAAGAATGTATAAATAAAATTTATGCATATTTTAAATGACAATACGATCATACTGTAAGTGTTGTTATTTTTATGTATGTCATAAATATTTAATTATAATTTTATGATTAATTTAATATTTTAAAAGAAAATTTACATCAATAAAATTTATTCATAATTTTATATTTTTATGTATTATGATTTTAAGATAATTTTACGAGATTGTAAGAAATTTGTCAAAGTGTTATAATAGGTGTTAAAATTATGAAATCTGTATTTTCTATGTAAATGATGATTTTAATTAAAAAGTAAATTACTCATATTTATAAAATTATTTTCATTAAATGGAGTTAATTTTTTGATTCTACACATTAAAAAATGGTTAGAGTAAATTTTTTGGATTTTTATGAAATACTTGAATTTTTGGTAAATAGTGAAATACAACAATTTAGGATATTATCTAAATACTAGAATTATTGAGTCATGGATGATGTTATACTGATGTAATAACAATTGGTTCAAAATAACATGCACTTATTACTATATTTAGTCACATGAATCAAGACTATTCATAGTCTTGATCCAAAATAATAAACTAATAGATAAAATAATGGGGAAACCCTTCTCTCTGAAACCCCTCACCCATGTCAAGGAGAACATTGTCCCAAAAAAACCATATCCCTTGACATAAATAGGTTCTTAATGATTAAATATCCAATAGGTAAAATCTTATTCGTTTTCATTCGATTTCCTTTCAAGTACATTTCATTGTGTATCTTCTCCTAACTTTTATTTATCCAATTAGCATGAGAAATCTACTATGTTACATATACAGGAATGTTATCATGTTGATGGAATATTTCAACATCAACTCTTTTTCCCCTCCTTTTATACTAAAAATTAAATACTATATGAGATGTGTTAATTTATCACATTCAGGGATGATAGGTTTTTCATTTCTTTTATCGCCTACAATTATGGTCATGAAAAAAATTTTATGGTTGAACCAGATTATAATTTATGTTTGATATTTTATTTTATGTCCTAGAATCATTATAAACATGTTATATAAAATAATAAAACAAAACAATTTATTTGTGAGAAAACCCACTCTAAATAAACCAAGCATTTATCATTAATGTTTTATCCATGGCTCATCCTCACCAAAAATAACCAAATTATTAATATGAGAACATAACCTTTATTTAATAATTAATAACATATAGATTCAATTATAGAATTAAAATTTACATTTTATATAAACATCCATAATCTTTTAAAATTGAACTAATCACGAA
Source organism: Viscum album (assembly GCA_963277665.1). Taxonomy (NCBI): domain Eukaryota; kingdom Viridiplantae; phylum Streptophyta; class Magnoliopsida; order Santalales; family Viscaceae; genus Viscum; species Viscum album. The sequence goes on from OY728135.1 coordinate 114,979,488, forward strand.
AATTATGATAACGAGCACCCATGAATGATAAAATTGACATTATGACTCATTAAAAGGGACATAAAAGAACTAAATAAAATTATGCCAGATTAATTACATTTTAAAAAGGATTTGGAATTATTAATTAATAAATTTAATTTGGTTATAACGGAAATTAGGATTAGGGGAAGAATACCATTGGACATAAGGTAATAGATTCTACCCAAACCTCCACTATTCCTTCAGGTTTCTCTATCTATCATTTTACCCTAATGAAATTTTTATTTCTTTTTTTCTACATCTTCTAAATGATTTGTATATATTCCAAAACCTTTTATCATGATCAGTTCATCATTATATTTTAGGCATATAGAATATTTTTTAATGATTATATACACTATTCTCCCCAATAATAAATCCCGATTCAAGGAAACATACCAAATTCTTACTCATTTTCATGTGCACTCCGTAATTAGTATTAAACCACCATTATTTTTATAAAACAATTCATTTTATTTTGAAAACATTCTTTCTTCACTTCCTGTTTTATATAAAATATCATGCAAATTTCTTCTTTAAATTCCATATGATATTTTCCTAAACTGAACTAAAATGATTTAAATCGAAAGTTTCCTAGACACCCTTTTTACACAATTACAATTCAGTTTGACTTAACATATCATGTTTTATGACTATATTACCATTTGAATTTCCATGTATGTTTTTTAATCCATTCTTTCATGGACACCCTTATGATACACTCGTTATTTTGGCTTATAATACTATCATGGTACCCATTTCATTCCATGGGAAACCATTATGATTATGTATGTTTGACTATGTATGATTATTTATGAGGAAAACATATTCATGAATATGTTATGATGGGTTCACCCCGATAGCACTCCAATAAATTGGTAATTTGTTTCTCATGAGAATTTATGTGCAACAGTCTCGGGGGTTAGCCTTGACTCATGCTCATTTATGTGCAAAGAACATCAACTAGTGCTCCTCTATGTGAAACAAGCCTCATCTCATGATAAAGTCATTTTTTATGTTACTTCCAAATTTCTATGATTCAATGATTATATGATCCCATGTTCTATATGATATGTTTATTTATCAACCATTCATTTTTTGTATCATTATGTTATGCCTTTTGTCCAATGTGTTGATATTTATTCTTATTTATATTCCCCTAAAATAATTTTTAGCTTATCCCTTTGTTCCTGTTATCTATAGGTTATCCTATGATGATGTAAGGGCTCAAAATAATATAGGAGCTCAATATGGAGGTTAAATAAAGAGATATTTTATTAAGTTCAATTTTTTTAGATTTATGTACCTAGTCTTCAAACACACTAAAATTTATGATCCATGGTTTGTAGAATGATGTTTAATTATGATTCAAATCAAGTAATGATATGATAAAGTGATAGGATCTCCATTGTTTGTATCAGAGCAAGATCTAGTTATTTTTAGAGATTAAGAATCGATCACTTGATTAAGACCCCTAGGGATAAGACTATGTGTGATAAAATATACCTTAATTTTGTTTAGTATATAGTAAGTGGTTAATCGAGAAAATACATCCTTGTATGGATACAAACATGGAAATGTGTCTTTTTCATAGATGTATCTAGGGGTAAAACATGACAACACAACATTTATCTAGACTCAATCGGTAAATGGTGCATGACAATAGGCCTTGCTGTACTCCTTCTTTGCAACTCCTAGGGGATATGATTTGATAATTTATAAGCTCACCACAAACCATTATTAAGGGAAAAAAATTCCATAAGAATATTTGTTAGGAAATAGATCACGGAAAAAATAAATTGATACCTAGGGAATCAAAATCAAGGATATATTTTCTTGTACAAGTTTATCCATTTATGTTTAATGTTTCTTTTTTATAGACCACTTTGATAAGTATTCAAGCCACCTAAATGAACATTATTCTTCTTAGTTAATGGTGGGAAATAGAAGAACACTTCCCATTAATCAATGTGATAGGAAATGTCACAATTACCTGAATGATATGCTAGATATGATGGAAAATGGTGCTCAAAACATTATTGCAGAACTCGCTCAACTGGATTAAGTTATGAATAATAACATCAATCATGTGGAACTCCCTCTTTCTCTGAGTAAAGAGAATGTTCACATCTAAACCATCATGTGAAAAAGTCCTCCCATGTTTAGTGTATCTCCTGATCCCCTCCTCACAAAAAATGGATTAGCACCATTGAAAATATATTCTCCTTCATTCCGTGCTAAGAATACGAAAAAGTTTTACAAGCACTCTATCATTTTGATGGGGAAACTGATTAGTGGTGGACACTGAGGAAATATAGGATTCTTAAAGAGGAAATTGATTCCATGGATTAGGAGGAATTCAATAAAGTGTTTTTCAATAAATATTATCCCCAAACCATCTGTCAAAAAATTGATAGAGAGTTGCTCGTAGTTATGTCGATGGAAGATGAGTCAATATTGGTGTATGAAACAAACATTACCTGGCATGAAAGGTACCCCTATGTCCTTTTTAGGAACACTAAAATCAACATAGATCCCATATTTTTTGGACTAAATCCATGTCTATATAAGGTGTTGGCGATACGAGACTTTGGCAGTTATGAGTAAATTTTCAGTTGTGCCCTTAATGTTGAAATAGAGATTGGAGACTCTCAGTGGTCCAATGAAACTTGTAAAAAAAGTAAGAAAAATGGGGTCTAATATGGGTGGAGAATCAAATAAATCCCATTATGTAAAGATGACTGAATATCCCACGTGAAACAATTATGCGAAGAAGCATCTTTGGAACTGTCTGAAGGGAACTAGGAAATGCTTCAAATGCTGAAGAATGGGGCATCTGGCTATGAACTGCTGAAGGGATATAAGGAATCCCACTAATGTAGAAAAATAAGGGAATGTTCAGATCAACATCGGAAAATAATGAAGTGTTTCAACTTCAAGGATCTTGGGCATTATGAGAAAAATTTACCGAAGCCAAGGGTTGTCAGAGATACTCAACAAAAACCTCCAAGTCAACATGGAAGAGCATATGTTGTCACTACCACTGAGGTGGAACCAGAAAATGATGTGGTGATAGTTATAATATTTATTTGTTCAAGAATAGAAAATTTACTATTTGTTTCTGGTTTCATTCATTCTTTCATATCTTTCATGTTTAGTAGATCTATTCAAACACCCCCATAAAATAGGGAGGTTGAGTTATCTATGAAAAAAGAAAAAGGGGTGATTATTTCATCCAATGTAAATAACTCCTCTAGGGTTAATTTTTGTCAACCAAACCTCCCTAAAAATATCATCATACTTTCTTTGGTAGATTTTGCTGTTATAATGGGAATGGATTGTCTATCTTCATACAATTATAACACCAACTGTCGATAAAGGGAAATCACTCTTCACATCCTAAAGTATCATCCAATTCTATAAAATTGTAAGGAGGAGGGTGATTATACGATAGAATCATTCTCTCAAGTATGGGTACTAAGTCATTATGATAAATCATATCTAGATCAAATGATTGAGACAATGGAGAGAATCAAGATCGGAGACATGCCCATCATGTGGGATTACACTAACATGATCCCCAAAGATTTTTCTAGTCATCATCCAGATCAAGAGGTTTAGTTATCAATTTAACATATTCCTAGATCTTTACCAATACCAAAGACAAATTATTAATTGGCCACTATAGAGATGGAAGAGCTAAAGAAGCAGTTATAGCAGAATTGGGAGAGGGGTTTACATGCCTGATTATTTCAACATGGGGTGAAACAGTCCTCTTCTTTATAAAGAAGGATAGATCAATTTACCTCTTTATTTATTATCATGAGATCAATAATATCATGATAAAGAACATGTATTCCCTCTGTCAACTAAATGGCTTGTTTTATTAGCTATGTGGGGCTAGTTATTTCTCTTAAGGTGGAACTTCGGTCTCGATATCATCAATAAAAAGTGAGAAAAGATGATATTCCCAAGACTAACTTTAGAACGAGGTATGGACTATGATTTTATAATGATTCCATTCGGTCTCACTATTTCCCCATAAATTTTTAGGGTCTTAATGAATAGTGTCATTAGAGATTACCCCTACAATTCATCATAGACTTTATCGATGACATTCTAATATACTCTAAGATCAAGGAGAAACATGAAGAGAATTTGAATATTGTTCTAAAGACTTTGTGAAGGGAGAAAATGTAGGAAATGTATAGTAAATGTGAGTTCAGGATGGAGGATGTATCAATCTTGGGAATTTTATCACTAAAAAATTAATATCCATGGACCATTCCAAGACAAAGGAAATCGATGAGTAGAACAAGCCAACATCTATGATGGAGATCTACAACATTCCTGGTCTAGCTGGGTTTTACCGATGATTTTTTAATAACTTCTCATGATTTTCAAACTAAATAACCATGATTAAATAGAAAGTATTGAAGTTTTTCTAGGATGAAGATTGCGAGGAATGCTTTAAGGAGCTCAAAAAAAGCTTATCATTGTGCCAACACTCACCCTCCTGAAAAGTGGAGAACACTTTGTTGTGTACTGTGATACTTTAAAGAATGTATTATGCTATGTGTTGATTCAAAATGATAAAGAGATAGCTTACACCTAAAGGAAGATGAAAATCCATGAGAAAAACTATCTGCCACATGATATGAAGTCGGCAGATGTGATCATTGTTTAGAAAGTCTAGAAGCATTATCTCTAAGATGAGAAGTGTGAGATATATATTGATCATAAGAGTCTCAAATATATATTCACACAGAAGGACCTAAATATGTGCTAGCAAAGATGGTTATAGGTCATCAATGATTATTAATGCTCAATACACTAATGTCCTGGTTAGTCAATCATGGTGGCAGATTCACTATGTCTAAAGGATACTACATCTTTATTAATGATGGGAATTTAGAAGGATTCGATCTTCTTAGACGTGCAAAGGATGTACATGGGAGGTTTTAATAGAGGAAGATCATCAATCCTTCTCAAATTGTTGCTCAACCGTCCCTCTTGGAGAGAATAAATGATCCTCAAAGAAATGATATAGAAATCTGGGGAAGGGTAGAAGCTATCAGAAATGTGAAATACTCAATGGTCATGATTGATAAGGATGGATTCATAAGATTTAGTTCATTGTTATGCGTACCATATTTTCTATAGATAAAGAAGGATCATCTAATTGACACAAATAACTCAACATTCTCTATTCACCCAGATAGCACAAAGATGTATTGAGGTCTCTCAGAAAACTATTATTATGACAATATGATGAAATAGATTGTTGAATATACATCAAAGTCCCTTTTATGTCAGCAAGTGATTTCTAAAAGGACATATTCTAAATGGATGATGCAACCACTACCCATACCACCATGGAAGTTGGGGAACATCTCCATGGACTTTGTCACTATACTTCCAAAGACATCTAGAGGAGACAATGTTATATGAGTTATTGTGGATCATCTTACAAAGATATCTCACATTGTTTCTAGTGAAGATAACTTCTCATTACATTAGCTTGCAAAGATATATATCAAATATGTGGTAAGTATGCACGGAGTACAACTATCAATTTTATCTTATCAAGATCCGAGAATCACCTCAATGTTCTAAAAATCTCTCAAACATGCTTTATGCACTGAACTGAACAATAGTACATCCTATCATCCTCATACTGATAGCCAATCTGATAAAACTATTTAAACAATGGAAAACATGTTGAGAGAGTATTCTATGGACTTCAAGGGGGGATGGTACCAACATCTTCCACTGGTCAAATTCTCCTACAACAATGGCTTCCACACCAGCATCCAAATAGCACTATATGAATCCCTCTATAACAAACAGTGTAGAACACCACCATTTTAGGATGATGTTAGTGAACATAATCTTCTAGGACCTAAAATGGTCAATGAAATGGAGGAGAAGGTTAAAACCATTTAGCATCACATTATCACTTCCTAATATCGACCAAACAGTTATTCAATAAATCATCAAAGTGACCTTTTGTTTAAGTTTGGAGACATGGTATTCCTCCGCATATCAACATGGAAGAGGATCATGAGATTTTGGAAGAAATGGAAGCTATATTCTAGGTGAATCGTCCCCTTTGAAATTATTGATCGTTTTAGGGTGGTGGCCTATCGCCTAGCGCTTCCGCCTACCATGTATAATGTACACAATGTATACCACATATACTTATTGAGGATGTATATACTATAACCATCACATGTACAGAATTTAGTGGTGGTAATGTTAGAGAATGATCTTCCCTATGAGGAGAAACAAGTAATGATCTTTTATCATAGAGATAATGTTCTATGGAATAGGACTAATCACATGGTCAATGTATTATAGAATAACCATAAGTACAAAGAGGAAACATGGGAACTTGAAAAGGTGATGAATGAGAAGTAACCACACCAATTTTCATCTTATAATATAAAATAATATTTTGAGTGATAAATTGCATAAGGGGGGAAGAATGTAACCACCCAAAGTTTTATCAAATGAAATTCCATTCTAATATTTATGTCATATTTTACAATCACATAAGATAACATATTTTACACAATAAAATATTTATAAATGATGGATGAGTGAAAATGGAGTATTTATAGAAGTTAAGGAACCTATACGGAGGAAATAGTAACATTATTATTACACCTATTCTTTTCAATTGTGTGATTTTAATTGGAAAAAAACAATCATACATGGTTGCGATCAGTAAGAGTTTTATTTTCTAATAAGATGAATGTAATATTTTAATGGATATTATCATACCATTATTTATAGTAACCTACCGTTATAAATAGTAATGTGACTCTTATGAATGGAAAATCTTCCAAATGAATCATAACATGACCCACAAATGTATAAATAAAATATAGAAATTTTTTAAATGACAATACGATCATAATGCAAGTGTTGGTATTTTTTTCTAAGATATAAATATTTATTTATGATTTTTTGATTAATTAAATAATATCATTGATAATTAATTTTCATAAAATTTATTCTTAAATTAATATTTTCATGTCTTATGATTTTAAGACAATTTTATGAGACCTTAATTAATTTTTCAATGTGTTATAAAAGCAGTTATAATTTTATTATATGTATTTTCCAATAAATGGTGATTTTAATTAAAAATACTTTATTCACATTTTGAAAATTATTTTCATAATATGGAGTTCATATTTTGATTCGACATGTTGAAAAATTGTTAGGGCAAATTTTTTGGATTTTTTTGAAAAACTTTAATTTATGGTGAACGGTGAAAGATTGAAATTTATTATATTGTCTAAATACTTGAATTATAGAGTCATGGATGATGTTCTACAGATTTGAGAACAATTAGATCAAAATAAATTCACTTATTGTTTTTTTGGTCGCACAAATCAATACTATTCATAGTCTTGATTCAAAATAATAAACTAATAGATAAAATAATTGGAAAACCCTCCTCTCCTCCACTATAAATACCACCCCTCACCACCTCTTTCCCTCACACCTCTCAATCCTTGAGACTAGTATATGTTTTGTTCAAACCTCATACCAATCTCCTATCCTACATCTAGGAGCTCTTGGTCTCATAAAAATTCCAAGAACGTTTCCCTAAAGATGTTCTCATTGACAAGATATCAACGATGTAAAACCCTCTTCCTTTTCATTAAATTTTCTTTCAAGTAATTTTCTTCTTTTATCTTATCCTCAAATTAATTAGTTTAATTGGAATTAAAACATGATTATATTAAATATACTAGAATGTTATCATGATTATGAAAAATTTCCTCATTATCTATCTTTTTCCATTTGTTTATACTATAAATGAAACATCGTCTGAGATTTGTTAATTTATCACATTGAAGGATGATGGGTTTCCAATTTCTTTTACCATCATCAGTTCTATTCATGAAAACAATATAATGGATGATCTAAATTATAATATATGTATTATATCTTATTTTATGATCTAGGATCATTTTAAAAACATGATATAAAATAATAATAATAAATTTTGTTGTGAGCAAAACTTCACAAAATAAACCAAGCGTTTATCATTAAGGTTTTATCTAATGATTCAGCCTCAACCAAAATACCAAATGAATTATTTTATCACATGAGATTTGTTTTAATCATTAAAAACATATAACTTCAATTCTGGTCTTTATATTCTATTTTACATTAACTTATATATTCTTTTATAAGTGATTCGATCAAAAAAAATAAGAAAAAAAGCACTCACAAATGAAAGAATTGAAAATTATCACTCATCAAAAGGGGCATAAAATAACTGACTAAAAATATAATAAATTAATTTCATGTTGAAAAGGATCTATACAAAAAAATTAATGGATTTATTTTTTTTATCCAAGACATTATGATCAAGAGAAGAACACCTTTGGACTTAAGGTAAGGGATTCTACTTGAACCACTAGTAATCCTTCGTGTTACTCTAACTCTCATTTTACCCAAATGAAATTATCTTTTATTTTTATGTGAATCAACTAAATGTTTTTTTATATGTTCCAAACCAATTTATCAAGATCTGTTAGTCATTCTCATTTGGGGATAAACATTTTTTTAAATATTCTGTACCCAATTCTCTCCGATTTGCAAGCCTGATTCAAGGGAACATCCTGAATTGTTACCCATTTTCATGTGCACTACATAACCTATTTTAACACCCCATTATTTTAATAAAACAACTTTTTATATTTTGAAAACTTTCTTGGTTCACTTTTGGTTTTATAAAAAATAGTATTCATTTTTCTTCTTTAAATGCTATTTGATATTCTCCTTAGACCAATTAAAATGGTTTAAATCGAATGCTTCTTAAACAACATATTACATGATTACACTTTATTTTTACATAACGCATCATTATCTATGCATATTTTACCTTATGAATTCCCATTTATGTTTTATATATACTCTTTCATGGGAACACTTATGATACACTCATTTGTTATTGCTTATGATGTGATCATGATACCCAATTCATCCATGGGTAACCCTTATGTTCATGTATGATTGATTATGTGTGATTATATATGAGGAAAAAATATTCAAGAACAAGTTATGATGGGTGTTCCCATAATAAACTCCAACGCATTGGATAATGTTTAGTCTCATGGGACATCATTTTCAATGGTCTTGGTGGTTATCCTTGTTTTATGCTCCTTTATGTGCAACGAGCCTTAACTCATGCTCCTCTATATGAAATGTTCCTCGACTCATGATAAAGTCATGTTTTATATTTCTTACACATTTCTATTATTCCATGATTATATGATCCCATGTTATATACTTTATAATTCTTTATGTACCATGGATTTTTGTATCATTATGTAATATCTTCTAACCCATGTCCCAATCTTTATCAATCTGTTTATTCATTTATTGGTCCTTTTAGATCATCCCTTTGCTCATGGTAACCCTAGGTTATCCTATTACAATGTAAGGGTACAAAGAAAGTTAGGAGCTCAATGTGGACATTAAATATAAGTTATTTTTTAATTAGTCCCATATGTTTAGTTTTATATACCTAGTCGTCAAATACACTCAACTTTATGATCATTGTCTTGAAATTTTATAATGTTTAATTATGCTTAAAATCTTGTAATGATATATGTAAAATTCTAGGTTTAAAATAGAAAGGATTACAACCTATATAAAGGGGTTAGTCCCTACACTGGCGTATGGAATCTTTTTTCACCCCTAATGGTGTATCTAGGTTCATTACACCATTGTAATATTGTATCTCGAGTCAATGAATCCCTAAAATAGATACAGAAATAAAAGATTTTAAAGCACCTGTATAAAATAAAGTAGATACTATAGTAGATTCCACTTGAATAACACCACATACTGTACATGGTCTCATAACCCGATCCTTAGGTATTGACTATAGAGCATGCATCTGGCGAGATCCATTTCCATGTGCAATAGATTGACTAACATGATTGTAACTACTTTGTTGGGGCTACTGGTGATTGAGGGTATTTATACCATCGTCATGACCTCCTCCATGCATAGACATGTCGGTGCTATTCTAAATCCCTACCTGACGCAACACAAAAGAAATCACTCCTGATAGTGGCGCTGGCACAGATCCTTTTCCACCCAATGCTACTGGAAAGGTCCTTCATAAATGCTGATGATTCCCTATACGACCGCTTTCCCTCCACTCCATTGGGACTATATCACACTGAGGCATCATGTGTCCCCATAATCCATACATATAACAGAAAATAGTTCTATTTAAATGGGATCCTTGGTTGTCTCTTCCATTATTAGAATCTTCAAGGGAATGTTTCCTTGCACTAGGAGAACTACTATCTTCCCGCAACATTGATCCTCTATTAATGGCCCTATTGTCATCCCTTAGGTTGTGCTTAGTGATATGATCCATATAGAATATTCCTGAAAATGATGGTAGGCGAAAGAAATTCACCTATATTCGGATATCCTAAATAAGCCCATCCTCAAAATGTCTTGTACGCAAAAGGTCATTAAGGGATTTAAGTATTGTAAAGCTCTATAACTCAGTGATATGCTCTGAATCATCCATAACTATCCTATAAACTAGTTCAAGATGCATGATCTCTCTATCTCTATCAGATCATAGAGTCTATAGAAATAACTGATCATAGAAAGATGTGTGGAATTCATCCAATAACATGCTCTGATAGCAACCAGCCTAGGTAATCACATCCCACCAATGCTTAGCTGAATCCCTATACAGGTATATTAAAATCATGATCGTCCACTCTAAAGTCATATCTGAATGATCAAGGATAGATAGTGTGACCTCTATAAAAGACTCATTATCCTACAATCCATCATCCCCTAAAAAAGTAGGAGGATGTTACTGCTAGAACTCATCAGTCTGATTTACCATCATAGGTGAAAATCATAGACCACCATGCATGGGATGTATTAGACAAAGGAAAAAATCACGAACATAGACATCAGTGTCCAAATTTTATAATGAAGGTGGGGCATCAAGTGGCCCTCTTGAAGGTCTGATTGGTTCCTCATGGCCCACCATGTCTGGAAGATGGTCATTTCCACCTTCCTAGCGTACGATACATGGACATCATGGAGGCATTGGCCTACAATTCTAAGCACAAACCTCAAAAAAGATTTAAATATATTGATAGAAACTCTTAAAGAAGATTAACATAAGAAAAAATCACTAACCAAGGTATAATACCCCAGCTACCTGCTTAGATGGATAGGTATTGTTAAGTGCTCAAGTACGTTTCATTTAATTTGACATTTAATTTCTAGGTCATCTCTATTTCCTTTCCTAAACAAGACATGGTAGGATAAATATGTGCTACCATTTCATTTTAATTTTTAGGTTTTATTGATAATGCATATTCATTTCTATTGAATCAATTCTCATATACCTATCACTGAAAATGACACCCATTTATTTATAGTATAATGGATCGATTAAGTAAATTAATCCTCCCAACCCATGAGGGATTATACACCTCATGAATTGAGACATGAAATAACTCAATCGTAACCCAAAAACATATAACCACAAGATATCTATAAAATCATCACTCAACAATCACATGCATATCAAGTAATGAAAAGTATTGAAATTGACCAATATAGCATAGAAATATGTATGAAATGTGAATTCTAGGTGCTTATAATAATGCATGAATTATGGTCCTTGCCCTTATATCATAAGGACAAGGATGAAATATATCCTTAATAATAATAATAATAATCAACACCACAATACATGTGCGTCACCCAAGTGTGAAATGATATCAACTATAATAGGATTAACAAAACAAGAATTACATCTTGAGTAACTTGGCCTTTACCCCAATCATGGGATCGTGATGATCAAGCACAAATTATAACAATGTCCCATAGAATTCCTAATCTCTAGAAAATTTGATCCAAATAGTATCCAAGAAAGGAACCTCCTTTGATACCACATTGTGATGTCTTGGACCTAGATTCCACTTAATAGGTGCGCCGAGCCCAGTGGGCCACATGGCCTCATGCTCATCTCCCGAAATACCAGAGGCTGCCAACTATCCACGAGGGCCTAGGGTGTGTCTGTGGGAAGAGTATTCCCTCATTACTGGAATGAATCGAAGTTGAAAGGATTTATGATACCACATGATAATAAATAGTGAAAGGGATATAAGTTAATAAAATCCAAAATGAAGATATAGAGACAACAATATCAATAACTAAAATAACTGAAATAACTGATGATGGTATGTCATGTCACAATAAATATGGAAAACATGTTTCAAAAAAGTACAAAAGTTATCAAAAGTCTATTATGAGAATCCTACATTGCAGCTCAGTCATCTTCTACCAAGTTCAATAAAAAACAACAAGAAATGAAGTGTTTTAAGCTATACGCATCCCATTATCATTATGGACAACCATGTACTCTACCCCAGGTTCAAAATGGTTCCCGGAGAGTGTGTGAGATATATCTCAGTGGGACACCACCAACGGTGTCTAAAATCATTCGGACCATGTAATAGAAATGTTGGTGTGTGAAGGCATGCATATATACATATATTAAGTAATGTAGTATAATGTAACTAAATACCCAAGTACCTATTTTATCCCTCATCTAGCTTCCGAACATGTAAACCATTGATTACTTGATTATTTCCATTTTATATTTGAGTCACAAATTTACATTAATGAGGGTTCCAAGATGTAATGAGGAAACCATTGTTGATATTTTATAATGAACATCCAAGGACATGACCAAGGAGATATAGACATCAAGGGTCACTAACATAGTTGTAACTATAGTCTGGTAAGGGTAAGAGTGTAATATAAGGATCTATATATCATGGAATTCCATAATAATATGCCTACGAAATCCAATGTGATCATCCAAGGTAAAATGAGGCTAAGTAGTGACTGAGTCCTATGCCATGTTTCCATGGTAATTACTTGTCAATGCTTGATCCAAGGACTATATACAAGGAAAACTGTAATTCTACATGAGGGATCCTATGGTTTCATACTTTCCATCCAAATGATATGAATGTATCAAGATCTATGTGGGTTTTACCCTATGAAAGTCATATCCTTGAATCGGAATGGGGTTCCTGAGTGCTCTTGGAATTTCCCGATAAGATCCAAGGAGAGATCGAGTGAGACCACTCTTTATTTAATAATGAGGACATATATAATATTCAATTTATTTCATGTCTTTACTTTCATTAGTGTGAAATGTCCAAGTCAAATGCAACCATTATTAGATATATTGAAGTCATATTAAATGTTTAAGGTTCACTCTGATACCTTCAATCAATATGGCACGGGGTGCTGAAAAAGAGCAACCTATTATTTATTCACATTTAATTTTATAAAGTCATATACTTAGTATTATATCAAATTTATCATCTAAATGCATTAATTTCATTTATCCCCTTACATTAGGTTGGTCAAGTGGAAGTGACATGATACTTTTCATTCACCATTTCACGAATCAACAATCATTTATTTATAAGTACTCTTTCCCTTAGAGTTGTCAAGATAAATCACAACCGAACGATGGCTCACATGTGTCCTAAAACTAAAATGAAAATTATTCCATATCACCCTATATGGGGTGTTGGGAGTTGTGGTTGAAAATAGAAACAATTAGTCACATATTCATAAAAAGAATAAAAATATTGTTCTAATGAATATAACCATGACATATAATTTCTCTAAATGGAAATAAATGAAATTAGTGGGCCACACACAATAAATTGAAAATAAATGAACATGAAGAATGAGTTATAGACCACCCAATATAGGATTGTACGATCCTTCTCCTATGATATCGACTTCTAATTCATCTTTGAATGGAGTAGATCTCAGAAAAGGGAAAAAATGCTCACACCTTAATAGCTATGTTGAGTGAAAGAGAGAATGAGAAAGGCTTAAAAAGTCATGATTACTTATCGTTTCACATCTAAGGTGATGAAATGAAGTTGAATCAGATCCTCGATTAAGGATATCATTTTATCCCTAGGCTTGGCCATCAAAATGCTCCAAATTCAGATTAAAATAGCCCAATCCCGCATTAACTCATATTGAGAAGGAAGGGGGGATTCATTAGATCATTAAGGGGAAAATGTTCATTTTACCCACATTTTATCATGAGCATGGTTTGGTCGCACAGTATTTCAAAGCATGCGACAACCCTTCAAAGGCACCTGGGGAGAAAAGGAAACTGGAACAATTAGGCTGTAAAGTTAGGGCAAGCATGAGCCAACCGCGCGGTAAGGCTCTATCCAACAGTAAGAAAATACACAGTTAGGCCATATAGTTAGGGAAATGAAGAACCAATTGTATGGTTGGGCTCTATCAAAACAGTATGCACCCACATAGTTTTCTCTAAACATGTGTCCTTCCTGCACATTTTCCTCTAAACCATGCACCAGACCAATTTTTCCAAAAAAGATGGGTTCTGAGATCTGAACAATCCCTGGCCACTATCAAGACCTTCAATAACCCATTATGCATCCAGATTAGGCACAAAAATATGAATTAATCCAAAATATAAATTATTCATAACATAGTGAAAAAACCAGTTTCTTACCGAAGTAAAAAAAGAAATGATATAGAGACAGTCGGTAAAAGATATTACCTTTTTGTGTGATAGCTAACTCTAGATCTCTTATTAAGGATACCATATATTTTATTTTGGGAAGATAAACACTTTTGAACATGTCTTAGGATTTTAGGAAAAAATGGTTAGTTTTTGGTCGAGCTAGAAGGCTCAAACTAGTGTGAAGAAGTGATGGATGATGTTCACTTTTAGAAGAGAGGGGAGGGGATCTCTAGAATACTTTTGAAATATTAAATTAATATATATATATATTATATTTAAAATATATCAAAAGTTTTTTATTTAGAATATATGATGATGATTGGTCAAAATCCTCTCAATCAATAAAATTTAGACATGTTTTTAGTTTATTTCAATACTTATCATTTTTGTTTACCCTTAAGTAATCTATTACATTTTAATTATGGTAATAACATTTTTAATATTAAAAGGTTATATATTTTTTACTTATATTCTCTTAATTTTCCATAAATGGATAGTTTATGATAATTCTAAATATAAATTAAACACGTTTTCTTTTATAAAGTTTTTTATGATTTTTAAATAAGATAATAAATTATTATTTATATAAAATATTATTCTTGTCAATTTTGACACTATTAGTTTTTAATTTTTTATATAAAATAAAATAGGACTTTGGTAGGTGTTACGGTATGTTTTTTCCTTATCATATTATTTCTACCATAAATTATCTGATTTACCTATAAACATGGTAATTTTAAAAACATATTTATGTTATTTTTTCTAATATTCAAAAATTAAGTTGATTCTATTAGACACTAAATATCATACTGATTACAACCATTTATGTCTATTTCTTGAAATGAAAATCTTATAAGTAGAAAAATTATGCTTAATTCTAATCCTGTAGTTATGTCAAGAAGGCCGGTAAAAACAACAATCAAAGTTCAATATGTTTTTATATCTAATTTCAATATAAAAATAATTCCAATGAACTACATTAGATTTATGTATCTATAATTATGATATTTTTACTTTAATAATCAATTTAATGTATATGAATTATTTAAACGAGAAAAGATAGTTTTTAACTACAATGTATTGTTTTTAACAGTTCATCAAAAAATGAAACATCACAAAAAAATACTCAAAATTAAGCCTAAGTAAATTTTGACATTATGAACCCAAAAATTATTTTTATTTTATCAAATTATATTTCAATGAGTTTCAAAAATTATTTTTATTATTTTTCACAGAAAGACGTAAAAGTAGTTCGTTTATGAAAATAGTATTTTTTAACATATAGACTTTACAAAAAATTATCCAAATCATTATTTTATTTTTATATAGAACTAGTATAAATAATATTTAAAAATTAGTCATTATTATTCATATCACTATGTTTCATGTCTAGGTTATAATCATCTTGTTTTAATAATTATAAAAGGATGTTTCATGTAAACTCAGTGTTGTAAGTAACACAAGCCATGTTGGTGTTGTGCATAGCGTATGTTAAGTAGTTGTCTTATGAATTTAATGTTTTTTTTTGTGAAATGAAAGACATCAAAGAAAACTTTTTATGGAAAAAAAATTACAAAACAACTTGGGGTGTTATAATATGGTTAAAATATAATCGACTAATAATATTTGAATATTTTTAATGTTTTATTTTAAACCATAATCTTTGGTTTAACACCTTAGATAATATATTTTATCCTTAACAATTGTAATAACCCTTTCACTCCTAATGGGATCTAATTTTCCTTATAATTTTCAAATTGTCTTTTATATCATCAAGTGATGATATTTCATACCATATATTATCCAGTTCTTCTTCCATAATCATTTTCTGTTTTTAAAATAATTAATCAAAAAATTCCTTTCATAAAATATAATTAATTTATTTTGGTGAATATAATTTTTTTAAACATAATGAAAAGAAGAAAAATATTTCATTGAAATATATTACATCCACAAATATCTAATATAAATTATGTATCTAAAAAATTCATTTATCACTACAAACCAGTCAAATTTTATTAATTTTTAAAATTTTAATGTCATATATTTTATTTTTCTATTTATTGAATTAATATGGTCATGTCACTATGTAAGCATTTAAGCTGTCTATTCCATATTTAAAAACTATAAAAAACTAGAATAATAAATAATTTATTTATTTAGATGAATAATATTTATATCCAAACATATCTACGTTTTATCGTTATGTAAATACTTTTGAGTTATAAAAGAGAAGACAATGTCATTTTGATATTTTATTTAAATAAAATAATATAAATATCATTATCAAAGGAAAATGGATCCAAAATGACATTTATTTGATATTGCGATGGATATGGTTAAATTCTTCTAATCTAAGAAATAATTGTATTTTTTGGTGGATTTTTAATCCATCATCATGTGGTTTTAAATCATTTTTCCCAATTCTCCCTTACCATATTGACAAATATATAATATGGTTATTGTTTAAAATGATGAAAAATAAAAGGGAAATATTTATTTATTTTTTACCTCATAATTGATAATACCCAATCTATTTTTATAGATTAAATTTCTATAATTTTTAGAAATTAAGTTAGAAATAAAACGCAAAACACAACAGAAAAAAACATTTCAGAATTTTTTTTAAGTACTAAATTTTTTTATATGAAATTATTCAATAATAATTCATTAAATAAACATATTTTGATTAGTTAAAATATCAGTGAAAATATTATACTATTAAAAAAATTAAAAAACATGTAAAATTGTACATTCATGAAACATAATTACAATAAGTAACCTATATTTTTCACTATTCTTTGGAAAATCAATCATTACAGAAAAATCAAAAAATATCACCCTTATATAATATTGATATTTTTAATTCAAAAATAATACCACTTTTATCAAAAAAAAATTTAATGTGTAAAATAATAATTATAATATCAATGCACAAAATTCAATAAAATTCATTTTTGAAAAAAACATAATTTTAAAGAATAAAATTAGATTAATACAATTTTAAAGATTATGTGTGATGAATTTATCAACACTTTTATAAATTTTAAGGCCATTATACATTTATTTCAAAATTAAGTTTCTCATAATAATAAACTCTTATTAAATATCTAGTTTAAAATAATTTTTTATAATATATGACAATTTATATAATTCTTGGGTTTTTATTATAGGAAAGATACAGAGATTTTTATTCATTTAACTAAATTTCTATTGTAATAGAAAGAAGATAATGGATTTCTATCCATTTTCATTGAGAATGTGTTTTTCCAAAAACATCTATTCAATCAAATCCAAAAATATTTGAAAGGTTTAGTGAAAAATGAATGATCATGTGATGTCCCTATGATCTCATGAGAATGTACTCTTATGTTTTACAATTTATTAGAAAGTAAAAATAAATATAAAGGATTATAAATTAAATGATTAATGTCAGTGAGGTTACATTAGTTGGTGAATATTGGTTTTCGGGTGAATATTCCCTAAATCAAAGTATAAAAAGGGACTTTACATTTATTTTATCAGGAATTTCAACTAGATGGAATAGTTTATTCGAATACCCAATGTCCAAATAGTTCTAGTGTAATAAAATATGTATATAATTAGAAGAGAAAATAATCAAATTAAATGTATAGATATTCTATATATATAATATTATAGATTAGTTCATCAATAATAAGGTGTAATAATATCTTGAGAAGTGTAGAATAAGGCATCAAATGTCAACATAGGGACTCCTCCAAAAATTAAGTTTTTGGGAGGGGGAATATAATTATTAATAATATATTCTAGGAAATTCTAATTGGAAATATTCTACTAAATACATTTGAAATAAATAATGTATTGTTTTTGTAAAAATTAATATAATACATCTTACAAGATATTATATAAGATAAAACCAATATTTAAGTAAATTTAAAATTTATCATGTTAATTTATTATTCTAAAAAAGAGAGCATAATGTTTTCATCTCATGGTGGGATGCTATTTTCCATCACTATTCATCTAAAATAATGGAATAAAAATAATATAAAAATGATATGTGAAAATTATTAAACACTTTGATATAGAGGATTCTCAAAATGATCATAATTTTTATAAAACATATCCTATTTAATATTAAAATTTTAGAAAATATCTGAGAAAGTTGATGTTGAAGTGGGATTCCTATAAGTAGAAAATTAGTTACATGGAGGAAAATAAAAGTAATCATTGTTAACAAAAATATAACACTATTTTTATCATACAATTGAGTAATATGAATTGTAATAATAAGTTGCTATTAAATTTTTGGTTACTAAAAAACATTGATAAAAATGGGGAGAATAAAGACTGAATATAAAATCTATTTTCCCCATATAGTATATTTTACATGTTTGGATGTAGATTCTATACATATTGGAAATATATTAATTAATATTATGTATGAATTTGTATTATCGTTAAAGGGAAAAAACAACTTAAAAATTAAGTGGGTTTTATAAATCGAACTCAATTAATTAATGATGTAAACATAGAAATGGGAATGGCTGGTGTGAAAGGGATATTCTAAATAAAAATGAATTATATTGTTACAATTTTTTTATGCTTATTGGAATGAATTTATATTTTCTTAAAAATAATATTACAAATAGTACTAAGGCTATACTTAGTGGATGTATGTTCACAACAAAGAATGAATGTTGTGCCTTCTATAATGGGGAAGAAATCCATAATCACATATTCTTCAACTGCCCCTACTCTTAAAAGATATGGGTGGCTATACAAAAAAAGATTCAAGAAACTCTTTTTATATTTAAGATATATTCATGAATCCTTCATTAATTCACAAGTATGACATATGTCAGCTTTGGATTGACAATCAATTGAAAGCATGTATAGAATATTAGAATCATCTATATGAATACGAGGTTCTTCATCAATAGGAACAAATCGGTATGTATACTAGGTACACATTCAATGGTTTCCTAATAGTTATTACATAGGGTTACTTTTGTCATTATTAATATAATGATGCTGGTTTAATAGACACACAATGGGAAACTCTGGAATTTATTATCATCCAGGTAGACGTAAGTCACTCTAGAGTTTATTGTAATCCATGGAGACTGCAGTTGTTTTAAGGATGGGATCGAACCCATGAATGGATACCCATGTTTCCTTTTGAATGGAAATAGAACCCACATATTCTAGTGCCGCTTAATAGGACACATCAAACCTTTTATGGTCATGTGATAAAGACCTAACCATACAGCTTAATTCCATGGGGCAATGACAACTTGGCCGAAGTTTCCTAGTCAACGTTTGGTTTGGGACTAAAGTTAAAGCTTCTTGAGGATCATGGAAGGGATATTGGTTTTCCATGTTGAATTAGTCCCTTCAAAAGATATGGACCAGGGTGAACAGGGTTGATTTAGGGTGTTGGTTTTGAACCTCAAATTAGGATTCTTACGTATCCCATTTGTACTAAAATCACAACCCACTTTGTTTGGTACTTCTCAAAGGGAAGTATGGCCCTTTGATGAAATTATTTAGGACTAATCCTTGAAGAGGATTCCCCAATAATTGCATTCATGAGGGATATATTAACTCATGGATATTTGGGGTGATTAACTCGGGGATTACTTTTAAAGAGGATACCCTAATTAAGGGAATTATGATTGAGGCATAACCTTAAAGAGTGAGTAGGATGACCTATCTTTTCTATGAGATGGTAGAGAGCTCGGTCCTTAATAATGCTTCCTATGTATCTTAGTTGTGGTGGGAATTAGAAATCTCATATTTCAATCACTTTCATTGTGTAGGTGTTCTGATCATCCAAAACCTCTAGGCATATTAGCGTCATGCTCACTGTGAGAGACAATCAGATTTGAATTATTCAAAAAAGCACACATTCATCATTTATATACACTAGTAGACATGGAAGAAACCCCCAAAAGGAGAGGTACAAGGTGTTCTGTGAACATGTCTCTTATGACCCTTCTCTCACATATGGAAGAGACCAGGTGATGATTGATGAGGGTGTGGAGTAATGACCCTTTCACTGTGGAATGAATGTGATGGTCATTGCATTAGATAAGAAATGTTAGGGTGTTACCCCAAGAGGGATTCCCTCGAATAGGTCGATTAGTAGGGAGAGTATATCATTCCCATGATGAATGGAAAATAATCTGTGATTCTTGTTCCACCCATTGTAGACCGAAGGATCTAGGTCTCAGATACAAAAAGGGACAAATGAAGTCTTATTCCCAGAATCTGAGACAAAGAATTTCATATACTATCCCTAGGGTAGGGGTCCATCTGACCGTAGGAATGTATACTCACATGGCCCTAGAGGACTCTGACCAGCCATCTGGACAAATATAGGAAACTGCTAACTGATGGAATTCAAACACAAATGAGGTACGTGCTGATTCCATAAGTCTGGAGTCCTTGGAGGAGGATACAACGTGCTCCCTTTCAGATAAGAGACCCAAGGAAGGATATTTCCTAACATAGGTGGATTTGAAGAAGGTATAAGGTGAGGTGAACCAATGAGGGCCACACAAGGGGAGGCGTGCAAGTAGACATGGAATAATTGGTAACACCATGATT
This sequence comes from Viscum album, assembly GCA_963277665.1. Taxonomy (NCBI): domain Eukaryota; kingdom Viridiplantae; phylum Streptophyta; class Magnoliopsida; order Santalales; family Viscaceae; genus Viscum; species Viscum album. Next base: position 115,000,720 of record OY728135.1, read on the forward strand.
GGCGAACAACCTAGATGACTACCCTTGGGTGAGACTTAGCTCAAGCCATCAAGGTTCTCAACAAGAAATCCCAGAAGTGAGATGCAGAAGTTCTTATTTGAGGAATGGAGGCACCACTACTGTTCCTCAATTAAGAGTTGGTAAAATGAGTCACACAAGTCATATTGGATTATAACACTGAATCTATTTATGTCTCACTGTACTTCATTTAATTCTCTCTCTCTTTAGGTGTTATGAAACTACCATGGATATTTCTGAAGACTAGAGTGGAACACTAGGGGGATGAGAATAGTAATAGACCTTCTAGAAAATTCAACCATTCAAATGAATGGCCCCATGGGTATATTTATTGGAAAATAATATACAATGAGAAAAGATGTTGGTCCGAGAAAGGTATGTGGTGCACAAGTACCTTCTCACCACTAGAGATTCGCGAAATCAAGGGAAACCAATGTTTGAGATTTTTCAAATAATTCCCTTTTTTATCTATTTTCCCCTCATATTTCTAAGGTATTTCCCTATGTCTCTTTTTAATCCATGTGATGGAATGTCGTGTCAACAAAATCTACCCCTCAGGATTCAGTCTGAGTGAATAGAAAGTATGATCGTGTGGTAATGGGTTGAAAGGGTGTAAATGGACTGCTCAAGTTCTCTGATCCTGAATGGTCGTGTAAATCTAGATGTGAATGTATGGATGTAAAATCCAATGTTTTCATCGATAAATAGATCCTTCAATTATGCATAAAACTCTTGAGACTTGTATTTTCAACTTCTCGGTGTGCAATTCTTCTTCTATAGATGAACTTACTAGAAATATCATTCATTCAACTTTGGCATGCACTTGCACGCCACACTTGTGCTCCATGCGTTGAGCAATTCACTTGCGCACCAATACATACACTTCAACGCCTTATTGAATTTGTCAAATTTTCTTTATTTTTTAAACCGAAACCAATGTGAACTTTATATGAAATGAATTAAATATTTTTTTATGTTCAATGGCTCCTAGAAGAATAAAAACTGCTGAAAAATTGGCTAGAAAACGAATTGGGGACATGAAGAAGATCATAAGAAATGACTACTGTGAAATCTATGATACTACCCTACATAATCTAGTAGGGTATTTTAAGAAGTATCTCCTTGGTTTCTCGTGGAGTCATTATATTTCATGTTCTACGGTTATTCCCATCTTTGAGAATTCTTTACTAATATCCAAAGAATTATCTTTTACACTCATGGTTTTAAGATCATAAGAATTTATGATCTCCCAATGGTTCATCTATGTGAACTTTTATCAACACTGGGATGACATTCATATCCCATTTTATGCATCACAGCCCATGTGCACTAGATTTGAAGTCGCATACGGTTGAGCTAAATCAACACTTCTACTCATCCATGTTTATTGTTTCATAGATAGATAAATCAATGGGTCAATAGAAACTTTGGGATTTCAATCTTGGAGGGTCTGTTAACCCTCTTGGATTTGAGTGTAATGGGTACATAATACAAGTGAAGAGTTCAAAAGCGATGTGAAAGCACTAGAATTTATGATTCCATGTGGTTAGGGCAGACATATGTGTACATGCATGAAAAATTTATTCTAGAGCAGCTGAGGTGATGAAGTCCAGAACCAATTATTTCTTTTGAAACATGTGAAAGTGGGCATCAGTCTATGGGATTTCCATAAGATCTCCATAACTCCAATCATTGGTCGTATGCACGATGAGTACATTCCTCTGAAGGTGACATGGAGTTATACCAAATGAATTCCATCCCTAGTGTGTGATATTTTAAATATATCTCAATAAATTAAGGGGTAAAATCCTTGCATAATAGGGGATATTCAACAAGAGGCATTGATGAACATGTTCCTGATGAAGAAGGAGGATAAGTGTCCCACCTTTGAATGTCCAACTATCTGTCCCAAGGTAGCAAAGTGAAGTTCACCTGACACATTATAACAGATGCTAGAAAAGGGAGAATTTGAAAAGTGGGGGTTTGAGGTGAACCACAAAATTCCATCCAAGACACGTCTCACAGGTTTCATAGCCATGTGGATCAATTTCTACTTATTTACCATCTAAGTTTTCCAAGGTGGTATAAGGCCTATAACCTTTGTTATAGTAGCCAGGCTTGTAGAGAAGAAGATGGGGGGATTTTCTTCACTGTTCTGGAAAAAATCGACAGGTGCTTGTTTCACATTCTTTTCTAGAAGGCTCCCATCATAATGGCAAGACCCTTCCATGTTTTATGTGGATGTATCACTACTCATTTAATAACCTATGTTGTGCAGAGTAGGTTTTTTGTCCTTGAGAGATCTTTCTGACCATCTATTCAGTCCTACATTAGTATACCTACCCTATCCATTTCATCATGCCAAATTATAATGATATTGAGTTAATTAAATGAATTTAATTTCATTCCTTACATAAATCTTCCTACGGGAAGCATTTTTGATAATGGTACAACCAGAATAGTGTTGAGATCATTTATGGTAGCTTACAGGGAAAGGGTATTGGTTGCCAAGATCAATAGAAAAATCATATGATAGACTTTTTCACCTTATCTATTTTCACAAAAATTCATATTCCTATAAAACATTACTCTATATATTCTGGTGCATGTTAGATTAGAACAACATCTAATGGGGGATCGATAACTGTGATTGTTGATAGCTATATAGAATATGGGGGAAGTGATGAACATTCTTGCTACTAAAGATGAAATAAGGTTAACTAATTCGTATTCTGATACATGAATCTCCTCATACCCTAATGTGGTGCTTAAAAACATTGATATGTGGGTTAGAGTCAATAGGTATAGTAGAACAGAACCGTTTTGTCTAGATGTTATTTCATCCCATTCAGAAGATGAGTTTTCATGTTTGAAGGGTGAAGATGATGAGCCTCCTAGATCGATTAGGTGACCTCATGCATGATGAAATCCTCCTAATAGAATCAATAAGGCTACACCATGTGAGGATGACCTAAGAAAAGCGACACCAAGGTGGAAGTCCAGTGGGAACCATCAAGGGGAAACCGGAGTTCCACTTTCTCACCCTCTATCTTTGACAAAGAGATTTGGTAATCCCATGAAATCTAGGGCCATTTGATCATATTCACAATAATATGGATTGTATTCTAAATATTTATGACCAATGTTAGTCCTTGTTTCCTAAGAATTGTGTTTTGATGCTAACGTTATGTGGATGATTTTGCGTGATGGGTAGCATAGTCTTGAAGTAGGAGATGTCAAATCTACACCTGGAATTCATTGGGAGGATAACCCTGTTGAAGTGAGAATTTAAATCATGGAGCTGGAGATTCTTATTTATGAAACTAAAAATCAAATCCCCACCACAATGTTGGTGAAGGACATGATACAATATATAACCATTGATGGGTTGGACCGATCATTTTATGAATGATGTGAATATATGGACCCTAAAGACATAAGATTTATCATCATTAATTATTTTTGGATTTAAAAATTCATTTCATTATAAAGACTCATTGTTAAGGAGGATTCATCTTAATCTTATAGTAGGTTGAGTGAGGACTAGATAAAGTTCTATCGCGACAATACAGCACTAAGTGCACCCTAATTGGGAATGTTAGATCACCCCCTGAATCAATAGTGGTATCTCTAGGCCGACAAGGCATCGATGGAGATATGGCAGGGGATCTCTAGCCTAAAATACATTTACTGAAGAGATTAATGATAAACCTCCTTTGAAGAAGGAAAAATGGTAAAGATGTCAAAAATATGTGGATACACACTTCATTAGTAGTGGTAAGTCTCCATGACTTTCGTCATTTGGGGCCTCATCCAAAGAATAAGTTTTAAATGTTTGGAAATGTAGTAACTTACACTATTTCTTCTCTCAAGGAAGCTAAAATTGAACCTCTGATGATTGAGGAGGAAGCTGGTGACCGAGTTACAATTCTTTTAAAAGAGAAGATTCCCTCGACCGAAGAGGCATCTAGAATGGAAGAAGAATCTTCTATTCTGGGAACTATTCCCACCACTACTGTAAAGAAAGGGGATATGTATGTTATTTCATAAGAGATTCATGAAAAACTATATATTAAAAATTTATATCCATTAATGTAATATTTTAGGTTCACCACATGTACAATAAAATCTTATGGTGACTGATGATGGCCCTATTACTGTCAATGAGGAGTCTGTTCAGGGTCAGAAGTCATTGGAGGATGGTCATGAACCAACCACTCCAAGTGCTCCCATGGGTGAGGCTAACACGAGGCTTGTGGTGTAGATATAAGATATGATAAATATTATAATGTATTTAGATGAAATACAAGAACATTCTAATAATATTCCTACCACTTTTGAAAAATTCTAAGAAAATTGAAATGGATTAAATGAACGAGAGTCATTATTTTCATCCAATTAATCTTCTGATGCCCAGTTCCCTAACCAAGATCTGTTGGAATACATACATCCATATATAGAAGATGATACAATAATGGTTCGTGGATAGGGTGCTAAAATCCCCACTTGTCCTCTAATTTATGAGGCTCCAGATTAGGTGAACAGTAAAATGGAAAGCATTCCAAAAGGCTATCCAGTGGGTCCTGGGGAGTCCCAATGAAATATTTCTCATCAAGAGGTTTTAACTCAAACTACTAAGGCTAGGAGTCTTCAGGAAGAATCTTCCTAAGCTTATAACTTGATGTTGGGAAAGGATAACTAGCTATTGTGATTGTGACATATTCCTTCCATGTTTTCAAATATAACAATGTGTTTAATTCATCATATAGGGTTTTCTTTTTCTATGGGTAGGCCAGAGAGTGAAGCTTACGTATTTTCTCAACTGATATTGCGAATTAGGGTTACCACTATTAGAGAGGGGGCAGAACATGACAATTTTATATGTACATAAATCCTAGAGTATGTCCCTCATAATGATAATGACTCTTAATTAGGACAAGAAGCGTTGAATTCTCTCTTCATTTCATGTCACAATGCATAGAGGGACATGTGGAAGATAATGTATAAGATGTCTATTAACAAAACTACCTTCATAAATCCAATAATTTTCATCTCTATTCGGCATGTTGAGATTTAGGTGTTTTGATTACCATGCAATCCATGTTGTACTGAAAGAGACTATTTGTCAGTGATAGAAAGCTCCCAAACTATCAATACACCTAATAAATGCTTACCTATGAACCAATATTGAAGAATTCTGGGGTGCATTATCCCAAGTGGAGGCCAACCATGATATAATGATGGAAGATTTTAATCGAAAAATCAATGTGAAGGCTATAGAAATATCACACCTTATGCAAGAACAAGATTCCACAAAAAGAGAGTTTGCACAACATCATAATTATTTAAGGTATGGCTGAATGGATGGTAAAAATGCCATTGCAACTTCCATGGAAGATCTTCGTCTGACCGAAAAGGCTGAGGCTTTTCAAGGGACCAAACTCTAATAGATAGTTTATGAGGTGGAAGAGGTTGTGAAAAAAATGAAGAGTCATTTTGAAAGCCTTTTTTATTTCACGATATAGAGACTCCATATTGTGGATGTTCCTCAGATTTTACCCCACAAATGAAAATAATTTTTTTCCAATCATATAGGTCTTCATTCCTACATGTTCTTGTAATATTAATATCAAAGTTAATTCTAATGGAATTACATATTTATCATTAAAATGATAGTTATGGGGGGTGCTCAAATTTTTTACCTAAGCTAGTGGGTCTAGTGAGCATAGTTCGACTATTGCTAGGTTCAGATAGATAAACCTACAATCATTGTGTCTTTTTATATCAACACCCTAAATTTGACAAAATCATGATATGGAGAAGACATAGTGAGTGATATTTGGCTTTTTCCTAGGATTCCCTTTTTATGTTAGCAGCCATACAAAGTTTGAGCATTTTCTATTCATTGCATGATTTTACCTAAACCACACAAAGTTCATGTCTAGAGAGCTGAGAATCAACTTTTGTACAAATATATCTTTTAAAGATTTCATCAATTCGGTGAGTATCATTTCTCTTTATGGTGGGCAGTTTAATGTCATGCATGTTGGATTGATAAATCTAGTGTTTTAGGTAGAACAGCTTTGACTATGAGTTTGAGATGATATCCCAAACAAATCTTGATGGTTTAGAATAATATGATATTATTAAAATACAACAAAGAGGAATATTAATTCAAATTTTTCATTGTAAACAAATATAAAATCTTGAAATATAGGATTAGAAGAGGTCTCTTCCATGAATGAAGTAACCATCACTTGGCTAACAAAATTATGGGGGTCATTTTATGCAAATCCAGGTGAGGCATGTAATACATAGCCAAATAGTGGAATCCTTTGGCTAACAGACCCACAATGTAGCTGATTTTATGATTGTCTATAAGGGTATGGAGTTCATATTTAGGTAAATGATCTCTCGTGAATTTTGAAGGTCAATTACTGATATAACAAGGGGTTTATGATTTGGAAGCCTCAAGGCCATAGTGGGTGACTTTACCTGGGAATGATATTTGATAATAAAAGTATCATCTATGCCGACACATTCCATGAATGGGAAACCACTCCTACCCAAATTTGGTGTGTCAAGGAGGGTTAATATTATTTCATAAAGGCTTATTTAAGATATTATTCCATTTTGTTTAAAGTCGTGGAGCAATGACATTATATCATTTAGTTTAAAGTCATGCAACAAGGACATTATGCCTTGTATTTTAAAGTCCAGTGCCAATGAAATTAATCAATGTAGTTTAATGTCATTCATTATAGAAATTATACCAGGAAGTTTAATGTCATGAAACAAGGACATTAAGGTGTGCAGTTTGAATTCATGCAGCAAGGATATTACGTCGTGTAGATTAAATTCATTTAGCATGGATAGTATGTCATGTAGTTTAAATGCATGCAGCAATGACATTATTCAGTGAAGTTTAAAGTCATGAAGAAAAGACATTATTCCATATAGTCTAAGGTCATGCAGCAAGTACATTAAGAGGGATATAATTTAAGGTTCTTCTATTTGTCCAAAAAAGTGTAAATTGTTTAGTAATTTTTGGGGATTTTTCTGAAAAAGTTATATCATATTTAGTTATGGAAGGGAAAACTATAAACTGTGATTTGGGGATTTTTGAATCCAAAGGGTGACATGAAGGAGAAAAAATGGGCTAATGGAATTAGAGGATGCCTCTTCCAAGAACAAAGTTACCATTGCATGACTAACCCGGAAAGTGGGCTTGTTTATAAAGCCACTGGGGAATGTACTGCATAGCCAAATAGTAGAATATATAGGCAGACAGACCCTCTATGTAGGTGATAATATTTCAATCCAATAAGTTCATATGGTACATAGTCAGAAAAAAGAGCTCTCAATATTTCTAACATTCTATTTCTAAGATCCAATGAATGCTTATGGAGATATAGGTCATCCCAAGCACAGAGTTTGGTTTGGGGAGAAAAACATTCCTTAAGAAGGTAAAGGTATTTTATGTTGAAATTTACAAATAATCAATGAAATGGATAATTCTACCTAATTTTAAGATAAGAATAGAAAGAATGGTGTCTGTAGATTTAAGTTATATGACTAGGATAGAAATGATTAAGGAAATTATGTATTATAGTTGGTTAAATGGGAGAATATTATTACAATGTGTTTTGAACATATGAAGGAGGGAATATGTAAACCATTGTCTTGGAAACATTCAAATTAAGATAAAGAATATGTGACAAATAAGAAAAGGATAATTGCTTTAAATTGTGAGTTCCTACATACTATCTTAAAAGCATAAAGGTGGAAAAAGAGTCATCTCCCATGAACAATGTTAACATTGGTGGATGAAACCATTATGGGGGACGTTTTATGCATTTCCACTTGGGGCACAAGATGTATATCAAAAAAATTGCATCCTTCAGTTGACCAGCCTGCTATTTAGAAATTTCATGCAAGGCCACTGGGGGCACACGCTACATAGTCAAGCAAAGGATCTCTCAGGTATCAAAACATCTGTTACAAAAAGTTGAAGAAATGTTTTGGAGATTTGAAAGTGTTCAACATTTGCACAATGATATGAAAATTTGGGTATTTTATATTGTATAAAGGTATTGGTTACACCAATAATGACCTTAAGTTTGGATTCCCATGCATAGATCTGGATCATATATTTAAGGGGGACATTTCTAGTTTCCTTGGAGGGTTCACTATGGAGGGGACCCAAAATGAATGATCCTTCACACATTTCTGATTGTAAAGTAGAGAGGGGGGGGATTTTTTCTTTATCCCATTAGTGGTATTGGGATATCAATCAATGTCTTCACTATGTATCTCAATGATATCAGTGTTAAGCCATACACAATTCATTGGGTACCATGATATTTAAAGTCATGCAGTATGTATGTTATGTTGTTCAGTTTAACATCATGCAGTAAGGACTTAAGGGGAATGATATGAGAAGAAATTGAATGTTCCTGCTAGATTAATGAATAATACCGGAGTATCAGAACATATATTGTTAGGGAAAGAATCATGCCACACATAGTTCTTGGCTAGGCTTCATGTGTGAGAATGATTCATACACACCTAGTGATGGGATTTAAAATTGTGTTGTGGCTGCACCCAAGAATGGAGATCTGACCATAACTATGTATCATAGTGAGATGATAATCAAATTACACAAAGTTCATAAATTATCATGATGTTCATAGTCATAAAGTAAAGATGAATGTGACTCGACATGATAGAGGAATGTTGTGTCTTTTATGGTCTTACAACTAGGACCATGACAATATCGGTATCAATTATTATGCTTTATATATGTGAGTAATTCTTTTACCAATAATCTTAAGACCACATGATCCATGCTCTTTGTGAGAAATAATGAGTGGTGAAATTTTCATTCACAACATAAAGGAAAACCCTATAAAGTATATAGTCATTTAGATTTTACGGTAGGTGGGCCTTGAGGTATGATATAGGCCTTAATACGTATCTCATTATGATGAAAACCATGTCGTACATAGTTCATGTAGTACCATGCAGTTTAATTTCATGAGGTAAGGATGTCAACTCCTTGTTTTGGGTCATAGAACATGGACCATAGACTTTCTGATTGAACATACATGTAGTGTGACAGATTGATAAAACTAACATGAATGAGGGTATAGGAGGCCCAACATCACACCACAATTATCTGAGAAGGGGTTATTATAAAGGAAACGTAGAATCTGTAGCTAGGACTAGGATTGATGATCCAGACATCACTATGTCTCTCATATGGGATGAGAATCAACCCATACATAGTTCTAGAATGATCATGCAGTTTATCATCATGCGGTAAAGACAATGTGAACATACATTAAAAATCATTGTGGTCGAGCCCAAGAGTGAGATTTTGGGAGTCACTATGTATCTCATTGGAGTGAGAATCATACAACACATAGTTAAGATCCCTATATAGTTATAATCTGTACACAAGTAGTGGAGGTTCTTTTTTTTTAATTGTGTTGTGATTGGTCCTAGGATAGAATTTGCAAGAATCACTATGTTTCTCAATAAGATGAGAATTGAGCCACATGTAGTAATTGAATAATGGTTACCCACAGTAACAAGTTTTGATATGAGTAGGAGAGATCATTAATATTACAGTTAGACCAGATATAGAAGATCCTTGCATTACTACATATCTCATTGGAATGAGAATCGAGACACACATAGTTCATGGTGTACCGTGCAGGTTAACATCATAAGACAATGAAATTACTGAACTAATGTGAAATGATAGAATTTTTTATGTAATCTTGAAATTGATGGTTCCTGCATAGTTACATATCCCATGAGGATGGGAATAAAATCTCACATGGTCTTTGATATGATTACCTATGCAGATATGATCCATGCAAAAGGAATAAATGGGGATTTATAATTTAATTGTTGTTGGACCTGAGATAGAAATCCAAGAGTCACTACATATCTCCTTTACATGAGGGTCAAGACACACATAATTCATGCTGATGGTTCACCACACTAAATGGTTTTTATGTGAGTAAGTGGATTTTTTGATAACTCTTTTAAGTGACAACTATGTGAATGGGGAATAAGCATGAGAGATAACCGAATTATTGGGGACCAAAAAGTAGAGGACCTTGTGGTGATAAGGGTCTTTATAAAATAAAAAAAGAGATATTTACCATACATTTTAATGACATATGTGAAGGTAAAAATTCCAATTTTAAAATGATATGATTGGGAAGTGGGGCATAATTCCATTTAAGGTCATATAGAAAGCACCCACATTGTGCAGTGTAATGTAATGAATCCAAGATAAAGATACTATGTATTTTAATGTCATTCAACATAGATGATGTCTTGATTTTTAGTTTAACATCATATAACTAAGACAGACTCTATGTGTTTACACAACGTATATCTTCAAGAATCTCACGTTGGTTAGAGTTGTAATGAGTTCTCCATCCATAGAGATAAATGAGTAATCTCTATTAGATTAGACCTTCACTATGGAGTATGGTCCTTCCCACATTGGCTCTAGTTTCGAAGGCTTCTTTCCTGGTATCATTGGAGTCCTGAGGACTAATACATGTTCTCGTTGGAGGAATGAATGGATGTGGAATTTATTGTTGAAGGATTGTGCTATCAAGTTCTAATATACAATTATATGATGCAAGGATAGCAGTCTTTTTTCATTACATTATTCCAACTCATCCAGCCATTTCTAAGATTAATCGTCTATAGATAGTTTCTCATTAATGGTTATATGGAGTAATGGAAACTGATCATCAATGGGTAGGTCCACTTCTTTCTCGTATATCAATGAGTACATTGTTTCCCATGTTGCAGTATAGTTCATAGTCCATTAGGCCCTCAAAGAATGTAAGATATTGTCTGGCTAGGACTTTGTATCCCAATACACCATTTTTTGGAGTATGTTCGATAGGGTTTTGTTGATAGCTAATATATATCCATTCTCCACTACATGATTGCAGGAAGAATGGTTGGATTTGATGTTGTATTCATGATATAGCTTCTCTACCTCAGAAAAATAAAAAAACATTTTTACATCAATATGGTATGAGTGACACAAAATCGAGTAATGATGTTGGTTTTGATGAAGCTAAAAATGATTTTATGTGGGAATTCATTTAGAGGTATTGACACAGACCATTTGGAGAAGAAATCAGTAGTAGTAAGGATGTACTTGAACTGCTTAGCTATAGCTGGTAGGTAATTCCCTAATACATCCTTCCCCCATGTATAAAATTACCATTAATGTTTTTTTGTTTGTTGAAACTCTGGGTGTTGATTGATGAAGTTGAAATGCACTTGGAATGAATGACACTTCTTAGTGAAATATTTGCAATCATCTATCATCAAAGGCCAGAAGTATCCATGCCATTGAAATTGATCAGAAATCCTCTTCACTGATTGTTGGGATACACAAAAGCTTGCACGTACTGGTTCCATGATAGATATAGTATCTTCTCTATTAATACATCTGAGAATTATTTCATCACATCCTCATTTGTAGAGGAAATTCTGGTGATTTGTGTCATCATAAAGAGTGAAATTGGCTGATCATCACCAACTCTTCTCTCTTCCAACTTTATCTAATGGGATCACTCAGTTATAGAGATATTCCATGATGGGTGTCATCTATCCAATGGTTGGGCCATATAATTCCAGAATGGGGATGATTTCATTAGTTTCCCCTGTTCTGATTAAAAAAAAAGATTAAACCACATGAAAAAGCGAAATGCTTATGATTATTTCATGCTAATCTGGATCTATCAGTGTTATGGATAAATTTTCTAATGCATCTACCGGAGTGTTCTGTGATCCTAGGATATGAGTTACGGATGGATATGAGTGAAATTCTTCCATTTACCCTCATAAATGATCGAATAAGGGAATTAGATCTTCTTTTCTGATGGTTTAATCCACATTTACTTGTTTGATTATCAATTTGAAATCACCCTTCACCTCTTCGAAATTCACTGGTACCTAGAGTACCAATTACAATCCCCAATTGAGAGCCTGATATTCTAAATCATTGTGGGTACCACCCTCTGAAAAAAATAAGTAATATGGATAGAATACCTTCTCTGGGTAGATATGCACAATTCCTAACCCAACATTATTGAGTTTAGGGTCTTCCATTCTACATTGGACTCGGGGAAGATCCTTCAAAATAAATTTCTCATGTTTGGGGATTATCCTAAATATTGATGAATTATTCATCATGTAGTTCAGTACTTAATGACGTCTCATCTGCAAATGGTTACTCCATGAGGATGTCTGCCAAATCCTGGCCTTTCATAGTTTTCTGAAGTACAAAATGTATGTCAAACTAAAGATGACTTACTACCCACCATGAAAAACTCCCAATCAGTATAGGATGGTTGAGGGTAAGCATTATTAGGTTTTTACAATAAACCAAGTGGACCTCATGAAGCTGTAGATAGTGTCTTGGGTTTTGAATAGAGATGATTAACTCCAGCAAGCTCTTCTCAATATCTATGTAATTAGTCTCACCATTATTCATTGTTAAACTAAGATAATAAAGTCTATTATAATTTATAGCATTATTTATTTGTGCGAAAAATGAGCCCAGTGTTTACTCCAAGGCTATCACATAATGAATTAGCATAATTCCTTCCACATGTGGCATCAATACTAGTGGGTATAAGAGGTATTTTTTGAGGGAATCAAATGTCTATTGGTAATCATTGGCCCACTAATAAATGAAACCATTCATTATCAATATTTTGAAGGGTAAAAACTTTCTTGCGGGGTTGGCTATGAAGCACCGAATGTAGTCCAAGTGTCCGTGATGACCTCTTAATGATTTTAGGATTTGAGGTGGTGACATGTGAATAATGGCTTTAGTATTCTCAGGATCAACATTGATACCACAGTGGCATAGAAAATCTACCAAATATTCCCAAGGATACCCAAAAAGCACACTTCAAGGGGTTCATCATCAGATTATATTGTCAAATATTGCTGAAGATGGCTTCTAGGTCAGCCAGATGATCAAAACATTTTTGTGATTTGACTTCCTATTCATCAACATATCATTCGTTAAATTTCCCATGAATGTCTTCAAATATGTGATGTTTTTCACTTTGGTACGTGGCACCTTCATTATTCTGGAAAAAGGGCATCACCCGATAACAAAATACTCTGGGGGGTGGGGGTCTAAAGGCTATGGCTTCATCATCTTCTAGGGAAATTTGTATTTTATTTTACCATAGTATCCATCCATGAAAGAGAGGGCCTGATAATCAGTTGTTTCATCAATTAAGAGTTATGTAATTGGAACTGGGAAGTGATCATTGTGAAAATTCCTATTGAGATCTCTGAAATTGATGCAACCTCTAATATTACCATATTTTGTTTTTACATGGACAATTTTGGACAAACATATTGGATATTTCACAACTCATATGAAGCCATCTGTGATTATTGTATAGACTTTATCCTCAATTTTGGAGGCTTAGGCAAGGTGTGTTCTTCTGGTTGCTTGATTATACCCCAGATGCTGTTCTGGAAGACCCAAGTGATGGGTGGCCACCTTGAGGAAAAGGCCTGGAATCTCTTTTTAATTCCAGGTGAACATATTTCATTGTTTTATTAAGAAGTAGGTATTTATCTTCTATTTTTCAGAGGACATGGATGCACTAATCAGTGTGGGTTGTGGATCCTATTCATACCCTTGTTTATTCCTCTGATTTCATCCACAGTAGTTGATACTTATTCCTCAAATTCTAGAGGGGAATATTTTAGATATTATCTTTCCTATTCCTCTTACTTATACTCCACTAATTTCACCTATTCTTGAAAAGGTGGATATAAAATAAAATTTTCAATGGGAAAAGGGGGGCCATTATTTTGACATTTATAGGATGGGGAAATCATTTCGGTCTCACTTGCTGGAGCAGAGCCTTCCTAGAATTTTTAAGGACAAACAAGAAACTAAAAATGAGTCTCAATGTCTTCTTTTTAATTCATGATAAAATATTATAGTTCTTCTTCTAGAACCGAGTTTTGTTGTGGCTCATAGGACGGAATGAAGGAATTTTAATTTGATCCATCTTTAACAAAAGAAGTGTCGATGTCATGTTTTTCATTATCATCCTTAACTATTGTGATTGAAATTATGGAGGATGCTCAATGAGACCATCTATTGGGTCCCAACCAATGTATTTGATTGATATAGATCACTTAATCTGCACTGAGCTGCTTGATATGTTTGGATAATATCATCTCCAAGACATTTGGGGCATTGATTCATGTGACATCATTATCCAATGATTTTTCCCTTCATTATGATTGAATCATACACCAATGTACATTGTCTTGAAGGATTTTAAAGGGACCGATTCACTATAAAATGACCCAATTTGACCATTTATAGAATACTTGAGACCTTGGTGATATGAAAAAATAGGGTTTTATGATGATGCAGTCAATAAAATCCCAGTATAACATTGAATGTTGTCTCCTTACGAAAAACAACGAATCTTGATTCCGATACAAGATCTCTAAAGTGAGTTCGGAGTCTGATTTCACCGAGAGTCTCTTTCTTATTCTTGTTATAACCCTGTAACATCAAATTTGAAGGGTACAAGGGGAATTAAGTAAGACCAGATCAATATAGTGTTTGAATTGGAATAAGATTTACCCCAGAGCAATTTTTAATAAAGGCATGTCAGATATAAATGTAATTAATCCTAATGGATATGTACAAATGCCTAAACTTTCCTTGTAGGAAAACATACTCATACTTATTAGTGAAAGAGATGAACACATCATATTCAACTAGATATGTCTCTATATAGTAAACCTCCACAGTAGAAACCACATAGTCAGACTCTTGATAACTTTAAAATGACTCAATGAGTGCCTCTTGGAGATCCTTTGATAGATTTAGAGAATCCTAGATTTATGGATTTTCGAATACTTGGGCCAGTTTCTTCAAAACATCATACTTATGATCCAGAGGTCTTCCCACTCTAACATGAATATTCACTTTTGGAGGTTCCCTAGGATCTATTGTTTCCGATGTGTATGGTCCCCCTATTGAGGTAGGAGTTGGGAGTACATCTGCTCTAGGTTGATTGGGCTGACTAGGCTAGACTTATGGTCAAGAAGGCGGTGACACACTCTCTAGATGATCTTCCAGTTTGATCATGTCATGGATGACTCTATCATAAACTGAGTAAGAACTTCCATGTTCCTATTGATCTCACTAAAGATATTTTCCATGAGTCTCGACCATGAAGATAGTATGAGCGGGGGTTTGATTCATGTAGTGACTTCTAACATAATCATGTCTTCCCCCGTCTCCTCAATCTTGACGACCTATTCCCCCAGCTCCCCAATAATTTTCAAGTAATTATTACTTATAATCAACACCTGAGAAATGATTAATTATGTTAATGACATTATGAGAACCAATGATCTTCTCTTCATCTGATGAAGATTTGTCCTGGGGGTGAATCATGTTTTACACTTTGGTGGGGTGGTGTCCGTACATTTGAGATGATTGGAATGAAATACACTAGTGTCAAAAACAACATTGGGTTTGACATACAATCATCTTACTCTATTTTCTTCTTATCAATCTGGCCATGTACCTTTTATGAGGATTGGATTTTATAGGACCGATCTTTTGATGAAGATGGTTCTGCCATATCAAGAGCGGTAGGGGGAACCATCAGTTATTTCAATTATGTTGAAAAAACTGAATGATTCTAGTTGATTTATTTTCTAACCATCCAATAATAGTAATTTTGTGTATTCTTTTGTTTAACATCATGCCCCTCGACTTCTTTATCTGAATTGGTAGTAGAAATACATACTACTTAAGCTAGAGTATTTATTATCTTTACTTACCTAGAGTCCCCCATATTTTGCAGGAGGTCCATGAAAACAAAACACTATTGGATGGGGTTCTCCCAAAATTTGTTTGAAGGGGTAGTATATTGGAAGATCTTTGACACCTTTCCTATTCAGTCTCTTGGGATATGGCAACTAGACAAAGTTTTTTTTCAAATGTTGAGATGAAGTTACCAGTAAATTGATTATTACGAAAGGGATATTACTTGGTTTTTAACAACTCAAAATATTTTTACCTCTTTTTTTTTATCATCTTGATGAGGCAGTCATTGTTGTAGATGCTCGGGAGGAGGAGCCTTGCGTTATGATTCGTGATTCATTGTTAGAGCGAGTGTAGGAGCCTTCATGAGTGTAAATATAGTACCCTCTTCTTTCGTGCCCTTTATCCCGGAGCTGATGGAACTACTCGGGAGATGGCTTTAGTCTCTGTGATGGAATTTTCCACCTCTTGAGGAATTTCAATTAGATCCAAAATCCACCCCGTGTATTTCATGGGGATTAATGGTGTACACAATTCATTACAATGATTTGCTACACCGATAGACAATATTTCATCTTGTGGGAGTGGTAGATTCATGGAGTATGTAAATCCTTTCAACTGAGAAATAATATCTAAGAACCTTTAATTATCCCTTTATTTGTATTTTGTGATATCATATATTGTAGTCTTATTTAGCATTGATCATAACTAGAAAAGGATATTTTGATGGAGATCTTCCCATACAGTGATTGATCGAGACTACTATCTTTTGTACCGTACAAAGGCTGGTTCCTATAATAACTGCATAAAGCATCTAAGTTTCACTACTTCCAAATATCTAGTGTCCCCCATCATAGGATAGTCATAGGAAATGAAATGTGTCAAGTGCTACTCTAGGTCTCCAGTGTCGTTGATGATTAGAAAAAAATTCTATTTTCAATGTTTTGTAGGGGTAGATTCAAATCTACCCAGTCAAGGTAAGCATACTTTTCTGGGTTTACCGAGGTCAGTCACACTTCCATGGATTCTAATCAATATTTTAGTGAAACAATGGTGTTCATAAGCATTCAAGAAACATCTAGTTGAGTTGTGACCTGAAAATATATAGCCGTTGGAGCCTAAATGGGTGTAGTGTCTAGCAGGACCACTGGTGGTGGCATTTCTAGAACCTGTTGTTGGTAACCCATAGGGAAAACCTATAAGGATGTGCCTAAACCAATTTTTATTGTGTACCCAATGGAGGGAACTTCTGATATTCTATTGTGGGATTCAATCATATTTGAAGTTGATGCACAACATTATTCCTTTCTTCCCTATGAACAATAGTTGTTGTGAAAAATAATCTTTGCTATGGTGCACCAACTGGAAATGCAAGTTGTGGTTATTTTTGTGAAACATATTTGACTGGAAGGCTACATAAATGTTTTTCTACATTGATCCTTCTCAACTATTTCATATCTTACTCTTGTTAAATAAAATATTCCTCCAAAGACAAGGATTGACCTTCCCCAGTGGGTAGTTAGACATGGTGTGTCCTTTTCCTTTTCCCCTATAAGGGGTGTATCGATGAGGTAGAGGTACATTAATTAATGGAAAACCCAAATTTTGTGTGATCATCTGATTTTGGGTACGTACACCTTCTCCATTAACTTTGGTGTGGACCTTCTCCTCAATAAAAACTTATTACTTAGAACCCTCTAAGTTGGACTCATGTTCTGGAGGGTCTTCCATGATGGTGTTGATGAAATTATCATATACATAGATCATTATTGATGATCTATTAGTATTTATATGAGATTTCATTATTTCACTCCCTCCACAAGATCTCTTTTTCTTAATTGTTGACTTCATGGGAGGTATTTGATATTATGTGACCAAAAGAAAATTTCTAGAGAATTCAGTAATAAATGTTCCAAATGATTATGTTGAATCATAGGACAAGAAAAACTGGGAGGATTCACCCTGCGACGTCCTCCCCAATTAGGAAAAGAATAATTTCCACTAAGGAGGGGATAATTGAGGTGAAAAATCCCCCAACATTAGGAGATGGATAATTTCCTATTATGCGCTCTCCATCCTTTGGGTCTGATTGACTGACCCTGAGGGGATCAGTTAAAAAAACCCCAACCCTACGGGCTCAAGTAGCTCTTGAACTGCTATGGATGATATAGCGACAGCTGCTCTTCAGATTTTATGGAGCCTTGATACATGGGATGGATGCTTAATTTATCATCCACTAATATCGCCTTCTTAAGAATACTATTGGGCTATCTATATCATTTTCATTATCTAACTTCTAACATTATCTAAGTGGGATTCATGCTCAATGTACATAGATGAATGAAAAAAATGTTTTAAATCATCCTTCTCTCTAACAGCCTAAACAGATTTTTTTTGATGTATCCATTCATGGGAAATAACATTGCATGAGACTATTTTGGAGGGATTTTCATGTTTTGGAGTGCATTGAAATTCAATGCTTCATATACACCACATCCACTGTTACAAACACCACATGGGGTAACAACGATCAGCATTCGTAACCTCGTTAATACACAGAGGCATGGACGTTGATGGGATCCCTACTGCTTCTCAACCTTTGGCTGTTGAGAATCCTGGAGAGATTCCAAATCGATCATGTGTTGTAACCCATGTTTTACCTTGATGTGAGTTTGGTAATCATCGTAAGGCAATACCTTTCCTCTTAAGTAATGAAGACTATTCCATATATTGAGGTTGATATCATGCATACACTCTTCTGCCAACATCTCTGGAATGATGTATTAAGAGGTGGCTAAAGGCCAGAACATGACTGGTATATCATCTTTAGCCAGCTACATCCTCATATTCAGTAGATCATCTCCATCATTTTCTAGAGGTTCTGTGACCTGGTCTAATAATTGTGGATGCTTCCAAACTCTTTTTCCATAAATAGTGTGATTGGTTTAGATTTCCACTATTGTGCTGGAAGTCAAATAACCCAAGAGAGTTTCGGAGAATGATCATCACCTTGGGCTATGTTCTGGTTGATAAATAATTTCACCCCTAAATGACAAAGAATCAAAATTATTGGCTTCATGTTTGTATGTTCCTCATGATAAGTGGGAATTATCATCAAAACATTATCCATTAAATAATTCTCATGACATTGTGAATAACTACTTCGGTGAGAACTTTCACACCCAACACCATCATGGGGAGGACCACATTGTTATATTAGAGTAAGGGGAGTCCCTCATGATCCTTGGTCTTCTATCCAGATTGAGGGTTTCCATGGCTCTCATCAAGATATAGGCTCTCAAGATCGACTGAATTCTTGTCATTAAACAAGTTTTCATAGTGAAGTGTCCAATGGGGAACTTCATAATTACAACTAATTATCTCATAATTTGGTAATGTGATAGTAGTATCTTGAGCTACAATAGATAAACATCTGAGGGCTTCAAGAACCCCATCATTAAGAGAAGAATGATCATAAACCGACCCTTGATTTTTTTATCAGGTTTGATGACTATTTTCTTGGATGTGACCTCACAAGAGTTTGGGGCCACATGCTGGGAAAAGTGTTTTTCAAAGGTAGAATTTTGTACATGCCTAGGTTTAACCATTGAAATAAGTCGACTACCATTAATTAAGTGGGTTTACATTATCGGTCTGGTTTTCCATATAATATGGGGGAGTATACGACAGAACTATACTTGATGGGAAGAGATGTATGTGTCTTCTTTAGGGTAACATATTGTAAAGCTACCCCATTTTTAGGGATATATTCATGTATCCTTCCCTCAGGAACTACTGTCATGGCCATTATTATATCTTGTCAATCCTATAGGATATGGGAAAGTATTTGTGTATTCCCTTTTACCAATACCTAGATATGCATGGTGACTTCAATGATCAGAACGGGGATATATGCCAATTTTGAATATGGAATAGGTGTATGTGCTTTCTTCTTTCCTCCCTTTCCTATTAATGGATGTTGATAGTACTCATGTGTAGAGGGTTGATTCAACCTTCTATTTGTTTTTGGGACATCATGAATGGCTTCTTCGGGTATTTCTTTCTGAGTCTTCTGGTAGGCCTAATAAATGCTAGGAGGAGTATATTCCTTCTTGTGGGTTGCTGCCAAACATGGTTGGAGTACATCTTTAAGTGCTTCAAGATGAATCTAATAATAGTCATGATGAGTGTAATTAGGTGTATGTCACTTCTTTCAATTTTCCACTGTATTTGATTGGAAGGCTTCTTTGAATACCGCCAGACGAGTCTGTTAGCTGGCTAAATTAAGGCGAATGGGTGTATTTTCCTGTTCACTTATTTATACAAATTTAGGTTGGGGGTATTTTCAGATTTGGAAATTTTAAGGAATTTTCCCCTATGGGCCGATTGTTGTCCATGGAAGACCATCTTGAAATCCTTGGTTTAAGGAACCTTGGCCGGTTGGCCAAAGACAACACCCTCATCATGTTGAGGGTTTACTGCCATGTGACGTTGGCATTTGCAATTGCTGGCAGGGGCCTATAGGAAAGACCACTGAATCTACTATATAAGGTCATGGGTGGTCTTTTTATCCAAATCCCTAAAATATGGGAGGGATTGATTATTGCATTTTGGTTATGGGCACCTAAAATTAGTGAAAACAGTGGTCGGCATCGTCTGCTTTAGGACCACTGGTCATCACTGGTCGGATTACCAAGGGATTTTTTGATTTGGAGGGATTTTCAAGTAGCCTCCAATGATGGGATCATAATGTGCTGACAGTACTCCTGAAATAGTGCATTAGAGACCCAGCGTTGGAGACACTGAGTTGGTGATGGAATCCTTTAAGCGAATGAGGATTTGTCTTGGAAGTAGTTAGTGTATTCATAGTTAAAAACTGGAAGGAATCCATTTGGATTGAATGTATTTCTACATAAACGACTTCCTCCATGTATGAAGAACATAAATAATAAACTCTAATGATGTAACATCTGATTCGAGTGAACATATGCATGATTTATAGTCTTGGCTAGCCCTCATTCCCTGTAAGTGTGATAGGGGATTAGGTGACACCTATCATCTTCGTTAAGTCTTCACATCAGGTTTACCTTTTTTTTGTTCACAGTGGAATTGGGACATCGCAAACACGCAATGGTTATATATCTATTATGAAATGCATTCCAAAGGCATGCACTCCTTTGGTATTCATTCCCACGATGCATAAGAACTCACATTGGTCAAGATGATGTGAGGTTGGGCTCATCACTCCCTTTTAGAGTGAATTATTTCTTACTTTAGGACTTTCTTTATAGATTTTTGATATGTTCATGAATCATTCATTAATTATCAAGCATAATAACTGTCATTTTTGGATTGAAAATCAATTGAAGGCATGTATTGAATATTAGAATCATCCATCTGTGTCATAGGTTTTTCATCAATGGGAACACATTTGTATGTTTCTAAAGTTATCCATCAATGGTGTCCTCTTAGATATTAAATTGGTATTATTTGGTCATTATTATTATAAATATTCTTGTTTTATAACCACATAGTGGGGAACTCTAGAATTTATTATCACACAGTTAGACGAAAGTCTATCAGGAGTTCATCATCATCTAAGGAGATGAGAATAGTTTTTATGCTGGGATTGAATAAATGAATGGGCTACCAACGTATCCATGTAAATGGAATCATTACCCATGTAGTTCTGTTAATTTTAATAGGACACATCATACCTCTTAAGGTCATGTGATAAGGACCTAAACATACAGTTTAACGTCATGTGGTAAGGATGTTTAGGAATAAGGTTCCTAGTCAGATATTAGTGTGGGACTGATATCGAAGCAGCCTAAAAAAACATGGAAGGGATGTGGGTTATCCAAGTTGAATTAGACCCTTCAGGGGATATGGTATAGGGGGAACAAGGTTGATTTATGGTGTTGGGTTTGATCCTCAAGGGAGGCTTCCTATGTAACTCCTTTAGACAAGAATATATTAACTCATGGAATATATTAACTCATGGTGATTGGGGGGGGGTGGGTTCACTCATGGTTTACACTTATTGAAGTTACTCAGATTAAGGGAATTATGATTGAGGAATAATTCCAAAGAGGTTGTAGGATTACTTATCTCATAGGAGATATAGGAGTGAGATCAAGACTTGAAACGACTTCATACATATCTCAGTTATGGAGGGAAGAATAGTTCTCAAAGTTCAATCTCCCGGATTGTGCTGCTGTTGTAATAATCAGAAACCACTAAGCCCATGGGTTTCATGATTAGTGCGAGAACAAGAGGATGTGAATGGTTCAAAAAACCAAAATGTTATTTTTTCTATCCAATAGTAGACATTAAAATAAACCCCAAAAGGGACTGAACAAGGTGTTGAGAACACCTCTCTCCTATGACCATTCTCTCGCTGATGGAAGTGACCGTGTTGATGGTTGATGAGGGCACATAGCAATGTTTCATTCAGAGTGTAATGAATTTTTAGGTCATTGAATCCAGCAATAAAGGATAAGTCCTTACTCTAGGAGGGGTGGCTTCATATAGATTGAGTATTGGAGAGGAGGATCTCATTCCCATGCTGAAGGGAAAAGCTAGTGTGATCTTTGTTGCCCGCAAAATAGATCGAAGGCTCTGAGTCATAGAGACAAGAAGGGATTAATGAAGACCTATCACCAGAATTGAAGACTAGAAATTTTCTATATAGTCCTTGGTGTAGGGGTCCATGTGACTGGAGGATTCCATTCACACAAAGCCGATGAGGACTCGGACCGACCATCCAGACTAATGTAGAAAACTTATGACTGTTGGTATCCAAGCTCAAATGAGGGACATGCTGATTTCATAACTTGGGAGGCCTTAAAGGATGTTTAAAATTGGAAGATTGTAGACAAGAGATGCATGGAAGGAGAATGACATCAATATGTGGCTTTGAATGATGGCTAAGTTGAGGTGAACTATAGAGTTTTGTGCAAAGGTAGGCACACCAGAGGTGGAATTCAAGTATACTTTGGAGAATTGGTTACACATTGAGTGACGTGTGGCCTGGATGACTACACTTGGTTGAGAAATTACTCAAGCCTTCAAGGTTCTCTACAAGAAATCCCAAAAGTGAGACATTTAAGATCCACCCTCAGTAATGTATGGCGCACTAGTGTTCATCAATTAGGAGTTCGACGAACGATTCACGCAAGTGTTATTGGATTATATCACTAAATGGATTTATGTCTCACTATTATTCCATAATTTCATCCCCATTAGGTTTTATGAAACTACCTTAGCGGTTTCTATAGACTAGGGAATCATAATAGAGAAATTAGGGAACCAATCATCCTTTTGGGAAATTCATTCATACAAATGAAGTCCCCATGGGTCTATTTATTAGAAAATATGAGACCATGGGCGAAGGTTTTGGGTCTCTCAATGTGTGGGGACAACATGTACTTTCACACTACTAATGATTCGAGTTATTTTGGGTGATCCATTGTTTGATCTTTTTCAAATATTGGATTTTTCCATCTATTTTCCATACATTTTCTAAAGTATTTGCCTTTTTCAATTTATCATCCATGTGATGGAATGGAGTTTCAACAATATAAAATCTATATTTCTTTATACATTTCCTGAGGATTATTTATAAATTCAAAATATAGGCATAAATATTATTGTTGATGTTTGGAAAAATAATTTAAATGTTGAAGTGGTATTTCTAATAATAAGTCAACTTCCAAAGACTTCATATTTTAGGATTAACGAATTAAATACAATTCATAGATTATAATGAAGAGGAGTTTATCAAAACATGTAATCATGATGGTTGAATTTCAATTGATGTTATTTCAAATTTATAATGATGAAAAAACGTATTGCATTAAACGATGCGTAGTATAATCTATTTTCGTAACATACGAGTAGGAAATTTCATATTTACATGATGCAGGGATAATATTATAGTATAATTTATATGTTATTAATGTTTTAGAACAATAATTTATCAATCATGATATTCCATATATGTACTGAAGATATTCTAATGGATGTTTTTGTGTCAATATCATATCTTGTGTCTACCCAGATGCAATTGTCATGATATGATAGTGAACATGAGTTTAATATCATGGAGTCTATAAAAATAATTTTCAGTACATCTTATATTATAGTTGTAAGACCATATATTGTGTTTATCACATGAAATGTTTCATGGTAAAAAATATCCCCCTTGGAAATCCATATTATATCAACGAAGAAGATACATTGATAGATTAATAATATTGTAGAAATTTGGGTTGTCTTATTATATAACAACATACCAATAGTCAATGTGATATATGGATACTAGTTATGATACTTTAGCATATTATTGAAAGTAATAATAAGGTGGTGAGTTTTATCTTTGATGTTTGTTCATTATTTTTATAAGAAGAAAAGGAAGAAATAATTTATCTTAAAACATTCAAGGATGAAAATAGTGTACTTTCCCAAGAATATACACTTGTCATATTGGTGTACCAATAACATGTGGATATTTAAAATGATCTAAAATATTCTATTTCATTAATTATTGATAACTATATATATATATATAACATATAAAAAACCTATCAACTATTCTTTGATAGATAACATATAGAAACATTATGGTGTTACCATGGAGAATATTAAAACATGCTTGTAATATTTGAGTATTTCTCACTTGAATATAATTTTGTGGATGTTATGACATATGTAAAACAAAAATCAACAACTGAATGAAATCAGTAATCTCTTTAGGTCCATCCTACACCCTCTGACTATATGGGATGGATAAGGGCTATTATGAATGTGGAATCTAATTATATGCACCCCATTAGATTAATTAATATAGGGGTATTTTGGTTTCCCCAAATAGATGCTATAATATTCTACCCATGAAATTTAGATAAGGTAGAAATATTTTGATAATAATATTCATGAGGATCCATGTTTATTTATAGTTAGATCACTAGAATTAGGCCAGGAAGAGTTTAGGAGACTACATGCTATTCTTCTTGATGTCATCCTAAGAGGATTTATGGAATAGTACATAATTTAGGAGTGTATCTAGTGATCCTAAAATTTAAATTTCTCATATATATGATTTTATTACACTTTTACCATACGTTTTAGTGATGATAAAGAATGATATATGAGATTATTGGTCACTAATACAAATGGTTTCTCTCTCATGAATTTCAAATAGTGGGGGAAGCAGCTAATAGATGATACCCTCTCTTATATTATTTGGGATCACATTCACATTTGAAGGGTGACTTCTTGAGAATAGTTTTCATTGTAAATGATTTTTAAAAGAAATTTTAATTTAATTCTATATTCTTTTAAATTAAATAGAAGTCTCCAATAATGTATATAGGTATGAATGTCTATATATGTTAATACATGAGTAATATTTATCTTAATTCAACATTTATTCTCTATATTTTTTATAAGAGTCTTGAGTTTGTGTATCAATGTTATTTGACATGGTGTAGGGATTTTGGGTGATGTCTTCTACCAAATGTTTACTATATTTTTTTCTTGATAATAATATAATCTAGTTTTTTCCATCATTTGTACGATTTGGTGATATTAAATCTGGTAATCAAAACTGCTATAGTATTATCAAATTTTTGTAGCTGATCTTTTGGGTAGTGATTTAATTGAATTTTCACTCAGTGATAACTAATGTGTCATTATTACACCAATATAAAATATTTTCAATCAAATTTAGTAATTATATCAATAGGTATAGTCTCTAAAGAGGAAATGTTCCTACTAGACATCTTTAGTGAATGGAATTTTGAATTTTGTAGAATTAATATAGAATATTTTCTCATTGTTGTTGAATGGAATGTTCTATTGAAATGGATAATGTTAGTGGAAATGAATAATTATAAATTGGAAATCTCCGATGGAAATTCATTTTTATTGATTTGGATGTCATTAGAATGGAATGACACCTACTACACCTATAAATTGAATATATAGTAGTGTTCAATTTTTTTTCTATATATGTATGAAAATATGAAAAATAGAATTGTTCTCTAAATGAGGTGGTTATCTGGAATGAAGATGTTGATAAATAATCCTATTGAAGATAATGTGAATGTATTTTACATGATTAATGTTTATCCTAACATGTTTAATATCATGTTCGTAGAATAAGTGATGGAACTACTATTTTTATCAACACATATAGAAAGATGGGATGCAATGTTAATGGTCTGGATAAAGACATTTAGAATGAATAGATTATTTTATTGGGTTATTAAAGTGGTCACTGTGAAAAAGGGACTATGGTAGAGATAACTTTGGTGAACTATTAGAAATACACTATATATAGAAGGTAGAAGATAATCAATTCAATAGGGAAGAACTAGATTAATTGAAGATAAGTATTGAGACATTAGTTGAGGAAAATTTATTATAAATTGTGATGTATATTATCATTATTATAAATGTGTGTATCTATAGAGGGAATATATCGATGGGGAGGTGACCACCAGAAGGAAATTTATTGAATGGTCATTCTCTATGAATACCGGAGGAGAGGGTAGTATTATTTTAATAATATGTGTTAATTTTCTTGTAAATTTAGGGATCATATATTCTAGTTCCTCTTTTCTCTGTATAGGTGTAGAAAGATGTATTGATATTTTTGTATTTTTATTTTCTGATATGGTTGAAAATTTCTATGTTGAGTTTCTCAATATTTTATTGAAGTGTAATTTTTATGTCAGAATTTTGAAAATAATCATTCTTAAGTTGAATGTTATTAATTACAGGTTAGTAATATTGAAATATAAAATTAATGATAGATATCATGATATGGTAGGATATAAAACAATCATCTCAAATAGAGTATGAATAATAACTTAGTATTCCACGGTCTTTGTAATAGTTGTATAGGATGACACATTGTATCAGAATTGAGGGATTGAAGGAGTGAAATTTTTCAGATATTCAATATCTGATTTCTTAGTGGTATATTATCGATGTCTTGGGAAACATTAATAAAATGATTATAAATTTTCTTTAAATAATGGCATGCCGAAGGTTGATAATACAAAATTCAGATGTTTTGTGTTTATTACTCATGGAATGAAATATAACACATAATTTATTTTTAAAGGATGGTCAAAAAATATTTAGAAGATAGAAATTGTTCAAATTTTTTTTTTGATACCTTCATTAGCTTAATCTCTTGGATGATCAAAATATTTTGATACATTCTTTGATGAATCCACATGGAGTATATGGGTTTAATATTAAATATAAATATATATGATGTGTTTATCCATTGGAAGGACATGATTGAAATTTTGAAAAATTGTATGATTAAATTCGTAAGATCAACCAACACTGTTGAAAATATAGAAAATATATTTTTATTAGTTCCATACTAAGGATTACACCAACCAAGTGGTCATTAAATCATTGTATAACTGTTAAAATGATTCTTCCATGATTAATGATATTGTTATAACACCGTGATGAGAACATCAATATCTACTTCTCTATCTCCCTCTCTTTCTTCTCAATGTGTGAGAAAAATAGTAATTGACATAAAGGATTTCACTTGGTTCACCTGAACTGGGAGACATCCTCGAAATATACACAGAATTGTTAATGTTATGTTACCTAGTTTACCTTCATTGGGATACATACATGGATATATCATGGAATTGTTTTTTTTTGAACTGAAATCACTATAAGAACATTTATTTACATGTAACAATTTAGAATAGTCTTGGTGATCATCCAGATTCACTACCACAAAAAGATAGATAAGTCACTACTCTCAATCAATAATGAAGACACTTCTATCCTTCTGTAAAACTTTTTTATGAAATGGTAATGGAGATATTCACTATGAATGGTGTTTCCATTTAGAGCATGATGTCTCAAACATCATGTGAGAGAATTTTGATTTTGAAATAACACCTTCATCATCCTTCAACATTCATAATGTAATCTAGAATCACACTCCATCTTTCCAAAAAACCAATGCTTTGCATTTTTAGTGAGACCTCCATTATCTATTCTAAACCATATCTATTTTTATTTAGAAATTAATATCCCTTAAAAAGTATTCTCTCATGATATTAATACATCAATAAATTATATGGGATTTAATGAGAAATTCAAATCAATACATTAACATGAATTAATTGACAATTAAAACAACAATAAAAGTCCTTTATATTGGAATGTGTTCCTCTAGAGTTTTTATTTTAGGTACTGAAATTGGTTGAAACATCTTATGATCAATGAAACTAAGATTTGTTACTTCAACACATTTAGAACCATTCACATACCCACATATGTTTTATAGTTCTTCACATATATTTTTTATCCATTCAATGAATATTATCATAAATATAGTTTTATTCCTAATACATTACAGGTGAAATCCCAAATGACCGTACATTACTATAATCCCATTTTTTTCTACCAATATATAATATGTGTATCCCAAAAAATAATTCAAAGGCACATAATATAATATTATAGTGTTATTTTCCTTCCACTATATCCTTTAAACATATAATAGAATAACGTCCATGGCTATATCTCAACTACCTGGTGAGAAACTGTTACCATTTTTCCACTAATACAACATATACCATTTCTTTCACAATTATCTTCTATATATTTTTTCCAAGAATACATCCTTTTGAACTTACTATCAATAATTTATTCCTTTTATCATGGATTCTTCTTATCCATTTTGATACCATGGTTTCCAAAAAATGAGAAACATTATCCTTCAAATTCTTATGAATCATTCTTCAACGATATTTGAAATAAACACAACCAAAAAATCCATAACATGAATTTTTATTAACAATATTCTCATTTGTTTTTGAAAAAATAATAAACACTAAAATAATGGATTAAAATACCTTTAAATACATCATAATCAACATTTTTATCAATTTTCCACTAAGGATGAATTCTATAATCATGATATAAATGCTCAGTGTGAGTAAAAATAATTGAATAAAGAGTTATTCATGATCTCATACTTAGAAAGATTTAATGAAAAATCCAATTATCCCCATGATTTATCACAAGGAAAGTGTCCCCCTTTTTTCATATACACCTTTCAGATTCCCTTGTACATTTTTAACCACTTTCAAATGAACTAAAAGTGATTAATTCTTTAAATATTTCCCAATATAGTATTAGAAACACAGCAATTATTGGTGACAAACATACCTTTCTCATGAGAGTAACCATTGAGAAAGTGTTTTATTCTATGAAGCCAATTAAGTGGATGGATGTGTATAGGCATAAAGATAAAAACAATGATTCTCAAAATCCTCTTTGGGAAGTCCCGTTTTCATGATATCAACTGCATGACCATGGGATAAGACATTCTCTAATATCACAATTACTAAATCGACCATCTTCTTTATAAAATGATATTTGATATTAATGGTCATAGATTATTAATATTTTATGTTATATTTGATTATATTTATCCCAAAATATTTATAACACGTGATTATAATAGGATTGATCACAACTACACCAACATATCCCAACTACCCCTTGTATAAAGCTACTTTCATGCTCAAAGGTATGGCTTTGTGTCACTATCATTATGTTGTTCTTAACAAGGTAGAAATTGAACCATTTATTCTCCTCATCTCATTCTATGTTGTGTGTTCTTCCAACTCTTCTGCAACATATATTGTATGTAATTTCTTGGAGTTCCCCAATTGTAGTATAGAGCTCAACCATAAATAGAGATAGGGAAACATGGATGTATATTTCTTTTCTTCTTAGGATACTTTAAATAAATTTAGTATCTTAATTTCAAGGATATTTTTTATTACCCAATATTTAATTATTCTTTTGAAGTTGAGTCCCTAGGTCTACACTATTTTAGAACCCTGTGACATTCTTGGGCCTCATCCCACCTTCCCATAGCAATAAAAATTTCATAGTATTGGATGGATAGTGGTGAATTAAATATTTAGAAAAAATGCATATAATTTATTATTAAGAAGCATGAATTTAAATACTTGAGAAATGTGTATAATAAATACCTACGGTCACTCATGCATGAACTCAGTTACTATGGATGAAGCAAAAACAGTATGATGTTGTTTTAGTTGTGATCAATCCTATTATAATAATGTGTTACAAATATTTTGGTATAAATATAACCAAATATAACATAAAATATTAATAGAATATGACCGTTAATATCAAATATAATTTTATAAAGAAGATGGAGGATTTAGTAAATGTGATATTAGAGAATTTCTTATCCCATAGATTTGTTTGGTATGCATAACATAATTAAACATGAAGAAATTATCTATAAGGAATATAAAATAAATTTTCCTATCTTTTCCTTTCGGTGATATTAACCCACATACATCAGCAATGACAAATTCAACCAACCATGATGTCTTCATTTTTTTATCTTCATTGGATTTTGATTGATCTTCCCATTTTGATATGAATTAGACATGTTTTTGTGATCATATGTGAGATGGGGAATATTAAATCATCCACCACCCCTTAAAAATTATCCATAAATGTTTGTATCAATTTTCGAAGCCACCTTTTCAATATCCTATTTTCTTCATCTTTGTAAAAAAAGCACATATTTTCCTCTACAATAAGCTATATTTTTCCATTGGTTAATATTTCCAATATAATAACTAAAAAATATTTGGTATTAATAAAAAATAAAATTTTTAGAACACTATCACTTGCCTTATGTCACACAATTAGACAAAAATATGACTATTAAAACCTAAACCGTCAACAAAGAGATCATCATCTCACCAAATATCTTCACAATAAAATATTTTTATTAACATAACCATCGATAGTTCAACTCTTCATACACCCAAAATAAATGTCACCATCATTGTTATATTTTAGATGGAAAATTATTTCATAGTTTCAAGACATTTGTGATGTTCAACAACTCTTCAAGTACCATGAAACATAATAATATGTTATCTATAGTGAAATTTTATACCCAATATTTTTTTTAACTTCCATTCATTACCCATTATATTGATAGGTTAGTTACCTCATTATCAGTCACAGTTAACTCTTCTTCTTCATGAAATTCTATAAATATTTTCCGAGTTTTTATCCCCTTTTATCAAGAACTCATTTTTTTATATAATTCAATTAACGGTATGATATATGAACTTTTTATTACCTCTTGATGGAACATGGAATTATCATTAAAGAAAAATAATAATTATAAATTATTATTTCTTATTTAGATTGGTTTTTATCCTTAAAAAATCTTTGGGCTGTAGAGTACTCATTTTAAATATGTCTCAAGATTCCACAAAGAATATCTAACTCATAATGTAGTTTTATCATTTTTTATGCTATATTAGGATCATTTATAGTATTATAATGAACTACCATTTCCTAGTGAGATTATTCTTTGGGTTTAGAATCAATCATTGTTTCCATTCATTAAGATTAACCTCTAATTATCCTTTATCACCAAAACATCATTCTATTGGAATAATTATTAATTTTTCCTAATTAATGAATTTGGAATGAATTTATGTTGATGTATTAGAATTTCATATCATACTATTAGTTTTCAATAGCCTTTATAGATCATCGAACATTGGATGCTGACTCAGAACTTCTTCTTTGACCGATCAATACTTTTATCTATATCATTGATATTTTTTAAACCATTAAATGTACAATTTTGTACTTTCAATTTATGATTTAGTCAACCCATATTCCCAAATATCCCAAATGTATGTTATTTTAGTTTAACCCATTAATATTGTCTCTTATTCTTCATTTTGAATATAGATCCTAAATTCTTACACCATTCCTTTGTCAATCTTTTCATTTTCTCTCCAAACAATTTTTTTAATGGGTGGACCCATATTTAGATTGAATGTAAAATCAAACCAAAAAGCTTTCATTCTCATAATATTTATCATCATCATTTTGGATTATTTTTAATATCTAATAACACATATTAATTTTCATTATCTTCAATATATTCAGTTTTATTTTTTCTAAAATAATCTTCTTATTTATAAACTAAATCTCTCCCTTGAAGTGTCTACATTGGATTTTCTTCAGAACCTCCACATCTTTTATTATCTTTATAGGATTTTCCTAATCATCATTTAAACACCAAAATAATTTATGATACAATTTTCTAACGAATCAAATTTCTTTGATATCCGGCACTACACTCAACACTGAGGTCAAATTTCCCATAAAAATGTATAATTTTATTATTTTAACTCAACCCGTATAACTTAGATGTTAAAATTTGTGTCATGACATGTAATAAATTATTTTTAAAAATCATGTATGATGGTTTTAGATAAGCTAAACATATATAAAATAATTTAAATAATTTTTTCTATTGATGATAGATGTTTTGAAAATTTTATTTTAAAAAATGTATTTTATTCTTTTTTTCGAACAATAATAAATTAATTTTTGACCATTTTATAAATATAATTTGTTATATTTGAAAACATTGCTTAAATATTCATGAAAAAATTTAAATTACAATAATATTCATGAATTTTTAGAAAATAGTTTTATTAATAAATAATGGAAAATATTGATTTATAATTGAAAAGAGTAATTATGTTAAACATATTTATAATGTTAAATTTTATTATAAATTATTTTTAACATAAAATTAATTCTATTATATGTATATATATATTAAATTATTTTTCATTTTAATCTTTTTCATATTTAATTTTTATGTATAAACAATGTGACCTTTTGACCATTTTCAAATTACAAAGCCAGTTTATCATCACATTTTCAGGATTAATTATAAATTAACATTTTCTTCTTATGTGAATTGAATTTAGAAAATTTTATTCAATACTTGGAATAATAATAATTTATGTTATTTGATAATATAAAAATAATTTTTTGTCAAAAATCAACAGTGAATGTAATAAAAATTAGTTACCGTAGTTAAGGTAAGATTTGTTTACCGGGGGTGAAACTAAAATGATAATGGTTTATATGACCTAAATAAATGAATAAATTTTTTTATAAATACTGTGAGTATATAATATCTAATTCTTATTATTACTCTATTTTGGAAACATTTATAATGATGAAATTGTCGGTACACCATTTTTCCCTTCATAATATTACAAATGTGCCACTTAATTCACATATAAGAGGTCACCCACTCTCCTCTCCTATACAAACATTCATACTATTTTTCAGATGTTACATTCTGAAAATACTTCCTAAATTCAATTATTTCATCTTATAGGAAAATATTTTATATAAATCTATCCTAGATAGGATTTTGGTGCAACCCCATGGCAGATTCTCGAAGAGGTGGCAATGTTCTTCAATGAGCATTTTTGTTTTATTTCTATCTCCACATCCTTCAATATTAATTATATCATTATTATATAATATCATGAGTACATTATATATATTGAGGTTATTTTTTGATATTTTCATTGCCTAAAAATATATCCAGTTCAATCAAATGGATTTCAAAATCAACATTTGTGTGTATGGTGAACTGCCACTTCACGAACTGATGTCATTGATTTAACCATTTCCACCTCTCATAGCTGGTTATAATGGTGGATTAAAAATTAATATAATATATTTATGATATTATAATACTTCATCAATTATTATATATCACATAACATTATACATTCCAATTTTTTGGAATACAATAACATCACTCGTGTATATGGTGGACTACTACCTCAATAAGTGATTTGATTCATTCACACTTTATATGGGAGGTAATAAGGATGAATTTATTGAAAATATGTGACATATATGACATATTAAAGATTCTGGAATATTAATATATCATATATATTTATATCTTACAATCTATTGTGAAAATTGGAAGAATGATAATGTGTACGTATGGACTACCATCTCAATAAAGAGTGTATTTCGTATTATTTATCTAATTCATATAGATTAGCATAAATAGATATACACTGAATATATATGATATTTATATCATGGATTAAATTTTGGTGAAAATGAAACCATTATCAAAGTAGGAGGACCAAAAATAACAAGTCAAAGCATACACAAAAAACAATGAATTTATTTCCCAAAGTGTTACATTAACATAGAATTGTTAACAAATGAGTAATAAAAAGGTATAAGAAAATAATATACGTTTTTATATATATTAATATTTTTCTATAATATATTTATGATAAACATAGATTTATTATTAATGTGGTTTTAATGTGAATGATTGAGGTCAAGACTTGAGTAAAGGGATTTCGGTCTCAATTTTCCTACATTGAAACATAGGCTATGTTAGGCACATATATTTTTTATGAGGTTCATATACATATCCATTCAAATTTAATATAAGGAGTTTATTTAACTAAATGATATTTTTTGTTTCATTTTATGTTCTTCCTTGATGAGGTTCTTGATTCATTTTTACCAAATAGTTAAACAAATTATTCTATAATCATAGCATTTATTGGGATTATTTAACATTATGATTCCAATGAAAAAAATAATGTATTCCATCAATAAATAAGATCATGAATTTATTTTTCCTATTGTTACTCATGATGTTTTTAGGTAATATTACAGTTTTCCAGACTTTGGTAGTTACAATAATTGAGAATATATTTTGATTAACATTAAAATATATTTCTATCTTAGGATTAATATTTTTCTTCTTCCAAAAACATTTTTTTCTAAAAGTGTTTTAAAAATTGTTTTAATATTCTCCAATGATTTTTAAAATACATTTTTTACAATGATGGAAATTTTTAAAATTTATTTTTTTGAAGGAATACGCGTGCCATTTTTCAATCATTTATTTTTTGACATTTAATGAAAATGTGAAATGAATCATCATTTAAGCATGTAGGACAAGAACAAAACATCTCATCATCATGATCATTATTTTAATTGACACTCCCATTATAATTATTAATGTTTATTTTAAAATGAAATTATTTTCAAAAAATTATTTTTTTAAAAACGTGTATGTTGATATGGAAAGGTTATTTTCCTCAATATTTGTTTAAAATGATTTTTAAAGTAACCTTTATAAGTTTTCAATTATATTTTGAATGAAAATTATTTCGAAAAATATTTTATTTTTAAAAAGTGATATTAAATGATGTTTTTTCTTCCACCTGTAATGATCGATGTGATTCATATTTTAGAATCATTTTCCATCTAATAAGACATCTGTTGATATTACCTATGATTTACTAGGGATATGAAATGGGGATACAAATATTACAATTTAAAGGAATGGTATATTATCTCAATACATTTTTGGAACCTGTTTCTCTTCCAGGGGTTATATATTGATTAAATCATAATGAGACCTTCTTCTTTTTTCTATTGTTATTCCATAAAGAAGTGATTAAATAATTATAAAACATTTCACTTTTCCGTAGGCTATGAAATGATGAAATGTTTATAAATCTCATTTAATTTCATGGGTTATTTTATGATTAATGTTTTATAATCATTTGACACACATAAACATTTTTTTCATTATGATATGGGTGGGGATTATATCTCCCTAAAATGTATTGGGTAAATATTTATATATCATGATATGTATAAGAATAGAATAAAGGGTGAACATAGTTGAGTAAGTTAAATTGTCCACTCTAGTAATCTTGGGATTGAACCGTGACTGCATTGATGGTATGAGTTGTGAACTGATTCTACTATGACATCATTGAAAGAAATCATTATCTACTAATACAATTATTTTATATTCATATGTGTAGGTAAAAAATTCCTTGATTTATAGCAATGTTATGCTATTATGGAACATGTTCATTGATTTAATAATGATTCTTGTCTTTTGAGGTTATAATATTTATTCCCTGACTAAACACTGTGATCTTTTAAATGCAAGGAATATTTTCATTTTTTATGCATATGTTCTCATAATCATATGTTCATGTTATACTTATATATCTATATTTTTAACACTTATTGAAAAACATAGCTCATTTTTTCTTATGTTTCCTTTTCTTGAGTTTTGAAGTAATTTTGCACATATGATATTTTGAAGAAGGGTTCTAGTTATGTATAACATAGTGTGAGATGATGTAGTTTATCTATAAACCAGTTATTTCTTTTTCAATGATTCCATAGGCACTATTCTTTTAAAATCCTTAGGTGCGTGATTGTGATATTTAAATAATATTCATCCAAAATTAAGGATTATTTATGTATGATAATCCTTGGTAATTATTATCAACATCTTACTAATGGTACATAAGATATTTAGTTATAATATGTCCCTCCTTTACACTATTGAATAAATCGAGAGGATGCATAACCTTGAACAATCCCATTCTACTATAATTATTAGTGGTTAGAAATGGAATAACCAGAAAAAACATCATTAACATAATTATTTTCCATGGATGATAGATTCTCCATATAATTAAAGGCCACATATTGGGTATTGTCCATTGTTTATTACACATTTTATTTATTATTCATCTCATAATCCTTAAATGTATAATTAGAATTATAATGGGATATTTATTGTTGTTATTTTACATCCACAACATATACAATGTATTAAATTTTGTTTGGGATCTTCCCATGGCCATCTTCATTATCATTTCATCTTTTAGAATTTCACTCAGTCCACTCATGTCTTGAACAAGAACATTTTGATGATTGAATAAGGAATTATCCATGTCATTTGAATTCAATGTAATATATATATATTTTTACACAAAACAAATATATTTTATTTCAAAACCATCAAATCATGATCATAAATACATATATGGTTTTCCCACATAACATGAGAGGTTTTTCATGACATTACCTTTTTCAAGATATGATTGGGTGAAGCTTATAAAAGAAACCTATAGATATTTCAACTATATTAAATTGAAAATATTATTTCCCCATTATAGATACACTCTTTATGTTATTTGTTACTCAAAAAATGGAATATTTATAGACAAAATTACAAAAATAACAAAATTATTTTTCCATCTTCATTTTCAATAATTTGAAATTGCAATCTAGAAATTTGGAATAGTATTTTGGATGAAAATAATATCCATTATTCCATGATAAAGGGCCCCCATTTGGTAGTACATATTAGTCCATTATTGATGATTAAACCCATATATGGGGATGAATGATGCTATAAAAGATAGAAATGACAAATTCTTAATTGAAGATAGTATTATCTCACTTTCATTAAGATGTAATTTTTCTCCTTCTTTCTTCTAAAGGTATTATTAGAAAAGTATATAACATGAGGAATTTTACATGGATCAGAAACACTAGTATACATCTATGGGGATTGAACTCAAATTATCTTATGTCCAAAAATATAAATAATAATACTACATTACATGTACATATTTATAGATGTATCATAAACCATCCTAGTTCTCTACCATGAACAGATGAAGAATTCATTGATCTATTTCATTAGGGGACTTAGTAATGTACGTGATTAAACCATTATTATTCTAAATAATTAAATTGAAATATTATAAAATATTAATGTTTCTCTTCATCTCAAGAATTTCTACACATCCAGCTCGTGAATAGAGCTCGTTAGTTAACACATTCTTCGACCATGAAACATAATGATGTAATATGGAATCACCCACTAGCATTCTAAAAAACCAAAAACTCAACATCATTATGATTCCTTTATTATATTTTTATTGACATATCTATATTTAATCACTAATAAGTATACCATTATATATAATTTTCTCATTTTGATCCTACTTCCATAGATGAATTGTGCTTGAATGATAGATTCAAAATTAGCCATAAACTTTATTGAATTTTTAGTTACAACTACCATAAAACCCATTCACGGAACAATGTGTTTTTCCATATTTTATGTGTGGTATTATGAAGTCGGTTTCAACATGTAGTGGTAAAGAAAAATGGGCTATTTTTCATCAACCCTATGAGAAACACACCTATATCCTCCAACTATATGGAATTTTACAAATGAAATTTTAATTAAAGCTATGGTATTCAAAAATTTCAAAGTGAAACTCCTTCTAGATCATAGGTGAACACCTATGCCAATGCGCTTTTCCCCACAGTTAAAGGTTGACTCCATATTGCTCATAGTTGTATGAACTAACCACCACAACTGCTTAAATAACATAGTCATATCCATGTTGTCCTTATAAAAATGTAGTTTTTTAATGTATAAAATAATATTCAAAAAGGATTCCTATACATGGACCAGTGAAGAAACTAGAGTCGTTCTAGCTCCAACATGTCATGTACCACAAAATAAACCTTGATTATCTAGTATTGTTACCTTACAATCCTTACTATTGACCATGATATAATCTTACCATGGTGTATCCTATGAAATTTTTATTTCCTACTTAAATAAAAATGATAAATAACTTCTTATAACATCTTGTTAAATATAATCTAACAATGTTTTCAAAAAAACAGAACATAAAAGGACATAAGATTTTTTTTTTCAAAATACATCCAAACCCTGTACCGACACATAGGAATAAAAAATTAGATGTCCATAATTGGGATT
Source organism: Viscum album (assembly GCA_963277665.1). Taxonomy (NCBI): domain Eukaryota; kingdom Viridiplantae; phylum Streptophyta; class Magnoliopsida; order Santalales; family Viscaceae; genus Viscum; species Viscum album. The sequence continues at coordinate 115,039,176 of OY728135.1, forward strand.
ATAGACTAGAATAATGTTATTAGATGAATGGATATTATATTTTACCTAAAGTCATCGAGCTAGATGATTCATTAAAAATATTTCCTATGAAATATGGAAGAAGTATTCAGATAAACATTATATATTGTTAACATAAGTCCACTATTACAAATGGGGTGGGAAATTATAGAATCACTACTATTTTTAATGATAATGTAACATAACCACATAAAACATTTTTGGAGTCTCATAAATAGACATGTTGACTCCAAATACTAAGATAAACTCAGAAATATGTATTGACACCGATGACACATTATCATAATATAGAATATTTTCATAAATGAGGGATTATAAAATGATCTGAACAATCCATATAATGTTGTTACGAGAAATGAAACAACTCACATAGTTTGATTTTGGATTCATATTTATAGATAAATAATACATTTATAAAATTTTAATAAATTTTGGAGACACTTTGATCCTTGAAGAAGAGTTTATTATTGAGAATTATTTTGTGATAATGTTTTCTATGAAGTATGAGCTATATTTTATACATGATAATAAGACAAGGGATCAAACCAACTCTTTTGAGAATCAAATAAAAAGATAACAAATGTTTCTTCATGTCAAATCAATATAGTAATAGTAGTAAGTGGTATATTGTAAGGAACATTTTAAATGGTATTTTGAAGAAATAAATAGAGTAATTCCACGAAACATTTTCACTAGCAGTTTAGAATAAGTTAATTCAAATTGTGAAATATTTTTTTTCATCAAAAGATTTTTTATTAGAAAACATTTATATAATAATGTAATTTTCCAATAGATATTTAAATAATGAAATATTCCTGAATAATCCAATTTTATTTGAGAAAACATAAAATCTTGTCATTATATGTAATCTAAAGATAATTTTTTATTTTTTGAAACATGATCCATATATATGGAACCAAATATATGATGATTTCAAGATAGAAAAGGGTTTAATGAGGTGAAAACTACATCATTGTATATAAAGGAATGTTTAAAGGGATGTGAAATTCATCTTCATACTTTTATATATGCATTAAATACTGTTTTTATGTCTCAAAAATAATAATATAGAGTGACTAAAAGGTAATTTTACAAAATATTCAACATTAATTCTTTCGATGAGGCTATGGAAATATTGATGCTGCGTATTTCCGGAGATATGAAATCTAGATTTTTGTTTTTCCCTCAGATTTAATATGTACAGAATGATATTGAAGAGATGTGGTATGTTGGGATATTAGTTAGTGATGACTATTTGGGATGTAAATCTCATGTTTTCTAAGGATTAATCCCCTAAAATGAAACATGAGGAAATTTTCATGTAAAATGTTTTTTTTAAATTAGGGTAAGGTAGTATTATTTATTTAATTTTTTGTACTCAATAATATATTTCATACGAATTGGGAGAATCTGTATAATACATGTAAATTATAATGAATGAATCATAATAATATGTTATGTGGATTCTATTATCTCTTAATGGATTATATACTTTAGATTTATTGTTTAAAACAAAAAAAATGTAACAATACATCTTATGTATTAAATTTAGAGAGGACATGTACTAATAAAAAAGTATAGTATCCTGTGTGACCACACAAGGAGGAATAAAAATTAGTTGGATTTCATGTCTTCATCCCCTATTATTACTCTTATAATTTAAATAATATCTTTTGTGAATAATTTAAGTAAATATATAATTGATATGGCACACATTTTTTTAGAAGATATCAAAATCTATAATAAAAATGCTTTGATCAATCATGAAAGTCAAATTTTATGAAATGTTTTCTAGAACACGGTATTTCAGGAATAGAAAATTCCACTTGACCAAAAATAACATTTCATCATTAATTTAATAGAGGATAGATTATTGGTGTTGTAGAAGATAATTATACTCCAAAATCATATAGACATGTTCACTAAGGATATAATCAAATTAATACGTAGTCAAGACTATGGATTAATAAGATTATGTTGATAATTGGTGGTAAAGGATATTATATACTATAGAAATTATTTTGTGTGATTTTTTACTAAGGGGAATAATTTTTATAGTTTTCCATGAAAATAGCCTTAAAGATAATGTTTCGTAGGAATGATGAGGTCATGTATTCCATTCTTTTCATATGATTATATAGTGTGGTTATAGAATTTACCATATAAATATAATTTAATGGAATGGTGATAATTATTAGTAGATGTAGGAATGTAAGTTTAATAATCTTCGATTTGAAAAGGGTGTAGGGATTGTAGATTCTAGGAGAAATTTTGATCATCTGTAAGATATCGTCGTAAAGAGTTACTAATTTGTTTTGAGGAAATGACATAATGTACATTATATTTCAATTACATGTTAGTGTAGCATATTTGAATTTATGAGTTTATTTATTATATACCAAAGGATGGATTTCAAATTGTGGAATGATATATGAGATCAATAGTGAATATGTAATATGGTGGGACACCCAAAAATTCTAGTTGGTTGAAAAATTCGGTGACTAGCTGGGACCTGAAAAAAGAATTGGTGGTTCTGTATATAGAAATGGTGTAAGATTACATAAGATTAGAAAGTGACTTATACTATTATTCATTTTCATTTTTAACTACATATAATATGTAATTAATGAAAATGGAATTGTTATCCCAAGAAAATACGACTGAATTTCTGAACCAAGTAAATTATTTTTAATTTATTACTTTTTTCATTATTTATTCCTGAATGTTTGTCTATTATTTTTTCATATGAGTTTTGTGTAGATTCACTCAATGTAATGATTTCTACCAAGTGTTTATTTTAATTTTATACTTCCTTAATATTCACAAGGATTCCATCTAATGTATTATTTTTATCATTTGTATATTCGTGTGAAATAACATCGAGTAACCAGATGCTTTATGGGATTTTCACCAAAGACCCCAAGACGTCCATAGGACCTTAAAGGTGTAACTATATATTGTAAGGTTCCTGAATTGAATTTTTAGATTTATAACAATATATATTGAACATTCAATGACATTATCCTTTTCTTCTTTGACAAAGGGGGATGTCTTTTCCATACAATATTGGGAGAAGATACTAGTTTTTATATGATGTATGTAGGGAGTGTTGTTTTCATTTGAAAAAGAAGATTCTTCACATTATGATGTTTTGAAAAGGATGTACTACTTGAATACTTTTTATTAAGGCAATTCATAAATGCTGAAATAAATAGAATGATGTTCATTGATATTTTTCCATCACGTTATTTCCATCTAACACATCTTTTTCAAAATGAGAATTACAGCTATTAAATAAGAGTTGATGTTTAAAGAATAATTTATCCACAATCTAAATTAAATATATTTAGTAATTGAAGCTAGCATGATCGGTTATTTCAAATCTTTTCACAAAAAGAGGTATTGAGTTAATTTTTGAGTTTTCAACATAACTAACGGGGTTGATTGTTAGAAAATATCCACATTTATTGATTTTTTAGATTGTTCTTTTTTAAATTGTGTTTCTAATAAACATTTAAAAGATATTAACAATTCATAGGGAGTAAGTATTTTAATTGGTGGACATATTTTGAGGAAATTGTGAAAAAAATATTTTTTTGATTGAATTCATTGATTTTGACTATGACTACTTCATATGGATAGGTTTAGAGGGGGAAGAGAAGATAGATATGTTCTAGATTGTCAATTTTATCTATGAGAGAGAACTATTTAATAACAATGGAAAAAAATTATATTCCCTGGGATGATGAACTCCACCCATGAGATCATATGGTTTATTCCATAATGGCCATCCTAGTTATCATCAGGTCCATCCCAGAAATTTTAGAGGTCACTCATAACTTCTATATGATTCTTTATTAGGTCCTACAAGATTTTAAGTGTAATTTTGATATTGTGGTGAAATCATATGGGTCACTCAGCTTTCTATTATTCATTAATGTTTCAACCACTAGTAGTTTGAAAAGAATTTCTATAATCATAAATAATGAATAAAAATTCATTCAACATATAATATAGAAATTTTTAGAAAATTTAGAGGATATTTATTTATTGATATTTCAAGGATTTAAATTTGATTTTTTTTGAATTTATAGGATCATGAATTTAGCCATGCATTTCACTTTAGATAGTGAATTCATGTAATGTATATTGTAGAAGTCCAATTTTATTTAAATATAAATATTTTATTTAACCTAATATTGAGTATTTAATTAATTCTAAACAATTTTGGAAATTATTTTTAAAGTAAATCATGTAGTTAACCATATTTTTTTCATTTTCAGATAATGAAAATAATCCTCATGTGAAAGTTACATAAATAATAATAAAATAGGGAAGTAATAATAAATCCAGTGTATAAATATTCATAAAAGATAAAATAAATAGTGATATCAGTCAATTTGAATTAATAAAAAAATTTGATTCTATGTATTACAATTTCAATTGTGAAGAATAGTGGGAGTATATTTCAAAACTCAAATTGGAATGTTGGGAATGAATAAAATGTTTTTGAGAGGGAATCACATTAGATTTTCTTAAACCAAGTTATTATTTATGAATCATATCTAATTAATGTTTTTGTTGTTATTACTAGATGAAAGTAAAAATTATAGGAGGTCTGGTGAGTACACATTTTAAACATAATATTTCAATCTATAATTGTTTAGTGAAGGTTGTAAACCAATACCATTAGTGTGTCCACTTATTATTGTAAATAAAAAATTTGGATTTTATAGTGCATTAGGTTTCTTAGAACATCTTCATTATATTATCATTGTATCATATTAATTTTTGTTAAGTATATTAACTAATAGTGTCCCAGTTTTAATAGATTATGACATCATTTAAATTTTTATGGAGGTAGGGAGTATTATTTATAATTATGGAATGAAAAAAATTTATAGGTTAGTTGAAACATCTGATTTCAATGATTTACCCCTCACATGTTAATCATCATTATTGGGACTAATAAATTTCAAAAATTCCTTCAATTTTCACATAAATGCATTTTTCTATACTAACATTTTACATTAAGGAACTCTTTATTTCATTGTGATGGAAAATTAAGTTCTATGAATTACAATCATTATCTAAATTATTTTTATCATCTTCTTTCATGAATATAACTTCAATAAAAGGAATTTACTTTTTAGTGGTAGATGACTGTACATTCAGACAGATATGTATATGATATGACAATATTTGAGCTTTCAATATATAATAATTCTTATTATGAAAAGTAATAATCCAATTATTTTTCACTGAATTAATGTAACCCATATTAAAAACAAAAATCACAGAATAAATATTTTACCATTAAGATAAAATTCAATTATTCTAGTTGAGAAATATATAATAAGAAATAATTTGGATACAAAATATAACACAACATTAAACTCCACATCATAATATTTGGGAGAATGTTTCAATATTACAAATTATAGTTTCCCTATGAATGAGAATGATCATTATGTTGTAGTGAATTAATGAACAATAAAAATAGGTTTTTTATTTTATGGATTATTATGAATTGAACCTCTAATACTTGTTAGAGGGAGTGATCTCCTTAATGAATTCATACTCACCCCGGAATAAAAGTACATAGACACCCGATCATGGTTAACTACTCATAATGTGTAGCTAGTCATTTGAATTATTTTAACTCATGGTATATTATTTAATCCACTAGAATCAACATTTTTAATTAAAAAAATATAGGAATATCCATTACATGTAAAAAAATATAATAGCGCTATCTAAAATAATTCTCCCAACTAGTTATAATATTATCATATTAATAATTTAGATATGGATTATTATTATTCTCTGATGCATATCTCTTAAAAATATTATTATTCTATCATATATATAAATATAAATAGTAGGTTTGGATTATTATTCCTATCAATATGAGACAACTATAGTAATAAATCCCAAATCAAAGAACACTCATATTCTCCTTCAAATATCATTATTTTAAGTCCACATCTTCAGTATGTGTAAATTGTAATGTACAAACACCATTTTCATTATATTGAAAAATTATATAAATTATTTTACACTTATATACTACCTATTATATTTAGAAAACTCATGTTCATATTTATCATTGGGAAAAAAATCATATTCATTATGTTTAAGAAATAATTTTAATTTCAAATTAAAATTCCAATCTTACAAAAACATCATCACATCTTCTTCTCAAATTTCTCTTTCTTTTTCCTTTGTCATTGGAACTATCAAATTATATTCCTAGATAATTCCTGATAGGTTTTAATTCACATCAATTGTATAGTTTTGTTCGAAAAATTACTCATTAGCGCCTTCTTTTCATTATGATATATTAATCTTCACCATATTCTGGATATTCCATTTTATTTCTCTTGGTCTTCATACCACTAAGTGGAACCGTGTATGTAATATCCTATTAATTTAATATGTATTTCCAATTTATATTAATTTATTTTTTTGGATTTCTTAAGATACACACAATTCTATTCCAAAGGGAATAATGAAAACTCATAATCTTAGATGAAAATTAATATATAAATTTTAAAACCTAAAAATTTATAAATTTAAGTTAAATGTATAATAAATTTAATGAACTAGTCTATATGGAATTATATTAGGGACATGAAAATGATTTCTACGTGAACATTGGTATTCCTCCCTAAATGAATGATGTTTTTTACTAGAAACTTAGGTCTATAGGGGTACCGGGGAGGGGATATACCCCCATATATGGGTGATCCATAGAATAATAAATAATAAATATCATTAATCTTTAGAAAATTGTAAGAAATATATATAAATATGAATGATAATAAATGAAATAAAATAAATTCTTGAAGATCCATACAATATATACAAAAACTGGCCAACTACTATGCCAATCACAAATACATAACTAAATAATCAAAATAAAAAAACACTGAACCCTAGACTACAACAATCCTAACTCATCACAATATTCAATACCATATGTTCTTTAGCACTAGATTATTATAAAATTGTCCCCAAGCCTAAGTCTAACCTTTTTCTATATTACCCATTTGAGAGTTTCTTGGGTCCCATGTGTGATTGAGGCCCGAGTATCATGTGACTAAATAACCCAGTCAGGTTCCACTATTTTGGTCTCATACTAACTTGTGTATATTGTGATATGAAAATGTGACATGATCTAAATAAATAAGTAATGAATATAAACAAAAAATTGATATATAAATGATAAAACATTATAGAGCTTCAACCATATGTTTGAGTGTATCTTATAATGACATGATGGGCGTGCCTCCAATGTATCACTCTGGCCCCATGGCCCTACATACATTACTCAGAGATTTACCAAATTAAAAGTTTCAACCCAAGGGGTTTATAACATGAATTTGTCATATTTTCATCATATATATTTGGAGTGTCTCTAAATATATGCGTCACCTTAGTGGAATATGTATTCACTCACCTATGAACCTATTCTCAATCCTCAGTCACATTTTGTAGTGGATCCTTAGGTATTATTGATCACATACCATTTAAATATTGTAATGTTTTATCCCCATTGTAGTACCTAGTCATTAACAATGTGAAACTAATGATTGATTACTATGAGGGGAATACAATGTAACCCTATATTTTGAGGAATGAACGATTCCATGGGATTTGCGGAAATCATGGGTAATACCCTCATGGTTTCCCATGATCCACACATGGGCATCCCACAAGACATAGATCCTCATCCAATCCATAAATGTTGTGTCCACCTATTATTAAAGGTTATCCTATTCATTGACCAATGGGATTAATTAGTCATGATTGGGATGTGCAACACCAAATTATGGGAATTAACTCCCACCCTACACATCAAAATTCCATTTATATTTTGGTTGTTGAGGGTATTTGTAATACTCGAATAGAAACACCATTCAAATCTCAACACTCGGGAATGTCCAATGTTATCTCCATATCACATGAATCCCAACTATTGTGGGAATTTTTATACACATGAACACACTTAGGATATAATGCTATATCATAATAACGGCCTCAATAAAGCTACTCCAGGAAAAAAACATCTCTCCCCATTCTAGTCATGCAAGGAATCTTTCTAAAATATATACTTAAATTAGGACCCAAACATACTAGGAATACCTTAGTATTATCATTCTTATAATGTAATTACTATGAATCCTAGGAAGGAACGTTAATATCAGAACCAATGCTTGATTATTATGTATCCTGGTCAATCATACTCTTCAGATAACTACTATAAATAGAAAAATAGTTACATGGAACTAGGTTTTTATGATTAAACAGACCCACCTCAACATCTCTTCCCTAATTGACTGAAATGTTGTTATGGGTTCTATTGTCACACATTAAACCTATACTATACATATCCAATCCTTCAACTCTAGCCAATCAGTATCTATGGTATTTAATGGAATCCAAAAAGTGACAACATAGTATAGGAACCCTCATGAGGGTCTATAATCTCATCCAATGTTCTTGGTCAACATCAAATTACCTACTACTCCCTTCTATTATTTCATCAATGTTGTAGACCGTCCTCACTGGCTACACATTTTATCTCAAGTAGGGAATAATAAATTTATATAACACATAATCCATTTATGACCTCAAGGATTAACAAGGTTAGCCTAATCCACAGCTTTCCACCCATTTCCTGGGGTCTTAAACCCCAGATGAAAATTTCAAAAGGGGTCTAGCTATTGATGGGAATCATAAATAAATCATTAAGATTTAATTAATCAGTGGCAAAGGAATCCAATCGATTCCCATGTCCCACACTGTCTTTGAACACATTTTGCAATCCATCCATATCCAATTTATTTAATAATAATTTCAAGTTTACATAATTATAAATATATAATTAAAAATACAAATATAATATTATTATAATTTTATAAAATTTTCCCTAAGTTCAGGAGGAAACATTACACAATTAATTTAACAATTTTCTTAAACCAAGGGGTGAATATGTAGGACCTATGGTCCTTTTACAATGTTTTCCAGATTATTTTAAAATCATTGAAACTCTTACAATTCTTTCTTGGGTCCTCCTCATCACAACAGGTCACTGGACATACTCCCAAAACATTTTCCCTACAATGTCAAGGAACATAAATAAATATAATTAACATAATTAATTAAATACATTTATCTAAAAATAGTCATAAAACATATATTCACAATAAACATCATCATTACACCAAACCCATATCCAATGACACCACATGGGTCTATCATACATCCCCAGTCCTGCACCAAAAAAATCCCAATCATTCAATTGCATGTTAAATGGAATCACAAATCAACTATTTTAATAACAGGTCTAAGAATCATCAATGGAAAAATAATACTATTCTAAAAAGAGGTTCCACCAAGAAAAAATGGAGTATTAATATGCACTATTCTTTCGATATGTGAAAGGCCCATCATTTTCAGCTAATTCAACCATGTTACGGGGGAATCAGAACGGAATCCCAAACTAGGTATATATTATGAATGATTATTGATGGAGGTATGAATCAGTTGACTATTATGGAGGAATTTATATACCTGGATTTGAAATTTTATTCCACCAGAATACCGTACCATGTGGTTACATAAATTAGTAATGGAAGGGGATAAACCCTTGGATGCATGGACAAAAGAATGAAAGGGTAGGGGGATTCCCCATCATAAAATATTGTGGGGAAAACAATCTTTTCTCATTTTTAACTCACCATGTTTCTATTTTTAGAAAATTATATATTGATTATTCCTCATAGGATACGTAGGAGACTCTCTGGATAGCTAGTGGGTTGGTGGCTCACTTATGGAGAGGTGGTGGCTAAAAGCTAAAGCCACCATGTAGCCCAGCCACCCTGTTCCGAAAATTGTGATCATTTTAGCACTCCAACTTCATTATGTGCCTTGTTAAAATTATATATACTTTTTTTAGAACACATGTACTCTAATATTTTGATTCTAGATCCCAATTAAAAATCTGGACCATCCACTAATTGTAACAAACACACTCCTCCTATAATGTCAAACCTACATAAACATGAGATCGTATAATATGCCCACCATAAAAATTATCATCTAGTGTTGGCTTAGTTATATCCATGTATATCTCTCAACCTATCTCAATCATTCATTTCAAAAAATCTAACATCATTTCAAATCAAAACACCAAATGTTCTTATCTATCAACACCTAAAAAATTAAGGCAGAAACTCAATCAAACTATATCCCATTCATATGAAATTTTCAAAACACCTAGATAACTACATCTCAGGACATTCTATCTCACAGAATGAACATCTAATCATCCAATGGATCACCCACCCATGGTTCTCCCCACCATAATATTCAACTCATATCCTTCAATTATAAAGCCTTCATTCTCATTCCATTAGAAGTACCTATCAATATCTATTCATACATTCAAATAGTTCAACAATCATGGTTTCCATCTAATATCAGTCAAACACAAAAGTATCCTATAGGAAATCAGTAAAAAAATCATAATAAATTCATAACCAAAACAAAAAATTCTCACTACTAGTACACAAGGTCCCTGAAGACACCAAATTCCCTCAGAATGACCTGACCAGCACCTATAACAACCCATCATAGCCAAAACAATGAGATCGATGTGGAGTCTATATCATAAAATACAACTACCTATGAGAATGGATGTCGAACCAAATCGATTCAATCTATCCTAAAAATGGTTGATTCTCTTCATCGATATAGCACAAATACACTTGACCGGGATTCTATAAACCCAATGACAACTCAAAATCAACCATGTACCCACATAAGCATCCTAGGAAAACACATGATGTGTTTTCCTCAAATAGGTCACCAACTAAACATGACCATCTCTAGATTACTACAAGGTCCAATTCTTTCTCGATCCAACACATTTAGATCATCAAAAATTGACCAGTGATTAACACTCACGTGGAGATTCAACCTGATACAATATCTAAATTCATAACAATAATTAAATGAAGAACACAGATACACATGGATACATTTACATGATGGAATCAAAACTCTATAATTAACATCCAAATATATTTCCCATTATCCCATTACCCATCTCATTCTAGGTTCATATTTCCATGATCAAAGTCACATTCTATATCATATAATTTATAATTTCATCACATAAAATGTTCAAAATAAGGCCACCACACCCAAAATTTCATCCATCACCAAATTGGATGATTGGATGTGGAGAAACCCACCCATACGTGAGCACCATTAAAAGGTCAATTTCCCTCTATTACAGATTTGAACGAATGAAACCTGTGACATCTAATTATATGTATTCCATGGTGATGGTCTTTCCATCCAATTGTAAATTATGGACTCCACACTATATGGCATTACATATAAAATTACTCATGTGGAACCACAATATCATTGATCATAACACATGTGTCACTCCTCCCAGTCCATTTATATTTCATCATAGGAATCAACTGGATAAACTATTGATATCATATATTTCCATAAATGATCAATTATTAAAACAACTCTCACCAAAAAAATAAATTCCTTATTTCATCAAATATTCTAGCATAAATTTCCCACATGCATATCATAAATAATTCATTCATACAAATCCCACACATATCCATCATTGCGTCCCAATATGATATAATTAATCACAAGAAGTGATGGCCTCTTCCTCAAATACTAAAAATCCCTAGGGTCATGCACTCTTATTATGACCAATCATAAAACTCAAATAATCACTCCATTAAACCCTTGTCTATAAACCAGCACCCAATTCCTAAACATCCAAACCTGGTTTAATGAATTTTAGTTAAATCTCACCACGATATCAAAAGGAAATCCACTTCAAAATAGGGAATACTAATAGTTCCTGGTTTATCACATGACTGCTCTCCAATCGACTTCAATCCAAATCCCCAATTTTTTCCGAATATTATTTTATGTCAAAAACCCTAGAACTTGAGGTACCTTCCCCATGAAATTTGAAAAGTCACCATTAATAATTTCTATACTCAATAAAATTATCAAAAACATTTCTGACCCTAAAGAATCACCTTATACTTTTTCCTAAAAAGAACATGGGTTACCATGCTAAACCCTCACCCAACATTTCATTTTATGAAAACATTTAACATTCAAATGAATGATTACGCCATGTCCAGATATCTACAAGTCTCCAAAAAAACCAATAACAGAAACTCAAATGGGTCATGTCTCCCCCGGGTTCATCCACACACTTGTCACAAATGTTTCATGAAACAATATTGCAAACCACCATCTCATGGGTCTCTCTAAAATATTCAATCACACTACAACATAAAAAACTACCATGTTATATATTATAACTGAGAATTCATAAAATGTATTTCTCCATATAGAATCATCTCATCTATGTTCATACTCAAAATTACAACATCAAATTCGATATATTCAAAAGAAATGAAAAAATATTGTATGGTTAAAAGTATTCTAATTCAAGGATAATTTAGAAAACAAATTTTTTTTTCAAATTAAATTAATTTTAAATATGATTTATAATTCATACCCATTATGGTTTTATCACTATGATAAAAATTCGCATTTACCTACCATTTTGGGTCTCAACCAATCCCTCCTTGAAAGAATTATAACACTATCACCATCATTCATTTTCTCTCTATAGGATATATAATACCATCTAATAGAATAAAATATACCTATAAATGTTGGCCAATAAAATTAAAATTTCACCATTTACATATATTAGTAAATATTATATTATCTTCTAATTAATCCTAAATACTCATTTCCCTCGTTTGTACTAAAAATTCTCACACTAGTAGGCCAATATATCATATGAATCTCAGGTTCCTGGTATGAATATTGAGTTTCCCCTTTTCATTTCTTTCCATAGCCAAAAAGTATACTCATCAATATTCCAAGAAGACAAGATCTTATATTTTCAAAACTCCTAAATCATAAATCCATAATATCATGTGTTTGTGTCATGAATGGTAAACAAACCTAGCGATTATAATATATCCAACTATGAGCATCAATACCATATTCTAGGTAACCTAGACTTCTAATGTAAATAGTGTTCATAACACACTAATACAAGTTCCATTGCATTCCCTGAAATATACCATTATCTCCTATCATCAAAAATAAATATTATGATAAAATTAAAGCAATATTATGATACAAATATATTAATTACCAAGTCTACAGGTCACTCATCTGCTGACATAGACTAGCTTTTTTGTGACCATAGGCACATATCACAAAACATAAGAGGCTACAAACTTATAGTTGGGGTCTGACGAGGTACTATTGAGCATATATAACCTTATATTATAGTGAAATATATAATAATTGGTAACTAAATCTAATCTAACAAAATTAAAATGAAGTAAGAAGTAATAAATTAAAATTATACTAATAATAAACGATATGCATTAAGGGCCTAAACAGCCATCCCAGACGTAAAACAACTGACCTCCTATTGAGCCATTCACAAATACATAAATGTTTAAAAGAAATGAAAAATGTTGTATCCATAAATACAAGAAGACTCTCATTATCCCAATACCCAACATCATCCAAGCCATCTCACTCAGTTGCACTATGCCTTAACCCATGAATCAGCCTAAAATGTGCATGAAATAACCATGTGGGAGTTTCTCAAGTACCCGTGTGAAATAGTGACTCATGTTGGATTTGAGTAAGAAACTATATAGGGAACCACCATTCTTGTTTTGTACTAATAGATGAATTTTTTTTGAGATCATGTTTCAAGATCAAAATAAATATTTAAATTATTTAAATAATAAAATCAATTAAATAAATACACTAATTCTATAACTACTTTAGACCAATTTTTATGAATTTATGAGCACAATATAGTGGGAACACCTCCATTGTATCACCACCGCACCATGGGAATATATTTGAAATATCTAGGATTGAATGTTTGTAGGTTGATAGAAGAAAACAAGGGTAATAATGTCCCTAGATCATATGTCCCAATTCTGGGCATACCCAAACTCATGGATCCACATCCAACCCATCAACAGTTTGTACACCCAATCCTATTGGTTATCTTAGGAATTGATGATGGGATGCGATATTCACTCTTAAGATATCAATCATTCATAATCGAGGATATATGCCCACCCAACAAATTATTCCACCAGTCAAATCATTGGTATCATTGAAATTTACAATGGTTTAGTGTCATCTCCATTTGAATCCCAGCTCCATATAATTAAAAATGATGTATCCATATCAAATTAATCTCTTTCAACCATATATGTTTAAACGCATACACACATGTTTTTTTGTGATGTTTAATATTATGTACTATATCTAGGAATCCACTCTTGCATCTACTATATCTCTAGATTCTATAAGTTCTAGGAATTTGACCACAATATACTATTAGACTAGATCCCAAACTAATCAAGCTTCCCAGGGTATCAACTCTTTCATTAACTTATTCATTGGAATGATTAGAATTTACATTAATTTAATTCCCAACTATTACTCACAAGGATCCCATGAAATCAAAAAAAATAGTATATAAAAAAAATAAAATATATATATTATAGGGTCTTTTTGAATTCCCACACCCACCTTGAATGGCCATATACTAACAGGCTTACATAATGGATCATGATCTAGGGTGACACCCACAACACTCACTAACTATAACCAATCACCCCACTCAAATTAATCAATCGCTAGCGAATCCAACAATTCTCCATATCTCATAGAATAATGAAGGCACCCTCACTACGGTCCTAGTTCTCAATAACTCCTTGAAATTTTGTGAAATATATATTTTTTCCAAAAAATTAATCATTTCTATATTCATTATTACACATAATATAACATTTTTCCTCTGTTACATGCCACACTACATTTAAAAATGAGATATATTAATAAAAAGTTATTATTAATATGATTATTATCACCTCGCCATTCTAATGGAGGATATGAATAATATTATTAAAATTGTTAAATTATGGTCTACACGTGTATATGTAATGAAGTCCTTGGTAAAAAAATAATGTAAAAGAAAAATAAAAATTATTTTAAAATAATGGAAATATTTTCTTAAAAGATAATTGTATGATAAAAAACATTTTTACAGAATAAATTAATAAATATATTGAATGTTTTAAATGAAATTTATATATTATATTTTTAATCAAATATTAAAAATTATCTAATTTATTTTCTAGACAAGATATAATAATATTCCTACTCCTACAATAAAAATCAATATTTTATTAAAATGTGGTTTGGCCTCATTTTGCACAGATATTTTATAAATCATTATCGATGATTTTATATAATTAATGTTAAAAAATAATATTAATTTTCTAAATCAAAATATCAAAATTTTTATATTGTGAATATTATAAAAAATTTTCAATAGATTAATTTTCTAATGAATAGTACAAAATACTAAATTTTATTGAAAACTAAAATTTTGTTTAAATTATTTATAAAGTTAATTTATATTTCTAACTGGTATTAATGTAAAATTAATTAAATATTTTATCAAAAAACCTAATATTGTTCATTAAAATGAATATCATATTTAAATTGGATATAAAATATTTATAAACATCTGAACAATGACTCTTTGAAACCCCACTTTCTCATCGCATCTAAAGAAATAATTTAAAATTAAATATTACAAATTTTTTGAGTTGAATTTGAAGAAAAATATTCCATATTTTTAATCATCATTATTTATATTATCTAACCTGGTAAAAATATTTTTTATAGAAATGAGTACTGAAAATAGTTGTAATTATTTATCACTGTAAATTATAAAATGGGTTTACCAGGGGTTAGAATAAAACAATAAGGTTTGGAATATCCTAATCAGTTATCTAAAATATATTTCATAGCTATATTTATACAATATAATGTCTAAGAGTTGGGAATACTCTAATTTTTATCCTTTCATCATGATAAAATTTTTGTTATATCATTTTCATTAAAATGATACAAGTGTTCCACTTACGTCACATATAAAAGGCCACCCCTATCTTAATTTTATCACACAATAAAAAAAATTATCCCAAAAAATAATGGAAAATTTTCTCCCATCATTCATTCCATCATCCTAGTATACTTTTTTTGGGAAGAAATCTTTCCTAGTAATGCTTTTGTTGAAAACCTAAGGAGGATACCATAAGGATAGATATGGTTCTTCAATGATTGTTTTCATATTATTTCTTCCTCCACATCATTAATTTTTTGTTGAAACATAATTATTTAATAATATTGGTATATTATTTATACTTATATATATTTTCATTATTGGAATCTTCTATAAACATCTCAACATTAATTAGATGGCTTAAAAATCATCAATTGTGTGCACTATGGACAACGGTCTCACAAACTAATGTCATTCATTTTTCCATTACATCCTGTCACAGTTTTATATGAAGACATATGTAATATATATATATATATATATTTATAAAATAATTATAACATCGAAGTAGTTATATCATATATAACTTTTCACCTTACATTACAAAGGGGATACAATAAATTTGCTCATGTGTGCACCGAACTACTTTCTCCGGATGTGTTGTGACTTTTTGACTAACACATCACATGGATGATAATAAGGGTTATATTTAAATAATACATGTCATAAAAATGAAATAATTTTTTTTTACATTTAAAATTTATCATTCTTAATGGATAATGTGTCATTCTTTTTTTAACCTTTCATTCATCGAGAGATGATAATGTCGTTCATGTACAAGCGAATTATAGCCTTAACGAATAGAATTGACTACTAATTAATAAACAAAACAAATGGATGATATGTAAAATAAATAATAGTTTATTTATGATATTATTATTATTTTGAAATATAATATATAACATAACTCATTTCGATAATGGCCTTTGAACAATGAAAATGTTACTAATGCCTATGTACGAAATACCATGTCCATGGTCATACAAAACATCATTTATCATGAAAACATGTCAGGACTTCTCATAAAAGTATAAATAATATATAAATATTATAATTATGTAATTATAATTATTATGGATAAAAGGAAAATACTATGAATTTAATTTTTATAAAACGAATCATTTATTAAAACCAAAGCAGTAATTACCTGAATCATGATTTTTACTACTGAATTTTTAATAAATGGGTATAAAATATTCATTTTTAAAAACAATGTTTTATAATATATATAATAATTTTTATTTAATAGATGTATATTTATCTAATATATATTATTTAGCATTATCAAATGATTAATAAGGATTTTGATACTTATGGTAATGGATTTCAGTCTCATTGTTATTTTTCTGTGAGACACATTCTATATACACCAATTTTTTATTTTATATGGATTATATGATTCTTATGAATATATATTATAAATATTATATGTATTGTTTTTGAGATTTAAATATAATTATTAATATACTTTTTGGCATTTATCATTCAAAAGATATAAAATTTGTAAGGGAATTATTCCTTAAATAGCCTTCTTTTGGATGTATGTTTTGTTATGAAAAAATCATCATCAATGAGATGTAAAAATTCCCCCTTTAACAAGATATATCATGAATATTCATATTTTAAATATAAAATACATTTAATTTTATATTTTTCTTCATGATGATTATGATTCAATGTTTCCAAATAGGTAATAGCTTTGTGTTACAATCTCATCATTTTTCAAGATAGTTTATGATTGTTCATTTAATGCTAAAATCATATGATATAAATCTCATTACACTAATTAATTTTATACTCTTATGGTTATGCCATGAGAAAAAATGTTTTCCATTCATTTTTACCTCTTTATGTAATCTTTAATTCAACAAATTAATTTTGAGAAAAATCATCATTATTTCTCTTTTCAGTCGATAAACTTATTTCATCAAAAATAATTTTTTCTAAAAAAACATTCAAATAATTTTTTTAACAATATATAAAGTTTTTAATGAAGAAATATTTTAACCATGTTTTTTTTAAAAAAAATTGAATGTAATCTTGAAGTCCTTTTTCAAGAATTGTCGATTTTCATATTCCTAAACATATGAATGGAATATTTCTACGACATTAAAATAATTTCTACCATCATGAAATAAATATTTATTTACATGTCTTAAATGTTATTTCAAAATAATATAATAGTTTAAAAGGTTTTATACTTTTTTCATTGATGAATAAAAATTTTTCTCTAAAAATGATTTATATTATCTTTATTGATTCCTTTATAAATTTTAATGTTATATTTTTGGAAAAGGATTTTCGAAATTATTTTTCATTTTAAATGAAAATTAATTTTAGTAGATAATTTTTTAAAAATACATTTAAATGTAATAATCTATCTATGATGACATCTGTTGATATTACTTATTCATTACTATTAATATGATCCCTTGGAACAATTATTTTTCATTCTTTGAATGGATTTTGTTTATTATAAAACGATGTTAATGAAACCCATTTCTATTACACCGGTTATAAAAAGATAAGATGATAATTAAAAGCACATAATGACTTCATGGGTTATACTTAAATGAAATTATGAAATGATTTCGAAAACCTATTTCATTTCAAGTGGTTATTCTATTATGAAATGTTCATGAAACCCATTTCATTTCCAGGGAAATATTATGATGAATGTTATATGATCATCTGGTACACATATATGTGATTTTCATTGTGTAATAGTGGTTATGTTATATCCATTTATGGTGGATTCTTTATAACCATGAAAGGTTGAACTTATATCTTCGTCCAATGTTATGGGTAATTATTTACTTCTCATAAGATAGATATGTTTGGAATAGAGAGTGAAATGAGTTCAGTAAAGGACATTATACACTATGATAATCTTGAATGTGAACATTGACCACTAAGTTGGGTTGTAGAGTAAACCAATTCCACTATAAGTAAATTTATTCCAATGGGGATTTTGGTGTGTCCCATCTTGGAGGACTAGCCACCCAAGGGGTTCTCTGATATTTGTTGGAAGTGATCTTTTTCTACTATGGAAATGAATTTCCTTACCTATATTCATGCCCAAACTCCATGTCATATGGAAATGATTTTCTCTCAAGAATCTTGCTCTTTGATTTCCTTATTAATATTGTATTAGGAACTTCCAGTTGTTATTATATAAAGTCAGTGTATGATATTTGATATGTAGGGTATGGTTTGTAAATTTTATTCTCATTTTTAGCATTATTCTCATTTAATACTTACATTTCTCCCTTAATTAACAATAATGTTAATTTAATATCACACAATTTTATGTTTATTTTCCACATATAATGAATAATGATTTTAATTTTGAGTACTAAATGGGGAAATCATTATGGGATATATAAATGATCTTTAAGGAATTAAGAATATTGTGTTCAATGTTTCCAAAAATAGAAATATATTTTAGTTCTCATGAATGTGTTTTTCATATGTAATGAATATTCTTTTAAAAAGATGTAATATCATTATTTTTACAATCAAATGTCTCTAAATTTGGTTTTATAAGAAATTTGTAGTTCAAATTTGGATACTAGGAGGAGAAAACATAAGCAATATCCCATGTTATTTCAATAAATATATCTAAGGATATCTCTAAAGAAAAGTATAAGGATTATTCAATGTATAGGAAAATGTCATATGATTTTTCTAAATGAGATAGAAAGAGGTTTCCAAGAAATTCCTTCGATTTCTAAATACTAAAACTGGATGAGGATCTTATTATTTTACTTAGTGGTGATAAAATTAAAAATGGTGCATTGAAATTAACTCAATCAGAACCTCATCCATGAAAACATTCATTATTGCACACCCGGTTTGACACCCTCAGGGGATATTCTTTGCATGTTCAAAAAAACATTCAAAAAATGATAAAGGATTTAAATATATTATCTATATGACATATGATAAACAAAATTAGCATTTATTTTAATGAATGTTCCTTGATTCGAAACTCATAAAAATTATAGTTTTCCGACTATGTGGGATTCCATTATCATTAGAGTAACTCACACAATGCCCTTGGGTTCTAGAAAATGGAGGGAACAATATGAAATTTGGTTAACAATGAATGTGATGTAATGTTTATATATGATAAATAATTTGATGATAACAACAGTCAAATATATTTTGATTATGCCTAATTAGTTGTCATGAAATATGATTAACAACATGCACATTAATCATCTATCAGACTCACCAAAGAAGAGAATGATATACATTTTTGAGATTTTTGGTAATGGAGACCATAGAATAAATTTGATTCTGTATAAATAATGTTGATAAGGTGGGAATAAAAATAAAGGGGATGTCTTATAAGAGTGAGTATATGTTTTGACTATTGAAATGAAGGACCTAAAGAATGTAACTGTAATGGAAAATTGAAATGTTTGATTAAAATAATGGATGTGAATAATAGTATCTATAATGTATCATCGACTTTTGAATGTTTTAACTGTGATATGTATAAAAATTGTTAAATTTTTTGTCATGTGTGGATTGCTCGAGAAGAGCATCATTAAGGTTATATGAGTAATGGTTAATCTCTTAATGATGTAGAGAATATATATAGTAAGTTAATAGAAGGAGGAATAATGAGATAAGTTGATGTATCATAGTTAATAGATAAATGATGATGTGGAATAATATAATTATTTATGTATTGGAATTCAATAATAATGATATATATAGAGATTATCCAGTATAATGTTTTTGTTAATGATTTCAACTATTATGGTGGATGATGTTGATGCCCTAGAAAATTATTTAATGGCATGGTGATAATCATAGGAAAACAAATTATTAAGGGTCACCAAAACCTTAATATGTTACTGAGGATAAGATAATGATTTTGTGATAGAGGGATAATATATTATGAAAAATTAAATTTGATAGTACTAATTTCCTTGAAACAGATTAATGGTTTGTTGACAATATTGATTATGCTATGATTCTAGGAGTTTACAACATTAGTGGATTTATTTATTGTATCCAATAATCTATGTTTTATATAAGGTATTAGGAAGAATATATGTCATTAATAATCTCAAATGGTAATTCTTGTTATTCACTAGGTTTAAGAGAATATATGATGAAGGTATTCACATTTTTGGTATGTGAAAATCATGAGTAACGTTATAATATATGGGGGTTCCATGATAAGATGATTTTGGGATATTGGGTAATCTTATTTTTAAATTTTGAATTGCAAAATGCATATAAGGATAACCATTTCTGGAATGGTTTATGTTGAACATTGGATGAAGTTTTATTTATTAACGTATAACATCTCTTTCTAATGATTTATACGTAATTTATAACATTTTCTATCAATTATTTCATGACGATAACTAAAGATTTATGGAATAACTAATCATTACATTTATGGATATTGGGACTTGATATTAGTTTTGGGATGACAAATTTACATTCATTTCTTTGACTATATGATGATGTAGGAATTTATCAAGCACAACCAATAGTTGAGACTGTACTTTTGAAATAGAACTAAATCATGTAAGTAAATATTCTCGTGAAAATTATTCAACTTTAGTAAAATAGTCATGAAATAAAATTTTATACCATTCAATAATATATGATGTTATCAATGAAATATTATTTTCCACGTTGGGTTATGGATTTTTCTCATTTACATTCACCTGACTGTGTTTTTATCACTCAACATCAGTATTTGGGTGTTATTTTAGTCTTTTATGTCAATGTTTTTTTGTTCCTTCTTATTTTGTAGATTTTGTAATGATTATTATAAGTTACATTAGGTAACCATTATGTTTCCAACATTCTCATTTTAATGTATGTTTTATAAGTCATTGGTATGATGTGGTAATTTTCAAATGCTATACCGTTGATGACTAAGACAAATTTTGTGGGAGAAGTTCACTTTATGGGGGGGGGGGTAGAATGTAACTACATGAAAAATAGTTAATTTGACTAAAATTAATTTAATATTATTTATATTTTTCATTACACACAATTTCATGTTTTTCTTCTGTTATATGCATAATTATGTTTAAAATATAGTGAGAATTAATTAAAATATTATAATTTAATATGATAGTTCTAAAAAATCTAATTAAAATTTGGTTATGAAGATTTTTAAATAAATAATGAAAATATAGTCAAAACATGTATATATAAAGAATTATTTGCTAACTAATTAATTCAGAGTGAATTAAAATCTATTTCAAAATGCATAAATTCTTATTTTGAATAAATATTTTAATTAAATAAACTCGTTTAACCTCAATAAGTAAATCAGAAAACATTTGGTGAATTATTTTATTGATATTAATTCATTTTATGTTAAATCAACTATTTAAAATCGTCTTATTTTTTATCTAATCCTGATATAATAATAAATAAAATTTTTTTACTTTTAAAACTATTTTTTTTCTAAAAAATGATTCTGTCACCTTTTTTGAAATTATATTAGAAATAATTTTTGTCACTTTTAGAATATTTATTAAAATTAATAAACTACATTTTTTGGATAATAAACTAAAAATTATCATGCTATGAATTTTTTTGAATTTTCTAAAAAGAGTAATTTTCTAATGAATTGTGAAAATATATAATTTTAAATAAAAAAATTTTCCTTTTAATTTTTTATAATGTTAAATCATATAACAATTTTTTTTTCATGTAAAATGAGAGAAACTATATATCTATTAATATTCCAAATTTCATTGGAATCAATTTCATATTTAAATTGGGTATAAAAAGAATGAAAGCTATAGAATATTTTCCCTTTGAAACTCACATTCTCATCACTTCTACTGGAATAATTTTAAATTAATTATATAAAACAGTGTGAATTTTTTTTTGAAAATGGATTATATATTTAGAATTATAATATTTTATATATCTTAATAATATCAAATTATGTTTTTTTACGAAAACTTATACTGAACACACTAAATGATTTTTTATTCCATAGTTCTACCATATATTTTATATATATTATGAATAATTCTTTTTTAATCCTTGATTCATCTTAAAAACGTTGGTATAGATTATTTTTTCAAAACATTACAACTATGCCACTCACCACACATTTAAATGGCCTCCACCTCTTCTCTCTTCATTTCATCTTAAAAACATTTTTACAAAATTCATTCAGTAATAGAATCCAAAAGTAACTCATCTCATCATAGAATCCTTATATTGTGAACATAGACTACATGGAAAGGATTTTGGTTCAAACCCAAGGAGGATACTAGAAGAGTATGTAATGATCACCAACGAGTATTTTGATTTAATTTCATTTTCCACCTCCATAAATTATTATTATAACATTAAGATATAAAAAAATTAGTATATTACATATAATTATATTTTTTATGTTAATATCATGACCTAAAAACATGTCCACTTCCATCAAATGGGTTATTAAATAATTTTTCATGCGTACATTGAACTACCCCCACTCAAACTGATGTCATTCATTTTTCCATTTCCAACCCTCACAGTTGGGTATGCTGATGCATATAAAGTACATAAATGAAATTTATGAAATATTTATACCAATGGACTAATTATATAATATTTAAATATTCTTAATCACCATTCCATAGAAGACATGTTGATGTTGTTTGTGTGTACGGTGAACTTCCGCCTCACGAAGCGATGTGATTCATTTTCACTAACTCTTTACATTCAAGATTATAATGGATAAAGTTACTAAATATTTTTTATTTAAAAGAAATAAATATGATAATAAAAAAATTAATTATTATAGTATAATATATCATTTTCATTCTTTCATTTACACTCAATGAATGATGATAATTCCATTCATTTATGTGTAGAGTACCACCTTCACGAAGTGATGTGGCAATTCTTTCAACACCAAACAACAAGGATAATATCTATAAGAAATTTTATGGTATTTATGATATTTTAATATTTCTATATTGATGAGATATTTCTTATATCCTTTGAGTAATGATCATCGATAAATAGAAATGTTACAGATGTGCAAATACGTCCTACCATCACCAAGATTGTAACATACATCATTTCTCAAATCCATGATTCATGATAGGTTATAAAATTTTAATTAATGTATAAATAGAGAAATTATTTCATAATTATTATTATGGATATAATATAACAATGATCAGATTAAAAGGACTGAAAATAAGAAACCAAAACCCAAGCAAAAAAACAAAGAGGTAAATAAACAAAACATGATTTTATCAAAGATTTATTAATAAAAAGGTAATAAAATTTCATAAATAAATATTCTTTATTATTACATATATATGAATTTTTTTTATAAATGTATAATAATCATATATTTATTGTAATGGATGATCAAATCTATTTTAAGGAATTCGTTACATAGTGTATGTGATTTCTTTCTCACTTTTTTATCTTTGAACTAGATTCCATATTCCACATATGTTTCTTGTATATGGTATATATAAAAAACATAAATATTATTTACGATTAATATCATTAAGTTTTTTAATATATACATATCCATTTTATAATATATCATTCATGGGGGTTATTGTTCAAAAGTTACCATTGTGGTAAGGGATATTTTGTATCAAATTTCCATTGGGACAAAAGTTATGTTAGAAACCTATATTTATCAATTAGGTCTATATTATAGTGACCCAGGAATAACATACCATCATATTACATAATTTTATATTAATATTTAGGAGATGACAAAATTATATGCCAATAGACCATAATAGTTTAATATATTTGGAAATATGGAACAAATTCTTCTAATTTTTCGAATGATCTTCAACAACTCCCATAATGATCATTCTCTTTTATAATCCTACGTAAAAAGATTATTCATAACCTATGAAAATAAAAAAATTATAAAGGCTAAGATTATACTCAATGTGAGGGTATAAATAAATGATATAAGTTATCATTATATGAGTATAAGAGTTAAAGAACATGGGAATAACATTTTAAGATCATTCCCAACATATCAATGATCATATACATGAGTCATAAAATAGGTAATGAAAGATCATAACACCTAAATAATAAGGAAGTAAAATAACTATACTTTTGAGATCATAACATTGAAATGAGATATTGATTTTATAGAAAACATTAGACATGTAAAATAATTTTCTATAGGTTAAAGTTCATTATAAAAACATATAGGGGCACTTCATTAGGGTTGCAGCTACTGGGGGGCACACCATAATCCATAGTCGCAGTGCTTTCTTGATAATGGATCCAGTTACACCAGCTTCCCATAGTGGATTACGATGAACCCATTTCCCATAGTTTATCAGGATGCACCCATTTCCGATTATTGATTAGGATGCAACCGTTTTTCATTTTTGATCAGGACACAACCTTTTCCAATTATGAATTAGTATGCACATGTTTCCCATTTTTGATCATGATGAATCTATTTCCAAATGTGTATTAGTAAACACATATTCCAAATTATGGATTAGGATGTAGCCATTTCTCATTTGGGATCAGGATTCACCAATTTCCATTTTTTGGATCGAGGTCATAGACTTGTTTTTCATTCTCTATCTCATGATATAAAAATATTTTCCCAATTCATTTTAGGGAGATATAGGTCCCACATGTCACATAATGAAATCCTTCATACATGTGACACACGATTATATAACATCATCATATCATAACACAAGAAATAAAATGGTTGGTATAATCATGTCAACATATCATAACCAATATAAAATATATAGGTTTCAGATTTATTTTATCAAAGTATAACCCATGAAAATAAGCAAGATACAGAATAGTTTTATAAAGTTATATCCCATGGTAGAGAAATGTGTTTCATAAATAATTGTTAATAAGAAATATAAACCATTATAAAAAAGTATAATTTTTTTGTATGGATCGTATCCCCAATGAATAATAAACTCTAACAAGGGATGTTATCTTAGATGTAGAAATATTTTGAATGATTACTCATAGAATTTATTATTGAAAAATATCTAATATTTTATTATTATAGAAGACATTTTCAATATCATTTTCTTGAAAATTCCCTTTTTAAACTTATGATTTAATCATTAAAAATCATTAAAAAAAATTCATGAGGAAAATAATATGTCATATTTGAAATATTATTTTTTAAACAAAAAATACAATGAAATATTTTTTCATTGAAAATAGACATGACAAAATATAATGGAACATTAAAAACCATTTTAAAAACATTAAAAAATAATAAAAATGGTCATAATCCTTTACTATGAAAATGAACATTCAATATCATTTAAAATAATTTAAAACATTTTTTGAAAACATTAATTTGAACCAAAACATATTTTTGACCGAAGAGAGAGACAATGTTGTATTTTATTAAAAACATTTTCTTAAATATTATATTTACAAAAGAGGGGATAAATTAAAAAATTACTTTATTATATCATGAATTACAATATGAGAATAAAATTCATGATATGTCTTTAGAGGTTGGTTAAAATATTTCATCAGTGGAAGCATAATCGTAAAAAATCACAATAAATGACGAGCTTTTAGCAATAAACTCTTACCCATTTGTTGAAATTGAATCATAATAACCATGAGATAATAAAATTAACTAAAAACAATATATTTATCAAAATAATTATATTCATGATACAACATGTCAATGGGAAAAATAAACAACTCAAAAAGGAATATAGGTGTATAACATAACATATTCCTCAATGAAGGAAATTTAGGCAAAATTAATTTTCAGATTTTGTATATTTTGATCTGTGTTCCCCATGAAATAGAGGTCATAAAATGTATATTTAAATACACATAAATATAAGGATCATAATAATATAATAAATTCATGTTATTTATATACACCACAAAAAAGATGTTAGTGGTGAATAATGTATAAGTATCACGGAAACAAACGTGAGACTAGAAGTCCCTTTACTAATTGAGTAACTTTTAAATCATAATCGCTGTGAGATAATAACATCAATTGAAAAATTTAATATAATCAAATAATTTAATTTCATAATATAACAAGTATTAGTTCATTATATTCATCACATAATAGAACTATGTGGTGAATGTGTCATGCATCTCTTGTATAGAAAAAGTGACTTGAAATTTATTTTCCTTATGTCTTCACATTATTAAAATACATTCATACCTCATGATTAATAAATATATTATACATATAAAAATAAAAAATATTCATATATATAAAACCATATATTATTTAGTTATGACTTTATATTAGCCGATTATAAATAATTCCATGTTAATGTTATGTTTGGGTTAATATCTAGTTTGTTTTTCTTATATATTTTGACATGTTAGTTTTTGTCCTTTATATTTGATCATGATTTTCTAAGCTCTGAAATTTAATCCATGGGATATATATATATATATATTTATATTCATTATATATTTTTTAATTATAATTTATCAATAATATAAATATAAAATTAGATACACTGTTCATGGAAAACATAGGTTGTATGTAGGCATGAAAGTTGTTTCCATCTTTATGTGGTTTTAAAATAATGAAAGTAAATGATATATATATAGATATATATAAATTTACTATCTATGATAATTTTTATATAATATATATATTACTTCTATTAAACCCATAATTAATATATTTGATGTAAATTTTTAATGAATCACATCGTTGTGAGGAGGTGGTAATCGACACGTCCACTAACAATGTTATAGAATTCGAAAAAAATGGAAATCAAGAAGGTATGTGAAATATAATAATTACAGAATCTTAAATACATCATAAATATAATATATATATTCTAAAAATTAATTTTATAACTATTTCAAACCATAATATGTGTTATTGTTAGAAAAAACAACTTTAGTTTGCAAGGCGGTAGCTTTCCTTTCACGTGAACAACGATTGTACGTCCCATTTGATGGATGTTTGTAAAGGTGTAGGTAATAACCATAACATAAAAACATATCATTATATTGAGGATACTGGTTTTATTATTTAATATTGATATATGATGAATTTAATGTGTATATACATAAATAAAACAAAAGGGTTCGATGAACACTATTACATATTTTTTGGGTAACTCCTGTTGGGTTGCACTAATGGACGGATTTAGTTTGATTTATTCCCAAATTAATGATTATGGGATGATATGAGGGAATTTGGGAGATTAGTAGGGTAGGGTTTTAATGAGACAAGTGTCTTGATGGGTTTGAAAAAATGAGGTGTAAGTGGGGTGGAGTGGGGGGGTACTTCCTTTAT
This sequence comes from Viscum album, assembly GCA_963277665.1. Lineage (NCBI taxonomy): Eukaryota > Viridiplantae > Streptophyta > Magnoliopsida > Santalales > Viscaceae > Viscum > Viscum album. The sequence continues at coordinate 115,067,510 of OY728135.1, forward strand.
ATAATGGATGAGGATTGAAATTCTTGTAAATAAATAATCTAAAAACTATTGAGAGGTTTCCATTAACAAATATTCCTCAAATAACCGTCCAGTTTATTTAAAATAGGTTATATGGTCAAAATTTATCTAGAAAATTATTTTTGTACATCTTTTTAATTCATTTTGGCCGCTTATGTTAAAGATGAGTCCCATGGTAAATACATTTTTCTCTTAACCAATGTAATTAGTTTTAACTGTTATTACTATTATATTTGATTAAAAATTAATTTAACATTAATATGTATATTATATAATTATTGTTTAGAATATGGAATCTATCTTTCAAAATTCTTATGAAAATGTGGAAGAATTTAATTTATAATTAATCCTTCAGAAGTATTGGTAACACTGGTTTTTAATGTGAAAATGATGAAATGTTTCAAAAGTTATTATATTAAATATCAAAGTGAGATTAATTAAAATCACCTAAATTACATTAATATATGTATTATTTAACTAAATATTATTTAAAGTAAAATAATAATATAATTTAACCATATGAATAAATTTTAATAATATCTGTATTAAATCATAATTTAGTATTTTTCACTACACATCAAAAATTGAATCATCCCATAAAAATAAGAAAAAATAACCCTAAACTATTTTTTAAATTTCTCCAAAAAAATAATATTTATTTGGTAAAATATAATTTAAAAAGGGTGAATATTTATTTTTAAAATTGGTTCTCTAATTAACAACGTAAGACTACCTTTTAGAAAAATTCATCTTTTATGGATAAAATTGTATTGATTCTTCTCCATTGTCTCAAAAAAAAAATAAGATTAATTTTAAATATTTTACTCAATATATAATATAATTATTTCATTAATATTAATCTAAATAATAGGTTTTTTCAATTTATTGAGACAAAACATTTAAATTCATAGAGAAAATGTTTTTCTGAAAAGGAATTTCATTATTTTGACATAGTTCATACATTCATTTGTAATTAATTTGATTCTAGATAATTCATTTTATAAACATGAATAAACCATATTTCCCTAATATAGATAATCCATTTCATAAATACCATTCCATTGGCTTAGTGATAACAATAATAATATTTTAATAATATTAGTAATAGTATTATTTTGTTTGGTAAGACATGAACATAGTTGTAACACAAGATATCTATGGAACTCGACATTATGTGTCACACAAATAAAAAATGTTTTTTATATAATTTAAGATAATATAAGTGTTTCAGGATCTGAAATCATAAATTTTTGTTGCGAATAAAACATGAATAACATTGTTTATTGTGTAATAAATTCCATAAAGAAATTAAATTTCTTTGAAAAAAATATTTTCATAGAAACTCACGATGTTATATTATTCTTCCCTAAAAATAAATTATTCCCTCTAATTGTTTTTGGATTTTCAAGGTTTTCATTCTTGAAGGATACATTTGTAGAATCCAAGATTGAAGAAATGAATAAAAAACATTTATTAAACAAAACAAATTCTAAATATAATAGTTATTAAAAGTAACTGATAACTAGGTTTCCATATAAGAGAACTTTTATCGAAAGAGAAAACACAGATATGGATGAAAAAGCATAAATAATTATAGATATTGATAAATATCATTGATAACAAGGAAGTTTGTGATATAGAATATTTTATTAATAATAATACCATAACCTAATAAGTCATAGTGAGATCTTTGACATAATCAAAATGATGATAACATGATAATATTTTATTTCATGATACCTTTTCTAAGGGTGCAAACATTTTCACAAGGGGATATCCATATTTCATCCCATTCCTTTTCATATGAACAATATGAGACTTCAGATGTTCCTAGATCAATTTTGACTTCATATATTACTCTTTGAAATGATGGTTAAATTTTTATCTCCAAATCAATAATGGATTGTATGAATTATAGGTTGAAGGATATGTCATTCCGTTAATCAAAAAAATAAGGTTAGCATAATTCATCAAAGATGCAAAATTCCTCATATTGAAATATAATTATTTAGTTTCTAAACCCTCTTCCAATTTTTAAATTAAACCATTCCATAAATGGTTAATCATGTTACCATTCTGAAATATGATATTCCAAATCATTTCAAATAAGTTTGATGAATTTCTAAAAATTATCTTAACATTGATCACTCATATATCACAATATAGCTTCTGTTTACCACATGCCAAACATGTGAATACATTAATCTTGTATTCTCATGGAACATGGTAATAACCTGAGTTACAATAAAACCATTGTGAAAAAATACTCACTTATTCCATCACTACAATGAAGTTATAATATTTGATATATTCCATGAATACAATAATTCATAAAACTTCATTACTGATAACATAAGACACTATTATAGAACATACTTTATAAGTTTCCAGGACACAGATACTGTCCAATTTACTTTATATACATCAAGAATATCATTATTAATGAAAAAAACAATCTCCTCACCATGAGAAACACATTAATGGTTACCTTCCCTTTCAGTAAAACATCACCTTTCCCTTAAATCACCTTTTTAGGACATCAACACAATTCAATATATTTTTTCAAAAAAATTATAAAATATATATATAATGATTCATATAACACAATTCTTGAAATCCAATATCATTTCCCTTAAATCATCCCACATCTTTATCAAACCATTTTCTTGGATTAACCATCATATTCCTTAATTATAATTTTTAAAATATGAAAAAAGAATCAAGTATTATCATTTATAAAAAACAATGTAATCATTCTCATTACAACTACTATTAGAAAAGTACATAACTTTCAGGGGTAATTTTTGGTTTCTTCCTCATTAGTATTAAAGGCATCACTCTTACAATCTTTCTGATTTGATTCATGTGATTTCCCAATAATAAATTGATATGAATGATGGATATACTTTCCACCCATAAAATATTAAACTATAAATAATAACATTGGGAGACCAATATTCCTTTCCATCATGTTAGCATAACATTTTTCATTTTCCCTTTGTATTTACCTTCATTTTATCCCATCTTTTCCATAGTGAAAAAAAATTACTAATCCTTTAAGACATACAATTTTAGTTATAAGGCCCCATCCATAAACATTTATTAATCTTGAGTTAAATCAATAATTCACGTTGAGGATCCTTTCTGGATTATAGTTTTAGATAATTATGTCATAAGTCATGCATAACATACCACATTTAAACCATATGGTTACTACGAAATCTGTATACATTATTCCATCAAAGAGAACTAATTTAAACTAAAACATGGTTTTTTTATTGACATGTCCTCGACACTCTTATGTACTTTTCAATTCCCTTTACATGTGATGAACATTTCAAAATCATGGGAGGAGCACAAAAAGCTCAGTAAGGGGACACAAAGATGGAAATTATTAGTTTTTTCAAAAACCACATGTGAACCATGAATACATAATCATAAATTAATAATTTTTACCTTTATGAATTAGCAAATACTCTTAAAGAATTATATGCTCAATAATTACCCCTTTGTAACCAAAATATTACCACAAAACGCATCGAAAGAACACATAACATATAAATGGTAAAATTGGGACACATTCATACTTAGATTGAATAACGATATAGTCCACTTCCACAAATCATTCATTCTAATGTAATAGACATACGACCAACTTCCATAACAAATGAATTGGGGGTTATAAAGTAACCATCTATCCTAGGTTTATCATGGAACCACCCATCAATTAGTTTATCATGTAACCCACCATCAAATGTGCAAGTACCATTATATAGTCATTAAAAATATAAGATTTGAAAATATCAATACTTAAATCATAAAGATTCAGTTTCAAGCACAAGAAATAAATATAGGATATTGAAATAGAAAATACACTATCAAAACCATTATCAATATCAAAATTCCCAAAATAAATAAGGCTTATAGAGTAATCCATCAGATAACAGTTACGGTGGCAGGGATGTCATTGTCGCCTCATATATAAAAACAATTTTTTTTTCATTTTGTAACCAAAGTAAAATGATTTTGAAAAAGATTAAATTTGAAAATAATATTATGATATCCTTTCATATATTAAATATTTAAAAATATATCATGATGAATAAGATTTGATAACTAAATCTTTAAACGTTCAAGGTGTCCCATACCACATTGAATATTTGAAACATAATCTTCATTATTAATAATTTTAACAAAACATTTTATATCATTAGTATATATAAAATATGGATATTAAATTTCACAGTTTCTATATATAGAACTTATAGAAGAATAAAGGTTCATAATATCATGAAATGCCTCAATGAAAGGAGATTGAGACAAAGTCCCTTACGAAATTTGGGCATAGTAATGGATTAAGTAATTGCTTACATGGGGGAGGATAAAATATCCCTTACTGAAATAACATATTATGGATAGAAATAGAATTATTATAAATGAATAACATTATAACAATTTGATATTTCAAGAACTCTCTTCAAATAAGATGCTAGAATTTTGAAAAGAGGAGTGGAAGGTGAGGTTCCCTTGCCTCAGGTTCGTTCTACTTCAATTGTGTTTAAACCTCCTGTATAATAGTTAAAATATTGTTACTAATATTATTAAGAAACATGTTAATGTTCATAATACCTTATATGATAATTTTATTGCATTTTTCCAACAATTGTTTATTAATATTTTCTTAATTCCATTGTTTCGTGTGTGTTCTTTACATGAGTTCCATGGGTAATTCAGAATGAATTTACTTATTGGATGGAAATGAAACTACATAAGTCGAATGAAATGGAAATAACATGTCTTCATAATATTATATGATACCATAATCCAATTTTTATCCAGAAATGATGATGGGTCATTAGTTATAACATTAATGATATTCCTTCAGATACCTTTTTGGTTCTTTGATAATAACCAACTTACTTTGTTTTATAAATAAATAAAATGAGTTCAAAATGATTCCAGAACCTTAAATAGGTTATAATACATATATTACCATCTATTTAAACCATAAAAAATGGATTCGTGTCCAGAATTGATGGACGTAAAGGAAATTGAAATCCCATCATCTACGATGTCAGTAATTCGACACATCATAGAAGATGTTTTAAATTAAAATGCATGGGAGAGGAGGAGAAGAATGATGCTTGAATTTTTTACATAAACATGATTAACATATAGAATATATGAGATCAGAGAACTTTAATTCCTTTTGATAAAGGAAGGAGAATAGTGTATAAGAAATGAAATTAATTGAAAACAAAACACGTGAAAATGAAAGATGATTCTTACCCTTTGATCTCCTCTCATTGAGATCTCTCTTAAAGTCATTGATTTTGGACTCTAGGCGAGACAAAAAAACATAGACTTGGGGAGGATTTTGGGGTGTTATTTTGGATGAACATAGACAATGCTTAAGGCTTGATAGGTGTGGGAGGAAGAGGGGAAGGAGGGTGGTATTTATAGTGGAGGAGAGGTGGGATTTAACAAAATCTTAATGATTAATTTATTATTTTTGTCCAATATTAAGAATTTTCTTCATCCATGTGTTCTTAAATTGATAAATGTATATTTTAGTTCGAATCATGTTGGCTTACGTCATCCTTCCATCACCTATGATGTAGTAAAACAATTATTTTTCATTTATCATAAAATACAGTATTTACTATTCACCAAAATTTCAAGTATTTCTGAAAATAACCAAAAAAATTCACCCTAACCATTTTTTGATGTGTATAATTCAAAAATAAACTCCATTTGGTCAAAATAATTTTTTAAATATGATAGATTTATTTATAAAATTATATAATATTTTATTCAAAAAAGGTAACAATATAAAAATTATAGCTCATTGTATAACACCTTGAAGAATTAAGCAAGATCTCATTATCTTAAAACCATAATAAAAATAGATTTACAAGGGTCATATTACTATTCATAAGGGTATGTTACTATTCATAAGGGTATGTTACTATTCACAAAAAATTATGTTTGTCTTATCAGACTACAAAAATCACACTGAACTCAACTCTGTATGTCAGGTTTTCAAAATTCAAAACACAAAAGATGGAAATTAAGTTTAATGATAATTAATTATAAGTACCTGGGGTTATAAGTACCTGGGTGGTCATGGTAGTATCTATAATGTGGTGTCATTTCATGGAAATCACTCTCTATATATTTTAACAAAATTCAGTGGCATTTTCTTAAACTATAAATTATCCGTAAACATATCCTTAGATACATCCAAAAACACATCGATAGAAAAATTCCTAGTGATATCACTACTATTTTCTCATCCAAGATTCTATAGGATTAGTAAACCTTTATTTTGATACCAACTGTAGATACATAGGCTTATCATACATGAATATTACATAATTTTGATAAATATTAAGAATTTTACAAACATACATAGCCGGGGACCATACAATTCTACTATCATTGGTAACATGGTACAGATTCTTCAAATTTGCTGAATGATCTTCCACATCACCCTTAATGAAATTCCACATAAGTACTACTACATTAAATCACACTTCATACCATAGGGAAATGAATCATTATAATGGAAAAGATTAGATGATTAGTATAAGTTATAATAAATGTGATATATAGGAATACCGTGATAATAATAGTAACAAAACATGATAATAACATTTTAATATCATAACCTACATATCAACGAAGATATAAATGAGTTGTGCCATAATGATAGGAATATCATAAAAAATGAATCATAAAGAAATCATAAAACAAGAGTCACAAGATAATAACATTGGTATAAGAAAATAATTTTTCACAGACACATTACGTGTAAAATTATTATCTATAATTAAAGGCTCATTGAAAACCCTTATCTGGGAACTTAATGGGGGAAACACCTACTGGGTGATACACACCACCATCCCCAGTCGTAGTCCTTTACATATAGTGGATCGGGATTCACCATCTTCAAATAGTGGATTAGGATGCACCGGTATTCTATATTGGATTAGGACGCACATGTTTCCCATAAATGGATCAAGACACACATGTTTCCCTTGGGAGATGTGGATACACATGTTTCCCATTATAGATAAGGATATAACCATTTCCCATTGTTGGTCAGAATGAACCAATTTCAAATTGTTGATTAGGATGCACCCATTTCCCATTGTGCATTAGGATAAGCCCATTTACCATTATGGATAATGATTCACATGATTCCCATTTTAGATCATGACCATTGACTCTATTTCCAAATATATATCTCATGTGATATAAATCATTACCCAATGTATTGTAGAGATATATATGTCCCACCCATCACATTATGAAATCATACATATGTGTTCCCCATGTTCATGAAAAATCACCATATCATATCCTAAGTAATGAAATGTGTATCAAAAATTTTCAATCACATCTTAACCTCTCGAAAGAGACATGATTCATAATCATTCATCAAAGCGTAACTCGAGAAAAAAACCATGTTGGATAAGCATTTTATCGTGGTATAACCTGTAGATGAGTAACTGGATTCATAAACATATTTTATCTTATAGAAAACCCATTAAATGATAGGATATGAATTGTTTCCATTTCTCATATCTAAAATACATCATAAACTATAACAAAGGATATCATTTTAGATAGATAAATAATTTGGATGCCCACTTGGAGCATTTTTTTAAGGAAATAACCTTTCTAAAAATTCATTTGTTATGACATAAGACATTTTAAAATTTATTTTCTTTGAAAACAACATTGAAAACTTATGACGTAGGATTTAAAAATAATTTAAAAAATTTCTTGATAAAAATATCCATTCTACTTTGAAAAACGCTTTCTAAAACATACAACACTACAAAACCCTTTTTCATTTGAAAAAAAAATTACAAACTTATAATAGATGCCCTGAAACTCATTTTAACCCCTTATTAAAATATAAAAAAACTCAAAATCCATTTCTTTGAAAAGTTTCTAAAATAGTCATTTAAAATTTTAAAAAAAATTAGAAAATATTATTTTGAATAAACAATGATTTCCAATAGAAGAGTGAGATAATGTATGTTTTTCATCAACAATTCTCCTAATAATATTAATTACGAGAGATGAAAAAATTGTAAAATTACTTCATATATAATTAATAACTAAAATATAATAGAATTATTGAGAGTTCTATTTTAGGTGGATCGTATGATTTCACTAGTGGAAGCATAATTATAAACACTCTTGATAAATGATGATATTGTAGAATTAAACCATTAAATATTTGGAAAATTCCTACCATAATCCCCATAAGGGAATAATATTAATTTAAGAATAAATTATCCTAAAAAGAATGAGTTCCATGACACAACATTTTAAGGTAATCATATACACCTTATAAAATAATATAGGAAAAAACATTGCATTTTGAAGGGATTTCATGGTTGATGCACAATTTTTTAAACCATGACACATACAATAAATAATAATATCAATTAATTCATTTAATACCATGAAATATTATAAATTAACTAAATAACATTTCTTATGGTAGTATATAAGCAACATAAATTAATTGAGAGGTTAATACAACATGTATCTCATAGATATAAAAAGTTAGATGAAATTCACTTACCGTAAGTATGGATTTTCATTTTACAGAATCAAGAATCACGTATAAAAAATATATGTTTATCATGAATATACAAAATAGTATTATTTTATATAATACCATATTTGATATGATTATGAACGCATAAAACTCATTGATTAAAAAGTTAATGTTAATGTTATGTTTCGTGTAATATTGGGATTGTTTTTTGTATAGGTTTTGACTTGTTATTTTTTATACTTCATGTTTGATAATGATCTAATCATATATATAAGGTAAAATATGATGTAAATATTATATAAATTCAGTACATATACATATATATATTTATAATAATCTACAAATTATAGAAATACAAAATGAGATACACCATTTATAGAGACGGAAGGCTTTACTTATGATCGAACGATGTTTCTATTTTCTTATTGTATTAAAAGTAAGAAAGTAAAATAAATATATGTATATATATATACACTCTCCTTTCAATAGAACTATTATTTCATATATCACAATTATTTTTATTAATCCCATCCTTAATACATTCTATGTAAAGCATAAACGAATCACATTGCTTTGAAGAGGCTATAGTCAATACTCCCACAATTCCCCAAAAATGGAACAAATGAAGGTATGTGTTTTATAATAAGATATAAAATAATAAAATAATTAATATCATATATATAATATAAACTACTAATTTTATAATTATTACCAAACATGGGAGGGGTAATGGAAGAATGATCGATCTGTGATCGTGAGGCAGTACACATTCGTACACTTGAACGATGACTGTGTATCACATTTGATTGAAGTGTGTGAAATTGTTAGTCATAACCATATCAGATAAACATATCAATATATTTGGTATAAATAGGTTATTATATATTCTTTAAATTTTACTAATTTAATTTGGGGAGAAAGAAATAAAAAAAAGTTATCATTGAAAAATGATACATATTCTTTGGGTAAATTTTTTTTGATTGCACCAAAGGTCCACCTACTATTTCTTTATATGAAAAGTGAGTACTGTAGGATTTGAGGAGGTATTTTGGGAGATTATTTGTTCAGTGTATTTACAATGAAAAAAGTCCTTATATGTGTGATGATGTGAGGGGGTAAGTGCCATTATATATTGGTGGAGGAGTGGCATTCATGTAAATATAAAAGGTAAAAAATATTTAGTGGAATATTTTCTATTATCTTTATCTAATAATGGTATATTATTGATAAAATATGGGATATAGAAACCATGTGGCTAGTAAATGGGTTCTAGACAATTTTCTAAGTTATTTTTTCCACATAAATTAATGTTCAATCACAAGGAAAACTTGTTTTTCTCATAATAAATATACTAAATATTAAATTTTATCGATAATATTTTTCTTAAAAAACTTAATTTCACCTTAATAAAAGTTATAAATTATGATTATTTAATATATTCAATATATTGTTTCATATTACAAAAATATATATAAGAGAATTTAAATTTAAATTAACCCAACTGAAGTGTTGGGAAAGAAGGTTTTTTAAGTTAAAATGGTCAAAAGGTTCAAATGTTTTAATACCCATCTTAAATGTAAAATTAATTAAAATTACAAAAATTGGATTAATAGACATATATTTTATATTTTTATACTTTATAAACAATTATAAAATAATTTAACTATATAAATAAATTAAACTTAAAGTCGGTATTGAATTAAAATTCAAAATGATTCATTATTCATCAAAATATGAAACATCACTAAAAACTACCAAAAAGTCACCATAATATAAAATTTAAATGAAGCATTGAACATAAATATTATTTTTCATATCTAATTTATTAGGGTGTCAAAATTTATTTTTAATATAGGTACAACATTAAATGTCTATAAAACTATCTTTTAGAAAAAACATATTGTATTACTAAAATTTTATTTATTATTATCTATTATATAGAAAACACATATGGTAGATGTTAAATAGTAGATTGAATATATAATATATTTAATTACATAAAAAATTCTCAAAAGGTTTTCTGTATACATTAGTGAGATAAAATGTGTTTGTTTATAATTTTTTTAAGAATATGAACTTATTTATTTTCAAATTGTTCTTACTTACATTTCAAATTAGCTACTTTCCTTGAATTAACTATATAAAAATTTGTAAACAATATTTTAATAATTTATTTAATCATTTCCATAACTAGAATTATCACTACCATTTGATAAATATAATAATATTCTGATAATAATATTAATTGGATATTGTAGTTTTGTAAAACACAGTTTTATGTGTATCAGGAACTACCTAAGGAACCTGACATTATTTATAACACAATAAAAATATCATGTGGGGTGTACCTAAAGATAATGTAAGTGTCCTTTGTTGAAAAATATTACCTTTTTGTTCTGTATAGTGCAAGAATAACTTTGTGCATCCTGCAATGGAAGCCATCAAAAAAATTATTTTATTCAAAAATAATTAATCCATAAAACATAATGTGTAACATATATAATTACCCAATGACATGTTATATGATGAATATCATTATTTTATTGATATTTAATTTTTCATCAAATGTTATTATTTCATGGGGACAATGATTCAAAGTTACTAAAAGATGAAATAGGTTTGTCTTACAATCATGTTTTATCGAGACATATTTTTATTATTCATCAAATGATGTAATCTTATGATCTATCACTCAAAAACCTAAAGAGTTTTAATATATTATGGTAATTTCATGATAATACATGTTACAAATTAATTTTTAGCTTTTTATATTCTCATTATTTTAATAGAATATTTTTTGGAAAAATCATCATTATATCTCACTTCAGTTGAAAATATTTTTTCATCTAAAACCATTTTATAAAAAAACACAATTTTTTATCATTCCCCAAACAATTTATTAAGGAAAATTTAAAAAAAAAAATTCTTTATCCAATTTTTTTGAAATGAATATTCATTTTATTTTCCAAAAAATGCCCCTTAGACTTTTATGAAAAATCTAAATAGACTCTTTGTAAAACATGAATAAATTTTTTTCCTTTATGGTTATTATTTCCATTGAATCTCCTTTTATATGTTTACAAGGTTTTTTAAAATAAATTTATTTAAAAAGGTTTTTAAAAAGTGATTTTATAATATTTAATCATATATTCCACAAAAAATTAAATTATCTTCAATTCATCCATTAATAATATTCAATATTATTTTCAAGAAAAACAATTTTGAAACAATTTGTTATTTTAAATGAAAATTAATTTTCCTTTGGAAAAATTTTAAATGATCTTACAAAATAATTTTATAACAACGCTGAAATCTACTGATGCTACATACAACATACTCAAAATATGATCCATAAATAATAATATTATTATTACAATGAATTGTTTGTCTTTATAATTAAAAAGACATTTATGTAATGCCCAATGACTTTAAAGGAATTTAATTATATTCAATATAGAAAAATAAACACAACATTAATTTTAACTTTTAGTACATGTAACAATAATTTTATCTTGCATTTCATGAAACCCCAATGATTTGTATGTTTGATAGAATATTCAATAAGAAACACCGAACATAAATGACTCATTATATGTATTAGAGTTATAAATTAGTAATTAAATTTTACATTATAAATAGTATGAAATGATTTTTGAAATATATATATATATATATTATAAATAAAATAATATATTGATAAATGTATTTTAATAAATAAATGGTTTTTTAGTAATGTTATATATTGTTTCAAAATTATTTTTTCTTAAAACAATTTATATGATTTCATTAAAGTAAATATTATAATACATATTGCAGACATTTTTTAAAACATTTTTAAATAATAATTATCTTTTGTATTTTTAATTTCAAAATTTATTTAAATTTTGTTTCCTTCATGGAAGATTTTGATTTTTCTGTTAATAGATTAAAACGCAGAATTTTTTGAAATGTTTTTTATTTTCATTTAATTATGTAATTAAGAAGTCCCATTTTGTTTTGAATAATTTTTAATGTAACATAATTGTTATTTATTTAAATTAAACATATTTATTTATTTTAAATCAAAATTATATTGGGTTTTAGTATATGTTTTATTGCGTTTTAAAATGGTTTTTAAAACTATTTATAAAATGCATAATGTTTCTAAATTTTAATTAATTGAAATTTATCAACATGTGGAATTTTTTTAATGAAACATAATTAATATATTTCATTAAATAATAATTTTGTTAAATAAAATGATTATATTCTTCCATAAAGTTAATATTGAGTCATCTTTTTCTCATAAAATACTCCTTTTAAAAACTCAATAACTTTCTCCGTCTACATGATTAAATTTTAAATTTCAATTTTCCAATTATTTGAATTGCATTTAAAAAACGGATTAATTATTTTGAATAGTAATATTTTATATCTTCTTATATGGTCATTATGTTCTTTCAAACAAAATGAATAGTTCATACAGAAGAAATTAGTTACAATACATACAGTAAAAATTGATTTACTAGGGGTTAAACTATAATGATAAGAGTTAAAATGACCTAAAATATATAGCGAAAATGTGTCGCAAGGGTATCTGAGTGGATATATCATACCTCTATAAGGATTTAATGATTCAAAAGAGTAAAAATAATTATATAGACAATGTGTCTCATGGGGGAAGATAGATGAGGAGGGGCATTCTTCTTCTCTTTGGATGAATGTGAGGCCTCATAAAGATTATTACCATATTATTTCCATGATTATCATAAGGACCATCCCATGGTTGTAGGGACTCTAGAGAAATCAAACATCTTCAGTCCCTTAAGTGAATAGTTTGGCTGGTTTGAAAATAGGGAAGTATATACTAATGATTATGATAATTAATCATTTTTGTTGCTTTTACGTTAGACTCTCGATTTGTAAATTGATAGGAATGTTCTATCTAACCAATTGAAACTTTTATCCTTGTTCTTCTTTTAATTTCCATTAATAAAAATAATTTTCCCTAGTAGGTTTCATATATTTTAATAAAGTATTTAAAATTACTAAATATAATATCTTCTTCCTAGTTATTTTTAAAAGTTTATAAATTAATTATATATACCATCAATGGACCATTATATATTTTATAATGAATACATTTACCCCAAATTTCTAAAAGAGTCTATTAGTGCATTTGTGGTTAATGTAGTGTTTTTTCATATTTCGTGCACTTCTGTTAATGTGAATATTCTATAAACATTTGATTTTCATTTGATAAATTGAAATTTTTATTTATAATAAGAATTTCTAACGTGTTTAATATGAATAACTTTCGTTTAGTCATGAAGAATAAATTACCTTGGTTAGAAAGATACTTACAATAGTGAAAACCGAAAATGGTAAAAATAAGGAAACCTAGAACTTAAGAAAAATAGTTTTTTAAACATTGGATAATTTATGCGTTGGGGGTGAGTGTCCACCATATAATCCCTTTATTCCTTTGTTTATTAATTTTAGAGACATGTTAGGTAATATTTAACTCCCAATAGTGAATTGTTTTTTTAATTTACAAGATTTACAATCATCCAAACCTATAAAAGGGCACTCACTACCATGAACTCTCCATACCTGTCAAGAAACTTTTCTCACCCAAAAAATCCAAACATTATATTCAAATGTCCATCACATTATCCTAGAAGCATTACATTGCGAATAAATCTAACCAAGAAATGCCTTTCGTTATATCAAAAAATGAGTTACATGAATTAGAGGTAACATTCATAAAAAAAAAATTGTTTTTATTTATTTCTCCTCCACCATCAATTCTTCTTATACCATGTTTATATAATAGACTTTATATTATAAAAATACTAATATTTTTTTTATGTTAATGACCTAAAACCCCTCACACTTTCATCAAACTGGTTATTATGTCACTATTTCTTTGTACAGTGGATTACCGCCTCCCGAAACGATTTCATTCATTTTTTACATTACAACCTCTAATGATTGGTTATGATGATGGATATAATATTTATATGGAATTTATAAGATAATTATTCATTTTGAGTCATTATATAATATATACCATTTTATTTTACATTCTGTAAGAGATGTAATAACATCGCTCATCTGTACATTGGACTACATCCTCATTAGACGATGTGATATGTTTTTCACTAATGTGTTACATTAATGGTAATAAGGGTAAAAGTAAAAAATTTAAGTGACATAAATGAAATATTAATGTTATTAATGAAATATTTATCGTTATTTTTATATAATCTATCGTTTTATTTTTATCATTTCACTCACTATGAAAATGATAGGTGTTTTAATGTATGTGTGGAAACCAGCCTCCTCAAAGAAATGTCATTATTTTTTATCACCATCAAGTCTGAAAAATTATTTATATAAGAATATAAAATTGAATAATATAGTATTCATTATATTATTATGATTCTTTAAATTTTAAATATTACTTCCCATTTTTTCAATAATTATCATTTAAAATAGTATGTCGTGCTCATGGGTTGGTACAACATAGTATCTCGGTGATCATAATGATAGATAATTTCTCATAACCATCATTGATGATGAGTTTTAAAATTATATTTTATATATAAATATGAAAATTAAGGCATGATTATTATTCAATATATGTTTATATAATTAAATCATTGGCCGTTGTAAACCTATAAAAGTCATTTTTGACACATAATCTGAATATGATCCAAACATCCGATGTAAACCTACTTGATTAAGAAATCATATATAACATTTTAAAGATTGAAATAAAATAAACAATAAAAACCTCCCAATTCATGAACATTGTTTACATAATTTTTTTATTAAAGTAGATAAAGACACATGTGTCATATTGGACTCGATGTATGGGTTTCCTCACTTCATGTTTATTTTTTTGTGATATATTCCTTATTCACTAATTATTTTTGGTTTTGTGGTGTATTGACGTCCCATGAATGTATTATATGTGTATTATAGTAACATTTTTTTCGATTTACATATGCATTTTTATATCCCTATTTCATGGTGTTTATGTTATCAAAGATACCAAAGCATTAAAGAATTTGTGTCCAAATTTTCCATTATTGAATTGTATGATATTTTATACACCTATATTTATGTGTAAGGTATATATACATTAATATTGACATCTTATATCATGATTAAAATTATAATAATTATATTATGTGTTTAATTTAGTGTTATTATATAATTGGGATTATGATCAAATGTTGCATAAGTGGTAAGAGTCACCTGTTAAAAATCTTTATATTTATCACGATTTCTTATAAATAAGTATCCAATTATTAAATCGTATAATTGACATTAATTATCCTATACTCAGGGTTTTCATGGTATTTAAATGTAAAAAATGAAAATATTCCATACATTGGTACTTAAAAATATTGTGAAAAGGTTTTTGAAAAAATATACTTTATTTCTCTCTTCAGCCAAAAATCATTTTTCTTCCAAAAATATCATTTTGTAAAAAATTTCTCAAAAATGATTTTACTATTTTAAAAAATATTAATTATTGGTATTAATTTGATATCATTTTTATTGGATTTCAATTAAATGGATTTTAAAAAAAAAATTATGTTTTAAAAAGAAATTTTTAAAATGAAAAGTATATTTTCCTCATGAATGTTCTTAATGATATTTATTTGTTTTTTCTATTCATAAATTATTAAAAAAATCAATTCATACATCCATTGGTATAGGCCGAGTTGATACCATCCTCCTTCATTCTCTGTATAGACTAATATTGTTTAAAATAGATTTTTATAGAACATGTTTCTTTTCCACGAGTCAATCATGATTAAGAAGGACTGACATGGAATCTCTAAGGATTTTGTGATCGATAGGTTGAACATGTTTCTTTTCTCTATGTGGACTAATATTGGTTCTAGGGTTTGCTTCAACCACATCAATTCCATACATTTATATGCGATGAAATCTCTAAGGATTTTGTGGTTGGGTTGCAACATACCCAGAAAAATATGAATGAGATATGGGTTGTGATCGATAGGTTGACCATGTCAGGTCACTTCATAGCCATTCGTGACACTTCCAATATTGAAGAGTTGGGAAAAAACCATATGAATGAGATTATTCATTTTCATAGAGTTCCGTATGCTATAGTCTATAATAATAATCTTTGGTTTACTTATAACTTTTGTAGAGGCCTTTAGAAGGCAGTGAGATCATAGGTCCATTTGAGAAAAGCTTATTATCCATTGTAGAAGGGCCAGAAAGTGAGAGCTATATGGATTATAGAGGATATGCTTCGCGCTAGTTTTCTCTACTTTGGTGGGTAATGTGATGATAATTTGGGTATGGTTTGTAACACCTCAGGCTTCCATGGTATGCTCCTCTTTGATTAATAGAGCAGCGTGTGTTGTACGCAACCTCGAGTTCTAACACACTGCGACCAATAAAAGTAGCAGTTATGAATATTAATACCCACTTTTTGAAATTTATAAATTTTATATTTCAAAATGGACTTCATTTTTGGATTTGGATTATCAAAATTATCCTAAGTTGAATTTTTTGAAATTTTCTGAGAACGTCCAATTATTGATGAATAGTGAAAAATACATAAAAACCCACTTTTTTAATCAAAATAATTTATTGTGATAAATTATAATATTTAGTGGTTTTAAAGTATAATTAGAATATATTTTTACCATTTTATCCAATGGTGATCTTTATAATTAATTTTACTTTGAAATTGGACATAAACAATTGTCAATCTTTTGATATATATTGCATCTTAAAAACATGCTATTTGTTGTGACAGCGGAAATTAATTATTAAATTAATTAAATCAACTTATATGTTCTTCATTTTTTAAAATAGACATAATTTTTGAATTAGGAATATCAAATATATCTTAGGGTGCATTTTTTGTATTTTTCAGAAAAACTTCAATTTTTGATGAATAGTGAAACCACTAAGTGGTAGTTTAAAAACTAATTTTTCATGTAAATGAAACATTACCACTTCTGTGATTTGATTTTCAAAAATTTGAGATACATCATTTTCATTAGGATGTAAAATGTGGTTCAATGGTATTAAAATAATTTTTTTTGTGAATAGTAACTTTTATGTTCTATTAATCACCATTAAAGGTAATTAGTGTAATTTAAGGTAAATATAATGTTATAATAATATTAAATTACATTTAAACTTTTCCTACCCCTATTAGATGAGTCATTTCCGACCAATACAATCCATGGGTCAACTTGGGGACCCCATGGAGCCACTTGGGTAAAAAATGACATTAATAGCGTTTTATTTAAAGTAAAAATAAAATTGTCACAAGCATGTGTGGTTTTACTAAAACAATTATTACATGGGGTTATATAAATTAGCATTTTGACTATAAAAATTCATTGGAAAGTTAAAACTATTTCCTACATCATGATAGTTTTTATATAAATTTTAGACCTTAAATAAATTAAAATTGTTATGACACCATGATGATGTAGCGATTACCTCATTAATTAACGATTTAAATAAAATGAAAAGATAATGTAACATATTAGCCATAAACTTGTCCAAAACCTATTGGATGAGTAGATTTCAATACCTTATCACGTTATTCTTGAAATATATAATTTTGGGTCCTTTGAAATCCGAAAAGTACTTCATAATAATGTAACATTTCATTACTTTCCAAGAGTGCCCCTCCTCTCCTCTTATGAAAGGCCCCCACCTCTACCACCTTATTCACACCTTAAAAGCCATTTGGCTCGGCCAAACTCTTCCAAAATACTCTCAATTTCCCTATATTACTTTTAGAATCCTCACTTTGGGAAGAATGTTTCCCAAGGAAGCCTTTGGCTCAAATCAAAAAGAGTTACCCGATTTTAAGGTAATGTCTTCTCTTATGTTATTTTCTTTTATTTTTCTTTTCCAACCCCTTAAACTATTTTTATTCCTTTATTTTGTTACAAAACCAGTATCTTCAATATAATAAGATTTTTTTATGAGAAGGATTTGATTTACACTTACACACACCTTCGTCTGATGGTTAAAGAACATACTGTTTCTGTGGTTGACGAATTTGTGCCTCACGAAACGATTATTACTCAATCTTAATTTAACACCAATCATGGTGGAAATTAAGATGTAACTATATTTATATATGATATATATTATGTTTATTTTTTCCTTATTCGTCTGTATTTCTCATTTATGTCATACCTTCATGATTTCCATTATGGGTACACACGATAATTTCATTTTAGGAAGTGCGGACTACCACCCCCTCAAAGTGATTTGGATCATTAATGCCATATGTGGGATGTATAAAGGATGGATTAAATGATATTATATATGATATTATACTGGAATTATAATATAACTTTATATAATTATGATTTCATTCCATTAAATATGAAATTGAAATGAAAGTAGCGTTCATGCGTACGTACGACTTACCGTCTCCATGAACGGTGCATTTCATTTCATACCTCTAAATGTTATATAATATTATGAATGAATATATATAATGGATATATATGATATATATGATATATAAATCATGAATATAACTCTGAAGATAATGGATATTCTACCACATAAACAACTTGTAATTATAAGAAGTTTATTGTTGACTCATGTACCAGAGATCAACAAAATGACCGTTATTAACTTAAATGACTACATAATTTTAATAGCATGGTAATAAGTGATATAAAATAGATAATGAACCTGAAAAATATTCTTAATAAAGTAGAAATTAACTCTAGTTTATTATTCAGGATGTTAAAAAACGATCGAGTCAAGTCGGACACGAGGTAAGGGAACTTCTTAACCCAATTTCCGTTCTTTGGGTTAATCTCATACTTTCAAATTATGTCATGATATTATTATGTCCTATCTTGTATTTTTACTTTCTTTATGTGTAATTATAGTTAACACACATAATATATCTATTTTATTTAAAAATTATCTTTGTAAGGGACTTCATCTCAATCTCTTTTCATTGAGGCATATTTTGTGTTATACACAACTTTCTTTTATATGGTGTATAAACCCCTTTAACTTTTACTTTTATTAAAAAGGAATCTTTGTATACAAAGCTTTTTACTGAACAACAAATGGGAATGTTTTTCTGGTCGTATGTATGCGGCGACAATGACTTCTCCGCCGCCGTGACCATTATTTGAGTTTTGGATTCCTCTACAATCCATAACTTTTTTTAAATGAAAAATAAATACAAATTTTTAATTTTCTTTTATTTTGGTATTGAAAATGGTTTTGATAATATTTTTATCAATGTGTTTTATTGATATCTTGTGATTTAAATGAGGAAATGTTATGTTTCCTTTATGCATGTTCTATGTGATACGATTATGTTATGGTTTATGATATGTTTAAACCTGTTCATATGAGGAATGCATTGGACTTAATAAGTGGTGGGTGGAGGCCGCTATAGCTCCTCAATGAATCAGTAGGTCTTATGAGACAAACTAGTGTCTTGGCACGAGGCGTTGACAAAATCTTATTTGTAGTCTTGGCACAAGGCCTTGGATACGTGGTTATGATAGTATGTAATTATGCATTCCATCATTATGAAAGTGGTTATTGATATTTCATGTGATTATTTGACAAGTAGAATATCCATGTGAATAAGTAAATGGAAATATTTCATTTTACTTTTTCCATATTATTCTGAAGTTAATGTTTAAAAGGATTTTGTTTTAGTTATACATTTCCTTAATTGTTTATGTTTATTTATGAATGTTTCTGCTATATTGTTATCCTTACTGAGCATCTTAGCTCACCCCTTTCAATGTTTTAATTTTTCCAGGATGTGAAGAAGTATTTTATGAATGACCCGCAGGGATAGTCAGTTGGGGATATGAGTGTGGACTATGGAGACCATGTTATTTTAGTTTTTCACTTTATGATGTAATGTAACATTTATGAATGTATCTAGTGTTTCCAAGGATACTAAACTAATCGGTCATTCGAGACTCAACCTTTTGTGATCATGCCAATGTTACATAATAATGCACCGACTCTGGGTAACTGGGGTTGGGGCATTACAGTTGGTATCAGAGACAGTTTAGTACTAACCCTGGAAGCTAGATTTAGATAAACTCTGATTAGATCACATAGACCTAAGATAAAATTTGAGGATTGGTATAGAAGAACTTCCTAGAATTTTGGTATTATAGAGATTTTGTGAGTTTTCCGAGCAATACATCCCTGTCTGGATACGAGCAGGTAGAGGCGGCTCTAGCACAGATGTACCTAGGGGAAAAACCCGAAAAGCCCACTTTGAGCTAGACTGAACTGGGAACTGGTGCACAACAACGGGCCTTGCTTCACTCTTGTTTACGACACTCCCGAGGGATATGCTTAGGATAATTCTCATTTTCTTTACAAAAAAAATGAAAGTTTATGAGTATATACTTCCTCAAAGAAAACATTTTTGTGATTATGGATTATATCCATAAACTGTTCAATTTATGTTAAGTGTTTTACAAATATGGAATTACGTATTTTGATTCATAAACTAATCTAGTTTATGACATTATTTAGAAATGGGACCTACTGGAAGGAATGGAAACCATATCAATGCATGCACTCCATATAGGGATTTCCCTCTTACTCAATATAATTATAGTGGAGCTGGTGATACAACTGGTGCTGATCACCTTATCACCATACTGGGAAAACTCACTCTGGTTATGAATAATAACCTTACTAGTATGGATCACCCTGATCCGCAACATGGGGGATCAATGTTAGATCGTTTCATGAGTCAACATCCACAAAAATTTAATGGGTGTACAAATCTATTAGTAGCTGAGCAATGGATAAACTTCTTAGAGAAAATATTCTATGCCTTGGGGAGTAGCGAAAGGGAGAAGGTTGTCATGGCAGTTTACCGCCTCACTGGAGATACCGATCAATGGTGGTCACTAATTCAAAACAAAAAGGAAGATGAAGAAGTATCAAGTATGGAATGGAGGTAGTTTAAGGAAATTTTGTTAGAAAAATACTTTCCACATGACCATCGAGCAGATATGGAAAGGAAATTTTTGAGTCTCAGGAAGAAGGAGGATGAGAATGTCACAAAGTATGAGGCCAACTTTACAAGGGTAGCAAGACATTCTACAGATTATATACCTAAGAAAAGAAGTAAGATTGATCATTTCTTTGATGGGTTAAAACCATTTCCTTGTCGAGCTTTAGTATCACAATCTTTCTCAACATACGAAGATATAGTCTCGTGTGCTATCAAGACAGAAAAGGAATTCTCTAAGTCTTATGACAACAAAGTAAATCAAGAAAAGAGGAGAACAGTGGAATAAGAGATAGATGAAGGGAAAACTGGAAAGAAGGATTTTCCATTATGCGATAATTGTTGGAAGAATCACCCTAGTACTTTCCTAAAAGGAATGAGAGTTTGTTATAAATGTGGAGAAAAAGGTCATCAGGCTCATGATTTCAAGGGAAAGAAAGAGGCTATCAATATTGAATGCTAAAATTGTAGGGAAATGGGGAATTATGCAAATGAATATCCTAATCGTCAGGGAAACTTACCTCAGAGAAGGCCAAGGGATAAAGGACAATCCTATGATGTTACTACAATTGAAGTGGAATAATTAATGTTTTGGTGCTTTTGGACTCAAGGATAATATTCTGGTTATAAGAATAATGTGATATATATAAGGATTGTACTGCAGTACTTTTTGTTTTCATTAAGGTTTTAATATGATGAAAGTAATCATATTTTTATATGTTACAATAAGAGAAACGTTACTTTGATTGAGGAATGTGATGATACAATTGATTTTGGAATATAGAGACCTTTTAGAGAAAGACTGGACGGAGGTATTTTAGATAACTATAAAGGTTGGAATGGATTAAGTTTAACATTGGATAGTACTGTTTAAGGTTAAAACATTTATGAAGATTATTTTCTGAATATTATAATACTATAGTTTTAGGAAAAAGGACAACCTGTCGGTTGGGGGATAACCCGTCGCGTCGGAAAAAGCTGTAGGAATCAAACCCACAACCATAGTGCGACATGCCTTTATTACCTACCACTAGCCTACAGGAAGTCCCTATTTATTACAAAATAGTTTTCCTAATCTAAATGGTAAGTGTTAATATTTGGAACATTGTACGATTAGGATAAATATAATATTTTTGAGTTCTATTATCTTTTTGAGTGAATGATGGGTTTGTGGTAAATATTTATTAAAGAATGAAAGTCTACATGACAAGTATGTATATTTCCTTCCATTCTTAGTAAATCTCCTAAAACAGTTCCTCAACTTTATGAAAGGTTACTTAAAACAAAAACGTTTTCAGTTAACTTTTTCTACTGGGGAATCAAGGATCGTTTAACCAATCACAAGTTTGCGATTTTCTTGTAGTTAAAATTTCTCCTAATCCTGTTTTCTACAACTCTCCATCAGACCTTGATGTTTTTTTCTCCTCCATATCCATATTTTCCTAGAATCTTAGTATGGGCTATCTCAAGTGACCTTTTTTACTTCTCTTTCTTTCTTTTAAAGTTATATTTTTATTAACCTTATTTCCAATGTGTGTTTTCCACAAAGGTATTTTCTATTTTCAACCTTTTATTTTCAAAGAAAAAATTTAAATTGTGAGGATGAAATTTATTGAATTAGGGGAGAATGTAACAACCCAAGCTTCCATGATACTCTCCTCTTTGAATAATAGAGCAACATGTGTTGTACGCAACCTCGAGTTCTAACACACCATGACCAATAAAAGTAGCAGTTATGAATATTAATACCCACTTTTTGAAATTATATAAATTTTATATTTCAAAATTGACTTCATTTTTAGATTCGGAATATCGAAATTAGCCTAAGTTGAATTTGTTGAAATTTTCTGAGAACTTCAAATTTTTTATGAATAGTGAAAAATACTTAAAAAACAACTTTTTTAATAAAAATAATTTATTGTGATAAATTATAATATTGAGTGGTTTCAACATATAATTAGAATATATTTTTACCACTTTTATCCAATGGTGGTGTTTAGAATTAATTTCACTTTGAAATTGGACATAAATAATTGTCAATCTTTTGATATATATTACATCTTAAAAACATGATCTTTGTTGTGACAATGGGAATTAATTATTAAATTAATTAAATCAACCTAAATTGTTTGAATTTTGTAAAATATACATCACTTTTTAATTAGGAATATCAAATATAGATTAGGTGAATTTTTGGTATTTTTCTGAAAAACATCAACTTTTGATGAATAGTGAAACCACTAAGTGGTAGTTTAAAAACTAATTTTTCGTGTAAATGAAACATTACCACTTCAATGATTTTATTTTCAAAAATCCGACATACATCATTGTCCTTATGAAGTAATATGTGGTTCAATGGGATTAAAATAATTTTTGGTGAATAGTAACTTTTAAGTTCTATTAATCGTGATTAAAGGCAATTAGTGTAATTTAAGGTAAATATAATGTTATAATAATATGAAATTACATATACACTTGTCCTCACATTATTTTATGAGTCATGGCCGACCAAGAAATTCCATGGGTCAACTTGGGTACCCCATGGAGCCACTTGGGTAAGAAAATGACATTAATAACTTTTTATTTAAAGTAAAAATAAAATTGTCACAAACATGTGTTGTTTTACTAAAACAATTATTACATGGAATTATGTAAGTTAAAATTTAGACTATAGATATTTATTGGAAATCTAAAAATATTTCATACATCATGAGATTTTTTATATAATTTTTAGACATTAAATAAATTAAAATTTTTATGACACCATGATGATGCAGCGATTACCTCATTAATTATCAATTTAAATAAAATGAAAAGATAATGTAAAATATAAGACTTAATCTTTTCAAAAACCTATTGGATTAGTAGAATTATATCCCTTATAACCTTATCCTCAAAATATAAAATTGGGGGACCTTTGAAATCCGAAAAGTACTTCATAATAATGTTACATTTCATTACTTTCCAAGAGTGCCCCTCTTCTCCTCTTATAAAAGTCCCCCAACTCTACCACCTTATTCAAAACATCAAAGCCATTTGGCTTGGGGAACCTCTACCCAAATAATCTCTCAACATCTATCTCTTACTCCTTGAAGCCTCACTTTGGGCATAATTCTTCCCAAAAAAGCCTTTGGCTCAAATCAAAAAGAGTTACCCGATTTTAAGGTAATGTCTTCTCTTATGTTATTTTGTTTTATTTTACTTCTACAACCCCTTAAAATATTTTTATTCCTTTATTTTGTAACAACAACAGTATCTTCAATATACTAGGATGTTTTTATTAGAAGGATTTGATTTACACTTACACACATCTTCGTCTAATGGTTAAAGAACATACTGTTTCTGTGGTTGGCGAATTTCTGCCTCACGAAACGATGATTGTTCAATCTTCTTTTAACACCTCTAATGGTGGCCATATGGATTTCATTATAT
Source organism: Viscum album (assembly GCA_963277665.1). Taxonomy (NCBI): domain Eukaryota; kingdom Viridiplantae; phylum Streptophyta; class Magnoliopsida; order Santalales; family Viscaceae; genus Viscum; species Viscum album. Next base: position 115,092,577 of record OY728135.1, read on the forward strand.
TTATATATGATATATATTATGTTTATGGTTTCCTTATGCTTCTGTATTTCTCATTTATGGCATAACTTTATGATTTCCATTGTGGGTAAACGCGATAATTTCATTTTAGGAAGTGCGGACTACCGCCCACTAAAAGTGATTTGAATCGTTAATTCCATATGTAGGACATATAAAGGATGGATTAAATGATATTATATATGATATTATACTGGAATTATAATATACCTTTATATCATTTTTATTTCATTCCATTAAATATGAAATAGAAATGAAAGTAGTGTTCATGCGTATGTACGACATACCATCTCCATGAACGGTGCATTTCATTTATTACCTCTAAATGTTATGTAATATTATGAATGAATGTATACACTGGATATATATGATATATATGATATCTACATCATGAATATAATTCTGGAGAAAATGGATATTCTACCACATAAACAACTTGTAATTATAAGAAGTTTATTATTGACTCAAGTACCAAAGATCGACAAAATGACCGTTATTAACTTAAATGACTACATAATTTTCATAACATGGTAATAAGTGATATAAAAGGAATAATAAACCTGAAAAATCTTCTTAAGCAAGTATAAATTAACTCCAATTTATTATTCAGGAGGTTAAAGAACGATTGCGTCAAGTCGAACACGAGGTAAGGGAACTTCTTAACCCAATTTCCTTTCTTTGGGTTAATCTCTTACATTCAAATTATGTCATGATATTATTATGTAATATCTTGTATTTGTACTTTCTTTATGTTTACTTATATTTAATACACATAATAGATCTATTTTAATTCAAAATGATCTTTGTAAGGGACTTCGTCACGATCTCTTTTCATTGAGGCATATTTTGTGTTATACACAACTTTCTTTTATACGGTGTATAAACCCCTTTGACTTTTACTTTTATTAAGAAGGAATCTTTTTATACAAAGCGTTTTACTAAATGAAAAAAAGGAATGTTTTTTTGGTCGTACGTATGGGGTGACAATGACTTCTCCACCGCTGTGACCATTATTTGAGTTTCGGCTTCCTCTACAAGCCATAACATTTTTTAAATGAAAAATAATTACAAATTTTTAATTTTATTTTATTTTGGTATTGAAAATGGTTTTGATAATATTTTTATCAATGTGTTGTATTGATATCTTGTGATTGAAATGTGGAAATGTTATGTTTCCTTTATGCATGTTTTATGTGATACGATTATGTTATGGTTTATGATATGTTTAAACCTATTCATATGAGGAATCCATTGGACTTAATAAGTGACGGGTGAAGCCCGCTATAGCTCCTCGATGCATCGGTAGGTCTCATGAGACAAACTAGTGTCTTGGCATGAGGCCTTGAAAAATCTTATTTTTAGTCCTGGCATGAGGCCTTGGCTTCGTGGTTATGATAGTCTGGCATTATGCATTCCATCATTATGAAAGTGGTTATTATTATTACATGTGATTATTCGACTAGTAGAATATCCATGTGAATAAGTAAATGCAATAATTTCATTTTACTTTTTCCATATTATGATGAAGTTAAATTTTAAAAGGCTTTTGTTTTAGTTATACATTTCTTTAAATGTTTATGTTTATTTATGAATGTTTCCGCTATATTGTTATCGTTACTGAGCATCTGAGCTCACCCCTTTCAGTGTTTCAACTTTTCTAGGATGTGAAGAAGTATTTTATGAAGGACTTGCAGGGATAGTCGGAAGGGGATATGAATGTGGACGATGGAGACCATGTTATGCTAGTTTTTCACTTTATGATGTAATGTAACATTTGTGAATGTATCTAGTGTTTCCAAAGCTACTAAACTAATCGGTCATTAGAGAAATGATATTTTGTGATCATGCCAATGTTATGTAATAATTCACCGACTCTGGGTAACTAGGGTCAGGGCGTTACATGGTTGATATTTCTTGTAACAACAGTTACCAGTCTACCATCATAATGGTTCATTTTGAGGCCTTTTATGGATAACCATTTAAATATTTCTTGTGTTGGTTAGAGGTTAGTGAAGGTTCCATGGTTCGACCATGTTTAGTGAAAGAGACAATAACAAAGATTCATTTGATTCATCAGATAATGTAGACAACATATTTATGATATAATTATTATGCTAATCATCGTGATATACCTTTGGAGTTCTCAGATGTTGACTATGTGTTCATGAATGATTCACCCCAGTTGGGTCATCGGCGGCTTGGGTGACATGGTAAGTGTGATCCTTACTTTGTGGGACCTTTTGAGGTTTTTGAACAAGTCAAAAAAAGATGCATTCCATTTATCACATCCACTGCAGCTGACATCAAAACATAATGTATTCAATGTATCATATCTGATAAATTTTCTTTCTGATCTATCTCACACTTTGATCATGAGTAAACTTGAAATCAAACCTAATTTATCTTTGACTGAACAACCATTCAGGATTGTTGATTATGAGAACATGGTACATAGATAGAGGTTGATATCTTTTTTTTGTGTTCTATTACTGCATGGTTTAGAGAATCCTGAGATGTGGGAATTCAAGTCAATAATGAAAGAGTAGTGGCCTCACCTTTTTGGAATGGATGCTTCTTTATAGGATTTTTGAGGATAGAATGTTTTTATGGGGGGAGAGTTTGTAACATCATATTACCACATTGATAGGTATGCCTTAAAATGTGTTGTATTTTAACCTTTTCTTTGATGAGGTAGGGTCAATATTGAATTGGGAAGATGAATTTGATGGTGAAGTTCAAGATTTTTTGGATTCTCACCATTAACCATATTTTTTTGCAGACTGTCAGAGGATTACACATCGTGTAACAATATTACACATCATGTAATAGTTCTATATACAAGTCATGAACTGCTTCATGATATGATGGCTACATGTAATGAGTTGTTATTACATGTCATGATGGAATTATTGATTAGTTTGTAATTTGGATCATTGGTATTTATGTTTAGGAAAAATGTTTTTCTGATGTTTCAAAAATTAAATGGTTCAAGACATGCATTGGGACTACATGTCGTGTAATCCCCCAACTTCATTTTTGAAACATGCAGTGCAGCTGGGCTTTTCTTCTTTCCTCCACTCCACTTATTTCCCCCATGACATTTTTCATTCCATAGGTCATCTCATACATGTCATTCCCTTATGAACACATTCATTTGGCTTGGTTCGGTGTTACACCTACTGTGTAATTTTAGGGTAAGCTTTCTTCCTCAGACATGTCTTTCTCTCTTCTTCCTCCCTTGGGTTTTCAATGGATCATCTTGTAATTGGTGAGTCTATAACATGTGATATTGGATCATGCTTTTAGTTTTGGTTCCGAATTCTTCTACACCGTTTTTCTCATTGAAAGGTGTTGTTGTGAATGTTTAGTTTCATGAATATGTAGGTGGTTCTAACCTGATTTTCCATATTGATTATTCATAAATTGCTTTATTTATTTCAATTATTTGTTCAAATTCAATTGTACACATTTTCCTTCAAATAAATTGATAAATCCCAGTTGAAATGAATTAGGATATTGGAAATTGTTTTGGAATGTAAATTTGGGAAAACCCCAATTCCATTAAATTCGTGTGTTTTTATGGATATTGGATTACTTAAATTTCTAAATTTAAATTGTGGATTTGATGGAAATGTTTTCAATTAAATAGCTGTACTTAATTGTGGAAATTAATTTTTAAAACGATGGAATTGGTTTTTAATGGATTCCAAACTTGTGAATGTGACTTAAAATGATTTGATAGAAACAAAGTGGTAACATTGGTTCCTTCAAAAGAAAAAAGAAGAGTGATGATTATTATGGTATTTCTTGGTGGGAGAGTCATTGTAGACGTCCTATTGTTCCATGAGAAAGTCCTATGATTTTCTACCTGTGTTGCATTCCAAGACATTTCAGTAGGTTTTTCCGGAAGGCACCCAAGATTTGAAGCTCCTGTGGACAATCTGGTCTCCTAAAGGATTATGCTAACATTTATCTTCTCCGTATAGTTTAGCAGGTTCATAGATCCTCCTAAAACTATGGGGAAATTAGATGCTTCAGATATAAAAGTGTTCCATCCATATGCATCCAAGAAAGAGCTACTTCACAAAGTAGAAGAGTCTCCCGAGGAAGTAGTCATGAGTCCAGTAACTGTGGGAGGTACCATTACTATAGCATCATCTTTATTGACTTCTCTTTTTGATATGAGATCATCTCAATCATTTATTTCAACCCATATTGTAATCTACTAAGTCCTCTTATAGGTATTTTTTCATGTATAATGGATATTACTACACACCATTGCACGAAGAGAGAAAAATGTCTCTATATTCCAACACGTGCCTTCTCTGTTTTAGATGTCAAGTTATCTTGTAGTTTTATGGTTTCAATATTAAATCTCTTGACGCTATATTCGAGATGGATTGGATCATTGCCAATGGAGCCAAAATTGATTGTTACCTTGGATATGTCTATCTGACTACACCCAGTGGTGTGTCTCGTGTCTTTCAACAAGAATGGGACCCGAGGTTGAGTAGAGCCAGACATTCTTATTTTGAATTGGGGAAAGTAATATCAGTGATTTATTTTGATCTGGAGCGGGATTCAATGATTGGTGATCTCCCTCTAGTGATCTTCTTGTTTATAGATGATTTTCCAGCTAGTTTCTCTAGTCTATCACTAGTAAGAGAGATTGAGTAATATATTGATTTAATGTCCTGAACTCAACAATTTTCAATTCCCTCTTACAATATGGCACCGGCTGATCTAAATAAAATAAAGTCCCAGTTGGATGATCTTCTTAAGAAAGGCATTATACATAAGAGTGTGTCACCTTGGGTAGCAGCGATTCATTTCACCATGAAGGTTGATTGTTCTCTTAGCATATGAAATGATTATCAAAATCACAATTGAGTTGTGATAAATAATAAGTATGTGTTGCCACAGATGGCTGATCTATTTGATTTATTGACAGAGGGGATGCTATTTTCAAAGATAGACCATCAATCTGGTTACCACCAGTTGAGAATAAAGGAATCTGACATTTAAAAAACATCCATTAAGAGAAGGTACAACCATTATGAGTACCTCTTTATGCCATTTGGACTAACAAATCCTCTTGCGGTTTTCATTGCTTTGATGAATAGGATTTTCAATTAATATTTTGAAACCAATATGGTTTTCTTTGTGGATTATATCATCATTAACATTAAATCTGAGGAGGATCATGTGCATTATCTGAGAATTGTTCTTGAGTTTTCTAAGAAATCAATAACATTATGCCAATCTGACGAAGTGTGGATTCATGATTTGGGTTGTTAAATTATTGGGATACGTTGTGTCTGAATAGGGTATATCATTTGATCCTAAAAATTTAAATTCTGTTATGACATGGGGGGAACAACATATTATCTCCAGTATTTGTTGCTTCTTGGGCATGTTCAGATACTATCAATGGTTTGTTAAATACTTCTCAATGTTGGATTATCCAATGAAAACATTAACTCAGAAGGGAGTGGTGTTTTCTTGGAATGAGAAATATTTGAATTCTATTATTGAGTTGAATTGTCTTTTGACTTCTACAATCAATATTGACACTTCCAGAAGTTGGGCAAGGGTACGTGGTATTTTGTGAGGCATCAAGTTCAGGCATTGGTTGAATTCTTATTTAGGGAAATCATATAGTCGCTTATGGGTCTCATCATCATAGGCCACAGGAGAATAATTATCCTACCATGACATTGAACATGTTGTTTTGATGTGCACGCTTAAGATTTGGCATCAATAACTTTATAGTGAAAGGTTTACCATGTTTCCGGGCTACAAAAGCCTATGTTTTATCATCTATCATGAATATTTGAATCATCACCAAATGCTTTGGGTGGATTACATGAAGTATTCAGACTTTTACATCGCCTACACTCAGGTAAAGGAAATTTCATTACAAATCCACAATGCAGGAAACTTCTAACCCAGGTAGTGAATGAATATCGGAAGAGTTGAATTTGATGGATCTCATTGCAGAGTTGCATATTGGATATCAGAAGAAAGGGGATGAAGTTTCTTTATCCAACATTCAGTTGACATTCACTCTTCCTAAAAGTATTCATTATGATCATGATCTTAATAATGAATTCTGTGTCATTAGAAACTCACTCTAGGGTGGGGAAACAACTACCCAATGGTCATTCAACAAAGAAGGTGTTCTATGCTTCCAGAATCACATCATTCTTCCATTACCAGAAAAGAAGGATGTGATGAGGGATTTTCATAACTCTTAGTGGTTTGGGCACCTAGGAATCCCAAATATAATCTATGATATGGGGAGTTAGTTTTAGTGGACATGGAAGATATGGGATATTGTTGAGATTGTATCTCATTTAAATATGTTCCAATAGGTTGAGGCCAAATACTAGAAACTATGGGCTTTTCATAAACTACTTCATTTACCTACATGGAAATAGGATGAGGTCTCTATGGATGTTGTGGTTGGGTTTCCTTGTACCTTGAAAATGAAGAGTGCAATATTGGTTGTGATCTATAGGTTGACCAAGTCGGCTCACTTCATACCCATTCATGAAACTGAAAATGTTAGGAGTTGCAAAGTATTTACATAAATGAAATTGTTCATTTTCATAGAGTTCCATATTCTATAGTGTCTGAAAAGGATCCTTGGTTTTTTTATCACTTTTGTAGAGGCATTCAGGAGGCACCCACATCATAGGACTATTTGAGAATGGCCTGTCATCTATAGTCGTATTTATAGACAGAAAAAGCTATATAGGTTCTAGAGGATATGCTTCACGCTTTTGTTCCTAACATCAGTGGGGAATGGGATGATCATTTGGGGATGTTTGAGTATTATTATAACAATATTTACCATTCCACGATCAGAATAGATACATTTTAGGCCTTTTATGGTCAATCATGAACATCCCTGTTGTGTTGGTCAGAGGTTGGTGACTGTTCCTCGGTTGGACCATGTTTGGTGAAAGAGACGGTAGTAATGATTCATCTGATTCATCGATGAATGTAAACAAAACATAACCATTATAAGTTTTATGTCGATTCTCATCGTAGATGTTTCCGACGCTTTCTGTTGGGGAGCGTGCACGCATCTGTCACGCATGGGAGGACGCATGGCTTGTTTCCCCTCCTTCCTGCTTTCCAAAGGTGGGCGGCATCTGTTCCTTGTTCAGGGACATCTTCTCCTTGATCGAAACCGGGATGATGGGATGTCGGTTCTTCCTTCTGTGGATTCCTCCTCGGAGCTCGTCACCTAGTCCGGGTCTCCCTCATAGATTTAAGATGGTTTTGTGAATCTCATTCCCAGTGCCATATCATCATGGACACCAGTTAATTACGCTTCTTCCGTCTAGACACTCCAAGGTGTCTGGTCGGGGCAGTAAACTTCGGTGAGGAGAATGGTCAGGCTGGAGTGTCCTTGGCTTGTCTTGACGTTGGGGAATTGGCATTTCTATCTTCTGTCCCTTATTATAGGTCTTATCATGGGCGCAGAAGCCCGAGGCATCCAAAATCTAACGCGGGTAATTTGCATGTTATAGGCATGAATTTGAGGTTTTCTTCATCTTCCCAGGTTTAACACGGGGTATGCTGTGAGTTTAACGTCTAGCGGGGATAGATCAGACTGATCGGAACACTGAGAGTGGATCAGATTAAAGAACCCCCTGGGTGGGGGGGGGGGACACCGATGTTGGGGCCAGCACATGGGTGGCTTCCCAGATATTGTGGAGTGGAATGAGGTGTCATGATCCCACTAGGATGTGGTGGCCCAGGTAAGGATCAGGATGGGTGATGAAGTGAAGAAGGGCTTGAACCTCATGGAGGCTTCATGCGTACCATGCATTAGCATGGATCAAAGTCCACATAGTTCGGGTGGTGAAGTTTAACATCATGATGGAAGAAATATAGATTAATGTCATGCTGGATGAGGGCAAAGAGTTTAATATCATGTTGGATGGGCATACAGTTAAACTTCATGCGGGATGAGGGCATACAGTTTAACGTCATGCGGGATGATAAATTTGGGGCTTCCGCTCTGAGGCGACCCAAAATGTTGGCGAGCCGAGGTGAAGAGGTCAGGACGATAGGGTGGTGGGCTTGAAACTCATGGAAGATACCTACGTACCATGCTTCAGCACGGATCAAAGTCCTCGTAGTTCATCGGGATGGGGCTTATGCTTTGAGGAGACACATAATGGCGGTGTCAGGTTCGATGCTCACTCTAATCCCACGTGAGTCTTGCTCATTTTGAGAAACAAGAAGCAGCAGGGACCATACGATCACATCAAGAAGGGTGCATCTGTGAGAAGCGAAGAGGGGCTTACGCGCTGAGCAGCCCAAAGAGGAAATCGGGGCTTATGCGTTGTTAACGTCCCTTAGTGTCAGGGCTTACTCCAAGATAGAGGCCTGTGGTGTGACAAAGAATAGAGGGAGAGGGATTTGGGACTGAACAAAAGAGATGCCTCATTCCCTATCACACCATCCCCTAGCCTTGGTAGTGGGGAAGTACGGAGGTGCATGGGTGAAACCTTCCGCGGGAGAGGCTAGGGGGTTACGCTCTGAGGCAGCCTATCCCCCATGAACAAACGCCACTCCAAAATGGAGGATATCATTCTATGTGAGGAATATTCCATTCCCGTGGAGACGAGTGGTGTAAAGAATGTTCGAGCTGGGGGGACCCTACGTGCGAGGCACGAGGTCGGATCACAGTTTAACGTCATGTGTTGAGGAGGAGGTGCTTGGCAATTTAACGTCTTGTAGCTCGGATGAGGTGGGTTTTCTCCACACCCCTAGGTCTTAAATTCCCAACACCCTCTACACCTTATGGGAGGGAAGGCATCGGCAAGGCCGTGGTGAAGGGGGGTTGTAGGGCGAACCATCGAGGGGTCCAAGTTAGTGTGGCTATGCGAAGAAGCAATAGCCGTTAGCGTGCCTATGCGAAGGAGCATAAGGCAAATCAATGCAATGGAAACACCACCCAAATGACCTTGACGTTACATCGTACGAGCCTAGAAGTCCGTACGGGAAAACAACGCATGGAATCCATGCCCGGTATAGAGGACATCAGATTCCTAAGCGGGGAGGCACCCTGGGGGGGGCATAAAGGTGAGGGGTCCTGGAGTTTGCACGAAAAGATAAGGTTTGCATGTAAAACACTGGGTTGGCATGCAATTGGAGTAGAGGGATTGCACACGACTAGGGGAGATTGTGCGCAACAAGTTTGGATTGCGCACGAGGGAAATGACTGATCCCTAAGGTATGGAAAAATCGAACAAATGGATTGTGCGCAATTTGGTTTTTCACAAAAAAGAGGGGGAGAGTGTAATGGAAGTGATTGCATGGGACAAAGGAACCCTAATGAGTTTGAAATTGTATTTAAGATGGTGGGATTGCGCGCGAAGGTGAACCCTGGGGCAAGGTTGCGCGAAAAGGGTCAATACCTGGAAGTCATATTGCGCACGCGGGAGTCCAATTGTGTGCTCGGGAGCTGGTCCGAATTCTGCAACCCCAAAACAGAAGGGGTCTCCTTTTATTTATAGGCCGCAGGCATCGTGGAATTCGGGAGGCACATGAAATATTCCATGCCAAAACCTGTTGGCAAGAAAGGCCTCACCGCGCGGAATCGGGCACACAAAATTATGTGCCACACCGGGCACCTTTGCGCGAATCTCGTACGCCCTTTGCATTGCAAACATGTTTTCGTGCAAGTCCTCTTGAATTTTGCGCACCACTTACGGGCCCTCCAGATCGAGCCTCGGAGTCTGAATATCACTTCTCTTCGTTATTTCGGAACATCCATTAGGAGTCACGGGCTTTTTCAGCATCTAAAAATGCCCCCCCCCCCCCCCCCCCCGCCCTCAGAATTGGATCGGTGAGAGGTCACAACGAACAGATTCTGAGGGAAACGCCAAAACACCAAAGTGGTGAATTTCGTGGGTAATTTGCACGCAAAATCCAAATGGGCCACGCAAAAACTCTGGGTCAGTGTGGAATTCACTTTCCACGCGCCGCGGAACCCTAAACTCGCCTATAAAAAGGGCCCCTGGGTCCCAAGTTCCGTACTCAAGCTTTTCTGTGTGATAGGCTCAATGCTCTCGTGCACGAAATTGCTTCAGTGGCAGTGCATAAAAAACACTCTGGCAGCGCATAATTCCTTCTGAGTTTCGGGAGAATGTCGGCACAAACTCGGGGTATTTCGCGCCAAGGGTTCTGATTGCACACCTAATTCTTGAATTTCGTGCCACAAGTTTGGATTATGCGCAACACTTTTCTAATTCCGCACATCTCTTCCTGATTTCGTGCAACTCTCAAAGAACTCAAGATGGCCGCAAACCAGGTCGGAGAGGGGGAAGCCACCACTCGCAGAGCTGAAATGGTGGCCAATGAAGAGGTTTATGGCACCAAGGTGGTTGTTTCTGACAAACTTACCATGTTCAATCTACTGACCCCTTCCCAGAAGGGTATCCTAGGTCCAACAACCTCCCGCTCTGGAACTTTGGCATCCTAGAGGAGGTCCCATTGCCGGGCTTTGAGGAGGACACACAACGGTCATGGGTGACCCGGGAGGACAACCTTCTTCATTACAACATCACCAACAATGGTCATTCTAATAGAGAGACCAGACACATGGATGTGTATGTCTTGAAGCTGAGGACTAGGACCATTGATTGGGGTGATCCTGTTGTAGAGAGCTCCCCGGCCCTTTATGCAAGCACGTTCCATCAGAGCATCACGGACGATACTAAGGGCCGGATGAACGATTGGAACCTGAGGTCCAGAGGAAAATTCTCCAATGAGTGGGCCTAGGCGTAGTGGGTTCTCCATACATGCGACCAATTCGGGGCCGAGTTGCGGAACATTGGTCTGTTCGAGGCGGTGTGAACATCGCAATTCCACTTCTACCATCAACCCGAACTCGGGCCGTAGCTGTTCACGCGGTGGTCTCCTGATACCAACACATTCCACCTCCACCATGGGGAAGTTGGCATCAGACTCTAGGAAGTTCACTGCATTGGAGGTATCCCACTGGATGGATTCCAATATGAGATGTTCATTCCTCCAATGAACACCTGGGAAGATAGGTCTCAGACCCCCCCCCCCCCCATGATGACGTGGCACCTGTTGGAGCTGGCCAAAGAGATGTTGGGGTCAAGGAATTCCTGAAGGACATTGCCTACAAGGACTGGTTCATCCAGTTCCTAGAGAAGGACCTGGTGATCAAGATGCCGGTACGGAGTAAACGGTTCCCAACCGCGGCTCAGAGGAGCAGAAATGGATTGTATTGGAGGACCCTGGAGGTGTGGAAATACCAATCGTGGGGCTAGCACGTTATTGAGGCTCGGGACCCGAACGTCCGATATTATATGTTCCTTGCAACCTTCTAGAGTGGGTGGCTCGTACCAGTGTGGGACACAAGAATGGGCGTCCTTCCAGCAACTCTGGTGATGATGGGCACCATGGCCACCAACAAAAGGTTCAATCTGGGGGTCCTCGTGCTGGCTAAGTTGTATTTCATTCTGTGGTGCATCTCCCGAGGGGGTCACCTCGGGGAGTATGTGAACCCTTCCAGATCATTCACAGCTGGGTGGTAACTCATCTTGGTGGATACACCTTTCTGAATGTCGTTCGTCCTCCGGGCAACGGCATGCGGGCATCTCTCCTGAATATTGTCGGGGTTGCACCGATGATGCTCAACGAGGAGGGTGTAAGGATCCGAATCGGTAAGCATTCCATCTTCAACTTCATCACGTTCCCCACCTTGGTCATCCAGATGGTGGATAATGGGAAAGGCTCGCTGGAGCAGTAAGAATACTTCTAGAGCATCTGAGGCGGGGTGCTTGTAGCTAAGATTGATTGGAAGGTCATCTGTGAGCCTTATGTGTCATCCCGATTTGCCTAGAAATTTAGGTGCCTCATGTGAATGCCGAAGAAGGTATTCACGGATATCCAGGAGGATAATAATCCCTTCTTCCTTCTCCAGATGTGGTTAATGTTCACCACTTATGGTTCTGGTGACGTCATTACCCTTCCTCCCACCGGGGTCGACGCCGACCTATCAACCGAGTATGCCGAATACTAGACTATCACGTACCCTGAGGGGATTTTACGCAAGGGAGTTTCACAACTCGAGACTAACCGCATAGAAACTAGTTGACAGGGGAGCAGGAAAGGTGCTGCTAGTAGGGGGAACCAAGGGCACGTTAGGCAGTGAGGCCTATGCAGGCTGAGACCTCAGTAGTGGGGACATCGCATGGTGTCGTCGGGACTTCATTGCCCAGAGGGGGGTCACATGAGACAGCCAAAGAACTGCCTAGGAAGCAGATAAGATACCTGCTTGAACCTTCCCAAGATGAAATTTTCTCAGAATTGTGGTCGGATTGGATGACTCTGTGGAAATCATGGAGCGTTGAAGCCATCTGGTAGAAGATAATGCAGGACAGGATCCAGCTGCCAAAGGTCGGGCTCATTCGAGTTATTGACAGGGTAAACTTCCATCAGCGGCACACCTATCTGACGGCCATGGACACATATGCATGCCAAAGGGGTCGGCGTGCGGAGGCACATTTCCTGGTGAATGTGATGCTAGGCCAAGAGCATGATCCGGAAATGATGTCGCCAGGAGAAGGCGATAGTGACGAGGAGTCAGAGGGCGAGGAGGAAATAGGAGAAGATGAATATGAAGGAGAAGATGAAGGAGAAGGTGAATGAGAAGGAGAACCCAAAGGTGAGGGGTCATAGGGGGAGACCTACTAAGGGAGCCTCCAGGAGAGCAGTGAGATTATCGGCTCTGATCTTGACATAACTGAGATACTCGAGGTCTGCCTCTATCCTTATTCATCTTTCGTCTTTATCCATTCACTTCTGCAACTTCTAACCCACCTCTCTATCGCACTCAAGAGCACATAGGCGCTGATTAGAAATCCACAATAGAGGATGGGGGAGAGGTGCCAGTGGGACAGGATGGGACTACGACGCCCATTATCGAACTAACAAGCACGAAGGGGTCTCTTTCCATGACAGCTCCTGTAGCGGCCAGCACACCGGAGTCTGATGCTCTGGGTTCCTATAAGTCCCATGTTTCACCACTAATGATTACTGTCAGAAAACCCAACTAACCAGGACATTCCTTGTGCAGTGATCTCGGTGTTGGAGGCTCGTCGGGATACTGAGCTCGGGTCGTCCATGAGTGGACTAGTGGCGGACATACCACCTCTTCCAGAACATACCCCCCAAATAGAGTTGACCCTGGAAATTGGTGAGCACAAGGCAGAAGACATCTGTGGTGTTGTCATTAGATCAAGGCCGGGAGTTGACGGAGGCACTACCATTGACGGGGCGAGAGCGGATGGTCGCCCGGACGTTGAGGATCTTATTCCTTGTGAATGCTTCCCTGAGGTAGACCCTGCTTCTGACCTGCTAGATGCCTTTCCCGTGTACCGTCCGGCTAATCCCGAGCAGATAGACGATTCAGACTTGGTAGCGGCTGAGGAGAGTCGGATGACATGGCGCAAAGGGTGTAAATGTATTCAATTCTTTCTCAGGAATCCTCAGATATATTGGATAAGGCGGATGGGATCACTCCAGACCTAGATTCACTTCTTGTGTGCCATAGGGGTTGATTCTCAATGCCTTCACCTGACGGTCAGTGATTACATTGCTGAGAAGATGCGTGAGAACAACTGGCACATCGATGTTGACCAGTGTTGGGACAGATCAGTGAGCACCCGAGCATTGATGAGGGTGGAGCAGGAAGTCTGGCGCCTCGAAGGGCAGGCAGAAGAGAAGGAGGTCTTCATTTCAATGTGCTCTAATCTTCTGGAGCTACTGATGGGCCAGCTGGCTGATGCCCAAGAACAGTTGATGGAGGCGAGTCACCAGATAACTGTACTTCAATCCTAGTGGGCACAGGCGCAAGCTAGGATTGGTGATCACCGATCTGCGGCTGCTAATGAAGAGAGAGTCTTCAGGGAGTGAGAAGCAGCCCTAGAGGCTACCAGCAAAAGGGTAGCAGTGTCGGAAAGATCAATCCTGCACGCTTATCCTTAAGGGCCCTGTTTTGGCCATCTCACGAACTTTTTTCTTTATCTTCTCGATATCTCGATCTGATGTGTGGACCAATCAATTTACCTATACCTTTGGTTTAATGTGCTCAACCATAATCCTGAAATAAATAACAACTCACCTCTAAGATCATGTGGGTTGTACCCAATGTGAGAAATAAAGGATGCTCATGTTATCATTTCGTCTGACTGTGGGGCATCAACCAAGATTCAGGCATCCAAAATCAGGTCTGGACTTCTGAGGAGAGGACCTCAGACCGATTGATATATCATCTTCTCAATGTGTTCTGACGTATGAGCAGGGCAATGCTGGGGGCATTGAAATCCATCCGAACATAGGGAGATGAAAAAGGTGAATCACATTACCCGAATTCGGAACACTATGGGGGTGCGACGACCGAGGATAACTGTTAACCGTGGCAGAAACGCAGCATCCATATCACATTGGCCTAAAATGGGGACAATAAATGAGGGATGACTGCTTACCATGTTCGCAACACGGGGCCTAACTCAAATATCATCGATCGGTCTTCCGAAACGTTGGCCTAGGACAGTAGGTGGACCATGGGTCGATCATCCAAACTGTTACAACAAGTGGACCAAAGGTCTATCATCCAAATTGTAATAGCAGGCGGACCACAGGTCTAGTATCCATACTGTAAGGGGGTCCCATCAAACATGACCAGTATTCTAGAACGTTGGCCCAGGACAGCAGGCGGACCATGGGTCAATCATCCATAATGTTACAATAGGAAGACCACATGTCTATCATCTATATTGTTACAGTAAGCGGACCACAGGTCTAGCATCCATACTAGTAAGGGGTCCCATCAAACATGAAAGAGGATTAAGATCCGAATAAAGGGGCACTCAATGCATGGAATATGGAGGGGTAGTTTTTTTCGAACAGAATCCAACACTCCCAAAATTATGCCACTGTGGTGGAGGCTCATTAGGTAGACATATTAATCTGGTCACGGATCATCCCAATTTTCAGGAAGGACCTCTCTGGCGAGAGAAATGTCGCTTCCCACCATCACTATAGGGCATCCCGAACTTATTCGTGGTAAATGTCATAGTTACACCACTCCACAAGAATCCTGGCCAAGGGGGCCGACTGTAAGGAGGGATGGGATTTGGTAATCCCTGGGGATGGACCCAAGACGAAATGTCCAGGCGTTTCTACATATCTCATAAGGATGAGAATCAAGCCACACATAGTTCTAAAAGCACAGTTTAATGTCATGTAGGACAATAAGAGGCATTTTTTCCGGGAATGTGTACGGAGTGGTGGGTAACCCATCGTGAATGAGGACATAAACCAATACTACACTGCACACTCTGGGTAAGGACTGGGCTAAGGGGTCCGAGAAGGCCACGGGGCCTGAGGCTGGGCCTCGGTTAGGAAGAACTGGCCATCTTGCAGTCTAACGTCTTTTAGTGAGGACAAGCATGTAGTTTAAGGTCATGTTGGACCACAAGGATCCTATTTTAAGGTCTTAGAACTCAGACCAAAGGGGCCCTGATGGAGGGAAAAAGTAGTTTAAGGTCATTCTGGCCAAAAATCCAATTTAAGGTCATGGGGGACCGTTATCCAGTTTAAGTTCATGGGGGACCGTAGGGGCCAAAATGTAGGACCAAATGCAGTTTAGGGTCATGCAGGACCCTGAGGCTCAGGAAAAGTACTGCTTGAGGATCTTGGCTGTAGAGATCCTATGATTGACGTACATGGACATTACATTACTTTTTCAGAATACTTAATACAAAACAAAAACAGACACACAAGGACCGTAATAGTTTAGTGTCTTTGGAAACTCAGAAAGTAATCTTCTAATCATGGTGAATGATCTTCAATATCTTCCATAATTATCTTCCCCTTTTGGTTTTCATACCTAAAACCTTTCTTTAAATCCTAGGGAAAAGAAAACATATAAAGGGTGATCTCAAATGCTCAGTAAGGGTAAGAATGGATAAAATAAAACAAATCATATATATTTGAACTTAAAAACATGAACATAATGTTTAAACATAAAAATCATGGGAAATGACATAAAATATGGCAGTACATAAGGCATAGATCATAAAGAAACATTAATCATGATAAAATAGCATAGGAATAAAACATGTGATTATGGAAACCATTAAGCACATGATATAATTTCCATAGTAGACAAGGCATTGCTTCCAAGACCATCTTAGTGGAAAAAGTCCCCTTCTGAATCGAGTTCACTCCTCGTTCCATTCCTGTATTACTGAACTAGATTAACTTACCATTCCAGCCATTTCTATCTCATGAGATATAAATATTTACCCAATACAGTGGATGGAGATATCGGTCCCACCCATCTCATAATGAAATCATTCTTTCCTGTTCCACAAAATCATAAATCATATATCATAACATAACCCATGTAATAGAATGAGATTCTTAAACATCATGCCATCATAACATAATCCATATAAAAAATGGATATCATTTCTTCATAAGAAGAATGAAACCATGTAAATAATAGGGATATTATACTTGAAACATAAATATATTAAATAATGTCATTATAGATGGAAAATATTTTTGATAAAACACTTGAAATGTAATCCTGAGGAAAATATACTTTTTTCTTCAAAATCATTTTATTTTCACAAAATGTCAATAAATTTTAAAGTAAAAGGGTTTTGTTGAAAATAATATTGCAATATTTTATAGGAATCTTCATGAAATTGAGGAGTTATGAAACCGTAAAAATCCATTCATGTCGTATAAGTTAAAAATAACATTCTCCTCGTACTTTTGTCGGAAAAGTCAAAGAAGTACCTTATATAGTAAAAAAACAATTCCTTACATACCATGTAGTAAAATTAAAAAATGGTTAAAAAGGACTTTAAACATACGTGAAACCATTTTTAGGAAACGTGGGCATTGATAATAACAATAACCCCAGTAAATACTTATGAATAAACAATCATGGAAAAGAACGAGATTGGAATAGTTATCCCTTACCTTACGTCCGATATGCTTTCTATGTATCCGAGCCTCCTGTATAATGATTTAAATAATGTCATTGACTTATTACAGAATCATATTCATTGTTATGATATCATATATGGTTCACTTATGACTTTATATTACCCGTTCTTTTTTAATTTCCATGTTAAAGCAGCATTTTGGGTAAAATGGTTTCATTTATCATACGTGTTCCGACTTATTGTTCTTAATATTATTACTTATATATTGATTTACATAATTCCAGAAAGTAAAACATGATTTATATATAATTTATATTCACGATATAGTTATATATGTGATATATCGATAAATGGAATTAAATACACCATTCATTGAGACGGTAGGTCGTACGTACACATGAACGTTGTTTTCGTTTCCTTATTGAATTGAATAGAATTAAGTATATGAAATTCATATATATATATATACATAATTACATTATCATTATTATGTCATATATTTCATTATTATCCATTATATATACTTTATAATCATTCATGAATTGTAAACATGGATAATGAATCTCATCGCGCTGTGGAGAAGGTAGTCCGTACGTACACACGAGCGATGATATCACTCCCATGATTGTGGAATTTTATTGAAGTGTATGTATAATATTTCAGAATAAATATTTCTTTACAATAATAATATATAGTTATTCTCTAAACCATTATACCCATCCAAGTAAGGTGGTGGTGGAAAACAGATTACACCACGGCGTGGAGACGGTATTCCTTACGTACGCACGCGCGGTGATTTCGTTATCCGTAGGACGGATAGAAGGTGAAATAAGGTCATTTCATAATTATAATAACATATCAGTATATAATTAATAATGAATTTATTACTTTATAATGAGACAAATAAAGAAGAAGAAGTAGAAAAAGAATGAATCTTGAGAGAATTGGAATAAGAGATTACCTCTTCTTCGACGCACCTCCTTTAATTTTCCTCTTAAAGAAGTAGAGTTGTTCTTTTGAGAAGACCAAAAACACCATATTGTTGTAAGGGAAGTGTATAAGAGAAATTTTTTGGGTTTGTCTGAGCTTGAAGGCTTAAAATGGTGTTAAGAGAATAGAGAAGTGGTGCCCTTTTTATAAGGGAGGTGAGGGGCACCTTTGGAAAAACATAGAATATTATTTTATAATAAAGTCATATTCGGTTTTTAATAGCTCCAAATTGTTTTATTTCTATGATAAGGTGGGGATTGGTCTAAATTTTCTAAACCAATTGATTTTAGACTGATTTTGATCATTATATTAACCTTATCCTTTATTATTAACTCTTAGTTAATTAGATTGACATTTACCATGTCACTTTGTATTTTTATATTATATAGTTAATAAACATACCATTTACATCCACACGACCCCAAAGTGGCCAATTAATGATACAAATATCATGATATAAGTATCTCTACCAATCCTTAGATTTTTAGGAATATAATAACAATTAATAATATAATATTTCTTTAAAAAACTATTTTATGTCAATTTTGACACTATTTGGTAATGGATTTTTGTGAAAATCATAACAGCATGATTAGTGTGAAAAACATTAATTAATTCAATACTAACATGTAATATTAACCTAGAAAATTAGTTTAATTCATAAAAAGTCTCAAATTACATTTATTTGGGTATTTATAACATCAATTATTTTAATATTTCATTATTTAGGTAATTACTCCATCACCATTGTGTCAAAAATAACATAAATTATTTAATGACTAAATGTAATAAATAAACTAACATTAGGTATGAAACCTTTTTACCTTTCTAATTAATATTTATATTCGAATATATCTTATGTATGACCCTATATTAAAAATTATTTAGTTATTAAACTTTGATTTTAACTATTTTAACACTTCTTTAAATAAATTAACAATAAATGTCCTAAACTAATCCAAGTGGACCTAAATGGTCATATTTTATTCCTAAGTTTGTTTTTGGTTTAATTAAACTTATCCAATAGAATTAGGACATGTGTTAGGGTAATAATAATATCATTTTTACCCTTAATTACCCTATTTACTTTTAACCGTGGTAAATAAAAGTAAAAAGTTACTATTCACCAAAAATTATTTTCAACTCATTGAACCACATTTTTTTACTAGATATTAATCGTGTCTCTCTGATTTTCGAAATTCCACTCATAGAAGCGGTAAAAATTGAGTTTTATGTGAATTTCCAAATTCTCCTAGGAGGTGGGTAAAAGACGGTGAAAAGTTCAATAAAATTTTTATATATATATAATTATTATAAAATGACTCCAATTAATTACATTGAACATATATAGGTATTATGTATCAATTTTGACCTAAAATAAATTTAAATAAAAAGTCGGTTTTTAAATAGTAACCCAGTATTTTCACTATTCATCAAAAATTAAAAGTTTTGAGAAAAATACTAAAAATTCACCCTAAGATGATTTTGATATTCCGAATCAAAAAATGAAGTCCATTTTGAATGATAAAATTTATAAAATTTTAAAAAGTGGGTATTACTATTCATATCAGCTAGTTTATATAATATTTTAATAACATATCGTTGTTTTGTGAAACAAGATATTGGATTGAACACACGCTATCGTGGAAGGTCACGATTGTGTGTAAAGCAAGCCAAGTCAGGGATGCGTGTATTACTTGCTCCTTTTGGTGTAGCGTACAACACAAGTCATAAATGAAATTAAAAAGAATATTTTTCATAAAATCTCGAGGTGTTACATTCTACCCCCTTAAAAGGAATTTCGCCCTCGAAATTCTTTGGGGTTATAAATTGTTTAGTACTTTAAAGTTTCTTTCATAGAAATCCACATCGTAAAATGGAATACCAAAAATTGACTTTAAAAACTAATGAATGAAACGTAACAGTTACCCAAATTAAATAATCACTGGGTTTCCACATAGGTGAACATAGGTGAAAATACGGATATGGAAGAGAAATATAACCATCAACTTCTGATGAAGAGTGGTAGAGGACATGGCTATGAAAAAGACAACAATCACAAAGCCATAAATTTGTGATGATCTATGGTAGCATCTGATTCATCAAATATGAGATCACAAGGACAACATTTTTCTGTTTTCAAGATCATTTCCCTAAAGTTGAAGAATTTGAATTGGAAGAAATACTTACTTTATTTCGGTATCATCTCACCGTTGCTCGTGCCTCAAACAATTTCCACTTTATCTCTAAACTAAATGAATTTTAATTTTTCTTCTATGAAGTGTTATCAGATTATGCGATAGAATGATAGGTCATTCTATCTATTTATATCGTAAAAAGTTTACCAAAATTTATTAAATATATAGAAGACAATCTATGCTGAGGTTAATTGTATATGGTTGCTAAAATGGACTTATACTTCAGCTATCATAGCGCTTAATAAAATAAAACTTCTTTCTTCTAACCAGGGACTTACTGTAGGCTAGTGGTAGGTGATAAAGGCTTGTCGCACTTTGGTTGTGGGTTCGATTCCCGCATCCTTGTCTGATGTGATGCGTTGTCACCCATCCTACGGGTTTTCCTTTTTCTAAAACTATACTATTATAGCATTCTATCAATAATATCGAAACAAATTTCTATCCTCAAACAATACAAACTTATGTTCAACAAAATCCATTTGAATCTTTAGGCTTATCCAAAATACTACATTCCAAACTCATAGTATAAAGAGAACGATTACTAAAAAGGTCATATAACAAGCATGTGAATACCATCATTTATACCTCATATATCTTGTTGGTCACATTCCAATCATGTGAATACCTTAATCATGTATTCTATTGAAAAATGAATACCCATTGAACCTTAGTGAAAACATGAATGCTGTCAAAATTTAACACTTTCCACATACCAAAATCCAAAAATTCATGATATAACATTGTCCTTGTATCAGTGATGAGCTCATGAATACTATCAAAAATCTCATTTTCTCTTTATCCCTTCATTATACACATATCATATTCTTTCCAAAAATATCTCAATCACTTTCCATGGTTACCGGTACCATAAATGTTTTGAAAACCACAATCGACCAATACATAAATATTCCAATATTCCACGATAATATATACAACATTATTTTGGAATCCCATTAAATAATCACTTAATCATTCCACCACATCATTTTCATATTCAACATCACCAATAGTGATTGCATGTGACTTTCCTTTGTCCTTTTCCTTATGTGGTTGCTCATGTCGATCATCATTAACCATTAGATTATGGAATTGATTAGCATAATTCCCCATTTGATTGCACTTGAAGCAATTGAAGTTTTGGTGGTGTGTTCTCTGTAGTCTTTTCTTTATTCACATCATTAGAAACCATTTTTCCATTAATTCTACATTCATCTTATCGATGATCATCTTTTCCACACTTAAAACATTTTCTAGTCCCTGTAAGACAATCTCCACTATGCTTCTTTCCACACTTTGTGTATAAAGAAACACTCATCTTCTTATCACCATTGTTCTGAGATTTCTCCTTGAACTCCATCTTTTGTTTTTTGTCAAAACCATGAGATAGATAAGTTACACAAACATCCAGTTATAACTTGATAGCACAACGCACAATTTCTTCATAGCTACTGAATTCTCTTATAGTTAATGCCCTTAGAAGACTTGGTTTTAAGCCACTAAAAAATCGACCAACTTTACTTTTAGGTTGGATGATAAAACCACCTGCATACCTTGCAAGTCTTGTAAAATTTGATTCATATATACCATAAAATTCATCATTCTTCTACTTAAGCTCAAGAAACTCCTTTTCCATCTTTATTCGAAGAATATGAGGGGAGTAGTTACTGAAAAACAAGTTCTTGAACTCATCCCATTCCATGGATTCAATTTCACCTTGGGGCCTTGTATTCTTAATTAGTGTCCACCACTGGTCTACTTCACCTTCTAAACGGTAAATAGATAGAATGGATTTATCATGTTCCGAACAATGAATTATGGAAAATATCTATTCAATGGTACTGATCCATTGTTCAGAAACAAGTGGATCAAAAGACCCATTGAAAGAAGGTGGAAGTTGCCTCATAAAGGACTCAATAGAATATTATTCCCTTCTCTACTCACTCAGAAGTCCAGAATGATTCATAGCTTGCGTAAGTATAGAAATAAGATTTTACACTCTATCTCCCATAACATTGGTTTTTTCAGGAGGAAAATCATTTCATTGTCCATTGCATTGATCAACACGGTTCCTTCGGGTTCCAGCCACCATCTAAAACCCAAAAAGAATAGTGTGAGAGGCAAAAATCATGCTAGGGAGAACAACATAATAAAGGGGGTGTACCTTCAATATCTAATATCTTAGGTTTATTTCTAATATCATTACTGTAAATATAGGACTATAACTTATACTTATATTTGACCTTAGGGACATCCCTAGACATACCTTAGAAATATCTCTAGGGATCTCACTAATGTTTTTGCATCCTAGTTTCCAATGGTTAACTAAACCTTTCCTCTGATACCAATTGAAGAGACCCAATGCTTGACGTACATGGGAATTACATTAATTTTGTGGAATACTTAATATATAACAAAAATAGACACACAAGGACCGTAATAGTTTAGTGTCTTTGGAAACTCGAAACGTAATCTTCTAATCATGGTGAAAGATCTACAACATCTCCCATAAAGATCTTCCCCTTTTGGTTTTCTTACCTAAAACCTTTCCTTAAATAATGGGGAAATGAAAACATATAATGGGTGACATCAAATGCTCAGTAAGTGTAATCATGGATAAAATAAAACAAGTCATATACATTTGAACTTAAAAACATGAACATAATGTTTAAACATCAAAATCTTGGTCAATGACATAAAACATGGTAGTACATAAGGCATAGATCATAAAGAAACATTAATCATGATAAAATAGAAAGGGAATAAAACATGTGATTTTGGAAACCATTAATTACATGATATGATTTCCATAGTAGCCAATACATTGCTTCCAAGACCATCTTAGTGCACAAAGTCCCTTTCTGAATTGAGTTCACTCCTCATTCCAGTACTGTATTTACTGAACCGGATTAACTTACCATTCTAGCCATGTCTATCTCATAAGATATAAATCTTTACCAAATGAATTGGAGGTATATATAGGTCCAACCCATCTCATAATGAAATTATTCTTTCGTGTGCCACAAAATCATAAATCATACATCACAGCATAAACCATGTAATATAATGGGATTCTTAAACATCATGCCATCATAACATAATCTATATAAAGTGTATATCATTTCATCATAAGAAGAATCAAACCATTTAAAAAATGGATACGTTATACTTGAAACATAAACATATAAAATAACGTCATTATATATGGAAATTTTGTTTAATAAAACACTTGAAATGAAATCTTGAGGAAAATATCATTTCTTCTTCAAAATCATTTTCATTTCAAAATATATTATGAAATTTTAAAATAAAAGGGTTTTTTTTTGAAAATAATCATGCAATCTTGTATTGTATGCTACATGAAAATGAGGTGTTATGAAACTGTAAAAATCCGTTCACGTCGTATAAGTTAAAAATAACATTGTCCTCATACTTTTGTCAGAAAAGTCAAAAAGTACCTCATATGGTAAAAAAGAATGATTCCTTACATACCATGTAGTAAAATTAAAAAATTTTTAAAAGTGACTTTAAATATACATGAAACCATTTTTTGGAAACATGGACATGGATGATAAAAATAACCCCAGTAAATACTTACGAATAAATAATCTCGGATAAGAACGAGATTGGAATAGTTATCTCTTACCTTACGTCTGATATGCATCATATGTATCTGAACCTCCTGTATAATGATTTCAATAATTTCCTTGACTTATTAAAAAATCATTTTCATTGTTAAGATATCATATATGGTTCACTTATGACTTTATATTACCCGTTCTTTTGTAAATTCCATGTTAAAGCATCATTTTGGGTAAAATTGTTTCATTTATCGTACGTGTTTCGACTTGTTTTTCTTAATATTATTACTTATATACTGATTTACATAATTCTGGAATGTAAAACATTATTTATATATAATATATATTCAGCATATACATATATATATGATATATCGATAAATGGAATTAAATACATCGTTCATGGACATGGTAGGCCGTATGTACGCATGAACGCTGTTTTCATTTCCTTATTGAATTGAATGGAATTATGTAGATTAAATTCATATATATATATATATATATACATAAATCAAATATCATTATTATGTGATATATTTCATTATTATTCATTATATATACTTTATAATCATTAATGAATGGTTAACATGGAGAATTATCTCATCGAGTCTTGGAGACGGTAGTCTGTACGTACGCACGAGCGATGATATCATTCCCATGATCGTGGAATTTTATTTCAGTGTATGTATAATATATCAGAATAAATATCACTTTAAAATAATCATATATAGTTATTCTCTATAGCATTATACCCCTCCAGGTAAGGTGGTGGTGGAAAACAGATTACACCACGGTGTGGAGACAGTATTCCGTACGTACGCACGCGCGGTGATTTCGTTTTCCATAGGACAGATAGAAGTCGAAATAAGGTTGTTTCATATTTATAACAACATATCAGTATATAAGTAATACTGATGTTAATACTTTATAAATAGACAACTAATGAAGAATAAGTAGAAGTAGAAATAAACTTGAGAGAATCAGAAGAAGATATTACCTCTTCTTTGACGCACCTCATTTAAGATTCTTCTTAAGGAAGTAGAGTTGGTCTTTTGAGAATCCCAGAACATCTAGAATATTTCTAGGGAAGTGGATAAGAGAAATTGGCTGGGTTTGGCCGAGCCTCAAGGCACAAAATTGTGTGAAGAGAAGAGGGAATGGGTGCCCTTTTTATAATGGAGGAGAGGGGCACCTTTGAAAAAACATATCATATTATTTTATAAAAAAGTAATATTCGGTTTTTAATAGATAAAAATTAATTTATTTCGAAGATAAGGTGGGGATGGGTCGAAATAATATCAACAAATAGATTTTAGACAGGTTTGGATCATTATATTACCCTTATATTTTAATTTTAACTCTTAGTTAATTAGATTGACATTTACCATGTCACTTTTTATTTTTATATTATATAGTTAATAAACATACCATATAGATCCATCCGACTCCCAAGTGGTCCATTAATGATACACCTATAATGATATATGTATCTTGCCTGAACCATAGTTTTTAAGGAATATAATAACAATTAATAATAAAATATTGTTTTTAAAAACTATTTTATATCAATTTTGACACTATTTGGTAATTGATTTTTGTGAAAATCATAACAGAATTATTAGTTTGCAAAAAGTTACTTAATTCACTACTAACATGTCATATTAACCTATAAAATTAGTGGAATTCATTGAAAGTCTCAAATTACATTTATTTGTGTATTTATTACATCAATTGTTTTAATATTTCATTATTTTGGTAATTACTACATCACCATTGTGTCAAAAATAACTTAAATTATTTAATGTGTAAAAATTATAAATAAAATACCATCAGTTAGGAAATATTTTTAGTTTTATAATGAATATTTATAGTCAAATTTATCTTATGTATAACCCTATATTAAAAATTATTTAGTTATTAAACATTGATTTTAACTAGTTTAACCCTTCTTTAAATAAATTAATAATAAATGTCCTAATCAAATCCACGTGGACATAAATGGTCATATTTTATTCCTAAGTTTGTTTTTGGTCGAATTAATCTTATCCAATAGAATTAGGACATGTGTTAGGATAATAATAATATCATTTTTACCCCTAATTACCCTATTTACTTTTAACCGTGGTAAATAAAAGTAAAAAAGTTACTATTCACCAAAAATTATTTTAATCTCATCGAATGACATTTTTTTCCTTGATATTAACTGTGTCTCTCGGATTTTCTAAATTCCACTCACAGAAGTGGTAAAAATTAAGTTTTATGTGAATTTCCAAATTCTCCTAGGAGGTGGGTAAAAGACGGTGAAAAGTTCAATAAAATTTTTTTATATCTAAAATTATTATAAAATGACTCCAATTAATTACATTAAACTTATATAGGTATTATGTATCAATTTTGACCTAAAATAAATTTAAATATAATAATTATTTAAATAAAAAGTTGGTTTTTAAATAGTAACCTAGTGTTTTCACTATTCATCAAAAATTGAATGTTTTCAGAAAAATACCAAAAATTCACCCTAGGCTGATTCCGATATTCCTAATCGACAAGTGAAGTCCATTTTGAAAGATAAAATTTTAAGAATTTAAAAATTGGGTATTACTATTCATAACGGCTAGTTTATATAATATTTTAATAACATATCGTTGTTTTATGAAACTCGATATTGCGTGCAACACACGCTATCGTGGAAGGTCGTGATTGCGTGTAAAGAAAGCCAAGTAAGGTTTGCGTGTAGTGCGAGCTCCATTTGGTGAAGTGTACAATAGAAGACATCAATGAAATTAAAAAGTGTATTTTTCATAAAATCTCGGGGTGTTACATAGGCATTGGTGGGAGGAGTTACATGCTCGCTATCCTTAGTCACTAGGGAATACACACCATTGGGAATGACCTTATGAATGATGAAAGGACCGTCCCATTTGGGCTCCAACTTGGGTGGTTTCCTACCAAGAATCATCGGAGCCCTGAGGGCCAGTACCAGGTCACCTTGCAGGAAAGAGAGGAGGCAAACCTTCTTGTTGAAAGCTCAATCCATCCCCCTCTGATGCCTTTCTAGGTTGTGCAAAGTGTGAAGCCTATTCTCGTCCAGTGCTTCCAATTCTTCTAGACGGATTTCAGAAAATCTATCTGGTGGTTTCTAGTCCTAAACCACCATGCACAATGAGGGAAACTGAATCTCGATGGGCAGGACGACCTCAGCTCCGTACACCAGGGAGTACGAGGTCACCTGGGTGGAGTTAGGATTCATCGTCCGATAATCCCAGAGGGCGTTGGGGAGCTTGTCCAGCCAACTTTTCTTGTTTTGAACTACCATTTTTTTCAAAATATTAGAGAGGGTTTTGTTAAACACCTCGATTTGTCCATTCACCTGTGCGTGATAGCGGGAGGTATGGTTAGAGAGAATGTTGTACTTGGCGTATGATTTCTTCAGCTCGGCCGCTCAAAAGTTTGTTCCGTTATCCATGAGGACAGTGTGAGGCACTCCAAACCGATAGATGATGTTGGAACATACGATGTCAGCGATAGTACCGGCTTTGACTTCCTTGAGCAGAATTGCCTCTTCCCACTTGGAAAAGAAATCCTTAGCGGTCAAAATAAATAGACATTGGCAATCTGTCGCCAGTGGGTAAGGTCCTACGACATCCAACCCCCAGACTGAAAAGGACAAGA
Organism: Viscum album; assembly: GCA_963277665.1. Taxonomy (NCBI): domain Eukaryota; kingdom Viridiplantae; phylum Streptophyta; class Magnoliopsida; order Santalales; family Viscaceae; genus Viscum; species Viscum album. Next base: position 115,120,054 of record OY728135.1, read on the forward strand.
ATACTTGGTAGTGTGGAGGAGCTCCGGTGGCCGCCGATGCACAAAGATAGCATGAACATGGCATGCATGACACCTCTTGGCAAACTCGATGCAGTCATAGATCATTGAGAGCCACAAGTACCCCAACCTCTAAATTTGGTGAGACAACATCGACCCTGCCTGATGGGTGCCACAGGAACCAGCATGAACCTCTTTCATGAACTGAGAGATCTCAACTCCTTGATGGAAACAGAGAATAACACCATCAAATCCTTTTCTGTAAAGGATCTGCTCAAGGCTGAGACCACTCTGAAGGGTAAACTGTAGCGCGCGACATCGGATTCGCTCGTGCTCAGCCCGGTCCGATGGAAGATTACCACATTGGAGGTATTTAATCAAGGGTTTCCTCAAATCATGAACTATTTCGTTCACCGTATCTGAGGTACCTGGGGTTCCTAATGTAGGGGAATCAGAGGTAAAATGGTTCACCCGTGGGCCGTGATCATCCTCTGGGGTAACGAGAGTAATGACTCTACGGTGCGCCACACGGATAATCTGGTCGTCCTGTTTAGGCTTCGCAAGCGATGCAGCCAGGCTGGGCAAAGCATCTTCTCGACTGTTCTGTGATCGAGGAATATGAACAACCTCTGGATGAGAGGGGAACTAAGCCATTAGATGGAGGGTTCACTCCAGCAATGGCACGAGTTCCAGATTTTTGATAACATAGTCACCATTGGCCTGCTTGATGACCAGCTCAGAGTCCCCTTTCACATGCAGATGGGGAACTTCGATCTCGAGGGCCAGCTTGAGGCCAGTGATGAGGGCCTGATACTCTACCTCATTGTTAGTGCAGTCCTCTGACAACAGGAATGAATATGGAAGGATGGCTTGCTCCGGGGTGATGAAGACGATACCCAAGCCCACTCTGTTGAGCCTAGGATCGTTGAGTCTTCTACCGGTGGGGCTCTGGGAAGCATCATCAAAGTGCATCTGCTAGCATGAAACGACATGATAGACTGAGAGGATTACCTCATGAAGAAAACCTAGATCCAGTGGCTGATCCGCAAAGGTTGGGTGGGTATCTAGAAAGTCTGCCAATGCCTGTCCTTTGATAGCCTTTTGAGGTACGAACCTGATGTCAAACTGTTGGTGGATCACTTCCCACTGCTCTAGTCAGCCAGTTAACATTGGTTGGTTCATGATGTATTTCAACGGGTCTACGCGAGAGACCAGATGTACCTCGTAGTGCTGCATGTAGTGCCATAATTTATGTAAGGAAAATACGATCACCAGGAAGCTCTTTTCTATAGGGGATTATCTGGCATCTGTATCAAGGAGCATGCGGCTAGGGTAGTAGAGGATGTTCTCTGTTGCCTCATTGTTCTTCTAGGCGAGAAGTGCGCTGAGATATCGTTCCAAGGCAGTCACGTAATGGACCAGCGACTTCTCGTAGACAGGTGGCATCAAGACCAGAGGTTGGAGCAGATACTGCTTGATTTCCTCAAAGGCGGCCTAACACTCTTCATCACATTCATAGGTGGTTCCTTTCTTTATGAGCTGGGAAAAGGTCTTACACTTGCCTTCCAGATTCGCAATGAATCGGCATATGTAGGCTATGTGGCCTTGAAGACCTCGAAGCTCCGAAATATTACTCGGGGGAGGCATCTGGCGGATGGCCTTGATCTTCTCCGGGTCGATCTCGATTCCTCGGTATTTGACAAAAAAGCCAAGAAACTTCATAGAGGTGACCCCAAAGGCACACTTCAACGGGGCCATTTTCAGGTGGTGGGAACAGAGGAAACCAAACACTTTCTCAAGGTCCTTGACATGGTTCTGGTGCTGACGAGATTTGACCACCAGGTTATCCACATAGCACTCCACCAATGTCCCGAGAATTGGCTTGAATATGCGATGCATGGCCCAATGATAGTTGGCACCTGCATTCTTCAGGCCGAACAGCCTGACCTGGTAACAAAAAGTACCTTGGGGGGCCCTAAAGGCAGTGGACTCCTCATCTTCGGGGGCCATCCGGATCTGGTTATAACCAGAATACCCATCCATGAAGGAGAGGGCTTAGAACATGGTTGTGGCATCAATCAACAAATCTGTCACTGGGAGGGGAAAACCTTCCTTCGGATAGTGGTGTTCGAGATTGCGGAAGTCGATATAGACTCTAATCTGTCCATTCTTCTTCCTGACTGGAACAATGTTGGCCAGCCACCAGGGGTAATGAACTTCCTTAATGAAGTCGGCTTTAATAAGATTGTCAACATCGGCCTCAACCATGGCACCGTGTGAAGGGTGCATCTTTCTGGGTGGATGCTTTAACCCAATATGGTTCTCTGGAAGGCCAAGGTGGTGGACGGCTACCTGGGGATCTAGCCTTGACATCTCATCATAGCTCCAGCAAAACACATCACGGTTCTGTCTGAGGAATTATACATATTATAGCAGCTCCTTGGGGAGCGTGGCAGTGCTAAACAACGTGGGTCTCAGGTCTGCCTTGCAACTAAGGTTCACCTGCACTAACTCGTCGGCCATGGTGGAGACACCCTCCTCGAAGGAGGGGGGCACATCTTTGATTTCCTCCTCTCCACTTGTGAAAGGATCGTCCGTGGGGGAGTCGTTCGGGGATACTAGACCCTGATGGGAAACCGGTGTCGGCTTGGGTGGTAGTGGTCATCATATCAGGAGACTCACACGCCACTGAGACCATGGCGATAAAGGTAGTTGATCCAATCCCATCCGGTCTCCGGCCCAAGGGCCCACGCTTCATGAAATCAAAGCAGTAGTGGAGCATCGGCTTGAGTCAGTTAATTCCAGCCCAGTGGAAGAGACATGTATGAAGTAATTCCATTTCCATGAGCCAGAAGTCCCGATACCATACATGGGTAGGAGATTTTGGGATCACTCGAGCCTTGTTGGTGTAGGAGTACGAGGTGATTTCCCACCCTCGCTTGGACCTGGGGACATGACTTCCTATTGCACCCAAAACCACGAAGCACTGCCCCATGTTGGGGGTCGTGGCCTCCAACCGATGGATTGGGAAGACGTAGGCATCATCCAACCCTGCCCAGGGATCACTTGTGATAGTGGCAGGCCCAACCTCACCAGCCAGAACCTGCTTATCCTTGCTCTTATAGTAGTCGGTGTCCAGATAATGGGATTCAAAAGAGGTAAAAGGAGACGCATCTCCTTGGAACACTCCTACTCAACCATTAATGGAGTAATTGAGGCATTGGTGATAAAATGAGGTGACCGCCACGTGATGGTGGAGCCACGACCTACCCATTAACGTGTTGTTGGCGGTGTCCTAGGGGACAACCATGAATTCGGTGTTGGAAATTAGGCCACCGAACTTGGTTTTCAAGTAGATCTTTCCAACTGGAGTCTGCTCGGTCCTATCATATGCCTAGATTCTGAGGTCAAAGGGAGTTAAATCATCCTCGGATAGATCCATCTTCCACAGTTTCCAGGTTGAGATTAGGTTAATCCTAGAACCCGTGTTGAAAAGATAGCAGCCGACATCCACGCCATTGAACTGGACAGTGATGTACAGTGGGCGAGTGTGCCCCTGTATGGGAGGGTATTCATCTTCACCGAAGAATGAGATAACCGCCTCACATTTGGCATTCTCAATTGCCTCAGTGTAGAAGGATCATATAGCTGCTAACTCCATCTCAAACTGGAGGGGGATACTTAGGGCCTCGGCGAGCGCCTCACGCATTTCAGACGATAGGCGAAGAGACTCAACGATAGAAAGCCTTGCTGGAATACCGGCAAGGTTCTTCAGAATATCATACTTTTGGGCCAAATGAGAGCCCCTTCTTAGGGGAGGCTTCTCTGTGATTGGAGGCATGACGGGCCCTGCTAGTGGGACTGGTGGCTGACTGGTACTAGGCACGTCTTTCTGTTCACTAGTCAAAGCCCGGAGAGTGGCTGTTGGATTAGGACTGGAAAGAAGGGGCTGGCTGGTAGTAGGACAGAGATGGTCGCGGCATAGACGAGGTGGTTTTTCCTGATCCAGCAACACAAACGGTGGTGGAGGAAGACCTGTGGACACCAGATAAAGGGGACGCGTGTGCTAAACCCTATACTGGGCCTGCTGCCTAGTTTCAACGGTGTTCACGGCCTAGCTCAAGGTGCCAACTGTCGTGCCTAGTCGATTCATGTATCAACGGCTCCGCCGACGTTGGCGATGGTTGGGGATATTGGGATGGTCCACCTGGCATTCCTCATCTTCAAGAGTCAAAAAGGGATTTACCAACTCTACGGTGTTAACCGAAGCATACCCCTGACTATCACTCGAGTAATCATCCATTACTGGGAGGAGTCTTGGAGGGATCCCCATTTACGGGGGCATGATGTCGCCAAGAGTGCGGGATGATGACGATATTGGAAGGGCGCGTTCTTTCTTCTTGCATCGTCGTTGTTTTCTCTTCTAGGAAGAGGCAGGTTGGGAGGACGATATTGAAGTAGAAACCACAGATTCTGAGGGCTCTGCCTGATTCAGATATGCACGGATGATGCCATGGGTGTGGGTGACCATCTTGCAGGCCACACAGTCATTATACTTCTGGGACACATGGTCAGAAACCTACTGCCATTCATCCACGTCGCTGCTACCGCCTCCTGATCTCACAAAGACACCTGCTACTTGTGCTGGGGCTGGGCCCAACCTGAATATATTATAGTCAATCTGGTCTTGTAGCCCGTCCTTGAACACATATCATTGCTGGATGGTGTTCCCTAGGGTTCGTTCATAAGGTTAGTAGTTGGGTTGATCAGTTAGATGCACCTCTTCTGGCTTCCGGCACTTAGGTAGCTGCACAATTCTATGCTCCAAAGAACTATGGAAGTAACCATGGACCTCGGCCTTGTCAAACAAGTAGGTCTGATTCCTTCTGTTCATAAAGGGGGCTCTTGGAGGCTAGACCTGACGAGTGGCTGGAGGAGAATACTGAGGAGGAGGAACTTAATTATCTCACCTAGGTAGCGGTGGTGCATTACGTGGAGGCCCCTGCCAATTTTGAGGTGGTCACTGCTAGGCTGGAGGCTGTGACCGTGGGGGTGGACCCTTATGGGGCTGCTGAGTTGGCCTCACTGGTAGCAACTGTAGCTCCCTGGGGGGCTCTATCTGGGCCACATCAGCGGGCTCAGCTCTGGCAGATCTCCTTGCAGGGATTATAGGAGGTAGCGGGCGTGCCTGACTAGCCTGTTGCAGGGCCTCTTCAAGGTGCTTAGCCTTGTCTGAGAAGTCTCGGAACCATCCTGGGTAATTCTGAGTGATCAGAGAAGGAACTAGATCCTCCTTGACATTCCCTACGCACATTGTCAGTAATTTATCCTTATTTAGTGGCATGTCAAGGGATTACATGAAACCCTTCCACCGGGTGATGAAGTCCGCGACTCGATCATCGAACCTTTGGTTGCACCTGAAGAGGTTCGCGATGTTCATCTTCCATGTTGTGGAACTGAACTGGTAGAGGAATTTCCTGTGAAGGTCCTCCAAGCTAGTCACAAATATGACAGGGAGCTAGCTATTCTAGACGAATGTGTGCCCTTCTAGTGTTTGAACAAAGCAACGGAGCTTGGAGGACTCCTGCTACACTGAAGTTCCTAACATAGGCCCACACCTCAAGTTGATGTGGGCCAGGAGCTGTGGCGGGTATCTTGTACCGTTAAAGGGGGAAAAAGTGTGGTTCAAAAATCCTGGAGTGGCCGACATGTCATCCACCCATGCTGGATATGGCTTGCCATCCGGTGGGATTTCCACCTACCAAGTTTCTGAAGCCTCCAAGAGGGCGATGAGTGCCGACATCGGATCGTCTGGACGTGGGTTTCTATCCTGATGGGGATCCCTAACCACAAGGGCATTGCCAGGATCTTCAATCTAGTAGTCAAGCTCAGCAGCTCGTGGGGCGGCTGGTGGAGCCACTCATGTGGAAGTGGGAGGAACCCGATCGGGGTCTCCTGGGTGATCACGCCGCTCAGGAGGATTCAGAAAAACATATCGCGCCCTCTTGCCATGATCTCTATCCTATCCTCTTATGTCAAACACAACATGATCACAGTTGCCCGGGAGAATCTCGTTGAGGGGTAGTTGTTCCTACCCATGCTGTCCCAACCTAGGATCACTATAGTCAGGCCGCCGCTCTGCAATGCATTCAGCCAGAAGCTCATCAACTAGACTCTTCTGCTCAGTAGGCTGTTGGCACAACGTGGCCTTCTCGGGATATTCCTCTACCTTTTTCACTGAGTCAAATAGGTCGGATAACATAATAGCCCTAACATGTTCTTTACCCTTCCCAATGTTCCGGCTCAGTGTTAACGTCTCAGTGGGTGTGGGGAGACCTAGGAGGTTTCTATGTTGGCGATTAATACTCACAAAGGGGTCCAGTAGTGCCCTGTCCTCAGGGGGTGAGTCCCCGTTGAGAAGTTCCAAATCGTTCCCCTCTCCCAAAAGATCAGACATGTTGACCGCTGCCGCACTCGGTGGGCATGCCCTCAAAACCGCTCAGTGAGTCAGGATGCTGGAAAATCATACTGAAGAGAAGGGCAGTGTACTGCCCCCATCCATAGATGTGCGCATGGGGCGTGGATTCCTTGATAACCTTGAAGAGTACCTGAAAACTCTGAATGCATTTTTGTTAGAGGGTCCTGTGGTGTCAAAGTGACTCGGGGTGCCGAACCGCGGGGAGCATGGCTAGGTCGACCCGACGACACTGCTCACCGATATCCTCGAGCTTTGCTTGACTCCCAGGATAAGGTGCTTGCTAATGTAAAAAACGGGAGTGAGTCACCTGGAGGGTCTGGAAGAAACATTCAAACTCTCCTGGGGTGAGTGATTCTAGTATATCTAAATCTGATCCTGCGACCGGCCAAAACTTCTCAGGGAAGTGGCCTGCTACGAGGAAGGTCCATAAGCTCCACGACTCAGGTTCAGGATCCGGCCCTTGCTAGCCCCGCTCATCAACTGAGAATGCCCGGGGAACTGGCTGCGGTGACGAGGCAGGCCGCTGGGCTGGGGGGCTTGCCGGTGGATAATACTGCGAGCAGGCTGATTGGCCGCCGAACCATTAGTCATCCTCTAAGTGCTGCATTGTCCTGGCTGTCATGTCAAGATAAGATGAGCCGATGAACGGGCCTCCTGTCACAATGTCGACACTTGCTGAGGGTGTTCCATGTCGCGAATCTTCCGTTGGACCCCAGGAAAGTTCTCCACCATCTCTGACCGAGGTGGAAGGTTCTTCCAAAGAGGCCAATTGTAACTACAGGTTTGACCAATGGGGGTACGCCAAGTCCTCGTCCTCGTGTATTTACCTTCATAGGGAGGCGAGTATCATTTAGATATCACATTTAGGGAGCACGAGACTGACGCATCGCACCCCTATCCCTGCCCTTGACTCATAGGACTAGGGGGAGTGCTCCATCGTCGAGTCGTATTCCGCCTCAGAGTCCGAGAAATAGATTGGTCTGATTTCTGTCCAGCTTTCCCTGACATTTATCTTGCGTCGATGACGTCCCACCTTCCTGCCCCTGGGTGGCTCCTCAGGTAAAGGTTGATTTCCGTCATGGAGCCCTCTGGCCTCAATGGTACTGGGGCCGAGCGGACTAGAGGCCGGGGTGCAAGGAGCACCAGGGGAGATGTTGAAAGGGACATGGGGAGGACCTCTATGTGGGTGAGCGACAGGTTATGCAATGGCTCCATACTCGCGGCCAACGATAGTGGAAGTGACCCCGTACCCAATGTAGTGGGAACTAGAAAGAGCCATACCTGGAGCGTAGCTGTCATAGGGAAGCCTTCTACTTTCCAGATCGGTGGCACGGAGTGGGCCTTCACGATGGATGGCACTACTGCGAATTGGTCCACGGTGGCCATTGCATGTCCCAACGACCGGGAGAGTCCACCCAACCTACCTGTGGGGCCGTCGGGGCCTCCATCCTGGTAGGGCATGTAACTTCCCCTGCTCAACATGTGCGGAGGTTTGATGACAGGATTCAGCAGTGGCTCTGGCCACAGTGGTTGCTGACGTCGATGCCCCAGGCCGAGCATCCTCTGCTGCTCACACCTGACGCTGGCGTCAGGTCCGATGGATTGGAGCCAGTGGTGTGGGCGTAGGGATTTCCTGCTCTTTGGCTTGGGGAGTCATGTAGCGTCGTCGATGCGGCCTAGCGGGGGCCCTTGCCGTGAACCCCTGGAGTGGGTCCCCAATCGGGTGAACCCGGACATCTCCCACCTCATCAGCATAGGGAAGGGAGGTGTCAAGGCATTTTGGGGATAGGCTCCCGAAAAGGTTGAACGTCGGTGTGGGAAGCAGCGGCTCCCTACGCGGCCCGTAGGGGCGGTGACGGTAGTGAGGCGCAGCTGCCTCAAGATACAAATGGGCCATATCCATGGTCGGGATGACCCCTTCCTCCTTGTACCTATGCACATGGTCGTTGATCACCCTTCGTTGGATAATCTCTGATGGAGAGAGGGGGCGTGAGCGCCCAACAGTTGCAACGGTCAGAGTTGGAGGAGCCCTGGAAAAGGCGGGATCATGCGGGGTGGCCGCGTTGGTAGTGCCCCTACCCCTGCACTGGTGGGAAGGTTGCGACCGACCTCCGGATGTAGCGATCTGATTCTTGGAAGCAGGGAGATGAAACCACTAGCACTAATAGGAAAAGAAATAGACAACAAATTGCCTAGATACATTCCGTATTCCATGGTCGATAAGAGGTATCTACACTAATGACATCGTAGAACGGGGTAATCAGCATCCTGACTGCCCCAACCCCTAGCAGGTTTCACATCCTGGTGCCGAGTTCCCAGACCTGATGACATGCTAATATTCCAACACCCCAAACGCTACCAGTCTCCATATTGAGGAGAAGAGCTTCAAGTCGGGTTCACCATTTTCTGTTTCCGACGCTTTCCACCGGGGTACGCGCGTGCATCCGTCACACAGGGGAGGATGCCCGGCTTGTTGCCCCACATTCCCACTTTCAAAAAGGCGGGCAACATCTGTTCCTTGTTCAGGGATGTCTACTCCTTGATCGAAACCGGGATGATGGGATGTCGGTTCTTCCTTCCGTGGATTCCTCCTCAGAGCTCGTCACCTATTTTGGGTCTCCCTCATAGATTTAAGACGGTTTCGTGAATCTCGTTCCTAATGCCATATCTACACAGACACCACTTACTGATGCTGCTTCCATCTAGACGCCCCAAGGGGTATGGTCGGGGCAGAAACCTTCGGTGAAGAGAATGGTCATGCTTGAGTGTCGTTGGCATGTCTTGACGCTGGGGGATTGGCATGTCTGTCTTTTGTCCCTTATTATAGGGCTTCTCGAGGGTGCAGAAGCCCGAGGCATCCCAGATCAAACACGGGGAATTGGTATGCCATAGGCATGTATCTGTGGTTTTCCTCAGCTTCCCATGTTTAACACGGGGTATGTCACGAGTTTAACTTCTAGCGGAGATAGATCAGACAGATCGGAAAACTGAGAGTGGATCATATAAAAGAACCCCCTAGGGGGGAACACCGATTTCGGGGCCAGCACGTGGGCCGCTTCCCAGATATTGTGGAGTAGAATGAGGTGGCATGATCCCACCGAGATGTGGCGGCCCAGGTAAGGATCAGGATGGGTGATGAAGTGAGGTAGGGCTTGAACCTCATGGATGCTTCCTACATACCATGTCTTGACATGGATCAAAGTACTCGTAGTTCGTTGATAAGGTAGGACACCTGAAGCAGTGACTTGTGAGAATTAACGCAAGGATTGGAGCCCGGAGGAAATAAGACCTGTAGGCTATGGCATGAGCTTCCTGAGGCACGTAGGCTCAAGGGAGAGTTCAGGATGAGATGTGGATGGGGGATATGGGGATTACACTCTGAGGCGGCCCATAATGGTGTTGGTGAACCGATGCAAAGGGGTCAGCACAACTGAGTGATGGGGTTGTAACTCTTGGAGTATTCCAACATACCATACTTTATCATGGATCAAAGTATATATAGTTAGGGTGGTGTACTTTAACGTCATTTTGGACGACATACAGTTTAACGTCATGTGGGACGAGGGAATACAGTTTAATGTCATGCTGGATGGGCATACAGTTTAACGTTATGCGGGAAGAGGGCATACAGTTTAACGTCACTCGGGACGAAAAATTTGGGGCTTCCACTCTGAGGCGGCCAAAAATGTTGGCGACCCGACATGAAGAGGTCGGGACGACCGGGTGGTGGGCTTGAACCTTGTGGAGGCTACCTACGTACCATGATTTAGCACAGATCAATGTCCTCGTAGTTCACCGGGATGGGGATTACGCTATGAGGTGGCCCATAATGGTGGTTTCATGGTCGATGCTCACTCTAAGCCCACATGAGTCATGCTCGGTGTGGGAAACAAGAGGCAGTAGGGTCCAGACAAACGTGTCGTGAAGGGTGCATCCGTGAGAAGCAGAGAGGGGCTTAGGTGCTGAGCGGACCAAAGAGGAAACAGGGGCTTATGCATGGTTAGGAGCCCTTAGTATCGGGGCTTACTCCAGGATGGAGGCCTATGGTTCGATAAAGAACAGAGGGAGAGTTATTTGGGACCGAACAAAGGAGATGCCTTATTCCCTATCACACCCACCCCTGCCCTTGGCGGTGGGGAAGTACGGAGGCGCATGGGTGCAACCTTCTATAGGAGAGACTAGGGGCTTACGCTCTGAGGCAGCCCTTCCCCCGTAGACAAAAATTACTACAAAAGGGAGGATATCATTCCATGTGTGGAATATTCCATTCCCGTGGAGATGAGTGGTGTAAAGAATTTACGATCCAGGTGGACCCTGCGTGTGAGGCACGGGGTCGGATCACAGTTTAACTTCATGTGTTGAGGACGAGGTGCTTGGCAGTTTAACGTCATGTAGCTCGGACGAGGTGGGTTTTCTCTACACCGCTAGGGCTTACAAGCCCAACACCCTCTACCCCTTGTGGGAGGGAAGGCATTGACAAGGTCGTGGTGAAATGGGGTCGCAGGGTGAACCATCGAGGGGTCCACGTTAGAGTGGCTATGTGATGAAGCAATAGCCGTTAGCGTGCCTTTGCGAAGGAGCATAAGGCAAAGCAATGCAATGGGAAACACCACCCAAGGGCCCTTGAGGTTACTTCATATGAGCCTAGATGTCCATACGGGAAAACAACCCATGGCGTACATGCCCGGTATAGAGGACATCAGGTGCCTAAGTGGGGTGGCACCTCGGGGGGTGTATAGGTGAGGGGTGTTGGAGTTTTCACGCAAAGAGAACATTTGCGCACAAAACACCGGGTTGGTGCACTGTTGGGGCAGATGGATTGCGTGCGGCTAGGGGAGATTTCACACAATGGGCTTGGATTGCGTGTGGGGGAAACGGCTGATCCCTAGGGTATGGAAAAACCTAACAAAGGGATTGCACGCAATTGGGTTTTGCGCGAAAAGGAGGGGGAGCACACAATTGAAGTGATTGTGTGTGATGAAGGAACCCTGAGGAGTTTGCAATTTTATTTAAGCTAGTGGGATTGCACACAAAGGGGAACCTCGGGGCAAGGTTGCGCAAAAAGGGTCAATTATTAGAAGTCATATTGCGCGCACAGGAGTCCAATTGCGCGCACTGGAGCTGGTCCGAAATACCCAACCCTGAAACAGAAGGGTTCTCCTTCTATTTATTGGCTGCAGGCATCACAGAATCTGGGCGGTGCATGAAAGCTTCTGCGCCAAGACCTATCGGCGTGAAAAGCCTCATCGTGCGGAACTGGGCGTGTAAAATTGAGCGCCACACCGGGCCCCTTTGCGCGAATCCCGGACATCCTTTGCGTGACCAACATGTTTTTTCGCAAGTCCTCTTGAATTTTTTGCACCACTTCTGGGCCCTCCGGATCAAGCCTCAGAGTACGAATATGACTTCGCTTCATCATTTTGGAACTTCCTTTAGGATTTACAGGCTTTTTTGGCATCTATAATATAACATTGGAGTTCTCAGTTGGTGAATAGGTGTTCTTGGAAATTTTACCCATGTTGGGTCATCGATGACTTGGGAGTCAATGAATGTATGCTCCTCGGTTTGTGGGACCTTTCGAGGATATTTAGTATTAGGTAAAATTTGCATACTGTTATGAACATCCATCATAGCTGACATCGATACAAAACATATTCCATGTACTATTGGTGGTAAAGTGTCTCTCATATCCATCACACATTTTGAGCTGGAGTGATTTTGAGATTGAACCTAATTTATCATTGACTAAATACCTAGTGATGATTGTCGATTCTGAGATGAAGGCACTTCATGGGAGGGTGATAGCTTTTGTTTTTGTGCTTTTGTAGCATGTTTCTGATAATAATGAGACATGTGAATATGAGGCAGGAATGAGAGAGCAGTGGCATCTCCTTTTTGGCATGGAAGCTTTCTATAGGCTTTCTGGGGACAATTTGTTTGGTAGCGAGTTTGTAACATCCAATTACAACATTGATAGGTATGCCTTAAACCATATCATATTTTTTCGATTTCATTGATGGGATAGGGTCAATAATGAATTGGTTGGATTCATTTGATGGTGAAGTTCAAAATTAGTTGAGTTATCACTATTAACTGACATTTTTTGTATCCTATCCGAGGATTACTCTTCATGTAACAAGATTACACATCATGTAATAGTTCTATATACAAGTCATGAAATGCATGACGATAAGTTGGGTACATGTCGTGAGTTGTTATTACTCATTGGGAATGAATTAATGATTGGTTTTTAATTAATAGAATTGGGATTTATGTCGGGGTGATGCATTTTTCAACAGTTACAAAAATTAAAGGTATCATGGTCTGTATTTGGATTACATATCGTGTAATCACTAGATTTCATTATAAAAACATGTCGTGTTTCCTGTATTTTCTTATTTTCTCCACTCCACCTCTTTCTCCCTTGTCTTTTTTCATTCCCCCGGAGATCTCATAGATGTCCAGCCATTCCAAACCCATTCGTTTGGCTTTGGATTGCCATTATGCATGCGGTGTTATTTTTGGGTAAGATTTATTCCTCGTTCCTTACATTTCTGTCTTCCTCCTCTCATTGGGTTTCAATGTATCCTCATTGAATTGATGAATATATACCATGTGGTGTTGGATTCTTATTCTAGGTTAGGTTTCATAGAATTCTCCACCTTTTTATTATTTATAAGTGTCATTGTGAAATTTGAGTTTCAGGAAGAGGTAGGTAGTTACATCCCAATTAGCCAAATTGAGTATTACTATATTTCATGATTTATTTCAATTATTTTTTGAGATTAAATTGCTCACATTTTCGTTCATTTAATTCTATAAAACCTGATTCAAGTGAATTTGGATATTTTAAATGATTTTGAAATATAAAATTTAAAGAACCCCAATTCCATTGAATTTAAATGGAAAGATGTTGTCATTTTAGAAAATGAATAATGTGACTAAATTTTATTTTAAGTAGTCTTAAAATAAGTTTCCCTTCGTGTAAGAGGACATACAAGCTGTAGGTAGTTAGTTAGTTATTTGGATATAGTATTTGTTATTACAATGTTCTAAAACATTCCTAAAGTGGGTCACATCCCCGATGAGAGGGTGACGAGTCACCTATAGCCAGTGTGAGGGGGACGTGTGTATTCTCATTTTGTTGTGATCACATAGAGACTATGGATTCCTATAATTTATTAATACTACTGTACCTACATTGTAGATGACCTTGATACTCACATGTTTATTTGTATATGAGATATAAATGTATTCCAATGTTGTAAAAATTGCTTTACATGCCTTACTGGATTTATATACACTATTTTATGTAATTGTTTGTTTATAAAATCGTTTTAGACATAATCAATCTCTTTTAAAGTAAATCCTGTTCTATAAATGTATTTTTCATCATTTTTAAATTGTATAGAATGTTTTGTTTTAATATGATTTTAAATTTCAAAACCTCTTTTTTTTAATTGAAAACCATTCATTTTATAATCTATATTTGTCATCTGTTAAAGAATATTTTGTGGTATCCTTCTAGTCTTAGGCTGAAACCCAGCTTTATCATCGGGTGTTTGTAGACTTTATTCTTATAGGTTAATGAAATGGGATATCAGATCTTGGAGGGGGATGTAGATGTTGATCCTTGTTCATGGGGAGTTGTGTCCTTAGGTACTTGGGCCGTTTTCCTTTATTTTGGTACTTCATTTAAAGTACTTTGGGATTTTTATGCCTTATTGTATTCTAGTACTTTACTTCCAGTGGAGTTTCATTTATACATATATTGACTTACTTGTCTTTATTATATGATTTTTTGTTTCAAATTATTACCTCTTTCAAGTTGAATGATGCTAGCTGCTAATCCCCAACCCATTAGGATAAGGAATTTCCATTGGGAAATGATAGGGTTGGATGAGTTATTGGGTTACCAAGGTACCTGGGATGGTTTGTGAAATTTATTGAACATATAATTTTAAATTTTTTATTCATATAGAATTTATTTAATATTTAACAAAATCTATGGTTTTTGTTTATCAGATATTATGATTTATCAACACAATTTCTCACTAGGAAGTCAAACAAGATTGATGATGCTTTGAGTTGAATGAATATTGTAATATTTTCAATTATGAAGATTTAAAATGATCCAATATGTATATATTTGCAATGGATTAGAATTCTGGTCATAAGAAAATTATAGAAATCCTATCTTACATAAACCACCACTAAACCATTTATTCTTGTGATGTTCAAATTATCCTGAAAAAAGGATTTCGAGTGAAAACATATGGTATGTGAATATTCCCAAATTTAGTTATGATAGTGGTAGTGTGATGAAATTATGACCAAGGGTATTTTTCTATCATATATGAGAATTAAATGAGGAACTATTCATTATTTTCCATAGATTATATTTCAAAATTCTACACAAGTTAAATAAAATGCATAGAAATCTAAAATAAAAATTTCTATTGGGAAAATATAACTCAAAATAAAATAAAATTTATATAAAACCACCACAGATACAATCTTATGAGTCTACAATACATGGGATTTATATAAAACCATTTATGTAGTAGTTGCTTATCATATAGAGTCACCATGTTTCATTAATGTCAGAAATGATTTATCACTTAATAAAATTTATAGAATATAGAAAATGTATTAGTTTAGACTATATGAAAGACCATATTAAATTATTTCTTATTATAATATGAGGTTATCGTTGATGTTTTTAAATATTCGTTCACAAATAATTAAAAAAGAGTTATGATTTTGTAATTGGTATCATCCTCATATAGTTTTATAGTCTAAAAGGATGATTCAAATTGTGGATAAGTTGTTTAGATCCTATTAAATGTTTTTAAAAGCTATTTCAGATGAACATCATCCCCAGTTTGGGATTGAGAATAACAATACATCTCAATCATGAATTCATATGGATCCTCATGAATCCCTGTATAGTATAAATATTAGAAAAATAACAAGATCAATATAGTACCAACTCAAGACAATAAAAATCCCAATAATAATACCTTTCACTAATGAATTCATATAAATTCCCTTGTTTTTGAAATGCTTTATTCTTCATTGAGTGGAAAAAAATAATGATTAATGTAAAATAGTCATTTAATTTCATTGAAATGTCCCATTGTGATTTTATTTTGATCATGAAGTAATCTACATTTTTTATAATTAGATACAAACCCATTAATAATATTCTTATTGGTCTTATACATGATTTTGGTTTTGAGTTCATTTTTGTGATTTAGAAAACATTTATCAAAACAAAATTCACCATGTTTTATATATTTGTACTAATATTTATTTCTAAAACATTATAAACAATAATAAAAAAAATTCATTAAATATTTTGAATTAGAATTTTCAAATATGGTAAACAATTACTTTTAATTTTATTATTTATA
The DNA here is from genome assembly GCA_963277665.1 of Viscum album. NCBI lineage: Eukaryota > Viridiplantae > Streptophyta > Magnoliopsida > Santalales > Viscaceae > Viscum > Viscum album. The sequence continues at coordinate 115,135,945 of OY728135.1, forward strand.
ATTAACATACATAAAATATATTTGTCTCTTTTGTAATGGTATAATAGATAAAAAATTGTCAACACTATAGGTTAAGGATTTAATGAAACCCCAAAAATGCTTTTAATCCTATTATATATTTGGATTTCATTCATCTTCATCTTTTTTTTTGAATTTTTTTTAAATATTATCCATTAATCATTGATTATGAAATATATATCATAGAATGTAATGCATAAATAAGATATGAAACTATCATTATTTCAATAACTATATAAATTATCAATCAAATAAAATAATAATGTGATTAATTAAAAAATATACATTGTTTTTTAATTGTAATTAATTGTTAAGTTTTTATCGAATAATTACCATGAACAGTTACCCAACGTAGAAGCAGTGCTTATGAAACTCTAAAAAATTAAAATAAATGTTTTTAAATATAATAAATATAATTTTTTGGATAAATTAAATCATAAAAATAATTCCATTGTTAATAATAATATATAATTTTTGGCTTAGTTGATTTTATTCTAATTTTGTTTTTATCTTGATGGCTTTAAATTCAAGTTATATGAATTGTTCCTATAATTAGATTAATGATATTTTATATTAAATAATTTTTTAGAAAATGATATAAATTTCATAAAAGTATTATCACTAGACATGTTATTGTGATATATTTGAAAATATCAACCACTTTCAACTTATGGTTGAAATTTCAAATTATTATTGCTTTCTTTACTGATAATGATTAAAAAACATTGATATCACATAAATCATTAAAAAAAGTTAATAGGGGGTTTGAACTGAGTGATAATGGATAAATAATCTTCTAAATGCATATAAATTTTTTAGACGTGATTATTTCAACTATTTCCACTTATATCTATCATATATTAGAAATAAATCATTTTGGATCCAATTTAAAATTAATAATCATTTATATTAATCTAATAAATTATGTATTTCCATTGGGGGCCCTCCCCTCACCAATAAAATAGAACGTCATCTCCTTTATTCCTCAAAAAAAATTAGATCTTTATCTAAATAATAAATTCAAAAATCTCATCCAAAAAATCGTCTACATCAAATAGATTTTCTGTTATCATTACAATACCATCCTAAAAGTCTTATGGACAATGAAAAATGTGTTTTTCTAATTAAGTGTTATAATTTTTTTTTTCATAATTTTCCATTTTCAATCGTCTAAAAATATTTCTAAACCATGTTGATATAATATAATCACTATATCCATCATTGTTAAATTTTATTGTGACTATTTTTAACTCCGTTTTCATTTAATTTTTCATCATATGATAATAAAAATCATCCTTTCTGAATATGTATTGACTTCCACCTCTATAGAGTGATATATTTATTTTTTCAATCACCACCTCTCAGGGATGTTTATAACTATTGACATTATATACATATATATAGAGATGATTTCCATTAAATAATAATCATTCTAGAACAGTATGATATCATCAATTTTATTAGCTTTGCAACAATTGGAAAATGATTCCATCATTTCTATATATGTATCTATTACCAACCCTATGATGGGATTTGATTTATTTTCATGTATTACATTAACATATGGTTCTATATTTATATTTATTTTATAACTTAGATAATTATCTCATGATTAATATTCTATATTTTAAGGAATAATTTTCAGATTGATGATGGTCTACATAATGATGTTCTTTATCAATTATTAATTGATTTTACATATAACACATGATGCAGACATAATTGGTTATGTCACTAAATATTTCCTCTTAGGTATAAAATTAATTCAATAATACAATAATGGTATCCTAAATAATTATATAGTTCATATATATTTATTATAGTAGTGTTAAATAATGAATATAGAAGGTTGGGACTAGAGGTAAGGGTTATCTTAATACATATTCTCTTCATTGAGTTATACAGACACTTTATTAAAATTATTAATAAATGATTAAGTTTGAAATGAATATAGATAGAAATATTTTATATATCAAAAAATTTATGGTTTCTAATTGTTACAAAAATTCAATTTATTTACTAATTATAAATTTAAATATATTATCGTTGTATGAATTTTTAGTATTGATATTGTCTCATTGGGGTATAATTTTAATAATTCCCTACTTCCTTTTATAATAATTATATGCCCCCATTGATATATTCAATCATTAATGACTATTATATTATTATATATAAAGTAACTTCTCAGTTCTCAATTTCAGTAGATATTTATACTAATATTATAACAGTTTCAAGGGTTTCATTATCTCATTTAAATTTATAGAGACAAAATTAATGTTATGAAACTGGTTTTATTTTATATAGTTTAATTACATCACCATGATGGTTTTTTAAATGATTCATTTAAAAAAGTATTTGTTATAAAAATATTGTTTTGTTATAAAATTTTATGACCTTTTAATTCAGTATTTACACATTTTTTTAGTGATTCTCATCCAAACCATTTTTCTTTGAGTCTTATATTGATTTATTATCCTATATTAAATTATATGATCTATACACTGGCTCTTGGAATGAAAAATCAAATAATTTTTTATATGTTCCTTATTTATTTTTAATGGTTTTAATTATCAAAACACAATATAGGGTCTTCCACTTAAAAAAATGTTTTTATTTTTTAAATACTAATAGCCAAGATCATCCACTATATTCCTTTTCTTATTTCAAAAATGCTCTTTTACAAACCAAAATAATTTCCTAATGATGCTTTCCATTATAATATATCAATAATTAAAAGTTTTTAAAATGAAATTTCATAACATTTTCCATATGAATCACTTCTTACTCTATTTACAAATAATTGAAAATAATGTTGATTTTTATCTTCTACCACTTGAATCGATTTTCCATCATTATAAAGGTTTTATTTTTTGAAGATTTTCTATACGTTTTCATGGACTTTTTCAAGGAAGTAACTTTTCTCAATATTTTTTTAATTTATAATTTATAATGGATCATAATGAAAATGTTATATTAACTTCATCTAATTAAATGTTCTAAATTTTCTTTTATAGTAATTTTTATCTATGTCTAAATTATTTAATGTGTATGCTTCATCAATAGAAATATTATATCATAATACCATAAATATTATTTATCTAGATGTCTGAAGATTATTTTTGAATTATAATTTCATAAAACCCATTTTTTACATGGGTAAATCGAATCATAATAGAGTGAAAGATGTTTTTTGAATATTTATCTTTAAAATGCAAGATTCCATGTGTAATATTAAAATATAGTATTTGGAAATTACTTATGATGATGGGTTGTCCTGATATTATAATAATCCAAGAATTTTAATCATAGATTTTAAATATTATTAGATGAATATTCAATATACATGGTAAATAAGCACATGAGGACCAAAATATTTTTAGTCTTTGGATTATAGGTACACAATCTTAAAATATCAAGAAGTCTCCTAAACATCTACCATACGGATCTTCCAAAATAATATTTTTTTTAAATTGCATACTTATATTTGTTTCATAACATGGTTGGGTGAATCATAATATTGGGTTAGCTCATATACTACATAAGAATATATAAGGGATATATCAACATAATAAAAATATAAGGGTATGATAACATTATCATAACATTTCAAAATCCATACTATGTACATAATAGATCATGATGTTGAATCGTGGAAAAAATCTTGAAAGATTATTCTACATCAACCCGAAAGTAAAAATTGAAAATAATCCACGAGAGCATTATAATGAAAATATACATTGCCTTCTTGCATGTACATAAGCATAAAAATTAATTTGTTATTACTCATGGTTTAGTTACATGGCTATCATAGTAAAATAGGTTCACTCTCAAAAACCATCATAGTAAAAAATGTCAATCTGAAGACTATTATATTGGAAGAATTCTCGTACTTCTATGGGTTCACTCCCCATTCGGTTACTCTTACATTCTAAGATATCAATATTTCCTAAATCAAATATGAGGTGTATATAATTTTGTTCCCACCTATCAAAACATTAATCCATTATCATGTGTGCCAAATTTTTATAAAACATTCAACCTTTTATAGCCCATGAAAAAATACAATATATCATCACTTAATCATATAATAAACAATGAAAATAATTCAGGTTTCATAAACCTTTCATCAAGGAATAACCCATTGAAATAAAACATGTTTTATAAAAATCATTTAATCATAACCATTAACTATCCATAAAATATTAACAATGGTATTAATGGATCTTACCCCCATTAAAACATGACATACATCAAAGGATGTCACCATAGATGAAAAATGTTGTTAAATGGTCACATTGAGCATTTCCTTAGACAATTTTATTTTCATTAAAAATATCCATGAAAATGTACAATGGAAGAATTATATAATTGACTGTTCTTAATATAAAAAAATTGCATTCATGTCATACACGGTAAAAAAATTATTCCATTCAAAATTTCGATAAAATGTACATTCACCATCATTTAGAAATTTACAATATGATTCGAATTAAAATATTTTATAAAAGTTAATAATCTGTTAAAATAAATCCAAAATATCATTTAATAATAATAAAAACATTCCTCAACAAAATTTATATATCATGCTCATGAATGACAATAAATTTTCTACCGAATGTAGAAATAATCTATATTTAGTAACAAATCATTATTTTGGTCTATTCACATCATAAAAAGAGAAAAAATAAAGAAAAACATCTTTTCTCCAAAAATAACCTAAGTAGAATTGAATTAATGGGATTTATTAGAATGTAATCATATAATATCCTTTAATATAAATTATAGTCTAAACAATCGTAATTAAAGATTAATTAAAACATAAATCCCTTATCACATTGGTATATTTTGAATCAATAACCCTATAATAGAGATACAATAAAATATATATGTAATTAATCATAATTTAAATGAGATTTATCATAAATTAAATAAATGGTATGTATATACACCAATTTAATGAAACATGTCATGAATAAGGAATGTATATTATGGAAAGAAATGTGAGATAAAAATAACTTATTGCTTTGGTATTTCATTGAATAAAAATATCATTAAAGAGATAATATTATAATACATTTTAAATAAAAATATATTTTATAAAATTATTACTAAAATAAATTCATTGATATTATGGACTCCCCACAATGTCAATGAGTTTTGTATTTTTCATATGTCCCTAAAAAATAAATGTTAGTCGAGGAATCCCTTACATTAAGTATTGACATTCTTCATATATTTATGAAACTCATTTTTGATAAATATGTGTTTATTGTAAATATATTTGATAAATATAATCATATATATCAAAAATTTATGAGTCATATGTAATCTCATAACACATTATTATTAATAATTATTTCTTTAAACCACTATTTGGTTCGATAAATGCTTCATTTTCCTTGTATGTAATGGTGTAGTAGTTTGGATTGGTATAAATTGATAATGGTTCCATAATATCCTGAACATTAATAATGATAAAAATATTAGAGATATTCATCATATAAATATTTATACTATTCCATAAAAATAATGGATAGGCACATCAATTACACCATTCATGGAGATTGTAGACTTTACATAGGCATGAATGTTATTTTCATTATTTTTAACTTATGAAATGGATGAAAGGTAAATAATAATTCGAATTTCAGGAATTATTATTATTATATAATATTTATATATCATATATACTCACATAAACCATCCTTATAACCATCCATTTTAAAATAAAATGATAAATGTTCCACAACGCATCATTGAGGCCCCAGCCCAAACATACAGATGAGAGACGTTGTCATTTTCCAATAGTTTTAAAGGTAATAAGGTAAACAAGATATTATAAATAATATAGTATAATAAATTTATAAATATAATATATATATATACACACACATTAAATCTATCATTATATCTATCTATGAGAAGTGGTGATGGAAAACTAATTACCTCAGTTCGTTAGGCGGTAGTCGGTAAAACACAAGATTTATCATTTCGTTTCACATTTGATGGAAGAGGATATGGAAATAAATCCTTATATTAACATATAAATATATAACCATATACATATTAGTTGTATAATTATTTTTTAATGGTTTATAATAATTTTATGGAGGAAAAAAGAAGAAATAATACAAAAACGCTCTATTGAGAACACAACCTCTTTTTCAGAAAACCTCTATATTTTTTTACCATGAACATTCATAAAAGTTTTTTATGATAAATTCATGGGCTCTAGGTCATGAGGATTTATTTATGTAAATTTTATGGGTCCGGATTTTTTGATCCAATGGAATTTTGAAGGGTGGAGAGGATGTTAGAGGATGCGACCTTTTATAAATGAGGTGAGTTACAAACTTGTATTTTTTCAAAGATTTACAATAACATTAAATCACTTTTATAAATAAATGTCACAAATATATATCATTAATGAATCATAGATTATATCATGTATTTATATTTATATAAATTATAAATTGAATAGTTTTCTGGTCATCTCAGATAGTTATAATTTTAGTTTAATTTCCTAGTAAACTCGTTTTAATATTAACATGATTAAAAATTTTTTAATCATTTTACAATTCAGTATTACCAATAATTCATATTAACCAATTACCTATTAATAGTTATTATTATTCCAAATAGTGAATCTATTTTATAAAATTCAAATCATCTATGTGGTAAAATATATGTAATAATTAAACCAAAAATCATGATGATGTTTTTGACAAATAATGTATAATACATTTCTCTATCTTAATATAACATGAGATTTATTCCAATGAAATATATTGAATTTATAAGAATATAATATAACTGAATATAATTTTATATTAATTTTAAATCAAAAATAACTTTTTAAATGAATTAAAATAATTTCTACTTGAGAATAAAAAATAGAATTTTTCACTATTAATCGAAAAATTAATATTTTCATAAAATTGTCAAAAAACATATCTAATATATAATTGATACATAATTACGAGAAAATATATTTCATTTTTTATAATAAAATTTCTAAGTGTGGAAAAAATTTATTTTAAAATAAGTTCACAAAAGGTGATGAATACTTTTTTATAGAAATTAAGTTTTTAAGTATAAAACCATATTTATGATTATCCCATGGAAATAAAAAATATTAGATGAAAAAGAAAACATTTTATTAGATATATAATATATAAATATTATTAATAGTGTCATAAATTTTAAATTAGTAAATTTATTAATATAATAATGCATTTCATATATAAAAATAGTGTTTTTTAAAAAATCATTTCTTTTACAATGATTTTTTTAATTTTTATTTCTTATCCATTAATAACTAATGAATTTATTATAAACCATACATTTCTATAAATTTTTATATTAATATTTATATACTTCAAGAAAATGTAAGGCATATAAATTCTATTTCAAATAATAATACTTCAATAATATATTGTAGTTATTTTATAGTTGGTGTTCTGTATAACACAAGTTATCGAACAAATTAAATTTATTTAAAAATTATTTCATAAAATCTATGGGTGTTACATTTTACCCACATAAAAATAATTTCATCATAAAAATTATAACATTCTTGGATAAAAAAAATGTGATACTTTAGGTTCACCAGATCCCCTGATTCCCACATAACTTCCTCAAATTGGTGATTTCACCACAAACATTCACAAGGTGAGTGATATTGCTTCATAGCACATTCTCATTATGATATATAATCTCCAAAAATTATTCCTCATAAGATAGATCCTATCCTACGTGTATGACATAAATGTTATGTAAATGTGTACCATCAGATATGTATTTTATAATGGGAGATACAAGGAATGCATTGTGAACATTAAATTGGATTAGAGGAAGAACCAAAAAATAATTTACAATCCCAAATTGATCAAGAATATCCAAGGGTATAATAGAAATATTTTTATTATTTCATTTCTTCATAAATATCATAACCTTAGTACTTTTAGAAATTCACAAAACAATTTCACCAAGATCAAATTTTAGATCATAGTGATGATTTTCAGCATTACATTTCTGTAAAATCTGATATGCATTGATGTATTGTTGAATAAATCATGTAACAAACTATTACTATTATCATGAAGACTATAATAAAAACTTTTGAACATTCGTTGTTTCTGTTTTTTTGGGATGATTCTTGTGAAAATTTGGAATATATTTGACGTTCTTGTGTCATAGATTGTTGACGCAAGGCTTCTCCAAACTGTTTTCCCTACATGTGCAAATAGTGTAATTGAGATTGTGATGTTTTTCATGGTTGGAACATGGTTTCAAATATTGTTCACTCATCAAAGTGAAACCATGATACCCTACCGTAGGTGTGGTGGGGGCATGTTTAGAGCACACAATTTTTTTAATCGTGCATCTCTTTACAGGTAAGCATGCACATGACTTTTTATTATTCTAAAAATTAATTTAAAAATCATGAAACCCATTTTTAACCCCCACTCAACCATAACTCTATATTAAAATTTACTGGGTTGATATGGCTCTCAAGGAATAAATTTGGATATTATAAACCCAGTTATAATAGAATCAAATCGTCTTTATTGTCATTTTGTCCTTCACCAATAAGTGTTCATCTCTCATTCTGTAGCATCCTCCCTCATTATCTACCATCCTTAAGATTTAGTAGATATCTATTTTCATAGAGCATCTAATCCCAGTTGATTCAGAATTATAATCTTAGTTTGACTATCATATTATCATTTCTGACATTCTTCATTGGAGTTTCCCGGTTTGGATTTTATGATTTGTGATCCCCCGAATAAAGGTGTTACTTCCATTTATGATTGGCCAAATAATTTAACATATAATTTCTAGACAGTTTTAATTGATTTCAATTATATTTTAAAAAACTAAATTATAGTAGGGTTTGATTTTTATTTGGCATGAGAAATTGGAACCCGCCCCCCATTCTAGTGAATTGGGGTGATATTTGGATTTTATTGAAATTATAGACCTTTGATCTTATAAAATTAAATTATTGAATCTGAATTGTGAAATATATTTGTGAAATTGATTTCAAATTAATATTTTAGAAAAAAAGAATAAATTATTTTGATAAGAACACTTTAGTTTTATCCTAGAAAAAGGCATCATTTGATTAAAAAATATTTTTTGTTTTTAATTTGAAAATTGGCAAGTTGAAATAGAAAAATGTGTAAAATAATATTTTGACTAGATTAGAAATAGATTTCACATTATTGATTTTTTAAGAACATTAAATCCCTCTTAGTAATTGATTCATTAGGGATAAAAATGATTGGAGTTAATTCCATATAAAATGATGGACACTTTACAACTCTATCATAAACTAATTGGAAGGACTTATCCCAAGTGGGATTATTATCAATACCCTTTGACATATGTTAATAGTACATGTGTTCACATTTTATTTTTCATTATACATGTATGTTAGGAACCCAAACCAAGATTTATTGTACCTCTTTGTAGATGATCATGCTCCGCCATTTAATAATTTTATATATTTTCCATTACATGTAAACTGTCTTAAACCTTCCCTGTGAATGTAAAAAAAATAATTTTATATAAAATCTTAATTAATTAATTTTGTAGAAATATTTTCATTATTTTAAATCTAAATAATTATTTTTTATTAAATATTTTATTGAAATTCAAATTTTATTTATTTAAAATTGTATGCTCAATATGGTTAATTATAATGGAATCTTCTTATTGAATCCTTTCTGAGACACTACAGGAAATTAATCTCACACCCTGCTTATTCCTTCAGAAGTTTTAAAATTATCTTCATCTAGGATTTAGAAAGGGTAATGAACTAAAGGGGGTGGATCTTGTTGTTGACCTTTGGACTTGGAGAGTTTGTTAGGCTGTGAGGTGGGTTGGTTATGGTTAATTCTAGTACATTGTTGTTGTAATCAGGATTTTATTTTTGTTTTTGTTCTGGTATAGATCACCATGTAGATTTTTTCTTGTATGTATGCTCACTTTTATCTCTTTCTTCCGTTGTATTTTTGGAATATTTATTTTCCAATTTCATATTTTTTGATTCGAGGTGCTTTACACCAACATGTTTGGATAGGTAATTCACTTTTGAAAATTTTTGAACCATCTTGGTTATTAGGGTACCAGTGTATTTGGGATGGTTCAATACAAAGTGTTATCAGTGGTTCGTTCTAGGAATCTTTCCTCGGTGACAAAATGTAGTTGGGTTATCTTTTCGACAATTAGAAGGATTCTGAGATTGAGTGCTTATACATCACTCACCGTAGTGACCATTAAGTCACAATGTATAGTTTTTAAAATTCTTTTTGAGGATTACTTATAGTATTTCCCCCTATTTTTTTGGATAGGTTTAAATCCAAATATTATGTTTTATCGGTTGTGAATAGTTTTCCATGTTTCTCTGTTTGAGGGTTAATATGATGTCTTAATTGTTTTCTAAAGATGTTGTGTAGCATCATGCCTCTAATAAGACAAGTTAATTAGATCTAGGAGGATGTTGTGAATGAATAACGATGGGAAAACCCTCATGTAGACCAGAATCTGGTTGATGTTATTTTGAGAGCTATCTAAGAACTTGGACATGCACATGTAGTAGTTCCCGTATATGATCCAACTCTATAACCTCAAAGGGATGTTTTAAAAAATCATTCATAAGATCTCGTTCAGGTGAAACAACCACTGATCAAAGGCTCCAATTGTAACACCTAGATATTTTTATCAAATATTTCTCTTTAAATTATATTAATTTTCAATACCATGTGTTGCATACAAATGTGAGTTTAAATTAACATTGAGAAACTATTAATATATCCATGATAATTATTTGGTAAGAATAAATATGATTAACTAATTTATTAAATGAATATAAAATTTCAACTAAATATTAATTAATTATTAAGAACATAGAACATGATCATAGAATTCTTAGTAATGCAACATTATTCATCAAAAAATATGTTGACTTAAAAAATGACCATACATTATTTTTATGAGTGAATATGAAATTTTAAATTTTTTAGAAAATATATACAAAAAATAATAATTTCTTTCTTCCTGTAAAAATTATATACAAATAGTTTTTTTATAATTTTCAGAAAACATTTATTTTTAAAGAATAGAAAAAATAATGTTTTTTATTGAGCGCTATATTTTCATTTAAATTATATACAAGGTAACCATATGGTTTTGATTAGTTTTAATCTTTAATTAGTTCGTTTTTATTTAAGATAATCCAATTATTATTTATGAAATGGATTTTACACATTAATTTGATATATAAAAATGTATGTTTTAAAAATGAATTGAAAAAATCTATTTTTCATTAGGTTTTAGAGGATGTATTTGAATTATGTTCTACAAATTATATATTTTGTATTTTGAAAAATGGTTGCCTTAAATACCATCAAAAGCTCCAAATCTATCGAATAGTTATCTCATATTTATAGACAATAAGAATTGAAACCTTGGTTAATTTTGTTATAATGGTAAAGGGTAAATTAGGTAATTTAGGTTAAATATTTAATTATAAAATAACCCTAAAACAAGCCCAAATATTATTGTACAGAGGTAATTTGACCACTAACACATAAGTATAAAAATTAAGTTGTTTTATAGATTCATTCTCATGAAGATGACTTATATAAAATTTAAATCAGAGAAAGTCATAAAAGTTCACTTTCTTTATCATAAATATCCCTTATGTTTCTGCATGGGAAAAATGTTATGTTATGATTGAATTTAAGTTTAAATTTTAAAATTAATAAATATATTTTGAAGATATAAATATGTTTTCATGATCTAATTTTAAGATGTCACATTAATGATTAAAATAATATATAATTTTTTATATAGGGTAACCAAATGATATATTATAATATAAATATTATTATAAAATCAAGATGATTTATCTTTATCATTTTATTTTATATAAATTTTTTTGTAATACAATATGAATATTAAAATTTTCCAAAACACTAATATAGTAATTAAAATATTTATGGATGTATCAAATAAATGTTATTAACATTTTTTGAAATATATCAAATTTGAGAAAATTAATGCAAAAACTTTGGTAGATGAAACTGACCTCATAAGAATATAATAAAATATTGTTTTCAAATTTGAATTTTTTTTTCTTCATTTTTTTGAAGTCCAAATAATGAATTGTGACAAAATTGACACTAACTATATTTTATCAAAATAATATTTTATTTAATTATTTTAAAATCATAAAAAATATTGAAAAATAAAAATAATTCCAACATTGTAAAAAAATGTTTAAAATTATTAATATATGGTCTAATTGACATCACGTAATTAAAAATTAAATCCTTTTAATATTGAATTTTTTTATCTTTGTAAAAATTAAAATATGTTAACAAAGGGTTTATCAAAATGATAAGGTTCAAAATATTAACAAAAGATGTCTAAAATATTTTTTTTGATTGTATTACAACATAATATAATCATTGAATATAATACATAGAATTTTTAAGATATATGGATTGATATTAAATTTATTACAAATAAATATGTTTTAAATTCAAAAAAAAACCCCTCAACACAATTAGAAAAGGGAAACTCCTCCCTCACATCTTCACATCATTTTGAGCCTTCATTCTACACCATTCCAATAAATTATCTCTTCAAAACATCCTTATACACATTATATAGGTGATGGTATTCTCAAAATACCAACCCTAGTATTTATTAGAGGATATCGAAAGGAATTCCTTCATGGAAGAGGTAATCATCCTTACCGACTCTTTGAAGATTATTTCACCTTCTGCTTCCTATTCATGTGCTGTTTCAATTATCAAGTAATTAATATATTATAATTAATATTATAATATTTTTTTATGTTTATATAAAATGATAATTTTATGTTTTATCCATCCTATGAAAAAATAAAGCACCACACCTGCGTATATATGGACTACAATCTCCACGTCGTGGGGTATTCAGTTTTTCATCAGCACATTACATGGACAAGCATAATGACAAGAAAAGGTAGATATATTTGATAATTATATAATTATATAATTTTATAAATTATAAATAAATATATATATATATATCATCCACTTCCATACAATTTCACTATTATTGGAATGATATTATTTCTCTTGTGTAAATACGACCTAGTGTCTCCATGACGCGTTGTGATTCATTATCCATGATCACCATTAAAAAGTAATTTTATTATGTATATAATGAAAAACTATTTTATAAATTTCCTTAATTTAATTTTGGATATGACAGAACTTTATCCTATACACAAGAACAATGACTTATACCACAAAATAGACATAACAATATGATGCAATTAACACACAAAAAAAGTGTAATAATGAACTATTATTAACAAGTATGTGATAATTGTATATTATAGGGTCATATATGATATAATAAACATTTATATAGTTATATTGTAAATTAATAACATAATTTAAAAAATTATATTTCAATTTAGCTAAGTATGAATGAAATCAAATCAATGGTAAGGGATAATTTTAAAATCACATTGTTATTCATGATAGTTTATATATACATATTTGTTGGGGAATATTTATCTTTCGTGTCCATGTTACATAAAAATGTTTTCAAATATTTTTTTTCCATTATTCTATAATTTTTTAAAGAAAGTTTTTTCCCATGAGTGAATTCTTTTGTAACTGTTTTAAAGGAATCATTTTGTCATTTTCCTAATGATGTATATTGTGGAAGTTCAGGAAAAAGTATGAGAGGAATGTTTTTCAACATATATGGTCTGAATATATTTTTCCTCTTTCATGATTAATTAATAAATTGAAGATTACCTTATATGATAATATGGTTATTTTTAATGAAATTTTTTTCTTTTAAAATTTGTAGCATTTTAAGAAAATAACATGTTTTCATAGAAGAAAAGAAATATTCCTATAATAAGAATTTTTTTCAAGTAATCGCTAAAGAATGATTTCTATCTATGATAACAATATTTTATGGTAGTTATGATTTAATGGGGATATTTTTTATGTATAATATCCCTATTATTCATTTGGATGATTTATGCTTAATATGGAATGATATCAATGAAACATATTTCTTTTCTAGAGGATATGTTATGATTGAATATTCTTTATGAAGCCCATTAATTCCAAGGGTTTTGATATGATGAATGCTTTATGTTCTTTTTGTACATATATGTATGTTTTTATTATGTTATTGGTGTCACCTATCTCTCTCTCCAATTCTTGGTGTAAGTATTTTTATATCATTAGATAGACATGAATGGAGTTGGTGGTAAACATGGGTAGGCAATACATGTATAGAATGTGGAGTGGACTCATTTCAATATGGGACTATGTCTGATATGATGCTCTTTGTAGTGAGCATTGACTAATATGAAAATGGGTTTCTATGCTTGTGTATATTCCAGAAATGCATTTCTTATTATATTCTCTCATTGAATATGACCTTTTATTTGTTATTTCAATATATAGTATAATCCATGAAATAATATCCTGATCTTTGATATGTTGGATACAATTTTGAAAATTTATATTCATTTTAAAAATTCCTTATTCCTATGATATCTCCCGTGATAACCCCTTTCTATGCATACAATCTCACGATTTTTTTTCTTTTCCACATGTTATGAAGAAAAATATTATGTATGATTTTTCAAATAGGGTTATTCTGATGAAGGAATAAGAAAAAGATGATTTAGATGTATTATGAATCAGTTGTATATCATTCCTAGTTTCAAATGACACTAAACCTTTATGATTCTTGACTTCTTTTTATATGTTATGAAATGAATTTTCTTCAATTTTATATGTAATATCTATATATAAAAATTTTGGGCCATTATAGTTATTATTTGAGAAAGGTTTAGTCAGTATTTGGAAACTATGATGCGAAAACTATAAGGATACATCTATATATTGCATACAATCCTAGAGACTTAGTAACAATCATAAATAACCTCGGATTAAATCTAAAGAATTATTAATTGAAATTTTATAAGTGATTTACCTTGATTTTTTGTTTTTCCCATTACGATCAGAATTTTTCACATTATGGTATATCATTTTAGTGAGTGGATGGAAGACTAAGGAATTACATTAATACTGAATGTGATGTGAAATGAAATGATTGTCCATATGTGTAATAGAATGTTATAAAATATGGAATGATCCAACTTATCAATATTCTAACAAAAGTACCTTAAGATATAAATCAATCATGACATCCAAACAAGCACATGAGGGAGCAAAATTTTGTTTTTTCTTTCATGTGGTTGCGTCCAACTTCTTTCAGTGGGTTTTCAGATCAACTAGTGGTCTAAAAATAGATCAGTTCTATTGAAATGTTATTTTTAATTATCCAATGCTTAAAACATGAAAAATTAATCTCGTTATTCTATCATTTAGAAGTAGAAGTTGATCAATGGTGGAATTTTATCAAGAATATAAGGAAATAATATTTAATATTTTTTGTGGTTAACTAATACCTTGTCATGAAAAGAAGAATCCATTTATTATATAAAAAACTAATTTTTTTTGAAAATTAGTGATTCAAATTGATCCCTCTTGAGAAGGAGGAGAATATCATATGTTACCTAATAATCCCAATGAATGTCAGTGCCATTGACACCTTTGTTAGAAAGTACTTCCGCTAAATCATTTCCCTCATAATATGTGTGAGTGACAATATGGTTCAATGGAATAATGAAAATCCAAGAACCTAATCCATCGGTTGGTAAGATTTTAAGAATGATGCATAGAGAGATCATGAATAGCAAGAATAGCTGTAGTGGAGTCACATTAAATCCAAATATTCCTCCATTCACGTTGTGTGGCATGTTCAACAGCAATAATAATATAAAACATTTATTCCTTAATAGTAGATGCATTACAAAAATATCCATACATACATCCAACACCACATCCACTGGAATCCCTAAATATACCCCCAAATCCATAAGGGACTAGATTACATTTGGAAACACTTTCAAAATTGATTTTGATCCAGCCTAAAAATAGTGCATGCCCAATAAATTCGAATATACCCTGAGGTGGCCAAACATTCCCCTTAACCCTAAGGTAATTCAAGACAGTGAGATCATGTATGGAGTTAGAGAAACAAAATCCTTATGGAATAATAGTGATGTACACAACAAAAATTATACCAATCAAATCCATACAAACCTATAACAGTTTTTAATCATGAATCTCTTTGTTCTTGGAAGTCCATAGTCATTGGATGATATCTTTCGCATCCACCTAGAAGTATTTCATAATGTGAAAAATCATATCGATTTCATAACAACCATTAAGAAAATTTAGAATCGAGAAGATTCAAGGAAGAACAACATCAAATAAGTTTGCAACAACTCTCCACGGACCTGAAGCAACCACATTGCTTAGGAAAAGGTGGTCCACGTCTTCCTTTTGTTGATGGAAAAAATAGAAGAAGTGCATAGCGATATTCCACATTTTTTAAAGAAGTCATCTGTTGGTAGATTTTAATGAGAGATTCTCCAGACTAGATTTGATCGGGAGGGTCTCAGATAATCCTTCTTTAGATCCCCCATCCATTTAAAATCAGTATTTCCTTGAATAGAATGATTATAAAAAGCTTTTGAAGATAGCATACCATTATTGTAAGGATCTAAAGCCATAAATTCCTCCATGGATAGAAGCAATAGTTATTCACATCGGAGATAAAATGATGAGGGAGGTTCTCCATGTTTTCTTCCAATTTCTTGATTGAAATATCAAGGTCCAAATCTGAAACCCCATCCAAGATAGATTCGACTAGTGGATCCCCAGTCCAATTTCATTTCTAAAATTATAAGGATGAGTTTTTAGATACAAGCCATCTTGAGTCTGCATCAATTATGGAACTGGTATAAATAACGGTAGGAAAAACTGAAGAAATAATGAAATTTAGGTTTCCTTTATTGTTTTTATCCAAGAACATTTCTTAAAGAAAGCTGAGAGCTTCATATTGGACATTAATGATCCTCCCTATGAACCCAACCTGTAATGAATCATTAAAAAAACCAAGATTCTTAATACCCAAACCCCCTGCATTATATGGCTTGCAGATAGTGTTCCAAAGGACCGTAGAAATTTGTCATTCCATTATGGAACAACTCCATATAAATTTTTAATGGAATCACTGAAGCCTTTGATAAGTGAAACATGCCATTTGATGACAATGAAGGAAAAAACAAATTTAGAAATGATTGTAGATTTCACCAAACAAACCAGACCAACCATGGGTAAGTATTTTACCCTATATGTAGAGAGCTACCTTTTGATACAGCTGAAAATTCTTGGAATGTAGGATGCCTTTGGTCTCCCCCATAACAAGGAACCCCTATGTAAATTAAAGGAATAGTACCCTCTCTCATTCCCAACTCACTAATGATGGAATGTTTCCCCCCAATAGAGAAATTCTTTCCAAAATACACAAAGGATTTGTTCCAACTGATCTCCTGCCCCGAGACCATTTCATAATACAAGAGAGCTATTTTGATGTTCTTGATGTTTCCCCTATCCCCTGTGTGAAAAGGATAATATCGTCAGCATATATGATACGAGAGGGAGAAACTGGACCCCTTCCTACATAAATGGATTTCTTTTTTCCATTCCCAGCCATGATAAAGAGATATCTGTTGAGATAGTCCCTATCAATAGAAAAGATCACAATGGATAAGGGGTCCAATTTCTTAACCCCTATAGAGGATTCAAAATGTCATTCAGGAGAACCATTAATGAGGATAGAGATGTGATCTGATCCCAAAATATTCCAGACACAATTGATAAAAATATGATCAAAACACAACATGTTGAGGATCTTACAGAAGGAATCCCAGTTCATAATGTCAAAAACATTTTTCAAATCATGCTTCAGATCAATATTACCCATGGTCTGAGATATGAGAAGATTAACACATTCTGAATCCATAGTATGAAAATCCTAGATTTATCTTCCCTTAATGAATCCAAACTGATTGGAAGAGACAATCTTCCAAGAAATAGAGGTGAGCCTATTAGCACAAATTTTTTAGATAATCTTTTATATGGTGTTTACCAAATCCATAGTCCTAGAAAGATGAATCTCATAGGAATTATCCACCTTTAGAATGAGTGCATATAATTGAGCATTCAAACCATTGGGAATGATGTCATCTTTTATGAAATGGGTAATAAGCCTGCAAACATCCAAATGAATGATCTCCCAAAATTATTGGAAGATGCAGTTACCAAAACCATCTATATGGAGAGTGCTTTCAAGTTTGAGATTGAAAACTGAATCATTGATTTTTGATTCCAAGGGAATAGTAGTGAGAATAGAGGTTTCCTCCTGAGTTACCAATCTTGGAATAATCCCTTACACATAATCAATGATGGGGGATGATCCATTGAAGAGGTCCTTGAAATATGAGACAACATGCTCTGAGAGATCATATCTGTTGTCAATAAAAAGATCCCCATTTTGAATGAGGGAAAGAGGCTTGGAAACATTCCTGGTGTTATTGAGTGTATTACAAATATTGGTATTTCTATCATCATATTTAAGATAATCTTTATTTGAGTAATTCTTTTCCAAATAATCCTTTCGGTCAAGGAGGCAGTTGAGCTTGGAAGACAACTCAGATTCATCTGAGAGCCCATCATAAAAATAATGTGCAGAATTGTGATATTTCACATTCCGAAGGGATGCCTCATGAGAGGAAATATCAGAGTCAGGTGAGCTAAAAAAATCTTTACTCCAAAGCATTAGGGTCTTCTTGAGGTTTTTAAGTTTGGTGATACATGAAAAGGCATCATTTCACTAATTCACAGAGTTCAAAGTGATCTGAATGATACCCTTTCATTCTGGATGAGTGACCCATGCCTTGTTGAATCAGAAAGGAAATGGGGCCTTGGATTCCATTTTCTTAGGATCAACCAAAATTGGATGATGAATAGAAGTTATCCTGGAGCGGGTTTTGCTAAAAATAGAGATTCATGCATTCAAAGAAGCCTCATTTAAAAAATCCCTTTCAATTTTACTGGAATCAAATCTATTCAAATGCTTCCTAAACCATGTGTATGTTTTACTGACAAGATTGATCTAAATCTGCTCATTTGGTTCAATACATGATATGAATTCCTTTCATAAAATAGAATTGTTGGCCGCACCAATTTTCTCATCATCAAGAAAAATTGAATTAAAGTCGCCCAGAATAATCTAAGGATTGGTGATGGAGGACTTTAAGGGCCATTGTCCAATCAAATATTTCTTCAATTTTAGTATCTATTGTGAGCATAAAAAAATGTTGGATAGCTAGATTCAAAGGAAGTTGAAGGATTAGGTAACCTGCTGTTCACTTGAACATTCTATAGAAATATTCATCCGGGACACATGATCCAAGACCTTGAAATTTTTGACCTCGGATGAACAACTATTAGTGTCAATAAGATAAAATCCCAGATTTTCTATGTTTACATTATTGGAGGAGAAAACCTTTTTAGTTTTAGAAAAACCTATGAAAATTGGATGGTGTTTTTGGAGAAAGTCCCTAACGGATCTGGTGGTTTTTAGGTTGGATAGCCCGTGACAATTCCAAAAAAGTATCTTCATTTAAATCTGAATCTAGGGATAGATCACCTCTTGTTTCCCCCCTATGTTTTTAGGAGGCCGAACCACCTTCCTTTTGGGGAGGGAGTTCACTATAAGAGGTCATTGACCTCAGATGCACCAGCTTTCATGTTTCCAGAAATGGTATTAGAATAATATTCAACCATTTTTGTGTGAGATCCCCAATTAACGTAGGGTCTAAGAGCAGAGCCTTCTAGTCTAGGATCAGCATGCTGTGGGGACCTGAGGAGTGGGTTGGGGTTTATAATAAGTATCAAGATCTTGGAAGAATCATCTATGTCATCCAACTAGTACTGCTTTGAAATGAGCTACTCAGGCTATAAACCTACTATTTTAATAGCATTAGTGGTCTGTGAGGACCTGAGCTATGGGCTAGGATTTGAGGAAGATATCATGATCTTGGAAAGAACAACAATGTCATCCTCCTGATTCTACTATGAAGTGATTTGTCCAGATTTTAATCCTGTAGATTGTATAATCCATGTCTCCAATCCATCCACAGAGAAAGGCTGTTCAGATGGGACAATTGAGCTATCCTGATTTGGAGGTGTAGTAGCTACTTCCAGCTTGATGTCAGAAGAGACAGCACGAGAAAATTCTTCCTGCATTGAAGTAACCAGTTCCCTGATGTCCATTGAAAGTTTCATAAAAATGAAAATCTAACCCACATCCTTTTATATGATCCATACAAAGATGAATTTGTCATCAACAATTTCAAATGAAATGAACTGGTCTCCCATCAGATTATTTTTATTTAGAGGAATTATCCTAGAGCCCACTTTGTAGGGTGAGCATGGCATGCCAACATTCTCATTTTCTTCTGCCTCAACAGTATTAACCCAATAGGGTTTCAGAGAGGAGGCTAGAGCATATGGATTTGTCACCTGAGATTTCATCAAGGGGATGATTGGTTGAGTCCTCTAAGGTTGTGATGGACCACCTTTACTCCTAGGTTCTCCCTTCTTCTCAACAAAAGTATCCTTTCCCTTTCTTCCCTTGTTGGCCTCAGTCCATTCCAATGCATTGGTGGGGGAATTGGATTTTCTTTTTATCATCCTGTGGTTAGAGACATTATGGGAAACTATCTTACAAACATCACAAAAATAAGGCACATTTTCATATTCTATTTTGACATCAGATATAATTAAATTTGCACAAAATGAAATGTTGTTTCACCGCTTGATCTCAATATTGATGTCCACAAGAATACGAGCAACAAACTCGAGATCCCCCTCTAATTTACTTTGATTTTTTCTGATGTGAGTGACTAGGAAAGAGGTAATGTCATTGAAGATATTTGGGTTCCATTACACCCAGTTCAGGTCGGGATGCCTTACCCATATCTGGGCATTTGAATTCTTGAGATTGATGGGGTTAAATTTTACATCCCATTGATATATCCTATGAAATCCATTTTTATGTTGTAAGTTTTTGGAGCTCCATTCTATTCTCAAAGCATCATTTCAATGAAGTATGATATGAGAATTATCCTTCCCAATCTTAATTAGCTTCCAATCACAATTTCCCCAGTAGTGTGACACACTGTTCTTGAGATTAGCATAGGACCAATGTTTTCTCCCTTGAGTAGATAACGCGGACCAGTATCAATAATTTTCTGGTTAATTCTCTTCTGTAGAGCCCTCAGATATTCCAAAATCGAAAAACCTCCATTTTCAATTATTGAGATATTTGAGGATCGAAAATAATCCTCCTTGACTGGATCTGATGATCCCCAAAGCACCACCGCAATAGTTAAGCCTTTCATTCTCCATAACGAGGCTTCCTGCACGTCGGATTTTTTTGACCAGATCGTTCAATAGGGTACAAATATCATTGAAGGAAGCATCCCATTATGGATTGAAAAACTCTATTGATGAAATTCTTAAAGAGGCAAGAGATTCAAAATATCATCATTGTTATCTTGATATCCTATATCTCCCATTCTCGCCATTATTTTTTGGAAAAGATTGATTTTTTAGTTAATAGTGAGAAAATCAAGGAAATAAAATTTAATTGAATCTATGGAAAGTGATGAGATTAAGATCATATTTTCCAATAGTTACATTTCATTTATTCTTCATAAGAAGTTAGATAATGAGTTATTTGTGTATAATAAATAGGATTATTAATCTATTGGACCCTATAATAAAATGTTTACAATACTTTCAAGGTAAGATTCTAGATTTATCATCCATCCTTAATGTATGGTTGTATAATTTCTTAGTGGCTTAATATCATGTCACTAAATTTAATTATCCATAAGGTACATTAGTATCTATGATGAATTCGTTTGATGTGCTTCTATGGTAGATTTGGATATTGGATTCACCCATCAATCATTTGGGTTTGATAAGAAGAGATAATTAGAAATCAAGGGAAAATGAAAAGAAATATTCAAAATAAGATAATATTTCCCTTATGCTCAATGTATGGAATGAAAAGTAACGGTAATTATCTTATGGGGACTATGAAATGTTTTATGTCCAAGAAAGAAGGTCATTGGGTAATTGACTACCAATGGGATGGGAAAAATGTAGTTAATGATGTGAATAGATATAATGATAAACCGAATGCACCTCCCATGATTAAATGATTCACGTGAAAGGTAAATGGGAATTATTATAACCAATTCCCCATATACAATGGTAATCAATGATGATCCACATAAGAAACTTCTTAATACCAGATACAATTAAAATTCACATATGATCACTATTGGTGATTTGCAGTACGATAATGAAGTGGTGAAATATAAATTTACCATCCACTATAATGTAACTAATGTTTTATTTGATTTGGGATCCACCCACTATTTTATTTCTAAAATATTTTGTAATGGTATTGTCACATTTAATCAACAATTAAATGTTGAGTTAGCTATGAATTCTCTTAATAGTACAATGGTCATATCAAAAGTCTACAATTCTTCTCTGGTTGAATATTGTGGGAATGTGATTCCTATATATTATGATATCCTTCCATTAGTTGAACTTTATGTTTTTCATAGCATGTATTGGATCTCACTATATGGAGTTCATATCAATTGCCTATGAAGAGAAGTCACATTTCAAATTCCAAATGAATTTATGGTCATATATCAATTCAATGATGAATATGAACTTCCAGTTGAAATTGCATCCATCATGTGGGTCTCAATTTCTATATATGATGGTTATCTATCTCAGATGGTTGGAGAGAAACTCACCATTATAGTTATACCTATTTTATGGGATTTTGTTTATGTATTTCTGGAAGAATTGGTTTCTATTCCACTGAATCATGAATTTGAGTTATCAATATATTTCGTACTGGGTGATATTCCTATTTTATGTACACCTTATAGAATGGCCCTAATTGAGTTAAATAATTGAAGAAGTAACTCCTAGAGAATCTTGACAATGTATTGATATTCCATAGTGTGTTACCTTGGGGTGCACCTATTTAGATTGTTAATAAGAATGATGGATAAATGAGACACTGCATTGATTATCGATAACATAACAAGATCACTATCAACAAAAAATATCATCTTCATCATATTGAATACATATTTGACCAAATATGTGGATCTCAATAGTTTTTCAAGAGTGATATTATTTTTGAAATCATCAATTAAGGGTCTAAAAGTAGGATATACCCAATATAGCATACTTTAGAGGGTATAAACACTATGAATTTATTGTGATAGAGTTTTGTCTGACAAATTCCCCCTCTATGTTCATGCAGTTATTGAATAGATTATTTAGATACTATCATTTTCAGTTTTTGGTAGTATTTATAGGTAACTTTATTTGAAATCGATGACAAAGGAATAACATGAAAATCACTTGGGGATGGTGCTGAAGACCCTTATAAAGTTGAAGCTTTATGGAAAATCATCCAATGGTGAATATTGGATTTATAAAGTTTCATTTTTGGTACATATAATCTCAAGATAGTGTATATCTATGGATCCATAAAATATGAAAGTTATAGATAATGGGATTAGACCAAAAGTAGTAACCGAGATCCGATGTTTTCTTGGTTTTCTTAGATATTATTAACATTTTCTGAAGGATTTCTCATGATTATCTAATCCACTCACCATGTTGAAATAGAAAGGATTTGAGTTCATATGGGAGGAATATTGTGAAGGGAATTTCAAGGAGCTTAAAAAAAGGTTTTTCAGTGAACCTCTGCTGATACAATATTATAACAGATAAAGGTTTTTGATCTATTATGATACAAAAAAGAAAGGTATATGATGTGATATCATGAAAAATGATATCGTTATATTATATGAATCACAAAAAATAATAATCCATGGGGAAAATTTCCCAACTCAATATTTGGAGTGATATAAGGCAATATTTTTATTAATGAAATGGTGGCATTATCTTTATGGACAAAGGTGTGACATATATACTGATCATAAAATTTTAATTCATTTTATCATTCAAATAGAGATGAATATGCATTAAAAATAGAGTTGGTGTATATTAATGATTATGAATAATGAATAAATTACCAACCTTGGAATGTTAAAAAGGTGGTGGATTCTTTGACTGGAAAGGACCATGCTCTCCTATTTATGAAAAAGATCACAAAATATCCAATATTTATGTATTTTCAAGCGATGGATCTTAAAATTTTAATGAATTGGGGGAAATCCTATCATTTAAAAATTAATGTTAAACCAAATATACAATTGATAATTTAGGAAGCACATAACGATGATGTACAACTAAAAAAGTATATGGAAACTATTCTTCTGTTGAACTTTTTTGTGATGGAATAACAAGGTATAAGTAACATGTTTTTATTCCTACCATACAAAAATTAATGATTGATTTTTTTGTATGAGTGTTATAATTCATCATTATCAATTCATAATTGAAGAAAAAAAATATGTTTATGGACTAAAAAGTGTATTTCTTT
Organism: Viscum album; assembly: GCA_963277665.1. Lineage (NCBI taxonomy): Eukaryota > Viridiplantae > Streptophyta > Magnoliopsida > Santalales > Viscaceae > Viscum > Viscum album. The sequence goes on from OY728135.1 coordinate 115,160,536, forward strand.
TGGGATTGAATGAAGAGAGATATTGTATAATATCTTTCTCAAGGTTTTGTTTTTCAATATGTTATGGCTGAGGGGCGAAAGTCTAATGGGTTGTTAAAACATTACCCAATACCAGAATGGAAATGGGAAAACATCACCATGGATTTTGTCATCAGAATTTCCAAATCATATAATTTCAATAATGTTATATGAATTATTGTTAATCACTTTACAATATCAAAACACTTTATTGATATCAACGAATAATTATCTTTTGATCAACCTAACAGAATATTTATAAGAAAAGTGTTTGGATTTATGGTGTAAAATATTTTATTATATATGATCGAAATATGAGGTTTACCTAGATGTTCTAGAGAATTCATAAGTGGGCTCTAGAAAAAGAGTTTTGTTTTAACACCTCTTAGAATCCTAAGACAGATGGTCAGTCTGAGTGGAAAATTCAAACTCTAGAAGTAATGTTGTGAGAATGGTATGGGTTTCAAACATGGTTGGGATCAATACCTACCTATGGTAGAAGTTTTATAAAAAAATATATTTAACATAACTATGAATATGGTTTCTTTTGATTACCTCTATAGAATTAAGTGAAAAATAAAACATTATGGATATTATTTCGGAAATAAATCCTTTTGGAACTAAAATTATTTAGGAAATGGCAGTGAATTTTATATCTATTCAATATCACAGAGTAAAAACTCAGATTTTACAAAAATATTATGTTGACAATTAATGAAAATACCTATATTTTGGAGTGTTTGTTAAGGTATATATATGAATATATCCTGGGAAGGCTGCAATGAGGATTATAAATAGGTTCAAGCTAAGCCCTAGGTATATCGTTTGCTTTGAAATTATGGATCTTGTTTTTATGGTATCTTATAGATTAGTGATTCCACCAAATCACTCCCAAGTTCATCATATATTCCATGTATCTCTCTTGATAAAGTATACACCTGATACATAACACATACAAAACACAAACGTCATACCTCTATAGAAATATCATTCTTATGAATAACAAGTGACCGAGAATCTGGATCATAGAGAAAATGTTTTACAAAACAAGACCACTCTCTTGGTTATAGTTTTATGGTAGAAAAACCAATCTGGGGAAGCTAAATTGGAATCTAATGATTTTATGATGAAAATATATCTTTATATTATTGTATCCAACTGAAAAATGTAAAGGGAGATATTTATTTAAATTTCATCAAATGTAGCACAACGATATTTTTATGAAATATTTCTCTTTAAGTAATTTTAATTCCTCAATAGCATGCTTTCCATGCAGCCGTGATTTTAAATGAACTATGAGACACAATTAATATATCCTAGCCATTAATTTTTTGGAAATAATTATGACTATATAATTTATGAATTAAATATATAATTATAACTCAGTATGAATATATTGGAACATGCTTTTATAATTATTACACAATTATTAACATTGTCAATTATTTATTCGAAAAATTGTTTTTCTTCAAAAATGGATTTATATACTTTTTATGAGTGAATAATGATTTTTATAAGTTCAATATAATGTATTTGAAAAATTAATTACATTCATCAAGTCAAAATATCTTAAAATTATTTTAAAGATAATTTTTGGAGAACATTTATTTCTAAGGAGTAATAAGTATAATGTTTTTTTTATTGAAAATAGTATTTTATTTTAAAGTTTTAACAAGGTAAAATAAGGATTTGTATTTTTTTAAACATCAAACTATTATTTTTCATTAAAAATAATCCAAATAATTTTTTAGAAAGACATTATACATGAATTTATTACGAAAAAAAATTCTATTTTAAGAGGCCAGTTTTTTAGAAAAAGTGTTTTTCATGGGATTTTACAAAATTTATTTTCAAATAAATATTTAAGAATCTATAATATGAATTTTGAAAAATGATTTCCTTATATGGATTCATATTTTCAATATTTGGTGAATAAGTACCTTTTATTTTTTTTGAATATGAATTGTCACTGTGGTTGATTTTTTACCACGATAAAGGGTAAATTGTGTATTTTAGTTTAGAAATAAAATTATAAAATGACCCTAAAACGGGAAAATATTTTATTTTCATGAGATAATTCGACCCTTCACATAGAAGTATGTAAATTATGTTTTTAATGCACACCTTTCCATGAAAGTGAAGTATATAATATTTAAATCAATGAATGTCACAAAACGTCCTATTCTTGTATTAAATATCTCATGTGAGTCCACAAAGGGATTAAATATGGCGTTAATGAATCAAAATGTAAATTGATAACATTATAAACATATTTTCATGATATAAATTTATTTCTCACATTTTGGGTCACTTTGATGACATTATCAAATTTACAATAATTTATTTTGTAATATATTATTTAAGAAAACTTTAATAATGTCACATTCATGATTTTAATAATATATCATTTTTTATATAGGATTACACAAAAGATATATTAGACTATAAATATAATTCTTAAATCTTTATGAATTACCTTCATTATTTTATTTTGTTTTTAATTATTTGTAAATATATATGTATATTAAATAATTACATGCCACTAATGTAGTAATTTTTTTATTAAAGGAAATATCAAAAAATTGTTATTAATATTTTTAAAAAAATAATTATATGACACAATATAAGTGTCAAAAGAATTTTTTATAGTACCTAATGTCTTATGTATATTATAAAATATATCATGTGATGGTAACATGTTATGATGGTATTTTAAAAGGTCTAATTAAAGAATAGTGTCAAAATTGACACATATGGTATTTTATTAATATAATATTTTATTAAATTATTTATAAATCATAAAACGTATTTTAAAAATATAAATAGCTATGCTAAGGTATATAATCGTATAAAATGATCATTTATAGTATAATTGACATCAAAAAAGTAAAAATTACAGTCTCTTAATATGGAAACATTGGTACCATAGATAAATTTGATATCGGTTAACTAAAGTTTGATCAAATTGATAAGGTTTCAAATAATAAGAAACAATTTCTAATATAAATTGTTTAATGATAATAAATCATTATCACTTCTTTTCATTGATTAAATTTTATTTTGGGGTTATTTATTTATGATATTTAATTTATAATTAATTTCTTTTTCTATAAATTCCAAAAGTTCCCCTCACATAAATTATTAAATGGCACCTCCTCCCTCAATTTTTCACAAAATATTGAGCCTTAATGATTAACCATACCCAAACCATCTCTCTTATAAAAATCCCTATACACAATATAGAGGTGTTGGTAATCTCAAAAGACAATCCTTAGTGTCCTTAAATATAGATCTAAATAATGTTCTCCAAGGAAGAGGTAATCATCTTTGACAACTCTTTCAAGATTATTTCTTCTTGCATTACCACTTCATGTGTTATTTCCCATATAATGAAATAAATCTAGTATCAAATATATTGTGAGTTGTAATTATGATTATGTAAATCCATATTTCTCCTTTTCTCCATCCTATAAAAAATGAAAGCACCACGCTTGCGTACGTACGATCTACCGTCTCCCTGCTGTGGTGTTATATGTTTTTCATCACTACTTTACGTGTATGGGTTTGATGATGTAAATAACAGATATATATTATTATTATAACATGTATTTATTATAATATATATATATATATATACCAAATTCACTTTTATAAAACTTATCCATTAAGGGAATGATATCGTCGCTCGTGCATACGTACGGTCTGACATCTCCACGACGCGATGCGATTAATTCTCCATTATAACCTTTAATGAATGATTATATAACTATTTATAATGGATAAATATGTTATATATTACTTTAATATCAATATTATTATGGAAGAACAATATCTTATGCACAAGATAATTGAATTTAATGACAAAACATGCATAGAAAAATGATGATGTAAACACTCAAAATAAGGGTAATGATGAAATATTTTTAACAAACTATTGATTAGAAGATATAATCAGGTCATATATATTATCATAAACAGGAATATGATTTTTTTTATAAATTTATAACATTATTTAAACCATTATACATTAGTTTTATATGTGTATCAGGGAAATGATAGCTAAGATCGGGCTTAAATTCACAATCTCATTATTATTTTTGAATATTTATACTTAATTATCTAAAGGGAGTGTTATTCTTCCAAGTCCATGAATATTCAAAATGATATGCGAAATATGTTTTCTATTATTCAATGATATTTTAAATTCATCTTTACCCATCTATGAATTTGGGGGATTTTTTGTTAAAGGAATCATTTTTTTCATTTTTCTAACAATGTTAATTGTGAATTTTCTAGAAAAAAATACAAGAGGAATGTTTTTTAACAAATAAAACATGAATATTTTTTTTTCACTTTTATGATTCCTTAATTATCTAATTCCTCGATTTCACCATTACACGTTAAAATTCAAATATAATGTTTTCTTTTAAAAAAGTGAGAAATTTTATGATGAGAAAATGTTTTCAAAAAAGAAAGGATATTTTCCTCATGAATTTTATTCAAATGATATCTTGAAATTATTTTCCATCAATGATAACATTCATTGATGTTAATTATTCTATAATGGAGATATTCTTCAAGGATATTCTCCCTATTATTCCTATGGTTGGTCTATATTTATGGTGTTATTTTATTTATGAATCCCATTATTTTTATATGGGTTATATATGTATTTTATGATGTATGTTAAACCCTTTTCATTCCATAGTTTCTGATATAATGAATGATTTGTATTCTTGTGGGACATGTTTGTTTTTTTATTATGTGATGGGTGGGACCAATATATCTATCCAATGCATTGGGTAAATATTTTTATCTCATGATATTGATAGGACTATAATGGGAATTAATCTGGGTTTAGTAATACAGGGCTAGAACGAGGAGTGGACTAGGTTTAGTATGGGTCTTTGTCAACTATGATGGTCTTGGATGTTTTTCATTTCTAATTTGAAGATAATTTTCTATACTTCTGTATATTCCACAATTTATTGTTTATGTTATTCTCTCATGGAATAAGATCTTTGATTCTTTATGAACATATATTTCTTATTTCATGACACAATATCTATATATTTTATATGCATGATATAATTTTTAAAAGTTATTTTCTTGTTCTTTGTCTCGTATGCTTGTTTTTTCTACCTTGATTACCCTTACTTAGAATCTGAGCTCACCCATTTCCTATATTTGATTTCCGTAGAATATAAAATAAGATATTATATATGATGTCTCATAAAGGGTTTATTGATGAAGGAATAAGTGAAAGATGATGTATAAATTTTATGAAATAGTTGTTTATGTTTCCTAGTTTCCAATAACACTAAACCTATATGGTTTATGTGTTGTTTTGATATGTTATGTAATGAGTATTATTATTTTTTTTGTGTAATATTTATTTATGAAATGTATGGTCCATTATAATAATGATCCTGAAGAGTTTGATGATTGGTTGATCTGGCTTGAATGTTTGATTGAGTTCGTGGAGACGCCTAATGAAATCAATTTGAAGTCTTCCACCTTCATACTGGAAGGAAAAACCAGAAGATGGAGGTACATAGTGGTGAAAACAAATAAGCATGAGGTATTAGAGTGGAAAAACATTAATTTTCTTTTCATTGACATGTTATAACTAGTGTTGATGGTGTTGTCTAATAATAACATGTTTTTAAATCATTAGAGTGGTGATAGGACAGTGATTGAATATAATACTCATATAGGTGAGCTTTTATAGTTTTCTCTATAAAATATACCAAATGAGATGATGGAGACTCAATGGTATGTGATTATACTTTTATATTAAATTTTTTATCAAGTTTTTATGCCAAATATTTCGCCTTATGTTGACGAGATGGATTGATCATTAGTGTTTAAAATGGACGTGATTCACATAACATGTTTGGCGGGAGATTTCTTTTCACATAGTAAATGTTCTCAACATTCCTTCAATAGAAAGTGGAAGAATGATGATTTTTTTGGAGGTAATCAATAGAATTTTTTATTCCTTATGCAGTTCCAGGGAAAGGTGTTTTGAATTGGTACCAGTGTGGTTGGACATGGTACTCAAATAGGGTTTTCATCAAGGCACCCATGTTATGTGGTTCTTATGGATTCTCAGCACTCATGAACAATTTCATCCATATATATTTCACTCTACACAGTTCCATTGGATAACCAACACCTAATTATACTGTGATGAAATTTGATGTTTCTTGAGAAAAGTGTTTCTATCCACTGGAATCATAATGAATGTTTCATTACATAGTCATAGAGTCTATAGATGAAGTAAATATGGGTCAACAGACTGTGAGATGTACCATAACTATATATTCATCATTAGTGAATACTTTATTTGATACAAATGCATCTTATTCATTTATTTTAATCTCTATATCGAATCTTCTTAATCTTCCTATGGAAATTTTATTTTTGGTAATGGATGTTACAACACACCATGGAATGAAGAAATATCTCGGTATCCATAATCCTGCTTATGTTATTTCATTATCAGGTATTGAGCATCATTGGTATTTTTTGTTTCTCTACATGAAACCACTTGAAATCATATTTAGAATGGATTCGATCATTATTAATATATCATAGATTGATTGTTTTCTTCAATGAGTCTCCTTTACTAAACCAAATGGTGTTTTCCATATCATTATAGATAATTTGACCCAAGGCCACGTAGAGTAAAAATTTATTATCTAGAGATTGGGAATATAATATAGGTCTTCACTTTTGATTGGAAGTAGGAATCCATGAGTTTTGATCGTCCTTTGGTGGCATCAAGTTTTCCAATGTTTTCCCTTCCGGCTTCTCTAGTTTTCTACTAGTACGGGTGGGAGAGTTTTCTATTGATATTATTCATAGTAAAAATCCAAGGTCTATTATTTTGTACTAGATGGAAACATCTATAATTAAAGATGTAAATGCTTTGTTGGATAATACTTTAGAGAAAGGATTTATACACATGAGTATGTCACCTTGGGAGGCATAGGTTTTATTTGAAAAGAAATTTGATGGGTAACTTTTCTATTCTATTGACTACTGAAAACTCAGTCATGTCATGGTAAAGAACACATATCAATTTCAAAATATTAATTTTTTTTTTAACATTTCAATTGGAATAAGTGGTTTTCAAATATTGAACTATGATCTGATTTCGACAAGTTGATAATAAAATAAATATGAATTTTCAAAAACCACATTTCGAAGCATATACAACCATTATCAAAACCATTTCATTCGATTTTATATAACCAAAGTTGTTTTTCTATTTATTTACTTAATAAATACCAGTTTCAATGATTATATTGGAACATTTTTGGAAGACATCCATATTTACTCTATGTCCGAGGAGGATCATGTACACTATATGAGATAATTTCTTGAATTACTGATAATTTACTAATATTATACAAAGCTATCAAACATTATGTCTAGATTTTGTAAGTGACATTATTTGGACACATTGAACCATAACAAGGTATATCAGTTCATTCATAAAATATAAAAGCTGTTATGAAATAGGAACAACCAGAAAATGTTTTTGAGATATAGTGCTCATTGGGTTTAACCAGTATTATCGATGTTTCATAAATTAAATCTCAATGTACGTTTCTCTAAGGACTTCACTATCTTGGAAAGGAGTAATGATTAATTTGGATGAAAAATGATAGAATTATTTTGTTGAACTGAAATAAATTACTAATTCACGAGTGTGGAATCTTCCAGAGGCCATGGAGGGATAGATTGACTTTTCCGAGGCATCATGTTGGGATTGGGATTTACACTTTTGCAATGTTATCATGTCATTTATTATTACTCTCATCATATTATAAGATGCACACTTATGAAATGGTTAAATTATCTTTTCATATAATGGTTACTTCTATTTTCATACCATACGATCATGAGTTATATCTTCTAAAAAATGTTTTGAATCTTTTCAAGAGGTGTTGGGTGCAGTACTTAAAGTCATTTTAATTTTTCACCCCCAATACAATAGGGAAATGTAATTTCTTTGGGTATTTTATGAGATGGAATCTTCTGACCCATACCATGAATAAATAATTAAAATAATATAACATGATAGTTATTTTTGAATAATTTTATATTGAAGAATGTGAATCAAGAGTTATGATTTCCATAGATATTTTCCTATTGAAATACTCTCTTCACGAGTTGATTCATCTAGAAAACTACAATAATGATGAATTCAGTGGCACTAGAAACTATCATTATGATTGGGAGACTGTTCCAAACTGGTTGTTGTCTAGAGATGGAATTATATGATATATTAATAATTTTCTATTCCTTTATTAGTAAGGAATGATGTGATTTGGGATTGTCAAAGTTCCCAGTGGGCATGGAACCTAGGAACCATAAAGATGTTCTATGACATATAGTGTGGATTCTGATGGCCATCTATGAGAGAGGGGATTGATTCTTTTTATCTCATTATTATACATCCTAATAGGTCACATATGAGGAATAGAGACCATTAGGTTCTCTCAAGCCACATACATGTGGGATGAGATCTCTATGGAGATTATTGTTGGCTTTCCATGCATCAATAGAATAAAAAATGTGACATGGGTTGTGGTCGATAGACTAAAAACATTTACTCAAATTATACCCATCGATGATACAACCAATGCTGAGGAGTTTTGAAATATCCATGTGAAATGGATTTTTCATTTATACAAAGTTCCATCTTATATTGATTATGATAAAGATCCCATTTTTACTTCTTATTTTTTTGAGATGACATTATGAAGAAAAGGGATCTTTGTTTCAATTGAGTATGAAATACTATCCCCAGTAGAATTTCTAGATAGAAAGAGCTATACAAAATCTTATGGATAGGTTATGTTCATATGTACTTGATTTTGTTGGGTCGTGGGATGATCATTTGGGGATGTAAGTTTTTTTACAACAATAGTTACTAGTCCATAAATAGGATGTCTTTTTTTTGAGGTCATGAATGGCTAGCCTTATAAATCTATGTTTTGTTGGATGGAGATCGGTGAATGTTCCTTGGTTGGACTGAGATTGCTTCAAAGGAAAACAAATAAGGAATATTTTATTCATCATAAAGTCATCAAGGAAGAGTTTTAGTATAATTATTATAATTATCATCGCCATAGAAAATCTGAATTTTTAGTTTGTGACTTGGTGTTCTTTAATATTTCACCATGGTTGGGTTATCTATTGGTTTGGGGGAAATAAAAACTTGATACTTGTTTTCTGGGACCATTGAGGTAATTTGGAAGGTGGGGATAATTTCTTACCTTTTATAACTTCAAATACATATGATTTCAATAGTTAACATGTTCCTTGTATCTCAGGCATGAATGTGTAATTTTGATCCTTCTCATTTTCTAATCTGGAGTGATCTTGATGTTTAGCATGCATTATCAATAACTGAGAATCCATTCAGGATAGTTGATTTTGAAACTATGGTAATTAGTGAGATGATTAATGCTTTGTTTAAAGTGCTATGGAATCACAACTCTGATACGAATGAGGCATGGGATAGGGTGAGTTGATGAGAGAGAATTGGCCTCATATTGTTAACATGGAAAGTTCAATACATGTTTTCAGGGGGAAATTTTTGATTATTACTTGGAGATTGTATCATCCTATTACTATTTCTGGGTACTCATTAAAAACTATTTGGAAGATACATTGGTATGGTTTTGTATTGGGATGCTTTGAGTTAAAAATTAGAAAATGTTGGAAGTTCATGAGCTAATTAGGTTTAGCACATGGTTTTCCAGAATCTTTTAAGTTTCTGGATAAAACTGTGTTTACACCCAGATAGTAAGGGTTTTCATGGTTGGTGCATGATTTGAAGAACCATTTTCCCACCATCGAGATACTTTGAAACCCTACTGTAGGGGGTGTATAGTTTGGGTGTAATGTTTTTTAACCATGTATCCCCACTCAAATAATAGTACGCACAACTTTTTATTTTTCTAAAAATTAACTAAAAATTATTTAACCCCCCCTCTTTGACCCCAACTCAACCATAACTATCCCTATTATTATTTATAGGATTGAAAGGGATCTGAAAGAAAAACTTTTTCGCTTCCAAACACCTTCCAATGTGAATTAATGTGTGTCCATTATTATTCAATCCTTTTTTCGTAATATTTCTTCTCTCGTTCTCCAACTTCCACTCTATTTATCTCCCTTCAATTGGTCTTGTTAGATATCCATGTTGTTGGATGATCTAGTCTGCATTGTATTGGATCATGAATCTAGTTTGGATTCTCAGATCTTCATTTTTGAAATTCTATATTATTGTTTCTCATTTAGGGATTTGTGATTTATGATCATGTAATATATGATAGGTGGTTCTGTTTATTATTTCCTAATTAATTTAACCTATAATTGATTGATTGTTATACATTCATTCAATTAAAATACGGAAAAAAATTATAGTGAGTTTTGGTCTGATTTTCATTTTAGCATGAGAGATTGGGGAAACCCCTAATTCCGATCAATTGGGTGACATTCAGATTTGGTTGAAATTATAGAAATATGATTTTGCGAAGTTAAATTATGGAATTGGAATTATTAAATTGTTATGTGAAATTGATTACAAATTTTTATTTGAAAAAAATTCTTAAATTGTTTTGATAAGAAACCATTGGTTTTATCCTAGAAAAAATTCATGAATTAAATGAAATCCTAGTTTAGATTTTAAATGTAGATTTTCATACATAAATGGAAAAATGGTTTCAATTATATTTTCCATATTTTTGAAATAAATTTCAAAATATTCATTTTGTTGGAGAAGATGCAAAACTAGGTAGTTAGAGATTTATTTGGGAACACACGATACAGTTGGAATTCTATAGCAATGGATTGATGCTTTACAACTCTAATATAAAATGATTAGAAGGTCTTATCATTAATGGGATGATGGTCACTCCACATTAACCAGTTTCAACGTTATGTGTGTGAAAATTTCAATTTTCATTATATAGTTGTCTGAGGATCCCATAACATATAACTATCATACCTCTCAGAATATGACCATGTTTCTAATTTTTAGTGCTTTGATATATATTCCACTACATGAAAACTGTTTTACACATGCTTTATGAATTTATATAAACTATTTTATATAAATTGTTTATTATGATATTATTTACAAATATTTTAATCATTTGAAATATAAATCATGTATTTTTGTTAAATATTCTTTTTAAATTCCATGTCTGTTTATTTAAAATTGAATGCTTTATTTGGTTTATAATTATGGAATCTTCTTATATAATTTTTAGTGAGACCCTGATGGTTTTTTTATATCACACCATACATCAGACTGAGGGTGATTAAAGATTATCTCCTTCTTGGTTTTTTCTTGGTTAAAGTGCCATTTTTTGGTGGTTCTTATTGTTTACCCTTGTGCTTCTACAGTTTTTTCTGCTGGGATATGGGTCTTTTATCTTGTTTTCTAGTACATAGTGATTTTCAATTTGGTTTTTCTTCTTGGTTGACTTCTAGTCCATTTATCCTTGTAGTGTTTTTATTATATGCACACAAACTTGTATCTCTGGTTTATATTGTGTTTGTAGAAAATTCATTCCAACTATCATATTTTTTTATGTCTAGTGCTCTTTTCCAATTCGTGGGGATCAAGTATAGACTTTAGGCTTTTTTTGGACGAGCTTGGTAATCAGAATGCAAGGGTACCTAGGAATGTTCATGAATAATTTTACATTCTCTGATAGTTCTTTATCTAGCTTAGTTCTCAATATATTTTTATCTCTATATTCATTCTATAAAATTAGTGTTTTATAATTCATTCTATATAGGGATTCATAAGGTGACATTGGAAGTCTTTAGTTGAATAATTTTTTCTATGAAGACAATACTACAGGAAGGTGTTTAACCAAACCACCTTTGAAATCCATAGTACAAGTTCTAAACATATCCTTTAGGGTTTGAGTATGTATCTCAGACTGACCATATTTTTTATGATGATAACCTATACTAAAACACAACTATGTATCCAAATATAGAATAATTATTCCCATGAACATCGAACTGATCCTAAAATCCTAATCAAATACAATATGATATAGTAATTTATAAATTCATACCACCTCTTTAATGTATTACTATTAAAGAAGGTCAGGAGATAAATACTCCCTAATAAAAATGTATCTTGTTAAGGTTATAATGTGATCATATACAACAAATATTGAATTATTTCCCTTATAGATTTTGTGGTGCTTGAAAAAAATTTGTTGTTGATGTTTTCCCATGTCAATTCTGGTTTATATAATTAAGGAAAAAACACCTTAAGATTATATCTCTCATCCTTTACATTATTTCATTCCAAGAAAGGATATATATATATTACACAATACCTATCTTCATATTGTCATAATAGTAATACCATTTCAAATTTATATACATATTAATACTTCTATGATAAAAGAGAGCGAATAACAATGATCCACATATGACACCTTGTTAGTAAAATATAGTATAAAAAGGAAGAATACATAGTTTAGGAACCATATCAATCCCTTACAATCACAAATAAGAATAGGAATATTTTTCCCCCTTCTTCTGTAGCTCTACATCATCTTTATTTCCCTCTTTAATCTTCACCAAGATTGATGGTTGAGCACTCATTTGAGAATGATATGATTTCTCCCCTTCCATTATGATTTAAATAGAAATAAATTTCAAATATAGAATTATTATATGTTTTTTGATACTCATCATAGATAATCTAGTGTGATCCATTCCTTTCAATCCACCAGCCACCTTTTTCATATCTCATGGGTAGTAATATATTGAGAAGCCATAATATTTTATCATCTCTAACATACTTCTTTATCACAAATTCAACTCATTATGTGTGAGTATGTTCCTTAAAAATATATGATCAGTATATATATCACACAATAAAATATAAACCTAATTCTTCTATATATGTATTTCAAAAATCACAATAGATAACTCCAAATAGGGTACTCAAAAATGATTCTCACTGTACTTTAATTATAACGAGGCTTAAGCTATCAAAATTTCATTTTTCTTGAGAATTAATTTGAGTCACATCATCAATATATTACTATAAATTACGAAAAATTCCCCACTATAGGGTAATGTATGAATAATTTCAATCACTAGAATTATCTTTAGATAATTAAATGTTTTGTTACAATCATCTAGCCAGAGGAATGTGGATCCTTTCCAAATTAACATGGTGTGTGTATTAGATATCCATGAGAAACATCCCATAATGTGCAATAAAAACCATCCAAAATAAAAAAACTATGGATCTAAATCATCGTGGTTTTTCTAGGTTAACAATCAGTAGCCTCTAACATTAATTTTTACACTTATATATCCTTTCATGATATTATATGACCCAAAATTAATATATTTATCACCAATATTCATCCTTAGTAAATTTTCCATACAACTTCACCTTCAATATGTTCTTCAGTAAAATCCGCAACGGATCCAAACTCTCTTCTTAATTATTTAATATTTTACAATATCAATGAAAAATACATCCAAAACTGATAATAGTACTCTCTAGGAACTCTATTAATTAAATCCATAATGATAACAAAAGAATTAGTGAAATAAAATGGAATCATTATATATTTATAGTGTTCATAACTTGTAAAAAATGATGTGTTGGGTATATCTATCTTCATGGCCCACAATTTTTGATGTCAATAATTATGTTCAATCTTGGAAAAATATTAATCTCAATGATGTTTATTAAAAAAAATACTAATATAGTGTAGTGGAGACTTTTTTCTTGATTTTTATCTTCTTTAGTTCTTATTAGTCACTGCAAAGTCTCAATAATCTATACTTCTTCATAAAAAACAGGTGCAACACAAGGTGACACATGTGGATGAATAAATCCCATTTCAGGAATCTTTAGGAGTTGCATCATCAAATCAAGTAATTCAATTGGTCTCATTCAATAATGAGTCATTGAAATAAGAGAAGAAACATATATCAGTTCTATTGATTACTCAAAAGTCATGATTTGAATACATACTAAATAAAATATTCTAGAATGACATCAACACACTCCAACAGAATAAGAATATCATCAATGACGAGTTTCTCCCAGACCAACTTTCGTAAAAACAACAGATTAATAAGAATCAATACATATAAAATTGGTGTGGTTTCTATTGGAAGTTCATAATTTTTGCATCATTAATAGATGAGAATTAGTTGGATTTCATTGTACTATTTGACTTCCTGTCAATAAAAAATGATGTGGACTTTGTAATATTAATGTCAATATATGCCTATAATCACATAAAATTATACTAATGGTAGAATGAATGTATCGTCAAGAACCGCATTCTCAAAAACATAAATGGATGAAGAATCATAAACATGGGATGAGGTCATCACACTATTAGGGGTTTTCTATACTAATTCATCAACTAATAATAGAGGATAGTAATTAAATTTCAATGGTACATTTCATTGTTTTTAGTAATTAATATAACTAACCTAAATTTAGGTGCTCTAATATTTGTACTATCATATAAACACCTCAACCCCAACATTATATGTTCAATCCATTAAAAAACTGATTGTATAATTATAAAAGATGATTTATTAGAGTGATTTATCCTGAACAATCTTTCATAGGCTGTCAAAACCATGAAACATTCTTAGAATTTTATGACACCTTAGGTTTATAATATTAAATCCATGGTCATCATCTATTTTTATATTTCATGATGGATTGTATATACTGTTTGAAATTACCATGGAATATAGCCTAGGTGTGCAGTAGGGCCTGCTATTGTTCTTCCATTGGTGATTGATTCAAAAACCAATACTCCTTTTCCCAATTTATTTCTACTAGGGAAAATAGTGTTATATCTTCATCCACCTGTACTATCCAAACAAGTATGTTTTTCTATGAAAAAAATGCTTTATTTCATATGACATAGGACATTATTATATATATAGTATTATCATAGGTTACTCATTATAGTTTTCTAATCATAGTTTCCATAAACTAAGTTAATATATCCTATGATACCAACTATAGAGACACATGATTTTTATACATAGGTATTACATATTTATCGATTAATATTAAATATACTTTAAAAAATATGAAGGGGAACTAAAAATTCGAAGTCTCTTTGGGGACAAGAAAAACAATCTTCTTATTTCATTAAATTTCTTCACTATCTCGCATAATCATCATCCCACAAGGAACTCTTATTCTCTATACCCAACCATATTAATTTTTCATATACTTGGGATATGACTCATTAGAAATGGTGAGATCAGATTCTCAATTTGGGTAAACAAGGACGATATCAACAAAACATGAGTATACCTATATGAGAAAATGAGATAAACATTTTAAAATATACACCCTACATGTAATAAATATAACCATAAAAATGAAATAATTATTTTTTGTTCATTATTCATGAATCATAAAGGAATAAAAGAACTTTAGCCGTGAGAGAATAACATTTTCATAAGAAATAGATTTCTGGCATCCATATAATCATAAAAAATATTTTTCGTAGTAGTAACAGATCATTTTCAATATTATTATAGTTGAATTGGTTTACTCTTCAAACCATCATAGGTTTCAAGGTTAACTATCGAGATCATGATAGGTGATAATTACCCATACTAAATTGGGTTCACACCCTATTCCATTTTTATTTATCTCAAGATAAATTAATCAGTACACAATGCATTAGTGATATATATAATTTTGGTCCCACCCATCACATGAAAAAAACAAGAAACATATGTTTAACATGATAAAAATTAATCCTTATATCATAAATCATGAAAATAAAACAAGTTTTTTCAAATTTTCATTATTGTGTAACCCCTTCAATATAAATCAGTTTCATAAAAATTTCATCTTTTCATGTCCCATGTAAAAGATACAGGTTTCATAATCATCAGTTCATCAAAATTATAAACATTCTATAAAAATAACACATATGGTTTAATTGTATCATATATCTTATAAAACACTGGTAACATCAAAATATTTCCTCAATGATAAAAAATGAAACTAAAATACAAATCAGATCTTATCATGAGGAAAATAAATATTACAATCAATATAACCGTAGAAACATATAATGTAGTATTTATATCATTGATAATCCATGAGGTCGGAAAAAATTTATTTTCATACACATTAGAAAAAATATTTTTTTTCAAATTTTCAAAAAATATTCAAAATACCTTCATTTAAAAAATGTTATGAAAATTCATTTTTAAAAACATTATATCATCATAAACATGTAATTATGTCATTTTAAAACCAATGGATATTATTTAAAACACTCTTAAAAACATTTTTAGATAATATGTACATAAAATAGAATGTATTTATGATTTAAGAGTAAAATGAAGTTGATTTTCATTATTTTATAATTTGGTTATCGTCAATTGTTAAAGAGGTTAAAATTAATGGAAAATATTATTATCTATAAATAACCAGATATGAAGAAAAAGAAATTTAATTATCAAAAAATTATAATATTATTACCATAATGGAATTTCTTGTGTGAACAATCACGATTAAAAAGGGATTGAAACATAAATTCCTTACAACACTTTTATCTTTTGAATCTAAAATTTCTTCAAGGACAGAACTAGAAATTGATATGTAATGAAACATCATATATCTGGTAAGGATCATAAAAAAATTCATAGATATTATATACACCACATAAAAACCAATAGGTTAATATCATATGGGTCTTAGAGAAATAAAATTGAGATGAGAATCCCTCACCAATTTAGTAATCTCTGAAAACCCATGTGAATGAGATATAATTATAGGGTTTTGTAAATAAAAACTAATTTTTACAAAATTATCATAAAATATATTTATGATATCTATATTCCCCAAAAAAATCAATAAAAGAGGTGAATATGGAATATGTTCCCCAAAAATAGAACTAAGATGATTAATGTCTAACCTTACTTCTAAAAATTCATCATTAATTTTCAAAACACCATATAATTAATATAATATTATTATAAAGCCATTATAAATCCATACAGTTATATATCATACCATGTATTGCTTACTTAAAATCTTGTATCAACCATATATGAATAATGCATTATTAAAATCACTATTTTGAGGGATAACTTCTTCGTTTTCCTTATTTTTCTTGGTTTTATAGATTTTTTCATTGTACATGGATCATGTTTCCTTCATATCAATAATATTAATAGTGATATAAATATAATATATAAAAATTATATTCATATTTATAGTCATCAAAAAAAAGTTTGAGATATAAATATTTATTACACCAATAATGGAGACGGTAGGATATAAGTATATATGATTGTTTTTTTTATTTAATTAACATATTGAATAGATGAAATTTAAATTAAAATAAAATAATAAATAATTATTATAAAATATAATATATCATATATATATACATTTAATTTATCCTTATTACCATCCATGCGAAATTTCAACAACAAAAAGAGTTACATGACATTATGGAGGTGGTTTTCCACACATACGACTAAGGAACGATATAAAATTACAATAGTTTGTATAGTAATAAATTTTTGGTTTTATTATAATTATAGAAGTATAATAATTACTTATAAATCAGGTAGATAAATACATTATATCCATCATTATATCTATTTGTTATAGGTGGTGTTAGAAAATGAATTATATCCTTTCATGAGGTAGTAGTCGACTGTAAAGATGATCAATGATTTTAATACCCATTTTCTAGAAGATAATATGGATGTAACATGATATATTATCATAATATAAACTCAGTATATTATTTTTCTCAAATTATTAATCAATAATGGTTGAGGAAAATTTTATACAGGCATAATAAGAAACAATACAAAAATGATAGGTTATGAATGATACCACTTCATCATTCAACGTCTTTAAGTTTGCTACAAAATCCTTCATATGAGATTTTTCTGATCCAACCGAGGGATAACGATTATGGGTTGGTATGTATGGAAGTTATTTTTTTTTGGTTTTTTGTGATCAACATGGCTATAAATTTGTAGATATGAGGTAATATGTGGTTCCCTTTTATAATCGAGGTATGTGGCATAAGTGTGATTTTTTGAAATTTTTCAATTGTGTGAAGTCACTTTCCTAAAAGAAATGATCAAACTATATCATTATCGATCATTATATGAGATAAGGTAATATTATTTCTATCCAGTTGGTGTTAGAAAAGTTTTTATGTAATGCCCCGACCCCAGTTACCCAGAGTCGGTGCATTATTACATAACATTGGCATGATCACAAGAATGATCAAATCTAGAAAGACCGATTGGTTTAGTAGCATTGGAAACACTAGATATATTCATAAAGTTTTACATTACATCATAAAGTGAAAAAACAACTAGAAAAAAATATTGTCTCCATAGTCCACATTATTATCCCCTCATAATATCCCTGCAGGTCATTCATAATTTACTTCTTCACATCCTGGGAAAAATAAAACATAGAAAATGGGTGAGCTCAAATGCCCAGTAAGGATAAAAATATAGCGGAAACTTTCATAAATAAGAATAAAAATTTAAGGCAATGTATAACTTAAAACAAAAGCATTTTAAACTTGATCTTCAACATAGTATGGCGAAAATAAAATTAAATAATTCCATTTACTTATTCACATGGATATTCTACTAATCGAATAATCACATGAAATATCAATAACCACTTTCATAATGATGGAATGCATAATGCCAGACTATCATAACCACATAGCCAAGGCCTCATTCCAAGACTACAAATATGATTTTTTCAAGGCCTTGTGCCAAGAAACTAGTTTTTCTCATGAGACCTACTGATGCATCAAGGATCTATATCGGGCTCCACCCGTCACATATTAAGTCTAATGCATTCCCATATGAAAAGGTTTAAACATAACATAAACATTCGTATTAAAACTAGCATACAAAATTTCAATACTTTCACCATAAACCATGAATGGTATAAAAATAGCACATCCACAGTCAATCATATCACAAAACATTCAATACAATATAGATGTTTTGTATCATAATAAATCAACTTCAAATAAGCGTAAAATTCATCAAAGGATGTTGACATAGATGAAATCAAAACTCTTTTTAGAGAAATATCTCTTTCTATTTTGAAATAATTTAAGAGTCATATATTTATAAAATAAAACATTTTCTTTAAAAATATTCTCATAATCCTGTAAAGGAAGTTTCGATGATTTTATAACGGCGGAAAATAGCCGCACCCACCGTATAAGTTAAAAAAGCATTCTTACCTTAATTCTGTCGAAATTGTTAAAAAGAAACTTGTTTGGAAAACGACGGAAAGATTACTTTATAAAACTCTTATAAAATGTCAAAAAATGGTATAAATGACTTTAACCCATATTCTTTTAAATAGTAAAAACGTTTTGAAATACATTTTTAAGAAACGTGGATGTGGATGATAAAGAGATCCCAGTAGATTATTAAGTATAAACAACCTCGGATAATGAAGAGATTGTGAAATAACCCTTACCTTGTAATTTTAGTTGGTTGGGGTAGGTTAACCTCTTGTATAATTGTGAAATAATTGTTGTTAAATTATACAAGAATCATATACATTAATATGATATCATATATGGTCTTTTAACATTGATTTGTTAATAATATCTTAGTATTATCGTTGTTTCGGGTGCTAACTTACTCATTTTATTTTATATGTTTTGTTACGTAATCAATGTTTGTAATGGATAGGTTGTATCTTAATCATATCTAGCATTATATCAAGTCCTTAGATACTATTATTAATCATCAAATGAGAATTATACTTGAATGGATATGATGGTGAATGAATCTCATCGCGTTCGTGGAGATGGTAGTCCGTACGTACGCAAGAGAGACAATATCATTCTTTTGATATTAAAATAATATATAATTGGATGGTATATAATATATATATAATCATTATCATGTTATATTTATTATTTACATGAGTTACACATCATTATTATACCCATCCAAATAATAATATATTGAATAACAATTACACCACGACGTGGAGCCGGTAAGCCGTACGTACGCACGTATGGTGACATGTTATTCAAAGGGTGTATAGAATACTGAATATGGATGTACCATATATATAATAAAATCAGAGTACATATATGATACTGGAGTTATTATTTTAGAATGGTAACAACAAAGAAAGAAGAAGTGGAAGAAGAAAGGAACTTGAAAAACGGTGGTGAAAACATTACCTCTTCTTCGGGTTCTTCCTTTTGATTTGATCAAAAGGGCTCCTTAAGTTGGATTTATGACTAAATTAAGGCCTATAGAATGATGTGAGGGATTTTGAGAGAGTATTTGGGCAGAGGTTGGCCGAACCAAATGGATTTGAAGGTGTGAAGTAATGAGAAGGGGGGGTGCCCTTTTATAAGAGGGGTGAGGGGTACCTTTGGAAAACCTAGAAATATTGATTTATAATAAATTCATATTCGGTTTCTAATGGCTCAAAAGTTTATTATTTAAAGGTTAAGGTGGGTATGGGTCTAAAAACACTCAACCAATAGAATTTATATAGGTTTGTGTTACTATATTAACCTTATCTTTAAGTATTAACTCTTAGTTAATTAGGTTCACTTTTACAGTGTCTCTTTGTATTTTTATATTATTTGGTTAATAGACATACTATATACATCTAAGAGACCCCCCAAGTGGTCCATTAATGATAAATATATCATTATATAAGTCTCTTGGCCGAACCCTATATTTTTAAGAATTTAATATCAGTTAATAATATACTATTTGTTTTTAAAAAATATTTTATGTCAATTTTGACACTATTCAATAATTGATTTTTGGAAAAATCATAACAGAATGATTACCAATAAAAAAGTTAATTAAATCATTCCTAACATGTCATATTAACTTATAAAATTAGTTTAATTTTTAAAAAGTCTCAAATTATATTTATTTGGGTATCTACAATATCAATCATTTTAATTGTTCACTATTATGGTAATTACTGCATCACCATTGTGTCATATATAAATTAAATTATTTAGTGTCTAAAAATTATAAATAAAATACCATTATGTAGGAAATATATTTATATTTATAATTAATATTTATAGTCAAAAATCCAACATATATAACCCTATGTAAAAATTGGTTTTCTAAAAGATATATGCTTGTGTCATTTTTGTATTCATTTTAACTTAATTAAAATAAAGTGTCCCTATTACTTACAAGTGGCACCATGGGGTCCCAAAATCGACCCAAAGATGCCTATGGTCGAACATGTATCAACCAATAATGTTAGGACACGTTTTAGTTTAATTTAGTTTTATTATAATATTATTTTTTAACCCTTATTTATCGGATTTACCCTTAACCATGGTAAATAAAATATTTACCGCAGTAATTTTTCAAAATGTCTAAAAATAAAAGTTACCTATTCACAAAATATGAACATCCTGATTCCGAATATAGAATCCATTTTTCCAAATTCAAAACACGGAAGTGGCAGAAATTAATTTAAAATTAATTCCTGTTGTTAAAACAAAAAGTGTGTTTTTAAGAGATAATAACTATCAAAAGATTGGCACTTGTTTACGTCTGGTTTAAATGTAAAATTATGTACAATGACCAAATTTATTTTAAATGGTAAAAATATATTCTAAATATACTTTAAAACCACTCAAATTCGTAATTTATCAATATAAATTATTTCGATTAAAAAAGTTGTTTTTAATTAAAATTTAGTAATTTTCACTATTCATCAAAATATAAGTGTTATTCGAAAAGTTCCAAAATTTCACCCTAGGCTAAATTTGATATTCCGAATCCAAAAATGAAGTCCATTTTGAAATATAAAATATATATAATTTCAAAAAGTATATATTACTATTCATAACGGCTAGTTCGATTGGTTATGGTGTGTTAGAACTCGGTGTTGCGTACAACACACGCTATCACATTATTCAAAGAGAATCGTACCGTAGAAGATTAGGGTGTTACATTCTCCCCTCCTACAAATAATTTCATCCTCTAAATTTATAGAATACTATCGCATGAAAAGGCTCGGGTGTTTCTTCATCATAAGTTCCTCGGGTACCCATGTTGCCTCTTCCATCTTATGGTTTCTCCACAAAACTTTTACTAGATGTGTTGTCTGGTTTCTCAGTACTTGTTCTCTCATATCAAGAATCATGAAGGGCTCTTCGCAATAAGACAGATCGGGTTCTAATTCTAATTCCTCGTCGGTGAGTACATGCGTTGGGTCAGGCATGTATTTCCACAACAGAGATACGTGGAACACATCATGAACTTTGGAGAGACTTGGCGGTATTGCCAATCGGTAAGCTACAGCCCCAGTTCGTTCTAGAATTTATAAAGGTCCGATGTACCTGGGACTCAATTTACCATTCTTACCAAAACGTATGACTCCCTTCAATGGAGATACCTTTAGGAAAACATGATCACCAACTTGAAATTCCAAATCCTTCCTTGGATTATCGGCATAGCGTTTCTACCTACTTTGAGCTTCTTTGATGTGATTTTGGATTACCTTGAACTTTTCCATCGTTTCCTCCACTAGTTCTATACGTACATGTTTTCTTTCACCAACGTCATCCCAACAGGTTGGTGTGCGACATCTCTTTCAGTATAACGCTTCATATGGTGCCATCTGAATACTCGAATGGAAGCTATTGTTATAAGAAAATTCTACCAGAGGTAAATATTGATCCCACATACCCTGAAAGTCATGTGAGCATGATCTCAACATGTCTTCTAAGGTTTGAATAGTTCATTATGATTGTCCATCTGTCTGAGGGTGGTAGGCAGTGCTCAAGTGAAGTTCAGTATCCAAGGCATTCTAATGACTTTTCCAGAATCTGGAAGTAGAATGGGGATCACGATCAGAAACAATCGATAGGGGTACTCCATGAAGTCTCACAACTTCATTAATATATAGTCTTTCTAGATGTTCCATTTGTAGATCTTCTCTTATAGCAAGAAAATGTGCTGACATGGTAAAACGATCACCAATAACCCATATTGCATCGTTCCTTCTAGGAGTCTTTGGTAGCCCCATGACAAAGTCCATCGTAATATTGTCCTATTTCCACTCCGGTATGGGAAGAGGTTGCATGACTCTTCCAGGGTGTTGCCTTCCAGCGTTCACTTGTTGACAAACCATACATCTTGACACAAAATCAGCAATCTCCCTCTTCATATTGTCCCACAAAAAATGTTCCTTCAAATCTCTATACATTTTGGTGCTCCCAGGGTATATAGAGAAATTGGAACTATGAGCATCATCCAACAATTCCCTTTTTAGATCAGGTATATCGGGAACACAAAGTCTCATCCCGAATTTCAAAATTACATCTTCATACACAAAGTCTCTCAATCTCCCATCATTCACAGCTTTAATCTATTTTTGAAATTCTTCATCATCGGTCTGAGAACTCTTAATCCTTTCTAGTAAAGATGTTTTGGAAACTATTTGAAAAAGCATTGATGTTTCACCTTCACTGGTTATTCCCATGTCCATCTTCACTAGATCCATCAAAATTGGACCCCTTTCAATTATCATCATGTTTAAAACTCCATGGTCTTTTTTTCTCAAAGCATCTGCCACCTTGTTTTCTTTCCCCGGGTGGTAGTGTATCGTACAATCATAATCCTTGAGTAATTCAAGCCATCTCCTTTGCCTCATGTTGAGTTATTTTTGTGAGAAAATATACTTTAAACTCTTGTGATTAGTATAAATCTCACATTTTTCACCATAGAGGTAGTGCCTCCATATCATCAAAGAAAAGATCACAGCTACTAACTCAAGATCATGAGTAGGATAGTTTTGTTCATGTATTTTCAACTGTCGTGATGCATAGGCAATAACTCTATCATTCTGCATAAGGACACAACCAAGTCCTTTCTTCGATGCATCACTATAAATAACAAACTCATAATTCCCCGATGGTAGAGTCAATATTGGAGCATTGACTAATCTTCTCTTCAGTTCTTCGAAACATTCTTCACACTCTTTTGTCCAAACAAATTTAACCCCTTTACGTGTGAGCTTCGTTATTGGGTTATCCAATCGGGAAAAATTCTCAACGAAACGTCGATAATAATCTGCTAAACCAATAAAACTGCGTACCTCAGTTATACTCATTGGTT
Organism: Viscum album; assembly: GCA_963277665.1. NCBI lineage: Eukaryota > Viridiplantae > Streptophyta > Magnoliopsida > Santalales > Viscaceae > Viscum > Viscum album. Next base: position 115,184,773 of record OY728135.1, read on the forward strand.
CTGGCCATTCTTGGATTGCCTTGGTCTTATAAGGATCAACCGAGATTCAATCTTTAGAGACAATATGGACAAGAAAAGAAATCTCCTGAAACCAGAATTCACACTTGCTAAACTTCCCATATAATTCTTGTATTCTCAGAGTCTTCAGGATAATGTGCAAGTGATTTTCATGATCTTTGTAGGTTTTGGAGTATACAAAGATATCATCAATAAATACCACCACAAATTCATCAAGATATTCCTTGAAAACACTATTCATCGGATCCATGAATACAGAGGGTGCATTAGTCAATCCAAAAGGCATTACAGTAAACTCGTAATGCCCGTACCTGGTTAGAAATTCTGTCTTCGGAATGTCTTCCTTCTTCACACACAACTGATGGTATCCAGATCGAAGGTAAATATTTGAAAAGTATTGAGATCCATGCAGTTGGTCAAATAAATAATCAATGCGAGGTAGAGGAAACTTGTTCTTTATTGTTATAGCATTGATCTCCCTGTAGTCGATACATAACCTCATAGATCCATCATTATTTTTTACAAAAAGAATAGGTGCTCCCCATGGAGAAACACTAGGGAGAATAAATCCCTTATTACTCAATTCCTATAGTTGTTTCTTTAGTTAAACTAATTCTACAGTGGCCATTCTATAAGGGTTCTTCGATATAGGCCTTGATCCAGGAATTAAATCAATGGAAAACTCAACTTCTCGTTCTAGAGGATTTCCAGGTAAATCTTCCGGAAATACATCTACATATTCTTTCACAACAGGTACATCCTCTATTTGAACATTCTTTTCCTCACCCACAGTTATTTCACTCTCTTCCTCCCCAATAATTGAATTTAGTTGAGCTACTGGGGGTGGATCTAGATAAGAATTAGGTGGTGACGATTCTGCTCTAAAGATAAGGTGTTCCTTATCATCATCATCAAGAATCGTAACCTCTTTATTCTTACAATAAATCTTTGCATGATAGTCCAAAAGCCAGTCTATACCAAGAATTATATCAAACTCAATCATAGGTATGACGATGAGATCAGTAGATAAAGAACATTTATGTGCACTAATGGGGACTGATTCACAAAACATAGATGAATTGATACTTCCCTTAGGAGTTTTAACTGACAACTCCCTTGTTAAATTAAATTGGAAATATCTAATTTTATTAGAAAACTGAGAAGATATGAAACAATGCGATGATCCAGAATCAAATAATGCATTTTCTAAACTTGAGGAAACCATTAAATTACCTGCCACGACGTCTTTCAGAGCTTCTACCTCAGCAGTAGTGATAGCATACGCTTGGCCTTGATCCCTTGGCCTTTTCTGAGGTAAGTTATCCTGACGCTTAGGACATTCATTTTCATAATTCCCCATCTCCCTAAAATTGTAGCACTGAACATTGGTAGCTTCCTTCTTCCCCTTGCAATCGCGAGCATGGTGGCCTTTTTCACCACACTTGTAACAGACTCTCGTTCCCTTCAAGCAAGTACCGGGGTGTTTCTTCCCACATTTACCATAGGATGGATATTCAACCTTTCCCTTCTTCCCCTTATTTCCATTCCCGGATTGATCAGTAGATCTCTTCTTCTCTTGCTTTTCTTTAAAGTCATAAGACTTAGAGAATTCCTTTTTGGTCTTGATAGCACAGGATACAATGTCTTCGTACGACGAGAAGGATTGTGAGACTAATGCTCGATGGAGAAATGGTTTTAACCCATCAAAGAAATGACCAATCTTACTTCTTGGGTTACGTATATAATCTCCAGCATACCTTGATAACCTTGTAAAGTTATCCTCATACTTTATGACATTCTCATCCTTCTTTTATCTCAGACTAAGAAATTCCCTTTCCATATCTGCTCGATGGTCGCGAGGAAAGTATTTTTCTAAAAACAGATCATTGAACTCACTCCATTCCGTATTTGATAATTCTTCATCTTCCTTCATATTTTTAATCAATGACCACCATTGATCAGCATCTCCAGTGAGGCGGTAAACTGCCATGATAACTTTTTCCCATTCACTACTCCCCAAAGCCTGAAATATTTTCTCTTGGGAATTTATCCATTGCCCAGCTACTAAGGGATGTGTACTCCCATTGAACGTTGGTGGTTGTTGCCTCATGAATCGATCTAACATTGATCCTCCACACTGTGGATCAGGGTGCTCCATACGGGTAATGTTATTATTCATAACCGGAGTAAGTTGTCCCAGTATGGTGATTAGCTGATCGGCACCAGTTGCATGGCCAGCTCCACTATAATTATCCTGAGTAGGAGAGCAATCCCTACATGGAGTGTGTGCATTGATACGGTTTCCATTTCTTCCACTAGGCGCCATTTCTAAACAATGGCATAAACTAGATTAGTTTATGAATCAAAATACATAATCCCATACTTATAAAACACTTAACATAAATTGAACTATTTATTGATATAATCCATAATCCTAAAAATGTTTTCTTTGAGGAAGTATATACTCATAAACCCTTCATAATGATTTTTAAAGAAAATGAGAGTTATCCTAAGAATATTTCCCAGGAGTGTCGTAACCAAGAGTGCAGCAAAGCCTGTTGTCGTGCACCAGTTCCCGTTCGAGTCTAGCTCAAAGTGGTGTTTTTGGGTTTTACCCCTAGGTACATCTGTGCCAGAGCCACCTCTACCTTCCCGTATCCAGACAGGGATGTATTTCTCGGAAAACTCAAAAAATCTCTACAATACAAAAATTCTAGGAAGTTCTTCTATACTATCCTCAAAGTTCATCTTAGGTCTACATGCTCCAATCAGATTTTATCTAAATCTAGCTTCCACGTTTTGTACTAAACTTCCTCTGATACCAACTCTAACACCCCGACCCCTGTTACCCAGAGTCGGTGCATTATTACATAACATTTTCATGATCACAAGAAAGATCAAATCTCAAAAGACCTATTGGTTTAGTATCCTTGGAAACACTAGATATATTCATGAAGTTTTACATTACATCATAAAGTGAAAAACAACTACAACAACATATTGTCTCCATAGTCCACACTATTATCCCCTCATAATATCCATGTAGGTCATTCATAATTTACTTCTTCACATCCTGTAAAAAAACATATAAAAGGGGTGAGCTCAAATTCCCAGTAAGGATAACAATATAGCGGAAACTTTCATAAATATGAATAAACATTTAAGGCAATGTATAACTTAATACAAAATCCTTTTAAACTTGAACTTCAACACAGTATTGAAAAAATAAAATGAAATAATGTCATTTACTTATTCACATGGATATTCTACTAATCGAATAATCACATGCAATATCAATAACCACTTTCATAATGATGGAATGCATAACGCGAGACTATCATAACCACAAATCCAAGGCCTCATGCCAAGACTACAAATAATATTTTTTCAAGGGATTGTGCCAAGAAACTAGTTTGTCTCATGAGACCTACCGATGCATCGAGGAGCTATAGCGGGCTCAACCCGTCACATATTAAGTCCAATGCATTCCCATATGAAAAGGTTTAAACATAACATAAACATTCGTATTAAAACTAGCATACAAAATGTCAATACTTTCACCATAAACCATGAATGGTATAAAAATAGCACATCCATAGTCAAACATATCACATACCCTTCAATAGAATATAGAAGTTTTGTATCATAATAAATCAACTTCAAATAAGCATAAAATTTATCGAAGGATGTTGGCATAGATGAAATCAAAACTCTTTTTAGAGAAATATCTCTTTCTATTTTGAAATAAATTAAGAGTAATATATTTATAAAATGAAAAATTTTATTTGAAAATATTCTTATAAGCATGTAAAGAAAGCTTCGACGATTTTATAATGGCAGAAAATAGCCACACCTGCCGTATAAGTTAAAAAAACATTCTTACCTTAATTCTGTCGAAAAGGTTAAAAAGTATCTTTTTTGGAAAATGACGGAATTATTCCTTTATAAAACTCTTATAAAAAGTCAAACAAGGGTATAAATGACTTTAACCCAAATTCTTTTAAATAGTAAAAATGTTTTGAAATACATTTTTAAGAAACATGGATGTGGATGATAAAGAGATCCCAGTAGATTATTACATATAAACAACCTCGGATAATGAAGAGATTGTGAAATAACACTTACCTTGTACTTTTACTTGGTTGGGGTAGTTTAAACTCATGTATAATGGTGAAATAATTGTTATTAAATTATAAAATATTCATATACATTAATATGATATCATATATGATCTTTTAACATTGATTTGTTAATAATATCTTAGTATTAATGTTGTTTCGGGTGTTAACTTACTCATTTTCTTTTATATGTTTGGTTATGTAAGACATGTTTGAAATGGATAGGTTGTATCTTAATCATATACATAATGATATCAAGTCCTTATATACTATTTTTTATCATCAAATGAGAACTATACTTGAATGGATACGATGGAGAATGAATCTCATCGCGTTCATGGAGACAGTAGTCCGTACGTACGCACGAGCGACAATATCATTCTTTTGATATAAAAATAATATATAATTAGATTTTATATCATATATATACAGAATCATTATAATTTTATATTTATTATTTACATGAGTTACACTTCATTATTATACCCATCCAAATAATAATATATTGAATAACAATTACACCACGACGTGGAGATGGTAAGCCGTACGTACGCACGTATGGTGACATGTTATTCAAAGGGTGGATAGAATACTGAATATGGTTGAACCATATTTATAATAACATCATAGTATATATATGATACTGGAGTTATTATTTTAGAATGGTAACAACAAATAAAGAAGAAGTGGAAGAAGAAAGGAACTTCAAAAAGGGTGGTCAAAACATTACCTCTTCTTCGGGTTCTTCCTTTTGATTTGATCCAATGGGATCCTTAAGTTGGATTTCTGACTAAAGGAATGACTCTAAGATGATTTGAGGGAAGTTTAGAGAGTATTTGGGCAGATTTTGGCCCTAACCAAAAGGCTTTGAAGGTGTGAAGTAATGAGAAGGTGGAGTGCCCTTTTATAAGTGGGGTGTGGGGCACCTTTGGAAAAGCTAGAAATATTAATTTATAATATATTCATATTCAGTTTCTAATGGCTCCAGAGTTGATTATTTAAAGGTTAAGGTGGGGATGGGTCGAAAAACACTCAACAATAGAATTTAGACAGGTTTTGTTTACTATATTAACCTTATCTTTAAGTATTAACTCTTAGTTAATTAGTTTCACTTTTACAATGTCTGTTTGTATTTTTATATTATATGGTTAATAAACTTTCTATATACATTCATGCGACCCCAAGTGGTCCATTAATGATACAACTATAATGATATAAGTATCTTGGAAGAACTTTAGATTTTTAGGAATTTAATATCAATTAATAATATACTATTTGTTTTAAAAACTCTTTTATGTCAATTTTGACACTATTCAATAATTGATTTTTGTAAAACTCACACCAGAATGATTAATTCTATAACAGTTAATTAAAGCATTCATAACATGTCATATTAACTTGAAAAATTAGTTTAATTCATAAAAAGCCTCAAATTATATTTATTTGGGTATCTACAATATCAATCATTTTAATTTTTCACTATTATGGTAATTACTGCATCACCATTGTGTCATATATAAATTACATTATTTAGTGTCTAAAAATTATAAATAAAATAAAATTATGTAGTAAATCAATTTAGATTTCTAGTTAATATTTATAAAAGAAAATACAACATATATATCCCTATTTAAAAATTGTTTTTCTAAACGATATATGCTTGTGTCATTTTTGTATTCATTTTAACTTAATAAAAATAAAGTGTCCCTATCACTTACAAGTGGCCCCAAGGGGTTCCAAAATCGACCCAAATATTCCTATGGTCGAACATGTATCAAAAAATAAGGTTAGGACACGTTTTAGGGTAATTTAGTATTATTATAATATTATTTTTAACCCTTATTTATCGGATTTACCCTTAACCATGGTAAATAAAATATTTACCGTAATAATTAATCAAAATATATAAAAATAAAAGTTACCTATTCACACAACATGAAAATCCTGGTTCCAAATATGGAATCCATTTATCCAAATTCAAAACACAGAAGTGGCAGAAATTAATTTAAAATTAATTCATGTTGTTAAAACAAAAAGCGTGTTTTTAAGAGATAATAACTATCAAAAGATTGACAGTTGTTTATGTCCGGTTTAATTGTAAAATTATGTACAATGACCAACATTATATTAAATGGTAAAAATAAATTCTAAATATACTTTAAAACCACTCAAATTAATAATTTATCAATATAAATTATTTCGGTTAAAAAAGTTGTTTTTAATTAAAATTTATTAATTTTCACTATTCATCAAAATATATGTGTTATCTGAAAAGTTCCAAAATTTCACCCTAGGATAAATTTGATATTCCGAATGAAAAAATGAAATCCATTTTGAAATATAAAATATATATAATTTCAAAAAGTAGGTATTACTATTCATAACGGCAAGTTCGATTGGTTATGGTGTGTTAGAACTCGGTGTTGCGTACAACACACGCTATCACATTATTCAAAGAGAAGACTACCGTAGAAGCTTGGGGTGTTACATTTTAGGACATTTTTATCCATAATCAATTTAGTTTACTCCCTTGGAAAATTTGATTTAACAATAACCATGGTAACCAATATTTAATATATTTAATATTAACTATTTACAAAATATAAGATGACCATATTACCGAATATTAATTATGATAATTAAAAATATCATATAATTTTTTAAAAAAATTAAGTCAATGACATCATAAAATTTAATTTAAAATTAAACATACAATCTTGAGGTAAAACAGTTCACAATGAAAAGTTTTTCATGAGTATTAAAAGTATCTATATCTAAATTCAACATGAAATAGATTAAAATAAAATTTATCTAATTCATAATAATATAATTGACCTATTCAAATTTTTTATCTATTTTAAAAAAAATAACTTGTGAAATTATTAAAATGTACTGAATCTAATTATAATCACTAACTTTCACTTTTAACCGAAAAATTAAAATGTTCAAAAAATAAAGAAAAATTCTCTCTAATAAAATTTTTACCTGTTGAATTACAAAATGAATTTAATTTTCTCAGGTATATTTTATTAAATTTTAAGTAACTAATTTTAAAATAATATTGAAAAACAATGCCAATGCTTTTTTTTGGAAAGGTAAAATTTTTAAGCAGAAAATTAGATTTATTGTTTTTTCAAGTCAAGAAAAATATTAGATGAATGGTAAAAAAATTTATTCAATATATATTATATATGTATTATTAAAATCATTCCCTGATATTGAATTATTTAATTAATAAAGATCTGTAATAATTTGATTATAAAAAAAGGTTTTATTATAATTTATCTTTTTCTTTCAAATGAAATATATATTTTATAACAAACCAATTGATAATCAATGAATTCATCATAAACCATTTTATTTTAATAATTTTTTCAGTTCTATTCCTATCCACCAATCCAACATCGGGAAGATATATTCCATCTAAAATAATGAAACATCAATAGTACATCATTTAACGTTTAATCTCCACGTTTTGTGTAATGTAGGCTATCAAAGATGTTATATTTATATGAAACAAAGTATACAATTTCAGCGTGTTTTGGATATATCTCATTATCGTGAGTGAGAATGATATTTCATATATAACTGATGATCATAATATATCCCTCTAATTAATTGGTTAATGTTCATTTTATTTAAATGCATGAAGGTTGGAGTTCTCTAGAGAGGTTATCATATGGATTTAATTTCACTCCAGTTATTTCTAGGCATAAGTAAACAAGGGTAAATAAGATTATTTTCCATGATTCCAAAACATTTTTCCATATCATTACATTATTTATTAACGATATTATGATGATGATTGACGTGACATGGCTCATTATTATTAATTCTCTTTAATATTTATTTTAATATAGAATTATGAAATGTCAAATATTAAATGATATATGATTTTATGGGTATGAATTTCATTATACTATAATCATTATATTTTATTAATGCATAGTATCATTATGATCATTGTATTCTCACTAATGAAACTCAGTTGTTCATTTTTATTTTTACCCATGATATGCATTAGGGGTTTCCCTTATCATGTTCTTTATTTCCCAATGTTAAGAAGAATTGTGTTAAATTAATTTATTCTAAAAATTCATAATCTCTAATGAATTTTATGGCATATCATTTGAATTTTTTGAAAATATTTATTTTATTGTAGAAGGAAAATTGTTTATTTTAAAAAAGGGGTTTTTGAGGTAAGGGTATAATCTAACTCTATTAAAATATGAACCAAAATATTTTGTGTTAATTTTAGTGATCCTTTATTTCTTTTTTTTTTGTTTTTTATGGATAAAATTTGGTCACATATATTAGTATCAATTCCTGATATATAAAATTTATTTTTTGTCATCAGATCCATGGGTTCTGGATATTCTAAAGCTATCATTGGTATTCGATCTAGAGTTTGATAACATTGTATATTCTAATGTTTTCATACAATGTAAACATAATATTTATTGACAAATGATTTGTTATAAGTTTAAAGTTGATCATATATTCAATAACATTAGAATACAATTTCAGATTTAATGTGACTGTATTTGAAGTCGATTAATGATATTTTTGGACAATGTTTTTAAGTTTATGTATATACAACATTTATGTTTAACATGAAATATTATTTTGAGAGAATTATATTTATATTCGGTGATATAATCAGTCCGGTTTGGAAGAACCCTATAAACAGATTGAAACAAACTACCAAAGGATGAAAATTTGATTATGGATTTGAATAAAATCATGTAAGTATATTTTTTGTACGTCATATTTCTAGACGGTAAAGAAAATCCATGTCTCTTTGTAATGGATCATCAAATATAAAATTTATACTATTACCATCATTTATGATGAATTTATTATCTTCTTAATCCCTTTTTTTTGTCATTATCTTTATTATAAACGCATTCTCTATCACTTTAATTCATTAAGGAATTCATTTTATCCTCTATGTTTTTAATTTCACTACTTACTATTGTTTTAATGTTTGGATACCCATTTTCTTTTTAATCTAGATAAACCTCATATTTGAATTTACTATTGTTCAAATAGATTTTTTATTAACCATACATATATTTTAAGCATTCGAAATATGTATTTTAAAATGTTAATCCAATAATTTCTATTATCATGATTATATTATGAGGGAATGATTTATTAATTTGGGTAATGTAAAATACCGACATTTAAAAAGAATACTATGTTCAATTGTGTTGAAGACACCCATTATCTGGATTTAATGTAACGCCTCGACCCCAGTTACCCAGAGTCGGGGCATTATTACATAACATTGGTATGATCACAAAAAAGATCAAATATCGAAAGACCGATTAGTTTAGTATGCTTGGAAACACTAGATATATTCATAAAGTTTTACATTACATCATAAAAATGAAAACTAAAACAACATACTCTCCACAGTCCACACTCTTTTCCCCTCATACTATCCCTACAGATCATTCATAATTTACTTCTTCACATCCTGGGAAAAATAAAACATATAAAAGGGGTGAGATCCAATTCCCAGTAAAGAAAACAATATAGCAGAAACATTCATAAATAAGAATAAACATTTAAGGCAATGTATAACGAAAACAAAATCCTTTTAAACTTGAACATCGACATAGTATGGCAAAAATAAAATGAAATAATTCCATTTACTTATTCCAATGGATATTCTACTAATCGAATAATCACATGAAATAGAAATAACCACTTTCATAATAATGGAATGCATAATTCCAGACAATCATAACCAGATAGCCAAGGCCTTATGCCAAGACTACAAATAATATTTTGTCAAGGCCTTGTTCCAAGACACTATTTTGTCTCATGAGACCTACCGATGCATCGAGGAGCTATAGTGGGCTCCACCCGTCACATATTAAGTCCAATGCATTCCTCATATGAACAGGTCTAAACATAACATAAACATTTGTATTAAAACTAGCATATAAAATGTCAATACTTTCTCCATATACCATGAATGGTATAAAAATAACACATCCATAGTAAAAAAAAATCACAAAACCTTCAATACAATATGGACGTTTTGTATCATAATAACTCAACTTCAAATAAGCTTAAAATCCATCAAAGGATGTTAACATAGATGAAATCAAAACTATTTGAGAGAAATATCCCCTTTTTTGAAATCATTTAAAAGTCACATAATTATAAAATAAAACATTTACTTCGAAAATTTTCTTATAATCTTGTAAGGGAAGCTTCGAAGATTTTATAATGGTGGAAAATAGCTGCACCCGCCGTATAAGTTAAAAAAACATTCTTACCTTAATTCTGCAGAAAAGGATAAAAAGAACCTTGTTGGGAAAAAGAAAGAAAGATTCCTTTATAATCCTACTATAAAAAGTCAAACAAGGGTATAAATGACTTTAACCCATATTCATGTAAGTATTAAAAATAAATGTTTTGAAATACATTTTTAAGAAACATGGATGTGGATGATAATGAAGTCCCAGTAGATTATTACTTATAAACAACCTCGAATAATGAAGAGATTGAGAAATAAACACTTACCTTCTACTTTTACTTGGTCAGGGTAGGTTAACCTCTTGTATAATAGTGAAATAATTGTTATTAAATTATAAAAGAATCATATACATTAATATGATATCATATATGATCTTTTAACATTGATTTGTTAATAATATCTTAGTATTAGCGTTGTTTCAGGTGTTAACTTACTCGTTTTATTTTATATGTTTTGTTACATAATATGTGTTTGTCATGGATAGGTTGTTTCTCAATCATATCCAGAATTATATCATATCCTTAAACATTATTTTTAAATCATAAAATGATAATTATACATGAATGGATACGATGGAGAATGAATCTCATCGAGTTCGTGGAGACGGTAGTCCGTACGTACGCACGGCGACAATATCATTACTTTGATATTACAATAATATATAATTGGATGTTATATCATATATAAAGAATCATTATAATGTTATATTTATTATTTACATGAATTAAAAATCATTATTATACCCATCCAAATAATAATATATTGAATAACAATTACACCACGACGTGGAGACGGTAAGTCGTACGTACGCATGTATGGTGACATGTCATTCAAAGGATGGATAGAATACTGAATATGGTTGTACCTTATTTATATTAATGTTACAGTATATGGGAGATACTGGATTGATTATTTTATAATGGGAATAACAAACAAAGAAGAAGTTAAAGAAGAAATGAATTTGAAAAAGGGTGGTGAAAACATTACCTCTTCTTCGGGTTCTTCTATTTGATTTGATCAAAAGGGCTCCTTAGGTTGGTTTTCTGATCAAACTAATGCCTCTAGGTTGTAGTGGGAGAGGTTGAGAGATTATTTGGGTAGGGTGTGGCCGAACCAAAAGGCTTTTATGGTGTGAATTAACGAGAAGGGGGAGTGCCCTTTTATAAGAGGGGTGAGGGGCACCTTTGGAAAAGCTAGAAATATTATTTTAAAATAAATTCATATTCGGTTTATAATTACTAAAAAGTGTATTATTTAAAGTTTAAGGTGGGGATGAGTTTAAAACCACTCAACCAATAGAATTTAGAAAGGTTTGGGTCATTATATTAACCTTATCTTTTAGTTTTAACTCTTAGTTAATTAGTTTGACACTTACCATGTCACTTTGTATTTTTATATTATATAGTTAATAAACATACTATATACCTCCATGTGACCCCATGTGGTCCATTAATGATACACCTATCATGATATAAGTCTCTTAGCCTATCATTATATTTTTAGGAATTTAATATCAATTAATAATATAATATTTGTTTTAAAAACTCTTTTATGTCAATTTTGACACTATTTGGAAAAATGATTTTTTTGAAAATCATAATAGAATTATTAATTCGAAAAAAGTTAATTACATCATTCCTAACATGTCATATGAACATATAAAATTATTTTAATTCATAAAAAATCTCAAATTACATTTATTTGGGTATTTATAATATCCATTATTTTAATGTTTCACTATTATGGTAATTACTACATCATCATTGTGTCATAAATAAATTAAATTATTTAATGTCTAAAAATTATAAATAAAATATAATTATGTATGAAATATTTTTATCTTTATAATTAATATTTATAATCGAATTTATCTTATGTATAACTATATATTAAAAATGTTTTAGTAAGTAAACATTGATTTTAACTCTTTTAACTCTTCTTTGAATTAAATAATAATAAATGTCCTAATCTAATCCAAGTGAAACTAAATGATAATATTTTATTCCTATGGTTGTTTTTGGTCAAGATACACTTTTCCAATAGAATTAGGAAATGTTTTAGGGTAATATTAATATCATTTTTACCCTTAATTACCCTATTTACTTTTAACCGTGGTAAATAAAAGCTAAAAGATACTATTCACCAAAAATTGTTTTCATTTCATTGAACCGAATTTTACTCCCTGATATTATCCGTGTCTCTTGGATTTTTGAAATTCCACTCACAGAAGTGGTAAAATTATGTTTTGTGAAAAATTCAGTTTTTTTAACTACCACTTAGTGGTTTCACTATTCATCAAAAAATGATGTTTTTTAGAAAAATACCAAAAATTCACCCTAGGATAATTTCAATATTCCAAATTCAAAAATGAAGTCCATTTTGAAAAATAAAATTTATAAATTTCAAAAAGTGGGTATTACTATTCATAACGGCTAGTTTTATTGGTTGTGGTGTGCTAGAACTTGATGTTGCGTACAACACAAGCTATTGCATTATTCAAATACAAGTGTATTGTAGAAGCTTGGGGTGTTACATTCTCCCCTCCTTAAAATAATTTCTTCCTTAAAATTTCTAGAATACTACTGCATGAAAAGACTCGGGTAGTTCTTCATCATAAGTTCCTTGGGTTCCCACGTTGCCTCTTCCATCTTATGGTTTCTCCACAAGAATTTTACCAGGCGAGTCATCCGGTTTCTCAGTACTTGTTCTCTCGTATCAAGAATCTTGACGGGATCTTCGCAATAAGACAGATCGGGTTCCAGTTCTAATTCCTCATAGGTGAGTACATGCGTTGGGTCAGGCATGCATTTCCCCAATAGTGATACGTGGATCACATCGTGAAGTTTGGAGGGATTTGGCGGCATTACCAAATGGTAACCTACAGCCCCAATTCGTTCTAGAATTTCAAAAGGTCTGATGTACCTAGGTCTCAATTTACATTTCTTACCAAAATGAATGCCTCCCTTCCATGGAGATACCTTCTGGAAAACATGATCACCGACTTGAAATTCCAAATCCTTCCTTCGATTATCGGCATTTCTCTTCTTCCTACTTTGAGCTGCTTTGATGTGGTTTTGGATTACCTTCACCTTTTCCATCGTTTCCTCCACCAGTTCGGGGCCTACAAGTTTTCTTTCACCAACGTCATCCCAACAGGTTAGTGTGCGACATCTTTTTCCATATAACGCTTCATATGGTGCCATATGAATACTCGAATGGAAGCTAATGTTATAGGAAAATTCTACCAGAGGTAAATATTGATCCCACATACCCTGAAAGTCAAGTAAGCAGGATCTCAACATGTCTTCTAAGGTTTGAATAGTTCGTTTTGATTTTCCATCTATTTGAGGGTGGTAGGCAGTGCTCAAATAAAGTTTAGTATCCAAGGATTTCTAAAGACTTTTCTAGAATCTTGAAGTAAAACGACGATCATGATCAGAAACAATCGATAGGGGTACTCCATGAAGTCTCACAACTTCATCAATATATAGTCTTGCTAGACGTTCCAGTGGTAGATCTTCTCTTATATCAAGAAAATGTGCTTACTTGGTAAGATGAACAACAATAACCCATATTTCATCGTTCCTTCTAGGAGTCTTTGGTAGTCCCATGACAAAGTCCATTGTGATATTGTCTCATTTCCACTCAGGTATGGGAAGAGGTTGCATGACTCCTCCAGGCTGTTGCCTTCCAGCTTTCACTTGTTGACAAACCATACATCTTGATACAAAATCTGCAATCTTCCTCTTCATGTTGTCCCACTAAAAAATGTTCGTTCAAATCTCTATACATTTTGGTGCTCTCAGGGTGTATATAGAAATTGGAACTATAAGCATCATCCAGCAATTCCCTTTTTAGATCAGGTATATCGGGAACACAAAGTCTCTTCCTGAATTTCAAAATTCCTTTTTCATACACAAAGTCTCTCAATCTCCCATCATTCACAGCTTTAATGATCTTTCAAAATTCTTCATCATTGGTCTACGAACTCTTAATCCTTCCCAGTAAAGATGGTTTGAAAACCATTTGAAAAATCATTGATATTTCTCCTTCCATGGTTATTCCCATGTCCATCTCCACTAGATCTATGAAAATTGGATCCCTTTAAATTCTCATATTATTCAAAACTCCATGATCTTTTCTGCTCAAAGTATCTTCCACCTTATTTTCTTTCCCTGGGTGATAGTGTATCATACAATCATATTATTTTTGTAATTCAAGCCATCTCCATTGCCTCATGTTGAGTTCTTTTTGTGAGAAAATATACTTCAAACTCTTGTGATCAGTATAAATCTCACATTTCTCACCATAAAGGTAGTGCCTCCATATCTTCAAAGCAAATATCACCACTGCTAACTCGAGATCTTGAGTAGGATAGTTTTGTTCATAAATTTTCAACTATCGTGATGCATAGTCAATAACCCTATCATTCTGCATAAAGACACAACCATGTCCTTTCTTCGATGCATTACTATAAATAATAAACTCATCATTCCCCGATGATAGAGTCAATATAAAAGTATTGACTAATATTCTCTTCAGTTCTTCAAAACATTCTTCACACTCTTTTTCCAAACAAAGTTAACCCCTTTACTTGTGAGCTTCGTTAATGGGCTAGCCAATCGGGCAAAATTCTGGTCAAAACGTTGATAATAACCTGCCAAACCCATAAAACTGCATACCATAGTTATACTCATAGGTTTTGTCCATTCTTGGATTGCCTTGGTCTTAGAAGGATCAAGAGAGATTCCATCTTTAGAGACAATATGTCCAAGAAAAGAAATCTCTTAAATCCAGAATTCACACTTTCTAAACATCCCATATAATTCATGTCTTCTAAAAGCCTTTAAGATAATGCGCAAGTGATTTTCATGATCTTAAAAACTTTTGGATTATACCAAGATATCATCAATAAATACCACCAAAAATTTATATAGATACTCCATGAAATATCTATTCATCAGATCCATGAATACAGAGGGTGAATTAGTCAATCCAAAAAGAATTATTGTAAACTCGTAATGCCCATTCCTGGTTCGAAATGTTGTCTTCAGAATGTCTTCCTTCCTCACACACAATTGATGGTATCTAGATCAAAGGTCAATCTTTGAAAAGTATTGAGCTCCATGAAGTTGGTCAAATAAATCATCAATGCGAGGTATGGGATACTTGTTCTCTATTGTTATTGCATTGATCTCCCTATAGTCGACACATAACCTCATAGATCCATCTTTCTTTTTAACAGAAAGAACAGGGGCTCCCCATGGAGAAACACTAGGGAGAATAAATCCCTTATTACTCAATTTCTATAGTTGTTTCTTTAGTTAAACTAATTCTACAATGGCCATTCTATAAGGGGTCTTCGATATAGGCCTTGATCCAGGAATTAAATCAATGGAAAACTCAACTTCTCGTTCTGGAGGATGTCCATGTAAATCTTCAAAAAATACATCTACATATTCTTTCACAATAGGTAAATCCTCTATTTGAACATTCCTTTCCTCACCCATAGTTATTTCATTCTCTTCCTCCCCAATAATTAAATTTAGTTGAGCTACTGGGGGTGGATCTAGATAATAATTAGGTGGTGATGATTTTGCTCTAATGATAAGGTGTTCCTTATCATCATCATCAAAAATTGTAACCTCTTTCTTCTTAAAATTAATCTTTGAATCATAGTCCGAAATCAAGTCCATACCAAGGATTATATAAAACTCAATCATAGGTATGACAATGAGATCAGCAGATAAAAAACATTTATGTTCTCTAATGGGAACTGATTCACAAATCTTTGTTGCAATGGTACTTCCCTTAGGAGTTTTAACTGACAACTCCCTTGTTAAATCAAATCGGAAATATCTAATTTTCTTAGGAAACTGGGAAGATATGAAACAATGAGATGATACAGAATCAAATAATGCATTTTCTAAACTTGATGAAACGATTAAATTACCTGCCACCACGTCTTTCGGATCTTCTACCTCAGCAGTAGTGATAGCATAATCTTGGCCTTGATCCCTTGGACTTTTCTGAGGTAAGTTCCCCTGACGCTTAAAACATTCATTTGCATAATGTCCAATCTCCCTACAATTGAAGCATTGGAAATCGGTATCTTCCTTCTTCCCTTTGCAATCACGAGTTTGGTGGCCTTTTTCACCACACATGTAACAGACTCCCATTCCTTTTAAGAAAGTACCAGGCTGTTTCTTCCCACATTTACTACAGGATGGATATTCAACTTTTTCCTTCTTACCTTTATTTCCATTCCCAGATTGATTAGCAGATCTCTTCTTCTCTTTATTTGATTTAAAGTCATATGACTTAGAGAATTCTTTCTATGTCTTTATAGCACATGAGACCATGTCTTCGTACGATGAGAAGGATTGTGAGACTAATGATCAACGGAGAAATGGTTTTAACCCATCAAAGAAATGATCAATCGTACTTCTTGGGTTACGTATATAATCTCCAGCATACCTTTCTAACCTTGTATAGTTAGCCTCATACTTTGCGACATTCTTATCCTCCTTTTGTCTCAGACTCAGAAATTGTCTTTCCATATCTTCTCGATGGTTACGAGGAAAGTACTTTTCTAAGAACAGATCGTTGAACTCCTTCCATTCCATATTTGATACTTCATCATCGTCCTTCGTGTTTTGAATCAATGACCACCATTGATCAGCATCTCTTGTGAGGCGATAAACTTCCATGACAACTTTTTCCCTTTCACTACTCCCCAAAGCCTGAAATATTTTCTCTAGGGAATTTATCCATTGCTCAACTACTAAGGGATTTGTACTCCAATTGAATGTTGGTGGTTGCTGCCTCATGAAGCAATCTATCATCGATCCTCCACGCTGTGGAGCAGGGTGCTCCATACAGGTAAGGTTATTATTCATAACCTGAGCGAGTTGTCCTATTATGGTGATTAGTTGATCAGAACCAGTTGCATCACCATCTCCACTATAATCATCTTGAGCAGGAGGGAAACCCCTACATGGAGTGCGTACATTGATACAGTTCCATTTCTTCCACTAGGATCCATTTCTAAACAATGGAATAAACTAGATCAGTTTATGAATCTAAATACATAATTCCATACTTATAAAACACTTAACATAAATTGAACTATTTATGGATATAATCCATAATCATAAAAATGTTTTATTTGAGGAAGTATATACTCATAAATCCTTCATAATGATTTGTAAAGAAAATGAGAGTTATCCTAAGCATATCCTATGGGAGTGTCGTAACCAAGAGTGCAGTAAGGCCTGTTGTCGTGTACCAGTTCTCGTTCTAGTCTAGCTCAAAGTAGTGTTTTCGTATTTTACCCCTAGGTACATCTGTTCCTGGGCCGCCTCTACCTGCTCGTATCCAGATAGGTATTTATTGTTCAGAAAACTTACAAAATATCTACAATACCAAAATTCTAAGAAGATCTTCTATACTAATCCAAAAAACTCCATTTTAGGGTTATGTGCTCTAATCAGAGTTTATCTAAATCTAGCTTCCAAGGTTTGTACTAAACTTTCTCTGATACCAACTGTAACGCCCTGACCCTAGTTACCCAGATTCGGTGCATTATTACATAACATTGGCATGATCACAAGAAAGATCAAATCTCAAAAGACCGATTAGTTTAGTAGCCTTGTAAACACTAGATACATTCATAAAGTTTTACATAACATCATAAAAATGAAAACTAAAACAACATAGTCTCCATAGTCCACACTCTTATCCCCTCATACTATCCCTGCAGTTCATTCATAATTTACTTCTTCACATCCTGGGAAAAATAAAACATAGAAAAGGGGTGAGTTCAAATGCCTAGTAAGGATAACAAAATAGAGGAAACTTTCATAAATAAGAATAAATATTTAAGGAAATGTATAACTTAAACAAAATCCTTTTAAACTTGAACTTCAACATAGTATGGAGAAAATAAAATAAAATAATTCCATTTACTTATTCACAGAGATATTATACTAATCGAATAATCACATGCAATATCAATAACCACTTTCATAATAATAGAATGCATAATGCAAGACTATCATAACCACATAGCCATGACCTCGTGCCAAGACCACAACTAAGATTTTTTCAATACCTTGTGCCAAGATACTAGTTTGTCTCATTAGACCTACCAATGCATCGAGGATCTATAGCCAGGTCCAGCCATCACATATTAAGTACAATGCATTCCTCATATGAATAGGTTTAAACATAACATAAACATTCGTATTAAAACTAGCATACAAAATGTCAATACTTTCTCCATAAACCTTGAATGGTATAAAAATAACACTGCCACAGTCAAAAAAATCACAAAACCTTCAATACAGTATGGAAGTTTTTGTATCATAATAAATCAACTTCAAATAAGCTTAAAATCCATCAAAGGATGTTGACAAAGATGAAATCAAAACTATTTGAGAGAAATATCCCCTTTTTTGAAATCATTTACAAGTCACATAATTATAAAATAAAACATTTAGTTTGAAAATTTTATTATAAGATTGTAAGGGAAGCTTCGAAGATTTTATAACGGTGGAAAATAGCCGCACCCTCCGTATAAGTTAAAAAAACATTCTTACCTTAATTCTGCCGAAAAGGTTAAAAAGCACCTTGTTTGGAAGACGACGGAGAAATTCCTTTATAAACCTCTTATAAAGAGTCAAAAAAGGTTATAAATGACATTAACCAATATTCTTGTAAATATTAAAAATACATTTTTTGAAATAAATTTTTAAAAAACATGGATGTTGTTGATAAAGAAGTCCCAGTAGATTATTACGTATAAACAACCTCAGATAACGAAGAGATTGCGAAATAAACCCTTACCCTATACTTTTCAATGGTTGGGGTATGTTAACCTCCTGTATAATGTTGAAATAATTGTTATTAAATTATAATAGAATCATATACCTTAATATGATATCATATATGATCTTTTAACATTGATTTGTTAATAATATCTTAGTATTATCGTTGTTTCGGGTGTTAACTTATTAGTTTTATTTTATATCTTTTGTAACATAAGCTATGTTTTTCATGGATAGGTTGTATCTTAATCATATCCAGAATGATATCAAATCCTTAAACATTATTTTTTATCATAAAATGATAATTATACTTGAATGGATACGATGGAGAATGAATCCCATTGCGTTCGTGGAGATGGTAGTCCGTATGTACGCACGAGTGAAAATATCATTCCTTTGATACTAAAATAAAATATAATTGGATGGTATAACATATATACAGAATCATTATCATGTTATATTTATTATTTACATGTATTTAAAATCATTATTATACCAATCCAAATAATAATATATAGAATAACAATTACACCACGACGTGGAGAAGGTAAGTCGTACGTACGCACGTATGGTGACATGTCATTCAAAGGATGGATAGAATACTGAATATATTTGTACCATATTTATAATAATGTTACAGTATATATGATATACTGGATTCATTATTTTAGAATGGGAATAACAAATAAATAATAAGTTGAAGAAGAAATGAATTTGGAAAAGGGTGGTGAAAACATTACCTCTTCTTCGGGTTCTTCCTTTTTATTTGATCAAAAGGGCTCCTTAGGTTGGCTTTCTGATCAAACTAAGGCATCTAGGTTGTATTGAGGGAAGTTTAGAGAGTATTTGGGTAGGTTTTGGCCGAACTAGAAGGCTTTGAAGCTGTAAATTAATGAGAAGGGGGAGTGCCCTTTTATAAGAGGGGTGAGGGGCACCTTTGGAAAAGCTAGAAATATTATTTTATAATAAATTCATATTCGGTTTCTAATGGCTCAAAAGTAAATTATTTAAATGTTAATGTGGGGATGGGTCGAAAACCACTCAACCAATAGAATTTAGACAGGTTTGGGTCATTATATTAACCTTATTTTTAGTTTTAACTCTTAGTTAATTAGTTTGACACTTACCATGTCACTTTGTATTTTTATATTATATAGTTAATAAACTTACTATATACCTATAAGTGACCACCAAGTGGTCCATTAATGATACACCTATCATGATATAAGTCTCTTGGACGAACTGTAGATTTTTAGGAATTGAATATCAATTAATAATATAATATTTGTTTTAAAAACTCTTTTATGTCAATTTTGGCACTATTTGTAAAATTGATTTTTTTAGAAATCATAACAGAATGAATACTTAGAAAAATGTTAAATTAATGTTTTCTTAACATGTCCTATTAGACTAGAAAATTAGTGTAATTCATAAAAAGTCGGAAATTATATTTATTTGGGTATTTATAATATCAATTATTTTAATTTTTCACTATTATTGTAATTATTGCATCATCATTGTGTCATAAATAAATTATACTATTTAATGTCTAAAAATTTTCAATAAAATATATGTATGTAGGAAATCTTTTTATCTTTCTAATTAATATTTATAATCGAATTTATCTTACGTATAACTATATATTAAAAATGTTTTAGTAAGTAAACATTGATTTTAACTCTTTTAACTCTTCTCTGATTTAAATAATAATAAATGTCCTAATCTAATCCAAGTGGACCTAAATGATAATTATTTTTTCCTAATGTAGTTTTTGGTCGATATACACTTGTCCAATAGAATTAGGACATGTGTTAGGGTAATATTAAAATCAATTTTACCCTTAATTACCCTTTTTACTTTTAATTGCGGTATATATAAGTAAAATGTTACTATTCACCAAAAATTATTTTCATGTCATTGAACCACATTTTTCTTCATGATATTAACCGTGTCTCTAGGATTTTCTAAATTACACTCACAGAAGTGGTAAAATTATGTTTTATGAAAAAAAAATTTTTTAACTACCACTTAGTGGTTTCACTATTCATCAAAAAATGATGTTTTTCAGAAAAATACCAAAAATTCACACTAGGATAATTTTCATATTCAGAATCCAAATATGAAGTCCATTTTGAAAAATAAAATTTATAAATTTCAAAACGTGGGTATTACTATTCATAACGGCTAGTTTGAGTGGTTGTGGTGTGTTAGAACTCGATGTTGCGTACAACACACGCTATTGCCTTATTCAAAGAGAAGTGTACCGTAGAAGCATGGGGTATTACATTTAACAATCATGAAATATTATTATTTAAATATAACAAATATAAATTTTACATTTATTTAGATGTGTGAATATGAATTAAAAAATTATAAATTATATGTAAAATGGTACCACCAAATACAAATTTACTTATTTCTCCTTATGATATAAGCACTCGATTTTCAGTAAAGTCATTTAATACATCAAAAAAACATTTTCCAAAAAATGGGTTTCATTTAAATTTCTGAGTTCATATTTTAATTAATTTATAACACTTTTATAAATTTAATTTTAATAAAAATAAATAATTTTTGAAATGGAAATATGAATATTAATATTTGGTGAAATTTTTGTATTTTTATTAAAATATTTGTTTCATTAAATAGTTAAAATTAATGATTTTACAAAACTATAATATTGTTTCATTTACTAGTATAATCATGAACTAAATTCTACCATAAATTAAAATAACTCATATTTAATTTTATATTGTATAAATATTTTTATATTAATCAATGTTATAAATCATTTTAGTATAAGTTTATTTTTTGGACTATAAGCACAATTTTCTTAAAAAAATATTTCTTTGGGTTTTACATACATATTATAAAATTATTTCTACCACATCAAGATATTAAATCAGAAAAAAATTAATTCCTTGTTTGTAATTAGGAGGTTCAAATATGGTATAATATTTCCAATCATTTTTTCATTTTGTTTTGTAAATATTTTAATTATTTATCTCCACATAAAGGGTAAATGGGTAATTAATTGTAAAATTTATGTGTTAAGGGTTTACATTCTCCCCAAAACATTCATTTATCCTATTTTTGGATTGTATTTTGGAAATAATATTTCATTTTTATGAAATTATGGAAATTTTCATCTTTTTTTCATTGATAATTACATATATATTTTATTAACTAAACTATAAAAACAATATGTCACTATATTTTCTTAAATAACTATAATAATTTTTATTAGGGATAAAAAAATAATTTTTATGTTTTTTGTTATTTTGAATTAGAAAAAAAATATGATAGGTATTTATTTTTAATTTTTAGTTATGTTTTAATTAACTAAAATTCATACACAACGTAGATGCACTATTTGTGAAAGTATTATAAAAACCTAGATAAATGAATTTAATTGCCTTAAAAGGAATATGATTTAAATCATTTTTTAATTCAATATCATAAATGGTTAATAGTAATTTATTAATGATTTTTAATTTTTTTATTTTGATTTCATTTTAATCATAATAATTTTAATGTCAAATTAAATGCATAGTTTTCAAAATTTACAAAAAATATATATTATAATATACAATGTTTTATTAAATTATTTAAAATTCATAAAAATCTCATCATTGGTAAGTTTAATGGGATAGTTTTTATAATATCAACAATTTTCAACTTATAGTTCATTTTTCCTTTAATTGAAACCTTTTTAAACACTAGCCTGTAAAAAATGTTGATATCGCGGTAATCATTAACAAAGGGTTACGGGGGTTAACACTAAGAGATAAGGGCTAATCAGCCATATAAACATGTTTGTGTTTTCGTATATGTGATTAATTCTACATACCTCCATCCTATACTCAACAAAAAAAAGTTTCAATCCACATTATATTGAAAAATAATTTATATTATTTTAAAACATTGCATAATTCATATGGTTCACCTCCCCTCACTAATAAAAGGGCACCTCCACTCCCCATTTCCCCAAACACTTTTAGAAATATTTATTATCCAATACCTTTAAATATTACTAGGAAACCTTACTATAAATGACATATAAGATCTTTTTTCCATCCAAATACGATCCAAGAGACCTTAATATGTAATCTTATTATGGATTCCTAAATAATATGTATAACTCTTAAATGTGGGTTTACTTTTTTTACTTCATCATCTCACTCGTTACAATAATCATAATCAATTATGATTCAGTAACATGTATATATCCACCAAACATAAATGTTACTATTAATACATTATAATCTTTTTTTCAATTTTTTGTATCCAATGGGAAATAAAAACATTGTTCTTGCATACATGTGGACTACCACATCCACAAAACAATGTGATTCATTTTCAAGCACTGCCTCTCAGGTCTATTTATAATAAAGGATTTAAAATATATATATATATATATATGATATTCATTAATAAATTATCATTATTTAACGATATTATATCATCTTCTTTCTAACCCTTCTATCTTTTTGGGAGATGATAACTTTATTCATGAATTTGTGTGGATAACCACCTATATAAAGTGATGTGATTATTATTTCATGTTTTCCATTTATTGATGGTGAAAAATATATATTGAATTTATTAAATTATAAATGTGTATGATTATTATTTGATATATTTTTTTAATAATTTCCACATTCACAATAGTCAATACTCTTAGGTTCTTTTTCAAATATGAACTAAAACTCATAAAAACTAATAATGTGTACTTAATTGATTTATTAAACTACATATTTCAATAAAATGAAATAAAATAATTCTTTTATGAAATGTTAATAAATATAAAAAAGGTTCTGAAATGGGAAAATAATTAAAACAATTTTAATAAACAGGTGTTATAGAATTTATGTATCAAGTCAATATTCAAGGTAATTAATTTATTAACTCGATATACATTCATTAGCTTATACATATACATTATTGATGATGTTATTACCAAATAATTTATGAAATAACCTATGATTGAAATAATTTTTATTTTTATAATTTTTTGTCTTTAAATTGTAAAATATAATAACTTCATTGATTAATTATTTCATCAAATATATGATCATTGAATGGATTATTCACCTCAATATTATTTCATTGGGAGATGAAATTTAATGTGAACATAGTACCACATATAATGTGTATATTCTATCTATTGAGATATTTTATCATGAATGAATCTTCTATCATTATATTTATAGTTAAATTACATCTATCTCTTCCATGAGATATTTATTTACATTTTTCAACAATTTAGAAGGGTTTAAAGGGTCTAAATTTTATATCATTGAGACATAATTTAGGGTATTCACTATGCTTCATTTTATATTGTATACTTGATTCCCTATGAATCTATTTTCACATATTATTTAATGGAAATAATTTTTTTAAATTAAATTTTCATATTTGTTCATTCAATGAATTTTTGATTCAATCATTAACAAATTTTCTAGGGTTTCATGTCTCAAACATTATTCTTTGATATTCATTTTCAATAATGCACCTATATTAATATATATAGTGTATACACACACTCCAAATAAAAATATTTTTTACCAAACTATTCCTCTATGTACTTCATCATATGAAATTAATTTATGTTTGGAAGTATAAATGATTTCCAATAGTTTTTCTCCCAGATATTTAAACATATTTTAAGAGATTTTAAATATAAATTTGTTATCATTTTCAACATAGATCACTTCATAATTCCTTTTCAAATGTTTTATAATAATGTTTTTCCCATATTTAAAAGTTAGCATATTTTCACAGTTTCATACCTATTATTATTTTTGAATAATTTGCATGTTTACATGGTTATTTTCGATGATCATACTTTAAATGCATTTATTGAATATCAATTTTTAATGGAACTAAAAGAAAATTTTATTTTACTTAATTTTTATAGAAATATTTGTATATATTATTTTTAATGTATTATATTCTATGTCTATATCCTATAATATTTCCTCTAGTTACCTTGGAATATTATCATATGATACCAACCATCTCCTTTCCTGTGTTGGATTTTGATTATTGGTTTCAATTACCTTTCATGTAACTCATTTATTTTCAATCCGTAAATCAAATTCTAAAGTAATTTAATGTATTGTTAATTGATTGATGATGAGAAAGTTAGATTCAATTTTTTATATTCATTTGATGAAGTTGTAAATTATGGATGATGGATGGTTAAAAGAATATAGCTAATGAAAATGGGTGACCAAGATATAACTTATAAAATGAGTGAGTAGGACAAAGCTATCCAATACATTGGGTAATAATTCTTTCCATTTAATTAATAAGGAGGTAGTTAACTAAGAATTTTTATCTAATGGATTTAATTTTTCTCCAGTTATATTTGAGTTGAGTGGACCTGAGTGATGAAAATAATGTTCTTAGATAACAATAAATTATATCTATTGTTTATTATGGGTTTTTAATTTTTCCATTAGTCATGAATGACATTGCTAGGCTTTTCATTCTTAATTATGATAAATCATTACTTTGATAAAACATTAGGATATTTAATTTTTTTAACATTCCCTATTTTGATGTGTAAGAATTTGTATATGTTATTCTCATGAACATGCATTATTTCATCATATCTTTGTGGTAATATTAAGATCATTGATGAAATTAAATTTATAATGATAATATATATCATCATTGAGTATATGAGCTCAAACTTCTTAATATTTAAACTTTTTCATGTCATGATGAATGATGTCAAATGAATAGTATCTATAAAGGATTCATTTGTGAGAAATTCATTTAGATATGTTGATAAATTTTGGTGGAATAAGAATTGTTCTACATATTAAGTAAAATTAACACATGAAGACATGTGTTTTTTTATGCTTGAGATTATACTAACCCTGTAATTTTTTAAAGATAAACGTTCATTAGGTATGTATGTGATAGATTATTTAGATTTGATGTTAAATATTTTGGGTGGATAATATTGAGTCTTGTTTGTAATGACCCGCTTATCCTAACTGTCTTGAGAGTACAACGAATCATTACTAGGCCTTAAGAGACATTCTCGAGGTTCCAAAGGCTGGCAAGAAATGACGAAGGGTTTCAAAACAAGTGGGGGACGATTTACACTTGCAGAACATACCGCATAACCAACAACCATAATCAAACTAATAAACTAAATGATGCATGATAAAAACTAAGACAAGTCAACCATTTATTTTTCCATAAACCAACCAAATGTGCCATAGTGGAAACCAACACTATATCAGAGTAAACAGTGGAAAGAAAAACTAAAATACCACAAGACGACAACCCAACTCTATGCTCCACGAGCTCTAAGATCCAACATCACAAACCAGCCCAAGAATCACTATGTAGTGCTATAAACATGTGACACTTTACCTTTTCCAACATCATAGTATATGAAATCTGCAAAAGCACCAACGTTCCAAAGCAGGGGGTGAGTAATGAAACTTAGTAGGTTTTCCCCAATTACTTCCCAACTCATGACTCTAGGATAAAACATGTTAGCACATTTATCTAAAATAATATATATAAAACAATTCCAAAATAGGTCACTATATAACAAGTTCCATGTCAAAACCATTTTCCAACAAAAAACATCTTTCTCAAGAAAAGAAACCAAGAAAATTTTCCAATCAAATTCACATTTCCATTTCACAAAATCCCTTTTTGGCACACCCAACCTTTTCACAACCCATGAAATTAACCATGGATGCTTCGTTATGATAGTTCCATACACATGAGTGGTTTCTCGTCGATCTACCAAGTCGTCACATGGTAAGTGTTTCCCATCTGCCATTACACTTTTGGCACCGAGCACAATGTCATATTTCAACCAATCCCCGTATATGAAACATGAACACACACCACACATTCTCTATAATCATCCCAAAACTATCCTTTAAATAAAAGACCTTTTATTGAAAACCATTTCTTTCAAGCGGAAAAACAATAACAAGTCTAAAATCACCATTTTAAATTCCTTTCAACAAACACTTTCCAAAAACACACATTTTCCATCACCCGTTACTTAAAAGGGGCTGCAACCATTCTTTCATAGTAGATAAACAAACCATTTCAATCAAGGAAAAAAAATCGAAACAAAGACATCAAGTTCTATGAAAGTGGAATCGATAGTGAATCCATTTGCTGTAACAAAATAGGAAAAACCAACCAAGAACCGGGTTGAAAGAGCACGAAACCTCCTTAGATTCCTTCCCCTATCACTAAAAAGACCAAAACACAACTTAAAAGTCGTCCACTACCATGGATCTACCCAACTTGGCTGTATATCTAAGGATCTGTCAATAGGGAAGAAGGATATCTAACAAAACTATAGGAAACGAGACTTACCTCAATCAATTGACCTCTAAAAACCAAGGAAAACCTCTAGGTCACTTCCAAAATGCCTGGTAAGTTTTCTCCCACCTTCACCAGAGTGAAATCTTCAGTTAGGGCCATCTAGGAGCCAAAACGAGTGGGTTTAAAGATAAATGGATTAGATCCTGAAAAATAGTATCTAAGTTGACTCTGCGCATGGTTAGTCCATAGAGTTAGTCAAATCATGCGCTAACCGTGCAGTAGTCACTTCTTTGAAGGGGAGCTCTGCAAGGCCTCCCTGCACAGTTTTCCAAACCATGCGCACACCGTGCGGTCTTCTAGGACCAAGGTGACTCCAACTTCATGGCTTTTGTATGGTTTGGTTAACTCGTGTGAAGCCCGTGCGTCACCACCCTTTTGCACTTTGACACTTTTAAAGTATCCAAAAGTTCCCAACAATTTCTCATATGGTTCATGTACTTAAAAAGCATAAAACAAGGGTTACTTACCAGAAATTAGGAGTACTACATTGTCCCCAACATTGCCCTTTCCATCCTTGGATAGTAGAAAACCATCGCTTGCTTGAAAGAGTTCTGGACACTCCTCCTTCATTTCATTCTCGCGCTCCCAAGTCTCTTCATGAATATGAACATGTTGCCACCAAACCTGCCCTAGACCAATGCTTTTTCCATGCAAGACATATCCTTCCTATCAACAATCTGCACTGGAATATGTACCAACGAAGCTTCCGGCTCTAGGTCAACGTGATCCCATCTGATCACATGGTTAGGATCAGGCTGATACTTCTTCAACGAAGATACATGGAACACATTATGAATTGCACTGAACCGTGCTGGTAATGCCAACTGATATTCCACCTCGCCAAACCATTCCATTATCTGAAAAGGGCATATATATTGAGGAGATAATTTATCATTATTCCAAAAATGACGATGTCCTTGCCTTGGAGAGATTCTCAAAAAGACATGATCACTCACCACAAATGACAACGGTCTTTGGTGATGATCTGCATACGATTTCTGATGACACTATGCCATCCCCATCCTCTTTTTTATCAACTGAATCTTCTCTGCTATGTCTTGGACAAGACTCGGCTCAACTAGTGAAGTCTCACATGTTTCCACACAGCATAGTAGAGAATGGAAAGGATGCCTATACAATGCTTCAAATGGAGCCATGCGTATCGAGGATTTATAGTTGTTATTGTATGAGAACTCGACTAAGGGTATATGCTCCTCCCATGAGCCCCCAAAATCCATTACACAAGCCCGCAATATGTTTTCTAACATCTTTATAATCCTTTCAGATTGTCCATTCGTCTAAGGATGATACATCGTACTCATATTCATTTGAGTTCCCAGGGATTTCTGTACGGATCACCAGAAACGAGATGTAAACCTTGGATCTCTATCTGGAATGATAGACACTTGTACACCAGGCCTCTTTAAAACTTCTCGGATATAGATTTTTGAAAGGTTTTCCACTATATGTTTTTTCAAGAATAAGGATGAAATGGGATGACTTGGTTAGACGATCCACTATCACCCAAATGGCATCATGTTCTTGGACCGTTCTTGGAAGACCTGTAACATAATTCATTGCTATCTGATCCCATTTCCACACATGGATTGGTAATGATTGTTACATACCATCTGGTCTCTGATGCTATTCTTTAACCTACTTACAAGTTAAGCACCGTGAGATGAACTCAGCCACCTTCCTTTTCATGTTGCTCCAACAAAACTGCACCTTCAACGCCTTATACATCTTCTGAGTACCTGGTTGTACAACCCATCTTGAATGGTGGTAATCATGAAGGATTTGTTCCTGAGCAGTTAAAGGTACAACCATCCAATCTCGAAACCATAAAACTGAACTCCCATCCAACTTCCATCCCTCAATGGACTCCCCACCATTGAGTTTTGAACTCATTGCAACACAGTCTATATAGGATGCTTGTTCCTCCTTTACTATCTCCCCCAAATCAGGAACAAGCACAACTGGAAGTAAAACTGCAACATCAGATCGGTCTTCACATTCCATACACATGTCGGCTAGGATGGACATCAACTGCCACTCATCTGAAGCTTCTTGCGCCAACTGAGAATGCAACTTTTTTTAATGCATCGGCCCCCCGAATTTCTCTTACCCGGTGTATACATCAAGCCAAAGTCGACCATTTGAAGATAATCCATCCATGTCCTCTAAATAAGATTCAAATATCTTTGTAAGAAAATATTTTTTAAACTCTTATGATCCATAAGAATATTGAATTTCTCACCAAAGAGATAATGACGGTATCTCTTCAAGGCATGGACAACTGCAGCTAACTCCAAATCATGTGTTGGGTAGTTCATTTCATGCACTCTCAACTGTCTTGAGCCATAAGCAACAACATGGTCTGCTTGCATGAGAACACATCCCAACCATGTCCTGAAGAGTCACAATACACCATGTAACCCTATCCTGATTCCGGAAAAATAAAGATGGGTGCTGATGTAAGGAGAACATTCAACTCTTAAAATGATCTCTGAAATTCCCCAGTCCATTGAAATTCACTGTTCTTCTTTGTCAATGATTTTATAGGCGAAGCTAGTCATGAGAAGTCATGCACAAAGAGTTGGTAATAACCAACTAGACCAAGAAAACTTTTTATTTCAATGAAATTATTCTGCAGTTGCCAAGAAAGAACAGCTTCTATCTTTTCTGGATCCACTAAAACACCTTTCTGAGAAACAACATGGCCTAGAAAGCGTACCTCTTGTATCCAAAAATCACACTTTGATAATTTGGCATACAAATGATGGTCTCTTGAGATCTCCAACACTATCACCAAGTGTTTCTCATGCTCATCCCTTATTCTTGAATACACCAATATGTAGTCCACAAACACAACAAAAACAGAATCTAGATATCGATGAAATATATGATTCATCAATTCCATAAAGACTGTTGGTGCATTCGTAATACCAAAAGGCATGACTACATATTCATAGTGGTCATATCTGCTTCTGAAGGCTGTCTTCAGAATATCCTCCTTCCAAACTCACAACTGGTGATATCCTGACCGAAATTCAATCTTAGAGAACCACTTAGCTCCCCTAAATGGATCAAACAAGTCATCAATGCTTGGAAGTGGATATCTATTCTTTATCGTAACTTGGTTAAATTTATGATAATCCACAGATAGCCTCAATGTTCCATCTAATTTCTTTACAAACAAAACTGGTGCTACCCACGGAGACACGCTTGGCCGAATAAAACAATTGTTTTCCAGTTTTTCCAACTGCACTATCAATTCCTTTAACTCTGTTGGTGCAATCCTATAAGATGGAAGTGAGATAGTACTAGTCCCCAGAATGAGATTGATCATAAACTCCACTTCTGTTACAGTAGGTAACCCTCAGAATGTTTTAGGAAAAACATCAAGAAATTGATCCGTGACTACTGGAAACTGTTATTTGTGATCTTGTCCCTCGATTACATGTTAAACACATCCAACTGGAAAGAGATCATTTCTACTACCAGTTCCAACAAGCCTTTTTCACCTTCCTTCACCACTCTTTCTTCTCTAAAGAGACGATTGATGCCATCCTCAGTCACGAAACTGATTGTTCTGCTATAACAGTTGATGTGAGCCCTAAACTCTATCAACCAACCCATACCCAAGATTATATCATAGATATCCATCTCCAACACAGAGAAATCCCATTTTAGCTCAATTCTGTCAATACTTATTGAACATTCTCTACACACGGAGGCTCTACATGTTCTTTCACCGAGAGGGGTTTGAAGTTTTATCATGGAAGGCATCATTTCAAGATTTCAGTTATTCAAATAAGTAATATGAGAAGCAAGAAAA
Organism: Viscum album; assembly: GCA_963277665.1. NCBI lineage: Eukaryota > Viridiplantae > Streptophyta > Magnoliopsida > Santalales > Viscaceae > Viscum > Viscum album. The sequence goes on from OY728135.1 coordinate 115,216,231, forward strand.
GAATGTGATTCACCAGTATTGAACAACACTTTCATGAGGGTAGAATTCAAAATAATCGTACCTCTCACCATAGATGGTCCAAACTGGTCATCCACAATCACCTATTCTGCTCCATACAATTGCTTCGTTGATGCACTTTTCTCATTATTTCCTTGTTGAGATTTCCCTGCCTAAGGATTCATGGTATTCCTAGAATCACCATAGATAACTCTGTTCTTCTAGCGACACAAATTAAGCTGTCCTTGCCCTGTCGAAGAATAAGATTCTTGCGACACCTGAGAAGTGTCACGAACACCCAACCGTGGATCACTATAACCATATCACTGAAGGTGCCACATCTTTTTACAATTGTTTCATGCTCTCGGTGGTGCTGTAAATTCTCGTTTCATGTGGTCAATAGAGCCACATTGAAAACACCCAATTTCCATCATAGGTCATGGTGGAAGATTCACTGATCCGGCCATCTGATTCTGATTCGCACTCCCACGTTGGAAGTAGGTGTCCCTCTTCCGCTTATCCCCAGCATTAGAGCTCCCAACTGTTTCCATGGGTATCATCATACTTCCTCATCCCATAACTCCTAATATGTCTCTTGCAGCTACTTTTTCTCTGTGCACCATCTCCGTATAATCCTTCATATAGAGCACATCTATCTTCGAGTGAATCTCCTGTCGCAACCCTGATTCAATGATGTGTTCCTTCAGCGATGCACTTGCAGCAACTTCCGGTGCAAATTGCACTAAATTCATGAATTTAGTAGCATACTCTGTGATAGAAATATTATCCTCCTTCAGGATAAAAATGTCTGTCATCCACTAGATCTTGAACATGTGAGGATAAAATTGTTTATTAAACAATTCCTAAAATTCCACCCAGCCCAGGCCTTGATCCACTTTAGCCTGCACCACTATCTCCTACCAATGTCGTCCAAGATCCTCCAACATATACATCACCAAATTTACATTCAATTTTGCTGGTGTGCCGATGAAATCAATGATATGATTCATCCTACTCAACCACACCTCAGCCCTTTCTGGTTCAGAATCACCCCAATAGATGGGTGGATTCTACTTCTAGAACTGGACGGGATGGTCTACATGCCTTGAATCATCCCTCTGATTCCTCATATCCACAGCCTGACACACTTGAACTATACTTTGGACTAGCTTCTAGTTCACATGTGGCTCATGTGCGACCACATTTTCTGTAGCCTCTTCTATTTGGTTTCTATGACGCCTAATAGGTGCCATTTTCTATACAAACAACCCACGCCGTTAGTCTCACTTCCTAGCAACTGAAGGCTTTCCATTTCAATTTTCTATCATATTACTATCACAAAATTGATTTCCCCCCATCAATCTTTTCCACATTTACCCATTTATATGAAGAAATATGTTCTTTCATTTGAAAATCAATCTTTTTTCAAAATATATCTACCATTCTCTTTCCAAAATCATTCATTTGTAAACAAGTTTAAAATTTTCAGAAATCATGGTATTCACTCCTAGTGGGAAGTAATTCCTCTAATGCATGTCATTCTCATCTCATAGGATAAACCCATGATAATGAGATTTTTTATCCTATAAGTGTCTCCAAAACACTTATGTACCCAACTCCCTGGTAACTTGAATTTTAGCATAAAAAGGATAGCTAACACTTTTTATGCTCTACATTCCAAGTTCCAACAATCCTAATCCTTCCTAAGATGACCACCCATGAAATAGACATGTAAGAATTCGACGTCAAGACCAACAAAAATTGAGGACTACATTTTCCACAAAGAAAGGAACAAGCTGATAACATTTATACCCCAAGGACCGAACAAACTAATACCATTTGTAATGACCCGATTATCCTCATTGGCTTCACAGTACAACAAGTCATTACTGGGCCTTAAGAGACATCCTCGAGGTGCAAAATGCTTTCAATAAATGGTGAAGGGTTTCAAAACAATTGGGGGATGATTTACCCTTTGAGAACAAACTACAGAACCAACAACCATAATCTAACTAATCAACTAAATGATGCATGATAAAAACTAAGACAACTCAACCATTTATTTTATCATAAACCAACCAAAGGTACCACAATAGAAACCAACACTATATCAGAGTAAACAATGGAAAGACAAACTAAAAGAACACAATATGACAACGCAACTTCATTCTCTACATGCTCCAAGCTCCTACATCACAAACCAACCCAAGCATCACTAAGTAGTGCTATAAACATTTGATGCTTTACCTTTGCCAACATCCCAGTATATGAAATCTACAAAAGAACCAATGTGACAAAGAAGATGGGAGTAATGAAACTCAGTAGGTTTTCCCCGATGACTTTCCAACCCATTCCTCTAGGATAAAACATGTTAGCACATTTATATAAAACAATTCCAAAACAATTCACAATATAACAAGTTCCATGTCAAAACCATTTTCCAACAAGAAACATATTTCTCAAGAAAAGAAAACAAGCAAATTTTCCAATCAAATTCACATTTCCATTTCACAAAATCACATTTTTTCACACCCTACCTTTTCAGAACCCGTCAAATCAACCATGCATGCTTTGTTATCACAGTTCCATACTCATGAGTGGTTTCTCGTCAATCTACCAAGTCGTCACAAGGTAATTGTTTCACATAGGCCATTAATCCATTGGCACCGATCACAAGGTCATATTTCAACCAAGCCTCATATATGCAACATGAACACACACCACACATTCAGAACAATCATGCCAAAAACATCCTTTCAATAAAACACCTTTTATTGAAAACCATTTCTATCAAAGCCAAGGGTCTTCAAACCCTTTTAATAAAGCATCAGACCATTTATTGAAAACCATTTCTTTCAAGAAGAAAAACCATAACCATTTTAAAATCAACATTTTAAATTCAATTCAACAAATACATTCCAAAAACACCCAATTTCCATCACCTGTTACTTGAAAGGGGTTTCAACCATTCTTTCACAGTAGATAAACAAACCATTACAATCGAGGAAAACAATTTGAAACTAAGCCTTAATGTTCAATGAAATAGGAATCGATAGTGAAGCCACCACCCTCTACAAAATAGGTGAAACCAACCATGAACCGGGTCGAAACACCATGAAACCTTCTTAGATTCCTTCCCCTATCAACAACAAAACCAAAACCCAACATAAAAGTCATAAAATACTGTAGATCTACCCACCTTGGGCATAGATCTAAGGATACATAAATAGGGATGAAGGAAATATAAGAAAAATAAAGGAAAGAAGACTTACCTCGATCAACTAGCCTTTAAACACTAAGCCAAACCTCCGGATCGCTTCCAAAATGCCTTGTAAGTGTTCTCCCACATTCACCAGAGAGAAATCCTAAGTTAGGGCCATTTAGGAGAAAATATGAGTGTGTTTAATGATAAAATAGATTATATCCTTACAAATAGGATCTTAGTTGACTCTTTGCATGGTTAGTCCACACGGTTAGTCAAATCATATGCTAACCATGTGGTAGTCACTGATTGGAATGGGCGCTCTGCACGTCCTCCTCGCACAGTTTTCCCAAACTGTGTGCACACCGTGTGGTCTACTCTGTCCAAGGGGACACCACCTGCACGGCTTCCGCATGGTTTGGGAAACCCATGGGAAGCCCGTGTGTCACCACCCTTTTTCCCTTTGACACATTAAAAGTCTCCAAACATTACCAACCATTTTCTATATGAATCATGAACTTAAAAAGCATAAACCAAGGGTACTTTCCAGAAACAGTGGGTACTACATTGTTAATCATTACAAAATCATTAAATGTTATTATTATGTTTAAATAACTAGATCTAGTTTTTTGATTATGTGGATGATATAAGTATCATTCATGGGTTATTGAAATTTAGAATTATGAATATTAATAAGGATGATATTGATGAAATTCGGAAAATTGGATTAAATTTAATCCATTGGTCAAAGTAAAATCTCTCCACCCTCTTGAGTCACATTTTATGAATTTGAATGTACATTGAATCCCTTGGAGGTGGGTAACTCAAAAACTATGATTGGACATAGAGATAGAACATATATTTAATAGTAATAGAATAATTTCTCACCCTAGAACTCAGAATGTAATTATATTATAATATTTGACATAAATTTTCCTACTCAATTAAATTAATGAAATTTAAATCACTCTCAACACCTCTTTATTCAACAGTCGTGAAATGAGAATGGAAATGGAGTAATGGGAATTGAATTATGAGATTTATTACCTAACATGAAATCCTAAAAAATTATACATGATAAATAAGTCCCTAAATAAATGGAATCCCCTAGTACATGATAACATCCACTCTAATGATACCCATGAGATGGTAGGAAAATAACTTTCTAACCTGAGAAGTATGGATGAAATAACTCTGTAGTAGTACACCTCTGATTCTAGAGATACTACTAATGGTTTCTTTTACATACCAATCATTAAATATATTTATATGTAGACTTCAATGGATATATATACGTGTATCGACTCATTAAAATCTATTTATCCATTCTTCTTTATTGTCCATAGAAATTGATAATTTAAATCAGTTTCATCCTCCATAGAAATATTTTTTAACATCGAAGTGGAATTGGAACAAGAGAACTTAAATATGGTTCCTGCATGGTAGTCTTGGAAGAAACATTTTCTACTTCACAAATAATCCATTTCTCTCACATCAACCATCTATATAGCTTCTAAAACGTTATCGACAATGTAGGAATTATAGTTTTATTTGGATTTATTCCCAAATTTATGTTATGATTCAAGCCATTCCATAAACATGGTTGTTTCAAATTCCCACATCCCTTATAAGCTACATTTTAGATCCCCACTGGGATTTACATCATTGTGTCATTATTTATCCTACTAAATCTATGCCTGAGGATTATTACCACATTTTGTTATGCTCATATACAAAACAATTTATGTTATATATTTTTGAATTCATGATATATCCAAAAATAATTTTACATTCTAGGTTATTGTCAAAAGACTTTTATCTTTTAATCACCATGCTTACAGGAATACTCTAAGATATAAACCATTGTGATTCAAAATTCTCTAATAAATTTTAAAAATAAAAATCCTTCTCTTAGACTTACTCCCCATTTAGATATTCATTTTTAACTTTTGAATTCCATAAGCTCCATAGATTTATATGATATGGTTATTTCTAAGTTCATTTCAATAGTGACCCATACTGATAACAATCATCAGTATTATTCGGGTCATTGACCTTAAAGTGTTCACATTAGAGATCCTCTATTTTTTATACAATTCCATGGAATACTTGGACTTAATGATCCACACTAGAGCACAAACTCGAGCATTATAGCAGATCTCATTGTGTTTTTTATGGTCTAAAGGGGTGGTGTGGTGATCTATGATGTGGGAGACAACAACATTGTTAGTCCGAGTGACAGGGAATGATTAGATGTTGGGTCAATTTTAATTTTATGTCAAATATAGATAAATGATAAATTAGTTCGGCACATCAATTATATGTTAATAGTAGATCCTCTTTATCAAATATGATGTAGAGAACCTATCATTGAAGCTATATTAGGGTACATGATACGCCTACACACACACACCCCTCAAAGACTTTTACCATCACAAATTATCCTACCAAGTCTTAACCCACCTTATGAGGCCTTTTTTGATCTTATTTGATCTTATATATATCTAATCATGAATATAAATTGTCCTTTGGGACCCCCTAGGTTCTCTCCACTTAGATGAGTGTCTTAAAGCACTTTATCCCCCATTAAATCGAAACAGTGATTTTTCTATAAGTAAATATAAATAATATTTCAATTTTTCCATTATCAAAAACTATTATTTAAAATTTACATATCATTACATTAATAAATCTATTATTTAATTTGGAAAATAAATTAAATATAATAATATTTAATAATAAAATTTAACATTTTTCATTTAAAAAATATAAATATCAATAATTCTAAAAAATATTGCTTGTTGTCAATTTTAACTAACATAATATTTTTGGAATATATATACTGGATATCAATATTTATCATATTTTAAAGGTTACTTGGGTTTATCATCCCTTTAGAATATATTTGTCCCCAACCTCACTAACATAATCTCTATAAAAATAACTTATTTTATATCATTATTTAATATTTCCACTAATATCTTCATTAACATTCTTAAAGGCTTCTACCACACCCCTATAGCTTACAAAATTTTTCCTTTTATAAAGAAATTATTATATTAATATTCATTCATATTATATTATTTTAAATTATAATGTCATTTTAGAGGTTTCTTTATATATCTTTACTATATATTAATTCAACTTGTTGTCGAATTATCTCTCCATGATGTATTATTTATCTATTTTACTCTCAAAAATTAAACGTTAAAAATAAAAATTGACTTTGGAATGTGAAATACATAATCATTCCACACTAGTATAAACTATCATCAGATTAGATCAAACTATATTCAACAATTGCTCCTTACTGAGCCATGGATGTACTGTATGCTTCAATCAGTTTCTTATGGATTCTACATTTCTGGATAGCTTGCTAGGATAAAAAATCTACCCATATATGTCCTAAAATAAAGTCTAGTTATTTATGAACTATAATTCATGACACAATATCATCGACGTGATTTTATATGAAGGTATTATGTTAAAAACCATGAAAGTGTGAAAACTCTTTCATACAAAAAGAGTGATCACAAACACCAAGGGTCTTCCATATTCTCTATCAGTCTCAACCAAGATAGAAAAAAAAATTAATTATTGTATTTTTATATCTTTTATGCAATGTGATCATTTAATTGAACTTAGTACTTTATCTTAGAATTTGTTCATGGAATGATATAATGATGTTATACGGAAACATTTTGATTATTAAATTATCTTCATCCATGAGCTATGTTAATCTCTTTAGTTCTTTTAAACTTGGTTCAAGTTCCTCATTTTGTAATCTTATTTTGTTTTTTATTACTCACATTAAATGTTATTGTCGATAAAATTTATCTGCTCTCAATTTTTATTTTCCTAATCTATGTATAAAATAAATTAATAATCATAAAAATCCGAATATTATGATTATCCACTTTGGCTCTCTTCATAAATGATTAGATTTATACTTATTATTTTAATTTAAATTGATATTTATTCATCTATGATTTAGCTCAAAATTCTATAATCCATAATTTCGTGTTTCCATCTTCCTCTATATTGTAATTTTTGACTCAATAACTTAGTCAATATGATATAGAATGTGTATGTAATAAAATAGATAACTAATTATCATATTAAGTTAATGGGTTCTATTTTAACATTTTTAAGACATTAAATGGTCTGATATCCTATTTATTTATAATTATTATTATGTCTATAAGGCCATTTAGAGAACCTTCATAGTGTCCTGATTTTGAATGTTTTCATATCCAAGAAAAAGTGGAATTCATAGTCAAAGATACATCATACTTGTTACTATAAATGGTTATGGAAACACAAGAAATTTAATAATAAAAGTATAGTTTTTGGAATATGATGAATATAAATGGTGGTGAATTTATTTTGATCATTAAAACAGAAATTTTAAGAATATTATTCTCCTTTGGAAAGTGGTGAAGTTGGATGATGATTTTAATCATAAGCCAACCTACTCATAATGGAATGGGTATATTGAATTATTTTTAATAGTAAGGGTATTTACCTCTAATCGATTATTTTTTATTTTAAGCATATAATCCATAATATCATGTAATTAAATAAGTTATTATTTGATTGGATAACACATCAGCTATAATTAATGATCATATTAAGATAGTGGAATAATTTGTGATGTTATCAAAAAATTTAGTAATTGAATGTTTTTCCCATAAAGAAAAACAATCCTTTGTTTGGAAGTTTGTATTAGGAAAATATAAAGGTTTTTATTAGGGAATTTTTCAATATTCAAATAGAACTATATTTCATAGTCTATGTTAAGTGTTTATGGTTACCATTTAAGATTTATTAGGATTCAACCACTTAAGAAATTAAGTATGTTATACTAGAAGTATATATGAACAAGTAAATCTATGAAAACTAAAAGGATACATCATGGAAAACAAAAATATTCATGAATTATATGGGGTATTATAAATGATCTTGGTTGAGATTTTTGATCCATGATTCACAGTGTTTTTCATCATGAAATAAAGACATAATTAGAGAAGGGGCCTATGAAAATAGATTTATGGATCAGTACTTACGGTGTATTATGTGAATAAAATCATACATTATTTTTAAGGGTATATTGTTCCATCATAGATTATGATTCAAAATAACTCAATGTGAACTAAAATAAACAAACGTTAAATTATGTTAAGAATATGGGAAAATTTCATGATTTATTCCAATGTAAAGGGCTTGAGCTTCACTATATATCTCTTACAAATGGGAATCAATCCACACTCAGTTAATAATTTTCTATATGAATAACCCACATAAAAAATGATATTTCTTTGATGTGTTCACCATATAGAATGGGGAGATTTGTGATTTTAATTTTTTACTAGGCCTCGGATAAGAAATCCATACATAACTGTGTATCATTTATAACCCTGAATCAATGAACATATATTTTTGTAATATTATGGAATTCTTATATCACTCCTTAATAAAATGTATCTATCATATTACAAGAAAAGTGCTTCACTAGGACCTCTATGTACACATGATTCGTGATCGATGTGAGAATGTATATATAACTGGGAAATCACTAATGTTATATGAGACTACATAACATGGAGGAAAGTTGTTTTGTTTTCACCCTTGATTTGGATATTGGTGATTGGGATACAATTATTGAGGATACATGTATGGATGTATCCAAAATTTAAGTTAATTGTTTCATATAGTTTTTCATTATGTGACTAGGATATAACTCCAATGTCATTGATTATTTCTTGGCTCAATTATTCTCATAAAAATTATTTACAATAATCTCTAACACAAAAATAATTATGATTTCTATTATAAAAATTGATGATTATAAAAGACTCATATAATTACTTTTCTGTAAACATTACTTAATCTTGAGTTTTATGTCAACAATACATTCTCTTATATTTGATGATCTTTTATGTTTTACTGTATTAGGGAATTAGGGCATCATTAAAACGTAAAAAACAAGAAATATAAAGTGGAAGCGTTCAATTTGTATCCATATTTCTCGTAGCATAAAACATTAAATATAATTCATGATTTGGTTTAGTGGAATATATCCATGACTTTCTCCATGAGTTCTTCTTTCCCATTACCCTTATGTCCTGATAAATTCAATTAAAATTTGAGATGAGCACAAAATGTTTATAAGGGATATAGAAAGAATGAAACTACTTGTCCAGTGAACAAATGGATATTCATATAACATTTACCATTATCGTAAATTTTATTTTAGCCTAATGATACTCTACTAGTTATTATCTTACTGGTTGGTTAATTAAAATTTGGTTTTGGGTGTTCCTAGTAAGGTGTTTGAAAAAATGAATAAATGTGTTTTCTTAAAAATATATCTGTTTACCTGTGTTCATGGAAAAGAAATTTTGAGGGAATTGAGCATCACATGTTCAATTAAATGGTTTAATAAATTTTCCATTAATAGGATCATGGTGTTCGAACATACAGTTATATGGTTTTAAAGTTTTAATATGTAGTAGAACTAGTTTGTAGGGGATCAGAATAGAACCAATTTGGGCCAATGTCTATGATTGTGTCAAGGCATCATGGAGGACATGTCATCACCCTGAATAAGAGGTACATTATTCATAAATAATGGGAAATTATGTATGAGAGAGGACATAAAAGATAATTCCAAATTGAAATATAAACAGTATTTCACTTATATGAATGGGAAACCCATAATTAGGCTAACTTAATTTTATAAAATGTATTGATATGCATTATTTAATATTTTGGATTCAACTTTACCTTAGTTTTTATAAATTCCTCTTATTTTATAAACATTATAGAAAACATTTTTTTGTTATACTGTATGGTGGTAAAAGTATCGTTCGGGTTTCCTACCAAGTATGATTTCTCTCCCCCTATTTATACACATTCTTATATATGAAGGTGTTTTTTTCATTAAATGGGAATGGGTAGGTCTTTTAATTCCTTGACAGTGTTACATAATTATATTTTTGGATTTTTTAGATATGTATAATCTAGTAGGTTGTGTTATGTCTTGTATAGTTACACCATGCGTAAAGTGTCATTAATATTATTAGCCTAAGTGATCTTGATACTTTGTTTTGGTATTATATTAAAGTTAGTATCTGTTATATAGTTCATTATAATTGGGTTTTTCTTATAGATCATTATAATATCGTCCTTGGTTTTATTTTAATAAAATTTATCATGACATTTTTATGTGTGTGCATTTATAGGGTAAACCTACCTCCCCATGTATTATTTATTTAATCTTTTGGAATTTATATCCTTCCATTGTTGTCCAAAGGATGTCACCTAAGGTTAGCAGGACCTTTGACCCAATATAATCAAATGGTTTTTTATGATTTTATAAAATGCATGATGGTAATAGGTACTGGTGAGGAAGACAAAAAATATCATGACAATGAAACTAAGTTCATAGAGCATACCAATCTATAATGTGAAAGGGTACAATGGATCAAATTTGATTTCCAAACATCACTCTTCTTTGGAGAGAATATTTTTATCCTCTTTAGAATGATATAGAGATACTCCAACATATTTATGTTCCCCTTATCCCATTATATAAGTCGGAAAAATAACATTATCTATGTTTAATTAATTTGTTTCCATTCCATTATAAGTATCTTTTCATAACCAATTATAGAGATATTGAATGGTCTGTTTATATAAATAAGATCTAATTATATATTTCATCACAATTAATGATGATAATCACAATCCTTAGTCACATGGGTATGAAAAGATTCATCATGTATCTAGGTTATAGAAATATATAACTATAAGTAAATCATAATTATTCTAGAATTTGTCCACATGAAGACCAATAATATTTAAGGCATAAAGTTTTGACAAAAATATGATTAGATTAAATTGAAACACCATGATAAAGGGAATGATATCCTATATATCAAGATTCAATAAATCTTGATTTGAATTGAATTTAATTTTCTAGTCTTTATTGTCTGATATTATGGGAATCTTAGTATACAGTCACAATTCTAAAACCATGGATTGCTAATATTTAAGGTCGTGTAGCTTAGTCCATAAAGAGTTGTTTTATATGGTTATTGAGATTATTAAAATTAGTAATAATGGATGGAATAAGGATCAAATATTTTATATAACACCCATATCAAATAAATGGATAAGGTCTATAATTGTGTATCATAAATGATTTCAAATCTATATGAATTACAGGGACTGTCGATTGTGTAAAACCCAACTCAATAAGTTTATGTTGTTCATGATGATAGGTATAGGTACATAAGAGAAGAAATATGACAATATATATTAAAAACCCCACTATGATTGGGTTATGTTATATAATTATTTGAGGTTATCACCCATAAAAACAATTACACTATCTATTAGGTCCTATGGGTATCATATACAATACAATCTTGAGGAATATATATGTATAATGATAAAAGATTATCTTATATATGGAGATACTAATTTTAAATAGCCATTAATGACTGATGAGAATCAAAATGATTGGGAAAATAAAATAATTTATGGATTCAATGTCAACTCCAGAAGTGTTTTTTTACGTTGAAATATATACCTTTAATATTTGAAAAAAAATTGAGATAATGTAATAAGACATAATATTTCTCTTACATTTTCCTGTACCATAGTGGGGTAATAGAAATTAAACAACATTTTCAAATGATATATGGTGGTACAAATAAATTTTGTTCCCTTTTTGTTTTATTCTCTAACATTCTCATAATCCTCATATAGTAGTGGATTAGCATGGGGGAACATGAATTTTCCCAAGATACCCTTTGTTGGTTTTTAACAAGATTTTTTTTGCATCTCTTTCAATTGTGTTTTATGTTTGATTGATTTGGAAACAAAATGAGTGTTGGGAGCATGGCCATATATTATTGAGAAAAACTGCTATGTTTTAAATCTTATAGACATCAATAATGTTGAGGTAGTCTATATAATAATGGAAATTTAAAACCCAACATGAATACAATAGAAATACAAATAGAAAACAACTTGGAGTATAGTTCTCTTAGTTTAGAGCTATAATTATTAAATTATTAATTTATTATATTTATCTTCATATTTCATGTACTAATTGGTGTTATGCATGAGATCATATATCATGGAAAAATGGTGATGATTTTATAGTCAGGAAGCTTGGGAAAAATGGATTTTATATTGAAGATATATGCATCATGATGATGGTTGGAGTAACTCTAATTGAATGATTTCCCAACAATAATCATGTTTATATCATCAATGTAGATAATTAAATAATGTATCATCTTATCACATTAAAAAATGAATTAGAAGTTCTTGATGATTTATATTAATGATTTTTTCAAATGGATGAGAATTTCCCAAAACTATTTGAATAAGGAAAATGATGTTTTAAATAATTAATCAAGAACTAAGGCTATATGAGATAGTATGGGGAAGGTGAAAAATAGATGACTTCATATCATATTCAGTTAATGGTTTCCATTTGATCAATTTCAAGTCATACTATGGTCAGATGTACTCAGTCATTATAATGATTCTTATGTCTATATTTCCATTTAGGGCACATATATTGATTCATAATTATGATTGTATGCATATCGAGGAAACCATTTCATTCATATTCATAGATACATGGTAATTTTTATTATGAAGGGTTAACGAAACTCAAAAAATACAAGATGAAATCTATCATTTTTGGAATAAGTGAAAAAAAAATGGTTGTGAATTTATTTTGAAACCAAAGATAGAAATATTTAATATGTCATTCTCTATTGGAAATAAGTGATGACTAGTGATGATTTTTATTAATGGAAATCAATCCTCATCTTACAATAATAGGTATAATAAAAAGTATTATTACATTTACGGTATTTGAATCATATCAATAATTATTAATTTGAATCATATAACTCATAACCTATAGTAATTAATTCAGTGATAATGTGATGGGATAATACATTAGGGATGAATATTGCTTAGTTGAAAATTGTGGATTCCATTGTGTTATTGGAAAATCATTTTTTGAGTAATATTTCATAACATAATGAAAAATAATCAAGTTTTTCTTGTTTTATAGGGAACATATATTGGGTTTTATTAATGAATTTCTCAATATTGAAATAGAACTATATTTCAAATTTGATGTGGAATGTTTATGATTCATATTTAAGATTTATTAGGATTCAATCACTTGATATATGAATTAGGTTATACTAAAGAAAATATGAACAATAATTATATAATAGATGAAAGGGTGCATCATAAAAAACTAACCATATTCTTGAATTATATGGGGAATTATAAATGACCATGGTTTAGATTTTCAATCCATGACTCAAAGATTGACAACATGAAATAAGGACTCAATATGAGATTATGCCAACGAGAAATGATATATAGAGCTCTACTTATTTCAATTTATGCAAATAAATTCATACACAGTCATTAAGGGTGTATTATTCCATCCTTTAGTATGATTAAAAAAACATGAAGTGAACAAAAAATAACAAACATTTAATTATGAATAAAATTTGAGAAAAATTCTTGATTTATCCAATGTTATAGGGATTTGGAATTACTATATATCTCTTAAATATGGTAATCATGTCACACATAGATAATATTTTTCATATTTGAATCACCACTAAGGGAAATGATCATTTGAGGATGTGTTCATGATATAGAAAGGGGATAATTGTTAAAAAAATTAAAAGGATTGTCATATAAAATCCATGCATAACTTTGTATCTTGAATTACAATGAATCAATCCACACATATTTCTGAAATATTAAGTGATTCTTATATCACACGTTCCTGGATATAGAATCAAAGGATAGATATTTGTATAGAACTAGTTCATTTTCTTGAGAGGATATTATTTTCACTAATATGAAAAAGTAGTTTGGACTAGTATAGTGTATTAAATAATCACAATGTATCCTAAATTTTCAGGAATGATGTTTATTGTAGTTCTTATAAGGAACATTCTATTCAATTATGAGTTAAAATATCAAATCATTTCCACAGAGATCTAATTCCCATGATGGAGACAATATCTCGTTGATGAATCACATAATTAATTTTAAGAATCACTTTTGATTAATTTCATACAGTGTATTTTAATTATATGAAACCCATACTAGGGATCTCCATCCTTAATATGTTCAATCTCAGATATTCCCACTAAAGTGCATCAATATGACCTCTAAAAACACATTAGCAATGACTGATGTGAGAAAGTATATATAACTATGAAATCACCAATTTTATATGAGAGTGCATAATAAGGAGGTAAATAAGAGTGTTTCCATCCTTGATTTGGATAATGGGGATATGGACTCATTTTTTAAGTATGATTACATTGATCTGGATTACATGTAAGTTATTTTTTCATAATTTCTAGCATTATGTAACTTATATATAATTCCCCTATCATGGGGTATGTTTCTTTACAATTATTCTTGTCAAAATTATTAAACAGATTATCGAATAAAACATGAATTATTATTTATATGGTAAAATAGATAATTATTTAAAAAATTATATAATTTATTATACTTAAACATTACTTAATGATGATTTTAATTCAAGAATATATTCTCCTACATTTGTGGATCTTTTATGTTTTAAAGTTTTAGAGAAGTATGGAATAACACATACATAAAAAACCATGAAATACAATGTCTAAGCTACCAATTAGTATCCTATTTCTCAAAATATAACACTTTTAATATATATCATGATTTAGTTTTGTGGAATATATCCATTAATTTAAACATGTTATTTCCTTTCCCTTATGCTTACTTTTTTCCTAGAAAAATCAATTAAAATGTGGGATGAGCATAAAATCTCAGTAATTGGTACATAAAGAATGAAACCATTATTCCAATCAATAAATGAAAACTCATATATCATTTAACTTTATCTTAAATGTTCTCATACAATATGAAATAATTAATTTTCACATAAAAACCTATTTTTCTCTGAAAAATCATTAAAAATCCTACAAAATACTAAAACTCCTTCAGGTGACGTAGAGAATCATTTTTAAAAAACACATTAAAACCCTATTAATTATAATAACCATATAGAATACTTATAATATAATCATCACCCAATTCATTAGATATATATAATGGAGATTACACTTCATATAATCTGTACCAGGCTCACCTATGTTCTATAATAGTGATTAACCCTTCATATAAGCTGTATTGGGCTCACGAGTTTCACATGAGCTATACTGGGGTCAACCCTTTATATATGCTATATCAGGCTCACCCGTGAGCTATAATGGAGGTCATCCCTTTATATATGATATATCAGGATCACCCATTTTTAATAATTATCATGTATCATATCACAAATACTACACATTCATCCTAAAAAATATTGAAAAACTCATTTAATATCATTTGAAAATACTTTCAGATAAATTCTATTTTGTTTAAAAACTCATTTTCAATACCAAAACAACATTTTATGTGAAATAAAATTTTCAAAAGAAAAATTACAAAAAAATAAAAGGATTTTTTCATTTATGAAAACAGGATAATATCCAATGCAATATATAAATCAAATAAAACTAGTGATGAATTGAAAAGTTATTGTAGTCGTACATTAAAAATATTACATTTCATTTTTTTAATTTTTAATGCATTGAATTTAAGAAACATATGAATATTAATCTCTTATAAATTTTAATGAAATTAAAATTATACATAAAATGGGATTTATAATTCTCTTATATCCATATACATTATCATATAAAAAATGAATACTAACGTGGAGGAAAATATTTTGAAATTAAATATTTAAACATTCAAAAATAGATTTTCAAATCAATATGTCCTATACAAAATTGAAACGTATGAATCATAATCCCCATGATGGAATAAAATTTAAAAAATATTAAATAATAATAGAAAATATAAATTCATGATATGAAATGTCAAAGGAGATGTATGTGAACCTTATAAAAAATGATGGGTCTATAACATCAAAATATTCTTAAATGATTAGAGATTCAGATGAAGTCCGTAACTTGAGTCTAAATCATCATATCTATCTTTAGATTTCTGAATAATAAACTTATGTAATTTTTTTTATTCGTGAGACCCTTTATCAGGCTTATTATAACATTTCCTTCACTTTTTACCATGTTATATACAATTAAATAATTTATTCTTTTTTACATCAGGAGTTTTTACCATATTCCGTCTATGCATCAAAAACGACTTTTGTAGGTCATATATGATAAAAATTATGATTATTTAAACATATCTGAAATAATAATTGGGAAATAAAAATAAATTTATCCATAAAGTTTTGATTAAACCCAATCATGTAATATGGTTATGAAAAATGAACCAATGTCAGGATCATCGAGATGGTAGGCTTACGTACACATGAGTAACATTCCAAATTTTCAATGAAAATTATAGAATGATGAAACGTAAAAATTGAGTTTTAATAATTATAATTATATCATTAATTAAATATTATTATATTATATATATATATATATATATTTATATATTTATATATCATTCTTCTCATGTGGTGATGATAAAAGAAGAATCACATCTGTATGTGGAGGTTATAGTCCACATGTCCATGAATAATGTTATAACTTTTTTAGTGTGTGAGAAAGAAAGAAGAAAATTATAGATTACATTCCAAGAAATATAATAATTTAGTTAATATATTATATATGAAATTTTTATTAAATATTTTTATTAAAACCATAGGTAATACATTCAATTAAACTGTGACGGAATCACATCGGTTTGAGGTGGTGGTAGTCCACATGTCCATAAATGATGTTATCGAATTCCAAAAACATAAAAATCATTAAGGTATGTGTAATATAATAATTAAATAAGAATAAATGAATCATTAATATAATTTATATTATAAAAATAGAATGTAAAACAATATTCCCAATTTCAATAGGTGTTAATGGAAGAGACAAATGACATTGGTTCGTCAGGCGGTAGTCCACCTTACACCCGAACGATGATTGTGTATCCCATTTCATAATTTTTTTTGAATTAGTATCTAATAACCTTAACATAAAAATAACTCAATATATTTATGATAATGTAGTTATTATATATAAATTATATAAAATTAATTGACATTGTGGAGAATTAAACAAAAAAAAGTACTGAAAAATGTTACCTCCTCTTTGGGTAAGTCTTATTGGTTTGAACCAAATGACTTCCTTGGATATTATTTTCAAAACATGAGGTTCATAGGTTGAGAGTATGGATTGATGTATTATATTTTACAGGGTCTAGATGTGCAAAACTTGTTGAGAGGCCTGATTATTGGGGGAGAGTGAATGCCCTTTTATAGTGTTGGGGGAGTGACACTCTTGTTAATAAAAAAAGGTAAACTGTGTTGGGTGATCTCCCATACATAATTTACATCCAATTGTGAACCAATTTTTATTAAATTGGGCATATGGTGGGAATATTTCTATAAAATAGATTCTGGACAAGTTTTTAGGCCATTTGGAACTTTTAGATTAATGATTAACCACTAAATAATTTGATTTCTACATCAAGCGCTTTACTTATTTTTACATGATTTTATTAATATTTTTGATAAAAATATATGTTGACCTAAATATATATTTAATATTATGATGATTCCAAATGTGGCATACATTTTTTAATATTCCAATATCAAATGTGGGAGATGTTATTTTATGATTTATCCTGTACACGAGATGAATCAACAAGTTTGTAATGTAATGGGTTCAAAAGATAGAAATGTTGTTATATACAACTTGAATTATAAATTAATTCAAATAAAATAAATTTTTTATTTTTATATATAATTGAAAAAAATATAATTAAAATATAATTAAATAATATTATTATTACAAATTATTTGGATGAAAAGTCAGTTTTCCATTAAAATTTATTATTTTTTCACTATTTATAAAAAATGAAACCACATCGAAAAATAACAAAAATTTAAACTAAGATAATTTTGAATTTTCTATTTCAAATAAGAAGTATATATTTTCAAAGATAATTTAGAACTATGTTAGGATTTATTTTTAATACAAGTCCTCCATTAATGGTGTAAAAACTACATTTTAGAGAAATGTAGTTTATTTATGCTTAATATTGGATTCATTCTTATCTTATTCATATAAAACCTATTTGAAGAATTTAACATTAATTTATTTAATATATAATATATATATATATATATATATATTCTAGTAATATTATTCAATAATATTAAATAATTTAATTTATTAGGGCTAAATGCCTTCTGGAAGAAAAAATAGTTTTTGATAAAAACAATACTTTATATTCAATGAGTTTTTTATTTTCATTTATAATTAATTTTTAAAAAATTAATTCATTTTATAAAAAACATTTGACCATAAATTAATAACTCAGTTAGTGTTATTAATTATTTACATTATAACTTCTAGGTAAAAGCTATCATGTTAAATAATAATTTTAACATCATATTATTTTTTAATAAATCTCGGTCTTACATATAACATAAGTTATCGAAAAAACTAAATGTCTAATGTAATTTGAGATAAACATGGTGTTGTTTGTAGTTCATGATAAACTGTATATTTATTTTTATAAAATATATTAAGGAAATGAAAATATTTGAAATAAGATATTTCATAAAATATCGGTATGTTACATCCATCCCCTATAAAACATATTTCCCCCTTAAAATTCATCTTGATTATCAAAGGTTTAACATTAAAAGAATTCCTTCATAAAAACCAAAATCATAAATAGTTCATAAAAAATACTCTTAATATGAAATAAAAGGGTATATGAAAGTCATATGGAATAAAACATTGTAAATTTCAAAATATAACATATTTTCAAATGGAGGAAACGTGTAAATAATTATATAGTTATTGAGTCCATTGATCAAATACAAGTGAATGATTATTGGAAATTTGGGGTCCACAAAACCATATAATGGTGATAATAACAAAACAATCAGTTAATCATAAATGAAGTTACTAGGATATCATTTTTTCAAGATAATTTTCATAAAGTTGATGGATTCTTTCACCATCTATACTAACAAAATAAAGAAATGTATTGACTTGATGAGAATAATTTTCTCCTTTAATCAATTTCCACCAGAGTCTCATATCCTTCTCCAAAAAATGATAATTAAATATTTCTATTTAATGCATGAAATACTATAATGCATCTTCTAATGGTTCAAATAATCCTCAAAATGATAAAAAGATTTTTTTACTATGTTTAGATATTAAGAAAAACCAAACTGGATAACACATAGTAAGATAATTCTAAAAATTATAAATCATTCAGGTTATGAGATAATACATTATAATTTAATTTTAAATATTAATACCAAAAGATAGAACTAAATAATTACATAAATATGTAATACTAGTTTTCAGTAGTACTGGAAAACTAATTTCCACAAAAGAAATGGAATGTTTCCACAAATAACCATTAATCATATACCTCTGACATCAATAAAAAGTAAATACAATTCTCCAAATGAATATTAATTTTTTAAAACATTAAAATATAGGTGAATAAGAAATCGGTCTTATGATCAAACAACAAAAAATAAAAATCTCCCTCTTGGTGTCACCACATCACCAAATATACCAACACTAACTATAGATGTAGCAACTATTTTTTCCACCACATTTTTTATTCTACTCAAGATAATTTATATTCTAAATAATATTATTTGGAAAAACATTAGCATAATGTCCCAACTCATTGGAACTAAAACATATCACTTTATATTAGATATCTGTCATCTCATTCATTGATTTTCCAGAACCCTATAATTTTCCCTTAACAAACCTTATGAACAAAACATACAACACTAGTAAGACTATCCAGAACCTCACATAAATTGTGAAAACATTATTTTACCCCACTTAAAACAAGTTTTTGACTAACCATAAGAATCAATATTTGGTTTATTCTACATTTCATGCAACCACTACCATTTTATACTCTTTTATATCATGGAATGAATGTGTGGGAAAAAATCCATTTATCCTTTTCCAGTACAACAAACCAATTTCTACTAACTTTTATGTTCTCTATGGGATAATGATCATTGTATACATTGTTTAAATACAATGTAAGGTCTAAAAAATTTACTATCTGTGTCCTAAAAAATATTTTTCACATAACCTGACTTTTTGTGATGTCTTCTTTATATGATGTTATAGAATCTTCATCTTTATATTTTTTCCTCAATTCCTGAAATATTTTTTCTATTCACTATCAAACAATATTATGGGAATATTTCTCAATGAAATGATCCATGATTTATCTTATCTCATGGAAATAATATTATATTTATCTCTATTATTATTAATCCAATACCACCATCTATGTGCATCACCTTGAAAATGATAGATAGAAGGAGTTTCCTATTGATATTCTGATCATCTGATGACTTAAAATATCATCTCTAGGGCATTGATCCAACCTTCTTCTACCACTTGGTCAGATGATACATTTAATGATGAGGGATGTTTCCTCATGAAATGATACACTATACACATGTTCCTACGTGGTATATCGGGTTCCTCTTTAACAAGGATCCCACATCCATTTATAGCTTGTGTTAACTGATCTATCATGAAAAAAATACTATTCTATTGCAATTACAACAATCTTAGGATGCAAATTTGGAAAGATATCATCTTCTCACTCCATCCACACAATAGATTCAATATTTTCAATTTATAAAAACAATGTAATAAAATATTTTTTTGATAATATAACATGGAAGTCTCAAATTCTATGTCATTCCAATGTAATGAAAAGTAAAATCTTTTATGGGATTGTTATTAACACTATCCTGGCCTATAATATTGACTAAAAAATTCCTCTAACATGTAATATGTGTCTATAACATTACAAATAAAATAATAATTACTTTATTGTAATAAAATCATTCTCTTTCATTGGAAAATTTTTTCAGGTTTAGAGTTATAAAGAATTAGTTCATAAATTTTACATAACAAAACCATGAAATAGAATGTGGAAACTTATGATTGATATACAATTTTCTAATAATATAAAAAATTAAAAATAGTTTCTAATTTCAATTAATGGAAAATATCAAAGGCATTCAACATGAATTCTTCCATTCTATTTCCATTTAATAAGTCCTCAGAAAAAACATAAAATGTGGGATATGAAAAAAAATCATAGAAAAGTATATAAAAAGAATTAAAAATGTTAGTCCAGTGAATTCATGAAAACTCATATAACATTTACCTTTGTCTCCAATGATATTTTTTCATATGGAAAAAATCATTTTTCAAAAAAACACAAATTTTTCATAATGAGAATCATTAAAAACTATATATATCAATTAAAATTGTTTTATTTTACATATAGCATCATATTCCTAAAACCCTTTCAATATCTTTTAATTTTAATAATCATATGTATGACTTAAAATATATTTATTAACCAATAGATTAGAGAAATATAGATGGGATCACACATCGTATAAGATATATCACTCTCAACCATTTTATGTATTGTGTATCAAATATTCATATAAGCAATATCGGGCTCACCAATTTCTCTTGAGCAATAATGGTGATCATCCCTTAATATAAGCAATATTGGGCACTCATGTGTGTTATAATGAGGCTTCACACATTTAATAAGTTATATTGGGCTCACCTGTGTCATATAATTCTCAAATAATATATCATGAATAAATGACCTTCATCATAAAACCTGTTTAATTTTTTTAATATAATATTAGAAACACTTTTAGATAATAATACCATTTTCATTTAAATCACAATTTTGAATACTAAAACACACTTTTAATTAAGAACCCATATTCAATACAAAAATAAAAAAAATAAAAGGGTAAAGTTATTTTCATTTAATAAATCATAATTTTTTTCAAAGGAATCTATAAATGAAATAGAATTCATAAAAACATGAAAGGCCTTCATCACAATAATTTATAAAGAGGACATTTCATTTTTCGTTTTTCAAAATTTTTCATTTCATACATGTAAAAATGATTTCTTTTGAAATCCTTTGAATGAAATTAAACAAATTCATCAAGTGTCAATTATAAAAATTTTATCATAATTAAAATAATTATATAAAATAATATCCATAATATTTAACTTGAGGAAAATATTTTCAAATTAAATATTTTAAAATTTAAAAGAGATTTTTATGTCAATGTGTCTCACACTATATTGAAACCTTTGAATCGTAAGCTCCATAAAGAATTATCATTTAAAAAAAACATTAAATTAAATTAGAATAATTATATTCATGTTTTTATATATAAAATGGGATGTATATAGACCACATATAATAAGGTGTGTGTATAACATCTAAATATGTCTCAATGAAAGAAGATTGAGACATTATACCTTACCATGAGTCTGGTTATTCACTTCTGTCTTTGGCTTCCTAAATAATAAATATAAGTTAATTATTAAATTTCATGATAGAATTATTAATTTTTATATGTAATTTTATATCACATATTATCATGTTATATATAATTAAAAAATTGATTATGTTAAAATTATGTGTTTTTAACATAATCAGTTTATGTGTAAAAAACTACAATAGTAGGATAATAATGGCCAAAGGGGTCATTACATAAATATCCAGAAAATACTGGCCATGAAATAATCATCATATTTATATATCAAATATTATTTTAAAACTAATTATGGATGATGGATAAGATAAATGATCCAAAGATACTATCATGGAGATGGTATGTCATATGTATAAATGAGTATTGATTCTATTTTTCAATGATCATTATGGAAAGAAGTTATATATCCATTTTCATTACATAATTATCATTATATCACATATAAAATTTTATTTTAATTTGTATATATATATATATATATCATTCATTTGTTTTGGTGATGAAAAAGAAGAATTAGATCCCTTTGAGGAGGCGATAGTCCACCCATCCCTAAATGACATTATCACTTTATCAGTGTGTGCAATGGAAAGAAGAAAATGAGATATTCTATTTTAAAAAAGTTAATTATCTCATTAAAATCATATAAATTTCATTTATATCAAATATATTTTTAAACTCAACCTTAATACATTAATTTCAAACATGAACGTAACACTTAACTTTGACGATTCAATAGTTCACATATCCACAAATGATGTTATTGTATTCCCTCAAAATGGAAATCATGAAGGTATGTGTTGTCTAATAAGTACATAAGACAAAATACAACATTAATATCATATATATCATATGAAAATATTGTTTTTTTCATTATTCGTAACCATAATAGGAGGTAATAGAAGAACTAACAACATCAATTTGTGAGGTGGTAGCCGGCTATACACACAAATGATGATCGTGAATCTCATTTTATTGAAGTGTGTGATGTTTTTAGTCACCTAAAAATACAAATATAACATAATATATATTATTATTAGGTCATTATATAATCATTATATAAAAATAATTGAAGGGGTGGATAATGAAATAATACAAAAGCCCTCATTTAAGACCAATTCTCTTCTCCAATTACCTCCTTTTGGATTGCAACAAAGGACTTCCCGGGATTCCATTTTCCCCATAGTTAGTCTAATAGGATTATATGAGTGATTTTGGGAGTTTATTTTGTTAGGTGTTGTATGGCCCTAATGTTATCCCTTGAAATTCAAAAGTACATCTTTTTATTCGATAGCATGTATGACACGCAAGACCATGCGTGTAAGGGAATATAATATCCTAAGACTCTATAATATATTATTTATTTTAAATTAATAAAATAAATTTTATATATTATAATTCATGAATCAGGTATTTATCTTAAATTTCACAAAAGGGATACATTCCATGATATCTTGTGTTACATGCAAGAGAGACCATAGTCATTTTCTTGCATTATATGCACGACTGAGTTTCAACAAATAATGATATATTATTACAATATTTTTATCTAAAATAATATGATATAACGTATCTATTATGTTGTAGTTTTTTAATATAATTAACTAATATATGAAAATTTAATGATTATATATATCAATAATTAAATCATTGGTTACTAATTAATGAGAAACAAAAATAAGAACCAATTGGATATAAATTTTTTTTTGTTATTTATATCCTTCCAATAGAGTTTTGTATTAATAAACATAATTAATTTCAATTAGTAAAGTATATTAATGAAAATTATATATTATATATTCAATCAAATATTTTTGATATTCATACATTATGTTTGATATGCTTATGATAAGAACATAACAAATTTCCCACATACAAACTTATATTTTAAAGGTAATTTTAATACTTTTAAATATATAACACATTTTAAATCTGATTTTTGACACATTATTTGGTTTAATATTTAAAAATAAAAATTATATTTGAAATATAAATATTTGAATTAATTTAGGGTGAAATTTTGAAATTTTAGTAACATTTTTTTATATCAAATAGTTAAAAAAATGAATTTTAATTAAAAACTATTTTTTCTATAATTTATTTATAGTGATAATTTATATTTTTAATTATATATAAGGTTATATTATATCAAATATACATTATTTTATACAATTTATTTCATCAAGATAAATTTCACTTGGAAATTAATTGTAAAAACTTATCAATCATTTGGATGTTTTTACTTTAAATGCCTGTATTGTCATCCATCCAATGGGATTAAATTTAAAAAGAATTTCTAAAAATTCTATTATTGGAATTTGGAATAATGGATTCCATATTTTGAATCATAATAATTTATAATTTATAATAAGACTAAATTCCATTTTGACATAAAAAAGATTAGTGAATGTGATTAAAATTAATTACAATGAATAAGGTTAAATTAATCTTAGTAAGGAACTAAACCTAAACCATAAGGTAAAAAAACCTAATAACTTTCCCCAAAGCTATTGGATGGAAATATATAACCCATACTCTCTTTCCATTAATTGGTTCCATTATTTAATCCCCATGAAACATGAAAAATTTGGGAAGAATTTGTTTGTTATAATAAAACAAGAGTGCCACTCCTCCTCCACTATAAAAGCCACCACATCTCTCCATTCCTCACAACTCTCAAAAAACATATAATCTACCATTGTCTACCCAAATATCATACCAAAATTCCTCCACATTAAATTAATGTCTCCATTAGGGCAGAAATCCTTCCACGGAATCCCTTTGGTATAAACCAAAAGGAGTACCCAATTTTTAATTTAATGCTTTCAAATGATCACTTATCATTTATGTAATTATCCAACACCTCAAATAATCCTATTCAATGTTAATATTTCAAATATAGTGGCATCATTATATTGTGATGTTTTTTTATTAATGTTTCAACCTACACTAATACACACCTGCATCTAATATGTAACAAACATAATGTTCGTTTACGACGGACTACCCCCACGTGAAAGAATGATTATTGGTTTTTCATTTTCCACCATTCATGGTTGGAAGTTATTATGGAAACACTACTTATATATGATATTTTGATATTTATTATTTCTTTATTCTTATTTAATACTTTTAAAACACATAACTTTAATACATTCTAGTTTGCATTAATATGATATCATTGTTTGAGGAAGTGTGGACTACAGTCCCCTCAAAGCGATGACATTCATTCACACTAATAATTGAATGTATTATGGATAATTTTAATAACTATATATTAAATATATTACATAAATAGTGTAATAGAATTATAATATATGTTTATACATATATCATTTAATTTTCATTCTTTTAAAATATGACTAATGAAATGAAGGTAGTGTTCATGCGTATGTAAAGACTACCATCTCCATCAACGATGCATTTCATTTCTTATCTCATGAATTTATATATTGTTACAGATAAATATATACTATATATATATGATATTAAGATCATGTTTTAAAATCTGGTGATGTTGATACCCATATATATTTAATAATAACAACAAATAACATGAACAATATCACCTCAAAAACAGAGAGATTAACACCCTAACTAGTTAAAATAGTTAAGTTTTATTAACAAATGGGTAATATGATATTATAATAGAAACATATATGATATCATATTTATTAATAAGTTTCAATAATAAGTTATTAAAATTTTTAAAACTATTATTAATCATGTTAAAGGATGTCCACACATAAGGAAACACAAGGTAAGAGCTTCTTGTCTCATTTTATTTCCGTGAGGCATACATAAATGTTGTACACCTAATTTATAACAAAACTTTTATTTATTACACATTAATAAATTATTTGATACATGATATAACACCAAATAAATGTCGAAAATATTTATAATTATAGTTTCAATGGGAAATATGTACATTTCATAACAACTCAAAATACGAAAAACATCACCTTTATGGAAATCCTCCTTAATAAGTTTAAAATATTCCTCCATACAGAAAAATACATGATATATAATGCATAAAAACATAAGTAAGGAGTGAGCTATAAGGCCTGTGAAGGTATTAAAAAGGCATAACATTAATATGGAAATACATATTAGACAATAGGCAAATCGATGGAGCATAAAAGAAACATAAATATAGATGCATGATATAACATGATGATAATAACATGGAAATGTGGAAACTACTAAATACACTACATCATAAACACATTTCAAATCTAAAATACCAAAACTTCATTGTGGAAAAAATTCCCATAAAGGAATCATGTACACCCATGTCCCAACATGACGTAATAGAATACAAATCATTATCCAATGCATTTGAGTTCTATCATGGAAAACCCTTCATAAACATTTCAATCTCAAGCTTTTGTGTCCCACATATATCATACGACATGGATTCATTTAACATAATATGTTATTCCAAGTTCTTGTAATATAAAATAAATACATTTAAGTCTCCAATAAATAAGTATATAATTATAATGTTGAATACCCATGATAGTGAAATGGCTATGGTATTTACTACATAACTATTTTGGAATGGAAAAGCATGGTCTAATTTCAGCAGCATGATGATGTTATATAAAAATTAATAAAACATTTGATGAGAGAAAAAGGGGTCTATCATAATTTATAAATTAAATGGACTATGAAATGGATATTGAAGTAGATTCCCCAATATATGGAATTTGAAATAGAAGGCATAACTTAATAGTGAAACTTGAAGAAATGGGAGAAAGAAAAAAGAAACCTTAATAATAATAATGGTGGTGATGCCTGCATCTCTAGAATCTCTATACTTATTAGAAGGTGGGGTGGATAGTCTAATTCAATCTTCTTCTACAAGACCCCAACTCTTTCTTTTTTTCACTAACTCCGAATTCATTTCTAAATTCCCTGTGATTTCCCTTTGACCTAAAGTTCCCAACCTCTTAAATGGCTCACCCCAGTTAGAGATTTCATCAAAATAAATCAATGAGGCTTCAAATCTACATAGCCTGATGCTAGTAGACCATTTTTGGAACCACCAACCTTCAGTTGATTCCTTTGATCGATTTTTATTTGAATCTTCGGGTCATCATGAATTCATAGTGATTTGTCTTCTCAATAGGTGGAACAAGATGATTTCATTTTCTTTAGAGGCTGAACAAATCCATGACTTTTCTAGCACTCCTTATTCCCTCAATGGATTCTTCTTCTAACTCTTTAGTTGGCCTTTTTGGTTCAACATAAAACATGATGTTCCTACTATTTTGGTATGAGAATGATTTCCACATTTAAATTTCCCTTTCAAAAATTAGTCGATTATTTGTATGTTGGGGAACATGGTAGGCTGTTATTTGTGTTCAGATGATAGAACTTCTATCGTTTTTCACGAGATTTCTCCTTGAAATTGTATTGAATACAACAGTTTGAATCCTCAAACAGACTGGATTTGGATTGTGGTTTGAGAAGAATTCAGATGGAAGAAATCATTGGTTTTTGGGTCATAGACTGTGTATTTATTGAACTGCCAATGGTTTGGACATCCAGTTTCAGCATGCCATCATGTATATAGAGACCAAAAAGGGGTGGTCTATATCCCAATATAGCTATTTGGGATAGTGGATTATGAAGACCCAACTGAAAAGTATAATACTCAAGATTTTTTCAGTTTAGGCGTGGTTTATGAGGTGTGTGGGGATACCTCTGCAAATTTGGGCCCTCATTTCATAGTATTTACCTTTTGGGGAGACCCAAGATATCATGGGAGATTACTATCGAAAGGTCCCTAAATATTCAGGAGTGGTTCAACTGATGTTGTTTCCTCCTACAAAGGTCCAAATGGGTCTATGGTTGGGGTTACCTTGAATCACCTAGAGAGGAAAAAACCTATGGATACAGGGCAATGGATTGTGTATGTTTTTGCTGATTTGAGGAATGATTTTGGTGTTAGCCCCTTCTCTAGTCTTATTTAAGGAAGTTCAAGGGAGGTTGTGACGGTGTGTTAGGTGCCGTCAATAAACTGCCCCTCATATGAAGCTATTGGATAGGAGGATAGGGAGGTCCACATGGCAGCTGAAATGGTCATCCAACCAGTTTCATCTAGCCCTAAACTCAGGCGGTGATAAATAATGATGTATGTGTGGATCAAGGAAATGATAAGAATCCACAATATTTGTCCTTGTAGGGTACCAATAACCAACCCCAATTTATGGGATGTGGTTTTGGGAATCCCATATGTTTAGATATTCTAGTGCAGGACGCGCATTCAAGAACATCCTTTGCTAATATAGTTATGTCTATAGGAATGGTTATTCACTCTCAAAATCGCATTACACTTCTAGGAGATGAAGAGTGTCAAGATTTTGTGGAAGGAAATTATGTTGTGGCTACCCAGGGAGGGAACCACCCTAATGATATTAGACGTTTCTCATGAGTATATGAGTTTTGATTCAGAATATCCTATTGAGTACAAGAAAGTTGAAATTGTAGAGAATTATCTTAGATCCTCCTCAATAAAGTGCAAGAACTTCATAATTTATTCAGA
This sequence comes from Viscum album, assembly GCA_963277665.1. Classification (NCBI taxonomy): domain Eukaryota; kingdom Viridiplantae; phylum Streptophyta; class Magnoliopsida; order Santalales; family Viscaceae; genus Viscum; species Viscum album. The sequence goes on from OY728135.1 coordinate 115,245,451, forward strand.
CAGGTATATTAAGCAGACATGGAGGCTATGATGAAGAAAATAATACTTTTACTTTCTTATTCCTCCCGTTAGTAGATCCTTAAGTAAATGAAAGATGCATTTGAATGTTTATGACATTGTAGATAACATCTCTGAAAGCATGTATAAAGGCCCTGAAAAAAAATGTGGAGGTAAACACTACTAAAGAGTTTGAATCACCAGCAGGGGAAGAATCTTCCATAGATCTAGAGAATGTTGAAAATGTGGTGCAGAATCTAATATCCAACTGAGTGGAATGGAATTGGTGGAGTGTGGTGAGTGGGAATCCATCATAATTTCAATGAAGAATACATAGAGAAGAATCTAGAGTTAAGTACTATGCATGATGAGTTTAATAGGATGGTCTAGATGTGCATTCTGGTAAACATTTCCTAGGATCATGGTGACTAGATTCAAAAACAACATCGCATATTGGAATGTGAATTCTATTGGAAGAAGATTACTATGTAAGAGCTCATTCAGACTTGTGACAAGCTGGCATGAAATATTTAAAAAACTCAATGATTATCCAAATGAGAAGGATACTGATATACAATGGAGTCTCCATGTAGGTAAGGCCTCTAATGCGATTAAATTTCAATTCATAGATTCTGTTATTAGGTAAATTGTTGGATGATTTTCTAAATGTTTACCTGATTGGTTTCCCATTTTTTCAATAAATGTTCTTTATCATAATAAAAACAAAACTTTTCTTGCTAAAATAACCCTTACAAAAAAATTTCATGGTAACGTGTGTACATAAAAGTTCATAGGAGGGTTAAATGAGATAGAAAGGGGATATCATCATTTAAACATCAAGTGGAAAATATGGGAGATAGGTATGAATGTATCCCAACTTAAGAAAATAGAAACTAAAAGACATAACATTAAATACGTTCTTGATAAAAGAGTACATTGGAAGACCACTTATGTTGATGTGTGACTCTAATGGATTAGTAAGGGCCTCTTGAGAGCATGGAGGTGTGGTGGGAATATAATAGGGGGTATAGGGAAGATTTTGGATGAGCTTCAAAGAGTTTTACTAAAGGGGAATGGGATCATGGGTGGGTTTATATAGGAAAGACAGGGGATTTCATTATTATTTTTGTTTTGGAAACTACATAATAAAATATTCAAAACCACAAACAATCCCATGGTTTTTTCCCATGGTTTATAGAAAATGGGAGTGGTTTATATTATTATTTAAGGAAAAGTCCATTTGATAATAAAATAAATACCTTTCTTATGTCAAGGTGATTCACACATTAAAATATATGATTTTAAAAATATTAAAATATAATATAAGTCTTGGAAGTTTCATGAAGGATTTATAAAATAAATTAAATAAAAATAAAATGTTAATAATTTAAATGGAAAACATATATTTGGATGAGGATACCTTTTATAATATTTTTTACTTCACTATTTTTCCATTATGATATCATAAAACACACAGTATATTGATATGGTATTTAATTTTTACCCAAATATTCGACTATCTCAAAATTTTTGAAGATTTATCCATTGGATAATTTTGACCGTCTTATTGCAAAAATAATATTAATATTACCTAAATAACAGTCTATATATGTGAATTTTCACTTTTAAAATAAAAACAGACATTTATTAAAAATTGACAGGTTTTGACCATAATAGTTTTCAATATCATATAAAAATTACTTCTTACTTCATAAAAATTATATAGTCATATATATTTAATAATATTTATTTAATAATAAATTTTAAATGAAATATTATTTATTTTCAAAACACATTAATTCATCAAAATCAATTTCTTATTTACCCCAAAATACTATTTGTGCATTAAAAAACATTTACAAAGTAATAATAATAAGATGAATATATATTCATTATTTTATACAAAATAATGTATATAACCGTATTTCTAGTTTCTTCTTATATATCCCATTACTACACTAGCATATTCCCAAAGATTATGGTGCATGATGGTGGAGGTTTCATTGCTTCGTTCTATGAACATGGTTTAGACCATGATCTCGATGAGAATAAACATCCCCCATAAGTAGTTCTACATATGCTTATGTTTTTTTGATATTAGCTTTGTCTTGTTGTAGGAAAAATATGAGAAATTATACCTCCCTCATATTCTCTAATAAATTATTGGGTATGATTCTGTTGGTTGACTCAATCATTTCCTTTATCAGTGACAAAGGGATTTGATAAAATCCTATATTTATACTATTCATGTGATCATTTTTCAACGAATATATTCTAAATGGTAATTATACATAATATTCATTAAACTCTAATCGGATATAATTTAAAAAAGTTCATTTTTATTTTGTAACCATAATCCCTTTAATTAAAAAAGATGTAATTTTATTCATAACTGTTTGGTTTGTTACAATCTTCCCCCCTTATTAAATTTCAATATTGGGATTTCTTTTCCCACACTGAAACAGATAGGGGTAACTCTAATTAATTTCCTCCTCTTGTTCCCCCATTGGTTCTTAAAACTAGTGCTTTCTCTATAAAACATTTTTGAGGGGCATTTTATTATTTCATAAAAAAGTTTCTCTACGATCTAAGATCTTTATCAGATTCTTCTCAAAAGAAATTTCTTTCTCCAATGGTACCACCTTTGGATTGAGTATATGTGAGGGTTATGGTATGTAAATCCTCAAGAGGATTACATGGAATACATAAGGTACTTGAGTTTTATTTGCTGGGAGTTCTAGTTGATTGGGCACCACTTCGATGTGATCAAGGATCTCAAAATGACTGATGTACCTTAGATTGGCTTTCCCATATCCCCAAATTTCATTACTCTCTTCCATGGATATATTTAGAGAAATAACATGTCTAAAACATAAATATCTAGGTCACATTGATGATGTTTAGCATATCTCTTCTATTGACTATGAGTATCTTTGATGTTTTTCTGAATGGTTTTAACCTTCTCCACCATTATCTCAACCATTTCAGGACCTTGATGTTTTTTCCCCAACATCATCACATCATGTCAGTGTTCTTCACCACTTCCCATTAAAGGCATCATATGGATACATTTGGATTCTTAAGTAGAAACTATTTTTATAAGAGAACTCAATCAATAGAAGATGTTGGTCCCAACCACCTGCGAAATCCAGTGAACATGATTGCAACATATCATCTAGTTTCTGAATATTCCACTCATTTTGGCCATCATTATGTGGATGATAGGCTGTACTAAAATTCATCTTAGTTTCTAGAGTAAGTAGAAGTCTTTTCTAGAAAATGTATGTGAATATTGGGTCTTGATCGGATACAATAGATAGTGGTACTCCATGAAGCCTTAACAATTATCTGATGTATATATGTTCTTATTTATCTACTGAGAAATCCTATCAAATCACAATGAAGTGTGCAGTCTTAGTAACATGATCAAAAACAAACCAGATATCTTTGATTCCATTGGATGTCTTCAAAAGTCTGGTGAAGAATTCCACGGTGATGTTTTCCCATTACCTTGTTGGAATGGGTAATGGTTATATCATCCCCTTAGATTTATACCATTCCGTCTTCACTTACTGACCATCCTGGCACATTGACATAAATTTAGTGATCTATTTGTTCTTGTTTTCCCACAAATCATTCACTCAGATATCCTTATAGATCATTGTTTTTCCTGGGTGAATAGAGAATGTTAAACCATGGGAAAAATCAAATAGTTCCTTATTTAACATAAGATTTTATGGAACTCATTGTCTTGACCAAAATCTCACAGTTCCTTCTTCATTAACATTGAAATTTAAGGAATTACCTTTCCTTATTGTTTCCACTCACTTTGGAATTTTCACATCATCTTTCTGAATATCCATTAACCATTCCAAAAGAGATGGTTGAGAAATCATTTTTGAACGGATTGATATTTTTTACTTTCCATATGATTCCCATGTCCACCCTTTTCAAATCCAATAAGATTGGATCCTTCTTAATTCCCATAAATTATAAAATTATTGTGATATTTCTATATAGATCATCCCCCACATTATTTATTATAAAAGGATGGTAGTGGATGGAGTTGGTGTAATCCTTGATGAGGTCGAACCATCTTCACTATTTCACATTAAGTTCTGTCTTTGTGAATATATATTTCAGGATCTTGTTATTAGTAAATATCTCATACATCTCTGCAGAGAGACAATGCCACCAGATTGTCAATGCAATGATCACAACATCCAACTCTATATCATGCATGGGATAGTTTTTATCAAGAATTTTCAACTTCGTTGAGGCATAGGAAATAACCATGTCATTTTTTATCAACACACATCTCAATCCCTTTTATGAAGCATCGATGAAAATTACGAAAAGTTCCCCACTTGTGGATAGTGTCAGTAAAAGGGCAGTGATAAGACTCTACATCAACTCCACGAAGCATTCCTCATAATCATTATTCCATGAAATCTTCACTCCCTTTGGTGTTAGATTGGTATGAGGCATTCACAATTGTGAAAAGTTTCCCTAAATTGGAAATAATATCTAGCTAACCCAATGGAGAAAAAGATATCTGTCATGTAAGATGGACTCATCCATCGATCAATTTTTTTTCTTTAAAGGATCCATCGATATCTCATTATTTGTTATGATTTTCCCTAAGAATGAGGCTTCCTTCAACCAATACTCAAACTTGTTGTACTTTTCATAACGCTTCTCCTTTCGCAATGTCTTAATCATTTTTCATAGATTCTCCTCATGCTCCTCCTTGGTTTTGGTTATTATTGGAATATTATCTATAAAGTCTACCAAAACAATTTCATGGTAATATCTAAATAATTTATTCATTATGTACATAAAGTTTTATAGACCTTTAGTGAGTCCAAATGACATCACTATTAACTCATAGTACCCATACCTTATTCAAAAATATGTCCTAGGGATATCCTCCTTCTATACCCTTACTTGGTAATATCCCAAGTATAGATCTACTTTGGAGAAGTATTGTTATCTGCATAGTTAATCGAACAAGTTGCCAATTCATGGAAAATGATACTATTTCTTTATCATGGACTTGTTGAGATCACGATAATCAATTAATGATGCATTGAAACATCCTTCTTTTTGACAAAAAGAAGTGGTGCACACCATGGTGAAGCTCTTGGAAATATGAACCATTTATTCAAATTCACCTATATTGGTTTCTTTATCTCCTCATGTTCCACTACAACCATCCTATACTGAGTCTTGTAATTTTGAAATGCACCAGGTGTAATCTCAATTGAAAATTCATCCTCTATGTTAAGAGGAAGGCTATGAAATTCATCAAGTAACACATTAGTGAATTCCCTCATAATAGTCATGTCTTCATGGATGCTTCATTCTTTAGACTCAATCATCTTAGCAAGATAAGAATGCTCATTGAGTAGTAATATCCATGATTGTTATGATGATGCTGAAGAAGATTCATCATCATCCTTATGCTTGTATAGAATCATAGGGCGATCCTCCATATAGAGAATGGTTTTCTTTTCACAGAAATTTATATTGTCTTTATATAGGGAAATCCAATACATGCCATAAACTACATCAAATTCTACCAAAGGGAGTATGATGAGGTTTTCTAGGAATTTAATCCAACAAACATTGACATGGGATGAGTTATATACTTGGCATGCAATAATTGTTCAATTTTTTATTTTCAGTTACATCTCTCTTTTCATGCATTGTGGTGGTGTTTGGAATGTTATACTAAACATTCATTATATAAATGGTTGCATAGAACAAGAATCAAAAGGTAAATTAACTATTCTTGAATGAATAACGTTCATACCAATCAAAACATTATTTTTTGGGATTCTCTTCGGTGGAAGTGATAGATAAAGGTTTTCCTTGGAATCATAGAGGTTGTTTGTTTCCTCCAAAACTCCTTGTCTTTGGGAACGTGTTCACAAAAATACCCTGTTTTCTTGTAGTTATAGTAATAAACAATGTGGTGAGGGTCAATAAAAGAATTTATTTCCTCTATCACATTGGTGGGTTTATCCTATCGGTATTCAATAGAATGGTCCCCTTCTCTTTCACAGCTAATGTATTTCCATGTTCCACTTATGAAATTTATAGGGTTCTTCTTTTTTCTCCATTAAGAAGTTGAATGATGAAATTTCATAGCACTGTTGGATTTATCCATCAAACTTCCTGAATTAAACTCCAATTTCCACTTGTTATTCCCCTGATACTCCTAATATTCACTGATCACTAATTCAACATTGACTTCACATCATACAATTTAAACATAGATTTCAAAGTCATGGATTGATAAGGATTTTCATATACTAGGATTTTAGCACAACAATGAAGCAGTCAACCTTTCATTCAATGGTAAAAATAAAAACAGAGGTGTATCCTTCAAGTCTTGTGAGGTTTTCTTCATATTACCCTGTAGATTTGTCATCCTTTTTCTAGATTTCAATAAAATCTCTTTCCATTTTAAGATGAAGTGTGCGTGGAAAATATTTATTGATATTTTTTCTTGAATTCAATCCAATCCTTTTCATTGATATCTTTATATGGATCCATATTATTGATCAATGTCCAACATGGAAAACCATCACCCTCCATATATTAAAAATTAAAATTAGAATTCTCTTGTTTAGTACATTGAAGTATGGAGAAGATCTTTCCAACGATGTTGATCCATTTCTCCATGATTAAGGGAACAGATGATTCATTAAAATTAGGAGGTCTTTGTCGCATGAAGCTCTCAATTAAAGGTTGGTATTTCTTAAAGGAATTTGGGAGTTCTTCTTGATCTAATATTTGTTTCAAGACATGACTTAAATGAGAGAGTATCATGAAAATGTTTGTGATTCCCACACCCTTCGGGTTGGGCATCTCGTTGGGGAAGTCATCACATTTCCATTCACATCATTTTTTAACCTGATAGCTCCTATTATAGGACATTAGATAGAATAAAAGGAATGTTAGGGATGATTATTTTAAAATATTAAACACACAAAGTGGAATAAAATAACAATAATGGGAAAACATATAAATTGAATTTATTTTCATAACTTACGAATTTATAGGCTTAAATATATGTTATTCATGATCTCTCTCCTAACATATAAACTTATGGGATTATTTTTTACCTTGACTATGGTTTGTAATGAACATATGAATTTACCAAAGCATATCCCCTAGGATTGTCAATACAGGTGAACAGTAAGGCCTGTTTTCATTTACCAGGTTACCCTGTGTCAGGCACAAAACAACTGGTCAGAGTTTTAACATCTTGGAAAATTTGTGCTAGAACCACGTCCACATGTAGTATCTAGACATGAATTTATTTTATTGATAAAACACTTCCTATATAATTTCCAAAATTTATTGATTTTTTCTTACACATTGACTTATATATATGGGTTTTCAGTATGGAATTATAATCTTCATAAAAAAATAAATATACCACCATCTAATACCAACTATAACAACCCTCCACTTTATTAACCATTAATGCATGATTTATTACATGAGATCACACTTAATAAAACCCAAAAAGATCGAGAAGTATAGTTTCTTTAAGAATTAAGTGCATTCCTAACAACATAAAACATGCAATACATCATCTTTATTGAATACCTCTTTAACATGTTATTAATATTCCTTTTTAATTAAAACTGGTTGGAAAATCCTTGGGAAAACACTATTAAAGTGGTGTGATAGAAATCCCAGTAAGAGACTAAAACATGTATAACATGAAGAATAAAATACATGTTATACATGTCATGACCCATCCCAGGGCCCGAACCATGACTACCCAAGACCGCCTCCCAAAGGCCTGGGGGTGGGGACTAGCACCAACTAGGAATATCCCAAAAATGGAATGCATTTTCCTAAAAACCCATACATACGCCCAGAACTCCAATACAATGATATTGAATCATAAAGACACTAATTAAATAGAATTAATTCATACTAGTACAACCCAACAATAGAGAATAATATAATGTAATGTAGTAAATTTCAACCGATCTAGAATACAAGCCCACTAGAAAGAAAGAAACTGTAACACAAGTTCTGAAGCACGTACGCAAAAAACCCCTCTTCAGCCAACTATGTGGTATAACATTGGACTGATGTATCCATGCCACTGGAACACACCTCAGTCTACCTGATCACAATAGGGCCCACTTTTCCTTGGTCTGCCTAGAACACCATCAAAGAGTCGATCGTCTACACCGACATGACATGTGCAGAAAAAGCCCTTGTGTGGGTGAGTAAAAAAATACTCAGTAGGGGACCCCAAAACAAAATATAAAAGACCAAAAAACAAAACAACACTAGGAAGATATAGACAGGTAAACATAGGTTTATTTCAATTACACATATAACTAGAACTTTCAGGTATACCCATAAGGATTCCAAGATGCAACATCTTATCCACCAATAGCCATATGGTTTCGCTCGTAACAAGATCGATTTCGGGAAATCTCACTCCTAGTATGCATGTAAAACTAGTATTCAAAATTATCTAATAGAAAAATTGGTCTCAACAAGTCAAGATGTTTCCCTAAAATGTATGGTCTCACTAAGATAAGGGGTCTCAATATCACAAGCAATCCTTAATCGTTGGATTCTACTAAATAGTCGCTCATCCCGATAAGACTCACTTCTTGATCCATTATTTCATCAGATTCCATCGCAAACAGGTCCCACTAATTTGTGCCCCATCCAAATTGAACACATTAAAAACTAATATAAGTACACTGATCTGGCCAAGCCATGAATAATGGAAAGTTCTCGATACACAGACAGGGGGTCATGCACCCATGCCTCATTGGGGAACATTCTGGTCGTACTAGAATTGTCATCCCATATAGGGGATTGGTGACCATGTAAATATTGGTTACATCTATGATGCAAACCCTATATAAGGTACAAATAAGAGAATAAAGTGCCGATCGGGACTCTTAGTGCGGTCTATGATTCACATAGACCCACTGAGCCACATAGACCTGTTGAGTCTCTCATTCCCGCTGGGGCACTCAAACCTGCTGAGTCTCACTGATCCGCTTGGGCACATAGACTCGCTATGTCTAAATGATCTTCTAGGGAATATAGACCAGCTATGTCTCACTGATATTTGGTGGCACATAGACTCTTTGTGTCTCACTCATCCATTGGGGAACTTATACCGAATATGTCGCACTGATATGCGAGGGAACATGGACCCAATGTGTCTCACTGATCAACTAGGCATGGCCCGGACCAGCTGGGCCACAGGTCCACCTCGTTGCCGGCCCGACCCGCAGAAATCATCGTAGCCCACTTGGATATGGGCTGGTTCATCCTCCTTGGATGTGTCATGTTGTCTTTTTCTCTCCATGTAATGCGGCACAGAGGGGTGTGCTACCCTCGTCGAGCTGGTCCACTCACGTTGATTGGGAATTCTGTAAGCGTCCCGACAATGTGCATCTGGTCACATGACACCACTACATCTCGACACCCTGCAGCACCTTCCACGAGATTCCATGGTCGCCACCATGGACGACCATCTTCCGCCACACCAACACATGGCCAACACTGCATTCCACCTCTGGATGTTACCGACATGCCAGTGGCCTCTTCTAGTGGTCACCAGACTCACTCCGGTGGTCTGATTTCTGACTCAGAATATGTTCTGAAATCCTCACATCGCTTTCTTTATTTCCATGCACTCGAATTCTTGCTTCAACCACTCCCACTAGAAAATTATTGAATAGAGGTATCATCTATTTCTCTTTGATTTGTCTATCATCGTCGTTGTTGCTCCTCCGCTAGATCCACTACTGGAAAACTAACCTATACCAACGGTTTGGAACCATTGGCATGGGCCTCCAAACCGTTGGTATAGCCTATACCAACGGTTTGGAGAACCGTAGTCAAGTAAGACATTGGGATAGGTCTATACCAATGGATTTTGTAAAACTATTGGTATAGACCTATACCAACGATTTTGAAAACCATTGGTATAAGTAATATGAAAATATATACCAACAGTTCCATAAAACCTTTGGTATATATATTTCCAAAAAAAACTTTCGTTGGGATTTTATCCTAGGACCTCCAGTTTATCATTGAACGACCTAACCACTAACCTAACAAGTCTTTTCAGAACATAATTTCATAAATATATATATATATGTATTATCATAACTATTTTAAAGTTCGATTTATAGAATGTTCTGGTTAAGAGGATCTAATAAAAAATCAATGGTCCTATACCAAAGGTTCTCAAAACCATTGGTATAGGTCCCTAGAATTTGGGAAGTGATGTTGATATATTGGGGACCTTTACGAATGGTTTGGACAACCCATTGGGAAAGACTACCCTTTCCCAACGGTTTGGCCAAACTGTTGGGAAAAGTGGACACAAATTGGACCTTTCCCAATAGTTTTGGAAAACAATTTGGAAAAGTGGCCACAAAGTGGGATTTTCCAACGGTTTGGCCAAACCGTTGGGAAAGGGGTTATAGAAGTGTTGGGAAATGTCACATTTCTAGTAGTGATCATGATGAGGATGGATCCTTGATTTGGGATCCTTGCATCAATAAATGTGCACACAATGATTATCTGCTCGTTATTACGTCAAGAATGTCAAGAATGTTATTAGGGTAAGAAACAAAAAATAGAAAACCAAGTAATGAACCTCAAACATTGTTCATTGCGTCCATGGTCTGCTTCTATTAGAAGGGTCAAGAAAACGAAGTTAAGTAGAATAATTTCCCCCCTAATTAAATCCCACAAGGAAAACTCCCTTTCTGAAATACACATGATCCATGAATCAATCTGTTGGTTGACTGATTAATGTTCACTGTAGAAAATAAGAATGGTGATAAATCACAAAGAACAAAATCGCCCTATCTAGAGATAAGATCTGTCAAGTTCAGGATTTGATCGTTGTTGCGGATCCGTCAAGAGTTGTCACAATCCGCCATCTCATCGATCCTCGATCATCGTCTTGTCATCGTTCATCGTTCATCGATGAGAGGAAAATGCCAAGTCTCTTCTCCTGTGCTCACAGGGAAGGGTCATTAATTTAATCTTACATCCCTGCAAAAAGTTTAAGACGGATGGCATGTTTCAATGTCAAATATGATTCAGCATTACATGTGTTTTAGTGTTACCACATCACTACATTGCAGCATCGCTGAGTCGTTGTGTCGCTGCACTACAGTGTCGTTGCGTAACATCAATGAATGTGTACGCTGAAAATATTTTTATTACAAATATTTTAATGATTGTTGCATCCAAAAAATTAACATTCACCCTCGACCCGCCCCGATTGAGTTTAGGCACCACATTTGGAGAACATCTCATTATGAATTGAATGGTGGTATCAGGTTTTCTATCCAAGTTACCATTTCTGAGTTATAAGGATTCAAAAATAATTTTTTTTGTATTTAAATTATTTATTTATGATTACATCCCAAAAACCAACTTTCACAGCTAACATGTGTCGGCCGATGTTAGACTTCACCTAAAAAACACCCCATTATGAACTCAACAGTGGTCTCAGATTTCAACTTCATGTTACCATTTTTAGTTATTAATATTTGAAAATAAAATAATTTTATTTAATAATTTTATTTACCGTTACATCCTTTTTGGGTTTTTCCACAGAAGACCCATGACGAATAAAATTAAGTCATGACTAAGGTAAAGACACTGTTTTGAGTTCATTGGTGGTCTCAGATTTCCAATCCAGGAACCCATTTAAGAGATATTTGTCATTTTCAGAAATTTCATGCACATCTGCTAAAATAACATAACAAAATTTAAATGACATGTTCCGGTCACGAAGGGCCTCAAAATCACACACCATCTTTGCACCTGGTATCATTATTTTCTGAATTTATTTCGAAACATAAATTTTTGAAAACTCTAAGCCATTACATTCTCCCCACAGTAAGGATGTACTTCCTAGAAAGCCAAAAAAAGGCTACCCATAAAACCAGAGGGGGTACTGAGTGTGAAAGCTCAGCCTCCCACTCCCAAGTGATCTATTGGAGACTTCTATGCTACCACCGAATATGCACTAGATGAATAGACCGTCCATGAACGATCATCTTTGGTCAATCCTCTATCTCCAAAGAGTACTCTGTTAATGTATCCCTATTGTCAAACACTATCTTTCCCCATTCAATGATGTGGGAAGGGTCATGAATATATCTCCTCAGTAGGGATATGTGGATGATTTCAGGTACCTAGTTCCACTGTGAGGTTGAAGCCAGTAGAACGAAACGAAACCAAGTCTACAAAACACCTAAAAAACAAAATTCTCCCTACCTTTTCAATATCTATCAGGGGTATTTCCAGTGGACAACTGATCACATAAAGACTCTTAGTCATTACCACCAAGTTATGCCTCCCTAACTCATTTACAAGTGGACGGGTAGCAACCCATGACTAGAGATAAACTTCTCCAACTCCATCCACAAAGGATAACCGCAAGGATGCCAACCACAAAAAATCCTCATTCAGAAATTGCTAACATGATTCCATCCAAGAGAATCTCTTTCCACGTTCCTCTTCCAAGGATTATAGACAAACTCCAAGTCATAGTTTTATAAAAACTTTTGGCATCTCCTTTATCTCAAACCTTGATCCTTCAAAGAGAATACATACTTGAGAATCTCTAGGATGAAGTAGGCGATGTATCGCTTTCCCATCATGACCTTCACTGGATTCACTGCTTCTCAAGCCTCTGAGGTGATATGTACAAGAAATATAAGACCTTTCAAATACTATATAGACACTTCATGATCTTTCTATGTAGTTGGAATTCTTGAATTGGGTCCAGGACCATCCTCAAGTTTCCCACATGACCCTCCTTGGACTCCCAGAACACTAGGATGTCATCAACGGAGATCACCTAGGGCTGCCCATGGTGAAACACTGGGTCTCACTAAGCCCTTCCTCTGCATGATCCCTCATCCACACCCTATCCAATGAAGATCTTTGGGAGCCATACGATATAATGGCATAAATATTTGTGCCACCCCAGGGTGTAGACCAACGTTGAAGTCTAACTCTCAATGGATTGTTAAACATAGAACATCTTCGAAGAAGATGTCCTTATACTCTTTTGAAACTATGAAACATGAGGAAACATAACACTCACTGCATTGAGGGTCGAACTAGCTAACTAAATTGAAATCGGCTACACCCTCCTCTACCAGAGTCCGTCAAGAGTTGGAAGGTTTTCCCCTTTTCCAATAAAGGGAAATCTAGTTCCATCACCATGGATGAACCAAATCCTTTCCATAATACCATCAATATGATCATTAACTAAGGATTTAGTCCATACAGATAATGATATCATAAGGCCTCGATGAGATTAACAGGAGATCCCAACTAAACCTCTTTCCTCCAAGAGTCTGGTCACATAGTAAGCCCCAGGGTGTGGTCATTTGGTCTACTCTAATAAGAGTCTATAAATGTGAGGTTCATGTTAATGGTTTAACCGGAACCTCTAGGTATCAAATAAGAAAATTGGCATGAAATCAAGTCACTAGTACATGTGTATATGAATACTGCAACTAGTGTAGAAAGACACACATCATACCATGAATTATCCCAGGATTTCTGGGGTTCATAATCATCAAATGACTGAAAATTTCTCCTCAAATGACCTCTAGCTCCAGGAGTATAGTATAGACCAACTAGTGATGGTGGTGGTAAAACATCAACAAGTCAGCCACCTCCTACTGCTTCCCATTCTCTCCTACCACGTCCACCACCCAATGGATCTGTTTTCTCTTTCCACTGCCTCCCCCTTTGTGGTTCATCAACTAAGTATCTAAGCACAACATAAACTGTGGGACAATCTCATGAGAGATGTACCCTTTTACAATAACTATAATAATGTATTTTCTTTTGAGAACTAGCACATTATTTGAACTTCTGACAAAACCACAGGTTCTGAAGCTTACATTGTGCACCTGCTATTGGTAGGTCCTACTGACCCTATATTCCAGGCTATCACTACCTCAGAAGCATGTGTTGCATGTTTGAACCCTACACTTCATCATCAAGAGAAAAAGAGTCACCCAAACTATGTCTGGAATATTGTATCCACCTGAACTACTTGATCTGAGTTTTTTAACTGATCATCAAGAGTATCTGTCACTTGCTTACCATCCTGATGGAAAATTGCTCTATGACTAGCTCCCATCAAGGAGGATTCATCAAGAATAAATCCAAACAACCAATCCTGCTAAGAAAACCTCGTTGGCTGGCGTCATAAACACATCATAAGGTAACCAAGATGTATCATGATCAAAAGTGTATACCTAGTGAGATGACACAAGAAGGACATGGAAAACACAACCCATTCATGTATGATTCATTCACTTGTTGTTTCTATATACCGAGTTGAGAAGAAGAACTCAGAGTCCTGGTTTATGGATATGTCAGCTGCTGCACCAACGCTATGTTCCCTATTCTGAATGTCGAACTCAAAACACTCAACACCAATGCCCCACACCAACCTCACGGACTCGCGTTCTTAAGGACGAACTGACCTCCTCTGGTGTCACTCTATCACGACCCGTCCACCAGGGCCCGAACCATGACTACCCCAAGCCCGCCTCCCATAGGCCCGGGGCTAGTGACTAGAACCATGTAGTCATATCCCACAAGTGGGATACATTTGACTAAGAACCTATATACACATACACAACTCCAATCCAAATATACTCGAAAGTAAAAAAACACTACATTAATAGAATGCATGCATACCAGTACAACCCAACAATAGAGTATAATAGAAATTAAAGAAGTAATGTAAAACTGGTCCAAAATACAATCCTATTAGAAAAAATGAAAATATAACAGAAGTACTGAAGCACATCTGTAGAAAACCTCACCCAATCCAACTACAAGGTACGACACTGGAGTGTTGTCTGTAATCCACCACAACACAACTAAATTTGTCTGATCAAAATAGGCCCCACCTGTCCTTGTTCTACATGGAACATTAAAAAAGAGTCGACTATTTTCACAAGACATGACACATGCGGGAAAAGCACGTGTAGGGGTGAGTTAAAAAATATTCAGTATGTGACTCCAAAACACAATGTAAAATACCATGAAATAAACACCACTATGATATAGTAAGATCAACATAGTTTGTAACACCCCAAGCTTCCATGGTACCCTCCTCTTTGAATAATAGAGCAGCGTGTGTTGTATGCAACCTCGAGTTCTAACACACCGCGACCAATAAAAGTAGAAGTTATGAATAGTAATACCCACTTTTTGAAATTATATAAAATTTATATTTCAAAATGAACATCATTTTTGGATTCGAAATATCGAAATTATCCTATGTTGAATTTTTTGAAATTTTCTGAGAACATCCAATTTTCGATGAATAGTGAGAAATACTTAAAAAACAAATTTTTTAATCAAAATAATTTATTGTGATAAATTATACTATTGAGTGGTTTTAAAGTATAATTAGAATATATATTTACGATTTTGTCCAATGGTGGTCATTATAATTAAATTCACTTTGAAATTGGACATAAACAATTGTCAATATTTTGATATATATTGCATCTTAAAAACACGCTATCTGTTGTGACAATGGGAATTAATTATTAAATTAATTAAATTAAATTATATGTTTTTAATTTTGTAAAATAGACATCATTTTTGAATTAGGAATATCAAATATAGCTTAGGGTGAATTTTTGGTATTTTTCTGAAAAACTTCAATTTTGATGAATAGTGAAACCACTAAGTGGTAGTTTAAAAAATATTTTTTGTGTAAATAAACATTACCACTTCTGTGATTTGATTTTCAAAAATCTGACATACATCATTGCCATTAGGATGTTAAATGTGGTTCAATGGGATTAAAATATTTTTTGGTGAATAGTGACTTTTAAGTCCTATTAATCGCTATTAAAGGTAATTAGAGTAATTTAAGGTAAATATAATGTTATGATATTCAAAATTACCTTTACACTTGTCCTACACTAATTATACGAGTCATGTCTGACCAATAAAATCCATGGGTCAACTTGGGGACCTCATGGAGCCACTTGGGAAAGAAAATGACATTAATAACGTTTTATTTAAAGTAAGAATAAAATAGTCACAAACATGTATTCTTTTACTAAAACAATTTTTACATGGGGTTATACAAGTCATATTTATTACTATAAAAAGTCATTGGAAATATAACATGATTTCCTACATCATAGTATTTTTTTATAATTTTTAGACATTAATTAAATTAAATGTTTATGACACCGTTATGATGCAGCAATTACCTCATTAATTAATGATTTAAATAAAATTAAAAGATAATATAAAATATAATACCTAAACTTTTAAAAAAACCTATGGGATGAGTAGATTTCAAACCCTTATCACCTTATCCTCAAAATATATAATTTTGGGACCATTGAAATCCGAAAATAACTTCATAATAATGTAACATGTCATGACATTCCAAGAGTACCTCTCCTCTCCACTAATAAAAGGCCCTCACATCTACCACCTTATTCACACCATCAAATCCATTTGGCTCGGCCAAACTCTGCCCAAATACTCTCCCAAATTCCCTCTCTTACTCCTAGTATCCTCACTTTGGGCAGAAGTCTTCCCAGTAAAGCCTTTAGCTCAAATAAAAAAGAGTTACCCGATTTAAAGGTAATGTCTCACTTGTGTTCTATTGTTTTATTTTGCATCTCCAACCCCCTAAATTGTTTTTATTACTATATTTTGTAACAACACCAGTATCTTAAATATATTAGGATGTTTTTAAGATATTTATTTGATTAAAAATTACACACACCTCCGTCTAATGGTTAAAGAACATACTGTTTCTGTGGTTGGCGAATTTCTGCCTCACGAAACGATGATTGTTCAATATTCTTTTAACACCTATCATGGTGGCCATTAAGATGTAAATATATTTATATATGATATATATTATGGTTATGGTTTCCTTATGCTTCTGTATTTCTCATTTATGGCATACCTTTATGTTTTCCATTATGGGTAAACGCGGTAATTTCATGTTAGGATGTGCAGACTACCACCCCCTCAAAGTGATTTGAATCATTAATGCCATATGTGGGATGTATAAAGGATGGAGTAAATGATATTATATAAGATCTAATACTGGAATTATAATATACCTTTATAAAATTTTGATTTTATTCCATTAAATATGAAATAGAAATGAAAGTAGCATTCATGCGTACGTACGGCTTACCGTCTCCATGAACGGTGAATTTCATTTCTTACCTCTAAATGTCACATAATATTATGAATGAATGTATATACTGGATATATATGATATATATGATATCTAAATCATGAATATAATTCTGGAGATAATGGATATTCTACCACATAAACAACTTGTAATTATAAGAAGTTTATTGTTGACTCAAGTACCAAAGATCGACAAAATGACCGTTATTAACTTAAATGACTACATAATTTTCGTAACATTGTAATAATTGATATAAAAGGGATAATGAACTTGAAAAATGTTCTTAAGAAAGTATTGATTGACTCTAGTTTATTATTCAGGAGATTAATGAACAGTCGAGTGAAGTCGGACACGAGGTAAGGGAACTTCTTAACCCAATTTCCGTTCTTTGGGTTAATCTCTTACTTTCAAATTATTTCAGGATATTATTATGTACTATCTTGTATTATTACTTTATTTATGTGTACTTATAGTTAATAAACACAATAGATATATTTTATTTTAAAATGATCTTTGTAAGGGACTTCACCTCAATCTCCTTTCATTGAGGGAATTTTTTTTATACACAGCTTTCTTTTATATGGTTTATAAACCCCTTTGACATTTACGTTTATTCAAAAGGCTTTATTTTATAATTATGTGATTTTTAAATGATTTCAAAAAAGATATATTTCTCTCAAATATATGAAAATCCAGTGCAAATGTATACGTATTTAACGCAAGCTTAAAAATGTTTTCAGAAAACCCGACTCTTGAGTGTCGTAGACAAGAAGGGATTAGGAGTGGAACCATTATGGCCTGTAATTAGTCGAGCAGCCTCCGAATTAGTTATTTTTTTCAGAAGCTTGGATAATGTTTTCAAAGAAACATTGGAGTATATTTGAGAAAATTTAAACGTAAGTATCTTTTAAAAAATTTCCCTCGGTAGGTCTCATGAGGCAAACTAGTGTCTTGGCACGAGGCCTTGACAAAAACTTATTTGTAGTCTTGGCACGAGGCCTTGAATACGTGGATATGATTTTCTGGCATTATGAATTCCATCATTATGAAAGTGGTTATTGATATTTCATGTGATTATTAGACTAGTATAATATCCATGTTAACAATTAAATGGCATTATTTCATTTTACTTTTTCCATATTACGCTGAAGTTCAAGTTTAAAAGGCTTTTGTTTTAGTTATACATTGCCTTAAATGTTTATGTTTGTTTATGAAGGATTCCTCAATATTTTTATATTTACTAAGAATTTGAGCTCACCCCTTTGAATGTTTTAATATTTTCTAGGATGTGAATAAGTATTTTATGAATGACCTGCAGGGATAGTCAGAAGGGGATATGAGTGTGGACTATGGAGACCTTGTTATATTAGTTTTTCACTTTATGATGTAATGTAACTTTTATGAATGTATCTAGTGTTTCGAAAGCTACTAAACTAATCGGTCTTCTGAGATTTTACCTTTTGTGATCATGCCAATGTTACGTAATAATGCACCGACTCTGGGTTACTAGTGTCAGGGCGTTACAGTTGGTATCAGAGGCGTTTAGTACTAACCTTGGAAACTAGATTTAGATAAAATCTGATTAGAGAACATAATCCCAAGATAAAATTTGAGGATTAGTATAGAAGAACATCATAGAATTTTGGTATTATAGAGATTTTGTGAGTTTTCCGAGCAATACATCCCTCTCTGGATATGAGTAGGTAGAGGCGGCTCTGGCAGAGATGTACCTAGGGATAAAACCTGAAAACACCGCTTTGATCTAGACTCAAACAGGAACTGGTGCACGACAACGAGCCTTGCTGCACTCTTGGTTATGACACTCCCAGGGGATATGCTTAGGATAATTCTCATTTTCTTTACAAACCATTATGAAGGTTTTATTAGTATATACTTCCTCAGAGAATACATTTTTATGATTATGGATTGTATCCATAAATAGTTCAATTTTTGATAAGTGTTTTGCAAGTTTGTTATTATGTATTTCGATTCATAAACTAATATAGTTGTTGACATTGTTTATAAATGGTGCCTAGTGGAAGGAATGGAAACTATATCAATGCACGCACTCTACGTAGGGATTTCCCTTCGGCTCAAGATAATTATATTGGAGCTGGTGATACACCTGGTGCTGATCAGCTTATCACCATACTGGGACAACTCACTCAGGTTATGAATAATAACCTTACTCGTATGGAGCACCCTCATCCACAATTTGGATGATCAATGTTAGACCGCTTCATGAGGAAACAACCACCAACATTCAATGGGAGTAAAAATCCCTTAGTAACTGAGCAATAGATAAATTCCTTAGAGAAAATATTCAATACCATGGGGAGTAGTGAAAGGGAAAAGGTTATCATGGCAGTTTACCGCCTCACTGGAGATGCTGATCAATGGTGTTCATTGATTCAAAACAAGAAGGAAGATTATGAAGTATCAAATTTGAAATGGATGGAGTTCAAAGTGATTTTCGTAGAAAAATACTTTCCACATGACCATCGAGCATATATGGAAAGGAAATTTCCGTGTCTGAGGCAGAAGGGGGATGAGAATGTCGCAAACTATGAGGCCAACATTACAAGATAAGCGAGACATGCTGAAGATTATATACGTAACCCAAGAAGTAAGATTGGTTATTTCTTTGATGGGTTAAAACCATTTCTCCATCGAGCTTTAGTATCACAATCTTTCTCAATGTACGAAGATATAGTCTCATGTTCAATCAAGACAGAAAAGGAATTATCTAAATCTTATGACAGTAAAGTAAATCAAGATATGAAGATAATGGTGGAACAAGAGATAGATAAAGGGAAAAAGGAAAAGAAGGATTTTCTATTATGTTATAATTGTGGGAAGAATCACCTTGGTACTTGCCTAAAAGGAATGAGTGTTTGTTATAAATGTGGAGAAAAAGGTCACCAGGCTCGTGATTCCAAGGGAAATAAAGAGGCTGTCAATATTGAATGCTACAATTGTAGAGAAATAGGGAATTATGCAATTGAATTCCCTAAGCGCCAAGGAAACTTACGTCCGAAAAGGACAAAGAATCAAGGAAAATCTTACGTTGTTACTACAGTTGAAGTGGAATAATTATTGTATTTGTGTTTTTGGACTCAAGAACTACATTATGGTTATAAGAATAATGTGATATATATAAGGATTGTATTTTAGTAGTTTTTTTTCATTATGGTTTTAATATGATGAAGGTAATCATATTTTTAGTATGCGACAATAAGAGAAACTTTACATTGTTTGGGGAATCTGATGAGTTTCTTTTGGAATTTAGAGACCTTTTAGGGAAAGTCTAGACAGAGGCATTTTGATTAATAATAAAGGTTGGAATGGATTAATTTTAACTTTGGATAGTATGGTTTATGGTTAAAACATTTCCGAATATTATTTTTGGAATATTATAATACTATAGTTTTAGGAAAAGGACAACCTGTAGGTCAGGGGATAACCCGTCGCGTGGGACAAAGCTGTAGTAATCGAACCCACAACCATAGTGTGACATGCCTTTATTACCTACCACTAGCCTACAGGAAGTCCCTGGTTTTTACAAAATAGTTTTCTAATTTAAATGGTATGTGTTAATATTTGGAACATTGTACGATTAGGATAAATATAATATTTTTGAGTTCTATTATCTTTTTGAGTGAATGATGGGTTTGTGGTAAACATTTATTAAAAAATGAAAGTCTACATGACAAGTATGTATACTTCCTTACGTTCTTAGTAAATCTTCTAAATAAATTCCTTAACGTTATGAAAGGTATTTTGAAACAAAAATGTTTTCAGTTAACTTTACCTACTGGGGAATCAATGATCGTTTAACCAATCACAAGTTTGTGATTTTCTTGTAGTTAAACTTTATCCAAATCATGTTTTCTACAACTCTACATCAGACCTTGATGGTTTGTTTCCGCTCCATATCCATATTTTCATATAATCCTAGTATGGGCTATCTCGGGTGACCTTTATACTTCTCTTTCATTCTTTTAAAGTTATATTTTTATTAACCTTATTTATAATATGGGTTTTCCACAAAGGTATTTTCTATTTTCAACCTTTTATTTTCAAAGGAAAATTTTAAATTGTGAGGACACAATTTATTGAAGGAGGGGAGAATGTAACACCCCAAGCTTCCATGGTACGCTCCTCTTTGAATAATAGAGCAGTGTGTGTTGTACGCAACCTCAAGTTCTAACACACCGCGAGCAATAAAAGTAGCAGTTATGAATAGTAATACGAACTTTTTAAAATTATATAAATTTTATATTTCAAAATGGACTTCATTTTTGGATTTGGAATATCGAAATTATCCTAATTTAATTTTTTTGAAATGTTCTGAGAACATCCAATTTTCGATGAATAGTGAAAAATACTTAAAAAATAACTTTTTTAATAAAAATAAATTATTGTGATAAATTATACTATTAAGTGGTTTTTAAGTATAATTATAATATATTTTTACCATTTTATCCAATATTGGTCATTATAATTAATTTCACTTTGAAATTCGACAAAAACAATTGTCAATCTTTTGATATATAATGCATCTTAAAAACATGCTATTTGTTGTGACAGCGGGAATTAATTACTAAATTAATTAAATCAACATATATGTTTGGAATTTTGTAAAATAGACATCATTTTTGAATTAGGAATATCAAATATATCTTAGGGTGAATTTTTGGTATTTTTCTGAAAAACTTCAATTTTTGATGAATAGTGAAACAAAAAAGTGGTAGTTTAAAAACTAATTTTTCATGTAATGGAAACATTACCACTTCTGTGATTTGATTTTCAAAAATCCATAATATATCATTTTCATTAGGAAGTAAAATGTGGTTCAATGGGATTAAAATAATTTTTGTTTAATTGTAACTTTTAAGTTCTATTAATCTCGATTAAAGGTAATTAGTGTAATTTAAGGTAAATATAATGTTATAATAATATGATATTACCTTCACACATTTCCTAACCTTATTTTATGAGTCATGGATGACCAAGAAAATCCATGGGTAAACTTGGGGACCCCATGGGGCCACATGGGTATGAAAATGACATTAATAATTTTTTATTTAAAGTAAAAATAAAATGGTCACAAACATGTATTTTTTTACTAAAACAATTTTTACATGGGGTTATAAAAGTCATATTTTTTACTATAAATAGTAATTGGAAATCTAAGAAGATTTCCTACATCATAGTATTTATTTTTATAATTTTTAGACATTAAATAATTTAATTTTTATGACACCATGATGATGCAGTGATTACCTCATTCATTAACGATTTAAATAAAATGAAAAGATAATGTAAAATATAAGCCATACACTTGTCAAAAAAATATTGGATGAGTAGATTTATAACCCTTATCACCTTATCCTCTAAATATCTAATTTTAGGACCATTGAAATCTGAAAATCCCATCATAATAATGTAACATGTCATGACATTCCAAGAGTACCCCTCCTCTCCTCTTATAAAAGGCCCTCACCTCTACCACCTTATTCACACCATCAATGCCATTTGGCTCAGCCAACCTCTGCCCAAATACTCTCCCAACTTCCATATCTTACTCCTAGAATCCTCACTTTGGGTATAAGTCTTCCCAAGGAAGCTTTTGGATCAAATAAAAAATAGTGACCCGATTTAAAGGTAATGTCTCACATGTGTTCTTTGGTTTTATATTGCTTCTCCAACCCCCTAAACTCTATTTATACCTATCTTTTGTAACAACACCAGTATATTAAATATACTAGGATGTTGTTAAGATATTTAATTTATTAAAATTTACACACACCACCATCTAATAGTTAAAGAACATACTATTTCTGTGGATGGCGAATTTCTACCTCACGAAATGATGATTATTCAATCTTCTTTTTACACTTATCATGGTAGACATTAAGATGTCACTATATTTATATATGATATATATTATTTTTATGTTTTCCTTATTATTCTTTATTTCTCATTTATGGAATACCATTACAATTTCCATTATGGGTAAACGCGATAATTTAATTTTAGGATGTGCGGACTACCGCCCCTCTAAGTGATTTGAATTGTTAATGCCACTTGGGGGATGTATAAAAGATGGAGTAAATGATATTATATATGATATTATATTGGTATTATAATATAACTTTATATAATTATGATTTCATTCCATTAAATATGAAATATAAATGAAAGTAGCGTTCATGCGTACGTACGGCTTACCGTCTCCATGAACGGTGCATTTCATTTCTTACCTCTAAATGTTATGTAATATTATGAAAGAATGTATATAATGGATATATATGATTTATATGATATCTACATCATGAATATAAATCTGGAGATAATGGATATTCTACCACATAAACAACTTGTAATTATAAGAAGTTTATTGTTGACTCAAGTACCAAAGATCGACAAAAAGACTGTTATTAACTTAAATGACTACATAATTATCGTAACATTGTAATAAGTGATATAAAAGGGATAATGAACTTTAAAAAGGTTCTTAAAAATGTAGATATTAACTCTAGTTTATTATTCAGGAGATTAAAGAACGGTCGAGTGAAGTCGGACACTAGATAAGTGAACTTCTTAACCCCATTTTTGTTACATGGGTTAATCTCCTACTTTTAAATTATGTCATAATATTATTATTTCCTATATTTTATTTGTACTTTCTTTATGTGTAATTATAGTTAATACACATAATAGATCAATTTTATTTAAAAATGATCTTTGTAAGGGACTTCGTCTCAAACTCATTTTATTGAGGTAAATTTTGTTTTATACACAACTTTCTTTTATACGGTGTATAACCCCCTTTGAATTTTATGTTTATTCAAAAGGTTTTATTTTATAATTATGTGATTATTAAATGATTTAAAAAAAGATAAATTTATCTCAAATATATGAAAATCCAGTGCAAATGTATACGTATTTAACGCAAGCGTAAAAATGTTTTTAGAAAACCCGACTCTTGAGTGTGGTAGACAGGAAGGGATTGGGAGTGGACCCATCCTGGCCTGTAATTAGTCGAGCAGTCTTAGAATTAGTTATTTTATTTTTAGAAGCTTGGATAATGTTTTTAGAAAAACACTGGAGTATATTTGATCAATTTTAAACGTATGTATCTTCTAATAAAATTGAATCGGTAGGTCTCATGAGACAAACTAGTGTCTTGGCACGAGGCCTTGACAAAAACATATTTGTAATCTTGGCACGAGGCCTTGGCTATGTGGTTATGATATTCTGGAATTATGCTTTCCATCATTATGAAAGTTGTTATTGATATTGCATCTGATTATTCTACTAGAAGAATATCCATGTGAATAAGTAAATGTCATTATTTCATTTTACTTTTTCCATATTATGCTGAAGTTCAAGTTTAAAATTATTTTGTTTTAGTTATACATTGCCTTAAATGTTTATGTTTATTTATGAAGGCTTAAGAAATATTGTTATCCTTACTGAGCATCTGAGCTCATCCCTATCAATGTTTTAATATTTTTCTGGATGAGAATAAGTATTTTATGAATGACCTACAGGGATAGTCAGAAGCGGATAATGGTGTGGACTATGGAGACTATGTTATTGTAGTTTTTCACTTTATGATGTAATGTAACTTTTGTGAATGTATCTAGTGTTTCAAAGGCTAATAAACTAATCCATCTTTTGAGACTTGTTATTTTTTGATCATGCCAATGTTACGTAATAATGCACCGACTCTGGGTAACTGGGGTCGGGGCGTTACACAGTTATATGTCAAGAACACATATAACAAGAAAATTCAGGTATACTCATAAGGATTCCAAGACGAGAAATCTCATCCATTTCTAGCCATATGGTTATGCTCATAAGACGTTCGATGCCAGGAAATATCACTCATCAAGCTATCTGATAGTAGTCATGTAAAACAAGTTTACCAAAATTATATAAGAGAATATCTGGTCTCAAAACATCTTGAAGTTTTCATGAGATTTACAGTCTCACTGTGATAAAAGGTCTCAATATCAAAACCAATCTTTAGTCATAGGATTCTTCTCAATGCCCGCTCATCCCAGGAGGACTCACTACATGGGCCATCAATTCATCAGAGACCATGGGAAATAGGTCCCACTAATTTTGGAACCTCACAAATTGAAAAAACTGAGAACTATTCGAATTAGACTGATCATGTCAATCCACGAAGATAAGAATGGTCAGAAGCCCCAGATAGGTTGTCCTGTACCCGAGGCTCACTAGAGACATCCTGGACCAACTAGAATTCTCATCTTAGATAAGGGATGGGTGCCTGTGTAAATATTGGTCAATCCCATGCCCCAAACACCATCTAAGGTACCACAATGTGAAGAAAGGACCGACCGGGCCTCTCTGTGTGGTCTATGCTCCACTTAGACCCACTAGGGTACATAGACCCACTATGTCTCTCATACCCACTAAGGCACTCAGACCCGCAAAGTCTCACTGATCTGCTGGGGCAGTTATACCAGTTGTTTCTCATGGATCCGATGGGGCATCTTGACCCACTGTGTCTCACTAATCTGATGGGGCACTTAAACCCAATGTGTCTCACTAATCCTCATGTGCACTTAGACACGATGTATCTCACATATCCAATGGGCCCGACCTGTCCCACTGGCTCCAGCCAAGCCAAAATGGAGGTGGGCCGTTTCATCAACCTTGAACTGAGAGTATTTCCACGTCCGCTCTGTGTCATGTGGTGAATAAGGGCATGTCACCCAATCCATCTAGTCTACCCACGTGTAACAGGGATTCTACACGCAGACTGGCCATGTGTGTTTGGTCACGTGGCGACCCCATGTCGCACCACCCCGGGGCACCCACAGCGGGTTTCCATGGACACCACCAAAGCTGGCCATCTTCCTTTGCACAGTCACATGGCCATCACCACGTGCAACATCCGTTCTTCGCCAGCGGGCCACTGGCCTCTTCTGATGGACACCATACTCACTCCGATGGTCCGAATTCTCATCCATAAGATGTTCCAGAAACATCAGGTCACATTCTTCATCGCTGTGGGCTCGAATCCTAATCGTAACCCCTTTTAATGGATAATTCATGAATTAATTATCTCTGGGGTCTCTTTGATTAGTCTGTCGATGTTGCTATCGCACCTCTGCCAGGTCATCATGAGGATGAATCTTTGATTTGGGATCGTTATGCTAAAAAATGGGTGCAAAATAATCATCCTCTAGTTATTCCATGATGAATTTTAAGAACATGATTGGGGGAAGAAACACAAAAGGGAATACTGAGGAATGAGCCTCAACCATTGTTTGTTACGGCCTTGATCTGCTCCTATTAGAAGGGTTAAGAAAATGAAGTTAAGAATAGAAATTTTCCCCAAATTAAATTCCCCAAGGAAAAATCCCTTCTCGCAATTAACACAATTCATGTATCAATATGTTGGTCCATTGATTCACTTTCATTTTAGAATACAATAACAGGGATAAATTACCAAAAAAAACCTCCCTACGTGGAGTTTGGATCAGTTGACATCGAGGTTTGATCATTGTTGGTAATCCATTGAGAGTTTTCATGATCAATCATCTCATCGATCCTATATCCTCAATCTTCATCTCATCGTCATTCGTCGTTTGCCAAAAAGAGGAAAATTCCAAGGATCTTATCTTGTTCTCAAAGAGAAGGGCCGTTAATTTAATCTTTCTTCCCTGCTAATAGATTATGAAAGAGGATGTGTTTTATCATTAAACGAGTTTCAGTGTCACATGTGTTTCAGCATTACCGCATCTCTGTGTTCTAATGTCACTAATTCTCTATGTCTCCACACTGTAGTGTCATTGCATAACGTCAAATAACAGTTATGTTGGAATTATTTTTATTAAATATATTTTAAAGAAAATTGTGTCTAAAAACTAACTTTAACCATCAACCCGCAATGGTCGAGGTTAGGCCCCGCATAAAGATAACATCTCATTAAAAACTCAATGGTGGTCTCGGAATTTCAATCCATGTTACCGTTTCTGAGTTATAAGTATTCAAAACTAAATGATTTTTCTATTTAAATTATTTTATTTACGATTATGTCCCAAAAACCAACCTTCACAGCCATACCATGTAGGCTGATGATAGACTTCACTAAAGGAAAACACCTCATTACAAACTCAAATGCGGTCTCATATTTACAAAATGAGTTATCATTTCGGAGTTATTAGGATTCGAAAATAAAATAAAATAATTTAATTATTTTATTTACTATTAATTCCTTTTTGGATTTTTCTACCAAAAACATGTGCCAACTAATATTAATTCATGCCTAAGGGAAAGTCACTTCCTTGAGTTCAACGGTGCCCTCAGATTTCCAATCCTGGCATCCATTTATTAGATATTTCACATTTTTTCAAACGTCGGGCACGTGTGATATTAAAACATAACAAAATTTCAATGACCTATTATGGGAACACCGGGCCTCAGAATCGTAAAACGTCTTAGTTCTTGGCCTTGTAATTTTCTGAATTAATTTATAAAGATAAATTCACAAAAAATCTGAGCCATTACAATACAATATGAATATTAGTAGAGCATAAAAGGAATATGGATATGAATTCATTATATATAATGACAATTGTAACATGGAAAAGTGGAAACAACATAAAGAATTATATCATAAACATAAGTTAAAGATAAACCTCCAAGACTTCATTGTGTAAAAAATTACCAGAATGGAATCAGGTACACTCCTGTCCCAAAATTACATAACATGATACTAGACATTACCCAATGCATTGGAGTGCTATCAGGGTGCACCCATCATAAACATTTCTATCTCATTCTTAATTATGACACATTTTAAGAACCCATATCTTTACTTTAGTTATGGATCTTGTATCCATGTTGTTTTTTATTAAAATGAAGATAAGTTAAATTATTGTGTACATGCTATGTACTCAAAGGTGCAAGCCTAGTACCTGGGTCGGGCTTGTACTTTTTGTGTAATGGTTGAGTACATATTGTTTGGTGACTTGGCTGGTTCCACTTATGTAGGATGCCAGTTAAGTCTACTGCAAGGTGTGTAGTTTCAAGGACACACCGTGAGCTTTTTTTATTTGATATATCAGAGCGGGGTCGCGTCCCATTCCCAGAAGTGTCCTCTTGTCACTATTTATCGTACAAGAGCATATTGAAATGATGATTGAATCCCGAGACCATGATTCTTTATCCTTTCATTAAATCGAATACCATCTGGTGCATTGGAATCCCATAGGTGAGTCATTGATTCCTCTTAAGCATTTCTTCTTAATTCATCTTCTATTTTGAGTTATCCATGGTTGATCAGTTTTCACATTCTTGTAGATGTACATCATTATAGGCCGATTCAAGGGCCGAAAATCCATTATATCAATCGTACAAAATCAATTTATGTGGTTTTTACCTTTCATTTTCCATCCCTTGATGTATATTTTCTAGAAGTGACACCTAACCATGTTTAGGGTATTGCGTGTTAAGGAATTAAACCTGGATATTTTCTGTTATGGTTTAATTGATTGTTAAAGAGTTGTTTCTAAAGTGAAATGCATGTTTCCTTGTCCTGGGGACACACCGTGGGTGTATTATACGTTTTTTTACTATTTGTTACCATTGGGACTAGGTTCCCAATGCGGTATAACTTGTTTTCCATGCCTTGTTGATTAGGATGGAGTTTAATTGATTATATGAAATGCATGTGACATGAATTATAAATATTTAAACATGTAGTAGTTTTAGATTACATGATCTTCCTTGATATTATATTCACATGTTTTATTTGCACAAGACTGTTAGAGCCTAATTCCAGTCTAAACCATAGGTGGGAATCGAATTTGTGAAGTTATTCAAAGGGTCAATTTATATTATTGTTGTCGTGCCAGACCATCTTGGGAATTGACCATGAGAACCTCTTTCATGTGTCAATTTTGTATTATTACAACCTTGTTGGTCCATAGGGGGATTTGACTACGAGAGCTCCTTAGTGGGTCATATTTATATAACATTGTTGCGTGTGAGACCATAGGGGGATTTTACAGTGAGAACTTCATCAGAGGGTCATTTAATTTATATAATGATGTCATGTTATACCAAAGGGGTTAGAATATGAGAGATTTCCCAAAGGGTCATTTTTTATTGAATTGATTCCATGTAAGACTTAAGGGGTTAGACTGTGAGAACTACCTGATGGTTTTTTGTGAATAGTGAATGATTGTGATGAGACTACCAAGGAAAAGAACAATCTTGGACTTGGTCTAGCATGATTTTTTGGGTTTTCTTCTAAGACACTATATTTTTTCTACAATGGGGGATATAGAGCTTAGGCTAGATCATGGGGATTGATTGATTCAATAGATAAATGATAAATGTTAAATGAATGAAATTAAAACTGTATGATTGTTTATTAGTGAGTGATTCCTAGTTTGTTTCTTCATTTTTTACATATTACCGGCTATATATATGTTCATTGACAGTTATGCACAGATCTTTTGGTGGATTACTATATGGATTCATCTCCCACCTCGATTGGGTCACGCTTTTTGACCCAAGAAGATTATATTATTTCAAGTGTAGATAAGGGAAAGAAACCTTTTTCATCAGGTATTTGATTCATGTTTGAGCAGTAGAGCATAGGACCAGGATTTGGCTTGCGATGCTGTGGAGTTTACTTTTTTTCCCTTGAATTTAGATACAGTTATATTTCTAGAATTGTGACTTCTTTGGCTATTTTGATAGGTACATGGGTCATGCATCATTTGTATACATGATCCATTTGTTTTATTTACTATCATCCTTCCACTATTTACCTCTATTGTTAGTGTTTACTACTTCTGATATTTTATATCTTTTGTAATCCAATATGTATAATATAATAAAGAGAGCATAGATTCCCCATTATCAGACTATGTCCCTTGTTTCTTGTTGGAAGCCTTTGGCATTGAGGGAAATGCGCTTGTAGTAAGTTAACCAACCAGGTATGGGGAACCAGTTGAGTTACACCCAAATTCGGGACATTTCAAAGAGGTATTAGAGAAGTTTTCCTTTTATTTTTTTATTTACTATGTTTATATAATAGATTGGGATAAGAAGGAATATATAGTTGTTAATAAGTTGTGCTTGAGAGTAGCTAATTCATATACTAGGAATGTAGAGACCCCAAACCTGACGTACATGGACATTACATTACTTTTGCATAATACTTAATACATAACAAAAACCAACACTCAAGGACCGTAATAGTTTAGTGTATTTGGGAACTCAGAACATAATCTTCAAATCATGGTGAAAGATATTCAATATCTCCCATAAAGATATTACCCTTTTTTTCTTACCTAAAACCTTTCTTTATATCCTGGGGAAAAGAAAAAAAATAAAGTGTGAGCTCAAATGCTCAGTAATGGTATAAATAGAGAAAATAAAACAAACCATAAACATTTGAACTTCATAACATGAACATAAAGTTTAAACCTCAAAATCATGAGTTTCAAAATAAATCTTCACAGTACGTAAGGCATAGATCATAAAGGAACATTAATAATGATAAAATAGCTTGGGAATAAAACATTTAATTGTGGAAAACCATTAAGCACATGATATGATTTCTATAGTATCCAAGGCATTGCTTCCAAGACCATCTTAGTGGAAAAAGTCCCTTTCTGAATCAAGTTCACTCCTCGTTCCAGTCCTGTAACATTGAACTGGATTAAATTACCGTTCTAGCCATGTCTATCTCATGAGATATATATCTTTACAAAATGCATTGGAGGGAGAGATAGGTCCCACCCTTCTCATAATGAAATCATTCTTATGTGTTCCATAACATAAACAAAAATCATTCATCATAACCCAAAGAATAAATTGGGTTTCATAAATATCATCCCATCATAACACAATCCATATAAAACAAATGGATATCATTTCATCATAAGAAAAATGAAACCATGTAAATTATAGAGACATTATACTTGAAACATACACATATGAAATAATGTCATCTTAGATGGAAAATGGTTCTGATAAAACAGTTGAAATGAATTCCTGAGGAAAATATCCTTTCTTTTTCAAAATCATTTTCTTTGCACAAAGTACCATGCATATTTTAAAGAAAATAATTTTGTTGAAAATAATCATTAAATCTTATAGAGTATGATTCATGAAAATAAGCGTTATGAAACTATAAAAATTCATTCATGCTGTATAAGTTAAAATAACATTCTCATTGTACTTTTGTCGGAAAAGTCAAAAAGTTCCTTGTATGGTAAACCAAAGAAAGATTCCTTCCATAACACGTGGTAAATGTCAAAAAGGGGTAAAAGGACATTAAACATACATGAAACCATTTTTAGAAAATAGGAACATGGATGACAAATATAACCCCAGTAAATACTTATGAATAAACATTCTCAGATAAAAACGAGATTGGAAAAGTCATCCCTGACCTTAGGTCTGATATGATTTGTATGTATCCAAACCTCCTGTATAATGATTTAAATAATTCCATTGAAATATTACAGAATCATTTTCATTGTTATGATAATATATATGGTTCATTTATGACTTTATATTCCCCGTTCTTTTGTAAATTCCATTTCAAAGCAGTGTTTTGGGTAAAATTGTTTCATTTATCGTCCGTGTTTTGACTTGTAATTATTCATATCACTACTTAGATAATTATTAATTAATTCCAGAATATAAAACATGATTTATATTTAATACATATTCCGAATATACATATATAATAGATCTATAAATAGAAAGAAATTCACTGTTCAAGGAGACGGTAGGCCTTACGTACGCATGAACATTGTTTTCATTTCCTTATTAAATTTAATAAATGTAATTAAATAAAATAAACATAAAAACATTATCATTAATATGTAATATATTTCATGATTACTTATTATATATTCTTTATAATAATTCTTGAATTATTAATATGGAAAATGAATCTCATCACGTCGTGCAGACGGTAATCCGTACATACGCACGAGCAATGACATCGTTCCCGTATTTATTGAATGGAATTGGAGTGTATGATATAATATCGTAGAATCATTATGATGTTATAATAATAATATATAGTTATTCTTTACAAAACTATACCCATACAAGTAAGGTGGTGGTGGAAAACATATTACACCACAACGAGGAGACAGTATTCTATACGTACGCACACGCGGTGATTTCATTTTCCATAGGATGGGTAGAAGGTGAAATAGGGTAGTTTCATATTGATAATAACATATAAGTATATAATTAATAATTATTTCAGTACTTTATAATGAAACAACTAAATAAGAGGATGTAGAAGAAGAAAAAAACTTGAAATAGTCGGTAGAAGAGATTACCTCTTCCCCGATGCACCTCCTTTAAACTTCTTCTTAGGGCACTAGAGTTGGTCTTTTAAGAACACCAAAAACTCTATGATATAAATAGAGAGGTTGAGAATAGTAATTTTCTGGTGTTGGTTGATCGTAAAGGCTCAAAAGGGTGTGAAGAGAAGAGGGTAGGGGTGCCCCTTTATAAGGGAGGAGAGGGGCATCTTTGGTAACATAAGAAATATTAATTTATAATAAATTCAAACTCAGTTAAAAACCGACAAAAAAGACTGAAATACGAATATTATATGATATAGGGTTGTAATATAATCAAACAATTAAATTTAGACATGTTGTGAATTTATTTTAAACATTATCAACTTGATTAATCCTTATTTAATCTATTTATTTTTATTTGTGGAAATACGATTCTAATTATTAAATTGGTTTAAATAGCTACTTATTTGTTTTGAATTTTCCATAATTAGATAATTTATAACATTTTAGACCATATAAATTCAATTTATAAGTTTTTAAATATTTTTGTGATTTTTAAACAATTTTATAATATGTTAGTTTTATAAAATAACAATATTTTCAATTTTGACATTATTCAATTATTTTAATTTACATAAAATCGACACAGGGGATATATTCTAAAAAATATATTTAATATATTCATAACATGTAAAATGTTTCTAGAAAATCCGTGGAGCACATTAAATAGTTCATATAATATTTATTTTAATATTTCTAAAACCATTTATTTGGTATATCTCTTAATAAAATAATTAGTACAACATGTTTGTATAATTATTTAATATACTTATTTGTTGAATAATAATTAAAAATAAAATACATTGATGAAGATAAATCTCATAGCTTTTATAATAATACTTGTACTTGAATTTACCATCTTAAAATAACAACATTAAAATTGTTATATTTATTAAATTATGAAGGTGACATCTTTGACATCATTTAAAATAAAATAATATAAATGTCCTAATCGGTTTTATAAGGATCCAAATGGTCCAAAAATAAACCCTTGGATGCTTAGGGTATATCTATACTCGACCAATAATGTTTGGTCTTGTTTCCAATCCTTTTGATAGTTATTTTAATTTTAATAAAAACTATAATATTGATTTTTTCACTACATAAATAATTTCTTCATCATTAATGTATAAGATATTAAGGTAATTAAATATTTTTTAAAATTTACAAATAAATTACCATGATAAAGAAAAACTTTTTAGATTTCAAATGAGTATTTATAATCGGATTTCTATTCTAGATGACCTTATATTGTAAATAATCTAATTATTAAAGTTTGAGTGAGACATTTCACTTTCCTTTAAATAAAATAAACAAAAGGTCTTAATCCAATACAAGTGGGTTCCATTAGATTCCATTTAGACCTAATTATGATTTACGGTAAAATATAATCATCCAATTATATTAGGAAAATTGTTAGGGAAATTTTATAATATTATATTTACCATTAATTACTTGATTTACCTTTAACTATGGTAAATAAAATTTATCGTAGTTACTATTTATAATGACTAAAAATAAAAAGTAGCTTATTAACATAATTTGGACCTACTGAATCCAAATATGGAATCCATTATTCTTAATACAAATCACAGAAGTTACAGAAATTAATTTTAATTTAATCCCATTGTTAAGTAAATGAGTTTTAAAAGTTAAAACATTGCAAAACATTGCAATAATTTTACGTATTAATTCAATATAAAATCAATTCTAATGAAATAAGTTATATTAAGTGGTAAAAATATATTCTATTTATACTTAAAAACCATTCATTATTATAATTTAACCCTATAAATTATTATGACAAATAAGTTGTTTTTAAATAAAATATATCCTGTTTTTACTATCCATTAAAATATAAAAGTTATCAGAATAATATGAAAATTTTATCCAAAGTAAATTTTTATATCATGATTCCAAGTAAGAATTTTATTTTTCCAAATTGAACTTATAAACATTTCAAAAACTAGATTTAAAGTGGGTGCGCCATCAAAAGGTGTCAAAACTGCATTTTTGAAAAATACTTATTTTACCTGATAATTTTATCTTGCCTCATACCATGTTTTGGAAAATGTGTCAGATGAATAATAATGTTATAAAATTAAAAATGTAGTTAATACTATTCATAATGGCTAGTACATAATAATATTATAACAATATATCATTGTTTATTGAAACCTGGTACTGTGTACAGCACGCGCTATCGAGGAAGGTCGTGATTGCGTGTAATGGAAGCCAAGTTAGGGTTGTGTGTAGTGCAATACTCCTTTTGTGGTTGTGTATATTGTAATCAAAACTTATTTTGTTTATACACTAAACAAAATCTATACATAATGTTGCGTAGAATAATTTATACAAAATGAACTTGAAATTGTGTGTAACATGGGCCAAGAATAGTGTTGTGTATACTGCAAGCTAATACGGTGTTGCATATAGGACCAGCTAATTTTGGTGTAGAGTAAAACAGAAGACATAAATGTAATTAAATAGAATAATTCCCATAAAATCTCAGGTTGTTACATTCTACCCCCTCAAAATGAATTTCTCCCTCGTAATTCATCGGGGTTAAAAATGCTTTACTACATGAACGTTTCTTTCATAGAAACTCACATTGTAAAAAGGAATACTAAAACATAATTCTAAAAAAATGAACATCAAAAAAAAATGGATACCCAAACTAACTCATCACATGGGTTCCCATATAGGATAACAAAGGTGAAAATATGGATATGGAAGAGAAATATAACCGTCAAGTTCTGATGGAGAGTGGTAGATAACATGGATATGAAAAAGAAAACAATCACAAAGCCATAAATTTGTGATGATCTAAGGTACCTCTTGATTCATCGGATATGAGGGAACTAGGACAACATTTTTGGTTTTCAAGATCATTTCCCTAAAGTTTATTAATTAAAAGAAATACTAAAATGATTTTGTTAGAATCTCACTATTGTTCGTGCCTTGAACAATTTTCACTTCATCTCTTAAAGAAATGAAGTTGATTTTGTTTTTTGAGATGTGTTAGTAGATCATGTGATAGAATGATGGGTCATTCAATCTGTTTCAAACCAAAGGTTAGAAAAAGTCATCAAATATACATAAGTCCATCTATGGTGAGTTTAATCATATATGATTCCAAAAATGAAATTATACTTCATCTATCTTACTGCATAATAAAATAAAACTAGTTTCTACTAACCAGGGACTTCATGTAGGGCAGTGGTAGGTAATAAAGGCATGTCGTACTTCGGTTGTGGGTTTGATTCATGTAACCTTGTCCGACGTGACGGGTTGTCACCCATTCTATGGGTTGTCCTTTTTCTAAAACAATACTATTATAACATAACAAAAATTTCTAGCCGTAAACAATACTATCTGATGTCTAAATTAATCGATTCCAATCATTAGGTTTATCCAAAATACTTCTTTCCAATATCATAGTATAAATAAAATGATTACTAGAAAGGTCATCTACTAAGCATTGAATACAATTACTTATCACCCGTATATCATAAGATATATATATCTTGTTGGTCACATTACAAACTTTTGAATTCATTAATCATGTCTTCTCTTAAAAAATGAATACCCATTGAACCTTATTGAAAACATGAATGTTGTCAAAAGTTATATCTTTCCACATAACAAAATCCCAAAAATCTGTATACTCAAACTAGGATATCACTTTCTCCTTATACCAATCATGAGCTCATTAATACTATCAATGATCTCATTATCTCATTATAATTTCATTATTCACATATCATCTAACTTCCAAAAACATTTGAATAACCTTTCATGTTTACCAGTACCATTCAACATATACTTTCAAATACTTTTGGAAAAACAATAGTGTAACAATACTTATATGTGTCAATATTCCATAGTACCATTACCTATACGACATAACTCTTGATAAACATAAATCATTCCACTAGGGTTACTTCATATTTATAATAACATATTAGTATGATGTTATTATAATCATATATATTTATTCTTTACACCATTATATCCATCCGAGTAAGGTGGTGGTGGAAAACATATTACACCACAGTGTGGAGACGATATTTCATATGTACGCACGCGCGGTGATTTCATTTTCTGTAGGATGGGTAGAAGGTGAAATAGGGTTACTTCATATTTATAATAACATATTAGTATATATGTAGTACTTATGTTATTACTTTATAATGAAACAACTAAATAAGAGTAATTATAAGAATAAAGAAACTTGAAAGAGTCGGTATAAGAGATTACCTCTTCATCGACGCACCTCCTTTAAACGTCTTCTTATGGCACTAGAGTTGGTCTTTTAAGAAGACCAGGACCTCTATGATATAACTATAGAGGTTGAGAAGATTAATGGTCATGTTTTGGCCAGGATTCATGTCTCAAAAGTGTGTTAAGATAAGAGGGATGGGGTGCCCTTTTATTATGGAGGAGAGGGGCACCTTTGGTAACATAAGAAATATTAATTTATAATAAATTCAACCTCACATAAAAACCTCCAAAAATGATTCAAATACGATTATTAGATGAGATAGGGTTGTAATATCATCATCCAATAAAATTTAGACATGTTGGGAATTTATTTTAAACATTATCAACTTTATTTATCCTTATTTAATATATTTAATTTTATTTGTGGTAATAAGATTCTAATTTTTAAATTATTATAATTAATTACTTATGTGTTGTGAATTTCCCATAATTAGATACTTTATGAAATTTTAAACCATATGAATTCAAATTTATAATTTTTAAATATTTTTTAGATTTTTAAACATCATTATAATATATTCTTTTTATAAAATGTCAATAGTGTCAATTTTTTACATTATTCATTTATTTTTATTTACATAAAATCCACACAGATGATATATTCTAACCAAAATATTTAAAAGATTCCTAACTTGTCAAATATTTCTAGAAAAATTCATGGGGCACATTAAATAGTTCATATAATATTTATTTTAATATTTTAAAAAAAATTAATTTTGTATATCTCTTAATAAAATAATTAGTACAACATTTTTTTATAATTAATTAATATAATTATATGTTGCATAAATATTTAAAAAAATCCTATGATGAATATAAATCTCATATATTTTATAATAATACTTGTACTCGAATTTATATTCTTAAAATCACAACATTTTAATTGTTATATTTATTACATTATGAAGGTGACATCATTGACATCATTTAAAATAAAATAATATATATGTCCTAATCGGTTTTATATGGATCCAAATGGTCCACAAATAGACACTTGGAAGATTAGGGTATTTATTTACTCGACCAATAATGTTTGGTCATGTTTCTAGTCCTTTTGATAGGTATTGTTATTTTAATAATAACTATATTTTTTATTATTCACTAAATAAATAATTCCCTCATCATTAATGTATAATCTTTTATGGTAATTAGATATTTCATAAAAAGTACAAATAAATTACCATGATAAAGAAAAACGTTTTAGATTTAAAATGAGTATTTATAATTGAATTTATATTCTGTATAACCTTATATTAAAAATAATCTAATTATTATAGTTTGGGTGAGACATTTCACTTTCCATTAAATAAAATAAGTAAAAGGTCTTTATCCAATACAAGTGGGTTCCATTAGATTCCATTTCAACCTAATTATGATTTAGGGTAAAATATAATCATCCAATTATATTAGGACAAGTTTTAGGGTAATTTTATAATATTATATTTACCCTTAATTACCCGATTTATCTTTAACTATGGTTAATAAAATTTACCATAGTTACTATTCACCATGACTAAAAATAAAAATCAGATTATTAACATAATTTGGACTTACTGATTCCAAATATGGAATCCATTTTTCATAAATAAAATCACAGAAGTTTCAGAAATTAATTTAAAATTAATCCCATTGTTAAGAAAATGAGTTTTAAAAGTTCAAACATTGCAAAAGATTGAAATGATTTTACCTATGAATTCATTGTAAAATCAATGATAATTACATATGTTATATTAAATGGTAAAATTATATTCTATTTATATTTTTAAACCATTAAATATTATAATTGAACCATATAAATTATTATAATGAAAAAAGTTTTTTTGATTAAAATATAGCATGAGTTTCTATTCATTAAAATATGAAAGTTATCAGAATAATATGAAAATTTTATCCAAAGTAAATATTAATGTCCTAATTCCCAAGAAGAATTTTATTTTGTAAAATTGAACTTATAAACATGTAAAAAACAAGATTTAATGGGGGTGTGCCATCAAAAGGTGGCCAAACTGCAATTTATTAAAAATACTTTTTTACCTGAAAAATTTATCTTGTCTCATACCATGTTCTAGAAAATGTGTAAGATGAATAATAATGTTATAAAATTAAATATGTTGTTAATACTATTCATAACAGCTAGTCCATAATAAAATTATAACAATATATCGTTGTTTAGTGTGACTCGGTATTGCGTACAACACACGCTATCGAGGAAGGTCGTGATTGCGTGTAATGAAAGCCAAGTCAGGGTTGTATGTAGTTCAAGAATCCTTTTGTTGTTGCCTATAATATAATAAAAATTTATTTTATTTATACACTATACAAAATCTATACATAATGTTATGTAGAATAATTTCTACAAAACGAACTTGAAATTGTGTATAACACGAGCCAAGAATAGTGTTGTGTATACTGAAAACTAATACGGTGTTGCGTATAACACAAGCTAGTTTTGTTATAGCGTACAATAGAAGAAATAAATGAAATTAAAAGGAATAATTCTCATAAAATCTCAGGTTGTTACAGGGAAAAGCAAAGTTACCTTGAGTATTGCAATTTTTCTAGTTTTTCACTTGTTACAGATGATTTGATTTCACGATTGGGTGATAAAATTGTATTGTCATATAATCATTTATATTATTGTGGTTCTATTCTGCTTCAACCCGATGATATAAGGGTATTCCATCTCATGCATCATATAGGCTCTTGTTGGAG
Organism: Viscum album; assembly: GCA_963277665.1. NCBI lineage: Eukaryota > Viridiplantae > Streptophyta > Magnoliopsida > Santalales > Viscaceae > Viscum > Viscum album. The sequence continues at coordinate 115,285,099 of OY728135.1, forward strand.
ATAACATGCCATGCATCCTTGTCATGCCATTAAGAGAGCATTACTGATTGCCTGCTCTGGTGATAGATGTTGTACTAGATATGCATGATGTTGTGATAGATGTCGTGATAGAATACTTACTGTATTGATAGGGTATTAGTATATGTGATGTTCTTTTGGATGGTTGTCATGATATGGTCCTTGAGGTGTTTTGGGCCCTCATGTATCAGAATTTGTTGGATCATGTGATTGATTTACACTGTTTTGAGTAGTTATGAACAAATATGTGATGCCATGATTTGTTTCACGTGGAGTATGGCCCTCCTTGGTTTGAAATTTGTAACAATGTTGCTTTATTTTGCTAAAATTAGGGTTCCATGGATGTTTCTGAGGATTACTGTTCAGAAATCCAAAAAATACGACATGTGTGTCTATAAACATACACCATGTGTTCTTCTATTTGGGAAGAATAAAACATATTGTGGGTACATTCCATTTACTTATGAGTACACAATGTGTGGGTGTACTTATGATTACACACCGTGTGGTTTTGACCGTGTGTCAATCTGTGTGAACAACGATACATATGGATGAAGCATTAGTTGTACACATTATGTCTAGAGTGTGCACACTGTGTACTATTACACCCAGAGGAATCGTGTAGTTATGACCATGCAGAGGTACCTAGGTAGGAGGGAAAATTCAATTTCATGTCATGTCCTGAGAGTAACACGCCATGTGTATGGGATGTTACATGACCAGGTTGGCTGGGTTACATGTTGTTTCCCTCTATAATTGGGGGATGACCTCGTTGATTTGAGATTCAAAAATTCCAAGCGGTTTCTAATGGGTTTGTTCATAGAACCGGAAACATCCAATGATTCCTTATCCATTTGAACCTACTTTCCAAAGGTAGGCGCTCATTATTTGTGGACTGATGAGGCTTAGGAATTTGTATTGGTCAAGAGGATGGGAGGTCGGACTCATCACACATTTTTTAGGGGAATTATTGTCTACTCCAGGACTCTCTTTTTAGATTTAAGTTATGTTCATGATTCCTTATAACATTACCCAATATAAAATGAGCTTTCCTTTAGATCTGACAATCAATGATTGATACGTAGGAAATCTAAAGAATCTATTATATGTATTCTAGGTTCTTCATCGATAGAGAATCATCTGTATTTGATTAGAGATTCTTAGCCAATGGTATTATTCAATACATAAAAGTCTCTTGGTCATTATGATGACCATACTAGTTTTAAAGCCACTCAGTGGGGCACTTGAGGTTTATTGTCATTCAGAAGGACATGGATTATTTCAATGTCAAGATCATACCTGCTGATGGGCTACCTACATATCCTTTGTTTTGGAAAAGGAATCAGAACCCACGTAGTTCGAGTAAGGGAATAGTATATTTATGATTGATGGCCCAAAGAAATATGTCAAATTACTTTTACACTCTAAGCTCACGTGAGTCATGCTCGGTGTGAGAAACAAGAGGTATTGGTAAAGTCATACAATTGTTCCATGAAATATGTAATCATAAGAAATGATATGGGGCTTATGTATGTATAACTTCCAAATAGATGATGATTAAGAATTACTTCAAGGAAGAAATCCAGGAACAGGGTCCATAAAGGTATATGTGCTTCATGGAGATTTGGATACTCTAATCTTGGGGCTTAGTCCTAAAGAAGATTCCTAAGTTAGGAGGGGACTTATGATTGGGTTTTACTCCTGAGAAGGAATTCATGATCAAAAGGAAATTAAGACTGGTTACTCCTGAGAAGAAGGCCCAGGTTAAGGGACTTAAAAAATTAAGGGACATGGGGCTTTCTCCTGAAGAGGATGCCCATATTTGTGACTTGGGATTACTCCTGAAAAGGAATCCCAGGTTAAGAGAATTATGTTTCGGGCTTACTCCTAAGGAGGATGCCCATATTTGGGAATTTTAAGATTGGGGCATACTCCTGAAAAGAATTCCCAGATTAGGGGACTTGGGTCTTACTCTTGAAAAGAATGCCCAGATTTGGACGGAGTTGGGGCTTACTCCTACTGAGGATTTCCAAAATTAATGGGAATTGTGACTGCGACATACTCCTAAAAAGTTAGCTCATGTTAAGGGGTTCTCTCATCTTAAAGATGAGGTTGATTGAATTAAGCCTCAATCTTTAGTGACATAAATATGTGTAAATCACTAGGTTTTGAGAGATGATGCACATAATTCCTTTCAGATAAAGAATTCAATCAAGAAAACATGCCATAAATGGAATTGAAGAGTGTCTTGAGGAATGAATCTTGAATAGGAGAATTGGAATGGCATAAGATGGGTTAAATGGGTAGGAAGGGCACCCAAAAATAGAAAGGGCACACAAGTCCTAGTAGGCACGCAGGTACTGCGTGGGTGCGCAAGTCCTGGTCGCGCAGGTATACCTGCGTGACACAAGGGTACTTGAATGATCATAATCCCTTAGAGTAATATTTCGGCAAACCTTGATCAAAGACTTTTGAATTTATCCCAAGAGGCTTTCTAGAAGATGGAGCACATGTTATGGTGAAGTAGTAGGGCGGTGCGCTAGTGTGTCCATTTCCCTTAAGGGTAAAACACTTAGGCGTGCAAGTGTTAGTGAATTCTAACACATATACCTTACTCCTCTTGTTTATACCTTCCATTCTGGGTAAAGAATTACCTTAGAAGTGTTCGGAAGACCTGAAGAAGAGACTTGGGAAATCATAGCTGTATATCTGAATTCTGGAAAAACATTTCTCGAATTGGGGGGCCCATCGGGGGTATTTATAGGCTGGACAAGACCCCGAGCAGTTATCATTTAGGGCGCACAAGTGACATGCGCAGCCAAAACTGTGGTGTGCAAGTGTACTTGAGCGACTATGGTGGAACTTGCACGACCCTTGTGCAATGTTCTTTTTATTCATTCCTTCGTCAATTTTTGATATTTTTCCAAAGGTTGAATCGTTGTGGGCTAAGATATTCCCCTTTTCCAATATTTAGACTCTGTGATGAAAGGAGCGTCAACAAAAGCCCCCCTTTAGAGTTGGATCCAAAAGAAATGAGGATTTGACTATGAGGAAATCGAGAATCCAAAGGAAATTGGGGTGCATAGGGTATGGAGAGCAAATGAGCTTCGGGCCCGTAGGGTCTGGTACGCAGGGTCTGGCGCGCAGGGTCTGGCGCGCAGGGGTACGACCTTGTCTATAAATAGAGGGCCTCACTTCGTTCAAATCACCCGGCTCTTTCTTGTTTTCTTTGATCTCGGCGCACAAGTTGACTCTCGACTCTCGCTTGACCGCGCTTCTTGCTTCTTGCATTGAGCTTCTGTTTCTTGTGTCGTGCTGCTGTTAATGTATTTAGACTTGCACGGTGAAACCTGCGTGCCAAATAATTGTGCGACCGAAGGAGACTTGTGTGCCATCTATGGGACTTGCGTGCCTTAATTACTTAGCCAATTTCTGCAAATCCTTTACAAATTTTATGAAAAATGAACATACTTTAAGAGTTAATTATTCAACTTTTGTGTAGATCAAATGGCTCCAAAGAGAATCGGAACGGCTGATGAACTGGCGAGCAAAATAATTGATGAGATTATGGACATCATTGGCCATGATTACTATTTCATCTGCGAAATCACTCTTCTGGACATGGCTAAGTATCTGAAGAAATATCATCGTGATTTCCCACACAACATCAATCTGCCTCTGTATGACCATGGTCATCTGCAAGATGTTAATATTCCAGAGGCAAAGAACTATCTCTCGCCTTCCTAATTTAATTTGTATACCAACTTTTATTCAGAGATTGTCTCAATTGCAGGAACATTTTCTAATGCTGTAACAATAAAGAAAGCCTATATATTGCATCATAGCTCTTGTGTACCAGATCTGAAACTTCACAAACCTGAGCTACAACCACATTTTTATCCTTCAACCTTTCGAAATTCTCATATGGATCAATCCAAAGGCTGTAAGGAGAAATGGGAATTTTGTTCTAGAGGAGGGGTAAAGCCAACATGGATGTGGGCTTATTTAGTGAGACAAACTTGTGAAGAGTTTGTCGAGGATCTGAAGGGAGCTGCAATTTATGAAGTCGTCTGGGCTGGGCAGATGTATGTTTATAGGAATGATAAATTTGCATCAGATTTTCTTAGCTGCTGGAGCCCAAAAACAAATTCTTTCCATCTGACCCATGGAGAAGTAGGCATTAGTTTGTGGGATGTCTAAAAGATCTCAGGGGTTCCAATTTTGGGTGATATGTATGACGAATTCATCCCTCCAAAGGCAACTTTGAATGATCTGGAGAAGACTCCGAATTTGGTTTGAGAATTATTGAAGATTTATCATAAGCTCAAAATCTCAAAGACTTCAAAGACTCATTCTAGAGGGTATATTCACCCAAGGGAATGGATAGATGTGTTTCTCAACAAGAAGAGGGAAAAGGGGCCCACATGTACTCATCCTACGAGCTGCCGTAGAGAGGTTAAGAGAGGTGTTCCTGGCACATTCTGGATGACTCTGGAAGCAGGAGAGTTTGAGAAATGGGGGTATGAAGTGAATCATAAAATCCCAGAGAAGACCAGTCTGGAAGGCTTTTTAGCCTTATGGATCAGTTTCTATCTTTTTCCAGTTAGAGATTCGAAGGGAGGCGTCAGGACAGAGACCTTCGTTATCGCAACCAAGTTGGCTAAGAGGAAGATGGTGGGGTTGGCTACCCTGGTTTTGGATAAGATTCACGGGAGCTTACTCCATGCCTATATGGGTAAGTCTCCCTTGAGATTAGTGGGACCATTCCATGTTTTATGGGGATAGATCGCCACTCATATCTGGACATTCGTTGTAAAAAACAGAATACAGATTCCCAGAAGTTCATTCAGGCCATCTGTTCAGGCCTTCTCTGGAGTTTGTCATTTGGCCCTCAATGCCTATGATATTAGGCCGAGGCTGGGTATGCATAAGGAATTCCATTTCTTTCCCTATGTAAATCCACTGAAAGGGAGATTTGTTGATGAAGGATCATCCATATTAGACCAGAGGTCTTACCTGCTGGCCTGTAGAGATGGTGTACTGGCCACCAGAATTGATGGGGAAATTATATGTGAGGCCTATGCTCCATATTGATTTGCATGCCAATTCATGTGTTTGCCGAAAACTGTTGTATCTCATCCAGTGCACGTCAGATCAGAGCATCATTCAATGGTTGCTTGGAAACTATAGTTTCTAATGTCTATGGAAAGGACTGGGACAATATTTGAATTACCAGATACTGAAGTGGTGAGAAATTTTACCATATGGTATGCTGAAAACTGGATAGCGTCATATCCTGAGGCCATATTGAATAAACCTATTTATCAGGTTGTGAAAAAGAAGAGAACCATTGAGAAAGAAACAATTCAGGTGGCAGGTGATTCTTCCACTCCTAAAGCTGATTCACTGAGTTCTTCAACTGATGTTGGTTCATCAGATCCTCAGGAGATAAAACATGTCTCAAGGCTACCACGTGTCGTATATAATCATCCTATCAGAATCAAGAGAGCTACTCCATAAGCTCCTGGTGAGTTACTTTATTGAGGCAATTTAATTGCCAGTAACTTTATAGAGTAACAAGTTTTCATTCTCTTTTTATAGTTGTAGGATCTAGAAAGAAATTAAAATCCAAGGTTGTAGGACCCTCTTCACAGCCTTCTAGTGCACCTCCATATCTATGACCAGAGGCCATCCATACATGGCGAGATGTATACCACGATACTAATACTATTTGGATGGAGCTATGTGAAAGGCTACATCTTCCTGGGTTAAGGACTCTTCAGGATCCTGCAAATATTCATTTCAAGGATAATCCTAATGAAGTAAGATCCTATGTCAAAGAGTTAAGGACCTATATATATGCCACCGATGATTCTATCCTTATCACCAAGCGGGTGAAGTAAATGATGGATTACGACGCCTCTGATGAGGAGTGGCATGAGTATGTGGCTCCCAAAGATGTATGTTTTATTTCCTTATTTACTTTTCAACTTGATTTCAGTCAAATCTTTGTTACTTAAGGGAGTTATTTTCCTCATCTTACAGCTTGCAAAGAAAGGAACTACTGAGGTTCCTTCACCACAATATAGCCATGGTGGTACTGCCATCGGGGATGCTACTGAATCTCCTCGCGAACTGGGCGAGATATCTACAGGCCAGCAAAGCATGAATGAGGAGTTGGACATGGCCTTCCATTCGCCACTTCAAGTGCCAATAATGGAGACTAACGACACTCCCAAAAAGCCAAAAGTACAAAGGCGATGAAGGAGGAAGTCCACTGCTAAATGCTTTATCAGTAGTGGTAAGTCATTCTGATAGTCATGAATTTTAAACCATGAAAAAGATTACTAATTTCCCTTGAGATTGTAGGGGATTATTCAATTTCGCCTCTGAGGGAAAGGACTGATCCTCCTTTTTAAGGACCATAGAGGGTGTTGTGGAACAAATGCAAATTCAGGCTGACTTGGATGCTCCTGAAAAAGATCCAACATCTATCCCCAGTACTGATTCTGCTTCTGCTATAAGTAGAGAAGAACCTGCACCAAAATTGTTGGCGTCTGCAACAACTAAATATTCCATCCTCCATGAAGAAGCTATCCAGGGTCAGGAGCCGCAGAATGTGGGTCCCCAGAGGACACATCAAATGCTCCCACTGGTGAGACTAACTAGGATTCTGAAATATCATTGGATGAAATGATGAATCGTGGAATGTATTTCGAAGAATTTTATGATCATACTAAGTTATCATGTGATTTAGAAGACCATGGGCGTTAGTGTTATCCTTCATCCAGGAATTTGTTTTATAATTTACACTTCTAATCATGACTTAAAATAACATGCAGTTCCATCCCAAGAAGTTTCTGAACTGCCAATGCCTAAAGAGGGTGTGGACATTGATGTCAACCCTACTATTGCAGAAACATTTGCTCAATTGGAGTTAAACCTAGTAAACCCTCATGAGACCCATCTTGAAGATCCTGTTGAAACTGGGAAATATGGGGACGAGTCTTCTCAATTTGCTGATCTACTGTAAGGTAATGATTGGACATGGATTTCAAGATAGAAAACCAAATTCCATTATTCTATTAAGCTAACCATACTTTTAATTGATCAAACATGGCTATCAAATTTAATGGCTAGAACTGGAGGTGAATTCTCAACCAGTGCCCAAAAAGTAGTAGAAGGTGAAGCAACTAGGGTCAGGTGGGAAGGAGCAGAACAGGGAACTTCATTAAGTGCATTAATCCCAGATTACATGACCCCCTATGATGATGATGTTGAATCAGACCCAGAGGTGCCTAAGGTGCTCAGATTTTCAAGACGTAAGGCATGGAACAACATATGGAAAATCATATATGAGGTGCCTTTAGAAGATATACCATCAAATATTTCCCGATTATCGTCCTAGTTCGTCATGCTTGCACTTGGCGGTTTTGGATACCAAGAGATCCATACCGCGGTGAAACAACTCATCTTAAGAATGGAGCAGAAGAAAAAGTGCCGTGAAGATTTGACCAGGGTGAAGCTGTCATTCAATATCAGCGAATTTGAGGCTACAGTATCCCGAGATGAGGCTAACTATGCTGCCAAGATGAACGAGATGAAGCATAAGATCAAAGATAAAGTCCTTCAGAAGATACACCTTCAGCAACAGTTAAAAGTTGTTACTGGGAAACTTGACCAACAAAATAATTCACTAGAGGATGCTCAAACAAATGGTATGAGATCCATTGCAGATGCCAAGAAACCACTCCATCACAATGAAAAGAGTGAATTTGGTTGGCTACATGAGCTTCATATGGCTGCTGATGAAGCTCGGGATGTTGTACATCAAGTGAGGACTTAGGCTGACAGCCTCCTGTACTTTCTTAGAAAATATGAGAGACTCCAATATATGGATTTCCTTCTAATTATTATACATCAAATAGAAATAATTCTTTAATCTTAAATCACTTGTGCACATATTTTCTTTCTACCTACTTTAAATTTTACCTGAGCCAATGGGCCTAGTAAGCATGGTTAAATTTTTACTAGGATTAATATAAATAAACCTACAAACATTGAATCTCTAAATTTCTCAATATTACCTAAATCATACAAAATGTATGTTTAGTGGGCTGGAACTTGACTTTTATTCAGATTTCCTTTGTCTTTTGTGGGTAGTTTAAAGTCATGCACGTCGGATATAAAAAGGCTAATTTTTAAGGTCGAAATAGATTTGATCGAATGAATTAGAATTGACTCAATTCCTTGAAAATTCATCTGAAACCATATTTCCATACTCAAGTATGAGGGATAAAATGTAAACTATGACTTAAGAAAATATGAATCTGAGGAATGATGGGGAAAGAGCTAAAAAGGCATTAAAATAAGTAGTTCCCAAGAATGAAGTTGCCATTATTTAACAAACCCGTTAGGGGGTTGAATTATGCAGGGTCACCTAAGGGCATTGGCTCTATAGTCAAATAAATAGCATCTTTTGGCTGACTGGTCCGTTATGTAGACTACTTATGCAAGCCCTCTTAAGTGTACGTGCTTCATAGTCAGGGAAAAGAACTCTCTGAAATTTACTTTCCTTGTGCTAAAAATACAGTGAAAGTTTATGGAGATTCAAATTTTCCAAAGTATAGAGTTTGCTATATGGAAAGAGGTACTTGAATATGAAGAAGATATTTCCAAACAAGATTATCGAATAACTAGATGGATATCACTCTTACGAAGGTCTAACCAAAACATAGGGATGGAGAATATAAACCATAGACTTGAATACTTTCAGATCATGAAAAAGGATATGGGAAAAATATGTTAAGGATGGATATTTTGCGAATCTCTACATATTATCATTAAGAAAAATAAAGAAAAAAAGAGGTTTTACTCCCAAGAATGAATTTACCACTATTTAAAAAACCTGTTAAAGGGTTGAATTATGCAGGGCCACCTAAGGGCATTGGGTACATAGTCAAATAATAGCATCTTTTGGCTGACAGGTCCCTTATGTAGACTACTTATACAAGGCCTCCTAAGGGCACATACTGTATGGTCAGGCAAAAGAACTCTCAGAATTTCAAGCCTTTTGTGATTAGAATTTAAGAAAAGGGTTATGAAGATCTGAAAATATTTAAGGTTAGGATTATGACGTATAAAGATGGGTATTGTCAAAATGTATGCAGATATACACAGATCAATGCTAACCATAATCATGTTGTGGCTGGGTCCTGAATTGAAATGTTGGACTTCACTACATATCCTATACAGATGGGAATCAAACCATACGTAGTTCTTGAACTACAGTTTAATGTCGTGTGAGACAAAAGGATTGGAGATCTTAGTTTATTTTCATAGAGCTCAGACCATTAAAAGAAATACACAGTGTGTGTTTTCATGGGGACTTTTCAGCCAAGGGACTGAAAGTGGAATTTGGGTTTAGGCCCAAAAGTTTTGAGGTTGGACTCGAGGGACACTCGAACGTTCCTACGTATCCCATAAAGATGGGAATCAAGCCCACGTAGTTCTAGAAATACCCTCTGTACATATTTGGTTCGTACATGTGAAGGGTGAAAGGGGACATTAGTGGAATGATGGTTTAACCCAAGATAAAAGGTTTAGGTATTTCCATGCATGCACATTGTCTTTGAAAAGAAACATGATTGAAAATCAATTTAAGTAATGATTCCCTCTCAGGTGAGGGTATCAAAGAATATTGTAGTTTATTGTCATACTGGACAAAAGTGTTGTATAGTTTAACATCGTATAGTAAAGAAGATTGTGAACCAATGTAAAGATATTGATTCTAGGGGTGGTTTCACGAATCAACATCATATGAGATGGAGGTGAACCGATGTGAAGGGATTTTTTTTAGGCTTGAACCTTAGAAGGTTGCCTAAGTACCCAAACTAGAAGGCAAAGATCAAAGACAACTTAGTTCAATTAAAGAATGAATTAGTGATCAAGTTTTCCTTCGGGACAACGACCTAAAAAATATTGTTGGGACTTACACATGGTTAGTATCCCAGAGAGAGTGTTATGGTTGAAGTTTTCTCTAAGCTCACATGAGTCATACTCGGTGTGAGAAAAAAGAGGTAGAAACAACCCTAACAATGCACATTTTAAAGTCATGTAGGACATATGAAGGGACTATGATGTTTTAAAGTCTTGCAGTTATGACTATTGGTGCTGTACAGTTTATTGTCATGTAGCAGGGACAAAGTACAGTTTAATATGGAGTTGACCGTGTTGCAGTGTGGGTGGTAGTCCGATAAGCCCATAAAGCATGAAAGAGTCTATCAGGCCATGATTTCTTATCTTTATCCACTATCTTTTGCAGTATATTTTAAAAGGTCTTGTTGAAGGCTTCTCTCTGCCATTGGTCGCTGCATGATACCGAGATGAATGATCGTATTGGATGTTGTATTATTGATACAACTTCTTTACCTCCGATGAACAGATGTTGGTGCCATTGTTCGTCAATATGGTATGAGGGACACCAAATCCAGTAATGATGTTAGACTTGATGAAGCTAACAATGAATTTAGAACCGACTTCTTTGAGAGGTATTGCCTCTGCCCATTTGGAAAAGAAATCAGTAGCAGTAAGAATATACTTAAACTGCTTTGTCGTAGCTGAAGGGTACGGTCCCACCACATCCATTCCCCATGTGGAAAATGGGCACGAGTATTTAGCTATATGAAGAAACTCTGGAGGTTGATGAATAATGTTGGCATGTACATGGCATGAATGACATTTATTTGTGAAATCAACACAATATTGTATCATTGAAGGCCAAAAGTATCCAAGCCTTCGAATCTGATAAGACAGTCTATGTCCAGACTGGTGGGCACCACAGACTCCTGTATTCACTTCTTTTATGATATCCACTATCTCTTCACCATCAATGCATCTGAAGAGAACTCCATCAAAACCACATTTGTAGAGAATTTTCTCTAGGTGATATGGGCTATCATAAAGAGTAAAATTGACCACACGTCGCCGAATTTGTTCTTTCTTGGCTCTATTAGGTGGAAGTGTTCCATTTTGAAGGTATTCCCTGATAGGTGACATCCATCATGTAGTATGATCATATAGTTCAGAAATGGGACTAATTTATTAATTTCCTCTATTTTGATTCGAATATAAGGTGAAATTGCATGCCGGTGGGCAACACTGATGGTTGTCTCGTCCCGATTTGGATCTTCCAGAGCTGTGGCTATATTAGCCAGTGCATCAGCATGAGCATTTTGTGATCTCAGGACATAATAAAATGTCAGTTCCGAAGGGAATTCCACCATTAACTCTCTGACATAATCATACAATGGGATTAGTTCTTCTTTTTTGATAGTATAATCCCCATTGACTTGTTTGATTACCAGGTCTGAATCACCTTTCACCATTAAGTGATTCACTTGTGCTTGAAGTGCCAACTCCAAGCCTATAATGAGAGCTTGGTATTATGCTTCATTATTCGTACCACCTTCCCACAACAAGAAGGAATAAGTTAACACTACCTTTTCTGGAGAAATAAACACAATTCCTAAGCCAACTTTGTTGAATATAGAATTTTCCATTTTCTTCCCTATTGGACTTCTAGAAGCACCATCAAAATACATTTCCCATGTTTGAAGACATACTTGAATAGAGAATACTTACTCATCAGGGACTTCAATATCTGAAGACGTGTCTTCCACTAAAGGGTGTTCATCCAAGAAATCATCTAGATATTTCCCCTTTATTTCCTTTTGAGACACATACTATATGTCGAATTGCTACAAAATAGCTTCCCACCTTGCCAGAAGTCATGTAAGAATTGGATGACTAAGGATGAATTTGAGATGGTTATTGCAAGATACCAATTGGACCTCATGATATTGTAGGTAGTGTGTCAACTTTTGAACTACAAAGATTAATGCCAAGCATCACTTCTCAATACTTGAATACCGGGTTTCTGCTTCAAGCATAGTCTGACTGAGATAGTAAAGGTTGTTTTCATTCCCAACATCATTCTTATGAGCAATAAAGGCACCCAATGATAGCTCTAAGGCTATCATGTAGAGGATAAGTGGACTTTCTTCAACAGGTGGTAGAAGTATCGGTGGGCTCAAGAGGTATTTATTAATAATATCGAATGATTCTTGAAATTCTTTAGTCCACTGGTAAGTGACCCCCTTTTTCATCAATTTGGTGAAGGGTAAATTTTTTCCAGTAAAATTGGTGATAAAACGCCGAATATAGGCTAAGTTTCCTTGAAGTCCTCTTAATTATTTCAAATTTCAAGGAGGTGAAATACCAAGGATTGACTTTTTCTTCTCAGGATTGATTTCAATACCACGATGGCGTAAAACAAAGCTGAGAAATTTTCCTAAGGTTACCTGAAAAGCACATTTTAAGGTGTTCATATTCAAATTATGTTGTCGATGCTTGCAGAATATGAATTCCAAATCAGCCAAGTAATTAGAATGTTGTTTGGATTTCACCACAAAATCATCCACATAGAATTCAACAAACTTCCCTAAAAAGGGTTTGAAGATACGATGCATGGCACGCTGATATGTTGTACCTGCATTCTTTAAGACAAAGGGAATTACCTGGTAACAAAACACACCCTGGGGGGATCTGAAGGCTGTGGGTTCCTCTTCTTCTGGGGCCATTCGAATTTGATTATATCTGGAATATCCATCCATTAAAGAAAGTGATTCATAGCCAGCTATTATATCAATTAAAAGTTCTGTAATCGGAACAGGGAAATCATCTTTAGGACAATGCTGATTAAGATCACTGAAATCGATGCAAACTCTAATTTTTCAGTTCTTCTTCTTTACAGGGACAATATTAGCCAACCACATAGGATATTGGACTTCTCTGATAAAGTTAACTCTGATAATATTATCCACTTCAGCTTCAATTCTGGAAGCATGTGTTGGGTGTGTTCTTCTCGCAGCTTGCTAAAATCATCGATCTTCTTCTGGTAAACCCAAAGGATTAGTAGAAACACCAGGATCAAGCCCGGGCATCTCTGTATATTTCCAACAAAATATGTCTCTATTTTTCTTTAAAAAGGAAATATACATCTCTTTCTCATCAAGATTCATGGCCGCACTGATTAAAGTGGGCGTGGATCGTCTTTTGTACCCAGATTTAATTCTCTGAGTTCATCCACGGTGGTAGAGATTATAACGACCCATACTTTACATAAATTGTTAATACTTAAAAATTGATGAATACTTATTACAACATATAATAAAAGCACGAAAGGACCGTATAGGTATAGTGTCTTTAGAAACTGGGAAGCATAAACAACTGGTTTATAAAGCATCTACTTTGCCTCCCATTTATTTCATCATATCTAGAGTCCCTTTTTGGAAAATCCTACTTAATAACCTTCTTCCTGACCTTGGAAATAAAACATACAAAAGGGTGAGCTCAAATGCTCAGTAAGGGTAAACAAAAGAAATATCAATCACATCGTATACACAAGCACATATCTTTTGGAAATCTTAACCTGCAAAAGAGATCAAAATTTCATAACATGGGATAAATCATGGCAGTGAAATGTAATCACAATAATAATAACTTAAAACATTAAACTTTGTGGCATACACACATAATGATAGAGAATCATTTCTTGTTAGTCAAGACTCATTGTCAAGATTATCTTAGTGGACAAAGTCCCTTTCTGAACCGAGTCCCCCTCGTTTCAGTCCTATTTCACTGAACCGGTATAACCTACCGTTCCAGCCATGTCTATCTCATGAGATATAAAATCTTTACCCAATGCATTGGAGGGAGATATAGGTCCCACCCATCTCATAATGATACCATTCTTATGTGTGCCACAAAATCATAAATCATACATCATTGCATAACCCATGTAATACAAATGGGAATCTTAAACATCATGACATCATAAAACAATTCATATAAGATAAAAAAATTCATAAAAATAATTTCATCACAACATGATCAAATCAATGTAATAATAGGGATAAAAACATAACCCTTTATTATCTTAAATGGAAAATAATTTTTATAAAGCACTTGAACTCCATTCTTGAGGAAAATATCCTTTCTTTTTAAAAAAAATGTTTCCTTTCTTAACATGTCATACGACTTTAAACTAAAATAAGTTGATTAAAAATAAACATGAAAACTTTTAAAGGAAGCTTCTTGGAAATAATGTTTTAAAAATCCATTCATGCCGTATAAGTTTAAAAAACATTCTTCGTACTTTTGTCGGAAAAGTCAAAAAGTACCTCGTACGAAAAACTTCAAAAGTTTACTTTCATATCTTTTACTAAAAACTCACCGAAGGGTAAAATTTGATTTTAACAATTTAATGTGGATTGAAATAATATTACATATTGAGGAAACATGGATGTGGATGATAAAATACACCCCAGTAAATTTCAAAGTATAAACAATCTCAGATAAAAATGAGATTGTGATATTTCACTTACCTTAGGTCCGACTTGCTTTGTAAGTGTTTGAAGCTCCTGTATAATGGTTCGAATAATGTTATTGACTTATTAAAGAATCATAAATATTGATATGATATCATATATGGTCATATTCTTAGCTTCTAATTAATAATATCTCATTGTTACTTGTTATTCGGGTCTTTATTGCCTTTTGTTCTTATGCGTGTTTTGCCAAATAAATTCTTATTCTTCTTTTAAGGTTATAGATAAATTATATCCGGAATGGTATTAGTGTAACATATATCATATTTATTCATTCAATTCATTTATATAATTACTATGTAATGATGATCATGTTGAACGAGTCACATCACATCGTGGAGACGGTATTCCGTACGTACGCACGAGTGAGGATATCGTTCCCATGATCGTGAAATTGTATTTAAGTGTATTTATAATATTTCAGTATCAATATAATTTTATAATAATCATATATAGTTACTCATTACACCATTATACCCATCCTTGTAATTTGATGGTGGAAAATAGATTACACCACGGCGTGGAGACGGTATTCCGTACGTACGCACGCGCGGTGATTTCATTTTTCCGTAAGATGGATAGAAGGTGAATTAGGGTTGTTTCATATTTATAATAACATATCAGTATTTAAGTAATACTGATGTTATTACTTTGTCATGAAACAACTAAATATGAAGAAGTTGAAGAAGAAAGAAATTGAAAAGATCTGTAATGGATATTACCTCTTCTTTGAAACACCTCTTTGAATCCTCCACTTAGGGAACTAAGATTGGTCTTTGAAGAAGACCAGGACCTCTAGGATTATTCTAGGGAAGTGGAGAAGGGATTGTTTCAGGGTTTGGCAGAGCGTGAGTGCTCAAATTGGTGTGAGGAGGAGGGGGAGGAGGTGTCCTTTTATAAGGGAGGAGAGGGGCACCTTAGGAATATCTCAAAATATTATGTTATATTAAAGTCTAAATCAGTTTATAATGGTTCCAAAGGGTATTATTTCGATGATAAAGTGGGGATGGGTCGAAATCCTATCAACTAATAAGATTTAGACAAGTTTAGGTTATTATTTTAACCTTATCAATTAGATTTAACTCTAAGTTAAATAATTTAACTTTTACCGTGTCTTTTTGTTTTCTTACACTATATGGTTAATACACTTACTATAACATTCTAAACGAACCCCAAATTGTTTATTATTAATATATATATATCCTTATCTAAGTCATTTGGCCGAACCATAGATTTTTAAGAATAAAATAACAATTAATTATATAATATTTTATTTAAAAACTATTTTGTGTCAATTTTGATACTATTTGATATATGATTTTTGTGAAAGTCATAACAGAATTATATGTTCGAACCAAGTTGATTAAATAAACACTATTATATCATAGTAACCTAGAAAAGTAGTGGAATTCATAAAAAGTCTCAACTTACATTTATTTTGGTGTTTATAACATCAATTATGTCAATATTGCATTAATAAGATAATTACTGCATCATCATTGTGTCATATATAAATTAACTTATTTAATGTCTAAAAATTACAAATAAAATACCATTATGTAGGAAATCTCTTTATATTTCTAATGAATATTTATAGTTGAATTTATTGTTTGTATAACCCCATATTAAAAATGATTTACTTATTAAACATTGATTTTAACTATTTTAACCCTTCTTTAAATAAATTAATAATAAATGTCCTAATCTAATCCAAGTGGGCCTAAATGGTCATATTTTATTCCTAAGGTTGTTTTTGGTCGAATTAAACTTATCCAATAGAATTAGGACATGTTTTAGGGTAATAATAATATCATTTTTACCATTAATTACCCTATTTACTTTTAACCGTGGTAAAAAAAAGTAAAAAGTTACTATTCACCAAAAAAATTATTTTCATCTCATTGAACCAAATTTTACTTACTGACATCAACCGTGTCTCTTGTATTTTTGAAATTCCACTCACAGAAGCGGTAAAATTACGTTTTATGAAAAAATTCAGTTTTTTGACTACCACTTAGTGGTTTCACTATTCATCAAAAATTGAAAGTTTTCAGAAAAATACCAAAATTTCACCCTAGGCTAATTTCGATATTCCGAATCCAAAAATGAAGTCCATTTTGAAAAATAAAATTTATAAAATTTCAAAAAGTGGTTATTACTATTCATAACGGCTAGTTTAAATAATATTTTAATATCATATTGATGTTTAGTGAAACTCGGTATTGCGTACGACGCAAGCTATCGAGGAAGGTCGCGATTTCGTGTAAAGCAATCCAAGAAAGTGTTGTGTAGAAAAAAGATTCCTTTGATGATTTATATAACATAAATGTCTCGGGTGTTACATTATACCCCCCTTAAAATGAATTTCGCCCTCAAAATTCGTCACTTTGTAACAAACAGATGAGGGTACCTCTTCCTCATCATAACCTTAAGCTCCCATGTAGCTTCTTCTAATTGGTGGTTCCTCCATAAAACTTTCACCAATCGAGTGGTCTTGTTTCGTAGGACTTTTTTGCTATGATCCAGAATCTCTATCGGTTGTTCTTCATAAGAAAGATCTTGCTCCAGCGGTACAATTTCTGAGCTGAGTACATGTGAAGGATCAGGTATGTACTTTCTCAGGAGAGATACATGGAACACATCGTGAACTTGAGAGAGATTCGGTGGAAGCGCCAATCGGTAAGCTACCTTCCCAACACGATCCAGTATTTCGAAAGGACCGATATATCTAGGGCTCAACTTCCCCTTCTTTCCAAATCTCATAACCCTCTTCCAGGGAGATATTCATAAGAACACTTTATCACCCACTTCAAACTCTAGGTCTTTTCTTCGGTTGTCGGCATAACTTTTCCGCCGACTCTGAGCTGCTCTTATGTGTTGTTGAATAGATCTGACCTTTTCTACCATTTCATCAACGATATTAGGTCCTAATAGCTTTCTTTCCCCAACTTCATCCTAGCAAGTTGGAGTCCTGTATTCTTTCCATAGAGAGCTTCATAAGGAGCCATCTGAATACTGGAGTGAAAGCTATTATTATAAGAAAATTCCACCAAAGGTAGGTGTTGATCCCAACCTCCTTTGAAATCCATAGAGCAGGCTCTCAACATATCTTCTAGGGTTTGAATTGTTCTCTCAGACTGACTGTCTGTCTGAGGATTTTAAGCAGTGCTGAAACTCAACTCTGTATCCAGAGTATGCTGAAGACTTTGCCAGAACTTCAAGGTAAATCTCGGATCCCGATCAGATATAATAGAAAGTGGTACTCCATGCAATCTTACCACTTCCTTTACATATATCCTGGAAAGCTGATCTAGAGAGAAATCCTCTCTAATAGCAATGAAGTGTGCAGACTTTGTAAGACGATCAACTATGAACCAGATAGCATTATTGCCTTTGGATGTTTTAGGAAGTCATATGACAAAGTCCATAGTGATGTTTTCCCATTTCCATTCGGGTATGGGTAATGGTTGTAACATCCCCTTAGACTTCTGTCTCTCAGCTTTAACTTGTTAACAAACCAAGCATCGAGAGACATATTCAGCAACATCTCTTTTCATGCCATCCCACCAGAAGTACTCTTTCATGTCCCTATACATCTTCGTGCTTCCAGGATGAATAGAGAATGAAGAACTATGAGCCTTATCCAGCAGATCCTTCTTTAATTCAGGGATGGGAGGAACACAAACCCGATTCCTGAACTTTATTATCCCATCACAATCAAGGTTGAATTCAGGAACATTTCTCACCTTCTTTTGTAACTCGACATCTTCTTTCTATGCCTCTTTAATCTTCACATGTATAGATGGTTGAACATTCATTTGAGAAAGATTAGATTTTTCCCCTTCCATTATAATTACAAGATACATCCTTTGTAAATCCATAAATATTGGATCTTTTGTGATCCTCATCATGGATAAACTAGCATGGTCTTGTCAACTTAATGCATCTGGCACCTTGTTTTCTTTCCCAGGGTGGTAATGGATTGAGCAGTCATAATCCTTAATCAGCTCCAACCATCTTTTTTGACGCATATTCAACTCCTTTTGTGTGAAAATATACTTTAAACTATTATGATCAGTATAAATATCACACCTTTCACCATAAAGGTAATGCCTCAAAATCTTTAATGCAAAGATTACCGCAGCTAACTCCAAATCATGTGTTGGGTAATTTTGCTCATTGATTTTCAACTGTCGTGAGGCATAAGCTATCACCATATCATTTTGCATAAGAACACACCCCAATCCCTTCTTGGATTCATCACTGTAGATCACAAACCTTTCTCCACTACAAGGCAGTGTGAGCACAGGTGCACTGGATAACCTTCTTTTCAACTCCATGAAATTCTCTTCACATTCCTCTGTCCAAACAAACTTAACTCCTTTCCGAGTCAACTTGGTGAGTGGATTAGATAATCGTGAAAAATCATTCACAAAACGTCGATAATATCCAGCCAAACCAAGGAAACATCAGATCTCAGTTACTGTTGTTGGTCTCGACCATCTTTCGATAACCTCTGTTTTTTCTAGATCCACAGATATCCCTTCTTTTGAGATTATGTGACCCAAAAATGCAACTTTTTGAAGCCAAAATTCACACTTGGTAAATTTGGCATAAAGCTTCTCCTTTCTCAGGGTCTTCAATATAATTCTCAAGTTATCTTCATTCTCTTACTTGCTCTTTGAATATACAAGAATATCGTCTATAAAGACTACCACAAATTGACCAAGATGGTCTCTAAAGACTCTATTCATTAGATCCATGAAGATAGCAGGGGCATTAGTAAGACCAAATGGCATCACTATAAATTCATAGTGTCCATACCTTGTACGGAAAGCCGTCTTTGGTATATCCTCCCTTTTGACCCTTAATTGATGATACCCTGAACGAAGATCAATCTTGGAAAAGTATTGAGCTCCGCGTAGTTGATCAAATAAGTCATCAATGCATGGGAGATGATATTTGTTCTTGATAGTGATCTTGTTAAGTTCTCGATAATCAATGCAGAGTCTCATTGATCCATCTTTCTTCTTAACAAATAGAACAGGTTCTCCCCATGGTGACGCACAAGGGCGTATGAACCCATTATCAAGATTCTCTTGGTGTTGCTTCTTCAATTCCTGCAACTCAATTGGGGCCATTCTATAAGGTGTCTTTGAAATAGGCAAAGCGCCTGGTACGAGTTCTATTGAAAACTCAACTTCACAATTTGGTGGATGACCCGAAAATTCCTCCGGAAAGACATCATCAAACTCCCGTATGATGGGCATATTCTTAATCTTGAGTTTCTCACCAACCATTTGAGATAAATAACCTTCATTTCGTGGAATCAATACCCATAAAATGGAAGAAATTTCCAATGGAAGGTTATGTTCATCCTTGCATTGATAGACGATCATAGATTGATCTGGAATATGAAATGTGACTTCCCTTCTTTGGCAATTGATATGAGCACCATATAAAGAAATCCAATCCAAGCCAAGAATCACATAAAATTCCACTATAGGAAGGATCACCAGATTTGCAGGAAGCACTTTCCCACAAACTTCAATCGGAGAAGAATTTTAAACTTTTGATGCGACTGTTGTTCCATTAGGTGTTGTCACAGCTAACTCAACATCTAATTGTTGAGGTAATACTGTGATACCCTAAGAAAATTCTTCAGAAATAAAAGAGTGGGTGGATCCAAAATCAAATAAAACATTTTCTACTTTAGAGTGGATGGTAAGTGTACCTTTCACCACATCGTTATCGTACTCCACATCGCTAATAGAAATTGCATGTGACTTTCCTTTTTCTTTAGCCTTAAGAGTTTGTTGACGTCAACCATCATCATCAACCCTTGGATTTGGGCATTGATTGGCATAATGCCCCATCTCCTTTCACTTGAATCATTAAAGTGTAGTAGGTTCATTCTATGTATCCCTTCCTTTGTTTGCATCATTAGACATCTTCTTCCCATCATCTTGGCATTCAAATGCCCGATGACCTTCCTTTCCACATTTGAAACATTTACTTGTCCCTTTAAGACAACTCCCTCCATGTTTCTTTCCACACTTTGAGCATAAGTTAAAGCTCATCTTCTTTTCAGTGTGCTCTTTAGATTTTCCATTGAATTCCATTTTCCTCTTCTTATCAAACCCATATGACTGATGGGTTACTCCAATCTCCATCTCGACTTTGAGAGCACATCGAACAATTTCCTCGTAGCTATTGAAGTCCCTTATGGCTAACGCCCTTCGAAGACTTGGTTTTAAGCCACTAAAGAATCGATCGATCTTACTCTCAGGTTGGATAATAATACTAGAAGAGTACCTTGCAAGTCTTGTAAAATTTGCTTCTTAGGTATCAACAGATTCATCATCCCTTTGCTTCAGTTCAAGAAACTCTTTCGTCATCTTTGTTCGGAGAATACGATGGATGTACTTATTGAAAAATAAGTTCTTGAACTCGTCCCATTCCATGGACTCAATTTCATCCCTTTGCCTCATATTCTTAATAAGATTCCACCATTGATCAGCATCTCCTTTCAAACGATACACTGCTAGGATGACTTTATCATGTTCAGAACATTGAAGAACTGAAAATATCTTTTCAGTAGTACTAATCCATTGTTCAGCAACTAATGGATTAGTAGACCCGCTGAAAGAAGGTGGACGCTGCCTCATGAAGTATTCAACATAATGTTGCTCCTTCCTTTGCTCATTTGGAAGTCCTGAATGATTCATAGCTTGAGAAAGTTGTGTGATCATGGCTACAAGATTTTGCATTCCAGCTCCCATAACGTTTGGTTGCTCAGGGGGGAAATCATTGCATTGCCCGTCGCATTCCGGATTAACACGGTTCCTTCGGGTTCCATCCATTGACTAAAACCAAGAAGAATAGTGTGAGAAATACTAATTATAATAGGAAAATCACATAATCAAGAATAAAATTTCACACTTAAGGACTTATCCTAGGTTATTCATGGCCATTTCTAAAACACTAAGATTGTGTTCTATGCTTAGACTTATCCTTAGGGTTCTTACTAAGGCTTTCACATCCTAGTTTCCAGAGGTTGACTATACCTTTCCTCTGATACCAACTATAACGACTCATACTTTACATACATTGTTAATACTTAAAAATTGAAGAATACTTATTACAACATATAACAAAACCACGAAAGGACCGTATAGGTATAGTGTCTTTAGAAACTGGGAAACATAAACAACTGGTTCATAAAGCATCTACTTTGCCTCCAATTTATTTCATCATATCTAGAGTCCCTTTTTGGAAAATCCTACTTAATAACCTTCTTCCTGACCTGAGGAAAGAAAACATACAAAAGGGTGAGCTCAAATGCTCAGTAAGGGTAAACAAAAGAAATATCAATCACATCGTATACACAAGCACATAACTTTTGGAAATCTTAACCTGCAAAAGAGATCATAATTTCATAACATGGGATAAATCATGGCAGTGAAATGTAATCAAAATAATAATAAATTAAAACATTAAACTTTTTGGCATACACACAATATAATAGAGAATCATTTCTTGTTAGTCAAGACTCATTGTCAAGACTATCTTAGTGGACAAAGTCCCTTTCTGAACCGAGTCCCCCTCGTTTTAGTCCTGTTTCACTGAACCTGTATAACCTACCGTTCCAGCCATGTCTATCTTATGAGATATAAAATCTTTACAAAATGCATTGGAGGGAGATATAGGTCCCACCCATATCATAATGATACCATTCTTATGTGTGCCACAAAATCATAAATCATACATCATTGCATAACCCATGTAATACAAATGGGAATCTTAAACATCATGACATCATAAAACAATTCATATAAGATAAAGGAATTCATAAAAATAATTTCATCACAACATGATCAAATCAATGTAATAATAGGGATAAAAACAGAACCCTTTATTATCTTAGATGGAAAATAATTTTGATAAAACACTTGAACTCCATTCTTGAGGAAAATATCCTTTCTTTTTCAAAAACATTTTTCCTTTCTTAACATGTCATACGACATTAAACTAAAAGAAGTTGATTAAAAATAAACTTGAAAACTTGTAAAGGAAGCTTCTTGGAAATAATGTTTTAAAAATCTATTCATGCCGTATAAGTTAAAAAAAAATTCTTCGTACTTTTGTCGGAAAAGTCAAAAAGTACCTCGTACGAAAAACGTCAAAACATTCCTTTCATATCATTTACTAAGAACTCACTTAAGGGTAAAATTTGATTTTAACAATTTAATGTGGATGGAAATAATATTAAATATTGAGGAAACATTGATGTGGATGATAAAATACACCCCAGTAAATTTCAAAGTATAAACAATCTCGGATAAAAATGAGATTGTCATATTTCCCTTAACTTAGGTCCGACTTGCTTTGTAAGTGTCTGAAGCTCTTGTATAATGGTTTAAATAATGATATTGACTTATTATAGAATCATACATATTGATATGATATCATATATGGTCATATTCTTAGCTTCTTATTAATAATATCTCATTGTTACTTGTTATTCCGGTCTTTATTTCCTTTTGTTCTTATGCGTGTTTTGCCAAATAAATTCTTATTCTTCTTTTAAGGTTATAGATACCTTATATCCAGAATGTTATTAGTGTAATATATATCATATTTATTCATTCAATTCATTTATATAATTACTATGTAATGATGATCATGTAGAACAAGTCGCATCACATCTTGGAGACAGTATTCCGTACGTACGCACGAGTGAGGATATCGTTCCCATGATCGTGGAATTGTATTTAAGTGTATTTATAATATTTCAGTATCAATATAGTTTTATAATAATCATATATAGTTACTCATTACACCATTATACCCATACTTGTAAGGTGATGGTGGAAAATAGATTACACCACGGCGTGGAGACGGTATTCCGTACGTACGCACGCGCGATGATTTCATTTTTCCGTAGGATGGATAGAAGGTGAATTAGGGTTGTTTCATATTTATAATAACATATCAGTATGTATGTAATAATGATGTTATTACTTTGTCATGAAACAACTAAAGAAGAAGAATTTGAAGAAGAAAGAAATTGAAAAGATCGGTAATGGATATTACCTTTTCTTTGAAATGCCTCTTTGAATCCTCCACTTAGGGAACTAAGATTGGTCTTTGAAGAATACCAGGACCTCTAGGATTATTCAAGGGAATTGGAGAAGGGATTTTGGCAGGGTTTGGCCGAGCTTGAGTGCTCAAATTGGTGTGAGGAGTAGGGGGAGGAGGTGTCCTTTTATAAGGGAGGAGAGGGGCACCTTAGGAATATCTCAAAATATTATTTTATATTAAAGTCAAAATTAGTTTATAATGGTTCCAAAGGGTCTTATTTTGAAGATAAAGTGGGGATGGGTCGAAGTACTATCAACCAATAGGATTTAGACAAGTTTAGGTTATTATTTTAACCTTATCAATTAGATTTAACTCTATGTTAAATAATTTAACTGTTACCGTGTCTTTTTCTTTTCTTACACTATATGGTTAATACACTTACTATAACATGACAAACGAACCCCAAATTATTTATTATTAATATATATATCCTTATCTAAGTCATTTGGCCGAGCCTTATATTTTTAGGAATAAAATAAAAATTAATAATATAATATTTGATTTAAAAACTATTTTCTGTCAATTTTGACACTATTTGATATATGATTTTTGTGAAAGTCATAACAGAATTATATGTTCGAACCATGTTGATTAAATCAACAAAAATATATCATAGTACCCTAGAAAATTAGTGTAATTAATAAAAAGGTTCAAATTACATTTATTTTGGTATTTATAACATCAATTATGTCAATATTTCATTAATAAGATAATTAATGCATCATCATTGTGTCATAAATAAATTAACTTATTTAATGTCTAAAATTACAAATAAAATACCATTTTGTAGGAAATCTTTTTAGATTTCTAATTAATATTTATAGGCGAATTTATCTTATGTATAACCCCATATTAAAAATGATTTACTTATTAAACTTTGATTTTAACTATTTTAACCCTTCTTTAAATAAATTAATAATAAATGTCCTAATATAATCCAAGTGGGCATAAATGCTCATATTTTATTCCTAAGGTTGTTTTTGGTCGAATTAAACTTATCCAATAGAATTATGACATGTTTTAGGGTAATAATAATATCATTTTTACCCTTAATTACCCTATTTACTTTTAACCGTGGTAAAAAAAGTAAAAAGTTAGTATTCACCAAAAAATTATTTTCATCTCATTGAACCACATTTTACTTATTGACATCAACCGTGTCTCTCGGATTTTTGAAATTCCACTCATAGAAGCGGTAAAATTATGTTTTATGAAAAAAATCAGTTTTTTTAACAACCACTTAGTGGTTTCACTATTCATCAAAAATTGAAAGTTTTCAGAAAAATACCAAAATTTCACCCTAGGCTAATTTCGATATTTCAAATCCAAAAATGAAGTCCATTTTGAAAAATAAAATTTATAAAATTTCAAAAAGTGGTTATTACTATTCATAACGGCTAGTTTAAATAATATTTTAATAGCATATCGATGTTTAGTGAAACTCGGTATTGCGTACGACGCAAGCTATCGAGGAAGGTCGTGATTTCGTGTAAAGAAAGTCAAGCAAGTGTTGTGTATAAAAAAGATTCCTTTGATGATTTATATAACATAGAAGTCTCAGGTGTTACAGAGATACCCTCTTCAAATGCTGGAGGAGCATCCCTGAGATCTTCCTCTTATTCTTCAACATGTGTTTTTTCTTCCATTTTTACTTGCATAGTAGATGATAAAGCAGAATTTCAATGATTAGAAGAGATTTTAAAACTGGAACATCTTGAAGAAGAGGCTTCCATTTCTGACCCAATTTATGATGAAGTGTCTTCCTTGTTAAATAAAGTGGAGATAATGGATTGAGAATCGACATCATTTTTCACCTCCGATGTTGCTATAACTTCTTCTAGCCTGATTGGCGAAGTATTGACTTTTTGGATTTCAGCAGATGAAATGAAGACGTCACCATTTGTGCTTTCATCACTGCTTGGTGAGTTACCAATTTCTCCCATGTTGTCTGGCTCGATTTCTGTAATTGACATTATGGATCTTTCCATAAGAATATTTTGATTTGGGTATATCTTTTCAATTTGACTGATAGGAAACACATAATCTGTACTCACATGTGCAAATGGATTTACTGGAATCTTCTCCAAACCATATGGAGCATTAACTTTGGTAATCTCTCCTGTTGTGGATTTCTCCCTTCCCTTCATGTGATAGAATTCTACCTCAATGTACTGAGATTCACATGTCTGGAACGGGTCCTTATCAGCATAAAATGTCCCAACATGACCATCAAAACAATATTTGAGACATTGATGGGATGATGAAGGGATAGTCACATGTTGATGTAGCCAGGGTCTTCCAAGCAAGATGTTAAAGGCTGAGTCTTGATAAACAACCATGAAATCTGAATTGGATACAAGATCTCCAAAATGAGATCTGAGTGTAATCTCGCCCAGTGGTTCTTGTTCATTTTTATCATATCCTTGTAACATCATGGTAGAAGGTGATAACTCAGATTCTGTGAGGCCCAATCGATGAAGTGTATGAATGGGCATGAGGTTGACTCCTGAACCATTATCAATGAAAGCTCTTCAGACATCTATGCCATTGACCTTTCCAGATAAGTACAAAGGTCTAATATGTCCATGCACAACATCATCTTCATCTTCATCAGTAAAAAGATATTACTGCATGGCATTCACCAGGATTATTCTCTATGTGATAGACTTCAGGTGCAGCAATTTCAGTTTCAAACTCTTGAGGACTTGACAAAGCCTCGACGAGTGCCTCCCGAAGATCATTTGACAGATTAAAAGCATCCAAAATTGATGAATTTAATGGTACTTTGGCGAGGTGTTTCAATACATCATACTTTTGATCCAGAGTTCTGTGTTTTTCAACATGAACATGTTGTTTAGCAGGTGTCATGGAAGTTAATGCTATGGAAGTTGATGCATCTTGTATCGGTATAAGAGTTGGCAATATTCCAGGATTTGAAAGATTATAGCGATTAGATCCATTTACTTGTTGAGAGGATGAAGATAGAGCCCCTAACCGATCCCCCAAAATAACTGTTCTAGGATTGAAATTGCTATTGGTGGAAGAACTTTTTTGTTCTTGTTGAGCTCGCTGAGGGGATCTGCCACGAGTTTCTACTGCATACACGGTTCTAGCAGGCGTAGAATTGGAATAGTGGCTTCTAAAAGATCCACGTCTTCCCCAGTATCCTGAGTCTCTGAAACTTCCTCTGATTCCTTTATTTGATATAAGTAATTAGGGCTCATTAAAATCGAAACTACAACTGGCATATGGATCTATTAATTGAATCATATTAACAGAACTGAAACTCAACTCTTCATCCAATTAAGACTCTGCCAGACTAGCCAATTTAGGCTGTGCCATTTGGTGGGGCTGTGCCCGTGGATTTAAAGTACATGGAATGAAATCTTCTAGAGTCAAAGACAGCTTAGAATTGACACATACTCATCTTCTTCTGATTGTTCCTCTTTCTTGGATTTGTGCCTCCCTTTTGAGGATTTGTCCTATGAAGAGGATTTTGTTATGGCATCCATAGCAGAAGACACAATTGTTTTCTTTAATTTCGTTCACAAAATTGCATGATTTCGTTTGATCATTTTTCTGACCATCCATTCATCATATTTCTGTGCATTTTTTCTTTTAAATTCTTTCCATTTGCCTTCTTTTTCTGAAACTATTGCAGTAACACATGCTACCTGGGTTGAAGATCCTTTTAGTTTGACTTGTCCCGAGGCCACCATCATTTTCAGGAGGTCATTGAAGATAATACACTCATGGACGCACCTCCTTTAAACATCTTCTTATGGCACTAGAGTTGGTCTTTTAAGAAGACCAGGACCTCTATGATATAACTATAGAGGTTGAGAAGAGTAATGGTCATGTTTTGGCCAAGCTTCATGGCTCAAAAGTGTGTTAAGATAAGAGGGATGGGGTGCCCTTTTATTATGTAGGAGAGGGGCACCTTTGGTAACATAAGAAATATTAATTTATAATAAATTCAACCTCACATAAAAACCTCCAAAAATGATTCAAATCCAATTATTAGATGAGATAGTGTTGTAATATCATCAACCAATAAAATTTAGACATGTTGGGAATTTATTTTAAACATTATCAACTTGATTTATCCTTATTTAATCTATTTAATTTTATTTGTGGTAAAAAGATTCTAATTTTTAAATTATTATAATTAATTACATATGTGTTGTGAATTTCCCATAATTAGATACTTTATGAAATTTTAAACCATATGAATTCCAATTTATAATTTTTAAATATTTTTGTGATTTTTAAACATTTTTATAATATGTTCTTTTTATAAAATATCAATAGTGTCAATTTTTTACATTATTCATTTATTTTTATTTACATAAAATCCACACAGATGATATATTCTAACCAAAATATTTAATAGATTCCTAACTTGTCAAATATTTCTAGAAAAATTCATGGAGCACATTAAATAGTTCATATAATATTTATTTTAATATTTTTAAAACCATTAATTTTGTATATCTCTTAATAAAATAATTAGTACAACATTTTTGTATAATTAATTAATATAATTATATGTTGCATAAATATTAAAAAAAAATCCTATGATGAAGATAAATCTCATAGATTTTATAATAATACTTGTACTCGAATTTATATTCTTAAAATTACAACATTTTAATTGTTATATTTATTACATTATGAAGGTGACATCATTGACATCATTTAAAATAAAATAATATATATGTCCAAATCGATTTTATATGGATCCAAATGGTCCAAAAATAGACACTTGGAATATTAGGGTATTTATTTACACGACCAATAATGTTTGGTCATGTTTCTAGTCCTTTTGATAGGTATTTTTATTTTAATAATAACTATATTTTTTATTATTCACTAAATAAATAATTTCCTCATTATTAATGTATAATATTTTATGGTAATTAGATATTTCATAAAAAGTACAAATAAATTACCATGATAAAGAAAAACGTTTTAGATTTAAAATGAGTATTTATAATTGAATTTATATTCTGTATAACCTTATATTAAAAGTAATCTAATTATTATAGTTTGGGTGAGACATTTCACTTTCCATTAAATAAAATAAGTAAAAGGTCTTTATCCAATACAAGTGGGTTCCATTAGATTCCATACTCAAGTATGAGGGATACAATTTAAACTATGACTTAAGAAAATATGAATCTGAGGAATGATGGGGAAACAGCTAAAAAGGCATTAAAAGAAGTAGTTCCCAAGAATGAAGTTTTCATTATTTAACAAACCCGTTAGGGGGTTGAATTATACAGGGTCACCTAAGGGCATTGGCTCTATAGTCAAATAAATAGCATCTTTTGGCTGACTGGTCCGTTTTGTAGACTACTTATGCAATCCCACTTAAGTGTACGTGGTTCATAGTCAGGGAAAAGAACTCTCTGAAATTTACTTTCCTTGTGCTAAAAATACAGTGAAAGCTTATGGAGATTCAAATTTTCCAAAGTATAGAGTTTGCTATATGGAAAGAGGTACTTGAATATAAAGAAGATATTTCCAAACAAGATTATCAAATAACTAGATGGATATCAATCTTACGAAGGTCTAACCCAAACATAGGGACGGAGAATATAAACCATAGACTTGAATACTTTCAGATCATGAAAAAGGATATGGGACAAATATGTTAAGTATGGCTATTTTGCGAATCTCTACATATTATCATTAAGACAAATAAAGAAATAAAGAGGTTTTACTCCCAAGAATGAATTTAACACTATTTAAAAAACTTGTTAGGGGTTGAATTATGAAGGGCCACCTAAGGGAATTGGGTACATAGTCAAATAATAGCATCTTTTGGCTGACAGGTCCCTTATGTAGACTACATATACAAGGCCGCCTAAGGGCAATACTGTATGGTCAGGCAAAAGAACTCTCAGAATTTCAAGCCTTTTGTGATTAGAATTTAAGAAAAGGGTTATGAAGATCTAAAAATATTTAAGGTTAGGATTATGACGCATAAAGATGGGTATTGTCAAAATGTATGCAGAAATACACAGATCAATGCTAACCATAATCATGTTGTGGCTGGGTCCTGAATTGAAATGTTGGACTTCACTACATATCCTATACAGATGGGAATCAAACCATACGTAGTTCTTGAACTACAGTTTAATGTCGTGTGAGACAAAAGGATTGGAGATATTAGTTTATTTTCATAGAGCTCAGACCATTAAAAGAAATACACAGTGTGTGTTTTCATGGGGACTTTTCAGCCAAGGGACTGAAAGTGGGATTTGGGTTTAGGCCCAAAAGTATTGAGGTTGGATTCGAGGGACACTCGAACGTTCCTATGTATCCCATAAAGATGTGAATCAATCCCACGTAGTTCTAGAAATACCCTATGTACATAGTTGGCTCGTACATGTGAAGGGTGAAAGGGGACATTAGTGCAATGATGGTTTAACCCAAGATAAAAGGTTTAGGTATTTCCATGCATGCACGTTGTCTTTGAAATGAAACATGATTCAAAATCAATGTAAGTAATGATTCCCTCTCAGGTGAGGGTATCAAAGAATATTGTAGTTTATTTTCATACTGGACAAAAGTGTTGTATATTTTAACATCGTATAGTAAATAAGATTGTGAACCAATGTAAAGATATTGATTCTAGGGGTGGTTTCATGAATCAACATCATATGAGATGGAGGTGAACTGATGTGAAGGGATTTTTTTTAGGCTTGAACCTTAGAAGGTTGCCTACGTACCCGGCCTAGAAGGCAAGGATCAAAGACATCATAGTTCAATTAAATAATGAATTAGTGATCAAGTTGTCCTTCGAGACAATGACCTAAAAAATATTGTTGGGACTTACACATGGTTAGTAGCCTAGATAGAGTGTTATGGTTGAAGTTTTCTCTAAGCTCACATGAGTCATACTCGGTGTGAGAAAAAAGAGGTAGAAACAACCCTAACGATTCACATTTTAATGTCATGTAGGACATATGAAGGGACTATGATGTTTTAAAGTCTTGAAGTTATGACTATTGGTGCTGCATAGTTTATTGTCATGTAGCAGGGACAAAGTACAGTAGAATTTCATGTAGAACGTATTAAAGGACTTTCTGTAGAGTTTAGCGTTATGTAGTTAGGGCGATGAGGACAATACAGTTTAATGTCATGTTGGAAAAAAAGAGGACCGTGCAGTTTAATGTCATGCAGTGAGAAAATAAGAGTACACCATTTAATGCCATGTTGGACGTATTATGGACTTTTTCACAGTTTAATGTCTTGTTGGATGAAAAAAGGACGATACAGTTTAGCGTCATGTTGGACATAAGTGCCAATAGTTTAAGGTCGTATGCATGGAACATTGGTTATGCAGTTTAACGTCTTTCCGGACGTAAGGGACTTCTATATAGTTTAACGTCATATAGCAAGGACGATGAAGGGGGACACAGTTTAACTTCATGCTGGACATAAGGAACGTGCAAATAGTTTAATGTCGTATGCATGGACCGTTGCTGTATACCAGTGAATATGGAGTTCACCGTGTTGCAGTGTGGGTGGTAGTCCGATAAGCCCATAAAGCATGAAAGAGTCTATCAGGCCATGGTTTCTTATCTTTATCCACTATCTTTTGCAGTATATTTTAAAAGGTCTTGTTGAAGGCTTCTGTCTGCCATTGGCCGCTGCATGATACTGAGATGAATGATCGTATTTGATGTTGTATTATTGATACAACTTCTTTACCTCGGATGAACAGAAGTTGGTGCCATTGTTCGTCAATATGGTATGAGGGACACCAAATCTGGTAATGATGTTAGACTTGATGAAGCTAACAATGCATTTAGAACCGACTTCCTTGAGAGGTATTGCCTCTACCCATTTGGAAAAGAAATCAGTAGCAGTAAGAATATACTTAAACTGCTTTGTCGTAGCTGAAGGGTACGGTCCCACCACATCCATTCCCCATGTGGAAAATGGGCACGAGTATTTAGCTATATGAAGAAACTCTGGAGGTTGATGAATGATGTTGGCATGTACTTGGCATGAATGACATTTATTTGTGAAATCAATACAATATTGTATCATTGAAGGCCAAAAGTATCCAAGCCTTCGAATCTGATGAGACAGTCTGTGTCCAGACTGGTGGGCACCACAGACTCCTGCATTCACTTCTTTTATGATATTCACTATCTCTTCACCATCAATGCATCTGAAGATAAATCCATCAAAACCACATTTGTTGAGAATTTTCTCTAGGTGATATGGGCTATCATAAAGAGTAAAATTGACCACACATCGCTGAATTTATTCTTTCTTGGATCTATTAGGTGGAAGTGTTCCATTTTGAAGGTATTCCCTGATAAGTGACATCCATCATGTAGTATGATCATATAGTTCAGAAATGGGACTAATTTATTAATTTCATCTATTTTGATTAGAATATAAGGTGAAATTGCATGCCGGTGGGCAATACTGATGGTTGTCTCATCCCGATTTGGATCTGCCAGAGCTGTGGCTATATTAGCCAGTGCATCATCTTGAGCATTTTGTGATCTCGGGACATAATAAAATGTCGGTTCCGAAAGGAATTCCACCATTAACTCTCTGACATAATCATACAATGGGATTAGTTCTTCTTTTTTGATGGCATAATCCCCATTGACTTGTTTGATTACCAGTTCTGAATCACCTTTCACCATTAAGTGATTCACTTGTGCTTGAAGTGCCAACTCCAAGCCTACGATGAGAGCTTGGTATTATGCTTCATTATTGGTACCACCTTCCCACAACAAGAAGGAATAAGGTAATACTGCCTTTTCTAGAGAAATAAACACAATTCCTATGCCAACCTTGTTGAATTTAGAATTTTCCATTTTCTTCCCTATTGGACTTCTAGAAGCACCATCAAAATACATTTCCCATGTCTGAAGACATACTTGAATAGAGAAGACTTACTCATCAGGGAGTTCAATATCTGAAGACGTTTCTTCCACTAAAGGGTGTTCATCCAAGAAATCATCTAGATATTGTACCTTTATTTCCTTTTGAGACACATACTAAATGTCGAATTGCTACAAAATAGCTGCCCACCTTGCCAGAAGTCATGTATGAATTGGACGACTAAGGATGAATTTGAGCTGGTTATTGCAAGATACCAATTGGACCTCGTGATATTGTAGGTAGTGTTTCGACTTTTGAACTATAAAGATTAAACCCAAGCATCACTTCTCAATACTTGAATACCGGGTTTCTGCTTCATGCATAGTCTGACTGAGATAGTAAAGGTAGTTTTCATTCCCAACATCATTCTTATGAGCAAGAAAGGCACCCAATGATAGCTCTAAGGCTATCATGTAGAGGATAAGTGGCCTTCCTTCAACAGGTGGCATATGTATAGGTGGGCTCAAGAGGTATTTATTAATAATATCGAATGCTTCTTGACATTCTTTAGTCCACTGGAAAGTGACCCCCTTTTCATCAATTTGGTGAAGGGTAAATGTTTGCCTATAAAATTGGTGATAAAACGCCGAATATAGGATAAGTTTCCTTGAAGTCCTCTTAATTATTTCAAATTTCAAGGAGGTGAAATACCAAGGATTGACTTTTTCTTCTCAGGATCGATTTCAATACCACGATGGTGTACAACAAAGCTGAGAAATTTTCCTGAGGTTACCTGAAAAGCACATTTTAAGGCGTTCATCTTCAAATTATGTTGTCGATGCTTGCAGAATATGAATTCCAAATCAGCCAATTAATTAGAATGTTGTTTGGATTTCACCACCAAATCATCCACATAGAATTCAACAAACGTCCCTAAAAAGGGTTCGAAGATACGATGCATGGCACGCTGATATGTTG
Organism: Viscum album; assembly: GCA_963277665.1. Classification (NCBI taxonomy): domain Eukaryota; kingdom Viridiplantae; phylum Streptophyta; class Magnoliopsida; order Santalales; family Viscaceae; genus Viscum; species Viscum album. Next base: position 115,318,548 of record OY728135.1, read on the forward strand.
CACCTGCATTCTTTAAGACAGAGGGAATTACCTGGTAACAAAACACACCCTGAGGGGATCTGAAGGCTGTGGGTTCCTCTTCTTCTGGGGCCATTCGAATTTGATTATATCTGGAATATCCATCCATGAAGGAAAGTGATTCATAGCCAGCTGTTATATCAATTAAAAGTTCTGTAATCGGAACAGGGAAATCATCTTTAGGACAATGCCGATTAAGATCACTGAAATCAATGCAAACTCTAATTTGTCAGTTATTCTTCTTTAAAGGGACAATATTATCCAACCACTTAGGATATTGGACTTCTCTGATGAAGTTAACTCTGATAATATTATCCACTTCAGCTTCAATTCTGGAAGCATATGTTGGGTGTGCTCTTCTCGCAGCTTGGTAAAATCATCGATCTTCTTCTGGTAAACCCAAAGGATTATTAGAAACATCAGGATCAAGCTCGGGAATCTCTGTATAGTTCCAAGAAAATATGTCTCTATTTTTCTTTAAAAAGGAAATATATATATCTCTTTCTCATCAAGATTCATGGCCGCACTGATTAAAGTGGGCGTGGATCGTCTTTTGTACCCAGATTTATTTCTCTGAGTTCATCCACGGTGGTAGAGATTATAACAACCCATACTTTACATACATTGTTAATACTTAAAAATTGAAGAATTTTTATTACAACATATAACAAAACCACGAAAGGACCGTATAGGTATAGTGTCTTTAGAAACTGGGAAACATAAAAAACTGGTTGATAAAGAATCTACTTTGCCTCCCATTTGTTTCATCATATCTAGAGTCTCTTTTTCGCAAATCCTACTTAATAACCTTCTTCCTGACCTGGGGAAATAAAACATACAAAAGGGTGAGCTCAAATGCTCAGTAAGGGTAAACAAAAGAAATATCAATCACATCGTATACACAAGCACATAACTTTTGGAAATCTTAACCTGCAAAAGAGATCATAATTTCATAACATGGGATAAATCATGGCAGTGAAATGTAATCACAATAATAATAACTTAAAACATTAAACTTTGTGGCATACACACATAATCATAGAGAATCATTTCTTGTTAGTCAAGACTCATTATCAAGACTATCTTAGTGGACAAAGTCCCTTTCTGAACCGAGTCCCCCTCGTTTCAGTCCTATTTCACTGAACCGGTATAACCTACCGTTCCAGCCATGTCTATCTCATGAGATATAAAATCTTTACCCAATTCATTGGAGGGATATATAGGTCCCACCCATCTCATAATGATACCATTCTTATGTGTGCCACAAAATCATAAATCATACATCATTGCATAACCCATGTAATACAAATGGGAATCTTAAACATCATGACATCATAAAACAATTTATATTAGATAAAGGAATTCATAAAAATAATTCCATCACAACATGATCAAATCAATGTAATAATAGGGATAAAAACAGAACCCTTTATTATCTTAAATGGAAAATAATTTTTATAAAGCACTTGAACTCCATTCTTGAGGAAAATATCCTTTCTTTTTCAAAAACATTTTTCCTTTCTTAACATGTCATACGACTTTAAACTAAAAGAAGTTGATTAAAAATAAACTTGAAAACTTATAAAGGAAGCTTCTTGGAAATAATGTTTTAAAAATCCATTCATTCCGTATAAGTTAAAAAAACATTCTTCGTACTTTTGTCGGAAAAGTCAAAAAGTACCTCGTATGAAAAACGTCAAAAGTTTACTTTCATATCTTTTACTAAAAACTCACCGAAGGGTAAAATTTGATTTTAACAATTTAATGTCTATTGAAATAATATTATATATTGAGGAAACATGGATGTGGATGATAAAATACACCCTAGTAAATTTCAAAGTATAAACAATCTCGGATAAAAATGAGATTGTGATATTTCCCTTACCTTAGGTCCGACTTGCTTTGTAAGTGTCCGAAGCTCCTGTATAATGGTTTAAATAATGTTGTTGACTTATTACAGAATCATAAATATTGATATGATTTCATATATGGTCATATTCTTATCTTCTTATTAATAATATTTCATTGTTACTTGTTATTCGGGTCTTTATTGCCTTTTGTTCTTATGCGTGTTTTGCCAAATAAATTCTTATTATTCTTTTAAGGTTATAGATACCTTATATCCAGAATGGTATTAGTGTAACATAAATCATATTTATTCATTCAATTCATTTATATAATTACTATGTAATGATGATCATGTAGAACGAGTCACATCACATCGTGGAGACGGTATTCCGTACATACGCACGAGTGAGGATATCGTTCCCATGATCGTGAAATTGTATTTAAGTGTATTTATAATATTTCAGTATCAATATAATTTTATAATAATAATATATAGTTACTCATTACACCATTATACCCATCCTTGTAAGGTGATGGTGGAAAATAGATTACACCACGGCGTGGAGACGGTATTCCGTACGTACGCACGTGCGGTGATTTCAATTTTCTGTAGGATGGATAGAAGGTGAATTAGGGTTGTTTCATATTTATAATAACATATCAGTATGTATGTAATACTGATGTTATTACTTTCTCATGAAACAACAAAAGAAGAAGAAGTTGAAGAAGAAAGAAATTGAAAAGATCTGTAATGGATATTACCTCTTCTTTGAAACGCCTCTTTGAATCCTCCACTTAGGGAACTAAGATTGGTCTTTGAAGAATACCAGGAACTCTAGGATTATTCTATGGATGTGGAGAAGAGATTTGTTCAGGGTTTGGCCGAGCTTGAGTGCTCAAATTGGTGTGAGGAGGAGGGGGAGGAGGTGTCCTTTTAGAACTGAGGATAGGGGCACCTTAGGAATATCTCAAAATATTATTTTATATTAAAGTCAAAATAAGTTTATAATGGTTCCAAAGGGTATTATTTCGAAGCTAAAGTGGGGATGGGTCGAAATCCTATCAACCAATAAGATGTAGACAAGTTTAGGTTGTTATTTTAACCTTATCAATTAGATTTAACTCTATGTTAAATAATTTAACTTTTACCGTGTCTTTTTGTTTTCTTACACTATATGGTTAATACACTTACTATAACATGCCAAACGAAACCCAAATTGTTTATTATTAATATATATATCCTTATCTAAGTCCTTTTTCCGAACCTTAGATTTTTATGAATAAAATAACAATTAATAATATAATATTTTATTTAAAAACTATTTTGTGTCAATTTTGACACTATTTGATATATGATTTTTGTGAAAGTCATAACAGAATTATATGTTTGATACAAGTTGATTAAATCAACACTAATATATCATAGTAACCTTGAAAATTAGTGGAATTCATAAAAAGTCTCAAATTACATTTATTATGGTGTTTATAACATCAATTATGTCAATCTTTCATTAATAAGATAATTACTGCATCATCGTTTTGTCATATATAAATTAACTTATTTAATGTCTAAAAATTACAAATAAAATACCATTATGTAGGAACTCTTTTTATCTTTCTAATGAATATTTATAGTTGAATTTATTGTATGTATAACCCCATATTAAAAATGATTTACTTATTAAAATTTGATTTTAACTATTTTAACCCTTCTTTAAATAAATTAATAATAAATGTCCTAATCTAATCCAAGTGGGCCTAAATGGTCATATTTTATTCCTAAGGTTGTTTTTGGTCGAATTAAACTTATCCAATAGAATTAGGACATGTTTTAGGGTAATAATAATATCATTTTTACCCTTAATTACCCTATTTACTTTTAACCGTGGTAAAAAAAACTAAAAAGATACTATTCACCAAAAAATTATTTTCATCTCATTGAAAAACATTTTACTTACTGACATCAACCGTGTCTCTCGGATTTTTGAAATTCCACTCACAGAAGCGGTAAAATTACGTTTTATGAAAAAAATCAGTTTTTTTTACTACCACTTAGTGGTTTCACTATTCATCAAAAATTGAATGTTTTCAGAAAAATACCAAAATTTCACCCTAGGCTAATTTCGATATTCCGAATCCAAAAATAAAGTCCATTTTGAAAAATAATATTTATAAAATTTCAAAAAGTGGTTATTACTATTCATAACGGCTAGTTTAAAAAATATTTTAATAGCATATCTATGTTTAGTGAAACTCGGTATTGCGTATGACGCAAGCTATCGAGGAAGGTCGCGATTTAGTGTAAAGCAAGCCAAGCAAGTGTTGTGTAGAAAAAAGATTCCTTTGATGATTTATATAACATAAAAGTCTCAGGTGTTACATTCTACCCCCCTTAAAATGAATTTCTCCCTTGAAATTCGTCACTTTGTAACAAACAGATTAGGGTACCTCTCCCTCATCATATCCTTAAGCTCCCATGTAGCTTCTTCTAATTGTTGGTTCCTCCATAAAACTTTCACCAATCGAGTGGTCTTGTTTCGTAGGACTTTTCGCTACGATCTAGAATCTCTATCGTTTGTTCTTCATAAGAAAGATCTTGCTCCAGCGGTACAACTTCTGAGCTGAGTACATGTGAAGGATTAGGTATGTACTTTCTCAGGAGAGATACATAGAACAGATCGTGAACTTGAGAGAGATTCAGTGGAAGCGCCAATCGGTAAGCTACCTTCCCAACACGATCCAGTATTTCGAAAGGATCGATATATCTAGGGCTCAACTTCCCCTTCTTTCCAAATCTCATAACCCTCTTCCAGGGAGATATTCGTAAGAACACTTTATCACCCACTTCAAACTCTAGGTCTTTTCTTCGGTTGTCGGCATAACTTTTCTGCCGACTCTGAGCTTCTCTTATGTGTTGTTGAATAGATCTGACCTTTTCTACCATTTCATCAACGAGATTAGGTCCTAATAGCTTTCTTTCCCCAACTTCATCCCAGCAAGTTGGAGTCCTGTATTTCTTTCCATAGAGAGCTTCATAAGGAGCCATCTGAATACTGGAGTGAAAGCTATTATTATAAGAAAATTCCACCAAAGGTAGGTGTTGATCCCAACCTCCTTTGAAATCCATAGAGCAAGTTCTCAACATATCTTCTAGGGTTTGAATTGTTCTCTCAGACTGACCGTCTGTCTGAGGATTTTAAGCAGTGCTGAAACTCAACTCTGTATCCAGAGTATGCTGAAGACTTCGCCAGAACTTCGAGGTAAATCTCGGATCCCGATCAGATATAATAGAAAGTGGTACTCCATGAAATCTTACCACTTCCTTTACATATATCCTAGCAAGCTGATCTAGAGAGAAATCCTCTCTAATAGAAATGAAGTGTGCAGACTTTGTAAGACGATCAACTATGACCCAGATAGCATTATTGCCTTTGGATGTTTTAGGAAGTCCTATGAAAAAGTCCATAGTGATGTTTTCCCATTTCCATTCAGGTATGGGTAATGGTTGTAACATACCCTTAGACTTCTGTCTCTCAGCTTTAACTTGTTGACAAACCAAGCCTCGAGAGACATATTCAGCAACATCTCTTTTCATGAAATCCCACCAGAAGTACTCTTTCGGGTCCCTATACATCTTCGTGCTTCCAGGATGAATAGAGAATGAAGAACTATGAGCCTCATCCAGTAGCTCCTTCTTTAATTCAGGGATGGGAGGAACACAAACCCGATTCCTGAACATTACTATCCCATCACAATCAAGGTTGAATTCAGGAACATTTCTCACCTTCTTTTGTAACTCGACATCTTCTTTCTGTGCCTCTTTAATCTTCACATTATAGATGTTTGAACATTCATTTGAGAAAGATAAGATTTTTCCCCTTCCATTATAATTCCAAGATCCATGCTTTGTAAATCCATAAATATTGGATCTTTTGTGATCCTCATCATGGATAAACTAGCATGGTCTTGTCAACTTAATTCATCTGCCACCTTGTTTTCTTTCCCAGGGTGGTAATGGATTGAGCAGTCATAATCCTTAATCAGCTCCAACCATCTTTTTTGACGCATATTCAGATCCTTTTGTGTGAAAATATACTTTAAACTATTATGATCAGTATTAATATCACACCTTTCACCATAAAGGTAATGCCTCCAAATCTTTAATGCAATGATTACCACAGCTAACTCCAAATCATGTGTTTGGTAATTTTGCTCATGGATTTTCAACTGTCGTGAGGCATAAGCTATCACCATATCATTTTTCATAAGAACACACCCCAATCCCTTATTGGATGCATCACTGTAGATCACAAACCTTTCTCCACTACAAGGCAGTCTGAGCACAGGTGCACTGGATAACCTTCTTTTCAACTCCTTGATATTCTCTTCACATTCCTCTGTCCAAACAAACTTAACTCCTTTCCGAGTCAACTTGGTGAGTGGATTAGATAATCATGAAAAATATTTCACAAAACGTCGATAATATCCCGCCAAACCAAGAAAACTTAGGATCTCAGTTACTGTTGTTGGTGTCGACCATCTTTCGTTAACCTCTGTTTTTGCTGGATCCACAGATATCCCCTCTTTTGAGATTATGTGACCCAAAAATGCAACTTTTTGAAGCCAAAATTTACAATTGGTAAATTTGGCATAAAGCTTCTCCTTTCTCAGGGTCTTCAATATAATTCTCAAGTGATCTTCATGCTCTTACTTGCTCTTTGAATAGACAAGAATATCGTCTATAAAGACTGCCACAAATTGATCAAGATAGTCTCTAAAGACTCTATTCATTAGATCCATGAAGATAGCAGGGGCATTAGTAAGACCAAATGGAATCACTATAAATTCATAGTGTCTATACCTTTTACGGAAAGTTGTCTTTGGTATATCCTCCCTTTTGACCCTTAATTGATGATACCCTGAACGAAGGTCAATCTTGGAAAAGTATTGAGCTCCGCGTAGTTGATCAAATAAGTCATCAATGCGTGGGAGAGGATATTTGTTCTTGATAGTGATCTTGTTAAGTTCTCGATAATCAATGCAGAGTCTCATTGATCCATCTTTCTTCTTAACAAATAGAACAGGTGCTCCCCAAGGTGACGCACTAGGGTGTATGAATCCCTTATCAAGATTCTCTTGGAGTTGCTTCTTCAATTCCAGCAACTCAATTGGGGCCATTCTATAAGGTGTCTTTGAAATAGGCAAAGCACCCGGTACGAGTTCTATTGAAAACTCAACTTCATGATTTGGTAGAAGACCCGGTAATTCCTCCGGAAAGACATCATCAAACTCCCGTACGATGGGCATATTCTTAATCTTGAGTTTCTCACCAACTATTTGAGATAAATAACCTTCATTTAGTGGAATCAATACCCATAAAATGGAAGAAATTTCCAATGGAAGGTTATGTTCATCCTTGCATTGATAGACGATCATAGATTGATCTGGAATATGAAATGTGACTTCCCTTCTTTGGAAGAATTATAAACTTTTGATGCGACTGTTGTGCCATTAGGTGTTGTCACAGCTAACTCAACATCTAATTGTTGAGGTAATACTGTGATACCCTTAGAAAATTCTTCAGAAATAAAATAGTGGGTGGATCCAGAATCAAATAAAACATTTGCTACTTTAGAGTGGATGGTAAGTGTACCTTTCACCACATCGTTATCGTACTCCACATCGCTAATAGAAATTGCATGTGACTTTCCTTTGTCTTTAGCCTTAAGAGCTTGTTGACGTCGACCATCATCATCAACCCTTGGATTTGGGCATTGATTGGCATAATGCCTCATCTCCTTGCACTTGAAACATTGAAGTGTAGTAGGTTCATTCTGTGTATCCCTTCCTTTGTTTGCATCATTAGACATCTTCTTCCCATCATCGCAGCATTCAAATGCCCAATGACCTTCCTTTCCACATTTGAAACATTTACTTGTCCCTTTAAGACAACTCCCTCCATGTTTCTTTCCACACTTTGAGCATAAGGGAAAGCTCATCTTCTTTTCAGTGTGCTCTTTAGATTTTCCATTGAATTCCATTTTCCTCTTCTTATCAAACCCATATGACTGATGGGTTACTCCATTATCCATCTCGACTTTGAGAGCACATCGAACGATTTGCTCGTAGCTATTGAAGTCCCTTATGGCTAATGCCCTTCGAAGACTTGGTTTTAAGCCACTAAAGAATCGATCGATCTTACTCTCAGTTTGGATAATAATACTAGAAGCGTACCTTGCAAGTCTTATAAATTTTCTTCTTAGGTACCAACAAATTCATCATCCCTTTGCTTCAGTTCAAGAAACTATTTCTTCATCTTTGTTCGGAGAATTCGAGGGAAGTACTTATTGAAAAATAAGTTCTTGAACTCGTACCATTCCATGGACTCAATTTCATCCCTTTGCCTCGTATAATTAATAAGATTCCACCATTGATCAACATCTCCTTTCAAACGATACAGTGCTGGGATGACTTTATCATGTTCAGAACATTGAAGAACTGAAAATATCTTTTCAGTAGTAATAATCCATTGTTCAGCAACTAATGGATTAGTAGACCCGCTGAAAGAAGGTGGACACTGCCTCATGAAGGATTCAACATAATGTTGCTCTTTCCTTTGCTCGTTTGGAAGTCCTGAATGATTCATAGCTTGAGAAAGTTGTGTGAGCATGGCTACAAGATTTTGCATTCCAGCTCCCATAACGTTTGGTTGCTCAGGGGGACAATCATTGCATTGCCCGTCGCATTCCGCATTAACACGGTTCCTTCGGGTTCCATCCATTGACTAAAACCAAGAAGAATAGTGTGAGCAATACAAATTATAATAGGAAAATCACATAATCAAGAATAAAATTTCACACTTAAGGTCTTATCCTAGGTTATTCATGGCCATTTCTAAAACACTAAGATTGTGTTCTATGCTTAGACTTATCCTTAGGGTTCTTACTAAGGCTTTCACATTCTAGTTTTCAAAGGTTGACTATACCTTTCCTCTGATACCAACTATAATGACCCACACTTAACATACATTGTTAATACTTCAAAATTGAGGAATACTTATTACAACATATAACAAAACCACGAAAGGACCATATAGGTATAGTGTCTTTAGAAACTGGGAAACATAAACAACTGGTTCATAAAGCATCTACTTTGCCTCCAATTTATTTCATCATATCTAGAGTCCCTTTTTGGCAAATCCTACTTAATAACCTTCTTCCTGACCTGGGGAAAGAAAACATACAAAAGGGTGATCTCAAATGCTCAGTAAGGGTAAACAAAAGAAATATCAATCACATCGTATACACAAGCACACAACTTTTGGAAATCTTAACCTGCAAAAGAGATCAAAATTTCATAACATGGGATAAATCATGGCAGTGAAATGTAATCACAATAATCATAACATAAAACATTAAACATTGTGGCATACACACATAATCATAGAGAATCATTTCTTGTTAGTCAAGACTCATTGTCAAGACTATCTTAGTGGACAAAGTCCCTTTCTGAACCGAGTCCCCCTCGTTTCAGTCCTGTTTCACTGAACCTGTATAACCTACCGTTCCATCCATGTCTATCTTATGAGATATAAAATCTTTACACAATGAATTGGAGGGAGATATAGGTCCCACCCATATCATAATGATACCATTCTTATGTGTGCGACAAAATCATAAATCATACATCATTGCATAACCCATGTAATACAAATGGGAATCTTAAACATCATGACATCATAAAACAATTCATATAAGATAAAGGAATTCATAAACATAATTCCATCACAACATGATCAAATCAATGTAATAATAGGGATAAAAACAGAACCCTTTATTATCTTAGATGGAAAATAATTTTGATAAAACACTTGAACTCCATTCTTGAGGAAAATATCCTTTCTTTTTCAAAGACATTTTTCCTTTCTTAACATGTCATACGACATTAAACTAAAATAATTTGATTAAAAATAAACTTGAAAACTTGTAAAGGAAGCTTCTTGGAAATAATGTTTTAAAAATCCATTCATGCCGTATAAGTTAAAAAAACATTCTTCGTACTTTTGTCAGAAAAGTCAAAAAGTACCTCGTACGAAAAACGTCAAAAGATTCCTTTCATATCATTTACTAAAAACTCACTGATGGGTAAAATTTGATTTTAACAATTTAATGTGGATGGAAATAATATTACATATTGAGGAAACATTGATGTGGATGATAAAATACACCCCAGTAAATTTCAAAGTATAAACAATCTCGGATAAAAATGAGATTGTGATATTTCCCTTACCTTAGGTCCGACTTGATTTGTAAGTGTCCGAAGCTCCTGTATAATGGTTTAAATAATGATATTGACTTATTATAGAATCATACATATTGATATGATATCATATATGGTCATATTCTTAGCTTCTTATTAATAATATCTCATTGTTACTTGTTATTCCGGTCTTTATTGCCTTTTGTTCTTATGCGTGTTTTTCCAAATAAATTATTATTCTTCTTTTAAGGTTATAGATACCTTATATCTAGAATGGTATTATTGTAACATATATCATATTTATTCATTCAATTCATTTATATAATTACTATGTAATGATGATCATGTAGAACGAGTCGCATCTCATCGTGGAGACGATATTCCGTATGTACGCACGAGTGAGGATATCATTCCCATGATCGTGGAATTGTATTTAAGTGTATTTATAATATTTCAGTATCAATACCATTTTATAATAATCATATATAGTTACTCATTACACCATTATACCCATCCTTGTAAGGTGATGGAGGAAAATAGATTACACCACGGTGTGGAGACGGTATTCTGTACGTACGCACGCGCGGTGATTTCATTTTTCCGTAGGATGGATAGAAGGTGAATTAGGGTTGTTTCATATTTATAATAACATATCAGTATGTAATTAATAATGATGTTATTACTTTGTCATGAAACAACTAAAGAAGAAGAAGTTGAAGAAGAAAGAAATTGAAAAGATCGGTAATGGATATTACCTCTTCTTTGAAACGCCTCTTTGAATCCTCCACATAGGGAACTAAGATTGGTCTTTGAAGAAGACCAGGACCTCTAGGATTATTCTAGGGAAGTGGAGAAGGGATTTGGGCAGGGTTTGGCCGAGCTTGAGTGCTCAAATTGGTGTGAGGAGGAGGGGGAGGAGGTGTCCTTTTATAAGGGAGGAGAGGGGCACCTTAGGAATATCTCAAAATATTATTTTATATTAAAGTCAAAATTAGTTTATAATGGTTCCAAAGGGTCTTATTTCGAAGCTAAAGTGGGGATGGGTCTAAATCCTATCAACCAATAGGATTTAGACAAGTTTAGGTTATTATTTTATCCTTATCAATTAGATTTAACTCTAAGTTAAATAATTTAACTTTTACCGTGTCTTTTTCTTTTCTTACACTATATGGTTAATACACTTACTATAACATGCCAAACGAACCCCAAATTATTTATTATTAATATATATATCCTTATCTAAGTCATTTGGCCGAGCCTTAGATTTTTAGGAATAAAATAACAATTAATAATATAATATTTGATTTAAAAACTATTTTGTGTCAATTTTGACACTATTTGATATATGATTTTTGTGAAAGTTATAACAGAATTATATGTTCGAACCAAGTCGATTAAATCAAAACCATATATCATAGTAACCTAGAAAACTAGTTTAATTCATAAAAAGTCTCAAATTACATTTATTTTGGTGTTTATAACATCAATTATGTCAATATTTCATTAATAAGATAATTAATGCATCATCATTGTGTCATAAATAAATTAACTTATTTAATGTCTAAAAATTAAAAATAAAATACCATTTTGTAGGAAATCTTTTTAGATTTCTAATGAATATTTATAGTCGAATTTATCTTATGTATGACCCCATATTAAAAATGATTTACTTATTAAACTTCGATTTTAACTATTTTAACCCTTCTTTAAATAAATTAATAATAAATGTCCTAATCAAATCCAAGTGGGCCTAGATGGTCATATTTTATTCCTAAGGTTGTTTTTGGTCGAATTAAACTTATCCAATAGAATTATGACATGTGTTAGGGTAATAATTTTATCATTTTTACCCTTAATTACCCTATTTACTTTTAACCGTGGTAAAAAAAAGTAAAAAGTTACTATTCACCAAAAAATTATTTTCATCCCATTGAACCACATTTTACTTATTGACATCAACCGTGTCTCTCAGATTTTTGAAATTCCACTCACAGAAGCAGTAAAATTAAGTTTTATGAAAAAATTCAGTTTTTTTAACTACCACTTAGTGGTTTCACTATTCATCAAAAATTGAAAATTTTCAGAAAAATACCAAAATTTCACCCTAGGCTAATTTCGATATTTCCAATCCAAAAATGAAGTCCATTTTGAAAAATAAAATTTATAAAATTTCAAAAAGTTGTTATTACTATTCATAACGGCTAGTTTCAATAATATTTTAATAGCATATCGATGTTTAGTGAAACTCGGTATTACGTACGACGCAAGCTATCGAGGAAGGTCGCGATTTTGTGTAAAGAAATCCAAGCAAGTGTTGTGTAGAAAAAAGATTCCTTTGATGATTTATATAACATAGAAGTCTCGGGTGTTACAGAGATACCCTCTTCAAATGCTGGAGGAGCATCCCTGAGATCTTCCTCTTATTCATCAACTTGTGTTTTTTCTTCCATTTCTACTTGCATATTAGATGATAAAGCAGAATTTCAATGATCAGAAGAGATTTTAAAACTGGAACATCTTGAAGAAGAGGCTTCCATTTCTGACCCAATTTATGATGAAGTGTCTTCCTTATGAAATAAATTGGAGATAATGGATTGAGAATCGACATCATTTTTCACCTCCGATGTTGTTATAACTTCTTCTAGCCTGATTGGCGAAGTATTGACTTTTTGGATTTCAGCAGATGAAATGAAGACGTCACCATTTGGGCTTTCATCACTACTTAGTGAGTTACCAATTTCTCCCATGTTGTCTAGCTCAATTGCCTTAATTGACATTATGGATCTTTCCATAAGAATATTTTGATTTGGGTCTATCTTTTCAATTTTACTGATAGGAAACACATAATCTGTACTCACATGTGCAAATGGATTTACTGGAATCTTCTCCAAACCATATGGAGCATTAACTTTGGTAATCTCTCATGTTGTGGATTTCTCCCTTCCCTTCATGTGATAGAATTCTGCCTCAATGTACTGAGATTCACATGTCTGGAACGGGTCCTTATCACCATACAATGTCCCAACATGACCATCAAAACAATATTTGAGACATTGATGGAATGATGAAGGGATAGTCGCATGTTGATGTAGCCAGGGTCTTACAAGCAAGATGTTAAAGGCTGAGTCTTGATAAACAACCATGAAATCTGAATTGGATACAAGATCTCCAAAATGAGATCTGAGTGTAATCTCGCCCAGTGGTTCTTGTTAATTTTTATCATATCCTTGTAACATCATGGTAGAAGGAGATAAATCAGATTCTCTGAGGCCCAATCGATGAAGTGTATGAGTGGGCATGAGGTTGACTCCTGAACCATTATCAATGAAAGCTCTTCAGACATCTATGCCATTGACCTTTCTAGATAAGTACAAAGGTCTAATATGTCCATGCATGACATCATCTTCATCTTCATCAGTAAAAAGATATTACTGCATGGCATTCACCAGGATTATTATCTATGTGATAGACTTCAGCTGCAGCAATTTCAGTTTCAAACTCCTGAGGACTTGACAAAGCCTCGACGAGTGCCTCCCGAAGATCATTTGACAGATTCAAAGCATCCAAAATTGATGAATTTGATGGTACTTGGTCCAGGTGTTTCAATACATCAAACTTTTGATCCAGAGGTCTGTGTTTCCCAACATGAACATGTGGTTTAGCAGGTGTCATGGAAGTTGATGCTTTGGAAGTTGATGAATCTTGTATCGGTATAAGAGTTGGCAATATTCCTGGATTTGAAAGATTAGGGCGATTAGATCCATTTACTTGTTGAGAGGATGAAGATAGAACCCCCAACCGATCCTCCAAAATAACTGTTCTAGGATTGAAATTGCTATTGGTGAAAGAACTTTCTTGTTCTTGTTGAGCTCGCTGAAGGGATCTGCCACGAGTTTCTACTGCATACACGGTTCTAGCAGGCGTAGAATTGGAATCGTGGCTTCTAAAAGATCCACATCTTCCCCAGTATCCTGAGTCTCTGAAACATCCTATGATTCCTTTATTTGATATAGGTAATTAGGGATCATTAAAATTGAAACTACAACTGGCATATGGATCTGTTAATTGAATCATATTAAAAGAACCGAAACTCAACTCTTCATTCGATGAAGACTCTGCCAAACTAGCCAATTTAGGTTGTGCCATTTGGTGGGGCTGTGCCCATGGATTTAAAGTACATGGCATGAAATCTTCTAGAGTCAAAGACAGCTTTGGCATTGACACCTACTCATCTTCTTCTGATTGTTCCTCCTTCTTGGAATTGTGCCGCCCTTTTGAGGATTTGTCCTATGAAGAGGATTTTGTTATGGCATCCATAGTAGAAGACACAATTTTTTTCTTTAATTTCGTTCACAAAATTGCATGATTTCATTTGATCATTTTTCTGACCATCCAATCATCATATTTCTGTGCATTTTTTCTTTTAAATTCTTTCCATTCGCCTTCTTTTTCTGAAACTATAGCAGTAACACATGCTACCTGGGTTGAAGATCCTTTTAGTTTGACTTTTCCCGAGTCGACCATCATTTTCATGAGGTAATTGAAGACAATACACTCATGGATGGGATGCCCCAACATCTAATGAAATGGGAAATAGTTGGGATGGTCTTCATCTCCTTCCTTGTTTGGCCTCCTGGGCCTCGGCAGCTGAACCAAATTATTCTCCAAGGCCAAAATGAAGTAACCAAGAACTTGTTCATTTTGGAAAGAATAACCTTTACTCTTAAACTCATCAAACCATTTACATCTTTGATCTCTTTGATCGTCTTGACGAAACGACCTCTGTTTTTTACGCTTAGGAGGTGGAGCCCTTCAGGAAGATGAAGGTTTTGAAGTATAAGAAGGTACAGGTGCTTGCTTAAGCATAACTGTAGTTGCCTCTACTTTACCCATTCTCTTTCCTAGAGATGATAGAATTATATGAGATTTAGCCTTAGTCTGTATAAGATAATCTTAAATCTGTTGAGCGATTAAAGTAAGGTCTCAAAACCCTCATGTGTATTTCATAGGTATCAGTGGTGTGCGCAATTCACCATGCAAATTTGCCACACAAATTGATAATAGTTCCTCTAGATGGAGTGCTATGCTCAGGGAATATGTTAATCCCTTCCAGCGAGTAATGAAATTAGAGACTCTTTCATTCTACCTTTGCTTACAGTTTGTAAGATTGAAAACTGTTGTCTTCGGTAATGTTGAGCTGAATTGAAGAAGAAATCGTTGACATAGATCTTCCCATCTGGTAATTGATAGGGATTTCAAGCTTGTGTACCAGACAAAGGCACGTCCTTGCAAGGTTTGCACAAAACATCTGAGTTTCACTGCTTCTTGCTGCTCTAGAGTTCCCATCATAGGAGTGGAACAAGACACATAATGCGTCAAATTCTATTCAGGATCACTAGATCCATTAAAAATAGGGAATACAGGGTTCCCAAAACTTGATGGGGGAGGGATTGCATCAACCCATTCTAGGTAAGCTCTCTTTTCTTTTTGAACCTATGCATGCTTCCCTTCCATAGTCTCTAACCGACCTGTTAATGGCTCAATGATAGTTATTTACTTTTGAGAAACATCCGGTTGAACTTGGAATTGGGCAGGTGCAATAATTGGTGTCTGAAAAGGTATAGTGGCTGGAGCTGCAACTGATGGTAGCACCACCAACTATTGTTTCATTTGACCCATAGGATTAAACCTGTAAGGGTGTACTGATAGAGGTGGATATTCTTGATCCATCTCATTAGCTGCAACAAACTCCCTTTTCTGACTAACTCCAGCACGCTTAGGAGGAAGACTACCTTGAAGTAGTTATGCGTTAAACCTCCTCAATTCTTTCATTTCTTCCTATTGTTGCGCAAATCTTTACTCTAGTGAGAGCAATTGACCTTATCTAGAGGAAGGATATATACCCCGATTCTTTTCCTTCCCCTTGTTTGATTCCTTTTGGAGAGGGGGAAGTGGGTTATTTGAAGGAACACCTATAATTTGGGTAAACCTTTGATTTCATGTACGCACACCTTCTTTATTTGTGTCTATGCGTACAACTTCTTGTGCAGAAAACTCTCCATCCGATCCCTCTGAATGAGCCTCATCTGGTGGATTAGAAACAACGGAATTAATGACATTGATTGATTCATAATGCATTGCATCCCTCCTATCAACATTTCTGTGATATTTTCTTCTGCCATGACCCTGAAAATACATTACCTTTTGTTGGTTTTATCCCTCAGGAACTTCTTGGAAAACCATAATTTGGAGAGAATCTCCTAATAATTTGGCTCTTCGTTCCTCTTGATGCTTCTTCCCCAATTGAGAAAATACTGACTTTCAATGAGGAGGGGGTTGGTGATTTGAAAAAATCCCTAGTCCGGTGGACTGGGGATGTTCCTGTTGTTCTCGCTCAACTCCTCGAATCCTATTTGTTGACTCTAAGGGTTGGGTTAAAAGAGTCCCCAGTCTAGAAAGCTGGGGTGGCTCTTGACATGCTATATCTGAGAATTTCATAAGATCTCTCCTGATCTTCCGAACCTTGGTCCAGAAATTAGCTGGATGAATCAATCGACATCAAGTTTTATCACCCGCTCAAAAGACCGTTGGATGATTTCTGACACTTCTGTCACTTGATGATGTGATTTCTCTATACGAGAGGCCTATTCAATATTCTCATCGCTTGATGCAGGATTAATTCAAAAACTTGTTCTCTGTATTCATAATTTTGAGAGGAACTAGTTGAAGCCAGTTCTTGGGAAAGCCTTTGATTACAAAAAAAACACATTGAATTTGGCCGACCATTGGCAATAACATTGCATGAAACCATTTTCGGCAGGATTTGGTGACTGGAGAGCACAGTGAAATGTAGTGCTCCAAGAACACCCCATCCCCTGATATGAATTAATGATGTGGCATTGACAATTATCTGGCGGAATCTTCTTAGTGCGCCAAGGCATGAACGCTGAAGGGCTCTCTGCTGCTTTTCAGCCTTTGGATATCGATAGACTGATAGAGATGCCAAATCAATCTGACATTGTAACCCTTCTATTATCTTAACATGATTTTCATATTCATTATAAGATAATAATTTCTTTTTCAACCGACATAGAGTTTTCCATATGTTGAGACGAATGTGATGAATTCCATCTTCTGTTCATATCTCTTCAATATCATTCTATGAGTCATCCAGAGGCCAAAACTTGACTAGCACTTCACCTTTCGCCAGTTGTTTTCTCATGTTCATCATATCCTCTTTATCATTCAATGAATATTCTTATACCTGATTTGACTTGAGCTGGTGCTTCCTTGCTGCTTCATCAGATTGAACAAGATTGGTGGAGAAATCACTGATCAAACTAGAAGATGCATGACTTAGGGGTGGTTTGGAGAATGACATGTACCCTAGGCTATCTTCTGATTGAGAAAGTATTTCACCTGCAAGCGATGAAGCATCAGACATGACTAGTTTCACATTTTCAAGTGCTTCAAGATAAGAGGGCTTTCTCGGCACTACATTTTCCACTAGAGCATTTTCCGGGCAATGTGCATTACTACTACAGAGAGGACTTTCGTAGTGAAATTCATCATCATGGGGAGGACCACCATGGTGGGTTATAACAAAAGATGAGATCTCTTGCTCCTTAGTCTTCTGACCACATAGAGGGTTCTGGTGGCTCTCATCTGAAGATGAAACTTCAATATTGACCAAATTTTCATGAATCAATCCTTCATGAGGAAGTGTCTGTTGAAGACCATCAGAATTAATGTTCCCAATATTGGTAAATGAGGGAGTAGAATCTTGAATTCCATCAGATAACTGTCTGAGGGCTTCAATAACTCTAGTAATTAGCAAGGGCTTGTTACAGATTGGCCCTTGATCTTTTGACTGTGTTGGGCGTGTCTTCTTCTTAAACGTCTTCTTACTCGCCATGGAAACCACTTGTTGAAGAAATTGGCTTCTCTGAGCCGGTGTATGTTCCTGATTAAGAGAGATGGCT
Organism: Viscum album; assembly: GCA_963277665.1. Classification (NCBI taxonomy): domain Eukaryota; kingdom Viridiplantae; phylum Streptophyta; class Magnoliopsida; order Santalales; family Viscaceae; genus Viscum; species Viscum album. The sequence goes on from OY728135.1 coordinate 115,336,655, forward strand.
AGGTTAGGCTAACGATATCTATTCAAATCAGGTGTGTGTGCCTGACTTGGTTGTCCGTATGATATGAGGGAGTATGCGCCACAACCCTCTTGTACTAAAACAGATATGTGTGTCTATTTCGGAGTGAACTGTTGACGTGTCACTCCCTTAGTAGGGATAGATTTATGTGTCTTTCCCTGAGATGTTGTTGAAGCTGTTATAATATCCTGGCAAGCATCCAGAATATGAGCAGGGATTTGCTTCTGCTCTTTCACCGTTGATAGAATATACTTGGTGACTTTAGCTACTGGAACAGGGATATACGTTCATTATGTGCATGGAGTAGGTGTATGTATCTACTCCTGTCCTCTTTTTCTTGTCAGTGAATCCTGACAGTACTCAAGTGTGGGGGCAGAAATTTGAGTCTGCCTCATGTTTTTCGCCGGAGCTTTCCAACTAACTTCTCTGTTTGCTACCAACCGAGACTATTGATAGGTTTGATCAATGCTAGCAGGTGTATGAGCCAGCTGATTGCACTTTTCCAAACATGGTTGATGAGATCCATCATATGTATTCAGACGAGCCTACTGACAAGTTGATGATGTATAAACAAGTGTATGTTCCTGCCTATAGTACTCCGCCGGAATTGCCTGGTGGGATTGGCGTGATGCTACCAGACAAGTCTGCTGGACAGCGGAATTAAAAGTGTATGTGCCCGCTCGTTTCATGCCACCAAGTTAGGTTGGTGGACTTCTCTAGAGATGGAAGATATGAGAAAATGATCATTGTTAACCGGATTTTGCCTCTGGCGATTCGTCTTGCCTGCTCGGGTTCAAGGGACCTGAGCCAAATGCCTGGAGTCGGTACCCTCATCATGTTGAGGGTGCACTGCCACACGAGTCTGCCAGCGATTGTTGATAGGAGACCTTAGGAAGAACTCTTATTTCTTTGAATTATGTCATTGAGGGGCCCACTGATTCACCTCCTCAAAATATGGGAGTGAATGATGTTTGCGTTCTGGGGATAATGACCCGAAACGGTTGGAGACGGTGGTTAGCACCGCCTGCTTCTTGATCACTGGTCATCATTGTCTGGATGACCGGTGTGAGTTGTTCACTTGGAGTTCTTGTCGGGCAACCTCCAGAGTTTGAATGGTACCGTGTTGACAGTACTCTTTTACTAGTGCGGTTGATACCCAACGTTGAAGACACTGAGTAGGTGATGTCTTACTCAGAGCGTATGATGATCTAATAGGAGTAGCAGCAGTGGAATTCATAGCAGCGTTATTCACAGGTGTGAACATGAGAGCATCCATTTCGTAGAATTCTGAAAATCTTGGAAAAGAGTGCATGTTTGATATAACAGACGTAATCAAGATAAATTCATCCACTACATCTTTTGGATGAGAACAAATGTCAATGACTATTTTTGTTGGCCCTCTCATTGAGTTTTAAATAGGGGCCTAACAAATAAGTAAAACAACATTTTAACTTGGTTAAGGATTTCACGTCTGTTTCACCATTTTTTGTTTCCCTCTGGAATTGGGGGATGACCTCATTAATTTGAGATTCAAACATTCCAAGTGGTTTCTAACCGGTTTTTTCGTAGAACCAGAAACATCCAATGATTCCATATCAATTTGAATCTACTTTCCAAAGGTAGGAACTCATTCGTTGTGGACTGATGAGGGTTAAGAATTTGCATTGGTCGAGATGATGGGAGGTCAGACTCATCACACCTTTTTTAGGGTAATTATTGTCTACTCCGGGACTCTCTTTAAGTATTTATGTTATGTTTGTGAATCCTTATTACATTACCTAGTATAAAATGAGCTTTCCTCTAGATATGAAAATCAATGATTGATATGTAGGAAATTTAGAGAATCTTTTATATGTATTCAAGGTTCTTCATCTATAGAGAATCATCTGTATTTGTTTAGTGATTCTTAGCCAATGGTATCCTTCAATACATAAAAGTCTCTTGGACATTATGATGACCATAGTGGTTTTAAAGCCACTCAGTGGGGCACTTAAATTTTATTTTCATTCAGAATGACATGGATTATTTCAAAGTTTGGATCATACTCACTGATAGGCTACCTACATATCCTTTGTCTTGGAAAAGGAATCAGAACCCACATAGTTCGAGTAAGGGAATATGATGGTTATGATTGATGGCCCAAAGAAAGATGTTATAATTACTTTTAAACTCTAAGCTCATGTGAGTCGTGCCCAGTGTGAGAAACAAGAGGTATTGTTATATTCATACAATTGTGCCATGAAATATGTAATCATAAGAAATGATGTGGGGCTTATGTATTTATAACTTCCCAAATAGATGTAGATTAAGATTTACTTCAGGGAAGAAATCCAGGAATAGGGTCCATAAAGGTATTTGTGCTTCATGGAGATTTGGATACTCTAATCTAGGGGCTTACTCCTAAGGAAGATTCCCAAGTTTGTAGGGGACTAATGATTGGGTTTTACTCCTAATAATGAAGTCCATATCAAAAGGAAATTAAGACTGGTTAAGAGAGATTAAGGTTGGGGCTTACTCCTGAGAAGAATTCCCAGGTTAAGGGACTTGAAAAATTTAGGGACTTGGGGCTTACTCCTGAAGAGGATGCCCATATTTCAGACTGGGGATTACTCCTAAAAAGTAAACCTAGGTTAAGATAATTATGGTTGGGGCTTACTCCTAAGGAGGATGCCAATATTTGGGAATTTTAAGATTGGGGATTACTCCTGAAAAGAATGCCCAGATTAGGGGACTTGGGGCGTACACCTGAAAAGAATGCTCAGATTTGGAAGGACTTGGGGATTACTCCTAAGGAGGATGCCCAACATTAATGGGAATTATGGATGGGACTTACTCCTAAAATGGATGTCCAGGTTAAGAGGTTCTCTCATATTAATGTATGTGGTGGAATGATTGAAATCTCAATATTTAGTGACACAAAGATGTGTAAATCACTAGGTTTTGAGAGATGATCCATAGAATTTCTTTCAGATAATGAGGTCAATCCAGAAAGCATTCCATAAATGGCTTTGAAGAGTGTCTTGAAGACTGAATCTTGAATAGGAGAAGTGTAATGGCATAAGAGGGGTTAAATGGGTAGGAAGGGATCCCAAAAATAGAAGGTGTGCGCATGTCCTGGCAGGCACGTAGGTACTGCATGGGTGCACAAGTCCTAGGTGCGCAGGTATACATGTCTGGCACATGGGTATTTGAGCAATTTTCTGCCCTTAGAGTAATATTTGGGAGATCCTTGATGAAAGACTTTTGAATTTATCCCTAGAGGCTTTCCAGAAAATGGCGCACAAGTTATGGTGATTAAGTAGGGCGGCACAAAAGTGTGTCCATTTACCTTAAGGGTAAAACACTTAGGCGCGCAAGTGTTAGTGAATTCTAACACTTAGAACTTACTCCTCTTGTTTAGACCTTCCATTCTACGTAAAGAATTATCTTATAAGTGTTCGGAAGACTTGGAGAAGAGACTTGGGAATTCAGAGCTCTAAATCTGAATTCTGGAAAAATTCCTCTCGAAATGGGGGGCCCACTGGGGGTATTTATAGGCTGGAGAAGACCCCGAGTGGTTGTCATTTAGGGCGCACAGGTGACTTTCACGACCAAAACTAGGGCACGCAAGTGTACTTGCACGACCATGGTGGAACTTGCGTGACCCTTGTGCAATGTTCTTTTTATTCATTCCTTCATCAATTTTTGATATATGTCCAAATGTTGAATCACTGTGAGCTAATATATTCCCCTTTTCCAATCTTTAGACTCTATGATGAAAGGAGCATCAACACATGCCAAAGTGAAACATGGATGTTTTTTAGTATCTTGTTCTATTTTTCATGTTTCTGAGTTGTGAACCCTGATTGTTTAAACTCATAAGTGTGCCTGACCTTGTAGATTCATTCCACCAAGTCGTCCTCCAGTTGTATGCCAGGTACGAGGTGATGACCAGACACCCGAAATGGTAGATCAGGGACTACCAACAGATCCTCTTGTTGTGATCGTCCTGTCACCAGTTGTTATACCGGAATTAGGTGCGGATGCACAGTCTCATGAAGGCTTTATGGTGATGATTAAGACTTTTCATGGAGTACCACACCATGTCTCGACAATGGATGAGTTCGAAAAGTTGTTCCAAAAGTAGCATCCTCCATCTTATTTTGGTGGTGGATGACCACAGGCTGTAGATTCATGGCTGGAGGACATTTTTTCTATATTCGAGCTTCTTAAGACAAATGTTGAGAGGAGAGTATTTCTCATGAATTTCATGCAACATGATTCCACCCTGAGATGGTGGGATGTGATCTCATAGGCATGACACCATCAAGATATTGTTTGGGAAGAGTTTCAGAGAACCGTATATGATTACTTTTACCCCGAGACATTGAAAGATGATCACACCAGAGAGTTCATGCATTTGGAGCAGGGTGCTCTTTCAGTGATGGACTCTTCTTCTCGGTTTATAGAGATTCAGCGCTTCACACCTATTTTTAGAGGTGATGAGTTATCACTGGCTAATCGATTTAAGATGGTCTTAGGTTCAACATTCGATTGTAGGTGAGGTTTTTAGGCTAACATCGGTGTCTGCTATAGTGAACCAGGTGTTAATTACTGAGCGCAATCTGAGTGCGTTTGGAGCTATGAACCAGGGAAGTTCTGCTCCAGGGTTGGAACTCTTTCGTCTATTGAAGGAAACACCATATGGAGCTTTTGTGTGTTTTTTCCATTAGCATGGATGTATCGTCAGGTCTCCAATTTTTAGGCTACTAGTGTGGGACGAATTGGAATATGAGACCAAAGTGCCCGAAAGATCAAGTGGAGTGACGATCATGCAGCAAGATAGTTTATATTCATTATTTTTTGCAGGATGCTCTCACCAGTAGGTAGTGAGAGGTGATCTGTTTTGACTATGCATACTAGAAAAGGACCACTAGTTCCACATTAAACTATGTCCTAGTGTTTATTAGGTTATATAGGTCGGTGGGGTGGTCATTTCCATGGAAGTCAAATGACAGGTTTTCAGCAATAGCAGGGTAGATCAGCTATGGGTACCCAGGTACGGTTGTAGGGCCATAGTATTGTCCAAACATATGCAGTGCAACAGACCGAGCAAGTGTAGGATCCTGGACCCTCTATGGTTAGAAGTGCAATTTGAGTTTCATCGGTTTTTTCTTCAACTATTTTCGATAAAGGGCTTCCCATATATTTATATATATTCTAGTTTTGGATACCCTTAGGCATGTTATCATTACATCTAATGATGTCATGACACTAGACACACCATCCAGGGTTAGAATGGCTAGTGTGTGTCAATTAAAGGAGTGCCCTCTTGGGGTTGGTGGGTGTCACTTTGTATGAGATATTTATGTCTTAATGATGACAGGATTTGATGTCATTCTTGGAATAGATTGGTTAGTTCCTTTCCAAGTATTTTTTTGATTTCAATCACCATATGGTGAGTTTTAGTTCAATAGAGGGTGGATATTTTCTACATAAGGGTGTATAGGATGTCCAAGAAAGTAGAGGTAGACCCGAGCACTGTGGGTTAGGAGGTGTCACAACACATATTGTGAGTTTATGCTTTGATGACCACAGGACATCACAGAATAATTTTTCTTCAATGGTAGATCATTTTTCAGATGACTTATTAGATGACGTGTCAAGTTTACCTAGAGATAAAGAGGTATATTTCTCTATTGGGATTGTTCCAGGAGAGCCACCAGTGTCAAATCCTCATTATAGGATGTCCACACCATAGTTACATAAACTCAAGAAGTAGTTATAGGAGTTATATGAAAGGGGTTTCATTTGACCTAGTACATTTTCTTGGGATACGGCAGTCCATTTTTTATAGAAGGTGGATGATACCCTCCGACTTTGTGTGGATTATCGGAAGCTGAACCAGTTGATGATTTAGATCTGATATCCATTACTGAGGATTGATGATCTCTTTGATCAACTTCAAGGAGAAAGAGTGTTCTCAAAGACTGAATTGAGATATTATTATCATTAGTTTCACATTAGGCCATCAGATATACCTCTTATATATTTTTAGAGCAGGTATACCCTATACGAGTATTTGGTTATGCCGTTCGGTCTCACGAACTCACAGTCAGTTTTCATGGCACTGATGAACTGAGTCTTCCACCCATCCTTGGATTCTTTTGTGGTATTATTTTTGGATGTTATCTTTTTGTACTCTCATAGTCTAAACGACCATGCTACCCATCATGAGATCGTATTGAGTACACTGAGAGAGAATCAATTATATTTTTATCTCTCAAAGTGCCACTTTTGGTTTGATTAGATTCACTTCCTAGGTCATGTCATCTCCGAGATGGGAGTATTAGTGGACCCAGAGAATGTGAGAGAAGTAGTTACCTAGGTGTATCCAATGAATGTCTTTCTAGAGAAAAGTTTTTTTGGCTGGCTATTTTATACAGACATTTCTTATAAGACTTCTCACGCTTTGCCGCACTATTGACGTGATTGACTAATAATGGTGTGAAGTATGTTTGGTCTGATTCATGTGATTCATCTTTTAGGGAGTTGAAAGGGAGATTGACATCAGCACCGATAGAGAGTTTTTCAGAGCTGTGCAACAGTTATAATATGTCTTGTGATAAATTGGGTATCAGGCTGAGAGTAGTGCTTATGCAGGAAGATCGAGTAGTTGCATATAGATCTCAGTAGTTGTTTCCACATGAGAGGAATTATTCGACACATGATCTCAAGGAAGATGAAGCTGTGGATTCCATTAACTATTGGAGGCACTATCTTTTGGGGGAGAATTTTGCGTTGTACACATATTACAAAAGCCACGTATATCATTACATAGCATGATTTGAATTTGAGAAAGTGGATGTGGGTTGCATACCTTTAATCTTTTGACATTTAGTTTTCCTATAAGCATATGAATGACAATGCAATGCTTGATGCACTGAGCTAGAGGACTTAGAGATAGGCTGTTCATGAGGCTAGTAGCGAGTGGAAGCTCATGGATATATTCTCTAAGATGCATTTGTAGGTTCCTGATAGGAATGGGTAGACTATTCTTTATTCTATAGTTGTTACCTCTGCCCTACTGGATAGAGTGAGGATGGGGCAGCTGTCAGATTTTGAAGTCGTAGTCCTACGAGAGAGTGTGTTAAAATAGGACTCTACTCTAGGGTGCACCATAGGCAATGTTCAGTTTTTAAGTTTCCATGATCTCATATGGGATTCTAAATATATGCCTAAGGAGATGATGATGGATTTTCATTATTCATATTGGGTTGTTTATCTTGGTATAACTATGGTGTATCAAGATTTACATTGTCAGTATTGGTGGCCAGGTATGAAAAGAGATGTAGCTGGTTTTGTTATGACATGTTCCACCCATTAGCTGGTGAAGGCAGAGCATCAACGACCAGTTGGGATTTTACATCAGTTACCCATTCTCTAGTTGAAGTGGAATGATGTCATAATGTATTTCAAGAAAGGTTTATCGAGGTCGTATCGGGGAATGATGTGGTCTGGGTTGTTTTTGATAGACTTACAAAGGATTCACATTTCATTCCAATCAAGAAAACCATCAGTGGAAATTATCATGAGAGATTTTACATTTTAGAGTTTGTACATTAACACGGGGTTATGAATACTATAATTTCAGATTGGGGTACTCGTTGTAATTCTTGTTTATGGAAATGGCTACAGAGGGATTTGGGTACACAGGTACTTCTGAGTATAGCTTACATTCACCAGACAGATGTCCATTCAAAGTGAATTTTTTAGGTACAGGAGGACATGATTTGGGAAAGCGTCCAAGATTTTGGGTTCTCTTCGGAGAGACACATAACCCTAGTAAAGTTGTCCTATAATAATAGATTTTAGGAAACCATTCAGATGGTTCCATATGAATCCTTGTACGATAGGCCATGACGATCACCCTTATATTGGCAGGTGGTGGGAGATGCAGCTATGTTGGTACCTCATCTCATCCAGCTGACAACTAAGAGGGTGGAGTTGATTCAGAAGAGGATAGCTACTATGCAGTCTTGGAAGAAATCTTATGATGATTGATGGAGATGAACTATGGAGTTTGAGGTCAGAGATCTGGGATTCCTTTATATTACCTGAAGTATGGGACCAATGAGGATTAGGAGATAGGGTAAACTTTCCCCGAGATACATCGTATCGTTTGAGATACTAGAGAGAGTCGTTCAGTTTCCTATAGGTTGAAGTTACCATAGAGGTACAGGTCTATGCAAGACGTCTTCCACATTTCTCAGTAGCGACGTTACTTTTCAGACCTGCCTCATGTTTCTCAACCCGATGAGGTTGAGTTGGAGGTTGATGCGTCATTCATGGAGCATCCTTTCTATATTGTCGACCGTAGCATGATGGTTCTCTGTGGCCAGTCTGTTCCTTTGGTAAGAGTGTTATGGTAGCATGGCTGGGTGTTGTATAAGTCATGGGAGAGGGAGGCCGATGTGTGATCGTAGTGGCTGGAGCAGTTTTCTATTTCTTCTTCACCACCCATGGAAATAAAATTTGGGGACGAATTTCTTTAATGGGGGGGGGGGATGTTTGTAAGAAACGGGATCATAATTTCAGGTATGGATCTTTTTTTAGGTTGTTTTTTACGAGAAAGGATGAAAAGTAAAATTATTGTCTACACATCATCTACTCTCAGGTGCACGCCGTGTATCCGGGCCGAACATGTACTGGTCGTGTAATGACCGAGTATATGTCTTGTGGTGACTTGGCCAGTTTTGCTTAAGTAGGATGCCGGTAAAGGCTACTACATAGACTGCAGTATCAAGAACACATCGTGTACTTGTATTTGATATATCAGAGTGGGGTAACGTCTCTTTCCCATAACTGTCTTCTTCTATCCATGTATCATATAAGAATGTATAAAAATGGAAATTGAATCCCAAACCACGGATTCTTCATCTGTTCTCTGAATCAAACGCTGTAAGGGGAGTTGGAATCCCACTTTTGATTCCTCGATTCCTCTTGAGCATCTCTTCTTGATTCCTCATCTCTTGTGAGTTATCCAAGGTTGAGTATTTTTCACATTTTTATAGATCTACGCTATTCTATGTAGATTGAAGTGTTGAAGATCCAGTATATCAATCCTACAACATTGAGGTAGGTGGTTTGTGACTTTTTTGGTTTGAATTTGAAGTATATATTCTAGAAGTGTGTCCTACCCATGTTTTGGGTATTTTTTGTTATGGAACTGAACCCTGACATTTCCTGCTATGGTATAATAGATTGCCAAAGTGTTGTTTATATTGTGAAATGCTTGTTTCCTAGTCTGGGGGACACCCCATTGGTGTGTTATTTATTATTTGACTATTTATGACTTTTGGGTCTAGGTTTCCAATGAGATATACCATGTTTTCCATGCCTTATTGATTAGGATGATGTTTAATTGATTATTTCAAATTCCATTGATATGATTTTTAAATGTTTTGACATGTAGTAGTTTCTGATTACATGAGCTGACTTCATATTATATGAAGATGTTTTCATTGAACAGGACCATGAGATCCTTGGTGTAGTTTAAACCATAGGGGGGGGGGAATCGACCATGTGAGCTTCCTTAGAGGGTCAATTTTATATTGTTGCTGATGTGTAAGACCATACGGGGAATTGACTGTGAGAACATACTCAGAGGGACATATTTGTATAATTATAACCATGTTGGGCCATAAAGGGATTTCACTGTGAGTGCTCCTCAAAGGGTCATATTTTTTTAACATTGTTGCATGCGAGAACATAGGGGCATTTGACTGCGAGAGCTTCCTCAGAGGGTCATTCCATTTATATAATGTTTCCATGTTAGACCAAAGGGGTTAGACTGTAAAAGCCTTCTAAAAAGAGGCATTGTTTTTTGAATTGATTCCATGTTTGACCAAAGGGGTTAGACTGTGAGAGCTACCCATAGGGTCATTTGTGAATTGATAATGATTGTGATGAGTCCTCCAAGCCAAATTACAAGCTTGGACTCTATCTTACATGATTGTTTAGGTGGGATTTTGCGACACCTATTTTTTTGAAAGAAAAGGGATTAAGAGATTAAGCTACATCCCAGGGGTTTCTTGATTCAAAAGATAAATGATAAATTTTAAATGAATGTAATTGAAACTGTAGTATTATTTACTTTTATGTACTTCCTAGTTTGTTTCTTCATTACATCATTATACCCTCTATATATATATACATATATGTTCACTGACAGTTAGGCACATATAGTTTAGTTGTTGCCTTCTGGGATTTGTCTCACACCCTATTTCAATCATGATTTTGGACCCAAGTATATTATATGATTTCAGGTGTAGATAAGGGAAAGAGCCCTTTTTCATTAGGTACTTGATTGTTGTTGGAGCTGGAGAGCATATGACCATGATGAGGCTTGCGATGATATGGAGTTTACATTGATTTTCCCTTGTATTGGGATTCAATTGTACTTTCAGCATTATGAAGTTTTTGGTTTTTTTCATAGGTATATATGAAATGCATAATTTATATACATGCTCTTGGTGTTTTATTTACTATCTTCCTTCCACAATTTACCGCTGTTGTTGGTATTTGCTACTTTCTCTATTGTTTATTATTTTCATTCTACTATGTATATTCTGCTAATGAGGGAATAGTTTCACCATTATTAGATTTGGCCTCTCACTACTAGTTGACAGCCTTGAGAATTTGGGGAAATGTGCTTGAGTTTATGTGTCTAACCGGGAATGGGGAACCTGTTGAGTAGCACTCGGATCCGGGACATTACACACATAGATCTTATAATAAGGATTCATTCAACATCATATGTTATCCCATTATAAAAGAATGTGGAATAAACACATTTACGTACCAAAACAATATGTATATATACATAAGGGTTAATAGCATTGATAGAGAAATGGTTATGGTATTCACTACACGATGATTTTGTCATGGAAAATCATGGTGCAATTTCGACAGTATAACAACGTCATGTTGAAATTCATAAAATCAGTTTATGAGAGTGCAAGGGGAATATAATAATTTAGACATGAAATGGAAAGTAATAGGTAAATGTAAGGAAATTACCCAACATATGGAATTGGGAATAGAAGGAATTACATAATAAATAAGCTTAATGAATGTAGAGAAAGAAAAATAACCCCTATAAAATTTCATCATGGTAATGGATGTACATAAAGGTTCATGGGAGGGTTAATTGAGAGTGAATGAATCTCTAATAATTTATACATAATGAATAATATATGGGGGTTAGGTAATAATTTTTCCAATCTAATTAAATTGGGAATTAAAGGACATTACCTAAATGAAGTGCTTGATAAATGAGGAGTTTGGAAGATCCCTTACATGAATATGTGACTAAAAAGGATTGGGGGAGGCTTCTTGAGAACCTAGGGGTGCCTTGGGGCGACTCTTGGGGGTAGAAGTATTTCTGTAGATGATCTTCATTGAGTTTTAGAGTAGAGAAATGGGATCTTGTGTGTGTTTATACAAGAAAAGAGGGTGATTTCTGTATTATTCTGGTTTTGGATAGTGCAAAACCAATATTAAAAACCAAAAACCATCCCATGGAATTTTTACATGATTATTGAAAAGAGTTGAGTGGCTTACATTATTTTATTAGGGATAGGGAAGATAATAATAAAATAATTCCCCTTCATATGTGGATTTGAGTCACACTTTCAAGGAAATGATTTTAAAAATCCTAAAATATTTTATAAGTCTTGTAGGATTCATTAAGTATTTGTAAAATAAATCTAAAAAACATAAAATTATTTTATTTTAATGGGAATCCATATATATGTCAAATGTTACCATTTATTATATTTATTAAATCACTATTGGGCTATTATGATATAATAAAAGACAAAGTATATTTATACGGTATCTCGTTTTTACCCGAAAATTTGACTGCCTCAGTTTATTATGAAAAAATCACCATTGGAGAATTTCAAAATCATGAATAAAATAATACTATTCAATTTACCTAAATATTTTTTAATATATTTTAATTTTCACTTTTGAAATAAAAAGCAACATTTATTGAATATTGATGGGTTCTGACAATAACAGTTTAAGAACTCTAATTAAAATTAATTTTGACCTAATAAAAATCAAATGATAATTTATATTTCATAAATTATATTTAATAATAATATTTTATTAAAATATTATTTATTTCAAAAATCCATTAATTCATCAAAATTGATTTCTTAATTAACCAAAAATATTATATGTGCATAAAAATAATTTACAAAGTAACAATAATAAGATGAAAATATATTCATTATTTTATAAACAATTATTTACATAATCCTATTTCTTGGGTCCTATTATATATCCCTTTAATATACAATTATACTCCCCATGATTAAGGTCTGTGGTGGGGTGTATTTTATGGGTATGTTCGTTGAACATGGTTTGGGTGGTGATCTTGAGGAGTTTGAATTTCACCCGTAAGAGGTTTCACTTATTCTTAGTTTATTGGATCTCAGCTTGGGCTTGGTCTTGGGGAAATCCCAGAAATGGTACCTCCCTTAGATTCCCCAATAAATGGGCTTCATAGGGTACAATCTTGCTAGTTGCGGCCATCACATCCTTTGTCTATGCCAATAGAACTTGTTAAAACCCTATAATTATAATAGTCGTGTTATCATAGTTAAATGGATATATTTTCAATGGTAATGATACTTTATGATCATTTCAATCCGATTGGATAAAATAAAATAAATTAAGTGCATGTGCTATCAATAAAAAAGTTGACATTTAATTAAAAAGAGGGAATATTATTCATATCATTTTGGGTTGTTACATAATTTCTTATATATGGCTTAAGTACTTCCACATTGACAGTTAATATCATAAATAAATCTTTTTTTCATGGTATATTGAGTTTCAATTTGAAGTATTTATTTTAATGATATTTGACTTAAATGTTTCTAACTAGAATAGAATTTCATAACTCAATGTCCATCATTGAGTTTTATTACTTCTTCGTTGTCATTAATATTCTATGATTATGTGTTTAATCTATTTCCACAATATATTATTTTATTTCCACTTCTCTTATTTGGATTGACATAAGATACACATAATCAATTCATTGATTGAGTCTCACTTCAGTATTATGGTACTTTTAAGGGTTTATTTCACAATATCATCTGATTCATGATTATTTGTATATGAACTTCCATTAAAAGAAATGTTTTTGATAATTATTCAATTTACCCTTTTATTTTATTCTCCTCTAATTATTAATATACTTTGTTAATTATTGTTATAATTTTTCAATTATTTGGTACTCATATCTTTCAGAAAATGTTTTATGAAAAACCGACATTATTTCTAAATTTAGTCGGAGAACCTCAATTGTTTTCTTCTAAAAACCATATTATCTAAAGAGGCTTTCATAAAGAGTTTTGACCATTAAAAGTTTATTTATTAATGAGATTTTTATCCTTATTTACTTTTACAAATATTTTCAAATGAATATTATTGTCTCTTTCTGAATAAGGAAACTTTCTATCCCTTTTTACATTGGAAAAGGTATATTTTTTTAAAACGTATGACATGTACAAATTTAAAATAATAATTTCATTTAGGCTTTCGTTCAAAGTTTTAAAGACGTATTTTTAATGAAATATTTCTAAATGTGATTTTTAATGAGATGTATTTTCAAAAGGTTTGTCAATGTAAATGAAATTTCCCTCTAGAATATGCATTTAAGTTATTATTTTATTTGATCAACAACAACAACCCTTTGTTATTACTCCACTTGGGATATATTTTATTGATACCTTCCATATCCTTTCATTGTGTGGTTTTTTATTCATTTTTCCCTGGGAAGTATTTATATTCACTTCCTTAATTTTCTTTTTAGTCCCCTTAAAGTATTCAATTTCCTATGATAATAAAAAATTTAATTTCCCTTAATTTTATATATCATTTATCATTGATATTACTACATCCTAAACCATATACCATTTTACATATAGTTTTTTCCTTGATGGTAATTTGATTAATTGGAGAATTTTTGGTAAATCTATATATCTCATTCGATATAGTTATTTGATAAGTCATATTATTTATATAGGTAATTCAGTATGATGAATTATTTCAACTGCTAATGTGGGTAGGGCCTAGGTTTTATAAATCCCAACTATGAATCGATAGGTTATCATGAGAGAAATATGTTGTGAAAATTAAATGTATTTCTACACATAATTTAAACCATCCTGTGAGAGTTCTTGAAAATTGACATTTTCATGTTTCTATGACATGACATCCAATAATCAATAATTTCAATCATTTAGACTTAGTTACTATTATCCCTGACATTTTACACAAACATATCTATATATGAATTTCATTCTCATTTTATTGATTATGTGTATTGTGTTTTTAGTTTCATACCTTTACATTTTTATTAAGACATATCTAGCTGTTTAAATGGATAATTATGTTCAGTTATTGACCTATTCATATAGATTGATTAATTATTAACATGTGTTTTTATTTTTTACCTTGCTATATTGTTCAACTAGTTAATTATTGATTATATTTCATGTTTGTTTATTTATTTACCTTTCCAAATTAATTTATTCTCATTGATTTAGTATTGCATCAACTTTTATTTACATAATCTTACATAGAATTTGAGGTCACCCTTATTTTGTTTCACTTCACTAAAGATCTATGAAATGTATTATTCCAAACATGCACGGGTACTCTAGATGAATAATTTTGTTATCCTAGATAGAAGAAAGGAAAATAATTTTGTAATTAGTGTATTATTTTGTAATGAAATACTCCTGTATGTATCTAGTTTACCCATACTACTAAAATCTTCAGTCCTTCATGGCTTGATTCCTTTTAATCATGACAATGTAATTAGTAGTAGACATTAGATCTAGGATTTTTGGGTTAGTTCACAACAGTTGGAATCAAATGATTTTTCGTAGAAATCCTTAAAAATAGACTTAGGAAAACATGTCTTAGAGAAAAAAACCCTAAACACTAATTTGAGTATATGTATAGAGGAAAATCCTAAAATTTTTGTATGGTACAAATTATATGGGTTTTCTGAGAAATACATCCAATTCTGGATACTACATGTGGATTTGGGTCCAAAACAGATATACCTAGGAGTAATAACTCTAACAAGGTGTTCCAGACCTAACACTGGGTATCCTGGTACATGACAATGGGTCATAATGTGCACTTGGGTTGACACTCCTTGGAGATATGCTAAGGATAAACCATGTTTTCTTTACAAACCATTATATAAAATTTGAATAGATAATGAATAATAATGACCATGGATAAAAATAAGGTGTTTTAGATTAAAAAATAAGGTGTCATGATTTAGATATCTTATAAATCATATTATACATTTCATAATATTTCTATTGTTTCTCAAAAGATTCGTTCTTGTTTTATTTAATGGCTAGATCCCAATAGATCCGGGTTAATATCAAACACGAAGAACAAGTTGGTGAAATTGAGCAATCAAATGAGGCGATGACAGGAGTGAAGAATATCGTTTTTATGCCAAATCAGTTTTCCTGATATATTATTAAAAATATATATATTTATCAACTCCCAAACACTCAAAATAAGTTAAAGATGGAGGTTGGTAAGAGTTCGAGTGGTGGAGACCACATGGAAAAGAAAGATCATTTTTTGACATGTTAGAAGTATGAAAGGAGACAAATAAGAAAGTGACACAATAGTATAATGAAATTATTTATGTGTGGGATATAAAGATATAAATCAAACCATTTCTAAGTAAAAATGAAGAGTTTGATGGAAGAAAATTCAACTCACCTTAGGGATCCATTTGTTGTTCATTGTCTTAAATGTGGGGAACTAGGGAATTACCCAAGTCAATGCCCACTTTGGAAAGATAATCCCTAGACCACAGAAGTATTTACATAGGATATGAATGGTGGAATTATTTTGTATTGGGGTTGTATTGAAAACTGTAATTAAGATACTATTTAATGATTAAATTTTAAGGATGTACATTATGTTAATTTTTGAAATTATATTAATATGTTTTTAGATATGGACAATCGATATTCCAGCTGAAAACCTATCATGGTCAGCAAGGCTGAATGTCTTGATCCCATGACTGAAGGCTGATATGGGTTTCACACCAAACATTGTCCTATAAAATTTCATTGTAATATATTCTTTGTTTTTAGTCAATGATTTTGATAAAAAAGGATAACGATGAACTATTAGTATCAGTTTTTATGATTAAAAATTATTCTACTAACGTTATTGGTTTTGAGAGATATATAGAGACAAATATTAAAACTTCTCAGTATTTTATAGGCCTTATGATCTTTTAAATGTTTAGTTTAGGTCTTTAGGCATAAAAAATCACTATTGGTAATTACTTTTCGGGAGTAAATAAATGAATTACAATTTGATCAAAGAACAAAAAAATGTTAGTATTTTTCAAATAAAACATAATCAAATCAATTAATTTTGTTTCATTATATTCTTGTTCAGTATAAAAATTACCCAAAACTCGTAAAATGGCTATGAAATAAACTATTGTCTTAATAAATTAATTTCTGATGGACTGTTGGTCTTCTGAATCATCAAATATTTGTGGTTTGAGGCCCTCTACTTCCCATTGATCATTCACTAGTTTGTGAATGATTAACTCATTAAATCCATATAAAAATTTATAAGTTTCCTATAAATCCATATTTTCACTTGACTCCAATGTTCTCCAACAAATAGACCTTGTTAAATTGTAGTCCATGTGACCTTTTGTACATCCTATTATCTCTTTTCTATAAGATGTTTTATGATCCCCTCTCTTGATGTGGGAATTTGACATAGGAAGTATCCAAAATCTATTACCAATATTGTGTTTAAATTGTAAATATTAGATTTAATTAAGGTGGGGAGATTGTAACACCCTGAAATTATAATCTACAACTTTTTATTCGATAGAGTGCATGACACAAATCACTAAGAATGTATGGAAATATAATATCCTGATACTCTACTATATATTTACTTTTTTAAATAAATTCAATACATGATATATATTTTAATGCACATAAAAGGGAGGTATCATTCATCATACACACGAATGAATTTCCTCAAAAGACATTGTTACACGCAAGAGTGACTTTCCTTGATATCTTGAATTAAATGCATGACTGAGTTTCACCAAACAATGGTATATTATTAAAATATTTTTATTTAATATAATATTATATAACCAATCTATTAAGTTAGTGGTTATAATTTTATTATATATCCTATGAAAATTTATGGTTTCAATAAAAATAAAATGAATTCATTAGTTTCCAATTATTGCAAAACTAATATAAGTACCAATTGGATATAAAAATAAATATTATTATATTTATGCTTCCAATGGTGTTATTCAATAATAAAAATAATTCATTAATATTAGTTACTTATTTTAATGAAATATACATTTTTATATATTAAATAAAATATTTTCAATATTCATCCATTAGGTTTGGTATGCATATGATAAGAATAAATCCAATTTTACACATAAAAACCTATATTTTTTATAAAGCCAATTTTACCACCATTTAATAGAGAACCCATTTTTAATATGAATTTCAACACATTAATTAATTAAATATTTCAAATAAAATTTAATATTTTAATGAGATACATTGTAATTAGGTTATAGTTAATTATATATATTTTTCTGAAAAAGTTCTTTTTATTAAAAATAGTTATAAAATACAAAATATTAATTCCAAAATGCATTTTTCCTATTTTGATTATAGAGTTAAATTATATTTTGAATATTCTTAAATGTTAGATTATATACAATTTACAAATAATCCTACAAATTTAGGTCATTGGGGTTAATTTGACTATGAAATTTAATGTAAAAACATATCATACTTTTGAACATTTTTACTTTAAAACCACACATTATCGTCTTGCCTGCGTGATTAAATTTTTATTAATTTATCCAAAGTTTGTTATTTTAATTTGAAAAAACTATATTCCATGTTTTTAATAAGAATAATTTATAATTTATAATAACAATAACTTTTTTATTAACAAAACATTAGTTAATGTTAAAAAACTAAGTTACAACGATTAAGGTTAAATTAAGCTTAAAAAGGATAAAACATTAACCCCATATCCCAAAATGACTAATAAACATGACCAAAATATATTGTATAGATGTATCTTGACAATATCATATCTTGGATAAAATTGGTTCCGTTATTTGATTCACATTCAATATAAAAAACATGGGAAGAATTCCTTTGTCAAAATATTACGAGAGTGCCACTCCTCCTCCACTATAAAGGTCACCACTTATCCTCATTCCTGACAATACTAAAAAAACATAGGTTCAGCCATGATATACCCAAATAACCTCCAAACATACCTACCCTATACCTTGAATCCTCACTTTGTGAATTAATCCTTCTATGGAATCCCTTTGGTATAACCCAAAAGGAGTAACTGAGTTTTAATGTTATGATTTCCAATGCTCACTTTTATTTCATTTACTTATCCACCACCTCAAATATTCTTCATCCAATTTAATGTAATAATAAATGAATCATAATTATACTATGATGTTTT
Organism: Viscum album; assembly: GCA_963277665.1. NCBI lineage: Eukaryota > Viridiplantae > Streptophyta > Magnoliopsida > Santalales > Viscaceae > Viscum > Viscum album. Next base: position 115,355,282 of record OY728135.1, read on the forward strand.
TGTTTTAATTATTTTTCCTACATTAATAGAAAATTCCATTTAATGTGTAGTGAACTTCCTATATGTCTACATCGGGCTACCGCCTCTTGAAATGATGATTGTTCATTTTTACTTTTCCACTATTCATGGTTGGACATTAGGATGGATAAAATATTTATATATGTTATGTATGGTATTTATTATTCCACTATAATTATTTAAATATTTTATAACAAATACCTTTAATAATTTCTATTTTGTGTTAATACGATAACATCATTTGAGGAAGTGTGGACCACCGCCCCTTAAAATGATGTGATTCATTAACACAAGCAATAGAACATATTAAGGATAATTTTAATTATCATATATTAAGTATATTAAAAAATTGGTTACTAGATTTATAATATTCAGGTATATACATATCATTTAATTTTAATTGTTTTAAAATTAGGCTCATGACATGAAGGTAACGTTCATCCATACATACTTACTACCGTCTCCATGAACAGTGCATTTCATTTCATATCTCCAAAAATTGTAGATTATTATAGAATGTTATATACTGGATATATATTATATTAACATTATTATTTAAATTCTATAGATGATGAAACCACAATATATTAAGAAGAACAACAACAAAGTCAAAACTTATTCGAGAAACAAGGTGATTAACACACAAAATAGTTAAAATAATGAAAGGTTATTAACAAAAGGGTAATAAGATACTATAATAGGATGATATATGATATAATATGTATTAATAAGGTTTTGAAATAAGTTAATAACATGATTAAAATTATTATAATGGATATAATAGGACGTCAACCCAAAGGGAAACTCAAGGTAAGAGATTATTTTCCCATTTTCTTTTCATGATGTGTACATTATTGTTGCCAAGCTAATTTCGTATATATGGTGTACATAATGACAAATTGACATCTAATGTATTTAATAAATATATATTCATGATATTTTTATTTTCAATTAGAAGTTTTCTTTTAAGGAGATATTTGTTAAAAGTTACCAAGTGGAATTGAATTTCATAACTTCATTTCTCCTCATTGAGTTATATTACTTCCTCATTGTCATTAATATTATAGGATTATTTATTTAATCACTTTTAACTATTTATGTTTATATTTAAACTTCTCTTGTGTTGATTTGTAGTTGATACACAAAATTAATTCAATGGTTGAGTCCCACATCAACAATATGGTCTTTTCAAGGGTTTATTTCACAATATCATCTTATTCAGGATTGTTTGTACTTAAATTTCCATTTATGGTAATTATTTGATAATTTGTAAATAATCAATTTCATTTTAACTTAATCTTGTTATTCATGATCATTATCAAGTATTATTACCATTTTTCCACTCTTAGGTACTCATATGTTTTATAAAATGTTTTATGAAAACCCAACTTCATTTTTCTATTTAGTCGAAGAACCTATTTTATTCCAATGACCTTATTTTATAAAGAGGTTTTAAAAATTGTTTTCTAACCATTCAAAAATGATTTATGAATGTAATTTTACTCTTTTTTATTTTATTAATGTTTTCAAAGGAATAATTGTATCACTTTTGGAACAATGAATTTTTCTAACCACTTTTAAAAATCAAATGGATGGTTTATTTTACCTCATATGGAATGTATGTATTTACCCCGTTCATTTCATTGAAGCTTCATTTTCATGTTTAAAATTTTTATTTTTTGATGAATTTTTTATAAAAGTAAATTTCCAATAAATGTATTTTCAAAAGGTTATTCTAAAGGTTTTACAAAAAAAGATATTTTCCACAAAAATAATCTTTTATGTTATTCTTTTATTTAGTCGATGACAACATCCCACTATTTTTACTCATCATGGGATATTTGTTATTGATACCATAAATACCCTTTCTCTAGATGGGTTTTTATTGATTCATCCAAGGAAAGTATTTATATTCACTTCTGTGATTACCATGTTGTTCCCCATAATGCTTTCGATTTTTTATGATCAATGGACATTAAATTTCACCTAATTATCCATATAATTTTTCAGAGTTATTACTAATTCCTTAAATAGATACCATTTTTTTGGTGGTTCTTATTTTGATAGTTATTTGATTAACTGGGGAATTGTTGATAATTTTTTTTCTCATTAAATATGGATATATGGTAAGAATATTTTTTGTTATTTGATATGAGGAATGCTTTGGAATAGAAATGATGGGTGGGGCTTGGAATTTATATAGCCCCTCGATGCATCAACATGTTCTCATGAAACAAATATTTTGCACAAATTGAATCGGTTTCTACCCTTAATTTAAACCATCTTGAGAAAGGTCTTGACGGTATAGGTTTTCATGTGATAGATACATGACGTCCAACAATTAATAATTTCCCTCATTTAGACCTATTTTTTATTATCCATAATATTTTGCATCAATATGCCTACAAATTCATTTAGTTCATGGTTTATTGCTTATATTTCATGTGTTTTCAGCTTATTAACATTCATATTGACAATTCATTATCTATTTGTTTAAATTGGAAGTGTGTTTTGTTATTTACCTTTCCATTGATATTGAATCATTACTAGGTTGTGTTTTCATTTTCTACCATAGCATATTTTTCATCCATTTAGTTATTAATTATATGGAATGTGTGTTTAGTTATTTATCATTCCATATCAATTTATGCACATTAATACATTATTGCTTCTGATATAAATTACAAAACCTCACTGAGCATTTGACCTCACCCGTATTTTGTTTACTCTCCACAAGAATCCAGGAAGTGTAATAAGAAATAGATGCAAGTATTTACTAGATAAATAATGTTCTTATCCTAGAAAGAAGAATGTAAAAATTTTGTAGTAATAAGTTTATTATTTTTTAATAAAATACTCATGTATGTATCTTGTTTACATTGACTAGTAAGCTCATTGGTCCATCAAGGTTTGATTCCTTGTAATTCGTCCAATGCAATTAGTAGATGATACCAGCTTCAAGAATCTGGGGTGGGGTCGCTGTACCAAAAGTATTAAGAGGTGTGGAGATAGGGGGAGAGTGAATGTGCTTTTATAGCATAGGCATAGTGGCATTCTTTTAAATACAAAAAGGTAAAAACTATTGGAAGATCTTTGTAACGCCCCGACCCTAGTTACCCAGAGTCGGTGCATTATTACATAACATTGGCATGATCACAAGAAAGATCAAATCTCGAAATACCGATTGGTTTAGTAGCCTTGGAAACACTAGATATATTCATAAGTTTTACATTACATCATAAAGTGAAAAACTACTACGACAACATAATGTCTCCATAGTCCACACTATTATCCCCTCATAATATCCCTGTAGGTCATTCATAACTTACTTCTTCACATCCTGGGAAAAATAAAACATAGAAAAGGGGTGAGATCAAATGCCCAGTAAGGATAACAATATAGCGGAACATTCAAAAATAAGCATAGTCATTTAAGGCAATGCATTACTAAAACAAAAGCCTTTTAAACTTGAGCTTCATCATAGTATGGCAAAAGTAAAATGAAATAATGCCATTTACTTATTCACATGGATATTCTACTAATCGAATAATAACATGAAATATCAATAACCACTTTCATAATGTCGGAATGCATAATGCTGAACTTTAATTTCTTTGTCAAGGCCTCGTCCCAAGACCTTGGGGCTAACAGTAACCGGAACCCAACCCGAAGAGCCTCTAATAACCGGACACCAACCCGGAGTTCCTCTAATAACCGGAGACCAAACCGGAGTTCCTCTAAAAACCGGAGACCAAACCGGAGTTCCTCTAATAACCAGAGACCAAATCAGAGGGCTTACTTTTACCGGTCCCCAACCCGAAACATACTTGTCTAACACATTCATCTGAATGAATGGTTGAAATATAACATAAACATTCGGATTACAAATAACTTATAAAATGTCAATACTCTAAACATAAACCATGAGTGAAATAAGAATAAATTATCCACAGTCGAAAATATCACAAAACCATCAATAAAATATGGATGTTTTGTATCATAATAAATCAACTTCAAATAAGCTTAAAATCCATCAAAGGATGTTGACATAGATGAAATGAAGACTATTTTAGAAAAATATCTCTTTCTATTTTGAAATCATTTAAGAGTCTTATATTTATGAAATAAAACATTTTTTTTAAAAATATTCTTATTATCTTGTAAGGGAAGCTTCGACGATTTAATAACGGCGGAAAATAGCCACACCCGTCGTATAAGTTAAAAAAAACATTCTTACCTTAATTTCGTCGAAAAGGTTAAAAAGCACCTTGTTTGGAAAACGATGGAAATAATACTTTATAAACCTCTTATAAAAATTCAAACAAGGGTATAAATGACTTTAACCCATATTCTAGTAAATAGTAAAAATGTTTTGGAATTCATTTTTAAGAATCATGGATGTGGATGATAAAGAGATCCCAGTAGATTATTACGTATAAACAACCTCGGATAATGAAGAGATTGTGAAATAACCCTTACCAATTTGGTAACTCATGAAACAAACAACCCATGAACGAGGTATCATACAATGAATATGTAAATACACATAAATTATAGTGTATTACACAAAGAATATAATTATGGTCAGTACATACACCACACAAAAGGTGATGGTGGCAATATGGCATGAATCTCACGGAAATAAGGAGTGAGATAAAAACCCTTTACCTTGTACTTTTCCTTGGTTGGGGTAGGTTAAAATCCTGTATAATGGTGAAATAATTGTTATTAAATTATACAAGAATCATATACATGAATATGATATCATATATGATCTTTTAATATTGATTTGATAATAATATCTTAGTATTATCGTTGTTTCAGGTGTTAACTTACTTGTTTTCTTTTATATGTTTTGTTACATACGCCATGTTTGTAATGGATAGGTTGTATATTATTCATATACAGATTGATATCAAGTCCTTAAACATCATTTTTAAATCATCAAATGATAATTATACATGAATGGATACGATGGAGAATGAATCTCATCGCGTTCGTGGGGACGGTAGTCCGTACGTACGCACGAGCGACAATATCATTCTTTTGAAAATAATATATAAATGGTTGTTATATCATATATACAAAATCATTAACATGTTATATTTATTATTTACATGAGTTACATATCATTATTTATACCCATCCAAATAATAATATATTGAATAACAATTACACCACGACGTGGAGACGGTAAGCCGTACGTACACACGTATGGTGACATGTTATTCAAAGGGTGGATAGAATACTGAATATGGTTGTACCATATTTATAATAACATCACAATATATATATGATACTGGAGTTATTATTTTTGAATGGTAATAACAAAGGAAGAAGAAGTGGAAGAAGAAAGGAACTTGGAAAAGGGTGGTGAAATCATTACCTCTTTTTCAGGTTCTTCCTTTTGATTTGATCAAAAGGGATCCTTAGGTTGGCTTTCTGATGCAACTAAGGCCTCTAGGTTGTAGTCAGGGAAGTTGGGAGAGTATTTGGGCAGATTTTTTCCGAACCAAAAGGTTTTAAAGGTGTGAAGAAATGAGAAGGAGGAGTGCCCTTTTATAAGAGGGGTGAGGGGCACCTTTGGAAAAGCTAGAAATATTAGTTTATAATAAATTCCTATTCGGTTTCTAATAGCTCCAAAGTTGATTATTTAAATTTTAAGGTGGGGATGGTTCGAAAAAAACTCAACCAATAGAATTTAGACAGGTTTGGGTACTTATATTAACCTTATCTTTAAGTATTAACTCTAAGTTAATTAGTTTCACTTTTACAATGTCTCCTTGTATTTTTATATAATATGGTTAATAAACTTACTATATACATCCAAGAGACCCACAAGTGGTCCTTTAATGATGAACCTATCATGATATAAGTCTCTTGGCCGAACCTTATATTTTTAGGAATTTAATATCAATTAATAATATAATATTTGTTTTAAGAACTCTTTTATGTCAATTTTGACACTATTCAATAGTTGATTTTTTTGAAACTTATAACAGATTGATTACTTCCAAAAATGACAATTTAATTAATACTAATATATCATATTATCCTATAAAATTAGTTTAATTCATTAAAAGGTTCATATTATATTTATTTGGGTATTTATAATATCAATTATTTTAATTTTTTACTATTATATTAATTAATTCATCATCATTTGTCATAAATAAATTAAGTTATTTAATGTCTAAAAATTATAAATAAAATATCATTATGTAGGAAATCTGTTTATCTTTCTAATGAATATTTATAATCTAAAATCCAACATATATAACCCTATGTAAAAATTGATTTTCTAAAAGATATATGATTGTGTCATTTTTGTATTCATTTTAACTTAATTAAAATAAAGTGTCCCTATCACCTACAAGTGGCACCATGGGGTCCCAAAATCGACCCAAAGATGCCTATGGTCGAACATGTATCAACCAATAAGGCTAGGACACGTTTTAGGGTAATTTAGTATTATTATATTATTATTTTTTAACCCTTATTTACCGGATTTACCCTTAACCATGGTAAATAAAATATTTACCGCAGTAATTATTCAAAATGTCTTAAAATAAAAGTTACCTATTTACACAATTTAAAAATCCTGATTCCAAATATGGAATCCATTTTTCTAAATTCAAAACACAGAAGTGGCAGAAATTAATTTAAAATTAATTCCCGCTGTCAAAACAAAAAGCGTGTTTTTAAGAGATAATAACTATCAAAAGATTGACACGTGTTTATGTTCGGTTTAATTATAAAATTATGTCCAATGACCAACATTATATTAAATGGTAAAAATATATTCTAAATATAGTTTAAAACCACTCAAATTAATAATTTATCATTATTAATTATATTGATTAAAAAAGTTGTTTTTAATTAAAATTTAGTAATTTTCACTATTCATCAAAATATGAAAGTTATCCGAAAAGTACCAAAATTTTACCTTAGGCTAAATTTGATACTCCGAATCCAAAAATGAAGTCCATTTTGAGAGATAAAATTTCTAAAATTTTAAAAGGTAGGTATTACTATTTATAACGGCTAGTTTGATTGGTTGTGGTGTGTTAGAACTCGAAGTTGCGTACAACACACGCTACTGTATTATTCAAAGGAAAGCGTACCGTGGAAGCTTGGGAAGTTTCATTTAAAAAAAATTTTATGTCCCCATTTAGTGAAAAAGTTTAAAATATTTTATTTAAAAAGGTATCACTATTAAAAGTTGATAAAAGTGCAATACTGAAAATGAATCTGTTCTTGCATTATGTATAAGAAACTCATAATATGGATTCTAAAATTATGAGGATTATATAAAGTTTAAAATTTAGTTAATACTATTCATAACCTCTTTTGAATGGCTTTTTTTTGGTATGTCATTGTGTGATTGAACTCGGTGTAGCGTGTAGTGCAAGTTATTGAATTATTTTGAAGAAATAACACACTATGAAATCTTGGGGTGTTACATTCTCCCCTCCTTCAATAAATTGCGTCCTCGCAATTTGAAATTGTTCTTCGAAAATAAAAGGTTGAAAATAGAAAATATATTTGTGGGAAAACCCACATCGGAAATTGGGTTACTAAAATTATTCATAATATGAGGAAAAGAGAAATCAAAGGGTCGCCACCAAATTATGATCTCGATTAGGAGAACATTGGTGGCAATTAGAGACATATAATTGGAGGAAAAATGTAAATATTTATTGGTAGTTATTGAGGTCATCAATCACAAACAAGTGTAAAATTGAGGTCCTTAAATTCATCAATCTATGATGATTTGAAATACCATCGGTTCAACAAAACATAGGGTATTAGGATAACACATTTTCGACATTTCAAAATATCTTAGTTGAAATTCCACATCGAAAAATGAATTAATGAGGCCTCTATTTAAAATAAAGAGTGGAAAGTATGAAGATTACCGAAAATAACACATACTAGGGTTCCAAGTAGGAAAATATAGATATGGAAGAAAAATCTAACCATCAATTATCTGATAGAGAGTGGTAGAGAACATGGCTAAGAAAAAGCCAACAATCCCAAAGCCATAAATTAGTGATGATTTAAGGTACCATCTAGGACAACATTTTTGTTCTAAGTTCCTTTTACTAATGTTAATGAATTTATTTATGAGATTGGCTAAGATCATAAGGAAAAATACTTACTTTATAATTATATTTTTATCCATTAATAAATTTCTACCACAAACTCATCTTTCACTCTAAAAGATAATAGAACGTAAAAAATTTATATTCATACTATTCGTACAAGGTTTCAAAATAAATGAATTTATAATTCATCTACCAGATATTTTAAAAAACTACATTATTTAATCCAGGACATATTGTGGGCCAGTGGTAGGTGATACACCCTTGTCGCCCTTCGGTTGCGGGTTCAAGTCTCGTAGCCTTGCCGGACGCGACGGGTTGCCGCCCGACCTCTGGGTTGTCCTTTTATGGAAATCCAAAATAATCCAAACTAGAACTATCCAAAATACTTCTGTCCAAACTCACAGTCCAACATTTATAAGGAAGGTAAACATAATGTAGATCCTTTTTACCTTTTAATAGCATATGAATACCTTCATCATGTATTCTTTTAATACACTGAAACATCCTGAATTACCATATTCCTCATTGATTACATTCATGCTCCCTTATTCCATATAGAATGCTGGATATACATCATCAATCCAAAATTTTTTTAAACCCCAACAATGATGGAATATACAAATCATTAATCAGTTCCATGGTATTCAAGAATATCCAATATAATTTGTCCAAAACAATCATGTATTATTCCAAAATCACTACCTCGGTATCAGAACTATATTATGGTTTATCATTCTCTAAACCATATATTTTCCAAAAATTTATCCTGCTATTGAGTCACTTTTATTTGTTCCACACAATCTCAAGTCCTTAATGAAATAGTACTGCAGTACAATCCTTATATACTCCATAATTATTATAACAAGTACATTGTTGATACAACACTCAATTGACATAATCAACGTAAGAACTCTAATCATCCCTCTTCATCTGTGGTAGTATCATAACTTGATTATTATGCAATAGCATCATTTGAGGCATATTCTGATTACTGGGACATAGGTTCGAGTAGTGTCCAAACTCCTTGGAAATGAATCATTGTACATTTGAAACCATTTTCTTACCCTTGCAGTCACGTACTTTGTGCAATTTTCCTCCACACATATAACAAACTCCAATTCCTTTCAGGCAAGTTCCAGTGTGTTTCTTTCGACAGTTATCACATATGGGAAAATTATTCTTTTCCCTCTTCCCTTTATCCATCTTTCCCTCTTCCATCCTTTTCTTCTCTTGCTTCCCTTCAAATCCATAGGACTCAGTAAACTCTTTACTTATCTTATCAACACATGATATTATTTCTTCATATGATGATAATACATGCGAGACTATTTCTCTTGTAAATTCTGGCTTAAGACCATAAAATATATGATCCTTCTTTCTCTTTGTATCATGTGCATTGCTAGATTTTTCATTCCTTCTATTTGGTGCCATTTATAAACAATGGCATACACTAGATTAGTTTATGAATAACAATACCTAATCCCAAACTTGTAAGACACATAACATAAATTAAATAGTTTATGGATATAATCCATAATCATAAAAATTTATCCTTTGAGAAAGTAAATCCACATAAACCCTTCATAATGGTTTGTAAAGAAAATGATATTTATCCTAAGCATATCCCCCGGGTGTGTCGTAACCAATAGTGCAGCAAGGCCCATTGTCGTGCACCAGTTCCCGTTCGAGTCTAGCTCAAAGCGGTGTTTTCGGGTTTTACCGCTAGGTACATCTGTAACAGAGCCGCCTCTACCTGCTCGTATCCAGACAGGGATGTATTGCTCGAGAAACTCACAAAATCTCTACAATACCAAAATTCTAGGAAGTTCTTCTATACTAATGCTCAAAATTCATCTTATATCTATGTTCTATAATCAGTGTTTATATAAATATAGCTTCCAAGCTTTGTACTAAACTTCCTCTGATACCAACTGTAACGCCCCAACCCTAGTTACCCAGAGTCGGTGCATTATTACATAACATTGGCATGATCACAAGAAAGATCAAATATCGAAAGACCTATTGGTTTAGTAGCCTTGGAAACACTAGATATATTCATAAGTTTTACATTACATCATAAAGTGAAAAACTACTACGACAACATAATGTCTCCATAGTCCACAATATTATCCCCTCATAATATCCGTGCAGGTCATTCATAACTTACTTCTTCACATCCTGGGAAAAATAAAACATAGAAAAGGGGTGAGCTCAAATTCCCAGTAAGGATAACAATATAGCGGAACATTCAAAAATAAGCATAAACATTTAAGGCAATGCATTACTAAAACAAAAGCCTTTTAAACTTGAACTTCAACATAGTATGGAAAAAGTAAAATGAAATAATGCCATTTACTTATTCACATAGATATTCTACTAATCGAATAATCACATGAAATATCAATAACCACTTTCATAATGTCGGAATGCATAATGCTGAACTTTAATTTCTTTGTCAAGGCCTCGTCCCAAGACCTTGGGGCTAACTGTAACCGGAACCCAACCCGGAGTGCCTCTAATAACCGGACACCAACCCGGAGTTCCTCTAATAACCGGAGACCAAACCGGAGTTCTTCTAATAACCGGAGACCAAACCGGAGTTCCTCTAATAACCGGAGACCAAACCGGAGGGCTTACTTTTACCGGTTCCCAACCCGGAACATACTTGTCTAACACATTCATCTGAATGAAAGGTTGAAATATAATATAAACATTCATATTACAAATAACTTATGAAATGTCAATACTCTAAACAAAAACCATGAGTGACATTAGAATAACTTTTCCACAGTCAAAAATATCACAAAACCTTCAATAAAATATGGATGTTTTGTATCATAATAAATCAACTTCAAATAAGCTTAAAATCCATCAAAGGATGTTGACATAGATGAAATAAATACTATTTTAGAAAAATATCTCCTTCTATTTTGAAATCATATAAGAGTCTTATATTTATGAAATAAAACATTTTTTTTTGAAAATATTCTTATTATCTTGTAAGGGAAGCTTCGACAATTTTATAATGGCGGAAAATAGCTACACCCGCTGTATAAGTTAAAAAAACATTCTTACCTTAATTTTGTAGAAAAGGTTAAAAAGCACCTTGTTTGGAAAACAACGGAAAGATTCATTTATAAAACTCTTATAAAAAGTCAAACAAGGGTATAAATGACTTTAAACCATATTCTAGTAAATAGTAAAAATGTTTTGGAATTCATTTTTAAGAAACATGGATGTGGATGATAAAGAGATCCCAGTAGATTATTACGTATAAACAACCTCGGATAATGAAGAGATTATGAAATAACCCTTAACAATTTGTTAACTTATGAAACATACAACCCATGAAAGAGGTATCATACAATGAATATGTAAATACACATAAATTAGAGTGTATTAAATGAAGAATATAATTATGGGCAGTACATACACCACACAAAAGGTGATGGTGGAAATATGGCATGAATCTCACGGAAATAAGGAGTGAGATGAAAACCACTTACCTTGTACTTTTCCTTGGTTGGGGTAAGTTAACCTCCTGTATAATGGTGAAATAATTTTTATTAAATTATACAAGAATCATATACATTAATATGATATCATATATGATCTTTTAATTTTAATTTGATAATAATATCTTAGTATTATCTTTGTTTCGGGTGTTAACTTACTTGTTTTCTTTTATATGTTTTGTTACGTAAGCCATGTTTGTAATGGATAGGTTGTATATTATTCATATCCAGAATGATATAAAGTCCTTAAACATCATTTTTAAATCATCAAATGATAATTATACTTGAATGGATACGATGGAGAATGAATCTCATCGCGTTCGTGGAGACGGTAGTCCGTACGTACGCACGAGCGACAATATCATTATTTTGAAATAATATATAAATGGTTGTTATATCATATATACAGAATCATTAAAATGTTATATTTATTATTTACATGAGTTAAATATCATTATTTATACCCATCCAAATAATAATATATTGAATAACAATTACACCACGACGTGGAGACGGTAAGCCGTACGTACACATGTATGGTGACATGTTATTCAAAGGGTGAATAGAATACTGAATATGGTTGTACCATATTTATAATAACATCACAGTATATATATGATACTGGAGTTATTATTTTAGAATGGTAATAACAAAGGAAGAAGAAGTGGAAGAAGAAAGGAACTTGGAAAAGGGTAGTGAAATCATTACCTCTTCTTCGGGTTCTTCCTTTTTATTTGATCAAAAGGGCTACTTAGGTTGGCTTTCTGATCACACTAAGGCCTCTAGGTTGTAGTGAGGGATGTTGGGAGAGTATTTGGGTAGAGTTTTTCCAAACCAAAAGGTTTTAAAGGTGTGATGAAATGAGAAGGAGGAGTGCCCTTTTATAAGAGGGGTGAGTGGCACCTTTGGAAAAGTTAGAAATATTAGTTTATAATAAATTCATATTCGGTTTCTAATGGCTAAAAAGTTTATTGTTTAAATGTTAAGGTGTGGATGGGTCGAAAACAACTCAACCAATAGAATTTAGACAGGTTTGGGTACTTATATTAACCTTATCTTTAAGTATTAACTCTAAGTTAATTAGTTTCACTTTTACAATGTCTCTTTGTATTTTTATATAATATGGTTAATAAACATACTATATACATCCAAGCGACCCCCAAGTGGTCCATTAATGATGAACCAATCATGATATAAGTCTCTTGGCCGAACCTTAGATTTTTAGGAAATTAATATCAATTAATAATATATTATTTGTTTTAAGAACTCTTTTATGTCAATTTTGACACTATTCAATAGTTGATTTTTGTGAAACTCATAACAGATTGATTACTTCAAAAAAAAGTCAATTAAATCAATTATAATATATCATAGTATCCTAAAAAATTATTTTAATTCATTAAAAGTTTCATATTATATTTATTTGGGTATTTATAATATCAATTATGTTAATTTTTCACTATTATAGTAATTAATTCATCATCATTGTGTCATTAATAAATTAAATTATTTAATGTCTAAAAATTATAAATAAAATATAATTATCTAGTAAGTCTTTTTATCTTTCTAATTAATATTTATAATCTAAAATAAAACATATATAACCCTATGTAAAAATTGTTTCCCTAAAAGATATATGCTTGTGTCATTTTTGTATTCATTTTAACTTAATTAAAATAAAGTGTCCCTATCACCTACAAGTGGCACCATGGGGTCCCAAAATCGACCCAAAGATGCCTATGGTCGAAAATGTATCAACCAATAAGGCTAGGACAAGTTTTAGGGTAATTTAGTATTATTATAATATTATTTTGTAACCCTTATTTACAGGATTTACCCTTAACCATGGTAAATAAAATATTTACCGCAGTAATTATTCAAAATGTCTAAAAATAAAAGTTACCTATTTACACAATTTGAACATCTTGATTCCAAATATGGAATCAATTTTTATAAAATCAAAACACAAAAGTGGCAGAAATTAATTTAAAATTAATTCCCGCTGTCAAAACAATAAGCGTGTTTTTAAGAGATAATAACTATCAAAAGATTGACACTTGTTTATGTTCGGTTTAATTGTAAAATTATGTCCAATGACCAAAATTATATTAAATGGTAAAAATATATTCTAAATATACTTTAAAACCATTCAAATTCATAATTTATCACTATTAATTATTTTGATTAAAAAAGTTGTTTTTAATTAAAATTTAGTAATTTTCACTATTCATCAAAATATGAAAGTTATCCGAAAAGTACCAAAATTTCACCTTAGGCTAAATTCGATACTCCGAATCCAAAAATGAAGTCCATTTTGAGAGATAGAATTTCTAAAATTTTAAAAGGTAGGTATTACTATTCATAACGGCTAGTTTGATTGGTTGAGGTGTGTTAGAACTCGAAGTTGCGTACAACACATGCTACTATATTATTTAAAGGAAAGCGTACCATGGAAGACTTGGATGTTTCATTTTAAAATTTTTTGATGTCCCCATTTAGTCAAAAAGTTTAAAATATTTTATTTAAAAAGGTTTCACTATTAAAAGTTGATAAAAGTGCAATACTGAAAATGAATCTGTTCTTGCATGATGTCTAAGAAACTCATAATATGGATTCTAAAATTATAAAGATTATATAAAGTTTAAAATTTAGTTAATACTATTCATAACCTCTTTTGAATGGCTTTTTTTTTGTAAGTCATGGTGTGATTGAACTCGGTGTTGCGCGTAGTGCAAGTTATTGAATTATTTTGAAGAAACAACACACTATGAAATCTTGGGGTGTTACAATATTTGTTACATAATGTTCCTCCAATAATGAACTCATTTTGAAAAAAAAGGTATATGGTCTAAATATGGACATTCAATGGGTTTTGGACAACAATATAGGTTATTTTTTTACTTAAAACTAATTTTTAATGAGTATGAAATCTAATTTTTACCTTAATCATTGTAATTATAATTAATTTCATTCACTAATATTTTTTTCCAAATTTTAATTATAACTTAATAGATTTTAAAGTATTCTGATTACAAATAAGGAAATAATTTTTCCAAATATCAATAACAAAAGTAAAATAATTTAATTTAAAAGAATCTCACATATGGGATAAAACAACGGGTTTTTATTGTTAAAGGTTCAAAAATTGAAATATTCTTATATCGATTTTCTTTGTGAAATTTATTCAAATGACCAAATATGAATTAATTTATTTATATTTATTGTAATTAAACATTAAAACCAATTTAGAATTTAATTCAAAATTATATATTATTTGTAATATAAATTATTTTTATTTAAAAAGTAATATTTTTTACTATACACTATAAAATGCAACTTATCAGAAAAACAAATAAAATTACCCTAACAAAATTTCATACATTATTGTTGACGCTGAAAAAAGGTCTATAACTCTTGGAGGAAGTTTCAAAATGACGAAGCGAAGACATATTCAGAATAAGAGGCCCAAACCAGAGGCCCGGGAAGTGGTGCGCGAAATAAAGGAAGATCCGCGCGAAAAAATGTTCTACGCGTGAAGTACTCCCGGGATTCGTGGAATCGCGCCGGTGAGGCGCACAATAATTGCGCGCCCCGGTTCTCCGCGGCTTGATATTGCACACCGGCGGTTCATGGCATGGAAAATTCCGCGCGTCGCCTGGATTCCGCGCCCGAGGTCGCCTATAAATATAAGGTGACTTCGAGCGGTTTGGGGGTGGAAGAATCCGAAGCAACTCCCGTGCGCGCAATTTGGCTCCCCCCGCGCGCAATATAGGAGGAGGAATTTGAACCGGCTCCCGTGCGGGCAAAACAGTCTTGAGTTATGGTTATTTTCCGTGCCAAGTCGCCCCGAGATCCGCCCTTTGCGTGAGATCCCCCTGGCTTAGACTAAAGTCCATCCCCTTTGGGGTCTGCCCCTGGTGCACAATCACTTCATTTGCGCGCAGGCCGGCCAAGTTGTGCGAAATACTTCCTTTGCGCGCGCACCCCTTCCATGGGTGCGCAATTCCTTCTTTTGCGTGCAATCCCATCCTTTGCGCGCCGACCCAGCCTTTTTCGCGCGCATCCCCAAATTGCACGCTGGCCCGGTGTTTTCTGCGCAACAGCCTCAATTGCGTGCATGACTGCCCTATTGCGCGCATGCCTCCCTTATTGCGCGCAGCCTATCCTATGTGTCTCTCCTATTGCATGCAACATTATACAGGCTCGCACCCACTGGTCCATACCGCAGGGGCTGCGCCCCCGCATCCCCGCTCGGGGTCACTGCCGGGCTGCGGTCCCGGCACTCTGGGCCGGTCCCTTCCCTACCGTCACACCCCCCATGAAAAATGGAGAGCCGCACCATGATCTTCTCGATCCGGGATGTTGGGATTTTCCATTGCGCCCTTATGCGCACCCACCTTCCACCTAGGGAATACCATCAATTGAGATACTCCTCCACACACTACGAAACACCTTGAGTTGACATCTTCCTCTTGGTTCGTTTCCTATGTCGTGAGTTGAGATTCCCATCATCAATTCCCCTGAGAATAATGCCCTATCATTCAATAAATAGGATGCCTCTTGTTCCAAATAAGAGATGCCTTATGCTCCAAGCATGAGATTCCATAGTCCTATCTACATTACTATAAACTATAGTAAACCCTGTGCTCCAAACATAGGATGCCTCTTGTTCCAAATAAGAGATGCCTTGTGCGCCAAGCATAAGATGCCTAATGCCATGATTACAGTGGCATAGTTTCAAGAGTGTTGGAATCCGTTCAAACATTCCATCACTCATCCCCATGCTTTGCATGTCCTTCATTAGGATATGCATCCACTTCCAAGTCTGGAGGGACCCCCTAACGGTATGGATGATTGACCTATGGTCCACCTGCTGTCCTAGTACAACACCCCGAAAGGATTTGGGCGACACTTTGAGTCAGGTCCTGTGTTTCCAACACGGTCAGCAGTCGACCCCTCATTTGTTTGTCCCCATTCTAGGCTAACGCGATAGGATGTTGTGTTGCGAACTTGGTCAGCAGCTATCCTCTACCGCCACGCCACTCTCATTGCATTCTGAATTCCATTCATGTGATTCACACTTTTCATATCGCTTTGTTCGGTCTGATTCCAACGCCCTTGGCATTATCCCGCTTGTGAACTTGCGCATAAGTGCATACCTCAACCCACCAGTGAGTTGGGACACCCTCATGACCAGACGTGAGGAAGAAATTATGGGCAGCTTCCTTGCGTAAGCCCCATCCACCGTAGCCACGCTAACGTGGACCCCCCGGTGGTTTTCCCTGCGGCCCCCCTTCATTACGGCCTTGCCGATGCCTTCCCTTCCACAAGGGGTAGAGGGCATTGGGCATGTAATCCCTAGGGGAGTGGAGCAAACCCACCTCATCCAAGATGCAGAACGTTAAACTGCTAAGCACCTCGTCCTTGACACAAGACGTTAAACTGTGGTCTGACCCCGTGCTTCGCACGTAGGGTCCCCCCAGCTCGGACATTTTTTACGCCACTCGTCTCCACGGGAATAGACTCTTCCTCACATGGAATGAGATCCTCCTTGTCGGAGTGGCTTTTGTCCGCGGGGAAAGGGCTTCCATAGAGTGTAAGCCCCTAACCTTTCATGTAGATGACTGCACCCATGCGTCTCTGTACTTCCCCCTGTCAAGGCCAGTGGAGTCCATTTCCCACTGCGCTTTGTTGCACCACGGGCCTCCACCCTGGAGTAAGCCCCGGTACCATGGGCCACTAACCACGTGTAAGCCCATGTTTCCTCTTTGCGCCGCTCAACGAATAATCCCCATTCCGCTTCTCACGGACGCACCCTTCGCGATGTGATCGTCTAGTCTCTACTGCCTCTTGTTTCCAACATAGAGAATGCCTCACGTGGTCTTAGAGCATGGATCGACCAAGAAATCCTCTATGGGCCGCCCCAGAGCGTAAGCCCCATCTCAGCGAACTACGTGGACTTTGATCCGTGCTAGCGCACGGTACGTAGGAAGCCTCCATGAGGTTCAACCCCACGACCCAGTTGTTCCGACCTCTTCACGTCGGTTCACTACCCACTATGGGCCGCCCCAGAGCGTAAGCCCCATACCCACCATGGACCGCCCCAGAGCGTAAGCCCCATACACACCATGCGCCGCCTCAGAGCGTAAGCCCCACATGCCATCATCCCGCATAATGTTAAATGGCATGCCATCGTCCCTCATGACGTTAAACTGCATGCCATCGTCCCTCATGATGTTAAACTGCATTACATCGCCCCGCATGACGTTAAACTGCATGCCATCGTCCCGCATGACGTTAAACTATACTCCTCCTCTTGGGCCTCCCCAGAGCGTAAGCCCCATGTCTCACTCCACCATCCATCCTGATCCTTACCGGGGCCGCCACATCCCGGTGGGGATCATTCCACCCCATTCCACTCCGTAGCATCCGGGAAGCCGCCCACGTGCTGGCCCCAACATCGGTGTTCCCCCCATGGGCCCTTCAATCTGATCCGTCTACGCAAGATGTTAAACTCGCGGCATACCCCGTGTCAAACATGGGAAGCTGAGGAAAACCTCAGATGTTACACATTCCCCGCGTTTGATGTGGGATGCCTCGGGCTTCCGCTCCCTTGAGAAGCCCTGTGATGAGGGACCAAAGACAGACATGCCGACGACGCCCTAATGTGACCATTCTCCTCACCAAAGGTTGCTTCCCCGACAACACCCCTTGGAGCGTCTTGACGGAAGTAGCGTAATTAACCGGCGTCCATGTAGATATGGTAGTAGGAATGAGCTTCACCAACCCGTCTTAAATCTATGAGGGAGACTCGGAATAGGTGATGAGATCCAAGGAGGAATCCACTGAAGGATGAACCGACATCTCATCATCCCAATTTCGATCAAGGAGCAGACGTCCCTAAACAAGGAACGGATGCCGCCCACCTTTGGAAAGCGGGAATGTGGGGAAACAAGCAGCGCGTCCACCCCGAGGATGGATGCGCACGTGCGCCCCCGCGAAAGCGTCGGAAACAAAAATGGTTAACCCGACGTGAAACTCTTCTCCTCAACACGGGGAATGGTAGAAGTTAGGGAATCAGAAGAATAGCATGTCACCAGGTCCGGGTAACCCTCACCGGGACGAAAACCCACCAGGGGTCGAGGCCGTCAGGGCGTTGACTACTCCGTTCTGTGACTCCGCCAGCATGGATCTCTCTCGCCGACCATGGAAGACGGAATGACGTTGGGCCTTGGTCGTTGATCTCTTTTCCTGTTGATGCTAATGGTTTCATTTCCCTGCTTCCAGGAATCAGATCACTACATTCGGAGCTCGATCGCCACCTTCCCCCCGGCGCAGGGGCAGGGGCAGTACCGACGCGGCTACCCCACGATGTCCCCCCCATTTCACGGCCGCTCTGACTTCAACCGCCGTAGCAGCCAGGTGCCTGCGCCCCCTCTCCCCGTCAGAAGTCATCTAGTGGAGGGTGATCAATGACCTAGTTCGTAGGTATGACGAGGGAGGGGTCATCCCCACCAGGGGCATGGCCCGTTTGGATATAGAGGTGGTTGCGCCTCACCACCATCGCCGCCCTCGAGGGTCGCGCAGGGAGTCGCCGCTCCCCACACCGACGTTCAACCACTTTAGGAGTCTATCCCCAGAGCGCCTTGACACATCCCTCCCCTACGCCAATGAGGTGGGGAATGTCCGGGTCCACCCGATCGGCGATCCATCCCAGGGGTCAACGACAAGAACCCCCGCCAGGCTGCGTCGACGCCGCCGCCCAACTCCCCGAGCCGAGGAGCAGGCAATCTTCATGCCCGTACCGCCGGTTTCGGACCATCTGACTCGACGCCAGCATCGGGCGCGAGCGGGATAGAATTCCCGTCTTGAGGCATCGACATGAGCAACCACTGTGGCCCGAGCCACTGCTGACTCCCGTTACCAGACCCCCGCACATGTTGAGTAGGGGCAGCCACGTGCCTGATTGGGATCGAAACCCCGACAGCCCTACAGGAAAGTTGGGTCGAGTCTCCCCATCGTGGGCACTGGCGATGGCCACTGCGGACCAATCCGCGGTAGTGCCCCTCACCATGAAGGCTCATTCCGTGCTTCCAATCTGGAAAGCCGAAAGCTTCGTCGCGACGGCTATGCTTCGGGTATGACTGCTTCCAGCGCCCGCTGCATGGGGTATGAGGTCACTCCCCCTACTGCCGGCCGCGAGCATGGATCCATTGTGTATCCAGTCGCCCACTCACATGGAGGTCCTCCCCATGTCCCTTTTGACATCTGTCCCGGTGCTTCTCACAACCCGGCCCTCGGTCCCCTCTTCCCCAGCTCCATTGTGGCCGGGGGACCCTATGACGGAAATCGTCCCTACCCTGAGGAGCTACCCAGGGGCAGGAAGGCTGGGCGTCGTCGTCATATGAGGAATGTCAGGGGAGTCCGGACTGAAATTAGACCAGTCCGTTTCTCGGATTCTGAGGTGGAGTACGACTCGACGATGGAACCTTCCCCCAACCCTTTGAGTCGAGGGCAGGGATGGGGACGCGACGCGTCAGTCTCATACTCCCCGAATGCGAGGTCTGTATGATCCTCTCCTGCCTTTGAAGGTATATCCAGGAGGACAAGGACTTGGCGTACCACCGAGGGTCGATCCCGCAGTTTCCACTGGCCTCCGCGGAAGCACCTCCCGCCCCTACTAGGGAGGGTGAGGAGCTTTTCTAGGGACCGATAGAAGAATCGTGAGGCGATACACCCTTGGCAGGCACCGACGCTGTGACTGGAGGCCGGTTCGCCGGCCCATCCGATCGCGACGTGGCAGCCAGGGCACTGCAACCCCAGGAGGATGACCCAGGGCTCGGCGGCCAATCAGCCTGTTTGCCGTATTCCCCGCCGGCCATCCCACCGCCTCGGCGGCCTGCCTCGGCGCCATTGCCAATTCCCCGATTTTCCTCGGTGGACGAGTAGGGTCGACAGGTTCCGGACCCCGAACCAGATCCGTGGAGCTTCTGAGCTATTCTTGCAGCAGGCCACTTCCCTGAGAAGTTTTGGCCGGTCACAGAATTGGATTTTGATTTGCCCGAGTCACTCACCCCAAGAGAGTTTGAATGCTTCACCAGATTCTCCGGGTGACTCACTCCCTCCTCCGCCATCATCAAGCGCCTTATCCCGGGAGCCAAGCGCATCTCGAGGCGATCGGTGAGCAGTGCTGTCGGGTCGACCTAGCAGCACTCCCCGCGGTTCGGTACCCCGAGTAGCTGGACCACCACGAGGCCCTCCAGCAACAATGAATTCAGATTTTTCAAGTACTCCACAGAGTTATCGAGGAAGCCACCCCCAACGCGCACATCCGCGGATGGAGTCAGTACGCTGCTCTTCTCTTCTGTTCGATCCGCCGACAGCCCGATCCGCTGGGCGACCCTGAGGGAACGTCGCCAAGGGTAGTCGCAGTCAACATGGATGACCTTTCAGATGAGGGAAACATTGTGGAGCCCCTTGATGGGGGCTCACCCCCTAAGGACAGGCCGCTACTGGACCCATCTAGGAGGATTACTCGTCAACAGAGGATCCTCTTAGGTCTTCCTGTACCCACGGAGGCACTGACACTAGGCCGAATCACCGGCAAGGGTAAAGAGCCCGTTGGGTCTGTCAAACTCACTGACCCATCTGTCTCAGTGCAGAAGGCAGAGGAAGATCCCGAGAAGGCCGTGCTGCACCAGCAGCTAGCTGAGCAAAAGAGGATGGTTGATGAGCTCTTGGCTGAACGCATTGCAGAGTGGCGGCCTGACTATGGTGCTCCTAGTCCAGGACAGCAGGGGCAGGACCATCTACCCCTTGCTGAGATTACCCCAGGAAAATGTGACTGTTTCATGTTCGCCGACAGGGGGGACGCTGGAACCCATGGCAAGAGGGCACGATATGTTTCGCCGAACCCTCCCGAGCGGCGAGACAACCTGGGGGACCCTGCTCGGTTTCCTCCCGCCACTCTGAGAGTCGCTCCACCAGCTGCCCCGCGAGCCGCTGAGCGCGACTACCGTATCGAAGAGCCTGGCAATGCGCTTGTGATTAGAGATCCCCATCAGGACATGAATCCACACTCGGATAATCTGATGGAAGTACTCATCGCTCACTTGGAGGCCCTGGAAACTCGGCAGGTGGCAATCCTGCCAGATGGCAAGCCGTACCCAGCGTGGGTGGATGACATGCCGGCCCCGCCAGGATTCGGGAACCCCACTTTTTCCCCCTTTAACGGGATTGGAGACCCGCCTCAACACTTGGCCCACTTCAACTTGAGGTGCGGGCCTATGTTAGGGACTCCGACGCAGCAGGAGGCTGCCAAGCATCAGTGCTTCGTTCAGACACTGGAAGGACCAGCATTCGTCTGGTACTGCTAGCTCCCTGTTGGATCAGTGACTAGCTGGGAGGACCTTCCCCGGCAATTCCTCTACCAGTTCAGTTCCACAACCCGGAAGACAAACATTGAAGACCTCTTCAGGTGCAAGCAAAGGACCGACGAGCGAGTCTCGGACTTCGTCGCCCGATGGAAGGGGCTCACGTACTACCTTGACATGCCACTGACTCAGGAGAAATTACTGATGATGTGTGTAGGGAACGTCAGGGTGGAGTTTGTTCCTTCCCTGATCACGCAGAATTACCCTGCAGGGTTCCGGGACTTCTCGGACAAGGCTCAGCTCCTCGAAGAATCCCTACAACAGGTCAGTTAGGCACGCCTTCTACCTCCTGCAATCTCTGCAAGAAGAGCCGACAGAGTCGAGCCCACTGATGTGGCCCAGATCGAGTCCCCCAGACAGCTAGAGTTGCTGCCAGTGAGGCCAGCTCAGCAGGCTCGTAGGGGTCCACCCCCACGGGCACAGCCTCCGGCCGAGCAGCGACCGCCTCAAAATCAGAAGGCGCCTCCGCATAACGCACCGCCCCCACCTAGGCGAGGTAATCCGGCTCCGCCTCCTCAGCCTGCTCCTCCAGCCCCTGGTCATGGTCAGCCCCCAAGAGTCCCCTTTCTAGACAGATGGAATCAGGCTTACTCGTTTGGCGAGGCCCAAATCCCCGGTTATTTCCGTAGCGCCTTGAAGCAGGGGATCGTGCAGCTTCTTTAGTGCCGGAAGCCAGAAGAGGCGTGTCTCACTGATCACCTCAACTACTTCCCTTACCATCGGATCCTGGGACACACCATCTGGCAGTGCTATGTGTTCAAAGACTGGCTCCAAAACAAGATTAACAACAACATAGTCAGGTTGGGCCCAGCCCCGGCACAGGTGGAAGGTGTCTTCATGGGATCAGATGGCAGCAGCGACGACGGGGATGGGTGGGAACAGGTTTCCAACCATGGGTCCCAGAAGTATAGTGACTGGATGGCCCACAGGACGGTCGCCCATGCCCATGGCATTATTCGTGCCTGCCTGAGTCAGCCAGAGCCCTCAGAGTTTGCGAGCGCCGCTTTGTCCTCATCGTCCTAGCCTACTTCTTCCCAGAAGAGCAGAAGGCGATGCAAGAAGAAAGAACGTGCCCTTCCATTGTCGTCATCTTCTCGCACGCTTGGGGATTTCATGCCCCTGGAGATGGGGATCCCTCCGAGACCCCGTCCGGTAGTGGATGATTCCTCGAGTGAGATCCCGGGGTATGCTTTGGTTAACACCGTAGAGTTGGAAAATCCCTTTTTGGCTCCCGATGATGAGGAGCGCCAGGTGGACCTCCCAAACAGCCCGGGGTACGCTTTGGTTAACACCATAGAGTTGTTAAATCCCTTTTTGGCTCCCGACGATGTGGAGCGCCAGGTGGACCTCCCGGACAGCTCGGGGTACGCTTCGGTTAACACCGTAGAGTTGGTAAATCCCTTTTTGGCTCCCAACGATGAGGAGCGCCAGGTAGACCTCCCTGACAGCCCGGGGTATGCTTCGGTTAACACCGTAGAGTTGGTAAATCCCTTTTTGGCTCCCGACGATGAGGAGTACCAGGCGGACCTCCCGAACAGCCCGGGGTATGCTTCGGTTAACACTGTGGAGTTGGTAAATCCCTTTTTGGCTCCCGACGATGAGGAGCGCCAGGTGGACCTCCCGGACAGCCCAGGGTATGCTTCGGTTAACACCGTAGAGTTGGTAAATCCCTTTTTGGCTCCCGACGATGAGGAGCACCAGGCGAATCTCCCCAATGTTCCCAGCCGTCGCAAACGCCGACGGAGCTGTGGCTATGTGAATCACCGGTGCATGGCAGTCGTCACATCCAGTCAGGCCATGAATGCTACCGAGACCAGACAGCAGGCCTAGTAAAGAGAGCAGCACTCACGGCTCCCTCACCCAGTGACAACGGGTTCCCTTCCACCACCGTTTGTGTTACTGGATCGGGCGGAACCGCCTGGCCCGCGTCGCAACCAGCCAAGCCCTGCCACTGGCCGACTATGGCCTTCCGGTCCTGGCATGACAGTCACCTCCCGGGATTCATCTAGTGCACGGGATGCACCTAGTACCAGTCATTCGCCGGTCCCGCTAGAAAGACCCGTCATGCCCCCAATCGCAGAGCGACCTCATGTAAGCAGAAGCTCGCGTTTGGCGCGAAAGTATGATGTCCTGAAGCATCTGGCTAGTATTCCGTCAAGGATTTCCATCCTTGAGGCCCTTTGCCTATCGTCTGAAATACGTGAGGCGCGGGCCGAGGCTCTAAGGAGCCCCCTCCAGTTCGAAACACAGGTAGCGGCCGTAGAATCCTTCCACACCGAGGTGATCGGGGACACCGAATGTCAGGCGGTTATCTCATTTTCCGGTGAAGATGAAGACCTTCCCATACACGGGAATATCCGCCCATTTTACATTACCAGCCAGTTCAATGGCGTGGAAGTTCGTCGCTGTCTTGTCGACACGGGTTCTGGGATTAACTTGATCCCAACTCGGACACTGCGAAAAATGGGGTTATCCAAGGATGATTTAACTCCCTCCGACCTCAGAATCTAGGGGTATGACAGGACCGAGCAAACTCCACTCGGCAAGATTCGTCTGAAGACCCAGTTAGGTGGCTTAGTTGCCAATACTGAATTCATGGTTGTCTCTCAGGACACTGCCTACAACGCATTGATGGGCAGGCCGTGGCTCCATCTGCACGCGGTGATTCCCTCATCATACCACCAGTGCCTCAAATACTCCCTTAAGGGTCGAGTGGGTGTGCTCCAAGGAGATGCGTCTCTGTTTTCCTCTTGTGAAGCCCGTTACCTGGAATCTGACTATTATAAGAGCAAGGACAAGCAAATCATGGCAGGTGAGGTTGAGCCCGCCGCTGTCGCAAGTGATCCCTGGGCTGGTCTGGATGACGCATATGTCTTCCCAATCCATCGGTTGGAAGCTACAACTCCCGATATGGGAGAGTGATTTGTTGTCTTGATTACCATAAGAAGGAATATTTCCGGGTCTAAGCGACAACGGGAGATCACCTCGTACTCTTACACCAACCAGGTTCAGGTCATCCCCGAGCCTCCTACCCCTGTGCGATATCAGGACGTTGGGATCATGGCAACAACGGTACGTCATACGTGTATGTTTCGCTGATCTGGAATCGACCGGATCAAGCCAACGCATCACCACTACTTTGATGTCATAAAGCGTGGCCCCTTGGGCTGAAGGCCGGATGGGATTGGATCGACCACCTTCATCGCCATTGTCTTCACGGTGCATGAGTCTCTCGTCGGGAAGACCTCCGCCGCCCAAGCCAATGCCAGCTCCCCATCAGGGTCAAGGAGCCCCGAAACGGCTCCCCATATGAACGATCCTTCCTCAAGCAGATAAGAAGACATGGAAGACGCTCCTCCCGCCTTTGAGAAGGGCGTCTCCACCACGGTCGACGAGATAGTACAGGTGGACCTCGACAGTGAGGCGGACCCGAGACCCACATTGGTCCGCGCCGCTATGCCTCCTGAGGAACGACAACAGTACACAGACTTCCTCAGACAGCACCGTGATGTGTTTGCCTGGAGTTATGAGGAGATGTCGGGACTAGATCCCCAGGTAGCCGTCCACCGCCTTGGCCTCCCAGCAAACCATCGCGGGTTCAAGCAGCCTCCCAGAAAAATGCACCCTTTTCATGGTGCCATGGTTGAGGCCAGAGTTGATAAGCTCATTAAGGCCAACTTCATCAAGGAAGTCCAGTATCCCAAGTCTCTAGCCCACATTGTGCCCGTCAGGAAGAAGAACGGGCAGATCAGGGTCTGCATTGACTTCCGCGATCTTAATCGCCACTGTCCGAAGGATGGTATTCCCCTTCCAGTGACAGAGCTGTTGATCGATGTGACGGCCAGGTTCCAAGACCTCTCCTTCATGGATGGGTACTCCGAGTACAACCAGATCCGGATGGCCCCCGAGGATGAAGAGTTCACTGCCTTCAGGGACCCCCAGGGTACCTTCTGCTACCGGGTTATGCCCTTCGGCCTGAAGAATGCAGGTGCCACCTATCAACGGTCTATGCACCGCTTATTCAAACCAATCCTCGGGACACTGGTGGAATGCTACATAGATGACCTGGTGGTTAAATCTCGTCAACACTGGGACCATCTCAAAGACCTGGAGAAAGTGTTCAGTTTCCTCCGTTCTCACCACTTGAAGATGAACCCGTCGAAGTGTGCCTTCGGGGTCACCTCCGGAAAGTTTCTTGGCATCATTTTGAGATATCGAGGTATCGAGATCGACCCCGAGAAGATCAAGGCCATCAGTCAGATGCCTCCCCCAAGTAATATTCGGGAGCTTTGAGGCCTCCAAGGCCATATAGCCTACATACGCAAATTCATTGCGAATCTGGCCGGCAAGTGTAATCCCTTCTCCCGGATCATGAAGAAAGGCGCCGACTTCAGGTGGGGCGGAAGTGTTAGACCGCTTTTGAGGAGATCAAGTAGTATCTGCTTCAACCTCTAGTCCTGATGCCACTCGTTCCCGGAAGGCCGCTGGTCCTTTACGTGACCGCCCTGGAGCAATCCCTCGGTGGCCTTCTTGCCCAGAAGTACAATGAGGGAACAAAGAATAGCATCTACTACCTCATCCGCAGGCTCCACGATGCGGAGATTAGATATTCTCCTATCGAGAAGAGCTGCCTGGCGCTCATATTCTCCGTAAAGAAATTACGGCACTACTTGCAGCACCATGAGGTACAGTTGGTCTCTCGGGTAGACCCGTTGAAACACATCCTGAGCCAGCCTATGTTGACTGGCTGATTGGCACGCTGGGTGGTGATCCTCCAGCAGTTCGACATTAGGTTCGTACCTCAGAAGTCCGTCAAAGGGCAGGCGTTGGCAGACTTCTTCGCCGCCCACCCCACCTCTGCGGACCAGCCACTGGATTCAGGCTTTCCTGATGAGGCAATCCACTCAGTCGATCACGCCACCCCATACTGGCAGATGCACTTTGACGGCGCCTCCCGAAGCCCTATCGGTAGAAGGCTCAACGATCCTTGGCTTAACAGAGTGGGCCTGGGTATCGTTTTCATCACCCCGGAGCAAGCCGTTCTGCCATTTTCTTTCTTGTTGTCAGAAGTCTGCACCAACAATGAGGCAGAATATCATGCCCTCATCACTGGCCTCGAGTTGGCTCTGGAGGTTAACGTGCCCCATCTGTGTGTGAAAGGGGACTCTGAGCTAGTCATCAAGCAGGTTAACGGTGACTATGTTTTCATGAAGCCGGAACTCATGCCGCTGCTGGAGTGCACCCTCCATCTAATGGCTAAGTTCCCCTCCTGACCAGATGTCGTTCACTTTCCCCAGTCGCAGAACAGTCGAGCAGATGCTTTGGTTAGCCTGGCCGCATCACTCACGGAGCTCGGACAGGATGACCTAATCATCCATGTGGTGCACCGGAGAGTCATTTCTCCTGTTATCCCTGCTCCTGATATCCCAGAGGGCGATCATGGCCCACGAGTGAACCATCTCACCATCGGTGCCCTTGTGTTAGGACCCCTCGGGGTTCCAGGCGTGGTGATCGGGATATTTCCTGACTGGAGGACGCCTCTGGTTGAATATCTCCAGCACGGCCATCTTCCGATGGATCGAGCGGAGCGAGAACGAATTCGGCATCGCGTGCCGCAGTACACCCTTCAAAGCGGTCCCAGCCGTGAGCAGCTTCTTTAGAGGCGTGGGTTTGATGGTGTTCTCCTCCGTTGTCTTCAAGGAGTTGAGATCCCACGGGTCATGCAAGAAGTGCAGGCTAGTTCCTGTGGCGCCCACCAGGCCGGGTCGAAGTTGTCCCACCAGATTCAATGGTTGGGATACTTCTGGCCCTCCATGATCCATGACTGCATCAAGTACGCCAAGAGGTGTCATGCGTTCCAAGTTCATGCTAACTTTGTTCATCAGCCACCGGAGCCTCACCATACCACTAAGTATTCTTGTCCCTTTGCAGTCTGGGGGTTGTATGTCGTAGGGCCTTACCCGCCGGCGACGGCCCGCCAGTGCCGGTTCATCTTGACCGCTACAGATTTCTTCTCAAAGTGGGCATAGGCAGCCCCGCTCAGGGAAGTCAGGGCTATTTCTATCGCCAACTTTGTGAGCTCCAATACCATCCAACGATTTGGAATACCTCACGCGATCCTCACGGATAACGGAACCAACTTCCGAGCGGCCGAGCTGAAAAGATTTTACGCCAAGTACAACATTCTATCTAACCACACCTCCTGCTATAATGCGCAGGAAAATGGATAGATTGAGGCATTTAAGAAAACCCTCTCTAACATTTTGCAGAAAATGGTGGGTCAGAACAAGAAACGTTGGCCGGACAAGCTCCCCAACGCCCTCTGGGCTTATAGGATGACGACTCGCAATTCCACCCAGGTGACTCTGTATTCACTGGTTTACGGAGCTGAGGCCGTCCTACCCCTCGAGGTCCAGCTGCCCTCATTGCGCATGGCGGTCTACGACCAAAAAGTGCCAGATAGAGCTACCGAGATCCGTCTAGCAAAGTTGGAAGTGCTGGACGGAAGTAGGCTTCGCGATTTACACAACATGGAGAGGCATCAGAGTAGGATGGCTCAAGCTTTCGATAAGAAGGTTCGCCTTCGCTCCTTCCTGCAAGGTGACATTGTGCTGGCTCTCAGAGCGCCAATGATTCCTGGTAGGAAGCCGCCCAAGTTGGAGCCCAAGTGGGAGGGGCCTTTTATTTTCCACAACGTCTATCCCAATGGCGCGTATTCCCTGGTAACCATGGATGGTGAGCTCATCACTCCTCCCACGAATGCCAGGTTCCTCAAGAAGTACTTTTCATGGGCTCTTTTATGGTCCAGCATGACCTTAAACTGTATGGTCCAGCATGACCTTACACTGTATGGTCCAGCATGACCTTAAACTGTATGGTCCAGCATGACCTTAAACTGTATGGTCCAGCATGACCTTAAATTGTATCGTCTAGCATGACCTTAAACTGTATGGTCCAGCATGACCTTAAACTGTATGGTCTAGCACGACCCTAAACATCACCTCACGGTCCGAGCTCTAAGACCAAAAACTAAGATCCTCACGGTCCGAGCTCTAAGACCTAAAACTAAGATCCATATCTCGTCCTGCATGACGTTAAACTGTATTTCGTCCCGCATGACGTTAAACTGTATTTCGTCCAACATGACGTTAAACTGTATTTCAAGAACTACATATGGATTGATTCTCATCCTAATGAGATACGTAGGAATGCCCGGACATTTCGTCTTGGGTCCATCCCCAGGAGTTACCAAACTCCACCCTTTCACCTTGGTCCAAGATCTAATACCTAAAACTAAGATCCATATTTCATCCAACATGACGTTAAACTGTATTTCTAGAACTACGTATGGCTTGATTCCCATCCTTATGGGATATGTAGGACTGCCTGAACACCTAGATGTCAGGTCCATCCCCATCTCTTAGGAGATCCCACGATCTCATGATTCCCAGAGTGTTTGGCATTACGCCCCCTCTTTGGCCCAGTGATCCTCCATCTTTTGGCCGCTCTCGTACTGATCCCTCTGACCCTTTCCAGTGGTCTGCTGATGTGCTCAGGGTACTCTGGTCTAGGACATGGAGTGCTAGATTTGACTTAGGAAAGTTCCATCCACTTGCCATGATTCATGTTCCCCTTCATCCGGTCACTCGTCATCCTTCAAACCCGGAGGGACCCCCAAGAACGGCCGGGATACAACGCCCAAGGGCTCTCCTACCGTCATGGGCCAACGCCCCCGAGGGTTTCAGACAAAAAATTGATACGAATCCCGCGTTATGAACATGGTCAGCGGTTGATGCTCATTTGTTTGTCCCCATGGCTAACATGACAGGAAGCTGTGTTGCGAACATGGTCAGCAGTAATCCTCAGTCGTCGTGCCGGCTTCCATGGGCCCTGAATGTTGGTGACATGGTTCATGTCATGTTCTGCCCCCACTATGTCAAGGTGGAATCTCGACACTCCTTGTACTAACCCTCAGTACACCCCTGCACATCAGACAGACCGAGCTGCGTAACGGTGTCTCTCGGGGATCCTGCGATATGAGCGCTAGAGTATGTGCTTGGGTCTCTTCTTTACGGGTTGCATGCAGCTTGACCCTCCTCCCCATGGAAAATGAGGAGTCGCCCGGACATTGTGTTTTGGGCCCAGCACAGCTCGGAGTTAGCATCTCCTGCCCCTCCCTGATTGTTGAACCCTCGTAGGCCTCTTTGGCACGAGGCTCCTCTCTCGGCCGGTCCGAACCATACGACCTTAAACTGTGTTGTTGGTCCAAACCATACGACCTTAAACTATGTTTCTGGTCCTATCACACGACCCTAAACTTTGATATTATCGTCCTGGCCGCATGACGAAAAACGACACTGCATTGTGGTGACTTCGTTGTAGAGGACATCACGTTGGGTATTGGTCTTGTGTCATGCCATCTGTCAACACCTA
The DNA here is from genome assembly GCA_963277665.1 of Viscum album. Lineage (NCBI taxonomy): Eukaryota > Viridiplantae > Streptophyta > Magnoliopsida > Santalales > Viscaceae > Viscum > Viscum album. The sequence goes on from OY728135.1 coordinate 115,385,789, forward strand.
TAACGGCTTGATTCTTGTGGTGACACCACGTCCTGCTGCTCTAGGCCTACCGCTTCACAAAAATAAACCCCTCACCTAAAATGACAAACAAGATTTATCAAATTCTGCTTCATTCAGTGCAAGGGCCACGCCCGCACGCCCCTTTTCCATGGCACTGGTATCTTACCATGTCACCATTAAGAACTACGTATGGATTGATTCTCATCCTTATAAGATACGTAGGAGCGCCCGGGGCACTTACTCGTGGGCCCAGCCAACCTACCTTTGTGTTCGGTCTCTTAACTCGAACATTTCTTCGGAGAGCAAAAGGTAAGTAGGGATTAGGCCCTCACTCACGTCGGGTTTTGTAACCGCCTTGCCACGTGTATGTTTCTCCCACTTTTCCTCATGGTCCGAGCTCTAAGACCTAAAACTAAGATCCTCATTGTCTGAGCTCTAAGACCTAAAACTAAGATCCTCATGGTCCGAGCTCTAAGACCTAAAACTAAGATCCATATCTCATCCCGCATGACGTTAAACTGTATTTCATCCCGCATGACGTTAAACTGTATTTCGTCCCGCATGACGTTAAACTGTATTTCATCCCGCATGACATTAAACTGTGCTTCAAGAACTACGTGTGGCTTGATTCTCGTCCTAATGAGATACATAGGACCGCCCGGACATTTTGTCTTGGGTCCAACCCCAGAGATTGCTAAACCCCATCCTTCCTTATTGTCGTCCCCTCGACCCGACATCATGAGAAGTGGTGTAATCGGGACATTTACCCCGAGCAGCGGGATGCCCCATGGTAATAATGGGAAGCGGCAGTTCTCTCATTAAAGAGGTCCTGCCTATAAATTGGGACGACCAGTGATCAGGTCGGTATGTCCGCCTAATGCGCCTTCACCACGGTGGCGTAATATTGAGAGTGTTGGACTTTGTTCGAACAAGCCACCACTCCACCTCCCATGCTTTGCGTTCCCCTTTATTCGGATCCTCATTTCCTTTCATGTTTGACGGGACCCCCTAACAGTATGGATGCTCAACCTATGGTCCGCCTACTGTCTTGGGCCAACGTTCCAGAGGACTGGTCATGTTTGACGGGACCCCCAAACAGTATGGATGATAGACCTACAGTCGCCTATTATCCTGGGCCAATGTTCCGGGAAACTGACTGACGGTATTTGAGTTAGGCCCCGTGTTGCGAACATGGTCAGTGGTCAACCCTCATTTATTGTCCCCGTTCCAGGCCAACATGATATGGATGCTATGTTTCCGCCATGGTTAACAGTTATCCTCCATGGTTGCACCTCATTGGGTCCCCAATTAGGGCAGCGTGATTCACCCTTTCTCTCCATCCCCCTGTGTTTGGATGGATTTCAATGCCCTCGGCATTGCCCTGCTCGTGTGTTAAAGCACATTGAGAAGTCTACACATCAATCGGCTCGGGGTCTCCTCAGAAGTCCAGGCACGATTCTGGACGCCTGAAGCACGGTCAATGCCCCACATTTGAACGGAATGATGGTACGAGCATCTCTTGCTTCTCGCGTTGGGCATGTCCCATAGGAGCCGAGGGGTGAGTTGTTAATAGTTTCGAAGCTATGGTTGAGCGCATTAAACCAAGGCTACAAAAGAGTGGATTTGGCCATATATTGAATTGAGATGATGAGCAGTACAAGAAAATTTCATGAAATCGAAAAAACAAAGCCCTTAGGGATCAGCATGCTGAAGTGATCTTTCCAGCGCTGCTAACCTCTGGCTGGTAGCCTCCAGGGCCATTTTTTGCTCTTGGAAGACTATCTCCTCATCGGCCACCGCATAGCACAGCTCGCCAGCCCTAGATTGTGCCTGCGCCCGCTCGCTTCGAAGCATGGTCATCTGGTGACTCGCCTCAACCAGCTGTTCCTGTGCATCAGCCAGCTGGGCCGTCAGTTGCTCCACGAGCTCAGAGCATGTTGCAATGAAGGCCTCCTTATCTGTTGCCTTCCCTTCGAGGTGCCGGACATCCTGCTCCGCCCTCAGCAGCACTTGAGCGCTTTCCAATCTTTCTCGGCACTAGGAAATTTCGGTGCGCCGGCGGCTCTCGCATATCTTCTCGGCCATGTAATCACGGACTGTCAGATGAAGATGCTGAGCGTTAGCTCCTCCGACACATAGGAAGCGCAACCAGGTCTAAAGTGATCCCATCCGCCTCAGCCAATCAGACTGGTGATGCCTGAGAAAGCGTTGGATACACTTCCACCCCTTACGCCGTGTCATCCGGCTCTCCTCAGCTGCCTCTAAGTCGAAGTCATCTATCTCCTCAGGGTCAGCGGGTCGGTACGTAGGGAAGGCCGCCAGCAGATCGGCAGTAGGATCCACCCTAGGGATGTCTTCGTGAGGCATAGAATCCTCGAGGTCCGGGCGACCTTCTTCTCTCGCCCCAGCAGCAATGATACCTCCACCAGCTTCCAGCCTCGTCTCAGGAATAGCCCCACTGATGTCCGCCGCCCCCTATTCATCAATTGTCAGGGCCGACTCAGTACAAAGAGCATGTTCCAAACGAGGTGGTAGGTCCGCCGTTGGTCCACTCACGGATGACCCGGGCTCCGCAGCCTGACGTGCCTTCAGTGTTGAGATCACTGCACAAGGCATACGCTGGTTAGATGAGATCCTTTTCCACCAAGCACCAGTAGTGAAGCGTGAGACTTACAGGAATCCATAGTGCCGGTCCCCAGTGTTTCAGTCGCCGCAGGAGCCGCCATGATGGGAGACCCCTCAGCGCTTGTTAGTTCAATGATGGGTGTCGGATCCCCGTCATGTCTCGCCGGTTCCTCTCCTCCCTCCTCTAGTGGGGTCGCCCGTCCAATGCTCAACTGCTCCTGAGTAGGATGGGGAAGTGAGTTAGAAGTGAGAATAGATGAATGAGGGAAATGAATGAAGACAGAGACCAACCTCGAGAATCTCAGTTAGGTCGAGATCAGATTTGGCAATCTCGCCACTCTCTCGGAGACTCCCTTGGTAGGTTTCCCCTTGCGACCCCTCACCTTCGAGCCCTTCTTCTTCGTCTTCTCCCTCACCTTCGTCCTCTCCGGTTTCCTCCTCCCCCTCCGGCTCCTCGTCACTGTCACCTTCTCCCGGTGGCATCACTTCAGAATCATGCTCCTGGCCGTGCATCACTTTAACAAGGAAGGTTGGCTCCGCACGCCGCCCCCTATGGCGTGCGTATGCGTCCATGGATGTCAGATAAGCATGCCGCCAATGGAAATTTACTCGGACGGTAATTTGAACGAGCCCGACTTCTAGCTGTTGGATCCCATTTGCATTATCTTCTGCCAGATGGCTTTGATACTTAGCGATTGCCGCAGGGTCATCTTGGCTGACCATAGTGCCAGGAGAATTGTTTCTTGGGAAGGTTCGAGTAGATATCTTATTTGCTTCCCGAGCAGTTCCCTGGCCACCTCTTGTGACCCCCCTGCGGGTAACGAGGATGTGGCAGCACCATGTGATGTCCCCGCTGCCGAAGTCCCGGCCTGCGTAGGCCTCGCTGCCTGACGCGCCCTTGGTTCCCCCCTTCCGACGGCACCGTGGCCTCTTTCCCGTCGCCCTGTTTCCACGCGAGTGACCTCAAGTTGCCGGAAGTGCTTCTGTAATAGCCCCTCAGGGTACTCAATGGTCCAGTGTTCGGCGTATTCGGTTTCTAGGCCGGCATCAACCCCGGCGGGGGGAAGAGTGACGACATCGCCAGAGCCGAAGGTGGTAAACATCAACCACATCTGGCACAGGACGCATTGATTATTCTCCTGCCTGACAGCCGTGAATACCTTCTTTGGCATTCGCTGGAGGCACCCGAACTGCCTGGCGAATCGGGATGGCACGTACGGCTCACAGATCACCTTCTCGTCGATTCGAGCCACGAGCACCCCGCCCCGAATGCTTTGTAAGTATTCCTGCTGTTCCAGAGAGCCTCGACTGTTGTCCACTAGCTGGCCGACTGGGGTGGGGAATGGGCTGAAGTTGAAGTTGGCATGGTTGCCGATGTGGATCCTCACGCCCTCCTCATTGAGCGTCATCGGTGCCACCCCTGCGATATTCAGCAAGGATGGTCGTAGACCGTTGCCCGGAGGATGGGCGACGTTTGGAAAAGCATACCCGCTGAGATGAGCTGCCACCCAGCCATGGAAGATCTGGAAGGGACCACATACTCTCCGAGGCAACCCCCCTTGTGAGATGCGCCCCAGAATTGTATACAGCTTGGCCAGTACGGGGACGCCCAAGTTGAACCATTTGTTGGCAGCCATGGAGCCCGCCATCACCAATGTTGTTGGACGGACGCCCATCCTCACGTCCTGCACTGGCAGGAGCCACCCGCTCAGGAAGGCAGCAAGGAACCCGGCATACCGGACGTTCAGGTCCCGGGCTTCAATCAGGTGGTAGCCCCATGATTGGTATTGCCCTGCCTCCGGGGTCCTCCAGTATGACCCATCCCTGCTCCTCTGAGTCGCAGATGGGCACCGTTTGCCCTGTCCCGGCATCTTGACGGCCGGATCCTTCTCAAGGAACAGTCTGAACCAGCCCTTGAAGGAAACGTCCTTTAGGAAGTCCTTGACCCCCAGCCTCTCTTTGGCCAACTCCAACAGGTGTCACGCCAGCATAGGCGTCTGTGTCCTATCTCCCCAGGTGTTCTTTGGAGGAACGAACTCGTCGTATTGGTAACCCTCCAATGGGATACCGCCGATGAAGTGAACGTCCCAAAGACTGATTCCGAGCTCCCCATGATGAAGGTGGAATGCGTTGGTGTCAGGAGACCACCGAGTGAATAGCTCCGGTCCGAGTTCAGGCTGGCGGTGGAAGTGGAACTTGGATGTCCATACCGCCTCAAACAGGCCGATATACCGCAGTTCATCCCCGAACTGGTCACAGGTATGGCAGACCCAGAACGCCCAGACCCATTCGTTGGTGAATTTGCCCCCGGACCGCAGGTCCCAATCCTTCAACCAGCCCTTCGCATCATCTGTGATGCTCTGACGGAACGTGCTCGCGTAGAGGGCCGGAGAATCCTCTTCCACATGCTCGTCCCTGGCGATGGTCCTAGTCCTCGGGTTCAGGACATATACATCCATATGTCTAGTTTCCCTGGCAGGATGACTATTGTTGGTGATGTTTTAGCGAGAAAGTTCGTCCTCCCGAGTCACCCAAGACCGCAGCGTGTCCACTTCGAAACCCGGAAGTGGCACCTCCTCCAGGATGCCAAAATTCAAGAGAGGGAGGTTGTCAGACAAGGGATACGTCTTCTGAGCCGGAGTCAACAGATTGAACCTGGTCAGATTGTTGGACACAATCACCTTGGCACCATAAACCTCCTCATTCGCCGCCATTTCTCTCCTACGAGCAGCGACTCCCCCCTCATCAACTCGGTTTGCGGCCATCTCGAATTTCTCGGGAGTTGGGCGAATTCAGGATGTAGTGCGCGGAATCGGAGAGTTCTGCCTGAAATCTGAAGGAGTCGCGCGAAATCTTGGAGTTTGGTGCGCAATCAGCACGCGAAGCGCGGAAGATCCCAGTTTGGTGCGAAATCCGGACCAAATTTCGGAAGGAATTCCGCGCTGCCAGAGCGTTTTTTTGCGCAGCCACGGGAGCATTTTCGTGCATTAGAGCGGTAATCTTGTCACGTGGAAAAAGTGGATGTACGGATTTGGGACCCATCGCCCCTTTTTATAGAAGAGGCCCAGGCTCCGCACTGTGCGGAAAGAGGATTCCGCGCGGGTTCGTAGATTTTGCGCGCCACATCGAAATTGTGCGCGCAACTTGACCAGGGGACTCTACATTTCGGTGTTTCGGTATTTCCCTTGGAATCCGATCATTGCGACCTCTCGCCGATCCAATTCCAAGGGGGGCATTTTTTGACACCGAAAAAAGGTCCGTAACTCTTGGAGGATGTTTCGAAATGATGAAGCGAATTCATATTCGGAATCAGAGGCCCGAACCGGAGGCCTGGGAAGTGGTGCTCGAAATAAAAGAGGATCCGTGCGAAAAAATGTTCTGCGTGCGAAGTACTCCCGGGATTCCCAGAATCACGCCGGTGAGGCGCACAATAATTGCGCGCCCTGGTTCTCCGCGGCTTGATATTGCGCGCTGGCGGTTCCCGGCGTGGAAAATTCCGCGCACCGCCTGGATTCCGCGCCCGAGGTCACCTATAAATATAAGGTGACCCCGAGCGGTTTGGGGGTGGTGGAATCTGATGCGACTCCCGTGCGCACAATTTAGCTCCCTCCGCATGCAAAATAGGAGGGGGAATTTGAACCGGCTCCAATGCGCGTAATAGCGCGCGCAAAACGGTCTTGAGTTATGGTTCTTTTCCGCGCCAAGTCGCCCCGGGATCCGCCCTTTGCGCGAGATCCCCCTGGCTTAGACTAAAGTCCATCCCCTTCGGGGTCCGCCCCTAGCGTGCAATCCCTTCGTTTGCGCGCAGGCCGGCCAAGTTGCGCGCAATCCTTCCTTTGTGTGCGCACCCCTGCCATGGGCACGCAATTCCTTCTTTTGTGCGCAATCCCATCCTTTGCGCGCAGACCCGACCTTTTTCGTGCGCATCCCCAAATTGCGCGTTGGCCCGGTGTTTTCTGCACAGTAGCCTCAATTGCGTGCATGACTGCCCTATTGCGCGCAGGCCTCCCTTATTGCACGCTGCATATCCTGTGTGTCGCTCCTATTGCGCACAACAGTATACAGGATCGCACCCGCTGGTCCATACCACGGGGGAGTGTCGGTCACTTCGCTACCGTCACACACCCCCATGAAAAATGGAGAGCCGCACCGCAAACTTCTCGGGCCGGAATGTTGGGATATTCCATTGAGCCCTTATGCGCACCCACCTTCCACCTAGGGAATACCATGAATTGAGATACTCCTCTGCACACTGTGAAACACCTTGAGTTGACATATTCCTCTTGGTTCGTTTCCTACGTCGTGATTTGAGATTCTCATCATCAATTCCCCTGAGAAGAATGCCCTATCATTCAACAATAGGATGCCTCTTGTTCCAAATAAGAGATGCCTTATGCTCCAAGCATGAGATTCCATAGTCTTATCTACATAACTATAAACTGTAGTAAACCCTCTGCTCCAAACATAGGATGCCTATTGTTCCAAATAAGAGATTCCTTGTGCGCCAAGCAGATGCCTAATGCCATGATTACAGGGGCGTAGTTTCAAGAGCGTTGGAATCCGTTCAAACATTCCATCACTCCACCCCAAGCTTTGCATGTCCTTCATTCGGATCTGCATCCACTTCCAAGTCTGGAGGGACCCCCTAACGGTATGGATGATTGACCTATGGTCTGCCTGCTGTCCTGGGCCAATGCCCCGAAAGGCTTTGGGAGACACTTTGAGTCAGGTCCTGTGTTTCGAACATGGTCAGCAGTCGACCCCTCATTTGTTTGTCCCCATTCTAGGCTAACGCGATAGGATGCTGTGTTCCAAACATGGTCAGTAGCTATCCTCTACCGCCACACCGCTCTCATTGCATTCTGAATGCCATTCATGTGATTCACACTTTTCATATCCCTTTGTTCGGTCCAATTCCAACGCCCTTGGAATTATCCCGCTTGTGCACTTGCGCATAGGTGCATACCTCAACCCACCAGTGAGTTGGGATGCCCTCATGACCAGACGTGAGGAAGACATTATTGGCAGCTTCCTTGCGTAAGCCCCATCCACCGTAGCCACGCTAATGTGGACCCCCCGGTGGTTTTCCCTGTGGCCCCCCTTCATTACGGCCTTGCCAATGCCTTCCCTTCCACAAGGGGTAGAGGGAGTTGGGCATGTAAGCCCTAGGGGTGTGGAGCAATCCCACCTCGTCCAAGCTGCAGGATGGTAAACTGCTAAGCACCTCATCCTTGACACAAGATGTTAAACTGTGGTCTGACCCCGTGCTTCACATGCACTGTCCCCCCAGCTTAGACATTTTTTACGCCCCTCGTCTCCACAGGAATGGACTCTTCCTCACATGGAATGAGATCCTCCTTGTCGGAGCGGCGTTTGTCCGCGGGGGAAGGGCTGCCTCAGAGCGTAAGCCCCTAACCTTTCTTGCGGATAAATGCAACTGTGCATCTTTGTACTTCCCCCTGCCAGGCCCAGTGGAGTCCTTTTCCCACTACGCTTTGTCGCACCACGGGCCTCCACCCTGGAGTAAGCCCCGACACCATGGGCCGCTAACCACGCATAAGCCCTTATTTCCTCTTTGGGACGCTCAACATGTAAGCCCCATTCCGCTTCTCACGGACGCACCCTTCGCGACGTGATCGTCTGGTCTCTGCTGCCTCTTGTTTCCCACACCGATCATGCCTCACATGGGTTTAGAGCGCGTATCAACCATGACATCCTCTATGGGACACCCCAAATCATAAGCCCCATCCCAGAAAACTACGTGGACTTTGATCCGTGCTAGCGCACGGTACGTAGGAAGACTCCACAAGGTTCAATCCCACCACCCAGTTGTTCCGACCTCTTCACGTCAGTTCACTACCCACCATGGGCCGCCCTAGAGCATAAGCCCCATACCCACCATGGGCCTCCCTAGAGCGTAAGCCCCATACCCACCATGGGCCGCCTCAGAGCGTAAGCCCCACATTCCATCGTCCCGCATGACGTTAAACTGCATGCCATCGTCCCACATGACGTTAAACTGCATGCCATCTTCTCGCATGACGTTAAACTGCATCCCATCATCCCGCATGACGTTAAACTGTACTCCTCCTCTTGGGCCGCCCCAGAGTGTAAGCCCCATGTCTCACTCCACCATCCATCCTGATCCTTACCCGGGCCGCCACATCCCGGTGGGGATCATGCCACCCCATTCCACTCCGTAGCATCCGGGAAGCCGCCCACGTGCTGGCCCCAACATCGGTGTTCCCCCCAGGGTCCCTTCAATCTGATCCGTCTACGCAAGACGTTAAACTCACGACATACCCTGTGTCAAACATGGGAAGATGAGGAAAACCTCAGATGTTACACATTCCCCACGTTCGATGTGGGATGCCTCGGGCTTCCGCGCCCTCGAGAAGCCCTCTGATGAGGGACCGAAGACAGACATGCCGACGATGCCCTAACTTGACAATTCTCCTCACCGAAGGTTGCTACCCCGATAAGACCCCTTGGAGCGTCTTGACGGAAGCAGCGTAATTAACCGACGTCCATGTAGATATGGCACCGGGAATGATCTTCACGAACCCATCTTAAATCTATGAGGGAGACCCGAACTAGGTGATGAGCTCCGAGGAGGAATCCACGGAAGGAAGAACCGACATCCCATCATCCCAGTCTTGATCAAGGAACAGACGTCCCTGAACAAGGAACGGATGCCGCCTGCCTTTGGAAAGTGGGAATGCGGGGCAACAAGCAGCGCGTCCTCCATGAGGACGGACGCGCGCGTGTGCCCCGGCGAAAGCATCGGAAACAATTATGATTTCAAAGAAGATGATCAATTTTTCAAATATTATTTATGAAAGGTTTAAAATGTTTTCTAAAATCATTTCTATAATTATAATTTTAAAAATCACCCTCTTAGAAAAATAAAGCTTTTATATTTAAAATTTGATTTTATCTTATCTTATGACCATCAAATATATTGGATAGCATTAAAAATATTTTATTGAGTATATAATATATATATATATGTATATATTTCATTAATATCATTAAATATTATTAATTAATTTAATTTCTTATAATTAAATTCTTTTGGGAATATAAAAATAGTTACTCATAAAAACACATCCCTTATCTTGAACTAGTTTCTATTTTAATTTCTAATTAATTGGAAATAAAATGATTTAATTTTATAAACATGTTTAATAAATATTTTCAAAATTTAGTTACCCATATTGGTTCTTTCCATTTAAATGTCTACCTAACAACTATCATGTTAAACAATAATTTTAATAGTATATTATTGTTTGATAAATCATTATCATGCATGTATCACATGTAATCAAAGAAACTCAATTTTGTGAGTAATGCAAGCTACAAATGGTCATGCGTGTAACAAAAGATAAACTGCTCATTGTGTGTAACATAATATATTAAATAAATTATGTAATTTGAATGAAGATATTTCATAAAATCTCATGATTATATAATTTATATCACACAAGAGTGACTAAAAGAAAAATTCCAGGATAATTTAAATTTGGAATTATGGACCGAAAAATTATATAGGGACAGAACAAATTATATTTTGATAATGGTTGGACTCATGTTCTTTTCCCTGTTTATCACTACATATCCACCTTTTGATAAACAAAACCTTGATGTTTACAGTGATAAAAATGTAGGGGCATTTTCTAGGGTGGAGAGATTTGAATGATCAAAATATATACATTGAGGGAATCTACATGGATCTAATTTTACATGTCATGCTATTTAATTCCCTTACATAAGAACCAAATATGGTGTCCTCAAGTTTATTTAAATTATTATTAGGCCTATATGATTTTAAATTTAATGCATTGTAATGAGGACCAACATTGAAAATATTATCATTTCACAAAATAGAAGTGTGTGATATGTAGTTCCAGGCCTCATAACTATGTTTATTTAAGAAATTATTTGAATATTTCAAACACATAAATAGAGGAAATGTGAATTTTTTCACTTTTAGGATATTATTTCTTACCTATAAATGGTTGAAAAATATACTGTTAAGGAATTACTATGCATCTCTATGGGAAAGGAAATCAATCCATGCATAGTTAATAGAATAACTCTATCATATATCAATACCTAATGGTTTGTGTTCGAGACTTCGATATAAGATCCTTGATTCAATACGTACCATGTAAATATAAGAATCAAGTGAAATATATTTCATGACATATAAAAAATAATAGTATATATCCAACACATACATAAGGAGGGTAATTTTCTATCCAACGGGAAGAAAACATCTCAGTCAAGAATTAATACATAATGTTTAATTTCATCTCTCAAGGAAGATAACATTATATTTATAAATCATATGTATCTGGTGTTGGTACTTAGTAATTTATGGACATACATGAACATTTCTCCCCAACATTGTTTAATGTCGTATGGAAGGGACATGGTCATGTTATTTAACATTAGGGGACAATGATAACATTATAATATATAATATCATGGGAATTTAATTTTTTTGGCATGATATTTAATGTATTGAATCTATGAATAAATATTTTCAATGATAATTTTTGTCTTCCATGAACAAAAAAGATGATCCTATGTGTAGATTATGCAATTTATTTCATTATAATACATTCATTTTTAGTGGTGTGACATGGTCACCATCAATGATATCAAATAAATAATCTTCATTGGAATGAACCTTTTCCAATATAGAATTTCCTTCCCATTTCAACTCTAGATTTAGTGGAATCTTCATAAGAATCATGAGAGTTCAAATAATGATTAATTGTTTTAATTGATGAAATAATTGGAGGACAATAGTCTTATTAAATGCATATTAAACTCAATTCTAATGAACTTCCAGGTCGTGTACTGTATGAAATTTATTTTCATCAGGTTATTTTAACTCATCAAACTACCTTTGAGACATCTCAACTTTATAAAATAAATTTTACATTTTGAATATGAGGGTGGGAAAATGGAACAAAAAGGAAATAAAGAATTTTATCCAACATGAAATATAATATATGGATTATTTAGTAGAAGTTATAATATTGGAGTGATATCCCCTAATGAATGGAGAAGGTTTTGTAGGGATTTATTTTTTTAAGAACTATTTTATAATGAATATTTGATATAGACATGTCCATACCCACTACATAGACATTGTCTAGTGCTTGATATAGGGTAAGAAGACTGGATTGGATGTTTTATTCCCAATATGATTACATTAATTCCAAATGGATGAAATGGGTACATTTTCCTATCAATATCACATGAATGATAACTGATTATACAATGATATGTGAATTCATAATTTTATTGATACCCTTCATGCCGCATTCATTAAGGGGTGTCACCTTTTCCCATTTAAAGAAAAAATAAATTTTTAAAAGAGTATACTAAACTATCTGGATATAGGTACGAAATAAATCCCAATGATATCCATTCACTATATGATTAATATCCTTGATATATATGGTAGAAAGGATTATAAAAAACTATAATTATAGGTTAATAACATTTTATTTGATAGAATATATGACACAAAACAACAAGTATAGAGGAGAATATAACACCCAAAGAAATTGCAATGAATTTATGTTTAAATAATTTCAATCTCTAAAATATTTACATTTACAGAAAACACTCTATTTATCTTTCATTTCATTCAACAAAGAGTTTCTTTGATAGATTTTAATACATGAAAAATTGAGTTTTAATGAACATTAATATAAAATTAATATTATAATTTAATATGATAGTGATCACCTAGACATTAGATTGGATGATATGAATACGACTAAATACCTTATGTATACAAAATTTTTCAAATTTTTATCATTTATCTACTAATTACTAATAAAATAATGACAATTTAAATGAAAAAAAATCTTTAAAAAACTGCATTTTAAGAAAAATATTGTCTATTCACGCATTGTGTGCATACTCTATAGATATTTCTTTCCATTTTGAGAAATTTTATTTGAAAAAGAAAATTGGAATCTAAATATAAAAATTATTATCTGGTGATGTTTTTGGATTTTTCTAAAAATATTCGTTTTTTGATGGACGAGAGAAGATTATGAATTTTAATTGAAAACATCCAATTTATTTAAATTATTAATAAATATAAATTAAATTTTTAAATGGTTTTAAAGTAAAATTAGTTCAATAATATTTCTATTAATCCATATAACTTTACTAGAATCATTTTTATATTAAATTTAGATATAAAAACGTATTAAAGTTGTCTGATGTGACTAATTAGTTGGCTAAAATTATTTATATGGGTCTATAATGTTAATTTTTAAACTATCTAGTGGATATATCTTTATTGTATATGAATCTTATTATCAAGAATCATAATGGAGAATAATTAATAATTTCATTCATTCTGAATTCAGTTATTATTATCCTTGATATTTTTACAATGATGTTTTCTCAGGATGCATTTAATTCTAAGATACTGTGTACGTGGAATGTATTTTTAGTTATTTATCTTGGAATATTTATTATGAATTTTCCTATTTTGATAGTAATTTTATTAACTAAAATAAATATGTTTCCTTTTATTTATTTTTCCAATTTTATTATTATCCCTTAGATATTAACATTGATATTATCTCTGTATAAATGTCATTCTTAGTTTATTTTTACATGGAATGTCTGTTCAGTTATTTACCTTTCCATGATGATTATCCTAATTGATTCATTAGAGCTACCATTTTATGTAACCCTTACTGAGAATTTGAGATATGCCTGATATTTCTTCTTTTCTTAGGAAACCATAATGTGTACTATTATTTATAAGAAGGGATATTATATATGGAATAATGTTATTCTTGAATAATTTTTTTTCTTTTAAAATGTAATATGGGAATCGTGTAAATATCTATTTTACTAAACCTACCACATTATTTATCCATTCATTATATGATTACATTTATCTTTATCTAATTTAATAAATCAAACATCGCCTCCAGGATACTAGGGTCAGAGTTTCTAAAGTTTGTAGTGTTGTAAATTTAGAAGAAACCTTGGAAGCTGGATTGAAGAAAATATAGATTAATGATCATATCCCCATAATAATCATTTCATGTAATTATACATTAACATGATAATATTTGTGTATGGAAGAGATTATGTGGTATTTTCTAGAAACAAATACCCTTCTGGATAAAAGTGGCTCTAGGACAGTGGTACCTAGGGGTAATAACTCTAAGAATGGTGTAATGGGATTGATCTGACCATCATATAGTGTATAAAAATAGTCCTTATTATACAACTGGTTTAACACTCCTCATGGAAATTCCAAGGACAATTCAAATTTTCATTAGTAACCATTATGATTATTTGAATAGATGTTGAAAATGAATTTCCTAGGATAAACCCGAGGAGTTTTAGATTGAAAATAATCTGTCAAAATTTAGACATCCTATAAAAGATTTTAGGGTTTCCAAATTTTGATTATTTTTTATCACAGTTTGACCTTTGGTTTCGTCAATTGATAGAATCTAATGGAATCTGGATAAAATATAATAAGAAGAACATAGTGGTGAATATGATAAATGAAATGGTATGATGACTGCTGTGAATGATATTGTGGTTATCTCTTGTAAGTTTACCAAAGTATGATTACCAACATATACCTTACCCAACGCCTAGACTGGCAAAAGAAGAGAAGTATAGAGTGGAATATTATGTTGTGTGAAGGAGACCATGGAGGAAAGAATGGTTGATTTCCATCAAGTCAAAAATATAGAAAGAGTAACATATAAATGTGAATTCAGATGATGAGAAAATGATTTATTAGTGGATTGGAATTTAATAATGAAAATAATTTCCAAGGATAAATGAAGAGTATGATTTCATGAAATTAATATCATCCTAGTGATCCATTAATAAATCATTATATTAAATGTGGAGAACATGGAAATTATCAAAATAAAATTCCGTTTATAAACATTATACCATTTACCAATAATGACCTATTTTGAAATAAAATGGGTGATTTACTTATGTAAGGATCCAAAAAATTCTATTTTAGATGTTTCTTGACCAACGATATTTAAGTTATATGAATTATGAAACATATTTAGATTTTATATAATTATAAAAGAATTAATGTATTTATAAACATAAGTGTTATACAAATAATCATGTCTTAGGAGTTTACAATTAATCATAATTTCAAAGTCATAAACACCTCTTATTTGGTATTATGTGATGGGATTATACATAGATTAAGGATATTTTTGGAGAAATTAATTATGAGCTAATGTTTTAGTGGAAAAACTATTTTGAGAAAGAATTATTTTACATTTTGAACTTAATATTAATAGTTTTGTTAACAGTTACTGTTTATTTAATCTTTGTTGTTGTCAAAGTTATGGGTCGCAAAAATTTTAAAGTGTTTTAGGAATTATATTAATAATTGTTTTTAAAAAAATACAACTCATTACTTCTAGATACGACATGGGTCCTGAACCCATAATCAATGGAAGGGTTTATCCCCTACTACTATCCAACATGATATCTTAGATAATAGGTAATATTATTTAAGTAAATGAGTTGACAAAAATATTAATGATAAAGATGTTATGTTACTTTGGAAGTTTATATATTACTTTTTGTTAAGAATATTGGATTTGTAAAATATTTAGAGATAGATGTAATGTCTTTTCACACTTTTATGCATCTAATGATTTGTTAGAAGTGAATTCTATTAGTTTGGAAATTAAAAAAAAAATTCATTTTTGGAGATTAATTTATTAGAGTAAGTTGTGAATTAGATATTTTTAAACAATAACCAAAGGATAAATTTTTTATAATAAAATAGAAAGAGATCAAGTAAGTATACTTATTAATTCACTATATTATTATATCAATTCCTCATCATTACAAAAACAATCTTAAAAAAATAGTGTTATCCTATTACATTCATATCATATGTATCCAATGGTCTTTTAAATCATCAAATAAATATGGTTCTAAGACCCTTAAATTTCCATTAATCATTAAAATTCAAATGATTAATGTACTTTATCAATATTTAATATTATTTATTCTTTTCTTCTATGCACAAAAAATCATTTTCCACAAATGTAATCTTACTTAGAAACCCATTTATGTTTTGTTTTATATGATGTTTATACTTCCCTTTTCATTCATATAAATATGATATTTTTAACTATTTTATGATGTTGAATATTCAAAAATGGTATTTCCAAATTTCAAAAACCTTATATCCATGATGATGTTTAAATTATGAGAACAGAATTTATTTAAGGTGTGGAGAAATTGATGCTATTAAAATATTAACTAAGAACATTGTATTTTATTCCATATGTGACATGCAACACCATGAATAGAAGAAAATATTAAAACCCTAAATCTTTAATATATTTTTATTATTGACTAATTAAATCTAAAGAATATTTTATGTTTCATAAAAAAATGATTTCCGCTTTTATTATACAATAATGGGTTTCTTTGATATCTTGGGATACATGCAAGGAAAAAAATGCGAAGGGATTGTCACCAACTGATTTTGTCTTATTTGACTATTGATGAATCAAGGGGATTTCATTAACCCATACCAATCTTGTGTCTTACATGTCCAAAGGATTCCTCACATATCTAATAATTTATTTAAAAAGATATTTTTAAATCAAAGTGTCCTATACCACATTGAAATATTTGAATATGAATCCCTATAAAAGTAAATAATTATCAAATGAGACAATTAATATTATGAAGATAATGAGATTCATGATATTATATATCAAAGGGGTGGTACACCAAATAAAAACATATGGAGGGAATGAGGATTATCTAACAAAAATAATAGCAAGATGAGAAAAACCCTTACCTCACACATCCTTTTGGTTGTAAGTGGTTTAACCCCCGATATAGTGGCTCAAATCATGTTATTAAATTATAACAGAAATATTTTTTAATTTATTTTATCTTATATATTTTTTATAATATATTATTACACATTTTCTAAAATCATTAATTATTTCCACTTTTTTGTGTTAATTTTCTAGACTATTTAGTATGTTTTTACTTATTACTTATTGTTACTATAAATAAGATCTCAATTTCTTCAGATATAGAATTTAAAACGTGATTTAAATATCATATATATTTGGTATATATGTTTTTATAATTTTACATAAAATTTCTAGATAGTAAATTTAATGCACCGTTCAGGGAGACGGTTCGCCATACATACTAACCAATGCTACATCCATTTCATTTCTCTATTAAAAGACTGCAAATTAAAGGATATATATGAATATTATAATTATAGTGTAAAATATATGAATTATATATCACATATTTTTATTAAATAAATCCTTTATACATTCCATGTATAGAAGGAATGATTAACATTACTTTGAGGAGGCGGTAGTCCACATATCGACAAACAAAGTAATAATATTACCATAAAATGGAACACATAAAAGTATGTGTTATATAAGAATTACTAAATCATAAATAACTTACAAATATAATTTATATCATATAAGAATATAATATCCATCATAATTCCCAACCATGAGAATTAGTAATGGATAAATGAATGATACGGTTTTGTGAAGTGGTAGTTCATCGTACATGAAGAATAAATTTGTTGGAAATTTGTTGGAAGTGTGTGTAGGTGTATATAGTACCCAAAACATAACAAAATCATTGTATATTGAGAATACTACAGTTATTAGTTCATCATGGATGAATTATATTTGAAGGAAGTGGAAGAATAAATAAAATAGAAACACTTAATTCAAAATGATACCTCGTCTTTAGACGATCTCCTTTAACCAACACCTTAACACCTAAAAGAATGGTGTCATGCCTAAAATAAGAACACTATAATGTGGAGCGGGATTATATGAAGGTATTTTGGTATATCCATGATGATCTAAATAGGTTATGATGTGTGAAGAAAATAGAAAAAGGGATTCTCTTTTATAATTGAAGTGCGGTGCAGTTTTGGAAATTCAAAAATATTAAAATATAATAAGGATATTATAGATCCATAGATTTAAAAATGGTTTGTAAATCAATATATAAATTTATATCCACGACATCTTGTTTCCTTTTTTATTTATTTAATTGTTTTAGGATTTTTAAATAATTTCATATATTTTAATTCATAAAACATTCATTATTGTCAAAATTGATATAATTCATTTAATTTTACAATACATACACCAATAAAAAAAATAAGAATAAGAATATAATGATTTCACACATCTATAATATATCAGATATATTCATAAAAATTGTAGACATTAACTCATACTAAATATTTAAATAATAATATTGATAAATTCAATGATTTTATTTTTCTTGTTAATTATTTAAGTACTATTTTAGAATCAAAGAAGCTTTTATATTAAATATATAATTTCAAAAAATCAATAATAATTATGTATATTGTAAATATTTTAATTTATATCAAAATAAAAATATTGATTCATTCATATCTTTACTTTGTCCCTATCTAGACACATAAAAGATATTAAAAAAAGAGAGTGAGATTTTATAATTATCATTTACTTAAATAATATATTATTTATTTTCATGTAAACTAATCTACTAACCATCTAAAAGTGTATTCTAAGGTGATATGAATTGAATATTCTTCATCTAATAATTTTTAGGAAGGTTTAGGTCACATTATTAACCTTATATTGTGTTTTTAACCCTTATTTTAACCCTTTAACTCTTATCGTGACAACATGTGTTTGACACATTAAAGATTAATATATTGACTATAAAATATAAAAAGAGCCATAAATGAGTCATGTGTGACGTTTTTGGACCTATCTTACCCTGTTTTATAAATTTTAGTTTTTAGATATTTTATATCATTTAAAAAAATATTATTTATTTTAAAATATTACTAATGTCAATTTTGATGCTATTAACTATTCCATTCTGTACAAAAAGCAAAACAAGAATATTAATTTGAAATAGTAAATATAAAACATAAGCAAAATTTCTAATTTATTAATAATATTATTGGAGGACATTAACTCTACCAACTTATATTTATTTTAATAGTTTTATATCTTTTAATATTTTTCATTTAATTAAACAACTACTTCATCATCATTATGTAAGACATTAATTTTATTATTTTTACCTAAAAATTAAAAATCAATTTCACTGATTAAGGTAAGAATTTTATCTTTCAAAATATTTTTGATAGTTGAACATATCCCATATATATATCCCATATTAAATAAATCATACTTCATAAAAAAGTACAACAAAAATGAGTATTCTTTTAAAAGTATAATTTAGATTGATTAATGTCATCCATGTGGATTAAAGAGAATATAAAATTATCCCAAGGATGGTTTTGGATGACAATGGTTCATCCAATAAAATTAGAAAAAGTCTTATGAAATTTTCCAATATTTATAAAATTATTTTTACACTTAATTACACTTTTTATACATAACTATTCTAAAAAATTACCAAAGTGACTTTTCAAATTTTGAAAAAAATAATGACAAACTTTACTAAATAGGTAATTTTTTATTCCATATTTAGACTCCATTTTTCAAAATTCAATACATATATTTGGCTAAAATGTTTTTAAAATTAATCCCATTGATTGAGAGGAAAATGAGTTATTAATGTGAAAACATTCAATAGATTGATACATTTTTATATCCAAACTCAATGTGGATTTAATTATAATCTACAAAATTATTCTAAATGAGAAAATATTTAACTAATTGAACATTGAAACAAATCAAATTAATAGTTTAGAAGTATAAATTATTTAGACTGTAACGTTATTTTCAATTAAAATGCAGTATTTTTCACAATTCATCAATAGATGGAACTTATCAGAAAAAAATCAACAAATGTAAATTTAGATACTTTGTATTCAATGAAGAAGATTATTTTTTCAAATTTAATTTATAATATTTTCAAAAACTACTTTTCAAACATGTACTCCATCAAAAGGTGGAAAATCATTCTATATATAAAAATACTTTTTATCCATAAAGCAGGGACTGTTATTATACCAAGTCTAGGAAACATTTATGATTAATGTAAAATTAATTAGATTGAGAATATAATATATAAATTCAATAATTTTTTTTACACTATTCATTCCCCATCACTCTAATATATAGGTAAAAATAATAATAATTAATAGTATATCACATTTTGTTTTTGATGTGTGTTGCATGCAACACATACTATCAATGAAATTTAATTTATTTAATAATAGTTATACCATAAAATATTGGGGTTTTAAATTCTCCCATCCTTCAACAAATTGAGTCCATACAATTTGATATTTTATTTCGAAAATCAAATGTTGATACTTCAAAAAAACTTTATGGTTAACCCAAATCGGATCTAGTGTAAATAAAACATGAACATAATAAAGGGGAATTAAAATTTAGAAGGATACCAAAAAAATTCATTTTAGAATAGGATAACATTAGTGTGATGTGAAAACCGGTACATATATGAGAAATTTTACCATCATGTTTTGATGGATAATGATAGGGGACACAGTAATAAGAAATTTAACAATCAAAAAATCAAAAAGTTTTGATCAGTTAAATGAAAAATTATTTCTCAGAAAAAAATATTAAACTGGTTTTTTATTCGAAGTCATTTTCCCTTATTCGAGGGATTTCATTACAATATATATAATCAGATGATAAATAAAGTTAATTGATTACTTTCTAAGTCATAATAGGATCCTTTGTTTATGCTTCGATCTATTTTTACTTCATCTTTCATGATGATTTTTTTACACCAGATGTACTTTTATGAATCATAAGATCCATGAGTCATTCCATCAGTTTCTAAATATTTATTTAAAACAAAATGGTTAGAAAATCTTATCAAATATGATAAATCATACCTTTTCCTTGAAAAATAATATCCAAAGTTCAATTTAATCGATTCCATATATTAGTACCTACAGGCTCATTCAAAATTCATATGTCCTAATTCATAGTCTTATGAGATCATTATATTTTCAAAATAAACATTACATAACTATTAATGTCACATATCATATATATTAAAACCATGATCTCATTAAAACCATAATGAAACCATTCATTCTTTCAAATCATTAATGAATATGTATTATTTTACAATCAATATACATCTCAGGATTCTAATAACTTGAAAACCATTGATGAAAAAATGGTTGGATCCAACTACACAATCACTATAATCATTCATTAATAAAATGGTTGATTTCCATCAAGTAAAAAATTTAGAAAGAGTAACATATAAATGTGAATTCAGATGATGAGAAAATGATTTATTAGTGGATTGGAATTTAATAATGAAAATAATTTCCAAGGATATATGAAGAGTATGATTTCATGAAATTAATATCATCCTAGTGATCCATTAATAAATCATTAAATTAAATGTGGAGAACATGGAAATTATCAAAATAAAATTCCTTTTATAAACATTATACCATTTACCAATAATGACCTATTTTGAAATAAAATGGGTGATTTACTTATGTAAGGATACAAAAAATTCTATTTTAGATGTTTTTTGACCAACTATATTTAAGTTATATGAATTATGAAACATATGTAGATTTTATATAATTATAAAAGAATTAATGTATTTATAAACATAAGTGTTATACAAATAATCATGTCTTAGGAGTTTACAATTAATCATTATTTCAAAGTCATAAACACCTCTTATTGGGTATTATGTGATGGGATTATACATAGATTAAAGTTATTTTTGGAGAAATTAATTATGATCTAATGTTTTAGTGGAAAAACTATTTTGAGAAAGAATTATTTTACATTTTGAACTTAATATTAATAGTTTTGTTAACAGTTAC
This sequence comes from Viscum album, assembly GCA_963277665.1. Taxonomy (NCBI): domain Eukaryota; kingdom Viridiplantae; phylum Streptophyta; class Magnoliopsida; order Santalales; family Viscaceae; genus Viscum; species Viscum album. The sequence continues at coordinate 115,407,288 of OY728135.1, forward strand.
TGTTTATTTAATCTTTGTTGTTGTCAAAGTTATGGGTCGCAAAAATTTTAAAGTGTTTTAGGAATTATATTACTAATTTTTTTTAAAAAAATACAACTCATTACTTCTAGATAAGACATGGGTCCTGAACCCATAATCAATGGAAGGGTTTATCCCCTACTACTATCCAACATGATATCTGAGATAATAGGTAATATTATTTAAGTAAATGAGTTGACAAAAATATTAATGATAAAGAAGTTATGTTACTTTGGAAGGTTATATATTACTTTTTGTTAAGAATATTGGATTTGTAAAATATTTAGAGATAGATGTAATGTCTTTTCACACTTTTATGCATCTAATGATTTGTTAGAAGTGAATTCTATTAGTTTGGAAATTAAAAAAAAAATCATTTTTGGAGATTAATTTATTAGAGTAAGTTGTGAATTAGATATTTTTAAACAATAACCAAAGGATAAATTTTTTCTAATAAAATAGAAAGAGATCAAGTAAGTATACTTATAAATTCACTATAATATTATATCAATTCCTCATCATTAAAAAAACAATCTTAAAAAAATAGTGTTATCCTATTACATTCATTTCCTATGTATCCAATGGTCTTTTAAATCATCAAAAAAATATGGTTCTAAGACCCTTAAATTTCCATTAATCATTAAAATTCAAATGATTAATGTACATTATCAATATTTAATATTATTTATTATTTTCTTCTATGCACAAAAAATCATTTTCCACCAATGTAATCTTACTTAGAAACCCATTTATGTTTTGTTTTATATGATGTTTATACTTCCCTTTTCATTCATATAAATATGATATTTTTTAACTATTTTATGATGTTGAATATTCAAAAATGGTATTTACATATTTCAAAAACCTTATATCCAAGATGATGTTTAAATTATGAGAACAGAATTTATTTAAGGTGTGGAGAAATTGATGCTATTAAAATATTAACTAAGAACATTGTATTTTATTCCATATGTGACATGCAACACCATGAATAGAAGAAAATTTTAAAACCCTAAATCTTTAATATATTTTTATTATTGACTACTTAAATCTAAAGAATATTTTATGTTTCATAAAAAAATGATTTCCGCTTTTATTATACAATAATGGGTTTCTTTGATATCTTGGGATACATGCAAGGAAAAAAATGCGAAGGGATTGTCACCAACTGATTTTGTCTTATTTGACTATTGATGAATCAAGGGGATTTCATTAACCCATACCAAACTCGTGTCTTACATGTCCAAAGGATTCCTCACATATCAAATAATTTATTTAAAAAGATATTTTTAAATCAAAGTGTCCTATACCACATTGAAATATTTGAATATGAATCCCTATAAAAGTAAATAATTATCAAATGAGACAATTAATATTATGAAGATAATGAGATTCATGACATTATATATCAAAGGGGTGGTACACCAAATAAAAAACATATGGAGGGAATGAGGATTATCTAACAAAAATAATAGCGAGATGAGAAAAACCCTTACCTCACACATCCTTTTGGTTGTAAGTGGTTTAACCCCCGATATAGTGGCTCAAATCATGTTATTAAATTATAACAGAAATATTTTTTAATTTAGTTTATCTTATATATTTTTTATAATATATTATTACACATTTTTTAAAATCATTAATTATTTCCACTTTTTTGTGTTAATTTTCTAGACTATTTAGTATGTTTTTACTTATTACTTATTGTTACTATTAATAAGATCACAATTTTTTCATATATAGAATTTAAACCGTGATTTAAAAATCATATATATTTGGTATATATGTTTTTATAATTTTACATAAGATTTCTAGATAGTAAATTTAATGCACCGTTCAGGGAGACGGTTCGCCATATATACTAACCAATGCTACATCCATTTCATTTATCTATTAAAAGACTGAAAATTAAATGATATATATGAATATTATAATTATAGTGTAAAATATATGAATTATATATCACATATTTTTATTAAATAAATCCTTTATACATTCCATGTATAGAAGGAATGATTAACATTACTTTGAGGAGGCGGTAGTCCACATATCGACAAACAAAGTAATAATATTACCATAAAATGGAACACATAAAAGTATGTGTTATATAAGAATTACTAAATCATAAATAACTTACATATATAATTTATATCATATAAGAATATAATATCCATCATAATTCCCATCCATGAGAATTAGTAATGGATAAATGAATGATACGGTTTCATGAAGTGGTAGTTCATCGTACATGAAGAATAAATTTGTTGGAAATTTGTTGGAAGTGTGTGTAGGTGTATATAGTACCCAAAACATAACAAAATCTTTGTATATTGAGAATACTACAGTTATTAGTTCATCATGGATGAATTATATTTGAAGGAATTGGAAGAATAAATAAAATAGAAACACTTAATTCAAAATGATACCTCGTCTTTAGACGATCTCCTTTAACCAACACCTTAACACCTATAAGAATGGTGTCATTCCTAAAATAAAAACACTATAATGGGGAGCGGGATTATATGAAGGTATTTTGGTATATCTATGATGATCTAAATAGGTTATGATGTGTGAAGAAAATAGAAAAAGGGATTCTCTTTTATAATTGAAGTGCGATGCAGTTTTGGAAATTCAAAAATATTAAAATATAATAAGGATATTATAGATCCATAGATTTAAAAATGGTTTGTAAATGAAGATATAAATTTATATCCACGACATCATGTTTCCTTTTTTATTTATTTAATTGTTTTAGGATTTTTAAATAATTTCATATATTTTAATTCATAAAACATTCATTATTGTCAAAATTGATATAATTCATTTAATTTTACAATACATACACCAATAAAAAATAGGAATAAGAATATAATGATTTCACACATCTATAATATATCTGATATATTCATAAAAATTGTCGACATTAACTCATACTAAATATTTAAATAATAATATTGATAAATTCAATGATTTTATTTTTCTTGTTAATTATATAAATACTATTTTGGAATCAAAGAAGCTTTTATATTAAATATATAATTTCAAAAAATCAATAATAATTATGTATATTGTAAATAATTTAATTTATATCAAAATAAAAATATTGATTCATTCATATCATTACTTTGTCACTATCTAGACACATAAAAGATATTAAAAAAAGAGAGTGAGATTTTATAATTATCATTTACTTAAATAATATATTATTTATTTTCATGTAAACTAATCTACTAACCATCTAAAAGTGTATTCTAAGGTGATATGGATTGAATATTCTTCATCTAATAATTTTTAGGAAGGTTTAGGTCACATTATTACCCTTATATTGTGTTTTTAACCCTTATTTTAACCCTTTAACTCTTATCGTGACAACATGTGTTTGACACATTAAAGATTAATATATTGACTATAAAATATAAAAAGAGCCATAAATGAGTCATGTGTGACGTTTTTGGACCTATCTTACCCTGTTTTATAAATTTTAGTTTTTAGATATTTTATATCATTTAATAAAATATAATTTATTTTAAAATATTACTAATGTCAATTTTGATGCTATTAACTATTCCATTCTGTACAAAAAGCAAAACAAGAATATTAATTTGAAATAGTAAATATAAAACATAGGCAAAATTTCTAATTTATTAATAATATTATTGGAGGACATTAACTCTACCAAATTATATTTATTTTAATAGTTTTATATCTTTTAATATTTTTCATTTAATTAAACAACTACTTCATCATCATTATGTAAGACATTAATTTTATTATTTTTACCTAAAAATTAAAAATCAATTTCACTGATTAAGGTATGAATTTTATCTTTCAAAATATTTTTGATAGTTGAACATATCCCATATATATATCCCATATTAAATAAATCATACTTCATAAAAAAGTACAACAAAAATGAGTATTCTTTTAAAAGTATAATTTAGATTGATTAATGTCATCCATGTGGATTAAAGAGAATATAAAATTCTCCCAAGGATGGTTTTGGATGACAATAGTTCATCCAATAAAATTAGGAAAAGTCTTATGAAATTTTCCAATATTTATAAAATTATTTTTACGCTTAATTACACTTTTTATACATAACTATTCTAAAAAATTACCAAAGTGACTTTTCAAATTTTGAAAAAAATAATGATAAACTTTACTAAATATTTAATTTTTTATTCCATATTTAGACTCCATTTTTAAAAATTCAATACATATATTTGGCTAAAATTTTTTAAAATTAATCCCATTGATTGAGAGGAAAATGAGTTATTAATGTGAAAACATTCAAAAGATTGTTACATTTTTATATCCAAACTCAATGTGGAATTAATTCTAATCTAAAAAATTATTCTAAATGAGAAAATATTTAACTAATTGAACATTGAAACAAATCAAATGAATAGTTTATAAGTATAAATTATTTAGACTGTAACGTTATTTTCAATTAAAATGCAGTATTTCTCACAATTCATCAATAGATGGAACTTATCATAAAAAAATCAACAAATGTAAATTTAGATACTCTGTATTCAATGAAGAAGATTATTTTTTCAAATTTAATTTATAATATTTTCATAAACTACTTTTCAAACATGTACTCCATCAAAAGGTGGAAAATCATTCTATCTATAAAAATATTTTTATCCATAAAGCAGGGTCTGTTATTATACCAAGTCTAGGAAACATTTATGATTAATGTAAAATTAATTAGATTGAGAATATAATATATAAATTCAATAATTTTTTTACACTATTCATTCCCCATCACTCTAATATATAGGTAAAAATAATAATAATTAATAGTATATCACATTTTGTTTTTGATGTGTGTTTCATGCAACACATACTATCAATGAAATTTAATTTATTTAATAATAGTTATACCATAAAATATTGGGGTTTTAAATTCTCCCATCCTTCAACGAATTGAGTCCACACAATTTGATATTTTATTTCTAAAATCAAATGTTGATACTTCAAAAAAACTTTATGGTTAACCCAAATCAGATCTAGTGTAAATAAAACATGAACATAATAAAGGGGAATTAAAATTTAGAAGGATACCAAAAAAAATTCATTTTAGAATAGGATAACATTAGTGTGATGTGAAAACCGGTACATATATGAGAAATTTTACCATCATGTTTTGATGGATAATGATAGGGGACATGGTAATAAAAAATTTAACAATCAAAAAATCAAAAAGTTTTGATCAGTTAAATGAAAAATTATTTCTCAAAAAAAAATATTAAACCGGTTTTTTATTCGAAGTCATTTTCCATTATTCGAGGCATTTCATTACAATATATATAATCACATGATAAATAAAGTTAATTTATTACTTTATAAGTCATAATAGGATCCTTTGTTTATGCTTCGATCTATTTTTACTTCATCTTTCATGATGATTTTTTACACCAGATGTACTTTTATGAATCATAAGATCCATGAGTCATTCCATCAGTTTCTAAATATTTATTTAAACCAAAATGGTTAGAAAATCTTATCAAATATGATAAATCATACCTTTTCCTTAAAAAATAATATCCAAAGTTCAATTTAATCGATTCCATATATTAGTACCTACAGGCTCATTCAAAATTCATATGTCCTAATTCATAGTCTTATGAGATCATTATATTTTCAAAATAAACATTACATAACTATTAATGTCACATATCATATATATTAAAACCATGATCTCATTAAAACCATAATGAAACCATTCATTCTTTCAAATCATTAATGAATAAGTACTATTTTACAATCAATATACATCTCAGGATTCTAATAACTTGAAAACCATTGATGAAAAAATGGTTGGATCCAACTACACAAGCACTATAATCATTCATTAATAAACCATTGACTATTATTCATAATATTATTCCTTAATACCTAATTCATTTCAATTTTACTTTGACGTATCTTCAAAATCAAAACTACCACCATTACATTTATAACCATGCTAATTCATACTATTGAGCAAATCCCAAAACACAATGTGAGAAACACTAGTCATAGTGATATTGTCATGAAGAATAAGTTACTCGATGTTGAAATCAGGAAATATTCTTCTCAATATATGTTTCTATAAGATTATACTGGGTTATCCTTGTATAACTAAATCTATATGATAATATCCTAAAATTATATATATCCTCAAAGTCATTCATAGGGTTATATTACCTTGCTTATGTAATCCTAATTTTAGTTCCCAAGTATTTTACCAAACATTATTTGATACCAACTATAAAGCCCTGACCCAAAAATCCTAGATCCAGTGGCTTGATTTATTTCATTGTCATTAGATATAAAGAATCACATACTAATGGACTGAATTGTTTAGTAGTATGTGTAACTAGATACATACTTGAAATTCACATTATATTTTAAAACCTATCTTATGCAATGAATTTTCATTGAGCCTCCCATTTTTCCAGCATTACATAACCCTCTATATCAGTCATAATATACTTATTGAATACTTGGGAAAAATAAAACATATGAAATTAATGAGATTATATACTCAGTAATGGTAATGTACAGTGAAACATATCTTAAATTAATGAGCATAAACAACATAATAAGGTAAATAACTAAACACATATGCCATATAATCAATAAACTGATAATTAAAATGCATGAAAAGATTTTTTCATTGAGAAATTACTATGGAAAATAATAATTGAAGTGATAGAAATTAGTAATTGAAGACTTCAGAACTGTCATGATATAATCTCAAGATAGATACTAACAGGATCAAACCTCTTTCCATTTTAGGTATGTGGGTAGAAACCGATGTGATTATGCTTGTAATCTTACATGAAGGGTCTGATCCCAACTGATTATTTCTCAAACAAACAACCAATAAATTGATGGTATTTCATTATCTAGTCCTGAACCTCTGTATTACAAGTCCAAGTCATTCCTCACATATCAAATAATCGATTTAAGAAGATATTTTTAAATCAAAGAGTCCCATAACACTTTGAAATATTTGAATCATAATCCCTATAAAAGTAAATAATTATCTATTGAAATATTTGTTATCATTATAATGATGAAATTCATGATATGATTTATCAATGGGGTAGTACACCACATAAAATAAATAAGTAGTAAATAAGGCACATCTCACAAAAATAAAAGTGAGATGATAAAAACCCTTAAATAAACGTTTTTGTTGTTATACATTTTTTAACCTCATGTAAAATTGTTTAATGAATGTTTTTAATTTATAACATAATTTTTTTTATATTTATGATATCTTATATCATTTTATTAAAATTTATTATTATCTATTTTTTAATAATCTTTCACTGTTTTCACAATTTTGGTTGTTACAATTTTGGTTGTTAATTATCTAGTTTTTCGAGTGTGTTTTGATGTATTAGTTCTTGTTCCTTTTAATTTGATAGTTAATTAATCATCTAAAAAATGTAAACCATGACATAAATTTCATATATATAAATATATATGTTTTTAGAATAATCTAACAAATTTGGCGACTGGAAATGATATGCAACATTCATGGAGAGGCTTGGACATAAGTACGAATGAATGCTATTAACATATTATTTTTATACTAAATTAATAAAAAGTAAATGATATATATGTATATTATAATTTATGTATCATATTTATTTATTATATATCAAATATTTGAATGAATTCAATTACTTATATTCCTTATATAGGGTGATCAAATCACATTGCATTGAGGAGGTGGTTGTCCACACGTCCACAGACAAGGTTATCGTATTCCCAAAAATGGAAGACATAAAGTTATGTGATATATAAGAATTAAATATTCATAAAGGCATTATGAATATCAAATATATCATATAAGAATATTTTTTCCATCATAATTCTCAACCATGAGATGTGGAAAAGGAAAAACAAATGAAATCATTTCCTGAGGCCGTAATTCATTGTACACAAAAGAAAATTTCCTAACCCATTTTTTGAAGTGTGTATATGTTTAGATCAAATGATTCACATAATATCATCATAGTAAATCTAAAATACTGGAGTCATTATTTCATCATAGCTAAAGAAGATTTAATTGATGTGGGAGAAGAAATAAAATCGAAACACTTAATTTAAAACGATGCACCTTCTTTTAATGATCTGCATTGATTAAAAACGTAACACCTCCAAGAAGGTTGTTATTGAAAATTTAAGGCATTTTGAATATCTTAATCAATTCTAGCAAGGAATTTTGGATGCTCTTAGGGGAAAATGTTTTTTATGTGTGAATAAAAGAGATTATGAGGTGCCTTTTTATAATTGGAGTGAGGGGAAATTTTGAAAATCCCTAAATATTAAAATATAATAATCCTATTATAGAGAAGAGACTTGAAAATAGTCTATAAATATATAGGGGAAGGTAGTTTAGAAAATATAATTTAACCTTTTTATTTATTTATAATTTTTATGATTTAAAAAAAATTAATTCAATAAAATATCATTATTTTAAAATTTCAAACTATTCAATTAAATTGACCTTAAAAACATCAATACAAAGTAGGAATTTGAATATAATGCTTCCACATATCTTATTATATCATATAGATATAGAAAATTTGTTATACACATTAACACGTCAAAAATATATCAAAAATAATATTATTAAAGTCAATATTTTTATTTTTCTCTTAATTAAAAATATACCATTTTAGAGTTGGAGAATCCATTAAAGGGATTTATATTATTCTAAAAGAATATTTATAAATATTCTTAATATAAATAATTTCCTTCAGACCAATATATAAATTTAATTTCATTCATATCTTTATTTTTACCAATGAGTACACAAACATATATTAAATACAATGAGATTGAGCTTTTGAAACTATCATTGACGTTAATAATATAAATGTTATATTCAAGGAATATTTTCCATTAGTCATCCTAAAATCAAACTTATAGTGAGATGTTTTGAATCCCCTTCATTAAATAATATTTAGACATGTTTATGTCACATTCATAGCCTTATCATTTGGTTTAAACACTTAATTAAACCCTTTAACTCTTACCATGACAACATGTGTCTTACACTTTGATGACTAATATAGTTAATATAAAATGTCAAAAGAATAGTAAATGAGTAATGGATGAAATTTTTGGCCTTACCCCAATCAAATTTCTAGATATTATATTTTTAGATATTTTATATCATTTAATAAAATATTATTTATTTTAAAATATCTTTAATGTCGGTTTTGACATAATTCATTATTTTTTATTATACAAAAAATATATAAAGTCAAAAAAACATCTAAAGTATGACTAAAATTTTAAATCCATAAATAAAATAATTTTATGAAATTGACTCTCTTAGATTATATTTTTTTCAACATTTTTAATATAATTTATTTTGTATTTACTTTAATTAAACAATTACTACATCATCATTTTGTAAGAATTTAATTTAATCAATGCCATCTGTGAAATAAAAAAATAAATTTCCATGAAAAAGTTACAATGATTAGATTTCAAAATAATTTTTATAGTTCAACATATCCCTTATATAACCTCATATTAAACATATATCACCTGATAAAAAAAGTGGGATAAAATTTACTGTTCTTTGAGTCAAATACAAAAAATGGACTAAAGACATCCATGTGTCTCTAAGAGAACAAATAATTGAACCATTAATTATTTTTGATACAATAGTTCTTCTAGTAAAATTTGAACAATTGGTAATATAATTTTATAATATTTATAATATTTTTATACCTTTAATGACTCAATTTACCCATAACTGTGGTAATAAAAATTACCAAAGATTCTATTCATATATTTTACAAAAATAAATGGAAACTATTAACTAAATTTAAAAATTCTTATTCCAAATATGGAATCCATTTTCAAAAATTAAAAACAAGGAATTTTCTAAAGTGTTTGTAAATTATTCATGCTGACAGGGTGAGAAAATGAGTTATTAAAGTTAAAACATTCGAAACATTGAAACATTTATATATATAATTTAAATTTGAAATTGATTCTGAAGATGTATGTTATATTATCTGAAACAAAATTGGACAAATTAATCTTTTAAACCAATCGAATATATAGTTTAACACAATAAAATATTTAGATGAAAAGTTGTTTGCAATTAAAATGTATCATTTTCACTCTGCATCAAAAAATTAAACTTATCTGAAAAATAAAAAAAATCATCCAAAGTAAATTTTGATACTCTGTTATCAGATAAGATGTTAATTTTCCCAAAGATAATTTATTATAATTATAAAAACAAGATTTAAAACAAGTGTGCCATAAAAAGGTTTCAAATCTGCCTTTTTAGAAAAATATTTCTTTTATCTATAAAATTGGATTTGTTCTAATATAATGTTTAGAAAACATATAAGTTGAATGTATACAACTAGATTAAACATATAATATATGAATTCCATATTGTGGTTAATACTATTAATTTTCATACCGTCTAACTGCTTGGTTAATATAATATTATTTAATAGTATATTGGGGACCATTTAATCTGGCTGTTGCGTGAAACATATACTATCAAATATATTTAATGTTTTTAAGAAAGGAAAATAATAAAATCATATGCTATAAATATTTTAACATCGGAAACAATGAAAATAATTATATATTTTTAATGAATGGGTGACACGATTGAAGAATGTTTTTGTTCTTTAGGATCAAAACTAGTCCATCAGAATAAGTTTTTGTAAGAAATGTGAATGTTTTTGAATGCTCGAATCAAAATACAATCGGGGGGATGGGTTTTTCATTTGAGAAAGTCATTTTTCGGACAAAGGGTTTCCATCTATAGGTCATCAGAATGAGACGAACCAGTCGAAGAAGGATTATGGAGGATGGAAGTTGGATGGTCTATGAAGATATTGATTGGACAAACAATTATATTTTGATCCACTGGTATGATGTTCAAGATCCATCAGACCAGTAGTAGACAAAAATTTGTTAGATCAAGAAGAAGCACTGATTCATCAAAATGAATGCCTCAAACTGATAAGACATAAGTGTGATACGATTTTGGGATGTCGATCCAATAATGGGAGATCAATTATGAAAAATGTAAATAATCTATAAGAGTTATGTTTAATTGAGAAGAAACAAAGGAATAGTTTAAGTTTTCAATTATATGATCCATAACACCAATAAGTCATCTATTGATAAAGTTCATCACAATGATTTGATGAGGTAGATATTATTTAGAAGAGTTAGATATCGTTATCATTTTTAGCAGAGGTAGACAGTCAGTTCATAATGAGTAGAGAGTGGAATTTAGATAATAAATAATAGAATAATTCATTCACATCATAATGAGAATTGAAAGAAAGTTATATAATTATGTGAAATAGAAGATAGTCAGATAGTAATGAATATGTGAAGTTTCATTTTAATGTAATTACATCGAACTGATATTGAAGAAGTTACATCATATTGAAGTAGATGATGTTATATCATACTGAAGAGAAGATTAATTTCATAGAAATGTTGATAAGGTTTGAAGTAGTTAATGTTGAAGTTTATATGAGTTTTTTAAGATATTTGTAATTTGAGTATGAGGGAAATGTTATTCAATTTCCCAATTTTTCCATTCCGGGGTTCTTATAAATAGAAGCAAATCACATTCATAATTTTAAACATTTTGAAATGAATGAAAAAGGAGGATCGCCACATAAATTCAAATCAAATATTTAAATCCAAACTAATATCATATAATACAGTTGGATATATAAAATTTTAGTTTATTAGACTGATATGATCAGACTGAGAAATTGAACAGAGTATGAGTAATATAAATTGGGAATGGGTTCATCATATTGAGTTCATCTTATAGAGTTCATCTTACTAAATTCATCGGGCTGAGTAATTTTGGGCTATGTTATTAGTAGTTTCTGAGATATGCAGTGTTTGTTATCTAGAAAGAACAAAAATATTATTTCAGAACAAACTGATAAATATGTAATCATCTTTAGTCAATTTGACTGAGTCAATCAGACTGGGTTCTTCAGAATGAAGACCATTGGACTTAGGAAATTTTATAGACAAAATTGAATAATTTATTTATATTCTTGTATCTCCTAAATTGTTTGAATAAAAAAATTAATTGAAAAGAGTTAGTATAATCATTTCTACCATGATATAGAAGGTTTATAATGGGATATGTATCAAGTTTTATTTTCTAATTCAAATAATTGAATTTCCATATACCCATGGGAGTTGCTATGGAAAGGTTGTAGGTTCTCCCACTATGGCAGAAAGATGTAAATCCCATGTGATTTACATTCTTTCCTACAATTTCATGCATGAGTATTAAATAAAATATGTTAATGTTTTAAATAGTATATGGTTGTAGTAGTTATGATATAATTGGTTTAAAAAGAATAAAAGATGGACAACTGATTCAACCCCCCCACCCCCCACAACCATTTTCATATTCAATACTTTGGAAATAAAATTACTATTAGAGACATAATTCCTTATTGGATCCATATCATGAATAATTTGAAACATTTTAATCGTAGATAAATTACTAAATTTGATGGAAAAAATGTTATGGATGGAAATTTGGATGAATCATTATCTAGTATCTCTTGGCCTGCATGTTTTTGATGCTGCTATAATTGGGTTTCCAACCACTGAGAAGGATTCCCTGATGAATTTTTCTAATAATCTAAATATCCATGTTAATGTAAAAATTAGAAATGATATTCTTATTTACTTATCACAAAATTCTTATATGAAGTTGATTGGTCTCAAAACTTCGACATTTTGGAGGTACAAGCTTGAAATACTATTTGAATTGAATGCTAATGTGAAAGAAGAAAGGTTGAAAATATGTGGTATTTTGTATGATGACCTGGGAATGAGAGATGATGGAAATATTGATGAATACATCACCAAATTAAATGAATGTTTCATAAATATCAGAGTATTCATTGATGACCTGGAATATTCTAGAATTATTGGGAAACATATGAGAACCATACTGGAGAGGTTTGATTCTAAAATTTCCTCTTTAGAAGATATGAATGATTTATATCTTTATTAATTCCATATCATTCTTATTGATTATGTAATAAGAAAAGCTTCAATGATCAAAAATAACATTAAGGATGAATTAGTTTTTGAATCTATGTGAAAAATGAATATTCATGATGTTGATGATTTTGATCCTTGTGACATTGAATATAAAGATGATGATGACTTGAAAGAAAAAATCTTTTCTCCTACGTATAAGAACTATCAAAAAGGAAGAGGAAAAAATTGATGCAATCTTCCTCTAAAATGATTTGGGGTTGGTGGAATAAGACACCTCTCTATAAATTTCTACTAGATTAATTATAAAGACTAAGCCATCAAATTAATATTTGTTTTGACAGAAATTTGGTGTTATATTATTTTTTGTACAAAATAGTAAAATAAAAAATTATTAACTATGTGACTGTAAAAGGAAATGTGACCACTGGGTTTTGACCATTATATGATGATTGGTTGATCTGATGGTTGGAAACTATATTATTGATAATATTTTTAATGTTATAATTAGTGTATAGGAGTAGATATTACAATGGATAATTACATAATAATGATAACTTTATGGCCACAAATAATATCTTCATGACCTATAGAGAACATTTTTCAGATCACGGCAGAGAGGTAGCAGAATTTCGGTTCTCTCATTACCAATCCTATGTAGATCTTCAACAAGTGAATCTTGAACGAAATCGACTACGGAAGATGTTCATGTTAGTGGAAATTACCACTTGGTGGATGTTAATCGATCCAAAACATGAGTCTATAACCATCTCACACTATACCCTTAGATCTATGGAGGGTTTTAAAAGGGTCTATGTGTCAATTACTTAGTTATATAAAATTTAATTCTATTGTAAAAATAAAAATTTTATTCAATCAATTCTGTTTTAGGAATAGTTTTTCTTAATATTGAAATATAATGAATTTGTGAAATTTAATTTTGGAAAAAAAATATATTTATATAAATATATACTTTATTATTATGTTTTATTGGAATAAGTTTTAGTTTAATTAAATAATATTATAAATTAAATCTTATTTAAATATAAATAATATTTTATTTTCATGTGTCTAAAATTTTACTATGCCTTCTAAACCCGCTATTATCTTTATAAAATAAGTATTTTTATACATTAAATTTAAAATTATAAAATTTATAAATCTTTTCTAATAAAATATACATTATTGTTGAAATCATCACTTCAAAATTTGGTTAGTGTGAATTTATGAGATTTTTTTAAAAGACATTATTATTTCATGAATAATAAAAATAATGTTTTTGTTTTATGGTTCATTTAATAACATCATAATTATTCCATAATGATGGAATAATTAATTAACCATAATCCATGACCTAAAATATGTTCATTTTATTAATATAAATTATTTTAATAGACTCTGGTCAATTTCAAAACCTGTTTTTTAATTTCTAATATCTAAAATGGATGCTTTAACTTCAGAAATATTTTTTTGTTGAAATATTTCAATTTCTTTAAAAAAGAGGTAATATAAGCTACTGATCAACTCATGAGTGATGAAAAACACAATATATATACCAAGTGTCCAATACCATTGGAAAAAATAATGGGATAGCCCATGGTTTTTCCATTTCCACAACCAAGATTTTCAAACCTATATTTGGAAATTAATTAAAAATTCATCCACTATTGATATAAATAACCACACATAACCCCATTTACATTCAATATAAATACATACTCATATAATATTTGGTAGTTTTACCTCTAATGTAGTACTCACATGGTGTTTTCAAGCCATCATGTTCTTGATCATCATGTTTTAGAAATAGCTCATCAAGGTAATGCAAATCTATAGTTCTCTTTACTATTCATGTCTTTCCTTTAAATGGTATGACTTCCTATTTAAAAACTAAGTTCTATTGTAAAATTAATTGTATACCATTACATATATAAGAGTCTTAATTTAATGGGAGACCCTTGTTACCTCTCATTTTTTCATTTTCTAAAACCATATTTTATAACAATTATTCTACTGAATTTACATCTCAAAATTTTTATCTTCTACTCAAGAAAAAACGATTTTATTTTCTTTTTTTAAATTAAAAACCCACATTATTTTATATAGTAATTATCTTATATTTAATAATTATTTTCCTGATACAATTATTAACATATAGGAAACCCACATTCCCTTTCCATAGTTTAAAAAACATCCATGATGATCTTGTCATTAAGCAATTTTTCAAATGCTATGATTTTGATATGAAACCTAATTCTTTTATTCTCCATGAGTAATTTATGAAATGTTTGATTATGATTTCTATGACTCAATTTAATTAATACATAAGAATGATTCTCCCAGTTAGTACTCCAATGCATTGGGTATAGAATTTAATATCCTGAGATGACATGTTTTACAATACATTGGTGAATAACCTTGGAAAGTTTTATGTCACCAAGTTGAGAAAACATAGTGATATGATTATGAATGGGTTCTTTAGATTTTTTATCAACATTTCAATGGAATGAATCATATTAATTTTATTATGATATTCCAATTTTTTATTTTATCATTCCTTTATGATATTCAACATGTTCTTATTGATGTTTATCATTATCAAATGTAAATTGTTTCCCTTACAAGTAATTTTTAGCACCCTTTCCATGGATGTGTGTCCCCATATTATGAGATGCATTAACTGTATTTAGGATGAATAAAAGAAGAATAATTCAATGTTTATTAAAATATTTTTTTATGTTTTCATTTGTTATATAGGATTTTATTGGAAACTCTTCTTTAAAATATTCTGTATTTGTAAGAAGTATTAAAAAGTTATGTTTAAAATGTTGGGATTCCATAGCTTGTATCAAAATATGGTTTATATATTTGTTGAAATTAGGATTTGAAAACAATATTAAGAACTCTAGAGTAATATTTAAATATAGGAAAAAATTATATTTTTTTTTTAATATATTAGTATGTGGTTTCAGAGTAAATAAATTTATTTCTGGATATGAAAAAGTGCTTGAGGATCTAGGAAATATGTTTCAGGGGTAATACCTGAAAACGAAGATTTTATATAGAATCAAACCAGAATTACTGCATGACCACATGGCTTGTTGTACTCCTAGTCTGACACTCCCAATGGATATGTTTGGTATATCATAATCATTTTATGAACTATTATGAAGGATATTTAAAATAAATCTTTTTTTTCTATAGATTAACTTACAGAAGAATGAATTTTTAATATTTGAATGTTTTATAGAATTATATTATTCTTAAATTAAATAGATTTCTCGCTATGGTTTTTATTTATTTAGTAAATGTCATTATATAAGATGAACCCTATAACTTATGATTGATGTGGACCATCCAATGACTTTTCTATGATGGATTCCAAAATAAAAAAAATCATACAAATGTTGCATCAACTAACTCGAGTTGTGAGAAAAAACATCAGTCAAGGTGATATACTGGAATCACCTCAAAGGGTACAAATTTTTGTTGATTCCTTTATGCACAAACGACCACCTTTTATTAGTGGATATACCAACATATTTATTTCTGAACAATGGATATGATATATTGAAAGTCTCGTTTCTATAGTCCATTTTTTGAAACAAAATAATATCAACCTACTTGTGTACCACTTTGACGTAAAAGGTGACCAGCGGTTGAAATTGATAAATACACTATGAAAATAAGGGAAAGTGAAGGTGTGGCATGAGTTGAGTTAAATGGAATCTTCTTCATTAAAAAATTCCCATATTCTATGTGAATTGAAATGGAGACTGAATTCCTCAAATTGAAGGAAAAGGAAAATTAATCATTGGGAAGCTATGAGATGAAATTTTCAAGACATTCACATTATATCTCTAGATTTTTATTCGATTTTATTGAAATGTTTTATGGATAAAATTTCATAGAAATACTCCATCTATGGAAGAATCTATCCAATCGATACCATGGTAGGTATAAAGAGATAATGAGGAGTGCTATGATGGTCGAACATATTTTTGGAGAGATGTAGTGGTCCCACAGATCGAATGAAATGAATAAATCAATAGAGTCATGATTTTAGGTAATATTGATCATGGAAGAGGATAAAACCATGTGAAACATACCATATGCAATAAATTTGGGAAAAATATTTTGGGGAACTTATTTCTCAAGAGTGGAAAAATTTACATGTTTGGAAGAGATGGCCATAAGGCTTGGAACGGTCATAGTGAAGTGTAGCCTCAACTTTAATGCACTAAAGACAAGAATAATATGGTGTAGTCCCAAACTAAAGTGAAATCAAATACATGTGGATATATTGGGATAATATCAATAATTTTTCCAAATGAGATGATAATTGAGGGGAACCGCCATCAACCTCAGCATAGTCCAAAAGAGAAATTTCATACATTTTCTATCACATCACCAAATGTTAATTCTCCAGATAATGTTGTGGAAGATACCCTCATAGTTTTAAAAAACATAATAGGTAATGTTTTTTATTCATATTCAATACATTATTTAATTTTCACCATGTTTTAAAAGAATATAGAATCAATCCTGAAACTGCTTGAAGTAGAGTTATAAAAAAAGACACCTAGAGTGATTATGCCAACATCAACAATTTATATAAAATTTAGTGTTGACTTTAGAGAGAACAATGTCATCACAAATCTTTTATTCATTTTCATGTTGGAATTAGATACTATAATAGTGACGAACTAGATCTCAAATTATATGTCTATGATCAAATGTAGAAGAAACGAAATATCAGTAGTATTTAATGTAAAACCATGAGTTTTGTTTCATATAATGGTTTTCCCAACATTTCCATTGATGTTAATTACCACCTATAGCCTAATTTACGGAGATTATCAGTGAAGGGGGAGAAGTAACTGAATGTTTAAGAGTAGAAAATGTCCCCATCATTTAGGAATACATTGACATATTTTCTAAGGAGTCACCTGGACCTCCCACAGGATGATAGGTATAGTTATTTATTGAACTCATTCCTATATATAACCAGATATCCGAGAACACGTATAGAATAGAAAATGTGGAAGTGTAGGAATTAAAGAAAAAACACAATAAATTTTGGATAAGGGATTTATCTGACCAACTATGTCTCTTTAGGGAGAACCTTTTCCTTGTGTGATGAATTGGTATGGATCAATGCAATTATGTATTGAATATATGGAACTTAATGGGATCTTAGTGAAAGATAAATACCCTCCTCCAATAAATTATGACTTATATGACCATCTTTTTGGGGATAAATTATTCAACAACATTGATCTTTGATCTTATTATTTTCAATTGATGGTGAAGAAAGAATATATTTTAAATACCACTTTATGATCAAGATATCAAGATTATGATTTTTTTATTCCCTTTGTCTTAACTAATTCTCCTTCAATATTTTCTGTATTTGATGAATATATTCATTAAGAACTACCTTGATAAATGTTTATTAGTTTTTACTAATCATAATCTAATATATTCCAAAATAATTGAGGATAATGAGGATAAAATATGGGTAATTTTTAAAAATTTGGCGAGTGAGGTTATATATAGTAAACTTGGAAAATGTAAACCATGATTAAAAAAAGTTTCTTTGTGGGAAAAATTGGAACCAATAAAGGAATATTAGTTGAACTTATCAAGGAAAAGACTGAGGAGAAGTGGCCATAACCTAAAACAATAACTGGGATTCATATTGTCCTTGGTTTACCCAAATTTTATAGGAGATTTTTGAAAAATATTTCATGAATTTCTAATCAAATAACTATTTTAACTCGAAAAGGGTATATGTTCATTTAGAAAAGATAGTGTGAAGAATGATTCCAATAGGTGAATAAGAAACTAGTTAATGCACTTTTGTTACCTCTACCCTATATCAGAGAATTATTCATTATTTTAGATAATGTATCTCTGTATGTTCATGGGTGAATCCTCGGGAAAAATGAAAATGTGATTGTTTATGCATATTTACTGTTAAATCCTCTGGAGTAGAATAATCCTACGCATGACTTGGATCTACCTATGGTTATTTTTTCTCTAAAGATGTAAAGTAACTATCTTTATTGGGAGAAATGACAGATATGCACTGAGAAACACTGTTTGAAATATATTTTTACAAAAAAGGAATTAAACCTAAGACAAAAGAGTTGGTTTGAAATTCTTATGGACTATGACTGCTCAATTCATTATCACCCTAGAAGAGAAAAAAAAGTCACTAATGTATTAATTCATAAAAATCATGTTGTGATGGATATGACGAGTATTCATGGAGATTCTTTGATTAACCACCTAGTATGGATGGCCATGGGATCATAAGGAAAGATAAATCATTAATCCTATCCCAAATAATTTCTCAACCATCATTACTTGATAATATCAAAGAATATAAAAGGTATGAAACATTGTTACTAAATATTATAGAGTACATGAATAATGGAAATATTTATGATTTCAATATCATTCTAGAAGGGGTATTGAAATTTTTTACATGGATATCTGATCAATCTATTCTATAAATAAAGGGGGATGTGATAGATGAAGCTTATAGAATTATATTCTCTATAAATCTTGGAAGAACTAAAATGTATAGGGACCTTTGTGTAATTATTGGTGGGATAACAAAAAAATGGGAGATTGATTTCTAAACATGAAGGTGTTTTTTGTTTCAACAAGTGAAGGAAGTTTGAGAAATTTATAAATTGGTATTACAACAACTACCCATACTAACATGTATTTGGGAAAATATCACTATGGACTTTTTCACTAGTCTTATGAGAACATCCAAAGGAAAAAAATGACATGGTTTATAGTGGATCATCTATCCAAGACTAACTGTATTATTTTTATTTCGAATGATTTCATTATTGGCCACCTTACAAATAATTACACAAAAAAGTGGTGAGGTTTCATGGGTTTCCACTTTCTATTATTTCTGATCATTATCCAAGGATTTCATATAAATTAAGTATTCCACTTGATCTGAAAAAATGAGTTGAATTTTAGCACAACCTATCCCTACCAACTGATGGCCAATCTGAATGGAAAATTCAGACACTTGTGGGCACATTGAGAACATGATTAATTAAATTTAAAGGTGGATGGGATCAACACCGACTATTTGTTGTGTTTTTATACAACCAAAGATTCATCTAAATTATTCAAATAGAAATATATGATTCTTTATATGGGAAGTGATGTTGACCTCATAGTATTTTGGATAAAGTTGGTGAGAGGAATTTTCATCGGAATGATCTTGTACAACAGATAACAGAAAAGGTTTAAACCATCCATCAACACATAAAGGATGCATAGAGATGATTGAAGATAAATTCTAACAACCATCCAAGGGAAATGGAATTTGATCTTCGAAGAAATTATTTCTATTTAATATCACTGTGGTAGAGCGTCATTTGGGTTGGGATGAAAGGGAATCTTACCCCCAGGTATGTTGGACCCTATGAAATCATTGATCACATAGGTGAAGTGATCTATCGTCTTGATATTACACAAAATATAGAAAAATTTCAATATGTACTCCATGTATCTCTCTTGAGAATGTAAATACCTCATCCCTCACATGTACTAAATTCTGAAGTAGTACAACTAGAACATGGTCTCTCTTGTAACGAGTATTTAGTGGAGATGTTATAATGTATAGATATGTTTTTATGCAACAAGACTACCCACCTCATCCAAAAATTCTGGAGGAACTATAAATATAATGAAGCAAAGTGGGAACCATAATAAAGTATGAGACTAAAGTACCTAGAAATTTTCTCAACTAAAAGAATGAGTATAAATTTTGCATAATAAATTTCTTAAGGGGGTATAATGTAAAGGCCATCCATTTATGTTATATTATTTCCATGGAAAATGTCTTTTATATTATTATATATTACACAAAAATATAATAACCATATATTCATTAAGTTAGTGTAAAGGGAAATGTGACCATTGGGTTTCAACCATTATATAAAAATTGGAAAATTATGATTTTGGTCAATATTACCATTGGAAAATATACTCTTCATAATAATTATAACATTATAATTAGAGTTTATGAGTTGATATGAAATAAGATATTATTCAGAAAGGAGAAGTGATGTTCTCAAGAAGTAGAGTTGTGTTGTATAAATCCCATCTGTTAGATATTGATAGGGAGGTAGCATCACTATGGTTTCAATTGATGATGACTAAGCCTAGGTTCTATATGTGAAGCATGAATGAATCCTCCTATGGTAGAAGTTCATGTGAAAATAAATTACCACTTAATCATTGTTAGCCGAGTAAACACATGAGTCTATCACCATCATGCACCTTACTCGTAGGTTATACACTAGTTTTATAGGGGGTTTTGTTTTAATTCAATATTTACTTAAAGTGTAATTCCATTTTATATGTAATATTATTATTACACTAATTCAGTTTTATGAATAATTTTTCTAAATATACTAATATGAAAAATTTTCATTTTTTGAAAATAAAATTTACTTTTAATAATGATATAAATTATTATAATAAAATAGTTATTATGAATATAGTTTATTTTAATGAAATAATATGATAAAAACACCTTTCTAAATATAAATGACAATTTTTTTTATTTTCTTCAAGTGTCATATATTTTACAACACATTTTCATCCCTCTATTATTTTTAATAAATGAGGATTTATATATTTAAAAGATTAAATTATAATATTTAAAAAATTATTCTGGATAAATAAATATCCTTTTTTAAGTAAACACATCAAAATTATTTTTGGGAGGATTTATGTGAATTTTTGAAAAACAATTATTTTTTCATGAATTGTAAAAATACTTTTTGTTTTTCAGTATGTTTAATGAAATCTGAATTATTTCATGATAATTTAATAATTTATGAACCATAATACAAGACCTAAAATATATTATTATATTAATATCATGTATTTTAATAGAATTTCCCCAATTTCAAATCCTATAATTAACATTACAAAGACTAAAATATAACCTTCAACTCTAAAAATATTATATTGTGGAAACATTACTTTTCTTTGAAAAATATGTAATATAAGATGATGGATGACTCTTTTGAGATAAAATAACATAAAATATGTCCCAAGTTTCAAATATTATGGGAAAAAATTGTTGTCAAGCTAATGGTTTTTAATTTTCAACAACCAATATTTCCAAGGTATATATTTTGAAATTTAGAATCAAATCCTCCACATTTGATATAAAGTTTCCCAATTTATCTATTTTTATTCACTCCCAATCCATTCTCCAGGATGATATGGTTGATTTACCTCACAATGAGTCCTCCCAAGGTGTCATCATGCCCCCAATATCTCGATCATCATGTTTTAGTAATAACTCTTCAAGGCAAGGAAATATGCACTTCCATTTTCCATTCAAATTCCCTCATTATGTGTTACATAACCCAATTTTGAAACTGTGTTCTTTTGTACACTATATTTTTTCCCATTATTGTAATAAATTTATTTTATGAATGGTATAATTTTTCCCCTATAATTTTATCATTTTCTATAACCTCATTTTATACATGTTATGCATTCACACTAATTTCTTAACATTTAAAACATCCCATAAAGAAATTCTCTTTTATTTTATTTTTGTGAATACCCAAACCTATTTATTTTATAGATGTATTCTTCATGATATAAAAATTATTTATTTTATTTAGTTATTTGTATGCATGAAACCTTCATTCACTTTCTCAATTTTTATGAAATGACATAATGATATTGTCTTTAAGAACTTTTAAAAAAACATTATTTTAATATGAAACCAATTTATTTTATTCTCTACAAGTATTTTATTAAAGTATTGTTTCTAATATACATGTATCAATGTAATTAAAATATATTAAGGCTACACCCTGATAGTGATCCATGCATTGGGTAAAACATTTAATCTCTAGGGATGACATGTTTTATGATACCTTGGGGAATAAGCATTGTAATGTTTTTTTGACTCCCCGATGATAAATTTTTTTATATTCATATGAATGTATCATTTAAATGTGGTTTCCACAATTCCATGTTATTATTTATTTTATTTTTAATTTTATATGAACCTTTCTTCTACTCTGAAGACATTATCATATTCCTTATGTTCATATTTAATTTCCTCCGGATCATATGTTAAATGTTTCCCTTTCATGGAAATCTTCTTAAATATTCCTTTTTATTTGTGTCCCTAGGTTATAAGATGCTATAAATATACTTACAATTAACAAATGAAGATGAATTTAAATTAGATTAAATGAATTTTTTATTTTATCATTTATTATGTAACTTTTATACAAGAAACTAAACTTTAAAATATTGTTTATTTAAATAATGTAATAAAGAGTTATATAATAAAAAGGCAGGATTCCATGGGAATTTTGGAGAAAATCAAGATGATTCTTATGCAGAACCACGACGTATAAAGTGAAACAAATTTTCTAAACATGAATATTCATTGATTAAACATTAGAATGAGTTTGCTGAATACATAATGATTATGATGAGTAAGAAATATAAAATGGACACAACTGAAAACAATTAATTAGATGATTAATATTTGGAGAAGGTTATAATATTCATTTCAAAAATTGAAAAATAGAATAATAATAATATAGTGAAGAATAATAAGGTGATGAATCTTACTGATAGTATTATCTCAAAACATAAGTTCTTTCATGTCTTAAAAAAAATTCTTAATAATGAATTTCTAATAACATATAATGAAAGTGAAAAATATGCTCATGGTAAAAAAGTTTTTGTCAATAAAGATGAAGAATACATCCAGTAGGTCATAAGATAAAAAATAAGAATTTATGAACTAGGATAGATGGTTTATGATATTTGTATTAATCTAGATGAAAATTATGAAGAATTTAAAAAGTTTCAATAATAAATTCTTGAGTAAAAAACATTGATACAAATGTATGATAACTTCAAAAAATCAATGGAAGTAAAAGATGATATTTATAACGTGCCTAAAAATGATCAAATTAAGAACCAGGTTAAATCCTCACCTCCTAAAAATAATGTTTCTTCTAGTATATCAATCGTTTCAGGTGACAAAAATGTGATGTGAATTTTTGGATTATGAAGATATCTAAGAAACCTATCACAATAATAAAAATTGAATACATCCTCAATAAGAAAGCTGGTACATGCCCAGATTATGTTGATGTTGGAAGATTTTATCAACCTCAAAAAGATTTCTACAGGGAATGATATTACATCACTAAAAAATCAAGATATCATGGATGTTGTTATTGTTGTGGAATCTATGGGCCCATGTATTATAATTGTGGAAATAACTTCCCACTTCACAAAAAATGGTTTTAAAATTGGGAAATAAATGATGGAATAAAGATGAGTAATTTTATTAACCCTCAAGATGTTAGAAAAGAAAAATCTTATGATATTAGAAACTTTCTGACAAATGTTTTTTTTAATTTATAGAAGAAGTTTATGGATGATGTGATCAGTCTGGTCATCATTCCAAATGATGTATGCCACACATTCTAAAATAATATTCTTATAGTAGAAATGAAAAGTATGTTGAAAATAAGTATTTTGAATAAAATGTTTTCAATTTTGAGACATCATTGGAAGCATAGAAAAGGAATAAACCATGGATACATTATAGTGGTTGTTCGACACATATAAAAGGTTATATAAAAATCATGAAACATGATTAATTTCAAGATGTATGAGTAGTACCCTTTAGTAATTATAGATCCTTAAAAACATAAAGAATCACAACAACTGATATTGGAGAAAACATTTTGAAATCAAAGGATGTGTAATTTTTTGATGGTCTAAAACATTACATACATAGTGTAAGTAATATTTTTTATAATGAATATAATTTAGTTTTAGAAAATATATATGTATCATAAGATGTGTGAAAGATGTAATGGTTATCACAAAAGGTAATATAACTAGTGGTAATCTTTTTCAAATTGGAGAATTTAATACTCATCTTACACGGGTGATAAAGATGAAATCAAATTGGGGCACTGAAGACTTGAGAATAAGAAGTTAAAAAACATGAACACTGTTTTAAAATTTAGTTTTGACTATTTTTTTAGAATTGAAATGAAGAGATGTAGATGTTTGAATTACTTGTCAAAAAAGTATGATAACTAACAAAATCTATAAGAGAGCTGAGATTTACTATGGCAGTCATCATGAACATATTCGGTCTGATTTATATTAGAAGATGAGACACAAATCATAAAAATAAGATTTAAACTTTATCACTTTTATTAATTATTTTACATGAATGAATAACATCATGTTTTTAAAACACAAGTCAATAGATGTGGAAATTTTCATGTTTTTTAGAAAATAAACTGAGAATGATATGTAGGTTTACATAAAGAATACATGAAAATATAATGGAACAAAATTCCTAGGAAATTCATTAAAAACTTATCTTAAAAGGAATGATATAAAACATCTATATAGTGATCTCTACACTCAATAAAAAATTGGAGTAGTAAAAATAAAGAATAGAAAATTTTTGGAATTGGGAAGATGTATGTTTTAATAATACCAATATTCAATATTATATATAAGGTTCATTTTTATTTATACATTAAAAGTTCAAAACATATGCTTGTTTTGAAAAAAAACATACATGACTCTTTAAGGAATTTCATATAACAATACACCTTCTTTGATGTACATCAAACATTTGGAAGGCAATGTTTACTAAAAATCAAAAAACAGGATCATGGATTGTTTGATGAGAAAGAGTAAGTTAGAATTTTTATGGGATACTAACCCATTAGAAGTAGTTTTAAATTTTTGAAAACGTGTTTAAAATCTTGTTAGACTCATTTGTTGTGATAGTTATAAAATATCCAACTACCTTTAAAATGTTGTTGTTAATTTTGAGGTAGAAAAAGTAACATATTCCAATAAAAATGGATGTGAGCAAGGTAATGTGTGTGATGATTAATAGGAATAGTGTTATGAGGAAATAAAATCATGCAGATGATGTCTAAAATATCATAAGTTATAAAAACATATTATTACTAAAAATATTTGTGGGAATCAGAAGGCTCCAATTCAGTCCACGTGAAAGTTGAGATTAGAAAATCAGACTTCAATCATCTCAAAAGATGATTCAGAAACAATTTCAAAAGATATTCAACATAGAAAATGGATGAATGATATGAATGAAGATTTGGTTCAAATTGAAAAATAAATAAATAATAGAACTAGTTCCATTTCTAAAAGATAAAAATGTAATTGGATCAACATGGGATTTCAGAAACATGTTGAATGAACATGGAAAATTTTCAAGAAATAAAGCAAGTATTGTCTGTAATGTCTAGGAACATGTGAATGGTTTTTATTTTGATGAAACCTTTTCCCAAATGGTAAAAATAGAAATTATTATAATGTTTCTCGTAGTGAATTATATCCAAACTTACAATTTATATAAGATGGATGTAAAGTCATCATTTAAAATTGGAAAAATTAAAGAAGTTTATGTTGAATAAACATGTGGGATTTTACATTATGAGGATGAAATGAATTTGTATAAATTGAAGAAAAATTTTAATGGGATGAAATGAGCTCTAGGTTCATGGTATTCTATCCTAAATATTTATTTGAGAATGTTGATTTTCTCTAAATGAAAATTCATTATCGACTTATATATGAACAATATTGAATCTCGAACTCACATTGTAATTCAGTATATGGATACTATAATTTCTTATGGGGGTAGTGATGTTTTTTATTTTTTTTAATAAATGAATATGAACATTTAGATGTCAATTTTAGGAGAATTAAAATATATACATTTTTTACCAGGACATCAAAAGGAAAAATTCATTTTCTTATCTCTAGAAAATTATATGAGGGAATTGTTACAAAATGATGGAATAGAAGAGTATAAAAACTATTGTAATCATATATCTCTGGGGATGATGTTGAATTAATATGAGTCTAGAAAAATAATTATTCATAAATAATTTCTAAAGATGATAGGGAGATTACATTACTTTACATCCAAATGGACCAATAATTGTTATTTTTTGACATTCTATGTGAGGTGTCAATGTCATTCGGAAGAATCGAAAATGGTGGAAGAAAGGATAATTCTGAGATATGCTAAAAAAACAACATCAAAAGTGTTGTTATTAAAAAGAAATTTTGAGAGGAAGTTTAATTATTATTCTAATTTCAATTCTGCTGGAGATTATAATGATTGAAAACAATCCTCAAGAGGAACATTTTTCTTGGGTGAATGTTGTATAAGTGGGCATAATAAGAAACAATGATTAGTAATATTGAGAATAATGAAATTAGAATATTTTACAGTTACTCAGGAATGTACTCAAATTTTTGTGGAAGAATAATCATCTAATAGACTTGAACGTTGGTGTTTATAAATCATTAGAGATTCTATGTGATAATCATAATGCAATTGATCTCTCTAAAAGTATGGTTAAATATGCTTGTTCAAAAAAGTTGATATAACGTTTCACTTTATAAAATATAATATTTCTACTAGATATTATTTAATATAATATATCTCAACAATGTTACAAATTTATGATATCTTCAAAAAAATTCCAAATGAATGGTTTAGTGAGTTTAGGCTACAAATTTATCTTCATTCTCATTTAATTAATTCCTATATCTCTTCAAGAATCCCCCAGTATAAATTAAATTATTTTGAAAAAGGAGGAGATAAAGTTACAAATTTTTAAATTTAAATCTGTTTTTTCTTATTATTATTTTATCAATATAATGTTGTGGCTATAATAAAATCTGGGGATAAAATAAGTTAGGGGAAAAGATAAAGTGAGGAATTTTTACCTTAACAAGGCCACAATGGTTTCATTCTCACCGAGTGATGGAATTCCTTAAAAAATTACTTTATCTAGTACTCTTGTTACATTTCATTATTTTTTGAGAATGAATGTGTTTTTGTAAAAGAAAAAATACATCATTTGTTTATATATGTTGAGTTGTTAGAATTTTCTGAGATTTTGAAAATTTATTAATGAGTTTCTTGAAAAATTAAAATGGGTTAGATTGAAGAACTGGAGTGATGTTTTTTTTAATGCTTCTTCATTTTGTGAAGACAAACCATTTTGTGTTATAATTTTTTTGTTCTTATAAACTTGACCTAGTCCATTAGAATTATTTTTGTATGAAGGCATAATGATGTTCAATGTTTGAATCCGGACATAAAGAAGAGAAATGTTTTTTGTCTTTGAGAATTTTATTTTCTAGTAATAGGTTTCTAAAAACAAGTATTCAGACGGAGCTGTGTTGTAGGCAGAAGGTTTAAGGAAGACGGAGGTTGGAAGGTCTGTAATGTTTCTGATCAGATGCACCATCAGAATCAGATCCAAGGGCATGATGTTCATGATCCATATGACCAAAAGAATACACATATCCATCAGATCTAGAAGATCCATTGATTCATCAAAATGAATTAATCAGACCAAAAACACATCTAAGTGATCATAGTTGATGATATTGATCTATTAAAGGGAGATTAATAATGAAATGAGGTGATGATTTTAAAATAGATTGTTTACATGAGAGGAAACAATAGTATAGTTCTTGTTTACATTTGGATTGACCTGTGAAGCTGATAAGTCCTATACTGAAAAAGTTCACCATAATGATCTGAGGAAGATCATCGGAATTAGAAGAGGAACATAGTCAAATTCTATAGAGAAGAGGAATATGGTCATATCATAATGAGCATATAATGAAAGTAAGATTGTAATATGTAGAGGAAGTTATTTAGGTCATAATGAGATGGGAAATAAAGTCAGATCATAATGATCAGATGGAGAAATCTATATATGAATGAGTAGGGGAATATCCATTGTAATGTGGATACATCAGACTAATGATATAAATAGTAGCAGAACACATTCTTACATTGAAAACATCTTAAGTGTGTTAAAAAAGAAGAGTGTTGCATAAATTCATATCAAAATATTCAATATGGAAAAATATCATAGAAGAAGCTCCAATAAATAAAATTTTATTATATATGACAGAGAATATCAAACTGATAAATTGATCATAATATGAGTAGTGCATATTTTTAATTGGTTCATCATATTATATTTATTGTACTCCGGACATCGGACTGGATTCATCTTATTATGAATGTTCAGACACAGTTTTGAGTATTTTTTGAGATGCAAAAGGTTTCTTATGTAGTGAAAAAGTTATCTTCATTAGGTATAGACTGAGAAAAATAGAATCGCATTTATTAGAATGAACTAAGTCAATCAGGCTGAGTTCAACAGACTAAATATCATCGAACTCAAGAACTTCTATGGAGAATATTGTCCAATGTCTTTATTTTTTCTGTTGGATAAATTATTTGTAAGAAAAAATTATACACTGATGTGGGTCATTATAATCATTCCCATCATCAAAAAGAAGGTTTATAATGAGATTCTCTATATGTTTTATTCACATGCTCAAATTATGAATTTCTATTACCCCACAGAAGTGGCTATAACAAGGATGTATAATCTCACACGTAGGTGGATCCTTGTAAATATAATGTTCTTTACCTACATTCCTAATATTTTACACATTGTTATTTATTTAATGTTGACAATGTTATAAAAATTAATAGGTTGTCATTGTTATGTTATAAATGTATTGAAACATATAAAAACTAATCAACTAATTCTCCCAACCACCCCTCCCCCACCAAATCAGTTTTTATTCAATCCATTAGAACATCATAGAAGTTATAAAATGATCATATGTATTATTATAAATATTAATTTGGTTAATGTTTACGTTTATAAAATGTTTAAAACCACTATATAGGTAGTTAATTATTGATAAATCAAATTGAAGAGTGTGGTATGGGACGTCGTCTCAATTTCATTTTATTGATTCATATTGTAATGTTATTAACCTAATTTATTTTATACAATTTATATACATAAAATTAACATTTAAAATTATGGTTCATTGTTAATTCATGGAAATTTAATATTCATTTTGAATTATTTCATCCTAGGAGATTTGACATTAAAATTACAAAGTTGTAAAAAAAATTGTGCAATCTAACATTCATCAGTGATTTTTAACATTCTGTTAAAAAAATCACATTCATGTGATCATTTTTCATTGTAAATTAAATTTGTATTAAATATCCATATTATTGTATGATGTATACAATTATTTCATAATTGATATTGAATTATTACACACAGTTTTTACATTGAAAATTATTTGTTTAAATGCTGAAATATTGATTAATTTATATCATTTACTAAATACATATATTTGATGACAAGGCACATATTTTATAAATTAAATATATTATTTGATATATGTTGAATTCATTGATAACGAAATACATATGTGGGGATTGATTATATATTTCCCCTTGAGGAATCTATAATCTAATTGGATAAATTAGTGTATTTTCCTTCGATAAATTGGATTCAACCCATCAATTTTAAACTTTCTTGAGGATTTATCATGACAGTGAAGGTATTATGTGCATGGTAAACATGAAATACAATCATTAAGAATCGTATTCATTTAAATTCAGTTCTTATATCCCTGATATTTTAAATATGATATTATCACTGGATGTATTTCATTCTCATTTATTAATAAAATGGCATGCTTATGATGTAATTTATCTTTCCATATTGATTAATCCTTGTCTATTTATAACAGTAATGTTATTAGCTAAATGGGATGGGTTTTCTGGTAATTACCATTCCATATTGATTGTTATAAGTGAGATTATTTTATTGATATTATCTATGGTTTCACATCCTTCTCAGCTTATTTATTACATGGAATGTGATTTAAGTTATTTACTATTCACATTGATTATGATTATTCATTCATGATAGATACATCAATACATATCTGACACCAAGGATTTGATATCACCCTTATTTTGTTTCCCATTTCCATAATCCATGAAGTGTCATATATTATATATGCATGGATAATATATTTTAGAATAATATCATTCATGAAAAAAATGGGTTGTAATTATTTTTTAAATGTAATATGGGAATCATGTTTTATCTAGTTTACCAAGACAACAAAACTATTTGGTCATTTAGTATTCAATTCCATTTATTTTCTATGAGGGTAAAAATAAAAACACTATCTCTATGCAACTAGGGTTAGTGTCTCTACTGTGATGGTGAAGGAATCCTATATGAATTTGACAGTGATGGTAACTATTTTTTAAATTTATATAGTCATACACTCTTAACATCAAATAATACCAAAACCAACATTATTTTTTTATTATAGATTGGGACAAGATTAATATGTGTAAAAATCTCTATGAAGGAGTTATTATATATTGTTGATAGATTCTCCTTTATCAAAGGGTCAATGAATAATTCATCTAAATCCTTATTAATAAAGGACTATATATGAATTAATTCAATCTTAATGTATATATTTCACTACCAGATTCCATAACATCGCTCCCTAAACTCGATCCAGAAGAGAAAAACAATTCTGGAGAGAGGCTTATATAGGTTACATCTATCAAGATGTAGAATTTTTTGGTGATAATATATGGAATCCATGGTTTTGGGGTGTAACACCCCGTGAATTTACAATAAATTTAATTTAGAATGAAATCAACAATGAGTTTCTTCTGAATAACACTTTTTTAGACATTAAACATAATTTTTCAACTTCTCCATTTCAAATTTCGAAAAACAGATAGACAGAACTGTGATTAATAAGTTATTTAGAGTCTTATAGAATGATCATAATTTTTGGTGAATATTAACCTACGCTTATGATTAGTAATACGACCCTTACGATTAGTAAATTGGAAAAAAGAATAGTAACCACACCCATGAAACTAGTTAACTTACAAGTGATAATATGATCATAATGTTCATATTTTTCTAAATATTTAATTATAATTTTATTATTAAATTAATAATTAATATAAAAATATATTTTTTTAAAATTTTATCATATTTTATTATTTTATTTTCTTATAGTTATAAGAATATATTATAAGACCTTAATTATTTTGTCAGAGTTATAAAAGTAGTTGTTGATTTAAAATTGTGATTTTGTGAATAAATTATTATTTTATTTACAAATTAAATTTCTATTAATAATTAAATTATTTTGATAAAATGGAGTTCATTTTTTAATTCTACACATCGAAAAATGGTTACTGTGAAATTTTGGTCTTTTTCTAAAATACTTGTATTTTTTATGAATAGTAAAATACGGTAATTTACGTTATTTAACTTATAATACAATTACACCAATTAAAAACCTCATTCATGATTTCATCACCCTTTTAATTCACATGACTCATTTACTGTATTTAGTCAATTAATCATCACTATTTCTTGTCTTATACAAAAATAATAAACTAATGACTAAAATAATGGGAAACCCCTCCTCTCCTCCACTATAAAAACCCTCCCTCGCCCCCTCTTCTTATCACAACACTGAAGCTTCAAACCTTTACTATTTCCTACCCAATAGTCTTCCCAAGCCTCTACCCCGCATCCAAGTCCTTCTAGTCTCACCAAAAGGTGAAAACCAAAGGCCTTAAGGAGGATCTGAAGGAGAAGAGATCAAGAGGTAAAAATCCTCTTTCAAATTTCATTAATTTTCTTTCCATTTGTTTTATATTTATATAATCACCTCCCCTTGTCAAATTTCTGTCATATATTTTGTACCATACATATACTGTAATGGTATTATGATAATGTAATATTTCATCATCAATTCATGTTTCCTATCCTTTTATACAAAAAATGCAACATCGTTTGAGATGTGTGAATTCATCGCATTCAAGGATGACTTCTTTTCAATTTATTTTACCATCTTCAAATCTGGTCATGAAACTATTTTTATTGTTTAACATGATCATAATATATTTTTTTTATTCTATTTAATGTTTTTGAATCATTTTACACACATGATGTAAAATAATAAAACAAACGAAGTTCATTTTGAGCAAAACCACTCAAAAATAATCCAAGTGTTTAACACTAATGATTTATCCAATGAATCGTCCTCATACAAAATAACCAAATGAATTATATGATCACTTAACCTTAATTTTAATAATTAATAACTTATAACTTCATTTATGGAATCCAACTTCAATCTTACATGAACTTCAATGTTCTTTTATAAGAAAGCCGACCATGAAAATTAATAAAACGATCACTCATGAACGATAAAATTGAACATTATGACTCATCAAAAGGGGAATAAATGAATTAAATAAATCTATAAAAAATAAATAATTTTTTTAATGGTTCTGTATATACTAATTAATCAATCTAATTTGGTTATCAAATAAATTATGATTAAGGTAAGAACACCATCAGACTTAAGGTAAGGGATATCTTAACTCGATTTTCATTCGTTGAGTTAAACATTTATGTCATTGGTTATGTTTTATCCATGAGTATGTGTGAATTAATTTATAATTTTTTAAATGAATGTAAAAATATAGTTTGTCTATTTATTCGTTTCACACATAATTATGTCATTGATTTATCCTCACTCAAATGATACGATCTTTGTAAGGGTTTTCTCATCAATCTTCCATTTTTGCGAGACGTTATTTATTTGCCACTATTTCTTACATGTGGTGTATCTATAATTCCCATTAATGTTCCATATCATGAACCTATTTATTCTCATATTATTTAATTTATAATTTCATGATTATTAATTTTGAGGCATATGATTCGATTGATTACAAATTGGTAAGTGTTTTCTACCCAAACATCCATTTTCATTTGGGTTATTCTTATTTTCTACTGACCTCATTGAAATTCTTAATTATTCTTACGCAATCCTCATAAATTCTGTGTGATGGTTCTATATATATGTAGTAACCAGAATCATTTTTTCATTTATGGGGATTTACATGATTTCAAACTATTTTCCTCAAAGTATTCCTAATAAACATGCTCGATTCAAGGGAACTTCTTGAATTCTAACCTATTTTTAAGGGCACTCTATAATCTATTTGAAACCATAATTTTTTTTTAATGTGACTCATTTTATCATGAAAAGATAACTTTGTTCAGTTCTTCTTTTATGAAATCATACATGGATTTAAACATTAAAATCTCTTTAATATTTTCCATACACCCCATTAAAATGTTTTATTTCAAAAGTTTCTTAAAACCTTTTTTTACATGATTTCAATTTAGTGGGACATAATTTATGTCTAAAATATAATTTCAATGACATTACCTTTTCATTTAGGGATATAAAATTTTAAAATATAATTTTATGATAAATTAAATTGATTTTCCAAAAATAACTCTTCTTTTTGAAGTAAAAAGGATTTTTTTCGTATCACGTTAACTCTTATGAGATATATGTATTGATCAGCACTAATTCCTTGAATTTGGTGAATTTACTATGATTTTAATAATCATATCAATAGTCTCTGTATACTTCTAGTATTCTTATGGATTTTTATTATAATGTTTCAATGTTGTATGGGACACCTTGGAATGTTAAAAGGATATTTCCTCATGAACTTTTCAATAGTCTCATATAAAATTATATTCATATATGTTAGAAACCATTATTGATTCTTGAAATTCATTGAGTTATATCTCATATGAT
The DNA here is from genome assembly GCA_963277665.1 of Viscum album. Lineage (NCBI taxonomy): Eukaryota > Viridiplantae > Streptophyta > Magnoliopsida > Santalales > Viscaceae > Viscum > Viscum album. The sequence goes on from OY728135.1 coordinate 115,442,001, forward strand.
ATCATTACTTTATTTTTATGATGGTTTTATGATTACATTGAAAAAGGATGTATTAATTTGATACCATTCATGGGTTATAGTTATAGTATTCACATTTTGCATGCTAGTTTTTTAATACGAATCTTTATATTGATTATGTTCCACCCTTTTCATATGAGGAATGTATTGGACTTAGTATGTGATGGATGGGACCCATTATAGCCCCTTGATACATCGATAGGTCTCTTGAGGTAAATTAGTTTAGAATATTTACCCATTTATGTATGGTCCAAGCACAAGGCCTTGAAAGTATGCTAGTGATGTCCAACATTTTTCATTCCATCATTATGGAATTATTAATTTATAGTCCGTATAATTACCCATAATTTACATACATTGTTAATACTTCAAAATTGAAGCACACTTATTACAACATATGACAAAACCAAAAAGGACCGTATAGGTATAGTGTCTTTAGAAACTGGGAAACATAAACAACTGGTTCATAAATCTTCTACAGTGTCTCCCATTTATTTCATCATATCTAGGGTCCCTTTTAGCATATTCTACATAATATCCATCTTCCTGACCCGGGGAAAAGAAAACATAAAAGGGTGATCGCAAATGCTCAGCAAGGGAAAATAAAAGAAATAAAAATCATATCATATCTTTTTGAAAATCATAACCTGCAAAAGAGATCATAATATCTTAACATGGAATAAATCATAGAAGTTAAAATGAGATTCCCATAATCATAACATAAAACATGAAACTTTGTGGCATGCACACATAATCATGGAAAATCATTTCTTGTTAGTCATGACTCATTGCCAAGACTATCTTAGCAGACAAAGTCCATTTCTGAACCGAGTTCACTCCTCGTTTCAGTCCTGTATCACTAAACCGAAATAACCTTCTGTTCCAGCCATGTCTATCTCATGAGATATAAAATCTTTACCCAATGAATTGGAGGGAGATATATGTCCCACCCATCTTATAATGAATCCTTTCTTATGTGTGCCACATAATCATAAATCATACATCATCGCATAACACATGTAACAAAAATGGGATTCTTGAAACATCATGACATCATAAAAAAATCATATAAGGTAAATGTCTTCATAAAAATAATTCCCTCACAACATAATCAAATTAATGTAATAATAGGGATAAAAATAGAACCCTTTATTATCTTAGATGGAAAATAATTTTGATAAAACACTTGAACTCCATTCTTGAGGAAAATATCCTTTCTTCTTAAAAAACACTTTTCTTTTCTTAACATGTCATACAATTATAAACTAAAAGAAGTTGATCAAATATAAACTTGAAATCTTGTAAAGGAAGCTTCTTGGAAATAATGTTTTGAAAATCCATTCATTCCATATAAGTTAAAAAAACATTTTCCGTACTTTTGTCGGAAAAGTCAAAAAGTACCTCGTACGAAAAAAACGACAAAAGATTACTTTCATATTCTTTACTTAAAACTCACCGAAGGGTAAAATTGGATTTAAACTATTTTAAGTGGATGGAAACAATATTACATACTGAGGGAACATGGATGTGGATGATAAAATACACCCCAGTAAATACCAAAGTATAAACAATCTCGGATAAAAATAAGATTGTGATATTTCCCCTTACCTTTGGTCCAATTTGCTTTGTACGTGTCCGAAGCTCCTGTATAATGGTTTAAATAAGGCTATTGACTTATTCCAGAATCTTAATTATTTTTATGATATCATATATGGTCATATTCTTAGCTTCTTAGTAGTAATATTTCATTGCTACTTGTTATTCGGGTGTTTATAACTTTTTTGATCTTATGCGTGTTTTGTCGAATAAATTCTTATTCTTATCTTTAGGTTATAGATACCTCATTTCCAGAATAGTATTAGTGTAGTATATATCATATTCATTCATTCAATTCATTTATATAATCATTATGAAATGAAGATCATGTAGAATGAGTCGCATCACGTCGTGGAGACGGTATTCTGTACGTACGCACGAGTGATGATATAGTTCCTATGATCGTGGAATTGTATTGGAGTATATATATATTATTTCAGTATCAATATTACTTTATAATAATCATAAATTGTTACTCATTACACCATTATACCCATCCTTGTAAGGTGATGGTGGAAAATAGATTACACCACGGCGTGGAGACGGTATTCCGTACGTACGCACGCACGGTGATTTCATTTTTCTGTAGGATGGATAGAAGGTGAATTAGGGTTGTTTCATATTTATAATAACATATCAGAATTTAATTAATACAGATGTTATTACTTTATCATGAAACAACTAAATAAGAAGAAGTTGAAGAAGAAAGAAATTGAAAAGATCGGTAATGGATATTACCTCTTCTTTGGAACGCCTCTTTGAATCCTCCACTTAGGGAACTAAGATTGGTCTTTGAAGAAGACCAGGACCTCTAGGATTATTCTAGGGAAGTGTAGAAGGGATTTTGGCATGGGTTGGTTGAGCATGAGTGCTCAAATTGGTGTGAGGAGGAGGGGAAGGAGGTGCCCTTTTTTATAAGGGAGGAGAGGGGCACCTTAGGAATATCTCAAAATATTATTTTATATTAAAGTCAAAATCGGTTTATAATGGTTCCAAAGGGTCTTATTTCGAAGGTAATGTGGGGATGGGTCTCAATCCTATCAACCAATAGAATTTATACAAGTTTAGGTGTAACACCCCAAGCTTCCACGGTACGTTTCCCTTCGAATAATGCGATAGCGTGTGTTGTACGCAACCTCGAGTTCTAACACACACCACAACTAATTAAACTAGCCGTTGTGAATAGTAATACCTACTTTTTGAAACTATATATATTTTATATTTTAAAATGGACTTAATTTTTGGATTCGGAATATCGAATTTATCCTAAAGTGAAATTTTGGTACTTTTCGGATAACTTTCATATTTTGATGAATAGTTAAAATTACTAAATTTTAATTAAAAACAACTTTTTTAATCAAAATAATTAATAGTGATAAATTATGAATTTTAGTAGTTTTAATGTATATTTAGAATATAGTTTTACCATTTAATATAATGTTGGCCATTGGACATAATTTTACAATTAAACCAAACATAAACAAGTGTCAATCTTTTGATAGTTATTATCTCTTCAAAACACGCTTTTTGTTTTGACAGCAGGAATTAATTTTAAATTAATTTCTGCCACTTCTGTGTTTTGAATTTAGTAAAATGGATTCCATATTTGGAATCATGATGTTCAAATTGTGTAAATAGGTAACTTTTATTTTTAGACATTTTGAATAATTACTGCGGTAAATATTTTATTTACCATGGTTAAGGGTAAATCCGGTAAATAAGGGTTAAAAAATAATATTATAATAATAATAAATTACCCTAAAACGTGTCTTAACCCTATTGTTTGATACATGGTCGACCATGGGCATCTTTGGGTCTATTTGGGGACCCCATGGATCCACTTGTAAGTGATAATGACACTTTATTTTAATTAAGTTAAAATGAATACAAAAATGACACAAGCATATATCTTTTAGAAAAACAATTGTTACATAGCGTTATATATGTTGGATTTTAGATTATAAATATTCATTAGAAACCTAAAACGATTTCCTACATAATTCTATTTTATTTATAATTTTTAGACCTTAAATAAGTTATTTTATTTATGACACAATGATGATGCAGTAATTACTAAAATAGTGAAAAATTAAAATAATTGATATTATAAATACCCAAATAATTATAATATGAAACTTTTAATGAATTAAACTAATTTTATATGATAATATGATATATTAGGATTTATTTAATTGACTTTTTTCGAAGTAATCAATCTGTTATGAGTTTCACAAAAATCAACTATTGAATAGTGTCAAAATTGACATAAAAGAGTTCTTAAAAAACATATTATATTATTAATTTATATTAAATTCCTAAAAGTCTAAGGTTCGGCCAAGAGACTTATATAATGATAGTTTCATCATTAATGGACCACTTGGGGGTCTCTTGGATATATATAGTAAGTTTAGTAACCATATTATATAAAAATACAAAGAGACATTGTAAAAGTGAAACTAATTAACTTAGAGTAAATACTTAAAGATAAGGTTAATATAAGTACCCAAACCTGTCTAAATTATATTGGTTGAGTTTTTTTCGACCCATACCCACCTTAACCTTTGAATAGTCAACTTTGGAGCCATTATAAACCGAATATGAATTTATTATAAATTAATATTTCTAGCTTTTCCAAAGGTGCCCCTCACCCCTCTTATAAAAAGGCACTCCTCCTTCTCATTTCTTCAAACCTTCAAAGCCTTTTGGTTCGGCCAAACCCTGCCCAAATACTCTCCCAACTTCCCTCACTACAACCTAGGGGCCTTATTTTGATCAGAAAGCCAACCTAAGGAGCCCTTTTGATCAAATCAAAAGGAAGAAACCGAAGAAGAGGTAATGATTTCACCACCCTTTTCCAAGTTCATTTCTTCTTCCACTTCTTCTTCCTTTGTTGTTACCATTATAAAATAATAACTCCAGTATCATTTATATACTATGATGTTATTATAAATATGGTACAACCATATTTAGTATTCTATCCACCCTTTGAATAACATGTCACCATAAGTGCGTACGTACGGCTTACCGTCTCCACGTCGTGGGGTAATTGTTATTCAAAATATTATTATTTGGATGGGTATAATAATGATGTGTAACTCATGTAAATAATAAATATAACATGTTAATAATTCTATATATATGATATACCATCCATTTATATATTATTTTAATATCAAAAGAATGATATTGTCGCTCGTGCGTACGTACGGACTATCGTCTCCACGAACGCGATGAGATTCATTCTCCATCGTAACCATTAAAGTATAATTATCATTTGATGATTTAAAAATGATTTTTAAGGACTTGATATCATTCTGGATAAGAATAATATACAACCTATCCTTTACAAACATGTCTTACGTAACAAAACCTATGAAAGAAAACAAGTAAGTTAACACCCGAAACAATGATAATACTAAGATATTATTATCAAATCAATATTAAAAGATCATATATGATATCATATTAATGTATATGATTCTTGTATAATTTAATAACAATTATTTCACCATTATACAGGAGGTTAACCTACCCCAACCAAGGAAAAGTACAAGGTAAGGGTTATTTCACAATCTCTTCATTATCCGAGGTTGTTTATACATAATAATCTACTGAGATCTCGTTATCATCCACATCCATGTTTCTTCGAAATGTATTTAAAAAAAATATTTATTATTTACAAGAATATGGGTTAAATTCATTTATACCCTTGTTTGACTTTTTATAAGAGGAATCTTTCTGTCGTTTTCAAAATAAGGTCCTTTTTAACCTTTTCGACAGAATTAAGGTAAGAATGTTTTTTTTAACTTATACGGCGGGTGCGGTTATTTTCCGCCGTTATAAAATATTCAAAGCTTTCCTTACAAGCTTATAAGAATATTTTCAAGAAAATATTTTATTTTATATGGCTCTTAAATGATTTCAAAAATAGAAAGAGATATTTCTCTAAAAAGTGTTTTGATTTCATCTATGTCAACATCTTTTGATGGATTTTACGCTTATTTGAAGTAGATTTATTATGATACAAAACTTCTATATTGTATTGAAGGTTTTGTGATATGTTTGACTGTGGATGTGATATTTTTATACCATTCATAGTTTATGGTGAAATTATTGACATTTCGTATGCTAGTTTTAATACGAATGTTTATGTTATGTTTAAACCTTTTCATATGGGAATTCATTGGACTTAATATGTGACGGGTGGAGCCCGCTATAGCTCATCGATGCATCGGTAGGTCTCATGAGGCAAACTAGTGTCTTGGCACAAGGCCTTGACAAAATCTTATTTGTAGTCTTGACACGAGGCCTTGGCTATGTGGTTATGATAGTCTGGCATTATGCATTCCAACATTATGAAAGTGGTTAGTGATTTTTCATGTGATTATTCGATTAGTAGAATATCCATGTGAATGAGTAAATGGCATTATTTCATTTTATTTATTCCATACAAAGTTGAAAGTTCAAGTTTGAAAGGCTTTTGGTTTAGTTATACATTGCCTTAAATGTTTACTCTTATTTATGAAAGATTCAATTATATTGTTATCCTTACTAGGCATTTGAGCTCACCCCTTTTATATGTTTTATTTTTCCCAGGATGTGAAGAAGTAAGTTATGAATGACCTGCAGGGATATTATGTTGGGATATGAGTGTGAATTATGGAGACATTATGTTGTTGTAGTAGTTTTTCATTTTATTATGTAATGTAAAACTTATGAATATATCTAGTGTTTCCAAGGCTACTAAACCAATCGGTCTTTCGAGATTTGATCTTTCTTGTGATCATGACAATGTTATGTAATAATGCACCGACTCTGGATAACTAGGGTTGGGGCGTTACGGTTGGTATCAGAGGAAGTTTAGTACAAACCTTGTGAGCTAGATTTAGATAAACTCTGATTAGAGCACGTAGACCTAAGATGAACTTTGAGGATTAGTATAGAAGAACTTCCTAGAATTTTGGTATTGTAGAGATTTTGTGAGTTTTCCGAGCAATACATCCCTGTCTGGATACGAGCAGGTAGAGGCGGCTCTGGCACAGATGTACCTAGGGTTAAAACCTGAAAACACCGCTTTGAGCTAGACTCGAATAGGAACTGGTGCACGACAACGGGCCTTGCTGCACTCTTGGTTACGACACTCCTAGGGGATATGCTTAGGATAACTCTCATTTTCTTTACAAATCATTATGAAGGGTTTATGAGTATATACTTCCTCAAAGAAAACATTTTTATGATTATGGATTATATCCATAAATAGTTCAATTTATGTTAAGTGTTTTATAAGTATGGGATTATGTATTTTGATTCATAAACTGATCTAGTTTATGCCATTGTTTAGAAATGGCGCCTATTGGAAGAAATGGAAACCGTATCAATGCACGCACTCAATGTAGGGATTGCCCTCCTGCTCAAGATAATTATAGTGGGGCTGGTGATGCAACTGGTGCCGATCAACTAATCACCATACTGAGACAACTTACTCAGGTTATGAATAATAACCTTACCCGTATGGAGCACCCTGATCCGCAGCGTGGAGGATCAATGTTAGATCGATTCATGAGGAAACAACCACCAACGTTCAAGGGGAGTACAAATCCCTTAGTAGCTGAGCAATGGATAAATTCCCTAGAGAAAATATTTCAGCCATTGGGGAGCAGTGAAAGGGAAAAAGTTATCATGGCAGTTTACCGCCTCACTGGAGATGCTGATCAATGGTGGTCATTGATTCAAAACATGAAGGAAGATGATGAAGTATCAAATATGGAATGGAGGGAGTTTAAAGATCTGTTTTTAGAAAAATACTTTCCTCGCGACCATCGAGAAGATATGGAAAGGCAATTTCTAAGTCTGAGACAAAAGGAGGATGAGAATGTCACAAAGTATGAGGCTAACTTTACAAGGTTAGCAAGGTATGTTGGTGATTATATACACAACCCAAGAAGTAAGATTGATCGTTTCTTTGATGGGTTAAAACCATTTCTCCGTCGAGCATTAGTCTCACAATCCTTTTCATCGTACGAAGACATTGTCTCATGTGCTATCAAGACCGAAAAGGAATTCTCTAAGTCTTATGACTTTAAAGCAAAGCAAGAGAAGAAGAGACCTTCTGATCAATCTGGGAATGGAAATAAGGGGAAGAAGGGAAAGGTTGAATATCCATCTTGTGGTAAATGTGGGAAGAAACATCCTGGTACTTGCTTGAAGGGAATGGGAGTCTGTTACAAGTGTGGTGAAAAAGGCCACCAAGCTCGTGATTGCAAGGGGAAGAAGGAAGCTACCAATGTTCAGTGCTACAATTGCAGGGAGATGGGGCATTATGCGAATGCATGTCCTAAGAGTCAGAAGAACTTACCTCAGAAAAGGCCAAGGGATCAAGGCCAGGCTTATGCTATCACTACTGCTGAGGTAGAAGCTCCGAAAGACGTGGTGGCAGGTAATTTAATGGTTTCCTCAAGTTTAGCAAATGCATTATTTGATTCTGGATCATCGCATTGTTTCATATCTTCCCAGTTTGCTAAGAAAATTAGATATTTCCAATTTGATTTAATAAGGGAGTTGTCAGTTAAAACTCCTAAGGGAAGTATCATTGCAACAAAGTTTTGCGAATCAGTCCCCATTAGAGCACATAAATTTTCATTATCTGCTGATCTCATCATCATACCTATGATTGAGTTTGATATAATCCTCGGTATGGACTGGCTTTCGGACTATGATGCGAAGATTTATTGTAAGAAGAAAGAGGTTACGATTCTTGATGATAATGATAAAGAACACCTTATTTTTAGAGCAGAATCGTCACCACCTAATTATTATTTAGATCCACCCCCAGTAGCTCAACTAAATTCAATTATTGGGGAGGAAGAGAATGAAATAACTGTCGGTGAGGAAAGGAATGTTCAAATAGAGGATGTACCTGTTGTGAAAGAATTTGTAGATGTATTTCCGGAAGATTTACCTGGGCATCCTCCAGAACGAGAAGTTGAGTTTTCCATTGATTTGATTCCTGGATCAAGGCCTATATCGAAGACCCCTTATAGAATGGCCACTGTAGAATTAGTCGAACTAAAGAAACAACTAGAGGAATTGAGTAATAAGGGATTTATTCTCCCTAGTGTTTCTCCATGGGGAGCCCCCGTTCTTTTTGTTAAAAAGAAAGATGGATCTATGAGGTTATGTATCGACTACAGGGAGATCAATGCTATAATGATAAAGAACATGTATCCCCTACCTCGTATTGATGATTTATTTGACCAACTGCATGGAGCTCAATACTTTTCAAAGATTGATCTTCGATCTGGATACCATCAGTTGTGTGTGAAGAAGGAAGACATTCCGAAAACAGCATTTCGAACCAGGTACGGGCATTACGAGTTTACTGTAATGCCGTTTGGATTGACTAATGCAGCATCTGTATTCATGGATCTGATGAATAGAGTTTTCAAGGAGTATCTCGATGAATTTGTGGTGGTATTTATTGATGATATCTTGGTATACTCCAAAACCTACGAAGATCATGAAAATCACTTGCGCATTATCTTGAAGACTCTGAGGAGGCATGAATTATATGGGAAGTTTAGCAAGTGTGAATTCTGGCTTCAGGAGATTTCTTTTCTTGGCCATATTGTCTCTAAAGATGGAATCTCTGTTGATCATTCTAAGACCAAGGAAATCCAAGAATGGCCAGCACCTACGAGTATAACTGAGGTACGTAGTTTTATTGGTTTGGCAGGTTATTATCGACGTTTCATCCAGAATTTTTCCCGATTGGCTAACCCATTAACGAAGCTCACACGTAAAGGGGTTAAATTTGTATGGACAAAAGAGTGTGAAGAATGTTTCGAAGAACTGAAGAGAAGATTAGTCAATGCTTCTATATTGACTCTACCATCGAGGAATGATGGGTTCATTATTTATAGTGATGCATTGAAGAAATGACTTGGTTGTGTCCTTATGCAGAATGATAGAGTTATTGCCTATGCATCACGACAGTTGAAAATTCATGAACAAAACTATCCTACTCATGATCTCGAGTTAGTAGCTGTGATCTTTGCTTTGAACATATGGAGGCACTACCTCTATGGTGAAAAATGTGAGATTTATACTGATCACAAGAGTTTGAAGTATATTTTCTCACAAAAAGAACTCAACATGAGGCAAAGGAGATGGCTTGAATTACTCAAGGATTATGATTGCACGATACACTACCACCCGGGGAAAGCAAACAAGGTGGAAGATGCTTTGAGCAGAAAAGACCATGGAGTTTTGAACATGATGAGAATTGAAAGGGATCCAATTTTCATGGATCTAGTGAAGATGGACATGGGAATAACCAGAGAAGGTGAAACATCAATGCTTTTTCAAATGGTTGCCAAACCATCTTTACTAGAAAAGATTAAGAGTTCTCAGACCGATGATGAAGAATTTCAGAAGAATATTAAAGCTGTGAATGATGGGAGATTGAGAGACTTTGTGTATGAAGATGGAATTTTGAAATTCGGGAAGAGACTTTGTGTTCCCGATTTACCTGATCTAAAAAGGGAATTGCGGGATGATGCTCATAGTTCCAATTTCTCTATACACCCTGGGAGCACCAAAATGTATAGAGATTTGAGGGAACATTTTTGGTGGGTCAACATGAAGATGGATATTGCTGATTTTGTGTCAAGATGTATGGTTTGTCAACAAGTGAAAGCTGGAAGGCAACAGCCTGGAGGAGTCATGCAACCTCTTCCCATACCGGAGTGGAAATGGGAAATTATTACGATGGACTTTGTCATGGGGCTACCAAAGACTCCTAGAAGGAACGATGCAATATGGTTTATTTTTTATCGTCTTACCAAGTCAGCTCATTTTATTGCTATAAGAGAAGATCTACCTCTGGAACGTCTATCAAGACTATATATTAATGAAGTTGTGAGACTTCATGGAGTACCCCTATCAATTGTTTCTGATCGTGATCCCCGTTTTAATTCAAGATTTTGGAAAAGTCTTCAGAAATCCCTGGATACTAAACTTTATTTGAGCACTGATTACCACCCTCAGACAGATGGAAAATCAAAACGGACTATTCAAACCCTAGAAGACATGTTGAGATCTTGCTCACTTGACTTTCAGGGTATGTGGGATCAATATTTACCACTGGTAGAATTTTCCTATAACAATAGATTCCATTCGAGTATTCAGATGGCACCATATGAAGCGTTTTACAGAAAGAGATGTCGTACACCAACCTGTTGGGATGAAGTTGGTGAAAGAAAACTTGTGGGCCCAGAACTGGTGGAGGAAATGGTGGAAAAGGTGAAAGTAATCCAAAATCACATCAAAGCAGCTCAAAGTAGGCAGAAGAGCTATGCCGATAATCGAAGGAAGGATTTGGAATTTCAAGTCGGTGATCATGTTTTCCTGAAGGTATCTCCGTGGAAGGGAGTCATACATTTTGGTAAGAAAGGTAAATTGAGTCCCAGGTACGTCGGACCTTTCGAAATTCTAGAACGAATTGGGGTTGTAGCTTACCGATTGGCAATGCCACCAAGTCTCTCCAAAGTTCACGATGTGTTCCACGTATCTCTGTTGAGAAAATACATGCCTGACCCAACGCATGTACTCACCTATGAGGAATTCGAACTGGAACCCGATCTGTCTTATTGTGAAGAGCCTGTCAGGATTCTTGATACAAGAGAACAAGTACTGAGAAACCGGACGACGCGTCTGGTAAAAGTTTTGTGGAGAAATCATAATATGGAAGAGGCAACGTGGGAACCCAAGGAACTTATGATGAAGAACCACCCGAGTCTTTTTATGCAGTAATACCCTAGAATTTGCGAGGACACAATTATTTGAAGGAGGGGAGAATGTAACACCCCAAGCTTCCACAGTACGTTTCCCTTCGAATAATGTGATAGCGTGTGTTGTACGCAACCTCGAGTTCTAACACACACCACAACTAATTAATCTAGCCGTTGTGAATAGTAATACATACTTTTTAAAACTATATATATTTTATATTTTAAAATGGACTTCATTTTTGGATTCATAATATCGAATTTATCCTAAGGTGAAATTTTGGTACTTTTCGGATAACTTTCATATTTTGATGAATAGTGAAAATTACTAAATTTTAATTAAAAACAACTTTTTTAATCAAAATAATTAATAGTGATAAATTATGAATTTTAGTAGTTTTAAAGTATATTTTGAATATATTTTTACCATTTAATATAATGTTGGTCATTGGACATAATTTTACAATTAAACCAAACATAAGCAAGTGTCAATCTTTTGATAGTTATTATCTCTTAAAAACACGCTTTTTGTTTTGACAGTGGGAATTAATTTTAAATTAATTTCTGCCACTTTTGTGTTTTGAATTTAGGAAAATGGATTCCATATTTGGAATCAGGATGTTCAAATTGTGTAAATAGGTAACTTTTATTTTTAGACATTTTGAATAATTACTGCGGTAAATATTTTATTTACCATGGTTAAGGGTAAATCCGGTAAATAAGGGTTAAAAATAATATTATAATAATACTAAATTACCCTAAAACGTGTCTTAACCCTATTGTTTGATACATGGTCGACCATGGGCATCTTTGGGTCTATTTTGGGACCCCATGGATCCACTTGTAAGTGATAATGACACTTTATTTTAATTAAGTTAAAATGAATACAAAAATGACACAAGCATATATCTTTTAGCAAAACAATTGTTACATAGGGTTATATATGTTGGATGTTAGATTATAAATATTCATTAGAAATCTAAAAATATTTCCCACATAATGATATTTTATTTATAATTTTTAGACATTAAATAATTTATTTTATTTATGACACAATGATGATGCAGTACTTACTAAAATAGTGAAAAATTAAAATAATTGATATTATAAATACCCAAATAATTATAATATAAAACTTTTAATGAATTAAACTAATTTTATATGATAATATGATATATTAGGATTGATTTGATTGACTTTTTTCGAAGTAATCAATTTGTTATGAGTTTCACAAAAATCAACTATTGAATAGTGTCAAAATTGACATAAAAGAGTTCTTAAAACAAATATTATATTATTAATTGATATTAAATTCCTAAAAGTCTAAGGTTCGGCCAAGAGACTTATATAATGATAGGTTCATCATTAATGGACCACTTGGGGGTCTCTTGGATGTATATAGTAAGTTTATTAACCATATTATATAAAAATACAAAGAGACATTGTAAAAGTGAAATTAATTAACTTAGAGTTAATACTTAAAGATAAGGTTAATATAAGTACCCAAACCTGTCTAAATTCTATTGGTTGAGTTGTTTTCGACCCATAACCACCTTAACCTTTTAATATTCAACTTTGGAGCCATTATAAACCGAATATGAATTTATTATAAATTAATATTTCTAGCTTTTCCAAAGGTGCCCCTCACCCCTCTTATAAAAAGGCACTCCTCCTTCTCATTTCTTCACACCTTCAAAGCTTTCTGGTTCGGCCAAACCCTGCCCAAATACTCTCCCAACTTCCCTCACTACAACCTAGGGGCCTTATTTTGATCCGAAAGCCAACATAAGGAGCCCTTTTGATCAAATCAAAAGGAAGAAACCGAAGAAGAGGTAATGATTTCACCACCCTTTTCCAAGTTCATTTCTTCTTCCACTTCTTCCTCCTTTGTTGTTACCATTATAAAATAATAACTCCAGTATCATTTATATACTGTGATGTTATTATAAATATGGTACAACCATATTCAGTATTCTATCCACCCTTTGAATAACATGTCACCATACGTGCGTACGTATGGCTTACCGTCTCCACGTCGTGGGATAATTGTTATTAAATATATTATTATTTGGATGGGTATAATAATGATGTGTAACTCATGTAAATAATAAATATAACATGTTAATGATTCTGTATATATGATATACCATCCATTTATATATTATTTTAATATCAAAAGAATGATATTGTCGCTCGTGCGTACGTACGGACTACCGTCTCCACGAACGCGATGAGATTCATTCTCCATCGTAACCATTAAAGTATAATTATCATTTGATGATTTAAAAATGATGTTTAAGGACTTGATATCATTCTGGATAAGAATAATATACAACCTATCCTTTACAAACATGTCTTACGTAACAAAACATATGAAAGAAAACAAGTAAGTTAACACCCGAAACAACGATAATACTAAGATATTACTATCAAATCAATATTAAAAGATCATATATGATATCATATTAATGTATATGATTCTTGTATAATTTAATAACAATTATTTCACCATTATACAGGAGGTTAACCTACCCCAACCAAGGAAAAGTACAAGGTAAGGGTTATTTCACAATCTCTTCATTATCTGAGGTTGTTTATACGTAATAATCTACTGGGATCTCGTTATCATCCACATCCATGTTTCTTCGAAATGTATTTAAAAAAATATTTATTATTTACAAGAATATGGGTTAAAGTCATTTATACCCTTGTTTGACTTTTTATAAGGGGAATCTTTCTGTCGTTTTCAAAACAAGGTCCTTTTTAACCTTTTCGACAGAATTAAGGTAAGAATGTTTTTTTTAACTTATACGGCGGGTGCGGTTATTTTCTGTCGTTATAAAATATTCAAAGATTTCCTTACAAGCTTATAAGAATATTTTCAAGAAAATATTTTATTTTATATGGCTCTTAAATGATTTCAAAAATAGAAAGAGATATTTCTCTAAAAAGTGTTTTGATTTCATCTATGTCAACATCCTTTGATGGATTTTACGCTTATTTGAAGTAGATTTGTTATGATACAAAACTTCTATATTGTATTGAAGGTTTTGTGATATGTTTGACTGTGGATGTGATATTTTTATACCATTCATATTTTATGGTGAAATTATTGACATTTCGTATGCTAGTTTTAATACGAATGTTTATGTTATGTTTAAACCTTTTCATATGGGAATGCATTGGACTTAATATGTGACGGGTGGAGCCCGCTATAGCTCCTCGATGCATCGGTAGGTCTCATGAGGCAAACTAGTGTCTTGGCACAAGGCCTTGACAAAATCTTATTTGTAGTCTTGGCACGAGGCCTTGGCTATGTGGTTATGATAGTCTGGCATTATGCATTCCAACATTATGAAAGTGGTTAGTGATTTTGCATGTGATTATTCGATTAGTAGAATATCCATGTGAATGAATAAATGGCATTATTTCATTTTATTTAAGCCATACAAAGTTGAAAGTTCAAGTTTTAAAGGCTTTTGTTTTAGTTATACATTGCCTTAAATGTTTACTCTTATTTATGAAAGTTTCAATTATATAGTTATCCTTATTGGGCATTTGAGCTCACCCCTTTTCTATGTTTTATTTTTACCAGGATGTGAAGAAGTAAGTTATGAATGACCTGCAGGGATATTATGTGGGGATATGAGTGTGAATTATGGAGACATTATGTTGTTGTAGTGGTTTTTCATTTTATGATGTAATGTAAAACTTATGAATATATCTAATGTTTCCAAGGCTACTAAACCAATCGGTCTTTCGAGATTTGATCTTTCTTGTGATCATGCCAATGTTATGTAATAATGCACCGACTCTGGGTAACTAGGGTCGGGGCGTTACATTAGGTTATTATTTTAACCTTATCAATTAGATTTAACTCTAAGTTAAATAATTTAACTTTTACCGTGTCTTTTTGTTTTCATACACTATATGGTTAATACACTTACTATAACATGCCAAATGAACCCCAAATTGTTTATTATTAATATATATATCCTTATATTAGTCATGTGGCCGAACCTTAGATTTTTAGGAATACAATAACAATTAATAATATAATATTTTATTTAAAAACTATTTTGTGTCAATTTTGACACTATTTGATATATGATTTTTGTTAAAGTCATAACAGAATTATATGTTCGAACCAAGTTGATTAAATCAACAATAATATATCATAGTAACCTAGAAAATTAGTGGAATTCATAAAAAGTCTCAAATTACATTTATTTGGGCATTTATAACATCAATTATGTTAACATTTCCTTAAAAGGGTAATTACTCTATCATCGTTGTGTCATAAATAAATTAATTTATTTAAAGTCTAAAAATTATAAATAAAATATCGCTATGTAGGAAATCGTTGTAGCTTTCTAATGAATATTTATAATCGAATTTATCTTATGTATAAACCAATATTAAAATTGCTTTAGTTATGAAACTTTGATTTTAACTATTTTAACTATTCAATAAATAAAATAATATTAAATGTCATAATCTAATCCAAGTGGACCTAAATGGTCATATTATATTCATAAGGTTGTTTTTGGTCGAATTACACTTATACAATAGAATTAGGACATGTGTTAGGGTAATAGTAATATCATATTTACCCTTAGTTACCCTATTTACTATTAACCGCAGTAAAAAAAGTAAACAGTTACTATTCACCAAAAAATTATTTTTATCTCATTGAACCACATTTTACTTACTGAAATCAACCGTGTCTGTCGGATTTTCGAAATTCCATTCACAAAAGTGGTAAAATTAAGTTTTATGCAAAATTCAGTTTTTAACCTACCACTTAGTGGTTTCACTATTCATCAAAAATTGAATGTTTTCAGAAAAATACCAAAATTTCACCCTAGGATAATTTCGGTATTCCGAATCCAAAAATGAAGTCCATTTTGAAAGATAAAATTTCAAAAAATGGTTATTACTATTCATAACGGCTATTTTAAATAATATTTTAATAGCATATCGTCGTTTAGTGAAACTCGGTATTGCGTACAACGCAAGCTATCGAGGAAGGTCGCGATTGCGTGTAAAGTAATCCAAGCTAGTATGTAGTGAAAGATTCCTTTGATGATATATATAAAAAATATTACTCATAAAAATCTCGGGTGTTACATTCTACCGCCCTTAAAAAGAATTTCTCCCTCGAAATTCCTCACTTTGTAACAAACAGATGAGGATACTTCTCCCTCATCATATCCTCAAGCTCCCATGTAGCTTCTTCAAGTTGGTGGTTCCTCCATAAAACTTTCACCAATCCAGTGGTCTTGTTTCGTAGGACATTTTCGCTACGATCCAGAATCACTATCGGTTGTTCTTCATAAGAAAGATTTTGCTCTAGCGGTACAACTTCTGAGCTGAGTACATGTGAAGGATCAGGTATGTACTTTCTCAGGAGAGATACATGTAACACATCGTGAACTTGAGAGAGATTCGGTGGAAGTGCCAATCGGTAAGCTACCTTTCCAACACGATCCAGTATTTCGAAAGGATCGATATATCTAGGGCTCAACATCCCATTCTTTCCAAATCTCATAACCTTCTTCCAGGGAGATATTCGTAAGAACACTTTATCACCCAATTCAAACTCTAGGTCTTTTCTTCGGTTGTCGGCATAACTTTTCTGTCGACTCTGAGCTGCTCTTATGTGTTGTTGAATAGATCTTACCTTTTCTGCCATTTCATCAATGAGATCAGGTCCTAATAGCTTTCTTTCCCCAAATTCATCCCAGCAAGCTGGAGTCCTGCATTTCATTCCATAGAGAGCTTCATAAGGAGCCATCTGAATACTGGAGTGAAAGCTATTATTATAAGAAAATTCCACCAAAGGTAGGTGTTGATCCCAACCTCCTTTGGAATCCATAGAGCAAGATCTCAACATATCTTCTAGGGTTTGAATTGTTCTCTCAGACTGACCGTCTGTTTGAGGATGATAAGCAGTGCTGAAACTCAACTCTGTATCCAGAGTGTGCTGAAGACTTCGCCAGAACTTTGAGGTAAATCTCGGATCCCGATCAGATATAATAGAAAGAATACTCCATGCAATCTTACCACTTCCTTTACATATATCCTGGAAAGCTGATCTAGAGAGAAATCCTCTCTAATAGCAATGAAGTGTGCAGACTTTGTAAGATGATCAACTATGACCTAGATAGCATTATTGCCTTTGGATGTTTTAGGAAGTCCTGTGACAAATTCCATAGTGATGTTTTCCCATTTCCATTCGGGTATGGGTAATGGTTGTAATATCTCCTTAGACTTCTGTCTCTCAGCTTTAACTTGTTGACAAACCAAGCATCGAGAGACATATTCAGCAACATCTCTTTTCATGCCATCCCACCAGAAGTACTCTTTCAGGTCCCTATACATCTTCGTGATTCCAGGATGAGTAGAGAATGAAGAACTATGAGCCTCATCCAGTAGCTCCTTCTTTAATTTGGGGATGGGAGGAACACAAACCTGATACCTGAACTTTATTATCCCATCACAATCAAGGTTGAATTCAAGAACATTTCTCACCTTCTTTTGTAACTCTACATCTTCTTTCTATGACTCTTTAATCTTCACATGTATAGATGGTTGAACATTCATTTGAGAAAGATAAGATTTTTCCCCTTCTATTATAATTCCAAGATCCATCCTTTGTAAATCCATAAATATTGGATCTTTTGTGATCCTCATCATGGATAAACTAGCATGGTCTTGTCGACTTAATGCATCTGCCACCTTGTTTGCTTTCCCAGGGTGGTAATGGATTGAGCAGTCATAATCCTTAATCAGCTCCAACCATCTTCTTTGATGCATATTCAGCTCCTTTTGTGTGAAAATATAATTTAAACTTTTATGATCAGTATAAATATCACACCTTTCACCATAAAGGTAATGCCTCTAAATCTTTAATGCAAAGATTACCGCAGCCGACTCCAAATCATGTGTTGGGTAATTTTGCTCATGGATTTTCAACTGTTGTGAGGCATAAGATATCACCATATCATTTTGCATAAGAACACACCCCAATCCCTTCTTGGATGCATCACTGTAGATCACAAACCTTTCTCCACTACAAGGCAGTGTGAGCATAGGTGCACTGGATAACCTTATTTTCAACTCCTTGAAATTCTCTTCACATTCCTCCGTCCAAACAAACTTAACTCCTTTCCGAGTCAACTTGGTGAGTGGATTAGATAATCGTGAAAAATCTTTTACAAAACGTCGATAATATCCAGCCAAACTAAGAAAACTTCGGATCTCAGTTACTGTTGTTGGTCTCGACCATCTTTCGATAACCTCTGTTTTTGCTGGATCCACAGATATCCCCTCTTTTGAGATTATGTGACCCAAAAATGCAACTTTTTGAAGACAAAATTCACACTTGGTAAATTTGGCATAAAGCTTCTCCTTTCTCAGGGTCTTTAATATAATTCTCAAGTGATCTTCATGCTCTTCCTTGATCTTTGAATAGACAAGAATATCGTCTATAAATACTACCACAAATTGATCAAGATAGTCTCTAAAGACTCTATTCATCAGATCCATGAAGATAGCAGGGGCATTAGTAAGACCAAATGGCATCACTATAAATTCATAGTGTCCATACCTTGTACGGAAAGTCGTCTTTGGTATATCCTCCCTTTTGACCCTTAATTGATGATACCCTGAACGAAGATCAATCTTAGAAAAGTATTGAGCTCCGCGTAGTTGGTCAAATAATTCATCAATGCATGGGAGAGGATATTTGTTCTTGATAGTGATCTTGTTAAGTTCTCGATAATCAATGCAGAGTCTCATTGATCCATCTTTCTTCTTAACAAATAGAACAGGTGCTCCCCAAGGTGACGCACTAGGGCATATGAATCCCTTATCAAGATTCTCTTGGAGTTGCTTCTACAATTCTTGCAACTCAATTGGGGCCATTCTATAAGGTGTCTTCCAAATAGGCAAAGCACCCGGTATGAGTTCTATTAAAAACTCAACTTCACGATTTGGTGGAAGACCCGGTAATTCCTTCGGAAAGACATCATCAAACTCCCGTACGATGGGCATATTCTTAATCCTGAGTTTCTCACCAACCATTTGAGATAAATAACCTTCATTTAGTGGAATCAAGACCCATAAGATGGAAGGAATTTCCACTGGAAGGTTATATTAATCCTTGCATCGATAGATGATCGTAGATTGATCTGGAATATGAAATGTGACTTCCCTTCTTTGGAAATTGATATGAGCTCCATGTAGAGAAAGCCAATCCATGCCATGAATCACATCAAATTCCACTAAAGGAAGGATACAAGATTTGCAGGAAGCACTTTCCCACAAACTTCGATCGGAGAAGAATTATAAACTTTTGATGCGACTGTTGTGCCATTAGGTGTTGTCACAGCTTACTCAACATCTAATTTTTGAGGTAATACGGTGATAGCCTTAGAAAATTCTTCAGAAATAAAAGAGTGGGTGGATCCAGAATCAAATAAAACATTTGCTACTTTAGAGTGGATGGTAAGTGTACCTTTAACCACATCGTTATCGTACTCCACATCGCTAATAGAAATTGTATGTGACTTTCCTTTGTCTTTTGCCTTAAGAGTTTGTTGACGTCGACCATCATCATCAACCCTTGGATTTGGGCATTTATTGGCATAATGCCCCATCTCCGTGCACTTGAAACATTGAAGTGTAGTAGGTTCATTCTGTGTATCCCTTCCTTTGTTTGCATCATTAGACATCTTCTTCCCATTATCGCGGCATTCAAATGCCCGATGACCTTTCTTTCCACATTTGAAACATTTACTTGTCCCTTTAAGAGAACTCCCTCCATGTTTCTTTCCACACTTTGAGCATAAGGGAAAGCTCATCTTCTTTTCAGTGTGCGCTTTAGATTTTCCTTTGAATTCCATCTTCCTGTTCTTATCAAACCCATTTGACTGATGGGTTACTCCAATCTCCATCTAGACTTTGAGAGCACATCGAACGATTTCCTCATAGCTATTGAAGTCCCTTATGGCTAAGGCCCTTCAAATACTTGGTTCTAAACCACTAAAGAATCGATCGATCTTACTCTCAGGTTGGATAATAATACCAGAAGCATACCTTGCAAGTCTTGTAAAATTTGCTTCATAGGTACCAACAGATTCATCATCATTTTGCTTCAGCTCGTGAAACTCTTTCTCCATCTTTGTTCGGATAATACGAGGGAAGTACTTATTGAAAAATAAGTTCTTGAACTCGTCCCATTCCATGGACTCAATTTCATCCCTTTGCCTAGTATTCTTAATAAGATTCCACCATTGATCAGCATCTCCTTCCAAATGATACACTACTAGGATGACTTTATCATGTTCAGAACATTGAAGAACTGAAAATATCTTTTCAGTAGTACTAATCCATTGTTCCGCAACTAATGGATCAGTAGACCCGCTGAAAGAAGGTGGATGCTGCCTCATGAAGGATTCAACAGAATGTTGCTCCTTCCTTTGCTCGTTTGGAAGTCCTCCATGATTCATAGCTTGAGAAAGTTGTGTGAGCATGGCTACAAGATTTTGCATTCCAGCTCCCATAACGTTTGGTTGCTCAGGGGGACAATCATTTCATTGCCCATCGCATTCTTCATTAACACGGTTCCTTCGGGTTCCAGCCATTGACTAAAACCAAGAAGAATAGTGTGAGCAACACTAATTATAATAGGAAGACCACATAATTCTAGAATAAAATTTTCATGCTTAAGGTCTTATCCTAGGTTATTCATGGCCATTTCTAAAACACTAAGATTGTGTTCTATGCTTAGACTTATCCTTAAGGTTCTTACTTAGGCTTTCATATCCTAGTTTCCAAAGGTTGACTATACCTTTCCTCTGATACCAACTATAACGACCCATACTTTACATACATTGCTAATACATCAAAATTGAAGCACACTTATTACAACATATGACAAAACCACAAAGAACCATATATGTATAGTGTCTTTAGAAACTGGGAAACATAAACAATTTATTTCATCATATCTAGGGTCCCTTTTAGCATATTCTACTTAATATCCATCTTCCTGACCTGGGGAAAAGAAAACATAAAAGGGTGAGCTCAAATGCTCAGAAAGGGCAAATAAAAGAAATAAAAATCATATCATATCTTTTTGAAAATCATAACCTGCAAAAGAGATCATAATATCTTAACATGGAATAAATCATAGTAGTGAAAATGAGATCCCCATAATCATAACATAAAACATGAAACTTTGTGGCATGCACACATAATCATGGAAAATCATTTCTTGTTAGTCATGACTCATTGCCAAGACTATCTTAGCGGACAAAGTCCATTTCTGAACCGAGTTCACTCCTCGTTTCAGTCCTGTATCACTGAACCGAAACAACCTTCCATTCCAGCCATGTCTATCTCATGAGATATAAAATCTTTACCCAATGCATTGGAGGGAGATATAGGTCCCACCCATCTTATAATGAATTCTTTCTTATGTGTGCCACATAATCATAAATCATACATCATCGCATAACACATGTAACAAAAATGGGATTCTTGAAACATAATGACATCATAAAATAAATCATATAAGGTAAATGACTTCATAAAAATTATTCCCTCACAACATAATCAAATCAATGTAATAATAGGGATAAAAACAGAACCCTTTATTATCTTAGATGAAAAATAATTTTGATAAAACAATTGAACTCCATTCTTGAGGAAAATATTTTTTCTTCTTAAAAAACACTTTTCTTTTCTTAACATGTCATACAATTATAAACTAAAAGAATTTGATCAAAAATAAACTTGAAAACATGTAAAGGAAGCTTCTTGGAAATAATGTTTTGAAAATCCATTCATGCTGTATAAGTTAAAAAAAACATTCTTCGTACTTTTGTCGGAAAAGTCAAAAAGTACCTCGTACGAAAAAAACCGACAAAAGATTCCTTTCATATTCTTTACTTAAAACTCACCGAAGGGTAAAATTGGATTTAAACTATTGTAAGTGGATGGAAACAATATTACATATTGAGGGAACATAAATGTGGATGATAAAATACACCCCAATAAATACGAAAGTATAAACAATCTCGGATAAAAATGAGATTGTGATATTTCCCCTTACCTTAGGTCCAATTTGCTTTGTACGTGTCCGAAGCTCCTGTATAATGGTTTAAATAATGTTATTGACTTATTCCAGAATCATTCTTATTTTTATGATATCATATATGGTCATACTCTTAGCTTCTTAGTAGTAATATTTCATTGCTACTTGTTATTCGGGTGTTTATAACTTTTTGTTCTTATGCGTGTTTTGTCGAATAAATTCTTATTATTTTCTTTAGGTTATAGATACCTCATTTCCAGAATGGTATTAGTGTCTTATATATCATATTCATTCATTCAATTCATTTATATAATCATTATGAAATGAAGATCATGTAGAACGAGTCGCATCACATCGTGGAGACGGTATTCCGTACGTACTCACGAGTGATGATATCATTCCTATGATCGTGGAATTGTATTGGAGTATATATATATTATTTCAGTATCAATATTACTTTATAATAATCATAAATAGTTACTCATTACACCATTATACCCATCCTTGTAAGGTGATGGTGGAAAATAGATTACACCACGGCGTGGAGAAGGTATTCCGTACGTACGCACGCGCGGTGATTTCATTTTTCCGTAGGATGGATAGAAGGTGAATTAGGGTTGTTTCATATTTATAATAACATATCAGTATGTAAGTAATAATGATGTTATTACTTTATCATGAAACAACTAAAGAAGAAGAAGTTGAAGAAAAAAAGAAATTGAAAAGATCGGTAATGGATATTACCTCTTCTTTGGAACGCCTCTTTGAATCCTCCACTTAGGGAACTAAGATTGGTCTTTGAAGAAGACCAGGACCTCTAGGATTATTCTAGGGAAGTGGAGAAGGGATTTTGGCAGGGGTTGGCCGAGTTTTAGTGCTCAAATTGGTGTGAGGAGGAGGGGAAGGAGGTGCCCTTTTTTATAAGGGAGGAGAGGGGCACCTTAGGAATATCTCAAAATATTATTTTATATTAAAGTCAAAATCGGTTTATAATGGTTCCAAAGGGTCTTATTTCGAAGGTAAAGTGGGGATGGGTCGAGATCCTATCAACCAATAGAATTTAGATAAGTTTAGGATATTATTTTAACCTTATCAACTAGATTTAGATCTAAGTTAAATAATTTAACTTTTACCGTGTCTTTTTGTTTTCTTACACTATATGGTTAATACACTTACTATAACATGCAAAAAGAACCCTAAATTGTTTATTATTAATATATATATCCTTATCTAAGTCATTTGGCCGAACCTTAGATTTTTAGTAATAAAATAACAATTAATAATATAATATTTGATTTAAAAACTATTTTGTGTCAATTTTGACACTATTTGATATATGATTTTTGTGAAAGTCAAAACAGAATTATATGTTCTAACCAAGTTGATTAAATCAACACTAATATATCATAGTAACCTAGAAAATTAGTGGAATTCATAAAAAGTCTCAAATTACATTTATTTGGGCATTTATAACATCAATTATGTTAACATTTCCTTAAAAGGGTAATTATTGCATCATCGTTGTGTCATAAATAAATTAATTTATTTAAAGTCTAAAAATTATAAATAAAATATCATTATGTAGGAAATCATCTTATCTTTCTAATGAATATTTATAATAGAATTTATCTTATGTATAAACCCATATTAAAAATGTTTTAGTTATTAAACTTTGATTTTAACTATTTTAACTATTCATTAAATAAAATAATATTAAATGTCATAATCTAATACAAGTGGACCTAAATGGTCATATTATATTAATAAGGTTGTTTTTGGTCGAATTACACTTATCCAATAAAATTAGTACATGTGTTAGGGTAATAGTAATATCATATTTACCCTTAGTTACCCTATTTACTATTAACTGCGGTAAAAAAAGTAAAAAGTTACTATTCACCAAAAAATTATTTTTATCTCATTGAACCACATTTTACTTACTGATATCAACCATGTGTGTCGGATTTTCGAAATTCCATTCACAGAAGTGGTAAAATTAAGTTTTATGCAAAATTGAGTTTTAAACTTGCCACTTAGTGGTTTCACTATTCATCAAAAATTGAAAGTTTTCATAAAAATACCAAAATTTCACACTAGGCTAATTTCGGTATTCCGAATCCAAAAATGAAGTCCATTCTGAAAGATAAAATTTCAAAAATCGGTTATTACTATTCATAACGGTTATTTTAAATAATATTTTAATAGCATATCGTCGTTTAGTGAAACTCGGTATTGCGTACAACGCAAGCTATCGAGGAAGGTCGCGATTGCGTGTAAAGTAAGCAAAGCTAGTATGTAGTGAAAGATTCCTTTGATGATATATAAAAACAAAATATTACTCATAAAAATCTCGGGTGTTACAGTCCATGTGATTATTCGACAAGTAGAATATCCATGGCTATGTTTTATTATGGAATTATTCATTCAGCTTGTATTCATGAAATATTATGCTCAAGATTTTGTTTTTGATGTAATGTGTACTATTAATAATTCACCATGACTTACTATTTATGCTTACCCTTACTGAGCACCTAAGCTCACCCCTTTCATATTATTTATTTTCCTAGGAAATGAATATGTATAATTGGAATGAGTTGCAAAGATAATCTATGAGCTTATGTGATCTTCCAAAAAACATTTATGTTGTATTTGATTTCAAGTTGTAATGTTGAACTTATGTATGTATCTGGTTTTCCAAGACTACTAAACTGATTGGTCTTTTGGGATTTGTTTCCATGTAATCATGCAAATGTATTAAAATAAGGCACATACTCTATGAAACTGGGGTCGGGCCCTTACAGTTGGTATCAATGAAAATTTAGTTACCTCCTTGGAAATAGGATTTAGGAAAATTATAATAGGGAACATAAACCTAAGGTATACTTTGAGGATGAATATAGAATAACATCCAAAAGAAACCATTTTTATGATTATGAGATTAGCCAAAAATAAATTGTTGAATTTTTGTTATGTAATTCACTAGTATGGGGATTGTAAATTATATTTCATAATTTTATGATCTAATCTAATTTATAATGTTTCTTAGAAATAGATACAACCTAACATAATGGTAATCACTTCAATACCCATTATTCAATGATTAAGAATGATAATTTCATTGATGGGTTTGAGATAATATTTTTATGGGAACTATTCTCTCAAACATTCTCATCATTTGAGGAGATAATATCATGTCTTAATAAGAAGGAAAAAAGTTTTTCTATGTATTGTCTCTTTGGAAGGGAGAATGAGAAGAAGAGGACAATAAAGAAAAAAATAAAGGGAATAAGGGAAGGAATTAGTTAAAAACATGTTATAAATGAGGATGGAAAGACCTTGGATTATGCTTAAGTGGAAAAGAAGTTTTCTTTTTTATGTGGAGAAAAAGGCCACCATGCTCAAAATTGTAAGAGAAGGAAAGTATTTTCCAATATTCAATGCTTAAATTAAAAAGATATGGTAAACTGCTCAATTGAATGTCACAAGCATCAGGGAAATATAACTCTAAAAAAGTAGTGGGATCACGGTCAATCTTTTGATGATACAATATTTGAAGTAGAATAATTAATTTGGTTTTGTTTTTGGATTCAATAACAATGTTATGAAATTCTTGGTATATGAATTATGGAATATATAAATATTGAACTACAATATTATTTCATTAAAGATTTGAGGTCATATAATGATGTGTACCAAGGAAAATTGACTCATCAACAAGTGATACTTTTGGAAAATATATATGGTTGAGTGAAAGACAGCCCTTAATATGTTCATGAAACTATGATATCAATTTCATAATAAAGAGACGATTGTTTTCCATAATATAAATTAAATACAAGTTAATATATTTGATTTAAGTAATGGATAGTCAACAAAGTAGTTTATGTTATCATTGATGGAGTCTATAATATTTTATTTTTAAGTAATACATCCAACTTCTTATGATTTATATAGGAAATAAGGTCGCATGAACATATTCAATAAGGTTTTATGGAAATTCAAGTTATCACCATGCTTCAAGATAACACAAGGAGAATGTACTAACATATGTGATGATTAAGATCCTCTTAATTTTGTTTAATAAGTTCATTATGGAAATTTAGAGATATTCTATCTAAATTTATTGATAATTATGTTTTGTAAATGTTAACAATTTATGAAATGGATGAATTTTATATTTGGACAATGTCTTAGAGATTATCTAATCCTATGATACAACTTCTACCATGAAATGAAGTAGGAATAGTTAAAGGAAAACCTGAAGGATAAGATTGGGTTTGAAGAAACATACCAAGTACTCATGTTTCCTTACATTATTTCTCAACATTAAGGAATGGATTTTGAAAAAAAAAATTATACTAGTACCTTCCTTTCTGGTGTTTGTTTTCCATAGTGTTATTTTCTAGTATCAACTGCACATTTTATTTACCGAAGTGAGATTTCAAATTTTGAAGGTGCAATTTATTGAAGAAGGGGAGAATGTAAAACCCCATGAATTTAAAATAAATTTAATTTAGTACAGACAAAACACTGAGTTTCTTTTAAATAACACTTTGTTAGAAATTAAACATAATTTTTATACTTCTCTATTATGAATTTGTAAAAATGTAAAGATAGGGTTGTGATTAGTATGTTATTTAGAGTCTGATAGAATCAACATAATTTTTGGTGAATTGTAACATAAACTTATGAATAGTATCCTACCCTTATGAATAGTATTGTTCCCTTAGTAATTGTAATACTAACCTTATGTTTTGTAAATCGGCCATATGAATAGAAACCACACCCATGAAAGAATGTATCTTACAAGTTACAATATGATCATAGGGTTCATATTTTTGTGAATATTTAATTATAATCATATGATAAAATTATTAATTTAAATAAAAATATTTTTTCCTAATATGTAATCACATATTATTATTTTAATTTCTTATGGTTAAAAGAAAATTTAATGAGACCTTAATTAAATTTTTAAAGAGTTATAAATTCAGTTATAGATTTAAAATTGTTATTTTTTGAATAAAATATCTTTTTATTTAAAAATTAAATTTATCTTATATCGATAATTATTTTAATTAAATTGAGTACAATTTTCAATTCTACATGTTGATAAATGGTTAGCGTGAGTTTTATTTATTTTTCATATGTACTTGATTTTTTAATGAATAGTAAAATATTATAATTTATGATACTTAAATTATAATACAAATACAAGAATTAAAAACATCAAGGATGATTTCATCACCCATGGTTATAATTCACATGCCCATTTACTATATTTAGTCATGTAATCATCACTATTTCTTGTATTAAGTAAAAATAATATACTAATGACTAAAATAATGGTAAAACCCTCTTCTCCTCCACGATAACCCACCCCCTATTCCTATCACTACTCTCAAGCTTCAAACCATGACTAATTTTTTCCAAATAGTCATAACAGGCCTCTACCCATATTTTAAGTCCTTCTGGTCTCACCAAAATTTCAAAACCAAAGGCCTTGAGGAGGATCATGAGGACAAGAGATCAAGAGGTAAAAATCCTCTACGAAATTCCTTTAATGTTCTTTCCATTTTTATTCTATTTATATCCTCACCTCCCCTCATTAAATTGTTGTAATAACTCTAGTACCGTACATGTACTAGAATTTTATTATTCGAATGCAATATGTCTTCATCAATTCCCATTCCCCATCTTTTTATACTAAAAATGAAACACCACCCGACATGTGTGAATTTATCACATTCAAGGATGACTGGTTTTCAATTTCTTTTCACATCTTATATTCTGGTCATGAAACCATTTTTTGATGAACTAGATACTAATATATGTATTATATCTTATTTAGTGTAATGGAACCCTTATACACACATTATGTAAAATAATAAAACAAAACCGGTTCACTGTGAGCAGAACCGCTTAAAATAATCCAAGCATTTAACATTAAAGTTTTATCCAATGATTCATCCTCACCCAAAATAACCACATGAATTATATGATTTCATAACCATATGTATAATCATTAATAACTTATAATTTCTATTATAGACCCCAATTATAATTTTATATGAACAACCATGCTGTTATAGGAGTGAGATAATCATGAGAATTAAGGAAATGAGCACTCATGGATGATAAAGTTGACAATAAAAATCATCAAAAAGAGTATATAAAACTAAATAAAATTATAATAAATCAATAATATGTTTAAATTGTTATATAATTAATAATTAATGAATCAAATTTGGTTATCCAAGACATTAATATCAAGGGAATAACACCTTCAGACTTAACGTAAGAGATATCTAACTTCATTTTACTTTGTTGAGTTAAACATTTATGTCATTGGTTATGTTTTATTCTATAATATGTGTTAATGACTTAATATTGTTTTATCATATATGTCCACATTTATTGTGTGTATTTATATTACTCAAACATAATTATATCATTTATTTATCCTCACTCTAATGATTTGATCTTTGTAAGGGTTTTCTCATCTCTCTCACATTTTTGTGAGACATTACTTGTTCACCACTATTTCTTATGTGTGGTGTATGTATACTACCCATTAATGTTCTATATCATGAACCTATTTATTAACATGGTATTAAATGTATAATTTTATTATTATTAATTTTGGGTCATATGATTCTATTGATTGTAAATTGGTAAGGGTTTTCTACAAGAACATTCATTTTCATTCTGGTTAATCTTATTCTCTACATACCGCATTGAAATTATTAATTATTATCATATAATCCTCATAAATTATGTGTGACTGATTTTTATATATGTACCAACTATAATTGTTTTTCCATTATGGGGATTTACATGTTTGGAAAGGAACTTCCTCAAATTCATCCCAATAAACAAGCTTGATTCAAGGAGACTTCTCGAATTCATAACTATTATTAAGGGAAGTCTATAATATGTTTTAAGACATAGTTATTTTTATAAAATCACACATTTTATCATTAATAGCTATCTGATTTCACTTATGGTTTTATAAAATCAAGCATGCCTTTCAACTTTAAAATCACTTTAATATTTTCCTTAAACCGAACTAAAATGTTTTATTTCAAAAGATTCTTACAAACACTTTTTACAAGATTTCCCTTTAGTGGGACATTATTTTTGCCTCAAATAAAATTTAAATGTCATTACATTTTATTTTTGGGATATAAAACTTTACAATATGATTTTATGGAAAATACAATAGATTTTTCAAAAGAAATCTTCTTTCCAAAGTAAACTGAATTTTTGTCATCTAACTTTAACTCCTATGAGATATATGTCTTGTTCACCACTTATTCCATGCATGTGGTGTATTTTTTACCCTTTGATATATCATATAAATATTCTCCTTATTCTCCTAAAAATATAATGGATTATGATTTGAATGTTTCAATGTGCTATAGGACACTTTTGAATGTAAAAAGAATATTTCCTCATGAACATTTCGATGGCCTCATTTAAAAGTATATTCATATCTATCAAAGCCCTTTGTTGAATATTGTAATTCCTTGAGTACTATCTCTTATTATATCATCTACCATATGTTGTTGATGGTTTTATGATTATTTTGACTGTAGATGTGTTAATTTGAAAACATTCATGGGTTATAGTTGAAGAATTCTCATTTTGTATGTTAGTTTTTCAATACAAATGTTTATATTGAATATGTTCCACCCTTTTCATATGAGGAATGTATTGGACATAGTATGTGGTTGGTGGGGCCTGATACAGCCCCTTGATTCATGAATAGGTCTCTTGAGACTAATTAATTTGGGTTTTTACCCATTTAGGTATTGTCTTGGTATGAGTCCTTGACAGTATTGTTATGAGGTTAGGCATTATGTATTCCCTCATTATGAAATTATTAATTGATAGCCAATGTGATTATTCAACTAGTAAAATATCAATGGTTATGTTTTATTATAGGAATTTTCATTCAACTTTTATTCCTCCTATAATATTCTCAAGAATATGATTTTAATGGAATGTGAACTTTTAGTTATTCACCATGTTATACTATTTATGATTACCCCTACATTGCACCAGATCTCACCCGTTTATTATATTTTTTTACCATGATTTGAAGATGTATAATATGAATTGTTTGCACAGATAATCTAAGAGCATATGTGTGCTTCCAAAGATGCTTCTTTGTTTTATTTCATTACACGTTATAATGTCGAACTTATGTATGTATCTGGTTTCCCAATACTGCTAAATTGATCGGTACATTGAGACTTTTTTCCTTGTAATCATGATAATGTATTAAAATAAGGCACCTTCTCTGTACAACTGGAGTCGGGTCCTTACCAGGGTGGAGAATTTTATTTATGTTAGAAATACCGTATCCAAAAAATTCGGATACTATCCTATATTGTATAATGCATATAGTCATATAATCCTAATATATATCTTTTTTGGTTATGTTTTCATTGGCTAATGCGTCATCATGTGCATTATATGAAAATAGAAAATGAATCATTTTTCGTTTTAATGTAAAATCATCCATCAAATCACACACATAATTAATAAAAGGTAACTAATTATCATTTTTACCAGCATTTATACTACTAGTTTTCATAAATACCATCTCTGAGTCTTACATAATGTTTAGGTACATTACTGGCATCTAGATAGATTAATCTATACTATGATGAGGAATTTAGAGAGTGAACCATTTTTAGGTATCATTTCAACAGTAGAAATGGATATCTATTGGGTATCTTAGTTAAATATATGAGAGTAATTGTCAAACCAAAAAAATATTCATATGATCCTCCATCCATCATCCCTCTAGGATCTAGGAATCATCATCAAAATACAATACTATATTTGGGAAGTGTTTTAAAAAGAGTAAACATATCCACTAAGGAAATATATGTTCACCATATCACTTTTTGATGTATTTTGTGGTACGTTAATATCTTACAATGTCATCCCATGACTGACTACTGAAATGTGAATCTGATATTGAATTCATCTTGAATGACTGCCCACTATACAAGGAATCTAGTCAGCATTATATAATTGATTATATAATTGATCGGGTCAATGAAGAAAATGAAATGAACTTTGAGACAAAAAATATAGTGTCTTGGGTACTTTACACTACTGATCATCCCAAGACATTTCATCGAGATGTCAGAATATAGGGTTTTATTATGGATCATGCTTCTTCAAAGATAATACACCATATTCACGTTTTTAGTATCATTTCTATGAATAATAAAGGCTCTATATTATCATTCAAGAGTGTCAACATATGAGATGAGGTAATTATATTAAACCAGATGGATAAAAAATATAGGTTAAATAATGTAATACATTATGATGAGAAATTCATTATACATTCATTATAACACTGGTAGATAACTCAATTTGCAATAAATCGTAATAATGGTAATAATATTCCTACGAGGTTGGATATGAAACACATTTTATAGCTAAGGAATACCTATATTCAACTAAACACATTGAAATTTTATAAAGGGAAATTTCAATAATTTTCCCAGATTACACATGATTGACCTAAATGAAATGGTGGAATATGATGATACCCAAAACAATTTGTGATAATACCCTAATTATACAGAATAATGGTTTTATTATCATGATGTGTAGTCATAATTTGTTGAAATATCTTTCATGATAGGAATTTTGATAAAATTTCCAATGGGACAACATAACATGACCATCCACATAGCACTTGATGGTCTTCTATAGGATGGTATTGATGAAATGATTTATGGCACATTGATATATTTTTCCCATGTTCTTTATAATGCAGTGAATAACATGATAAAAAATAATCCCTATGGTTTCTTGATATTTATGATATATTCATACTCAAAATCCATATTTATCTAATTATATCTAAAAACCCAATCTATAAAATAAATTTCATGAAATCCCATGGTCTTTCCAATTACAAAATTGGTAATCAGGTTCACAAAATCATCCCTTGAGAAATGATGAAAAATATATTTGAAATCAATGAGAAATTGGATATTATGTTTCTTCATCTAAGAGGTTATGATGTTTCGAAGACACATTTGATAATAGAATTATAGAATGATGCTATCTTCGATGAGGTTATTGAAATAAAATTCCACCTTGGTTGTCATGGTTTGATGCATAAATCTTGTTACATGTTTAAAACATCATTTTTCGTATCTAATTACCAAATAATGGGTTGAAACATAATGAAGTATCCTAGGAATCTCTCTATAAATATTGATAATGACATATTGATGCTTCCAAATGAAATATACACATTACTCTTTGTTCATATGAGGTTATATTGACACTATATAAAATATTTCATGGATTTTATTTTATACTAAGGTTCACCTATATGAGAACATCCATGGTAGTTATAACCCATTATTCAAATATTGGAATAGAATCCATGAGGACTTCCTAATTTCTATATTCTTCACCTCCTCTATTCTATATTAAATTTTCAATATCAAAATATAAATTCAGATCTTTATTATTGAGGAAAATAACACGTTTTGTTGTGATATTCTACAATAATTATAAAGGGTTCATTGAAGATCTCATGTCGGGTCCATTACCAAAATTCGGGTAACATAATTCCCAAGAATCCTATGGTCGTATATAAATATTGGGTTCATAAAAATAATAAATAACAACATTGAAAGTGTTATATTTCATGATATAATGTTTGATGATGTGATAATGTAATAATAAAAACATAGAGACATTGTTTTTTTGACCGTGATTATATTTTTGATGGTTTTACCTCTCTTCTAATCTAAAATATTTAGCTAAGAAAGAATCTAAAACAATTTTCAGGGGAATTTATTCATATGTACTCAAGTTGTAAGGTATCTAATTATCTTTGTGATCTCCCAAACCTGATGTTATCATCTCTATCTGTGTGATTGGGGGGGATTAATTCTTATTTAATTGAACTCAATAAATCACCCTTATTAAATTTTTACCCATTGGAGGATAATATTTTGGGATTTTCTTCTATCATTGGATGTTTACCTTCACTTGTATTATAGGTCTCCTATATATACTTGGCCCAACATGATTCGAAGTGAGAAAAATTACTATGAAATATACAAACATCACCATTGATATTGTATTGGAGGCAAAGATTGTATTACAATTGAATAAACACTTGTATATGGAGATACGATCTTCCTAATAACACATTGAATGTCATATCTTATTATACCAGCATGAACTTAGAGTCGATGATATGATCTATAAACTATGATATAAGTATTATTTATCCAATGGCATTCTTTTCTATACTATCATTCCCATAGATGATCGATATAGGAATAGAGAAAATGATGTATCCATATACAGCATTTCAGAGATTGTGATGTATGATGAAGTCTATAACATTATCATTTTCAATTAAAACCTAGAAACAGTTATCATTGATTGGCTATACAGGGATGTAGAAGGCCTTATTTTTCCAATGCACTATATTTTATTAGTCATCTTTAGTAAATAAAGTAATTATATTTTTTTTCCTGGTCTGTTTTCTATTAAATATAAATTTGAACTAAATAACTCAGTTTTAAACACTTATGGTCATAGAAGGGCCTTAATGAGAACCTCCTAGAGCTCATTAGAAAGATGAAGTGCACATTGGATTGAAATGTTTGTTGAAAATAAGTTGAACTACTTAAATATATTATATTTCTATACCAAATTTTGACACTATTCTATAGACGGTTTGTTTATAATTATAGTCTTGCATGATAGAGTGATATACACCATAAATACATGTCCTTGATTATAGTTGGAGGGATATTTGGTCACCTATAGAGAAAGTAATATAGGATTACCGAACATAAGTTATTGATCATATAACATTTTGTGTGACAAAATTTAATCTCATATTAAAAGGTTGTAGTATGCCCCTATGACGGATGGAGATATTATTACTTCTTCATGGCCAGCTGGAGTGGTCGTCATCCTTCCTAAAACTTATATTTGTCTTTAGAGGGAGTTTTTCCCAAGTAATATGATTTACCTGATCCAATATAATAAAACTATGTGATCTTCTTGAGCGCAATCAATGATCTTATTTGGGTGTTCAAGATTATATTTATCATCTTCATTATAGAAGATATTGTTATGTTGGATAACAATGATAGAAAGATAAAAATAATCCTAGTAAAGTAACAGTTCCATTTAGAGGGGTGGTGCTAGTCCCCTGGATGCCTTAGTTTGATATCATAAAGTTTCCAAACACTCTTGGGAATATATAATAATCATTATAACAAGAAAAATTATTCATTATATATTTTTTTATATATTTGGTAGATAATTTATCCACTACAAATTTATTTGGTCTCATTGTTTGTTGACGCAACGATGTCCATAGTATTTTATATGAATGATTGATTGTGTTTTGGACCATCCATATGTTGAAATTCTATACATAATAAGATTATATCTACGTCAATATTACTACCTCATTTTATAGATTGGTTTATAAAAATTTCATACACTCTAACGGAATCCCATTACGACATCTATGGAATTATCCATTTTTTAGGAGAACTCCCTTAAGGAAAAAACAATATTCTATGATCTTTCCGAACAATTTTTGATATGGATCGTAATGTAGGTGATCCTGAGGGATAGTTTCATTATTCATCATGGACTATGGGTGTATTATAATATTATTCCCACTTATAAAAATAAAATATCATGTAAACTGCTATATTTTGAAGTATTCAATCATGTTATTACATTCCTAAACCTTTGGATATTTTTTTCCTTCCCTTACCATTAATTAGGGTCCATGTTTTTTAATGGCCAATGAGTGGGAGGAACAATATTATATTAAGTGTTTCTTGGAGTTAGAATTAGTGTTTATACAATATAGAGATTAAAATTTTATAACTCTATATTTTATATTGTTTTTCATTATACCAATGGCTTCATATGAGCACTAACATTGGTAAAATAGATGGAGTTCTCCAAAATATTGGTGAATGATCCCAATTCCATGAATCCCTAGAAAATTTTTATTGGTATAAATTGTTTTTATATAATATATGATATATTTTGTATATAAATATCAATTTGGTGGTCTTGTTCCACAAAAATATTTTTTGGATCATGTTGGTCGCTTTGGGGAAGGTATGTATGCCTGGGATCACATTATTTTTTGGAATCCGTCGAGCCTAACCAATGAAGATTCTTCCACAATGGATCATAAAGAAATGGTAGAAGAAACCAAGGAGATGAATAATATACCAAGAAAAAAATAAACAACCCCAAAATCAAACCAAGGTGGATGAGGAATGATCTAGTACAGAGAATGCATCGCCTAAACCGAGCAACCCTACATCTGACATCTGGATCAATATACGAGCCCTACAAAATGTTAATGTTGACCCTGCCACAATCTAACTCCAAAGAACATGTATGGACAAGTAAAATGACATGAACCAATGCAGAATCAATCCATGAGAACTATTTCCAACCAATCATAATCAAAATGAGAGCTTCTTTTGGTCTTGAAATTTTTTTATATTAATGATAGATTTGGAAAGAAACTTTGTATACCATGTAATGGCTAGGCCTTATGAAACATGTATAAAACATATGATATTTTCCAAATCTATCTAGTTTAGTGTTCCCACCATCCAGAAACCAGAATAAACAAGATTGGTCATTTTTATTTTTATATCCTCGTTGACATTGAATATAAAAAAATAATTATTCATTAAATTTGGTTGAGGAGTTGTTGCATCTACCCATATGCGGTATGGATTATTTTTTTGGATGAACCATGGTGGGACTTATTTATATGGTATTCATCTGAATTAAATACCTCTCAATGGAATTATGTAATTGTTTTTCAATAATCATCTATTCTGAATATATTTCATTTTATATATGATGCGGTTGGCTGGTAAATATCTATGGCTAATAAGAAGAACTAGTTAATCCTAGATCACATTATCTTAATAACGGTGTCTAGTATGAAAATTAAGGTAACCCATGATAATATATAATTATCAAATTTTTTTGGATAACATTATTATTGGAACGTCCTTATGATTTACTTATTTCCCCCATTATGGGTTTAATTAGTCCTCCTTAATGAGGAGAGGTTACTAGTTGAGGGGTATTTTCGTCAACATGAATGTTATACTCAGTTAGAATATGTCCCTAGAGAAATTTGGTTCTCATCAACTTTGGTTTTTCAATATATAACTAGTACTAGGTGAACATTACTTATGAAGATAAGGGATAAACATCCTAAATAAATTCATGTGATATAGTCATTCCCTTTCCTTTTTCCATCTCTACAGGACACCATGTAGGAGAAAGCTTGCTATTTTGAGCATCCAGGTAGTTTTTTCCTCTAATTATTTATGTTCACATCTTCTTCCCACACATTAGTGAACTTGTCATTTATAGTTCAGTATTGACCCAAATCTTTAGGGTTGGAATAAAATATTTCATAATATACCATGTCAACAATTAAGAAATTTATAAATATATACTCTGAATCTTATAATATGTAATAATCATTCTTATATTCAGTATGAATAATATACTTCTTAAATCCTTATTCAAATAACTCACACATTTCAATTTTTTTCTCTATCAAGGTTCTGATCTCGGAAGTTTATGAGAATTTTTATCTAAAATGAATCTTTAATAATATTTACCATGATTCTCCTGGATGAGAGGTCAAATCATTCATCGATATAAACTATGAGGTTTCTTCTTATATAGATGATCCAATTCCCATTTAGACCAACTTCATTGGTGGAGTTTGATTTAAAAATTCCCCGATATCAATAGAATATTTTTTATTCTCTCCATATACTAACTCATTCAAATATCATTATGGGTATGGTCACACCAGAGGTTGTAATGATGGTGAAAATAATGAAAATGACCCCTTCCCCATGTGATGGGTGATTTCATGAATTATTTCATTGTCTATCTCAATGGATATCATCCAAATTTATCATGTCTTTTCTTAGGTATGTTCCATATATAGTGAATGTATTTAATTACAAAATAATTTTACTAATGATTATACTATATTTTGAGATCCATTCAACTTTATTAAGAAGTTTTGTTATATTCTGGGTCTCCTAAGGGGTAGTTTATTAATGCCACATTCCTAATAATAATTCCATATCTACGATTGGGGTGTTGAATTTTTTTTATTTTTTCCCCATTTGAATGATACACCATGTTGTTTTTATTTTTATCCTGTTGTGATAATATTTTATGAATCCACCATTGGAGGAAACCAATCAGCTGATAGTGGAGTGAAATAAAACTAACCATTCTATCTTCTACTTTATATGGGTACATCAAATGGAACATGATCGATCAACTTCTAAATGTCCCTTAAACTATACATGAATACATATAAAAACTTCTCAATATGATTCCCATATTTTAATGATATGACCATATAAAATTTTTAAAATTATACATTAATGAAGATATCATTGATTGTGATAATGTGGTACACATACCAATTAAAATAAATGACATTTTAATTGAGAGAATTATGGTTTTTAAATAAACATAGGAATAGTTTTTCAATGAATTCCTATAATAATGATGCTGGAATATCCTTTTACTCATTGTCTACAGGCTTGATCACGAAGGGAATATTTTTGTAAACCATTTTCTTCAACATATTTATGGGATCTTCTTCATCTTCATATGGAAATTCCTCCACTAGATATGACTGCATTGGTCTCTTCTTTACTTATTTTTCTGGATTGATTATCATCCTATATTGATAATTTTCATTAAATTATTAGTATATAAGGGTGGATGATCTTGGCTTCATGATACCTATTCAAGAAAAGGATATACCTTAGGAAATAGAAAAGATACAGAAAATTCCAAATGTGATAGAGGCCATTTTTTGGAGGATTTCCATTATGCATATCATGGGGTAACTAAAGGAGGAGTTTCATATTCTTCCTCTACATTATCATCAAGAAGACCACAATAGTATGTATTACTATCTAATTTGATAAAGAGTAATTTTATTCCCATGTTCTCATAGAATAATATTTTAGAGACTTATTAAAATAAGATTTGGTAAGAGTTGGGATATCATTATGCTCCTAATTTATAAGTCAATCGTGAAAATATATCTTTCTATATATTATCAGATTAGTGAATGGGGAATAAAATTGAAGAGATAATCCCTCTTGGGAAAAATTCCACCATGGAATTAAAAAAATTTGTTCTAGATATACAAACAATAAATAAGAGATTAAATAAGGATATATTCCTCTTACATATCCATTTCATGATATATTGATTTACCATGTTTATTTCTATTTGAAAATTCTACAACTAATGGAAGACTATCTGAAGATTCCATTAATCCAGTTAGTTATTTTCATAAATATGGGCATATATTAGAGTGACTATTGAAATGTACTGTAAATCCACTATATGAATGTGTGTATCTTCGTAATCCAAATTTTCATTTTTTATATAAAACATACCAATGTTCTGTATAATAGGAAAATGAATATGTTCCACTTAAAAGAAAACACTATTGTTTTTTTATCAATCTTTATATTATAAAAAATATTATATGTTTGACTCTAGTTAATAATAATAATAATTTAATGGTTGTCTTCATATATTTAAGCCAAAATAATGCGGATGATTTGTTACAAATGGGCTAGAATAAATGACTTCCCTTTAATTGATGTTAGGATATACTGGTAGAAATTTTCAATTGGTATGGGAAGAAGAACCCATAAAAAAGTTGTATCTACCATTCAAGTATGTCAAATTAATTATCATATTATATAGGTTGGGGTATGAGTCTTCCCTAAGGTAATTATCAAGTAATGGTGGTGATCCTATAAGGTAATATGTGTATGTGTCTAGTGATATACCTTATCTATCACCTATATATATATATTATCCTTATATATTTGAGTAATAATATGTTCTCACTCTTGATTATTCATTGATATTATATTATTAACTACCCACGAGTTAGTCACACGACTATGCACTTATCAATTATTGATAGATGAAATATTCCAACTAATGCCATATATTTATTCAAGAATATACCAGCAGTTCATTATATTCATTATATGAATATGTTCCTCCATATAAATTATTAGGAAATTCAGGAAGACATTTTCAATAGATGGTGGAGTATATTCCCACACCGCTTCTTCTTCAACCAACAATATTTGACTAGAAGATAATTATGTGGAATAAAGAACATCTACTTTATTCTTGGTTACCTCATTATATTGATGGTGTTCTGTTATTGTTGACCAAATATAAGTCAATCACTTGAGGGTAGCCTAATTACGATAGATATGTTATTTAAATGAAATAGGGGTATTAGTTTGTTATGTAGTTAACAGAGTTGGAAAGTCTTATAAAGACATCCTATATTCCTTGGAATAAGTAGTCATACCATGATCCTTGGGGTGGATTTCCTCAATAAACTACTCAAAATTGGATATTGAATGATGTAGAAAACACTAATGTCCAGCTGTGACAGCCCTCATGGGAGGATCAATAGTTTTTTTGTTGACATGATTTACCTCATCTGTTTCCTCCTTCATATATAGGAGAAGTTTGTTACATAATTCCTCAGTGAGGTTATTAAAATGGTTAGAGGGTCACACTAGCACCAGCTTATTCACTACATACCACTTATTCTGATGAGGGAGGATACTATGACTGAGTTTTGGGAGGTTATAGCATGTTGCCTCCAATATCGGTATGATATCATTGCGATGGAACAACATTACAAGAACATCTAGACCAATCATTGATGGTGTTATGTATCATATAATTTATTTCCTATAATTACAATAATGGACATGGTGGAATCATCATCACAAGTATTTTTTCTCTAGAACTCCATCAGTTCCGATGGAATTAAGAACTGGTTGTGGTCTTGAATATCCCAATCTTGCCACAAAACATAAAATAGAGATGCAATATATGGAAAATACCTGGTTATAAATACATTGATTATTGTATTTTACATATTTATTGAATTTAGTATGTACTTATATAAACATTAAAAATAATGACTCATCATGGGTTCACAATTTTCATTTCAATGTTTGGGTTTTCCATGGATACAAGGATAACATCTTCATGTGCATCCCCATCACATTATTTTTAGACAGGGTGGACCAAATTTCTAAAGACATGTTGTTACTAACTCTATAATATTAGATCATAGTAATACACCTTGGTCGAGAGGATGAGTGGTCATGATCATCTACACCTTTTGTATGGTGATTATTTGTTACTCTATGACCTTCTTATGAAGTTATTTCTGGTTGATTAATTATTCGTAAATATACAATATGTCACAAAATAACCATGTGCTATAGATCTTATAAAATATATGTCATCATTATTTGTAAATGGAGATTTATATTTTATTGACTAATTATGTTATTCATTAAATTAAAATAGATGAGTGCTCAGGGATTTGGCCCCATCAAAGGAGGTTATAATTATATTTGTGTTTGGATAATGTTGAAGATATATCATTCCTATATGTACCATTTAAGTGAATTAGAACCCCAATATTTTCATGGAACATAATGTCACATGATGTAACATCTATGGTCTTTTGTAAAGAATAAACACCAATAAGATACAATTCATGTGGAATGTACTTTTCGGAAGAAGATATTTTGAAATAATTAATATAAGACTTTTTCTTATGTTTCCCCATCTAGTTGACATAATGAGAATATGTTCAATTATTAAATATATGAATATTTCCATGATTAATATTAATACCATAGCATTGTAATTATTTCATTAGGATTATGGATAAACAAGAGAATATTTTGGGATTGGGAATATGGAAAAGTAGAGACACTTTAATCAGGTATATGGAATGATGAGAAATTCACGAGTTCCCACAAGGAGTGGGTCATAGTGTTAGATATTATATGCTTATATGTGAGATATTTAGAGATTGTGTCTAAACATTGAGTAGGTTCCAAACATATACTTGTTAGTAAGAATCATAGCCCATTAAATTTTGGTGACATGGTTTAAAAACATTTGAGTCAATTATATAATTTAAAATAACATCATGTAATAATGTTGTTATGGATCATTTTTACACTGTATCACTAGAAAATTTGGGTCATGAAATGAGAGATAAAAGGGGATTTTTGTGACTTATTCAATAACGATTCCATAATCCTCTATATGGAATGTGTCCCCTTCAGAGATGATATGTGATGTACACATATGGAGGAGGTCACATAAGTTATATATCTGGAATTCTATTTCTACAAACACACAAAATCATTAAATCTATATGGTTCATGCTAGGTTTGAAAAATAATTGACATGATATGGCTGGGGAAATATCATGTTCATGAGTAGAAAATTTAATAAGTAATATACATTACTTCTACACTCGAGAAGATGTGTTAGTTCTTTCACCTAGTAGGATTCCAATATACATGATGGTTGCATTTTTTTATAGGGGAGTAATCTTTCATTAACCATAATGTTTTGACAAACCCCAAAGAACAAGGACCAAACTACATGTCTTCATCCAATCCATAGTTGATTTATTCATGGGGATAAAGAAGTAGGGAGGTTTGAAGGCAATAGTATTAAATATTTAGGGATTATATAGGGAGGGACACCCTATATATACCACATAATGTGAGATTATATTTTCCCAAAGTAGAAAAAATATATTGGAATTGTCATAAGGGGTGGGCATGATGATCAATGAGTGGTTTCACAAGTATCCATATAGTGTGATTCATCCTTATACATGATTAACATCCTTGAAATCACAATAAATGTTCTACATGTTAAAGAAAAATCCTTAAAAATTCCAATTATCATGGAAATTCATGATCAAAGACCAACATGATATTTCACCCAATAGAATGTTCATATATGGCTGATAGTTTCAATGGTTGATGTGATAGATACAGACTAATGTAGGGTATTATAGAGATATATTCCAATTCTGTGGATTCTATGGTATATTATGTGACCTATTATAGTTAAATATGGCATGTGGCTCCCTAGTGTTGGGTTTTAGGGAAAGTGGCACCCTAGTGTAGGATTCTTTGGTGAGTGGCACCAAAATAATATTTTTTCTAGTTGATTATAAAAAGTACTTTAAGTAACCCCATTGAATATGGGAATGTGGGTTCCCCCATGTGTTGGTTATGTCAATGAGTTTCTCCATAATAATGAAATAGTGAATAATATCTTTATAGATAATGGTATTTGATGGAAATTTGGTAATATCCTAGGTAAGTAATGAATAATAAATTTTTATATGTATTTCTATTTATGAATTAGATAGTGTTTCCTAGGATTAAAATGAGAATAAATCCAATCTAAAGCATAGATTACCCTAATATTTTTAAATGATTGGTTTACTGCCATTGGTTGGAAAAACCTTTTTAAAATGAACCTTTCGACTATTTGATAATATATATTTGTCAAAATAAACTTTATCTTTAGAACCGGGACATTGAAATTTACTTTGGTTGAATTTTTTATATTTTTCGGATAATGTTCATTTGTTTAATGAATATTGAAAATTACTGCATTTTAATTCAAAGCTTCTTTTTCATCTAATTTATTTATTTAGTTAGATTGTAATTTTAATTGGTTTTAAACTATAATTGAATTATTATTTTTATCATTAAATACAATTTTGGTCATTTTATGTAATTTTACATTTAAATTGGATGTAAAAACAAGTCAATCTTTTGATAAATTTTACTTCTTAAAAACCCATATTTGGTTTTGACAACTTGAATTATTTTTAAATTAATTACTAAAATTTTTATGTTTTGAATTTGTTAAAATGGATTCCATATTTTTAATCAGAAGGTCCAAAGTATGTAATTATGAATCTTTTGTTTTTGGACATGATGAATAGTAAAAAACGGTAATTATTTTTAATTACAGTGATTAATTAGTAAATCGGGAAAAAAGGGAAAACAAAATAATGTTATAATAATTTAAAATTACCAAAAAATGTGTCATAATGATATTGGTTTTGTCGTGGACAACCATGGGATGTTGTGGGTGAACATAGGGACCCCTTGGAATCACTTTAGTGTGATAGTGACCTTTTATCATACTATTTTTAATGAAAGGAAAATATAACAAAAGTATGTAACACATAAGTAAAAAAAATTAATTTTATTTATATAAATGATATATTTTACTATTAATATTAATTTGAAATCTAAAACAATTTCCTACATCATGGTATTTTATTTATAATTTTTAGACATTAAATAAATAAATTTATTTATGACATAATGATAATGCAGTGTTTACCTAATTAATGAATGATTTAAATAAATGATATTATAAGTGTTAAAATATATTTATTTTGAGACATTGGATGATATCCAAGAATTTTATAGATTCCTATGACATATCAAATTTATTTTAATTCTTTTCTTTATAAGGAATAAGGTTTTTATTCCTTTATCAAAAATCAACTACTAAATAGTGTCAAAGTTGACATAAATGAGTTTTTCAAACAAATTTTATTTTATTAAATGGTATTATAGTCCCAAAAATATAATCTTCTGCCAAATTACATATAATATATTACTAATATCATTAATGATACAATAATTGGACTATTTGAATTTCAAAGTAACTATTATCACCTTCTAGATTATAAATATAAAGGACGTCGTAAGAATTATTAATTTAACTAAGGGTTAATATGAAAAGATAAGGTAACTTCTATGACCTCCACTTGTATAAAACTTATTTATTGAGTGGATTTCGACCCCTTATCATCTTATCCTAGAAATTTATCATTTTGGAGCAATTATAATTTGAAAAT
The DNA here is from genome assembly GCA_963277665.1 of Viscum album. NCBI lineage: Eukaryota > Viridiplantae > Streptophyta > Magnoliopsida > Santalales > Viscaceae > Viscum > Viscum album. The sequence continues at coordinate 115,486,396 of OY728135.1, forward strand.
CATTTTATAATAAATTAATATTTCATGACTTTTCAAGAGTTCCCCTCCCCCCCTATAAATGCCCTCATCTCTACCCCATTACTAACTCCTCTCAAGCACATTGGATCATCCAATATCTACTCAAATTATCTCTCCACATCCCTATATTCCTCATACAAGCCTCACTTTGGGCAGAAGTCTTTCCAAGAGATCATTTTCCTCAAATCAAATGAAGTTACCCGATTTAGAGGTAATGCGTTCTCTCAAAATCCTTTGTTGTATTTTCATTCTTCACTCCCCTTAATATTCTTATTCTTTGATTAAATAAAAAAAAGTATCCTCAATAAACTATGATGTTTTTATGAGATGTATTTTATGAACACTTTTACACACCTCCGTCAAATGGATAAAGAACATACTATTTCTGTGGATGGCGAATTACTGCCACACGAAACGATGATTGTTTGAACTTCTGATACCCCCTTTCATGGTGACCATTATGATGGAACTATATTTATATATGATATATATGGTATTTATGTTTTCTATATTCTTATTTATTTTATGTTTAAATCATATCATTATGCTTTTCGTGTCTTGTAATTATGATAATTTCATCTGAGGAAGTGTGGACTGCCACCCCCTCGAGTGATGTGACTCATTCATGCAATACGTGGAATGTATAAAGAATGAAATTAATGAACATATGTGAACTATATAACATATATATTATACTGTAATTATAATATATATATTTCTCATTTATTTTTAATTCCTTTAATATGAAAAATAAATAAAAATAGCGTTAATGCTTACGTACAGCCTACCGTCTCCATGAACGGTGCATTTCATTTTTTATCTCCAAATGAAATGGAATAGTATAAATTGAATATATAATGGATATATATGATATTTAATTCATTAATAAAATTCTGTAGATGATGTACTTATAACTACATGGATAATTCTCTTCAAACAAGTTTATTTTTTACTCATGTACCGAACATCGACAAAACATATGATATGAACTCACATAATTACCTAATTATTATTAAATGATAATATGTGATATGAATGTAATAAAAAACTATAAAGGAAGTACTTATGAAATTATAAAATGACCTATGTTTATTATTCAGGAATATAAAGAACGAACGAGAACAAGTTGGACTTGAGGTAAGGGACTTCGTCTCAATATCCTTTTATTGAGGAATACTTCGATTTATATATGACCATATTTTATTAGCTGTATAATAAAACCTTCTGAATTTTAATTTCATATGACGCATTTTACTAAACGACAAAAGGCATTGTTTTTGTCTTATGTATTTGGCAAAAACAACTTCTCCACCCCCATGACCGCTATTTGAGTGTCGGCTTCCTCTACCAGGCATAATGTTTTTAGATGAAAAATAAATACCATATTTTAATTTTCATTTATTTTGGTATTGAAAATGGTTTCGATAATGTTTTGATTATATCAAAGTGTTTTATTGATATCTTGTGATTGAAATGTGGAAATGTTATTTTTCCTTTAGGCATGTTTTATGTGTTTCGATTATGTTATGGTTCTTGGGAATTTTTTATGATGTCATGTGGTTCCGTGAATAACAAAGGGTGGGTGAGCCCAAGATAGCTCTCCAATGCATTGGGTAATGTGAAGGAGTTAAACGCTATGGTTTCTCTGAATAGATTTTGAGAATATACTGTGATAGGTATTCCAAACGTAACAACGAAGGTTACTCCCTATGTAAGAAGTGTTATGAATTCCTCAAGTATCCTTTATGTCTTATAATTTCTATGAGTTATTCATAAATATTATGATTTCAGGAGGTATGTTAATGTGATTATATTTTATGAGTAAAGTATGATTTCATTTGGTTTGTTTGTATACATGGGCTAACGTTTTCTATCTGTATTTTTATATCCCTTACTGAGATTTCTATGGTCTTCCAAAGTTTTTGAAATGTTTTTCACAGGTCAAGGGAAAAGTACTTGATGTGATGATAGTGTTGAGGAATTTTAAAGAAATAAACCATGTTTTATTTTAAAAATGTTTTCTTTGATGTAAAAAATGAATATTGTCTTTGATGTAACCACCTTGTTTAAATGTGGAATGTAATCCATGATTTATGATCTAATTATCTAAAACTCTAAACCCGAAAATATCCTTAATGCTAATAATTGAAATAACTCAATATTAATAAATGATAAAGGTTGGGGTCTTATAGTTGGTATCAAAGGTCATTTTAGATAACTTTAGGAGTACGAATTATACTAAATTATTATCCAATTTTTTTTACATTATGGTCAAATTGAAATGATATAGCATTTGAAGATACCATATTGCTTCATCTATGATATGTGTGTTCAGAATGGTTTTCCACATAGGAAACAGGGAAGCAGTTCTAGGAAGGCATACTAATGGAAATAACCTTCCAAATTAGCATCTTGAGATGGTCAGGATTGGAACTGAATAGTTTGTTGCAGTAATGGCATAGTTGAATCAAGCGATAAATGGTGGTGGTATCAATGCACGAGATCACCTAGATCAATCGTAGAGGAACAGGTCTGTGGTGGAACATATCATGAGGCAACATCCCCCATCTTTTAGAGGATCATCTGACCATCTGCTAGGTGAATGGTGGATTAATGAACTGGAGAGGATTATCAATTTCATGGGGTGTTCATGCAGTCAAAAGGATATTCTTGATGTTTACCAGTTGGAAGGTGAAGTAGTGGTGGTCGATGGTTAAAAATATCAGGGACGTTGTTGAGATTGATGCTCTTAGATGGGATGAATTCAACAGTATGTATCTTGAGAATATTTTCCTAAGGATGTTCAACTTAGGATGGAAAAACAATTATTGGAATTAAGTCAAGAGGATGACTCAGTGGTTGCTTATGAAAACAATTTCACTCGATTGTCAAGGTATGCTCCAAAATTTTTCCAATACCTTCATAGTAAAATCAATCATTTTTACTCAGGATTAAATCCAAAGTATCGAAGGGAATTAGCTTCTTGTGAGTTAAAAAGTTATAAAAAGCTTGTTCAATGTATTGAGAAGGTGGAAATGGAGGTTTCTGATGATCAATTATTCTATAAAAACCAACAGAAAGAAGATATCAGGGTGGCAGGAGAAAGGGAAGAATCCATCAAAAAGGTTTGATGGTAAGAAAACTATGTTTGAAGTTTGTGATAAATGTGGTAAAAAGTACAATGCAGAATGTCTCTTGAATTCTGGAAAGTGATTCCAATGTGGTAAAATGGGACATAAGGCTTGTGATTACAGTGGAAAAGATTATGGTAGTGGTAAGGAAAAATTTGATTTACAATTTGTTAAATGTTTCAAGTGTAATGAGATGGGTAATTATGAAAATTAGTGTCCGAAAAAGAACTCAAATGATGGGAAGCAGACAGACTACAAGAAGAAAGGTGTGGGAAAATCCTTTGCAACTACTTCAGCAGATGTTGGTCCATAAAATGAAGTGGTATCAGGTAATTTGTTTATTTTTTCAGATTATAACAATATGTAGTTTGATCCAGGGTATACACATTCTTTCATCTCTGATAAATTTTCTAGTAAATTGTGAATTCCATCTCAATAAATGAATCATGAATTTGTGGTTAAAATGCATGGGGGAAATTTTGAAGAAAAAAAAATTATAATAATCTTCTTATCTATATCAGTGGAATGAATCTACTTGAAAAACTTATTGTTTTATATATAGTAGATCTTGATGTTATCCTAGGTTCGTATTGTTACTTTGTTTAACATGCTAAAATTTACTATAGAGGTAAAGAAGTTTGTTTTTATAAAGTCGTTCATTTTGTATACAAGAATGAACCTTGACTGTTGATAACATATCAGGAGGCTGAGAAACTTGTAAAAGATGGAAATGAATGTTATCTTGCACATATTGTTGAAAACAACGGAAACATTCATATTAATGTTGTGCTAGTGGTAATTGAGTATCCAGATTTTTTTCCTTATGAGTTTCCTTGAATAATACCAAACCGGGAAGATGAATTTATTGTTGACTTAGTTCATGATGCTAAGCCAATTTCAAAACCCCCTTATCGAATTGCTCAAATTGAACTTTTAGAGTTGAAGGAGCAATTACAATATTTATTAGAGAAAGGTTTCATTCAACCTAGAACATCCCCATGGGGTGTTCATGTCTTATTTATTAAAAAGAAAGTAAGTTCAATGTGACTTCACATTGATTATAGATCCTTGAATTACATCACTGTTAATAACAAATATTCTTTGCCTATTATCGATGATTTGTTTGATCAGCTCTAGGGAGCTCAGTATTTTTCAAAGATTGACTTGAGATCAGGGTAACATCAGTTGAAAGTAAAGGAAGCAGATATTCTGAAGACTGCATTTCGTACAGGATATGGCCATCATGAATTTGTAGTTATACCTTTTGGGTTAACCAATGCACCTACTATATCCATGGAACTTATGAATAGAACTTTCCATAAGTTCTCAGATAAGTTTGTGGTTGTATTCATTGATAATATTTTGGTGTTTTCTAAAAGTAAAGAGGACCATGAAATTCATTTAAGGCTTATTTTTCAAAATTTAAAAGAAAATAAATTGTATGTGAAATTAAGCAACTGTGAGTTTTGGTTGCAAAAAATTTCTTTCCTTGGACACAATGTTTCTAAAGATAGAATAATTGTTGATCCTACAAAATAAAAAGTGGTTAAAGAATATCTAAGACCCAGAAATATAACCAAGATTTGAAGTTTTATTGGTTTGGTAGTCTATTACTGATGGTTTGTTAAAAATGTTCATGGTTATCCATCCCACTGACTATGCTAACTCAGAAGGGTGTTATGTTTATCTAGACAAAAGAATCTGAAGATGGTTTTTATGAATTGAAATGAATATTGTTGAATGCTCTGGTATTAGAACAACATTCCAGGAATGGTGTGTTTGTTATCTACAGTGATGCTTCATTGAAAGGACATGGTAGCATCCTAATGCATAATGATCAGGTAATTGCTTATGCTTCATGTCAGTTAAAAACTCATGAGATAAATTACCCTACTTGTGATTTGGAATTAGATGTTGTTGTTTTCAATTTAAAAATTTGGAGGCATCATTTGTATGGTGTAAAGTGTGAAATATATACTCATCATAAAATTTTAAAATAAATATTCACTAAGAAATCATTTAATATGAGAGAGAGGAGATGGCTAGAATTAATCAAGGATTATGATTGCACGATTCACAACCACCCGAGAAAAGAAAATAAAGTAGCAAATGCTTTGAGTCGAAAAGGAAATTATTCATCAACCATATTACATATAGAAAGTGATCTTTTAGTTAAGGATCATATGAATTTTGTCTTGGATGATTTTGGGTAAGGAAATTATTCTGTTTTGTTTCAGTTATCAGTGAAATCTTCTCTATCAGACAGAATTAAGCAAGAATAGAAGTAGGACAATGAGTTTCAGAAAAAGTTAGAGCTGGTTTAGAAAGGTATGTTACCTGAAACTTAAATTGATAATGATTGTGTTTTTAGATTTGGGAAGAGATTGTGTGTGCCTTGTGATTTATAGTTGAAGAGAGAGTTGTTATGTGAAGCTCATAGTTCTCCATTTTCAGTTCATCTAGATAGTACTAAGATGTAACGTGATCATCGAGAGTATTACTGGTGGGGTGGAATGAAAAGAGATATTGCTGATTTTACTATGAAGTGTTTGACTTTTGAATATGTTAAAGTAGAGTGGAAGTTACTAAAATGGGTGCTTCAACCTTTAGTAGTGCCAGAGTGGAAATGGGAGAATATATCCATGGACTTCATTGTGGGATTACCGAAGACACCTCAAGGTAATAATGCAATCTGGGTTATTGTTGATCGCTTGACTAAATCTGCTCATTTCATTCCTATACTATATACATTTTCTCTAGATAAACATTCTAGATTATATATTAAATAGATAGTCAGGTTACAAGGAGTCCCCCTCACCATTGATCCTGATAGTGATCCTAGGTTCACTTCTAACTTTTGGGAAGGCCTTCAAAAGTTATTGGGTATTGAATTAAATTTTAGTTCATCTTTTCATCTTCAATCATATGGACAGTCAAAACGGACAATTCAGAGATTGGAGGATATTCTAAGTTCTTATTCGATTGATTTTCAGGGAAGTTGGGACCAACATCATTCATTGGTTTCATTTTCTTATAATAATATTTTTCATTCCAGTATAATGATGGCACCATTTTTGGCATTATATGGGAAGTGATGTCGAACTTAAGATTTTTGGGATTAAGTTGGTGAAATGAAGTTGATAGGACTATAATTTGTAGAAGAGATGGTAGAAAAAGTTCAGTTTATACAGAAAATCATGACAACACCTCTGATCAGGCAAAAACGTTATGCGGACAACAGGAGGAATGATCTCTCTTTTGAGGTAGGTGATCATGTTTTTCTCAAAGTTTCACTATGGAAAAGTGTGATGCATTTTGGTAAGAAAGGAAAGTTGAGTCCAAGTTTCATTGGACTGTATGAAATTCTAGAGAGATTTGGATCAGTGGCATACTGAGTGTCTTTACCTCTGAATTTATCTCAGGTACACAATGTTTTTCATGTTTCAATGTTAAGGAAGTACATACCAGATCCATCTCATGTTTTTAGTTGGGAGGTAGATCAGTTGGAGGAGAATCTATCTTATGAAAAATATCCAGTACAAATTCTTGACCACAGAGTGAAATTGTTGCGGAATTAGGTGATTAATCAAGTAAATGTTCTATCAAAAAACCATATAGTTGAAGAGGCAAAATGGGAATCTAAAAATTCTATGAGGGATAAATACCCTCACTTATTTTATACGTAAATAAAATTGCAGGGACGAAATTTTTAAAAGTGGGAAAGGATTTAACATCCAAGGTAAGTAATGAATAATAAATTTTTATATCTATGCCCATTTATGAATTAGATAGTGTTTTCTAGGCTCAAAATGAAAATAAATCTAATCTTAAGCATATAATACCCTAATATTTTTTAAAGATTGTTTTACTGCCTTTTGATGGAAAAGCCTTTTTCAAATATAAATTTTGACCATTTTATAAGATCTATTTGTCAAAATAAACATATTATTTAAAACTGGGACATTTAAATTTACTTTGGTTTAATTTTTGGTATTTTTGGATAATTTTCATTTTTTAATGAATAGTGAAAAATACTGCATTTTATTTCAAAGATGCCTTTTCAACTAATTTATTTATATAGTTAGATTGCAACTTTAAATTTTTTTTTAAAGTTTAATTGAATTATGTATTTATAATTAAATACAATGTTGGTAATTTTATGTAATTTCACTTATAAATTGGATGTAAAAATAAGTCAATCTTTTGATAAATTTTACGTCTTAAAAACCCATATCTGGTTTTGACAACGTGAATTATTTTTAAATTATTTACTGCAATTTCTATGTTTGAAATTTGGTAAAATTTATTCCATATTTGGAATCTGAATGTCCAAATTAGGTAATTAAGACTCTTTTATTTTTGGACATGATGAATAGTAATTATGATAATTATTTTTAGTTACCGTGATTAATTAGTAAATCGGGTCAAAAGGGTAAACAAAATAATGTCATATTAATTTAAAATTACCCAAACATGTGTCCTAATTCTATTGGATGTGTCATGGCCGACCATGGTCAGCCGTGGTCCAACTTAGGGACTCCATGGAATCACTTTTGTGTGATAGTGACCTTTTATCATATAATTTTTAAAGGAAAATATAACAAAAGTATGTACCACATAAGTAAAAAAAATTTAATTTTGTTTATATAAATGATCCCATTGACTATAAATATTAATTTAAAATCTAAAACTATTTCCTACATTATGGTATTTGTTTTAGAATTTTTAGACATTATATGAATAAATTTATTTATGACACAATGATGATGCAATGTTTACATCATTAATGAAAGATTTAAATAAATGATATTATAAGTGTTAAAAAAAATTTATGAGAAATTGGATGATATACAAGAATTTTATAGATTAATATGACATATAAAATTTATGTTAATGATTTAATTTCTAAGGAACAAGGTTTTTATTCCTTTATCAAAAATCAACTACCAAATAATGTCAAAATTGACATATATGAGTTTTTAAAACAAATGTTATTTTAATAAATTGTATAATAGTCCTACAAATATAATATTCTGCCAAATGACATATACTATATTACTAATATCATTAATGATACAATTATTGGATTATTTTCATTTTAAAATAACTATTATGACCTTAATGTTTATAAATATAAAAGGACACAATAAGAATTATTAATTTTAACTAAGGATTAAAATGAAACAATAAGGTAAATTCTATGACCACCACTTGTATAAAACCTATTGGTTGAGTGGAGTTCATCCCATTATCATCATATCCTCTAACTTTGTCATTTTGGAATGATTCTAATTAGAAACGCATTTTATAATAAATTAATATTTCAAGACTTTCCTAGAGTTCCCCTCCTCCCTCTTATAAAAAGCCCTCATCTCTACTCCCTTAACCACTCCTATCAAGCTCCTTGGCTCATCCAAACTATGCTCAAATTATCTCTCCACATACCTCTATTCCTTCTAGAATCCTCACTTTGGGAAGAAGTTTTTCCAATAGAGCCTTTGCCTCAAATCAAAAGAAGTTAACCGATTTAGAGGTAATACCTTCTCCCAAAATCCTTTGTTGTATTTTCTTTCTTCAGTCCCCAAAATATTCTAATTTTTGATTCCATAACAACAACAGTATCCTCAATATACAAGTATGTTGTTATGAGAAGGATTTGATTTACACTTTCACACACATCCATAAAATTGAAAAAGAAGATATTGTTTCTGTGGATGGTGAATTACTGCCTCACGAAATGATGATTGTATGATCTTCTGTTATTACCATTCATGGTGTCCATTATGATGGAAATATATTTATATATGATATATATGGTTTTTATGTTTTCTATATTCTTCTGTATTTTATGTTTAAATCATATCATTATGCTTTTCATGTAGTGTAATTGCGATAATTGCATCTGAGGAAGTGTGGACTACCGCCCCCTCAAGTGACGTCACTCATTCATGGAATACATGGAATGTATAAAGAATGAAATTAATTAAGATATGTCACCTATATAACATATATATTATACTATAGTTATAATATATATTTGTCTCATTTATTTTTAATTCCTTTAATATGAAAAAAAATTAGCGTTCATACGTACGTACGGCCTACCGTCTCCATGAACGGTGTATTTCATTTTTATCTCCAAATTTTATGGAATAGTATAAAATGAATATATACTGGATATATATGATATATAAGTCATTAATAACATTCTGTAGATGATTTACTTATAACTACAAGGACAATTATCTTCAAACAAGTTTATTTTTTACTCATGTACCGAACATCAACTAAACGTATGATATGAACTCACATAATTAACTGATTATTATAACATGATAATATGTCATATTAATTGAATAATAAACAATAAAAGAAGTCCTTAAGCAATTATAAATTTACCTATATTTATTATTCATGAATATAAATAATGAAATAGAATAAGTCGGACTTTAGGTAAGGGAATTCATCTCAATCTCCTTTCATTGAGCCATACTTCGATTTACATATGAACTTATTTTATTTTCTATATAATAAAACATTATTACTTTTAATTTCATATGAATTGTTTTACTAAATGACAAAATAGAATGTTTTTTCTTACGTATGCGACGAAAATGACTTCTCCCCCGCCTTTACCATTATTTGATTCTCGACTTCCCCTACAAGACATAATGTTTTTAAATGAAAAATTAATACCATGTTTAATTTTCATTTATTTTATTATTGAAAATAGTTTTGATAATGTTTTGATTATATTAATGAGTTTTACTGATATCTTGTGATTGAAATGTGGAAATGTTATTTTTCATTTATGCATGTTTTATGTGTTACGATTATGTTATGGTTCTTGGGAATTCTATATGAAGTCGGGTGGTTCCATTATAAACTAAGGGAGGGTGAGTCAGAGATAGCTCTACAATGCATTGGGTAACATTAAGGAGTTAAACGATAAGGTTTCTCTGAAAAGATATAGGGAAAATACTGCGATAGATATTCCAAATGTAACAACGAAGGTTTCTTCCTACGTAAGAAGTGTTATGAATGCCTCAAGTTACCTTTATTTCATATGATTTCTATGAGTTATTCATAAATATTATGATTTCATGAGTTATTTTAAAGTGATTATGTTTTATGAGTAAAGTACGATTTCATTGGGTTTGTATGTATACATGGACAAATGTATTCGTTCTTTATTTTTATATCCCTTACTACGCTTTTTATGCTCATCCCATGTTTTTGAAACGTTTTTCACAGGTCAAGGGAAAAGTACTTGATGTGATGATAGTGTCGAGGAAGATTCAAGAAATAAACCATGTTTTATTTTAAATATGCTTCCTTTGATGGAAAAAATGAATAATTTCTTTGATGTAAAGACATTGTTTAAATGTGGAATGTAATGCATGATTTATGATATAATTCTCTAAAACTCTAAACCTGAAAATTTCCTCAATGTGAATTCCTGAAATTACTCAATATTAAGTAAGGTTTAAGGTTGGGTACTTATACCTTTTCTCTAGTATGGAGAGGTAAATTGAATGGTTCACAGATATGTGGCTTCAAGTTTGATACTTTTTATAATATGGAGTCTTAGGGTGAGTGTGTCTCATCGTTTTGAGGATGTAGGGTGAATGAAAGACTAATGATAGTGTTTTATGGGGTCATTCCCCATAAAATAGGTTACTCGGGGGTGAATATTTCTTCATGAGGGTTGTTTTATTTATCTTGGATCTATAGGAGGATTAAATACCGAATATCATTATTATTTCCCATAGGAAATAGATTCAATAATCTACATATAAGTGTATTTGAGACTAAGGTATGTGATTCTATTTATGACACTTATTTATTATAAAAGGAATAAAATATGGAATTTTTTTTGCATTATTGTTAACACATTTGTAGAACATAGTACATTATTGTGGTGTTCCATAATGTCACATGATGCAACCCCCTAAGATTTTGAAATTTTTTTTCCTAATTAATTTACCTTTTGAAGTTCATAATTTCACATGACACTAAAATAGTTTATTTTTATTAATGAAAAAAATTCAAAAAATCCTTTCCCAACACAGTGGCATGGCTTGCGCTACAAGAAAAACCAACATGGCTTACGTTACACGCAACACCGAGTTTCTATGATGCATCATTCAATTGTCATAATTATTTTAATGAGGTAATTTCAACAAATCCATCAAATATAGTAATATAAATAGTAATAAAAACTTTTCAAATATTATATATAATGGTTTTATATATAAAATATTGATAATGAAAAATATGAATTTTTTGTAATGTGTTTATATGTTTAAAGGTACTATTTTCTCAAAGGAACTGCTATTTTATATCCTTCTTTAAAAAACAATTATATTAATATAAACACTCATAGGAATTTAATTTCATAAAATGAAAATAATTTTTTAATTTATAATGATAAATATTTACTTAGGGTTAATTTTTTGTATTTTTTTAAAGATTCATTTTTTGATGAATACTGAAAAATACTGCATTATAGTTAAAAACTGAATTTTTCATCTAAATAATTATTATACATTAAATTTATTTTTAAGATAACAATTGATCAATATTAATTGAATTAATCCATTCTAGTTTATTGGGATAATTTTTATATTTAAATTAGATTAAAAAAATTATTGATCTTTTGAACTTCTCTTTTACCCGCCTTCTAGCCACATTTTAAATATTAGTATTAAATGTAATTTTAATACTTCTATGAATTAAATTTAAATAAAATTACTTACTTGGATGTAATATGTATTAAAACATTGGTCTAATAGGATCAAAATAATTTTTTGGGAATCATAACTTTTAAATATTATTTACCACGTTTAAAGTAAAATAGGGTAATTAAAGGTAAAAATAATATTATAATAACATAAAATTTTCCAAATAATTGTCCCAATTTATTAGGATAAAAATTTACCTAAAACATGTCCTAATTTCAATGTATAGGTGTGTTTCAACAAATTTCATCCTTATATAAAAAATACGAGTCTTTTATGCAACTTGTGTTATATTGTGACCTTTACTGTATTTTATTTAAAGGACAGTTGAAAATGTCATATTCATGTTTTAATAATTATATAATTTTAAATATGAAGTTATATAAGTGTTCTGATCGACAATAAATATTCATTAGAAATATTAAATTCTTATCTACATTATGGTAATTTGTTTATAATTTTATTAAATAATAAATTAAATTAAATGTTGACACAATGATGATACAATAATTGAGTTATAAAAAGAAGAAATAAATAAATTATTTTAATAATATTAATATAAATATAATTTGAGTGATTTGATTCCGTCAAAAAAAATGGATGTCTATTACATGTTAGGGACGGTATAATGAAGTGTTTTCAATGGAATCAAGATGTAATAATATTTTCAAAAAGTCAAATAGTGAATAGTGTCATAATTGACACTTATGAGTTTTTAAAATAAATTAAATTTTATGAATTGATATAAAAGTCCAAAAAACCAATATTTTGTTCAAATTACTACTATAAAGTCAATTATTTCATAAATGATGAAATTGGTGTTATTTTGACATTTTATAGTAAATATATTAACCATATAGTGTAAAAATACAACTTTTCACAAAGAGAGATAAATTGTTTAACTAAGGGTTAAAGCCAAAAGTTAAGGATACTTTGGTGACCTAAACATGTTTAAAATTAATTGGATGAGTGGATATAGACCCATAATCATCTTATATATAATATAAATCACTCTGAGATATTTTATATCGAAAATAATTTTTTTAATAAATGAATATTTTTGGTGTTTTCTAAAGATCCCATCTCTTCTCTTGTAAAAGAGAACATCTCCATCTCTTTTATTCACAACTCTAATGATCTTTGGTTCGGCCAACGCCTATCTATGTATCCTAAAATTTTACCCATCTTAATATATGATCCTTTCTTTTATCATAATTCTAACCAAATAAGACCTTTTGTTAATATAAAAAAGGGATTCCCAGAGTAGAGGTAATGTTCTTGAACACACGTTTTTGTTTAATTTCTTCTTTGAACCCATTAAATTATTTTCATTTCATGTTTATATAATATTATAATTATACCAAATATATTTATAATTTTTTATATTAATGTTTCTACCTGCACTCTCACAAACCTCCATCTTATGAGTAACAAACATAATGTTCATTTTTACGACAAATTACCGCCTAACAAAAAGAATTTGTTCACTCTTCCTTTAACACCTCTCATGTCGGTAAATTATGATTGAAAAACTATTTTTATATTATTATATATTATATTTATGATATAATGGTACTTATTTAATGAAAATATCATTTTTTCCTTTTTACCATATCATATTTTGGGAAAAATGATAACGTCGCTCTTGCATACATATGGCTTACTATCTCTAGGATGCGATGTGATTAACTATTAAAAAACATTTAATGTATGGTATTAAGGATGAATTGTTTTGAACATATATGTTTTATATGAAATAAAAATGGTTTTGGAGAGATAATATACCATATATGTTCTTTTCATTTAACTAGATAAAAAATTGAAAAAATATTCATGAGTATGTAAGGCTTACCGTCTCCATGAAAGATTTATTCCATTTCATGTATCTATCATTTATATGATTTTTATAAATGATTATATACTAAAAATATATGATAATTAAGTCATGTTTTATAGTCTATGAAAAAGAAAATCATGATCTATGATTGATAATTGAGAATAACAAATTGAATCATGTATGATTGGCTAGGCCGTTATCACCTGAAACATAACATTAAAATGGTTTTAATAATAAATGGGTAATATAATGTCTTACAATAATCATATATGGTATTATATATATTAATATGGTTCTTTCATAACTAAATAATAAAGTTGTGCTTATTATATAGGTTTTTTGAATGGGTGCATAGAGAGTAAAGATATAAGTAAAGGGATTTATGTCTCATCTTTAATTTTGTGAGACACATGTCATATACAGTACATGTTTCTTCTAAGTGGTGGATATGATACCCATGAATTTATTTTACAAGTCATTTAAATAATATTATGATATTTAAATATTATTAATATTTTCAATCTCACACAGGGCATACGATTCTATTGATTCTTATGTCATGGGTATTGATTTCACAATCTCTTATATATTTGGGATTATTTCGTATTAAGTCTCTATTGGGGAATATTTATCATCCAGGTCCATTTTTTAAGAAATTTTTTTCAAAAAATGTTTTACTAATCTCCATTATATTTTAAATGTCATTTTTACCCATTTTTTAATTTATACATCACAGTTTTTAAGAAATCCTTCATTCGACTTCCAAATGAGGTTCTTTTTTATGTTTTCAGAAAAAGTATGAGATGAATGTTTTTTACCTTATAATTTATAAATGGATTTTTACTCTATCATGTGGAATTATTACCATGAAGATTCATTTGCATGATTAATGTTTATTTTCAAATAATATGGTTCCAATTAAAATTTCATGACATTTTAAAAAAAATATTTCAAAGAAGAATAGGTATTTTCATCCTGAATTGTTTTAAATAATTTTTCATGATTCTTTTATATGTTTTCAAAGTGGATTTCAATGAAAAGGGTTTTGAAAATGTTTTATGTTTTAAAAAGTTATTTTCATGTTCTATGTGATCTTTTAATATCCTTCCCCATCTATGATAATATGATTTGTTATAATTTAATTAAACAATTCATATTCATTCTCAGAATTGTTTATGTTATTATAGAATGGTTTTTATGAAACCCAATTCTTTTTATGGTTTATTCCTTTAATGATATGATTAAAAAACCTCTATCGTTTCCACAGGTTATGATATGATTAAATGTTTATGAAACCCCTTATATTACATTGTTTATGACATGCTTATTTAGGATCTTGTGTCACTTGTTTGAATGATTTCTTTATGAGATGTGCGGGACCTATATCTCCCTTTGGTGAATTGGTTAAAGATTTATATCTCATGAGATATACATGAAGGACCATTTCCTCCAGGTTGGTTATGTTAGTGAACTATAACTACCAAGATTGTTATGGGAGTGTACCAAAACTACCAAGAAGGTTTTGGTAGTGAACCATGACTTCAATGACGGTATGGTAAGTGACCCCATACAATAATTATGGACATGGAAGCGATGCCTAGAATACTATAGAAATAATTTTTATATACCTATTTTTCTACAACAATTGAATGTTCAATTATTATGTTATTCTTCTTTGACTCATGTACTTTATTTCCTCATGAAATATGTAATATGAACTGGAAAACTTTAGTCCATTATTCATGTTTATAATCATTGATATGCATTGTATGCTCTTCTAATATTCTTATCATTTTATCATACCATTACTATCATGTTAAAATTATGTATCTTATTCGTTTTCCCTTACTGAGAATCTGAGCTAACCCCTTTTTATGTTTTCTTTCTAATGTTTATAAGGAAAGATTTTATATAGGAGTACTAAAGGGAATGATCTTTGGGGGAGACCTTGAATATCGTCCACCATACTATAAGTATGTGTTCTATATTTCAAAGGAACTAAAATAATTTGGTATTTTGGCATTTGATTGTGTAATGTATTATGTATTCTTCATAAGTGATGTAATTTTCATGTATGTCGATGTTGGGTCATAAAAGCTGCTATCAGAGAAATGGTTTAGTTAGGCTTTGGAAAATAGGATGATAAAACCATAGTGAGATCCCTATGGATATTTAAAAGTATGTGTCTAGGGATATCTGTAAGGATAATTATAAGGATGAAGAAAATTATAGGAAAATGTCCTAGAATTTTTCCAAATGATAGAGAAAGTGGTTTCCTCGAAACACATCCTAATCTAGATACAACAGGTGGATGTGTCTCTAGCACAGATATACCTAAGGGTAACAACTCCAAAAAGGTGTGTCGGGCTTGACTCGATGTAACCTAGTACACGATAATGGGAATTTTTTTGTCACCTGATTTGACACTCTAAGGGGATATGTTTTGTGAAATCATAAACTCTTGATGAATCATCAAGAAAGATTTAAATATAATTTTTCTACGAATAACCTAGGATAAACCTTAGGTGTCAATCATTAAGTTGGGTGTCATAATTTAGACATCATATAAGTTAATTTTCATGATTTTGTGCTTCATAAATATGATATCTATTTCACAATATATTTTTTTAGTCAATGTATGGAACCCAAATGAACCGTGTTAATAGAATTTTCAATGTACAATTTTTTAATGAGTAGTAAAATTTGATAATTATGGAATAAAAAGATATTACAATCATGTCGAATTAGCTTTCACGATATATTCTCAATAATGCTAGCTTTGGTTATATTCTTAAAACATCAAATAAAAAGAATATGAACTTTTATAAATGTTCACTTGTTAAGGAACACGGAGGAGAGAATATTAGGATTCTTTCATGTCAATAATAAGTTAAGAAGAAACTTGAGGAATACATCAAATAGTGGGGAATATGTTATCTGTTTGGGAAATAGCATCATAGAGTGACAAATTTTCCTAGATTTTTATGTTTTATATGTGGATAACATTAGCAGTACCCATCTCAAGGACCTGAACAAATAATTTAATTTGAAATAAAGGAATAACATATTCCATAACAATAATTAATGTGGATGGATTGAAGTATTTATGTATTTGGATTTCATAATTATTAATGGTGAACTATACAAGGATTATCCATTTTATGTTTTGATAAGGATTTATAAAAATATGATGAATGGTTCTGATAGACTAGAAGGTTGATTTAATGATTGGTGATATTTTGATTAAGGGAATGATAACCCTTAATATGAGCATAATGATATTTGAGTAAAGATATGATATATATGAATGTAAATTGGACGGTAATGATTTCTTTATAACTGATTATGGATTGTTGGGAAGTGCTTTATGCTATCATGGAAGAAGTATACAACATTTGGGAATTTATGGAATATATCTAATAAGATTTGTAATAATGAAACGTGAATTATTTCAATAAGGATATATGATAATTCAGGATATTACCATGTTTTAAAAGAATACATGATTAAGGTATTCACATGTTTGGAAAGTGACAACCATGAACTGCCTTATGATATATGGGAAATGCATACTAAGAAGATTTTATTCACCTCTTTCTAATGTTTTTTATTTTTAGCATTTATAAGGATTATAATCTTATCTATTTATATAATGTTTAAGTTAATATTTGGATGATATCTAATAAAATAAAGTATTATCTCACCAAATGTGGACTTATGTATATTTGATAACTTGTACTAACCTTTTTGTTAATGATATATAAAATGACATATAATTATTCTCATGACATTATAACGCATTAGGAATTAATAATTCAAATTTATTTCATTGAATAAGAGATGAATTGAAAATTGGTCAAGGAACAACCAGTGGTGAGATTGTATTGAAATCATATAAGTATATATTCCATTACAAATTCATCAACTTTATGAAAAAGGGTTATGATGTAAATTGTAATAATGTTGTCATAATTTTTTATGATATGAATGAACCCTTTCACACATCATTAGTTTATGGTTTTGTGATTGTGATCATTATTGGGGTCACACAATTTCTTGTGATTAGTGATAATTATCAATCTCTATGATTATTTACATTTTCCTTCATGCCCAATTCTTCACCTATGTTTTCCTATATAGAGACCAAGTTATGATTTAGTTTGGGTAACCATTAGTTTCCAACTATTCCTTTTTAAAAGGAAATTTTAGTTCACTTTTTTATGATGTGGGTTTCTATAAATAAAATTATCATGTATTAATCCTTTGATAACTCAGAATAATTTATAAGGAGAAATTCATTTTAATGGGGGTAGATTGAAACACCCCATGATTTTGAGAATTATGTTTTTAAAAAATAATTTCTATGTTGATATTTAGAATTTCAAGTGAAACTAAAAATAGTTTTTTTATTATTTAACTATGGCGTACATTCCTTTCACACAACACCGACTTGGCTTGCACTACATGCAACACTAACTTTACGTACGTTACATGGAACACTGAGTTTCTACAAAGCATTATTTATTTGTAATAATTATTTAAATGATATAATTGTAATGTAGCCATTATACATAGTAATATAAAAAGTAATAAGTACATTTAAAATATTATATATAATGTTTTTATATAATAAAAATTGATAATCGCAAATAAGATTTTTCTATAATGTCTTTATATGTTTAAAAGTATTATTTTTTAAAAAGAAATTATTTTTAAGTCATTACGGGAAAAAAAATTAAATTTTTTATATAAACTCATAGAAATTCAATTTTATTAAAATAAACATCATTTTTAAATTCAGAATTTCAAAATTAACTTAGGGTGAGTTTTTGGTGTTTTTCTGGAAAGTTTCATTTCTTGATGAATAGTTAAAATACTACATTATAGTTAAAAACATAATTTTTGTCTAAAAATTTATTATAAATTAAATATATTTTTAAAATATAATTAGATAAATAATACATGTATTTTTCCAATTTAGTTAATTGGGATAATATTTATATTGAAATTAGATTAAAAAAATTTATTGATCTTTTGAATGTCTCTTTTACCCACCTTTTGGACATATTTGATGGATTAGTATTAAATGTTATTTTACCAATTCTGTGCATTAATTTTTTAAAAATTTAAATACAAGTTCTTAATTATTTGAAAAATTAGGTCTAATAGGATCAAAATAAATTTTATGAAATAGTAATTTTGAATTTTATTTACCACTATTAAAGATAAATGGGGTAATTTAAGGAAACAATAGTGTTACACTAATATAAAAATACCCTAAAAATGTCTTATTTTCATTGTATAAGTTTCATTAGACACAAATCAACCTTATATTAAAAATATGATCCCTTTTAAGGAACTTGTGTTAAATTGGGAACTGTATTATATTTTATTTAATGGAGAGTTGAAAATATCATATTGAAATTGTATTAACTATATCATTTTTATTAAATATTTATATAGGTGTTAAGTTAAACTATAAATAGTCATTAGAAATATTAAATTTTTATCTAAATCATGAAAATTTATTTATAATTTTATAAAATATATAATTAAATTAAATGTTGACATAATGATGATGCAATAATTGTGTTATTGAAGAAGAATTAAATAAATGTTATTAATAATATTGAAATAAATATCATTCGAGCTATTTTATGTCATCCAAGATTTTTCTTGTATAACTATGACACTTTATAGATGTTTTACTGTAGTTTTTTTCAAAGTAACAAAGTTTTTATCACATTTTTAAAAAGTCAAATAGTGAATAGTGTAAAAATTGACACTTATGCGTTTTTAAAATATGTTAAATTTTATTAAATGATATAAAATTACAAAAAATATAGAATTTGGAAAAATAAATAGTATAATGTCAATAATGTCATTAATGATCCAACTGGGGGTTCTTTGGCATTTTATCATAATTATATTGTCCTTATAGTGTATGAAGACATGTTGTCATAGTAAGAGATAAATAGTTTATATAAGGGTTAATGTCATAGGATATGGTAAATATTGTGGCTTAAACATGTCTAAAATTCATTGGTTGAATGTATTCAGACCCGGACTGATCTAATATTATAAATAACAAACATTAGATCTATTTAAAATTAAAAACAATTTTCTAATAATTTAATATTTTTGGAGTTTCCTAAGTGCCCATACCCTCTCTTATAAAAGGGCATCACCCCTTCTCTTTTATTCACAACTCTAAATCCATTTGGTTTGGCCAAAACATTTCCATTTCTCCTCCCAAGATTCTTCTATTCATCCTATAGTCCTATATTTAATATAAAGCCATCCTATGAAGTCCTTTTGTGAAAATCAAAATGAGATTCCCCAAGAAGAGGTAACATTCTTCAACAAAAGTATTTGTTTTATTTCTTCTTTAAAAACTCTAAATTATTTTATTTTAATCATTATATTATATCATAAATATCTTCCATATAATTATATGGTGTTATATTAAGGGGTGTACCTACAATGATGCGATGTGATTAATTATTCACATAAATTTCATGGATAGTATTGAGGATGAATTTTTATTAGTATATATATTTTATATGAAATAAAAATTATTCTGTAATGATAATATATGATATAATTTACTTTTTTTAACCTAATAAAAAATGGAAACTATGTTCATGCATGCATCCGGCTTACCATCTCCATGAAGGGTGTATTCAATTCTCATATATATATATATATATCTTATATAAGATTATTATAAATATTTATATTCTGAATATATATGATATTTAATTCATGATTTAAATTCCTTAAATAATTAAATCATGATGTAAGTATGAGAATCCGGAATAACATGTCAAATCACATATGATTAACAAGGACATTATCACCTGAAACATAACTTTAACATGGTATTAATAATAAACGAGTAATATAAAGTCATATGTAAATCATATAGGGTATTATATATATTAATATTGGTCTATGGTAGATATATAATAATATTGTATTTATTATATAGGCTGTTTGAAAGTGTGTAAAGTTAGTGATGACACAAGGGAAGGGATTTATGTCTCACCATTATTTTTGTGAGGTACATATTTTATATAGTACGTGTTTCATATAAGTGTTGTATTTTTTACCCATAAATTTAATTTATTTGTCTTATACAGATGATTATTATATTAACATATTCTTATAATTTTCATTCTTACATGGTGTATACAATTCTACTGATTATAATGTGATGATTAATGATTTCACAACTCTTCCATATTTGGGACTCTTTAATTTTAAGTCTCTATTGGGAAATATTCATCATCCATGTCCATGTTTTCAAAAATTATTTTCATTAAATGTCTTACAATTCCACTATGGAATTTAAAAGTCATTTTTACCCATTTTGACTTTTTTACTTCACTATTTGAAAGTAATATTTCTTTTAATTTTGAAACGAGGTAATTTTTGACTTTTTTTAAAAAAAAGATACGAATGTTTTTAACATATAGGAAATGAATGGATTTTTATGCATTAATGATACCTTATTACTATAAAGATTCTATTGAAATACTACAATTTTATTTCCAAATAAGTGGTTTTTTAATATTCACAACATTTTAAGAATGAAAACCTATTTCAAAGAAGAAATGTGATTTTCTTCAAAAATAGTTTCAAATTATTTTTCGTGATTACTTTATATGTTTTCAAAGTGGTTTACAAAGAAAAGGGTTTCAAAAATATTTTATGTTTTAGAAATTAATTTTCATGTTGCAAGTGATATTTTAAAATCCTTCCACATCTACGATAATATACTTTATTATAGTTCAAGAATACAATTTATATTCTTTCTCCGTAGGGTTTTTGATTTTAAGGCATGATTTTTATGAAACCTACTTATTTTCATGGGTTATTCTTTATATGAAATGATTATGAATCCTGTATCTTTTCCATATGTTATGATATTATTACATGTTTATGATACCCTTTACATGACATTGTTTGTGATATGATTATTTATGATCTTGTGGAACTTTCATGCAATCTTTTTTTATGAGATGGGTGGTACCTATATGTTCCTCTAATGCATTGGGTAATTATTTATATCTCATGAGATATAAATAAAGGACATTTTCCCCCAAGATGGTTATGAGATTGACCCAGGACTACCAAAATGGTTATGGAAAGAACCATGACTACCAATATGGTTATAAGAGAGTACAATGACTACCGAGATTGTTATGAGAGTGAATAATAACTTCCCAGATGGTTATGGGAGCGAACCATGACTACCAAGATGGTTATTGGAGTAAACCATTACCACTGAGATGGTATTAGGAGTGAACCCATACTATTATGATGTCCTTGGAATCATTGCCACGACTATTATGGAAACATTATAATATTCATATTTGACTACCATGATTTCAAGTTTTATTCCTATGTTATGCTTTCATGACTCATGTTATTTATTTCTTCTGGAATCATGTATTTTTGAACTGACAACCATTATACCAGGATTCATGTATGTGATTTTTGATATGTAGGATATGATCGTCTATTTTTTTATCATCTTCTCATAACATTATGACCATATTATGCTTCTGTATCACATTTGTTTACCCTTACTGAGCATCTGAGCTCACCCCTTTTTATGTTTCTTTTCCCCAGGTTATAAGGAATGTTTCTATATGAGTTTACTAAAGGGAATGATATTTTTGGGAATCATTTATGATCTTCTACCAGACGAGATGGTTGTGTTCTATGTTTTCAGGGGAACTAAACTAATTTGGTGTTTGGGAATTTATTTGTGTAATGTATTTTTTATTCCATATAAGTGATTTAATTTCCATTTACATCAATAATGGGTCATTACAAATGTATCAAACCCAAAATGAATAAGTCTAAGAAGACATGATATCGTGAATAGATATGGTCACAAAATCTAGGTAGAAGAATCCTAGGCAATATGATAGGTCTTGGGAGAATATTTTCTAATGGATTGTAATAAATATAAGCTATTCCACCTTATTTTTTTCCTTATTACACAAATTTTATCCATTATATAATCGTAGTTCCAAAATAATTTTTTCTTATTTTTTACTGTAATACATACTCCCTGAAAAAATATTTATTAGACTGTGTTCACTACATATATCCACAATCTGAAAATAAACGATGAACTCTTTCCCTTTAAATATGATCAATAGTATCTTTTGGAGAGTTTTCTTTTTATGTTATGAAACAATATATTTATTTTCTTTTATTATGGAAAAATAATTTTTAATTTATACATGTTTTAGGTACATTTGATTAAATTCTTGTGTCTATAGTTAAATGTTGTGATAAATTATCAATCAATTTTTTATAATTCAATTAATGTTTACTACTATATTTTAAAATATTTTAAAGTTATAATAAATTTCACTCCTATAAAAAATAAATTATAACTATTTTTATTATTAGTAGTATTCAATAATGATATAATCATAGTTCATTCCAATACCAATTCCCTGTGATGGAACTCTGGTAATTGGGAGGTAGGAACTATTTTATTTTTATTTTTTAAAACTTTTATGATTTTGTTTTAGAAAACTTATAGACATTAGAACTCTAATTTTGAGAGATCACTAACTTACCCTTGCATAGTATGATTTCACAGTTTTAATGACCCCAATGAAATTAATAGAGTAGTAACCTAGAATTTATTTCATTCTTGAATATATTTTATATTTTTAATAATTTTTAACTAATATGACATGGATTAGATTGTGGTAAATTTTATGGACCTTGTTAGTAAGTTCATGATGGTAATTATATAAAGGGATAAATTTCCTCTACTTTTTAAATTTTTAAATTGTGTTATAAGTGGTGGAAGTGATTTTAAAAGAGTATTAGGAGTTAGTTGTGTTTTTTAGTCAATTGAATGAGGCTATGATATGTCCCAACCTCATTAAAACATGGTATGTTCTAGGATTATAATTATGAAGGAAGTTAAAAAAATTTAATGAAATATCATGATTGGGTTAGTTATACAAATGTGTAAGGATGATTGTTACATTTCCTCAAACCATAACAAATAGATTTCTATTTCTAGGATCTTATCATGGGTTAATCATTACTTAATAATATTCTTACACTAATAGTAGGTAAATACCGTTTTAAAGTTTTATGATAGGAAACTAATATTTTTTTCTAACAAATAAACAATGGTTATCCTATTTTTTATAGTGGATATTAATATTCAACATCAAGATCTATATGATAATTTAATAGTCTTAATCTAGTTAGAATTAAATGAAGTGAAACTATAAAAAATAATTAAAGTCATGTGTTATTTAAAATGTGATTATTTTTATATCCCCTTAAACATAAATACACAATACCATGTCATAGTTTCAAAACATTCAAGTGTAGTTAGTTGATTTCGGATTATATATTTATGGAATCCCCTTCCACTTCATGATTATTTATCATCAACTCAAACCTTTAGAATCTATATTTCTCGATTTTGGGTGCCTTTTAATTTATTGGTCATTTATTTGGATTTATAGTCATATATAAAATTATTTACATTACAGGGTGATCTCCAATTCAATTAAATTCATAATACAGTTTTTTGTGAGTATGTATTTTTGTAGATAGTGATATATTTTTATAGAATAAGGGTTATGAATTTAGGTGGAGATAATGTGTCCTATGTTTGTGGGAGATCATAGTGAATTTTTTAGTCTTTGATCATTGAAAAAAATTTCATTTTACTATTTTGATTATTCAATCTTCATTCGATGTCAGTGAATCAGATTTTGTATCACTTTTATTTTATAGTTTTCCTAGAATTTTCATTCATTACTATTCATTTAGGTAATTTTAGGATTTTTCCTAATGATGATAAAAATGGAATTAAATATTAATTTGTTGGACATATTATTCACAATTTTATTATTATTATTTAAATTTTTGACTGATTTTGTTCTTAGATTTTTGTTTACAGTTAATTTTGGTAATGATGATATAGTAAATTATATTTTATTTATAGGTTATTAATTGAGAAATGGTAATTATTTTAAGATAATGAAATAAAAAAGACGCTTGAAAATGTTGTGTACAAAATTAGTTGACAAATAGATAATGAAACAATGATTAAGACATAGTTTGTTTACTATAGTACTATGAGTATGTAATTTCCTTTCTATAGTAGTAGTAAAGGTCTCAGTGGGGTTTATTTGGGGTTATATGAAATATTTTTTGTGGTTCTTTTATAGATTTCAATGGATATAGAATTTTTTAAATAAATTAATATTATAATTTGGTTGAATGTTAATTGGGTATAATAAATAAATAATTTTTTTACTTTAATTACAGATTTTCAAAATTAAATGTCATGTTAATAGAATGTTTTAATAGAAAATAGTACTAATTTAATGTGAAATTATTGTTGTTAGAATGATATACTTGATTAATGAAATTAATATTAGTAGCAGTTTTGGAATGTGGGTTTGAATAGTGAAATGTAAAATCTTATATATATGTTGTTTGATCTAATGTTTTTTTTGTTATATTAGTGTAGGTTTTTTCATTGTAGAGGGATTTATTGTTATTTTGAACTAATGGGGTGATGATGATATGTGGTGGTAGGGGAATTCTGATTGAATGTGGATTCTAGGATGGGAGGTTGTCCTTTTATATAGTTATTATGGTTTTTCTATTTCATATGCCCCATTACAGGATCCATCTAATAAGATTGATTCCCATATGGAAATTTAGGATTGATGATTACCTTAAAAAACTATGATATTATTGAAATGTATATATAATTAATCTTACTCTATCATCTAATGGTTTTATTATTATGTTGTTTTGATCCATATGTGTGGTAATGGTGTGTTGATGTGGTGATGATACCATTTATAGAGGTGGTGATGTTGTATATAGAATGTGTTTACGATTTCTAGTCATTGGTTGTGGTTATATAATGTTTCAAATTATATGATCTGAATTAGTGGTATTATTTTTATTTAATAAATGAGAGGGAGTGGATGTGTTTCATTGGAGGAAGATGGTGAGTTAATCAGTAGGGAAACATGTTTACAGTTACTAATATATATATCCTAATAATTATAGTATATTACTATATATGTATTTAGGTTGTTATCCTTAGAGAGGCTAGGTGATAGTCGGCCTTGGATTGTTTGTGAGTTTGTTGTATTTTTTCCCATTAGTTAATTATGGTTCAATTTCTAGAAGACCATAGTATAAACTAGACCCCAATATTCCTGGTTTTATCTCATGAATTAGTTTTTGTGAAATTTGACAGGCCAAATGGCCCTGGAAAAAAAAGTAGGTATGGTAGCAGAGCTAATTTATCATAGAATAAGTGATTTATGACTCTTGAATTGTGTATCGTATCAGGGTTTTGTGAGTTTTGATTTCTATAGTATAAAAGTATTTAGGGTTGTTATTGTGTCTAGTATAGGGGATGACCTTTGTGTTTCTCTAGAGGGTGATGATAAATAAATATACCTTAATAAGGCTTGGGTAATAAATAAAATAAATGAATGATCGAATAAATGGTGTTGTTTGTTGAATAATTTCCTCATAAAACAAGCAGAGAAAGAAAAAAATACATTAAAATGACTCATATGAAGTGATATGATCAATATATTTTACCCTTGAACTATTTATTCACCGATTTTTATTATTCTTAAATCCATTTAAAAAACCCCTTAATCATTAAAATCCCTCTTACTTATGAATATTTACATGAATATAATTATAGGAAGAAATAAAACTGTGTCTAACATCAAGAAATCCAGTTAGGATTTCCTTTTTATATAAGAAATAATAGTTTTTAAATTTTTTTCAATATATTTGAACCATGAAACTCTATTAAAATTTTATATATAGGGTGATTTATTGTTTAACTACTGAGTATTCTCATAAACCCTGACTTATTGTGAATTTTCCTAATTTTTTTAACATATGAAAATCTAATACAATTAATTGAGCAAAATTCATGAATTGAAATGTTTTTTGTTTTCAAAAAAATATAACTTAAGGGATAAGTAACTAAATCGACTATGGGTAGAATTTACTCTTCCATGAGTGATGTTTTTAAAATGGATAAGATTTTTAGAATAAAATATTTTCAATTAAAAAACCCCATTCTTGTATCCATTCTTACATTCATATGAACATTATATACAAAGATGTTATGAAAAGTTAAAATAAAATTTTATTAAAAAAACAAGAGATTTCTATCCCAAAATTTATGAAAAATATATAAAAGATGATGATATAAGGTTCATAATAATAAATCCTTCAAAAAATAATTCCTTCATATAAAATATTTTTGAGCTTCAATGGAACTATCGGCTTCATAGACACTATCATAAATCCATGAAAAACAACACCAGGTATGTTAAAGTAAAATAAATTTATTTGAGGGGATTTAGAATATGAAATTCTAATAATGGTGAAAGGGAAAATTAACATCCAAAATTTAATATATATTTTAGAAATTTTTTAATAAATTTCTAGGTAAAAAATATATACATCAAAATGAGTAAAATATTCAACATTTTTTACCTTTAAAATATTTTTCAAATAATTCCCTGAATAGATGAAAAAGTTATTTCCTAATTATTAAGAAACGTTTAACTATATCGTGTATATATCTACATTAACATCACGGTCAGGTTTAACGCATTATATTTTAGAAATCTTGTTTGGACTAAATGAAAAAAAATATCCCTGAGATATTTAATTCATCAATTAAATCATAATAAATAATTAATCCCTCATAGTAGTTTATGTTCAAAACACTATAGTGTCTTCAATAGAATAAAATAAAATTCCTAGAGAATTTCCAAATTCATGTTAAAATTGAATATGTTTTCGAATAATAAAATAAATCACAATATGATAAAATTTTATAAACTATTAGATATGGAATAAAAAAATTTATTAATACCCCCGAATTACCCATATTCACTCCAGAGAACATTTTCAGTTTATATATATTTTAAATTGATTATAAAATAATTACATTGACACTTCTCAATCCCAGATAACCATATGTGAAAATAAAAAATTACATACGGAAGGTGATATAAAAAATATCAACTTTATCGTATCAAAAATTATATCAAAACAAAATATTGTGGTATTAATGATCCTAATAAAGGTGAAACGTGTTATGGATCTACTAAGCCTTAAATTCCACAAGTGTCTGTCCTTCCATTTCCGTCATTTACCTTCACTCTTTATGTACTACATTTAGGTCATGTGAAATTTTTCTTTTATATTTAACGAAATTAAACCAATCAAATTCTACAACCTTTACAATAAACTTTAGAAACAAAATAGCATTTTAATTATTCAAATTAAAACTTTACACTCCCACCAAAGAGGATGCCATATGTTGAAAATTTCAAGACACAATTGTATTTTTTCCCATTTTTTGTTTCTATATAATTTTTGGAGAGTAAATTCATCGAATATTTGATACTCACATACCTCAAAGTATATTAATAATATAATTTATTAAAATAGAAAACACCTTATCGAAAACCATTCCTTCAAGGTGAAACTTTTTTCTCAACTTGATTACACCTTTAACTGTGTGAGAAATATTCATAATAAATTATTATATGTTATGTTATGTAGTGAAATTATATAAAACAATATTATAATAAATGTACCATAAATAATGTTGTTGAAATATTAACTTATTCTTAAATATATAATCACTCATATCATGAACAACCCTCTATTTTAATTAGAGGGAACTACTAATCATGGATATATTCGCTTTATTAGTATGATAACAATGATATTGGAAAAATAATATATTATTTATCAATAAGTTCCACAGAATTAAGGAGCATGAGAAATAATTTGTGGCATTTTTTTTAGTGCTTTTCATTTGTTTTTATTTTTGAAACTAATAAAATTAGTAAACACACACATAATTACAACTATAAACATGAAATATATATAAAAAATATAATACCTTCTACCACACATAAAGTGTAATATTTTCCTCAATTTAAACCTATGAAATAACATAACAAATTTGATTATATAATTTATATTATGAAATATTTCATAAAATCGTGAGGGTATGTTAAAGGATAATGTTCTCATGTGATGATGGGTTAAGGAAGAGTGTTGACGTCAACTGCATGTGTGCATAATCACTCCAAGAACTATTTACACCACTAATTATTGAGTACGAAGTTCATTCCATTGGACTCTTTGTTGTGATCAACTGATCCTTATGAAAAACATGAAATAAAACATAGAGTACTAACATTAGATAACATAACTTACTACACAAAATTTTTATTCATGAACTATAAATATGGCCTATGTATCCATCCTAAAACACATTTTTTTGGATTATTCAATCATGGGATTCTTTCTTATAATTCTTAGTAAATCCTTGAGTTCTCAGATGATGATAATTATATCTCTTCATTCTCTAGATGTTAAATAATCCTTTAATATATAAAATCTATTAGTTCCTTTTTTAATTTTTTAATAACCCAATATGAATGATGCTCAGCTTCTATAGTATGATGAAATACTTTAAAAAATTTGACAAGGTAGGTGTACATGAAAATGAAAGTTTTAAATCTCAACCATTCTGTTTATTCATATCATCCATTCTGTTTATTCATTCCATATTGTTAAATATATTTTTATAAAAATAGTTTCATCAATTCTCAATAAAAAATATTTATCATGGACACAAGTTTCGTAGCGGCAGGATGTTTATGTTCTATTATTCACCGCCAAAAAATAAATGTATGATTCAAAATATCAATTGAAAAAGTGAAAACCTTATTTAAAAATGATACCCAGTAGTAATCTAAATCCTCAACCTATATGATCCCCAATAGAATCCTCCATTGAAAGAGAACCATCATTCTTGGTGGATGTGACATCCACCCATTTTATAAATAGTCAATAGTAACTATAATGTAAAGGATATAAAAAATCTTGTAAGAAACCTATAAAATTGATACACCATGCTACGAAAAAACTTAGAACATAATATAGGATGTTGAGAAATCTCATTTCCCCTTGAAATATTACCATTATTTTTGAAATGTGAGCATGATTTACAAGAATCATAGAAATAATGGTATAATTTTATATAATATTATATATATTCTATAGATTTATTATCTATACAACAGGATCCAAAAAATCCATAATATGAAAGATCTTGTAAAAAATGAAAAACCTAGTTAAGAACATGATGAGGAATTTTCTAGTTTTTTTCTCTAAAATTTTACTAAATTTCAGATTTTCAATAATAAAAAACCTAGTCTCACTCCATAATTTTCCAACATAATTTATATTTTTTATTTTAGGAATTCAATTAATTCTGTAAATAAACATAATGAGATTATATACCAATTATGGTGAAGATATGCTCATCAAAAATGGTTTCCCATTGTTGTACCTAGTCTGAGATATCGTGTGATAACATGTGAGTAGTCCTACTCATTTTGTAACCCCGAATGTTCTCTGACACCTTCATATCCATTAACTCAATGTCAATCATAATACTAACATTCATCAAAAAAATAATTATAATCTCAAAATATAGCTTTATAAAGATATAATATAAGGATATATGGTCAATTAAAATAAGAACTTTAGATGCAAAAAATTATGAATGGAATTTATCAAAAGAAAATATAATATCAAGAAACCCATTTTAAAGTATTATTTAGATTTTTACATTTGATTAAAATTTCATCAATTCATATGTAATCACTTGGGAGAACTGTTCCATCATATAAAATTAGATTACTCTAACAATAATGATTTATGTGTTATATATAAGCTCAAATGGGATATCTAACCATATGGCATGTAAAATTTGGTGGTGTGATGAAAATTATCTTCAAATCATCACAGGAAACCCATTAAAAATCACCACTCAAGAAATCATTCTTGTAATTTTGATAAGGATACTTAAATATTTAAGAGCTTTAAAAATATACTTATATAAAAACCTATATTTCAATGTAATGCTATAAAATAATACTCAGATATAGGATATATTAATGTTTAAATAATCACTAACATTGATATATCAAACTCTCTTCATTTTTTTAACACTACATTTCTTGGTAATATTTCATGATTTACCCTAAAATTTCATTTCTCGATCATCAAATGAATAATTATTATTAATTAATTTCAATAAACATTTAAAAACAGAAAATAAAATCACTAAATGAAAAACCATATGTTATAATATTTTCCATAAATACATCCATTCATGTTACATGAAATCCCCATTTAATAATCAGTTTGTATATTAAATATTTAGATCATGAATTTCAAAATCTAAATAACATCCTTCACTAAAAAAATTAACCAAATGGAAAATTAAAAATTATATTATCTTGAACTTATTGAATAAAATTATCTGAAACATAAAGGTAGATTCTATCTCTAAAACAATAATATGTTTTAAATGAAATCCAATTAGGAATCTAGTAAAATATTTAATGGAGGAAGTTATATTTTTTGTGTTGATTAATTTACATTCTTGTAATAAGAACACTCCCTCTATATATGTTTCAAAATTATTAGAATTAATACCTCCATCTTATCTCTAAAAATACTAAAACAAATTCTTTGGAAAATAATAAGTAGAACTAATATAAGAAGTTTTAAAAATGGACTAAATGATTCCCCCGCAAAAATTATACTTAATATTTTCCAACTTCAAAAAAATGGGATTATGTTTCTTTTAGTTTCATGCCTTATGAATATAGACATGTACTCAAAAAGAATACATTTCATATAAAGAGGGTATAACACATGATATTCCAACTATGGTCTTCCTAATTTCCATATTACCATCCCTTACAAAATTAAAATCATATTACTCATGTTCATTTGAGACATTATTATCAATGATAATTTGTACACTCTATCCACTTGTTAACTAAGATTAATTGAGATTTACTAGAATTTTATATAGTTCCAATATGGTTGGGTGATATATGAATGGATTCAATAATGGAAATGAAATATTTTGACAGTGATAATCAATATCAAAACAGAAATCATCCAAATAAAATAATAATGCATCAAATCTATCATCATTTTAAATAAGCATTTCATAATTATAAAGAACATCTACATTATCTAAAAAAATACATATAAAAATTTAAAACAATAGAGGTGTTATCATTAAAATACCTTTTAAAAATAATCATAGACATCAAACTATTTCCAATTATTATAATTTCCCTAAGTATAAGAAATTAAAACACACTGATTTTTATCATAATGGGTGAAAATATGAAGAATCCTAAGTATAATGATCCTCTATAGGATAATTTATGGGTTCTATAATAACGAATCAAATATAATAATCCCAAAATAACATGGTTATTTTAAACTCCTAAACATTTATGATCAATATTTTAGTTTTCATGAAAGTCCTACTTAAGGTAACTAGACCATGAGAATTTAACTAATCATTCTACATGCTATAAACCTAGAGATTCTCATGACTGGTCATATATCATACTAAATAGGCATACACTCAATGAATCTTGTTTGAAAATCCATTCATCTAACTTCTAATTTCACAACCACTCTTATCAACTACAACCCACCAATCATGGATTTAATGTAAATGGAGTGGGTCAATACATTTTAAAAAATACTAAAATCATTAAATTATCAAAAAATTGCTACACCCCCATAGTGTATCATGTACTGAATGTTCCTTTTTAATCATTATAAGAATACCCTGAGCATGTGTAATGTGTAATAATTCATTCCTTCCAATAATTAAAAACTTATTTCTTATGAGTTATCTTTAATTGGTATAATTTTCAATCATGTATTTAATATAAATTATAATATGTTTAATTTCATCAAGAAGA
The DNA here is from genome assembly GCA_963277665.1 of Viscum album. NCBI lineage: Eukaryota > Viridiplantae > Streptophyta > Magnoliopsida > Santalales > Viscaceae > Viscum > Viscum album. The sequence goes on from OY728135.1 coordinate 115,519,019, forward strand.
TAAAATTTTAAATCTAAGTTTTTTAAATATTTCCGACACTACATTTTTTTATTTCCTCCCTTAGCTATATTTTTATTTTATACTACACAATATGGAGATGATATTCATATAGAAGGTACCACTTTGATTATTTGTTATCTATTATCTTTCACATTTATTTTCTTATTTAAACTTGTTAATGGTGGAATCACATTGGTATAGTTGAATTATTGTATAATTTTAGGAACTCATTTCTCACACATTTGTATCAAACTCTTCAAAATGATGTCACTAACTTTCCCTTTAACATTTACGATGGGTTTGATGAAATATTTTTAAAGTTTCTACATACCATTTTATTGAAAATAATGAACATCTAAATAATTTATGTCATTAGCTACAAAAATTCTATATTTTCTATAAGGAAAATATTCATTAAAATATCAGAACATTTAAAATCAACCATTTATTGGAAGATTCCATTTAATTATGTACTTTTTTTAAGATTTTTATTTTTAATCTATTATATATTGTGAAAAATCTATTTATATAGTGGATTAAAATATAATTTCTATTGAAAATGGGGTATTTTATACCTAATAAATACATAAGGTACATGTTTTTTAATAACATGTGTTTTACATTGGAATAAAGGTGTAATAAGTATTTTATTTGGTTATTATTGTCTATACTATAATATTATCCTCTACAATACTCATAAAAAATCCTATATCTCTGTTAATTATAAAAAATAATAAGTTGGATGTTATGTTGTAGTGATAATTTAATAAATAATTATTTTTATAGTGGTAAAATATTTTTGATACATGGTTATCTTCCTCCAAAATTATTCAGGGTTTTGTTCCACCTCATAAATCAATACTCAATAATACATTAGGGATTTATCAACCAATACTCCACCATTCATAATATATATTATGACCCTCTCTAATGGAATGATACCATCAAACAAAAATTTTATAATAAACGGATCTCTTAAATTGTTATGTGGCTTGATTGAATTTATATTCTTGAACTTCTCCTGGTACTTATAAATAAATTCTATCTATATTTACATGATTAATATGTTAGGTTTTTGAATTTTTTCAGTCCATTATGCTAGAAAAATATATAAATCAGAGATACATTTCAAGTCATTCCCATATGTCTGATTAGTAGGTTATAGGTAATAAAGACATTTGTTTGTTATTCCATCCTGTAACATTGATAATTTTCTTAGTTTTATTTAATCTTTAAAAACATTACGTAATTCAATAGTTGAGAAAACCATATTAAATTATTAAATTTGTTTTTTACATTCTTTCTCTTAGTCATGTCCTGAATGAACAATATGTTTTTATCATTCCATATATAATTTATAAAATGAATCAAAATAAGGGAACAATAATGTTATAAAATGAGTGATTAATTGATGTCCCCAAAAAGTATTTGATACAGAATAAAAGTAAACTATAATAAGAATATGATATTAAAAAAGAATAATTCAAAAATTTAAATAACAAAGAAGTGATTCATTTAAACACTTTCATTCTATGAAATGATGCCAATTTGATATGGTTTTCACATGATTTATGAATATATGTGAGAGTTTTACAATTTAGAACCTATTGGTAGGATAAGTTCAGTTAATAGATATCAGTTAATTGGTTTGAACAAACAATGAATTAATTTATACATGGAACAAAGTACGATGGTTTGTTTAGTGATATTATAATTGAATACGGTAGTAAAGAAAAACTTTCTTTTATGAAAATATTATAAGAAGATATAATTGATCGAATATACTACATCAATATTCATTAATCATTTTCCCTAATGTTAAAATCTATTTAATTAGGATCTCAAATTATTTTTAACTATATAACCCTATAGAAATCAAAATGACCCTAATGATATGATGAAATGAAGACCAATATATCTTTATAAAATACAATAAAATCAACATAATTTAATTGTATTCCCTGACGATAGGTTATGGAAAATTTTCAATTTGGGTAGCTTCTTAACCCTATAATGAAATTTTTTCTAATATTGGGAACTATATAATAAAACTATAAATATATACCATATTGATTAAATTTTGAAATCTAATACTTTTCTCATGTTATTCACACAAACATTAATTTATGGTTTACGATGATATTGATCAAGATCTAGAGAAATTATAACATGGTTAATTGATGAAGACTAATTAATTAGTCTGTGTTAATTAATTCCAATCAAACAATAAAACTATGTGGAAATTAGATCCACTATAAATGTAAACAACTCTTCTGTTGAAAGACATTATCATTGTGGATGAGATTTGAAACAGTAAAAGTATGAATGGATAGAATTCATTCTCATATTGACTCTTATATAATATCTCAAATAAAAAAACAATACATATAAAGAATTATAATTGAAATTTGAAATACTAATATGATCTATTAAAAGTATAATATCAATGAAAAAATAATAAAAAACACATTATAATTTCATAATGGATCTATACCAAAATACATCCTTATTCTAATTGGTTATAGAATTGGAAAGGAACCAAAAAAATAATCTAGAAACTCTTAAATCAATAAGCCACCCTATCAATGTTGAAAAAAATTATATAGAGAGGATTGGTGTAAAGTTTTCAAAATTTCAATTCTAGTATAAGTGGTATTTTACTTTCAATTGTTCCTCCAATTACACCATAGTTTTACATAGATTTAAAGATCATCAATATATCCATTAAAATGTTTAAATTTATTATAATGGATTACATTAACAAATTTAGAAATTTCATACCATTCTAAGGAAGGATAAAATGTTATAGCCCATTAAGTGTGGTTTGTTCCATTCCATAAAGTCCATTCTAGATTTTACTTCATCACCACATGATTCCATTAAAAAATGGGACCCATAGAGTATTGTCTCAATGAATAGTCCAACCTAATATGTGTGGAATGTTTTAAAAATATTTTCATATAATATTAATCACATAGATAATGTTCTGATTTAAACACAATAGTAAATAAAAATAGATAAAAATATAATTTTCATGTAATTTAAAATTTAATGTTAAAATAAACAATTCCCATTAATATTTAAATCAAGATAAATGTTATGAAATTATTTAAAATATTATTAATAATACAATCAATAAAAATGATGTTCATAAACTTCCCAACACATACCATTTTTTATTCATTGGAAAATTTATTTTTCATGTATACCATAAATTGACATTAAGATATTCATATTTAGAGTTTTCAATTAATAAAAATACTACGAGTAATGAATTCATCAAAAAAAGAATTAAATATAAATATATTTTGACATCATTAAGTCATAAATTGTATAAAAAATTGTCTTCTGAGATTAATGACACTAATCAAGGTGAGACAACATATTCTGACCTTGCAACAAATCCACTACATTTGTGATTATGTCAGAAATATACACCTTGTCTCTCTATGCATGACATACTATATTTGGGAATTTAATTTTTTTTAACTAACCTAATTCATTTCCACAAAACCTATTCTACATACATTGAAATCCTATTAGAAAAGCCAATAACATAATAAATTTTAGAAATGAAACCATGAGCTCATTGCCAGAAATCACCTTAAATTATATATTTCATCAATATCATCTATTTAGAAGTATTAATATTTTTTTAAGGTTGTAAATAATCATAAAATAGCTAAAAATGTATAGAAAAATCTTCTATAAAAATTAATTTGATCATAATATTATCATATTTATAGAAAACCCATTCATATAAACCGAAGAAACCACATAGCATGATTATACAATTAATTGATTGGAAAAAATAAAAAATTCTTGAATGTATGTGACATTTAATGGTGAAATTAAATTAATTTTTTATAAAAGTACAACAATGATTTTCTTTATCATACCAACAGTTATTGAATGGTGAAATCAATCATATCATTAACAAATAAACATTTTCAAAAAAACATTCTACTGCTTAACATGATACTAACTAAATAATAAAATTTATATATGAATTTTCAATAAATTACATCGATGTAATGAGAATCTATCATGACTTTTTTGTAGTGTTTTTTCTATTCTTATTTACAAAAACGACAATAATTATAAAAAACACTCATAAAATTGCATAAAGGTGATACACAAAATTTCATAACCACCTCCAAAATTAAAATTTCACATGGTCTACAATGTTAAACAATAAATTTCTAATTTCCAATGAAATAAGTTATTTAAATTAAGAATAATAAAAGAAAATTAAGATGGAATGGAAAAAAAGATATTCCCATGTTATGATGGAGTCATGTTGTGTGATGACATGAACTACATTTGGGGGGATCCCAAAAAATAATACCTCATCCAATGCCGATGGATTATTTTGTTCCTTCATGTGACATAATGTGAAACCTCCACTATATCATAAGTGAATGAATAAGATTCAATATAGAGTCCAAAATATATAGAATCCAACATAATTAGCAAATTATTAAATAATTAACTATAGTTATGGCCTTTGTCCCCCACATGAAACTCCATTTTTTCATTCTATCATCAGATTAGTTTTATATTTATTTGTAAAAATTTTATTATACAAATTATTATAATTTAATATGATATGACTCTTAATGTTTTATCATTATTTGATATCCACATGGTATAAAACATGTTTCTCTTATTTATAGCCTATTATTCCCAATGCTCACCCTCCTTGAGAGTTTTACATTTTTCTCCCTAAATAGTTCGGTATAGAGACATATCATTTGGATAATTAAATAACATCTTCTGAAACTATAGTGAATCATCTAGAGATTTCTTTTCACCATCAACAAACTCAGATAAACTACAAAAATGGTACCTAAATCAAACCTAAATATCCTCAAATACATTCTTTATTCCCATGGACTGGTGACATGATCATAGGCATTATATCATGATTTAGAGAATGATTTTTACACATGATCAAAAAAATAACATCAAGAGTCAAATAGATAATAGATGAAATTCCAAATACTATTTATGGAGAAAAAGACACCACAAGAAGATAAAACAGTTCCCAATGGATGGCATCATCCAAAAGTGACACAACATGCATCAAAACAATGTCTATGAAATACATTGTAATCTGTGTATCAAATCTCCACTAGAAACACTCCTCAGTTGAGGAACGAGAAATTAAGCACCCCCACCATAATAAATGTTTTTCATTCCATTAACCTTGACCTGACATAGCATACAATAAAAAATCCAAATGGAAAACGTAGGTTGAGAGAATAATATCTAAAAAAGAAACCAAAAAATGTTCCAGAATCAATTCTATTTGATAAACCATTTTTTCATTCAATTTTAAATGAAATAAAACAAATCATGTCATTAACATTTTTTGAATCAAAGCATTGATTTAAATAAAATTGATGGTACATATATCAAAATCATATTAAATAATAATTTATCACAAAATTAAAAGGAAATGCATAAGGAATTTAAATAATAAATGGCATGAAATAATCAAATAAAAATAAATCAACATAGTAATATTTCTTGAGGTTCCTTAGTTACAAGATATTTGATCCTTAGGAAAATTAGTCAATAATTTACAGATTATATTGTACAATAATCCCAAAGGATCATGATATAGAGATAGAAAATCTTTAACCTAATTGGGATAATCATTTCGAATAATGTTTCATTAGGTTTTTCATCATCATTCATTTTCTAGGGTGTCAAAGTCCTACTGTGTTTGTCCAAAACACCAACTAACAACTCAGGATAAGAGTTTCTTTCAACAAGTCAATGAATCAACTATGATAAAATTATTATATTCAATTCAATTCATTATCCACTATTAAATTTCCCAAATTCATGTTCAACATGTAATTTAGATTTTAAAACAAAATCATATTTTTCCACCCAATTCATGTCTTTAAAAAAATTCATTCATTTAAATCCATTTTCTAAAAAATCGATATCAGATCATTTCAACAAAACCAATATTTCCTTTTATAGCACCTTATCTCCAAATCCATTAAAAACATCAATGATTTTGAAAAAGGGATTCATTTTAGATATACAATCCTTTTGAAATAACACGCCAATCCATCTCAAATAATAGTTTTGGAATCCATAAATAACATAGTGGAAAAGAAACCTAGAAAGTCACTTTCAGATTAATAGATTATAGACTTATAGAAACACTGACCATTGATCACATATTTAAATTAACACTGGTAAATTTCAAGAAATTTAGTGATTAAGGAAAGTAATTTAGGACGCCAAGGTTTTTTGAAACATTTTATTTAAACAAAATTTAATTTCATTGATTTCATGCATTACAGAAACACCCATTTTAAAAAATGTACGTTATATTGATAAAATAATATTTTTCTATTTTTTTTATAATGTGTTAACAGTTCAATTTGAAGTCGTCAATAAAAATTACAAATTATGAAAATACTAGGTTTTAAAAATAAATAAATTAAATTGAATTTTTATAATTTTTGAGAAACAAAAAGAAAAATCAATTTATTCTAAAAGATATATTTTTATGAATGAATAGAATTTATGCATGAAATGTGTTTTTATTTTAATTTATTAAATTAAAATATATTTCAAAAAATTTAAAATAAAATTTATGTCTTAAATAATCCACTAAATTTATTATCATTAATTTAATATTTTTTTGGTTATACGAGTAATATAAATTCAGTTTTACAGATAAAAATATATTTTTTTAAATGTAGTTTAGTCGTGTTTTAAGACCTAATTTAAAAATTATTATTTTCCCAATTTTAGAAAATTAATTTTGCAATATGAAATACATTTTTTAATCAAAAATTTATAATCTTATTATAATGTTTTTTTTAATTTTTAAAAAATAAAATTTTTTCGTCAAATAGTGATAATAGTAATTATTATCAAAAATATGTAATTACTATTAATATATTTTTAAATAATCATTTTTTTTTAAAAAATTTAAGTAATATTAGTTCAATTATATTATAATTATATCTAATTAGGTCAGTGAAATAAATTTCATATTCAAATTTGATATAAGTACTGTTATAAATATGAAAACATTATCTTTGTAAGGCGATTTTTCATCATTATTGTGGTCTTAATTTTCAAATAAATAAATAATATTTAGTTATTATATTATGATAAAATAGATTCAATATTTAAATCTATAATTTTTAATATTATTTACTAATATAAACCTATTTTTGATAATAAATAATAATAAAAACTATACAAATCTTTTACCATGGTTAATGTTAAAATTTGTTTATCAAGGTTTTGAATAAATATATTAGAGTCAAAGATGTCCTAAATCATGAATAATTTATATTTTTGATCATATATCAACCTTATCTCATATACTGATTGAGAATAATCCATTCTTTCTCATTTTGAATAACAAGGTTACATTGTATTATTGTAAATCTTTAAAACATTACAAGTGTCCAACTCAACTCAATTATAAAAGGGCACATATTATCCTCTCCACTACACACGTGAAGATCCTTTTTCTATGAAAAATAAATATCTGGATTTTATTGATACATCCCTTCCTATGACTATGTGTCTCTTTTTTTAATCCTAAAACATTTCTATAATGGATTTTGGTGAAAAATTAAAGAGGTTTTCTCAATAAGTTGTATCATTATGAACCGAGTATTCTTGAATTATTTCTTCATCCACATACTTGAAATCATTTCAAATTAAGTTTATATAATAAAATAATAATATCAACTGTTCTGGGACTTTAATTTTTTAATTTAATAACGTTTATCCATCAACTATTTTATTAAATGGGAAACAAATATGTCGATCATGAGTATATAGGACTACCTTCTCATGAAGTGATGTAATTCAATTTACATTACTTCCTATCATGGATGGATATAATGATGTAACTAATGATAATATTTTATAATTATTTCATAATTATACTAATTTAATTATAATATCACATCTAACCTGTTACGTTCTACACTATTTGAAAATGATAATATCCTTCGCGCACACGCTTAGACTACTGCCTCCGCATAAAGATGTTATACATTTTTTTATTATTTTAAAACGGATAGTAATGCGTATATATTATTTTATTATATATTATATATAGGTTATAATAATTAATCTTTTAAGTTCAATTGTTAATTTGATTCATTTTTATCTAGTAGTTAAACATATTAAAACAACGTTCATGGGTACGTACGACCTACCTTCTCCCAGAATAGTATAATTCATTTATAGATCACTATATTTTATGGATGAGTCTATCTATGTATATAAAAATATATAGGATACTGAAATAATTATTAACATTGTTTATTAGATGTAACCACGTGAAATTTAAATTTACTAAAACTTTCAAATGAAAATATACATGAAAAAGGAAGCAGTTATCACCTAGAATACTATTTTTAATGAAGAATTGTTAATAAATAGTTGATGGACGTTTATTAGTGTGAAATATTTGTTATTATATATATATGTATATATATATTTTATTTATGATAAAACTATATTTATTATATAAGATATTTAAACTTATACGTAGAAATTTGAGTCTCGAGGTGAGGGATTTCTTATCTCACTTTTATATTGGTGGACCAAATGACTTGTTCAAATATATTTTTCATAGGGTTTATATATAGTTCCAATAAATGTATTTTATAATTATTTTTATTATAGTTATTTTTATTTACAACCTATGTTATGTTTATCCTTATCATGTGTTTTTTGGATTTATAGATTACCAAAATGGTAGAGAATTTTCATCTTACTAATATTTTAGTGAGTCACATGACATATTGGGAACTTGATCTATTTATGATGTGTCTATTCATCCCCTAAATGAATGTTATGATTATTATAATGAAAATTATGGGGATTTAGACATTCATTCCTTGTTCCATCATTCAAGGGTTTTTTGACTCAAAATATACCCAAGTGGTAGGGTATTTATGTTATAATATTAGTTTTCATCATGATTATTTTTATTATGCTTTTGATGTCGAAAATTATTAATCTACCCCTCATGAATCTCATTAATTTTATTCACCTTTTTTATTTTGGTAAATTATATTTCTCCCACTAATTTTACTCTCCTTATGTTTTGGATGTTTTGAAATAACATTATTCAAGTAAAATTGACATAATTTCAATCATCGGTTGATGGTCTCTTATCTTACAAGAACGTATTTTATAGAAATTTTTTAATAAATTTTTTAATATTATTCATTGTTTTTAATTTAATTTTTAAACATTTTTGTTTATAATTTTTTTTAATATTATCATCTTGTTGAGTTTAGAATAAGATAATTTTTTAATTTTTGTTGAAAATGTTAAATGAATAATTAATTAAATGTTAATGGAATGAATATAAATTTACATATTCATAACCAATTAATTATATAAATATTACTATATAATATTACAATTTTAATTTCACATAAATTTATTTTTGAAATTTATTTTGAGTCTTTAGTTATAAATAATTATTTTTAATGAGTAAAATGAAATTTTTCATGGGAATTTTTGGAAGAAAATTTTATAGTATTTTAATTCATCAATGACAAAATCCCATTATTGTACTTGTTATATACAAGGGATAAGATCCAAGGATACCATTGTAGTCTTTTCAATAGATGGTTTATTATTATGGTAGTATGATTTTCAAGAATCCCACATCTTTTCAAATGTTATGCTATTATTATATGATGAAATTTTTTGAGACCTGTTTCATTTACATGGTTTAAACTATGATGACTTAATGATATTATTCTCGATGTAGTTTTTCTTCAAAGGGTTGTTCCATGATTAAATGTCTATGAAACCAATTTTATTTTCACATGTTATTAAATGATGAATGATTTGACATCACGTAGAAATCATCTATATGAATTTTATTATGTTATGGGTGGCCTTAGAACAATAAATCCATAAAATATATTATGTAATGATTGATATAAAATGAGGTAAATAGGATACAAATAGAATTTGAACCTAGTATATTAAGGTAATTTTTCAAATGTGATAGTCTTGAGATTACACCTTAACTAATACAATTATTTGGGGATTGATCCTTCCCCACTGTAATAGCCTTGGAAATTATCCTTAACTACTAAAGAAATAATTTTATATTCGTATGTGTATTCCACAATTCCATGTATTATGCCAACTTTATACACTCATGGTTAAAGGTTTTTGATTTCATTATGATTCATTTCTTAACAGTTCCTATTATGTCTTCCCTGATTTGGGATTATGATTTATAATATGAATAGTGTAGATTTTCAAATGTTAATATCATGTTCTCATACCCTTATAATCATGTAATGTTGATATATCCCTTATTTATCTTTAATGAGAAACAATAGTGACCCATTCTTTTATTTTATTTCCTAGGTTATAAAGAAATATTTTATGTTGGTTATGTCAATGAATGGTACATTGTGGGAATATATTTATGGGATATGTTGAATATCCATCATGAAATAAGAATATTTTTTATGTAGTCACTAAAGATAAAAAATATTATAGTCTATGGGTGTGTATTGATAAATTACATTGAATATTTATCTTATAATATGTAATATATATGTATGAAATGTGTGGATCAAAATAGTTGGTATCTAGGGGCAGGTTTAGTTATCCATTGGAAACTAGGATGAGAAATATTTTGTAAGAACCCATACGATAATCCTATGTATTGTAAAATTTCATATGTACTTATAAATATAAGATTGTGGTTTTACCAGAATAACCATTCTTTATAGATATTAGGAATGTATTGGTCTCTAGCACTATTATACATAGGTGTAATTAATGTAAAAAGGGGAATTGGGATACAACTGCATCATCACCTTGTGAGTTACAATAATCTCTGCTGCATATATTGCTAGACACACCTGGGGAATTTTGTTTGGTTAATTCACATTTTCATTATGAACTATCATGAATGGTTTGAGTTTATGATGACCATGAATGGACTAGGTTAAACCCGAGGTGTCATATATTGATATTTAGGGGTCATGATTCAGTCATCCATTGAAATATTTTTCAGGATCAATCACTATAATTAATTATGATTTATGGTGACACATATCATTTTTCATTTTAACAGATAGAAGATAGAATAAAAAAATTTTGGTGATAATATGTAGACCCAAATAATGATGTTCCTTATTTGAGAAGAGTTTTATGAATTTATTTATACTGTGAAATGTCCCAAAGAATTTTTATTCTCATCTCATTGATTATAAGTAGAATAAGAAATTAAAAACACTAATGGTATGGTAATGAAATTTAATTTATATGGTTCTTCTCTATATGAATTTGTTGGTAATTTCCATCATAAAAGTATAGTGATTCTCTATTTAGTTTGAATTTAGGTGATCCATGGCATGGATTGGAATTCTTTTATATAAATCCTGCATTATTTACTTTATAAGTGAGTCCATGCTTGATATAATGAACCAATCTATGGTATTTTATCAGTGTATTGATAAATATGACCAAATTATGGAAATAAAATCCATTATATAGGTCTTGATTACTATTCAATGAGGGTGTTTATCCCAAATGGTTGGGGATACACTAAACATATTTGATATACCTCTCTGGTTGGTGTTTATGGATGTATTTTCAGAATGCTTTCCTTGTCTTATATTGAATTATAATTTTGCGATCTCAATAGAACTCAATACATTCTCTATATGTATAATATGTCAATACGTTATAATATATTTCTACATAAATAAATTTGATTTCTTCAAAATCATGGAATGCATGCAACATTAGGATTAAACAAAACACTCCTTTGTCACTCTTTGTGAACATAAGTTAAAATAAATATTAAACATTTTAGAAGAATTATTTTAAAAAATTAATCATCCTTTATCGAATCACAAAAAAAATTAACATGGGGTGAATCTTTGGGATTTTTAGAAAAGTTTAGTTTTTTCATGAATAATTTAGAATAGTAAATTTTAATTTAATATTTATTTTACTTTTCAATAATTTAAAATGTTAAATTATATTTTTTAATTTGTATTACTGTAAAAAAAAATTTATATATAATTATATTTAATTTAAGATATTTTAATGATTTTAAATTTGAATTTTAATCAAAAAACATTGTAAATATTTGAACATTTTCTCTTCAAAACACAACTTTCTCATTTTGTCTGTAGGATTAAATTTAAATTGTATTTTCTAAAAACAATGAATTTTTTTTGAAAAAATGTATTAAATATTTAGAATCATAAAAATTTATAAATTCTAATAATTTTAACATAATTGTTTTCAAAAATGAATAGTGAAAATTTTAGTAGTTTATTACAAGAGTTATGGTAAAAATTGATTTATGGGGGGTTAAACTAAAAATATTAGGATTAAAGTAACCTTTACACTTTTATAAAATATATTTTATGGAAATATTTCTGACTAATTTATTATATTATTGATAATGGACTATTTTTGGTTCTTTTTGATATGATACAATTGTGTATTGAATTCGTTCATTTCAAAGATTACAAGTGTATAACTCACCTAACTTATTAATGGCCACCTACTATCTTATCTTCTTCACACATTCAAACCACTTTTCATTGGGATTTACCTATAAAAATAAAATATGTACATTCATAATATGATCATATATACATTCTTTCGGTTATAAATAAATCTTATAGAGGATTTGGTGAATCCCAAGGAGGATACCTATAGAAGAGCTAACTTTCTTCAATGAGAATTTTTATTTTATTTTTTCCTCCACCTCCTTTAATTATTATTAAACCATTATGATAAATTTAATCCAGTATAATCCATATAATTCAGGTTGTTTCTATTAATTCAATACCTATAAACCTACCCACTTCCATCAAATAGGTTATGAAATAATAATTCATATGTATGGTGGAATAATACATCACAAACCGATATTATTCATTTTTTCATTACCAGCTATCATCATTAGGAATGATGATAGATTTAAAGTATATATGTCATCATTATAATTTTATTATACATGTAGAGTCATTATATTATAATGAATGTTTTTACATTTCATTCTGCATGAGTTACGATAACATTTCTCTTATATATGAAGGACTACTACCTCGCTGAGAAATGTGATTCATCTTTCCCAAATGCATTGCATTGAATGTTATAGGGAAAATTTTTATGATTATAAGTGATATAAATAAAATAATAATGATATTAAAGACAAATATATAATTCAAAAAATAGTATATATATATATATATATATCAACTTCATTCTTAATTTTTCACTTATTGAATAATGATAATGTCATTCATGTATGTGTGGACTACCACCATCAATAAATAATGTGACTCTATTTTCGACACCACACCACATCAATGGTATATAAAAGTACATTAAAAGAAATAATATGGTATATATGATATTTTTATTATTCCGAAAAGATAATATATTGCGTACCTTCTTTCAGTAATGATCATAGAAAAATGGAAACATTACTCGTGTCACTAGTGCAAAAACACGATTTAACGTCGGTTTTTTATGTCAGTTTAAAACCGACGTCTATAATGGCGATGTAAAAAATATAGTTTTCAGTGTCGGTTATTTAAAAACTGATGCTGAAAATAATTTTGTTTAGGGTTTAGTTGTCGGTTTATACCAAAGACTGATTCCAAAACAAAATAACCTTAAGGATTTTGGCGTCAGTTTTAGATAAAACCGACATTGAAAAGGAATTTTGACTGGGTTTTGCCATCCGTTTTATCTAAAATGGATGCTGAAATTTATGTTACATAGAGTTTCAGCATCGGTTTTTTGATAACAATGACATCGAAAATTAATCTGCACTAGGTTTCTATATTGGTTTTATCCAAAACCGATGACGAAAATTAATTGGGACCGGTTTTTAGTGTCAGTTTTTTTACAACTAACCCTTAAATTCCATTTATTTTAAAAAAATCGACATTGGTAATTTTAAAAACTAACGCCGTAATTTAATTTTTTTTAGAAAATACTGAAAATTACACTTCCAAAAAAATCTAATCCCCTGTAAAAATACACAATATACAACAACAATCAAACAGTATTTATCATTCAATAAAAATATATAACGTACATGATTTTATCTATTTAATCAAAAAAATATCTACACATTGGTATAATAAAGTAGAATTAAAATACATGTACCTACAATCAATGACATCAGGAAATTTTGTGACATTTTCAAGTCCAACGACTTCATCATTTACAGTTCTCGCACCACCCAACTATTCATTCATACCAAAGACATTTCATTTGAGTTACTGAAAAATTTACATGGATTCATGTTAAAGATCCATGCATTAATAAATCATATAAAAACATTGACAAAGAAATTGCATAGGAACTAGAGAGAACTCAATGAATTGAAGTGTCGAATGTTGGAATAATATACCACTATTGGCAATGAGGCATCTCTGGTTAAGGTTGAATCGGATGGTTTGATGGTAAACTGTGCTACAATGGCTCATCAGAGAAAGTAGGGTGAGAATGAGATGGCTAATGCATTTAACCAGTCATAACTAGTGGACTTTCAAGATATGATTATACTAGGGTGGTTGACCTGACACGGGACAATGATTACGATGTACATATGATATTCCTAAAGCTAGATCTAAAATTCAATTCATTATGAATACCAAGTACCATGCAAGAAATTTATTCCATGTGGATATCAAGTACATGTTCACTCGTCATCATTGTGGCATGAATCCATACTCAATTCCTTAAGGATACTATGTAATATGTTTAATGATTATTTGGATTATTCTTGATCACTTATAATGTGTTTTTATCCTTTCCGCATGGAGTTGATACAGGTACGACAAGGGTTCATGTCAACTGGGATAGTACATAGCCTCTCATCACATGGTTTATTGATTATTTCTTCTTTCATATACCAAGCATAAAAAAACCCCGATGCTAAAAGTTAAAAAAATAAAAAATTAAGGATATTACACTTTCAAAATAATGTAGAATTAAAATATACATACCTGAAATTTATGGTATTCTCATTATTGGTTATTGCTAATTCATTCATTTGATTATTAGTAGGTTCAAAAACCTAATATATCAAAAGAGTTAGTTTTTTGAACCCATATGTATTATTATTTATAAATTTTAGAATATACATACCTCAAATCCTAATCAGACATAACAAATAGTTTGCAACAGTAGATTGAATATGTGTCATATCAGATTGGGAATAAGACTATGACCCATTTAATGCATACATTAATATTTAATGATATGATATTAAAAAATAGAATAATAAGGAAGAAAGTATACAAACATTAATACAACTAACCTTATGAAAATTAGCAGTTTCCCCAGTTGTTATTATCTCATACATGAATCGTAGAATATAATAACCACAATCAACATGTCCATTTTCATGATTAAACTACAGTTATAAAACATTAAATTGATAATAAAAACCAATTTATAACAAAATTCATAAAAATATAATATAAAATCTAATTACTTGTACTTCCACATATTTGATTTTCTCTAGTTTCTTTACTGACATGTATTCCTTGTAAAATTGTTTCCATGACCTACATTTTCATATATATGAACTAATAATACATGTCTAAACAATGAAAATTAAAAATAATGAGCTTATAAAAAATAAAAAAAACATACCTATTTCATAAGGTGAAAAATGGTTTACGAACTGTTCTTAATAAAGCGCAAAACCAATATAAGGTTCATTCACTTCAGAAAAATATGTCGAACATCCAATGCTCCCTACAATTCAAAAAGTTCATAATTAATGACATTATAATGATCATTAGTTCATAATTATGTTAATTTTTTACTTATCAAGAAATTTCAAAAACCAGCACTGAATTCCGGTCTGTGATAATACCTCGGATATATATTAAACTCTATCATCATTTGGCACATGTTTTACTTCCAAGTAAATGAACTCTGGATCTATAAAACTATAAATTTATGTACTTTAATTTTGTAAAAGAATCTTCTATAGATACCTAATTTAAATAAGAAATATATTTAGTCAATTTAAAACCATCTTTTATTAAAGAAATACCAATTAAAACATGAATTTACTTACATGGAAAACAATTGCACCACACTCAGCCCAATCTCTTCAAAATTAACTACACGAAAGATATCTTATTTCATTAATGAAAATCGATAATTTATTCCACATATATCAGGAGTTATCTAAAACTCATAGATATAATTGAAGGAATAATAAGCCTCCGATAATATATGTAACCAATAAGAAATATTAGAAATATCTACACCCGACTGTTCCTGAAAATTTTGTTACATTTGTGCAGTTTCTATTTCTTTCAGATATTCCTATATAAGTTAAATGTCAGGAAATATTATAAGTAATATTGAATCATTTTTAATTATTATTTAAAAAAACTCATACCTCATGTGAAATATAATGAATAAGAGATGTTGGTGAAAGTTAAAAATGTCCCATATGTTCCCCAACACTAGTGATCTCTATAGTAGTAAATGGTTGTAGAGTAGTAGGATCTATAATATCAAGTACCGGTACTCTAAATAGACCCATCTTCAAAGGTTGATGATGTACCGAGTCACCCAAAAAATTCACATATCCTAACACAACAATATTTACAAAAGGATCTCCCGTAAACAACTCACAATATAATGCATGATCTGAGGGAGGAGGTTGAGGATCTAAGTAAGCAGGTGGGGTAGGGTAGTGCGGGTGAGCAGGCTGAGAAGGAAGAAAAATGAAAAAGAAATATTTGTTTTTATAATTTATAAAATAGAAAAATTGATGAAAATAAAACATTTTACCTCAAAAGGATGCGCATACGGGGCATGGTAAGTAGCTGGGGCAGGGTAGTTCAGGTGAGGAGGCTGTGAATTCTGAAAAATGAAAAGTGTATATTACTGTATATAATTTATAAAATAGAAAAAGTGATGAAAAATAAATAATATACCTCAGAAGGCTCTGATATTGATTCTTTCTATTAGTACACAATCCCATTCTAATATTTCCAACTTCACTTCCAAAATCATGAAATTTTTTTTCAAAACTCTTCCACTGTGGTGAATCAGCTAGATGATGTAAGTTACCATTAGAGATGCACTAATCTAAATTCCATCTTAACCTTTTCATTGATTGAATTTGAAAATAGATGCTTCAAATGAAGAATTTTTTGGCAGTACCAATTTTCATTAGCAAGAGTTTTGATTCGGGTACCTAAAAATGAATTAGAATTGAATTATCAGTATTTGAGAAGTACAAAGTTGATTTTTCATGATGTTAGATGACATTACCTAAGAATGTATCTGAGTTAAATTTCCCATCTATCTTATAGTGTGATGTCCCACATGTAGGACAACTTGTTAAATATTCATTTTCTTTCCTATACAGTACACAATCATTGGGGAAAGCATGTATCCTTTTATACCCCAATCCAATTAGGCATAATATTTTCTTCACCTCATAATTGGAATCTGGAAGCTCTTTTACTTCTGGAATTTTCTCTTTTAAAAGATCAAGTATGAGGGAGAAACCCTTATCACTCCACCCATTTTTTTCATTAAAGATATCTAATCTCAAAACTGCTGATAACACTGTATATTTACTGCAACCTGGGAATAATGGTTTCTTAGAATCTCCATATAATCATACAACAGTTGGTGTTTTTTTATTGTTTAAACACCTAAATCATGAATTAATTCTTCAACATGATCCACTGCCTCATTATGAATATCGTCATCAAAATTACCTGTTGAATTTTCAGTTCATTCACCATACCAGATCCAATATGTGTAATTAATGATAAAACCATAACAACAGAGATGATCCTTGATTTCTTTAGAGTATAACTTTCTTATATTGACACACTTCTCACATGGGCAGAAAATAAAATCAATGTTTTGAAGATTTCGTTTAACAAATTCCAAAGAATCATCAACTCCTTTTTCATATTCAATAGTGGTTCTTCATAAATGAATCCAATTATAATCCATTAAATACCTGATATCACAATATAATTGGTGAATATATTAAAACATATAAACATTTAAATATATTTCAGATAAATTTTAAACAAAAACACATTTAATAAAACTATTGTTAATCTGATAGAAAACATCATATATGAAAAAAATTTACAAATAGTAAATATTTTATTTCCATATTATATATAGGTGTGTTATGTTGATATTATAATGTAATTATAACAAAATTTTTCTAAAATTTTTTAGATCATTTTACATAGTTGTTTCATTATTTTGATGTTGCATGTGTCAAAATTATTGAAGATTGCATTAATTTAAACGGCGAAAAATTACTTATTATCAGATACTAACAAGAATGTGATGTTATTATCTTACAGAGGAACATTTATTTGGGATTGGAAAATTATGTGGTGGTGGGTACCCATGTTTGATTAGAATTTTCACATGTGTTACGTGTGGTAAGTTGGAGTCAATGTAAAAAAGACGCAATTTATTCACAGACGATTTAAGGATGATTGTTGACAGAATATTTAACCACTTCCTAACACATTTAAAATAAAATATAAACTAATAATTGAAGAAAATCAATAAATAAATTAAATGATAAAACATTTATCTACAAAATTATAAAATACTCACAAAATTTGAAGTTTAACCCGAATAGAGATCCTCAATCCAATCTTTGTTTCGTATAATTACATGAAAAAACAAACACTGGAAAATCTATACAAACAATGATAATAAAAATGAAAAATAATGATAAAAAACAACTAAAATCAAATCACCATTGAATGTCGCATAAAATGGGGTTATGAAAGAATAAATAAACCGTGGAAGATAAAAAATAGAGGATAACGGAGAACAAAAACCACAAATAGTGAAAATGGATGAAAACCATCATGAATGGCCATCCAAGATCACAAATAGGGCTTCCAATGTCATCGTGAGTCGAGAGCGCCGCTGCGGGTTTTGATTTCGAAGATCCAACAAAATGATGGTTTCACGACCGTGAATTTTTTTTAAAGACTCTCAGCATCCGTTTTTACAAAAACCGATGCTGAAAATAAAAAATACCCTTTAGTCATAGGATTTTCGCAACACTAACACCAATAATCTCTTTTTTTATTTTCGGCGTCTGTTATTTGTAAAAACGATGCTGAAAACTGATCTTATGGCATCGGTTTTCTCTAAAACTGACCCCAAAAAATTTTATTATTATTTTTCATGTCAGTTTTATCCAAAACTGATGCCAAAATTTTCTTTTAGATTTTTGGTGTCGGTTAATTTAAAACAGACGCGATAACTCAGTGAATAATGGTTTTTGACGTCATTTTGAAAAAAACCGACACAAAAAACAACTCATAAAAACATTTGGCATCGGTTTTATTGAAAACCAATGGAAATAAGATCTCTCATATACTATTGTAGTCGATTTATAAAAAACTGACGTTATTAAGTCAACGTTAAATTCAATATTTCCACTTGTGTGTGTACGTACGGTCTACCAAATCCATGTTTGTAACATACATTATTTCGCAAAACCGTTTTTCATGATTGGTAATAATATTATTATTGATTTTCAAATATTATAATTATTTCATGATTATTATTCTTAAGATTATTTAACCATATAATACTTTCATGAACTAGATCATTCATGAAAAAACAAGAATAAGACAATAAGACAATTTACTCCCAAAACAAAGATAATAATATGTGATTATTAATGAAAGGATGATATGTTATTATTAAAGGTTCATATATGATATTATAATTATTAATATTATTATTTTAAAAATTAGTAACTTATTTAGAACCTCTATAGATTATCTTAAAGAATGTTCAACCAAATGGAAGCTTGAGGTATAATATTTAGTCTCAATTTACATTACATTGGTAATTAATAAATATAATGAAAAAAACTTTTTTGTGGTGAATATAATCCCCATTTAACATGTATTATCATTATTAATTCATAAATAATGGAATTCAATGTTTCACATTGAATTATCTCATCTAATGGGATTTTAAATGAATATTTCTAGAAGATAAAGTTTATTGTACAGTCTGAATTCCGTTTGTGATTGTTATATTTTTTATGAAAGAGTAACGTAACATTGTTTTTATAAAATCTCATTTGAAATTAGATTTATCTTAAGAGTCCATGTTCTTATATGATATATATGATTATATCCTAATCCATTTTCATTTATATATATATATATATATTTTACTTTTAATTATATTTTATTTACTAGGATAATCTTGATAAACCATTATACTTAACTCAATAAAGATATTTTATAATAAGGAAAATTGTTTATAAACTAAATAATTTATTCAGTATATAAATATTTCTATGGATATTCCATTACTAGTGTGACCCAGATGTTACATAGTCCCTTGATACCTTGACAGGTCTCATGAGACAAATTAGTTATCCAAACTAAACTATATTCTACATTTGGTTCTAAATGTTTTAGAGGATATATCTGGACAATATATATTTTCATGTTCATGGGATACGAAATCTAGTAAATATGTATATCCTTCATAGAAAATTTATTTATTGTAATTTTCAATTCCATTTTCACAATAATATTATCACTGTATTCATTTCATTCTATGTTTATTAATAAAATATAAAGTGTTCTTAGTTATATATCATTACATTTTGATTATGCATTAGCTAGTTATAATAGTAAATACATAGATTAAATGGCTTGTGTTTTTAGTTATTTATATTTCCATGTTCACAATTCATTATCTTATCATGATATTCATATTATTTATATTGAATATGATTTTAGTTATTTACCTCAACATGTAGATTGTTTTTATTAAATCAGGATAGTTTATGCTATACATAATCCATACTAAATTTGAGCACACCCTTGTTTTTTTACATTTCTCTTGGTTTTGAGGATGAATCCTTGCACTGGGTTTCAAGTATGTCATGAATTTTTTGTTTTTATGATTTATTTTGTATTCTGAATGTAAAATGGGCATCATGAATGTATATATTTCTCTAAAACTACTATGGTAAACTATACATTAGGATTTCATTATTTGTATCTATTCCAAAAAACTAAAAAATACATTGACTCTAGGCTAAAAAAGTTTGGTCTATTACAATTTGTATTCGGGGATGTCTAGTAGATACCCAAGTAAAGAGAATAAGGAAAACATATATTAAGGAAAATAAACAAATGACTGACACTGAGTAGAATCATAATAACCCGAACTATCATGAATAATTTTTACCACATGATTTAATTAAATTTCTTACCATGTGATATGATTATATAAAAAACACTCACTTCCTTGGTCTTACAATATCCAACTAAATTAAAATTATCATTAAGTAACATTTCCATTGATAATATATAAATTTAACAATTATCATATGATTAGTATAAATATATGATTTTTAAAAAATCCAAGTAGAATAGAAAAAGGTTGCAATAGCCTCATCCACTAGGATCATATCCTATGAAGCCCGTTTATTATAGCTTCTGAGGGAGGTAGAATCACTGGGATTTTGTTGAGAAGAGTGAAAGATTCCTTACATGAGTCTGTGATTTTAAATGCTTATATCTCCATTCACTGTAATTTATTCCTCCTATAAACCATTATGTACACTCATTACAATGCAAATATTTTGTATGGGACCATCCTTTTCACCTTTCATTTTCAAGAAACTTCTTCAAAATTAATTATTTTAATTTAAAATTTATATATTTTAATTCATATAAAATTATTCCCATACTATCCAATGGATGT
Source organism: Viscum album (assembly GCA_963277665.1). Taxonomy (NCBI): domain Eukaryota; kingdom Viridiplantae; phylum Streptophyta; class Magnoliopsida; order Santalales; family Viscaceae; genus Viscum; species Viscum album. Next base: position 115,540,826 of record OY728135.1, read on the forward strand.
TATTTCAATGATATATCATTTAATTCCTCTTATTTTTTATGATTCTTAAGCAATTACTATGTCCAAAAATCTCTAATGGATATTCCACTCTCCTCTTTTATCTAGCACCGTATTTATTTTGTGTCATTTAATTTCAAATTTATTAGAATGGGATATGTTATTCCATATCCCCGATACTAAAAATTTTATGTCTATGTTATGGGAGATTCCTTTCTCTCTCATCATCCCATTTTTGTGAATTTCTTTGCAACGTAGTTATGCTACAAAACTTATACCCCAATATTTTTTGCAAAAAATTGTGGGGTGAACACCATAACAACTTTATATCAAGGGTGTTATCTTTATACACATATAAAGAACATAGGATAATAAATATGAAAAACAGGGAAAAATAAATTTGAAAAAAACAGTCCTCTACACTTGTTGATCACCTGCCACCAAGAAGTATATACAGTTAAGATTTTGATCCACACCCTGGTCGAGGTTTACAAAAGTTTTCAAAACTGTCCAGGTCACAAGACCTCTACCACTATTCTTCATGGGAACAAAAACTAATCAGTTCACGCAGGACCTCTTCCAAAGATATTTATGGGATACACAACTGTTTAAAAGTTTTATGTGTAAGGATATCATATATCCATCAGTTCTGTGTAGGAGACAGTGTGTGTTTTATAAATTTCTACACATACTACACAAAAATGAAATATAATGATGCATAACTGAAAAATTAATGTAAGATAGGGAATAGAATGCTCAATGTGTTAAGAAGATCAGCTATAGACTCTATAACATTTTTGGAGTTGATGCTTGAGTCCTCTTCTAGAAACATACACCAAAATAGAGTGTTGAAAACCATTGGATTATGTTCTTCCAAGGGATGAGGGGTTATTTTTTGCTGGATCTATTGAATTATGCAAGAATGATGAATCTTTTATGCACAGCAGGTAGTTCGTCATGAGTTATTCTCTTCTTTTCAGTATGTATTTTCTGTGTATGTGTTCGTTTATGTGCATAATTCTATGTGTATGTCTCTACTTTGTTGTGTTTATGGGCGCAGCTCTTCCAGCATGTATGGTTTTTCCTTTCAAGTTTTGCGGCCTGAGAATAAGCATGTAGGGTTACCTCATACCTCATACTGTCTTCTATCATGACTGAAAATACACATTAATTATGTTAGGGATATTTACTAAGTAAAATATGACCAATATAAAATAATTATGATTTATTTAATTTGAAAAATTGTGTGGGTAGGTGTTGTATTAGTGAGTCCTTCTTTCAGTAGAACATGCGCCGGTGAGTCATGTGTCGATTAATCCTTCAAACTATTGGTGATTCATTATGATAGTGGAACATGCATTTTTCACACAATTGAACTGTCGGTATTAGTCACATATTTGAACTATCAGCGAGTCATTCTTTCTATCTGTGAGATATTTGAACTTACAGTGACTAATTTTGAATTATCGGTGTTAGAGTGTCATTAGTCTATCAGCATTGGTTTTTCAGCATCGGTGACTCAGTTGTGAACTATTGATGTCATCTTCACTTAGAAAATATTCCTGTTTGAATTTTCTTTCAAAAAAGATATGTTTAGAATGAATTGAATGATCATAGATAAATACAATTTACATATATTAGATATGATTGATGACATTTATCATGAAAGTAAGATTCTCATGATTGATATTAGTAAAAATAGATTTATATGATATGTATGTTTTCTGATTATTAAAGCTAGAGAGGGTGGCTAACAACCAATGAGCCAACATTTAGTTTTATGATTCGTACTCCTTTTATGCCATTTGTATATACATATTTTCTATCATGTATTATCCACATCATTTTATTTCATGTTTATTCAATTACAGGTGTTTTTAACTCACCCATTTCTTATGTTTTTTCCCAGGTTATCCCATTCAGTTTTATGTTCAATGGAATCTTATGATCATTATAAGGATGTTTTAAACAAGGATTTTTTATTTTAGGTTTTCTTTTATTGTCTAATGTACCAAATTCATAAATACACTAGAATTAATGACCATCCTTGTAGTATTAAGTGTAATTTTATGTAAAGAATCATTTATTAATGTGAAATAAATAGTTTGGTTGTTATGGTTTATATCAGAGGACGATTTTAGTTATTTTTTGATTTTGATTAGAAAACACTAGTGAAAAACCTTAGATATAAGACCAACTATAAGAAACTATCCCTAAATTTTGGTTAGTAGAGAGTAAGTGGTTTATCAAGAGATTATATCCCTGTCTAGATAATACTAGTGGAAGTGGTTCTGGAACAGATGTAACCAGTAGTTAGAACTCCGAGAAGGTGTTCTTTGAATGACTCTGGATATCTTGATACATAACAACGGGCCTTACTACGCACCTGGTTTGACACTCCCAAGGATATGTTTTGGTAAATTCATAAAATCATTACGACCAATTATTAAGGGAATAAAAAAATTCCAAAACGATTATTTTTTATGAAATAGATAATGGATAACATAGATTGAATAGTAGAAATTCTTAATTTATGGAAATACAAGTAAAAAATAAATGTGATTGGTAATGTGATAGGTAATGTGATTCGTAATGTGAGGACTAATCTAATGAGATAAGAAACCTGATGGAAGTAGGAATCATGAACGTTTTCATGATACACTTTATGCTGAATCATGTTCGGAATAGAAACCTCGATCAAAAGGAGTTCCCAACCCCCCGAAAGAGGGAAAAATATACCATCAAGATTTTCATGCAACCAAGGAATATTACATTCAATGGTTCATCTAATAACTTAATCAGGGAACAATAGATTAACTCGATTGAGAAGGTCTTCTCCATTCTTCAATGTTACAAAAAAGATATGGTTATACTAGTTGCTTATCATATTGAGAGAGAATCTGATCACTGGTGGACATTGATCAATAATACATTGATTGAGGAGGATATCAAAGTGATTGAGTGGAAGGAAATCTAGAAAAAAATCAATAAATATTTTCATCTCACCCTCTGATGTAAAATGGAATGTGATTTCCATTCCCTTAAACAAAGAGATGACAAATATATATGAAACAATGAGGAAAACATCACAATAATTGCATTATACACCTACATATTTTTCATTAACCCTTAATTCAATGTTGAATGCTTCTTTGGTGGGCTAAAACATAGACTAAAAAATGTCGTGGTGATCTATGAATTTGATAGATATGAGGAAAATGTATGAAGTGTCCTCATAGATGAAATTGAGATTAGAGAATCCCAAGGGTATCATGGGGATAAGAAGAGGAAAGTGAAATTCAATTTTAGTGGATTGATAGAGATATATAATGGTGCCAAGAAAAATCAACATCCCAATTGTCAAAGTTGTGGGAAGAGGAACCCATGAAACTGCCTAAGGGAAACGAAAAAATGCTTTAGGTGTTAGAAGGAATCACACCTGGATAACAATTTCAAATGAGAGAAAACCAATAATGTGATGGATGAAAGGAATTATCTAGTCAACCCTCATCATTTCATTCATTACTTCAACTACAATGAACTAGGGCACTTTGCTAACTAATGCTTGATGCCAATTGTTTTCAGAGACAACCAACAACATCCAAGCGAGTAAGGGTGATATTTGTTCGACAAAACCACTAAGGTGGATCAAGAAAATGAAGTGGTGATAGGTATTCTAGTAACTAAATCATTAATAGTGAATGTACTACTAATTCCGTTTCTATAAATTCCTTTATATAATTAATTTTTACTAGAACTATCAAAACACCACTAAAAAGCATTGGTGTATAACTGTTAATGAAACAAAAATTGGGAAATTATTGCTTCCCACAGATATTACTCCTCCCGTATCAATGTTTGTGGGATGAACATCCCATATATCCTTTTCATACTCCCTTTGGTGGAATTTTATTCTATTTTGGGTCTGGGTTTACTTTCTCTATAGAGATCCAAAATAATTTTTTGTGAGATAAGAATCACTCTTCGTATTGTGAATTGTCCCCTGATTATTTACAATTTCATGGTGGAGGATGAATATTATGTAGATCCATCATCTAAAGAATGGATATTATTTCCCTATGAGAAAGGATACATTTCTCAAATGATTGAGTCAATTTAAGGAATCATCCATGAAGACATGTCTATTGTGATAGAATATTTTGATGTGTTTCACAAGTAATTTCATAGTCTACCTCATAAATGAGCTACAGAATTTTCTATTGACCATATACCTGAGTTGTTTCTATTATACAAGACTCCTTAATGAGTGGATATTGTGAAATTTGAGGATCTGAGGACACAATTATAGGATAATCTAGATAAAGGTTTCGTATTCTTGAGTGCTTCACCATGGGGTGCACCAGTACTCTTCAAAAAGAAGAAGGATGGGTCAATGCACCTTTTTTTTTGATTAATTTGTGCTGAACAAAATCATGATAATGAATTTGTATCCTCTACCTTAGATTAATGAATTGTTTAGTTAGAAATGTGTTTCACAATACTTCCCCAAGATGTATATTCTATCTGTATTTTATCATGTAATGGTTAAGAACGAAGATATCGTCAAAATCACTTTTTTACAAGGTAAGAGCACTATGAGTTAATTTTTAATGCCATTAAAACTCACTAACACTGCATCAATATTCATGGACATGATGAATAAAGTATTTAGTTATTTAATTAATTAATTATTGTTAGTGTTTATATGAGATATTCTCATATACTCTAAAAATAAGGAGGATCATGAGGGGCATCTAAGAACTATGCTAACAACTTTATTAAAGGTGAAGCATTATGAAATGTACAAATAATGTGTGTTCTGGTTGAAGGAAGTCTCGTTATTGGGACAAATAATCACAATAAATGGTATATCATTGGACCCTTCAATGATAGAAATAATTAATGGATGGCTGAAGAAATTATGTGTGACAGATATCAGAAGTTTACATGTAGTAGTTTAGTATTATCATCGATTCTGATAAATTTCTCAGGAATTTCAAACCCTCTAACCAATCTAACTCGAAAGGGAGACATATTTTATTGGAATGAAGAATAAGTGAAATATATAATATGTTTAATAAGATTATCATCACTACATATGTACTAACACTACCCACATGCAGAGATCCTTTCATGGTATTCAGTGATTCTTTAAAGAAGGGATTGTGAACTGTGTTAATGTAGATTCATAAAGTTATAGCCTATTCCTCAAGGCCCTTAAAAATTCATAAGAAAAAATATCCCAAACGTGATCTACAGTTAACAGTTGTGATCTTTGCATTGAAATTTTTTTCCCATTATCTCTATGGGGAGAACTATGACATATATACTGAAAACAAGAGTCTCAAGTATATATTCCAATTTAAAGAGCTTAAAATAAACCATCGAAGACTGTTAAAGCTCATCAAGGATTAGGACTACTCAATCCACTTCCATCAGGGTATAAAAAGTAAGGTGGAGGATTCTCTAAGAAGAACTGATCCAATATCTTTATCAATGATGATAATTGAGAAGTATCCAAACTTCCTAGACATGAAAAGGATAGAAATGTGAATCATTAATGAATGAACTTCATCACTTCATTCACAAATGATTTCTCAACTATCCATCCTAGAGAAAATAAGGGTTTCTAGTGGAAATGTTTTGGAAATTCAGAAGAAGGTGGAAGCCATGACAAAAGAAAGACCCACAATGTTCAATGTTAATGAAGAAGGTGTTGTATGATTTGGGTAATGACTATGTGTACCATCAAATCCTGAGATAAAGAAAGAGTTATTGGATTAATCACAAAGATCAACCTTATATATCCATCTAGGAAGAATGAAGATGTATTGTGATCTTAAATATCTCTATTGGTCAGACAATATGAAGAAGGAGATAACAGGTTATACATAGATATGTCTCATATGCTAGAAATTGAAGGTAGAAAGCAAAAAATCCATGGCTATGATTCAACCCTTACCCATACCAACATGAAAACTGGTAATCATCATAAGAGACATTTCCACTAGCCTACCAAATATAACTATAAGAAATAATTATATCTAGGTTAGGTAGGATCATATTACAATAACAACACACATAATTGAGATTCAAGAGGAATTCTCACTCCATCAACATTCATGGATATTCATGAGTGAATTGGTAAGGATTCATTGTGTACCACTATCTATTTTATCAGATCAAGATCTGAGATTCACTTCTATGTTATAGAAAAGTCTCCAACATGCTCTAAACAATGAGTTAAACTTATGTATTTCCTATCATCCTCAAAATGACGGCCAATCTGAGAGAACTATTGAGACTCTAGAAGAAATGTTGTGAGCATGTTCTATAGACTTCAAAGGAGGATGAGACCCAAATCTTCCTCCAATCGAGTTCTCTTACAACAACAGTTTCCACTCTAGCATCAAAATTCTCCCCTATAAAGCCTTATGTCAGAAGAGGTGCTGAACTCATTCATGTCGGAATGAAGTTGGGTAAAGAATACTTCTAGGTCCCAAAAAGGACTACGAAATGTTAGATAAGGAAAATACCATTCATCAGCACATCAAGGCTACTCAAAATCGATAGAAGAGCTATTCTAACAATTGTCAATGAGACCTGGAGTTTGATGTTGGAGACATGGTATCCCTATGAATTTCTCCATAGAAGAATTTAATTAGATTTTAGAAAAAGGTAGAGCTTAGTCCATGATAAATAATCCCCTTTGATATACTTGATCTCATAAGATCGGTGGCATATCAACATACACTCCCACCAAACCTATCTCATGTACATGATATATTCCATGTATCACTCTGAAGGAGGTACATACCTGATCCATCACATGTACTAAATCTAGAGATGATACTTTTGGAGAATGATATCTTGTATGAGGATAAGATAGTATAAAACATTGATTTTAGAGACAAGGTTCCGCAACATAAGATAATGTTCCCTATAAAATTGATATACAGAAACAAGATGTTTAATGAACCCATGTGGGAACCATAGGTGGTGATGAAACAGAGTAACCCTGATTTAATTTATTATGTAAAATCAATATTGCAAGGGAGAATTTCTAAAGGTTGGATGATTGTAACGACTCGAACTACCATGAATAAATTTTCCCATATGATTTAGTTAAATGTCTTAACATGTGATGTGATTATAGAAAACACATAAAGATATTTTCTAAAAATTGTCAATGAGACCTAGATTTTGATGTTGGAGACATGGTATCCCTATTAATTTCTCCATAGAAGAAATTAATTAGATTTTGGAAAAAGGTAGAGCTTAGTCCATGATAAATAATCCCCTTTGATATACTTGATCTCATAAGATCGGTGGCATATCAACATACACTCCCACCAAAAACTATCTCAAGTATATGGTGTATTCCATGTATCACTCTAAAGGAAGTACATACCTGAACCCTCACATATACTCGATCTAGAGGTGATACTACTGGAGAATGATCTCTCATATGAGGATAATATAGTATAAAATATTGATTGTAGAGGCAAAGTTCTACAACATAAGACAATGTTCCTTTTCAAATTGATATGCAGAAAAATAAGTTTAATGAACCCATGTGGGAACCATAGGTGGTGATGAAACAGAGCTATACTGATTTAATGTAGTTTGTAAAATCAATATTTCAATGAAGAATATCTAAAAGTTGGATGATTGTAACGACTCAAACTATCATGAATAAATTTTCCTTTATGATTTAATTAAATGTCTTAACATGTGATGTGATTATAGAAAACACATGAACATCATTGGTCTTACTATATCTAACTGGATTTAAATGATCGTTATGTAACCTTCGCATTAATAATATAGTTGTTGAACACTGATCATAGAATTATAATAAATATATGGTTTTAACAAATCCAATTAGCACACTGTGTGATAACTAGGCCCTAATGATAGCTTAGACACCCCACCTTAACATAGTTTTCGGGTCCTAGCCTGCCAGGTACCACCAGTTGCCCCCGCAGACACGTGGTCCCAACCCTAGGGCCCACCCCATGTGCCCAAACGGGTCATCTGACTAACTGGATTTAAACGATTGTTACGTAACATTAGCATTGATAATATAGTTGTTGAACAGTGATCATAGAATTATAATAAATATATGGTTTTAACAAATCCAATTAGCATAGACTATGATAACTAGGCCCTGCTGATACCTCAGACACCCCTCCTTAACATGGTTGTCGGGTCCTAGCCTGCCAGGTACCACCAGTTGCCCTCACAGACACATGGTCCTAACCCTAGGGCCCACCCCATGTGCCCGAATGGGTCATCTGATTAATGATAATCCCCACAAGCTAACACGTGTCCTTTCCATTGTGCTTTGTCCTCACTCACACACATCATTCCAGTGTGCTTTGTCCTCACTCACACACATCATTCCAGTGTGCTTTGTCCTCACTCACACACATCATTCCAATGTGCTTTGTCCTCACTCACACACATCATTCCAATGTGCTTTGTCCTCACACACACACATCATGGATAACTTCCCAGAAGGTCACCCATCCTGATACTACTCTAGGAAAAGAACACTTAACCCCATCCTGATACTACTCTAGGACAAGAACACTTAACCGTGAAGTTCTAATCAGGTAGGCTCCTAGAAAGGAAGGTGCACCTTGTTGAAATGAGTCATATAATTTAGTCATTTAACCCTCTATCATTCTGGGGTGTTATATTAACCCCCCTTTAGAAAACAACATTCCTCATTGTGGGCCCTACATCTCAACCCAGGCAGTGCATTGCACTTAACGGTGGGTACCACCTCTGATACCAAATGTGACAAATAGGCCCCGCTAATAGCTCAGACATCTCGCCTTAACATGACCGTTGGGTCCTAGCCTAGTAGGTACCACCAGTTGCCCCGCAGACACGTGGTCCCCACCCTGCAGCCCACCCACATGCCCGAACGGGTCATTTGATTAATGATAGTCCCCACATGCCAACACATGTCCTTTCTAGTGTGTTGTGTCCTTACTAAAACACATCCTGGGTAACTTCCTAGAAGGTCAACCATCCTAATACTACTCTAGGCCAAGCACACTTAACTGTGTAGTTCTAATTAGGTAGACTCTTGAAAAGCAAGGTGCACCGTGTTGACAAGAGTCGTATCATTTATTCATTTAATCCTTTATCATTCTGGGGTGGTACATAGACAAAGGAAGTGATGGACTCATCTAGAAAGATCATACCCTATAAAGACAATTTATCAGAGATTTTTTAGGAGATAGCATCAATGGGATTTACCCATGATAAATTTCATGCTATGATCTAACTACTCAAGCATGAGTGAAATCGTTTACTAGAGAAGTGCAAGCTCATCGAGTTCATGAACTGATCCATGTACGCCGAACCACTCCATGATAGTCTCACCCTCACACAAAAAAATATTAGTTATTTTTCTATTGTAATAAAGGGTAATTTATCAAGACCCTAATTATATGATTATGTATATAAAATAATGAATATATTTTAATCTTATATCAACTTTATAACTGATTTTGATAAAATAGATGTTATATTTTTAATTAATATTCAATTTTCAATTAAGAAGGTTATTTTCATGAATTATTGGATATTTTTAAATAAATAATACTTTAATAAACTATTATTATGAAATAATGTTTATTAATTGATTATATAATTTTTATAAAGTCAAATTTAATTTTTATATGGATTCAAAAACTATTATTGTCTAAAACCAGCATTTCTCGATAAATATCGATTTATGATTTAAAAGTGAAAATTTACATTTTTAGAAAATTATTTTGACAAAATGAATATTATTTTTTGATTCAATTTAACAAAATTAGCCAACAGTGAATTTTTCATAATTTTTTGAGACAGTCGAATTATTCAGGTAAAAATGAAATAAAGTATAAATATACGGTGTGTCTTATGAAATCCTAATGACCCAATGTTGATGTAAAAAATCGTATAAATGGTATCATTAGGAAAAATATATGATTTCCCTTTGAAATATTGTAATTTAATGTTTATTTGATTAATTTTAAAAATCCATTATGATCCTCTAAAACATATTAAGTATTTTAAAAGTTCAAAATCATTGTTTTAAGAGTGGGAATCACCTTCAAATAAGCAAGGGAATTATTTTATTATTTTTTACCCTTGGATTTAAAATATAATGATATCCACTCCCTTTTGGAAGAAACCAAGGGAAAATTCATGTGATGGTTTGTGGTTTTGGACATTTTATTATATACAGTCCAAAAACATAATAATAATCAAATCCCCCTAACTTCCAATATAAACCCACCCATGATCGAGTTTCTCTTCCCTAAAAATATTTGGAGCATGTCCATATTTTTCCCCCCACTCTATAAATTCCTCCCAAGGTTCCTTGAAGCTCTAATGAATATGCTCCCCAGTCTTCTAAGTCAGACACTCAAGTAAGGGATCTTCAACTCCCCACTTTTATCAAGCACTTATTTTAAGTTATGTCTTTTAATTTTAGTTTTATTATGTTAGGGTATATTCATACCTAATTCCCTTATATTACATTATATTTTTAAATGATGAGAGCCTCTTTCACTCTCATTTATCCTGTGTATGAACTTTTATGTACACCTATTACAATACTGAAATTTCATAAGGGACCTTCTTTTTGTCTTTTATTTTTCAACCACCTTCATTGAAATTAGTTCTATTAATTTTATTTTGTTATATTTTCATTCATTTAAAATCATTCCATTACTACCCAATTGATTTTATTTGAATGGGATATCATTTATTCCCTCTCATTTTGACCATTTCTAACCCATTACTATTCCAATATTCTATACGGGATATTCCACTCTCATATTTCTCTAGCACCCCCATTATGTCTTGTCCTCTAATTTCAACTTTTTAGGAAGGGATATGTTCTTAAATATCCCCCATAATTTTCATTTGATGCCTATGTGATGTGGGATTCATTTCTCTCTTTTCAACCCATTTTTATGAATTTATATGTGACACTGTTATGTTGCCGAACTTACACCCTGATTCTCAATGCCAATACAACATTGAGGTAAAAAGAATGCCCATTTCCTATCAAGTGTGTTCACCATTATATAGTTATACATCAATTATTGGGAACTGAATGATTTTATTCCACATTAATTTGTCATGGAATAAATTATGATGATAAATGAATCCATATTGTATGATCTATGTGGCACACTTGAGTATGAGAATTAAATGAATATGAAGTGTCTACCCTGACAGAGCTCTAATGAATAGGGTAATGTTGAGAATAATGACATTTCATGTTTGGATAGGGGATTTCCCGATTATTTTAATGGAATTTTTCCATCATGGGGTCTTGGGAGATTTAGCCATGGCCTATTTATGATAAAGTATTTTAAGTTGTTTCCACATTACACATGAAATAATTATCATGATATATCATTAAACATTATTCATGTTTAAGATCCACTCTCCTTTTATGAAAATTTTAAATTCTTATTGGCTAAAATTTATTATCCACTTCATTTTATGTCATGTTTATTCCCTTATTGGGATTTATAGCACACCCATTTCTTATGTTTGTTCCCATGATATCGTGTGTAGTTTTATGTTCAATGGAATGTTATGATCATGTCAAGTATGCTTCCAATAAATATGTTTTATTCCATATATTATTCTTTTGTGTAATGTAGACAATTCCCAAAGACACTAGACCTCTCAATCATCCAGGATTAATTAAGTGTAATTTTCTATAAAAATCAGGTATTAATGTGAAATAAAGAGCAAGTTTGTTATAATAATTATAGGAGAACATACAAAGGATTTGATAATAAAAATATTATGTGTTTATTCCTTGAAATACATCTTTTTATAGATACTTCATGTTGATGTAGTTCTGGAACAGATGTACGTAAGGGTTATGACTCTAATAAAGGTGCATTGGGATAGACCCAATCGTCACATTTTGTATGAAAATGGGCCATACTTTTCACCTGATTTAACAATCTTGGGGGATATGATTTATAAAATTCACATTTACTTTTTGAAAACATTATGAAAGATTTGAAAATTATGATTTCCAATTTTGGAACTGAAATACGTTCCCTGAGATAAGTTAAACATGCCATGGAAATTCAAAATCAGATTAAACCTCAAATAGCCCTATAATGGCCCGGGGTTTTGGGGTCCATTACATAGTGAAAAGCTGATGTTTGGGGTGTTCTAAGACTCATAACAGTAGCCTTGTCCTTCCAGTGGCCTTAGCCTACCGATAGCTCTACCTACCTGTAGCCTCGGCCTACCGTTAGCTCGGCCTACCGGTAGCTCGGTCTACAGGAGCTCGGCCTACTGGTAGCTCAGCCTACCGGCAGCCTCAGCCTACCGGTAGCTCTACCTACCTGTAGCTCAGCCTACAGGTAGCTCGGCTGACTAGTAGCCTTGTCCTACCGGTAGCTCGGCTGACCGATATCCTCTGCCTACTGGTAGCCTCGGCCAACCGGTAGCTTGGTCTACCGGTAGACCTAGCCCACCGGTGACCTCTCTAAGTGTTTTCTAGTAGCACCTCCTTTTTGTGAAAATTGGTTTGTAAACCATGTTTTGACCCCTATTTTAAATCCCATTAATGGTATTTAATTAAATGATTGGTAAGATACCTCCTTAAATGGAAGGCCATGCGTTTTGGTCATGCCTTTAACCGCGTTTTCAGAAAATCCTCTACCGCATCCTGTGAGGAATCCTTGGTTAAGAATGTGTGTGTCTGTTTTAACCGCCCTATGGGTGGGGACCTTTTAAGTTGGATGTGTGGGCTGGCCCAGCCGCTTGGTCAACCCCCAATCCTGCTTCTTCTATGGTTTCAAGTGTTTCTCCATATCTTATCTATCCTTGGGGACTCTGTATCTTAGCCTTTATAACCTAAAGGCTTCTATTCTACCTATGTTTCTTTTTCTCTAACACCCTGCGCTCAGAATACACTTCCACTAGACGAGTTGAACCCCCGCGAAGTTTTCCTTGATCGCGTTCCATGGAGTTCCTGCTACCCCTGTTTTCCAGTTTCCATGGGAGGACTTAACGTCAATCCTTGATCAATCAGGTAGGGTTTTTCTCCTTCGTCTCTACTTTCTGTGTATCATGTGGGGAAGTCATGCTTTTGTCTCTGTGGAAATTGATGAAACCAAACATAATGAAAATAATGAATGGTCCTTAAAAGAATAAAATGGGGTTGTGATCGATGTTCTACTGTACTCTTTTGTGTTGATATGTGTTGTGAATTATACGGGCCTATGCTCACTGAAAATCATGGTCATTGGTGGTCTTTATCTGTGCACTAATGAACCTCGGAGCTCCTGGATGTTTAATTAAATGTAACATGGAATTGTTTAATTATGTATACTCGGTTAAATAAATTGAAATCACCAGGATCGACCATTTTATGTGATAACTCTGGTTAAATCCTAGTGGAATTGAAATCATGGAGTGTGTTAAATATTTTAAATATGAAAATATCAGCAAGGGCATGCATTGTATTGGTGGTAGTGGCTTGGTTGTTCTCTTTCACGGGCCAATTGTGGGTGACTTTATGGTTTTCTTGGATGGGGGCTTAGATTTCTGGGGTTATATGGGTGGGGGATGGGATCCCCTATTGTTATACTCTCGCTGGTTGTGAATCTAAGGTTGTGTGGTTACTCTTCTAATATCACAAAATGGGGTGGAATCCTCTGTTGTTGAGAAACCGTTGGCTCCTTGATTTTGGGGATATGGGGATGTGTCTCAGGGTTAGTTTTTTTCAGTACATAGAGGGATCTCACTTGATCCCCAGTTATTGTGAATTCACAAGAGAACCGGGTGTGGATGATTAAATTACCCAATGGTTTTCCTCGATGCCTTATGGTAGTTTCATCTGTGAATGTGCCTGTTAGTTTCCCAGTAATGATGGGATTAACTCATACTAAACTATTATAAAATGATAACTTGAATAGGGGAAATTTGGAACTGTTTGTTGTGTGCCTTTTTTCTGAGGCAGCAGTGCTTGGCCACCTGCTTGTATCGACTGGTAAGCCATAAGTTGGGTTGTGTGTTGGCATATATGTCTAACTGTATGTTTTGTGTTTAGTCGCACCCCACCCGCATTTAGAACTTAGTGTCGGACACCCCCATTTCATGGGGAAGGGTGTTTCCCCCTAGTTACTCTCCTTCCTGCTCCCTCTTCCCTCAGCTGTGATGGATGGAGGCGACCATACACCCAAGATCCATCGGGAAGGTTTTGATTGGTGTGTTGTTAGCCCAGGACTCTTCGGGCATGTTTTTTTCCCAAGAATCATCGGGATGAGGCCCAAGTGTTTTCGGGAAGGGGTTATGTTTATGGTTTGTTTTCCCAGGTGTCATTGGGATGAGGCCCCGGTGTGTGCGGGCAGGGATGGATGGTTGTGAGGCCCAGGTGTGTTCAGGTAGGGATGTGTGGTTTTGAGGCCCAGTTTTGTGTGGGCAGGGATGTGGAAGGTTGTGAGGCCTAGGTGTGTGCGGGCATGAAGAGCGTGGTAGCATCCGGATGTTTTCTGTTAGTGATGAGTAGCTAGCTAGTGGGGGAAATGGTGGTGCAGGGTACCCAAATTTTTTGTTCTTACTATTACCTTACTTCTTGTGTTATCTGGTGAGTGTGGCCGATGAGGTGGGGTGGATATATTCCATGATAGATGTTGGTTCTTCTACTTCTCAAAGGACTTTAGGATGTCTCCCCACTTATTCATGAGAGCTTTAGGTTTTCCTACTGAGTATAACTTGTATGCCCACCCTAAGTTTACTTCCAGGTTGCCAGGAGGACTTCGGAGGTCGCGCGGGACCTTACTAGTCTGGATTTTGGAGTTGTTGTTGGTCGATGTAGTTTTCTGCTTAGCCTTTTCTTTTCTAGTTGGTTTGTACTTTGGAGTTCATGTACTTTGTTCAGTTTTATTATTAAAACAGGCATGTAGTTTAGTTCTTTTACCATGAGTTTTCTGTTCTTGGTGGTGTTTGGTGTCGAATCATTCTTTCTCCCAATCTTGGTTAACAAAAAAATGGGTAACGCCTCCCATATTGTGAAAATGTTATACCCTTGGTGCTAGTCGGCACTCTGGGGCCTACTGGAGGTGGGACTTGGGGGTCATTATCTCTCCTTCAACTTAAAGAAGGACGGTCTTGGAAACCTGCTATCCCTTCCCTCTTTTCGGTGAAGGCGTTTCATGCCAGAATGGTATCAGAGGCGAGGTTGATGGATAGGATGGAGTCTGGAGTTAGGCACAGGGAGGATTGCATGGTATGGTAAGGCAGCAATGTTAGGTGATCTTAGTTCATGAAATAGGCCAGGGAGGACCAGCTAGGACACGAGATTTTAGGGCCCCCCGTGATATGATGCAAGGACTCCGAGCCTATCAAACGACCAAGTGAGACTACATTTATTGCATGGTAGAGACCCTAGGTAAGGTACATCAATCATACTGATTGTGTTTTTAATTGATTTTTTGCACTTTGGGTGAAAAATTAATAACAATAACAATTCCCTTGCAACTCAGGCTTAGGAATTCTTTGTTTACCTTGCAGATATGGCACCCAGACATTATCCATGAGAGACTCGGGCAGTTGAGGCCCAGCAGATCGAGGCAGTTGACCAGTAAAGTGTTGACCGAGATGAGGATGATGACTTGTGTCAGAGGAAACTACGCTCCATCCAGCGACAAAACCTTGAGAAATACGAGGGCATCGTTTCTGACTCAGTAACAGAGGGATGGATCGAGGAGCAAGCCATCACCTTCTCTTCAATCTGTGCTCTGAGGGAGTACTGGGTTCTGTTGGTCGTTAGTCATCTGAGAGGAGGAGCACGTTAGTGGTGGATGCTTTTCCTTGGAGAGAAGACAGAGGTAGAGGTTTCATGGGACAGTTTCAAGAAGGAATTTCATGAGGAGTTCCTCTCCTCTACGGTGAAGTCTGAGAAGAGACATGAGTTTCTCTCCTTTCATCAGGGAAGCATGTCAGTGAGGGAGCTGAGGATCATGTTCCAAGATCTCTTGTGCTTTTCCCCGGATCACTTTCCAGATGAGGAGTCTCGGGCAAGACGGTTAGAGGAGGCACTCCTTCTTTCTCTTCAGTACACTGTTACTCCCTTAACTCTTCCGACATACCTAGAAGTATAGAAGAAGGACGAGATAGTAGAGAGGATTCACTTGAAGGGAGGCACACCATGAGAAGTGAACCAGCTGAGTTCATCAAAGGGGAAGGTGGTCAGCAGCTGGTCTCCAGCAATAGGGCCTTTCAGGTTTCGACAAGCAGGGATTATGCCTCATCAGTTCCAGTCCTGAGCTTTTGTCCCTCACCCCTTTTCCACAAGTCCAAGACCGAAGTGTTTCTCTTGAAGAGTTTTTGGGCACATCCAGAGTAGGTGTCCGACTTGAGCTCCACATGGTGGAGGTGGGAAGTTCCAGCACCCACCTCAGTAGAATCTGTTGCCAGAGAGGCCTTTTCAACAACAGCAGTCAGCCCCTGGCCCTTTTGAGGGACGACCTTGCGGGAGGAGACGGACACAAGGGTTCTCCCCAGGGACCTTGACTAGGGCATGGTCAGGGTGGTGGTCGACAATATATAGGCATGGGAGCTAGGCATGGACAGTTTCACACCTCATAGTTAGTAGCTCCGGTGGGACCAGAGGTTATTCGAGGTATGATTAGTTTATTCAGCCCTCTTGTTTCTTCCTTATTTGATTTGGGAGCTTCACACTCCTTCGTTATTCCCGAATTATCCCATGATCTGGGTCTAGATGCCGAGAGACCTTTTGTGCCCCTAGTGTTGAGAACACCAGTTGGGGGTCAGACCAGCGTATCTCACTTTTTCTGGGGATGTAGACTGATGTTGGAACCGCATCAGTCTAGTGGAGACCTTCTTTCATTGCAGATGCACAATACGATTTCATTATAGGCATCGACTAGTTATTCTCTATGCATGCCATCATCGAGTGCTATCGGATAAGGATTGAATTCTCGAACAAGGATGGATGGCGTGTTACTTTTTTTGGGGAGAAGAGTTTTCAGGAGGGGAGTCGACACGTTGATCCACTCCTTTATATACTGGGTGGGGTGTCAGTGGAGTCAGCGGATGCATGAATGATGGATGTCCCAAAGGTCATAAGAGAATTCCCTGATGTCTTTCTTGATGAGGTTGTGACTCTACCCCTCAACGCGACGTTGAGTTTTGGATATACTTACATCCTGGTGCCCGCTCGATCTCGATGCTTCCTTATCGGATGCCACCTTCTGAGTTGCGGGAGTTACGGATTCAGATTGACGATCTGATGGAGAAGTGCTTTCTTCGACCGAGCGTGTTGTCATGGGGTGCTCCAGTTGTGTTCGTAAAGAAGTCATATGGTAGTCTATGACTATGCATAGACTACCAGAGTTTGAATCAGGTGAAAATCAAGAATATTTACCCCCTCCCGAGGATAGACGATCTTTTTGACCAGTTGAAGGGAGCATGTTGGTTTTCTAAGATCGATCTGTGGTCTGGATACCACCAGTTGAGAGTGAAGGAAGGTGATATCCCGAAGACGGATTTCAGGTGCAGATATGACCACTTTGTGTTCATGGTCATGACGTTTGGTGTTACAAACGCACCAACTATGTTCATGAACTTCATGAACTCTGTCTTCTGAGAGTTTTTGGACCAGTTCATTGTGGTTTTCATCGACGACATCCTTATCTACTCAAGATCATAGGAAGAGCATGTTGAGCATCATAGGGCAGTTCTGGGAGTCCTTCGACACCACCATCTTTATGGGAAACTATCTAATTGTATGTTTTTAATGCGAGAGGTATATTTTTGTGGACACGTAGTTTCTAAAAATGGAATAGAAGTAGACCCGTCGAAGGTTGAGGCAGTTGTTTCATGGGCAGAACCCAATAATGTGGCAGAAGTTCATAGTTTCCTGGGTTTGGTAGGCTATTACTGGAGGTTTGTGCTTGACTTCTCTTGAGTTGAATCCCTGTTGATAGCTTTGACTAGGAAGGACCAGGCCTTCGTGTGGATCGACTAGTCCCGGACACCTTTTGGCTACCTATAGAAGAAGCTGTTTAGTACTCCAGTGCTCAGATTACCGGAGGTAGGGGAGTTGATCGAGGTGTTCAAGGATGCTTCTGGCCTTGGGTTAGGATGTGTGATGATGTAGAAGCGAGGAGTGATCTCTTATGGGTCTAGGAAATTACGTCCACATGAACGTAACTATGCCACCCTCGATCTAGAGCTTGCATCCATGGAGTTCACATTTAATTTGTGGCGGCATTATCTCATCGGAGAGCACTTTGTGGTCTTCTCAGATCACAAGATCTTACGTTATGTCTTTTCCCATCAAGATCTGAACATGCGGCAGCGAATATCGTTTCGGTTCCTCCAAGATTACGACTTCGAGATCTATTATACTGAGGGCAAGGGAAATGTTGTGGCTGATTCCTAGAGCAGGAAATCACAGAAGGAAGTAGTTCAGGAATATGTAGATGCTTGGAGAGCGATGGAAGAGTTAGCGGCCTTGCATTTGGATGCAAAGGTGGAAGGTGGAAGAGGCTATCTATTTCAGATTACTATAGTTCCCTCTTTAGTGGTGCATGTGGGAGGGTCTCAGGGGGGGACTAGGAGGTGGAAGTGATGCGAGATCATGTTTATCAGGGAGATGCTCCTAAGGGATGGTCGGAGGATGGTCAGCATCAAGTGCTTTTCCATGGAAGGCTTTTTGTTCTAGAGATGATGCGTAAAGGTGGTCTCTGTGAGTTCTATGGATCGGCTTTAGCGGTGCATCCCGGGGTCTCAAAGATGTACCAAGGCCTGAGGGGACAGTTTTGGTGGCTCGGGGTAAAGCGGGCGGTGGCAGAGTTTGTGGCTAAGTGCCTGGTGTGTCAGCAAGTGAGGGCTGAACACAGTTTTCCTAGAAGGTTATTGCAGCCGTTAGATTTTCCTGAGTAGAAGTGGGATGACATCTCGATGGACATCATCATAGGGATACCAAGGGCTCAGGGAAGCTATGATTCCATCTGGGTAGTGGTGGATCGGCTGACGAAATCAACACACTTCTTAGAGATTAAGGAGCCTATCCCAGTGATCACCTTAGCATAGAGATACATCGATGTGGTGGTGTGGTTGCTCGGGGTTCTGAGATCTATTGTCTCCAATCACGACACGTGGTTTACCTGACGAGTCTGGAGGGGATTACAGCATGCCTTTGGCACCTAGCTATGTCTTAGCACTACTTTCCATCCTCAGACAGATGGGAAAACAGAACGAATGATCCAGACGTTGGAAGACATGCTGCAGGCATGGGTTCTGGATTTTGGGGGATCATGGGTATGAAACATGCCTCTGGTAGAGTTTTCTTATAACAATTTCTTCCACTCCACTATTGGTATGACACCGTTTGAGGCCATTTATTGAAGGTTGTGTCCTTCACCCATTTACTGGACAAAGATTGGGGAAGCAGCTGTTCATGGGCCAGAAGTGGTGCAGGGCACCACTGAGAAGGTTCAGCTCCTACATGAGAGGATGAAGGCAGCCTAGGTCCTGCAAAAGTCTTATGTCGATCATAGGAGGAGGCCCTTAGAGTTCGAGGTTGGGAATCATGTGTTCTTTAAGGTTTCTCCTTGATGTGGGCAGCGAAGGTTTGGGAAGGGGAGTAAGCTCTCCCCTATGTTCATCGGACCTTTTGAGGTGTTGGGATGAGTTGGTGAGGTGGCGTATCAGCTGGTGTTTCCACCTCAATTGGAGAAAGTTCACAATGTCTTTCACATCTCACAGCTTCGTCGATATCTACAGAACGACTCCCACGTCATTGATTGGGGAGAGTTAGATGTCGAAGACGATGCGACCTTCATAGAACGACCGATCAAGATCAAGGATCATAAAGAGAAAGTGCTTTGTGGATGAACCATCCCTATGGTTCATGTGTTGTGGAGGCATGGTGGCCTGGAAGAGAGAACTTGGGAGTAGGAGGCCCAATTATGCGTTCAGTACCCAGAGGTGTTTTGACTTCCTTGTTGTTGTTGTTGTTTTATGTTTTGTTGAGATGTTTCACGTTATGCTTTAATATATTAGATTCATGTTATGCTTGTTTTAACACCGAATGTGTGATGATGGGAAAAGATAACTTCTAATCAAGGTGCATTAACGTGGATGCGATTAAACCCATGTGGGTGAGTTAGTTCCACCCAAATCCTATAATATCCAGACATGTTGGAAGGGAATCCCTCACTCATGTGTTGGTCAGTGTGATCCTTGTGATTGTTGTGAATGTTTGTGGTTGATAACTCTTGGGGAGTATTCTTGGATGTAGGGGGGTTCTGTTCGAGCTTTCGAACAACTCAGGGTTTTTCCCCTGAGAAGTATCTTTAGAGGGTGGTTGTTTGGACCCCACTTTTCTCCCTTCTGGTTTGTTCTTATATTCTCAGGGACGGGAGTAGTTAGAGAAGTATCTAATGTAATGGCCTGGGGTTTTAGGGTCCATTACATGGTGAAAATATGATGTTTGGGGTGTTCTAAAACTCCTAACGGTAGCCTTGGCCTATCGGTAGCTCGGCCTACCTGTAGCTCGACCTACCGGTAGCCTTGGCCTACTGATATCTCAGCCGACCAGTAGCTTGGCCTACCAGTAGCCTCAGCCTACCGGTAGCTCAGCCTACCGGTAGCTCAGCCTATCTGTATCTCGGCCTATCGGTAGCTCAGCCGACAGGTAGCCTCGACCTATCAGTAGCTCGGCCGACCTGTAGCCTCAACCTACCAATAGCTCAGCCAACCGGTAGCCTCGACCTATCGGTAGCCTTGGCCAACCGGTAGCTTGGTCTACCGATAGACCTAGCCTACTGGTGACCTCTCAACAGGTTTTCCAGTAGCACCTCCTTGTTGTGCTAATTGGTTTGTAAACCATGTTTTGACCCCTGTTTTAAAGCCCATTAATGGTATTTAATTAAATGAATGGTAAGGTACCTCCTTAAATGGAAAACCATGCATTTTGTTCATGCCTTTGACCGTGTTTTCAAAAATTCCTCTACCGCATCCTGTGAGGAATCCTTGGTTAAGAAGGTGTGAGTCTGTTTTAACCGCCCCGGAGGGTGGGGACCTTTTAATTTGGACGTGTGGGGTGGCCCAGCCGCGTTTTCAACCCATGATCGCGCTTCTTCCGTGGTTTTGAGTTTTTCTCCATATCTTAACCATCCCGGGGGGCGTTGTATCTCAGCCTTTATAACCTAAAGGATTCTCTTCTCCCTATGTTTCATTTTCTATATCACCCTGCACTCGGAATACCCTTCCTCCAGACGAGTTGAACCCTCACGAAGTTTTCCTTGATCGTGTTCCATGGAGTTCTTGCTACCCCTGTTTTCCGGTTTCCACGGGAGGACTAAACATCGATCCTTGATCAATCAGGTAGGATTTTTCTCCTTCATCTCTTCTTTCTATGTATCATGTGGGGCGGGCAAGAATTTGTCTCTGTGGAAATTGATGAAACCAAACTTAATGAAGATAATCAACATACCTTTAATGAATAAAAGGGGGTTTTTGATCGATGTTCTTTTATACTCTTTTATGTTGATATGTGTTGTGAATTATACGGGCCTATTCTCACTGAAAATCATGGACTTTGGTGGTCTTTCTCTGTGCACTAATGAACCATGGAACTCCTGGATGCTTAATTAAATGTAACATGGAATTGGTTAATTACGTATACTCAGTTAAAAAAATTGAAAGCACCAGGATTGACATTTTTCTATGATAACACAAGTTAATGTCCTGTGGAATTGAAATCATGAAGTGTGTTAAATATTTTAAATCTGAAAATACCTTCAAGGGCCTGCATTGTCTTGGTGGTAGTGGAATGGTTGTTCTCTTAAATGGACCAATTGTGGGAGACTTTATGGTTTTCTTGGATGGGGGCTTAGATTGCTTGGGTGATATGGGTGGGGGATGGGTCCCCAGTTGTTATACTCTCGCTGGTTGTGAATCTAAGGATGTGTGGCTACTCTGCTTATATCACGAATTGGGGTGGAATCTTCTATTGTTGAGAAACAATTGGATCTTGTATTTTGGGGACATGGGGATGTGTCTCAGGGTTTTTTTGTTTCTAGTACTTCTAGGGATCTCAGTTGATCCCTAGTTATTGTCAATTAACAAGAGAATCGGGTGTGAATGATTAAATTACCCAATGGTTTTCCACTTTGTCTTATGGTTGTTTCAACTGTGAATGTGCCTGTTAGTTGCCCAGTAGTGGAGGGATTAACTCATACTGAACTGTTATGAAATGATAACTTGAATAGGGTAAACTGGGAACTGTTTGTTTTGTGCCTATTTTCTGAGGCATTAGTTCTTTGGCACCTACTTGTATCGGTTGGGAAGCCATAGGTTGGGCTGTGTGTTGGAATATATGTGTAACTGTATGTTTTGTGTTTAGTCTCACCCCACCTTCATCGGGCACTTAGTGTCGGACACCCCATTTCATGGGGAAGGGTTTTGCCCCTAGTTACTCTCCTTCATACTCCCTCTTCCCACCGCTGTGATGGCTGGATGCGACCTTACACCCAATATACTTCGGGTAGGTTTCAATTGCTATGGTGTTAGCCCAGGACTCTTCTGGCAGGTTGTTTTCCCAAGAATCTTTGGGATGAGGCCCTGGTGTTTTCGGGCAGGGGTTCTGGTTATGGATTGTTTTCCCAGGTGTCTTCAGGATGAGGCCCAGGTGTGTGCGGGAAAGGATGGATGGTTGTGAGGACCAGGTGTGTGCGGGCAGGGATGTGTGGTTATGAGGACCAGGTGTGTGCGGGTAGGGATGTTGATGGTTGTGAGGCCCAAGTGTGTGTGGGCAAGAATAGCGTGGTAGCGTTAGGACGTTTGCCGTTTGGGATGAGAAGCTAGCTAGTGGGGGAAATGGTGGTGCGGGGTACCCAATTGTTTTGTTCTTACTATTACCTTTATGTTTGTGTTATTTGGTTAGTGTGGCCGGTGAGGTGGAATTGATAGATTCATTGATAGATTTTGGTTCTTCTTCTTTTCACTGGACTTTAGGACGTCTCCCCACTTGTGCATGAGAGCTTTAGGTTTTTATACTGAGTATAATTTGTATTCTCACCCTATGTTTACTTTTAGGTTTCCAAGAGGACTTCAGAGGCCGTGCGAGACCTTACTAGTCTGGAAATTGGAGTTCTGTGGGTTGCTGTTGTTTTCTTCTTAGCCTTTTATTTTCCAGTTGGTTTGTACTTTGGAGTTCTTGTACTTTGTTCACATTTATTATTAAAACATGCATGTTGTTTGGTTCTTTTACCTTGAGTTTTCTGTACTTGGTGGTGTTCGGTGTTGACTCATTATTTCTCCCAATCTAAGTTAACAAAAAAAGGGTAAATGCCTCCCATATTGTGATACTGTTATACCCTTGGTTCTAGTCACCACTCCAGGGCCTACTGAAGGTAGGACTTGGGGGGTCATTATCTCTCATTCAACTTAAAGAAGGAAGGGCTCAACAACTTGCTGTCCCTTCCCTCTTTTCGTTGAAGGTGGGTCGTGACAAGCCCCAATAGGGCATCTTAAGGGTCTACCTCATGAAGTTATTTCATGAAGTCCCCAACCCCTATGTAAACACCTATGGTATCAATGAATCACTTTGTGATTCTGAATAATTTTATGTCGGTGAATCTTCCAGATAGCTCCGCGAGTCCAACACCTCTCCAAGATTCCTAGAAATTGATGTTCATGAAACGGATGGAGCCACAGCCTTTCAAGGATCCCTCTTGTTCTTTGTGGAATTTCTCCCAACATCAAGAGGCCCCTTTTAATATAAAAAATATCTTAATTCCACATTCAATGGACTGGACCCTCAAACAATTGACCTCTAGTTTAACGATTTGCAAATCTCCCAAGCATTGTGAACCAAATCAATAAATAGATCATTCAAGGTATTGGAGCACCAATAAACCCCCTTTACATTGTTCCCAAATGCCTCCATATCAGTTGGAGATGCCTTTTGGGATGGAATATGACATTCGTGAGGGAGGTAGACCCTTATGTGTACTCGAGGTTCTGTTAATCATTAAGCCTTCATGAAGTACTCAGTTCCGTAATAAAGACTGCATCCTAAAGTAGGGACTCTATGTTTCGTGAAGTACATTCCTTAACGAATCCCTTGATGTTCACATATCACTAGAGCTTCATAAATCACCTCTATGAGAACTTCTACATCGTGAAACACTTCTCCTTGACCTCACTATGTTTCCTCCCTTCCGCTCACACCCCGATGTGATGTTCAAGTACCCAAAACATTCACATCCATACATGAATGATTCAGGCTTACATAGAGTCCCCTTATAACCTATGTCATCCATTCACATGGTACACTATACTTAAACAATATCCTAATACATCAATTTTCTTTTTTCTTCTTAGCATAGGTATACTAATCCAATGTCTTTCTCAACATAGATACATTTATAGGGACCTTGTTAGAAAATAATCCTCCAAACCAAATCTCTTGGAATTTATAAATTCATTCCCATTAAAAAAGTGAATGTATTTTTGTTATGTAAGTATTGGTGGTGAGAAGATAGTCCCCAATATCCATGATTAAGGATGTTAAACTACCAAGCACCCATATCCCCAACACATGATGTTAAACTGCGAACCTTTTTTATATGTACAACTTTCATATAAACTTACCTCTCTCTTATAACCTTTCTTGATGGAGTTTGAACAGTTGATCCTTTTCATATCAGAGAGTGGATGTGTTCTAGGAACCATTATAATTGTACTAATCTCTTCCACCAGTGGAAGAAGTATTATAGGAGATAGGTACTCAACACTTCCTCCCTCTCCATTTGAGATTTGTCTCCATGGGCCACTCTTACACATAATTCCTACTCAAATGTAGTGTGATCCTTCTCGCATCGAGTGACCAACTTCTCACCCAAGATGCCACCACACATAATCCAAACACCATTTTTTGTTTTTTTATCTCTCAAAACATGAGTGTCAGACATCTTTCTTTCTATTGTTTCTCTTACCGAGAATGACTCACATGGGATTAGAGATTAGCAGAGATACTGATATTCCCCAAACCTCATCATGGGAATCCCCAAGAGTATTCCCCAATCATAATTCCCATGAGTAGTTCCTACACATAATCCCAAACCAAATCATGTCCCCCCAATGAGGCAACCATTGAGTGTATGCCTAGTTCCCAAAAAAATAGATATTCCAATATGCCACTCTTATGTGTATGTATCATGCCTCATTCCTCTACTACATGGACATTGATACCAATCCAACTGGGATACGTACGAAGCCTCCCTACGATTCAATCCCAAAAATCCACATCCATCTAGGTCTTTACCTAGGTTTCCACGTCCAAGTAGGACCACTGCATACACTTGGGAGACTCTTTCTCTTCTTGGTTCCATGCCCCTAAAGAACTATGTGTACTGTGATTTCAAACCATCTAAGAGATGTAGGAATCCCCCATAAGGTTCAATCCCAACCCCACATTCTCTAAATACACTCCACTTAGGTCATCCTTATTCATCCTAGTCTTCCCCAATTTGGTATGTCCCATAGAAATCACACCACACCACCCCATCCACATCATCACTTCTCCTAGAAGCACCCAGGAAGCTCACATGTGAAATCACCACATAACCCTTTGAACTGCATGGTTGTTGATCCCTTTCTACTATAAAGATAATGTAGGAATCCTCTACGAGGATCAATCCAATCCAATAGTAAACCTTGGTATGCCCCTCCAATTAGTATAACTCCTTGATCCACCCAGAAAAGTGTTCAAATAAACCTTAATTGTTTGTCATCCTTCATATATGGTACACACATCTAGTATCCTCCCCTAGGGGGTGTTCTGATCCACCCATCGATAAACCCTCATAAGTGTTCCCTCCTATAAATGTACTTCCTTGATCTGTCTCTGTATGGAGTTATAAACAACAAAATCCATCTCCACAAGATGATAAACTTGTGACCCCACATACCCACCCCAATATAAACATGGGATTTATGAGGTGAAAGCCTTTGATGATATACTCCTAGCATCAAATACCATGTGACTAACATAGGATGCCTCAAATTTTGAGCTCGAGATCACTCAATGAAATGACATCATTTAAGAAATAATATATCTGATCCATGTTCCTTGATACTAGATATACCATAGATTCCAAACATGACTACTCCCCAGACCAAAGGTTATTTCCCTATCTAGACCCCTTTCTAATTTCTAGAGGAAGGAGTGTAATTTACCAGCATCCACAAAGAGATGGCACTGAGAATGAGTGTCATATCCACAAAATAAATCTATGAAGGAGACCATAAATAGGTGATGACTTATAAGGAAGAATACATTGATGTAAGAACCATAATACCATCATCTATTTTTGACCAAGGTGGTAACATCACCATCAAAAGTGCAAAAAGACACCCACCTATGGAAGGTTGTAATGTGGGGTATCAAAAATTCACGCCTAGAACATGATGGCATGCATGATGGAACACCCCAGTGAAAGCATCAGAAATATAAATGGTGAACCCTATGTGAATCTTGTATTAATTAATCCATGGGGATTAGTAATGTTTGTCATCAGATCAAAAATGATGTCCAGCGTGGAACTCTTCTCATCAGTGCGGAGACTAGTAGTGTATGAGGCATCAACAAATTAACTATCTCACTAGATCTAGTTAACCAGCACTAGGATCGATCATCATGTAATGGGTTTGGCAAGGAACTCAACATAGATTGGTCTTGTCAGACATTGGGCATTCCAGTTTTCCATATCGTCAATATGACACTTTCTTTCCAACTATCAAAGATTATGTGACACTGGCACACTGGACACTGCTTTCCTTGAATCTGTACTACCAGTCAAATCCTCTGGCTTTACAAGACTCAAGCTACAAGGAAACAATGGCTTGATACCCACTTATACTGGGGAATAGGAAATTGAAACATGAAAACCCTTCATGACCCCATATCCTCTATGGCTTTGACTGTGACTATTGGGCTCCCATGCCCTGTCTCACCTAAGGAAAATGTCCAGATAAGGATGATAAACATGATCATGCGATGGTTTGAGAGATAAGATGCCATTCATACTTGGAATTTGTCATTTCAAGACCTGTAGGCCTCCATGCCTCATCATCACCACCACACCCAAGGGCCGCTCAAGGAGCCTCTACTCCCAACCCAAATAAAAAACACTTAAGGATCCCATCTCTGAATTATTCTTCTAAATCTCTACATTATTCCAATGATGTAGAGGATGATAGAGTTATCCTAACATCAAAAAATGGTCATGATATTCTATATATGGCTCCCACTAGGCCATATCATTATTAGCAGAAATTTTTCATCCAGGATGAGGAGCAGTCGGATCACACATCTTTTCTAGCAACCCCATTCCACACCACCCGATGACAACATCAAGAACAGTCTCATAGAGATGCTTGTGAAGGGGTATAATCTTATATTTATCTATTGTATCCTTTAAACCTCGATGAATTCTTACATGTCCCTACCACCAATGAACAGGGACCCTTCCATGCCCTATCAGGATTGGGACTGTAGTCGCCCCACAAGTGGGATGGGTTCACTATCCTGATTTTTGGCATCCACATAAACTATCACAGGCTGGCTCATAATGATTATGTTTAGTATGGAGTTATTCATCATACCCTTGCTAGCAGAAATAGAGGTCTTACCCTCTCTCACACTCAGCATGATGTTATTCTTCATGTCATTCCCAGTCATCATGGAGGTCCTCCATGTGTCACCAATAACCAAGGAGGTCCTCCATGTGCCCATCTCAAGTAGCATGAAGGTTCTCCTGATGCTGCTTTCAGCTCAAATAGAGGTCCTATCCACTTTGATAATAAATACTGCAGACCTCCCCATAAAATCACAACCAGTCATCTTGAAGGTCCTACTCATCCTCACATAACCCAAAATAGTGGCCCTACCCAGTCTACCCCCATTTAGTACGAATTTCATCACTATACCCATACATCTCAACATGGAGGTCCTACCAATGTCCACATCAAGTACAGTGAATGTATACCTAATGCTTCATCTCAACATAGATGTCCTCCCCATGCTAGCTCTACCATTCAGCATGGAGGTCCTCCCCATGCTCTAATGGCTTAAAACACCATTCATCTATTATTAGTCAACAGTCAGGGGAGAGTTACTCTCCACTATGATGGAAATCATTATTGAGTTCCTACCCATGCTAAAATATCTACATAGAGGTCCTACCCATGCTAAATAATTACCCTACCTTGATGAACCTTCTCAATTAAGAAGGGGGAATCATCATCGGTGATGGAATAATTCCATGAAATGTAAAATAATTATAAATCATTTCCTCGTCTAGAATTTAAAGGGGGAATAAAACTCAATCGTTGTCCCTTCAACCCATTTCTCTGCATTAGAGTCTAGGGAAGGTGCCCAATGGGTGACACTTGTCATCTCAAAAGGTGAGGTCTATCGTCTTCTCGAATCCCTCTGCAAATACATGCAAGTGGTTGAATATTGGCTCTATTCCAAGGGCTCATTGTATTTTAATTTTCATCATCACTATTTTCTCTATTTACCTTTATATAAGATCAAGGGGTTATTCTAAAGTGGAATAGATAACAACATCTGGTTGAGTCACTAGTAAGCACCGCTTCTCTCACACACGAGGTCGTGGGGAATTCACAGTCTTAAAAGGACATCATGATGAGGTTGGTACCACATCTAATGGATGATATAGCATTTAGTTATTAGATAGCTTGTGCATTAACCAATAAACTACTGGGTCAACCACTTTAATGATCTTCATTAGTTCCACCACCATTCAAATGGCCCGCACCAATCGTTGACTGGTCCAATTGAGAAGGAGGTTTAGATTTTGAGAAACCAAGCCTGTGGGATACTCTAGTGGCTAACCAATTGTCCATCATGTTCATGAAAAAGGTGACCTAAAATCTTGATGCGTTGGATTCCTTATTCGGGAATAGGTTTTTTTATAATGAACCCATTTGGTGATATGTTTCCATGTTAATGTTTTGAAATTGGTCTACCCGTGAATCCTATAGCAATATGATGATATGAATTGGCTATGCCTAATGGTCAACTTGGAAGCACTCATAATGGATCAAAGCAACGCATCATCCGAAAATAAATGTATCCTCCATTTGAGATACCTCTAAAGAATTACATTGCTCTATAAAATCATCAAGAAACCATCTCTACATGTTCAGACCTTGGTCTAGGGATAGAATGTTACACTCCATTAATGACCAATTCTATGCTAACCTAACTTACTTAATGTTAAGAATATTCATCCAAATTTTATGATGGAAAATATGGTTTCCCCCAATATATCAAAGGGTGGGGAAACCAATGTAGTATCTATTAGAGAGAATATGCCCCCTTGGATTGCTCAATATCATGTGGTCCCTCATCTAGGTGTCCTCACATTCTTACAAAGTTACGTACTTATAGTCGGTGAGCCTTCTACATCATTTCATGATTGAAAAAACATGAATAGGGACAAGGGACTCCTCGGTCCCACTAACCCATTCAGTAGAATGAAAATGATATAGGTGGATTCCAGTCATTTTCCTTACAATATCAGCACCCAAATCATAAATGGATCATCAACAAGCTCCTTGCCCAGTAATGCCCAACTTATGGTGCCCCTAACCAAGTTCCTATCCCACCAGGGCAGTTGGGGTAGCTATAGATTATTCTCATTGAGCTTCCTCTTTTCAAACCTATCGATCATGTGTGACCCAATAGAGTGTAAGTAGGATTCTATTGAAATCGACCATGATATGCATCACCAAATCCACCTGACCAGTGTGGAAATCCTCCTTGGGACCTAAATCAAGTAGTTCCACGTAACAATCCTCATCGGGATCCGTATCATGTTGTTCCATGAGTCGCTCCTCGGTACCCATTTTAGGCTACTCCATGAGCCATCTAACGTGCCTATAGGGAAAGGAGTTGGCCAACACTATGGTGGTCAGGGATCCTCATCAATATAGTAATCTTTTCCAAGATGATTTGATAACCACTTTAACCTCTCATCTAAAAACCCTCGAGACACAATAGGTCGAAATCCCACTTGATGGTAAGCAGTATCCATTATGGTTGGATGACATGCACACACACCAAAATTTCAAGAACCCCAATTTCTCACCTTTCAATAGGATAAAAGACATACTATAACATGTTTCTCACTTCATTTCCAATTTTGGACCCATTATGGGAACTTTATAACAGCAGTAGGCCACAAATTGTTGATGTTTTATAAAGAAATTGGAAGGGAATGTGTTTTTCTAGTATATAAAGTCACTCATTGGGTTTGTCGCTGGTTGGAGAGTCATTACTAAGTAGTTCCTTTAGTAGTTAATCTCCACCACCTGAAAGATGAGAATTGATGACCTTTTTAAATTTATAACATTTATTTTAGAACATGTTGCAGCCTTTTTAATCTAGTGGAAGGGACTCACAAAATCACATGAAATTCCAAGAACATAGGAGAACAGCTAAAAATATATGTGGGGAATGTAAAGACTGGGCTAGTACCAACCCTTGTCAATCAGAATTTCTATGTTGATTTAAGAGATTTCCCTAAAAAGCTACAGTACTGAGAAAAAGCCTTTCAGTAGGCCAAACAAGCACATCCATTTAATAAACTAGCCCCTACAAGAAAAACTACAATGGTAGATACTATTGTTGTAGTACAAGTAGAGGTCACCAATCCACAAGAATTGTTTTCTGTAGATCCTCACCAAGCACATCCTTCCTAGGTACGACAACCCTAGCAAGCGCATCAGCACGCAACAGAGAATCAACCAGAACTACCTTGTTAGGAAGACCACCCTTGATAGGGGAATGTAGATCAAGCACCTTATCAGTATCAAGTCCCTTGTCTAGGACAGACCCCCAAATTTCTCATTTCATATAGGAGAAACTACACATAATCCTTAAAGAGACAATAGTGGAAAAATTATTTTCCACATCAGTTTTTTTACATTTTGATGTCAGCATTTAATCAACTTATTTAAAGGCGACCGAAAAAATTGATGTTTCAACATAATTTATTATACACTGATGTCGAAACTCATCCCATATGGGTCTTCTTCATTGGTTTTCATATAAACTGGCATTGAAACTCGGCCCTCATGGGTCTTCAGTGACATTTTTCAAATAAACCGACATCGAATGTTAGGAGTCCTAAGTATTCAGCGTCTATTTTTCAGAAAAATGACATCTAAATTCAGATTCAATATGTTTTTAACGTCTGTTCTTGATAAAAACTCACTCAAAAGTGTGTTTAAAAAAACTAATTTTCGCGTCTGTTTTCGTAAAAACTTTTGT
Organism: Viscum album; assembly: GCA_963277665.1. Lineage (NCBI taxonomy): Eukaryota > Viridiplantae > Streptophyta > Magnoliopsida > Santalales > Viscaceae > Viscum > Viscum album. The sequence goes on from OY728135.1 coordinate 115,572,222, forward strand.
AAAAAGTGTATTTTAAAAAAAATTAATTTTTCATGTCAGTTTTGGTAAATCCCGACTTTAAAACATTTAAACTCTTAATATTAGAATATATTATTTTTCTCATGCATTGATTTGACTATTCATAGTGCAAAAATGGACTTACAGATCAAAATTTATGGTCGTCGTAAGTTGTACCTCATTAAGATTCGATAAATACAACTCACTTCAATGAAACCATGAGATACACAAACCAAATATTATACACCAAATGACCAAAAAAAGAGTAAACATAAAAATTCAAACTAATTTAAATCCATTTATGGTTTTCCATTGAATCTATATGTTGTTAGTCATTATTTCACTTCTTTTTAGGGAAGAACTCACAGAGTAAGGAAAACGTTGAACGATAAAAAAATTCAAACCATAGCTGATGAATCTCATGCGAGTGTTTTATCTTTGTATCCAAAGTGGAAGAATTATTCATCATCATAATAAAAATCATCAATACTTTTACTGATACAGAAAATAATAATAATGACATTAAATGATGAGAATAAATACCTTGTGCACATCGTCAATTGAAGACTTGTTGAAATTTGGATTGTAACGAAGATGGTGAAAATGTAAAAATTAGGCGAATGAGGATATATAAATTTTAAATTAAAATATTTTATGGTAGTGATGTATTATAATTTAGGTGGTAATTTAAAAAGAGTAACGTGCGTGGTGAAAAAATTCAAATACCGAACCCTCGTAATTGAAATTTACTTTTAATGTCGGGTAAATATATAACTGATGTTAAAGATATTATCATATTGGGGTTTTAACATTGTTTATTGAAAAACAAATTCCAAAACGTGACTTTTTAACATCATTTATTCGACGAACTGATTCCAAAAAGGCCTTTTAATGTTGGTTATTAAAAAAAACCGACGTTAAAAATATTATCTTATAATGTGCAACTTCCGACATCCATAACTTCTGATCTGTAAGTCTGTTTTAGCTCTATGGCCAGTGACATTGAAGCTTGAGAAATTATATACGACATGGATTTACATTTTGTAATCAGTTATTTGAAAAAATTAAGCACAAATTTCCCTTTATAATCAGTTATTGAAAAAAACTGATGTTAGAAATATTGTCTAATGATTTTCAATTTCCGACATCCATAAATTTTGATCTGTAAGTCTTTATTAGCTTCACAACCTATAAAATTAATGACTGGGAAATTATATACAACTTGGAATTTCTTTTTGATATCTTTTATTTGAAAACAAGACACCAATAGTGTTTTCAAAGTCATTTATTGAAAAAACTGACATTAAAAATTCTATCTTATAATGTTTAACTTCTGATGTCCATAACAATTGATATTTAAATCCATTTTAGCTCCACAACCAAAAATATTAAAACATGATAAATTATATACAACTTTGATTTACTTTTTAACATAACTTATTATAAATTCCAATGCCAAAAAGTTCCCTTAAACATCAGTTATAGAAAAAACTTACGTTAAGAATCCGATCTTATAATGTTTAACTTCTTATGTCCATAAAGTTTGATCTGTAAGTCTGTTTTAGATCCAAGACCTATCAAATTGAATCTCGAAAAAATTTAAATAACTAGGGTTTAAGTTTTAACATCATTTAGTTTCAAAATATATGCCAAAAGGTTCCTTTTAACGTTGGTTATTGTTAAATACTGATGTTAAAAATATTTTCTTATAATGTCCAAATCTCGATGTCCATATCATTTGATCTGTAAGTCCATATTAGCTCCAAGACCTGTCAAATTGAATCTTGTAATTTTATCTACACCATTGATATACATTTTAACATCAGATATATGGTAAACTGATTCCAAATAGTTCCTTTGATCTTTAGTATTTGAAAAAAAACTGAAAATAAAAATCATATCTTCTATTGTTCAACTACCGGCATCCGTAACATTTGATCCTTAAGTATGTTTTGACTCTAAGACCTATAAAATATAAGGTTTAGAAATTATATACAAATTTGATTTACTTTTTAACATCAGTTATTTCAGAAACTGATATGAAAAAGTGTTTTTAATGGTCGGTTTTGAAGAACCAATGTTAAAATGCCAGACGTTAATGATCATTTTTCTACTAGTGAAAGCTCATGTTCTTGGATACTTCTACAATGACTTTGAACAAGGAATCCTAAAGATTTAGAGTTATGTAATCCAAAGGAATCTAATCTAAATGACCTCCCAAATAATTTTCCCAACCAAATGATCCTTGTACATATCATCAAGAAATGCTATGTATTCATATATTGGCTCCAAGACCAAGTGGATAACATCCTGGTTAACCTTCAGGACATTCCAGAACAAGTGGTGCTTGATCGTCCAAACATGACAGTGATAATGAAGTTTTAAATAAATATCAGTCAGTTTCCATCCACAGCAATCAAAATCATGATGACTGGTTTCCTCGAAAAGTTGTCGCCCTAACCCACAACGTCATTAGTTCCCAGTTGAACTAGACTGGACATTCTAAATCCAATAAACCTTCCACGACTTCTGTGTCTACATATAACTCTCTACCTTTCACCTCAAAGATGACTCGGTATCGACAATGTATGGGAAATCACAGTCCCTCACAGTAGCTAATATCGCCCCACATTCTTGGTGACATCATGCCTCTGGTGTTCGAAACTGCACCAACGGTTGACCAAACAATGGATGACTCATCCGATGATTAGTATGTGTATGCCTCTGTGAATTCCATCAAATTGGTTGGTCCCAACCCAATAACCAATGGTGATCAGTATTAGACAGGTTCTCTGACTACTACCAACCAAAACCATCAAAGAGAAAATTTAAGATGTACAATCAACTAGAAAAATAAGATCAATACTCCTAGGTAAATTGTCCATGCTACTAAGGTAAGGAAACAAGTGAAGTATAGAGATTGGTAGACACAATCCTCTTAGACATTTTTATTACATGTAAACTGACAATTGATTATGTCAGATGACATTCTAGAGTAGCCAGAAACATATCATGAACAAGGATTCCCAACTAAAGCTAGTCCTCATCCATCTGAATGTTTTCTATTTTATGTTTTGTGTAACTCGTATAAAAAAAGTCATTTCCAACACTAGTGGGAATCTAGTGATACAACCTATGATGAATTTCATTCCTTTTATGGCATCTCCCATTGTAACTCTTTCCAAAGACTAACCCCAAATTTGTAGGAATACGTGACTGGAACAAATGTGTGATGTGTTGAAACCCCTTTCAATAACTCCTGAATATATCTAAATTATTGAGGCTCTCCACCATTAAAATTAGTTGCATGAATCCCCTTTAGAGGCACTAAATATCCCCCTCCAATTCGAAATACAATTCATAATAATATAAAACATCCACACTAAAGAGATCGAAGATCAATAATTTCAATCCATCATCTCTTTCTCTAGAGAAGATGAAGGTTCCCTCATATAGGGGCAACATCTCCCCTTGTACAACCCATGTCATTTTTTAGAGTGGAGATCCTTAACTATCTAGTTGACATACGTTTTGGGATCAATCTCATCTTGACCAGGATATTATATAAGCTAAGACTAACTAAAGAGGGTCTCACTCCCCTGTCCTAAGAATTCATGGTTATGACTGGACCGAGCAGTGACAATGTTATAAAATCTAGATGAAACACATTTGGTGGACTGATTTTGAATGTTTCATTCATGGTTGTCTCACAAGATACTACCTACAACATGTTTATATAAATTCCCTGGCTTCTCCTACATGATGAAATTCCTTCCTCATATCACTAGTGTGTAAAACACTCCCTTAATGATCAAGTGGGAATACTTCAAGGTGATACATCTCCATTAAAATCTTGTGAGGCCTGCTACATAGATGTCATCCTTGAAATGAGGAAGGACATGTAGGTTCAGACACATGATATTGGGAATGCCTCTTTTGTATCTTGTCCATTGATAGAAACAGATGATGAATTAGTCCTCCAAAATGCATCAGTTAGATGTTAAGATTATAGATGTGTTAAATTTCTCTATCATCTTTGGATGGAAGGGACTTCGTGTCCCCAATCACAAAAAATAATTGAAAATTACCTCATAATCCTATACAGGATAGGGATGTTCCATTCCTGGACCCCTTAACCTGTGAGGTACCGAGATGTTTTCTTAATGGACACATCTTTGTTTCATACACACTTTTTCACCAAGATGGATTGAATAATCAAAAAACAAACCTCCGCCATTTATTTAACATCATGCAGGGACCACTCAATCAATAACCCAATGGAATTGTTTTGACATCCTCTATAACCATGGTTTCATTAGATCAAGATGCTTTTAGTGAGAATTTTGTAGATACGCATGTAGGCACCACTATCCCCTGAGAAACAGTTGATCTAGATGAGTCATTTCTTCGCACTGATCTACATTCCTTAGAAAATGAGGTGGATTTATAAAATGATCCAATAGCATTTGAAGATGGTGTCTCTACAATGGTCGATGAGTTAATTTAGGTGAAACTTGACATGGAGACAGATACAAGACCAACAATGATCTGTGTATCCCTGCCTGTAGAGGAACTGCTGAAGTACATGGACATCTTGAAGCAACATCAAGATTTGTTCACCTGGATCTATTAATGGATACAAAGAATAGACCCTCAGGTCATCATCCACCATCTTGTCATTCTAATGAATCACCATGGATTCAAAAATCCTCCCATAAAAATACATCCTTCCCATGATTCCATGATCAAGGTCAATGTTGATAATCTCATCAAATATAACTTCATCAAGGAAGTCCACTATCTAATGTGGTTGGCCAACATCATTACCATAAAGAAGAATAATGGAAAAATTAGAGTGTGGATAAAGGATCTAAATAATCATTTCCAAAGGAATGACTTCCCCTTTCTGTGATAATGTTGTTGATCAATTCCATAGACATGTTCAAATCCCTATCCTTCATTAATGGGTACTCTAGATAAAATTAGTTCTGGTGGCCCCTATAGATGAAGAATCTACCGCCTTCATAGAACCACATGAAACATTCTATTACCAAGTAATTAGTTTTTGATCAAAAAATTTAGGAGCTACATATCAATGAAGAATTCAACACATATTCAAACAATTCCTTAGAATATTATTGGAATTATACGTAGATGATTTCGGGGTCAAATCCCACCAACATTCGGACCATACAAGAGGTCATGAAAAAGTGATTATACTCCTCTACTCCCAGTATCTAAAGATTAACCCCATGATGTTTTCATTAGGGTTTTCTCTAGTGAAATTATACTCTTATTCACCAGACACAAAGGTATTGAGTTTGACATAATGAAGATCATGTCTATTAGATAGATGCCTCCTATGAGAAACCTAGAGAAGTTTCAAGGTCTTAAAACCACATATCCTTTTTACACTGATTCGTCGTAAATCTTGATGTAATGTGTAATCCAATTTCTCAGCTCATGAATAAAGTCACTATCTACTAGTGGGGTGAAGTGATCTATGCCTCGATTGAGGAAATCAAGCAATATATGTTACAACCCCTAGTTCTGATCCCACCCATCCAAGAAAAGAATATTGTACTCTAAATGTCTACTATGGAAATATCCCTCAGTATCATTCTTACACAGAAGAACAATAAGGGTTCTAAGAGAAGATTATACAATCTCTATTGTATTCTCCTTGATATAGAGTCTGGATACTATTCTATAGAGAAGATTTACCTTTCACTGGTATTTATAGTACATAAGTTATGACACTATCTACATCATCATGAGATACAGCTAGAATCCTACATGGATCCTCTAAATTACATTCTCAATCTTCTAATGATGACCAGATATTTGGAATAGTTGCATGTAATCCATCAGTAGTTTGACATCTTCTTCATATCACAGAAATCTATCAAAGTCTAGGAACTAGAAGATTTCCTCATTGAAAATCTGACTCTCAAAGAGAAAACTCTGGATATTGATTTCCCATAAAAGGTTATTCTATCAATCAACCAGAAAATGTTATGCTAGAAGATTCATTTTGCTGGTTATTTCAAGAGTCCAACCAGAACGGGGCTACAAGACTGAAAACTCAAAAGAGTGGGCCTAGGGATTGTCTTCATTACTCTGTCACAATCAGTCCAAGCATACTCATTTCATATCTCAGATGGATTCGCCAATAATGAAGTAGAGTATCTTTCTCTCAAAACGGCTCTCGTGTTTTCTCATAATATTGAAATTCTCCATCTGTAAGTAAACCAATATTTTGAGCTAGTCATCAAGCAATTAAATAGTGATTATGTTGTTAGATATCCAGAACTCATGCCCACATTGAAGCATAGTTTCCTATTAATGGCATATTTCCATTGTTTTCAAGAGGTCATCAATTATCCCTGGTCACAAAATGGTTGATTTGATTACTTGTTCATTCTAGAATCATCTATTTCCGACCCTAATCAGAATGAACATTTCATATATGTAGAAAATTAGAGATTTATTGCTTTTTTCACCTAAGACGAAAAGCAAAGACGACAATCCAATCAGTTTAATATTGGTGCTTCTACATTGGGACATCTAAATACTCCTACATCCAAGAAGAATTTTTATTGGACAACTTCTTTAATTGAGGGTCTCTATCATGGAACTATATCATTGTCGATATCTCAGTGTGAGTGAATCCACCAGTGTGTAGTGCAGTTCAACCTCTTGAGTGGTCCCAACTCAAAGAACACACTCATCATGATTAGTTTTCAGGGAAAGATCCTATGTTTCATTCAAATATATGAGATTTTTTAGTTCATACAAGAATTTATATCAGGTCTTGTGGTGCTCACCATGTAGGATTTGATCTCTCCCACCAGATTAGATGTTTGGGATACTTCTGTACCACCATGATCCATGACTACATTGAGTTCTCCACGAAGTTCCACTCATGTCATATCAATGCCGGCATCATGCATTAGCCGCCAGAGCCCCTCCATACTACCATGTATTCATGGCCCTGTGTAGTATCATGAATCGTTGTTGTGGTCTCATATCCACTAGAAACAGCTCGACAATGATGTTTCATTCTATCCATGAAATATTTTTCTTTCATTTGGGTAGAAACAATCCCACTGAAGGATGTCGAAGCCTGATTAGTGGACTAATTAGTTAGATAAAATATCATACATCTATTTAGATTCCATCAAGTTATTATTATGTACAATTGAAATAAATTTTGGGTGGCTGAGCTGATGGTGTTGTACTCCAAGTAAAACACTCAGTACAACCATAATTCATGCAATCATGAATAAAAAAATGGATAGATTGTGGTGTTTAAGAAACCCCTCTGAAACATTTTTCAAAATATGGTGGGATAAAACAAAAAGTGTTTTTTGGAAAAGATCACTAACACTCTGTGGGCTTATTGGAAAACACTGTGAAATTTCACCCAGGTGACTCCATATTCTCTAGTATATGGAACAGAGATAGTATTACCCATCAAGATCTAGTTTCCATGGCTCCCGAGATCAATATATGACCAGAAGTTGCCTAAGAAATAGCAATTGTCTATCTACCACCAAATTTAAATTTTTATAAAATAAATCCATTTTATGGAAAAATGGAAACCAAGTTTCACAGCTAAAAGTCACTACGTGCTAAAAGAGCTCACAAAATCATTGAACACCAAACTAAGATTACATGAATCAGCTATTCTATATTGTTCCCAGTGAAGTGAACTAACCTGGGTGTCCGGATCCTTGATAATGAGCTCTTAAAAGTGAGAGATCAACTGTTCCATTGTATGAATGAATTCCTCTAAGTTGACTTTATTCTGATTGAAGCCTCAGGTCACAATGCAGTCTTGTTTATCTATCCACGCTATTTGCTCCTCATTGATCTCCACTTGTATCTTCCATTCATCCATTTTTCTGAGATCCTCTTCTGAGACTTTGGGTCATACCTCTTGTTTAAGCATTTCATCATTGATGTGCATGATGAGCCTCAAGCTCCCCCCATCATCTCCATCCCTGTCTCCGGAAGTCCTTACCACTACTTTACTCCCCCATTTTTGAGGGATTGTGCTTTCCTTTTCCCTACCCTTCTTGGCCGACCTGGTCTCCATAGGTTTTCGCAGAAGGGAGTAGTCTTTGCGAGCCTTAGATTTTTTCCCCCGCACCACAATACAATCCACTAGGTCCCGAGTTCCTTTTTTCCCTTTCTTCTTCCTAACATTTTGAGGTCCTTTCCCTTGAAAACGATCCAAGATGTCCATTGAAGAGTGGAAAAGCCTGTCGTCACTTGAATAAAACTCCTCATGATACAATGGCGATTCATCAACCTCCAAACCAGCAAAACGGTTTCCCAAAATTAACTCCAAGCCTTCATTGTGGGGGTTGTGGGCACTAGAGGACATCCCCATACCATCCTTGTTCTCCAAGCCGTAGTGAAGAGAAACCTCCTTGGAGGACTTCCCCTAAACCATGTCAACACCATCAAGCTGGTCATATCCACGGCCCATAAACTGTAACCGCTTGATATTGTCTTCCCGTCCATGACCTTGCAGGCCACCGGGACCATGATCACTACTCACTGGCACCTGACCTTTCTGCAAGCCGCCCTCCTTAACTATTTCAGCAAACGAGGGAGCCACTGAAGGACTGCATTCACCCTGTAGCTGAACAGGTTTGGGAGGATCCAAACCACAATTTAACCTAACAAATATGTCATCAACCCTTGGATTAGAGTGCACGGACTTTTTCTTGGAAGTGGGGGGTTAAAAGATGTGGCCATTCACTGGAGGCACCCAAGCATTCTCTGAAAATGTAGCTGAAACAACAGAGGAAGTTCAGAATTCCCCCTCACTCGCCTCTGGACCATTCGCCTTTGAGAAAGGGATATACGTTGGTGCCTCCAAATGAAGCAGATTACCACTACTGGAGGGGTCAAAACCCATAGAAATCCCACCACATGAGCCAAACAGGACGAACGACAGGCATTCTAAAGGTGACCTAAATGAGAGCAAGAACTATAAATGTCTATCCAGCTTTCAAAAATCACTGATTGTTTGTATCTGAAATCAACTCCAACCTCAATCCAGAAAGAGTCCACAGGAGCCTTTGAGAAATCAACTTCTACGCAGATCTGAGGAGCAATCGGGTGGCCAAAGGACCGTGAATGCTCATCAAAAGCCAGGAACCTCCCGACGAGATTAACCAACATCTTCAAAATAGCAGGATTCTGTAAATGGAGGGGGAGATTCAAAAAACTAACCTAGATCAGCGTAGAGGGTGGGTCGCGATTCCAGTGGAACTCATAACCCCATCTGAAGAGGAAGCAGCGGGAACCGTCAAAAGCACGTAGCCCTTTGGACCAAGCAGAGGCCAGATCATCAGCATTATCAAAACAGAGAAGAAAATGACTCAGGTCCAATAGCCCAACCACGATGCGAGACTTCAGGGGCCAAGCGTTGTTGACAAACCTATCAAAGCTATCGAGTGACGGCCTTCGACGTCCAAAGCGGGGAACGAGGGACAAATCGAGGAGCGAAGAAGCCTATGAGAATCCCTGGAAAGAAATCGGGAGCGAAGGAGCGTCTTGGAAGAGAGCAAGAACGTTAGGGGAGAGGTGGATATGGGGGAAATCGGGAAGGGAATCCGGGGAGGTGAAGGGGGAGAAGGCCGGGGCGGCCATCGCCGCCGCCCGAAAGCAAATGTCTATCTAGCAGAGCCAGATGCGCTCAAAGAAAAAAGGCTGCAAACCTATCAAAATCTAGAGAGACACTAGAACAAGATAGAAAGTGAATTCAACAATAAGGTTCACCTTTTCTCTTTCATCCCATAGTGACACGATATTGTCCCTCATTAATCAAATGATACCAAGTAGAAATCCATTGAAGTTGGAACCCGTTTTGAAAGGGCCTTATATCATTTAAAAGGTATATCCCAATGATTCATACTATTTAGTCACCATAAATATAGAGCGAATTACTCCTCCATCCAACACTATGTTTCTCAACCAATACTTTAGATAGGGTGAAAATACTTCATCCTAGTTACATGACAATAAGATGCATAAAAAACATCATCCTTACCATATGACGTAAAACTATGTGATCATCATCATACTCACACAATGCTAAATCTGCATGATTTCCCACTTACTGATCTAATGACTATAAACTGCATAGTGAAAACATCCTATATGTATGATAATAAACTTCACAACACCACAATGTTCTTACCAGAGGGAATGTCTTCTTTGGAACTATTCAGCTACCTTTCCATTTTTAAGAATTATGTATGGATTGATTCTTCTCCTTATAAGATATGTAGTGACACCAGGATCTCCATTTCATGTTCCATCCATAAAAAAATAATCCCATTTCCTTGTGCATGGGAAAACAATGCATAGGTAATTACTCAAGAACTACATGTCCCATGATTCTTTCCCTTAAGGGATACATGGTAATGACTATATGTTTTTTCCCCAGGCCTAGTCATGAATTAATTTGAACCTCTTGTCCCTCATATATTTGTAGTGTGGTGTGGAACTCTACATTCTTCATTCACATTAGCATTATCAACCTTCCATGCCACATACTGTCGCTTGAAGGATACTTGATCCTAATTCTATGGCATTAAAATAGGATCTCAATTCTAGACATCACATCATTAAACTGTACATAGGTTTCCTAGGGAGTATGGAATATATTTTAAGAATCCCCATTCCACATTGACATCAAGCTAAAGTCATGGCCTCCTGATCTAATCCTTTGGAACACATGTCATCCTTAACATCCTGATCACATGAATTTAAACTCATTGATGATAATTCCTTACAATACATCATAAAAAATGTGTTCTCACCATCTATGTTGCATGATGAAAAATTTTAGTACAACATCCTCACATTATAATGTTAAAATATGTGTCTAACAACCTCAAAACAATATGTTAACCTATAGATTTCCAATATTCAAAACTGATCCACTACCTTGCAACATTTGTGAAATACCTCAGGGCCCTCATCCTTTAAAGGCGTCCAACTCTCAACATTCCATATGTACCATTGACATGCTTGATTGTACAATGGCATCAAATTTTTTGTTTTGGGTTATGCATGATCATTCTTCCAATCAAGCTCCACAATTCATGTCCCCATTATTTTGATACCCATTCTCCCACACATATGAAGGGACCCACTAAACGGTTGTTCTCATTCCACACATGGATCACCTAATATCCTTGGAAAACAACCCAAAAAAATTTTGTACATATTTTTGAGATAGGTACCATGTTTCAAACTTGGTCAATGGTCAACCCACATTTGTTTACCCCATCTAAGGTAACACGATATAGATACTGGGTTTCATACAAGGTCAGTAGTTGTCCTCCATCATCAACCAACCCTCATTGTGATCCAGATATCCAGTATCTCAATTTACATCTTTCCACATCCTTATATTCCTATGCAATCCTGTCACCCTATTTGTTACACCTATGTGAATCCATACATGTAATGTAAGAGGTCCAGTGTCGTTTGGATTTTCTTGGCTCAAAACCTCCCAGCCCATCCTTTGTGTTTCTATGTAAACTATTAGAAAAGTTTCATCACTACCTCTTGTTTCATGCACCTATCCTAACTCATGTGGGCTTAGTGGTTTTGATAGGATGCCGACTAATATGGTTAATCCATAAAGAAAAACCATGTCCTAACTACATGACATTAAACTACAAGGAATGATCCTATCACGTGACCTTAAACGGTGACACCTCCATCATGGCTACATGAAAATAACCTTCAAATCAACATGATGTTATAACTTAAGAACATGTATTTCATGTATTTAGTCATCTATTATACATCGAATCAATAACTACATGTTTCATAATTCTTGATCTTGCAGGATTTGTAGTGACACCTATAAGTTATTTCATCAAACCTAGCATCAAACATACCACCCACTTATCCCTTGAAGATATGTGATATGGCATGTGACTCCTCAATCCTCATTGACGTCAGTTGTATCAATCCATCATGCCACATACTCTCATTCGAGGGATACTTGGTCCATGCTCTATGAACATAAACTAAGAGTTTCATCCTTACTATGAGATGAGAAACTGCACAGTCTACATCCACAACACATGGTTTTTATCTATATTTTATCTCATGAACTATGTATATATTGATTCTCATTTTAACGGAATATGTAGTGACTTCCAAATCACTTATCTTAGGTTCAACCTCAATATAATCATTTCATAAGCCCCCTTGTCTTATGTATGGGCCAAACCTACACAGGGATACCTCACCACATTAACAATTTTGTGGATTTATTCCTACCCTCGCAAGATATTTAGCAACACCTGGAGACATTCACTTTAGGATGATCCATAAATTCACCAACCTATCTTCTCCCATGGGCTCAGACTATATTATTCCAATACAACTCAGCCATTATTTTCTATAAAAGTGACCATGGAACCATCCTATAAAATATATCCATGAATAAGTCTCATGGGGTGATGGGCCTCTTAGGGCCTCCTTCAAGTCATCTTTTTGCACTCTGCTACACTACACCTAACAATTTGGGGCCTTCAAACCACAGTCCTAGCTATGTGACTTTAAGCTATAAAAAATTCCCCGATAACATGACAATAAAATGTACCATGAGCCTTTGTCACTATATGATGCTAAGCTGTGTGTCCAGTATCCGTAGTTCTTGATAATAAATTGTAATCCATCTAATTTTCTCCCCTAAGAATACCTTATCTATAATTTCCAATCCTTTTATACATCAATCACATTTTTAGATGTCGCTTGGCATTTGAGATGATTCTCCCAGGAATCTTGGTTTAATCTTGTGCAGACCAATGCTCCCTCAACTTGTCACCATAAACCATAGTGGTGTAATTCCATGAGTGTGGGAATTCATTATAACTTCCCATCACTCCATTTAAATGCTTCTCATGTCTCTCATTAGGATCCTTTTCCAATTAAATGTTTAATGTAACCCTCTAACAACATGGTCTTTTATCATGATTAACTCACCTACTACAATAAGAAAACATTTCAGAAGATGTTTTACAATCTTTTGATAAAGGTATCACAATTTCAACATGTTAAGTGGTTGACCATCATTTTTTCACCATTTTAGGCTACTGATATGGATACTTGGATTTGATCATGGTCAATAGTTATCCTTATCCATGTCACTCTCCTCATGTTCTGTGTTTTGGGAAATGTGATTCACACATCCCAGTCCCCCTTGTTCAGGTTAATTTCGCTGCCCCTAGCATTATCCAATTCATGTATTTGGTCACATTAGAAAAGTAATTTCGATTTGTTAAAAACTATGTTTTCTAGAAACAACCTCTCTCATCCTGGTACCATTTGGTGGTCATCTAACAATATTGGGCCTTGAGTGTTTTATTATTATCTAACAAACTCTTACAAAGTGAACAAACATTTTGTCATCCCTTAATTCTCACATTAGGAATGTCCTATGTGGAAATATGGATTAGATGATGGTCATCAGTATTATGATTGATGAATGATGATTAAATAAATAAGATATGTTCCCATGCACGTCAAAAGTGGCAACAATGAGTCAACAAGATTTTTTCATTGGCTAGGGACATCCATATGGAGCCTCAAAAGAGTTCTCAAAAAATTACCCATTTTAATTTGATATGTCTATTATGTGATAAATCTCTACCAGTATCCATCATGTATCCTCCAGGGTTTTGTTTCTACTTCCTTATCTTTTCTTCCTCCTCATATATAGCTTGATGGATCTCATTGATCGTGATTTATACATGATCTTGATCATCCATGAGATCATCCACTTTATGTGATGAATTATTTATATACTCCTAGGTCACCTTTATCTGAGAATTTATTTGGATGATGAACCTAAATATAGTGTTAATGATGTTAGAACACTCCTTCCACATTTTATCATGGAGCTAAAACTCTTGGTTGGATTCTTGGAGTTTCTAGATGTTTTCGAACTTCTTTATTCTCCAAGACACCTCTATATGCTAGCTCCAAACATGAAACGTTTCAGTAATTTAGTCGTTGATAAGTATATGTAAACCATGATAACCCACTCCTTTTACACATAAGTTATAAAACCAATAGAGGATAGACCCTATATGATGCTCCAAATCTAGATCTGGTGAGATCTCAATGAACTGTTGGGGGCACATCCATGCCTAATTCTAGACATTGCAATTTTATTGATATGGCTCATGGTCAGCATCATCTAGCTCATCAGGCATTGTAGGCTCATATTCAAAAACTTCCATGAGAATGTGTGTTGCAGGATCCTCTTCTGGTCCCTACCCAAATGGGATTTTTTCTATGTCTTGAGGTTGTTCTTCATCATAGCACCCCACTTTGACACCCTCAACACTAGCCCCAAGGTCCACCCTACCAGTGGTTCCACTCAATGAATCCACTGAATATTAACCAAAGGCCATGTGAAGATCAAGATAAATTACTAGATCTATATGGACCTACTGTCGTATTGAAAAAGGGACCCTATCCCAAGATATTTTAGAAAACCAAACAGGTGATGGTTCAAGCACTGTTCAGAAAAAATAATGTTTCAGTCTATTAGATTAGTAAATAATGAGAATGATTCTATAGAGGCTAGAGGCTTACAAATATTGAAAATCAAATAGATTAGGCTCTTGTGTTTTCGATGTCATGAAGCCAGGATGGGGCCCTCCATATATAACATTAGTGGATTTAGAAGTGGCCTCGTCATCCTCCTCATCGTGTAATGACTTTCTAGTTGCCTCTTTTCTATTTAGAAGCTTAAGAGTACATTCTTCTACATTAATTGGTGCAGTATCTCCCCCAATAGTGGGATTTTATTGTTCATGATCCTTCTATATAAGACAAATGTCAGAAGGGGGGTCTAGTTAAAATTAGTTAAATAGTGGATCATGGATTTGGGATTATGGTTTACCTCAAGTTCTGTATAAAATACTCCCAAAGGAGATCCCAAAGGAACTAAAATTTTTCTAATTTCTAGGGGGATCACTTCATAAGCATCATCCCCCCATGATTAATCTGTTTCCATGGGAATATGGAAGTGTTCATCTATCTTATCTATAGATAGTTTTGGAGGGAAGGTATTTTCTAGAAACACCTTCACCCAATTTGTCATTGGACAGATGGTGGAACAGGAATTCATGAAATCCTCCAACTCTTCCACATACTACTCCTCCTCTCCTTAAGATACGAGGAAACCATACATGGATTTGATGATCCCAAAAAGACACATACCACGCCTATTGAGGAGGTCCCACATCCCACATGTATCATGATATTTGTTTTTGACTTCAAATATCTCTCAAGTCTTAGGAATAAATGATGTCATCTCGAAGATCCACATGGTGAAACCGATTGCAGGGGTCCTGGGGAGACCTCATATGGAACAACTTAGATGAGTTCGCTTCTTATTGGGTTCTGCTTCTGAAAACCATTAGGAATTTTGTTGATACTCCCTCATCTCCTTATAGTGCAAGATAATGAACAACTTGTCTCACTTGTCCTACTGCTACTCTACCACTAAAGTGATCTCTTGAAGACATTTGGCCTCAGTCACATGGTTGGATGACCACCCAATCATTGTTTTAGATGGTCCACGTCCAAATTATCTCCCTCAGACAAGAAAGCGCCTAGCTAGTGGTATAATCATGAGTTATCCTATATGTGGAAGTTAGATACAATAACTCATTCTGCATCTTTCCATACTCACATGTGAACATGAGCCATAATTTCTTATTCTTCATAGGATGGTTCTCATGATTCACTCTTGTATACCCCTTTGGGGTCAACCATTACAATCATCTGACATTCCTAGAAAACCGATGAGGATTGTATGGTTCGCAGATCGGTTCATAGTGGACTGGTACCACCAACACTCCATATCAATGAGACAATAGGTATGATATATACTCCTCAGTCCATGAACCATCAATAGTTATCACTTTCATAAATAGAAGGAACAGATGAAATTTGAAATTCATTTCTAGCCCGACCCTATTCAGTAGATCCATTGGGCCCATCTTGAATGGGTAACAACCTGTGATATTTAATATCACT
Organism: Viscum album; assembly: GCA_963277665.1. Lineage (NCBI taxonomy): Eukaryota > Viridiplantae > Streptophyta > Magnoliopsida > Santalales > Viscaceae > Viscum > Viscum album. The sequence continues at coordinate 115,588,320 of OY728135.1, forward strand.
GGGAAAAAGTAAATCTCATGTGGGGATATAGGGTATGGGTATTCATAGACCCCTAAATGCTCGGCTACAAAATAATACAATAAGTGTAGAGGCCCACAAACATGAAGTGGTTTCATCCCCCTACTGATATGTCAGAGTACTTTATACAGCTTCACTAGCATTGGGATCCCACGATCGACACACTACACTTTTTCTAACATCAACGCCATATAAATGTGCTCGCCCTCAACCCCATGTGTGCATACCTCACTGGAATCATCCACCCATAGATCAATGTTGTGATAAATATGGCCATTATCACTATGGATTGTGGATCAATTTTTAAGAAATATCCCCATAATTGTAACTGGAAATCCTCCAGAATATGCAATAAAGCAGAATCCTTGCCTTTCTAGACGCCTTTAAAAATAGTGTGGGGTCTACTCGGAATCTTCATAGAAACTTACTCCCCCTATACAGTCTCCTCATTTAAGAAATTAAGAAGGTAACTAAATAACTGCAAGATGTGGATGTCGCTCATCCCTGATTAGTTTTTAGTAGTGCCTGATACCAAATCCAGCAACATCTTTGACAAGATTGGCATCTGATCTCAGTCTTCCCATGCATCCCCATGGGGATATATTCATCATACATGGAAACCAGGATTAGGATCCCAATGAAATAATGGATTTCCCAAAGAATTATGTCGACCTAACTATGATAAAAGTTTTATGTGTAGGTCCCCAACGACATCCTTTGTAGCAGCTTTGGAATAATGTCTTATGGCTGATAAACATTATAATGAGAGGCCCCTAAAACTTTATATAGGACTACCCACCTCAGATATTTCTCAAATTTATCACATGATGAACACATCCAATAGGCCCATGGATACTCCTCGGTGAAGTTACTACCTTGGTGTATGTCCCAATCATTTGTTTACCCTTTCTCCAGGTAACCTAAGTCTACCTTGATTGTGGTATGTTATTGTGGGTTGGATGCTATGGCATCCGGATTTCTCTATTATTTTTGTGGACATGATTATAGAGACATTCTTCTATGATGATTTAGTAGTCTTTTTCGATGTGTCCATTGGAATCCTTATACCATTGGTATATTACATGTACTCCCCTAAATGCTTATTCCAGTTCATCTATGCTCACTATAAGGATGACGACGTCATCTCTTTGATCGATGAAATAAAATAGAAGCCTCTTTTATTTTGTATAATCATTATAAGATTATAAAAATTTCTCTAGAAAAAATTCATGGACTGAGTGGCTTCTAACATAGTCTCCAATCATGATATTGTTGGAAATCTCTTCCTTTTGGTGATATCAAAAAGGTTTTCTCGATAAACCTCCCAAGAACCCATCGAATTTGATACATAGAAACCTTTCTAAATATTTTTTTATGATTGTTCATAAATATCATTCGCTAAGTAATGGATGGAGGATCCTAAAAGGACGTGACACATTCCACAATGTAATAATTGATCACAATGTCTATTTCGCAAAGAAGTATTCACAGATCAATGATCCTAGAGCACTGGTTTACAAAGATTCATTCACAGTGTAGAGTCATATAGGTAATAAGATTTAAAAAAAATATGGCTATTGTTCTCGTGAAGGTAGATATAGTTTGAGGTCCCTCCAATACCTATTAATTGGATTTCATCCCACATGATTCACGGGGGCCTCCATGCCATGTGTATCGCATGTCAAGAATTGCGCACAAGCTTTTTGACCAAGTCATGTTTTTTATCATTGGTGATTTTCTCTTAGAACCAAACCCTCATTTTCATATCAAATACCATTCTGAGGGAATATTTTTCACCGAAATACGTGCCCCTAGATATGTAAAGGAGGACATAGAGATTCAGAAGTGGATTGAAGCTCCAACAGCACAAGAAATTCATCTTAAGGGTATGCCTTACGAAGACATTTTAGAAAGGCCCTGGACCCTCTGCAAACACAGGAGGCCTTGATAGTACACATCACGATACCCAATAATTTTACATTAATGAATCTGATTGATATATCTACAAGTTCGACATTGCTATTAGATTCCTAGAAATGGACGTTCAGGAAATGGATGGAGCCGCGACATTTTACAAAGCCCTCCTATGCTTCATGGTGCATCTCTCAGCATCGTGAGACCCCTTATTCCTTTAAATACTTGTCTTGTTCCACCTTCAAGGCACCATACTCCGGACCATTCAACTTTTATTTTCCTGATTCATGATACTATCAAGCCTCACAAACCAAATTGAGAAATAGATCATTCAAGGTACTAGAGCACCAAAAAACCCCCTTTCCCTTATTATTAAATGACTCCACCTCAGCTAGGGATGCCTTTTGTGAAGGCCTACACCCTACATGAAGAAATGATACCCTTACGGGTGCTCAAGGCTTCGTGAATCAGTAATCCTTTACAAAGTACCTTTTTCCTAAAAACCTACTACATCCTAAGGTACGTTATATATGTTTCGTGACGAAAATTCATTCATAAAGCCCTTAAAAATCATAGATCACCTATGCCTCATGATTCACCACTCTCTGTGTCCTCCTTCTTTGAAAAACACATATCCATGACCCCACAATGCTGCCTTCATTCTACTAACACTCCTTCATGAAGGAAGATCACCAAAAACCTTGAAATCCATCTAGAATTGGTTTAGCTTTACATTGAGTTCATATGTGACACTTTCTATCCATTCTTGTGGCCCACTCTACATCTAGTGTGGCACAAGACTTCCATTCATCTATTTCAAACTAGCTTTGGTACCTTAATCACATATACTTCATAGCATAAGGACGCTAACGTGGACCTCATGAGTGGCCACTCCTCAACCCCATATATCTTAAATTGATAAAGATCTGCCCCTCCCAATTGATTATCTTCTATATTTGTGTATGTCCAAGGGCTGATCAGTGAGTCCCCAACAACTAATCTGCAAGACGTTAAACTGCCAATCAACGAAGTCCAGTATACATGGTGTTAAACTGGGAACCTCTGATCTGTTTATTACTCAAAAAGAATCAGAACCCTCTATTTTATAATTTCAAGTTTGAGGTATCATACATTCTCCTTTGCATATTATTGATGGGATGGTCATTGCAAACCTCTTTGGTTTTCCTGGTCACTTCAACCGGTAGAAGAAATATGAGAGGAGATAAATGTTTGAAAATTCATCCCTCTTCTTCTAGGAGATTTCACTACAGGATGATCTTATGCATAAGAACTACTCATATATAGTGTAATCATTCTCACATGGAATGAAAACCTTCACATGTAGGAAGATTCGATTCATAATCCGGAATAAATTTATTATTGTCACTTCTTTCACAAAATGAGCATAAAGACACATTCATTTGCTTATTCCCCACACCAATAATGACTCGTGTGGTCTTATAGATTGTTAGAGATATTGAAATTATCCAAACCACATCATGGGAATCCCCAAGAGTAGGACCCATTCTCCATTCATATGGTCCATTCCTACATAGATCCTCAACCACACCTTGTCCACACAAAGGGAAACCCATCAGTGTATGGCCCAATCCAAACACATACATTCTAGTGGTCCTCTCTTATGTGTAATACATTTCCCCTTTACCAAAATATGTGGAAATGGAATCGCAATCAACTAGGATATGTAGAAATCCTATCTAAGGTTCAAGACCATACATCCCCATCTTTCATGGTCTTCACTCGGGCAGTCACATTCTTGAATGGCCATTCCATACACCTGGTAGTGTCTTTCTCCTTCGAGTTCCATGCCCCTCTCAATCTACATGGAATATGATTCCCAACCAACCAGGAGACTTAATTATCCTCCCTGAGGTTCATTCTCAACACACAATTCACTCCATTAACTCTACTCACTTCATCCATATTCATCTTGATTTTTCATAGTCCACCACAGCCCGGTAAAACCAAAAAACTCCCTTAAAATCATCATTCCTCCTAGCATAACATAACCAGATCACATGGGTAAGCCCCACATTACCCTTTGAACTATGTGGGTTTTAATCCCTACCCTAAATACAGGGTATATAGGAAGCCACTTAGAGGGTAAATCCCATCAAAGGGTAAACTATGGTGTCCCCCTCCTAGAGGTATACCTCTTTGACATAACCCCAATAGTATTCAGATCAACCTTCATAGAGTGACATCAACCATAAATGGGAAATGCCTCCCGAATCCTCCCTCATGTGGTGTCCTGATCCACCCATTGATAAACCCACCTATTATCTCCCTCCTAGGGATGTACTTACTTTATCCTTCTCTATAAAGTGTTTTGATTGACCTACTCTGTCTCTATAAGACGTTAAACTCATAACCCCTACATACCCACCTCATGCTAATCATGTGATGTCTGAGGTGATAGCCTTAAAATATATACCTCAAGAATCAAATACGCCATGAATTATATGGGATTCCTCGGGTTCTATGCATGAGATGTCTCATTCTAATTTCCTCAATAGAGAAATAATAAATGTGATCCATGTTCTATGCATCCAAGCATACCAATGATTCCCAATGTGGCTACTCCCCTAACATAAGGTTCCTTACCTATCAAGACCCTTGGTATTTCTACATGGAAGTGGTGAAATTATTAGTTATCCATAATGATATGGAACTGGGAATGAGTTTCATGAACACAACATCAATCTATGAGTGAGAACCAAACTATGTGATGCATTCTAAGGAGGAACCTATAGAAGGATGAATCGACATCCCATCATCCCGTTTTTCTCAAGGAGCATACATCAACATCATAAGTAATGAAAGATTCCCACCTTTGGAATGTAGTAATGAGGGGAAAAAACAACACGCTGGTTGCACGACCACTTGCATGAAGGTTCTCCCTATAGAAAACATCAGAAACATCCCTGAAGAAAAAAATTTATATTTTTGTGATTAAAAATGCATAAATTTTAATTTATGTTAAGTGGTAATTTTTTATATATATTTACCTTATGATTAAAAGTTCACAATTTTATGAGGTAATCCAATATATAACATTTTCTATAAATATAATCTTGGAGGTAAAAGGGTGTAAATACTCATAGACAATATAGATAATTAACTACTAAGTAATCCAATACATCAAATATCTAAACTAAGAAAATTTTGGCTATATTCAAGAAGCATAATTAGTATATGAAAAATAGACTAACTTGGATCAAGCAACCTATTACATAGTGACATTCTCCTTTCTTGTATTGCATTATGTGGTAGAAGTCCTCATCATTCAGAAGAAATACAAATCCAATAGTAGAAAAGAAATGGAATATGTCTTTAGGGAAGATATTTTGTGAGTTTGATGAATTAGAAAGAAAGGTTTTACACTTTTAGTGTACTATATCAAATTAGACATAGATTAATCATTGTTGTTGACCCAGAATAGTATGGAGGATGATGAATTAAAATTCATAGAGTGGGAAGATTTTATTGTGACATTATTCAAAAAATATCTCCCATGTGGGAAACAAATTTAGATGAAGAAAATGTGCATTATAATAATTAAAAAGGAATAATATTATGTTGAAAATTATGAGGGTAACTTTACAAGGTCATATAGATATGCTATGAATTATATATGCAACATAGAGTGCAAGATTAACCATTTTAGTAAAGGTTATAATCCAAGTCGTGGAGGTATGATGGTATCTCAAGCATTTTTTTCATATGATGACATTGTTTAATGTAATTTCAAAATAGAGAAGGATATCTAAAGAACATACACATTCAAGTGGAACCTAGTAAATATGAGTTAAATAGAAAAATATAAAAAATGGAATGTTTCAATAATGTAGAATAAAATGGAATGATTTCCAGATTATGAATGTTTTGAAATGAATCTCCATGGGAAATGAATGAATTTATTGGGATTATGTTATATTTGTGGAGGGATGGGTCACCCGGAAAAATAATAAAAATGGAATAATGAAAAAATTATTGTTCGATATTTCATCTATGGGGAGATGGGGGCACTATTGGGATGAATTCCCAATACATCAATGGAATCCCTGAAAGAAGAGACCAAGGGAAGAATAATGAGATTATGAGATCACTACATATGAGGTTGAAGTATAAAACTATGTAGTAGAAGAAACTATTATCCTATCTTAGAATTTAAGAAATGCATTATTTTAGTATAGATACTAACTCTCTTTCATATCTACCATGTTTTCCATAATAATTAGTCATTTTCCTTTTTATAAAAAATGTAATTTTAAGTCAAAACTCCCAAGGGAAGAATCATTGGAAATATGATGTTTTAGACAGTCCGCATTATGGAACACACACATGCTTTGTTTGTTGATCTTATTATCATAAATGTGGTTGACATCGTTATAATCTTTATTATAGGATATAAATCAACATATTATGTCATATTTATTTCAAGAAGATGGAAATTATGATTTATATGAATGATATATATTTCTTTATCTTTAGTATAGAGAACTCACCATCTGATTCATATATATATCCACCACCAGTATCTCCACTAAATGAGGTTCATAGGGAATAATAAAATAATCTATGGATGGAGAAATTATTATTCAAATTGAGGATGTACCAATTGTATAGAAATAAATTGATGTATTTCTAGAGGAATTATTGTGAAATCCCCTAGAGTGTGAAGTTGAGTTTTCACTTAATTTAATCTATGAAAAAAGACCAGTATCACAGAATCCCTATAGAATTTCCACTGTGGAATTAATGTAGGTGAAGAAATAAATGGAGGAGTGGTGTGATAAGAAATTTATTATCCCTTTAATTTTACTCTAGGGAGGACCTTTTCTCATCATTAATGTAAAAGATATTTTCAAAAGGGTATTCACTTATTAAAGGGAAATCAATGCAATAAAAATAAAGAAATAGTATCCTCTACCTCACATTGATGAAATATTCGATCAACTTCAAGGAGCCTATTATTTTTCACTTGGTTTTTAATATCATCATTTACAACTAATGTTGGAATATAATTTTTAGATAGATTTTTGAAGAATGTATGTTCATTATGATTTTCAATAATTCTTTTTGGATTGACTAATTATAATGGACTAGACTTTACATAATTATTTATTACTTCAAAATTGAAGAATATTCAACATAACAAAATCATTCCAGAACCTTATAGGTTTAGTGTCTTTTTAAAAAATGAATCATTAAGAACTTGTTCATAAAACATCTACATCGTCACTATATTATTCCTTCATATCTAAAAACCATTTTGGACACATCATAGTTAATACCCTTCTTCACAATCAAGGTAAAAGAAACATAGCAAAGGGTGATCTTAGATTCTCATTAAGGGTAAATATGGGAGTTGTCAATCATATCATAATCATAAGAAATATGAACAAAAACATAAAATTTGAAAATTTAATCTTACATATCAAGGATCATAATATCATGAAATTGGTTAAATAATAGGAGTCTATAATGAATCAATTAACATATTCCGAGAGTGAATATGATAAGACATTGAATTTATGGCATAAATATAAGTAGAGAAAATCATTTCCATATTAGTGAAGGCTTATTCCCAAGACCATCATATGGGTAAATTCCCATTACTAAAATGATTTCACTCCTCATTCTAGACCTTTATTATTGAACAGATTTTAGTTTCTGTTCTAGCCCTATATTACTAAACCATGTTCACTTCTCGATCTAGTCATGTCTGTCTGAAGAGATATAAATCATTACACAATGAATTTGAGGGAGAAATAAATCTCAGATGTCTCATAATGTAAACTATACATATGTTTTCCACACGAACATAAATCATTCATCATATTAGAACCCATGGAATAAAATTTCATTCTTAAACAACATTCCATCCTAATGTAAACCATAGAAAAAAATGGGATCCCTAAAAATCATTTCATCATAAAAATATTCCAGAAATAGGAATAATTGGGAAAATATACTTGAAAAATATCCCTTTTCAAGAATAAATAATATCATATATTTTCATCTTAGATGTAAAATAATTTTTAGAGATTATATGAAAATAATTCTTGAGGAATATATACTTTCTTTTTAGAAAACGTTTCATTCAATAAAATCCCACTAAACTATAAAATAATACATCTTCAATGAAGAAAACCTTTTAATTTTGTAAGGTAAGCATCACATAAATTATGGTATCATGAAATTGAAAAATTCCATTCATGTCAGATACGTTAAAATAAAATATCCTTCTTTTACTTTTTCCAAAAAAGTCACAAATTACCTCATTAGGAAAACAATAAAAATATTCCCTTTAAACGATTTAATAAAACATAAAATATGGGTAAAAATGAATTTAAACAATTGTAGAATAAAAATAAGAATATTTTAAAATATATTTTTAAGAAACATTGACATGGAAGAGAAATATATCCAAGTAAATACATATGTATAATCAATTTATGATAATAATGATAATGTGAAATTAACACTTACCTTTGTTATGATTTCTATCAGAGGTTTCTGAAATTCATGCGTAATGGATTAATTAATGTTTTTAACTTATTCCTAAACTATATTCATATTTACGATATAAGGACCCAGCCTTAAACATTACACAAACATGAGTTATTTCAGGAATCCACATTGATGATATTTTTAGTTTTAGAGTTTTAGATAATTATATCATAAATCATGCATAACATTCCACATTCAAACAATGTGGATTATAAAAAAGACAATATTCTTTTATTCCATCAAAAGAAACTTATTTAAAACAAATCATAGTTTCTTTCTTGAAACATCCTTGACACTTTCATCATATCATGTACCTTTCCCTTGACTTGTGAAAAAACATTTCAAAAACATGGGATTAGCATAAAAATATTAGTAAGGGATAAAAAATATAAAAATAAAACATTATCCCATGAATACATAAAAATAAATGAAATCATACTTCACTCATAAAACATAATCTCTTTAACATACCTCATGAAATCATAAGATTTATGAATAACTCATAGAAATAATAAATCATAAATGTAACATGAGGCATTCATAAAATTATTATATACAGAGTAATCTTCATAGTTACATTTGGAATACCCATCACAGTATACTCCCTAAATCTCTTCAGAGAAACCTTAGAGTTTAACTCCTTCATGTTACCCAGTGCATTGAAGAGCTATCTCCGGCTCACTCACCCTTATATTATCACAGAACCACCCAATTTCATAAAAATTTCCAAAGAACCATAACATAATCATAATTCACGAAACATGAATAAAGGAAAAATAACATTTCTACATCTAATCAGAATATATCATTTCATGTTATCAAAGCAACACATTGATAGAATCAAAACGTTATCAAAACCGTTTTCAATACCAAAATAAATGAAAAGTAAAAAATGGTTTTTTTTTCATTAAAAACATTAAGGCATGTAGAAGAATCCAACAAATCAAATAATGGTCATGGTGGTGGAAAAGTCATTGTCTCCACAAACGTAAGACAAAATAAATTCTTTTTGAGTAGAATTTTAAGAGAGGATTTTTAAAGAGAAGTCTCTTAAAACACATATCCCTAAAGCAAGAATTGGTAAAGTTAAAGGAATATGTATACATATAGTAAATAGACATAATAAAAAATCAATATTCATTATTCATTTAAAAAAACATTTTTTCATGATAAAATCATTAAATTTGATGATTAACCCAAAGAATGTAAAAATGGGTTAAAAATTACCTTACTAAATCTCGGCATAGTAATGGCCTAGGTAAAGGCTCAAAAAAGGGAGGATAAATTATCCCTTACTGACATAACATATAAAGGACATTAATGGTATGATTATAAATGAATTAAATTATAACCATTTGATATTACAAGAATTATTTTCAAATAAGAGGATTAAATTTTGAAAAGAGGAGTGGAAAGTGAGGATACCTTACATCGGGTTCATCTTAATTAAATTGTGTTTAAACCTCATGTATAATGGTTAAAAGAGATTTATTAATATTTCAAAGAAACATTATCATGTTCATAATTCCTTATATGATCATTTTATAGCATCATTCCATCTATTAGTTATTAATATGTTGTTAATTCCATTGTTTCGGGTGGGTTCTTTACATGTGTTTCATGGGTAATTTGGAATGCATTTCCTTGTTGGATGGAAATGAAACATTATAAGTGGAATGACATGGAAGTAAAAAGTCTCCAAAATATTAAATGATGCCATAATCCATTTTGTTCCTAGAAATGATGATGGATCATTTGTTAGAACATTAATGATATTCCATTAGATCACTTTTGCGGATTTTTGATAATAACCAACTTACATTGTTTAATTAATCAATAATTTGGGTACAAAATGAAACCAAAACAGTACATATGAAATAATACACATAAAACCATCTGTTTCAACAATAAAAAATGGTTTCATGTACAAGTAAAGGAAATTGAAATCACATTGTCGGCGATGTCGGTAATTCGACACATCCAGAAGGATGTTTTAATTTTAGAACGTGAGGGAGAGAAGGAAATTCATGATGATTGATTTTTTCCATAAAAAGGAGTAAAGTCCACAATATATTATATTTTGGAGCTTTCATGCCTTTTGGTTAAGGGATGTGGAAGAGGTTATGAGAAAAAAAATGAATTGAAAACAATACACAAGAAAATGAAGGAGGATTCTTACCCTTTGGTCTCCTCTTTTTTGGATCCCCCTTAAGGCCTTGGATTTTGTCCTTTTGCTGAGACCTAAAATCCTTGGATATGGGGAAGATGATTGGGGAGGTATTTTGGAAGAACTTAGTCAATTCTTAAGGATTGAGAGGTGTGGGAGGAAGAGGATAAGGAGGGTGGTATTTATAGTAGAGGAGAGGTGGGATTTAACAATATTTCATTGATTAATTTATTATTTTTCTTCAAGACTCTAAATAGTCTTCATACATGAGACCATAAATAGTAATATTTTCATTTGAGATCTAATAAAGAGGGCTTACATCACCCTTGCATCACCTATGATGAAGTAAAACAAGTATTTTCCATTTATCGTAAAATATCATATTATACTATTCATAAAAATTCCTGTATTTCAAAAAAGTACAAAAAATTCACCCTAACCATTTTTTGACATGTAGAAATAAAAAATGAACTCCATTTTGTCAAAATAATTTTATAATATGAGATATTTAATTTTAAAATTAAATAAAATTTTATACAAAAGAGGGAACAATACAAAAACTAAAGGCCATTGTATAACAACTTGAAAAATTAATCAAGATCTCATTATCTTATAACCATAATAATAATAGATTTATATGGGTCATATTGATATTCATAAGGGTAGGTTAATATTTATAAGGGTATGTTACTATTCACCAAAAATTATGTTTGTCCTATCAGACTCCAAAAATCACCCTAAATGCAACCGTTTATGTCAGATATTCAAAATTCAAAACATGGAAGAAGGACATTAAGTCTAATGATAATTACTTATAAGTACCTGGGCTTATAAGTACCTGGGTTTTCACATTGTCCCCATATTCTGAAATTGTGTCCTCACAATTTTTTCTTACTTATTAAAGAAGTGAGGATACTTTTCTCTCATTGCATTTTCAGATTCACATGTTGCTTCTTCAACTATGTGGTTTCTTCACAAAACCTTTACCTGGTGTATTACCTTATTCCAAAATACTTTCACTTTTCAATCAAGAATCTGAACAGGTTTCTCTTTATAATAAAGGTTCTCTTCTAGTTCAACAACCTCTAGGCTCAAGATGTGATATGAATCTGGAACATACATCCTCAACATCGTAACATGAAAAATATTATGTACCTGAGATAAACTCGCGGGAAAAGCTACATGATAGTCCACTGGTCCAACTCTCATTAATATTTCATAAAGTCCTATGAATCATAGACTCAAATTTTCATTCTTAAGAAAATGCATAACACCTTTCTAAGGAGAGATTTTAAGGAAAACATGATCACCTACCTCAAATGAAAGGTTTTTCCTCCTATTATCTGCATAACTTTTCTTCCTGCTCTGAGGTGTTCTCATGTGCTGCTAGATCACCTTCACTTTGTCAGTAGCTTCCTCTACTAATTATGGCCCCCTCAAATTCCTTTCCCTGACTTCATCCCAAAACACTGGAGTTCAACACTACTTCCCATAAAAATCCTCAAAAGGTGACATCTCTATAATGGAATGAAAACTATTCTTATATAAAAATTAAAATAAGGAAAGATGTTGGTCTCCTCATCCCTTGTAGTCCATTGAACAAACTCATATAATATCCTCCAATGTCGGAATTTTTTGCTCAGTCTATCAAAAATATTGGGGATGAAAGGTTAGGCTGAAATTTAATTCTGTTCCCAAAGACTTCTGAAAGCCCTTCCAAAAGTTAGATGTGAACCTGGGATCACGGTCAGATACAATGGAAAGAGTAACTCTATGCAACTTGAAGATCTCTTTGAGGTACAATCAAGAAAGATGATCCAAATACATAGTATCTCTTATAGAGAGGAAATGTGAAGATTTATCTAAACAATCAACAATAACCCAAATCACATTGTTACCTCAAGGTGTCTTTGGCAATCCCACAACAAAGTCCAAGGATATATTTTCCTATTTCCACTCTGGCACTGGAAAGGGCTGAAGCATTCCCTTTGGTAACTACCACTCTGCTTTAACCTTTTGACAAGTCAATCATTTCACAGGGTAATCAGTAATATCTTTTTTCATTTCATCCCACCAGTAATATTGTCAAAGGTCTCTATACATCTTTGTACTACCAGGATGAACTGAAAATGGAGAACTATGAGCTTCAGTCAACAATTATTTCATCACCTGGGAATCAGAAGGCACACATAATCTATTTCCAAATCTCAAAATACAATCATTATCAAGGTTAAATTCTGGTAACTTACACATTTTAAACAACTATAACTTTTTCTATAGCTCACAATCTTCCTTTTGGGATTTCTTATTTCTGGTCGATAGAGACGACTACACTGACACCTGAAACAAAGTAGATAGATTTCCTGCACCAACAACATCCAAGCCAATGTTCATAAAATCATTAAAGAAGGGGTCATGTTCTAAAGGTAACATGGTTAATGATGCATGGTGTTTCCAACTCATGGAATGAGCCACCTTGTTTTCTTTTCCAGGATGGTAATTGATTGTGAAATCATAATCCTTTATCAATAAAATCCATCTTCTCTTCCTCATGTTCAATTCCTTATGAGTAAATATAAACTTCACACATTTATGGTCAGTATATATTTCACATTTTACTCCATAAAAAGTATTCCTTAAAATTTTTAAAGCTAAAAAAATAGCTGCTAATTCCAAATCAAGTGTGAGGTAGTTTAAATCATGAGTTTTTAGCTGATGTGAAGCATAATCAATTACAAGATCATTCTGCATTAGGAAACAACCAAGTCCTTTCAACAAAGAATCATTATAGATAAAAAACTCACCATTCCTAGATTGTAGTTCCAAAACTGGGGCATTCACCAATATTCTTTTCAATTCCTGAAAACAATCATCACATTCTTTTGTCCAGATAATCTTAACACCCTTCCGAGTAAGCTTGTCAATGGGCTGGATAACCGTGAAATTTTTTTAACAAACCTTCGGTAATAGCCTTCCAAACCAAGAAAACTATAAATCTCTGTTATATTGGTGGATCTTGGTCATTCTTCAAAAGATTTTGTTTTTGCAGGATCAATAGTTATGACCTCATTAGAAATAATGTGACCAAGGAATTACTTTTTTTTCAACAAAAACTCACACTTGTTGAATTTCCCATATAATTTATTTTCTTTTAAGATTTGAAAAATAACCCTTAAATTTCTTCATTCTCCTCTTTACTTTTAGATAACACCAAAATATCATCAATGAAAATAACCACAAACATATCCAAAAACTTGTGAGAAATTCTTTTCAAAAGATCCATGAATACAACAGGTGCATTTGTTAACCCAAAAGGCATAACTACGAATTCATATTGGTCATATCTTTTACAAAATTCGGTCTTCAGAATATCTACTTCCTTTACCTTCAACTAATGGTACCTCGATCGCAAGTCATTATTTGAAACAAAATGAGATCCCTAGAGCAGTTAAAACAAATCATCGATTTGAAGCAAAGGATATTTGTTCTTAACAATGATGTTATTTAGGGATCTATAATCAATGAAAAGTCTCATTGAACCATCTTTATATTTAACAAATAAAATAGGCACACCCTATGGTGATGTGCTAGGTCAAACGAAACCTTTCTCTAATAAATCTTGTTACTCTTCTTCAACTCTATGAGTTCAATTTGAGCCATTTGATAAGGAGGTTTTGAAATTGGATTATCATCAGGAACTAAGTCAATAGTAAATTCAACTTCTCGATATGGTATTATTCTAGGCAACTCATCAAGAAAAACATCAAGGTACTCATTTACCACTGTCACATCATTAATCTGAACAGTTTCATTGTTTTCAACAATATGTGCAAGGTAACATTCATTTCCATCTTTTACTAGATTTTCAGCCTCCTGATATGTTATCAACAGTAAGGGTTCCTTCTTGTACACAAACTGAAAGTATTTCTGAAAAGAAACTTCTTTAGCTCTACATTCAATCTTATCAGGGTAAACAGAGATCCAATCCATGCCTTTTATAACATCAAAAACTACTAGAGGTAAAACAATATGGTTTTCAAGTAGATTCATTCAACAGATAAGAATAGGATGATTCTTATAAATTATATTTACCCAACATTTCTCCCAGGTGTTTTTACCAAAAGTTCATGATTCATTTATTGATTTGGAATTCCCAATTTCCAAGAAAATTTCATAGAAATGAAAGAATCTGTAGACCCTGAATCAAACAACACATTGGAATAATCTGAAAAAAGAAATAAAGTACCTGATACCACTTCATTTAATGGCCAAAAATCTACCAAAGTAGTTGCATAATATTTCACCACACCTTTATATTTGTGGTCTTATTGCTTCCCATCATTCAAGTTATTTGTCGGACACTCATTTTAATAATGTCCCTTTTTATTGAACTTAAAACATCTTATTGACTATAAATCAAATTTGGCCTTACCACTACCCTGATCTTTTTAGTGTAATATTGAGCCTTATATCCCATTTTACCACATCAGAAGCAATTTCTAATTTTCAAAAGACACTCCCCAGTGTTCTTTTTACCACAATCTTCACAAACTGTAAACTTGGATTTCTTACCGTCAACATTTTCAAGGATTCTTCCCTTTCACCCGCCACCTTGATCTCTTCTTATGATGGTTTCCATAGAACACCTGATCATCATAAAACTCTATTTCTACTTTCTTAGCACATATAACAGGCCTTTCATAAATTTGGAACTCATGAGAAGATAATTCCCTTCAATACTTGGGATTTAATCCTCATTAAAAAGGATTGATTTTAAGATCAAGTTCTCAGAAAAAATGTTGATCATACCTTCCCAATCAAGTGAAATTTGCTTCATATGCAACCATTGAATCTTCCTCTTATCTCAATTAAAAAAATTGTTCTTCCATCCTACGTCAAACTGCCTTAGGAAATTATTTTTCAAGAAAGATACCTTTGAATTCACCCCAATCAATAGCATAAATCCCATCACTGTCCCTGATATTTTTAACATTCGAACACCACTAATCTGCTTTACCTTCAAAATGGTATACAATAAGACTAACCTTTTGATTTTTTTGAACACCGCATGACATCAAAAATCTTCTCTGGTGATTTAATTTACCCTTCAGCTAGAAAATAGTTATATAATCCTCTGAATGATGGGGGACGTTGCCTCAAGAAATGTTCCACTACTGACATGTTCCTCTATGGTTGATCTGGTTGATCACCTGCATGGATACCACCACCATTAATAGCCTGAGTCAGATGTTCCATTACTATAATAAACTGCTCAGTTCTGATTCCGACCATCTCAAGATGATGATTTGGAAGGTTACTTCCTTTGTATTCATTGTTTCCTCTGCATAAAACCATTCTGAACAAACATATCTTAGATGAAGACACATGGTAATCTTCAAATACTATGTCATTTTAATTTACCATAGTGTAAAAATTATTTTTGGATAATAATTTAACAAAATTATAACTCTTAATGTTATCTAAACTGACCTCATATACAAACTATAAGGCCCCAACCTTAAACATTACACAATCATGAGTTATTTCATGAATCCACATTGAGAATCTCTCCAAGTTTAGTGTTTTAGAGAAATAGATAATTTATTATTCATAACATTCCATATTCAAACAAGGTGGATTAAAATAAATATATTTTTAATTTTTTCCATCAAATGAAAGTTATTTAAAATAAAACATAGTTTCATTCTTGAAACATCCTTGACACGTTCATCAGATCACATACATTTCTCTTGACCTATGAAAAACATTTAAAAAACATGGGATGAGAATAAAAATATCAGTAAGGGAAATAAAAAATAAAAAATAAATCATTATCCCATGAATACAAAAAAAAATGAAATCATACTTTACTCCTAAAACATAATCTCTTTAACATACCTCATGAAATCATAATTATTATAAATAAATCATACAAATCATAAATCATAAAGGTAAATTGAGGAATTCATAACATTATTACATATGGAGTAACCTACATGGTTATGTTTGGAATACCCATCACAATATATTCCCTAAATCTCTTTGGAGAAACATTAGCATTTAACTCCTTTACGTTACCCAATGCATTACAGAGCTATCTCAGGCTCACCCGCCCTTAGTTAATCATGAAACCACCTGATAACATAAACAATTACCAAGAACCATAACATAATCATAACAAATAAAACATGCATAAAAGAAAAATAACACTTCCACATCTAATCACAATATATCATTTCAAGATATCCAATCAACACATTGATATAATCAAAACATTATCAAAAACCATTTTCAATACCAAAATAAATGAAAAGTAAAAAATGGTACTTATTTTTCATTTATAAAAATTATGGCTTGTTGAGGAAGCCGACATATCTAATAATGGTCATGGTGGTGGAGAAGTCACTGTCTCCACAAACATAAGACAAAAACATTCCTTTTGAGTAGAATTCTAGGAGAGGATTTTTTAAGAGAGATCTTTTAAAACACATATCACTAAATAAAGAATTGGTAATAAGAAAAGAATAGGTATATATACTGTAAATACACATAATAAAACATAATATAATCAATAGTCATTTAAAAAATTATTTTATCATTGTTAAATCATTTAATTTGACGATTAACCCAAATAATGTAAAATTCAGTTAAAAATTCCTTTATGAAATTTCGGCATAGTAATGTCTTATGTAAAGGCAAAAAAGGGGGAGGATAAATGATCCCTTACTAAAATAACATATAAATTTCAATAATGGTGTGATTATAAATGACTGAAATTATAACCATTTGAAATTACAAGAACTATTTTCAAATAAGATTCTTGAATTTTGAAAATAAGAGTGGAAAGTGAGGATCACTTACCTTGGGTTCCTCTTACATCAATTGTGTTTAAAAATACTGTATAATGGTTTAAAGAGTGTTGTTAATATTTTACAGAATCCTTTTCATGTTCATAATTCCTTATATGTTCATTTTATAGCACCGTTCCATCTATTAGTTATTAATATGTTGTTAATTCAATTGTTTTGGGTGTGTTCTTTACATGGGTTCCATGGGAAATACGGAATGGATTTCCTTGTTGGATGGAATTGAAACTCCAGAAGTTGAATGAAATAGAAATAACATGTATCTAGAATATTAAATGATACCATAATCCATTTTGTTTCCAGAAATGATGATGGATCATTAGTTAGAACATTAATGATATTCCTTTAGATAACTTTTGCAGTTCTTTGATAACAACCCACATATATTGATTCATTAATCAATAACATGGATACAAAATGAAACCAGAACACTAAATATGGTATAATACATAGACTATGATATGTTTCATCCATTAAAAATGGCTTAATTGCCAGAATTAAAGGAAGTAATGGAAATTGAAATCACATCATCCACGATGTTGGTAATTCGACACATCATGAACGATGTTTTACTTTTAGAACACGAGGGAGAGAAAGTGAAGCATGATGCATGAATTTTTCCATAAACATGATTAAAATATAGAATATATGGGATTCTGGAGCTTTCATGCATTTTGGATAAGGTAAGGTGAAGAGGGTATAATAAAATAAAGGAATTGAAAAAAAACACTAGAATATGAAAGAGGATTCTAACACATTGATCTCCTCTTTTTGAGATCCCTCTTAAGGCATTTTATTTTGGCCTTTTGGTGAGACCAGAAATAATTGGACGTGGGGAAGAAGCCTAGGGATGTATTTTGGCACAACATATAAAATTATTAAGTCTTGAGAGGTGTGGGAGGAAGAGGGGAATAAGGGTGGTATTTATAGTGGAGGAGAGGTGGGATTTAACATTATTTTATTGATTAATTTATTATTTTTGTCCAAGAATTTGAATATAATTCATTCATGTGACCCTAAATAGTAAAATGTGCATGTGAGTTCGAATCGAGTGGGATTACATCATCCTTCCATCACCTATGATGCAGTAAAAGAAGTATTTTCCATTTATCGTAAAATACTGTATTTTACTATTCATAAAAAATTCAAGTATTTCAGAATAAACCCAAAAATTCACCCTAACCCTTTTTCGACTTGTAGAATTCAAAAATGAACTCCATTTTTTCATAATAATTTTCTAAATATAAGATATTTATTTTTAAAATTAAATAATATTTTATTCAAAATAGGGAACAATAAAAAATCTATAGCTCATTGTATAACACCTTGAAATATTAATCAAGATCTCATTATCTTATATACATAATAATAATAGATTTATAAGGATCATATTACTATTCATAAGGATTGTTTACTATTAATAATGGTATGTTATTTTTAACCAAAAATTATATTTGTCTTATCAGACTCCAAAAATAACCGTGAACACAATCGTGTTTGTCAGGATTTCAAAATTCAATACTTGGAAGAAGGAAATCAAGTCTAATGATAATTACTTATAAGTACGTGGGATTATAAGTACCTAGGTTGTCACATATGATATAATATATGAACATATTATCGCCCTTTTGTTAATAATATTTTTTTATTACTCTTATTTTGGGTGGTAACTACTTCTTTTTTCTCATGGATGTTTTATCATATAAGTCCTCATTCATTCAACTATAATATAGTTCAGTAATTTCTAAATTGTTATAAAGGTAATTTATATCATTTTATTAATTATAACAATTTATATAAGAAATCGTTAATGGTGACCATGGAGAATAAATCACATCGCATCATGGAGATGGTAGGTCGTACGTACGAATTAGTGACGATGTCATTACCTTAATTGTAAAATGTTATGGAAGTGGATGGTGTATTTTATTTCAAAATCAAAATCAATTTATAATAATCATATATATTTATTATATCCATAATTATCTAGATCTAAGTAAAGTGGCGATGAAAAACATATTACACCACGGCGTGGAGACAGTAGTCCATACGCACACACACATTGTGATTTCAATTTTTATAGTATGGATAATAGGTGGAATATGGTTATTACAATAACAAGATAAAATCACATAATATATCTCATACTGGACTTTTTTCTTTATAATGGAATTAAAAAATAAATAGTAAGTATACGAAGAAATACTATTGAGAGATTCTCTAAAGGAGATTAATTATTCTTATATGATATCGTTATTGATCTCATATTAGGGACACTAGAGTAGTTTTATTGAGATGACCAATACCTATATATTGTGACTAGTGAAGATGGAAAGTGAAATAAGAAAGGGATAGTTGATATTGGAGGCTCAATGTGATGTGAAGAAGTGAAGGAGAATGTTCCATTTTATAATTGATGTGAGGGACAATTTTGGAATTTCAAAAAACATTAATTTATAATAAAATCAATCTCATTTCAAATACCACCAAAATGTCATATATTAAAATTTGAGATTAATTATGGTTTTAATATCATCATACAATAGTTTTTTTGAAACTTTTGGGATTATTTTAATCCATATCATATTAATTAATCCTTTTTTAACAAATTTTATTTTAACTAAAGTAACAATTTTTGAATATTAAATGTTTGTAATTTTTTTTATGTGGTGACAATTAATACTTAAATGAAAAATTTATGAAATATTAAACCATATAATAATTATTTGTTATTTTTTTTATAAAATATCATTTCTAATTAATTTAATAATATAGTATTTTTATAAAATATAAATTACATCCATTTTGACAGTATTAATTTATTTGATTATTACAAATATCAAGATTAAAATTTACCTTCAACCAAATATTTGATTATATCTCTATGGGGTCAGGGAAACATATAAAATTCATTGGATATTTTAAATATGTCAAATTATATTTATTTTAATATTTTTAATAAAATTTCATTGATATTTCCATTAATTAAATAATTGATGCATCATCATTGTATAAGCTTTTATGGTATTTATTTATACAATAAATATTTCATATATAAGACCATGATTAAGAAAAAAAATTTATTTTACAAATTACTATTTACAATGAAATTTATCTTCTGTATAACACTATTTTAAAAAGGTAGAGTTTTTATAAATATGAGTATGAGATCTTTAACTTTTCCTTAATTAAAATATAATAAATATCTTACTCTCACCCATGTGGCATAAAAAAGATGTAAATCCAAGCTAATAGATTATTTTAGTTGAAACCCAGTTATCCAATTACAATAGGATATTGTTTTAGGAAATTTTATAATGTTTATAATAATAGTTTTTACCCTTAATTACATGATTTACCTTTTACTGTCTTAAACAAATTTACAAATTTTACTATTCATAATTCCTAAAAATAAAGAAACCAATTTACAAAATTTAGAACCATGGATTCCAAATATGGAATCAATTTTTCAAAATTCAAAAATCACAGAAGTTGTAGTATGTCATTTAAACATAATCCCACTGATGGGGTGATAAAGAAGTTATTAAAGTTAAAACAGGGAAAAGATTGAAATATTATTTATACTTAAATTCGATTTAAAATTAATTCTGATGACCTAAATTGGATTTAATGATAATATTAATAATATAATTATAATTTAAATTCAATAAAAATATTATATAACACTATATTTAATATATATGAAATAGTTATTTTAAATTAAAAATTTAGTATTTGTTTACTATTCACCAAAATATGAAACTTGTCTGAAAAATACCAACATTTCAAGAAAAGTAAATTTTTATATTAATATTTAACATAAAAAGTTTATTTTGGAATATAAAAATTAAAATACATAGAAATATATGTTTTAAAATCACTTCTCCATTAAAAAGGCTATAAAATTACCCTTTTGAAAAGTA
Source organism: Viscum album (assembly GCA_963277665.1). NCBI lineage: Eukaryota > Viridiplantae > Streptophyta > Magnoliopsida > Santalales > Viscaceae > Viscum > Viscum album. Next base: position 115,609,745 of record OY728135.1, read on the forward strand.
TAGGGTTTTATGAAAAAAATAGTGTTTCTTCTAATCATAATCTTATATAATTTATTGTATGGGTATAAAAAATATATTATTTAATATATAATATATATATATTTCATTACTGTCAATCACTAATTGAAATTAAACTAATTTATAATGACTTTGGGAAAATAAAAAATATATCTATTACATTCAATTGGTTTATAATCCTCTTTCTGATTAATTGGTAACTAATGAAGTCATCCTATACTGTTGTAAACCTTATATTTTCATAAGTTAGTAAATAATATTCATATTCAATATTTTAATAGCTATGTTATAATCATAATTTTAAAATAATTGTGTCCCATAGTTTTGTTTAAAGTCACATATAAGTTCAATGCAAACTATTGAAAAAATACAATTATTTAAAGAAGAATATTTCATAATATCAATTGGGTGTTATATTATACCACCCTTAAAATTAATTTCATGTTGAAAACTCATCAATTAAATAGATGAGGATACCTCCACCTCATCACATCCAAAATTTCCCACATAGCTTCCTCCAAATGTCGGTTCCACCATAAAACATTAACCATGCGAGAGGTCTTGTTTTGTAGAAATTTTTTTCAAGAATTCAGAATCCATATTGGTTGTTATTAATAAGAAAGATCATAATTAAGTGGTATAAATTCTTAGTTTAGTAAATATGAAGGATGAGGTACATACCTTTTTAAGAGGGATACATGGAACACATCATTAACATGAGAGAGATTCATTGGAAGTGCCAATCTATACGCTACCGTCTAAGCACAATCAAGATTTTCTAAAGGACCGATATACCTAGGGATCAACATTCCCTTATTTCTAAATCTCATTACTCTATTATAAGGAGATATTCGTAGAACTAAATTTTCATCCACATTAAAATCTAGGCCTTTTTCTGATTGTCAGCATAACTTTTTTATCAGCTCATAGCTACTCTTTTGTGATGCTGAATAGATATGAATTTCTCTATAATTTCCTCATCAAGATCTAGTCCCAAAATCTTTATTTCCACAACATCATCCATGATTTTTGGAGTTCTGCTCTATTTTCTAAAGATAAATTCATAATGAGCCATCAAAATCTTGGAGTGAAAGCTATTATTGTATGAACAGTCTAACAAAGTTAGGTGTTGATCCCAACCATCATTGAAATCCATAAATAATTCTTCCTACATGAATTATAATGTTTGAATTTTTCACTCATGCTAACCAAAGTATTATGGATGATAATTAGTGCTGAAACATATCTTTGTATCCAGATCTAGCTAAAGACTTCTCTAGAACATCAAGCTAAACCTTAGACCTTGATCAGATTAATGTAAAATGAAAATCCAAAAAATATTACCACTTCCTTTATATGTATCAGGGAAAAATGATCATGAGATAAATCCTATCAAATAGAAATGAAGTGTTCTGGAATTTTAAGGTGATCAAAAATAACACATATAAAAATAGGACCTTTAGATGTTTTGGAATATCTTACAACAATGTCCATAGAGATGTTTTTCTCATTTCCAGTCTACTATGGGTAATGTTTGAAACATCCCCTTATACTTCTTTTTCTTATGCATACCTGTTTGAAAAAACAATCTCTAAGAAACATATTTTTCAATATATATCTTCATTTCATACCACCAAAATTACTCCATTGGGTCCTTCTACAACTTTGTGCTACCAGGATGAATAGAGAATGATGAACTACAAGCCTCATCTGATAACTCTTTTAATTCTAGTATGGTAGGAACACAAACATAATTACAGAACCTTATTATTCCTTGAAAATCAAGGTTGAATACATGAGAATTTCTATCCTTCATTTTTTATCTATATCATCCTTTAATGCCTCATTAATCTTTACTTGTATATATGGTTGAACATTCATTTAGAAAAGATTGGATTTCTCCCCTTACTTGAAAATTTATAGATTCATCCCTTCAAATCCATAAATATTAGAACATTTGTGATACTGATCATGTATAAGCTGGAATGTTCCATTCAACTCATATCATGTACCACCTTGCTCACTTTTCAAGAAAGGTAATATATTGAGTAGTCATAATCTGTAATTAACTCCAACCATCACCTTTGGTCCAAATTCAGCTCATTTTTAGTGAAAATATATTTTAAACTTCTATGATCAGTATATATATCACACCATTCTCCAAAAATATAATGCCTCTATATATTTAATGTAATGATTATCATAGGTAACTTCAAATCATGAGTTGGGAAATTTTTATCATGGACTTTCAATTGTCGTGAGGAATATGATACAACCATATCATATTGTATGAGAATACATATCATCCCCTTCATAGATACATCAATGCAGATCACAAACCCTTCTGCACTATAAGGTATTTTGGGTGTTGCTGAACTTACTACACTGCTTTTTAGCTCTTTGATATTCTAATCATATTCCTCCATCAATGTGATTTTTACTCCATTCAATGTCAACTTTGTGAGTTTATTGTATAACCAAGTAAAGTCTTTCAAAAAATGACAATAATATCAATCCAAACAAAGAAAACTTCAGATCTGAGTTATCTTTGTTCGTCTAGGACAATATTCAATAATATGAGTCTTTTTTGGGATCCAAAAATATCCCCTCTCATGTGATTATGCTACCCAAAAATGAATGTTTCTAAAGCCAAAATTCACACCTGGTCAATTTTGATTGAATATAAACATATCGCAGGGTCATCAGAACAGTCCTCAAGTGTTCTTCATGTTCTTCCATTATCATAAAATATAAAATAATATATTCTATATGACTACCAAAAAAAGATCAATATGTTTTCTAAAGACTCTATTCATTAAATCCAAGAAGATAATGGGGTAATTAGTATGAAAAAAAGTTATCACTATAAATTCTTAGTGTCCATATTTTATATGGAATGTAGTCTTGGATATATCCAACTTCATTACCTTTAATTGATGATATCCAAAATGAAGATCAATCTTGTAAAAGTATTGAGCTCTATGTTGTTGTTCAAATAATTCAACTATACGGGGGAGCTATATTTGTTCTTGATAATGATAGTTTTATGTTCTTGATAAAAAATAGAGTGTCTCGTTGATCCATATTTGTAAATAAAAAACATAATAGCATCACTCTAAAAGGATATAATTGGGTATATGAATCCCTTGTCAAGATTCTCTTGGATTAGCTTCATCAATTCATGTAACTCAATTAGGTCTATTCTATATGGAGTCTTTGATATAGGTATAGTACCCAATATGAGTTCTATTGAAATCAAAACATAATGATTCTATGGAAGACCTAGATATTTTTCAGAAAAGACATCAATAAACTCTCATACAATAGGTGTATCCTGAATGGTGATTTTATCCACAACCATCTGAGAGAGATAAACTACATTTATATGAATTATGACCCATATATTGGATGAAATTTCTATTAGATGTTCATTTTCATCCTTACATCGATAGATGATCATAGAATCATTCACTATATGAAATGTCACGTACCTTCCTTAGAAATTGATATTAGCTCCATATAGAGAATGCTAATACAGGACATGAATAACGTCAAATTACACTAATGGATGGATTATAGGATTTTTAGGAATCACATTCCCAAGAACAACAACCAGAGAATATTTATAAATATGTGATGATACTATTGTTCCATTAAGATTTTTCATAGATAAATCAACATCTAATTGTTGAGGTAATATGAAAATTCCCATAAAAAATTATTTAGGAATAAAACAGTTTGTAGATCCAAAATCAAGGAAAAATTTCCTACTTTTGAGTAGTTTGTATGTGTACCTTTCACCACCTAATTTCCATACTTCACATCGCCAAAAGTGACCACATGTGATTTACCATTATGTTTGGCCTTATAAGGTAGCTATCATCGATCATCACCGATAACCCATGGATTTTTTCATTAGTTAGAATAATACATCATTTTTTACACTTGTATCTTTAAAGTGTGGTAGGTGAATTCAATGTATCTTTTTTTATATTTGTACCATTAGATATATATTTTTTCCATCACTTCGATATTCATCTACCTGATGGGATTCTTTATAACACTTAAACCATTTACTAATTCCTTTAATATTGTTTCCCAATGTTTATTTCCACTTATTGAACATAAAGGAAATCTTATATTATTTTCATCATGATGTTTAATTTGTCCCTTGAATTCCATTTTTTTATTCTTTTAAAACCCATATGACTGATGGGTAACCCCAATATCTATATCAATCTTGTGAGAACATAGAACAACTTCCACATATCTATTGAAGCCCATTATGGATAATTCCCTTTGGATACTTCATTTTAGTACACCAAAGAATCTAAAATCATTCTCCGTAGGTTGTTTGATGATTCCAGAAGTGTAACATGCATGTTATGTAACATATTCTTCATAGGTACCAACATATTCCTCATTATTTTTCTTAATCTTGAGGAAGTAATTTTCCATATTTTTTCCAGGAATATGAGGACTGTACTTATTGGGAAATATGTTACTGAACTCATCCCATTTCATGGATTAAATTCCATCTTGTTGCCTTATATTCTTGATGAGATTCTACCATTGATCATATTTTCCTTCTAAATGAAAGACTACCAAGATGAATTTCACATGTTTTGAACATTAGAGAACTGAAAATATATTTTTAGCAGTATTAATCCACAATTTAGAAACTAGTTTATCTGAAGACCCACTAAAAGAAGGTGGACTCTACCTCATGGAGGACTCAATAGAAGGTTGTTACCTAATTTGGTTGTATAGATGTCTTTCGTGATTCATATCTTGCCAATGTTGTGTCAGCATAACATTAGGATTATTTATTTTATCTCCAATAAATTTTGGTTAATTATGAGGACAATCTTTTCATTTTCCATCACACTCTGCATTAACATGGTTCCTTCAGGTTCCACCCATTCATTGAAACCTATAAGAGTAGTTTGATTAAAAAAATTCATAATGGGAAAACAACATAATTAAGGGAAATAAAATTTTAATTCAGGAAACATTTAGTTTTATCATAGGTTATTTATGATCACTACTAAAAACTATGATTGAAACATATACATAGAATTATCCTTATTGTTCTAAATAATGTTTTCTCATCATAATGTCCAAATTTTGCCTAAACATTTACTATGATACCATCTATAATATCCCATAATTTTTTACATGGATATTATTTCAAAATAGAATAATATTAACCATAACAAAACCACACAAGAACTATATAGGTTTAGTGTCTTAGGACACTTGGAAACATAAACAACTAGTTTATAAAACATCTACATTGTCTCCCACTTGTTCATTCATATCTAGAAACCCTTTTTTACACATCTTACTTAATATCTTTCTTCATATCACAGAGAAAAGAAACATATAAAAGGGTGAGATAAAAATCACAATAAGTGTAAATAAGTGAGATATCAATCATAGAATAATCATAATACATAAGAATATGAAGATAAAAATTGAAACTTTTACCCAACATATCAATGATCATAATATCATGAAATGTGAAAATTTCTAGATTATCATTATAATTCATTGATCATATTCTTAGAGGGTATAACATAAGACATGTAATTTATGGCATACATATAAGAATATAAAATAATTTCCATATTAGTAAAGGATCATTAGTAGGACCATAATTGTGTAAAAAGTTCATTACTAAAAATAGATCACTCCTCGTTCTATCCATATATTACTGAACCAAATTAACTTCCCATTTTATACATATATTACTAATCTGGGTTCATTTCCTATTCCAATTATGTATATCCCAAGATATTTATGTAAATAACCAATGCATTTGAGGGACATATAGGTCCCACCCATCATATAATGAAAACTATACATATGTTTACCACAAGAATATAAAACATTCATCATATCATAACCCATGAACTAAACTTGGTTTCTTATATAACATTCCATAATAACGTAACCCCTAGAAAAGAAATGAGTTTCAATTATTACATCATTAAAACAATGATGCATCAAAAATTAAAATAGATAGTATACTAGAACAATATCAATACTAATGCATAAATGTCTTCAATAAATTTAATATTATTTATAAAATTTTTTGAGATATTACATGAAAATAATTCTTGAGGAAGATATCATTTATTCTATAAAAACATTTCCTTTTCTTAAAATACCAGACGACATTAAAAGATAACATTTTCATAAAAAATAACTTTATAATCTTATAAGGGAAGATTAAATGAAAATAATGCGTCGTGAAATTGTAAAAATCTTTTCATGTCGTATATGTTAAAATTAAAAAATCTTCATACACGTTTTTTGGAAAAAGTAAAAAATTTCCTTGTTAGGAAAATGAAAAAAAGATTCCCTTCAAACCATTTAGTAAAAATTTAAAAAACTGAAAAAAATAAATTAAAATTTTTTATAAGAATAGAAAAAATATTTTTGAATTTATTTTCAAAATACATGGAATGTAAGATAAAACCACCCCATAAAATACTTACATATAAATGATCTCGGATAATAATGATATTCTGAAATTAACCCTTGACATAGGTATTATTTCTTTTGTATGTATCTGAAACTATTTTATAATGGATTAAATAATGTTATTAATTTATTCAATATCCATATTAAATTTTATTATATCATATATAAGAATATTATCATCTTCTTTTTAATAAAATTTAATTATTACTTGTCTTTAGGGTGTTATCTTATTTCTTTTCTTATGAAATTGTTTTCATATAAGTCTATTTTCTTGCACATATAATATAGTTCTAGTAATTATAGAATGATATTAAGGTAATATATATCATATTATCTATTAAATACATTTAATATAATCATTCCTTAATGGTGATCATAAAGAATGAATCACATCCCTTTATGAAGACGGTAGGTCGTACGTACGAATGAGAGACAATATATTTCCCAGAACTGTGAAATGGTATAGAAGTAGATGGTGTATTTAGTTTTTATTAGAATCAATATCATGTAGTGATAATAATATATAGTAATTATTTCCATCATTATAAACATCCATGAAAAGTGGTGATGAAAAATAAATTACACTACAATACGGAGTCGGTAGATGTATGCTCTCACGTGTGGTGATATTTTCTCATATGACAGATAAAAGGTGGAATATGGTTATTACATAATAAAATATAAGAATATAGTTCATTTTGGAAGAATTAAATTAAAATGGAATGAACACATGATGAGGATGTAGAAGAAGAAATAATCTAGAGAGAGTCGGTAATGGAGATTACCTCTTCTTGGGAAAGGTCCCTCTAGATCTCCTCATAGGGACACAAGTGTTGGTATTTTGAGAATAAAATAACCTTGATAATTTTTCTAGACAATTTTATAAGTAAAATTTTTAGGGGACTTATGTTCTTGAAGGCTCGATGTTATGTGATGAAATCCGGGAGAAGGTGCCTTTTTATAATTGATGTCAGGGGCACTTTTGGAATTTTAAATGCCATTAATTTGTAATGAAAACAATCACATTCAAAATACAAATGAAATGTTCTGTATTGTAAGATGAGATGATATATGGTCGTAATATCAACAAAAATTATTTTTTTTTGACAAGTTTTGGAATTGATTTATACCTTCTTATTTTAATTAAACCCTAGTTAATGTATTTTTATTTTAACTAATGTAACTACATTGTCCATAATAAAAGGTTCTAATTTTTAATTATGTGGAGTTAATTAAACCATAAATTAACATATAACATATAAGACCATATTATTATTATTTATTATTTTTAAAAATTATGTTATCATTTTATAATAAATTAATAAAATCTTATTTTGATAAAATAACAATAGTGTTCATTTTGACACTATTAAATTCTTGGGTTTTTAAAAATATTGAAATACCATGTAAACATCGAAAACAATATTTTATTTTATCCCAAAGGTGTAATGGTAAGCTAGAATACTTCTGGAATTCATTGTTTTTATAACAATATATTTATTTCAGTATTGATAATAGCACTTCACGGATATTTCCATTAGTTAAAAAATCGATGCATCATCATTGTATAATATTTTAAGGTAATTATTTATTTCATAAATTTTTTAAATAAATTACAATTTCAAATTAAAACAAATATATGAAAAATTATTATTTATAGATGAATTTTTTTATAACCAAATTTTTTAAATGGTTGAGTTTTTATAAATATGAGTTTGACACAATTTACTTTTCCTTAAATAAAACATAATAATTTATTTATTCTCAAACAAGTGTCTTAAAAATGTTATAAAGCATGGCATAAGGATGCATTTAGTCTAAAATCACTCATCCAAATAAAATATTACAAGTGTTAAAGTAATTTTGTAATATTTATAATATCAGTTTTTAACCTTAGTTACATGATTTACCTATTACCGTGTTGATAAAAATTTACTAATGATACTATTCATAATGGGAAAAAAGTAGAAGATACATATTTACATAACTATTACCAACTAATTCTAGATTTGGAATCCATTTTAAAAAACTAAAAACAAATACTTTTTAGTAATTAATTTAAAATTAATCTCGTAGACGGGGTGAGAATACATGTTTTTAATGATAAAAAATTCAAATGATTGAATCATTTTTTTAATATAAATTATAGATCAAATTAATTCTAATGGCCTAAATTGTATTAAATTATAAATCATTAATGTAATTATAATTAAACTTTGAAAAATATTATTTAACACTATATTTTATTTAGATAAAAAAGCTATTTTTAGTTAATAGTTTAGTAATTTTTACTAGTCATGAAAACATTAACATTATCCAAAAACTATATAATTTTCATCCAAAGAGATTTATTATATTCCAATTTTAAATAGAAACTTAATTTTGAAATATTAAAAATTATAATGGTTTCAAAAAGTTGATTTAAAATGGGTTTTCCATCAAAAGGCGGAAAAAATACCCTTTTGAAATATATCGGGTTTCATGCATAAAATAGGATTTCTTCTTATCTTATGCCTATAAAATTTATTGGATGAATATCAAAAATATTTTATTAGATATATATCATATATATTTCATTATTATCATTCAGTAATTGAAATTAATTTAATTCATAATGACTTTGGGAGCCTAAAAAATTCCCTTTACATTCAATTGGTTTATAATCTCTTTTCTAAGTATTTTTCAACTAATGAATCCATCCTATATTTGAGTAAACCAAATATTTTAATAAGTTATTTAAAATTATTCATAATCTCTATTTTAATGGCTAGTTTATAATGGTCAGTGAATACTAATAGTATCTTATGGTTTCGTTTAAACTCACGGGTGCATGCAATGAAAGCTATTGAAGAATTAAAATTATTTAAAGATAAAATTTCATAAAAACATCTAGGAGTTAAACTAATGAACCCCTTATTTTTATGGATGGAATGAAATAGCATTCAAGGAATACCATGATAATTTTTTTGTTTTGTCCATTGATGATATTTTTATGTACTCTAAAATCAATGATGACCCTAATAATCAATTTAGGATTTTTCATGAGACTATTAGAATGAATGAGTTATATGGGAAATTTAGTAAGTTTGATTTGTATATTTAATAATATTCTTTTCATGGACATATTTTCTCCATATATAGAATCTAGGTTAATACCATAAAGTTAAAGGTATTCATAGAATTTCATACACCAATGGACATAACTGACCATTGTAGTTTCATTGGCCTGGCAGGTTATAATCTATGATTCATTCTGAATTTTTCTAGAATGGATAAACTGTTAACCTATCATACACATAAGGTCTTATGTTTGTTTCGGAAATTGAATTTTTATAATTTTTTGATGAACTAATGATTAGATGTTTCAAAGCTATGATTTTGACCATACCATATCGTAATGATGGATTTTTTATTTGTAGTGATACATCCAAGATGGGACATGGTTGTGTTCTAATGAAAAATGATAAATTTATTACATATGAATCTAGGTATTTAAAGAATCATGAATAGAATAATACAACCCAGGATTATTAGTTGTTAGTTGTAACATTCCTTTGAATATAGGGAGACATCATCTCTATATTGAGACATGAGAGATATACATAGACCATAAGAGCCCAAAATTCATATTTTCAAGAAAGAGATCAATATGAGATAAATTTGATGGATCAAACTACTCAAGGAATATGATTTCACAATATAATACCACCTAGGGAAGAATATATGGTAACAGATTCATTGAGTAAGAATGATCGTGGAATTATTAACGAATTGATGATTGAGAGAGATCCTATATTCCTAGATCTATAAAAGTTGAATATTGAAATTATTATAAAAGGGAAGACATCATTCATTTTTCAACTTATGGGGAAACAATATTTGTTTATAAAAGATAAAAAAAATATTGATTTTATGATGAAAACATTCATAAGAAAATTTAAACTGTGAATGATAGGAAATCAGTAGATAATACTTGTAAAGATGATGTTTTTAAATATGGAAAGAGATAATATGTTCCATCTATAATGGTGCTAAAATATGAATTATTGAATGATATCCAAATCATATATTTATCTATACATGTAGGTAGCACTTAGATGTATATGGACATAACGTTCATGATGCCGAAAATCCTCCTCCTAAAAAGATTTATTAAATAAGTAAAGTTCAATAAACATTATAGAGATGTTTTAAAATGTGTTATTTTAAATAACCATGATAATTTTCATTAACCAAACTAGAACAATAATCTGGTAATATGAATGACCAGTTAGAACATACATCTATAACTGCCCTCTTAGAAAGGTAATCACCAACCCAGTTTCCCTCCCTATAAACATGAGTCACATCCAGGGAAATCAAGTCAAATAGGTGGATACAATAAATCCAATATGCCATCATATTCCATGATACATTCCTGGAGTGATCTTTGAGAAATTTTACCACACCAGTAGAATCTAATTCTAACCGTAAATAATGCTAACCATATTGAACAGCATACCTAATCACCTTTTTCATTTCCCACAACTCTCCTTCAATTGCATATCCTGATACGTCAATAAGGTTTCTTATGACTTTTCCATTCCTTTATGTTTTGAAAATCACAAACATATATTGTTAAGGAAATCTACCTTTCTCAAAGGATCATTATCTTAAGAAAATATATCTTTCTCTAAAAGATATTTTTATCTTAAACAATGGTTTTCAATATGTTTCTTTAAATATGTTATTTTCATCCTTAAATCAGATCCTTATTTATATAATGATATTGTAGATTATTAGAATCCGATTAGATCTATTTTCTAATTATGATTCATGATGTAATATTAAAATCTGATTTCATTAGAAATCAGGTTCTGATTTCATCAGAAATCAGATTCCAATTTCATCAGAAATCATACTCTGATTTCATCAAAAATTAAATTATGACTTCATCAGAAATCATACTCAGATTTCATCATAAATCCGACTCTGATTTAATCAGAAATCAAACTCTAATTTAATTAGAATCAGACTCTGACTTCTCATGATATCAAACTCCAACATCTCATGAAATCAGACTCTGAATTCTCATGATATCAAACTCTGACTTTTTGTGAAATCATTCTTTGACTTCTCATGAAATCAGACTATGTATTCTACTGAAATTAGGCTATGACTTCTACTAAAGTCAGACTCTGACTTCTACTGAAATCATAATCTGATTTCTTTGGATATCAGATTCTGAATTCTTCATTAATCAGATTCCATTTTCTCTCTTTTATATTAATATTTCTCAAGAATATTTATGTTTCTAAATATTATAAATGTTTCTCCAGAATAATAATATTTGGAATGATTTTTTATGTTACATAATCTTGTCAATGTTTCTCATGATGATAATGTTTCCCAGATATATCTTATGAAACAATTTTATACAAACTATTTCTAACTATCCATTAGTTGAGTGACACGTTTATATGTCCCTCTGAAATTCAAGGAAAAAGATGACCATTAGAGGGGGTATCCGACAATTGGTATTTTTTCTTATAAATACAATGTCATCTCATTGCTCAAAGATAAAAAGATATATATCTCATGAAGAGCTCTGACCTCTCACTACTTGCATCTTAGAGAGAAGGTCTCGGTAGTTGAGATTTCCTTGTGTGAATGTTGTGAACTTATTATTCAAGTTATGAACATATTTTTCATCCTTATTAGTGAGATTTCGATTGTTTTTTATCAATCAAGGTCTTCTAGGGACAGGAAGATATAGGTGCCAATCACCTTAAAGATTGATGGCATGCAGGGATAGTAACATCGATACTGATCATCGGATTGAGGGCTTACCCAGGTGTGGGTAAGACAAACATTCGTGAAATATAAATCAAGGGACCATTATCCATGTTTGATGGATACCCTCCACTTTGGGTTAAAATAACACTTATACATGTTTACATTGTTTTAGTTACATGTTTATTTTACACTGCATATTGTTAACCATGGAAAAAATACCTTTATTATACTATCTTAGTCTTGTATAGAACTTATAAAAATAAGATTTTATACACAGTAAGATAGAATATTTTCTAAAGTACCTTGTCTTATGATTCCTTATTGGATCCATCTTGTAGGATCCCAAGAAAGTCAATTTATTTTAATAACTAAAGAGTGTATGAGAATCCGTCTTGTTTAACCTTGTAAATTAAAGAATTTCTTAAGGATTAAAAATTAATGTTTTTAAACATATAATTCACCCCCTCTGGTAATTGATCTATCTTATGTACATTTTAATCATACAATTGGTATCATAGAAATGTTTTTGAAATACTTATACTCACATATAAGTTTTCTTTCTCAATCATTTTTACTTATAATTACTTGCTCAAGCTTTGTTCTACTAATTTGTTTTGTCGTAAACATATTTTTTATTTCTTTTATAAGATGGAAGGAATGAATGTTGTTCCATAGAAAATATAAATCATAACAGACCTCTTATATTTGATGGAAATTATTATGATTAGTGGATATATAGGATGAATACATTTGTCATCCATTCCAGTGTGGAAAACTTCATTATCTAAACTGGAGATTACAAAATTCCTGACATGGAAAACAGAAACATCACCAATCAAGAAAAGAAAGAGTATCACCAAAAAATCAAGGTATGCAATAAATTGTAATGGTCTATGACCAAGAACATCTAAATTCAAATTTCATCTTGTAAGACTTTAAATAACATATAAATGAAATTATAAGTCACAAATTTTCGAACACCCAAGGTTATCGAAATAATGAGAGAAATTCTTAGAGAATAATTCCATGGCTTTGTATGTCTTTATGGAGAACCGGTATGCAAGGTTCAGTAAAGGTTCATGACTATCATTGACAGTCTTTAGTCGATGGGAGAGGAAGGTCTAGATAATGATATTCTTGTTGATAAAATAATAGCTATTTTTTCCAATGAGTGGGAATCCAAAAGAATAGTTATCGATGAGAAATAGAAGGTTTCCAACATTACTCATGATGATCTATTAAGGAATCTTCTTCATCATGAAACACGAATGAAAAGAGATGATGAGACCAACAAGAAAAAGAATGGAAAAGGAAGTGTTTCTTTCACAACTACATAAAATCATATAAAATCCAAGACTCTAAAAAATGTCACATGATCTAAAGCCAAGAAAAGTACTATTATATTTAAATCTAGTGATAGTGATCAATCCGAGAATGAGTTATCCAATCTTACTTGAAGTACGAAAAAGATTATTGGAAAAAAGGACTTTCAGTATCGATATAAGAAGAATTATAGAAAAGAATATGAATGATTTAGAGGTATATTTCTATGAATGAAAGAGGGCAGGTCATATCCAGACAGACGGTCTTATGCTTAAAATGAATGAATGAAAAGGTAGGAATTATATAAAAAGAAAAAAAAGTTCTAGAATTCAAAGGGTAAGAATGTTCTTAAGGAAAACGATACCTAGATTTCCAGTGGTGGTAACTCTTATAAATAATCTCATGATGTTGAATCTTCTAGCCAAAAGAATATTAGACTTATAGCAAGAATACCTTATAAAAATCAATGTCTCCTGGCTAAGGTACACAAAGATAAATCCTTAACCAATATTTCTTTAAGTAAAAATTTTCCAAATGAAAAATATTATTCATCTTCATTTGATGAATCTTCATCAGAAAAAGATAATGTTTTACCTTCATTTGAAGAAGTATTTATGTTCTCCAAGATGCATGAAATTGAAAATTGTAAAATAAATAAGAAGCTTGATACAGTAAATTCTAGAATATCTCTTTTAGCAAAGTAAGTATCAAATCTTTCAAAAGATATTGACCAAAAAATTCCTAATTTAGAAAATTTATCCAAACACCTTAAAGAATTTAATTTTGAGAAGGATAAACTCTATAAGGACCTTGAAAATATTATTTCTAAGAAATATGTTTTTGAGGCTAAATCAAACTCTAAAACTAATGACTATGAGGACAATAATTTATTCATCAGACTAAAATCCAAAATATATTCTTTATAGAAAATTTGTTCAAATTGTAATTCTAGAAAGAATGAAGTTGATAAAATGTATTCTCAACTTTATCCTCTTTGGAATAGTTTAGTTTTTGGTTATTCTATTTCAAAACCAGTTTTCAGGAAAATTTATTTTTCTCCCCAAAGTGATCCCTCACCATGTGTAAATGTGGTTGCCTTTGGGAGAAAAATTGTTCTTTAAAAAAAATTCAATCCCTAGGTTTTCATAAAAAATATTTTTATAAACAAATTTGGATACCTAAAATTTTATTTTCCAAAAAATCGAGATCCAAAAAGTTTGGATTCCAAAATTCTAACTGTTTCTTTTCCTGGAAAACAATGGAAGATCCAAAAACAACACATGGTACATGGGTAGTGGATGTTCTAAGCACATGAATGGTAAAAAGAACTTATTTTGAAATATTATCAAGATAAAAGGTGGAAAATTAACATTTCGAGATAATGCTCAAGGAGATATTGTTGGTATATCAAATGTTTTTCTTCTAGGAAAAACATTATTTTCAAATATTTTAATAGTTAAAGGTCTTAAGAACAACCTTATAAACATAAGAAAATTATATGATAAAGCTTACCTTTTGAATTTTAGGAATGATAAACGCTTAGTAATTAATTCCACTGATGAGTTTATTCTCTACGCACATAGGCATGAGAATGATTATACACATAACTTAGAAGAACTTTGGAGCCCATATCTACCTTACCTATGTGAAAAGGAAGATCAATATTGGTTATGTCATAGAAGACTATCACACTGTAACTTTAGAAACATATGGAAACACTGAAAAAAAAAGACTTGTTAAGGATCTAACAGAGCATAAACATGGTTTTTCAAAAGTCTGTGATCCTTGCCAATATGGAAAGCAACACAAGTCAAGCATTAAATATACAAATGAAGTCTCAACTTCTTATGCATTACAACTAGTGTATATGGATCTTTTCATTCCAATAAAAACTATATGTATTGGATGAAAATACTATTTATTTGTTTTAGGTGATGACTATACTAGATTTAATAGGTTATATCTTCTAGAAAATAAATCTAAAGAATTTTTATAGATTAAGTCTTTTTTCAGCCAATGTAAAAAATGAGAAAAACCTTCTATTTATACCTATTAATAGTGATCATGGAGGAGAGTTTGAAAATATTTATTTTTAATCTAATTTTTGTAAGAAATGAATTACTCATAATTTCTCTGCTCCATGAACTCCTCAACAAAATGGTTTTGTTGAAAGAAGAAATAAAATTCTTCAAGAAATAATAGCAACCATGTTGAGTGAATATTCTATTGCTAAACATTTTAGAGCTGATGGTTTTAGTGATGCTTTCTATACTATAAATAGAGTTTTAATATGACATTTTCTAAATTATACACATTATGAGTTGTGAAATGGTTGAAACCCTATCATTTTTTATTTTTTAGTATTTTCATGAAAATTATTCATCTTGAATACTAAAGATAACATACATACATTTGCATCTAAATTTGATTAATGAATTGTTTTTATGTTATTTTACTCCCTCTAAGGCTTATAGGTTTTTTAAAAAAAATTCTAGTACTGTTGAAGAAACAGAATTTGATAAATTTAATGAAACTAATTCTTTTTTTTAAACAACCCCAACCTACATCATCAGATGTGTTTTCAAAAAATGATTTTCAACCGTTGTTAGAAAATTCTTCTAATAAGGAAAATACTTAAGAAAATATTTTTTAATAATTTTCCCTAGCTGATAATTTACCTTATATTGATGAATGGTTTTTAGAAAACCCAAACCAGTTGTTTCTCAAGAATCATCCCAGTGATAGTGTCATTGGTGATGTTAATAAACCTGTAAAGATTAGAAGTTCTCTGAGAAATTTAACAGAGAATCTATAATTTTTTCCCAAATAGTTCGGAAAAGTACTGATGATGCTTTAGGAAATGATGATTGGATTAAAGCTATACAAGAAGAACTAAATGAATTAAAAAAGGAATATTTTATGGACCTTGGTTGAAGGACCTAACTATACTTCTGCAATTTGTGTAAAATGGGTCTTCATAAATAAATGTGATTAATATGGAATTATTTTAAGAAATAAAGCAAGATTAGTTGCTAAAGACTATAATCAACAATAAGGAAAAAGAAATGAAGAAACCTATGTACCAGTAGCTAGACTTGAATCTATTATTATTCTACTCGCCTTTACAGCATTCTTTAATTTCATAATTTTTCAAATGGATGTAAAGTGTTATTACCTTAATGGATATGTTAAAGAGGAATTTTATGTTAAAAAAACTGATGTTCTTGAAGACACGAAACATCCTGAACATGTTTAAAAACATACCACATCTTTATAAGGCCTTAAACGAGCCCCTCGAGCCTCGTATGATAGACGTCCCAGATTTATTTTACAAAACAATTATGTTAAAAGAACTGATGATCCAAACATTTTTATAAATAATGATAAGAAAAGTGATTTCATTATTCAAATTTATATTGATGAAATTATATTCAGATCAACTCAGCAATATTTAACTAATTATTCTGTGAATCTTATGAAATTTGAGTTTAGGAAGAGTATGATGGGTGAGTTATCATTTTACTTGGTTTTCAAATTTCTCAAAAACCAGAAGGAACCTATATATCTCAATATAAGTATATTAAATATCTTCTAAAAAACTATGGATATGACAATACTAAGAGTATAAGCACTCCAATCGGTACCTAAAACTCTATTGATATTGATGAAGATGGGAAACCAGTATATCAAACATCTTTTTGAGGTATTATGGGATGTTTATTATAATTAATTCCTGGTTATCAAGACCTAATTTTTTTAGTATGACTATTTGCAAGATATCAATCTAATCCAATAGAATCCCATTTAAAAGTAGTGTAAAGAATTTTTATATATTTAAAGGGAACCATGGATTTAGGAATTTTCTATTCTTCTAGAAATGATTTTATCTTAAAATGTTTTTCGGATGCTGACTTTGGTGGTTGTAGAATGGATAGAGAAAGTACATCAGGAACATGACATTTCATAGCACAATCATTCGTATCTTGGTCTTTCGAAAAACAACACTTTTTACCACTTTACACAACTAAAGATGAATATGTAGTAGTTGAATGTTTTTGTGCTCAATTATTGTGGATGGAACACACACTCATTGACTATGGAATGAGTTTTACTAAAACTCAAATACTATGTGATATCACTGATGTAATTTCTTTGGAAAGCCTCCAGTACATCACTCCCTTGCAATGAACATAGATATTGGGGGATCACTTTCTTAGGGATCACACACTCAAAGAAGATATTATTCTTCAATTTATTAGAACACAAGATCAACATATAGACATTTTTACAAAATACATATCATCCATATTAACTCTTTGTTAAAATACAT
This sequence comes from Viscum album, assembly GCA_963277665.1. Taxonomy (NCBI): domain Eukaryota; kingdom Viridiplantae; phylum Streptophyta; class Magnoliopsida; order Santalales; family Viscaceae; genus Viscum; species Viscum album. The sequence continues at coordinate 115,627,680 of OY728135.1, forward strand.
ATCTTTACATTATGTTACTCCCTTTCCCAGGGGGTGTACATTTTCTTTCATTCTTTTATAAATTTTTTATTCATTAAAATGTTTTCCATCATTTTTTAAAAATGTTCAAAAAACATTTATGGAAGCTAAATTATTTCCAGAACCTAAATTTTTCCAAGAACATAAATTTTTCCAAGAACAAATTTTTTTGAAGAACCTTATCAATACTGAAAAATATTTCTGAGACATCTGGAAGGTACATTTCCTTACTCTTATCATCTTGATTGAAACTCTTTACTTGTTGGTGTTTTAAACTAGATTTAAGACAACCTTATTGGATTCACTTTCCTTAAATATAGTTTTTTCGTAACCTCAAAACATCTAATCCTAAATCCTTATCCAATATTAATATCAACCATCACATTATATCAAGAGAATCTTATCAATTGGATTTACTCAGTAATGCAAACCATCGCCAAAAACTCTTTAAATAGGACCCCCTATTCCTATCCTACATTGATCTCATTAATGTTTCTGCACCGAATCTCTTCCTCTATTCAAATATCCCATTCTTATTCATTTGTTTTCCCATTCCAAATGTCTCTGAAAGTCTCTTCGCAAGCTCTGATGGTATCCAACAATGAAATCAAGTATTTTTTCATATACAAAGAAAAATTGGTAGATCCGATATTCTTATCCTGTTATGATTCATTTATTTTAAAGAGTGTAAGGAAGAATAGTTGGGAAAGAATATGTGTTATGAAAGAAAAGAATCAAGATCCTATTTATGCAGATTTAATCATAGAGTTTTATGATACCATTCAATTCTATGAGCAAGGTGGAACAGAGATTTTTTCTTTCAAGAGCTATGGAAAGACATATTCACTTTCTTGAAACAAAGTATCTAGTATCTTATAGATACCATATGATGGTGAAACCACATTTTTCTTATGCAAGATACCAGATAAGGAAATATTTTTTGAAAAAGAAAAGGAAAAGATGTTCCTTGGGTTGAAATGAGTGAAGAAGCTGAAGATTACTCTTCTTCCAACGAAAATTTGTTTGATTTACCCCTAGATGCAAGGTTTTCTTGTTCCAAGACATGGATATTATGAGGCCCTCAAGATATTTGATATTTTCTTGTTGGAATCCTTGGTGAATCTGAGAAAGATTAATCATATCAAGTATATTGTCTTCACCATAAACAATATTAAGAATGCAACCCTTAAGTCTCAGATTATTATGTTTGTAGTGATATTTTCAAAGACCATCATCTCTTTCTTAGAGTATCTCAAAGTTCCCTATAAATCCAAGAATAATGTTTTCAAAATCATGTTGCTGAGTGATGATACTTTTAGGAGAATGAAAATCGACTTTATTGTTAAGACAAGAGAGTTCTTCGAACTTCCAGCTGATGATGTTCAGGCTCCGAGTAAGAAATCATATGTATGAGAAGGATTCAAAATGTATTCAAATAAATGAAAAGGAAAAATATCGGAATAGAATAAAATAGTATCAGTTCCTGAGATGGAATTAGCTCCACCGAAGCTGATGAAGAAAAATAAATTTTTTGATGAAGTAGTTGAGAAGTGGAGAGTGGACAAGATGATTAGAAAGGTAGGAGATTCAGTGTTTTCCATAGATCATGATGAGGCTAAGGACATGAGGACTCAAGTGGCTGAAGAGATTGAGACTCAAGCTTAAGAAAAGAAGAGGAAGAAGAAGATGTCAGAATTTGATATTATTCAAGCAATGCATATGGATACAGAGAAGGATTTTGAATAGATTCAAGTACTGAAATATTTCCTATAAGAATCAATCCCATTAGAGACTTCAGTTCTAGAGATAAAAAGATATTTCAATCCCGAAACTTTTAGATTAAGTGGAAGAACAAGAGGAAGAGAAAGAAGAGAGAGGTGATGTAATAAGAATGGAAACGGAAATATGAAGACAAGGATAGTCTTTTGGACAAGTTATCCATAAGAATCTCTCAAGTCGATTGAACCAAGATTATTTCTGAAGAAAAACCTGTTGAGAAAGATGATGTTGATCAAGAAGAGGTTGATAAACCTTTAGATGTTTAAAGTATTAATGGTAATGATGTACAATATGTTGTTAATAATAAAACTGATGCTGCTGAGGATGATGATGATAAACTTTTTCATCCTTCAAATGTCGAGCCTGAGTTTCAAGTTGTCAATAAAAAGTTATCAATGGAAAGAAAAGGAAAGTTTGTTATAGTTCATGAAACACCAAGGATGGTTGGTTTTGAAACCTCCAAAAGTAAATAATGTGACCAATATAAGGTTGGATCATCCATATGGGAATCGCCATCATAATCCTCTTTTTCTTTGAGAAATGATTTCATAGTACAATCTTTGAAGAAGCTTGTCGATTAAATTCATTTCATTACGAGTATAGATTCATGGTGTTAATTGCTTCAGAAAACTATTAATTAAAATTTGAAATCTATAAGCAGTATCATAGAGAAGTATGTTAATATTGAAGACTGTTAAAACCCTTCTAGATCAATTATGAAGCTCACAGAAAATTGTGAAAAGAAACAACAAGGTGGTCCAAATCAGTGATAGATGATTATACGATCATGAATAATATAAATGATTCACGCAAATAGGTTTTCGATAGGTCAGATGAAGGGATCAAGTATATATCTTCAAATATTTCATATAAGATAAGGGAAGATAAAGTAAGCTATCTTCAAGAAGAAAAGGATTTGAAAGGAAACCATAATTCCATTGCTCTGAATGTAAAAAAGATAAAGATACCTTAGAGAATAGTTACTTGCAAAGTGTAAATATCGGGATGATTTGATAAAATATCAAGATGATAGGATCAAGGATCTTTAAAAGAAATATCAGAAGCATGATCGATTGATCAAAAGGTTTGAAAAATATCCTGAAGAGTTGAAGAAGATGAAGGAAATCCTCAAAAAGTAACACCGAAGGAGGAAAATGGTGATTGATATTTTGAAACTACGATCTTTTATTGTATTTTATTCCATGAAACAAATTTTTTTTCAAAAGTAAATTGTTTATTCATACATTGTTTGGTACGTATTTTTTCTATTCTTTCATGTACATATTTTTTCCTCTCCAATCCTTTTTTAAAATCACAAAGTGGGGGAAAAGAATGTTCAAAAAGAATATTAATAAAGAATATTAATAATGATATTATCAATATAAGGGGGATGATATTCTATAAAGAATCTATAAAGAAAGATTTATTTCTCAAACAATAACCAGGAATACAATCCTTAGGTATTCTAAGACCTAAGGGGGGGTTATTCATATTTGTCATAAGCCATAAATAAAAGGGAGATAAGTATTTCTTTTAAGCTTAAAAGAGAAAAACATAAGTCCTTATATTCGTTTATGAGAAGTTGATTTTTCTTTCCAAAAAGGGGGAGATTTTTATGTTATGAATTTTCCATACCTTCATGATTTGAAAATCACAAACACATTTTCTTAAGGACATTTACCTTTCTCTAAGGAACTTTTTCTAAAGAAAATATTTATTTCTATAAAATATATTTTAGACTATGGTTTTCAATATGTTTTCGTAAACAAATTCTATCCATCTTTAAATCAGATTCTTATTTATCTAAAGATATTTTAGTTACATAGAATCTGATTAGATCTGTTTTCTGAATGTGATTCTTAATGTAATATTAAACTTCTATTTCATTAGAAATCATGTTCCGATTTCATCAGAAATCAAGTTCCAATTTCATTAGAAATCAGACTCTGATTTCATCATAAAACAAACTCTAATTTCATAAAAAATATGAATCTGATTTCATCAGAAATCAGACATTGATTTCATCATTAATCCAAATCCAATTTTATTAGAAATAACACTCTAACTTCTCAAGAAACCAGACCTTGACTTCACATGAAATCAGACTCCCACTTATCATGATATCATACTCCATCTTCTCATGAAATCATACTTCGATTTCTTAGGAAATCACACTCCGACTTCTCATGAAATCAGACTCTGAATTCTACAGAAATCAAACTCCGACTGCTATTGAAATCAGACACCGATATAAACTAAAATCGGACACTAATTTCTATGGAAATCAGATTCTGTATACATCATTAATTATATTTTATTTTTCTCTTTTATATTAATATTTCTCAAGAATATTAATCTTGGACAGGAATATTAATTTTTCTCCAGAATATTAATATTGATCAAAAATTTTTATATTATGAAATCTTCTTTGTGTTTCTCAAGGATGATAATGTTTCCCACATTTATCTTATGAAACGATATTGTGCAATCTTTTTATAACTAACCATTGGTTGAGTGAGATGTGTATAGGTCCCTTAAAAATTCAAGGAAACATATGACCATTGGAGGAGAAATCTGACCATTGGGATTTTTTATAGAAACCCAGTTTTTTCCATAAAAGACAGGAATATTCTTGATGTTATTACAGAGCAGCGCCTTCAGAAGGCGGGTGATTCCAAGCCCTAGTGTGGATGGAATTAAATTTTTACTACGTTCACCCTGGGCATGCCAAATAAATGGAATAACTCCTAAACAACAGCTTTTACAGGAAAACAGGGGGTATTGTTGAGTTCATAGCATGTGTTTTACCCTAGAAGGGGTATAACTTTTGCGGGCGCGGGCCTTCTGTGAAAAATGCCACCAGGGGCGTTTTTGTAATTTAACGGCCTCGGGAGTTTAATTTATAACTTTCGAATGGAGGCTCAGATTAAAATTCTGAGACCACCATTGTTTTTGGGAGGTTCTTTTTAACCTAGGTGAGGCTTCACCGCGACCCTGTCGAGAGTTTCGAATGCGGGTCATTTTGGGTCTGTTTAAATTTATTAAACTTTTTAATCAGTTTTCTTTACTTAATACATATCCCACTTCACCCCCTCCAATCCATTTCATTGGTTGATGTTATCTCAACGAAACCATGACCTCTTCTTCAAGCTCCCCTCTTTTCCATGGTGAGGTCGGCTCTGTCTCAGGCGGATTTCTCGTGAAGCGACGGGCTACGCCCAATAATGTAGGATCATGTGTTACCATTTTAATTTCCCTCATCTACTTTTATCTCAATTTTTTGCATCAAATAGAAAATAAATTTCATGCGAATCCCATAATTTCGTAGTATATGTTATTAGATTTCTGATGCTTTTCTCGGATTGAAATTCCGAGTCCCGAGCTGTCTGCAGAAGCCCGACAATGTTTCGAGGTTTTTTTGGTGTTTTCTGGCAGATCTGGCCGGTCCGGCAGGTGGACCGGCCTTCCCAGGCAGCGGCTCGGTGGATGCGGATGGAGGATCAGAGTGGCGGCGATGGTGGATTTAGTGGAGGTGGCCGGTGGAGCTCGACGCGAGCGGCTGCGGGAGGCAGTAGCGAGCATCGGCGGGTCGGTGTGGGAGAGCGAGCATCGACGAGGGTCAACGGAGGCCGGTCAAGCGAGAGGTCAGTGGAGGCGGGCACTAGGTGAGGTGTGGAGATGTGGAAAACCTGGGGTCCTCGTGACCCTGGTCAGCAGACATGGACCCACAACACGTGGTTCACATTGAAAATGATCCGGACCGGCTGGGCCGGTCCGGGCGAGGAAAGCCGACTCGCGCGGTGAACCATGGGCCAGTTCAAGAAGATGGTGGGCCAGCCGAACCAGCCCGGCCCACCTGTTTCGGTCCATTAATATTTAAAACGCCCCTAAAAGGAAAAAAAAGGTGTCAGAATCATGTGCCACATGCAGCGATGCGTTCCTTGGATCAAGACGGACATTTTGAGATGGTCTCAGGGATTTTTTAATTCCCGAGATGAAGGGCTCAGTGGCGCGACACGTACATCATGTGGATTAGTGTTTTCCCTGAGATTCTTGCATTGGATGGCGCAGACACATCAGATGTCTGATTTGAGCACCATCAGCAGCGTTGAGACCCTGGCGTTGAGGTGGTGTCTTCGAGGGTGGTTTTAGGCATTGAAACCAGAGTCGAGGTGTGGGCCTCGTGAGCCGTCTTTCGAGCTGCACATGACAAATTGTAACTTTTTCATCGGACGTTCGTTCAGGGTGTGCGAGCAGTCGATTCAGGGTGTATTTACGAGGTCTTTTCAATGGCGCAATCTGTCTGCTTTAATTCAGCATGGTGGTGTGGGCCTCACAAGGGCCATTTTGGGTGTTGATGGTGAATTCCATCTTCTTCACCAGGTGTTCATTTCGGACAAGTGATTAGTCAATCTTGTGTATTTTTTTGAGAAGATTGCAATGGTATTATCCATTTGCTGCGCTTCGGTACCGTGATGAGGGACCCACGTAGCACCGCTTGTGTTCAGTATGTGGAAATGCATCTTTTCCTCCGGATATCCATTCCATGCAAATAAGCAGTCAATTTGACGTGTTATCCCGAGGGGATCACAATGGTATGATATGCCCGACTATTTTCGGGATCGAGAATCAGGAACACCAGAAGTCGTTCGGGCATAAAGCGGTATTGGATGACTTTTTCATTGGATGTTTGTTTGAGGCCAGTAAATAGTCAATCTCGCGTGTTTTTCTATAAGGATTACAATGGTACAATCCGTTTTTATGTGAGGAGCCTCATTTGAGATCTCATTAAATGTGAAACCATGAATGGTTTACCAGTAGAGGTTCTTTCTATGGTGTTTGTAGAGAACCCTTGGCATGTGATCATGTTCTCTCCTATGAGAGTGAAATTAAATGTTTAAAGAGGTGTGTTTGGCCGTTCTAGGGATGTTGAGGAGGCCTGGTGGAGAACTTACATTTTTTCCCTTTTTTGCTGATGTTGGGTGTCATGTGCACGATAGCGTTTGGGGTGGAAATGTGGTATACTCTGGGAGTATATGAGATTTCCTGGAGGTACAATTATTATTTTATACCTGAGAATGTATGTATACATGGTTTGGAGATGAGATATGGCCAAATGTCGTGTGGGCCCCATGTTCACTACATGTTCTGCTTTACGTACCTTTGACCTCTCACAACGTAGAGGTTCCCTCTGTTCTTGATGGTTTAGACCCATAGGGTTGAGAGAGTCCCCTAGTTCTATTCTCGATGGTTTAATCAGCTGAGTTGTTTGGGTTCCCCTATTTCTTCACCTGTGAGGGGTTTCAAAATCATGTCCCTTTCACTGGACTGCGACATCGTTTACGGCTATGTGTGTTCGTACAGTGTGGGTGTGCTCCCACTTTCTGGAGTGAGTTGTCTCGGTCTGCTTCAACAATAGACTCAGCGGATAGATGAATGTATCACCCCAAGAGGCCCGTTGAGATCCTCGCGTCCCTTCGTGTTCCCTGGTAGGGTTATTTGGGTATCAGTGTGACCAAAACATTACACGGGCACTGATTCTCTACCAAGGAGGTTTTTTCCAGTTGGGTAAGGAGCCCCCAGTGAGACCTGGGCATAGACTCCCTAGCTATGTATCGAGATCATATCTTCCTGCCGTGATCTATCATGACGTGTTTCCCACTACGTGTTATGGTTACCAGTGAGGTACCTTCCTCTAGGGATGGCCGATGAGGTACAATCCAGTAGGGATGGCTAGTTAGGTACCATCCAACAGGGATGGGTAGTGAGGTACCATACAACATGGATGGCCTGTGAAGTACCATCCAGCAGTGGTTGCCAGTGGGGTACCATCTAGCAGGGATAGCCCGAGCGGTGTCAGGTTTACCTCCAGCAGGGCTGGGAAGTGGTCCCGATGATGGTGTCGGGTTTACCTCTTACGGGGCTGGGAAGTGGTCCCCAAGGACGGTGTCTGGTCTCCCTCCACCAGATACCCATTCACGGGGCTGTGCAGTGGAAACCCATCGACTTTGAGAATACCTCTCGACTGTGTGATAGTAACGAGGTGTGGTTTTACTTTCCCTATAACTCTCAGGAACGAGGGGAGCTTTCCCCACCAATACGCGTCCTTGTGACACGACCTAAAACACTACGGGGGATTATGTGTCGTCCAAAGAAGACAGTGTCAAGGTGCAGTTATTTGAGCCCCTTGACTTGCAGTGTGTGGCAGACCTTTGGGATGCTGGGCATCGATAGTGTTTACTTCTAGGACTGTTGGAAACTCACTTTCTTGGGCTGAGCTATGCGATGGAGATCCTCTTACTATCTTGTTTGGGTTTCTTGAAAAAGCATATATATATATATATATACCTTATTCCAGCACCCACTCCTTGGGATTTGGTTACTCTCCTTCCAGGAGAGGTGAAGACACAAGGGGTTTGCCACATTCTTTCTGTTACAAGCTTCTCGTGGTTGGAAGAGTCTACTCTCGTATTATATGTATCAAAGACTCGATGATAAGTTCATCTTGTCACCATTTCTAGCTCATTGTATTTGGATGAGTCTATTTCCTCTCTCTTGTTGGGTTGAGCTGTTATTCTATGTTGTACTCTTGACTGCACTCTCTGTTGTTCTCTATTAATATTTCATGTTCAATCTACTTCTCCCCTCTTTAGTACCTCCTTTGATTCTTCCTTGATCCTTTGGGGTATCCTACTGATTGTTTTTATACTCACCCATGCTTGGGATTTTCCCACACTTGGTGTGCCCATGCAGATGACGGAAAGGTCAATCATGACTACAATAGAGCTTATGAGTTCGGGAGCTTGGACCGCGTACAGTGGTCGTAGTTGGATTCCCAGTGTGAGACTGTCCAGCTATTTTACTTTTCTTTACCTGTTACCGGTTTGTGGCACTTTTCTTGTTGGGCGCGTGTTTTCCACTTTTTCTTTTCAGTTTACCTTCAGCACTTACATTGTACTGTTTAGAGTTAAATGCACATTTGTGTGTTGTTTATAGTAGTTAGTACTTTACTTTTCCTTTTACTCTTCCCTTCTGCATTGAGTGGGATGCGCGTGTGCATACAGGTACTCAGGAAAAGTCCTCCCAATGTTTTTTATCCTTCGGCGCTTGTCGCCAGCCCCTGGCTTATGGAGGTGTGTTTGGGGTAGTTGTGGCCCGTGACTGGGTAGGGTCAGGTCGTGACAAAGTGGTATTAGAGGTGGTTTGTTCCTTGGGAAGTTGGTCGGATGTCCCCAAAAAGGAATTGTTTGGGATTAAGGGCAATAATGTTGACGTGTCTCAGGAGCGGCTCTTAGGCTAGGGAGTCGAGTGATGGTGTGGTGGCCGACGTATCCATTCAATAGGACCCTGATATCCTGCTTGTCGACTCAGCATGTTGAGACACCCATTTAGGAAAATGGGTTTGTGCATCAGCTGTGATTGATTCTTTGACTGTCCTTCTTGAGTCTGATCCCCATTTTTGTTACTGTTATATACATATATTCTCATCTGACTGTGGTACTCCTTGATAACATTTAGGATGTCTCCTCAAAGACAGTCAACTAGGATACCAACTTTGGATCGTAATGATAATGTTGTGATCGATGATGCCTCAATCCCGGACCCATCATGTGAGCCCATTTCTCTGGGTGGGATGGTAGATGCACCCCCTCCTAGTGAGCAGCAAAAATCTCCAAAAGAGTAGACGGAGATTGATAATAGTTTGAACACACTCCGGGAGTTCCAGCTTCAGATACCGCTGAGGTTTAGTGGTGAAACTGACCCTCAAGTAGCAGAGGTTTGGCAGGAGACAGTGGTTTTCCTCTTTAGACTTGTGCAAACACCAGAAGATTAGATGGTGGCCTTGGCCGCTAGCCTTTTCCATAGATTATCTGGGTGTTGGTGGAGTCCAGTGACTCAAATACTTGATGATTCGTCACTTTTGTGGGTTGACTTTCAGCTGCTGTTTCAGGAGGAGTTTTAACCCTCCTGCTTATGGTTCCTTCAAATCTAGGATCTCTTACAATTTCAGCCGAGATGGATGATGATGACTGAGTACGCGACTAGGTTCGCTGACCGTGCACACTTTTACCCCGACCTGGTCCATGAAGTCAACTTCCAAGAGTAGAAGATCGACCGAGGTCTCCTTAGAGAGATTTGTGCTATCATAGTACCCTTGGGAATTACCAATTATGTCAGGGTGCTAGAGCAAGTGTTGGGGAAAGAGATCTTCCTATCTCCCTTTATAGTTGATGGTGGTAGTAGGCATGACAGAGCCGAGATGTCTGTCGTAGCTAGCGGGTGTCGGCTGACAGAACCTTGATGCATGTGGTTTTCTGATAACCGGACATAGGGGAATGGTCGTACGTCACAGTGGCACAGGAGGGCACCAAGGAAGCCTGGGGAGAGCTGGTGCTATGCTTGCGATGGTAAATGTCATTGGCAGGGTCTGCCCGACTAGGCATGCAGAGAATATCTGGCAGATAGCAGGTGCACCACCACGATAGAGGTAGTGTCGTGATCGGAGTGGAACCCAAAGAGGTCGTGCTAGAAGAAGAGAGGTAGGATCTAGAAGTGGGGGACGACATTACGAGGTCTTCACATCACCACCAGGCAGTCCACGTCAGGCTCTGGCAGTTAACAGTCGGGACCACGGACTACCGTGAGCCTTGGATTTCTACGATCCTGCAATGCATGAGGAGATAATAGGTATGATTTATGGCTCTTCTACATTTTAAAGAAGAATTGTTATACTCAGTGTGTGAAATTATTTTAATATCTGCTCCTTTCTTAATGTGTTACTAGGGTGATGTGGGGCCTCGGTGAAACCCTGTGTTAGTAGAGTAGAAGGCATTAACCCTTTTCTTTTGTCGATGGTGTCGACTACTTCACTCTCTGAGCGTGTAAGAGTGTCTATTTCATGGGACATCAACTCTGAAATCTTGCGTAACTAAATATCCTTAGGTCTTTCACCATATGGATATTCTGATGGAGGGAATCATCAGGCCTTTCCCTAAGTGCGAATAGTGATTCTACTGGCAGCGTGCGATGTAGAGGTTCGACCGAAGAGGTGAGGTACCCTTTGTGGTCCTTCAGGACATTTGAGAACATGTGAAGGGATGGAAAGGTCCCCTACCACTTTTCCCTAACCCCAAGGGCTGGTTTGGTGCACAACATCTCCAATGTAACTCACCTGAGAAGGAGTTTACATGCTCTTTTGCGCGTCATCTGCGAGGGTAGACCTCACGTGAACTGATCAATCCTTGATCATGTGGGGTGACGCGGGACTATGCAATAGTTTTTTTAGGTACTGGAGAGCTAGGTGTGGGCTTAGTACCCTGATTCGTTCCCTGATTTTTCTATTCATGGAAAAAATCTTGAAGGATGGAATGATGTAGATACTCGGTTTTTTCTATAAAAGACGTTGGAATATTATTGATGTTATTCCAGAGTAGCGCCTTCAGACGGTGTGCGATTCGGAGCCCCGGTGTGGCCGGAATTATGTTTTCAGTGCATTCACATTGGGCACACCAAATAAATGGAATAACTCCTAAACTATAACTCGTACGGGAAAACTAAGGGCACCGTTGAGTTCGGAGTGTGCCGTTTACCCTAGAAGCTGTATAACTTTCGCGGGCGCGGGCCTTCTGTGAAAAATGAGACTAGGAGAATTTTTGTAATTTAGAGGCCTCGGGCGTTGAATTTATAACTTTTGAACGGAGGATCAAATTTAATTTATGAGACTGCCATTGTGCTCGGGAGGTGGTTTTCACCCTAGGAGAGGGTTAACCTCGACCCCGTCGGGTGTTTCAGATGGGGGTCATTTTGGGGGTGTTTAAATTAAATAAACTTTTTAATTAATTTTTATTTATTTAAGACATAACCAACTTCACACCCTCCAATCCAGTCCTCTGGAGGATTCTATCTCAAAGAAAGCCTCACCTCTGCTTCAAGGTCCCCTCCTCTCCAAGGTGAGGTCAGCTCTGGCTCTGGAGGATCGCTCGTGAAGCGAAGGGCTACGCCCAACGTGGTAGGATTGTACATTTCCATTTTAATTTCCCCCATCTACATTTATCTCAATTTTTGGTGTCTAATTGATTTTTTTTAAATCAAATCCCATAACTGAATAGTATATGTTCTGATTTTTCAGATTCTTCTTTTGGATTGAAATTCTGAGTCCCAAGGTGTCCACAGCGGCCCGAAAATCTTTCAAGGTGTTTTTGGTGTTTTATGGAAGATCTGGCCGATCCGGTAGACGGTATGTCCTTCCCCAGCGGCGGCGCGGCAGCTGTGGACGGCGGATCAGAGTGGCGGCGGCAGCAGCTTCAATAGATGAGGATGGTGTCGCTTGGTGTGAACGGCTGCGGGAGTCGGCATCGGGCGTCGGTGGGTCGGTGCGGGTGAGCAAGCGTCGCCAAGGGCGAGCGGAAGCCGGCCGGGCGAGCGGTCTATGAAGGTGGGCACCTGCTGGGGTCCAACGACGCGGAAGACTCGGGGTCCTCATGACCCCAGTCGGAAGATAGTGACCCGCAACTCGCAGGTCTAGTGGATGGAGAGCCGTACCGGCTGCGCCGGTCCGGGCGAGGCAATCCGGCCCATGCGGTGAACCGTGGGCTGGTTCAGGCAGATGGTGGGCCGGCCGAACCGGCCCAGCCCACATGTTTCGGTCCATTAAAAATTAAAATGGACCTAAAATACAAACCAGGTGTTGGATTTGCGTGTTGTCTATGGCGACGCGTTCCTTGGATCGAGACGTACATTTTTATATGTTCTCAGAGATTTTCTAATTCCCAAGGTGAGGGGCTCGTTTGTACGACATGTATATTAAGTGGATTAGCATTTTTCTCGAGATTCTTTCTTTCGATGGCGCGGGCACATCCGATGTACGATTTGAGTGTCATCAGGGCATTGAGACCATGGCGTCGAGGCGGTGTCTTCCAGGGTGGTTTCAAGCAATGAAACCAGAGTCGAGGTGTGGGATCCACATGCTGTCTTTCGAGTTGCATGCAGCAATTTGTAACGTTTTCATCAGATGTCCGTTTGGGGTGTCTAAGCAGTCCATTCGGGGTGTTTTTTCCGAGGGAATTGCCATGGCCAAATCTTCCTGCTTTAATTCAGCACGGTGGTGTGGGCCGCATGAGGGCCGTTTTGGGGGTTGACGGTGAATTCCATATTCTTCACCTGGTGTTCGTTTCAGACTAGTGGTTAGTCAATCTTTTATACCTTTTCTAGAGGATCACAATGGTGTGATCTGTTGGAAGAGCTTCAGGACCGTGATGTGAGACCCATGTAGCATCGCTCGTGTGCAGTATAGAGAAATGCATCTTTTCCATTGGATATATATTCCACGCAAGTAAGCAGTCAATATGACATGTTTTCCCGAGGGGATCACAATCGTGTGATGTGCCCAACTATTTTCAGGATCGAGGCTCGGGACCATGGGACGTCGTTCGGGTGTAAAGCGGTGTTGGACGACTTTTTCGTCAGATGTTCGTTTGAGGGGAGTAAATAGTCGATCTCGCGTGTTTTTCTCTGAGGATTTAAAATGTACGATCTGTTTGGATGTGAGGAGCCTCAGTCGAGATCCCATTAAATGTGGAAGCATGAAAGGTGTACCGGTGGAGTTTCTACCTACAGTGTTTGTGGAGAACCCTTGGCGTGTAATCACATTCGCTCCTGTGAGAGTGAAAGTAAATTTTTAAAGAGGTGTGGTTGGCCATGCTAGGGCAGTTGAGGAGGTAAGGTGGAGAACTTACATTTTTGCCCTTTTTTTTGACGTTGGGTGTCGTGTGCACGATATCCTTTGGGATGGAAATGTGGTATACTATGGGAGTATACGAGATTTCCTATAGGTACATGTTGTAGTTTGTACCCAAGAATGTTTGTATATGTGGTTTGGTGATGAGATGGGGCCACATGTCGTGTTGGCCCCATGTGCGCATCGTGTTCTAATTTACGTACCTTTGACCTCTCGAGACATAGAGGGTCCCTCTGTTCCCGATGGTTTAGACCAGCATGGTTGAGAGGGTCCCCCTGGTTCTGTTCATGATGGCTTGATCAGTATAGTTATTTGGGTTCCCTTGTCTCATCAACTGTGAGGGGTTTCAGTTTCATGTCCCTTTCACCATACTGCGACATCGTTTATGGCTATGTGCATTTGTACAGTGTGGGTGTGCTCCCACATTCTGGAGTGAGTTGTCTCGGTCTGCATCGAAAGTAGACTCAGCGGATTGGAGCATGTATCACCCAGAGAGGCCTGGGGAGATCCTCACGTCCTTTCATGTTCCTTGGTAGGGTTTTTTGTGCATTAGTGTGACCAACACATTACACAGGCACTGATCCTCTACCCATACGGTTGTTTCTAGTAGGGTATGTAGCCCCCAGTGAGCCCTGGGCACAGACTCCCTATCTATGTATCGAAATCATATGTTTCTTCCGCGATTTATCATGACGTGTTTCCCACTACGTGTTCTGGTTACTAGTGAGGTACCATCCAGCAGGGATGGCCAGTGAGGTACCATCCTAGAGGGATGGCCAGCGAAGTACCATCCAGCAAGGATGGCCAGTGAGGTACCACCCAGCAGGGATAGACAGTTAGGTACCATCTTGCAGGGGTGGCCAGTGAGGTACCATCTAGTAGGGATGGCCAGAGCAGTGTTGGGTTTACCTCCAGCGGGGCTGGGAAGCAGTCTCCAATGATGGTGTCAGGTTCACCTCCAGTAGGGTTGGGAAGTGGTCCCCGATGACGGTGTTGGGACTCCCTCTTGTGGATACCCTTTCATGGGGCTAGGCAGTGGGAACCCGTTGACTTTGAGAAGACCTCTCGACTTTGTGACAATGACGAGGTGTGGTTTGACTTTCCCCAGAACTCTCAAGAATGAGGTGCACTTTCCCCACCAAGACGCGTCCTTGTGATGTGACCTAAAACTGTGCGGCGAGTTAGTTCCATCCAAAGAGAATTGTGTCAAGGTGCAGTGATTTGATCCCCTTGAATTGTAGTTTGGTGTAAACATGTAGGATATTGGGCATAAATGGTGTTTACTTCAGGGATTGTTGGCTACTCACTTTCATGGGCTGATCTACAGGAAGGAGATCCCCTTACTATCTTGTTCGGGTTTCTTGAAAAAACATATATATATATATGTATACCTTGTTCAAGAACCCACTCCTTGGGTTTTGGTTAGTCTCATTCCAGGAGAGGCGAAGACGCGTGGAGTATGCCATATGCTTTCCGTGTCTAGCTTTTCATGGTTGGACGAGTCTACTATTTTACTATAGGTAGTGAAGAATCGACGAGAAGTCCATCTTCTCACCATTTATAGCTCCTTGGGTTTGGATGACTCTACTTCCTCTATGTTGTTGGGTTGAGCTGTTACTCTCTGTTGTACTCTTTACTGCACTCTCTATTTTTCTCCTTTAATATACCATGTTCGATCTACTGCTCCCATCTTCTGTACCTCCTTTGTTTATTCCTCGAGCCTTCAGGGTACCCTACATAGTATTTTTATAATCACCCCTACTTGGGCTTTGCTCGCACTTGGTGTGCCCTTGAAGACAAAGAACATATCGATTTTGACTACATTAGAGCTTAAGAGTTCAAGAGCTTGGATCGCGTACGATGGTCGTAGTCATGTTCCATGTGTGAGACTGTCCAGCTATTTTAATTTTTTTACATGTTGCTAGGTTGTGGCACATTTTTGGTTGGGTGCGTGGTTTACCCTTTTTCTTTTCAGTTTACCTTCAGCACTTACATTGTACTATTTAGAGGTCGATGCACATTTGTGGGTTGTTTATAGCAGTTTTTACTTTACTTTTCCTTTTACTCTGCACTTCTGTATTTAGTGGGTTGTGGGTGTTCGTACAGGTACTCAAGCAAAGGCCTCCCCAAGTTTTTTAGCCTTCGTTGCTTGTTTCCAGACCCTGGCCTATAGAGGCGGGTTTGGGGTAGTTGCGGCTTGATCCCAGGTAGGGTCGGCTCCTGACATTTTTTTCTTATAAATACCCAGTCATCCCATCACTGAAAGAACAATAGATAGATATCTCACAGAGTGCTCTGAACACTAACTACTTACATCTTAGAGAGAAGATCTTTGTTACTAAGATTTCCTTGTGTGAATGTTGTGAACATATTGTTCAATCTATGAACAACATGATCATCCTGCTTAGTGTGATTTCGATTGTTGCTGATCAATCGAGGGCTTCTGGGGATAGGACGACAGAGGTTCCAATCACCTTTTGAATTGAGGGCTTGCATGTATTGAAAGACAGATACATATCTTTAGATTTCCGTCTTACCCTGGTGTGGGTAAGACAAAATCTCTTGAAAGTATAAACCATGAGACCATTATCCAAGGTTATTGCATACCCTTCTTATTAAGTTATAATAACTCTTATACTTGTTTACTTTATTTTAGTTACATGTTTATTTTCTACTGCATATTGTTAAACAAGGAAGGTATAACTTTCTTATACATTCATATTCTTGTATAGCTCTTATATAAATAAGATTCTATACACTTTAAGATAGAATTGTTTCTTAAGTATCTTGTTTTAAGTTTCCTTATCGGATCCATCTTATAAAATCCCATGAATGTTAGTTTCTTTTAATAAATAAAGAGGGATTGTGAATCTATCTTGTTTAACCATGATAAACATAAATTTTCATTTGTAATGAAAACTAAAGTGTTAAAATTTACAATTCACCCCCCCCCCCCCTCGTGTAATTGAGCTATCTCATCTACATTTTGATCCTACATTTCTATTCCCAATGAAATGGAAGAAACTACACTTAAAAGTACCCTGATGGGTGTGAAAAATTACACCACAACCAGCGGGCCTCGGTGCACATGAATCCACCACATCCAAATTTACTTTTTCCCTTCCTAAAATTGAAGGTATCCACTAGATGTATTTAACCACTAATGGATTCTTCGCCCTTCCACTTACCTTCACTACCACAAAAATAGTTTTTCCCAGCACCCCCTTTATCAGCACTAACGAAAAAGAGATGATAAAGGGTTACTCTTTATCAGCATTTTTTAGTGCTGATAAAGGTCCCCCCTTTATCAGTGTTTTTTTTAGCGCTGATAAAGGGACCCCCTTTATCAGCGCTTTTTTAGTAGCACTGATGAAGGGGGGGGGATTTTTCAGCGCTTTTTTAAAAGTGCTGATAAAGGGTCGAATTCAAAAAACAAATTAAAAAAAATTAATATATTAATATATAAATATAGTTATATTGATATAGATATAATATATAATTTTTAAATATATTTTAGATAAGTATAAATGTAAATTAACACTTAATATACTTAATATATAAGATATTTTGTGAAAATGGCTTCCTATAAAATTTAAAAAATATTTTTAATTAATAATTTGCTAATTAATATGGCGTAGTAGTCATTTAATAATAATTTGAAGACTAAAAAATTAAAAAAATTAAAAAAAAAGATCAAAAATAAGTTGGGAACGCAACTCAAACTTCAAACGGACATAACTTTTGATCCAGGTGTCTGTTTGAGCTCTACCACATATCAAATCGAATCCTGCGATGAGCTCTACGTCGCTGTGACTTGGGGGCCTGGGTCAAGCATTTTTTGAGGCCAAAAGAGTCCCAGAAGGCCTCCAAAACCGACTTTTTAGTCAGGGTACCCAGACGTTTTTAACATTTTGGGGGTTTTCATCCTCGTTTGAGAGGGTATTATTGGATTTTTTTGGTGGGGACTGAATTTATTCCAAGGTATTACATTCATATTGATATTATGTCTTTGAAATTTTATCATTTTTTATAACGCACTGCTATTTAAAATCAAATATATAACTATATGTACATGTTTTTTATATATTCACACCTAAAAATTAAATTTCTAAAATAAATAATTAAACATATTTACATATAAAATATATTAGCTCTATCTAAATAATAACTAATATCCATTTTATTTAAAATACCAATGTATGAATATTTATATAACTACTATATATTAATATACCTATATATATATGTTAATCTTGCTATATATATATTAATATGACTACATATATATTAATATTACTATATATATATATTAATATCATTATAAATATATATATTAATATCACTATAAATATATATATTCATATAACTATATATATATGTATATTAATATAAATATATATTATTATACAAATAAATATAACTAAATATATATATAAATAGAGATATATATTAACATAACTATATATAGATATATTAATATAAATATATATTACTATACGAATAAATATAACTATATATATATAAATATAGATATATATTAATATAACTATATATATATTAATATCACTATATATATATTAATATAACTATATATATATTAATATAACAATATATATATTAATATAACTATATATATATTAATATAACTATATATATATATTAATATAAATATATATTACTATACGAATAAATATAACTATATATATATA
The DNA here is from genome assembly GCA_963277665.1 of Viscum album. Taxonomy (NCBI): domain Eukaryota; kingdom Viridiplantae; phylum Streptophyta; class Magnoliopsida; order Santalales; family Viscaceae; genus Viscum; species Viscum album. The sequence continues at coordinate 115,645,923 of OY728135.1, forward strand.
GATGTCATGAAATAGCAAACAAATCAAAATAGAGTAGTGGTAAGGGATTAGGCGCGCAGGGGGGGGGTCTCGAGTTCAAAACCAGATGGAGGCAGAGGTGCGCGCATGGGGGTGGATGTTGGGGCTAGCACTGATAAAGGGTGGGGGGGTGCATGCAGGCACTAGAGGAGCTGGAAAGTGTTGTTAAAAGGGGGGATCAAGCACTATAAAAGCCCCACCCCACCCCCCCCCCCCCCCGATTGGCATGATTTGTTTAATTTTTTGTAATTTTTTGTAATTTTTTGTAATTTTTAAATTTTTTTTATTTTTTTAACTTTTACCAGCGCTTTTTAAAATTTCTCATAAACAGGTCCTTTATCAGCGCTAAAATGAAATCGCTGATATAGGACCCCTTTAACAGCCCTAAAAAAAGCGCTGATAAAGGGGTACTTTTATAAGTGATGTTTTTAACGCTGATAAGAGACCACTTTTATGAGTGCTTTTTTTAGCGCTCATAAAAGGGGTCTTTATCAGTGCTTTTTTTGAGCGCTCATAAAGGGGACCCCCCCCCCTTATCTTCACCGGCTTTAACAACGCTTTTCCTAGCACTGTTAAAGGCCCTTTTTAGCACCGATAAAGGGCGTATTTGTAGTAGTGCTCAAGCGATCTCAAGATAACAAGATCAGAAAAATCAGTGTTCATTGAACAGGTTTGTAATTTGGATGCAAGAAAAAATGTTCAATTGATAGAAAAAACACTAGCATAAAAGTAAGGTGCAATATTATTAAACACACACTCATTCCTTGCGTACAATATAATTGAGATTACAGAAATTGTTGTAGCCATAAGGTGAGAGTGTACCTATTTGGTTTTTCAACATGTTAAAGTGATGAGACAGAATCATTGATAATTCATTATACCACTTTCTATTACTTTTTGATAATGGGATTATATTAATATGGATTTTTTTAAGGGTCCATCAAAGACTCTGCTAATGATTGATTCAATATGGATTATTTTTAATCAAATAACCAAATACGTACATTTATATTCTATAAGAGAAGATTTACCTCCAGTGAATCTCACATAGATATATATTAATGTTGTTTTAAAAATAAATAGTGGACCTTTTCCAATTGTATTGAATCATGATCTATATTTTATATTGAAAAACTATATATATCTTCAAACGGATCATGATAATGATCTTTATTTTAACACTACCTACCATTCTCAATCTGATGGGTAGTCTTAATGTTGGATTAGACTAATGTAAGACATTTTTCAACCATTCTCACTTGAAATTCATGTATGTGGGATCTGTATTAACTTTTTCAAATCATTCCTATAATAATAGTTTCTGTTCATATAATCAAATGTTTCCTTATATAGATTTATATAGCAAGATATGTCATACTCAAAATTGGTGGGATGAATTTGGTAAATAGAAGCATGTATTCCCCTATGGCTTTTAGGATATAAAAATAATGGTAAAATCTATTCAGATGCAAATTAATGAACCTCAAAGTCAATAAACCAATTATATAGATAGTCAGAGGAATGATTTGGAATTAAAAGTGGGAGATCATGTTTTCATGAAATTATCTTCATAGAAGTGTGTTATAATCTTTGGTGGGATATTGAAATTAATCCCCAGTTATATTGGACCCTTTTATATCCTTTAAATAATTGGATATTTATCTAATCATCTGAAAATGCCTCCAAATCTCTCAAAAATACATGATGCATTCTATATTTCGTTTCTAAATATGTACATCCGAGATCCAACACAAGTGTTCACATTTTATCAAATAGAATTGGAAAATAATATATCTTAATATAATAATCCCATTCAAATTCTTGATATTATAGATCAATTATTTGGGAATAAAATGATATTTCTGGTAAAGGTACATTTTAGTTTTCACAAAATGGAGGAAGTAACATGGGAAACAGAGGATATTATAAATAAGAACAACCGTCCTTTTTTTATAAGTTAATATACATGATATTTTGAGTACCAAACATTTTTATTTGGAATGAATGTAACACCCCAAGTACTTCCAATATATTTCTCTTAGAATAAATTAATTTTACATAATTGTTGCAATGCACACATCATCTAGTTTAAACAAAATTCAGTTTAGTCACGCTTTGAACAAATAATTTTAAATTATTTTTTAATATTTTTAGAAAATTTATTTTGATAAACATAAAATTACTTTATTCCATGAAAATATCACAATTAGTATAGTATTAATGTTTGTGATTTTTCTGAAAACCATATTTTTCTAATGAAAATATAAAAATAATGATTTTTTATTAAAAAGTATATTATATTTTAAATAATTTATAATGATAGAATATATTTTGAATTGGATTTAAAGAAACATTCATTAAATTTTATATCAATTTATCCCATTTTAGTACTTGGAATGATTATCATATTCAATTTTAATATAAAAACTCTCTAAGAATTTAAACATTTTCTTTCTAAAAAATGATTTCAAGTCCTATAGGCGGGATAAATTGTAAATTAATTTTTTCCACATCTCTAAATATTATTTTTAAAAATATATTCATTTTTTTAATAAAAATAATTTATATTTTATAAAAATTTCAACTTAATTTATTCTCCAAAAAAATTATTAAAACAATATAAATTAATTACTTTTGTTAAGTTAAAAATGAAATTATAGGGTGTTTAACAAAATAGATAAGGGTTAAATTGACTAATAAATATTGATAAAATCAATTTTCTAGACATATTTTGACCACTAACCTTCTACTATCATGTATAATCTATTATTGAAGCCTTATGACATGAAAAACATGGTAGGAATTCATTTGTTTCAAAAATTAAAAGTGTCTCACTCCCATTACTTATAAAAGGTCACCCTCTCTATTATTCACACCATCAAACATATTTGGTTCATCCAAGACCTACAAAATTCACTTCCCAACATTAATCCTCTTATCCTAGAAGCCTTTTCTCTAAAACTAATCCTCTGAAGTCTTTGTGGAAAACCTATGAAGGATACACGAAAAGAGGTAACATTCTTCAAAGAGAATTTTTAATTTATTTCTTCTTCCGCCAAATTAAATTATTATTAAAACATGATGATATAATAACCACAATATCATCCATATACTAAGATATTTAATTGATAATATAATGACCTAAACACATATTCATATCAATCAAATCGGTTTCAAAATCATCATTTTTGAATTTGATGAACTACAACCTTACGAAATGATATAATTTTTTTTTACAATTGCCACCTCACATGGTTGAGTATAATTATTGATATAAATTATATATATGAAATTTATAACATTATTATACATATGGAGTCATTATATCTTATGTTCATTTCTAATTTCAAAACTATCAGATATATGATAACGTCGATTTTGTCTACAGTGGACCACTGCCTCGCAAAGCGATGTAATATTTCCTTCACTAATTCATAGAATAGAATATGATATGGATAAATTTAATTATTATATTTATTAAACATAAAATAATAATGATATTTATTTTATATATTTCATTATTAATATATAATATATATATATATATATTATTTTTTATTACCCTATCACATAATTAAATATGATAACATCGTTCATGTACATGTGTACTACCACCTTCTTGAAAGAATATGATTATGTTTTCATCACCACACTCTAATAATGATATATATAAAAATATATAATTAAATAATATGTTATATTCAAAATTAGTTTCATTATGGAATGATAATATATTAATTAAATTCTTTCCATAATGATCATTGAAAAATAGAAACATTGCTCATGTGGATGTACAACCAACCATCACCATGATCATATCACACTTCATTTCTCAAAACCATATTTTAGGATTGGTCATAAAAGAATTATTGATGTATAAATATCATTATAATTTCATGATTATTATTCTATATAGGACTGAAATATAAAATATGTGAATTGACATGATCATTCATTACCAAACATTTATGATAAAATAAGAACATTACAACTTGAAATAATGAAAATAATGAAATATTTTTACTCAAATAGTGATAAGATATTATAAAAGTATCATATATTATATTATAAGTATTATTATTATAATATAAGTAGATAACATGTATTAACCCACAATATATGAGGTTAAATAATGTTCAATTAATAGGAACACTGAGGTAAGGTATTTCATCTCAATTAAAATTACATTGACATTTATTTGTAATTATGCACCAATTCACATTGATGTGTTTATACATTTACTGTTTTTATAATTAATATCCCGATTCCTTAATACATCAACGTATTTTATTTTTTACTTTGAATAATCTCATCCACAGGGATGTGACATGAACAAATTCATGTGGAAAATGTTGTTGTACAATGTCCTTTCCTTATATAATTGTTAAAATTATCATGAAAAATCACATTATTGTTTTATTTTCCATTAGATATTTTATTTCCCAAAAAGATCCATTTTTTTATCTTGGATATGACTATTTTTTACACTATATAAATTTTTTATATATGGGGTTTACATGGAATGCTATTTTATTGATTGGGTAAATAATGATTAAAATGTATCCTTTATAAAATAATTTTATTTGATGATAAGGAATATTATGCATGAATTTAATTTATTATTCAATAAATGAATAATTATTTTAACATTTAGTGATGGGTGGGGGACAAAAATTATATATCTCATTTATGCATTTACTGGTATCATGAGAAAAAATAGTTGACAAAATTAAATGTGTTTTAACATGTAGTTTTAATGTTTCTTGTGGATAGATATTGGAAGTAGATGATTTCATGTTCCTAAGACATGGTGTCCATCAATTAATCATTTCAATGATTTATAATTCATTTATTATTTTTATCCATGATATTTTTTATATGATATTTTTTGGAAGCATTTTATTTTTTATTTTATTTATTAAATGGAATGTGTTTTAATTTATTTACCTTTCAATGTTAATTATGAATTCTCCAGTTATGATAATCATTATATTTATTAAATAGAATGTGTTTAATGTTATTTCACTTTACATTTTGACTATTACTTATCCTATCATGATAGTCATGTTATTTCAATGGAATGTATGTTTAGTTATTTACTATTACATGCTGATTATGATTATTAATTCATGAAAGATTACACTGTACTTAACCATTACTGATAATTTGATGTCACCATTATTTTTATTACCTTCCTCATGTTTTGAAGATAGATGTTTTGAATGTGTTTTAATTATTATGAGTTTTTCATGTTTTTATATTTCATTTTGTGTTAATATGTGTATCATTAGGTATCTAGTTCTCCAAAATTAAAAAACATAGTGGTACATCAGTATTTGATTCTTTCTAACATTGATATTTAATAAAAATAACAATTTATTTTGCCTACTAGAGCTGGGGTCATTTTGAAACATATTTTAGATACTCTTTATAGGTTGTCTGCAATTATGTTGCATGAAATAAAAAAACTACACGAAAATATTGATAAGAGATTTATTAATCCAATTGCCTCTCCTTGGAGTAGCCATATTTATTTTTTTCAGAAAATGATAAATTATTGAATATTATCTTTTATTATTTGGAACTAAACAATATCATAATAAAATTATCATTTATCCCTTATTGATGAATGTTTTATCCAATGATTAAATCTCAATACTTTTCAAATATTGATCTTCATTCTAGATATCATTAATTGAGGTTCATGAAAAATAACCAACTCATCATTTCAAATAATGTATGGTCATAATGAATATACAAATATTCCATTTTATCATATTAATAACACTGTTTTCATCATATATTTAATGAATAGAGTCTTTAGAGATTACCATTATCATTTTGTGAAAGTCTTTATAGCTAATATTCATATATATTCAAAGATAAAGGAAGATAATGAAGATCACATGTTGATTGTAATGATAAATCTATGGAAGGAGGTGTTGTATAACAAGTTTACAATGTGAGAGTTTTTTCTATAATAACAGTACTTTTTAGGGCCATATAATCTCAAGAGAGGGTATATTATCGGATCCATTAAAACAGAAGCGATAGAACATTGGCAGAGACAAAAAATGATGACTGGGAGCTATCATTCTAACACCCTGATATTTTATGAGAATTATTTTTTTATGTATTATGTTATAGGCAAAGTAATCTATCACTGCACACAACACTAGCTTGGAATACGTTACACGCAATCACGACCTTCCTCGATAGCGTGTGTAGTACGCAATACCGAGTTTCACTAAACAACGATATATTATTATAATATTATAAACTAGCCGTTATGAATAGTATTTACTAAATTTTGAATTTTATAACATTATAATTCATCTTACACATTTTCTAGAATGAGGTATGAACACAAAATCAGTTTTTCGGATAAAAGACGTACTTTTAAAAAAATGTCGTTTTACCGCCTTTTGATGGTGCACCCATTTTAAATCTAGTTTTTGACATTTTTATAAGTTCAATTTGACAAAATAAAATTATTCTTTGGAATTAGGATATAAAAATTTACTTTGGATAAATTTTTCATATTATTCTGGTAACTTTTATATTTTGATGAATAGTAAAAACACGCTCTATTTTAATTAAAAATAACTTTTTTCATCGCAATAATTTATATGGTTAAATTATAATATTGAATGGTTTTAAATTATAAATATAATATATTTTTACTATTTAATATAATTTATGTCATTAGCATTAATTTTACATGGAATTCATAGGTAAAAACATTTCAATCTTGGGTAATGTTTTAACTTTTAAAACTCGTTTGCTTAACAAAGGGATTAATTTTAATTAATTACTGAAACTTCTGTGTTTTGAATTTTGAAAAATGGATTCCATATTTGGAATCAGTGGGTCCAAATTATGTTAATAGGTTACTTTTTTTTTGATATTATGAATAGTAACTATGGTAATTTTTATTTACTGCGGTTAAAGGTAAATAGTTTAATTCAAGGATAAAAGAATATTATGATAATTCAAAATTACCTTGACACTTGTCCTAAAATTATTGGATGAGTAGTGGCCGACCATGGTCATCCTGGGGTTAATTTTGGGTACCCCATTGAGCCACTTGGTAGTGATAATGATAATTTGGATTAATTAATTTAATGTAAAGACAAAATTGACATTAAACAAATCTTTTAGTAATTAATTTTTATAATCAGTTATATAAATTATATTTTTGACTATAAATATTCATTGAAATCTAAAAATATTTTCTACATGATTATAATTTTTTATAATTTTTAGACATCAAATAAATTCAATTATTTATGACACAATAATGATGTAGTATTTACCTCATTAATAAATGATTTAAATAAATAAGATTATAATGATTAAAATATTTTAAAAAACATGTCAAATTCTGATTGGATGATTTTATTTTGACCACGAGTCATCTTATCTTTATCTTTAATGATTTTTGGACCTTTTCAAACGGAAGATAAGTTTATAATAAAATAACATTTTCACACTTTCCAAAGGTGCCCCTCTCCTCCCTAATAAAAGGGAACCTCCTCCCTCTCCTCCTCACACCACTTTGAGCCTTAAATCTCAGCCAACCCCTACCCATTTCTCTTCTCCACTTCCCTAGAAACATCCTAGAGGTTTTGGTCTTCTTCAAAGACCATCTTTAGGGCCCTAAAAGGAGGTTAAGAAGAGGCGCTTCAAAGAAGAGGTAATGTCTGTTACCGATTCTTTAAACTTTATTTCTTCATCTACTTCTTCTTATTTTGTTGTATAATTATGAATTAATATCATCAGTATCACTCATATAATTATATGTTATTATAATTACGAAACAACCCTATTTCACTTTCTATCCATCCTACAAAAAATGAAATCATCGAGCGTGCGTACGTACGGAATACCGTCTTCACGCCGTGGTGTAATCTGTTTTCCACCACCAACTTTCTTGGATGGGTATAATGGTGTAAAGAATAACTATATATTATTATTCTAAAGTGATATTTATTCTGAAATAGTACACATACACTCCAATACAATTCCAGGATCATGGGAACGATATCATCACTCGTGTGTACGTACGGCCTACCATCTCCACGATGTGATGTGACTCGTTCTACATGATCTTCATTGCATATTGAATATATAAATGAATTGAATGAATGAATATGATATATATTACATTAATACCTTTCTAGAAATGAGGTAACGATATCCTAAAAAGAAGAATAATAATTTATTTCGACAAAACACACATAAGAACATAAAGCAATAAACACCTGAATAACATGTAGAAATGAAATATTACTAATAATAAGCTAAGAATATGGCCATATATGATATCATAACAATGAGTATGATTCTAGAATAAGTCAATTACATTATTTAAATCACTATACAGGAGGTTTAGACATGTACAAATCATATCGGACCTAAGGTAAGGGAAAATCTCACAATCTCATTTTTATCCGAGATTGTTTATACTTTGGTATTTACTGGGGTGTATTTTATCATAAACATCCATATTTCCTCAATATGTAATATTATTTCTATCCCCCTATAATTTATTAATTCCAATTTTACCCTCCGGTGAGTTTTTAGTAAAAGATGTGAAAGGAATATTTTGTCATTTTTCGTACGAGGTACTTTTTGACTTTTCCGGCCAAAGTACGAGAAGAATGTTTTTTAACTTATACAGCATGAATGGATTTTTAGATCATTATTTCCAATAAGCATCCTTTAAAATTTTTCAAGTTTATTTTTAATCAAAATCTTTTTGATTAAAATATTATGACATTTTAAGAAAGGAAAAAAAATTGAAATAGAACGGATATTTTCCTCAAGAATGGAGTTCAAGTGTTTTATCAAAATTATTTTCCATCTATGATAAAATAGGGTTCTATTTCTATACCTATTTTTACATTTATTTTATTGTTTTATTATGGAATTAATTTTATGATGTCCTTTTATCTAATATGGATTATGTTATGATGGCATGATATTTAAGAATCACATTTTTATTACATGGGTTATGCTATGATTTATGATTTTGTGGAACACATAAGAATGGTTTCATAATGAGATGGGTGGGACCTTTCTCTCCCTCTAATGCATTGGGTAACGATTTATATCTCATGAGATAGACATGGCTGGAATGACATGTTAAACCGATTCAGTGATACAGGACTGGAACGAGGAGTGAACTCGGTTTAGTAATGGACTTTGTCTTCTATGATGGTCTTGGAAATGAGCCTTGACTAATATGAAATGATTTTCTATGATTATGTGTGTATGCCACAGAGTTTCATGTTTTAAGTTATGATTATTTGGGATTACTTTTCCTTATTACGATTGATCCCGTGACATGATATTATGACCTCTTTTGCAGGTTAAGATTTTCAAAATGTTATGTTCTTAGGAATATGATGTGACTTATATTTCTTTTTTTACCCTTACTGTGCATTTGAGCTCATCTTTTTGTATGTTTTCTTTTCCCCAGGTTAGGAGGAAGGATATTATATATGATATGCCAAAAAGGGACTCTAGATATGTTGAAATAAACGTGAGAAAATGTAGTTGTTTATATGAACCAGTTGTTTATGTTTCTTAGTTTCTAAAGACACTATACATATATGGTCCTTTCATGATTTTGTTATATGTTGTAATAAGTATGCTTCAACTCTGAAGTAATAAAAATTTATGTAATGTATGGGTCATTATAGTTGGTATCAGAGGAAAGGTATAGTCAACCTTTGGAAACTAGGATGTGAAAGCCTTAGTAAGAACCCTAAGGATAAGTCTAAGCATAGAACACAATCTTAGTGTTTTAGAAATGGTAATGAAAAACATATGGTAAGACATTAAGTGTGAATTTTTTTTCTTTATTATGTTGTTTTCCTATTATGATTTGTGTTTCTCACACTATGGTTCTTAGTTTTAGTCAATGGCTGGAACCCAAAGGAACCATGTTAATGCTGAATGCGACGGGCAATTCAATGATTTTCCCCCTAAGAAACCAAACGTTATGGGAGTTGGAATGAAAAATCTTGTAGCCATGCTCACACAACTTTCTTAAGCTATTACCCATTCAAGACTTCCAAACGAACAATGGAAGGAGCAATGTTCTGTTGGATCCTTCATGAGGCAGCATCCACCTTCATTCAGCAGGTCTTCTGATCCATTAGTAGCTGAACAATGGATTAGTAACACTGAAAAGATAGTTTTAGTTATACAATTTTCTGAACATGACAAAGTAATCTTAGCAGTGTATCATTTGGAAGGTGATTTTAATCTATTGTAGAATCTTATCAAGAATATGAGTCAAATAGATGAAATTGAGTCCATGGAATGGGATGAGTTCAAGAAATTATTTTTTAATAAGTACTTCCCTCATATTCTTCGAATAATGATGGAGAAGGAGTTTCTTGAACTAAAGCAAAAGGATGATGAATCTGTTCGAATCTACGAAGCTAATTTTACAAGGCTTGAAAGTTACACTTCTGGGATTATTATCCAACCTGATAGTAAGATTGATCAATTCATTAGTGGCTTAAAACCAAGTCTTCGAAGGGAATTATCCATAAGGGACTTCAATAGCTACAAGGGAATTGTTCGATGTGCTCTCAAGGTTGAGATGGAGATTGGAGTAACCCATCAGTCATATGGGTTTGATAAGAAGAGGAAAATGGAATTAAATGGAAAATATAAATACCACACTAAAAATAGTATGAGCTTTCCTTTATGCTCAAATTGTGGAAAGAAACATGGAGGGAATTGTCTTAAAGGGACAAGAAAATGTTTTAAGTGTGGAAAAGAAGGTCATCAGGAAGTTGAATGTCGAAATAATGGGAAGAAGATGTCTAATGATGCGAACAAAGAAAGGGATACATAGAATCCACCTCCTGCACATCAATGTTTCAAGTTCAAGGAGATGGGTCATTATGCCAATAAATTCCCAAATCCAAGGGTTGTTGATGATGATCGACATCAACTAACTCTTAAGGCCAAAGACAAAGGAAAGTCACAATCAATTACTATCGGTGATGTGGAGTATGATAATGAAGTGGTGAAAGGCGTACTTACCATCCACTGAAAAGTAGAAAATGTTTTATTTGATTCTGGATCAAACCACTCTTTTATTTCTGAAGAATTTTCTAAGGGTATCGCTGGATTACCTCAGCAATTAGATGTTGAGTTAGCTATGACAACTCCTAATGGCACAACGATCGCATCAAAAGTTTATAATTCTTCTCCGATTGAAGATTGTGGGAAAGTGCTTCCTGTAAATCTTGTGACCCTTCCTATAGTGGAATTTGATGTGATTCTTGGCATGGATTGGCTTTATTTATACAGAGCTCATTTCAATTTCCAAATAAGGGAAATCACATTTAATATTCCCAATCAATCTACTATCATCTATCAATGCAAGGATGAATATAACCTTTTAGAGGAAATTTCATCTATCTTATAGGTCTTGATTCCAATAAATGAAGGTTACTTATCTTAAATGGTTGGAGAGAAACTCACGATTAAGAATACATCCATTGTACGGGAGTTTGATGATGTTTTTCTGGAGGAATTGTCAGGTCTTCCACCAAATTGTGAAGTTGATTTTTCATTAGAACTCATACCGGGTGTTGTGCCCATATCAAAGACACCTTATAGAATGGCCCCAATTGAGCTGTAGTAATTGAAGAAGCAAATCAAAGAGAATCTTGATAAAGGATTCATATTCCCTAGTGGGTCACCTTGGGGAGCACTCACTACAGGAAAAATGGCTTTTTGCGACGGGTTATTTGCGACGGGATTTATTCCCGTCGCAAATAGTCCCATTAGAAACTTATTTGCGACGGGGGCATTTTCCCGTCGCAAATAACTAGTTATTTGCGACGGTAAAATCTCACCCGTCGCAAAAGGCTTGGCGCGCATAGCGCGCCAAACCGCGGGAAAGGTATTTGCGACGGGTGGTTACCACCCGTCGCAAATAGCCGGCGGCGGTAAAAACTATTTGCGACGGGAATATACCCCCGTCGCAAATAGTGTGTCGGCAAGTTGTTATTTGCGACGGGACCCGTCGCAAATAACTATTTAACCGTTGACCGTGATAAATGCGGGTTAAAGTATTTGAGACGGGACCCATCGCAAATAATATTATTTGCGACGGGTATACCCGTCGCAAATAGTCCCGTCGCAAATAAGCTAACCTATAAATACCCCCATCCGTTGTTTCTCATTCATTCTCAACTTCTCTCAAAACTGTTTACAGTTTATTAAGTTTAATTTTTTTTGCAGAGTTGATATTGAAGTCTTCAACAATTATCGGAGATCAACTTCAAATCCATTTTAAAGGTACTTATGTTATTTTTAATTTAATATTTATTTTAATTTTTTTATTAGTTTTAATTATTTTTAATTAGTTTTAATTAGTTTTAATTAGTTTTAATTAGTTTTAATTAGTTGTAATTTAATTATGTTTATATTGTTTTGTTATTTAATAAATTTAAGTTATTAGTATTCATAGTTAATGGTAATTAGGTGTAATTAATAATAATTAGAAATAATTAATAATGATTAGGAATAATTAATAATAATTAGTAATAATTAGGAATAATTATAGTTATATATATATATAGTTATATATATTTATAGTTATATTTATTCGTTTATTAATATAGATTTATATTAATATAAATATATTTGGTTATATGAATAAATATATATATATATATATATATTCATATATTAATATATATATTTATTCGTATATTAATATATATTTATTCTATTTATATATATATATATATGTAGTTATAAGTTTTTATTCGTATATTTATTTGTATATTAATTAATATATATTTATAAGCTTAGTTTTAAATAAATTTATAAAATATGTGTTTTTATGTGTATTTATAAATAAATAAATAAATAAATACATATATACAATACAGACACACACACATACACATACACACACACACACATATATATATATATGTATAGTTATGAAGGAATACATAGAAATGAGGGGGTGAAAATCCTCTGAGAATGTTAAAACGACTATAACTTCTAATCCGTAAGTCCGTTTCAACTCCACAACCAGTCAAATCGAAGAACATGAAACGATCTTCGATATGATATGCAGTACAGTCCAAACGGACATCCGGATCGGAAGTTATAGTTGTTTGAATGTTAAAAGGACCATAACTTCTAATCCATGAGTCCGTTTCAGCTCCACAATCAGTCAAATTGAAGAACATTAAAATATCTTCGACATGATATATGGTAGAGGTTTATCGGACATCGGGATCAGAAGTTATAGCTGTTTGAACGGTGAAAAACCGGGGTGCCCCGACTGAAAACTCAGTTTTGGAGGCCTTCGGGGCCTTTTTGGGCCTCGAAAAAACCTTGGACGGGTTCTACTGGTCCATAGGGCTGTAGAGCTCTTCGCAAGCTTCGATTTGATATGCTGTAGAGCTCAAACGGAGTCCCGGATCAAAAGTTATGGCCATTTGAAGTTTGGGTTTCATTTTCTTCTTATTTTCCATCTTTCATTAATTTTTTTATTTTTTTTATATTCAAAGAGTTATTAAATGACTATTAATTGATAAAAATTAGGTAATTATTAATTAAAAATATTTTTTAATTTATTTTATAACCCTCTTTTACTAAACATCTTATAAATTAATGTTATATTTCCATAGATCCTTTCTAAAACGTATTTATAAAATAAATATTATATTTATATCAATATAAATACGTTTATTAATTTATATATTAATAAATATTTTTTTAATTTTTTTAATTTTTTTTAAATTTTTTTTATTTTTTTTATTATTATTTGCGACGGGAATATATTCCCGTCGCAAATAGTTGATTCGAGGCAACTATTTGCGACGGGAAAAGGCCCGTCGCAAAAACTTATTTGCGACGGGCCCGTCGCAAATGTTTTTTTAAAAAAACCACAAAACTATTTGCGACGGGCCCTTTTCCCGTCGCAAATAAGTGTTTTTGCGACGGGCCCGTCGCAAAAAAATTTTGTTGCGACGGCGTTTTCCGCAACGGGCGATTTGCGACGGAGCCCCGTCGCAAAAGGCTATTTGCGACGGGATCCCGTCGCAAATGACCCGTCGCAAATGCCTATATTTCCTGTAGTGACTTGTTCTATTTGTTATGAAGAAAGATGGATCAATGAGACTCTTCATTGATTATCAAGAACTTAACAAGATCGCTATCAAGAAAAAATAACCTCTCCCACGCATTGATGACTTATTTGGCCAACTATACAGAACTCAATACTTTTCCAAGATTGATCTTCATTTAGGGTATCATCAATTAAGGGTAAAAAAAGGATATACCAAAGGCGGATTTTCGTAAAAGGTATGGACACTATGAATTTATAGTGATGCCATTCAGTCTTGCTAATTCCCCTGCTATCTTCATGGATCTAATGAATAGAGTCTTTAGAGAATATCTTGATCAGTTTGTGGTAGTCTTTATAGAAGATATTCTTATCTATTCAAAAATCAAGGAAGAACATGAAGATCACTTGATAATTGTATTGAAGACCCTGAGAAAGGAGATGTTTTATGCCAAATTTACCAAGTGTGAATTTTGGCTTCAAAGAGATTCATTTTTGGGTCACATAATCTCAAAAGATGGGACATCTCTGGATCCAGCAAAAACAGAGGTTATCAAAAGATGGTCGAGACCAACAAAAATAACTGAGATCCAAAGTTTTCTTGTTTTGGATGGATATTCTCGACGTTTTGTGAAATATTTTTCATGATTATCTAATCCCCTCACCAGGTTGACTCTAAAAGGAGTTAAGTTCATGTGGACGGAGGAGTGTGAAGAGAATTTCAAAGAGTTGAAAAGAAGGTTATCCAGTGCACCTGTGCTCACACTACCTTGTAGTGGAGAAAGGTTTGTGATCTATAGTGATGCATCCAAGAAGTGATTGAGGTGTGTTCTCATGAAAAACGATATGGTGATAGCTTATACCTCACGACAGTTGAAATCCACAAGAGAAATCACCCAACTCATGATTTGGAGTTACCTGTGGTAATCATTGCATTAAATATTTGGAGGAATTACCTTTATGGTGAAAGATGTGATATTTATACTGATCATAAAAGTTTAAAGTATATTTTCACACAAAAGTAGTTGATTATGTGCCAAAGACGATGGTTGGAGCTGATTAAGGATTACGACTTCCCAATTCATTATCACCCTGGGAAAGCAAACAAGGTGGAAAACGCATTAAGTCGACAAGACCATGCTAGCTTATCCAGGATGAGGATCATAAAAGAGCCAATATTTATGGATTTACAAAGGATAGATATTGTAATTACAATGAAAGGGGAAAAATCTTATCTTTTTCAAATTAATGTTCAACCATCTAAAAACGTGAAGATTAAAGAGGCACAAAAAGAAGATGTAGAGTTACAAAAAAAGGTGAGAAATGTTCCTGAATTCAACCTTGATTGTGATGGATAATAAGGTTCAAGAATTGGGTTTTTGTTCCTCCCATCCCAGAATTAAACAAGGAGCTACTAGATGAGGCTCATAGTTCATCATTATCTATTCATCCTAGAAGTATGAAGATGTATAGGGACCTAAAAGAGTACTTCTGGTGGGATGGAATGAAAAGAGATATTGTTGAATATGTCTCTCGATGCTTGGTTTTTCAGCAAGTTAAAGCTGAGAGACAGAAGTCTAAGGGGATGTTAGAACCATTACCCATACCAGAATGGAAATGGGAAAACATCACCCTGGACTTTGTCACTGGACTTCCTAAAACATCCAAAGGCAATAATGCTATCTAGGTCATAGTTGATCGTCTTACGAAGTTAGCACACTTCATTTCTATTAGAGAATATTTCTCTCTGGATCAGCTTGCTAGGATATATGTAAAGTAAGTGGTAAGATTGCATGGAGTACCATATTCTATTATATCTGATCGGGATCTGACGTTTACCTCAAAGTTCTGTCGATGTCTTCAGCATACTCTAGATATATAGTCGAGTTTTAGCACTGCTTATCATCCTCAAACAGACAGTTAGTCTGAGAGGAAAATTTAATCTCTATAAGACATGTTAAGAGCCTACTCTATATATTTTAAAGGTGGTTGGGATCAACACATACCTTTGGTGGAATTTTCCTTAATAATAGCTTTCACTCCAGTATTCAGATGGCTCCTTATGAAGATCTCTATGGAAAAAAATGCAGAACTATAACTTGCTGGGATGAAGTTGGGGAAAGAAAGATATTAGGACCAGATCTTGTTGATGAGATGGCAGAAAAAGTCCGATCTATTAAACAACACATAAGAGCATCTTAGAGTCAACAAAAAAGTTATGCCGACAACCGAAGAAAAGACCTAAAGTTTTAAGTGGGTGATAAAGTGTTCTTACGAATATCTCCTTGGAAGAGAGTAATGAAATTTGGAAAGATGGGCAAGTTGAGCCCTACGTATATCAGTCATTTCAATATACTGGATCGTGTTGGGAAGGTAGCTTACCGATTGGCGCTTCCACTGAATCTCTCTCAAGTTCATGATGTGTTCCATGTATCTCACCAGAGAAATTCCATACCTGATCCTTCACATGTACTAAGCTCAGAATTTGTACAGCTAGAGCAAGATCTTTCTTATGAATAACAACCGATAGAGATTCTAGATCGTAGCGAAAAAGTTCTACAGAACAAGACCACTCACTTGGTGAAAGTTTTTTGGAGGAACCACCAATTAGATGAAGCTACATGGGAACTTGATGATATGATGAGAGAGTGGTATCCTCATCTGTTTGTTATGAAGTGACGAATTTTGAGGGCGAAATTCATTTTAAGGGATGTAGAATGTAACACCCTGATATTTTATGAGAAGTATTTTTTTAATGTGTTATGTTATACACAAAGGAATCTTTCACTGCACACAACACTATCTTGGCTTGCGTTACACGCAATCGCGACCTTTCTCGATAGCGTGTGTAGTATGCAATACCGAGTTTCACTAAACATCGATATATTATTATAATATTATAAACTATCCTTTATGAATATTATTAACTAAATTTTGAATTTCATAACATTATAATTCATCTTACACATTTTCTAGAATGAGGTATGAAAACAAAATCAGTTTTTCGGATAAAAGAAGTATTTTTCAAAAAATGCATTTTTACCGCCTTTTGATGGTGCACCCATTTTAAATATAGTTTTTGACATGTCTAAGTTCAATATGACAAAATAAAATTATTATTTGGAATCAGGATATAAAAATTTACTTTGGATAAATTTTTCATATTATTCTTGTAACATTCATATTTTGATGAATAGTAACAACACTCTATATTTTAATTAAAAACAACTTGTTTCATCACAATAATTTATATGGTTAAATTATAATATTGAATGGTTTTAAAGTATAAATAGAATATATTTTTCCATTTAATATAATATATGTCATTAGCAATAATTTTACATTGAATTCATAGGTAAAGACATTTCAATATTTGGAAATGTTTTAACTTTTAAAACCCGTTTGCTTAACAATGGGATTTATTTTAAACTAATTACTGAAACTTTTGTGTTTTGAATTTTTAAAAATGGATTCCATATATGGAATCAGTGGGTCAAAATTATGTTAATGTGTTACTTTTATTTTTTTGATGTTATGAATAGTAACTACGGGAATTTTTATTTACTATGGTTAAAGGTAAATTGTGTAATTCAAGGTTAAAAGAATATTATAATAATTCAAAATTACCTTGACACATGTGAAAACCTTATTGGATGAGTAGTTTCCAACCATGGGCATACTTGGGGCGATTTTTGGACCCCATTGATCCACTTGGTAGTGATAATGACAATTTGGATTAATTAATTTAATGTAAAGACAAAATTGACATTAACAAAACTCTTTTAGTAATTAATTTTTATAATGGGTTATATAAATTATATTTTTGACTATAAATATTCATTGTAAAGTTAAAAATATTTCCTACATGATGATATATTTTTTTATAATTTATAGAAAACAAATAAATTAAATTATTTATGACACAATATTGATGCAGTATTTACCTCATTAATAAATGATTTAAATAAATAAGATTATAATGATTCAAATATTTTTTAAACATGTCAAATTCTGATTGTATGACTTTATTTCAACCATGAGTCATCTTATCTTAATCTTTAATGATTTTTTCACCTTTTTAAACCGAAGATAAGTTTATAATAAAATAATATTTTCACACTTTCCAAAGGTGCCCCTCTCCTCCCTTATAAACCGGCACCTCCTCCCTCTCCTCCTCACACCACTTTGAGCCTTAAAACTCGGCCAACCCATGCCCATTTCTCTTCTATAATTCCCTAGAAACATCCTAGAGTTTCTGTTATTCTTCAAAGACCATCTTTAGTGCCCTAAAAGGAGGTTAATAAGAGGCGGTTCAAAGAAGAGGTAATGTTTGTTACTGATTCTTTCAACTTTATTTCTTCTTCTACTTCTTCTTATTTATTTGTTTCATTATTAAGTAATAACATCAGTATCAATCATATATGGATATGTTATTATAATTCTTAAACAACCCTTTTTCACCTTCTATCCATCCTACGGAAAATGAAATCATCGTGCGTGCGTACGTACGGAATACCGTCTCCACGCCTTGGTGTAATCTGTTTTCCACCACCACCTTAATTGGATGGGTATAATGGTGTAAAGAATAACTATATATTATTATTGTAAAGTTATATTGATTCTTAGATATTATACATACACTCCAATACAATTCCACGATCATGGGAATGATATCATCTCTCGTGCGTACGTACGACCTACAGTCTCCACGATGTGATGCAACTCGTTCTACATGATCTTCATTGCATAATGGTTATATAAATAAATTGAATGAATAGATATGATATATATTACACTAATACCATTATGAAAATTAGGTATCTATAACCTAAAAAGAAGAATAAGAATTTTTTTGACACAACACACATAAGAACATAAAGCAATAAACACCCAAATAACATGTATCAATGAAATATTACTAATAAGAAGCTAATAATATGGACATATATGATTTAATAACAATGATTATGATTCTGGAATAAGTCAATGACATTATTTAAATCATTATATAGGAGTTTCGGACACGTAAAAAGCATATCAAACCTAAAGAATGGGAAAATCTTACAATCTCATTTTTATCTCAGATTGTTTATACTTTGGTATTTACTGGGGTGTATTTTATCATCCACATCCATGTTTCATCTATATATAATATTATTTATATCCTCCTACAATTATTTAAATCCAATTTTACCCTTCGGTGAGTTTTTAGTAAAAGATATGAAAGTAATATTTTGTCATTTTTCGTACGAGGTACTTTTTGACTTTTATGGACAAAGTACGAGAAGAGTGTTTTTTAACTTATACGGCATGAATGGGTTTTTAGAAAATTATTTCCAATAATCTTCCATTACATGTTTTGAAGTTTATTTTTAATCAACTTCTTTTATATTAAAATTGTATGACATGTTAAGAAAGGAAAAATGTTTTTGAAATAGAAATGATATTTTCCTCAAGAATAGAGTTCAAGTGTTTTATCAAAATTATTTTCCATCTAAGATAAAATAGGGTTCTATTTCTATCCCTATTTTTACATTGATTTGATTTTATTATGGTGGAATTAATTTTATGATGTCCTTTTATCTTATATGGATTTTTTATGATGGAATGATGTTTACGAATCCCATTTTTATTACATGGGTTATGCTATGATTTATTATTTTGTGGAACACATAAGAATGGTTTCATTATGAGATGGGTGGGACCTATATCTCCCTCCAATTCATTGGGTAAGGATTTATATCTCATGAGTTAGACATGACTGGAACGTCAAGTTAAATCGGTTTAGTGACACAGGACTGGAATGAGGAGTGATCTCGGTTCAGTAATGGACTTTGACCTCTATGATGGTCTTGGAAATGAGCCTTGACTAATATGAAATGATTTTCTTTTATTATGTTTGTATTCCACAATATTTAATGTTTTAAGTTATGATTATTTGGGATTACTTTTCATTACTATGATTTATCCCATGACATGATATTATGACCTCTTTTGCAGGTTATGATTTTCAAAATGTTATGTTCTTATGAATATGATGTGACTGATATTTCTTTTGTTTACCCTTACTGAGCATTTTAGCTCACCCTTTTGTTTGTTTTCTTTTCCCTAGGTCAATAAGAAGAATATTAATTAGGATATGCCAAAAAGGGACTCTAGATATGATGAAATAAACTGGAGACAATGTAGTTGATTTTATAAACCAGTTGTTTATGATTCCCATTTTCTAAAGACACTATACCTATACGGTCCTTTCATGGTTTCGTTATATGTTGTAATAAGTATGCTTCAACTATGAAGTAATAAAAATATATGTAAAGTATGGGTTGCTATAATCATTTTCATGGTTTTACAAAATATTATTGAAAATTTAGGGAATATTTCCCACGGACCTCTAATACACACACCATATTAACTAAAAAGGGATCCTAGTTCCTTTAGGATGATGAATGTGAGAAAACATTTAAGGATAAGATTAAATGCTCATATAGGTCTCTCTTTCCTACATTACACTACATTACAGAAGAGATTTCTATCTATTCCGCAACAATGAAGATGGGACTGAGATTCAATCTCATTCATAATGATAAAGTGATAGCTTCTGCCACATTATAAATAATGGCTTATAGAAAAACTAGCCAAATCATGATTACGAATAAGATTCTGTACATTTTTCACTAAAAATATAGAAGCATTATATTAATGGAGAATGTTGGGATATATCTTGATTATAAATTTTCAATGTATATATTCACAAATAAATAGTTAAATATATTCCAGAGAAGATGGTTAGAGATTGTAAAATATTATTACTGCTCAATAAGTCTCTAACATGGAAATGATAACATGGTTTCTAATACTTTGATAATAAAGGATCATGCTAGTTTATCAATGATGATGATCTAAAACGATCCAATGTTTATAGATTTCAAAATGAGTGATATGTAAATCATTAAGGAATGGGGCAATTCATATCATTCTCAAATGAATGTCCATCAATATATCTAGAAAAAAAATTTAATAGGTTTATAAGGATGACGTATACTTACGAAAAATAGGTAAAAACTATTCATCAATTTCTCCTCCTTGTGAAAGAATGATATAGTTTATGAATCATGAATGTTTTCAATCTATACTAGTTTAGAAAAATGAGTTATTAGATGAGGCTCATTGTTCATCATTTCTTATTCATATATGATGAATGTAGATGTACAATGAATTGAAAGAGTAATTTTTTTGTGAAAATATAATGAAAAATAGTATAGAATATGTATCTCAGTGTATGGTTTGCCAGCATATCAAGGCTGAGAGACAACAATCTAACATAATATTACAACCATTATATATACCATAAAATAGACGTGATGAAAATCAACAAGTGTTTTTTCTTCAAGATCCCAAAAAAATTTAAGTTCCATAAAGGTATTTGGATTGTAGTATATATTCCTATTAATACTAAACACTTCTATTATATCACATAAGACTTGTCTCTTCACTATATTACCATAATACACATTAATGAAGTTTTATGATTTCATGGAGTATCAAATTATATTGTATCATATCTAGATCTATGGTTTACCAAAAAAAAATATGGTGAATTATTCCACAAAATATGTATATAAGGCTATGTTTCAATATGGTTTATCATCCTGAGACATATGTTCAGTATGAGAGAACTATTTAAACCCTAGAGGATATGATGAGATCAGGTTCTATGGACTTAAATGGTGGTTGGGATCAAAACCATTCTCTATGAGTGTTTTCTTACAACAATATCTTTCACACAAACATCCAGATGGTTCCATTTGATGACCTCTTCAGAATAAAGTATATATATCCAATGTAAAGGAATAAAGTTATAGAAAGAAACTTGTTTGGACTAGAACATGTTGTAGGAAGGGTATAGAATGTAAGATCCATTCAATAGCACATTGTGGTTCCTCATTGTCGATAAAAAAGATATACTTACAATCAACATTGGGATCATGATTTTGAATATAGAGGGAAGGTTTTTTAGAATATCTCAAAGGAAGAATGTTATGTTATTTGTGAATAAAGGGAAGTTGAGAATTTAGTATATTGGCCCCTTGTAAATTCAAGATTTAATAGGGTCAGTAGCTTATCATTTTTCACATCCCTTCAATCTATATCAAGATTATAATGTGTTCTATGTATCTCTCATAAGGAATTATATACTTGGACTATGACATATAATAAAAATAGAGTTTTCTTCCAACAGAGAAATATCTCTTTTATTAGGATTAACCGGTGGAGATTGTATACCATAGAGAAAATGTTCAATGAAATAAGGCCACCCGCGAAGTAAGTGTTTTGAGGAAAAATCACCAATTTGATTAAGAAATATGGGATACCCAAGTCTTTGATGAGGAAAAATAGACCTCAATTAATTTTATCATATTAAAAAAAAATTATAGAAATTATTTTTTATTATAGGTGGAATATAACACCTGAAGATTTTATGATGTATTTATTTTCAAAAAAAATTTAATTTCTTTAATATCATTTGATACACAAAACACCATGTTTAAAAAACTACAATATAATATTAAAATATATTTTTTAGTTTGATAGTTATATCATAATAGATAAATTGAAGGGTATTTTTAATAATAACTAAATAATGATAATCACATGGTTTTTACATGTATAAAAATAATTCCATGGTTATAAATTGTTCATAAAATATATAAAAAAAATATTTGAATGTTAAAGAAATGTTTTTCTGAAAAAGTATTACTACTGAGGGAAACATGTTTTAATATTAATAAAATAAACTATTTAGTACAGGTAAATATATTTATTGAAATATATATTATATAATCCATCGAATAATTTGTTATTCAACTAATATTGTTTAAGGTATAAGATAAGAATAATTACAGTTTCATGCTTTAAAATTATTTTTTTTCTAAATGAGAGAGCATCTCATATTGCTAACTTATTTTATTAAAACATATTTACATATTCATAATTTTTATTTCAAAATTTTAACTTATTTTTTGAATCATCATTATAAAATTATAATATATGGAATTTATAGAATTTTATAATAATATAAATATTTCAAAAAATAGTGACAAATAATGATTTTTATTGAAAAGATTAATAACATTTAAATATTTTTAAATTAAAATTTTGTATTAGAATGGGTTTAAAAGTAAAATTAGATCAATTATTTTGATATTATTTCAATTTATATCATTAAAATTAATTTCATGTTGAATTTCAATATATATAGTTTTATACAAAAGAAATCATTTTATTTGGAAAATTGTTTTTTTCATGATTGAGCGATTAACAATAAATTAAATTCATTCAATTATATGATTTCAATTAGAAAAAATGGATTCCAAATTTTGAATTGGAATCAATAATATTACTTAATATGTTCAACATAAGTTTTCCATAATCAATATAAAAGAAGGATAAAATATTTATCTATGGTTAATGTTAAAACAGGTTTATCAATAGTTAAACAAGAATGATAAGAGTTAAAAATACCAAAAAATAATCTAATATCTCTAAGAAGAAAATATATAAAACATATATTATCTTTGGTTTTATAATAATCCATTTTCCAACACTATTTCCATGAAAGGTAAATGGAATTATTGTACAATATTATAATATTTAGAGTGATCTACTCACCTCAATCATAAAAAGAAAACCAACTCTCATATCCTATACACATATTAAGATCCATTTGTTTTATAGGATAACTACACATATATTTTTTATATATACATCCATATGACCTTGAGTACCTAGTTTGGTCATAAAATAATTCTTATGAATTATCTTGGAACACACCTAAAGAGGTTGTCTGATGAAGAGGTATCATTCATAACTGAGTTTTTTTATTTTATTTTTTCATCCACCTCCTTCCAGTATTTTTCAAATAGAATGATAGAATACCATAATTTTTACCCCATTTAACAATATGTTACTATGTTAAGGTAATAAACTATATCAATATCGTATTCACTAAAATGTGAAACGAAACAATCAATCATTTGAATGACACACTACCGCCTTGTGAACTGATGTAATTTATTTTCGATAAACACCTCCCAAAGTTGGATATAATGGTAGATTTAATATAAATATGTGAAATTTAGTATATAATAATAATAATAAAATTAAAATATCGGATCTACCTTAATTAAATCCAACCCTTTTTAAAACAACAATATTGCCCATGTGTATGTGTGGACAATGACCTCTACGAAGCAATGTGATATGATTTTAATTTTGTCTAGAACATGTTTGGAAATTATTATAGATTAAATGAGGATATATGATATATATTATCTTATAATTCTATATTAATTTTTATTAATTATTTACCTTTCTTCTATTCTATCCATTGAAAAATTAAAAATAGTGTTCAAACGTATTTATATCCAACCATCTCTGTGAACGTTATAATTCACTTTTATATATGAAAATTTCATGGATGACTATAAATATTTATATAAATTATATATATTATAATTATATAATTTATAAAAATATTTATATTATGAAACCATGAAAAAATTACAATAACTGAATTTATCGAACCCACATATACACCAATAACAGTTATCACCGAGTGAATTTAATAAAGAAATGTATATAAATGAGTGGTAAAATATTACTAGTAAATCATATATGAAATGATATATATTATTATTGTCATATAAAATATTTTTAACATACATATATTTATTATACATGCATTTTTAATGTATATGTTGAAATTAGAGACTTGATTTATGGGATCTATCATGTCACTTTTGTTTTTTTTAGACAAATTCCATATTTACCACTTATTTCAATTTTTTGTGTAAATAAAACCCATTGATATATTTTATGATGAATTTAAAGAAAATTATTTTGATTTACAAAACCCTATAATGTTATCACTTTCATTCTTTCTTTGATTTACTAAATACCAAAGCAGTTAGTGACATTCATCTAAATTTTATTTCTATGAGACACAGTGCATTTTCAGAATTTGTTTCTTTTATGTGGTGTATATACTGACATTGAGTTTATTTTTGTATGTTTTTTTATGAAAATTATGTGTATTTAAATATTTAATTTATATTCTCACTTTTATGGGTTTTATTATTCACATGACACTCAGGGTATAAAGGATTTGTAATAAAATCACATTTTTATTGGTATTGTTTGTATTATGCTCACTATGGTGAAATTTCTTTAATAAACTGTTCAATAATCCTATGAATATTCTTATAATATGGTATTCCAGAAATTACATTAGTTCCATTCAATTTTCTCTCTTTATTTAACCTTGATTCCCAAATAAGTTTTTATGTAATATCTACTATATCCTTATACATGGTTTAAAATATGTAATATTATTATTCCATGTTTTAAAAAAATGTTTTAAAAAATGTTTTTAATCTTATCCAATGATTTTTTAAAGTAATTTTTACCAGTTTTTTTATTTTATTACATAATTATTTAAAATTAATATTATTTTTTTCAAATGGGGTCGTTTTAATTTTATCTAAAATTGTAAAAGGGTTATTGGTTTTAACATATAATATATTTAATAAAATATTCACTATAATAACCACTCAATAAATTAAAAATTCATTTTTATATTTCTAAAGTTATTTATAAATAAATGGATTTGGACAACATGTATTGAATCTCTGTTTTTAAAGAGTGATTTTCAATGAAAAAAATATACCCTCCATAATAATGTTTATATTTTCTTTTGATAATATTTCTATACATAAAGGATAAAACCCATTGATTATTCTAATGATAATATGAGAAAATAATTCAATGGAACCATCATGATCCTTTATCTGGATGTTTTTTGATTATGTTGAAATCATTTTCTTGAATCACATACCGTTTTCTATGGATATTCAATGATTAATTGATGAAATTTGTATGAAACTTGTTTCTTTTACATGGGTTATACTATGATGAATTGATGAAATGATTATCAAATATGACTATTTTCCACATGTTGCACGATGATAAAATAATTTTGAAATTCATTTTCTTTTCATTAGTTACAATATGATGAATGATTTATGGTCTTGTGGAACACATCTGTATAATTTTCATTAATTTACTAAAGGTCCCAAAAATATATTGGCCTCTAATAATTAGGTGATGACTTGTATTTCATGACATAAACGATTCTATAATTGAGAGTGAACCCAGTTCAGTAAGGATTTTTTCTACTCTAATAGTCTT
Source organism: Viscum album (assembly GCA_963277665.1). NCBI lineage: Eukaryota > Viridiplantae > Streptophyta > Magnoliopsida > Santalales > Viscaceae > Viscum > Viscum album. Next base: position 115,672,312 of record OY728135.1, read on the forward strand.
TGGAGTGTAACTTGAGAACTATAGTGTTTTTTAGCGAACCAATTATAGTATGATATCTATGTAAATGAGCCTTGACTACTAAGGAAATTATTTTCTTTGTGTATTTAAATTCTAAAATTCTATTTTTTATGTTAATTTTATGCTCTCATGGCTCATTTTTTTTAATTCCTTCATGATTTTGGTCTTATAAATAGACACATTTTATTTCAAGATTTATGATTATATTTTATGATGTTCATGGTAAATATTATCAAATGTTTAGATAATGTTATCATACCCTTATACTCTTGTTATTAGCATATCACCCTTGTTTACCCTTATTGAGCATCGAGCTCACCCTTTCATACATTTCCTTTCCCCATGTTATAAATAGGTATTTATAGTATGGTGTTACTAGGGAGTGTAGTTTGTGGGATGGAATTTATGGGATCTGTTAATAATCATTCATTAAATTAAAATATTGTGTATCTAGTTTCCAAAATACTAAACATTTATTTTCCCCTAGAAACTATTTATAAATTATATTAAACATTCATTTAATAAGATATAATATCTATGTCTGAAAAGTGTGGGTTAATATATAAATGTTCAAATATGAATAAATGGAATCATGAGCCAATATATCATGGATCCAATCTATCAAAAAAATGATAAGTCAACACCGTTAATAATAAGAAAAAGGAATGAAATTTAATTTCCATATCAAGATTGTTTTCACTTACCATAGAAGGATTGATCTCACACACTAACACATTGATTCACAAGAGAGGAATTCAAAAGATCCAAGAATGCCTCTATAGTGCCACCAGAAAAAAAGGATTGGACATGTTGATTAAGGTAGTTTTTTTAAAAATAATGGGTTTTTTGGAATTTTAATTAACAATTTCGTGGGATTAAAACAACATTGGAATGGTTCTCATTGTCCGGATTCATTGTAAGTAATAAATTTGTACCGGACCACGTACCCATACTATGAGTCTAGAAATAATTAAAGGTTTTCCCACATTATGAGGCTACCCATGGTCCAAATATGAAATCCCTATCCATCCAACGTTGTACACGTTAAGGTAATGGATTCAAAGCCTAATCTAGATGTGCCCCCATCCATATCACCATCACCTAGAACTTGATTTGTTGTACTAAACAACATGAATTCCCAAAATGTTCACCAATTATGCATAGCTCCTAAAACATCGAAAAATATACAAAATCATCAAAAATGTACATGATCAAGACCCAAACCAATTGAGATAAAAATAAGGGAGTTCAAGTACTAAAAAATCTGGTAATGGGATTTTACAACCCCCCTCTATAAAAACATATTCCTCTAGAAATCCTATTAATATAGATCAATTTCAAATAAATGATACCACAGCTCTCTAAGCATTTCCCCATGATCCTAAAACTCAATGGACATAGAAAAATGAATCCAAATGATGAAAACTAACAATAAGAAATTCACTCTAATAAACCTTTTCAAAGAATCAACGGTCAAAACTGGCTTCTAGATCATAGATATATCTGGTCCCATGTTATAGTCATCCTAAATCAATATAGGATACGGTTTAGAGAGATAAATTATGAGTCACAACACATGAAATTAAATATGAATTGACATGAGTCGAGGCAGAAAATAGAAATGGGAATCCACTAATTCATTCTTAAAAAGAACATCAAAAGGATCACACAAAACTATGTTTATATTTTCTTTATTTGTCATGTTATCGATGACCCATACTTGGTGAACCTCTGAAAAAACATTTTCACCAACAAAAATCCATAAGGTGTGTTGATGAAAATATACGTAGGTCCCATATAGCCCCTATGATAACACAATTCTCTAATGAATCAACTGATTATTTGTTTTTGTATCTTGAACCATATTCGGTCAAAAAATGAAACTTCAATGATCTCTACCCAAATGTTTTTGATCTAGAGGGATGGTCAAATAGTCCTAAAATGGATTCATTCTTATAATGTACTACTATTTTTTGTCATAAGAAAACTCTATCAGTAAAAATAGTTTTCCCATTCTCCACAAAAGTTGAGAACATAATAATGTTGACTGTTTTCAAGAATTTTCACTACTTTTATTGTATAAACATACATTAATAGATGATAAGTCATGAACAATAAAACTAATATTCCCAATTCCACCAGAACGCCTCTTAATAAATTATATTTTTATTAGAGATCCCCATGAGAATGTATAGTAGATGGAACTCTATGAAATATGATTATCTATTTTATATACACACATCTTAAGTCCTTAACATTGGTTCCATCATGGATGGATAAAAACCGATCTATCATGGTAAAATTATTGATCAATACCCATTTTTCATTATTTCCATGAGGAGTAAAAGAAAAAACCTCAAAATACATTGTAATCTCATCCCATTTCCACATTTTTGTGGGAAGGTTTTGAAGAAAACATTAACAAATTTCCCATTTAGTATTGAAATATTTACAGGTATAACAATCAGAAATAAAATTAGTGATTTATTGTCTGATACCTATCCACTATAATCTTCTAGGAATATCATAAAAAAACTTTTTTTGTTCCTGGGTGTGATATCCATAGAGAATAATTAAGAGAGCCCAATCATTTCTTTTCTCCAAGTCAAGATCCACGACGTTCTGATTTCAGAATAATAGGATACGCAGAGATGATAATTAACATTATTTTATATCCCCACACTATACATATATTCTCTTAATTCCATGTAACTCCTCATATATTTGATTCTACTAATGAATAATCTAGAGATGTGTGGAGGTTAACTAAAAAAATCCAAAATAATAGGTCTCATCCATATAGACATCAAAATCCATATATGAATATTGGTTCGTCAATTTCAAAACTTTTTATGATTCTTTCATGTAATAATAATGAGTTTTCTTACTCAATCCATTAGCAATGACATTCCCCATTCAATTTTTATTAGAAATTTCTAAATCAAAAATTGCAGGTACCCCACCGAACATCTATTCCAAAGGATTAAATCATTATGATAGAAGATAAACATTTAATTTTGTGATCAGATTAAATGATAACCCTTTTTATGTAAATTTAGTCACACAAACACATAAAATAATTCATCTTATCTATGAGTTCATGATTTTCAAATCAATGGTTCATGTCATCATACATATGATTTACGGAACCGTAGGATACCACTTGGTCAACCTCAATGAGAAAGTAGCCCAAACTCAAACCAGATGCATCAAAATAAACCTGTATAGACCTACTATACCTCTAGAACAGTTTATATATATATATTAAAATATTTAAACACACATTAAGGGAACTCTAAAATTTAAAATCCAAAAATAACCCAACTTCTTTCAGAGTGAGAGTAATAATTGGAGAATACAACTTCATAAAATCATTAACAAACTAGAAGTAGTACCCTACTAAGCCAATTAAGATCTAAATATCAACAACCATTTCTGGTCATTCTTATTTCATTGTATCCTTCACCTTCTCAACATCAACTGAAATAAAATGTTCGATGACCGTGATTCCTATAAAATTCAAAAAACCAATCCAAAAATATCATTTCGAAACAACAGTATAAATTTTTTGATCTCTCAATATTTCTAAAACTACTCTTGTATGAAAAATAAGATCTTACATAGATTTAAATTAATCCAAAATATTTTCCATAAATATGACCTAAATAAATTTGGGTACTCATGGAATATATTTTTAAATAGTTTTAGAAAAACAATTTTAAAATTAGTTAGAAAAAATGTATGGAATGGTAATTGTAATGGAAATCAATACTCCTAAAATTGTTATTCAAGATATCAAACTATTTGATTTTATACTAGTTTTAACTAAACCAATGATTAATCTTAAAGAACCAATTCAATCCATTAAACAATTCATAAAATTATCTATTATAATTAATATATATTATTTCTGCATTATTTCTTTATTATGGTTCTCGTAGTTAACACAAAGAGAACGTGTTATATCAGCTTTCATTGCATTAATAGTTGGTGTTTTCTAATTTAATGACATGTATTTTTTGTCTATTATTTTTGGATATTATACAAATTAATTTCGAGACCATGCATTGAGACGATGTGCGATTCTAAGGTTAGGTGTTCCCCAAACAATGTTTGAGATATGGAAATATATTAAATAGCATAAGTGTGCATTTTTCTTAAAAAAGTGGAATAATGTCTAAAAAGATTCACATATCAGAAATCAGTGGTTGTTGTTGAGATTAGGGAATGGATTTTATCCCATGTGATACTTTTCATTGGTCTGTGCGGGTTATTTTTGAAATAGTGATCATGAGCCTATAAATGAATAAAATAATTGTAATAAATTATTTAATTTCAGTTTTCAATACAATGATTGTAGAGTCATTAAAATAGACATTATGATCAATTATTGAGCAAGATGCGTAACCCTAGTGATGTTTCTGAACCCTTGGAAAGACCATTGTAGAATTATCTCAGGTACTCGGTGACTGAACCCTAGATCAGTGTTAAATGCATGACGAACTCAATGGATATCATCAACGACTATGATGATTCATTTTTCATCATCTTCTAATGATCCAAAGCAAGGTAGTTCATGTGTGTTGATTTATTTTAATTCCAAATTATTGATTTCTATAGTGAATGAAAATCAATCAATGAACAAATTGATCTTTAGTTCGATCAGTATTTGGGATGAGTTATTCTGTAGGGATAATTCGGGATATTTCTTTGTGATTTCTATATTGATTTTTTGATTTCCTTAATAATGGTGATGAATTGAGATCGACATGAACGTTGATTGAGGTTCATTCTGCTGTATTTTCTTGTTCTTTTCACCCTCAAATTATCTATATATTGAGGTATTCTTTGTTTATTCAGGGTTAAACATATTATCAAATGATTGATTATTGTGAATTAATTTCTTGACACAATTATCCAAACTTATAGACATTGGATTGGAAGGTTCGATGAAGGTGCAACAATGGTTGCAGAAGTGGATTGATGAAATAGAGGGTGCATTATTTTTCATTCATTAGTGAAAAAAGAAGAAAGATCCATACTTACAATCTCAAAATGAATCAATGTGTCAAAGGGTGTTTATCATTGATGGAAAGGTTTCTTGGGGCCTGGTTCACAAATTTTCAATATGGCGTGGATGGAATCAATGGAAAGAGTAAAATCTGATGTTCATGGAGGAAGAATAATAGATTCTAGAAAATCCACCATCACACAACATGTCATCAAGGATTTGATGATGTGTGGGGCCCCATGAGTAGTGTAAAGTGTTTTAGGTTGGGGTTATGTATCAAACTACATGTGAAGAATCCAAACAATGTGTAACCTCTCCCCATGACCTGACATGTTTTCCCTTACACGGAGCCAGCTTGGACAGGTACATGGGTTGAGCCATGTACTGGATGATGGGTAGAGTACAGGGGTAGATTTCATGCCTTGTACTTCAACACAAACACAGGCAAGAGGAACATTCCACTTATATGGGTAGGACCTGAGGTCAACAGACATGGTGTGTGACCCCTACTACACACTGTGTACCCATTTATTCAGGGATAAGAACCGATTTCCTCATATTCTTGTACAAATTTTGTTAGGTTTCATTCCACATATCCTTTCCCTAAAGGTTAGTTCATAATTGTTTCCTATTCGTAGGACCATGATCCCTTCAACATGACTTCTTGTATAGAGTTGTTGGAATCCTTCCTTGAGGCCTAGAGTGAGAACCTATATTCTCTTTATTCCCTAGGTGGGGGTACTTGGTATCGTCCTAACCAATTATATGTGGTCATTGATCCTCTAAATAGGTATTAATCTAGAGTGAGTAGTGGGTTTCTCCATAGGAATTGAGTTGGATCCTTATACTTATATCATATTTTCTTTATAACGTCAGCATGTGCTTCCTATAGTGAGAACTGATGGGAGACACATATGGGATAGACTCCATCAGTGATTCAAACATAGTATTGTCTTCTTCTAGATGAGGTATCAGTTGAACATTCTAATTGAGATCATATGATATGATAAATATAGTTATGTTCAACTTTTAGAATATGTGTATTTTTTGAGTATATATTGATATTCTTGTTATATGTGTATTATAAATATACCTAGGTAGAGATGACATTACATACCATCAATGTATGATTTTTGGTTTTTGGGGTGTCCTATTGAACATTTCTAAACTCACCACTACTGTGGCTTTGCATGCATGTGTCGTGTATTGTGAAAATGACTGAACATTTGATGGACCAGGTACAGATGATGCTTAGTGAGACCTGATAGACCGTGGTGTGTTCATTTGGTATCCAGATCACAGATCCTTAAAATTCAGTTTGGACTTTTGTTATATAAATTCATAGTGGGATCGTAATTGGCTATGTTTTACCTTATTTTATTCTTATCATACTCTGGTTGTGGGATATTGATTTATATATCATTAGCTTTTTAGATTGTTTTATATTTCAACACTGTACGGGCTTGGAGATGTCTCCGTGTGTAGTTGTACTTAGGCTACGACCTTCGTTGTATATGATATACCTACTCGGTGCTATTAACTAGCCCCTAGCCTATTGTAGGTGTGATTAATGAGTCATGAAATCATCCACACTAGGACGGGTCATTACATAGTGATATCATTAAAATCAGTTCTTCTTTAGGACTAAGAGTTTGTAAGATTGGTTTGGGGAAATACTTTTAAGTGTATTGAGTTTGGATTTTAGGCCTGAGACACCAGTGTGGGTACGGTGGCCGATGTATCTACACACCAGAAATCTGATCACCTGATTTTTGACTTGGTATATGAGAAAATTTATTACATGTAAAAGAATGGTACATGAATCATATAGAAATGGTTTGTGTTTTCCATATCCTTCTTGTGTAATATCTCTAGAACTACTCATTTACTATGGTACATATCATTTATTTCAGTATTCCTATGTGAAGTATGCCATATAGGATTCATCAAGGTGATCCTTAGGATGATCCACTAAGTAATGAGGCATCTAGATAGGGACAATTTCTTGAGAAGTTATATCCAGGTTGTGCACCAACCAAACCACCTGTAGAGAAGCACATTGTACCTGTAGTACCAGTGGATGAGGTCTACAGACTAAGCATGATTCATTAGTTTTAGAGACATAAAACCCTTAGGATCCAAGGTGATCCCATCCCATTGGTGGATGCGAACTAGCTCGAGGCAGTGACCAAACTTTTTTATCTAGTTAGGGCACTATCAAATTAGATGGTGGTCCTAGTAGTAAGTCTTTATTATGGTTTAGTCAGGTGATGGTAGATATTGCCTATCAAAACTTACAATGAGGAAAATATTGTATGGATAGAGTTTGAGTGTCTCCTCAGAGAGGAGTTCTTCCTAGATGATCAATGTGACGTACATATTCAAGATCTTTTACATCTCCAATCGGGCATCCTAATAGTTCTTGAGTATTCATTGTTATTTACCAACCTCTCCGGGTATAGAAGTGATATTTTTTCAGAACAGTTCTTCAGGGATAAGACATTCAAGCATGGTTTTTCTAGTGAAATTTTAGCTAGTTTTATCCCCACTATTCATTTCTATATGTTCCAGGGTTCTAAAGCAACCTTGGTAGATTAATGCTTCTCGACAGAGTAGTTACCATCAGTGGTTACTACTGGTGGGTGGGCAAGAGAAGAGACCTCAGCAGCAAGGAGATGATTTCAATCTCAGGGACCTAAGGAAAAGATACATTTCACAATGAGGTCTCATGATAGAGGATTAACAGTCCACTGCTACCTGGGTGGTTCAAGTATGACATGGGAGAGGCGGTTCTACTCATGTGATATTAGAAGACATCTTGCTATAGATTGTCTGACATGTTTTATAACTAATATTTGATACTATGGATGGACCACTGAGGAAGAAGAATTTGTATGAGTAGACACTACTATATAGTTGTGGGTGAGGAAGGGGATTTGGGAGAGAAATAGGAGGAGGTAGGTATTTTGACATGCTACCACCACCACACCTAGGTGGTCTACCCCAATCTCAGCGAGATAGAGGAAAGGGGTAGGGACGGATGCACGTAGTAGAAGCATATAACTGTAGGTTCCAAATTTAGCAGAAGTGTAGTTTGGGCGGTGCCCAACATCGCTTTTTACCAGATCCCTATGATTAATCTGTATTCAATAGAGCAATTAATATCATGAGTGATATAATTATATCAAACCAGATAGAGGCGAAAGGAATCATGCCGGAACATATGGTTAGATAATCCCATGTTTCTTATAATTAATTTAATTAAAACTAGAATTACCTCAAGGGTGATTCTTTCTTAATTGATGTAATTGATCAAAGATCTGCAGTGTGCCTTCATTGAGTCATAGAATCCAAGCGTAGTATTTCTCTAGCGGTGATCCACGCGTGCTACACGTATCTCCATATAGTGCAGTAGGATTATTCGAGTGCTAAAGCAGATGATCCTATTACTTTTGATATCAATCTACGTTCTCCTTGAAAATGCTTCCAAAGTGTTCTCAGATTTGGTAGAGAAAGATTTTCTCACGTACTTGAGATCATTCATGGAGAGGAATATCTCTCTTGGCTTGAGAGAGATCAAATCTGTTATCGACAACCAAAGAGTGGCTAGGGTTATGATTAATTCTTATAATTGGATTTTTATAACACTAGGTTTAAAATAAGGCATTTTCACAAGTTCCCTTACTAATTTTTATTAATCCTAATAAAAAAACCCATGTCAAATAATCGTATTATTATTATTATTTCATGACATGTACTGAACTAGAGAATTACAATTAAATAATATCCAATATTATTTTTCCCACCAGAACTTTTAAACTCGGTCCGCCAATCCTCCACAATATTTATTGGTCTGAGAATAATGTCTATATATTTTATTAAATAAATGTCACTTCATTATTTTCCAATAAATATATAAATATTATATTCACATTATAGAAAATAAATATTTATCATTTATTTTACCCATAATATATTCTCTCGAATAAATGTGTCAGAATAAATGCTATTAATTTTCCATAAATAATTATAAAACCACAACTGGGAATAATATTTATTCAACTTGTTAAATAAATATATATTTAACCGAGATATTGGATACACATAGTTTGTTACCCTCTAGAAATCTTTCTTAGTGGCATTAGGCGAAGCTGCCTAATGACCATGGTTAGTGTCTAGCAACATGCCAAGGCACCCATAGAGAAAGAAGTTAATGCCACAATGGGATGGCAATTAATATAAATTCTTATTGTGTAATATAATCATTTTTCCACAATATCTCTAATCAACTGGGTTAAATGCCAGTGCCATCAACCCATGTGCTCGATGTCTCTTTCTTTGACATCCCAGAAATTGAACATGCCAATTGATCAACATAGACATGGATGTATTTAGGCTATATAATTTCTATCAAAGGGCCTGATATATCAACTTATATTAAATAACAGAAGGGAAAAATACATTCTCTCATTATTCATTAATGTAGTATTACTCGTGACACACTCAACATATTCCACTTCACCACAAACAAATGTCATCATGGTTTTTTTCAATTCATCTAATTGTGTGAGTCATAATCCTCATTAATAATAATCTTAAAGTAAAAGGACCAATACACATGTCCACAGATAGGAACATCTAATGAAACTTATAGATGTGGATTTCCTACTGCCTAGTCTCATTCTCATAATATCATCCTAGACATTACCAAGGGCATACACCCTGAGAAGGTGTCTCAAAGTCTAATGAGTCTCGACCCCTAATAGCATGTATAAAGTTTTCTCTTCAAATGATATCATCCTGTTATAGAACATATATTTAAGAACAATGTCATAGCACTTCTGGGTTCTCATCATGGAAGGGATCCTCTTTGTCATTTTAGTGCGACAACTACTCTTAGGACATTACCACCTACAATGTTACGTAGAAGAACAAACAAGATGTGATAATTAGTTTTTTAATATTTAAATCCATGAATACAGGTTTATCATTAAGTAGAAAGAAGTTGGTTTTAGGGCACCAACTCCAACAGACTCCCACTTTCACTAGAGTCAACTACTAACAACCTTCAGTCTGCTAGATCTCACATGATATTCATGCTTCTGCTGAGATATGACTTTAGTCATGGGGTTCACCACGTTCTCTTCTGTGGACACTATCCTTACAACAACTTCACCTCTCTGATAAAAATCCCTCAAGAGGTGATACTTACGGAGTATATGCTTTGTCTGTTAGTGTGACCTTGGCTCTTTTTCAATATCCAATGCTGCAGTATTATCATAGTACAATGTGATAGGTTGTTTATTTCTAGGAACCACATCATGATCTTGGAAAGTTTTCCAAATCCATACGGCTTCCATGGCTGCATCAGAAGCCTCTATATACTCAGACTATGTTGTAGAATCAGCGACAACTGGCTGCTTTGAACTCTTCTGGCTCATAGCTTCTTTATTGAGAGAGTAAACATATCCTAATTGCCACATCAAATCATTTTGATCTATCTAAAAACTTGGATCATCATAACCTCTGATGAAAAGATCCTCATCTCCTCCATACACCATGAAAATATCCTTAGTTCTCCTCAGATTCTTAAGGATTGTCTTAATAACGGACCAATGTTGTTCTCCTAAATCATTATGATAACTTCCTACAATGCTCAGTGAATAGGAAACATCATTTCTAGTACATAACATGGCATACATGATAGATTCTATCATTGAGGTGTATGGGATTATACTTATTATATCTCTCTCTTGTTGTGTATGGGAAAAAAATTTCTTAGAAAGATGAAGGCCATGTGACACTAGAACCAATCCCCTCTTGGATTGTTCCATAATAAATATCTTTAGTATCTGGTCAATTTATGTACTTTGACTTAATCCAAGAAGCCTCTTGGATCTATCATGAATGATCCTGATCCCTATAATGTAGGTTGCTACTCCTAAGTCCTTAATGGAGAAACACTTTTTCAACCAGTCTTTAACTGACTATAAGACTGGTAAGTCATTTCCATTATGTAATATGTCATGGACATGCACTACTAGGATAACGACCACATTCCCATCAAACCTTTTGTAATCAAATGGATCACATTTATTATTAATGAAACCAAATTCTTTTATGGCTTCATTTAATTCAATGTTCCATGACCTAGATGCATTCTTCAATCCATAAACGGATCTCTGCAAATTGAAAATCATTTTCGCATCAACTATAGTCACAAAACCTTTAGGTTGTTTCATATAGACATCTTATTGAATGTTCCCATTAAGGAATGTGGTTTTGAAATCCATCTACCAAATCTCATAGTCATGATAAGCTACTTTGGAAAGTATGATTCTTATGGATTTAATCAGGGAAAATGGCAACAAGGTTTCATCATAGTCAATTACTTGATGATGTTTAAAACCATTATCCACTATCTTTGTTTATAGGTACTTAATTAACCTTCCATGTCTATTTTATTCTTTAATACCCATTTACATCCAACAGGATTTACATCAACTAGGGCATCGACCATATCCCAAAATTGATTCTGATACACTGAATTCATCTTAGAATTCATAGCTTTTAGCCATCTTCTAGCTTCTGAGCTCTCTACTACTTCCCTATAAGAGACAGTTTCATCAGTTTTCAATAATAATTAATCACTATCCTCCATGACTAAAAAACCATATCGCTCTGGTTCTCAAACTTCTCTTTTTCTCCTATGTAGTACTTGTGTGTCAGGAACTTCTTCTTCCACGGGGACCTGTGGAACTAGTTCCTATACCAAATCCTGTGTATCTTGAGCATCAAATTCATTGATGTAAATCTTACCCCCACTATTCTTTTTGAGGATCTGATCCCTCTCATGAAATATGGATTTTCGAGAAACAATCACTTTTTTGTTTGAGGGGTTGTAAAGGTATATCCTTTTGTTTCCATGGGATACCATATAAAGATATAATTCATGACCCGGGGTACTAGTTTGTTTCTCGTGAAGGCCTTAAAAAATGCCTCGCAACCCCATACACATGTATGCGACAAAATGGGTTTCTTTCCACTCCATTACTCAAAGGGAATTCCATTTGATGCTTTAGTTGGTACTCAATTTAATGTTTATTCCATAGTTTATAATGCATATCCCTAAAAGGATAATGTAAGATCTTCATGAATCATCATCGACCTTACCATGTCTAATAAGGTATGGTTCCTCCTTTCACTAACAACATTACACTATGGTGTAAAAGGTGGAGTGAGTTGAGATAGTATCCCAAACTCTAGTAGAAAGATGATGAACTCATTATTAAGATATTCTCCACCTCAAACCGATCGACGATTCATTATATTATTTCCAAGCTGATTCTATACTTCATTATTGAATTCCTTGAATTTATGAAAGGACTCGGACTTATACCTCATTAAGTAGATATAACCATATAAACTAAAGTCATCAGTAATAGTTATGAAGTATGAATACCCACGTCTAGATTCTACTAAAAATGGTCCACTCACATCAGTGTGTACCAATCCTAGAAAGTCTATGGCCCTTTGACCCTGTACAAAAAATGGTGGTTTGGTCATTTTCTATTGTAAACAAGCATGACATCTATCTAGTGGTTTTAGCTCAGAAGAGTCTAAATAGTCGTCTTGATAGAGCTTTGTCAAACACTTCTCGTTTATAGGACCAAGGTGGTGATTCCACAACAGGGTGTTATATGAGTAATGTGAACATGATTTTTTATCTACTACTCTATAACAAATGCACTTTTTTGCATCACCTTTATTGTGGATGCATTTGTTATTCTAGTGGTCGGGCTTTCCACATGCAAAGAACACTACCTCTTTTTCCTTTCCCTACCTTTGGATCTTCCCCTTCTCTGAGGGGCGGTTCTCACGAGCATTAGACTATTTATAAATCATGGGCCCCTTTGCCTTGTCCCTAATCTTTCTATTCACCATAAGGACTACAGTTTTGTGCCGCCCCATGTCCTTATCTGGTTGGTGAATTGAGGTCAGAAGCTTTGATAGAATATTCTCATTATTTCTCAAATTATAATTCAAAATAAAACTATATATGTTTTTGGGAAGTGATGATAGTATGAGATCTGTACACAACTCATTTTGGAATTTAATCCTTAATATGTATAGGCATTAAATGTATCCAATAAGCTTGACTACATGAGGCCCAGCTATCACAGACTTTCCATGTTTAGTGGTGAACAAATCATTTGAGATATCATACATCTCATGTCTCACCTTCTCTTTATAGAGATCTTGAAGGCAAGACATCATGCTATTGGGATTTTTTTTCTCATGTTTCTTCAAGAGATAATTGGATATGGATGATAGAATGAAACATTGAACATTTATATCATCATTCAGATGTATCTCATACAAAGAGATCTCCTCATCACTCACCTCATTTTCAAGCACAACTGGTAAAGGTTCTTCTAGCACATATAGTTCCCTTTCATGAAGATGGGTACACCGAAGGCCCCTTTGCCACTCCTGGAAATTGGTGCTGGTGATAAGGTTATTCTTCTCAAGTATGGATCACAATGATATTTTTATGTCATTTTTTTCTGTTTCTACCAAAAAGAAAAATAGAGTGTTAGTAAATTATCTGGTAAAATTAATCCAAATAAATAAATTAGTATTTATTAGTCTCCCACAATTTTATCGAAACCCAATAGCCCTCACCATTGGCTTAATGATATCTTGTTTCTTGGATATTCTGTGGAAAGGATTCTTATTTACCTTCTCATTGCCCCAAATATGGTTGGTCAAAATAATTGAAAGGTTTTAGGTAGGAATTCCAAATGTCAACTGCATTAACTCATAGTTCCTTGATCCGCTGAGTGGACTCCCCAATCCTAGAATCTTTTAATTTAGATTTCTTCAACCTATTCATGTTAGTTACACCATGTCCTGCTTTGGAAGTAAACCCTTTATGTAAACGAAGTGAAGTCAAGTGATAACCTCATGTTAGAATTCCCCGATAATTGAAAGCACCCGAACATTGGTTGGTCAAGAACATTAAACTATGGTTCAATTCTAACCGAAGTAATGGAAGGCTATACTGACTTAATATTTTATTGAGGGATTTAATTCTTTCTGTTTAAATTTCTATTTATTATCTTTATTACATTTTTGATAATTTTACGTGGGATTACATAAGTTATTAACCATGCCATAGATAATGTTTGCGTATAATCTGGTTTATTTTAGTTCTATCTTGCATGCTTGTTAATTCATTAATTATGTGATCGCCAAAAAATACGCATAATGAAATAACCATACAACTGATAGAATTGAAATAAGTTTATGATCATGGAATTTTCCTAATGGTTAGTTTATCTAGAGGTTGAAAGAATAACCGATTACCTAGTGGTGAAAGCTCCTTGAACATTTTAGGGTCCTGTTTACAGCTTTCCACCTATCTACCTTTGTATCTCGTTGGATTTGTTTTTCCTCAGGTCCATACTTGAACCTCATCAACTAGCTTGGGAGCTCCATCTGCTATATATGCTTTTACTTGCACACAAGTGATGGGTAAAAGGGGGTTTATAATAAAATATACATGGAATCATAGGCCCTACATTTTAATGAAAAAATTCTCGTAGGCCAACAATTTAATTTAAATAAATTAATTACATAAACCAATCACATACAAAGGTCTTTGGTCTAGCTCTTGATCACCCACATGCATGCATCATATTTACGCATTTAATAAAACTAGAAATCAATTCGTAATAATTATTATTAAAGATAAATCACACTCAAATCGATTAATTATTATGTTTAATTGATCAATTATTTTATCTTAATCCCTTTTCTGAATTTCCTTGATATTTACATCTGTTATAATTTTAAACAAAAATAAGTTCATTTAAAATTAACTGTGTATATAACTTCTACTTTTGGAGGAAACCATTTGAATACTTGTTACGTAGATATTATTTAAAAATTTAAAAATTTATGTTTATTAAAACGTATCACATAGTGTGTCCCCACTTTACGACCACACGCAAGAGCATGTCTGAAGGTTTAGATAGTAAAATATTCAATTTTAAAATCTGTGTAATTTGTATAAGTACACGACATTTAATGTCGATAACACGGCCTATACCATTCTCACCATCCATCTGAGGTACAAGCCTACGGACCCACCATGTGAATTGTACCTTCGAAATTTTTGGAGTACACGGCGTGTCCAATGGGCCACACACTGTGTGGTCTCCGTGTTACAGGGTCTCCGGTTGTATAAGTCATCTATGGGATACACGGGTCGGCCAAACTGGAAGGGACAACACGGCATGTAGATCCGATAAACATGGCGTGTAATCCTCTAACCACGTCCAATATATCTAGTCAATGAGAAATATTTATTTTCTGAACAGAATCTTGATTTGATTTGGAACCAAATCTTTATCCGAAAATAATGACTACATGTCATGTAAAAATGATTACACGGCGTGTAGTCTTGTGTCGTATGACAAGAACTCTTGGATCCTCCGGATGAGTTCCTCATTTGTATTTTAAACATAAAATAAATCATATTCGTTAGATCAATGAGAAAAAATATTAGAGAAGGAAGATCTCGTGAATTAAGATTTAAAGAATGATTAACTTGAATTAAAAAAAATAAAATATGAATGCATAAAACATCAATGAAAAATAAATAACTATAATCAATTATGTAACCCATTTGATACCACCTAAAAGTTCTAGACGTAGAGGAAACACATTTTGGGCGGTGCCCAACTTTAATTTTTACCAGTTCTCTATGATTAATCTGTATTCTACATAGCGATGAACACTGTGAGTGACAGAGTTAGATCAAAAGTGAGAGATCCAAAAGGAATCACACCGGAACATGAGGATGGATCATCTCATGTTGATTATAATTAGTTTAATTAAAATTAGAATTACCTCGAGTGTTATTCTTTCTTTATTGATGTGTTCGACCACAGATCTGCTGTGTGATTTCATTGCATCATTGAATCCAAGCATAGGATTACTCTAGGGGTGATCCACACGTGCTCCATGTATGTCCGGACATCTCCGCAAGAGTCTCCGGGTGCTAGCGCAGTTGATCCCGATGCTTGCGATGTCTGTCTTTGATCGCCTTTAGAATGCTTCCAATGTATTCGCATAACTGGTGGAGGAAGATTGGTTATCGTTCTTGAGGGCATTTTTGAAGAGGAATATCACTCATGGATTGAGAGAGATAAAAAAAATTCGACATTCAAAGAGTGGCTAGGGTTATGAGAAATTCTTATAATTGGATTTTTATAATAATAGGGTTAATATAAATTAATTTCACAAGTGCCCTTACTCATTTTTAATAATCCTAATAAAAACTCCATGTCAAATAATAGAATTATTATTATTTCTAGACATGCTCTAAACCATCAAATTACAATGAAATAATATCCAATATTATTTTTCCCACCAGGCCTTTAAAACTTGGTCTTCCAATCCTCCACAATATTTATTGGGCCTTGAAAAATGTTTATTTATTTTATTAAACAAATGTCACTTCATTTTTATCCAATAAATATATAAATATTGTATTCACTTAATAGAAAATAAATATATATCTTTTATTCCACCCACAATTTATTCTCTCAAAAAGCTTGTGCCGGAATAATTACGATCCGGCTTACATCAATAAATATTAAACCAAAACCACAAATAATAATTATTCAACTTGTTAAATAAATAAATACGTAACAGAGTTACTGAATATGATTAGTGTGTGACACTTTAGGCCTCTTTCTTAGTGGCATTAGGTGTAGCTGCCTAAAGTCAATAGTTAGTGTCTAGCAACATGACAAGGAACCCATATAGAAAGAAGTTAATTCTGCAACGACATGACACTTCATACGAACGCTTACCATGTAATATAATCCCCTTTCCATGATATCTCTAATCAAGCGGGTTGAATGCTAGTGCCATCAACCCATATGCTTAATGTCTCATTCATTGACTTCCCGAAAATTGAAATTGTCTATTGATCACCATGGAAATGGATTTATTTAGGCAATATCATTTCCATCAAAGGGCCTAATATATCAACTTCTATTAAACAGCATAACATAAAAATCTTTTCTCGCATTATAAATTAATGCAGTATTACTCATGACGCACCCAACATATCCTACTTCACTACGAACATATGTCGTCATGGTTTTCATCAATACATCTAAGTGTGTGAGTCATAATACTCATTAGCAATAATATTAATGTCTAAGGGACAATACACACGTCCACTGATAGTAACATCCAATGAAACTAATAGATGTGGATTTCCTACTGTCGGGTCTCATTAACATAATATCATCCTGGACATTACCATGGGCGTACACCATGAAAATGTGCCTTGAAGTCCTTTGAGTCTCCAACCCTGATAGCATGTATCATTTGTGCCCTTCAAATGATGGCATCTGGCTATTGAACATATATTTAAGAATATTTCCATACCACTTCCGGGATCTCATCCTGGTAGGGATCCGCTATGACCTCTTAGTGTGATAACTAATCCTAAGACATTATCACATGAAATGTTATGTAGAAAAACAATCAAGATGTGATAAGTAGTTTATTAATATCCAAATCCATGAATACAGGTTTATCATAAAGTACAAATAATTTGGTTCTAGGGCACCAACTCCAAAAATAACCTAGAGGCTCTAGGAATGATTCATGGTCTGATCTACACCTTTTTAAATTTAGTTGCATTTCTGATGGACTCATGTTCTAGTCATTCCTTTCTCACAACATATCTTTAAATAGACATAGACATTGTTATTGATCCCTTAGTTGGACCCTTGTTTGTGGAGACTTCTACTAGAGATGATCTAGTGATCACACACTTGTGCTGATCGTGTGAATTAACTCTTGGTGGTGATATTTTATATTAGGATCTCTTGGTATCAGCATCAAGGCCTTACAATTTAATCTTGTGTATAGATTGGTTATCAATGATTATTGCCCAGATAAACTTTTTTTTGGAAAATGGTTTGATGTGTCCATTGTTATGGATCTAGGTTTCCCTTTTTTTTCTTAAAAGGAAGCTTAGGTAAGTAAGGATGAACTCACACATAGGTGGGTAGAGTTTATTAATCATAAGATGGCTAGCATGACCCTTGGTGCAGTGGATTCTTTAAGTTTCTAGTTTCCTGTAGTGGTGGATAAGTATGCTGAATTCATCCCCATGGATGTTCTAGGATTACCTCCCCACCATGTGATTGAATTATATCTTAATCTACACCTAGGGGAGACACTGAAATCATTTCTAGCATATCATATGGCCCTGGTAGAGCTTCACGAGTTTAGGGTTGATTTGGGAGACTTGTAGAGGAAGAACATTTTTAGGCCCATCATTTCACCCTGGGTAGCTCTAATGTTTTTCAAAAAAAAGGATGTTTGGAGCTTGAGGTTGTTCATATACTACCAACACTTGAATTAGGTGACTATAAAATACAAGTAACTACTACTACGGATCGATGACCACTTCGATCATCTAAGTGGGTCATGATGGTTCTCGAGGTTTGACCACAGATCTGGCTACCAATAGTATTGAATGAAGTATGAGGATATATAAAAAACAACATTAAGATGTTTCTATGATTACTATGAAAACATGAAAATTCCCTTTTCCATGATAAACAACCCACCTGTTTCCTTGGGACTACTGAACTGTATCTTTCAGCCTCAATTAGACTGATTCGTGGTAGTCTTAATCAATGTTATCCTTAAGTACTTGGCATCCAGGGAGGAGCACACGAGACACTTGAGGATTTTTTTGGATATACTATGAGGGAAATAGATTTTTGGAAGTATCTTGAAGTCCAAGTTTTGGATTTAGTCAATCCACTTTTTGGGACACGTTATCTCAACAAATGGCGTGTCAGTGAACTCGACCAAGGTCTAGGTAGTGTGATCATAGGTGCCACCCAAGAATATGATATATTTGGGGAACTACCTTTGGTTGGTAAGATTTTACTAGAGATTCATACATGATTTTCCTTGGATATCAGCAACTATTATTTCTTTGACCTAAAAGGGGCAGTCATTCATGTGGATGAAAAGGTGCCAACAGGTTTTCTGGCAGTTGTGATAGAGTTCGATGAGAACACCCAAAATGTGATTGCTAGAGGAGGGTTTCATGTACATAGTGTTCTATGATGCATCAGGTACCTCCAATTGATACCAAAAGACTTGAGTTAGCAGTGGTATTCTTCACCATGAAGATGTCGTGACACTACCTGATGGGAGAGCGATTTATCTTCTTTTATAATCACAATACCCTCAAGTATATATTCTCTTAGAAAGTTTTTATCTTGAGATATAGGCGATGGAAAGAGTTACTCTGGGATTTTGATAATAAAATTTTCTATAATCTTGGGAAGGGGAACATTATATTAGATTCCATCAATTGGAGATTTTGATTATAGTTGTTGAATGAGGAATCTAAGTAGTTTGCCTCATTTCATTTAACCATTGTTGATGGAAATGGAGTAGAATACATATAGTCGATGATTTTTACCCCTCTTATTTTTTAATGAGTCAGGGAGGAAAAAATTGGGGGTGTCAAATATGTGACCCTATGTTCTTAGATATCCACTAGACATGGTCCTAATTGATATTCTAATTGTGGGTATCATATTATTCTTTTCATATGATGAATGATGGTAACATTGATCTTGTGGGAAGAGGTTCAATGAGAGTTTCGTACATATCTATTGGAGGTACATCCCATTGTAGAAAAGTTGTAATAGGACCTTAGATATCAGTTTTGGGGGTGAGGGATAAAGAAGATAGTTATAGATTTTATCTCCTGATGCCTTACTTTTCAGCAAGTGAAGGTTGCGCACTAATTTCCTATGGGTTTAGAATATCCCTTTGCAGTGTCATAATAGAATTGAGATGGTATATCCCTGGATTTGATGAGGGGATACTACATATGTTTATGAGACATGATTCCATAGGGTTGATCATGGACCGACTCACCATGTCAGTCCATTCCCTAGCTATTCGAGAGTAGGGTTTAATATAGATATTGGGATGTCTCAATGTGTATGAGATAGTTCAACTCCATGTAGTTCCATTCATGATAATTTTAGAACTTGATTTTCCTAACACATCACTATTGTGGGAGGGATTTTTGAAAGTATTTGAGACTCAGTAATGCATGGACACAACACTTCATCAAAAATATGATAGCAAGACTGAGAGGACTATCCAGATTCAGGATGAAATTCTATGAGCTTGTATGGTGGAATTTTTCCATGGTTGGGAGGATCACCTACCCCCGGTGGAGTTTATTCACAACAAATTCTAGCATTCTAACATTGGTGTGGCACCATTTTAGGCTCTATACGGGTGACCCTATGGGTCTCCACATTGCTGGTATGACATAGGAGAGTCAACAATCATGGGCCCATAGTTGGTGCAGGCGACTACCAAAAAAGTGTATATCATCCAGTTGTAGATAAAGACTTAAAAAATCTATCATAAGTCTTATGGATACAGAAAACGTAGGCCTTTGGAGTTCTATGAAGAGTACCATGTTCCTACAGGTTTAATATTGATATGGATTATAGAGATTTGGTAGGGGCAGAAATCTATCCCTGAGGTTCAATGGAACTTTTCTGATACTACGTATAGTTGGAAAGGTAGTGTACTATGTAGCTCTATCCACACTATTATACTAGGTACATGATGTCTTCAATGTGTCTTAGGTGAAGAGGTATGCGCATGACCCATCACATGTTATTGACTGGGGAAAGCTAGACATTGATGATGGAGATACCTTTAATGGGTACCTAGTAGGGATCAAGGATTGGCTGGAGAAGATCCTTCATGGAAATTTGATTCATTTGGTACATGTCCAGTGGTAGTATGGGAATCACCTTGAGAGAACATGAGAGTGGGAGGCTCATATTCATGCTCAGTACCCACATCATTTTTATTAGCCCTTTTTTGGCTTTATAGAAATTTGAAACACCAAGGTAGGGGAGAATTTAATGACTCATAGTTTTTTTTGCATGTTATACAGATTTATTTATAGACTTAGCACTAAGATGAAATACAATTATGAGGACCGGTGTGCCCAGAACAAATATTTGAAATATATTATATAAATTAAATAAAAAGTCCATGAAAGTTACTTCAAAAAGTGGAAAATGTTTTTACTGGATGCATGTATGAAAAATACGATGGTGTTGATTATCTAAGAGATAATAGTTTACCATATGAGAAACTTAACCATGGTTGGTAAAAGTTTTTTGTGAAAAAGTTATCGTACAAACCAAAATGAATAAAATAATTAAAATAAATTGTTTTGTTTTTTTTGACACCATGTTTCGAGAGTAATTAAAATAGACTCTGATGATGTATTTCTAGGGTTATCCCCATAACCCTAAAGATTTGGGAGAACCCATGGAGATACCATTAGAGAATTCTCTCAGGAAATCTATGACCGGATCATGGATTGGTGATCAATGAATGATGAACTCCAATTATCATTCCAACGACTATGATGATTTCATTATTCATCTGTGACTAATACAAATCACTATAGGTAATGTTTTTTGATTTGTTTTCATTCACTATTTTTAATTCCAATGATTAATAAAAATCAATTAATGAATAGATTGATCTATGTTCAGATCATTATGCAGGATGGGTTATACTGTGGGGGTAATTCAAGAGATTTCATTGTGATTATTGTTTTACTTATTCTATTTTTGTTCTAACAATGATGAATCTAGATCAACACGAAAATCAATTGAGGTTCATTCCACTCTTTTGTTCTTCTTATTTTCTCCCTAAAATTTTCTGTTTATCATGATGTTCTTTTTTTAGTCGTGGTTTTACATGTTATTGAACAATTGATCATTTCACATTCATTTCATGGTGAAACGATCCAAAATCATGGATTTTGGATCGGCATGAATCGATGGAGGTGTGACAATGGTCATGGATGTAGATCAGATGATGAAGGATCCTTGATTTTTTATTCTTTGGAACAAAATGAAGAATGATAAATATTTCTTATTTCTGAACAAATCGAATGGATGAAGGGTGTTGATCATTGAGGGAATGGTTTATTGGTGTCCGGTTCATGATATTCTAGATTGTTGTGGCTGGATTCAATAGTCCGAGGAATGGATGAGGTGCTTGGAAGAATAAGAATATATTCATTAAAATCCTACATCACACAACATGTAATATAGGATTACACAACATTTGGGTCCATTTGAGTGGTGGATATTGTTTTCGGTTGGAGTAATGTATGACGCAGAGAGTGAAAAAATCACACAGTGTGTAACCTCTCTCCATGACCTGGTGTGTACTCTATGACACGGACATGGTTTGTTTAGGAACACAGGTTCAGCCATGCACTAGTACATTGGTAGAGTACATAGGTAGACTTCATGTGCTTTACATCTACAAAGACATGGGAAAGAGACATAGTCTGTTTACATGTGTAAGTCCCAGGGTCAATTAACATGGTGTGTGAGCCATACTACATGCAATATACCCCTTTATAAATGGATTATATCCCTTTTCCTCAGTTTCTTTGATAGGTTTCGTTAATATTTTTTCCACGTATCCTTTCAATGATGTTTATTATGGAATCATATCTTATGCATTGGACTATGATACCTTCAACATGAATTCTAGGATAGAGTTTCTATAGTCCTTTCCTAAGGCCTGGGAGATATCCTCTATTCATATTCATGCCCAAGGTGGATTTCATGGTATCATTATGACCAACAATACATGGGAATGTATCCTAAACATAGATGGATAATCCAAAGTGAGTATTTGTTATCCTCATAGGCATTGGATGTGATCCTAAACTATGTATTGTATTCTCTTGAAACCATCAATATGTGCTCCCAATTTCAAGACTCAATAGGTGATGCCTCTCAGACTGATACCATCAACGATTCAGACTCTAGAGTGTGTTCTCTAGAATGAGTGCTTCATGGAACCTTTGAACTAAGATCCTAGGTTATCATACTTAAGGTTGGGTATTACTTTTAGACTATGTGTATTTATTGAATATATTTTTATATTATTTTTATATGGGTTGCTGAACAAAAGATTCTAAAGTTGACTATACTTTCCTTTTCTATATGATTTTTGGTATTCGATGTGTCATACTGAGTATTTTTATACTCAACCCATCATAGGCTTTGACCGCACGTGTCATGTATTGTACTAACAACCATTCTTTTGACGGACCACGACTCGATAGTGCATAGTGAGACTGGATAGACCCATGTGTGTTCTTGTAGTATTAGATACCAATCCCTTTACTTTTAGGATCGACATATGTTACAGACATTCGTGGTGGTATTATATTTGGCCCCATTTACCTTCATTAGATCTTTTTGTGCTCTACTCATGGGATATAGATGTATTCGTGCCTCGATTTTTAGTTTTTTTTACATTTTAGCATTGTACGAGCTCGGATTTTTGTGCATGTGTATAGGTAGTTATACTAAGGCCTCCTATTTTGGTGATATGCTTACTCGGTGCGAGTCACATAACCATGGCCTATTGGAGGCAGGCATGGGTTGTCAAAGCATGGGCCCCACTAGGATGGTCCATGACACCTAAGGATACAGATCTTGGAAAATAAAAAACTAATCCAATAAATTATCAAACTATCTATTTAATACTTCCAGATATTATGGATCCATGTGGAAAGAGGTACCAGATAATGTTTGGGTACCAAGTTATAGTTATGTGGGAATCTCCCATTACTTTACCGATTAAATACCAGAATAGTCAAAAAAAAGTGATCAAAAAATAATCATTGGGGAAGAAAAAAACTCAATGATTCTAACTCAGAACAAAATAAAATGTAGATATCATGCATCCCAACTATTTAGGTTGTGGTCTAGCTCTACTCAACCTTGGGTCCCATTCTCTATAGAAAATAGGACTAACCACATCTTCTATAATAATGGAGACCCACCAAACCAATCCATCCGGATAATGAATTATACAACTTTTAAATCATGGACTAGAAAATTCATTGTGAACATAATCATCAATAAATAAAATAATCAAGATAGAAATATGAGACCCTTATCATACATCTTTCTGAGTGGAGTACAAATATCCATCACTTAATGCCTATGCTGTGTAGGATAGTTTATAAAACACACAATATGAGTCTACATGAATGAGTGACATGGACCAATGCCAAACAAATAGTCAATAAAGATGTAGAATTTTTTTTGGGGCCTCTCCTTGTTATTGGACCCACATCAGCTTCATTTTGAGACTCTTCCACTGTGTGAAGTGCCTTCATTATGGATGCATGTAACTTGTACCCCAAACATATTGATGCGTTTTTCTTCAACATATTACCATTAGAAGATGATGAATTTGTTCCACTTTACGGCATGAAGAATAAATTAAAGAACTTATTTATATAGAATGATAAACATTATAAACCACATATCATTGGTTGGTCAGAACATGCTTACTCTATATTCCCATCCATTCAATGTTGAAATATAATCTATGGAAATATTCCAAACAATGTAGCAGGTATGGATGATTCCTACTATTGTGATAAGCTATCAGTTTCATATCACATTATAATTTCTTAAAGGAAGTAACAGAACATCTACAGGTATAAAAATGAACTCCCACCGATGGAAATATACTAGCCAAGACAAGATTATCCATTAAAGGCCTATCTAGCACATCTTGATATGATCTAATAACAAAAATTAAAATCATAGATAGAATATGATGTCAAAATACCATCTCAAATATTCAAACCATCATCTTGTAATTATTCACTACCTCAGGAGAATATAAAACATTTTTATCAAATTAGTTAGCATACTAAGACATAGATATATCACTTTATTGAAGGTTGTTACACTCCATAGAATTTTCAAAAACCATATATTCGTGATATAACTTATTAATTAAAAGATCTATAAATTCTTTCCTCATTAATAATTCATTTTTCCTCACTAAAACCATTAAATCCCACCACCCCCTTCTATGTCGTCTAATATTGAATTTCTCTCACTTCCCTTTTATCAAATCAGGTATTTCCATGAACTCAAAATGTTTCTCAAAAATTTTCAAACAATCTTATTCTCATGAGGATATTTTTATCACTAGAATTATGGTTGGTTACCTTGAAGAAACACCAAGGATTTATATCTACATTCTTCCATTAAGGTTCCACTACATAGGCCATACAGAGATTGTGTGAATCTACTTATCATGGCTCATTGAATGCTTCATGAACTATCCCCAAAATATTTCAGATACACAGAGGGTTATATTATTAGGGTTCTCTATAAACTCCCTCTTGAGGTCTATTAAAAATTCTTATTAGAGGCTTTGTACTACCGAACTTCAACAGAAAACAAAAAACATTAGCAATGATAATCAGGCCATTAACTAAAGAAAGATACTAAAGGAATGTCAATTAAATGAAATATAATTTAGCATTGGGAATTAAAATTACTCATATAAAAATCTTTCTTGTATTCTAGAATCATGTCAATTTATTCCCCGAATATGATTTTATGTATACACTAATGGTTACTAAAGGCATGTTAATAGGTGATGTACTGAGGAACTCACTCGTAACAACCACTTAAGTCGCGACTGTCTTACCTTTTCTCTATGACAAAGATCTAGACTATGTACCAACATAAAAAGAGACACACTACCACCTTTAAAACCATTTTCTAACAATAAAACTCAAATAAACATCCAAAATATCTCTTAAATCAATACAAACATGGAAAAAGGGCTTTCCTCTTCACCATAGATTTGTGACCAGCACTTGGGAATCATCTCAGGGTCTAGGGAATTATTTCACAACATGATCTAAAAATGGTGGAATATAATCATAGGGAATTCATTATTATATACACTCCTTTGGGAGAAAAAAAATACAACAACAATATAAAATAAAAAATATCTTAAGAGCAAACATCATACAAATGTGACACAAATTTAATTGAAAATATATATCTGAAATCATATGAAATATGTGTATCATCTCTCTATTGGTTTCATACATCACTTGAGGTCTTAATAATCTATAATTCCCACCACATTCTATGTGGTTCATTCCCATTACCTAGACCTATTACAGAATAATATTCAAAAAATAAATGGAAATTTTATGGTGTTAGAAAAATATCCAAGTTGGATACCACCAAAACTTCCATAAGAAATTCCATATGATAAACCATTTATTCTTTATATTTTAAACAAAATAGTGAAAAAAGTTCATTTTTATATTTTGGATAAAAATGTGAAGTCAAATAAAAAATATGGAAGATATATCAAAATCATTATAAATTAACATTTTTCACAAAATAGATTGATTATGTGTGGATCATTTTTAATAGACACTCGAATGTTATAATTAAATAAAATTAATTAACCATGGTCAAATTCCAGAAGGTTCATTACTTCTGATCAATAGGATCCTCACACTATGTTTTTAATAAATTATGTCTCAGTGTGTGAACTAGACCCTAAAGCCAAAACAGAATTTATAAATCTATCCTCACCCCAATTGGTATAAACATGTAGAAAATATTTTAGTTTGACTTATCATTTCCTATACGTTTCTATTTAATAAGAATCAAAGTTTTATTCTCCTAATCAACTAATTACATATTAGGATAACATCAATTTTCAGTCAATCAATAAATAAATCATGGGATAATTAGTCATTTTGATAAAAATTGTTAATTATAGTTTAATTTCTAAATTTCTTATTCACCATGCAATTTAGATTCTAAAAAAAGAATAGGATTTCTTAATATTAATGCCTTCCAAAATTTTAATTCAATTAAATGAATTTTATAAATATTTAATATCAAATAATTTCATCCAAAACATGATTTATTTTTAAACCATATTATCTCCAAATTTTCCCAATCCATATTTTATTTCAAAAATACATTCCACTTAAAATAAATAATCTTATCTTCTCAAATCAAGGTATTAAAAACAATTAAAATCAAATTTGATATTGAACTAAGAAAATAATTGTTTTAAAAATAGTGTAAATCATAAATGAAGAATATACCTTTAATCACACATCAAAATGAGCACCTACAGTGGTAATCACCAACAAAGTGATGAAGCCTTGGAAGATCAATGAGGAATCCCTATAATCATAATCTATCAAATCATGGATCCAATCCATTGATATCATAAGAATTAACCACGCTCAATAATGAAAGAGAGGAATGATTGATAATTTACTAATCATGTGAGATTTCACATATTATACATGGATCAGTTTCATCCAATAGAACATTGATTCATAAGATATGGGGTTAAAAGATCCATGATTACCTCTAAAGATACTCCAAATGAAAATGGATTAGAATAGGGTTGAATCTGGGGTCTTTATAATATCAAACGGTGGGTACATGGATTTTAATTAACATATTTCGTTGGTTAATAACCCATATACATGATTTTATAGGATACACTGGGTGTATCATACTAATTGTGCACCTATGTGTGCACTAATATTCTGGTTCTATAAATTGTGAATGGTCTGGCCCCTTGGTAAGGCTAACTATTTACCAAATATTCCAACACATTAGGCCCATTGGTGCACTCTTTGGTGGAATTTCCACATGCATTTATCTATTAGAGTTTCTACCTCTAGAGAACCTTGACCTAGTGTATGGTAAGCTTATCCAAATCTCATAGATTTCCATAACTTTTTACCAACCATGAACATCCTCGAAAATTTGAAAAAATTTAATATTTTTAAAAAATGAGGAAAAACTAAACCGTATCAAAATGTGATCAGAATTTGGTATTTGAAGTACATGAAATCTAGTAATGGTATGTTACACTCCGATCCATACCATATAGTAGCATAGTTTTCACCAATATCTACTTCAATATTATATTTGAAAATCATTTCTAGCAATGTTTTTGGGAGTGGCATGATATTTATTTTTTGTATATCAAAAAATGCATCCAAACTATTGGAACTATATTTTGAATATAAAATTAAGACCCTTGGATCTAAATGATATCCTTATATACTAAAAGAAAATATAAAGTATTATCCCTGAATAACCCCACTATAGAATGACATACATAGGTCGGGGACTCTATTTCCTCCATCTATTTGATAACATATTCAAGCAAAACCAAAATTTATAGGAAACAATTATCAAGGAAATAGTCCCATAAAATCAATTTCCTAACATTAAAAAAAATGTTTGTATAATATGGGTTTTAAGGTATCATTTACCATATAAAATTGTTTTAAATGTACTAAAAATATGAATGTGGTTTACAATATGAATTGAGAACATAGAACAAGATATGAAAAAATAATATCGAGTATATTTATTTTTTTCCTATTTTTTGGGGTTAAAATTGACTACTACAAGGAATTATATGATGAAAATGAAAATGAGACAAAAACTAATGATTGTGTGAAAATATATTTATCACATTTTTCTATAAATTCTATAATGTGATGTATTATACTCCACTAAAAGCTACAAATGATATTCAATTTCTCAACTTGGAGTTTCTATAGGGATATAAAAT
Source organism: Viscum album (assembly GCA_963277665.1). Taxonomy (NCBI): domain Eukaryota; kingdom Viridiplantae; phylum Streptophyta; class Magnoliopsida; order Santalales; family Viscaceae; genus Viscum; species Viscum album. The sequence continues at coordinate 115,700,939 of OY728135.1, forward strand.
ATTTATAGTAAATTATGTGATTCTATAAATTAGTAAACCAAATTTATTTAGGAATTATTTCATAGATATGATCAATAGAAAAACTATGTCAAAGTTGTACATGGTTTCCATTTTCATGTTCTAAAATGGGATTGGTCATACTCGTGCGTACTACCACTATGTTATATGACCTATTATTTTCTGTTAAGTCATTATAATTTACCTAGAGAAGGATAATATAATGAATATGGAATATTTTATCATCAGGATTCATTAATTTGGTACTTCAATGATTCATGGATAGAGAACAAAAATCTTTAGATCATCGAAAATTATGATGAAATCCATTTATTCATATATTATATCAGGAAATTACTATTCATTTATTGTGTACTTTTAATGAGCTATATCTAACTTAACTGATCTATAATCAATCACATAGGAATTTTGTTACATCATTTTAGGTAAAAATAGTAAAAATTTATAGGTTTAATTATCACAACTAATCATAAAAGTTTTTCCCATCATGGGTGGTATATGAGGATAAAGAGGTGATGATTTTATTCACCTCATTAATGGAAACCAAAAAATATTTCTGAAAATTAAAATAATATTCATATTTATGTATTCACAAGAGTGTAGAGATATATCAAAGACCACTTTGAGGAAGAACCGATAAAAAAAACTTGTATATCATAGAAAACATCTAATATTATGCATGCATTTAGGACGGGGAAAGGATGGAATAAAATTTCACATAAATCTATCAACCTATATTGCATGTTTTTACACTACCCTATTAATTCAACCTAATAAATAAATATTTATATAATAAATCATTTTATATTAACACTCATTATAAATCATAATTAATTTCATCATATAAAATATAGATTTAGTATGTTAAGAGAAATTATAAATATAAAACTGTATTAAAAAAATTTAAATTTTTATTCATAGTTGCACCAACATAGACAACCATACATAAAACTAATATGTCCTAATTTTCATTAATATTAGTGTAATGGAAACATCATATTGGTTTGAGCGCAGAAGATAAGTAATGTAAAATAACACATCACCAATACATACAGTGTTATATAATAGGCATGTGATAAAACATGAACCTAAGAAAAATATCTTATTAAAAAATTTGGAATCAGAAGAGTTTTTTATATGGAATGATTAATTGGATCATAAACCCCAATTGGAGTATACATACACTATGGTATACTATTGAAAATTCAGGAGACAATAATTGTGTTCCATGGAGTAGAACCTCAGTATATGGTAAAAAAAATATTTATATAAATCATAACTTATATCATGGATACATTTCATGATGTTCACATTATATGATAATTGGATTACTACCTACCCATGATATAGTATACAAGGCCAAACCATTGATTCCATATAACCTTATGAACTTTGGCTAACCACCCATGTCCCATAAAATTTAAGAACATTGTCCGGCCACTATTCTCCCATAACCATTTGTATGTAGACAGAGCGCATGTGTCCCATTGTAATTTAATGTTATATAAAACATTACCCAAAAATTGGTTTTATATATCATAAATAACCATCAAAAGATGATAATCAATTCATATGTGTTCTAAATGAAACCAATCGTCCATCAATTATTTACTAAACCAAAGAAATGAATTGTTTTTTATTTCTTTTCAAACAGTATCTCACAAAATGCAATCAAGAATTGAATTGGAAGATACCTAAATTTAAATAAACCAAAAGGAAAATAACATAATAGAATTTAGATGGGGATAAATGAAACATTACTTTTTTGGAGATAGATATTTAGGATCTTGAGTGTAAAATGGAAACAAATTGATAATATTTTCCTCAAATCCTCTATAAAATTTTAATAAATATAATGTAAGAATTATCATTAAATGATTTTGAAAATGTGATATAAAATATTCATAAATAATTATAAAAAGGGACTCCCCAATTAATTATAATACAATTTTAGTTTGTTGTCATAGATGAAAAACACCCTCGAAGGGCATTATAAATTAATTATATTTTTAATAATAAATACCCCTTGAATTTTTTATGCTTTTTTAAAAGAAAATAATTTTTTAGTGAAATGATAATATTGATTAAAGCAGAAATTATATAAATTTTTTAATTTAATTTTTATAAATATAACTTATGAATATGGTGTTAAAGTTATTTATATTAAAATTGATAAACAAAATATGTGCTTCAAAATTTTATAATGAATGGTAAAAAAATATAAAAAATACCCTTGTATAAAATCATGATAAATTATTCATGTTAAAAATTTTAATGAGATAAAAAAATTAAAAAAACAGCCATCTATATTGTACTTATTTATAAGTATATCTATATTAAATTATATTGAATATAGAAATAAATGAGTATCATTTACAACTTAATATAGATGATATGGCTGACATCACTAGTAGGACTCATTTTAGATGACATGTGAGCCAAAGTGATGTGAAATGTTATTAGAAAATATAAAAACCAAAAATATTTAGATGTGAATAAAATAAATGTGTATGTAGACATACTGAACATATATCTTTTACAAATGAAAATTTATATACAAACAATCATAGTTTTAATGTGAGATTTAAATGAATTTCTTTTGATTTCTATTACTTTTGATCCAAAAATCCATGTAAGTATTAACATGAGATGGATTTTTTATTACCATGAAATTTAAGAAATTATAATAAAAAATATATCCATGGGATATTTATAATCTAAAAAATGAAAATAAGTGGTGAATATGAAGTATATTTTAGTGAAGGTAAATTTAGATAAAAATACAATATCCGTACTCTATACTTCAATGAAGGGACTTTAACCTCATGTATAATAGATATAGTCATATTACTAAATTATTTAGAAATATTATTCATTTGTATTACCATTTATACACCTCAATTTAAATATATAATTACTCATATATTTGTTATTTATTATTTATTTTAATAATATGATGTTATTAATTGTTATTGATTCATACAAGATTCATAATTGAGATATAAATCCTCACTGATTGATAATGATTTCATCATTTCTATATTATTATATATATATTTTTATCATTGTGATCCATTGTTTTCATCAGTTCCATATTCATATTATGCATGTTATGGGCATAGTTTGTGAAAAGGGAATCCATAGTGATGATGTTTTTGGTTATATACCAATACCAATAAGTTAATTACAAGGATAATTCCATTTTGTGAAACATTGTCAAAATAATATTATTAAAATAATGTTATCATTAATATGATTTATCAATTTTTTCAATGTCTTTATAATTATTAATTATTAATATTATTATGTTAGTAAATCATTGTTCAAGTTGGTGGTTGAACAAACCAAAATAAGAATACTTTATAAAAAGAATGACTAGGTGTTTAGAGTAATAAAAAAGAAATTCCATTTTAACAAATAAATAATAACGTTAATAGAATATAATTAAAAATTTTATTTATAAAGAGTTTATATTTGACTCTAATTTTAAAATGTGTTGAATATTATAGATACTTTGATGAATTTGCTCATTTTTTAAACAAGGTCCTTTAGAATAAAGGATTTAGATATCATTAACAGATCCTGAAGCTACCCAAAATCTAAATATAATTTAAGATAATAAAATTGGGATATTATTTGATATATAAACTAATGTTTTTGATTTTTTGAAATAATTGTAAATTGGCCCAATTATAGAAACATTTGTGTGACATTTTAAAAACATTCTCCTTGCGTAATAGTTAATGAAGCTCAATGTAAAGTCAAAAGTAGATCCTTAATTTCATAAATCAAATTATTTCTGATAATTAATCCATTATCGACTCTCATATTTATTTTTAGAAGTTTCTTACATCATTTTAATAATATAATTTATTTTAATTAATCTATAGTTTGACAATAAAATGAAATATTAACCCCAAAAAAATAATTTTCATCTCTAAAACAATAAATATAAAATATAATATAATTTTTACCTAGTTATAAGAAATTTACAATAAAATTAATCAATTTAATTTATATGTTGTACAATTTCATCATATAAATGTAAATAGAAAATTTTTTCATAGAAATTTATTATAGAAAAATAATTATGAAAGATAAAGTGTTTTGAATATTATTAATGTAGATTACTAGATACATTAGTGATTATATATATAATATATTTTAAAACATTAAATTATCTAAAATTAATCTTCTAAAAGTGGTCAACTAATTTATATTTTGAAAAAAAATCTAACACATAATTATGGGCTTATGGTTCATTAATTTGGGTCATCATACCACTGGGCTTCTCATCCATCAAGCATGGGGCCTCCAGACCATCTAATATAGGATATCATACCATTGGTACTCTATTATATCAATGTTAGAAATAAAAATTATTCTGGTGTACCTTGAAATTATAGACTAATAGCTTAAGAATCCATTATTGGAGCGAACTAGAGTGGACCAGAATGGAACAAAAAATCATTCCACTTGGTTTATGAAATAGAAACCTCTACATAAGGAAAGGATAATACATATTGTTCAATCAAATGGTTAGATATTTTTAGTATCATTATGTGTTTTTAGGATGGATTACATCAGTGTAGGCTTACAGCTTCTTATCCATTGGGACATGAGGAAACTATATGTTTTACAAGATTTTATTTCATTAGGTCTTGTATAGATTCCCTCTCTACCTAATTAATAAGTGGGATTATCCAAATAAACAAAATTGTATGGGGATTCAATCCAAGGAGAACCATAACATCTAGAAAAAAAATTCATTGATAACACTCCATTTTAGTATTAAATTATTTTATCATTATTTTTGTTAGAATTGATATTTAATATACAAAGATTATAATTGTTTTTAAATTCAGAAACAATATATTTTGTTAAATTTAGATCTATAAATACACTAAATTTTAGTGTTTAATAAAAACATAGTGTATATAATAATTTCAAAAAATTTGAACAGTTTTTTTCAAATTTTAATTGTAAAATTAGTTTTACTTATAAATAATTAATTATATTTTGGATATTATTAATTTATTTCAATAATAAATATTTGAATTTTATAAATAAATTTTATTTATATCATTTCTTTAAATTTATAAATACTAATAAAAATATAAAATTTGTAAAAATAATCAATTTAATATCAAAGATATTTTCATAAATGAAATAATACATATTAATTCAATTAAAAATAATTTTTTCTCTAAAAAATATTTAGATATAAAAGTTAAATTTTTTTAACATCAAAAAAACTATGTATATATTTATATACTAGAAATTATATAATGGTATTATTGTTTCTATTATAATACCCAAAAACTATATACCGTATAATAAATATAATATAATGGATGTATTACCCACCATAACATCCATATAAACATTAATATCTAGTCTGGAGAAAAAATCCCAAAAATATAGTGTTTATTTCTAATTGTTTATATTTTTTTCCAGTTGAGATAATATTTATCATTGTAGGTTCTTTTCTTCTAATAATTATTCTCAAGGGGGAATATGATCTACTGGATTTCATAGTTATTAAAATATTAATATTAAAAATATAATATCCAATTTTAATTTGTTAAATTTTATGATATGTAATCATCAATGGTATGTGATATGTGGATTCCTATCTTTTTTTTTAATTTTGTAATATGTGTGACTAAAATAATTTTATTTTGATTTATATATTTAATTTCTCAAATCCTACTAATGTACAAATCAGTTAATCAAAATGTAAAACATAATTATTATAGATATACCTATATATTATGGATATAAAATGATTCCTAAAACATGGGGTGTTGTAATACCCTAGGGATTTTACCTGCTCTTCGATGAATTTACATTTCTAAAAGTAAAAACCCCATATTTTTTACAATTTTAATGAGGAACCACATTACCCAAACTCATGATAAACAAAAAAAAGGAACAACCATACATAGTAAAATCTTTCCTAGATAAAAAAATTAATGTCATATGAAAATCAGTAATACAATCACCATATATCTATATAAGATAATTATCATGTTACAATTTAAAAATAATATCCTTCAATATGAAAATGAAATGCATTTCCAAGTGGATATCTTCTCATATAGATAATAGGGATTATTAAAACCCAAAATTTAATAAGAGAATCCATCCATGAAACAATAGGTTTTGATACAAACAGTCTCTCAATAATATGATCAATAAAGTGGTGGGGAAATATTCCTTATGAGGGAAATGATTTACTTTCATATAATCAATGAAAACTATCAAAATTATTTTAACCTTCATTAAAACTAAATCCTCACACCCATTTCAAGAAATAGTGACAACACTTTTCTTAGGTGCAACTAAGATTGGTCAGAGCCACTTAGAGTCATAAATGGGTTAAATGAATCCTTCCACATGATGGATTTAATCATATATTTTAACAGCCTCTAAAATTATAGGATTAAGTACATTTTTTTGATACCTTAATAGTCTAGCCCCAAATTATAGAATACTTATAAGTATACATTTGGAATGGATAATAACTTGTATTTAATTCAACATATACCCTGTATTTTTGGATGTTATGACTTATGTGATTACATTTTTTTTAACTCATGTTCTATAATAATATTATTATTAATGATAATGGGTAATATCTCACCACTAAATAATTATGATTGTGTGATATTTGGTGGAGGTTTTTTGAGTTCCAATATAGGTGTGAAAAGAATGTTTGGAGACCTTTTTGAAATATATATATATTCATAATAAAAAATTATATCTGAATAAACATCATAATACCCAACTAATAATGCTTTATATCCATCATTATACTCAATATTAATGTCCTGATCCAATAGAAAAAGTATGATATAAAAATATGATTCAACATCAAAATGTGAACCATGAGTGGTGTACACATGAAATGAAGTTTTGGAAAATATCATACACATTAAACTAGGCCTAGTTTACATTATCTCTCTATTCATAGAATATTAAAAAACAAATAGGTTTTTACATGATCTGTTAAAATGGGGGAGAAAAAAATAATAAAGGTGTTATTAGTGGGATTTTATAAAATCTGTATTATTATATTAAATAACATCATCCTTGATCACTATTAAAATTCAACTCTCATGGACATATATGATCTTTTTTTGGATGAAGGTCCATCATATGATAAGCAATGAAAAAAAATTTCATCATCATCCCCCTTTTTAAGAATGAAAAAATCCATAAGAAACATCGCGTATCAAACCTAAATAATTTATGATTAATGGAACAACGATTGATATATTGTATACTAATTTAATAATTTCACCACCTTTCATTTATGGATTCAACATATTAATCTATATGGATTAATAAATATAATGAGTAATTACACATATTTTCACAACCAACTAACATAAAATATCATAAAAGTACCAATAATCTATGGTTCATGGTATGGTGAATACCATTGGATTCATGTACTTCATTAAAATTGTTTGACTGGGTGTAATAAGTACTGAAAAGTTATTTAAACAATTAATCTAATCATTTAAATTGTGTCGTTTTCTATTGATTCAATTTTCATTCAATAATTTATCATACCTTTAGATTTAATTAATATCCATGAGAATTGGGATATTAATCTCAACCTTCATGAATATAATCAACATCAATATATTCCCTCTTTACTAATCATAAAGGTAATTACCAATCATGTTTGAATGTGAATGAGTCTACAGGGTACCTCATCAAGATAGTTTATCCATTTCAATTTTACTATTACAATCTCATCAATGTAGGGTGGTGGTAGAATCAAATGTGGAGGGATGAATCCAATGGGATTGCAATGAATTCTTCACTCACCCACTTACATTCACTTCTCAATCTGGTTGACATGAATACCATTTTTTATGTTTACAAGATTGGGAGTAATGTTTTACATAATCTATACTTACAAGTTGATTGAAGTTATAGGCTATATAACTTATTTTTTGACTTTATCACTCTCAATTATATACTTTTACTAAGAAATAGTTTTATCAAATAATCAATAATGCTAGATTCTACCTTGGATTAGGGATTAAATTTATATTTTTTATTTTTTATTCATGGAATATGAATAACATTTGTTGTTCTTGACAAAAAAAATTTTACGAAATAATATATAAAACATTTGAAAAAAATTGGGAAATCTATTGTTTTCATGATCCATAACCCATGCCTAGTAGATCATTTCATCCTGGGTAATATGTTTGTTTTATTTAATCCTATAATAATTGTGGGGATGGATGTTTCTTCTAAAATATCCTCATATGGAATATACATCCATAACACATATTATCTTATGAAAATATAAAATGATCTCTTCTAGAGTCCACACTAGTATAGTTTATATAAATCATTGCTCTAGTGTGTGGTGATTCATTTATTGATAATTCCATATTCCACAATATATTATTCAATTATTTAAATATATTATAAATTATATAATTTTAAATTATGTAACGAATAATGAAATGTAATGATCTTATAACTTATTTACATGAATTGGTAAAATTTAGGGAGTTTTGTCACATATTTTCAATCAATGATCTGAAAACGATTTTATTTTTTTAAACAACACTACCCATGTTTCATAATCTACCATGAAACATTATTTTATAGTGATGCCATCATATAAATATTTGATAAGGAGTTTTTCGTTGGCATTTTGTTATTGGAATGTGGTGTATATCTTCTTGAAAAGAAGCCCAAAATTAAACATCATCTCTCAATGGGATTTTATGGTTTCTATGATCTCTTTTTTGGATTTATATGATCTAGGATGATGGATAAAATCTCAATAAGAGGATATTTTTCAATTCATTATTACATTTTACACATTTATGATATAAATAATAACATAAAATTATTTTTTACGCCATCAAGTGATAATTGGAATCCTAATAATTTGATTTTATATTTAGAAATATTCATTGGTTTCATTATTGAGAAATAATTTTTGCATTATTTTTTATATGATTTTGTATCCATTCCAAAGAGGAAATTTAATATTCGGATAAATTTAATTATTAAAAACTTTATATTATTCATTAATTAAATATTAATATATTTAGTTTTCATTGGATAATAACTAAAACAATATAAAACCAATTTTGAGTAGTTTTGCCAAATTCATTATTCTTTAAATCAATTTTTTATGATCCAAAATATCACTTAGATAATATACTAGAACGATTACTATCAGTATGATGGTCATAATAAAATGGTTGAATTTTTAAACTTCATTTATTTAGTGATTTTCTAATCTAAATCTAAATCATTCCTCAACCATATAGTATAGTTTAAATTTATAATTAGGTTTAGATAGGGTAATCAGTGATATTAAAAATAGAAAAAAAATCGGAATACTATAATGAAAAAAATGTGGTTCTAATTAAATCTATTGAATATAAGTTGTGTGGATGGGATAAGAGAGTATAAGTGTAATAAGAATAAAATAAATAAAAAATTAATAAAAAAATAACTTCACTAAAAAGGGGTCGAAGATAACCCTTTCCTCCCTAGAAACAACACCAATTTGGTGAGTGTTTTCTTGTGTTCTCTCAATGGATTTATGATTTTCAACTAAGTGAAGAAGTGGGGATTTATTAGGATTTCCTCTTATAGAGGAAGTGAATTAAATATCCCTTATTATGTTTAATGAAATGATAAAAAAAATAAGTAGGATTAAAATATGAGGAGATTTTTGTATTTAGTTTTTAATAAAAATAAGAGAGGAAGGAAAATGTTTTATAGAAATACATATATCCCATGAAATTTTGTATATAATCAACTTATTAATTATTTAAACATCCATATAAGATATGTTTTAATACAATTTGTTACTAAATTATTATATTTACAACCCTTAAACCATTTTGAAGTCAATATAAATATAAATATTAGAAGAAATGAACCTCATATTAACTATGTTAAATCCAATACGAGAAACATACACTGATTGAAGTCCCGAAAGAAAATTTTTGGTTAGTAGATAATTAGGGTAGAATCATAATAGTGGAAATGATAATTTTATAAGCTTCAGTATTGGATTTGAACCCTATAATTATATCAAAAACTGATTAGAATTTATAATTTAAATTTTCTCTCCCATGATTCAAACAAACCCATCCTCTAGGTTTTAATGTATGTTGATTGTGTTTGTTAAAATTATTAATCAACTTATTGATAATAATTTATGAAATATACATTTATTTTAATTTTTTCAAAAAAAATTGTCTATATATAAGAAATTAGATAAACTATAAATGTAAAATACAATACCATGCATGGAGTTTTCATTATAAAGATTATTTTCATATAAAAACGTTTGAATAGGTAAACCACAATATCATCTCTACAATTTGACTACATCAATAATAATATAAATAAATAGATTTGGGGGGAATTAAAATGAAACGTCACAGAATATATACAGAGACTATAAGAATAAAATCAGTGAAAAAATAATTATAAAAAGTAAAAAATATCCTTCTTGAGAGATATCCTTTCCATAATCCAAATTTGATCCCAATGGTAATATAGGTGGAAAGGAAATAATCTATATGAAAAATAAAATTCATAAATACCTGAAAACCCTTATAAATTTGGATAACTCTCCACATTAACTGGAACCACTCACCTCTGCTAATATTTTGAATTTGAACCACTCCTTACCATTAATAATATGAGTTGCCACATTTAATTAAGCACAAATTTGTGGTGTTCTGCCAAAGATTTAATAATATCATCCTTTATTATCTTTTTGGTTGGAATAATCTTTTGAGAGAGCTTTGGAGTTCTTGGAGATTGACATATTCCAATGAAGAATGACAACACCGTCTTCTCCCTCTCTAATCGGGGAAAAAAAGGTAAGACACCACCCACGAAGAATGTCATGGCTGTTGAAATCATCTCCTTCTGATGTCAACGGAACGACGCCACCTTCCCGCGACTCCGTCAGGCGATCACTGAATACAAGGTAGGGGTTCATTTTGATTGAATTAAATCTTTGTTCCTCATCATTTATTGTGGTTCAATGTCGGCCATCTGTTATCGCCTAACACAAAGGGCGTGGGCCAAACAAACACTACCTGATGACCCCCTGTTGGTTCTTGGTTGGTTGACAACGGTAGGGGCGCAACAACGCCACCAGTAGAGGGAAATGTGGTGGAGCATTGGCGGCCAGCAACGGGTCGGCCGTGAGTGGAACCGGCGGCGGAAGGGCCACCGGGTCGCCGAAGGGGTGCGGTGCTGTCGCACCACGCCGGAGAGGAACTGCGGCCAGGAGCGCCGCAGCGGATGAAAGGCGTGGTGCCATCGCATCGTGCGGTGGAGCCGAAGTCCGGGGCAAGGACGGACCGCAGCGGTGGTGGAACGGCGTCGTCACGCCGCGCAGAGGGCAGCAGAACCGCGGCGCCGTCGCGCCGTAGTGGAGGTGTGGAGGCCACCGGCCGAGCCGGCTGCCGTGGAGCTGGAGAGCACCGTGGGCAAAGGGTCGTGGTGGATGAAGGAGGGCGGCCGGATGAGCCGGCCGCTGGCGGCACCCACAAGGTGAGACCCTTCGAGTCTCGCGGTTACCAAGGTTCGGTGCCTCATGACAACCTTTATCGAACACAAGGGGGGCATGGTACCCCCTCCGTTTACGCGGCCTGCTGCCCAGCCGGGTCTGCCCGCCGGGCACCCATGGCCTACTGGCCGGGTGCCGCACATCCCACCGGGACGGGCGCCCCGTGTCCTGCCGGCCGGGCGCCCCGCGGCCAGCCGGGTCGTGCCACCACTTCGGTTTGGGCTTCCACATAGATTCGGAATTCCACATGGGAACAGGCCTCCAACGGGTCGGGCCACACCATCGTGTCAGGTTGGACCTGCAGATCAGTTCGGACTCGCGGACCGGGTCGGTCCTGCGGACCGGGTCAGACTGTTGTCCAGACCGTTTAACCTGAAATCACTTTTTCATCTGTAACATGGGCTACAAGTGTCTGACCGATGAACCGTCTATGACGACAGAAGGCTTAGAGTAGAAGGGTACTTTTGGAATACTCCACTTGAGGTTTGGATGCAGTTGGAGTACGATCAGGTTGGTTTGATCCTAAAAACCAACTGGGCCCTTGGAACGGAAATGTCAATAACTCTCAGACCGGGCGTCCGATTGACACGTGGTGTGTCGCGTTGGGTTCCTTATGATGAGACAGAACAATGGGATACATAAACTCCAGACTTCGTGATAGTTGATATATCGACACTTGGTTCGAGGAGCGGACCCTCTCCGAATCGAGCGTGCTGTGTGTGGGAACCCTAGGGATGGCAGCAATGACTACTATACCAGAATCCACTGTGGGTTCGACAGCGATGACTACTGTACCGGAATCCTTCATGGGTTCAACAACGATGACTATTGTACTGGAATCCTCTGTGGGTTTGACAGTAGTGACTACTCTATCCGAATCTTCCAGGGGTTCAATAGCACTGACTACTGTACCAGAACCCTCCGTGGGTTCGAAAGCAGTGACTACTGTACCGAAATCCTACGTGGGTTCGATAGTGATGACTTCTATGCCAGGATCCTGCGTGGGTTTGAAATTGTTCATACTGTTCCAGGATCCTATGTGGGTTTGACAGAAGAGATGATTAAAAGGCTACATCTAATCATCTCTACCCCTCTTCATGTGTTGTATACTGAGTGAGATGAGTCTTTTATTTCAATCATTATAATCGATTTGATTGAATTTACTTCCTTTGTGGACAGGGTTGTGCTTGGGCTCAAGAGTTGGAGCCAGACTGTGATTGGTAACTTAGTTATATGTATGGGCATATACCTAAGTAGGGTTGGATGATACTTCATGATTGTATCTTTCTTTGTGGTTTATCATTGTAGGAATTTGTGAGACCTTGAGGGTCTTGGGGTCCCTACTGAGTATCTTTATAATCACCCCTGCACGGGCATTTCCTGCACCTTGTTGTGTTGTATGGAGACGATAGATAGTTCTGACTAAGGCAGAGAGTACAAGGACTAGTAGTACTCTGAGGAAGACCTCACGATGAGTCGGTACCTGGAGAAGACTTACGGAAGTGAAGTGCTGAGGAGGCTATCTGTACCTACATTTCAAGTAGGATCAGTGTTGGACAATCTAGGAGCTAATAGACACCTTCCAGCTATTTTTTCCCTTTCAAGTTGTACTTGTACTTTACAATTGGGCTTGTATTTCTGACCTCTTTACTTTCTAGCACTTCTTCTGGATACAGTATTGCATAGTTGTTTTCTTTCAGTTATGTACTATGATTGTGTGTGTTTACTTTTTTTAACGGCAATGCCTTCCCATCTTAGGGATTTACGCCTTTGGTGCTAGTTTCCATCCCCTGGCCAATGGAAGGAAATATTGGGGTTGTCATGACACAGGCCCTGAGGATGGGTCATGAAAAATGGGTTTCAGTGGAGTTGGTTCTACCACATAACTTGGACTCTGATTATTTTAACGGCAATAGTGTTAAGTGTTTTAGGTGTGGTTATCAGTTTATGGAAACCAGTGTTGCTTCGGCGACTGAAGTATCCATACACTAGGACTCTGACTTCTGATTTCCGACTCAGTGCATGAAAAAACTGATTGCGTGTACATTCCATTGAAAAAATTATCATTATGATTACTTTGTGTCATATCACCAGGTATACTAATTTAACCATGGCGCACCAGTTTCTTTTAAGGATGGCCCCACAAAGGCATCCACCTAGGGTTCTGAGTTACGTACGAGATAGTAGCCCACAAAGTGATGACGGCTCGGTGCAGGGCCCCATCACAGAGGAGGTACCAACGGTACCACTACCTGCTGGGCCACTGATACCACCAGCTCTAGTAGCATAGTGTGCACTCTTCCTGAGTGCGTTGCACGAGTTCCAGCACCAGAGGCTGCCCAGGTTCCGGGGAGAGATAGACCCACAGGTAGGTGAGGATTGGCTGGAGGCTATCGTGAGAGTTTTCATATTGGTAGGACACCAGCCAGCCTCATTGTGATCCTTGTCGCAAGTCTCCTGCATGCAGCAGTAGGCAGATGGTGGATCCTGATGCTCCAGGTGCATGATGAGGCATCACTACTCTGGGTGGAATTTGAGAGTCACTTCCAGTCAGAGTTTGTTCCAGCCACCCTTCATGTTGTGTGGATACATGAGTTACTTAATCTTCAGTAGGGAAGCATGACAGTAGCTCAGTACTCAGTGAGGTTCACCGATCTCTCGCGTTACTCCACAGATATGGTACGAGATCCATTCTTCCGGACCCAGACCTTCGAGCAGGGACTCAGGCATGATATTAAGACTGTGATGATCTCCCTCAACATATTAATGCAGGCGGAGGTGCTGGAGTGAGCCCTTCTTGTGGAGAGTTTTCTAGCTGAGCAGTCACCAGCAGCGAGACTCACTACTGGGAGACACGTAGAGGAGTCTTCTGCAGCCGGAAGTAGACAAATGTTGCAGAGGACCATGCGGACTAGGGCATCAGGTGGGCGACCCCAGGATATAGGTTCGGTTTTGCGGGGCATGCGAGACAGCACCAACCATACGAGGAGCATGCAGTGATATTCATGCGGTGGGCAGGGTCACATGGCTTGAGACTACCCGACCATCCCTGGAGATGAGAAGCGGAAAGTAGAGGGACATCCCATGAAGATGCAGAGGTCTGATCATGGTGGTCCACTGGGAGTAGGCGGACGTGGCAGAGGATATGGCTGAGCAGTAGGTGGTGGGAGATGTTTCGAGGCCCTACCACCACCACTACTAGGAGGTCCACCCCGACCACAGTGAACGGGTGGATAGGGGAGAGAAAAGCTTCAGGCAGCTGAAGCATATGACCATGGAGCTCCGGAAGTAGGCGGATAGGAGTGGGAATAGTTCTAGGAATAGAGGCCTTTGTTCATGATGATTCTAGCTTCGTTGATGATGATGTTTGTGGTTTCTTTGTGTCTTTGTACTTTGAGCTGAATTAATAAAAGACATTTGTCCATGTCACATTTGTTTTCTTGCCTTTTATGTGGTTGATACTGAGAGGTTCCAGTTAAAATTGTTGACTTCACCCTCATGTTCAAGATTCTTACTGGAGGAGACCCAGTGACCACACACTGATGTCGATAGTGCGACTCAACCCTTGGAGGTGAGAGTAATGGTTTGATCTCTTAGTAGTAGCGTTGAGGCCTTACAATGTCGTCCAAGGCATTAATTAGTACCGTTCATGTCAGGATTGACTATATTAGGAAAAGGACATGGTTTATCCAGGGGATCAGACTATATTTTTCTTTTCATCAAAGGAAAAATCATAGTAGGTCATGTAAAACGTAGGTGAATATGGGTGTAGCCAATTTCTTTATAATTG
Organism: Viscum album; assembly: GCA_963277665.1. Taxonomy (NCBI): domain Eukaryota; kingdom Viridiplantae; phylum Streptophyta; class Magnoliopsida; order Santalales; family Viscaceae; genus Viscum; species Viscum album. The sequence goes on from OY728135.1 coordinate 115,716,337, forward strand.
GCTTGTTTCAACCATAGTTCTTTGAAAAAATGGTTTACGGTTTACTATAATCTTATTAGTCTCAGAAGTGTCTTCTCTCAGAAGAATCTGAACCTGGGACAATGACGATGGATTGAGTTCCTCCAGGACTATGACTTCGAGATAGTCTATACTTCAAGGAAGGGGAACGTTGTAGTAGATACTCTCAGCAAGAGATCAAGCAATCAGCTGTTAGGAGAGGCGGCATAGCAGTTGGTCTCATTTCCGATATTCATTGTGGATAGAGATGGAGTATCCTTTCTACACCCTCTTATAGTCACTCCACCATTTCTTCAGTGAGTCAGGGAGGTGCAGTATGGGGACACTGACTACAAGACACGACCTGGTCAGATATCTATAGGGAAAGTACCTAATGGATTTTTTGAAGGTGGGGAGTGTGTCATCCTCTTTAGAGAATGTACTATAGTATCAGTATCACTTAAAAAGAATGTTTTGAGGGAGTTTCACACATCCCCTTTAGCAGTACATCCATGAGTGGCGAAGATGTACTAGGACCTTCGATGACAGTACAGGTGGCCAGGTATGAAGAAGGCAGTAGCGGAGTTTGTCTCTTTATGCCTCACTTATCAGCAAGTGAAGGCGGAGAATCAGGTACCAGCAGACTTGGTTCAGCCTTTAGAGGTCCCAAAGAATAAGTGTGATGAAATATCAATGGACATCGTGATGGGTATTCCACATACGTCCAGGGGACATGAATCTATTCAGTGATCGTCGACCAACTCGCCAAGTCGGCCAACTTCCTACTAACCTGAGATGGAACGGGCTACCACAGAGAAGGTTCAGATCATTGAAGGACCGGATGAAGACTACATAGAGCAGGAAAAAGTCCTATGCATATAGGAGACGGAGACCACTGGAGTTCGAGGATGGTGATCATGTCTTCCTATGGGTCTCCCCACGACGATATCTACAGATTTTTGGATGAGGCGACAAGTTATCTCTGTGATTTTCGGATGTTTTCAGGTCCTCAGCAGGGTAGCAGAAGTATCTTACTGCTTGGATCTTCCACCTTAGTTGTACCGGGTGCATGACATCTTTCACATATCTCAGCTGAGGAGATACGTGCGTGACCCATCCCACATCATCTGCCACGGGGATATGGACATCGATGATGGGGTGACATTCACGGAGGTTCTAGTGGAGATTGAGGATTGAAAAGAGCGGGTCTTGTGTGGATGGTAGATTCCTCTGGTGCGTGTTCGCTGGCAGCACAGGAACCTCTAGAAGAGCATATTGGAGCGGGAGGCTCAGATGCATGCTCAGTACCCCCCCATTTGTTTCCCTAGTGTGTGTAGTAGCTTATGGAGATGTAAAACCCTGAGGTGGGGAGAATTTAAAGACACATATATCGTATGGATTTGTTTTCTTAAATGCATTGGAATTTTACGAGTCCGAAGTTTCTGACGGTGCTTGATTCTAAGGCCCGGTGTGCCCGGAATCAATTACTGAAGTTTAGTACGGGTATTTTCAGTAAACGTATGAGCATGATTTAATATCTCTTGAACCTGTGTTTGTAATTGAAATCCTAGGACACCGATGAACTCGCAGCATTGATATTCTCTGAAAGAGACCTTTACAGCAGTTGCGTTTTATCGAGAGCGGAAGTTAATTTTTGGGGTTTTCTAAATAAATTAGATAAAATATGGGTAGCATATTTTTAGTTGATGGTGGTTAAAACCTCCAAAGGGTGGTTAATGGTGGGGTCCACCACACTATAACCTCTCATGAGAGGTGTTGGTGGTGGGGCCCACCCACACATAACCTCCTTTGAAAGGATGTTATTTGGTGGGTCCCCCACAATCTTAAACCACCCCATTAACTTCCCTTTATTAACTGGACAACTCTCCTCATTAATTTGAACCTTTCACCTCCTCTAATATTTTGAATTTGAACCATTCCTTAGCATTAATTAAATGAGTCACCACATTTAATTAAGCACAACTTTCTGGTGTTGTGCCAATGATTTAATAATACCATCCTTTATTACTTTTGTGGTTGGCATAATCTTTTGAGAGATCTTTGGAGTTCTTGGAGAGCGACATATTCCAACAAAGAACAATGACACCATCTTATCTGTCTCCAATCGGGGGAAGAAAGGGAAGACACCACCCACGAAGAACGTCACTGACAATGACGTCATCTCCTCCCGATGTCAACGGAACGACGCCGCCTTCCTGCAACTCCGTTAGGCGATCACCGAATACAAGGTAGGGGTTCGTTTTGATTGAATGAAAGCATAGTTCCTCATCGTTTATTGTGGTTCGATGTCGGACATTTTTTATCACCTAACGTGGAGGGTGCGGGATGAAAAAACATGGCCCGACGACCCCCCGTTGGTTCTTGGTTGGTTGACGGTGGCAGTGGTGCAACGATGCCACCAGAAGAGGGAAACGTATTGGAGTATTGGCAGCCGGCAACGGGTCTCCTGTGAGAGGAACCGGCGATGCAAGGGCCACCGGGTCACTGAAGGGGCCTGGTACCATTGCACCATCCTGGAGATGAACCGCGGAAAGTAGGGTCGTGGCAGATGAGAGGTGCGGCATCATCGCGCCGTGCGGTGGAGCCGAAGGCAGCGGCCTGGATGGGCCGCGACGTTGGTTGCGCGGCACTGTCGCGCCGCGCGGTGGGCTGTCGAACCATGGCGCTGTCACACCTCGGTAGAGGGGTGGTGGCGGCCGGTTGGGCCGGCTTCTGTAAAGCTGGAGAGCACTGCGGCCAAAGGGCTGCAGCGGATGAAGGAGGGTGGCCGATAGAGTCGTCCGCCGGTGGCGCCCCCAAGGCGGGACCCTTCAGGTCCCGCGGTTACCCAGATTCGGCGCCTCACGTCAGCTTTTACGGACCACAAGGGGGGGCGGTACCCCCCCCCCCCCCCTTTATGTGGCCAGCTGGCTATCCGGGCCCACCCGCCAGCCAGGCGCCGCACGGCCGACCCTCCTGGTGCCGTGCAGCCAGCCGGGCTGGGCGCCCCAAGGCCAATCGGCCAAGCGCCACAAGGCCTGCTACGTCGGCCACCACACGGTCGGTCGGCCGAGTGCCACACGGCCTATCGGTAGGCCGCCTCATGGCTCGCCAGGCCGGGAGCCCCGCAGCGCGCTGGCCGGGAGCCCCGCGGCCAGCTGGCCAGGCACCACACAGCCGGTCAGGCTGGGCGTCGCACGACCCCCCAGGTCGGGCACCGCACGACCATCCAGGATGGGCCGTCACTCCAGGTCAGGCCGCCATTTCATGTCAGGCCACCACTTCGGGCAGGCCGCCACATCGGACCAGGCCGCCACCGGGCCGGGCCGCCCCATCTGGTCGGGTCTGACCCGCAGACCGGGTCGGACCCCTATCCGGACCGTTTAACCCGAAATCACTTTTTTATCTGTAACATGGGCTACAGGTGTCTAATCGATAGGAGTGAGTCCTATGTGGACAATCGATTTCTCCGGTGCATGTTCACAGGCACCACAGGATCCTTCAGGAGAGCGCATTGGACCGGGAGGCTCAGATGCGTGCTCAGTACCCCCATTTGGTTCCCTAGTCTGTGTAGTATCTTATGGGGACGTAAAGGCCAGAGGAGGGGATAATTTAATGACCCATAAGTCCTATGAAATTTTTTTTTCTTAAATATATGGGAATTTTACTAGTCCGCAGTATTTGACGGTGCATGATTCCGAGGCCCGGTGTGCCCAAAATAAATTACTAAAGTTTAGTTCTGGTATTTCAGTAAACGTATGATCGAGATTTAATATCTTTTAAACCGGTGCTTGGAATTGAAAACCGAGGAAACCGATGAACTCGTAGCACTGATATTCGCTTAAGCATACCTTTATCGGAGTTGTGTTTTATGGAGAGCGAAAGTTAATTTTGGGGGTTTTTTAAATAAAGAAGATAAAATATGTGTAGTATATTTTTATTTGATGGCAGTTAAAACCTCCAAAGGGTGGTTAGTGGTGGGGTCCACCACAATATAACCTCCCATGAGAGGATATGGTGGTGGGGCCCAACCTCACATAACCTCCTTTGAGATGATGTTATTAGGTGGGGGCCCAACGAGCTTAAACCCCCCCATTAACATCCCTTTATTAATTGGACAACTCTCCTCATTAATTGGAACCTTTCACCTCCTCTAATATTTTGAATTTAAACCATTCCTTAGCATTAATTAAATGAGTCGCCACATTTAATTAAGCACAACATTGTGGTGTTGTGCCAAATATTTAATTATACCATCCTTTATTACTTTTTTGGTTGGTATAATCTTTTGAGAGAGCATTTGAATTCTTGGAGAACAATATATTCTAACGAAGAATGATGAATCCATCTTCTCCGTCTCAAGTCGGGGCAAGAAAGGGAAGACGCCACCCACGAAGAACAGTGCTGTCGACGACGTCCTCTCCTTTCGATGACAACGGAACGACGCTGCCTTCCTGCGACTCTGTCAGGAGATCACCAAATACAAGGTAGGGGTTTATCTTGATTGAATTAAATCTTCGTTCCTCATCGTTTATTGTGGTTCAATGTCGGCCATTTGTTATCACCTAACGCGGAGGGCGTGGGATGAACAAACACGGCCCGACGACCCCCCCCCCCCCTTTGGTTCTTGGTAGGTTGATGACGGCGGTGGCGCAACGACGCCTTCAAAAGAGGGAAACACGGTGGAGCATCGGTGGCCGGCAATGGGCCTGCCGCAAGAGGAACTGGCGGCGAAAGGGCCACTGGGTCGCTGAAGGGGTGTGGTGCCGTCACACGGCGATGGAGACAAACCACGGCCAGGAGGGCTTTGGCGGATGAGAGGCACGGCGCAGTCATGCCTGGTGGTGGAGCTGAAGGTCGCGGCATGGACGGGTCGTGGCGGTGGTGGCGTGGCGCCGTCGTTCCACACAGAGCGTAGCAGAACCACGACACCGATGGCCGTGGTGGAGGTGCGGAGGCAGCCGGTCGGGCGGCCGCCGTGGAGCTGGAGAGCACCACAGCCAAACGGTCGCGGCAGATAAAGGAGGTCGGCCAGCTGAGCCGGCCGGCCATGTCGGGCTGCCACTTCGGGTCGGGCCGCCACTTCCAAAAAGGCCGCCACTTTGGGCGGGCCGTCACTTCGAATTGGGCCGCCACCGGGTTGGGCCACCCGATCAGACTGGGTCAGACCCGCGGACCGGGTCAGACCCCTATCTGGACCATTTAACCCGAAATTATTTTTTCGTCTGTAACATGGGCTACGGGTTTCCGATCGACTAAAAATCTACGACGATGAAAGGGATAGAGCAGAAAGGTACTTTTGGCATAGTACACTTGAGGTTTGGACACAATTGGAGTATGGACGGGTTGGTTTGAGCCTAAAAACCAACTGGGCCCCTAGAACAGAAATGTCAATAACTCTCAAACTGGGCATCTGATTGACGCATCATCTGTCGCGTTGGGTTCCTTAAGATGAAACAGAACTACGGGATACATCAACTCATGACTTCGTGATAGTTGATGTATTGACACTTGGCTCGAGTAGCAGACCCTCCCCGAATCGAGTGTGCTCTGTGCGGGAACCCTAGGGCTGGAAGCGATGACTACTATACCAGAATCCTCTGTGGGTTCGACAGTGATGACTATTGTACAAGAATACTCTGTGGGTTCTACAGCGATGAATACTGTATTAGAATCTTTCGTGGGTTCGACAGCAGAAACTACTGTACTGGAATCCTCCGTGGGTTCGACAACAATGACTACTATATCAAAATCCTCCGTGGGTTTGATAGCAGTGACTACTATACCGAAATCCTACATGGGTTCGACAGTGATGACTTTTTTACCTGGATCTTATGTGGGTTCGACAGTGCTGATACTGGTCTAGGATCCTAAGTGGGTTTAACAGATGAGATGATTCAGAGGCTACATCTAATCATCTCTACCCATCTTCCTATGTTGTATACCTGTGTGAGCTGAGTCTTTTCATTCAATCATTATCATCAATGTTATTGAATTTACTTCCTTTGTGGACTGGGTTGTGCTTGGGCTCGAGAGTTGGATCTAGACTGTGATTGGTAACTTAGGTATATGTATGGGCATATACCTAAGTAGGGTGGGTTGATACTTCGTGATTGTATCTTTCTTTGTGGTTTACCATTGTTGGAATTTGTGAGACCTTGAGGGTCTTGGGGTCCCTACTGAGTATATTTATACTCACCCATGCACGGGCATTGCCAGCACCTTGTTCTATTGGATGCAGACGATGGACAACGCTGACTGAGGCAGAGAGTACAAGGACTGAATAGTACTTAGAAGAAGACCTCTAGATGAGTCGGTACCCAGAGGAGATGGATGGACGTGAAGTGCTGAGGAGGCTATCCGTACCTTCCCTTCAGTTAGGATCCATGTTGGATGATCCATGAGCTACTAGACACCTTCTATATGTTTTTTCCCTTTCGATTTGTACATTTACTTTACTATTGGGCTTGTATTTCCGACCTCTTTTCTTTCCATAACTTCTTCATTATAGACAGTATTTCATAGTGTTTTGCTTTCATTTATTCACTCTGATTGTGTGTGTTTACTTTTTTTAAGGAAATTATTGTCCAGCTTAGGGATTTATGCATTTGGTGCTAGTCGCCAGCCCCTGGCCTATGGATGGCGGGCTTGGGGTAGTCACGGCATGGGCCCTGAGGACGGGTCGTGACAAAAATTATCACATAATTGTGAGATTTTATGATAATTACACTTTAAAACATCAACAAAAAGTACTTTAGAAATCAAAATATAATTATTTTCGATGATTGGTCCAAGGCTAATGATTTACCATTCAGCATTTTCACCAAAGATGACATGACCACCACCAACCATTATTAGGATCTTGAATATAGTGTACTCTCATGTTATATGATATGACCCGCCAATATCCAAATACCATAGACTTTTACATGTGTTATTCAAATAGATTTTGTATAAAAATAAATTTACACAACAAATAATTTTACTATGAAGATTTTCATGGGACGATAGAGGTTAGAAATCCAAGAATTAGGAACCCATGTTTCTCTAGTAGGTATCATATAAAAAGACTATAATCATTTTGAAATAAAAAATATATTTTTTCCAATATAAAAATACATTGCATTATAACTTTTATATTTGTATTTAAGTAGAAATGTACTTTTTACTACTACTATCGTTCCAGGTTGATAACCAATACCTGTAAAATATTTTGGAGAAAATTGTTTTCCTAACATCTATGTATAAGATTCTATACCATTAGTAAATTTTTCTAAATATTTATTTAATTATTCATTAGACATTTAAATTTCAGTAATTTCATTTAATAAAATAGCATTAATCTCATTCTAAATAGATAAATCAAATTTAGTGTTGGTAGTAAAATAATGTTGTTTTATAAGAACATTATAATTTTTTTTAATCACACTTTAATTGTTTTATAACATATCAAATTACAAATACATTTCTTATTTTGTCATATCATCATTAGTTTGTTCATTTTTAGAATTATATTTACTAAGCACAGGTGATATAGTTTCTATAGTAGGTTCCATAGAGAATTTATACATGAAGAACATATTAGAAATATCAGTTTTTTATTCAACTAAAAAATTTAAATCACTAGAGATTTCCTCAAAAATACCTCAGGTGGATTTCAATTCTTTCTTATACCTTAATTCATTTCCATCATATTTCTTATTGTATTTTAGTTTTAGACAATATTCTTTTACATGATCATTTCTTCATTATTTATAACATCTAATTTCATTTTTATCCTACTTCCAATCCTTCTTCAAGTCTTCATCAGTGTCATATTTTTTTTATATATCGGATTTCTGATAAAATAATTCTTTCTATAGTACTTCTTGAAATGTCTGGACAGATTGGTTATCTCATCGTCACTGTAGGGGGGGGTGACTCACTATCACTTGATCATACAACTTCAATCTTTTATTTTCTATTTCTCATTGTTTGGTTGTAATAGTAGTAATAAATTCTACTGGAATTCATTTTGGATCATCATCTCGGTTGAAATTTAGTTTTTCATCAAAAATAATTAATTTACAATGAAACTCCATGACATGCATCTTACTGATGTCACATGATTACTTAATGAAAGTAGATGTTCCTCTCCATTATTTCTGGATTTCATATTATAAGTCTAATGATTTGGTGATTTTCAGAGACTAGATTTTCCAATCAGATCACAGTGTTAAAACTTTCATTGAACCTGAGATACATATCAGAAATTAGTTCATCATGAAAAATAATAGAAGAATCACACATAATAGTATATGCATTCAATCTCATTTCATTATCGTTAGTTGTTCCTTCAATAGAAACATAAAAAGTTTCCTAGATTTCATATATTGTTTTACATGAATATATTCTATTAAATTACTTATCATTTGAGGAACAATAAATGGAATTCATATATTTGATATTATTATATGCTAATTTAGTAGCATTATCCCAAGCACTCCTACCTTCCTTAGGTTGCTCAAAATTATCCATAATATAATTCCAAATCTCAAAAACCATACTTTAAATATGAACAATTATAAAAACTTTCTATAGGAATCACCCAAAATTTTGGCTATATGGGTCAAAACCATGGCTATAAGCTATATCCACAATTCTAGTTGGCCATGGCACGTATTGGATTGGCTATAACTAAAATCTATTTCCAAGGTTTTCATAGGTATTTCTAGGGTTTTCTAAACAATGACTATAGCTCCCATAACTATCCAACATGTAAATGTTTCTATAGCCCCATTTTTTCACCATATAAATAGATCTATTTTCATGGTAGTATCCCATGGATATAGCCCATGTAAATTTTGGATATAGTCCAAAAATAATATATGCCCAACCTAATTTGATATCTATACCTCCATTTGGCATACTATCCTCCTTAACATTATACCATAGAAGAAATTGTGTATATATAAATAATTTTTATATATGTATTATTATAAACCCTGAAAATATCATGTAAACCGTGTCTATATACCATCCCACTCTTTTTTCATTGGATAATTGTTTTCCCGCACAATGGAAATACACTAATAGCCATGATTTTGAGAGAATGTGGCTATAGAAAATAAAAAAATATTTATAGCCATTGTTTAGGTATAATGTGTCTATATCCCTTGAAAAAACACTCTATATCCATCTTTTTACAATAACCGTGGATATTTCCCTCAGAAAAAAACTCTATAGCCACCGTTTTATACAAATCGTGGCTATATCCCATGGTATAAACTCTACAGCCATGGATTTACACACACACTAGTTATTTCCCTAGGAAAGAGACCCTTTATCCATTGTTTAACAAAAACCATTGATATATGCCCTCCAAAAACACTCTATAGCCACGATTTTACAGAACCATGACTATAGAAATAGAAAAAAACTCTATAGCCATGGTTTTACTAAAAAATATATATATCCTTCAAAAATAAGCCATATAGCCACAGTTTTATATCAAAAAATTTCTATAGAATTGGTATAAATACATATTTCAATAATTTTGGGAAAATGTTGCTATAGGTCTATGGATATAGCCTAGTTCTCATATAGTGATGCATTTTCATCTTGAATGTCCACTGAGAATAGTCATTACTATTGAAAAATGGAGGTTTGTTAGTAGAAAAACCATGTTGTATAGAGTCCATTTAAAGAGTTTAATTTTGTACTAATTGAAATTTATTATCATTAAACAAAAACAAAAATCAGTAATGAAAAGTGTTGTAAATCATTAATAACAATTCTAAATCATTAATACAATATGTTGGTCGGAGTGGGTATCTCAAGAGGGGGGGTAAATTGTGTAACCAAAAAAATTTCTATTAAAATGGATTTAATTAAAATCTTCTAATTATTTTAATACATGCTATTTCACAAAAATAGTAGTTTGATATAAATCATATTTTTTTGGAAAACTTCTCAGATGATTGATTATGTCTCAGTTATAATAATTATGAAAACTACTTTAGTTTTTGAAATCAGTTTACTTGATTAAAATTGTATATAAAAAATAATTAACATAAACAATCAAAGAAATGGTTTTTATGTTCTGTTTAAAATTGTTCATTTTTAATGTATATAAATAAAACTAACAAAATAGATAGCATAATTATGATCATAGGAGGTCTAGTTTCAAGATAAGACTTAGTCCACTCTATATGAAAATCACCTTCTTCGACGATTTTTATATAAAATATACTTTTTATCCATAACCTGGAATGTGTTTTACGAAAGTATGAAAACTATCTGGGCCACATAGGGACCTATTCAGTAGTTTTCATAGGATTTGAAACAAAATAGTTCTTAACTAGACCTCTAACACAACACATGGGAAATAGAAGTAAAATGTGTTGAGAATATATCTAATTATATTTTAGGTTAAAGAAATAGATAGTGTGAATATAATAAAAAGATTATACCCACACTTCTCATAATTTAAATGAAAATCAACAAATAGAGAAACTAAAAGGTGTAAGAGATAGATTTACTCGGCATGTTAAGCTCTTCAGTTCATGACTACTAAATGTGATTTTAAATTTATATTGAGTATATTTTTTTGAATTTTGTTGTAGAATAGATTATCATTGATCTTTCAATTTGTGACTGCAAGAATGAAAAATATAAATAAATTTTCTTCATCTTCCTTAGTCTTGTGAAAGAAATATGTAAAAAGTATTCTCTTTTTATTATTCTTCCAATAAGGTTAATTTATTATCATGTGTCTAGATTTTTATTTATTTTGTCTATTCTTTCAGTATTTTCTTTTTATAATGGAGTGTGGTTAGTAATTTAACAATATTGGCAGCAAGTAGTAATATCCAGATCATCTATGCTACCATGTAATACATGTCTGTCACAAATTTTAATTATAATCTTCAATAGTTAATACACAATATATAATGTAAGGTTCAATATTAAATTTAATAAATTATCCATTAGAACCATTTAATTAAAAATAAATATAAACAATGTAGGTGAGTCCTTGAGAGGTAACTCGAGAGTTGCAGTTTATTAATCTGGTGGTTATTCTTTGGAACAGTGACTCCATATTTTTAGTGTTAATTGAATTGTGACTCTTTTTGGAAGTTGGTATTTTTAATGGTGAACCTTTTTAGTGGTGTCTAAGTTTGGCGGTGAGATACACTCTAGTGGTGTTTTAGTTTTGTAGTGATACACACTCTCATGGTGTCTGAGTCTGGTGGTAGGTTAGGCTAGTAGTGACTCAACACGTTACAACATTTGTGTTCAAGTATTAGGTTTCTTCAACAGTGACTCTAGTCTAGTGGTGAGACATCTTGGTCGGGTGTCAAGGTTACAATGAGACATTTCTTTGGTAGTTACTCATACTAGTGGTGAGAAATAGGTAACTGTGATATATCTTCAGTAGTATCTCAACCTCAATAGTGACTTATAGCTAGAAAAATTTCACAAAGCTTCCTTATAATGTGAAATGGTAAAAAAAACCTAAATCTCATTAATATAAAATTAAACATGATTTTGTGATCATTTAAATGTGGCCAACAATATATAATCTATATATTTCATTTAAATGTTTCCTCATTTTCTCTTACTATAATTATTTTAAAAGGAAAAACATTATGCACACAAAACATTTTTAAAAAAAAATTATTTTCAAGCATAAAAATAATCTTATAGAAAAATAATGAAAATTGATTTGTAAAATTAAATTGATATTATTATTCTGATTTTTGTTTCATATATACCTTTAAGACCAAACAAAAAATATAATTTGGAATTTTAAACTTCATTATTTAATGAAATGATATGATAGTATTTGAAAAATTAATATCTTTCAATATCCACTTAAAAATCATCATTTCATAAAAAACCAAAAGAGTTAAACCAAATTTCATTTCTTACGATGATTTATTTTTTTTAATTTTATTAAATACCATATATAAAAGTGTTAAAAACTGGGTATGATCCAATATTTTTTAGTTATGAATATTTTGGTTAATAATGTTTCAAGATCGGTTGTCATTTTTTATATCTGGTTTATTGAGCCTAGGTTCGGGTTGGATGAAATGTTTCAAGGGGTGTAAATGGACTAAGTGGTGAGTTATAGTAGCAAAAAAAATAAACTTCATGAATCTGATTTATGATATGTAGTTTTTGGGGAAGACCCTATGAATTTAATCTAGTTATTGAATTTCTTCACATCCTTGAAAATTTAATCATCCTACAAATATTTTTCACCATGTGTCGACATGTCACGGAAATATTTTTCACTTCTTTTCAACTATTCATGAACATATTTTCACCTCATGTAGACATTTCCTAAAAGTAATTTTCACTACATGTAATTCATTTTATAAAAATAGAACATGTCATGATAGAAAATCATAACACATTTAATTCTTTTTTATGGTTTTTTTTTTGAATGGAATGATGAGTTTTTTTGGGAAATAGTGAAATAGGATATGACTTTTTACAATATATGAAATAAAATTTATGTCATGTAATTATAGTCCCCATCACATTAAACATTCCTCTCTAGTATCGGGTAACCCCCCATCACCCCTTATCTCTACTTCAAAGAATCTAAGCATACTCTTCTTCACCGCAGATATGGGTTTTTTCATCGCCTTCTCTATTTTCAAGGTGGGTGGCCTAAACATAATCCAATTTATCTAAATTAATTATTTATATAATGTGAAATATATTTGATCATGTTGAAATTTCATCTCCATGACCAAATAAGTTTAATCATTTTTATTAAATTATAATTATTCATTTTAAATGATCCCTTGGACCAATTTCGGTTTATATGCATGGAGACTCAGACCTGCGGCCACATGATTGGTGTGCCAACCTTCGATCTTATTAATACATAGTCTGTTTGACATTAGAGCCATATAAAAATTGGTTAAATTGTCTTATTTCATTCAATGAATTTTTAAATAGAAGAATTATAATTTTGTGTGATTTCATATGGTATAATCACCCTGGATAAATTTTTTATTTAATATATTAACAACCATAGGGTTAAATGATTAATTAAATAGGTTTGATATTCTTATGATGATAATTAGGAATGCAGATTAATTAAATGAATTTCTTAGATAGATTGTAATTTTTATAAATTGACTATTATGTATAATGATGATAAAATTGGTATTTTGGCTTAGCATTCTGAGCTTTTGAGATTATGTTATATCAATTTGATTAATACTATAGGGTTTGATACTGATTGGATTATTGAGTTTGTCTCTATATGACTCATGAATGGTGGTGACGCCTGAAGTCTTTGTGCATGTTTCCATACATTTTGAGGGCCAGGTGCACTTGTACCAGTTTCTCGAGTATATAGTTTATGATTATGATGGATTTATTTGGGCTAGATGCATAATCACATAATTCCCGAGGGAGATATACTAGTTATATCTAGGTGATATATTTTTTATAGCCTGGGGGGAAGATACCATATTTTTATCGAATATTCTGAATGAATCATCCTTGATTGGAGAATCAGCAACCATTTCATGTGATCCATCCTAATGTAAGAGGATATACCCTTAAAAAGAGATACACAAAAGGGAATCTATGTAGGATTGGTTGGATATGAGTGGTAACCCATAACATGAGGGTCAATATGATTATTTCTTTTTTTGAATTAATTTATTAAATTAAAAACTTGTTTGTCTCCATATTGAATGCACTATATCTCTTAGATTAGATTTATTTAGATGTAGTGGTGTTTACCTACATAGATTTACTCACACACTATTAGGGACACCATTTGGTACCCATGTATATTACATGGATGCAGGTTCTCAAAATGAAAAGGGACCTTACAGTTGATTGATTTCTTGTCGGATGGGATGGAGAATGGATACCTAACTAATAGTGGGTTTGGGATAAGTGGTTTTGAGTTTTTATTTCATTTTTATTATTCTTTTATTTGTATTAATTTCATCATTTCATTTAAATTCATTCACCCTATCATTACATTAATCATTTATTATTTTGATTTATCATTTTTGACCATTCTCATTTTTGTTTGTATATTTTTTTTATCTATATTGTTTTCTATTTATATTCACTCTGAAATTTAATGTTTTTTTACCACTATATTGTAAATCTATACTATGTGGTATAGTCTTCCCACTATATTCACCACACCCCTTCTGATATTTCACAGCCTCTGGTGTATGAGGAGGCGAACATGACATTACATAACCAACCCAGTTTATGCACATGATTGATAGTCAGAAAGGGGGACTTTACAAAGTGGTATCAGAGCATAGATGAGGTCATTACTATTAGCATAATTTTTGGAGTGTGTTTAGAGGGTATCAAACAAAAAAAGGAATTTTCTCAAGAAATTGGTTTCTATCATTTACATTGGGATCGTTTGGTATTGTAAATGGATGGATTTTTTTGATTCATTGTATGGAATGGTTAGTTCTATACCAGGATCATCTCACATTTTATCAGAGGAAAGATAACATTCTATCACTAGATGGATGAAGCTACACATTCTAGGGTGAGTGGTACTTATAGGTTGCTCATGCTGAACCATCTCAGTATATATTAGATTGTCTCATGGCTCAGATAGCATGATTTGTTCAAGATGATGGTGGGATGCATTAGGATACTTTTTCTCTAGTGTTGGACCATTTTCAGGATGACTTTCCTGAAGAGATCCCTGGAATACCACTCGAGTGCGAGATTGAGATCGTGGTCAATTTGATACAATGAGATGATTTATTTTCTATTCCCCCTTATAGGATAGAACTAGTAGAGCATCATGTGTTGAGGGTTAAGTTGTAAGATTGTGAGGATAGGAGTTTCATATTTCATTGTACATCTTCCTGGGGTTCTCTGATACTTATCACCAATAAGGACGATGATACCTTGCATTTATGTGTGGATTATTGGTGACTAGAAAAAATTGCAGTTAATAACCCTTATCCTCTTCCACGCATGGATGATCTCTTTGATTATCTAAGTGGTTCCATGATTTTCTCCATGATTTTATTGGGATCCTGGTATCATCACTTGAGGTTGAGGAAAATAGACTTATCCTAGAAAATTTTTAGAAGAATATATGAATTATATGAGTTAGTAGTGATGTCAATTGGTTAATGAATATCGTGACATCATTCATGTCCATGATGAATCAAATATTTCAGTTTTTTCAGGATCAGATTGTGTTTGCTTATGCTGATGACATCTTAGTGTACTCTCGGTATGTAGACAATCATGCCCACCATCTTGAGATTGTATTGAGTACATTAAGTTATCATTGGATTCACACCATGATATCCAAATGTAGTTTCTATATTTATAATTTGAACTTACTAGGTCATGTTATCTTAGAGGATGGAGTTTTGGTGGACCCAGAGAAGGTTTCAGTTCTGGTACACTAGGAGTGAACCAAGAATGTCTTTGAGATTTGTATTTTTCATGGTCTAACAGGTTATTACCAGTAAATCATTTAGATCATCTCCCATCCGGTTGCATTGATTTATGGGATGACTTAGAGAGGGTTATATTTTCTGTTATAAGATTATAAGAGCGATTTAAAAGAGAAAAATATAATATTGATCTCAACAACGATCTTCAACTTACCTGAGTCTGTTAAAGAGAATTATATGTCCTTTGACACATCTGTACATAGACTAGGAGCAGTTTTGATTTATTATAACCATGTGGTGGCTTATGTATCTACGTATTTGAGACATCTCGAGCATAATAATCCCACCCCTGATATGGAGCAAATTATGGTGTTGCATAAACTAAAATGTTGGATGCACTATCTTTTGGGTGAGAGGCTTGGGGTGTACATGAACTAAAAGATCCTCAATTATACCATTTCTCATAAAGATCTAATCCTTCAGAAGGGTATGTGGGTTGAGTATCTCCAATCAGTCAATGTTTAGGTTTTTGAAACACCGGGTAAGGGAAATGTTATTTCTGAAGCTTTGAGTCCAAAGATGCATACCGAGGTAGTAAAGGAATCTTGGAAAGAGTGGTGACTAATGGACCTCATTACAGATATGCACCATGATGTTTAGGAGTACTAGGAGTGAGAATATCTAACATCGACATCATTTATGCCCATACTTCATGTCTAGATCAGGAAAATTCAGTTATCTAATCATAAGGGGTTATCCTTACGAGACACCATATATGGTGGGGAACCACAAGAAGGATAGTCTCTAGGTGATAATGGTGATCTCCTCTTTTGTTGATGAGTATGGGTTCCCATGGGTTTATGTGAGATCTTTATGAGTTTATTTCATGATTCTAAATGGGTTGTACATCTTGTATTGATAAAGATGTTTCATGACCTCCATAGAGAATACTGGTTTCCATGGATAAAGAAAGAGATAACAGGCTTTGAGGAAAGATGTTTCACATATCTGTAGGTTTAGTCCAAGAATCAAGAGCCTACAAGTCTATTTAAGTCTCTTCTCATTCCATAGTGGATATGAGATGATGTCATAATAGATATTGTGATTAGATTACTGAAGAAACATAGAAAGTATGATTTTATTTTTGTAATTGTTGATCGACTGATGAAGGTAGCCCACATTTTACCTATCAGGGCAACCATCACAGTTGATGATCTGGGTAATCTTTACATGCATGAGATATTTTTCTTACATAGTGGTCTGTGAATCATTGTTTCTAATTGAGATCTTGATTTCACTTATTGGTTTTAGGGAGGACGTCAGAAGGCTTTGGAATTATAGATTATTATACGTAAAACCTACCTTCCATAGACTGATATCTAGTCTAAGTGTACAATTCATATTCTGTAGGATATGTTATGGGTATGTGTTTTCGATTTCGGTGGTTCTTGGGTGAAATATTTGTTATTCTTAGAGTTTTCCTATAATAAAATCTTCCCACCATCAGTCCAAATGGATTTTTTTGAGGATTTGTATGGAATTCCGTGTCGTGTGCATTTTTTTTTGTTGGAAGTAAAAGTGGTATCACCTGTTGGACATAGTCTCATGAAAAAGGCATCCATGAAAGTTTAATTTTTCAGAAAATGAATAGTGACTTCATGGAGCTGATGGAAATCTTCTGATGAGCATCGAATACATCCTCTAGAGTTTGATGTTGGTAATCATGTTTTTCTTTTGGTGTTTCCTATACTAGGGAAATGACCTATCAAAAAATAATGTAATCTAGCACCTATGATTTTCAGGCCTTTTCAGACAGTGAAATGGGTCATTCCATTGGAATAACTTATGCCCCTTCCATAGTGTTATAGCTACATGCATGTTGTTTTTCATGTTCCACAGCTTCATAGATAGTATTCTGAAGCATCTCAGTTGATATATGTGAAATATCACATAATCCTTATCCAAGTTGGTAAGGACTCCTAAAGTGAATCTTGGAGACCTGGGATCAAATCCAGGAAGAGACATTATTTCTGAGTTGTAGCAGTACTGTAGTAGGTACTGTAGCGGGAACTGTGTAGTACTGTAGTAGGTACAGTAGCGGAACTGTAGCAGGTACTGTTTGGCACTATAGCAGCTGGGAATATGCCACCATTTGGGCTTTTAGGCCACCGATTTGTTCCCTGAGTGATATAAGGCCTTCGGGCCACATAGGGCTTCATGTCAGTAAGGCCTTCGTGCCACCTCATGGACTTCAGGCCACCTTAAGTGCAGATGCAAACCAGACGAATTATGAGGAACAAGCTCTAAAAGAAGGATTAGCAAGGAGCTTTCACCAAAGAATAAGCTATACGAATTGCAAGAATGAGAGGGTATGGCACCAGCCATCAGGACAAGCCTGTGCATGCACAAGAATTCCTAGTCGAATAGCCATGTTAAGGCGGAGAGCTAATTTCACGATGAAGATGTTAGGGAGGAGAAGTTCCAAGTAGTTAGTCTGGGTTGTATGTAATGTTTGAAGCCTATGGGAAAAATGAATACTCTAAGGCCAACAATCCATGTAATAATTACGCCTAAAAGCCTTGTAAGGGTTCCACCTCACCCCTTGAAAGGTGGATTATCAAAATCAATAAAAAAAATGTAGGCATTCAGGCCATTGGATGGATGATATATGTGGAAGATTTTTTTTTTGATGTTGATTCATCTTTTAAGGAGTACCCAATTAGTATTGTGTATTATTTTGTGAATAATCTCTAAGGAAAGACTGTGCCTCTAGTATGAGTATTATATAATAATGGGTGTGTTCAGGAGGATAACTATGAAGGGTATTCTTATGTCAGAGAATAGTGTCCATACTTGTTCACTGGTATTCCCTAGTGATTCATGGAGTTTCATAAGAACAAGCTTTTATATGGTGGAGTCATTGTAAAATCCCTTCTTTTTTCCAGAGAAACTTTTTTTATTTTTACATTTTGGTTAAATTTCTTTCAAGATGGGATTTCATTCTATTAAACCATGTTTTTTGAGCCTAAGTTCAGTTTGTGTGAAGTGTTATATGGGTGAAACTAGGATAAGAGGTGATTCATAGCTGTAGAACAAATACACATCATGAATCTGATTAACAACATGAATTTTCTCTTGAAGACCTTTGGAATTAAAATCATGTCTTGAATTGATTAACACCCGTGAAAATTTACACAACCTATAAATATTTTCCACTATGTTCCAACATGTCAATATAATATTTTTCAACCCATGTCAACATTTCATTAAAATATTTTCACTACATATTTCCATGTCATGAATGTAGTTTTCACCATGTGTATTACATGTCATCAAAAATATAACATGTCATGAAAGTAAATTACCACATGTGAAATTATTTTATTTAAATGATGTTCTATGTTTTATAAAAACTTGGATATGGATTACGAATATTTACATGATGTGAAATATAATAATTTTAATTTAATTATAATTCCCAGCATTTTATAATGTCCTCTATAGAATTATGTAACCCTACATGCACCCCATCTCTCTATAGAAGTGATTTTGCACCCTCACTTCTTCACCACAGACATGAGATTTAGTCAACACCTTCAAAACATTCAATGTGGGTGGTCTAAACCAAACCACTTTTTCATGATTTAATTATTTATAGTATATGAAATGTATTTGATTGGGTTATCCCTCTGTTTTTTTGACCAAATAAGATGAATAATCTCTATTAAACTATAATTGGACATTTTAAATTGTCCTTTGGATCACAATGGTTCTATAGTCTTGGAGACTCTGACCCGCAGCCACCCGACTAGTGTACTAGCCTTGGAACTTATTAATAATTGGTCTATTTGACTTTAGATCCATGTAATAAATTGAATCAATAGTTTTAGTGATGTATTTGACTTTTTAATTTGAATAATAATAAATTTGCGTGATTTATTATTACATAATCCCATTAGATAAATAGGTTAATTAATATATAAATGACATTAGTATTGAATGATAAATTATATAGGATTGTAATAATTAAGGTGATAATTAGGAAACTAGATTAATTAAATTAATTTTTTAAATAGATGGTAATTTTTATAAATTGGTCATTTTGTCTTAGGATGATAAATATTGTATTTTGGATACTAGACTTATGAACTGGCTTTCATATATATTGATATTAACTAATATTGTTGTTATTGATACTTGAGGGTTTGATAATGATTAGCATGTCGAGTTTTTAGGGATATGACTCATTATTTGTGTTGATGCTTGATGTCTTGGTACATGCTCTTGTATCGCATGAGGGATATATGAAATGGTACTAGATTCCTGAGGGATGATTATATGATTAAGTTAGATGCATGAGGGCTATATCTATATTCATATGATACATGAGGGTTATATTCTTGTTATGCCTGAGTGTGATATTTTTGTTAGCTTTAGGGTATAAGCCATAGGATTATGGGATATTCTAATGATTTATCCCTATTATGATAATCAAAAACTGTTTTAGGTGATCCATCATGATGCAGGAGAATCTACCTTCAGACAGAGATACCTAGTAAGGTGCTTCATGAAACAATGTTATAATTGGAATAATTTTTTTTAAATAGATATATATTCCATGATTTTAGGGAGTTATACAGAAGGGTTATGGATACATGAAATCGACCATTAGATAGTCATACATAATGTTTGGTGTATATGAAGACATGAAATAAAATTCATCTATATTATTCAATAAAATTTATGTGTGAATACAATAAAGGAATTTGATGGAGTGTGAGAATTTTCCTTCATTTCAGGGTATTTATGAGATGGTCTAAAAATTATCACATTGGGAAGGAATCAGTACTTATTTATTTGGAATGATAACAGAGTCAGTCAATTGATTATTCAACCATGGAATCCCTATGTAATATTGGATGGGACATTAGTGGATTTATTCCCAATTTCATAGGGTTCCTATAGAATTTATTCCTCCATGATCTTATAAATAGTTTGCAAATCAGTATTAAAAATTGTGAATTTTCAATAAGATTTTTCCAAAAAAAACTACATGATGTTTCTCATGAAAATGGATGCATTGAGTTGGAGAAAACATTAAATGCATCATTTTGGATCTAATGGGTGTGTTTTGGGTATTGTCTGATACTTTTGATGGTAACAATGGTGATCTCATTTTTTCCATGTATAGTAGAGGCACATACATTCAATAATAAATTTATAAAAGACAATGTCATCTGTTATATTAATGGTGTTATATTTCGTGACTTGTTACATTGTGTCTGTATTGTACTGAGATGATCCATGGAAAAATGAGGATGTGGTTTGATTGACAATCATAATGATAAGAAAGTCTTTTTCATGTAAGTGATGAGGTATTATAATTGGTTTTATTAGCCAAATAATATTTCATGGAGAACCATAGAGCAGATAAGAAATTGGATGGTCATACATTGGTTTTTTCAGATAGATTGATGTTTTGTAGAACCATACTTGTGTTTAAGGAATGAATGTGAATGATGGATCGTGTTCTAATGATTGAGAAAATCATGTTATAATATGTTCTTCAGATATGTAATAGGGATTCAAGAGTATAGCATAGATTTCTATATGAATTCATCATTCGAATCAGTCATAACTAGTAAGGGTATGACTGGTGATACATCTGAAGGATAATAAGTGTTTGGGATCAGATATTGTAAAACACAATACTTGAATGGGTATAATATCTAAAATGAAATTTTAAATTTTAAATTAGTGCTGGGAAATTTTTTAACCATGCAGAAAACATAATTAATGAAGGTTGGAACACCTCTATGGTGTTATTTTTAAAATATACAAAGTCTAAAAGGAACCTGGTATGTTCATGGATACATCAATGGTATGTCAAGCTAGATGTTCTATAGTTTGTAGCTTGATGGATAGTTGGTACCACCACACAAGCTAACCTATTTAGTCAATAATAGCATAGTGTGACTGTAAGATCAAATGGTTAACGGGTGCCTCAATAAAATTAATATGGTGGGGTTTTAGGTGGTAAATTTACAATTCACACCCCCCCCCCCAAACATTTGAGGGGACAACCCCCTCTACTCCATCCAATTTTTATCACACGGTCAGGGAATCCCCTCCCATTTATCTCCATCTTATCCCTTGATAATGGGGTGGTATTCCTGGGATTCATATGATGTCTTTAAAAATGTATTTGACTCTAGTGATATCTAATGATTCCATATTCAATTAATTTTTATTTTCTCCTTCATTGATTAGTGTTTTTGAATCTGATTCCACAAGAGCATGGTGGAATCAGACAAAAATTATGGGGATTCAACTCTACCATGTAAGAGGTAATCCTGAGACATTTTATACATTCCATTAACTATTGTTTTGATGTGTTTTATCATCATGGTGTATTTTCTAAGGTAATTCAACAATGTCAAATAGATATTCATATAGATTAACAATGTTCAATAATTATTTTTTCTAAATTGATATTAGGGGAATTTTGTGAGTCATTTTTATGTGTTCATTACATTTCCTATGTCCTGGGGTTATCCAGTGTGATTTTATTGATGACTCCAAGTAAAATTAATTTTTAAACTGATATAAAATTGTTCAATTAATTATAAAATATTATATTTAACTAAATTAAATTTTTTTAGCATAGGTTATGGTCTCTGATGTTTGGATGATGGTTGTTCATATATGGATGAGATATGATCGGTCTTGGAGAGCCCTGGCGAGATATTCCTAGATGGAGACAAACTAGAAAAATATTAATGGTGTAATATTTCAATTATCATATCCTATGGAATTTATTATATTAATTATATATGTGAGGTTTTTTTGTATGAAAAAAGAGTTCTTTTTTATTTTAATTAACTTTCTATGTATTTAATTTAAATTATCATAATTAATTTCAAACAAATTCCATGAACAAATGGGGTAATGTACCCATTCCACATCGAGTTTAGTTCAGTAGTTTGATCACATAGACATTGATGGATAAGTTCATGCATTGTTTGGTATGACCAATAATGCTTCGACCCTTGGGGGTGTAACTATGTATAGTATACCCTAGTGGATGTATGTAAGATCCTTAGAAACCTCTATGTGTAGTAATGTACTAGCATTTATGGGTCACCCAAGGATGAACATTGAAATTGTGACCAGCCATGTTACATCTCTTGTGGGGTTCTACTAATTGTAATCCAATTAAGCAAAGTGGCTGAGATATTTTAACGATTGTAATAAAGAATATTCCATCACTATGTGATGTACTTTTATCATATATGTGAGTTGAGTTGGATGGGGAGTCTAAGTAGGGTACCTCTACATCATGATTCCTAAGAAGGCCCCAAGTAGGGTTCTTCCAACATAACATTACATAGTGGACTTGAGAATGTACCTTGATGATAGATCATCCTTGAATGGGTGTATGTGTATGTATGTTAGACTACAATAATGGGATATGTATAATGGTAATGGGATTTTCCATTTTCCTAGACCCTATCATTTATTTTTTATTTTTTTTACCTTTTTCATGTAACTATAAACTCCCATACTTAATTCAAAGGAACTTGCCCATGGGATCAAAGCGATGATGGTATTTTTTATTCCTATAGTTACTTCATGGTATTTAGCCTTGGGAATCATGTGTTATTGATGACATACTAGTTGGATGTTCTGAATTCACCAGGGATAAAAATTTATATTCTCGATATGATTATTGATCCATGTGAATAATTATTAAGAAACTGGGATTCAACCTTGGGTTCATATGGGACACCCTAGATTTCATGGGTCCCTATGATGGATATCCTTACTAGGATCCAAACTTATAGGCTTCAGGGAATATTATAATGATTATGATGATAATTTTCCTAGTTAGTCCCTATGATCTAGCTAGTAGTGCTTAATAATACTACTCATAGCTTATTATGATGCCTTGGAATTATGGGGTTTGGCCATTTTGGAAGGTAACTTGGGCGATGTATTGATTATGTTATTTCCTAGTAATCTTAAGAAATATTTTTCAAGAAATTAATTACTATGGAATTTAGAGAGATTATTTGGGCTCATAGGACTTCACTGTGGATCCATTCATGATGAAGTGATGGTTATTTAAACATGATGATTGATGAAGGCTAGTTTAAACACTTGTATGTGATATATATATATAATGGATTTATAATCATGAAATACTCATAGAAAACATAAAACTGGCTGAATAAGATATGGTTGATCAGGGTTATTATCTTGAGATCTATGAGGGTTTATTATTTATTTGTTTCATATCTTTTATTTACGAATTTTAGAGGACCATCAAAATTTCCCAAATCACTACATTTCCAGCATAGTATGGGACAAAATTAGTGTTTCCCTACAATGTTATCTAATAGAAACTAAATCATTATATTGTGGAAAATGGGAAACCAAGAAACACTACACATTTTACAACTAAAATTCTATTTATGTCCAATATTTATAGGTAGATTAGTATAACAGGGTTTGGGATTGGATATTAGATGAGATGAGGTTCAGTGATTGTAGTTAATCCTCTGGTACTATACTTTTGATTTTTGTTTTTTTCTTCCTTTATTTTCAATATTTCAAATCATCCCAGTTAGTGGTTATTTAGTAAGCATCTATAAAAACATTTTAGTTTATTTTATCATGAGCAGTCTATTTGTTTATTTTTACAGTCTGATGTTAAGGTTTTGTTTGAAGTTGTATTTATTTCTATGGTGATTGATACTTTGATATGGGGGGTATAGTCTCCCATTAGTACCTTATTATATCACCACTAGTAGTTGAAAACATCTAGCATATGATGAGGGATTTTTTATTTTATGTAGAGAACTAGGTTAGAAGACGAGTTGAATGGCCTATAGAACTTGACATTACAACCTAAGAGATTCATTTTTATTTTCACTCCTCCAAAGTCATTCTCGTTAATTTTTTTCACTAAAACACAATGATCGAGGACTATGTTATATTAGAAAAATATAAACATCCAAAATTATTTAGTTCCTTATTCTATTGGGAAACCTTATTGAAGGGATTTTTTTTCATTAACACAAGCTTATGAAACCCACTTATTTAACATGAAGTTTCTTAAGACTATGATATATATATATATATATATATATTCATTTCCATATGTGGATCATTTACGCATGTACATGTTATGATTTTTATTATGTTATAGGTGGGATTAGTATTACATATCCCTATAATTCATTGGGTAATATTTCCATCCATGGAATACATTGTATGGCTTGCATACAGTTTGCCTTGGAACAGTGTGTTATGTGACATTTAGCACCCAGAATTATATATCCCACTAATAAATTGTGTAATGAACTACATCTCATGAGATTTAAAATAAGGGATTAATGATTATATCTAGTTAACCATGGGACTTTTCCACTATGTTTATGGGAATAGGGAGTAAACCCAATATACCATGGGACATTGTTAACTTTAATTCTAGGAATGGGGAGTGAACCAATCTACCATGGGGAACTGTCAACATTATAATGATTGTATTGTGAGTAAAAAATAGCTTGTATTTATGATTTCTAGACTTACTTAATTTATATTAAGAATAATTCATATATACATACTTTATTATTTCCATTGATAATTATACATTCCATTCACTTTGAAATGGATGATTTTGGATGATATTATAGGAAATAGGATCTCAACTTGTAAAAGGGTTGATTCTTTTAATGCTTTCAATTTAATATGATTCACATCAAAAATTACTATTTCATTATTTATATACCTTGAAGACATGACCCTAGAACTCCAAAGGTTGAGACTTGAATCTAATAAAATCCATGAATCCATTAGAAGAAGAAAACTCTGAATCTGAATCCATTTCATGGTGTGAAAGTCTCGGTCTCAGTCACTAATAAAACTCCATGATGATCTCATGAAATCAATTCGAGCTATGAATCTAGGTAGATAAAAAATCACCATAGTCTTGAAATTCTAATTTTGAATGTTAAATAGAGATTCATGATGTAAACTCATGATGTGAAATCAATTAAAATATTTGAGTTAATTAAGCCTATTTATATTCATAGAAACATCGACTTCAATAACATTAAATATTATAACCTTTTGTGATGTTTTCCTTTTTTTGATCCCATTTATAATCATATTTTTGGTTTCATAAAATAACTAATATTTTCTGGGATATATAATTTTTATAAAACCATTGATGATTTCAAACCCGAAAGTAATTCACATTCATCTTCATCACTAAATTATATTAATCGGTTTCAAAAAATTATTTAATCATGGTATTTCTTCTATGAACATGTTTATTACATTAATCCTATTATATATTATTAATTATTCAATCACCATGTGTAGATAATCCTCCTATGGATATAGATAAATATTATGGTTAACAAATCTGCACTGAATCCTTAAATCAACATGTTTGTAATATGTTGGCAAGGAATTAGGATAAGAAATATTTTATTTTTCTTTCTATTGCATGATCCATATCATTGAGAGTGTATGAGGACAAACTTACATAATTAGATTAGGCCATTCTAGGAAAAATATCTTTTTGTTTCTCCCATAAAGTTGAACCTAATGAATTTAGGCAAACAATGACCTCTAGACCATATAGTGGTTGTTGATCTGGCTCGATCCAAATTTCATGACTGAATCTTAATTAGTGTTCTTGAAGAAATTCATACCCTACATCATATGACCTTCCAATGTTATATTTATGGACAACTGCAGTACATTCTCCATAAAATTGATGTGAATGTTATCTTAACAACTTTAATATATTATTTTTCTTGTTTTTAGTCTAAATTCAATAAAATAATTTAAAGAATCAACTCTAGTTTCTATTACCTATGTCAAAATAAATTTTTATTTCCTCTCTATGTGTTTAACCCTATACATACACTGTTTGGAATACCATTTCAATATTTCATGTTAGTTTACATATAAATTTATAATTAGATCAACCTATGCAGATTTTACAACATCGTATAGTGTTATTAGTTTATATATATACAATTATTCCATGACTTAGTGATTTTATTTCATTTGACCATGTTTCCAGGATTTTATCTCTATTTTATGTCATAGTACATGATTATTCATTTGATACTACATGACCACCATTCATTATTTTGGGATAACACATATTTTTTCATTTTCTGTAAATAATAAATTCTCCATGCTATTATTTTATCATATTCGTACGACCAAACAATCGATGTAATCTTGATATGTTTTTCCTTAAAAAGAATTTAATATACCCCATTTCTTATTTTTCCCTTATTTAAACCTTGAATATAGTTATAACATTTGAGAATTATAGTATTAGGATATTAATAGTTCTTTTATAGAGAAATGTTCACAAGTTTACTAAAATTAACTTCTTATGTAACTGGTCTTCAAAGACACTAATCCAAATGGTTCTCTATGTTATGAGATATTATTAAAAGGATTGTTTTTTAAATTTTTGAAATGGTATAAATTACATATATATATTGTTTCTATTTTCATATTCTAATTTTTGTTCTATGGGAAAAATATAATGTTTAAAATATTAATAATTTATTGGTAATTCGTATTGGAAAAACAATTAATGTTATGAGAGAAATATAATCATTGTAAATTCAACTATGTAAAACAAGCATACCAAGTGAGAAAAACATTATTCGTAAAATGTAATAATTTAGTATTCAGTTTCCCTTATTATTATTTATTTTGATTCTGATAATTCACAATAATAAAAAATATTATTTTCTATTTATGATTAAATTTTGGATAATAATGAATAACAATACCCCTATTAAGAAATTTTTTGAAAATAATCATTATTACTTAATGTCGAGATAGAAAATTGAGAATTAATAATTGATATACATTTGGAGAAAAATAATAAATATGTTTATAAACTGTTATGGATATTACTAAGCTTATTATATTAGTGACTAAGATCATTATGTTTGTTATACATGAGGATAGTGTGTGTTCATTTAAGGAGGTATTCAATGTTAGAGATTCTTGTCTCACATTTTCAACTTATGAGATATTTGTCTCATAATATACCTATTTCATTGGAATATTGTATCTACTAGGATTTAAATATTTTGTATCATTATTAATTTACATATCATTATTCTCAATGTTCTATCCCATGTTCTTTCTTTAATGGGGATTAGAATAACAAAGTTACATAAGCTTCGAGTGGTTCCTCAACTATGTTTTTGTTTCATTAGATAATTGACTTTTTTACTTGAATATTCTCTTTAAGAATTCAATGAACTTTCCATTTCCCCTATTTATGAATTATTCAATCATTTTCACTAAGGAAATTTCATGTCAACATCAATAACCACTTCATTGATAAAATTTTTTCTAATGTAATATTATAACTCATATATGAATAACTCTATATATTACAATTTGATATTCTTCTTCTATGTTTATGTTTTTCATATCAAATTTTTATTTCATAATGAAATAAACGTCTGTTTTTTCTTGTATATTTTTCATATTTTCCATTAAATATTTTATAAAAAAAATTTCAAATGTTTCGCTAATGTGGTATATTTAAAATGGCCTAAAAACATAATAATGACATTTTCTTCATTATTTACACCTCAAGATATTATAACTCCATTTTTCATTTCATTTCAATGATCCTTTATTTGGAACTCAATATAATTAGTTTCTTAAAATATCATATCTTTCCATTATAATTTTTCTTAAATATTATTTCTACTTTATGTTTTAAAAATTAGTATAAATGGTTTTTTGGAAATATTTGTATTTTCACTTCTATTTTTCCACCATGGTTTATCTTTCATAAATTGATTCTTTGATCACCCTCTACAAGTTATTATGATATAATTACATTCATAAAATTAATTTTTTGGTATATTATGATTTTTAAATATTATGTTACTTGATGTTTTTAGAATATTTTGAGAAAATATTTCATTCTCAATGGGTTAATTAAGAGTTGATTATGATTAATTTTAAATGGAACATATATGTATTCATTATGGAAGGTGGGGTATAATATATCCTACCAATTAATTATTTTATAATTATAATTCAGGAGATATTTTTGTGTGGAAATTATATTATTTTTTACAAATGAATATCCATATGGTTTTGCTAACATTTTCATGTATGGAAATAATGATTTGGTTTATATACGTTTGAGAATAACGTGTTTTCCCATAGTAGTTTTACATTTCTTTTTGTTGTTCCACATATCCATGTTATTAATCATGATTTGTTTCCCTTCTAAGATTATTTTAATTTTAAATATATAATTTTTTTCATGTTTCACATTATTTTTATAATATTCGAGGATCTTTTATAATTATCTTGTGTTTTATTATTGTTGAGATGTAATTTGAGTGATGTCATAAAAATTCTACTTCCTAACTGATATTTTTGTTATCTTTTATTTCTCTACTATGTGTTTTAATTATCATCATTGGATTAATTATCATTTAAAAAGATATTTATTTAGCCCCATGTTCTTCATAAAATTGGTAATCTAATACATTATGTTATATTTTCCCCTACATGGGCATCTAAGATCTCCCCTCTCTTATTATTCCATTTTCCATGGTTATGAAAACAATTTTTTCATGTGATATTTCTATAAAATGTTCAATAGGTTACCGCTTATTGATTAATGTTCTCTATTGTTGAAAAATGTCATTTTTATATAGATAATCCCTAAGACACTAATTCTTTTTTATCCACGGATTGTTCGACTATTACTGAGATTCATTATTAAAATCACAAAAATAATTTCTTATTTATTTTATGTGTTTTTTAGGTCCCTTTAGTTTGTATTTGTTTTAGGATTAGTGATTTTGTAAAATATTTTATTAATTTTGGAGATTAGTTAATCGATAGTTAAGGTAAATTTAATGAGTATTCTATTGGGCATGTCTTTGTATAGCATAATATCATAATGTTTTGATAACGAAGATATGGTCTGTTTATAAGAGTAACTAAAATAATTATTTGATAATAGAATAATGATGTGGTAGTGGAATAGATGAACCTAGTGGTAATCTCCCCAATAAAGTCACGTTTTATATTTTCTATATCTTCACTGTAGTTCCCAATGAGTGGGCATAATATGGAAAACATGGATAGAAGATCTCAAGGGATATTACTTAGATAAAAGACTTATATTTAATATCCGATAAAAATATTTTACTGTGTTATGGAACTATGTTAAGAATTCAAGAGAACCTGGCCTTAAGAATCCTATATTGAATCTAAGGTGATTTCATAATAATTAAAATCAAATATACAATCTTAAAAGAGTGGGACATTTTATGGTTGAAATATAGTTTTAATTTTATTATAATATTTCTTTTATGGTGTCCATAACTAATGTGGACTCATTTTGGTTATATTAATAGATAATTCCAGAATGAATCATGTTAATAACGGGTGTCATGGGTGATCATGATATTGTCCCAACATGTAACAAAATGAGAGAGGATACGGAGTTTAAAACATTATGATTATACTGAACCATATTTGAAAAAACATGATATGAAATGTGAACACAGTTTAATTTCAAAAAACAAATAAAGGAAGGATGGAGTCCAGGAATGTTCATCAGACAAAGATGATGAATGAATGATTCATGATTAACAAAGAGAACATTCTTAAATTCCCCAATTTTGAATTTCCTTCATGCCAAAAATATGGGAAGAGGAACCAAGAAGAATTTATCAAAGGAACATGAACATTTTTTATATATGGTAATGGAGGGTAGATAGAGAATATTTTCTAAGGAAAATTGAAGATCTCTATGGATATGCTAAAATGAAAACTAATTATTCCTAAAGAACTGCTGACAATTAATTGTCTAAAATATGGGTAACTTGGATATTGTCTAATTCAAAGCCCTGATCCAATGGATAAAATGATTTTTGGTACATAAAACTTCCATTATAGATGATTTCATATTCATCCACAACTACTGCTGTGAGTTATAAAAATGATGTAGAGTAAGGTACACAGATTAACATCTCAATAACTCTTATGTTTTATATCTTTTATATTATTTAACACTCTTTCTGAAATTAGAATGTATTTATAATAACATCAGTACTCAATCTTGATGAATTGAAGTTTACTTATTAATAAAAAAACTTTTTTTGGTGTGATAATTGAGCCCCAAGTATATAACACTTTTCCAAAAGATGTTTATATGAATCTATTTCCAATAAAAACTTATTATTCATTAGTGAAATTTGAGGTGATATTAGATATTGAATCTCTCTCTTAATAATGATAATTTCAAAAATTGAAATATGAAATCTAAAGAATCCACCCATTAAAAACTATTAATACATGGATGACTATATACTCTATATGAAAATTAATTACTCCCATAGTATTTAGGTATATATCAAAAATAATTAAAGAAAAACTCAACATTAGTTGTATTCCTATTATGAGGAAAAATATAACTAAATTTTTTAAAAATAGGATAGTGATTATTAATCCGCATTATAGATTAAATCTTTAAGCAGGAATATATTAACATTTAAAAGAATAATAATTAATATTATGAGGACACAATTTACTTATCGAGGGAGAATGTACTGGTGTGATATTTCATTATTTAGTTTCCTTTATTAAGTAATGTTTTAATGTCATATTTGACATGAAAAATTAATCTAAATGTAAACTATGATATGTTAAAATAAAATTTACCCTTGTAATATAGTAACTAAATTATTAGGTTTAAATGAATGTAACCATATCAAGAAAATATATAAAGACATAGAATTTCATCAAGTTGAGGAAGAATCCCTTATGAAGTCTATTTATCTATGTGTGGGAATGAGGTATCTTCTATAGCATTTTATCTCGACCAGGATGATGTTGAACATGGAAAATTATTGTATCAGTGATATCATACGTGGTAAAAAATAAGGCATGTAGAAATTTCAATGAGATCTATGCTAGCAGAATCACCACCGTCGACTACCACTCGAGCATTCCATTTGTTCTGATTATACACATAGATCATGATAAAAAATAACAAAAAAGTAGGATAAAATAATGGGGTGATAATTAATGTAATGAGTTATTTATAAAATGTACATTATGCATTTCACATTTTTCCTTTTAAAGAACAAGAAATCCTATTTTCAATTAAAATAGACTACTTTGATTTTTTATTTTATGAATAAATTTTATTTTTAAAATTAAATTAATTTTATTATTAAGTATGTTAATATAACCATAGGGTATTATTTTTTCAAATTTTTCTTTACATAATTGAATATTTAGGTGAATAGATAAAAATACAGTTTTTTAAAAAAAATCCCAGCATTTTCCGCAATATCGAGATTTAATTAAAACTAAAATATGTATAAAATGGTATTAATAATAAAACAATATATATGGATAAAAATAATACATTTTAAATTACATTCATAAATTTTTTAAACCTATATTTATCAAAATATTTATTTTTTAAAAATATAAATTTTTTGGTCTATTATTTTTTATAAATGATTATTTGGGTAAAATAATTAATTTTATTGATTTTAATGCCACATAAGATTTTATTTGAAATAATAAAATTTATATAATTAAAATAAAATAAATTGACTCTTTTATCCAATATATAAACATTAATCGTAAAAATACACATTTTCTAAAAATGAGTTCCTACATGCAAATGAAAAAATTAATTTCTCTCACTTTATGTTATTTTATTTTCTAAAATTCATTATATATTTTTAATATGTAGTTAAAAATTATGTAAATTTTTTTATTTTTATTATAGGAATTAAAATAAGATTACTATTACTAAATATCATTATAGTGATAATTGTGAAACAATTATTTTAAAAAATTTGTTTTATTATTTTTATTATTTAATAATTTTTATTATAGTAGATTAAAAAATCCAAAACTATTTTTTATTATAATTCTTATCTCAATATAAATATATTAACAAACATTTAATCGTAATCAATATTAAATGATATCAGAAAACATAATTGTAAAGATTATTTTTCTACAAAATAGTTTTTTAGTATACTAATTTATTTTATTTTAAAAAATATTTTATATTATTTTAAAATTAAATTGGGATAATTTGAGTATAAATTTAGGTTTAAAATACACAATTTTATAATAAATTATATATATTTTTTGTAAAAGAAATATATTACTTTGTTAAGAAAATAATTACAAAGGTTCAAACAAAATTGGAAAATTGTAAAAATTTAACTTTAAAGGGACTGGAAAATGTATAAAATATATTGTGACTTGTATTTTTAAGATATAAAAAACATTATTTCCCCACTCAAATACTATTAATTTTTCAGTCTTCTTGATATAAAAACCTGGTGATATATCGATATTAAGTTTGAATATTTAAAAAATTTCTATTATCCCCACTTATAAAAGTGACATCTCACTACTTATTAATTACTACTCAATAAAGTTATTTCCCCTAAAAAAATACCCTTATTACATTACGTATATATCTATTACGCACCATTAATCTTATATCAATTTTTTTTCCAAACTCCCCCAATTCAGTGAAGTTCATCAAGAGAATGTTAAAAATCTCTATATAAGTACTTCTCACTATATAATATTTTTCCTTCCCTATATTTATCCATTATACTTATATTACTCATTGAGACATGATTAAATAATTATTACCTATATAATTTGATTTATTATTGGGATATAAATTTTCTATCAATTTCCCCTCTTCCCCTTAGAATATCCAAAAACACCAATCATAAAGATATGGGTACAACTACCTAAATAGAGAAATAAGTTTGTTATCATTAACCACAAGACGTGAGTGATCCTAATATTGATTTAAAAAAAGTTATGATATTTATGAAATATTTTATATTCTATAATAAAAAACCAAATTACTCTTCTTCCTCATTTTATAGAAAGAGAAATCACTATCCATGAACATTTGCAGACTACCCTCTCCGTAGAATTGAGTAGTGCACATTTCATTAATTTTTTTTATGTATGATTATCAAATTTTGTTTAAGGGTTAACTATGATACTTATAAAATTAATGAGTTTCTTTTAAATAAAATTTGATAACCTATTAATAATAAGAACAACAAATAATCATTGAAAATTTTATCGTCTAAAAGGCATACAAATAGGAAAAACAATTTACTAACAATGATTAATAATTTTATATTAATTTCCATTTCTTTTTCATTTATTATGAACTTTCACATGATTTAACTAAAAATTATATCATTGTGATAATAGAAAAATTATATTAATAATAAATCACTTCATAATAATCTATGATTTATTGTTTTTACATGTTTAGGTCAGTCTAACCACCTACATGAACAGGGTTATAGAATAATATCATGTATGACTATGAAAAAAACATTATTTATAATATATGATATACATATGTAAATATTGTTTTAATTTTTGTTCAGGATGGGTAACATTATTATTAAACAGATTATTTAAATACCAACATACATCCATTAAAAATACTTGAAACATGATCATTGTCAATCTCATCTTTAAGGATCATCAAAAACTCTCTCATGGAATGAATTTATTGAATCATAAATATCTGTAATGAATCAATTATAGTCACTTGAGTTATATATTAAATATGAACATTGGGAGAATAATTACAACATGGATATTATGAAACTGAATGTACCAGTGTTGCAGGGGAAACTGGTGGGCCATAGAATTTATAATTTTTTAACATCAGGAAGAGGATGAATGTTATATACATTTATTCAAGCCCTATCACGCTATGAAGATATCTTATAAATTAAACAGTACAAAAAAAAATATAAACCAAAAAGAATCATTTTTTATCCAAATCTGTGCTTGACATATGGTTTTCATCGGTAATCACTTCATGATGGATCAAAAGTAGAATCCATATAGATAATTCATACACACTTCAATAATATGAAGGAGGATCGATCATTGAATTTCATGTACTAGCGCAAAGATTCGATGATGCCTTTGATTTCCTGGTGATCACTGTGTCAACGTGCCTTCGATTTATAGAGATGAACATGATCTAATCTACTAGATCGAGGGCTTATCTCTCAATAAAGAAGTATGTTAGAGATATGATCTAGAAAAATACAAACGAATAGTCATTTTGTGAGAGAATATTTTCTAAATTTTTAGAGGATTGTCAAATACCAGGATTGGGTTCTTCAGACCCCCTTTATTAAATTCCCAGTAAATAAATAATTATGGAAAACTAAATTGCATCATAGATATTATTTATTATTTTATCAAATACATTTAATATATATAAATTGTATTATCTGATAAACCATAGTTATTAACTTGAATCTTAATTCCCGCATAATATTAAATGAACATAGAAAATAAAAATATTATTCATTCTATTTATATTATTTTTCAAATTTACATATAATTTGAAAACATTTAATAAATAAATTAAACCCAATTATTATTTTCTTGAATAATAAGTAATTTATTTATTGATTTGTGATCAATGAATTGGAAAACACTCCAAACCCATAGTGGGCCCACTGTGTCATATTTACATATTCTGTTGAATAGGGTGGGTACTTGAATATGTTGTTGTGTGTGACCCTCTAGGCCCTTATCCAAATAGTAGTGAATAGTATCCATAGTCCAATATAATATTTTAGAAACCCATTATGGCCCTAAAGGAGATAAGGATAGTTTTATATATATGATAAACAAACTATGAAGAAGCAATATGTAATATAATCTTTTTGTTTTTAGATATCTCATAATGTTGGACGAACACTAGTTTCATTGCCCTTTTCTTGAGTTATTATTATTTTATCAAGATATATAGATTTAAACATAACTACCATGTACATGGAATTATGAAGGTACTACCATATTAATCAATAAGGCCCAAGATATATTACTTTTTTAACCCTGTAGTGACAAATCCTTTATTGCCCATTCAACCAATGTCATACCACCAAGGATTCACCAAACACAACATACCTCTCTATGATTTCGTTATCATAGTAATTCCATTTCATCAAAGTATGTTTTAAGATGGAACATATTGATAATGATCTCAATTTAAGAGACCGATACACGTGTTTGTATATAAGAACAACATATGACAATAAAAACATGTGGTTTTCCTATTGGCAGGTCTATCCTCGTGATCTCACTACCAAAGATCACCAAGTGAGAACATCGGAGAAGAAGCCTCAATGCTTAGGTGAACCCAACACCTTATTTTCATATATCAACAGTTTCCATTCAGTATGATGTATCCATACCACATGACATTTGTTTATGATTGTTGTCATAGTATCTCGTGGTTCTCATTATATACTTGGATCTACCATATCCTTTTGATATGGCAATTAATCTATGGACATTACTATTAAATAGTGGATGCATAAATGTATACACTATATTTCTATGTGTACATTATATATATAAAAATTTATAAATGATATGGCATTAAAAATAGATATTCAATTTGGGTCTAGGGAACCCACTATTAAACACTCCAACATGAACTAGAGGCAACTTGCTAATGAACTTTATGTTCTCTCACATGATAAAGATCATGTTTCTACTGAGTAAAGGATTTAGTTTTGGGTCTTTAAAATTTCCACAGTATGATTGTTCTACTAAATGTGATATCAACTCATTGAGTAAAACTTATCAAGTGATGGTTTTGAAGATTAAATCCCTTTTTCTCTAATGTTATAACTTGACATCTTAGAAATTTCATGTAATAGGATCATCACCGTAATAAAAATTTACAGACTATGTGATGTTACAAGAACTAGAACAAGTCATTTAATTTAATAAATGCATCTCAGCTTCCTCAAAAGCTACAGTATACTCAATATTTATAGATATGGATACCAATGTATTTTATGAGATTGTCTTGATTATCAACATATATTGACTATGATAACAGATGACATATAACCAAACAATGAATAGTTTGTGTCCCACGAAATCTAGTATACCTTCATACATATATATATATATATGGAAAATATCTATTATAATTTCCCATGTACAATCTATACTAACTTCAGTTCTTGTGGTTCTCATATAACTGATATATTCCTGCTATAAATTATGTGATGGAAATATCGTTTCATTTAAAAATGATAGAATATGTGTTTGATCCATCACTAAAGAATATGAAAATAAATTCAACACATATTCTCATCCCCTTCCATTGCATGTATACATAGAGAGATTTATTAAATGTGACATCGATAATAATTCACTCATTAATTATTCCAACTTGTATTTCTAAATAAAATTTCACTATATGCGTGATTGACTAGGTATAAGAAACCATTGGATCTACCTCGGTTGACCCAATTCCCCAAAAATTATGCTGGTATATTAAGTCATTCTCTAGAAAGATTATTTCATTCTGGAATTAACTATCTATTAGGCCAATAGTTTTTTTCTATATCTTACTGAATGTATTGTACCCGGAAGATAATGGAACTCCCAGTAACCTCTGATAGGAACATGGAAATGATTCATTCCAAATCAATATTCATTGATCATGTTTCTTATATTAATCCTCAATGGGATTTCAGTAACATTCATCACAATCAGAATTCCTTGATGTAACTTTCCCTTTCTAGTTTTGTCGTGTATACATGTTATGTGATTGGGGATCATGACATCAAATAAACCATAAAATGATCAAATAAATTCGATTTGAGAAGTGAAATTCTTTTATATTTAGGAATAATGACTTGGTATAACCAACCAAGATTTATTGGTACCATGCTTACACCACCCATGTATCATCTCACTTGTAAACCCATAGTAGTTTTAAAAATTATCATCACCATTTCAATTTAATACATGGAATCAATTATTGAATTTTAATTGAACTTTCCAATCAAAGCTGATTTCCATATAATACTTAATTAGAGGAATTATTTTTCTCAATTAATAAATCATCACTGACTATGGTGAATATAAAACCATCATTTTGGATTTGAAATTCGTACATAGATGTGTCTCTAAAACATTTCTCTTCCATGATATCTGGTAGAACTTGTTTCTATGCCAACTATTTGTGCATCTATAGAATTGACTAAACCCAAGTCAATCTATCTTCCACTATCTCTAATAGAGATATGAATCCTTATATAGCAATGTAGTCTATCCATTGACTACTAAATTTCTATCTTTAGTATTTAACTAATATCATATAAATCGATTAGGACTATTACATAGATGCACAATGTGTATATATTGATGAAAGATTGTTTATATCCTATCAAACTCTTTGCATCTAAACACAAGCCTTGTGAAATAATTTATTACCATCATACTAAAACTATTTTGATATCCATTTTTCATGATATTTTCCATTTATTAATGAGATATCACTGTTATTTTCAGTTAATGTCTTAAAATATAATGGATGTTTCTGTACGTTTCATCATTGATTCTACTTACATCATGAGTCTGATGTATAAAAGGTTAGTTTTGGAATT
Organism: Viscum album; assembly: GCA_963277665.1. Classification (NCBI taxonomy): domain Eukaryota; kingdom Viridiplantae; phylum Streptophyta; class Magnoliopsida; order Santalales; family Viscaceae; genus Viscum; species Viscum album. The sequence continues at coordinate 115,754,303 of OY728135.1, forward strand.
CCTACAAGACAAATTTTATTGATAAATGTTAACATGAAAGAATCATCAATGATACTACTTATAAACCTCATTTTTCTAATGTGGATATATTATTGTGCATTTAGGAAGTATTTCATGATACATTATATTGATTGATGAATTCTTGTTTAGGATATTATTTGGTATACTGGCCTAAAGTAACTTATATAATATGACCATGAATATAATTCACTTTCATATTACTTAATAACATAATGAAATCTTATGATATTTATTTACCACTAGCTTTCCCTTGGAATAATCCATTCACTCTTGTTTAATTAATTCTGAATGCTTTGTATCATACCATTTTTTTTAATGGTTTCTTTATCAAAACTGTGTACATCGATAATAACAATGGTTTTCAGCTCTACTGAGTCTAAAATACCAAAATGGGTAAATCCTTGATGTCCAATTTTAGTTTTACTAATAAATGAATTAGCTTACAGAAATTGCATAACAAGATATACATTTTTTATTCATCAGATATTTCCTATTATTCAAGTATCATTGTACTATTGGTTGAGTGTGATACCCCATAAGAAACATTCATTCTTGAAAATGTAATAATTTTTCTTTATGTCCAATGGAAACATGAGATAAATGTTCTTGGTTATACTCAATAATATTATGACTTAAATCATTAACATGGAAGTCACATGTTATTTTTTTCTCATTACTGACATAAGAATCACCCTATCTTAGTAGCTTAGAGAATACACCTTACTTCATGTAATGTTTCTATTTCTTACATGGTTACAGTATTTAAATACACATATTTATTAGGAATATTGTATTTAATACCAATTTAGTATTTCAGAAACATTTGTTGATGAATTTACACTAGAGAAGAAGCAGGTACTTTATTATTCAATTCAGTTCAATGCATTTATCTTCCATTAAATTACTTCATTTATGTGATGAAAATAACATTAATTTTTATAACCAAACTCTATTAATTGAAAGATGTTGCTGCTTTGCCTTTGTCATCATGCATTCTATTAGACCAATCACCCAGTCTCAACTTGTTCTCCACCATATCTAAATATTAATCTATCATTAATAATTTTATTTACTTAGTGAACCCTTCTTAAAAGGAAATGAAGTGTTATCTCCATCCATTTAATCTTTTCATATTTAAACAAAACTTGAGTAATTGGGATAAAAATATGTAACATTGATATTCCCTGAATGATCATGATCTTTATTTCATATTAACACAAAACTGTTGTAATTATAACCCATGTACTTTTGATTTAATTTCTCCTCTTTATCTTCCCAGAGATGAGACAACATGTGTAATCATCTAGGTATCAGTGTTATAACCATTACTATCATCAGATGTTGATGGTAGAATTATGAGATAAAAATAATATGTTATATACTTGAGTCTCATGCATTAATTTTTACACCCTCTCTTTCCAAGGTGGATTAATAGTAATTGGGGGCACTACTACCTTGAATTATAGATATATAGGTATTGTGAGAAAGATCATGTACTACACTTTGAAGTTCATTTTAGTTCAGACATTTACTTTTTCCATAATCATCACAATGTCTTTTTTAAATTACATTCCATTTTCCAAAAAAAAAATATAACATATATTAAATTTATAGTTATAAAAAATTTATAAATTATTGATTACTTGGTTAAATCCTTAATTGTCTCACATTATTTTATCTAATTCTAGGAACACACTATACTAGAATCAGAACAATTTGTCGCTTGAATATTCTAGGGGAAAGGATCCTTATTCATCCCCTCGTAGTCTACAAGAATTGGCTACCCTGCTACTTAGAGAGTTCAATATAGGAATTTGACTGACCAACTATATTAACTTGATATGTATAGTGATGTATCAGCTTCTAAAATCATAATCATAATTTTCATGACACAAGATTTTAAAAATAAAACATGATAAGTTTGGATAATTTGTTGATAAAAAATTTGTTAAATCAAGCCATCACTCTCTTAAGATCTCCTGTGTATTAAGCGACACCCTCAACCTTGGCTAAAGAGCACCTGGACACCCAATTTTACACAAATTCACATGGTGGAAGGAAGTTGACACCTTAATTTTTATATGAGGGTTTTTTGTATTTTTTAAGATGAATGTAATCCATTTTTATTAATCTTGTTCATAATTATTGTCTCCCTCACAACTGAACATTAATATAAAAAAATTCATTGTGTGTTTATGCACTTTATTACTAATTATCATATTTATTTACCACTCTCATAAAATGCAAAAAATAATAAATAAATACATAAAGGAAACAAACTAATTGAATGTTCATGATAAACTGAAATTGGTTGATCCATTAAAACTCGATGGATCAACCACAACCTAGAGTAAATGTACATGAGTCATATCTTATCTAACAATGTAGATCATCCTCTATCTTATATGTGTACTTTTCATCTGGATTTAGTCTTCAAATGGAGTTTTCTGCATCATACATCATTATTGTCATGGAGTACTACCACATCTTGTCGGGTAACACATTATACATCACATCCATCAAAAGTACAAGTTTACTTTCACGCTGGCGAGGGGAACTCAAGAGTGCAGTGTAAATAAAAATAATGATTGTCACACAGGCCCTTATAAATATTAATTAAAAATAAATGATGATGTGTAGACCCTCTAAATTAATTACCATCATTGTACACTATTAAATAATTAATTAAAACACCCAGAAAAACGTAGGTCGATCAATTTCTCATTACCAATCAGCGGGTAATGTAAATCCGCCATAAAATTTAAATTGAAATAAATTAATTTATGAGAGAATTTAATTAAATTAAATGATTTAAATAAATTAATATAGTTTAATTATATTTGGTTCGTTAATTAATTTAATTAAATTACCAATAATTTAAGTAATTAATTAATTCAATTTAATACCTAAAATAAATTAATTTTATACACAAGTATTAAAATTATAATTTAAAAATATATATATTCATTAATTTAATTTAATTCTAAAATTAAATATTTAAATTTATTTTTTTATTAATATAAATAACTTGTTGTGCCCCAAAAATCCACCCTGACCCGTTGTGGGTCGTGTCAAACCTGAAGAGAAACATAATGGGTCATGCACAACCTATCCAAGGCTATTCTAGGCCAACATGAAATTACCTTACATGTTTTGGGTTGGATAGATCTACATAATACCATTGCAGGCCAGTTTTAGTTAGAAAATATCAACAAGTTTCAAGTAGTGACCTAATCCATGTAGATCATTACTGAGTTGGAGGTGTGGCAGATGGATTTCTATCTACTGGTCCAAGATCATGGTATCCAGGTATATTAGTGCTTCTAGATTTGTCCTCTGTTGTGACTCTGGTGAAGAGAGGACCGCAGCATGTGGTGTGTAGATGGTTTTGAGCAGAGGAGCACTCCATGTTCATCGGATTTGGCCATTGGAAGAGGAGGGTGAAATCCACTGGATCACAGGAGTTGTTATGGAAAGGTGTGGTCGTTTGAGGCATCAGTAAAGGTAGAGGATCAGCTTCATGTGTCTTTGGTGGGGTCGACCATAGTGTGACACACAGAATGGAGCATAATTCTCGAGTGGTGGCTAGGTGGCATGTTGATGATGGAAAACTAAAGGATTTGGGATTTTTGTTAGAGGGGAGGAGCAACGCTCTGGCACTGTTGCTGAGCGACATGAAATGGGTGTGGTTGATCCTCAACACAATTGGAGGAAATGTGGTGGTGGCCCCCGATAGACTAGCTGGATATCGAGATGGAGACGGTGACATGGGTCATCCTGGTGTGGCTCAGCCCTAAGTCATGTAGAAGAATAATTGTTAAGGGATTGAATTTAATCCCTATACTTATATATAAAATTTTATTTTATTTTCATGGCTTAAAACAATTACGTGATTTCAACAATACCAATTGACAGTAGTAGGGTCATAGAAAAAGACTGTGTCTAGGCTTTTTAAAAAATTTCTTTCTTTGGACAGTGAGACTTGTCTTCTATGATGATATTAGACCTGTAATGGTTTAAGGATCTCACATAAATTATAAAAAACCAAAAAATCTATTCTAAAAACATACCTTTTCAATATGAATCCATGCTCAACATCTACTTTTCTCCATCGATTTCTTCTTAAAGGGTATATAACAAAATCAATCAATATCATCCACACACTATTCAAAAATCCATAAGATCATCAATCTCCCAATTCTATATGCTACATAGAGATCAAATGAATCCTTTGATTCCCCAATGATCATTGTTACAACGTACCTTCGATGCATAGAGATAAAGTAAATCTAATCCCCTAGATTAAGTGATTCTCTCTCTAGGAAGCATGAGAGGATAGATAGGCACTGGAATTATTATAATGAATAGTTGTGTGATAGCCTCCCTCCTCAATTTACAGTAGATACCGAAATACCAGGAATGGATTCCCCAACATCTATTTATTTACCATCTACTAAATAAATAATTATGAAGAAATAAAATATGTCTTGAATATTATTTATTATTTTAGCATATACATGTAATATATATTAAATATATTGCATGATAAACCTAATTTCTTGACTTTACAAGAACTTCCTTCTATATATTGAATAATCCTGGAATATTAAAAGAATAATCATTTGATTAATATTATTTCTGGTATTTATATAAATTTTAAATACTTTTACAAAATAAATTCATCCAAATTATTCTTAACTTGATTAATAATGAATTTATTTATTAACTGAAGATCAATGACATGGAAAACACTCAGACCCTGTAGTAGAACCCACCATGTCCAATTTACATATTCACCAAAATAGGGCAGATTCGTGAATACACTATTGTGTGTGACCATCTAGGACCTTATCTCGATGGAAATGAATAGTATCCAAAGGCCTAGAGCAGATTATATCAACCCATCATGCCCCTAAAGAGATAAGAATAGTCATAACAATGACACCCAACATATGAACATAATGTGTAAAATAATCTCTTTGTCTTTAGATATTTCTTAATGCGGGATGCACAATTATGTCATCACCCATTTCATGTATTTTTTATTTGTCGATATAACTAGACAGATTTAACCTCAACTAACTTGGATAAGGACATATGAAGGTACTATGATCCTCATCAAAAAGTTTTGAGTTATATTACTTCCTCAACCAAGATGAAACAAATCCTTTGATAACCATTCATCCAATATCATACCACTAATGAAGAACCCAAGACAAGAAACATCACAACGATTTTATAATCATCTTATATTCCATGTATTAATGTATGAGATCAAATGACACACATTGATAACGATCTCAAATTAGGAGACCAATACACATGTCCATATATAGTAACAACAAATGACACCCAAAACATGTGGTGTTCCTATTGGAAGGTCCAACCTCATGATCTCTCTACAAGTGATAACCATGTGAAAACTTCATGAGATGATGTCTCAATGCTTATGTTCCAACAACACCTAATAGTTAGATATCAGATGTGTTATATTAGTATGATGTTTCTAGACCATAGTATCTTTGTTTTAGATTAATGTCATAGTATCTCAAAGTTCTCATTATAGTATGAGATCTACTATAACAATTTGAAATGAAACTTATTCTATGTACATTACCATTAAATTAGGGACACGAAAATGTATACACTATAATGGTAAGTTTAAAACATATATATTTTATTATATACATGATATGGTAATTAGAATTGCCATTAATGTTGGGTCTAGGGAACTCACTATTACAAACGAAACAAGTTCAAAATGATCATGATTCATCACACATGATTTCAAAAATAGATAATAACATACTAATGCATTTGTGTTGAATAAAATTAAAATTAAATTTTAAAATATTATCTATACTAATAGAGTTTTGAATTAGGTGATTAATATGTTTTTTTATAGGGGGATACATGAGATCAACTTTGAATTAATTTAAGATAAGCTTTTTTGTCTCAAATTTTCATCCCATAAGACATATTTCATATAATACTCCATTTTTCTTTTAAATGTTGTATCTAATTCCACATTAAAATATCTATCATTATAAATTAATATTTTATGATGCTTAGTATTCTATGGCATGTTCTTTTTTCTCAAGGGGTTTAGACTAAAAATTTACAACTATTGTAAGGGATTCATTAAAAAATTATGATTTATTGGGACATAGTCTTTATTACTTGAAAATACTTTTAAATTTCCATTAATCATAAAATTTCCTTATTTAAAATGTTATTAATTATATTTTCATTTGGAAATTAATTCTCATAAAAAATGAAAACTCAGTTGGGAAAAATATTTTAAACAAAATTTTATTGTTGTTAGGTATAACCCTCATCTGTATCAATTAATATTTTTCTTTTATTTCTATGTTTCTCATATCAAAATAGATTTCTTAAATGAAATACATGTATTTTTTGCACTATATTTTTTAAATTTTACATACTTATTTTATAAATGATATTAATTTAACTTTTTACAATTCATTTTTTTTAAATGGATTTTGAAACATAATAATAGAAATTCTATTAATTATTTAATTACCTAGATTTATTAGAGTTTTGTTCTATTATTTTAATAACCCTTTATTGTAAAATATATCAAATAATGTTTTTCAAATATCATATATTTCTCTTCTAAAATAGTTTTTCTAGATTAATTTTCACTTTAAATTTTATTAAAATGTTTACTTGGTTTTGTGAAAACTATGGTATTATTACTTCTATTTTTGTTTTATGGTTTATCTCTAATGAATTCATGAATTTTACACCATATATATTTTATTATGATATGATAATATTTTTTTAATGAGAGTTTTTTTAATCCAATTATTTCGTATATTGAATTTTTATGATGTTTTGGAAATTTTTAAGAAGCCATTTATTTTTATCATGGGTTCACTAAGATATTATTATGATAGATTTTAATTGGAATACCTATATATGGATGATAAATGGTGGTGTATTATATCCAACTCAAATGAATTGTTTTAGGTTTACACCTCATTATATATCATCGTGTGAGTATATTTAGTTTTTTCTCATATGTGTGTGCATGATGGATTGGTCACATTTTTAGGCATCAACATAATGTGTTTTTTCACATATAGGTGTTCATAAATAGTGTTCACACAGAGTATTTACCATACTTTATATTTTTCCACAATTTAATTTTATTAATATATTTATTATTAATTTATAGGTTGCTTTTAATTTTCATAATATTCATTCATATCAAGTTACTCTTAATATTAATGATATCTTGCACACTTATGTCATGTTTCCTTTTTTTATGATTATTGAGTTGAACATTGAGCCATGTAATAAATTGTTTACATCCTTAATAATCTTGTTATGATCTTATATTTCTGTACTATGTTTTATGATTATCATATTATCATTAATGGTCATTTAATATGATATATATAATTCTACATTTTCTCATTATTGTATATGATCTAATATATTATGATATATTATTCCCTTACTAAGTGTTTGAGATTAACCCATCTTTATGATTCATTTTTTCATGTTTTCAAGATAATTATATCATTTGAAATGTTTATAAATAGTTCTAGAGGGCCAATATTATTTATAAATGATTTAAAGTGTTATAAAATAATATTTTTATGTATAAAATCTCAAAGAAACTAAACCCGTATGTCCTTGGGTTATGATAGTTTTTGTGAGATGTATTATTCATATCATTAAATTAATTTATTATCTATAAACACCCTAACAAAAGTTAACTAGAGATGATTTCCACTAAAATAAATTGGTATAATATTCAATACATCTCATCTTCATGGACCGATCAGTTTAGTACACTTGAAGAAGAAGATACCTATGTGCTTCCCATATTATATTAGAAATATAAAATACATACAATAATAAATATTCTTCCACACTTGGTATTATTCATATTATCCTAATTCATATCCTAGAGAATAGAAAATAATAATGTTGAACATCGAACACTAAATAATGGTTGTATACATTGAAAGATATTATGAATAAATAAGTCACAATCAATATTGTAAGACAAATAACTGAAAATTCATGCCAATAAATCAAAAACATTATCATGAAATGAATCTATGGATATAATCAAAGTAGTCATATAATAGATAATAAAAATTTAATTAGCAGTTAAGGATATTCAAAATTTTGTATTTAGGGACATTAGAAATCATGATATCATTAAAATCAAGGACTTGTCCCATAGAAGTTTAATCGATGGGTAGTTATAATCTAAATCGCCATTTAAGAGGGAACGCTAGCGGGTATCTATCATGGGACTCACTACTGCATCTAGGGGTATTTATTATAGAGCCCTACCCATCACTACATGTCCAATTAATTCCTCATACATTGAATTAATAGTTTAATTCATAAATAATATTCCATTTTAATCCATATTGAGTATATATTAAGAAATATAAATATTTCTACAGCTAATCAAATAGAATTCAATGTAAAAACCATATGGAAAAAGGGAATATGGTATATTAAATAATATAATTCAATGTAAAAAGAATATAGAACATTAATATAATTTTAAAGTCTAGTGATCATAATAAAGTGAATAATTCAAGAAATAGTTAATGACCAAAAAAGTATTAAGGTATAAAATATGACCATCAAATAGTTAGAAATATAGGTTTTTTAATTAAATAATGTACTTTAGAGAAATAAATAAAATGGATGTGAAATATTTAAATGATTTTTCATTAATAATTTATTTTTTAAGACCATTTAAAACATTTAAAAGAATCTAAATACCATATAATGGTCATGTCATTCTGAAAATATTTTAATGACTTATATGTTAGAATTAAACATTCATTTAAACCTTTTATAATGAAATATGAAAATGATCCTTTTGTGAAACATTAGATAAATTCTTATTAAACCATGAAAAATTTCAATGTCAACATAGAATGTTATAAATAAATCATTATTGTGAAATATGTAGACTTTCTAAAATGACTATTTTCAAAAAAATGGATGTGGATGACAATTATATTTGATCATAAGAAAAATGAGATCATCATTTCATTTAAACATTAAATTTTTTTTTAAGATCTATAGAGAGTATTAGTTTGTGGAAAATATAGAAACACATTAAATAGCATGATGATAAGAAAATATATAAAGGATATAAAGGATAGATTATAATATTCTGGAAATGAAAATAAGATCAACCCCAAAAAATGAGGACGTAAAAGATATTATTACCTCATTGGTAAGCTTAAATTTATTACACCTTCTATGAATAGAGTAGATTTGAAACATCAAACATTTTGAATAAAAAAATACAAACTTTAAATGCATAAAAGGGTTATTTTAAAATCTATGTTAAAATAAATAGTTGTATAATACAAAATATTTCCCAATTTAGTTGAAATTAAGACAAAAACCCATACAAAGAAAGTAACATTGAATTGCGAAATAATAAATGAAATGATTTTATATAAAAAAACATAATGCCAAAAAAATAATTTGAAAATAAACGTTGAAAAATACGAGGATCTTTACCTCATAATCATAAAATAATATAATTAAGGAATTATAAGTATAACCTAATGAATGGTAATTTAGTTAAGAAACTCTTTACATCATGTTTGAAAATCTTCAAAATATATCTATACCCTTGTATAATAAATTTTGATTTATTAAATATATATTAAACTACCATATAACTATCTATAATATCAAATATTATCAAATCGTTGAATCTGATCAGCCATTTATTAATAATCATTTACCATTATAATTGTTTCTAGTGTTACCTGGTCTGTTTTCCATGAATATTTTGATTTATAAATAATGGTATGTGTACTTTGATTATGGTTAAATAAAAACTAAAATATTAATTATTATATAAATGCATGATATATATTCATTATATAGATATATATTTATAGCCATACATAAATTGATGTGATATAAAAAATATGTACACCGTTCATCAAGTTGGTTGGTCGTATATAAGCATGAAATCCATTTTAACATTTTAATGGATGTATCAAAAGAGAGGTAAATAATAATTCCAATTTATATAATCATTATTGTTTTATATTTATCATATATATTAATTAAATATATCCTTATTACCAACTATTTAATCTGCTATGAGAGATGGATCACATCACTTCATGGGGGGAGTAGTTGACTGGTACAGAGGAGGTAAGTTATCACCAACCAATGGATTGGAAGGTAGTGAGGTAGAAATTATATTATAATTGCATAATAATAATAATTTCATAAATATCATATATTTTAATTATTTTTATACTTATAACGATCTAGGAAAATTGGTGATGAATAATTAATAAAATATCTATGTAAATATGGTAATCCATTAATACAAATGAGTGATGATTTAACATTTCATAGGATGGACAGAAGGGGGATAGAGGTTCCTTCATCATATTAATAACAATTAGGAATGATTAATATATTCAATTAATTATTTTACTATGGATACCATATATTTATATGAGTAACATGATTTCATAAAATTTGATTTACCTAGTATGATGTATAACATTTAATTGATAAAACTACATTTTCTTAGACATTAAGCCCTGAAATGATGGTATTTTAGAAGTAATATTTTTTCTATGATGTGGTAAAAGAAACTCATAATTTATTAAACTAGGTAATGGTTGTCGTTGAAGGATCAAACTGAGTGAGGAAGAGATTATAAGAGGTTTCCTTTTATATGAGATGGGAGATGTACTGTTGGAATTAGATAAAGTATTAAATTTATATAAATTAATTTATATTTTCAAATGTTTCCAAAATAATATACTTGGAATATATGATGATTATAGGTCTAAAATATCTCATGCAATAATGTTTTTAAAATTTTTGGGATGATTTCACACTATATCATTATTTCATTACCTATTTAACCCTTTTGATGATTACTGCAAAAAGAAAGATTTTTACTCTATAGGTTTAAAAAAATTACTTTAAAAAGAACAGTGGCCCATATTTGGATTTTTCTAATTTATTAAACTGTATCACATTCACTTTGATGAAGATTTTATTTTAATGAATTTAAAATCATTTAATTAAATTTTAATTATTATTAAACATCATTAATGTCATTTTTTGAACTATTCTTTAACTTTGAAATCAAAGTCATTAAGATTGTTAAGGAATTAGAATATAAATATTATAATTATACCACATATATTATAAGTATCTGAAAAATTCATGGAATAAAATAATTCAACAAAATATTATTTCTTTTAATTTTTTACAAAAATTCATATTATTTTTCTATTAATTAAATATATATAGTCTCATCATTGTGAATGAATTTATGGAAATTACTCAATAAATAAAATTTAAAAATAAAATAATATGAAAAAAGTTAAAAATTATTTAAAATAAACATTTATTAATTTAAAAAACCAACTTTTATACATAATATAAAATTATATATATATATATATACTAAAGTCAACCAAAGTAAGTTTTGTTTTTATTCATTTCATCAAATAATATAAAGGTCATTATAAATAAAAAATGGGAGTAAGTAGCCATATTTTCTAATAATATATGGTATGGGTTGAAACAATCCTCATAAAATATCATAAGGAAAAATGTTAGTGATATTTTGAAGCCTTATCACAAATCATTAACCCTATATTTCCATTTTACATTTAAATGAAAAATATTTACAATGGTAACTATTCATAATGAACACATATAAAAGGGATGTATTTAAAAAAATTGAACCTCCCAATCCCAAATAAATTATAAAATTCACATGATTAAATTCCTAGAAGTATTAGAAATCAATTTTAATATTAATGTTTCAAATTCAAATAAATGTTTTTTAAAAAAAGTGTTTTTAAGCAAAAATATTTACATATATCAAATTCTTGAATATTGATAATTTAAAGGGAATTATTTACATTATAATTGATTAAATGGAACATATTTTACATTAATAACAAAAAATATAATGGGGCTTCTAAATTACATGATATATTGAAAAGATATAACATCATTTGAAAAAGCTATATGTGTCACTATTCACTACGAAATCAATCATTTCAGAGAAATACAAAAATTTCACCCTAAGTTGTTTTTGATATACAGATTTTCAAAATGATACCCTCTTTATGAAGTGAAATTTATATAATTATTTTAAAACAATTAAAATATATTCTAATAATAATGAACATTTTTAAATAAATCATAATTGTGGAGTATAAAATAAATTTCCTGAAAATTGTGTACTTAGTTATTAAAATTTTATAATTTATATTTGTTATCTAAAAACATAATATATATTTTTTATAATTAATCTATTCTTATTCACACTTCTAATTTAAATGGATTAATTATAGTAGTTGTGTTTTAATAATAATAATTTAATTGTATATAATGGTTTTTACAACTCATTATTGTGTGTCATGAAAACTATTGATGAAATAAAATTTAATTAATGGGAAATTTGTTATAAAATAATTTTTTTACAATTATATAAGTTATTTTTATCTTATGAATCTTTATTTTAGGTCTTATTATAAGATCAAATATATTGAAAAATATGATTACCAACAAACTTATTAATGGAGGGATCGTAGAAAGGTGGTGGTAAACCAAGAACATGAATCTAAATAACTAAATACAAAATCTCAAAATTCACGAGAAACATGATTACCCATATAAGTCACTATTAATAGATAAATTTTTTGAACCATTTTCCATACTACCATGAAGAAATTAAGTCATCTTCTAATCAGAAACATAAAACAATATGTCAGGTGTCATGAAACTCGACCACAACACATTGTTTCATTCTCCATTACTATATGGGAAAAATTCTAAAAAGAGTCAATATAGGGTTTACATTATAAAAAATTAGAAAACATAGAATTATCCTGTAGAATCAATGATTCTGTATTTTCTATCAGATATATTTCCATTTAAGTAGAACTCTTCCCTAACCCATGAACATCTATACTCAATAAAAAACAAGTTAATTTCAAAAAAAATCCATAGAGGGAATTCATCATTATGAGGAGAAATCATGTTGTCCTCAAAGTTGATTCAAAAACCCTCACCCTATGACGGAGAGGGATACATGATCCATCAAGTACATGAAGGAATGATCAGTGATAACTTTTTATTCTTATAGAGACAGTTTTATTCCCATATAGAAAAAACTTATATTTTCAATATAAACATTTTATATCTATATTATAAACCATTATATATGACTTAAAATTTTATTTTAATATTAATTATCAATATTATGGATATTTATTTGTTAAATGATTCAAATAATAATAATTAATTAACATTTATAATTTTAATTAATTTCAAATAAAAATCCTTAAATTATAAAAATTTTATAAAATAGAAAATTGAATTAATAAATGTGAAAAATAAAAAATATAGTTTTTATGACAAATCATATAAAGTGATATTAAATATATCATAACATATGATTGATAAGCTTAGAATGTTCTAAAATATTTAGTTTTATCAATATAATATTATAATTGATAGCATGTTTCCTATAAATAGTTTCTTGTAATATTACTATACATATGATAGATTTAGTACAAAATAACAATCAAAGCATACAATATATGTAATTAGTAGCCTTAACTCAAATTGACCCTCGAATGACATTCCTCATAATATCTAGAACATCATATTTATAGTATAATTATATAACTTTATAAATAATTAGTTGTGTTATTATCTCGTGAGATATCCCAATATAGTACTCTTTAATAACAACCCAATATATTTGTTCTATGACACAGAAATCAATATCATATATTATAGGGTCTAACAATAACAGATCAAATGATATTGTATATATTAATAGAATCCAGAAAAAAAAATCGCATTCATATTTAATGAAAAAATATGATAGGAAACAATATCTCAAATATTTGAACATTAAACATGATTATTTAATCAAAGAAAATAGAAAAGCTAAAATACAACAAATATGACTCTAATTATATTACAATATTTAATCATGGTAATGGAATAGATGAAAACCCATTAATAGTAAGATCATCTATTATAAAACTGGAAATAATTCATTTAAAAATCATGAACAAAACTTGTACCCTACACTGTTGAGATGTTTATTTTATTTTTATTTATTTAATTGATGTAAATATCATAATGGTATGAAATAGACTCCCTTAAACGAGGTTAATACATAGAATCATTTGAATAATCTATCATGTGGTTGGCACTCCCATTGACTCAACTACATGTTGTGCCTCTCATGGAAAACAAATTAGAATATGTGTGTTTTGAAAATTGTGATGGGTTATGAAAAATATTTATAGAAACTCACACTAATAAATATAAGGGTAATTCCTCTTTACAAAATAATGAGAATTCTCTTAAAGTAAAAAATTTACTATCATATATGTTACATGTAAATGAATTCAATTACATAAATTATACCATACATCTATTCAGTTGTTATTCACCCCTATATTTCATTTTATTAAATATTTTAATGAAATCTAATGTAAGTGATGGTTCAAAAATTATCCTTTAACAAAAAATTGTTATTTTAATTTAGTGGATTTATTATCTTTATAAAATATCTATTCATATACCATTTTAGTTCCATATGATATAGTAATATTATATATTATGATTTTATAATGTATGTACTGATTTATGTTTAACAATCTATATGATATGTGTATATAATCTCAATGGGTACATCTCTAGTGATAAATACAAACATGGAATTTAGAAAATATATTCCTCAAATTCATCCAACATTGTATTAATATAACAGTAATTCTTGTTTCTTACCCATGTGATATTGGTGGAAATATTTTGTCTTCACAATAAAATTTTTTCCCAATATAGATTCATTTTCGTCTCATATATGTCCTGATATAGTGGTATTGAAACCTTTTATGAGATATATGATTGTGTTTAGAGTTTGAAAAATGTTAAAATTACATTGTACTTGAAGAGATACAGTATCATTCAAGATCACTATGTTATATGGTAAAGGGAGATCATCTAGGATATTTGTAAGGCCTCTATGATTAAATATAAAAAACATATAATTGATGAATATATTTAGGTCTAAATATACTAATTCCATTAGGAATAATTATTATAATTACATATTCCATTCTTGTTTTTTTACGTTTTTATTGGAGAATATTTGTGTCTAAATTAAATAATTTAATATATATATATATATAAACTGAATTTCATTTATTGGGATATGGTGTTTTTATTAGGTTGTGGAGATGTCTGATATAATTCATCACCATGTGGTAAATTTTTATGAGGTGTAATATGACATCTCTATAAATTGATGGTGCAAAGAACAAAAGAAGGATGAATCATAGAGGGAGTCATCGAGAATGTATTAGGGACAATGTTTTCAATTTTATACAGGAACCTTATATGATCATGTGTGAGAGATAAGTGGTTATACGAGAATTAAATTTAATTTATTTTGATTTATTCATGGAAAGGGTATTATATTCCTCTATTTGTAAGTATTCTTAGGGGTTCTTATTAGTAGTTGTGGTTTTTTTAGTTGGCTATAAGGTGTTAGAGATATCCCTGGAGAATTTTTTGAACTAGTTTGATGATGAGTTCCTATATTTAATATGTTCGGTGTCATAGTTGAAGGATATTCATACCATTTATGATCAATTTCTTATGTAATAGAATTTGGGTTATGGTTCATGATCCTTATCAATTAATACCCAAAAGAATAACCATATTTTTCGAAATGAGGGTATCATTTAATGATTCCTTTTCATTAGATATATTTAATTTGGTTTTCCCATTATTTGTTCCTTCATATATTAAGGTACCATAAAAGTATGAGGTGATGGAGAAGATGGTGGAATAATAGTAATTAGCCTGGGAAACATGCCTTGATCTGAGGTAATTAATCAGTTACAAACTAATTTTTTCTATTTTACTATATAACATATTAATTATATGAAAGAGAATGATGTGATTTCATTTTTTGATTAATTATTTTTATATTTAGGTGGGTTTTTATTAAATTTAAGAGAATCATCCTTATTAGTGTCAAGTTATAAGAGCCCTCTCACATTGTTTCTGCCTCATTCAATGAAGAGGATCTCATATTTTCTTCCTCTATTTCATCTTTCACCTATCACATTGGGAAGCTTATTGTAAACCTAATAATTAACCTACTTTTTTCTTATATTCTTCAACTATCATGATATTACTCACTATTTATGTTCATTTTCCCTATTTCTAGGTTATTTATCTAAATTTATAATCTCTGCCATATTTTCTCAAATCAAATGATGATATCGGGCATATAATAATCTATGAATATGAGGTAGGTGTTTTATACATTATTTGTCAAGTTAGTACCATTTTGTTCATCTGTGAATTTTGATTTACCCAAAATTACCATGCATTTGACATAAATTTTTAATATATATATTGACAATATAATTATTGAAAATTATAATCACAATGGGCCACTAATATGCCATTCGAGAAATACCATGGATTGTAGAAACCTATAGGGTGTGTGCGACCATAGAATTAATTTTCATAATAATTTAATTAAAATAAATAGGTGACCCTTGGGGTGCCTAAGACATATAAAGAGACTGCAGTAATGTCACTTGGACATTCAACACTACTATTTGTGTGTTAATCTTGGGAAATAATGTCTGATAATTTATAGTGGCGACCATAGGTGTGTTTTTACTTGGGGTGATTGATCATTTGTGTAGATAGGGATACCTAGGATGAAATTTATAGTCCCATGACCTCTTTATTTTTTGAAACTTGTTATGATTGAAATAAATGTGGTCTAGATATATTTCCCTTGATGATTTATTATTAGATTAAAGTTGGATTTAAACTGTGTGACCCTAGTGGTGGCTGGGGAAGAGATCAGTCATCATTTTAAAATATTATATTAATTTTGATGTATTCTTGGTTTATGATTGTTTTTTATAACACCACAGTTGATTCCACTTAGGTTTCTCAATGATTCATAATACATATGAATTCCAAGAGTGATATCCCTTGATTTTAATAGTGATGTTTGATTACATTGATTTCCTATGATCATCCTCTTCAAAATCAATAGTCATTCTGGATGACATAAAATTTGAAGGGTGATGACCATTGTTCTTGGTAATGATTATTTTCTTTAGAGAATCCCTTAGGTTTATTCCAACATTTGTTTAGTGACAGAACCTATTTATTTAGAACACCTTTATGTAATTCCCCAATTATTTTATTAATGGAACTTTTTTACTTAAAACACAATTGGGTGATTCCACCTTAGTTTCAATGAATAATCCTAATTACATTGAATGAATTAGGCGATCTACTTGGGCCCTAATGTATTTAATAATTACATTGATGAACTATTATTAACCCTGAGGTTTTGGTGTTTATGCCTAATGAAATATTAAGGAAATAGATATATGGATTAGGTCAAAGAAGTATTTTAGTCTTTGAGTTTCATGAGCGAGATTGAAGAATTACTTTGACATTATTTATTTTTGTTTTAATTTATTAATTAAGCATATTATAATTCACTTAATTTTAAAAAAATTATTGTTGGTGGCCTACAGAGTTATACTCATGCACTACTGGGGGAACTAGTTAGTACATGAGAATACCTTCAAGCTTGCAGGACATGATATGGGCATAAGACTAGTGGTTTATACTCGATTGAGTATTTAGGATAGATAGTTGGGATTTGGGAACATGTTTGGATATAAGACCACTATATAGAGTATTTAGTGTAATTTACTTTTAGTCTTTTGGTCTTTATGTATATTATTGACATTGATGTATTATTATATTCCATCTTTTATAGTATTATCATAGTATAACATAGGTATTACTTAGATATCAGAAATTTCATGAATGTTTTACGACTTCTTATTTATCTAGATGTTGTATCTGATTATTATTGTTTTATGTATTTTCATACTCTAATATTTAGGTACATTATCCCCACGATACCACTTTATACCCTTATTGTTAGTTGTTAGCCTCTTAAATTTGGGAAGTAGTGGTAGAGGTATTATGGTGACCACCTTTATAGGAACAAATCTATAGCATGGGATTTGGGGACATTATATCTAGGGATTAAGTAATCAAAACACACTAAATTGTGATGTTATAAATAAGAGTTATTATTTTATAGTAGTCATGTTTTTGGTTAGAATGTTTTCTTTATTATCCTTTCGTATCAAATTTATCTGAATATAGTAGTTTTTTTTCTCTACACCATTCTATGGTTTCATTTTATATGTTTATAGATTATAAATCTGTCCATAGTTCTATTATTTGATCATTCTTAATTTCTATTATAGTGATTACTTCTTGTATTAAACATGAAATAATTATTATTTTACCATGGGAATAATTAAAAGATCTAGGTCAACCAATATTTTGTTTATATAATCATGTGGTAGTGTAAGTGGAGTGTCCAATGAAATTTTCCAACATCAAGGACTTAAATAAGACAATTGAAAGGGTAATGGATTCTATCAGGGCTAACAACATAGAGAATACAACTTTGGTCGGTATCATATACAAAAGTTCAATCCCAAGGGGGGGAGGGGTAAATATCTTTCATGGTACCCTTTACATTTGTTGTTACATATTTTATTCCATGACTTAATCCTTTCATTCTTATATTACCACAATCTTAGTCTTGGAATTAGGACTTATGGTGGTCATAATTTTAGTACACTTACTATTATCTACATATATTGGTGGAATGTCTATTCGATCCATAGTGTGTTAGGTATATGATATCATGATGGGGGAACATAAATCTTTTAAATTTATTATTAAGTTATAGATTTAAAATAATGATTTCCTCCTATGAATGGATTAGTTGTAATATAAGTAGTTTATGATAGATTTATATCAGGAGAGAATATTTATCATTTTAGTGGGTGATTAGAATATAATGATTATTAAAATGAATGATGTTAATATAGATCATCAATACCTAGAGGCACATTCTTTACAATTTTATATTGGGATATTGAGTCTATTAGAAGTGAATGTGGAAGACAATTTGAGTATTGTGGAAGATTTTATTGATGTTTTTATTGATACAATTAGGATACTACTCTCGTGGCTAGATATTCGGTTTATTAAAGAGTTGTGACTTCATGAATATATTATTTTGAAGTCTCATTATCAGATATCTCCTTCATATATTTAAGTGATTCATATTCAATTGATGATAATTCTTGAAGAGGAATTATCTATAGTACTATATCATCTAATGGAACTCTGGTATTGTCTATTAACAAAGGTAGATGTAATTTGGTTGTTGTAAATCAATTATTATTCATTAAACCATATAAAAGTGGATAATTGTTATACCATCCCCTATTCTATGGAATTGTTTGATTATATAATGGTAACTAAATAGTTATCAAATCATGATTTTTGTTCTATGTAATATTTTATTACGAGAATGAAGAAGATATTCCATAGAATAATTTTATGTGTTTTTTGGATAATAATAATTCATTTTGGTGGAATTTGAATTCAACACAACCAATTTTATTAATGGGTTTGATGAAATCGTTGTCTATTAAGATCATAGATTATTTCATGGTCATCATTATTGATAATATCCTAGTTTATTAATGAAAATAAGTGGATTATGGTAAGAATTTGGGAGTTGTTCAACAATTTGTTTTTTTAATTCATTGAGCATAGTGTTTAATATAAATGATCTTATATTAATAATTAAATTATTGAGGTAGTTTTTTCATTTATATCAAAAAAATATTTTCAGAGATGTAAAACATCCTTGGAAGCACTGGATATTATAAATGAATCAAGTGTATATTTTCATACATTTAGAATCTTTTTATAACATTGATCAGGATGGTTCATTCATTCATATCCATTGATTAGTGTTAAGTGAAATTTTATTATATGATTATGAATATGATTAGTAATAATATACATTTGTTTTCAAAATAAGGAGTCATTTTCTAGATCATCTCTAATACTTCATATCTTGTTTATTGATATCTTTTAATATAATAAAAATGGATCGTAACTTATGGGACATTATATTTACATCAGAATGAATATAATAACAAAACCCATGGTTTTGAAATTTTCATTGATGTGATTGAATAGAAGTTGTATAAAAATTATCTTAATGGTAATTGATATGTTTTTATTATAGGCCTCATGAATTTATATTTTATTTTGTCTTTGGAGATATATATTTTCCATAGTGTAGATGGGTGGAGTTAAAGAAGAACGATGAATTTTGTACCTCTTATACTCTAGTCAATTGAAATGAGGTCTCTAGTGAACTAATTAAAAATACATGTGGTGATGTTTATCATGAGAGGGAGATGCATTTACATTGACAGAGGAGAATAATACATTTCACAAGGATATAATAAGATAGTCAGTTACTCATTATCTCAACGCATCTCTTAATTGGTATATCATGAGGTGGAGGTGTAGATAGATTATGTTTTTTGTAGAGAATATAAAGGGAGATTTTAGGAGTATGGTTAAAATTACATGATGATTCAAAGGAATCTTAATGTTCCATTGGTGATGTGGAATGATTTTTCTTGTGATTTTTAAAGATCACCTTTCGTTTTAGGTCAAAATATATAAAAGATGTATTATCTGGTAAAGTATTAGTTTTAATATTTGTGTATAATGTTTTTTGTGGATGATTTTGTGTCACAATGCATGGTTTACAATAATGTGATAGAAGAGAACATAGTTTGGGAATATATGACAAAATCAGTAGAGGTTCCTTAGTGGAAAAGGTTGATATATTTATATATTTTCTTATTGTATTCCCTTAATCCTTAGGTAGATACATCTCTACATCAGATATTATAGACTGTCTAATGAAATTAGCTAATCTCATTGTACTTAATCAATCTAGGTAAATGGATGATTCAGTGCCACATTATATAGAATATGTGGTGAAGTTTGATGGAATTTTAAGGATTATAATCTTGGAATGAGACCCTCATTTTACCATATGACCTTAACATATATTAAAATATGTGTTTTCAACCAATTTATGGTCAATAATTTCATTTCATTTACAATCTTATGATTAGATAGAACATAAACATGAAATTCTAGAGAATATGTTGGAAACATGTACCCTTGGATTTCATGGTTCCTGTCTAAGACATTAGTCTTGGGTTGAGTTTTCAAAATAATGTTATATATCACTCATTTAAATTCATATATCCATTCAATGTATTATATGTGAAATATTTTAGATCATTGTTGGGATGGATTGAGCATAGAGAGTCGATAATTCATGGAATAATATTTTTTGCGACTTATGATAAATAATGTGAAAGCAATTAATGGGTGGATGATGGTTTATGGGTAATATTTGAAGTTATTTTCAAATTATGGGTGGATATATATAGTTAATGAGGTTGGTGATCATATACTTTTTAAGGTTTCTCTATATCATTGGATAGGTAGTTTTAGTCAAAGAGGTGTGATTTCACCATAGTTTTTTATTCTTTTGAAAGTGCTTGACAGGGAAGGTGAGGTGGTTTATTAGTTTTATAATATAACTCAGATAAACCACATATACAATTCCACATAAGTTTATAATAATTTAAATTATATTCATGATGGATAACATGTCATTTATTTGGTAAATTTTTTATTAATAAGGACAAAAAATTCATATAGATGCCTATTGAAATTCAATATAATCACGAGAAGATGATGAAAAGGAATATAATTTCTTTTTTTAATGTGTTCTATTTCATGGTGGAATAATAGAATATATGTGGTTGCGGTATTTAGATACTCTCTCTCGATATCGACTGTTTATTTAGGTTTCATTATTTTTATTTGTGATTATTATATCTTTTTTACACTTATATGATTAAATTTTTTTCTAAAGCTTATGTTGTGTTGCTTAATATTTTATTACATGATACCTACTAGGTATCTATCTCATGGGGTGTTGGTTTATTGATATAATTATTTATTTTTATGTTTTTAAAATTTTTTAGGATGTAAATTTATTTAGGGGTTCCGAATTGAAAGGAAAATATTTTCATGATACTTTAATTTATTTTTATTAGTCATTAGATGTGACAGAAGTAATTTTGGAAGGGGACTGGGGGTTATCAGTTGGGTTTATTGCTTTAAATGGACAGAATAATGAGGTTAGTACCCATTAAATCATGTTTGGTTCTAGTATAGTAATTTTTTTGCTTTCGAATAGGTGGTTGGCTATTTTTTCAAGAAAATTGGTTCTTTGTTTAGATATAGAAATTTTTTATGATGATTGATGGATATTAACGGATAATATATTTTACCAATAATAGTAATTTATTTAGAAACCAATACTCCCATGATCACAAATAATTAAACATAAAATCATGTTGTAAGTAAAATGAAGAAACTATTATAACTTACACTAATGAGGTATTGCTTCTTTGATGATTATATATACCAAATTATGGTCACAAGAAGTACCCAGATGTCATCCCTCGTGTATGTTGTGTCCTTGGACTAAAGATGAATCACTCATTTCATGGATTAGAGTATATTCATACCCATGATAGGCAAGTATAACATGATGTAAAGGGTGTATGATGGATGTTCATGATAATGGGAACATTTTCAATTATTATCACAATATCCCAAGGTAGTGGCTCTCAAAAAATTTTCCTCATGGTATTATATAATTTTCCATGCATTAACTCTAAAATTACATTTTTATTAGCTTTAAAATGATCTAATTTCAGTTTGATTAGGGAAAATTTCACTACCAAATAGAATCACTTTCAAATTACATACAAACCAAACATAAAATTCAAATAGTGGCACATGGAATTGTAAAGGAGCCTGATGTCGCATCCAGCCAAGGAAATAATGTAACACCCTGAGATTTTATAATATATATTCTTTTTAATTTCATTCATATATTCCGTTGTACGCTACACCCAGATTATCTTGCGCTATACGCAACACCGTATTAGCTTGCAGTATACGCAACACTAATCTTGGATCGTGTTCCACACAATTTCATGTTTGTTTGATAGTAGTTATTCTACACAACATTGAGTGTGTATATATATATATATTAAATGTATAAATGAAATATGGTTGGATTTTGTTATACACAACAACAAATGATTCTTTCACTACACGCAACCCTGGCTTGGCTTGCATTACACGCAATCACAACCATCCCCGATAGTGTGTGTTATACGCAATACCGAGTTTCACTAAACAACGATATATTATTATAATATTATTATGAACTAGCCTTTATGAATATTACTAACTAAATTTTTAATTTTATAACATTATTATTCATCTTACACATTTTCTAAAACATGGTAAAATAACAAAATAAATTTTTCAGGTAAAATAACTATTTTTCAAAAACTGCAGTTGTGTCGCCTTTTGATGGAGCACCCACATTAAATCTAGTTTTTGACATGTTTATAAGTACAATTTTACAAAATAAAGTTATTATTTGGAATAAGGATATAAAATTTTATCTTGAATAAAATTTTCATATTATTCTAATAACTTTCATATTTAAATGAATAGTAAAAACATGTTATATTTTAATTAAAAACAAATTTTTTCATCGTAATAATTTATGTGGTTAAATTTTAATATTGAATGGTTTTAAAGTATAAATAGAATATATTTTTACTATTTAATATAATATATGTCATTATCATTGATTTTACATTGAATTCGTAGGTTAAATCAATTCAATATTTTGTAATGTTTTAAACAAAAACCTATTTTCTTTCGACAACGAGATTAATTTTAATTTAATTTTTGGAACTTATGTGTATTGAATTTGGAAGAATGGATTCCATATTTGGAATTAGTGGGTCTAAATTATATTAACAGACTACTTTTTATTTTTGGGCATAATGAATATTAACTACGGTAAATTTATTTACTATAGTAAAAGGTAAATCGAGTAATTAAGGGAAAATATAATATTATAAAATTACCCAAACACTTTTATTAATACAATTGGATGATTATATTTCGTCCTAAGTCATATTTTGGTCAAAATGGAATCCATTAAAACCCACTTGGAGGTGATTAAGACCTTTAGTTTATTTTATTTAAAGGAAAGTGAAATATGTCTCACTCAAACTTTAATAATTAATGTATTTTTAATATAAGGTTATACAGAATATAAATTCTATTATAAATACTCATTTTAAATCTAAATTTTTTTTCTTTATCATGGTAATTTATTTGTAATTTTTAAGAGTTATTTAATTACTTTATTAGTTTATACATTAATGATGCATCAATTAATTATTTATTAAAAAACTCAATAATATTGTTTTTATTGAAATATTAATATATATTAAAGGGCTCAAAAACCTTCAGAAAACTTATTGGTGGTGTATATATACA
Organism: Viscum album; assembly: GCA_963277665.1. NCBI lineage: Eukaryota > Viridiplantae > Streptophyta > Magnoliopsida > Santalales > Viscaceae > Viscum > Viscum album. Next base: position 115,778,783 of record OY728135.1, read on the forward strand.
CCGTAATCATCCAATTACCGAATTTATGACCGTTTGGAGTCTTATAAATGTGATTATGACACTTACATAATTTTATTTTATTTGATGTCAAAGTTTCCATCTTCATAATTTAATAAATATAAAATTTTAAAATTTGGGTATTTTAGAAGATAAATCCAACTAAATGTATTATTATGAAATATATAATATTTATCTTTATCCTAGTATTTTATTGTTTATTTTTATAAAACCAATAAATATATATAATAATTATACAAAAATGTTGTAGTAATTATTTTATTAAGAGAAATATCAAATAAATGGTTTTATAAATAGTAAAATAAATATTATATGACCTATTTAATTTTCTAAACTTATTTTATAGATACCTATGACATGTTATGAATCTATTAAAGCTTTTAGTTCTAACATATCTTCTTTGATGATTTTATTTAAATTCAAATAAATTAATAGTGTCAAAATTGACACTATTGTTATTTTATAAAAATTACATATTATAAAATTGTTTAAAAATCAAAAAAATATTTAAAATTTATAAATTAAAATTTATATTCTAGAATATGTAATAAATCATAAAGTTATGGATAATTCAAAACATATAAGTAATTATTTATAATGATTTAAAATTTAGAATATTATTACCACATATAAAATTAAATAGATTATATAAGGATAAATCAAGTTGATAATGATAAAAATAAATTTCCAACTTGTGTAAATTTTATTGGTTGATGAGATTAAAACCCTATCTCATCTAATATTCGTATTTGAATAATTTTTGAGGTTTTTATGTGGGTTTGTAATTTATTATAAATTAATATTTCTTATAATTCCAAAGGTGCCCCTCTCCTCCCTTATAAAAGGGCACCTCCTCCCTGTCCTCCTAACACTTTTTTGAGCCTTCAAGCTCAACCAAACCCAGCAAATTTCCCTTATAAACCTCCTTATAAACATACTAGATGTCCTGGTCTTCTTCAAAGACCAATTTTAGTTCTCTAAGAGGAGGTTTCAAAGAGGTGTGTCGAAGAAGAGGTAATATCTGTTACCAATTCTTTCAAATTTATTTCTTCTTCTACTTCTTCTTCTTTAGTTTTTTCATTGTAAATTAATAACATTAGTATCACTAATATACTGATATTTTATTATAAATATGAAACAATTCTATTTCACCTTCTATCCATCCTACGGAAAACGAAATCACTGCGCGTGCGTACGTACAGAATACCGTCTCCACGCCGCTGTGTAATCTGTTTTTCCAACACCACCATACATGGATGGGTATAATGGTGTAAAGAATAAATATATATATTTTTTTTATAACATAATACTGATTCTGATATATTATATCATCCAATCCAATTCAATTCAATAATTATGGGAACGATATCATCGCTCGTGCGTACAGACGGACTACCGTCTCCACGACGCGATGTGAATCATTCTCCATGCTAATCATTAAAGAATGATTATAAAGTATATATAAAGAATAATAATTAAACATATGACATGATAAAGCTAATATATTTATGTATATATATATATCATCTACTTACTTCCTATCAAGTCAATAAGGAAAGGAAAAAAATGTTCATGCGTACGTAAAACCTACCGTCTCCATGAACGGAGTGTTTCATTTCATTTATCTATATTATATATATATATATATATATACTGAATATATATGATATATAAATCATTTTTTACATTCTGGAAGTATGTAAATAATGATATAAGTAATAATAATATCAATAACAACAAGTCCAAACGCATACGATAAATGAAACGATTTTACCCAAAACGCAACATTAACATTGAATTCACAAAAGAACATGTAATATAAAGTCATAAGTGAATCATATATTATATAATAACAATAAATATGATTCTGTAATAAGTCAATGACATTATTTAAATCATTATACAGGATGTTCGGATATATACGAAACATATCTGAAATAAGGTAAGGGATAATTATTCCAATCTCATTGTTATCCAAGATTGTTTATTCGTAAGTATTTACTGGGGTTATGATTATTATCCATGTCCATATGTTCTCAAAATGTTTTCATAAAACGTTTACTTTTATTCCATGTATGTTTAAAGTCATTTTTACCCTTTTCTACTTTTACCACATCGTATGGAAGGAATCTTTCTTTTGTTTACCATACGAGGTACTTTTTTACTTTTCCAACAAAAGTACGAGAAGAATGTTATTTTTAACTTATACGGCGTGAATGGATTTTTACGGTTTTATAAAGCCTTATTTTAATGAAGCTTACTCCAAATGATTTCATGACTATTTTCAAAACAATCCCTTTATTTTAAAATTTCATGACATTTTGTGAAAAGAAAATTATTTTGAAGAAGAAATTATATTTTCCTCAAGAATTCATTTCAAGTGTTTTATCAAAACCATTTTCCATATAAGATGACATTATTTCATATGTGTATGTTTCAATTATAACTTCTATATGATTTACATGGTTTCACTTTTCTTATGATGAAATTATATCCCTTTTTTATATGGATTATGTTATGCTGGAATGATGTTTATGAAACCCATTTTATTCTTTGGGTTATGATAAATGATTTTTGTTTATGTTGTGGCACAAGTAAGAATGATTTCATTATGAGATGGGTGGGATCTATATCTCCCTCCAATTCATTGGGTAAGGATTTATATCTCATGAGATAGACATGGCTGGAATGGTATGTTAATCTGGTTCACTGTTACAGGACTGAAACGAGGAGTGAACTCGATTCAGAAAAGGACTTTGTCGACTAAGATGGTCTTGGAAGCAATGCCCTGGATACTATGGAAATCATAACATGTTCTGAATGGTTTCCACAATTATATGTTTTATTCCCAGTATATTTTATCATTATTGATGTTCCATTATGATATATTCTTTACGTACTTCCAAGATTTATGTCTTCGCTCAATATTTTGATGTTTAAATTTCATGTTCAAGTTTTTTCTTTAAAATGTGTATAGATTGTTTTATGTTCTCTATGTTTTCCCTTAATGAGCAATTAATCTCACACTTTTTATGTTTTCTTTTCCCCAGGATATAAAGAAAGGTTTTAGGTAATAAAAAAAGGAAGATCTTTATGGTAGATGTTGGGGATCTTTCACCAAGATTAGAAGATTATGATCCAAGTTTCCAAGGGCACTAATCTATTGCGGTCCTTTGGTGTCTATTTTTTTTATGTATTAAGTATTCCTCAAAAGTAATGTAATGTCCATGTACGTAAATATTTGGGTCTCTATAGTTTGTATCAGAGGAAAGGATTAATTAACCTTTGGAAACTAGGATTCGAAAACTTTAGTGAGATCCCTATAGATATTTATAAGGTATGTCTAGGGATGTCCCTAAGGATAAGTATACGTATAGGTTATAGTCCTAGAATTATAGTAACAATATTAGAATTAAACCTAATATGTTAGATATTGATGGTACTCTCCCTTGATTATGATTTTTTCCTCTCACACTATTCTTTTTGGGTTTTATAAAATGGATTGAAATCGGAAGATTCATGATAATGGGGGATATGATGGACAATGGAATGATATTCTTCATCAGTAACCAAATGAAATTGGATCTGGAAGTCCACATATTGTTATTATTCCAAATCACCAATATCATAATATAATCAATAATCTCAACTTTGGTAAGTATCCCGACTCATCTAATAAGAGAAAGATTGAGTTTTATGATGATCATAGAGGAAAGAAAGTTCAATTTCACTCATGTAAATCATGTGGGAAGAGGCATTAGAGAGAATATTTCAAAGGAACTGGAAGATTCTTTGGGTGTGGAAAAGAAGGACACAAAGCCAGTAGTTGCAAAGGAAAAGGTTTAGTTAACACCATGGACAAGGATAATGGTATTTCAAATACATAAACAATGGTTAAATGTTTTAAATGTGGAATGTATAGGAATTATGCAAACCAATACCCTAAGGGAAAGTCTCATGAAGAGAATCATCATGGTCGTATGGGTAGTATTTATATTGATGATGATGAAGAGACTACAAATGATATGTGAGATAAAAGAATTTTTTAATCTCAGTCAAAGTTTTAAGAAGGTAGTGAAATGATTATATTTTTATCAATAATAATGTATGGTACTGTGGTATAAAGAAAAAATCTAAGGATTGTTACACTATTGCCTTTGCTTGAGTTTTGAAAGTATATGATGAATGGTACTAGTAACCATGAAAGGTTATTAAAATATTTTTGGAAGGTAAATGATATGTGAATAATGAAAGGATAAGGAGATAATGAGTTTTTTGATAGTATTAATGAGCTCATGACTGGTATAAGGACAAAGTGATATCATGGATTGAGTATATAGAAATTTTGGGATTTTGGTATGTGGAAAGTGTTAAATTTTTACAGTGTTCATGTTTTCACTAAGGGTCAATGGATATTCATTTTTCAAGAGAATACATGATTAAGGTATTCCCATGTTTGGAATGTGACCAAAACGTTTTATCTTATGTTATATGGGGGATAAATGATGGTATTCACATGCTCGGCAGATGGCATTTCTAGTAATTATTTTCTTTATACTATGAGCTTGGACAGAAGTATTTTTGATAATCCTAAAGATTGGAATGGATTATGTTGGACATAAGTCAGTATTGTTTAAGGCTAGAACTTTTTTTCAATATTATTTATGGGATGTTATAATAATGTAGTTTTAGAAAAAGGACAACCTACAAGATGGGTGACAACATGTCGCGTCGAATAAGGTTGCGGGAATCGAACCCACAACCGAAGTGCGATAGGCCTTTATCGCATACCACTGGCCTATAGGAAGTCCCTGGTTAGTATAAATTAGGTTTAATTTATTAAGTGGTATGAGATATGAAGTATAAGTCCATTTTAGGAACCATATACGATTAATCAACTTATGTATATTTAATAACTTTTTCTATCCTTTTGTTTGAGATAGATAGAATGGCCTATCATTCTATCACATGATCTGCTAACACTTCACGAATAACAAATTCAACTTCATTTCTTTAAGAGATGAAGTTTAAATTGTTCAAGGTACAAACAACAGTGATATTGAACCAAAATCATGTAAGTATTTCTTTTAATTCATCAACTTAGGGAAATGATCTTCAAAACCAAAAAAAATTTCCTAGTGCTCTCAAATCTGATAAATCATATGGTCCATCAGACCATCACAAATTTATGGATTTGTGACTATTGGCTTTATTATAGTCATGTCCTCTACCACTCTCCATCAGAACTTGATGGTTAGATTTCTCTTCCATATCCATATTTTTCACCCATGTTCTCCTATGTGGAAACCCAGTGATTAGTTAATTTGGGTAACCGTTACGTTTCATCATTTAGTTTTTAAAGTTAATTTTTTGTATTTCTTTTTAAGATGTGGGTTTCTATTAAAGAAAATTTCAAGTAGTAAACCATTTATAACCCCGACGAATTCCGAGGGAGAAATTCATTTTAAAGGGGGTAGAATGTAACACCCCTATATTTTATAAGATATATTCTTTTTTTGTATATTCTGTTGTACGCTACACCAATATTAGCTTTCCCTATATGCAACACCGTATTAGCTTGCAGTATACACAACACTGACCTTGGATCGTGTTACACACAATTTCATGTTTGTTTGATAGTAGTTATTCTACGCAAAATTGAGTGTGTGTATATATATATATTCAATGTATAAATGAAATATGGTTGGATTTTTTTATACGCAACAACAAATGAGTCTTTCACTACATGCAACTCTGACTTGGCTTGCATTACAAGTAATCACAACCTTCCTCGATAGCGTGTGTTTTACGCAATACCGGGTTTCACTAAACAACGATATATTATTATAATATTATTATGAACTAGACGTTATGAATATTACTAACTAAATATTGAATTTTATAACATTATTATTCATCTTACACATTTTCTAAGACATTTTATAAGAACAAAATAAATTTTTCTGGTAAAATTAGTATTTTTCAAAAACTCCAGTTTTGCTGCCTTTTGATGGCGCACCCACTTTAAATCTAGTTTTTGACTTGTTTATAAGTTAAATTTTACAAAATAAAATTATTATTTGGAATCAGGATATAAAATTTTACCTTGAATAAATTTTTCATATTATTCTGATAACTTTCATATTTTAATGAATAGTAAAAACAGGCTATAATTTAATTAAAAACAACTTTTTTCATCATAATAATTTATGTGGTTAAATTATAATATTGAAGGGTTTAAATGTATAAATAGAATATATTTTTACCATTTAATATAATATATGTCATTAGCATTGATTTTACTTTGAATTCGTAGGTTAAATCAATTCAATCTTTTGCAATGATTTAAACAAAACCCCGTTTTCTTTGGAAAACAGGATTAATTTTAACTTACTTTTTGGAACATCTGCGTATTGAATTTGGAAATATGGATTCCATATTTGGAATCATTGGGTCCAAATTATATTAATAGAATACTTTTTATATTTGGGCATTATGAATATTAACTACGGTAAATTTTATTTACCATAGTAAAAGGTAAATCGAGTAATTAAGGATAAATATAATATTATAAAATTACCCTAACACTTGTATTAAGACAATTGGATGATTATATTCCGTCCTAAGTCATATTTTGGGCGAAATGGAATCTATTAGAACCTACTTGAGGTGATTAAGACCTTTAGTTTATTTTATTTAAAGGAAAGTGAAATATGTCTCACTCAAACATTAATAATTAAAGTATTTTTAATATAAGGTTATAAAAAATATAAATTCAATTATAAATACTCATTTGAAATATATATTGTTTTGGTTTATCATGGTAATTTATTTGTAATTTTTAAGAGTTATTTATTTACCTTATTAGTTTATACATTAATGATGCTGAAATTATTTATTTAGTAAACAAATCAATAATATTGTCTTTATTGAAATAGTCATACATATTAAATGGCTCACAAACCAGACCAAAACTTATTGGTGGTGTATATATACACAATAAGCATCCAATTACAGAATATATGACTGTTTAGAGTCTTACAAAAGTGATTATGACACATATATTATTTTATTTTATATGATGTCAAAGTTTTCACCTTCATAATTTAATAAATATAACATTTTTAAATTTGGATGTTTTAGAAGATAAATCCGACTAAATGTGTTATTATGAAAGATATAAGATTTATCTTCATCCAAGTATTTTATTTTTAATTTTTATACAATAAATAAGTATATTTAATAATTATACAAAAATGTTATAGTAATTGTTTTATTAAGAGAACTATCAAATAAATGGTTTTACAAATAGTAAAATAAATAAAATATGAACTATTTAATGTGCTTGAATAATTTTATAGATAAATATGACATGTTATAAATCTATTAAAGATTTTAGTTCGAAAATATCCTCTGTTAGGAGTTTATTTAAACTCAAATAAATGAATAGTGTCAAAATTGACACTATTGTTATTTTATAAAAATTAGATATTATAAAATTGTTTAAAAATCAAAGTAATATTTAAAAATTATAAATTAAAATTTATATTGTAGAAAATGTAATAAATCATACAATTATTTACAATTCACAACATATAACTAATTATTTATAATGATTTAAAATTTAGAATATTATTACCACAAATAAAATTAAGTAGATTATATAAGGATAAATCATGTTGATAATGTTTAAAATAAATTCCCAACTTGACTAAATTTTATTGGTTGATGATATTAGAACCCTATCTCATCTAATATTTAAATTTTTTTAATTTTGGAGGTTTTTAATTGGGTTTGGAATTTATTATAAATTAATATTTCTTATAATTTCAAAGGTGCCCCTCTCCTCCATTATAAAAGGGCACCTCCTCCCTCTTCTCCTCACACTGTTTTTAGCCTTAAAGCTCAGCCAATACCTACCCATTTCCCATATCAACCTATTTATAAACATAATATAGGTCTTTTTCTTCTTCAAATTCCATGTTTAGTTCCCTTAGAGGAGGTTTCAAAGAGGCGTGTCGAAGAAGAGGTAATATCTGTTACCGATTCTTTCAAATTTATTTCTTCTTATACTTCTTCCTAATTAGTTTTTTCAATATGAATTAATAACATCAGTATCACTCATATAATGATATGTTATAATAAATATGAAACAACCCTATTTCACCTTCTATCCATCCTACGGAAAACGAAATCACCGCGCGTGCGTACGTACAGAATACCGTCTCCACATCGTGGTGTAATTTGTTTTTCCAACACCACCATACTTGGATGGGTATAATGGTGTAAGGAATAAATATATATAGTTATTATAATATCATACTAATTCTGAGATATTATATCATCCACTCCAATTCAATTCAATAAATATGGGAACGATATCATCGCTCGTGCATATGTACGGACTACCGTCTCCACGACGCGATGAGATTCATTCTCCATGATAACTATTCAAGAATGATTATAAAGTATATATAATGAATAATAATAAAACATATGACATTATAAAGCTACTGGATTTATTTATATATATATATATGTCATCTACTTACTTCCAGTCAAATCAATAAGGAAAGCAAAACAGGGTTCATGCGTACATATGACCTACCGTCTCCATGAACGGTGTGTTTCATTTAATTTATCTATCTATTATATATATATATACCGAATATATATGATATATAACTCATGTTTTAAATTCTGTAAGTAAGTAAATCATGATTTAAGTAATAATAATATCAAGAACAACAAGTCCAAACGCGTACGATAAATGAAAGGATTTTACCCAAAACGCAACTTTAACATGGAATTCACAAAAGAATGGGTAATATAATGTCATAAGTGAATCATATATGATATAATTACAATGAATATGATTATTTAATAAGTCAATGAAATTATTTAAATCATTATACAGGAGGTTCAAATACATACGAATCATATCAGACATAAGGTAAGGGATAATTATTCCAATCTCATTCTTATCCGAGATTGTGTATTTGTAAGTATTTACTGGGGTTATGATTATTATCCATGTCCATATGTTCTCAAAATGTTTTCATAAAATGTTTACATTTCTTCCAAGTATGTTTAAAGTCATTTTTACCCTTTTCTACTTTTACCACATCATATGGAAGGAATCTTTCTTTTGTTTCCCATACGACGTACTTTTTGACTTTCCGACAAAAGAATGAGAAGGATGTTATTTTTAACTTATACAGTCTGAATGGATTTTTACGGGTTTATAAAGCCTTATTTTCATGAATCTTCCTCCAAAATATTTCATGACTATTTTCAACAAAATATGTTTCTTTTAAAATTGCATGACATTTTGTGAAAAGAAAATGATTTTGAAGAAGAAAGGATATTTTCCTCAAGAATTCATTTCAAGTGTTTTATCAAAACCATTTTCCATCTAAGATGACATTATTTTATATGTTTATGTTTTAAGTATAAATTCTCTATAATTTACATGGTTTCACTTTTCTTATGATGAAATTATATCCATTTTTTTATATGGATTATGTTATGATGGAATGATGTTTATGAAACCCATTTTATTCTTTGGGTTATGATGAATGATTTATGTTTATGTTGTGTCACAGGTAAGAATAATTTCATTATGAGATTGGTGGGACCTATATCTCCCACCAATGGATTGGGTAAAGATTTATATCTCATGACATAGACATGGATAGAACGGTAAGTTAATCTGGTTCAGTGTTACAGGACTGAAACGAGGAGTGAACTCGATTCAGAAAGGGACTTTGTCCACTAAGATGGTCTTGGCAGCAATGCCTTGGAGACTATGAAAATCAAAACACAAGATGAATGGTTTCCACAATTACATGTTTTATTCCCATTATATTTTATCATGATTTATGTTCCATTATGATATATGCCTTACGTACTTCCACGATTTATGTCTTTGCTCAATATTTTGATGTTTAAATTTCATGTTCATGTTTTTGCTTTCAAATGTTTATAGATTGTTTTATGTTCTCTATGTTTTCCCTTAATAAGCATTTGACCTCACCCTTTTTATTATTTCTTTTCCCCAGGATATAAATAAATGTTTTAGGTAAGAAACAAAAAGGAAGATTTTTATGGGAGATGTTGAGGATATTTCACCAAGATTAGAAAATTATGTTCCAAGTGTCTAAAGGCACTAATCTATTATGGTCCTTCGGTGTCTGTTTTTGTTATGTATTAAGTATTCCTCAAATGTAATGTAATGTCCATGTACGTCAAGCTTTGGGTCACTACACATAATGCATAACTATTTATTTTCGTTATCACATTATGTTATCATCATAGTTTATGGCTCAAATTTTTAATGACTGATGATTTTCTACTGGTTAAACCAGAATGAAACAAAAAAATTACCATCCACTAATAATAAACGCTATTGATATTATTTAAATATCATAAATTCCAACCTCATAAAAAATATTAATTGTAATGGAATATGTAAAAAACCTCAAGAAAATATTGAACTAAAAAACAGTTCATCATCAACATCTTTATACTTGTAAAGACTCTTCCAATATTCCACGGTGAGATATTAGTGCCTAGTCAATAATGTATCATCTATATAAATATACATCAATATGATGTTTCAAAATAGAGAAGTATCATGTGCTAAAATTAGTCTATAAGTTTAGAATTATGAAAAAACAACAACACATAGAAACCCCAAAATTCAACCATGAAACTAGAACAGTAAGGAATGGTGAAACAATGCTCACAAGAACCACCGTTTAACATAATTTTTATATAATACAAAGCAACCAATAGATCCTTCATTTCCAAGTATATTGGGGTCACCTAAGATGGACATAGATGTAAGATCATAGGATAACCGAAAATAGTAGAATCCTCTGAGTAATAATAAAAAGTCACCTTTTTAGAAATACCAAAGAAGTGTAGTCATAGAACTAGAGTATTGTATCCTTCATAATAGTAATAAGACCCCATATAACCAATAATAGTATGCTACTATGCGGCTTAAATTATTTGTATTCTCTAAAAGGGTAGCTAAGGAGAATGGTAGATCAAAAATAGAGTACCACCACACACTAAAAAAACTGAATCCCAACGAATGCAATAGAATAGTGTGACATCTCTTCCAAATTCCTCTACCACAAATTCCCAAATCTACTATATATTCCATTATAATGGATACAGTTAAAGTCAACCCCCATTTTTTAGGATGATAATTTAGTAGAGGATGTTGAAAAATCTCAAAACAATTCCAAAGACAAGAAACCATTAAAGGTCTCAATAGAAGAAAATTAAGAATCTATGAAAAGTTTGGACACAAGGAATTTGACATGAGGAAAAAATTAATAAGAGAAATGAAAATATGGAAATTGAGAATAAGGAATGTAAATAGTTTTTGCAGAATATAGAAATAGGTTTAAGGATTATTTCACGTCGAATACCTTGATGTCATGAGCATCAAGAGAGATAGAAAATGGATAACCTGAGGGAATATAGAGAAATTTATATAGTCTTATTCCCATGATTCATTATATATGCATTAACTGTTACATTACATAATGTATGAGTTAATTTTTGAACTGATTATGCACTCATCTCATTATTTCATTTACTCTACCAAGCATATTATTTTATTAATCCCCCAATAAATGGTATCCAACAAAGTGGAGACACAAATGTTAGTTTATTTTCAATTTACATACAAAGTTAATGGGTAAAATATCATTATATCACATTGAACAATATTCTAAAAGAATATAATATTAAATGCATTTGGATTACATATATCAAAATATAAAATGTAGCTATATAATACATTATGATATAATATAACACACAAACATATTTGAGATGGATTTAAGGTATATTACATTAAATATCTCAATTTCAGTAAAGACTAGCATACAATATTCAAATTAAAGTCATATTATATTATATATCATAACCCATGAAAACATATCATAACTTTATTATGGATATCATCCAAAATAATTTTGGCATGCTATAATTCGCATCAACTCATTATAAATCATATGTAATACCTTTAGAATTCTTCCAAGGCCATTTTTGAATAATATCTAAAATACATTTTAGAGTTTCTAACTAATTATAACTCAATAATATTTCAATAAAATACAAACTATGAGACCATGGGACTCTATAAAATTGATAAAAATTAGAAATCATGAACCCAAAAAATTTAATCAATGATTATCATTTGAAAAAAATGTGACTCATGAATCCATGTGATCTAGCCTGACATCTGTCAAACACATATCTCTATATACTTGTTTCCACTAACAACATCCTATGATGGCATGAATTTTCATATGATCCATTAGCCCATGAAATAATTGGACTATAGTAAAAATATTATATCAATAACATATTGTTGACTCATATATTCTCAAATATATGATCATAGACTGACCATTTTAATGAATTAATCTTATTTCATTTGCCTTTATGGATGAGAACATGATATACCGCTCATTGAAAAGATATGAAAATCATATGTGTTATGTAATGACATTCCCCTTCCTAATTGGTTTGAGAAGGTGTAGAGATTCTATTAGGCCTTAGGTGGCATTCCCAGAGTGATAAAGGGTGGCAACAAATGTTGAGGGCTTCAAGAAGAAATTGGAGAACGATTTTCCCATGAGATAAACTAACAAACCAAACAAGATATTTCCAACCAAATTATATGATTCATGCAAGCATTTCAACTATATCAATATATTTCCAACGAACAACTAAAATATTCCATAACAATTCCTAAAAACCAATTCAACCAAATCCTGTGAACCTAATTTCAGAGTACCAAGCGGATGAATAAATAGGAAACCCAAAATAAACCAAGACACACTCCACTTCACCACACCATGCTCCATGATCCAAGAACCATGACATCACCAAAGCATCACAAAGAACCACTGGTGAAGGGAGATGCCTTACATTTACCTCTGTCTAGGAATACAAGATCTGCAAAAGCACCAAAGTGCAAAAGCAGGGGGTGAGTACAAATACTTAATAGGTTTTCCCCAAATTGATTCCCTAAACACACCACTAGGATAGAAACGTTACCACATTTATATAAAATATTTATATAAAAAAATAAACAGTTCAAAAATTACCCATGAGCTAAACACACCCTTACCAAACCATGCAACACAAGGGAAATCCAACACCTATGCCACAACCCACTTTACTATTACATATTGCACAATTATTAACATATTTCATAGAAAAAAAAGTCAATAAAATATGGTGGATGTTCTGGTCTAAGATCATTCTCTAATTTTCCAATCAAGTGGTATATCTCTCCCACTCGTCTTTGATGGTGGAATTTCCATTCACTAACCATCCCGCTTTTTATAGTTGTACTCCCCACCCACTTCACAACATCCCAACAAAAGATATATACGTATCCAACAAAAACTCATATCACATCATGGTCATAACATTTTTCCACCACTATATTCAACACAACAATACCTTAAGCACATAAACAATTCTAACACATGCCATATCCACTTCAATAAATAACCCATTTATTGAAAACACCCATAAACACATTTCCCATGCCAAACCATATTTTAATAAAAAAACAATAAGGAAATTAAAATTTCATAAAACATTCTCCATAATTCATACTATTATTTATTTTAAAATGAAAATTTTAATATGACACAACAAAAACTTGTTGACAATAATATCCTGTTTTACCAAAAATTCCAAAATCACCACCAAATGGGATTCTACCGAGGTTCACACATCATATTCATAATTAAATTCAATAAAAACACGTTAAATTCATATAATCATCATGTTCTATCAGAGTGGAGTTGAGAGAGAATCCACCTACCATTAGGGTTCTGGTGAAATCGACCCACAAGCGACCACACCACAAATCTGGTGAATGCTCCAAGAAAACCATTATAGATCCCCTTGCCTATAATTAAAAATCCTTAAAATCATCACTTTAGGCTACCACCACCCTAGATATACATGAAATAGATGTATATATAGAAAATTGAGATAGAGGGAAGAGTAGATACAATGAAAATCAAAAAACGCCAAGATACAAGACTTACCCGAGAAGAACTACCTTCAAACCACCAAGAAACCCCTTTGGTTTGCTTCCAAAATCAGTGGAATTTCCCTATAACCATTGAGAACAAACAAATCCCACATAGTGTTCATATGGGAGAAGAAATGAGTGAAATAGGGGAATTCTCGAGTAACCCCATTTAAAAAAACCATCTTTTTAAGGCCGTGAACGGTTAACCCGCATGGTTTGGAAAACCATGCACTAACTGAGAAGATGATACTACCCTACAGGGTGCCTCGCATGGTAGCCTTTCATAGTTTGGAATACCATGTGTCAAACAGGCAGAGCCCCAAGGTCTTGAGTTTCACGGTTACCCGGGATGGCCTCATGGTTTGGGAAAACCGTGTGCCAACCTTGCACCCTTAGAAAGCATCCATCCATTTTCAAATTTCTTCCACAAACTCCCAAATAGTATCTTACCAATTTACATACATAAAGATACATTAACAAGGGTCACATATATCAAATCAAGGGTACTAAATTCTACCCAACAATGGACTTTCCAACCCCAAAATGTAGAGATCCACCGATTTGGGAAAAGAGGTCAGGCCAATGCATGACCATCTCTTTCTCCCACTTCCAAGTCTCCTCCTGAATCTGGCCATGTTTCCTAAAAACCTAAACTAGACCAATGCTTTTCCCTGCATGAATTTCTCTTGCCTACTCAGAATCTCCATTGGCATGTGAACCAAAGAACTATCCAGATCTATCTCAACATAATCCCATCGAATGAAATGGTCAGGATCTGACTGATACTTCATCAAATAAGAAACATGAAACACGTTGTGCACTAAACTAAACCATGGTGGAAAAGCCAAGTCATAATCCACCTATCCAACTTTCTAAATTATCTCAAAAGTCCTAATATACCTTGGAGATAACTTACCCTACTTCCCAAACAGACGATGTTCAACCCTGAAAGAGATTCTCATGGAAATATGATCACACACCTCGAAGGTAAATAGCCGTCGACATTGATCCGCATACGATTTATGATGACTCCCATCCATCTCCATCTCTTCCTGATCAACTTGGTCTTCTCCATAGTCTCCTGGACAAGTCCTGACCCAACCATCGAAGTCTCACCAATTTCCACCCAATAAAGTGGAGAATGGTACAGAATCCCATTCAATGCTTCAAATGGATCCATATGTATTGAGGTCTGATACCTGTTATTATATGAGAATTCCACAAATAGTAATTCCTCCTCCCACAAGCCAAAAAAATCCGTCACAAAACCCCATAATATATCATCTAATGTTTGTATCATTCTCTTGGTTTTCCCATCCATCTAAGGGTGATATGTCGTACTCATCGTCAACTTAGTTCCAATGGTGTGCTGTAAGGATTTCTAGAAATGAGATGTAAAGCTCAGATCTCAATCTGATACAATGGAAACTAGAACACCATGACTCTTTAAATAATCCCATTTATAGATTGTGGATAGATCCTCTATCGTATGAGATTCACAAATTAGAATGAAATGTTCTGACTTTGTGAGCCGGTCAACTATCACCCATATGGCATCGTGTTTCCTGGACTTTCTTGGGATACATGTAACAAAATACATTGCTATCTGTTCTCACTTCCATACAAGGATAGGTGATGGTTGAAAAATACCTGGCGGCTAGTGATGATCTACATTGAATTGATGACAAGTCAAGAATCTCGAAACAAAATCAGCCACTTTCCCTTTCACAACATCCCACCAAAAATATGATCTAAATTCTTCATACATTTTTTGAATTTCTGGATGAATAGACCACCTGAAATGATGATAAACCATGAGAAGTTCGTCCTGAAAATCTAATGGCAAAGCAATCCAATTCTGAAAACACAAAACTGAATTCCCATTCAGTTTTTTTCCCTCAATGGTCTCCCCACCATTGAGTTTCGACCTCCTCGCCATACACTGGGAATCAGTTGTCTGTGCCTCTTTAACCAGCCTAACCAAGTCCGGAACCAATGAAATAAGAAAGAAGACTGCTATATCACTCTGGTCCTTGCATTCCAACCACATGTCGACTAAGATGGACATCAACTACCACTGATACAATGCTTGTTTCACCACAAGAACATATGATTTCTTACTTAATGCATCTTCCACCAAATTTACCTTACTCAGTGTTTACATCAAGTCAAGATCAAGAATTTGGAGATATTCCATCCATATCTGTTGCCTCAGGTTAAAATCCCACTGTGATAAAATGAGATTCAAACTCTTATGATCAGTAAACACCATGAATTTCTCACCGAAGTGATAATGATGCCACATCTTCAAAGAATGAACCACCACTGCTAACTCCAAATCATGTTTTGGGCAGTTCATCTCATGTAGCCTCAACTTCCATGAGCCATATACAACCACATGATCCCCTTTCTTGATAATACACCCCAACCCTATTCCTGATCCATCACAATATACCACATATTGTTTCCAATATTCTGAAAAAATGAATATTGGTGTTGATGTAAGGTGACCCTTTAGCTCGTCAAAACATTGATGACACAACTCATTCTATTGAAATGGAACATTCTTCCTTATCAAAGCTATCATCAGTGAGGCCAAGCATGATAAATCACAATACAAAATGCCGATAATCCCCAGCTAGATCGAGGAAGCTCTGTATCTCAAAAACATTCTTTGGCGGTTTCTATGGGATAATAGCCTCTATCTTTTTTGAAACAACTAAATCACCCCTTTTAAAAAAATCACGTTAACAAGGAAATGAACTTCTTCTATCCCAAAGTCACACTTCGACAATTTTCCATATAACTGATGATCCCTCAAGAACCCTAGCACTACTGCCTAGTGCTTCTCATGATCCAACCATGTCCTTGAATACACTAGAATATCATCCACAAATACCACCACAAAAGAATCCAGATATATCGGAAATATCTAATTCATCAATGACATGAACACCACCGGCACATTCTTTTGACCAATGGGCATAACCACATACTCCTAATAGCCATATGTACTTCTAAAAGTTGTTTTTGGAGTATCCCTCATCCATACATGTAATTAATGATATCCTGACCTCAATTAAATTTTGTAGAACCACTGAGATCCCTCAACTGGTTAAAAAAATCATCAATTCTTGGATGTTTATATCAGTTCTTTATCATAACCTAGTCAAGCCTACAATAATCAACACATAGATGCAAGGTTCAATTCACCTTTTTAATGAAAAAAATTGCGGATTCCCACTAAGATGTACTAGGATGTATGAACCCCTTACTTTTTAAATCTTCAAACTAAAATTTCAACTCCCTCAATTGTATTGGTGCCATTCGGTAAGACAGAAGTGAGATAGGACATGTCCTCAAAAAGAGATCAATCATAAAATCCACTTCTCTCATGGGAGGCAACCCAAATAATTATTCCTGAAAGAAATATATAAACAGATCCACAAATTTCAGAAGAACACACTTCTCATCACCATACACTGATTCCAGTGACAATGCCGCCAACTGATATGATATCATGCCGACTGTTGGTGCCAACAAACCTGTTGCACCCTGATTTTCATTATTCCCTCCTCTAAAGAGATGTTCAAATCCATCTTCACTCTTTAAAATCATTGTTCATGCATAAAAGTTGATGTGGTCTTTAAACATTTCCATCCAGTCCATTCTTAGGATTATATCATACACATCATCTCAAGCACAAATAAATCCCACATCAACTCAACCCCATCGACAACTATATGACATTTCCTACACACGAAGGCTCGACTCTCTTTTGACCCATAGGGGATTGATGTTTTAAAACTAAATGCATAGTATCAACACTTAGATCCATCAATCAATGATACGAGACACAATGAAATAAGGTGATGCAACTATATCAAACAACACTTACATCAAGGTATAATTTAAAATAATGGAACCTCTCACTGTGGATGGTCTCGACTGATCATCCATCCTAACCAGCTCACCTCCAAACACCTATTTTCTTACCACACTCTGCTTTTTATTTCCCGGTTGAGGAGTCATGGTGTTTCTGGATTCACCTTGACTGACATTACATTGATAATGAGGGTTATATTGATGTCCCAAGCATGTTGAGGAATAAGACAACTGCGATCCATGAGGAGTTTCATGAACACACAACCTCAGATCATTCTGTGAATAATGCTGAAGATTCCCCATCTACATACATTTATGGCATGGTCAAGTTTATGTTGTACAAGTTCATTTGATGTGTCCTATAGAGCCACACTGACGTCAAACAGGATTACTCCGAGGATTCAGAGGAAAATTCATTGATCCTAGTATCAGATTCTGATTCATACTACCATCATGGTAATAAGTGTCCCTCTTCTTCCTGAACCCAGCGTTAGAGTTCCCACTATTCCCCAAGGGTACCAACATACTTCCCCCATCGGTAGCCCCCAGAAGATCCCACTTAGCAACAAATTCCATATTCACCATTTCTGTGTAATCATTAATACACATCACTACTATTTTAGAATGAATTTATTTCCTCAAGACTACTTCAATGATCCAAGCATTCAGTGGTGTACTACCTTTAACCTTGGGTGAAAACTGCAATATGTTCATGAACTGAACCGCATATTCCATTACTGAGAGGTTCTCTTTCTTCAGACTAAGGAAATCTGTTTTACGCTGAATTCTAAAAATATGAGTGTAGAACTGTTTGTTATAAAATTCATCAAACCTCTCCCTTGTCACACCTTGGTCCATTACAGCTTGGACCGCTAACTCACATAATAGAAGTTCAAGTTTTTCTAACATGTATGTTGCTATATTAACATTCAACTCTACCAGTGTTCCAAAGAATTCAAAAATCCTATTCATTCTGTTCAACCATGCTTCTGCTCTTTCTGGCTACGAATCACCCTTACAGATTGGTGGATTCTGATTTTGAAACTAATCCACTTAATATGTATGCTTTGGATCATCTGCTTTATTCCCACTTTCAACAATTTGAAAATCATGCACTATACTCTGAACTAGTTGTTGGATCAACTGAGGCACAGGTGCAACCACATTTTCATCAGCCTCCTCTGGTTGTTCTTTATAATGCCTACCCAGTTCCATTTCTAGAAACACAGAAATAAACATATGCATAACTCCCTTAGAAATAAAATGTTTACAATTTCAAATTGAATTACATTGCGACTATCACAACTAGGATTTTCATAATTTTACATTTCCCATGTTGCACATTTTTTTCAAGATGAAGTTATCATAACACCACATAAATAATTATACATAATGAAATATGCATCCTAGTTGGAATTCATTTCAACCATGAATTCCATACTCTTCTCATTGGCTACACCAACGACAATGAGATATCCAATGCCTATAAGTGTCTCTAAAACACATATATACCCAACTCCCTGGTAACATGAATTTCAAAATAAAAGGGTTAGCTACATTATTTTATGCTATAAATTTCATGATCTGACAATCTCACTCCTTAATATCATCCCAACTCAAGGAATAGACTAAGAATGAATGCCACATCTATGACCAACAATCAACGTCAAAGGACTGAACAACTACTTTCACTTGAAAGTCAAGGACTGAAAAATTAATACCGCATGTAATGTCCCGCCCCTTCCTCATGGGCTTGAGAAGGCATAGTGATGCTACATGGCCCTAGGAGACATTCCCAGGGTTCCAAAGGCTAGAAATCATTGTTTAGGGATTCAAAAATATATTGGGGAACAATTTTCCCTTTAGATAAACCATCCAACCAAACCGGCCATTTCTAACCAAACAATATGATTCATGCTAACACTGCAACCTGAACCATATATTTCCAAATAACAACCAAACTATTCAATAACAATTCCTAAAAACCAATACAACCAAATCATGCAAACCCAAATTCAGAGTACCATACGGAAGACTAAACAAGAAACCAAAAAAACCATGAAACACTACAATTCTCCACACAAAGGTGCATGCCCCAAGAACTATGATATCACCAAAACATCACAAAGACCACTAGTGAAGGGAGATGCATTACCTTTAACTGTGTCCCAAAATACAACATCAGCAAAAGCACCAAAGTGACAAAGTAGGGGGGAGTAAAAATACTCATAAGGTTTTTCCAAAATGACTTCCCTACACATGTCACTAGGATACATACATTAGCACATTTATATAAAATAATTTATATAAAACTATAAACAGTTCAACAATTACACATGATCCAAACACACACTTAACAATCCCTGAAACACAAGGGAAATCCAACAAATATGCCACAAGCCACTTTAATATTACACATTAGAAAAATAATTTCTATCTTGCATATCAATACACAACAAGGCAATAAAACACACATGAACTTACCGTCCAAACCTGTTTACTACTTTTCCAATCAAGTGGAACTTCCCACCCTCTTGTCTTTGATGATAACCCTTTTTTCCACTAACCATCCCGATTTTTATAGTTGTACTCCCCACCCACTTCACAACATCCCAACCAATATAAATAATTATCCAACACAAATGTATATCAAATCAAGGTGACAACATGTTTCCATAATTATTTTCAACACAACAATACCTTAAGCACATCAACAATTCCAACACAAGCCATAACCACTTCAATAAATCACCCATTTATTAAAAAAAACCCATAAACCATATTATCATGCCAAACCATATTCCAATAAAACAAAAAAATTATTTAAATTCATATTTTATAAAACATTCTCTATAATCCAAACCATTATTAATTTTAAAATCAATATTTTAAAAATTGACAACAAAACCCTTTTCCCAATATTATCTCCTTTTACCAAAATTCCCAAATCACCTGTAAATGGGTTTCCACTAAGGTTTTCACATCATATTCACAATTAATTTCAAGAAAAACATTTTAATTTCAATTAAACTTCAAGTTCTAGAAAATGGGAGTCGAGAGAGAAGTCACATACCTTTAGGGTTATGGTGAAATCGACCCATAATCAACTGCACTACAAATCTGATGAATGCTCCAACAAAACCACTCTAGATCCCATTATCTATCATTAAAAAACCAATAAAACCATCTATTTAGGCTACCACAATCCTATATCAACATGAAACGGATGTAGATCTAGAAAATTGAGATAGAGGGAAGAGTATATCTTTAGAAAACCACATAACACGAAGAGAGGAGACTTGCCCGAGAAGTACCACCTTCAAACCACTAAGAAACCACTTTGATTTGATTTTAAATGGGTGGGAGAGCCTTTCTAACCCTTGAGAACAAGGAATACTTCATATGGTTCATATGGGAGAATAAAGGAGTGAAATTGGGAAATTCCTGAGTGACCCAGTTTTAAAAAATCATCTTTTTAAAGTCGAACACGGTAAGCCTGCACATTTTAAAAAATAGTGCGTAACTGGGTGGATTCTACTTCCCAATAGGGTGACTCTCATGGTTTCCTCACATGGTTTGGATAACCATGCACAAACTATTTGGAGCCCTAGTGTATCGAGTTGCATGGTTACCTTCGCTTCCAGCACGGTTTAGTCAAACTGTGCACCAACCATGTGCCCTTAGAAAAAACTCCAACCATTTTCAATACTCTTCCAAACACTACCAAACCATACCCAACCACGATACATACATAAAGATACATAAACAAGGGTCACATACCTCATACAAGGGGGTACTACATGTTATATAGGTATAGACAAATAATAACTAGTATATCTCAATCTATGTACAGGTAACATACCCTCCACATGATAAGAAAAATCCTATATTGGTTAAGCACCAACTAAAAACATGATCTACAACATAACCAACCACGTATGATTAGAAAACCATGAGGAATTTCATAAGAAAACCCTATATGTATAAAGGATCTCATGATTGGAATATCACTATCCTCATGAATGGGGAATCTATATATAAACCATGAACGCATAGTATTTCATAGAAGTAATGTGTGAAACTCTATGTGGTATATACATAGTAGATTACCCAGTCCACAAAACCCTTTATTTACCCCATGAGCATATTTTATATTTCAGTATATGTATTATAAATACTCTAACATTAATATTTCATCAAAAACTATACTAATCCACACTAAACATCTGTTAGGGATTACTCAATGTTATATATTGAGAGGCTAGTTATTACTTCACTTTATATATATATATATATATATATATATATTCACAAAACCAATGTGAAATAATGATAATGTTGAGATTTCCTTTTATTATAAAATTGTATAATTTTTTTTATTTTTAATATCATTTCAGAATAATTTACAGTACCATACATAACTGCATCCAAAACCAAATCGCATAAGATTGACTAAAGAGCATCCCTATTTTTTTGATTTATTTGATGCATTAAATCAATATTTAATTATTGTCACATCTCTATTTGACCATCCTATACAAACATATCAATAAAACCATTTAGTGAGTATAATATGTGAAGTTAGAAGATTTGAATAATAGTGTTATTTATTAATCATATTTCTAATGATAAACTTATTGAACATAGTATTACAAATCCTTAGCATCTTAAAATAAAATGACTTGATGTAAATATCTTTTATTCTCTACTTCAAACAATTTCTATGAAAATCATCAATATTTAGTGAATTATTTCCCTCATGATTTTTACTAGAATGTGATACATCGCTTTATGTTTTATTTTTTATAATCATTAATTTGTAAACCATTTACCACTTTATTTCCAGGAATACATCCTCTAGCCTCTTAGACATAATATTCTCTTCATAATATAAATTTCAGATAAAAAATATACTTTATGTTTAAGAAATAATATTCATTTCTATTGTGGTATTATTTTAATTAGACTTTGATTTTAATATCAAATATTTTAGTCTATGTGTATAGAGTATTTATTTGAAAAAGAATATTATTTTTTAAAATATTCCACTATTTTTGGTGAGATAATGTATCTAATTCAATTTAAAAAATATTTTAGGGAGCACGGTTATCCATGATAACAAAATTAAATTTACCTTCTTCAAAAAAATGTTATATATCCAAATGAATCACAATCCTACTGTACTAAATCTGTCATCTCATATGGTTCAGTATAACACATTATTAATAAATATATTCTATTATAATATAAAATAATAGAGGTAATTATACACATATATTTTTATGATTCATCTAGTATTGGTATATTATGTTGTGTACAAATTAATGATTCATCAACCCTTAACTACATCATTTCAATAAAAAAACATCATCAATTCTTAAATTTTTTTTATAAAATTGTATAAATAAAATATTTTTAAATTATAAATTAGGTATCATATTTTCAAAACTAATAAATTGAGATCTGATAAAATGGTACTTGAAATGGACCCTCCATGTTTTCGTATAACCTATTAGATATTTTGAAAAAACCATTCCACTAATAATTTATATCCCTTCTTGAAAACTCATGGTTTTGACAATCATGGATTGTTACACCCAACTCAAGTAGCCTAGAGTTCGTGGATATTTTACTATATTGGTTCAAAATAACAGAGATCATATCCTAAAGGATCGAATAGTTTAGTTTTCATGGGAAACTAGATAGATACATAATTCAAACATTACATATAAAATATGAAATATAATATAATAAATCATGTGAGAAATTTATTATTTATTCTAATAAATACATGAATTTATTCACATATCCCTTTTTGTATCATAGGGAAAGAAAAACATAATAATGGGTGAGCTTAGACGCTCAAAATAGGATAGTTTATAATAGATTCTAAAAAATATCTTGAATAATATAGTCAAGATAATATGCCAAATTTCCCATATTACATATATCATAAAAATGGTACTAAATACAAATATATCATAATAACATAAATAATCACATAGATAATAATAACTAGTTTCATAATGATTCAATTAATAAGGTTGATATCATAATCATATTTTCAATTCCTTGTTTTAATAATATGCATGTTAATAGGTATGGAGTCTACCAAATTCCCAAATTAGATTGTCTTAAGAGACCTAGTTATGCACTAAAAAGGGTTAGCTAAGCTAGATTATCTCAAGAGACCTAATTATTAAATAGATAAGGAGTATTCCAAATGTAAGTTAATCCATAAAATTCATGTGACACAATAATTTTCTAAAATTGTATTACATTTAACTTTATTAGAATAATATATTTTATTTATCTATTAATTGAACAAACACTATGTTGGTACTGCATAAGATTTTTAGATAATTATTTAATAACTAAAAATTAAAAATAAACTAACATGTGGAAAATAATTTCATTAGTATAAAAATAAAATTAAACATTATTTTGAAAATTATTTTATCAATATTTGAACATATAATAGATATTTAGAAACCAGTAACTAACATTTTGTATTATTATTTACAAAAGATATTATATAGGTCATTTTCATGGATGTTTGTGCCATAAAAAATATCATCTATAGAATAAGGTGGCATAGGTCTAAATAACTTCATCCCAAAAGAATAGTGATGAAAAATGGTGGCCTTATCACTCTGTTTTTACCTATGAAAACCTGATTTATCATTTTACCATAGAAATGTTTTTCAGTTTTTAAACTTCATTAGGAAAAAAATTAAGTTCACCATACCAAAAATTATTAATTTTTTTATTACAAATATAAAATCCATTATAACATATGAAATAATTATAATTGGAATAAATTTATTTTATAAGAATTATACAAAGAGTGAAAAAAACTAGTTTTGTGAAGAAGAAATTTTGTTTAATTACAAAAGTATTTATATATTATGATCAAGTGTAATGTTGATTACTATATAATTAATTAGATTATTTATAACTAATAGAGACATATATTAACATAGTTACAAATTAAAAAATTATTGGTTTGTCTCAATGGAATGAAAGGATACTTTAAAAAAATTGTATTTTTCACCATTCAAAATTTGAACCTTTTTATAGAAATACCAAAATTTCACCCTGAGGTAATTTTATTTTGATGAATTAAAAAATGAAATTAATATAAGAGATTTAAATTTATAAAATTTTATAATATGTTTTAAATTACCTTACTGAACAAAACTATCTGTATTGTACTAATATTTCTCTATAATAAAAATCTTAATACAATTGAAGCTCGGGGGTTACATGGATGGTTACAAGAAGTATCATTTTTAGAAATTCAAACCATCTATTTTAATTTAATTTTAAACTTTTATCTATTTTTATATCAAACCTTATACCATATATGAGACATCATTTTCCCATTTAATCAATCCTCAACAAATTGATAATATTGAGGGAAACATTCTTTAACTTCTCCAATTTTTAAAAATGTTTTTATTTACTGCAACTATGTGAATTACTATATTTCATTAAGCATAAATTAAATTTCTAGTCTTGCCATGTCAATAACATAACCAATCATATTTAATATATGATAAGGGATAGATAAAAATTTTATAATGTGATATTTAATTCCTTTGAAACCTTAATTAAATCATTCTATTCTTTAAAAATTCATAAAAATTCAAATTTTTTATCATCTTCAAAATTCAGGTTACTCTATAATATTTTTCTCTAAAAAATTGATTTAATTTTTTAATATAGTAACATTTATTCATAATTATTCCAGTTTTGTAAATTGTATATATTTAGATTACCTTTTTATGATGATTGATATCATAGAATAACTTGATGATGATGTTACCTAAAATAGATTCTTTTATTTGATGAGTATGATATATTTTAGACATTTAATATGTAGTTCTATTAACTTTTCTCTAATAAATTAGTGACTTCATCTAAATAAATCATAACCAGTAGTAAGAGAGAATCGATATTTCACTCTGTAATGAGTGTGCCTGGTGTTCAAATTGTCACATGGTTATTTATATAGGAATTCATCCAAATAATATAATACATATTTGTTGCATATTTGAGAGGAAAACATTTTCCACAATCCATCAAATGGATACACTATAATCTATTACTCCAATAACCAAATACTATTAGGATATCTTCTCTAACTATAACATAAAAGGAAACTTCTGTAATATGAACCAATATTATCAGGGTCCCCAATTTCATGTTTAAATAACAAAAGATAATCCAAGGTCACCCTCTTTAGCAAGACATACCCAATTTAATTACTACGGTCTTTAAAAGAGATCACATTGTAAGGAATCCAAAACAACATATTTTAAAGAGGGATTTAATGTCAACATATTATCAAAATCAATTCCAATAAATGTATTCATGCTTGTAATTTTTTATTTTTTTATTTTTATTCATTTCAGAAAATAAATATATTCAACCATATTTATGTGTGACACATTACGAAACTCATATATTTTGTTACAAACCCAAATCGAAATCCATCTATATTCATACATATCCAAAGAAATACCATGTATAACATAATTAAAACCATTTCATGTAATGTCATATAATCATATAAAATTTTCAATACCATAATGAGTAATCATTGAGAAACACAAAAATGACCATCACTTCTCTAGACAATGAAACAGATACTGGTATGATGAGTAGTTTCACCTAAGACCCTCTATACAAGGATAATATACATTAGAGATCTAAATTCCATCTTAAATATAACACCTATTATATATAATTTTTAATTGACTATTCAAGATGAAAACCCAATATATTTAAAATCCAGGGAATAAGAAAACTAAATATGTCATCATTCATATCATGTTACCCCTTTTATTGATGTATGCAATTTTGTAGTTATATTTTAACTCTATAAACTAATAAGTAGTATTTTTTTAATATAACATTTGTACTTTAAAATTAAATAGTGAATAACTAATAAATGAACTTTTCATGTATTTAAACCAAGGATAAACAATTACTAATAATTATTATGTAAAACATTATTATAAATATTCTATAACATATCTATTACTATATATATTTTGTTATCAAATATCTATAAAAACACTAAATTTATTCCCACTAATAACTATATTATATTATTCATGATATTGTAGATGATTTAGATATAAGATATTAAGTATAATTATTTTATATTCTAATTTTAATATGAAAAAAAAATATTGATTCAAAATATAACATATTTAATATTTATAAAAACCATGATCTAAAAATTTATCAAAAATCATTTTTATGTGGTATCAATAATTTCTCGAATGATGATTTTAATTTTAAAAATTAAAATTAATTATTTATGAATAATTTATAATTACAGATATAAACTCTTATATTTTTTTGTTTTATTATTATTAATAATTTTATAAATTATTATTATTATTTTAATAGAAAACATTTATATCTACATTATAAGTCCTCTAATATAATTTTAAAAAGGTATAATAATATTTATAATTAATATTACGGAGTTTTTTTAATAAAGGTTTCATATATTTTTAATTATTTAATTATAATAAATATATTTATAATTGATTTAGAAACGCATTTATAAATTAAGAAATTTATGAATTTTAGTTTTTATGAGTAATACTGAATTTATAAACAATATAATTGAATTAAAAAATAAAATATAAAAAATGAAATTTCTGTAGCTATACCATAGTTAATGATATATCCATCTGATAAGTATCATTATTTATGGTTTTCAAAAGTAGAATTTTATTCCTTAAAGTTTAGTTATACCTAATCACGTGTTTCTCTCTCAATGAGGCTGTCCTATAATAATCAATATTATGATACATACGTTTTTTATTAGTATAATTAATTTCAATTATACAATGGAAAATAATCTTGATGATTAAAAATGTAAAGGAAACTTAAAATTAAGATAGAATAAAAAAACCGAAAGGAGATACCATTATAGTCATCAATAATGATCCTTTATTTTTATGCTACATTGATTTCATAATTATACTCTCTATGGATTTCTAAATAATTACACACACCAAAACTACATAAATTGTGTGAATGGATATCTCCAGTATTTAATATCCATAGTGATCTACCCACTATTCAATCAAATGGTTCACCAGCATGAGTTTATGCACTAATCACACAATTGAGCCCATCATACAAAAATTATTCAAAGAGTGGGAGTGGAAATTGATTTTAGTAATGTGAAAGAAAAAGGATCATGGTATTATCATCACCTGCACACCTCAATCATACAAACCCTTGAAATATAATAGCTAATACTTCATAGGATAATCAACATTGCATTCTTTTGTTTTAATCCAATAGTTGATCCTTAGGTTAGCTTCCCAATATGAATGAGATATCAAGAATCACTAAAATAAAAATAAAAAGATCTGATGAGGAATAAAAATTAATATAATGAATATAATGATATTTTCTTAATTGAATATATAGAAAATTATAGATGCCTTAATAAATCAAGCCTCATCAAAAATTTAGGACTAAAAACTAAACTATCCCAATTTTATAATATAAAGAGGAAAAAATATTTATAACCAGCATTATTATTCATATCCCCTCTCTTAGACTATATTGTACAGTTCTTCTATTATCCCTTTTTTCATAATGTTTCCTTGTTTCTTAGTCAATGTTGTCAATCTCTTCATGTGGGATTATTATGAATCTTCTTTACATTCAATCCCTTTATATTATCTCCATATTTCTTAGTTTGTTCAATTATTTCTATAGAAAAAACTTAAAGATGATTTTACTAGTTTTTTTATCAATTAGAATTTGATTTAATTTCATTTTTTAAAATCTTTTTCCATTTTGGAAGTTAATAATTTCATTTACCTTATCCAAAATTTTTAATCGTAGAAACACATAAACTCTAGGGGATGTATTCTAATTGTAGAAAATATGTCATTTAATAAGACTTACAATGTCCTGTAAAGTCACTATAAACGTATGAAATTATTATTTTTTGTAAGACTAAAATATAATAGAACATCACCTAGAAATGTTTCAATTTTTTATCCAAATTCTTACATGATCACTAGGAAGTATTAAAAATATTCCCTTTGAATGTGTTTTGAAAGAAGTGGGTTTCACATAGATAAGAGGTCTTAACTGATTCAAAACATTGATTAGTCTACTTCATTCATTGCGAGAGGAAAACAGTGTGGTTGACATTCAAGCAACATGGTCCTCTATTGATACTTGATTTATATCGTACTCTAGAACATGATCTCTTTCTCCAAAATGTGTGAGTATTATCATAGGTGACTCTCTCAGACTTCATTACATCAGACCCCCCAAATCCTATTTTATTTCCATGCTAGTGGTCATCTCTCTTCCTTGTCTTATATCCCCCCTTATATCAATTTAATAAAAAAAATTGTCATATAAAAAAAATTCTGGAGTATGGGGAAATTTTTACACACTCTACAGAATCCTATGGAATCCACATCACTTTTTCAATGTTAATCCTTAGACATAAAACTCATGAAAACATAATCTCACTATAGGATTTGTCTATTTTATTCCAAAATATTAACAAAATTATTAAAATCATAATTATAAACCTGTTAACAATTTAAACACCAAAATATATGAATCTTTTTATGGTTATTTAATTAATTACATAAATGAATAAAAAACTAACAAATATATTATTTATTACATAAATATTGATTAATTAATGTTAAATAATTATTTTATTTATGAGTATATATCATATTTTTGGTAATAATATCCTTTAAAAATACTATCAAATTTTTAAAATGTTGTCTCTCACCATTATTTACTATGGTTAGACTTTGCACGTGTGAAAGTTAAAAAGGATCACTATTTATCACACATTAGGATAGATAATTAAGAGATCATTCCATAAACCTACGTCCAAAGAAACCATTATCATATTAAATAATTGTGTAGCTTTTGATGTTGAATATGTATGATTAACCAGGAATTTTAGGGTTAGTGTCTAATAATTATTTTGTTGTATACTATCGTAGAATATGATATGTTGCATAAGAAAAATTAATATAGTGTCAATATCCAACAAAGATTATATGAAATATTTAACAAAATTTCCTTATAGACTATAGATTATTAAATCTAATTCATGAGCCTCTCATAAGGAAAAATATTATTCCCTAATTGTTTCACCATATAATATGTAATCGGTATTAAAATAATTTTATTAAAAATCATTTTTATTATATCCCTTATGTCATATTAAAAATGAGACACTCTATTTTAAACCAGTAATCAATTCCATTGTCAGATATTATAGACTATATATAATTTGAGATATTTTAAAATTAAGGATTGTACTATATCAACATCTTGGATCTATGATATCATGTGGAACAACCCAATTTATTGACTATGTTTCAATAAAACATAAGTTTGACTACAATTAAATTTTTTATTATTTTATAACATCATAAAATATGATACTATATTTATATATTGTATGCACGATATCTTGAACCAAGGTATATAGTACATCTATGATACCACTAAAGGGTTTTATGGATCATACAACACTCTTTAATCATATTGAAATAAATTAACAGCCCATATTCCAATTATCTCTAAGCATGAAACATGAAACCATTTTATGAAGTAAAATTGAGATGTTGTTTTACATTATAGTGATAGTCTCTTGCTACTTCAATAGTAATATGGGATTGAGGAATATCAAAAGTGGTAGCCAAAAGATATTACCTAAATACATTCTATTCTTGTGTGGAATATTATTCATCCATTGTATGACTGACTATCTCATCTCATACATGATATTAAAGTATTTGATGATATAAAGGGAGGAAGATGTATTAATTTTAGACTATGGAAATATTATCTATGAAAACACACATCATCCTATCATAGTGGAACTCCTATATAATTCATCAAGACATTTTTTATTCCACTATTCATTAACAAATACATTATATGAAATGAATTTTAATGTCTCAATTGATCGTGCATCAAGATCATGAATGCATTTATTCTCCCATGCATTTAAGATTATGAATTTATGAACAAATTATAATTATAAGGCCCTAGACTTAAACATTACTTAATATTGAATTAAATGAATAATTCACATTGAGGATCCTTTCAGGTTTAGAGTTTTAGAGAATTAGAACATAACTATTACATCTCAAAGATTACAAAGTAGACACATCTACTCAGCTTCCATTTTTTTCACAAAATAAAAACTCTTGAACAAAAGAGTCATGTCTAGTTCTTTGTTTTAGACAGCCTGACATTTCCCTGATCCCATCCTTGACCCTATTAAACTTTATGTCCTGTGAAAAACATTTCCAAAAAACATGGGATGAGCATAAAAAGCTCAATAAGGGTTATAACAATATGGAAAGAAAACATTAGTCCATGTACACCTGAGAATCAATGAAATCATACTTTACTCATAAAACATAAGCAATTTAACACGCCTCATGAAATCATAAGATTTATGAATTACTCATAGAAATCATAAGACATAAAGGTAACTTGAGGCAATCATAACATTCTTACGTAGGGAGTAACCCTCATGGTTACGTTTGGAATACCCATCACAATATATTCCCTAAATCTCTTCGAAGAAACCTTAACATTTAACTCCTTCACGTTACCCAATGCATTGGAGAGCTATATCGGTCTCACCCACCCTTAGTTTATCACGGAACCACCCGTCTTCATAAACAATGCCCAAGAACCATAACATAAGCACATCACATAACTTAAGTATAAAGGAAAGATAACATCCCCACATTTCAATAACAATATAACCATTTAAGTTGTTGAAATAATGAATCCATTCTAAAACCCATTTTCAAAACCATTTAAAACATTTAATAAAGAGATTTTTGAATCAAAGTGTCCCATACCACTTTGAAGCTTTTAACATTTTAAACCATTAATATTCATATAAATAAATCCATAAAAACATTTTGAAAACGTGGATATTAATGAGAAATATTTATAATAATAAATTATTAAAACATTTAAAATGATATTTTAGTTAAAGGGTTTTTAACAAAATAAGTGACACTTGAATAAAATAATTGAGGAATAACATTTAATTAGAACTTTATAATATCATGAGAATAAATGGATTCATGATATAATATGCCAAAGGACAGAATATACACCATATAAGAGTGAATTGGTGCATAACAAAGGTCATTCACAATTATTCAAAGGATGACATATTCCATAACTACATATTCAAAGGATGACATATTCCATAACTATATATTGAACCCAAGGAAATCGAAATTGGGATAAAAAGTTCCCTTGGTAAAATTCAACAGCCTAACAGTGTCACTTTAAAATTCATAAAATTAGATGATGAGAGAGAAAATGGTATCTTATCACTTGGAATAAAAATTTACATCAATAAGGATATAGAATAACATATCCCAACATAAAAAGATGTAAATTTGAAGACATAACAAAATAATTCTTTTTAAAAGAGGAGTGTGAAAGGTTCCCTTACCGATTTGGGAAACATTCAAAACGTACACCCCATGAAATAAGGGAAATAAAATGAAGATGTAAATACCCAAATAGTAAAATAATGGGCAGTACATACACCACACAAAAGGAAATAGTGGCAAATGTAGCATGAATCTCGCGGGAATAAAAATTGAGATGAAAATCCCCTTATGAAAATTCGGCAGCCTAACAGTGCCACATAAAACTTCCAAAAATGTATTGATGAGATCAAATAGGGTCTCTCCTCATATTAACATAAAATTTAAATAAATATGAATATAAATTAACATCCCCCAACATAAGAAAGAGGAGCTTAAATTAAGTTATATAAAAAAGAGTACTTAAAAAGAAAGAGAGATGTAGGATCCCTTACCTCGTGTCAGACTTGACTCGATCGATTATTAATCTCCTGAATAATAAACATGAGTTAATTTATAACATCATAAGAACCTTTTTAAATTTCATTATTCCTTTTATATCACTTATTACCATGTTATTCACTTTATGTAATCATTTAAGTTAATAACGGTCGTTTTATCGATACTTGGTACTTGAGTCAAAAGTGAACTTCTTATATTTATTAGTTGTTCATGTAGTCAAATATCCATTATCTAAAAAATGATATTAATGATGTAGATATCATATATACCATATATATATCCAGTATATACATGCATTTATAATATTACATAATCATTTAGAGGTATGAAATGAAATGCACCGTTCATGGAGACGGTAAGTCGTACGTACGCAAGAACGCTGCTTTCATTTCTATTTCATAATTTAATAGAATGAAATAATAATGATAAATGGTATATTATTATTTCAGTGTATAATCATATATAATATCATTAACTTTATCCTTTATACGTCCCACATATGGCATTAACGAATCAAATCACTTTGAGGGGGCGGTAGTCCGCACTTCCTAAAATGAAAATATCGTGTTTTACCCACAATGGAAACCATAAAGGTATGTGATAAATGAAAAATACAGAAGATTAAGGAATAAATAAACATATTACATATCCTATATAAATATAGTGACATCATAATGGCAACCTTTTTAAGGTGTTAAAATAATATTGACCAATCATCGTTCTGTGATGCAGAAATTCGCCATCCACAGAAACAATATGTTCTTTAACCAGTAGACGGAGGTGTGTAGAAGTGTAGCTCAAATACTTCTTATAACAACATCCTATTATATTGAATATACTTTTTTGTTACAAAATAAATGAATAAAATGATTTTATGTGGTTGGAGAAGCAAAATAAAACAAAATAACATTAAAGAAGACTTTACCTTTAAATCGGGTAACTCCCTTTGATTTGAACCAAAATGGTTTATTGAAGAACTTTCTGCCCAAGGTGATGATTCAATGATGAATATATGGGTTTTTAGAGATGAACTGGGCAGGTTCTGGCTGAGCCAATTGATTGAGAGGTTTGGGTAAGGAGGTATAGGTGGGGGCCTTTTATAAGAGGAGAGGAGGGACACTCTTGGAAAGTCAAGAAAGGTTACATTATTTTCAAATTCGTTTCAGATTTTGAAGGTCCCACATTGATATATTTCGAGGATAAGGTGATAAGGGTTCTAAATACACCCATACAACAGGTTTTTGACATGTGTAGGTCTTAGATTTTACATTATCTTTTCATTTTATTTGATTCGTTAAATAATGAGGTAATCGCTGCATCATCATGATGTCATAAATAATTTAATTTATTTAATGTATAAAAATTATAATAAAATATTACTATGATGTAAGAAATCTTTTTATATTTCCAATGACTATTTATAGTAAAAAATCTTACTTGTATAACCCCATGTAAAAAATGTTTTAGTAAAACAATGCATGTTTGTGTCATTTTTACTTTTACTTTAAATAAATGGCATTAATGTCATTATCTTACCCAAGTGGCTCCATGGGGTCCCAAAAATAGAACCATGGGTTTTCTTGGTCGGCCATGACACATCCAATAAGGGTAGGACATGTGTCAAGGTCATTTCATATTATTAAAACATTATTTTTACCTTAAACTACATTAATTACCTCTAATCACGATTAAAAACTTAAAAGTTACTATTCACCAAAAAAATATTTTAATCCCATTGAACCACATTTTAGTTCCTAATGAAAACCATGTATGTCAGATTTTTGAAATTCAAAACACAGAGGTGGTAAAATTTCATTTAAATGAAAAATCAGTTTTTTAAGTACCACTTAGTGGTTTCATTATTCATCAAAAATTGAAGTTTTTCAGAAAAATACCAAAACTTCACCCTAAGCTATATTTGATATTCCGAATTCAAAAATGATTTCAATTTTACAAAACTGAAAACATGTAAGTTACAATAATTAATTTAATAATTAATTCCCGTTGTCAGAACAAATAGTGTGCTTTTAAGAAACAAAATCTATCAAAAGATTGACACTCGTTTATGTCCAATCTCAAAGTGATATTAATTCCAATGACCACCATTAGAATAATTGGTAAAAATATATTCTAATTTAACTTTAAAAACAATTAAAAAGATAATATAACTATATAAATAAATTATATTAAAAAGAAGTTTTGAATTAAAATACAACACTTTTCACTATTCCTTAAAAAATAAACATTATCAGAAAAATACCAGAAATTTATCCAAAGTAAATTTCAATGTCCCAATCATAAAGAATAAGTTTATTTTGAAAAATATATCTTATAAAATTTTCAAAATATAGATTTATAAATGGTTCTCCATCAAAAGGCCGTAAAACAATCTTAAAAAAAAATATTAGAGTATTTGTTCTTAAAATTGGATTCATTTGGATTTTAAGCCTCTAACATTTATTGGATAAATGTAAAAATATTTAACAAACATATGTAATAATTTTGTAGTTATTTCTGTTCATTCCCTCCATTAAAACGGCTAGGCGTTAACTATTATAATATTATTATATTATTAGTGTGCAAAGTACGATTTTAAAGAAACTCGTTGTTGCGTATTGGGTACGCCATCGAGCATAGCATTCCCTTTAAATTAGTATTAGCATTTTATTCTCAAATATTGATAAACATTATATTCAAATATTATTTATTTACCTGGTATTTTACATCCTTCCCCCCTTTTGGGAATTTCTTCCTCACAATTTCAATATTGGGCTTGGAAACTCCATTGAAAGTCCCACATCGAAACAAGAGTAAGTAAAACTATCACTTAAAAAGAATGGTAGAGAAGTACAAAGGTCACCTGAGTTAACCCATACTAGGATTCCAAGTATGAAAATATGGATATGGAGGAAAAAACAAAGGGTTATGTTCTGATGGAGAGTGATAGTAAACATGTCTAGGAGAAAGTTAACCATAAAAAAATCAGAAGCTTGTGATGGGTTAAACGGTATTCGATTCCCCTGTAGGAAAAGTTAACAGACAAAATTTTTGTTTTAAGTTACTCTTAATTGAGGAATTTATTTTTGAGCTTAACTAAATCATAATGAAACATACTTACTTGTCACGTATACTTTCAACTTTTACTAGATTCCTTAATCAAACTCATATTTTCTCCAAAAGACGAGTATTTAGGAAGACTTGTTCGCATTAAGAGTACTATAATCAACTTCTTGAGAATCACATAATCCACAAAAGAGAACTATATATTTCCCATGTCTTTAGCTATCAACCAAAACCAAACCAAAAATTTTAGTATGAGATCAGATAATACCAAAAAAAGTATTTTTTTTTACAAAAAGAAAAACTACTCCTATTCTTTAAAATTTGTCCAACAATACCCAAGGTTCAACAGCTATCCACAAAATTCTTCAAAGTAATCCAAACAAAGATTGAAACTCAAATCTCTTAAGGATTTAGTCACATTGTCTTCCAAAGTAAATCTTAACATTTATCTACAAATAACACCAGTTACTCTTAAAGTCTCACATTGAAAAGTAATTAGCCTAATCACATATTCTCCATGATAGGATAATAATATCCACATATAACCCAAAATCAACTTACTCTTGATTCATAAAATCATATAACTAAAAAAATAATTAGTCAAACTAACAAGGGACTTCACGTAGTCAGTGGTATGCGATAAATACCAGTCGCACTTTGGTTGTGGGTTCGATTCCCGTAGCTTTGTCTGACGCGGTGGGTTGTCACACGATCTGTGTGTTATCCTTTTTCCAAAACTATATTATTCTTAAAAAATTTCCCAAAATGAGATAAAATCTTAAAAAATAATCATTACATATTTTAACCTCAATTTTACCTCATGCCTTTCATTTTCAATCATAACATATAGTAACCCATAATTACCTGAAAAGTAAGGATCATATAAACCCTAATGGTTACCTTTATAATTATTACCTGAACTTCCACATCGAGTTGGTTCTCTCGTACAAGAGGCATTAGAGAACTCACCAAGGTTCAAGTGGTTGATCATGACTCCTGATAGTTAGTTTAGAATAACAATGAGATTTCTCATTGAATCCCCCATTTCATCCAGTCTCTTAATTAGAGAACCACCATAGTTTCCTTCAAACCCATTGTCACATTGGTGCCTGCTAGATCCATCCATTTACTAAAACCAAAAAGTTCAGTGTGAGTATATCAATAAAATCATCATGTACTAAAGAGGAAGATAAACACTAAGATATACTAATCCAAGTTATCTGAAACTCATTCCAACATTCAAAAATAACAATGACTCTATCTAATATAATAACCATTGTGGTTATACACAACTTTTCACTTATGATTAAACAACACTCTAACCTCTAAAGTTATCTAAACCGACCTCTGATACCAACTATAAGGCCCCGGCCTTAAACATTACTTAATATTAAATTAAATGAATAATTTACATTGAGGATATTTTCAGGTTTAGAGTTTTAGAGAATTAGGACATAACTATTACATCTCAAAGATTACAAAGCAGACACATCTACTTAGCTTCCATTTTTTTCACAAAATAAAAACTCTTGAACAAAAGATTCATGTCTGGTTCTTTGTTTTAGACAGCCTGATATTTCCCTGATCCCATCCTTGACCCTATTCAACTTTATGTCCTGTAAAAAACATTTCAAAAAAACTTGGGATGAGCATAAAAAGATCAATAAGAGTTATAACAATACGGAAAGAAAACATTATTCCATGTATATAGAAGAATCAATGAAATCATAATTTACTCATAAAACATAATCAATTTAACATACCCCATGAAACCATAAGATTTAAGAATAACTCATAGAAATCATAAGACATAAAGGTAACTTGTGTAATTATTAACATTCTTACGTAGGTAGTAACCCTCATAGTTACATTTGTAATACCCATCACAGTATATTCCCTAAATCTCTTCAGAGAAACTTTACGTTTGACTCCTTCACGTTACCCAATGCATTGGAGAGCTATATCGGGCTCACCCGCCCTTAGTTTATCACGGAACCACCCGTATTCATAAACAATGCCAAAGAATCATAACATAATCACATCACATAACTTAAGCATAAATAAAAGATAAAATTCCCACATTGTAATAACAATATAACCTTTTAAGTTATTGAAATAATGAATCCATTCTAAAAACCATTTTCAAAACCATTTAAAACATTTAATAAAGAGATTTTTGAATCAAAGTGTCCCATACCACTTTGAAGCTTTTAACAGTTTAAATCATTAATATCCATATAAATAAATCCTTAAAACCATTTTGAAAACATGGATATTAATGAGAAACATTTATAAGAATAAATCATTAAAATATTTAAAATGATATTTTAGTTAAAGGGTTTTTAACAAAATGAGAGACACCTGAATACAATAATTGAGGAATAACATTTAATTAGAACTTTATAATATCATGAGAATAAATGGATTAATGACATAATATGCCAAAGGATAGTATATACACCATATAAGAGTGAATTGGTGCATAACAACAATGATGTCTCAATAGAAATGTAAAATGAGATGAAATCCCTTATAAAGAAGGTATACTTAACTTAAGGATAAATCAATCTCATAATTATGTGTGACAAATATAATTACACGCAATATAAGTGGATATTTAGTGTAAATCAATAAAAGTTCATTCACACATATTCAAAGTATGACATATTCCATAACTACATGTTGAACCCAAAGAAATCGAAATTGGGATTAAAAGTTCCCTTGGTAAAATTCGACAGCCTAACGGCATCACTTTAAAATTAATAAAATTAGCTGATGAGAGAGAAAATTGTATCTCATCACTTGGACATAAAATTTACATCAATAAGGATATAGAATAACATATCCCAACATTAAAAGATTTAAATTAAAAGACATAACAAAATAAGTCTTTTTAAAAGAGGAGGGTGAAAGGTTCCCTTACCGATTTGGGAAACTTTCAAAACGTACACCCCATGAAAGAAGGGAAATAAAATGAAGATTTAAATACCAAAATAGTAAAATAATGGGAATTACATACACCACACAAAAGTAAATAGTGGCAAATGTAGCATGAATCTCCCGGGAATAAAAAGTGAGATGAAAATCCCCTTATAAAAATTCAACAGCCTAACGGCACCACATAAAACTTCCAAAAATGTATTGATGAGATAAAATATAATATATCCTCATATTAACATAAAATTTATAGAAAGAGGAATATAAAAGAACATCCCTCAACATAATAAATAGGAGCTTAAAGTAAGTTACATAAAAAAGAGTACTTAAAAAGAAAGAGAGAGGTAGGATCCCTTACCTCGTGTCTGACTTGACTCGATCGTTCTTTAATCTCCTGAATAATAAACTTGAGTTAATTTTTACATACTTAAGAACATTTTTCAAGTTCATTATTCCTTTTATATCACTTATTACCATGTTATTCACATTATGTAATCATTTAAGTTAGTAATGTTCGTTTTGTCGATACTTGGTACTTGAGTCAAAAGTGAACTTATATTTACTAGTTGTTCATGTAGTCAAATATCCATTATCTCAATAATTAAATTCATGATTTATATATCATATATACCATATATATATCCATTATATACATGCATTTATAATATTACATAATCATTTAGAGGTAATAAATGAAATGCACCGTTCATGGAGATGGTAAGCCGTACGTACGCATGAACGCTACTTTCATTTATATTTCATACTTTAATGGAATGAAATAATAATTATATAAAGTTATATTATTATTCTAGTGTAGTATAATATATAATATCATTAACTTTATCCTTTATATGTCCCACATATGGCATTAACGAATCAAATCACTTTGAAGGGGTGGTAGTCCACACTTCCTAAAATGAAGATATCGCGTTTTACCCACAATGGAAACCATAAAGGTATGCCATAAATGAAAAATACATAAGCATAAGGAAAACATAAACATATTATATATCATATATAAATATATTGACATAATAATGGCCACCTTTGAATGTGTTAAAAGAATATTGAGCAATCATCGTTTCGTGAGGCAGAAATTCGCCATCCACAGAAACAGTATGTTCTTTAACCATTAGATGGAGGTGTGTGGAAGTGTAGCTCGAATACTTCTTAGAAAAACATCCTTGTATATTGAAGATTCTTTTTTTGTAAAATAGAAATTAATATAAAGATTTTAGGGGGTGGAGAAGCAAAATAAAACAAAAGAACATTAAAGAAGACATTACCTTTAAATCGGGTAACTCCCTTTGGTTTGAACCAAAATGGTTTCTTGAAGCTTTTTCTTCCAAATTGGAGGCTTCAATGATGAATATAGGGGTTTTGAGAGATGAAATGGTTAGGGGTTGGCCGAGCCAATGGCTTTAGAGGTGTGGGTAAGGAGGTAGAGGTGGGGGCCTTTTATAAGAGGAGAGGAGGGGCACTCTTGGAAAGTCAAGAAAGGTTACATTATTTTCAAATGGGTTTCGGATTTTAAAGGTCCCACATTGATATATTTCGAGGATAAGGTGATAATATTTATAAATCCACCCATACAATAGGTTTTTGACATGTTAAGGTCTTATATTTTACATTATCTTTTCATTTTATTTGAATCGTTAAATAATGAGGTAATCACTGCATCATCATGATGTCATAAATAATTTAATTTATATAATGTCTAAAAATTATAAAGAAAATACTATGATGTAGGAAATATTGTTATCTTTCCAATGAATATTTATAGTCAAAACTCTGACTTGTATAACCCCATGTAAAAATTGTTTTAGTAAAACAATACATGTTTGTGTCGTTTTTACTTTTACTTTAAATAAAAGGCACTAATGTCATTATCTTACCCAAGTGGCTTCATGGGGTCCCAAAAATAGACCCATGGGTTTTCTTGATCGTCCATGCCACATCCAATAATGTTAGGACATGTGTC
The DNA here is from genome assembly GCA_963277665.1 of Viscum album. Classification (NCBI taxonomy): domain Eukaryota; kingdom Viridiplantae; phylum Streptophyta; class Magnoliopsida; order Santalales; family Viscaceae; genus Viscum; species Viscum album. The sequence goes on from OY728135.1 coordinate 115,819,653, forward strand.
AAGGTCATTTCATATTATTAAAACATTATTTTTACCTTAAACTACTCTAATTACCTCTAATCGTGATTAAAAACATAAAAGATACTATTCACCAAAAATTTATTTTAATCCCATTGAACCACATTTTACTTCCTAATGACAACCATGTATGTCGGATTTTTGAAATTCAAAACACAGAGGTGGTAAAATTTCATTTAAACAAAAAATCAGTTTTTTAAGTACCACTTAGTGGTTTCACTATTCATCAAAAATTGAAGTTTTTCAGAAAAATACCAAAACTTCACCCTAAGCTATATTTGATATTTCGAATTCAAAAATGATTTCTATTTTAAAAAAATTTAAACATTTAAGTTACAATAATTAATTTAATAATTAATTCTCGTTGTCAGAACAAATAGCGTGTTTTTAAGAAATAAAATCTATCAAAATATTGACACTCGTTTATGTCCAATCTCAAAGTGATATTAATTCCAATGACCACCATTGGATTAAATGGTAAAAATATATTCTAATTTAACTTTAAAACCAATTAAAAAGATAATCTAAATATTTAAATAAATTATATTAAAAAGAGGTTTTGAATTAAAATACAACACTTTTCACTATTCATTAAAAAATAAACATTATCAGAAAAATACTAGAAATTTATCCAAAGTAAATTTCAATGTCCCAATCATAAATAATAAGTTTATTTTGACAAATATATATTATAAAATTGTCAAAATATATATTTAAAATGGTTCTCCATTAAAAGGCGGTAAAACAATCTTTTAAAAAAATATTAGAGTATGTATTCTTAAAATTGGATTCATTTGGATTTTAAGCCTCTAACATTTATTGGATAAATGTAAAAATATTTAACAAACATATGTAATAATTATGTAGTTATTTTGGTTCATTCCCTCCATTACAACGGCTAGCCGTTAACTATTATAATATTATTATATTGTTAGTGTGCAACGTAAGATTTCAAAAAAACTCATTGTTGTGTATTGGGTACGCCATCAAGCATAGAATTCCCTTTAAAGTAGTATTAACATTTTATTCACAAATATTGATAAACATTAGATTTTAATATTATTTATTTACCTAGGATGTTACAATAATTGAGGAGGAGAATCAAAAATTTATTTATATTCATCTTGATGGAAAAGGCAGAGGGTGTGATATCATTAAATCATTACTAATAATCTACCTAATCAATGAAATATAAATATTATTTTTTGAATACAATCATCACCATGAGTCATTGATGTATCATACTATTTAATATATATTCCAAAACATATCATTTGGGTTAATTAATTGTGGCATATCTATTTTATGTAATATATAATGGTATAAAATCATGATATGGAGCTAGGTTTTTTAGATATCATGGTGTGGTTCACGCATTGAAAAATACCTATCTACACTAAGAAATAATAAAATCCCTATTTTTTGTTAATTTTCATAGATTTAATTTTCATTTCTGAACATCATCCCATGGCCATTCAATGGTTACAAGATGATATTGATAATTTCATTGTACATGTGGTTACATTATTTGATTCTTCCAAGGAGTTCTTAAGGAATATAAATGATTGATGAGATTTTAAGAAAAAATTGAAACACCCTGGTATTTTTATAGAACATTTCTCTCTAAATAATTTGATTTACTCAATATCATGTGTTGCAGGTAATAAAAAAATTTAGTCAAACTGTGTAAAATTATTAAAATATTATCAATCAATTATCACGTAGCCATTATATTAGTGGGTATGAATAGTAATAAATAAATAATAGAAGAAAAAGTTCTTTATATTTATAAAAATAATTAATTTATTATCATGTGATTATCATTAAAATAAGATGTTATCTGAAAAAAAAAAGTGATCTTATTTATGAAGAATTGTTTTTATGCATGAAAAGTTTTTTATATCAACAAATTAAATTAATACCTATTAGTGAATTTTTTTATAACATATATATATTATTTACTTGATAAAACTTTTTAGGAAATCATAAAATATTTTTCTGGGAACTGGTTATGAATAAGTTTATTTTTTTTTTAACTTTTATTTATCATTAAATGTGTTTTTGTCATATTCTAGGTAAATACATTAAAATTAATTTATTCAATTTAAATTTCTTTATTTTGATAAAATTAAATATATATTGATAACTACTTGGTTCATAATTGGTAATTAGGACCCATATGTTTTTGTTAAATATGTATAATAACCATTGTAATATTTATCACATCGGTAAAGGGTAAACCAGGATTATCTAGATTAAAAATAAATGATAAGTCTATATATTTTCATCCTAATTTCTATTGGATTAAATGAATTTTACCAAAAAAATATTAGGATTTAAATTATGTTATTGAAAGGACACTTTTCCATAATAATGTATTATATATTATTTAAATTAAATAATGTTACAGAATGCCACTCTTTTTGTCTTTAATTACTCTAATATTCCCACATAGGGAAAAATTATGTTATTAACAAATATAAGTTTCTATTCTGACCTTAATAAAATTACTTCCATGATATAAATTTACTTTTAAATTTTAGTAATTATATAATGACCTAATGTTCATTGAAAAAACTAATACTGCATTTCTCCAATTAATAATAAAATATAATAAATGATCTTAAAAATATTAAAAATGTTTTTCTAATAATTTATTATGTAAAATAATGTTTATATATATATATATAACATATTATTGATATGTGAAAACATTATATTTGACTTCCCACTTTGTCTTTTGGTATTTTACATTAAATTAATTGAATAATTTCAAAATTGACAAAAATTGTATTCTATTAAATTATTTAAAATTACTAAAAATTAGGAAATTATTCATGTTTCTTATTTTATGAAATAAAAATTCATAAATTATACATTTATCATACAATTTTAACCATATAAGTAAAAATTGTAACCTTTTAATTTTGAACAAAATCATAATGTAGATAAAATAAAAATTGGTTATCTAATGGTAAATCAAAATGAAAAGTTTTAAAATGACACAAAAACATGTATAAATAATATTTTCTAATGGAATTACAACTATATCCTACATTATCATCTAATCCCTTTCCATTTGGAGGTATTTTTATTGATAATTATTTTACAATAATTTTATCTTTTGAGAAATTCCATAATTTCTACTCACTTCAAATATAAAATGGAACATCCTCCCCCTATTGTTTATAGCACATTGATCCATATACCTTAAACATTCCCAGACCAAATTCTCTTATATAAATTTAAAGAAAATTATAGAGGTTCTGTTCTTCCCAAAATACCAAATCTATATCCCTTTAGTGGAGATCTAAAAGAGTCATTCCAAATAGGTAATGGCCCTAACCAGTCACTTTATCTTTATATTATTCTTTAACTACTCTAAATATACAGTAATATTCCTCAAATAATAACTTTAGAAATCTTAGTATGATAAAATTATTATTATTATTATTATGAAAAATGCATTATAAAACCTCTTTCCCAACAAACAGGATGTTAAAGTATTGCTCAAGCATACAGATTGGTTACCGTCTCCACATAGCAATCTAATTAATTTATCATCACCGTCATTTATGGAAGGATATTATGATGTGTTAAATTAAAATATATGATTTTATTGATGTAATTATAATTCATTAATTATTATAATGTCTCTACCTTCTTAACATCAAATCCATTGGGATATGATAACACTGTTCATGCGTACTTGTGGACTTCCACCTCCATATAGTGAGGTGATTTGTTTTTTATTTATATGTAACAAAGATGAGAATAATAATTCATTTTAAAAAAATATATGATATAATATTAATTCAATAATCTTTAATTATTAGTTACCTTAATTTCATTCAATAATACACAAAATGGATATAGTGTTCATCAGAAACATACGGCCTACCATCTCTAGGAATAATGTCAATAATTTTTTTATGAATGATTATAAATTTATATATAATGAATATTTATTATGTATATAATATGATTAATACTCTTTAAATAATTATTCCATGATAAAAATATAAGTAATGGTACAGAATAATCGGAACATGATTCGTGAATGAGGTAGTTACCACCCAAAACAGTTCTTTCTAAAAATATTATCAATAAACGGGTGATAATATGTCATAAATAAATAAATAAAAATGGTATGATAGATATGAATATTATTAGGGAATATGATTATAAAAAACTCATATTTATTATACTGGAGGGTAGATCATTATCTGGTCAAGGCACGACTTGGGGCAACCTTTATTTCACATTGTCATCATTATTCGGGATTATTTATCTTTAAGTCTCAACTGGGGAATATTTCTGTTCCACATTGTATAAAAGGGTTTCTATTCATTTATTATTTTTAAAATATTATTTTAACCATATTATTATATATTTAAAAATGGTTTTAAATCCATAGTTTTTTTATTTTACAAATAAAATACTTTATGACCTCTCCTATAAAAGTATTGAAAAAATGTTTTATAACTGATACAACATGAACAAAATTTCCACTTATCAGGATTCTTCCATTGTATGAATCACCCTTTAAATTTTTTCTTTGTTATTTTTAAAGATAATTCCTTCCATAATGTGAGTGAATTTTTTAGATTTTAAAATGTGATTTTCAATGATCAAAGGCCATTTTACTCAAAAATGTTTTAATAATAATTGTACTCATCAATGTCAACAACTATTAAAGTTTCATGTTTTTTCTAGGAATATGACCAAAGGATTATATCCTTATTGTTAATATATATATATTTTATGTTAATAATGGAATTGTGGTTTTCAAACCCAATAGTTTCACATGGGCCTTGTTATGATGAAATGTTTACAAAACAATTTTCTTTTCAGGGGGTCTAATATTAGGAATGGTTTTTGATGTGGTGGCGCACATATGTATGATTTCCATTATGTGGTGGATGGGAATGATATCCCACTCAAATGAATTAGGTATTATATTATATCTCAAGATGTTGTTATGAAAAAAAATTCAATGTGTTGTATACTTTATGTGAAACTAGTCTACATTATTGATCCTTTATAGGAAACAAGTTGATGTTCTGGATCCATTCTGGGAATCAAGTAAATGTGATTGATCCACTATGGGTAATATGCACTAACTCCTGGTAGAATTGTCTTGGATGTTAACCTTGACATATGAAATTGTTTCTATATTTTTTATTATGTCACACATTTTTATGACTTCAAAATATGGTTCATACATTAGTTATGGTGAGTTATCATATTTATTATTCATGTTCATTAAAATGATAATATTATTTTTCCAAAACTCATTTTTAGGATCTTTGTCAGATTTGGAATGAAATGTTTATGTTATAACCATGGTATCATACCATTGTTCTTATATTGTGTTTACATATGGTTATTGATTGATAACTCATATATTTATGCTTACTGGTCATCTTATCTTACCATTTTCTTATGTTTTCTTCACCAAATTTATGAAGAAAGTTTTTTATATGGTATTCCTATAATATATACTATGTGGGAATATAATTTTGTGATATTTTGAAGATGGTTTATCAAAAAAGAAGATTGTATATATTTTTTTTCATTTCCAAAAATCATTATGGTTCTGGCATGGATTTTTATGTCATTTAAAGAATATTATATATTTTGATTTAATATTTTTTTATGTAAATATTAGGTTGTTAATGTAGGTATTAAAGTATGTTTTAGTAAGAATTTTGAGATCATGTTTAGAAAAAATTTATGAAAACCCATGGGGTAAGATTATGTTTAGGATATATTCCTACTATTTTGTGAAATTATCTTGAATGGCCTAGGATAAACATAAGGTTTTATAAAAGAAGGTGTCGTAATTCATATATTAAATAAATGATTTATCAGAATTAACTGGTTTTCCACTCTGATTATTATTTTCTACCCATTCCTTTTGATTTTAATCAATTCAAGTGATATGAAGGATTCATGTTAATGATGAATGAGATATAAAATTCAATTGTTTTCCAACTATGCAACTAAATTTTATGGGACCTAGAATGGAAAATCATCCTACTATGCTCATGAAAAATTTGAAGATAATGAATCAAGATAGTTTTTTAAATGATAACATGAGGGGAAAAATAATATTCAATCTTTCATGAGGTAAAATCCATAATAATTTTTGTGGATATTAGGATTCACTATTTGTTGAATAATGGATCAACACTATTGAAGAAATATTTTTCCCCATCAATGCTTAGTACATGATAAAAATTTATAGTTTTAGTATCATGTGGATTGAGAAGAAGAAAAATTGTTGAATCTTATTAAGAATATAAAGTATGGGGAATAAATTTGATAAATTGACTTGGATGAGTTTAAGGGGATATTATTTTGTATGTACATTAAAAATGATTTAAGTTCAAATATGGAGAAGTAAATTCATGATATGGAGAAAAATTATTATTAATCCTCTGGTATATATGAGGAAACTTTTACATGGCCTACATTTAATGCCTTTATTTTATTTATCATCCAAGAAAGTAAAATTGATCGATTTCTTGGTGGCTATAAAAAATATCTAAATGGAATTAGTTATAACCAACATGAGAAGCTACAAATAAATCATTCAATATGAACAAAAATATTAAATGTAATTTGATGTTTCCCACCATTCCCATTTTTATAAGAAAGTAAAGATCATGTCTAATGAAAAATTGAATAAATTATAGTCCTGAAATAATTTCTATCTATATACATTCCAGAAATATGGGAAGAAACATCATGGAATGTGTTTGAATAAAAAAGGGAGAATCTAAATATGGAATGGTGGCTCATAAATAACAAGAATTTTGAATGGAGGTGAATAGTATTGTTAATAAAATGGAGCAATATAAGACAATATCTAATGCACCACCCATGATCCAATGCCTCAAATGTGAGGAATATTGTAATTATTCCATCCTCTATACGAATTCATTGGTTTTTTATCAGTGTCAAAATACACTTAAACTCAAAGAAAAAAAGGGAAATCTCATGTAATCATGACTTTTGGGGTGGGTTAAGAGAATAATGTGACGAAAGGTACACTTATTATCCATTACAAAACACCTAATGAATTTTTTTATTTTGGGTCCACATACTTTTTTTGAATAAAGAACTTTATAAAAATATATTATTATCACCTTAATGATTATATTATTATTATCGATGAAAACTCATAATGGAATAATAGTTTCATCTCAAGTCTACAGTTCCTCTCAGTTTGATTTTTGTGGAAAATGGCTTCCTAGAGATATTTTGATTATCCCTTTTGTTGAATTCTATGTGATTCTTTGCATGGATTAGCATTCTCTATATAGATTCCAAATAAATTTACAATGAAATAAAGTTACATTCGATATTTAGAACAAACCATTAATCTCATATCAATGTGATGGGAAAAATGAACATCCAATGGAAATTAAATCCAATGTGTGTGTTTTCAATCCAATTCAACTGATTCATTTATCTCAGATGGCTAGTTAAATACTCAACATCAAATATAGTCCAATTATGTGGGAGTTTATTGATCTATTTTCAGAATTCTTTCAAATTGTTCCATTGAATCAGGAAGACGAGTTTTTAATAGAACTCATACCTGGTGTTATGCCTATTTCAAATACTACATATAGAATGACTCCAATTGAGTTGTAGAAATTATCGAAGTAACTCTAGGATAATCATGATAAGGATTCACTAAACAATCTGTTTTACCTTGTTGTGCACCTATTCTATTTGTTATGAAGAAGGATGGGTTAATGAGTCTTTGCATTTATTATTAGGATCTTAACAAGATCACAATCAAGAAAAATTATCCACACCAATGTATTGATGACTTATTTGATGAACTATATAGAGATAAATAATTTTTCATTATTTATCATCCATCTCGATATCATCAATTAAGGGTCATGAATGAGGATATACAAAAAAATACATTCTATACATGGTATGGATACTATGAATTTATAGTGATGAATTTATATCTTATTATTGTCTACGCTATCTTCATGGACATAATAAAAAAAATTCTTTAGACACTAGCTTGATCAATTTGTGGTATTATATATAACTAATATTCTTGTATATTGAAATTGAAAGGAAGATTGTAAAGATAACTTAAAGATTATATTGAAGTCCTTGAGGAAGGATTGTATTCATGAAATATTAACCAAATGTAAATTTTTGATTTGGATAGTTTCATTATTGGTTTATATAATCCTACATGAGGGTATATAAGTTGATCCACTAAAAGAGACGTTAATGTGAAATGGCCTAGACCAAACATGATATATGTAATCCATAGTTGTCTTGGGTTTTCATGGATATAATCATCATTTTTATAAATGTTACTCATGATCATTTAATCAACTCAGTAAGTAGACCCAGAAAAGATTTAAGACCAGTGTGATATATGTATCTTGACGCTCCTTTTCGTTACAGAATCTAAAGATTGGAAAAGGGGAAGATCTAAGATTAAAATGGTTCGACCTTTGAAGAAAACATGAAAAATCGACAAAGGGATGAACAAGGAGAACTTTTCCCATAGGGCACGCAAGTTTCCTCATAGTCGCGCAAGTGGACTTGCACGATGCACTTTGGCGCGCAAGTGACTTGCGAGACCTAATTGATAACCGCCCTGGGTCTTCTCCTACCTATAAATATACCCTGTGGGCCCCCCATTCGAAGGAGGATTTTTTTTCAGAAACTCAGATTTATGCTCCTGACGCCCAAGTCTCTTCTCAAAGCTTCTGGAACACTTCTAAGGTAATTTCTTACCTAGAATGGATGATCTAAAGAGAGGGAGGAAGGCCTAAGTGTTGAAACTCATCAACACTTGCACGCCTAAGTGGCCAGCCTTTTAAGGGAAGCAGCCACACTTGCGTGTCGCCTTACTCCTTCGATAGAACTTGCGCGTCCCGTTTCTGGAAGAACCTCAAGAGGATTATAAAGGCCTTAATAAAAAGTCGCTCAAGTATTTCAATGCTGGTTGAACATCGTGCAAGTACCCCACACATGTCGCGCAAGTATACCTGCATGACCAATACTTGCGCGCCCACACAGTACCTACGCGCCTTCCAAGACTTGCGTGCCCTTGCCTTTTTGGGTGCCCATCTTGCCCATTTTATCCCTCTTAAGCCATTATACATTTCCTATTCAAGATTCAGTCTTCAAGACACTCTTCAAAGCCATTTATGGCATGATTTCTTGATTTGACTTCCTTATATGAAAGGAATTCTGTGGAATATCTCTCAAAACATAGTGATTTATACATTTTTTTTACGTCACAAAATATTGAGAGTTCATTCATTCAACATCATCCTTTAAGATGAGAGAATCCTTAACCTGGGTCTCCTTTTTAGGAATAATCCCCAGTTATAAGTCCTTTAACTTGGGCATCTTCCTCAGGAGTAAGCCCCAAATTCTTAAAGTTTCCAAATCTTGGAATCCTCCTTAGGAGTAAGCCCGAAACCTTAATCCATAACCTGGGCCTCCTTTTCAAGAATAAGTCCTAGTCATAATCCCTTAACCTGGGCCTCCTTTTCAAGAATAAGTCCCAGTCATAATTTTGGGCTTCCTTTTCAGGAGTAAGCCCCAGGTCCCCTAACCTGGGCCTCCTTTTCAGGAATAAGTCCTAGTCATAATCCCTTAACCTAGGTCTCCTTTTTAGGAATAAGTCCCAGTCATAATTTTGGGCTTCATTTTCAGGAGTAAGCCCCAAGTTAATTAATTTCTCTTTAACCAGTCCTAATTTACATTTGATCTGGGATTCCTTCTCAGGAATAAAACCCAATTATCAATCCTCTCCTAATTTGGGTTTCCTTTTCAGGAATAAGTCCCAAGTTAGAGTATTCAAATCTCCATGAAGCACATATACCTTTATGGACCCTGTTCCTGGATTTTCTCTCTAAAGTAAAATCCTAACCTTCATTTATCTGGGCAGTCATGCATACATAAGCCGCAAACCATTTCTTATGATTAAATCTTTCATGGCCCAATTGTCTATTTTATTACCAATACCTCTTCTTTCTCACACCGAGCATGAATCACATGAGCTTAGAGGGTAAAAGTAATTATGACATCCTTCTTTGAGCTATCAATCATAAACATCATACTCCCTTACTCGAACTACGTGGGTTCTGATTCCTTTTCCAAAAAAAAGGATACGTAGGTAGCCCATATACGGGTTCGATCCCAACTCTGAAATAATTCATGTCCTTCTAAATGACAATAAACTTCAAGTGCCCCACTGAGTGGCTTTAAAACCAGCTTGGTCATCATAATAACCAAGAGAATTTTTATATAAATGTTTTGAAGGATACCATTGACCAAGAATCTCTAAATAGATACAAATGATTCTCTATTAATGAAGAACCTCGAATACATATAAAAGATTCTCTAAATTTCTTACATATTTAATCATTGATTGTCAAAACTGAAGGAAGGCTCATTTTATACTTGGTAATATAATAAGGATTCACAAACATAACTTAAATCTATAAAGAGAGTCCCGGAATAGACAATAATTCCCCTCAAAAAGGTGTGATGAGTCCAACCTCCCATCCTCTCGACCAATGCAAATTCCTAAGCCTCATCAGTTCACAAACTAATGAAGTGCCTACCTTTGGAAAGTAGGTCCATATAGATGTGGAATCATTGGATGTTTCCAGTTCTACGAACAAACCCGTTAGAAACCGATCGGAACGTTTGAATCTCCCATCCAGGAGGTCATCCCTGAATTCCGAGGGAAACAAAAAATGGTGAACCCGACGTGTTTCCTTAACCAAGTTGAAATGATATTTTACCTATTTGTTAGGCGCCTATTTTAAACTTAATAGGAGGGCTAACAAAAACAATCATTGACATGTGTGCTCATCCAAAGGATGAAGTGGCTGAATTTATCTTGATTACGTCTGTTATATCAAATAGGCACTCTTTTCCAAGATTTTCTGTATTTCCATAATGTCAACTCTCAAATTCACACCTGTGAATAATGCTGCTGCAAATACCACTACTGCTATTCCTACTGGATCGTCATCCGCTCTGAGGATGACATCACCTACTCAGCGTCTTCAATGCTGGGTATCAAATGCGCTGGTTAAGGAGTACGCCAACACGGTACCATCCCAACTCTGGAGGCTGCCCGACAGGCCCTCTAAGTGAACAACTCACATAGGTCGTCCAGATAACGATGACCAGTGATCAAGAGGCTGACTACCGTCTCCAACCATTTCGGGTCGTTATCCTCGGAATGCAATTTCCATTCGCTCTCTTACTCTAAGGAAGTGAATGAGCAGGTCCCTCAGGACCTTAATTCAAAAAGACAGGAGTCCTTCCCGAGGACTCCCATCAACAATTGTCGCCAGACTCGTGCGGCAGTGCGCCCTCAACATGATGAGGGTACCGACTCCAGGAGTTCGGCTCAGGTTCCTCGAACCCGAGCAGGCAAGATGAACCGCTAGAGGCGGAATCCGGTTAACAATGGGCAGGTTCTCATCCCTGCCATCTCCGGAGAAGTCCACCAACCTAACTTGGTGGCAAACAACGAGCAGGCACACACAACTGCCCGTTTTAATTCCGCTGTCCAGCAGACTCGTCTGGCAGCATCACGCCAATCCTGCCAGGCAATTCCGGCGGAGTACTATAGGCAGGAACATATAGCTGCTTATACATCATTAGTTAGTCAGCAGGCTCGCCTGACTACATATGACGGATCTTGTCAACCGCATTTGGAGAAGTGTAATCATCAGGCACATACACCTACTAATACTAATCAAGCCTACCAACAGTCTCTCTTGGTAGCGCACAGAGAAGTCAGTCGGAAAGCTCCGACGACAAACAGGAGGCAGACTCAACTCTCTGCCCCTACACTTGAGTACTGTCAGGATTCACTGACAGGAAAAGGAGGACAAGAGTAGACACATACACCTACTCCAAGCCCGGAATGGACGTATATCCCCGTTCCGGCAGCTGAAGTCACCAAACATATTTTTTCAATGGTGAACGAGTAGAAGAAAATTCCTGTTCATATTCTAGATGCTTGCCAAGATATCATAATAGCTTCAGCATCATCTCAGTGAAAGACACGTAAATCTATCCCTAGCAGTGGAGTGACACATCAACAATTCACTCTGGAACAGACACACACATATGTTCCAGTCCAAGAAGGTTATGGGGCATACTCCCCCATATCATACGGACAACCAAGTCAGGCACATACACCTGATTTGAGTGAAGATCGTTAGCCTAACCTGACCATATTTCCTGATCAGGCACATACACCTGCTCAGAGAAACCACTTTCGTCAACAAGTGGTTTCCAAAGCGAGTAAGAAGGCATCTAAGAAAAATATCTGCCCAGTACAGTCAGGAGATCAAAGGCCAATCTGTAACAAGGCCTTGCTCGATGCTGGAGTTCTTGAAGCCCTCAGACATTTATCTATTGGAATTCAAGATTCTACTCCCTCCGTTCCCAATAACGGGAACATTAATTCCGAAGGTTTTCAACAGACACTTCCTCGTGAAGGCTTGCTTCATGACAATTCGGTCAATCTTGAAGTTTCGTCTTCAGATGAGAGCCACAGGAACCCTCTATGTGGTTAGAAGACCAAGGAGCAAGAGATCTCATCTTTTGTTGTAACCCATTATGGTGGTCCTCCCCAAGATGATGAATTTCGCTGCGAAAGTCCTCTCCACAGTAGTGATTCACATTTCCTGGAAAATACTCCAGTGGACAATGTAGTGCCGAGAAAGCCCTCTTATCTTGAGGCACTTGCAAATGCGAAACCAGTCATGTCTGATGCTTTATCGCTAGCAAGTGAAATACTTTCTCAATCAGAAGATAGCCCAGGGTGTAGGTCATTCTCTGAACCACCCCTAAGTCATGCATCTTCTAGTTTGATCAATGATCTCTCTACCAATCTTATTGAATCTGATGAAGCAACAAGGAAACACCAACTCTGGTCAAAACAGGTAGAATAATATTCATTTAATGATGAAGAGGAAATGCTGAACATGATGAAAAAACTGGCGAAAAGTGAGGTACTAGTCATGTTTTGGCCTTTGGCTGACTCCCAGTATGACATTCCAAAGAAGTTGACGGAAGATGGAATCCATGATATTCATCTCAACATATGGAAAACTCTTTGTCAATTGAAGAAGAAGGTATTATCTTATGATGAATATGAAAATCATCTTAAGATAATAGAAGGGCTACAATGACAGATTTATTTGGCATCTCTATCAGTCTCTCGGTATCCGAAGGCTGAAAAGCAGCAGAGAACCCTTCAATGTTCATGACTTGGCGCACTAAGAAAATTGTGTCAGTTAACTGTAAATGCCTCATCTGGTGTTCATATCAGAGGATGGGGTGTTCACGGAGCACTACATTTCACAGTTCTTTCCAGTTAGCAAAGCCCTCCGAAAATGGTCTCATGCAATGTTATTGCCCATGGATGGCCACAGTCAATGGGCTTTGTTTGTAATCAAAAGCTTGCTCAAGAACAGGCTTCAACTAGTTCATCTCAAAATCAAGCATATAGAGAACAAGTTGTTGAATTGCTCCTACATCAAGTAGGCAAGAATATTTCACAAGCCTCTCGTATGGAGAAAACACATCATCAAATGACAGAAGTTTCAGAAATCATCCAATGGTCTGTTGATCCAGGTGATAAAAGTGGATATGGGTTAATGCATCCAGCTAATTTCCGAACAAAGGTTTGCAAGATCAAGAGAGCTTTTAATAAGGTCTTAGACATAGCATGTCAAGAGCCACCCCAGCTTGTCAGACTGGGGACTCCTTTAACCCAACCCTCAGAGTCAACAAATGGGATTCGAGGAGTTGAGCGGAAATAGTAGGAACATCCCCAGTTCATGAGACTGGGGACTCTTTCAAATCATCAATCCCCTCCTCAGACAATGTCGGTCTTTTCTCGATTGGGGACGAATCCCCAAGAGAAATGAAGAGCCAAATTATCAAGAGATTCCCTGCAAATTATAGCTCGTCAAGAAGTTCCTAAAGGATTGAATCAACAAAAGGAAATATCTCATCAAAGACATGAAAGAAGACAATATCACAGAAATTTTGATAGAAGGGATGCGATGCATTATGCATCAATCAATGTCATCAATGTCGTTGTTGTTAATCTACCAGAGGAGGCTCACTCAGGGGACTCAGGTGAAGAGCGTCCTGCTCATGAAAATGTACGCACTGATACAAATAAAGAAGGTGTGCGTACATGAAGTCAAAAAATTACTCAGAACCTAGGTAATCCAATTCCCTATCTCCAAAAAGTATCCAACAAAGGGAGGGGAAAGAATCAGGTTACATGTCCTTCCTCTAGAGAAGGTCAATCGCTCTCATTAGAGAAAAGGTTTGCACAAGAGGAGGAAGAAATGAAATAATTAAGAAGGTTGAATGTAGAACTACTTCAGAGTAGTCTTCTTCTTAAGAATGCTGGAGTCCGACAGCTGAAGGAATTTTTTGCAGCTACTGAGATGGATCAGGAATATCCACCTTTATCAGTACACCCTCAGAGGTCTAATCCTACGGGTCAAGCGCAACAACGGTTGGCAGTGCTACCATCAGTTGCAGCACCAACCACCACATCTATCCAAGCTCCATTCATTGCACCTACCCAAGACCAAATTCAACCGGATGTTTCTCAAAATTTAATAACTACTATTGATTCATTAACAGCTCGGTTAGAAACTATGGAAGGGAAATGGGCGCAAGTTCAACCAGAAAAGAAAGTTTACCCTGAATGGGTAGATTCAATTTCTCCTCCATCCAGTTTTGGAAACCCTGTTTTCCCTACTTTCAATGGATCAGGTGACCCTGAACAACATTTGACACATTACGTGTCTTGTTGTGATCCTATGATGGGAACTCCAAAGCAGCAAGAAGCAGTGAAACTCAGATGCTTCGTGCGAACCTTGCAAGGACCAGCTTTTGTCTGGTATACAAGCTTGCAATCTCGGTCAATCATCGGATGGAAGGATCTTCGCCAAAAATTCCTTCTTCAGTTCAGCTCAACTTTGCCAAAAACAATAGTTTTCGATCTTACAAACTGCAAGCAAAGGGAGAATGAAAGAGTCTCTGATTTTATTGCTCGCTGGAAGGGATTAACATATTCCATGAGTTTAGCACTCCCTCAGGAGGAGCTATTTCCAATTTGTGTGGAAAATTTGTGTGACGAATTACGCACGTCATTGATCTCTGTGAAATACACAGGAGGGTTTTGAGACATTACTTCAATCGCTCATGAGATTGAAGATTCCCTTATACAGGATAAGGCTAAATCTCGTGTAATTCCATCAGCTCCAGGAAAAAGAATGGGTAAAGTGGAAACTGCTACAGTTATGCTTAAACAAGCGCCTATACCTATTTCTACTTCAAAACCTTCATCTTCTCTAAGGGATCCACCTCCTGAACACCAAAAACAAAGGTCATTTCGTCCAATTGATCAAAGAGATCAATGACAAAAACAATTTGAGGATTTGAAGAGTAAAACACACTCTTTCCGAAATGAGCAAGTTCCTGGTTACTTCATTTCAGCTCTGGAAAATAATTTGGTTCAATTACCAGTGCCCAAGAGGCCAAACAAGGAAGGAGATGAAGACCGTCCCAATTATTGTCCCTTTCATCAAATGTTGGTTCATCCCATCAAGGAGTGTTTTGTCTTCAAAGACCTCCTACAAAAGATGGTCAACTTGGGACAAGTCAAGTTGAAAGGTTCTTCGACTCAGGTAGCATGTGTTACTGCTACAGTTCCAGAGGAGGAAGGTGAATGGAAAGAAGTCAAAAGCAGAAATGCAAAGAAGTATGATGATTGGATGGTCAGAAAGACAATCAATCGGACTCATGCCATTTTGAGAACACAATTAAAGAAACCAATTTTGTCTTCTTCCATGAATATTGCGGTAAAACCCTCTTCGTCAGAGGGAAAGTCATCAAAGAAACGGCTTGATTCAAAGAAGGAAAAAGAATAAGAAGAAGATGAGTATGTGTTAAAGCCTAAATTGTATTTGAATCTGGCAGACTTTATGTCATCTACTTCAAAGCCACGGGCACCGCCCCATCAAACGGCACAGCCTAAACAGGCTAATCAGGCAGAGGCTTTATCAGACGAAGAGTTAATCTTCAGTTCTGTTAATATGATTCAATTAACAGATCTGTATTCCAGTCGTAATTTCAATTTTGATGAGCTTGAATTCCCTGTATCAAATAAGGGAATCTGAGGAAGTTCTAGAGGTTCAAGATACAGGGGAAGACGTGGATCTTTCCGAAGTCACTACTCCAATTCTACCCCTTCTAGCATTGTGTATGCAGCAGAAACTCATGGTAGAGCCCTTCAGCGAGCTCAAAAAGAACAAGTAAGTACTTCTGCCAATAGCCAACTCAGTCTTGGCATAGTTATTTTGGAAGACTGATTGAAGGTTCCATCTTCTTTATCTCAGCAAGTAAATGGATCTAATCGGTCTAATCTTCCAAAACCAAGGATGTTGCCAACTTCTATCCCAATACAAGATGCATCAGCTTCCAAAGCATCGGCTTCCAAGGTACCTGCTAAACCGCATATTCCTGTTGGGAAATGCAGACCTCTAGATCAAAAGTATGATATATTGAAACACTTGGCACAAGTACTAGCCAATTTATCAATTTTGGATGCTTTGAATCTGTCAAAAGATCTTCGGAAAGCACTCATCGAAGCTTTGTGAAGTCCTCAGAAGTTTGAAGCTGAAATTGCTGAAGATGAAGTCTATCACATAGAGAATAATCATGCATAATTCCATGCAGTGATATCTTTTACTGATAAAGATAAAGATGATGTTGTGCATGGTCACATAAAACCTCTGTACTTATCTGGCAAAGTCAATGGTGTACATATCCGAAGAGCTTTCATTGACAATGGTTCAGGAGTCAACCTCATGCCCATTCGTACACTTCGTCGATTGGGCCTCACAGAATCTGATTTATCTCCTTCTACCATGACGTTACAAGGATATGATAAAAATGAACAAGAACTACTGGGCGAAGTTACACTCAGAACTCATATTGGAGATATTTTATCCAATTCGGATTTCATGATTGTTGGTCAAGACTCAGCTTTCAACGTCTTTCTTAGAAGACCCTGGCTACATCAGCATGCGGCTATCCCTTCATCATACCATCAATGTCTTAAATACTGTTTCAATGGTCAAGTTCGAACATTGTATGGTGATAAGGCCTCGTTCAAGACATGTGATTCTCAATACATTGAGGTGGAATTTTATCACATGAAGGGAAGAGAGAAATCTACAATAAAGAAAATTATCAAAGTTAATGCTCTATATGGTTTGGAGAAGATTCCAATAAATCCATTTACACATGTGAGTACAGATTATGTGTTACCTATCAGTCAAATTGACAAGATAGGCCCAAATCAAAATACTCTTATGGAAAGATCCATAATGTCAATTATGGTAATCAGTCCAGACAACATGGGAGAAATTGGTAACCTACCAAGAAGTGATGAAAGCACAAGTGGTGACATTTTCATTTTATCTGCTGAAATCCAACAGTTCTATACTTCGCCAATCAGGCCAGAAGAATTAATAGCAACATCGGAGGTGAATAATGATGTCAATTCTCAATCCATCATCTCCTCTTTATTTCCCAAAGAACACCCTTTATCATCAATAGGGTCGGAAATGGAAGCTTCTTCTTCAAAATGTGAAAATTTTGACATCTCTTCTGATCATGAAAATTGCATGTTGTCATCTACTATGCAAGTAGAAATGGAAGAAATAGCACATGATGAAGAGGAAGAGGAAGATCTTCGAGATGCACCTCCAGCATTTGAAGAGAGTATCTCTACTACTGTGGATGAACTCAGAGAAATAAATCTGGGTACAGAGAAAGATCCACACCCCACTTTAATTAGTGCGGCCATGACCCTTGAAGAGCAAGAGATGTATATTTCTTTTCTAAAGAAAAATAAAGATATTTTTGCTGGGAACTATACAGAAATGCCTGGGTTTGATCCTGATGTTTCTACTCATAATTTGGGTTTACCAAAAGAACATCGAGGATTTAAGAAAGCTGCGAGAAGAACACACCCAACTTATGCTTCCAAAATTGAAGCTGAAGTGGATAAGCTGATCAAAGCTAACTTCGTCAGAGAAGTTCAGTATCCCAAGTGGTTGGCTAATATTGTCCCTGTAAAGAAGAAGAACGGACAAATTAGGGTTTGCATAGATTTCATAGATCTTAATCGGTATTGTCCTAAAGATGATTTCTCAGTTCCGATTACAGAAATCTTAATTGATACGACGGCTGGCTATGAAGTAATTTCCTTCATGGATGGATATTCTGGATATAATAAGATCCGAATGTCCCCAGAAGATGAGGAATCCACAGCCTTCAGAGCCCCTCAAGGTGTGTTTTGTTACCGGGTGATGCCCTTTGGTTTAAAGAATGCAGGTGCAACATATCAACGCGTCATGCATCATATCTTCAAACCTTTCTTAGGGAAGTTTGTTGAATGCTATGTAGAAGATTTGGTGGTTAAATCCAAACAACGTTCTAATCACTTGGATGATTTGGAAGTCATATTCCACAAGCTTTGACAACATAGTTTGAAGATGAACCCCTTAAAATGTGTTTTTGGGGTAACCTCAGGAAACTTTCTCGGCTTTGGTGTACGCCATTGTGGTATTGAAGTCGATCCTAAGAAGACCAAGTCAATCCTTGGTATGTCACCTCCTTATAATTTGAAATAATTTAGAGGACTTTAAGGACACTTAGCCTATATTCGGCATTTCATCACCAATTTGGCAGGCAAAAGTTTACCCTTTACCAAATTAATGAAAAAAGGCGTCACTTACCAGTGGACTAAAGAATGTCAAGAAGCATTTGATGTTCTCAAGAAATACCTCTTGAGTCCACCGGTACTCATGCCACCTGTTGAAGGAAGACCACTTATCCTCTATGTGACAGCTCTAGAGTGATCATTGGGGGCCTTTCTTGCTCAAAAGAATGATGCTGGGAATGAAAATAGCCTCTACTATCTCAGTAGAACTATGCTTGAAGCAGAAACCCGATATTCAAGTATTGAGAAGTGCTGCGTGGCATTAATATTTGAAGTTTTGAAACTGAGACACTACCTGAAACATCACAAGGTCCAATTGGTATCTCGCAATAATCTGCTCAAATTCATCCTTAGTCGTCCAATGCTTACAGGACGTCTAGTAAGGTGGGCAGTTATTTTGCAGCAGTTCAAGATTCAGTATGTGTCTCTAAAGGCGATAAAGGGCCAAGCTCTAGCTGATTTCTTGGCTGAACATTCTTCAGTGGAAGACACGTCTTCAGATATTGAACTCCCTGATGAGGAAGTTTTCTCTATTCAAGAGAGTCCTCAAACATGGGAAATGTATTTTGATGGTGCTTCCAGAAGTCCAACAGGGAAGAAAATGGAAATTCCTAAATTCAACAAAGTTGGTTTAGGAATTGTGCTCATTTCTCCAGATAAGGCAGTGTTACCTTATTCCTTTTTATTGTGAGAAGGTGGTACCAACAATGAAGCCGAATACCAAGCTCTTATCACAGGCTTGGAGTTAGCGCTTCAGGAACAAGTGAATCACTTAAAGGTGAAAGGTGATTCAGACCTGGTAATCAAACAAGTCAATGGGGATTATGCCATCAGAAAAGAAGAATTAATCCCTTTGTATGATTATGTCAGAGAGTTAATGGCGGAATTCCCTTCAGAACCGATATTTTCTTATGTCCCAAGATCACAAAATTCTCAAGCTGATGCACTGGATAATATAGCCACAGCTCTATCAGATACAAATCAGGACGAGACAACCACCAGTATTTCCCACCGTCGTGCGATTTCACCTTATGTTCAAGACAGAACAGAGGAAATTAATGAAATTAGTCCCATTCTTGAACCGTATGGTCATACTACAGGATTGATGTCACCTATCAGGGAATACCTTCAAAATGGAACACTTCCACCTGATAGAGCCGAGAAAGAACAAATCCGGAGACGTGTGGTCAATTTTACTCTTTATGATAGCCCAAACCACCTAGAGAAAATTCTCTACAAACGTGGTTTTGAAGGAGTTCTCTTCAGATGCATTGATGGTGAAGAGAAAATGGTTGTCATGAAAGAAGTGCATGCAGGAGTCTGTGGTGCCCACCAGTCTGGACATAGATTGTCTGATCAAATTTGAAGGATTGGATACTTTTGGCCTTCAATGATACAAGATTGTTTTAATTTCACAAATAAGTGTCATTCATTCCAATTACATGACAACTTCATTCATCAACCTCCAGAGTTGCTTCATACAGCTAAATACTCGTGGCCATTTGCCACATGGGGAACGGATGTGGTGGGACCTTACCCTTCAGCTACGGCCAAGCACTTTAAGTACATTCTTACTGCTACATATTTCTTTTCCAAATGGGCAGAGGCAGTACCTCTCAAAGAAGTCAGTTCTAAATGCATTTTTAGCTTCATCAAGTCTAACATCATTACTAGATTTGGTGTTCCTCATACCATATTGATGGACAACGGCACCAACTTCTGTTCTTCTGAGGTGAAGAAATTGTATCAAGAATACAACATTAAATCCAACCATTCATCTCAGTATCATGTGGCATCCAATGGCCAAATAGAAGCCTCTAACAAGACTCTTTCAAATATACTGCAAAAGATGGTGGATAAAGATAAGAGGTCATGGCCTGATAAACTCTTTCATGCTTTATGGGATTATCGGACTACCATTCACAATGCAACGCGGTCAACTACTTATTCGTTGGTATATGGAAAGGAAGTAGGCTTTCCAATTAAAGTTCAATTGCCCTCACTTAGAGTAGCCATTTGTGATCAGTTATCTACAGATGAGCAATCCCAAAAGCGATTGAATGAATTGGAACAGTTAGATGAGAAAAGATTGTGCACTTTGCACCACTTGGAAATCTATCAGAATCGAATAGCACGAGCTTTTAACAAAAAAGTTTGTCTTCGTTCATTCATTCAGGGAGAATTGGTATTAGTTCTTAGAACTCCAATTATACTAGGAAAGAAACCTCCCAAACTTGAGCCAAAATGGGAAGGACCTTATTCAATACATAGGGTCTACTCCAATGGAGCTTATTCATTAATCTCGATGGATGGAGAACTCATTACTACTCCAACTAATGCCAGATTTTTGTAGAAGTATTTTGTATAAACTACAAAGTACCCCTATGATGTCCCAGCAACATGACACTAAACTGTGCGGCACCAGTTCGTCCTTGCTATATGAGTTTAAACTATACAGCAATGGTCCATTATGACCTTAAACTTCTCCTTGGTCCAGTATGACCTTAAACTATTCACAAGATGTCCCCGAAACATAACACTAAACTGTGCGGCACCAGTTCGTCCTTGCTATATGTTGTTAAACTATACAGAAATGGTCCAGTATGACATTAAACTGCAACTTCGTCCCACACGACATAAAACAGTGAAAACGTTCACTAAAAGGTCATGTATGACTTCAAACTACACCATGGTCATGTATGACTTTAAACTACACCATCCATGGTCCATGCATATGACCCTGAACTATTCACACTTTTGTCCAGCATGACATTAAACTGAAGAAACAAAATCCCTAATTTGTCCTCAGTACATGACATTAAACTGCACAGTCCCCCCTTTCGTCCAATATGACGTTAAACTGTATTGTCCCTGCAACATGACATTAAACTGTGCAGCACCAGTTTGTCCTTGCTATACGACGTTAAACTATACAGCAACGGTCCATGCATAATACACTAAACTATTTGAAAGTTCCTTATGTCTAGAAAGATGTTAAACTACATAATCATCAAAGGTCTTATATGACCTTAAACTGTACTTATGTCCAGCATGACATTAAACTTCACCATCCACGATCCATGTATATGACCTTAAACTATTCGTCCTTTTGTACAACATGACATTAAACTGTATTGTCCCCATCGTCCTAACTACATGACGCTAAACTGTACAGAAAGTCCTTGATATGTCTTACATGATGCTAAACTGTACTTTGTCCCTGCTACATGACATTAAAATGTGCATCGTTAGGGTTGTTTATACCTCTTGTTTCTCACAACGAGTATGAATCACGTGAGCTTAGAGAAAATCTCAACCATAACACTCTCTCTGGGCTACTAACCATGTGTAAGTCTCAACATCATTTTTTAGGTCATTGTCCCCAAGAATAACTTGATCATTAATTTATTCTTTAATTCAACTAAGCGGATTTTGATCCTTGCCTTCCAGGCTAGGTACGTAGGCAACCTCCCAAGGTTCAAGCCCAAAAACAATCTCTTCACTTCGGTTCACATTCATCTCATATGATGTTGATTTGTGAAAACTCCCTTAGAATCAATATCTTTACATTTGATTCACTTTCGTCCTTGTTATACGACGTTAAACTATACAACACTTTTGTCCGATATGACAATAAACTACGATACTCTTTGATTTCCTCATTTGATAGGGAACCATTATTTACATTGATTTTTCAATCATGTTTCATTTCAAAAGACTACGTGCATACAAGGCAATGCCTAAACTTTTTATCTCGGGTTAAACCATCATTGTACTAAAGTCCCCTTTCACCCTTCACATGTACGAACCAAATTTGTACAAAGGGTATTTCTAGAACTGTGTGGGCTTGATTCCCATACTTATGGGATATGTAGGAATGTTCGAGTATCCCTCGAATCCAGCCCCAAGGCTTTTGGGCCTAACCCCAAATTTCACTTTCAGTCCCTTGGCTGAAAAGTCCTCATGAAAACACTCATTGTGTATTCATTATTATGGTCCGAACTCTATGACCCTAAACTAAGATCTCTCATACTTTCGTCCTGCACGACGTTAAACTGCATTTCACGAACTACGTTTGGCTTGATTCTCATTCTTATAAGATACGTAGTGAAGTCCAAAATTTCAATTCAGGACCCAGCCACAACATGATTATGGTTATCATTGACCTATGTATCTCTATATACATTGGACAATACCCATATTTATGTGTTATAACCCTAACCTTAAATATTTTCAGATCTTCATAACCCTTTTCATGACTTTTAGTCACAAAAATGTCAAACTTCTGAGAATTCTTTTTCCTGACTACGCAGTACGTGCCCATAGGTGGCCTTGCATAAACAGTCCACATAACAGACTTGTCAGCTGAAGGATACTATTTATTTGACTATGCAGCCAATGCCCTTAGGTGGCCCTGCATAATTCAACCCCCTAACGGGTTTGTTAAATAATGGTAACTTCATTCTTGGGAAGAATGCCTCTTTTGTCTTTATTTGTCTTAAATGATGGTATGTAGGGATCTGCAAAAAAAATAGTCATCCTTAACATATTTGTCCCATGTCCTTTTTCATGATCTGAAAGTATTCAAGTCTATGGTTTATACTCTCCAAATTCTCTTTCCCTACATTTGGGTCAGACCTTCATAGGAGTGATATTCATCCAGTTCTTCGATAATCTTGCCTGGAAATATCTTCTCCATATTCAAGTACCTCTTTCCATACAACAAACTCTATACTTTAGAAAATTTGAATCTCCATAAACTTTCACTCGCTTTTAGCACTAGGAAAGTAAATTTCTGAGAGTTCTTTTTCCTGACTATGCAGCACGTGACCATATGTAGCCTTGCATAAACAGTCCACATAACAGACTTGTCAGCCGAAAGATGCTATTTATTTGACCATGAAGCCAATTCCCTTAGGTGGCCCTGCATAATTCAACCCACTAACGGGTTTTGTTAAATAATAGTAACTTCATTCTTGGAAACTACTTCTTCTGATGCCTTTTAGCTCTTTTTCATATCATTCCTCGGATTCAAATATTCTTAAAGCCATAGTTTACATATTTTTCTCCCTCATACTTGAGTATGGTAATATGTTTTCAGATAAATTGTCAAGGAATTGAATCAATTTTAATCCATTTTGTTCAAAGCTATTTCGACCTTAAACATTAGCCCATTTATGTCCGGCGTGCATGACTTTAAACTGCCCACAGAAGACAAAGGAACTCTGAATAAAAGTCAAGTTCCAGCTCACTAAATATACATTTTGTATGATTTAGGTAATATTGAGCAATTAAAAGATTCAAAGTTTTTAGGGTTATTTGTAATAATCCTAGTAAAAATCAAACTATGCTTACTAGGCCCATTGGCTTAAGTAAATTTGAAGTGTGTGGTAAAAGAATGCAGGTACAAATGATTGAAGATGAAAGTGTTTTTCATTGATACACAGGAGATAGAAGGACATCCAAAGACTGGAGTCTCTTCCTTTTTTTCAAGAATTACAAAAGGCTTTCAACATAACTCTTCATTTGATTTGCGGCATCCCGTGCTTCATCAGCAACCACCTGGAATTCATTCATTCAACTGGATACAATAAGAGATGCAGTAATACTAGCTCTTCTTGGAACAATTGAAAAAGAATGTTCTTGAGTGCGGTTTGAGAAAATTTTCTGCTGATCAAACAGTAACTCTGTTTTTGTCCAAGAGACTTGGAAGAAGGATACATGGATTTGAGAATGGAGCATTGGAAGAAAAGATCCATTTGGAGAGAGTACTCTTTTCAGATATTGCTCTAATTCCATGTTTTTCTTCACTCCACCAACCGACAGTGGAAAACATTTCATCCCATTGGTTTTCCATTTTCATATCTGCAAGGAGATAGAATGGAAGGAGAACTTGAAAGTTCATACCATTGTTGTTGCTCTTAATGCACAACATAACCGAAATAGAGGAGTAGTAGTGCAGCTGCATTTCAAGTGTATAGTCCTTTGCATTTGGAACATTTACTCCTTACAGATGAACATGACCACACAGAGGCAGATAGATGCTCTGTGGGAAATTAGGATGATATTTCTTCAAGTACTTAGCCCAATTTGGGAGAGTGTTGTCACAGATATCGTAGTAATCATGGACAATGATGTTCATCATGCCATCAATCCGCTTTCTAGCTAGTTCATTAGTCGTTCCAATTCCCTTGGGAACCACTAAATCTGCAAAAAAGATGAATAAACTAACTCTTAAATGGGTTTATTTTTCATAAAATTTGTGAAGAATTTTGAAAAATATGGCAAAGGCATTAAGGCACGCAAGTCAAAAACTTAGCGCGCAAGTATGGAGGTGTCGTGCAAATATTTGGCACACAAGTGACACCACGCAAGTCAAAATACCTTGACAGTAGTGCACCATTAAGGAAACACCGGAAAAAAGAGCAACTTGCACGGCTAAGATGACCTGCGCGACGAGAGCTCGAGAGGTTTGAAGTCCGGAAATCTAGATGCTTTGTACGGAGGTGAGGCCTTGTATTTATAGGCCAGGAGGCCTATATGTGCGCCGTATACAGTGCGCTCAAGGCCTGCATGATGCGAACTTGCGAGCTGCCCTCTTCACCCTGAACACTTTCGTGCCACTATACCTTTGGATATATTCGATTTCCTCAGAGTCAAATCCTCTATTTCTCTCCAGATCCAACTCTGAGGGGGGACTTTTGTTTACGATCCTTTTCATCACAGAATCTAAAGATTGGAAAAGGGGAAGATCTGAGATTAAAATGGTTCGACCTTTGAAGAAAACATCAAAAATCGACAAAGGGATGAACAAGGAGAACTTTGCCCATAGGGCGCGCAAGTTTCCCCATTGTCGTGCAAGTGGACTTGCGCGACGCACTTTGGCGCGCAAGTGACTTGCACGACCTAATTGATAACCGCCCGGGGTCTTCTCCTGCCTATAAATAGACCCTGTGGGCCCCCCATTCAAAGGAGGGTTTTTTTTCAGAAACTCGGATTTAAGCTCCCGACGCCCAAGTCTCTTCTCAAAGCTTCCGGAACACTTCTAAGGTAATTTCTTACCTAGAACGGAAGATCTAATGAGATGGAGGAAGGCCTAAGTGTTGAAACTCATCAACACTTGCGCGCCTGAGTGGCCAGCCCTTTAAGGGAAGCGGCCACACTTGCGCGCCGCCTTACTCCTTCGATAGAACTTGTGCGTCCCTTTTCTGTAAGAACCTCAAGAGGATTCTAAAGGCCTTAATAAAGAGTTGCTCAAGTATTTCAATGCTGGTTGAACATCGTGCAAGTACCCCACACATGTCGTGTAGGTATACCTATGCAACCAATACTTGCGCGCCCACGCAGTACCTGCGTGCCTTCCAAGACTTGCACGCCCCTGCCTTTTTGGGTGCCCATTTTTCCCATTTTAGCCCTCTTAAGCCATTACACCTTTCCAATTCAAGATTCAGTCTTCAAGACACTCTTTAAAGCCATTTATGGCATGATTTCTTGATTTTACTTCCTTATCTGAAAGGAATTCTGTGGAATATCTCTCAAAACATAGTGATTTATACATTTTTTTTACATCACTAAAGATTGAGAGTTCATTCATTCAACCTCATCCTTTAAGATGGGAGAATCCTTAACCTAGGTCTCCTTTTCAGGAATAATCCCCAGTTATAAGTCCTTTAACCTGGGCATCTTCCTCAGGAGTAAGCCCCAAATTCTTAAAGTTCCCAAATCTGGGAATCCTCCTCAGGAGTAAGCCCCAAACCTTAATCCATAACCTAGGCCTCCTTTTCAGGAATAATTCCTAGTCATAATCAATTAACCTAGGCCTCCTTTTCAAGAATAAGTCCTAGTAATAATTTTGGGCTTCCTTTTCAGGAGTAAGCCCCAAGTCCCCTAACCTGGGCCTCCTTTTCAGGAATAAGTCCTAGTCATAATCCCTTAACCTAGGTCTCCTTTTCAGGAATAAGTCCCAGTCATAATTTTGGGCTTCCTTTTCAGGAGTAATCCCCAATTCCCTTAATTTCTCTTTAACCAGTCCTAATTTACGTTTGATTAAGGATTCCTTCTCAGGAATAAAACCCAATTATCAATCCTCTCCTAATTTGGGTTTCCTTTTCAGGAATAAGTCCCAAGTTAGAGTATTCAAATCTCCATGAAGCACATATACCTTTATTGACCCTGTTCCTAGATTTTCTCCCTAAAGTAAAATCCTAACCTTCATTTATCTGGGCAGTCATGCATACATAAGCCCCAAACCATTTCTTATGATTACATCTTTCATGGCCCAATTGTCTATTTTATTACCAATACCTCTTGTTTCTCACACCGAGCATGACTCACATGAGCTTAGAGGGTAAAAGTAATTATGACATTCTTCTTTGAGCTATCAATCATAAACATCATACTCCCTTACTCGAACTACGTGCGTTCTGATTCCTTTTCCAAAACAAAGGATACGTAGGTAGCCCATCTACGGGTTCGATCCCAACTCTGAAATAATTCATGTCCTTCTGAATGGCAATAAACTTCAAGTGCCCCACTGAGTGGCTTTAAAACCATCCTGGTCATCATAATAACCAAGAGAATTTTTATATAAATGTTTTGAAGGATACCATTGACCAAGAATATCTAAATAGATACAGATGAATCTCTATTAATGAAGAACCTCGAATACATATAAAAGATTCTCTAAATTTTTTACATATTTAATCATTGATTGTCAAAACTGAAGGAAAGCTCATTTTATACTTGGTAATATAATAAGGATTCACGAACATAACTTAAATCTATAAAGAGAGTCCCGGAATAGACAATAATTCCCCTCAAAAAGGTGTGATGAATCCGACCTCCCATCCTCTCGACCAATGCAATTTCCTAAGCCTCATCAGTTCACAAACTAATGAAGCGACTACCATTGGAAAGTAGGTCCAAATGGATGTGGAATCATTGGATGTTTCCGGTTCTACGAACAAACCCGTTAGAAACCGATTGGAACGTTTGGATCTCCCATCCAGGAGGTCATCCCCGAATTCCGAGGGAAACAATGTATGTGAAGAGAATTTCAATAAACTGAAAATAATTTTGTTTGGTGCACTTATTCTTAGATAACCATGAAGTGGATATGGGGTTTTAATCTCTAGTGATGCCTCAATGAATGTACTAGGATGTGTTCTTATGTAAAATTATATAGTGACAGCTTATACCTCACTCTAATTGATGGTCCATGCTAAAAATAACCCAACCCATGCTTTGGAGATAAATTTGGTATTTTTTAAATTAAAAATATTGAGGCATTATCACTACGGAGAATGGTGTGGCATATATACTGAACAGAATAGATTAAATTATATTTTCACTAAAGAAAATTTTTAACATGAACCAAAGAAGATTGTTGGAGAAGATTAAATATTATAAATTCTCAATACGTCACCTCCCTGGGAAAAATAAAAAGATGGAATATGCATTGAATCCATTTATAAAAATAATTTTATAACTCCAATATACTATAATGATGTTATGGAATGAAATCTATTAGGAACTGTTCTGTCTACGGAAATGAAAAACATGGTTAGATCCATTCAACAACACGTAAGAGTATCTTATATTTAGAAAAAAATTTATGATGACAATAATTAGAATGATATAGTGTTTGAAGTTAGTGGAAATGTATTTATATGAATATACCCCTAAAAGATAATGATGCAATTTGGAATGAAGGGTTATCTTAGCCTGTAGTATATCAGTCCATTTGTAAATTATTGAACGAATCATGATGGTATCTTATTGATTCAAACTTCTACAAAATATCTCTCAAGTACAAGATGTGTTTCATGTATTTAACCTAAATATGTACATACCAAATATTTCGCATATACAAAAATAATAAGTTATACCACTGGAGAATGATCTTCCTTATGATGATGAACTAGTAGAGATTCTGGACAATGGAGAGAAAGTTCTACGAAACAAGACAACTCATTTGGGAAATGTTTAGTGGTCAACCCACTAATGTAAGGAATCAATGTGGGAACCTGAGACTGTAATGAAGAAAAATTAACCTCATAATTTTTTATCAGAGTTATAAATTTAATGGTTGAAATTAATTTTAATGGGGTATAATGTAACACCCCTAGATTTTTATGAAAATATTTCTCTATAAATAATTTTATTTCATTAATATCTTCTCTTACCTGCGACATTGATTTTTAGATGAACCATGTATCATTCTCAAAATATTATGTGTCCATTTTCTTTTATCCAATGGATCGAAGAATATGAATAATAATAAATATGTTATGATAGATATAAAGTAACAAATTTTATAAAATGAAATCATTTTTTATTGTGTGATTACCATTTAAAATAAAAAATATTTTAAAATTATAATGTTATTTTTTCTAAAAAAAATTTATGTGTGCAATGTATTTTATTTTAATAAATTATGTTAATTTATATTGATGAATTGTTTTTTGGAAATGTGTATATATTTTTAATCATCAAATTTTTTAAACAATCATAAATTATTTATCTAGGAATATAATAATTTTAAATCCAGTTCTATTCTTAAAAATGAATGTATTTCAAAAATCAATTGCAATTACATTTTTCAAAAATAATTTAAAAATAATGTTTAGCATTTATTTGTATTGATTTATATAAAATTAATTACATATATAGAATTAATATGATAAAATTTGTTAATTAGGACCCATTTTTTTATGGTCAATATGAATAGAAACCATTATAATATTTATCACCATGTAAATGTGTTAATTTGGATAATATGGATTAAAAATAAGTTATAAGGCCAGATGTTTGAATACTAATTCTAGTTGGATGAATTTATTATAACCCTTAACAAAATTGGTTAAAAATTGAGTTGTGTAATGAATACTTCTCTTTCATAATGAAATATGTAAGTTTTTTTCAACAAACTGTGACATGAATTGGTAACACAATTCAAGCCCCAAAGAAATTTATTAAATAAGAAAAAATGTTACAATACATGAACAAGGTGTAATAATCTTGCATCATTAGGAAACTTAGGGAGATACATGATTGTGTCAAAAAAACTAAAAAAATCTCACAATCCATCTTACCTTTCACAGACATCCTTCCTTCTATATTGACATCATGTCATCTAATAAGGCAGCAACTCTAAGAAAGCAACATGGTTTTATAAGAAAGGATCTGCATTCTCTAGGAGACACAATAAAGAGCACTATAATTCATCAAACGACATGTGTGACATCATATAATATAGCGAATAATCAAAAAATGTGATATCACTACCCATAGAAAGCACCTCATGCAAGAAAAATAAAAAAGTGTGAACTCCAATCATGTGTAGAAAATCAATGCAGATCTTCTGAACAAAATGAAACAAAAAAACTCCATTTTATAGGGAAAAATTTAAGTTATGGATTAATTTAATTATATATATTTTTATTCATAAAATTATTTTCATGATATATATATATATATTAATAAATTATATAATGTCCTAAATTTCTTATGCAACATTGATGTTGTATTTCTCTAATAAATAAAAATATATAATAAATTGTTAAAAATATTAAAAGTGGTATAATTTTAACAATTTAAGTTTTCCCATGAATTTTAAAGTTGAAAATTACATATTATGGTGGTTTGAAAGTATTATATTCTAATTCACCCTTTGTATTGATGAATTTAAAGTAAAATTACCTTAATATTGTCAAAATAGACAAAAATATTATACTTTATAAAGATGATATTTCATTAAATTATTAAAAAAACCCTAAAAATATTTACATAATACCTGTTTTTTTAGATATTGTCAAAAAAATTCAAAATTTACCATTTATGGTCCTATTTCCACCATAAAAGTAATTATTAAAAACATTTAATATTGAAAACCTTATTACCATAGTTAAATTTTAATATTATAACTAAGGTTTATTCAAAATTATAAATTTTAAAAATACCCAAAAAATGTATAAATTTTATTGGTTGATTATATTTCATCCCTATACTACCTTATCTTGGAACCCCATTCCATCTTGAGGAATTTACCATAGGAATGAATTTATTATAATTTAATCTTTTTAGAAATTCAAAAAGTGCCTCCATATCATTTATAAAAGGGAACTTCCACCCTCACATTATTTTTAACACCCCGACCCTAGTTACCTAGAGTCAGTTCATTATTACCTAACATTGGCATGATCTTAATTAAATCATGACTCAAAAGACCAACCAGTTTAGTATTAATGGAAACAAGATTCATACATAAGTTCAAATTTACAACTTGAAAAGAAATAAAACACAAAAATATTTCATTATAAACATCCAAGACTCCTTGATTATGCTTGAAGGTCACTCATAACTAACTTATTCATATCCTAAAAAAAACATAAGAAAGGTCAGAGCTGAAATGCTCAGGAAGGATAAGTAATACAGCGGGAAATGACATAAATATTAAGCATGGTGAATAATTGAAACCACATGCCTTTACCAATAATAAACATGAATACTTTAATGGAAGAAATATGAGATGATTAAATAATTCCATAATAAATCATAATCATGGTTATTATACTAGTAGAATGACCACATGAACCGTCATTATTATTTCCATAATGAGGGAATGCATAATGTCGGACATTCTGAAACATTTTGGCAAGGCCTCAGCCAAGACGTCTAAAAATGATTAAGTCCTCGGCCAAAACCATATATCAAATTGGGAAAGGGCCTCAGCCAATTCCACGTCTAGTTGTCTCATGAGACCTGCCGATGCATCAAGGATCTATAGAGGGCTCCACCAGTCACATATTAAGTCCAATACATTCTTCATATGAAAAGGTTTAAACATATCATAAACATTCGTATTAAAACTGGCATACGAAATGTCAATACTTTAACCATAATCCATCAATGGTATAAAAATAGCACATCCACAGTCAAACATATCACAAAACCTTAAATACAATTTGGAAGTTTTGTATCATAATAAATCAACTTCAAATAGACATAAAATCCATCAAAGGATGTTGACATAGATGAAATCAATACCCTTTTTAAAGAAATATATCTTTCTATTTTGAAATCATTTAAATGTCACATAATTATAAAAAAAAAATTATTTTGAAAATATTCTTATAAAATTATAAGGGAATATTTGATTATGTTATAATGGTGTAAAATAGCCGCACCCGCCGTATAAGTTAAAAAAACATTCTAACCTTAAATTTTTCGAAATGGAAAAAAAGTACCTTGTTTGGAAAATGATGGAAAGATTTTTTTTCAAAACAAATAAGGGTATAAATGAATTTAATACAATTTTCTAGTAAATAGTAAAAAAATTTTGAAATGTATTTTTAAGAAACATGGATGTGGGTGATAAAGGGGGTCCCAGTAGATACTTACATAAAAACAACCTCGGACAATAATGAGATTGTGAAATTAACCCTTACCTTATACATTTCCTTGGTCGAGGGTAGGTGAACAACCTGTATAATGGTGAAATAATTGTTATTAAATTATACAAGAATCATATACATTAATATGATATCATATATGATCATTTAACATTCCTTTGTTAATTATATCTTAGTATTATCATTGTTTTGGGTGTTAACTTACTCGTTTTCTTTTATATGTTTTGTTACATAAGTCATGTTTTTTATGAGTAGGTTGTATCATATTCATATCCAGAATTATATAATGTCCTTAAACATTATTTTTAATCATCAAATGAAAATTAGTCTTGAAAGGATATGATGGGTAATGAATCCTATCGCGTTCGTGGAGACAGTAGTCCGTACGTACACAGGAGCGACAATATCATTCTTTTGATATTAAAATCATTTATAATTGGATGGTATATCATATATAGAGAATCATTATAATGTTATATTTATTTTTTACTTCAATTACACATCATTATCATACCCATCCAAACAATAATGTTTTGAATAACAATAACACCACGACGTGGTGACGATAAGCTGTACGTACGCACGTATGGTGACATGTCATTCAAAGGATGGATAGAATACTGAATATGGTTGTACCATATTTATAATAACATCACAGTATATAGACTATACTAGAGTTATTTTTATAGAATGGAAATAACAAAGAAAGAAGAAGTGGAAGAAGAAAGGAACTTGAAAGAAGGTGGTGAAATCATTACCTCTTCTTCAGGTTCTTCCTTTTGATTTGATCAAAAGAGATCTTTAGCTTGGCCTTCTGACTAAATGGAGGATTCTAGGATGAATTGAGGGATGTTTAGAGGATATTTGGGTAGGTTTTGGCTGATCCCAAAGGCTTTGAAGGTGTTAATTAGAAAGAAGGGGGGGTTCTCTTTTATAAGAGGGGTGAGGGGCACCTTAGGAAAAGCTAGAAATATTATTTTATAATAAAATCATTTTCAGATTCTAATGGATCCCAAATGAATTAATTAAATTCTAAAGTCTGTATGGGTAGAAAACCACTTAACCAATAGGTTTTAGACATGTTTGTGTCACTATATTAACCTTTTCTTTTAGATTTAACTCTTAGTTACATAGTTTGACATTTACCATGTCTCCTTGTATATTTATATTATATGGTTAATAAACCTACTGTATACTTCCAAGAGAACCCCAAGTGGTTAATAAATGATACACCTATCATTATATAAGTCATGTGTCTGACCCATCAACTTTTATGAATAGAATATCAATTAATAATATAAATGTTTTTTTAAAACTCTTTTATGTCAATTTTGACACTATTTGGTATTTTGTTTTTGCTAAATTCATAACTTCATTTTTTACTTCAAAACAAATTCATATATCCAAAAATAATATGTCATATTAACCTAGAAAATTATTGTAATTCATAAAAATTCTCAAATTACATTTATTTGGATATTTATGATATCAATTATTTTAATATTTCATAAATTAGGTAATTACTGCATCATCATTGTGTCGTAAATAAGTTAAATTATTTAATGTCTAAAAATTATAAATAAAATACCATTATGTAGGAAATATTTTTATCTTTGTAATAAATATTTATAATGGATTTTATCTTTTGTATAACCCTATATTAAAAATGTTTTAGTTATTAAACATTGATTTTAATTCTTTTAACTCTTCTTTGATTTAAATAATAATAAATGTACTAATCAAATCCATGTAGACCAAAGAGGTTCATATTTTATTCCTAAGGTTGTTTTTGGTCGAATTATACTTTTCCAATAGAATTAAGACATATTTTAGGGTAATAATAATATCATTTTTACCTTAATTACCCTATTTACTTTTAACCATGGTGAATAAAAGTAAAAAGTTACTATTCACCAAAAATTATTTTTACCTTATTGAACCACATTTTACTCCTTGATATTAATCGTTTATCTCGGATTTTCTAAATTCCACTCACAGAAGTGGTAGAATTATTTTTTATGTGAATTCACAAATTCTCCAAAGAGGTGGGTAAAAGACGGTGAAAAGTTCAATAAAATTTTTATATATCTAAAATTATTATAAACTGACTCCAATGAATTGCATAGAACATATATAGGTATTATGTATCTATTTCAACCTAAAATGAATTTATATTAAATAAATGATTATTTAAATAAAATTTCGGTTTTAAACTATAACTCAGTATTTTTCACTATTCATCAAAAATTGAATGTTTTCAGAAAAATACCAAAAATTCACCCTAAGATAATTTCGATATTTTGAATCCAAAAAATGAAGACCATTTTACCAAATTCAAAACATAGATGTTGAATTTTTTAATTTAAAATTAATTCCAGTTGTCAAAACCCAAATAGGTATTTTTAAGAAATAATATCTATCAAAAGATTGACAATTTTTTATGTCCAATATCAAAGTGAAATTACATAAAATGACCAGAATTGGATTAAATGTTAGAATTATAATATATATATATACTTCCAAACCATTAAAATGTATAATTTAATACTATAAATTATTTTGATTAAAAAAATTTATCAGTTAAAATATAGTATTTTTCACTATTCACCCTAATATGAAAGTTATCAAAAAAACACCAAAAATTTATTGAAAAAAATTATTATGTCCCGATTCTAAATAAAAAGTTTATTTTGTCAAATTGAATATATAAAGGTTTCAAATATTGGATTTAAAAAGGGTTCACCATTCAAAGGCGCTAAAAGTGCATTTTTTTAAAAATACTTCTTTTATCTGCAAAAAATGAATTAGTTCTTACATTATGTCTACAAAACTCATAATATGGATTATAAAATTATAAGGATTATATATAGTTAAAAATTCAGGTAATATTATTCATAACTACTTTTGAATGGCTAGTTTGGTAAGTTGTGGTGCTCTTGAACTCGGTGTTGTGTGTAGTGCAAGTTATTGAATTACATTGAATAAATAACGTTCTATGAAATCTTGGGGTGTTAAATTCTACCCCTCTTCAATAAATTGTATCATCACAATTTGAAATTGTTCTTCAAAAATTAAAGGTTGAAAATAGAAAATACCTTTGTGGGAAAACCAACATCAGAAATTGGGTTAATAAAATTTAGTCATAATAAGAGGACAAGGGTAATGAACAAGTCACCACCAAATTATGATCTCGATTAGGAGAACAATGGTGGAAATTAGAGACACATAATTAAAGGGAAAATATAAATATTCATATGGAGGGATTGAGGTCATCAATCACAAACAATTGTAGAATTTTGGGCCTCAAAGACACCAATCTATGATGATTTAAAATACCATCGGTTCAACAAAATGTAAGGTATTAGGATAACACATTTTGGTTTTAAGATGTGTTACCTAATGATTAAGAATTTATTTATTCATAGAATAAGAGGAGAAAAAAATGTATACTTGTCAAGTAGAGTTCCATCCTTTAACTAATTTCTACCACAAACTCATCTTTCACTCTAAAAGATAATAGAAATTAAAAAAATATTCTATTTATCCTATTCATATAGGGTTCCGAAAAATAAATTTACAATTCATCCACCAGACCATTTAAAAAACTACATTATTCAATCCATGACATCACATGGGTCAGTGGTAGGTGATACACCCTTATCGCCCTTCAGTTGTGGGTTTAAGTCTCGTGGCCTTGCCGGACGCGATGGGTTTCCGCCCTACCTTTGGGTTGTCTATTTCATGGATATCTAAAAATAATCTCTAACTAGACTTATCCAAAATACTTGTGTCCAAACTCACAGTCCAAAATTAATAGGGAAGTTAAACACAATAAAGATTTTTTTTGCCATGTAATAACATGTTAACACCTTCATCATGTATTCTTTTAAAACACTGCAACATCCTGAATTACCATAAAACCTTATTGATTTCATTCATGCTCCCTTATTCATTATAGAATACAGGATATAATCCTTGTATCCAAAAATGTTGTAAACTCAAACAATGAAGGAATATACAAATCATTAAATAGTTTCAAGGTAGTCAAGAATATCCAATATAATTTATCCAAATCAATCATGTATTATTCCAAAATCACTACCTTGGTATCAGAACCATATTATGGTTTATCTTTCCCTCAACCATATATTTTACAAAAATTTAATCTGCTATTGAGTCACTTTTCTTGGTTCCACACAATCTCAAGTCCTTAATGAAATAGTACTTTAGTACAATCCTTATATACTCCATAATTAATATAACCAATACATCATTGATACAACACTGAAATGAAATAATTATTTAATAACAACATGAGAAATCTAATCATTCCTCCTCATCTGTGGTAGTATCATAACTTTATTATTATCCAATAGCATCATTTGGGGCATACTCTGATGATTTGGACATTGGTTCGTGTAGTGTCCCAACTCCTTGCAGATGAAGCATTGTACATTTGAAAACTTTTTCTTACCTTTGCAGTCACGCACTTGGTGTCCTCTTTCTCCAGACTTATAACAAACTCTCATTCCCTTCAGGTAGGTTCCGGGGTGTTTCTTCCCATAGTTATCACATATTGGAAAATTCTTCTTTTCCCTTTTCCCTTTATCCATCTTTCTCTATTCCATCCTCTTCTTCTCTTTCTTCCCTTCAATGTCATAGGACTGGGATTGTTCATTACTTATCATATTAACACATGATAATATTTCTTCATATGTTGAGATTAAATGGGAGAATATTTCCCTTCTTAATGTTGTCTTAATATCATGAATGATATGATCCTTCTTACTCTTTGGATCATACATATTGCTGGAGTTCACATTCCTTCTACTAGGCGCCATTTCTATAAAATGGCATACACTAGGTCAGTTTATGAATTGCAATGAATAATTCCAAACTTGTGAAATACCTAACATAAATTGAACATTTTATGGATATAATCCATAAAAATATTTTCTTTGAGGAGGTATATACTCGTAGATCCTTCATAATGATTTGTAATTAAAATGAGAATTATCCTAAGCATATCCCCCGGGAGTGGCATAACCAAGAGTGAAATATGTCCCGTAGTCATGCACCAGTTCTCATTCGAGTCTAGCTCAAAGCTATGTTTTCAGGTTTTACCCCTAGGTATATCTCGGCCAGAGCTGCCTCTACCTGCTTGTATCCAGACAGGGATGTATTTTCTTGGAAAACTCACAAAATCTCTACAATACCAAAATTCTAAGAAGTTCTTCTATACTAATCCTCAAAGTCTATCGTAGGGCTATGTGATCTAATCAGAGTTTATCGAAATCTAGTTTCCAAGGTTTTTACTAAACTTTCACTGATACCAACTGTAACACCTAGACCCTAGTTACCCAAAGTCGGTGCATTATTACATAACATTGGCATGATCATAATGAAATCATGTCTCGAAAGACCGATCAGTTTAGTATTATTGGAAACAATATTCATACATAAGTTCAACTTTATAGCTTGAAAATAAATAAAACACAAATATATTTCATTAGAAATATCCAAGCCTCCTAGATTATTCCTGTAGGTAACTCATAACTAACTTCTTCATATCCTGGGAAAATAAAACATAAGAAAGGGGTTAGCTCAAATGATCAGTAAGGATAAGTAATACAGCAGAAAATGACATAAATATTAATCATGATGAATAATTGAAACCACATACCTTTACCAATAATAAACATGAATACTTTTATGGAAACAATATAAGCTGAGTAAATAATGCCATAATAATACATAATCATGGGTGTTCTATTAGTCGAATGACCACATAAACCATCAATATTATTTCCATAATGAGGGAATGTATAATGTCGGACATTCTGAAAGATTTTGTCAAGGCCTCGACCAAGATGTCTTAAAATAATTAAGGCCCCAACCAAAACCATATATCAAATTGGGAAAGGGCCTCAGCCAATTCCACGTCTAATTGTCTCATGATACCTACTGATGCATCGAGGATCTATAGTGGGCTCCACCCATCACGTTCTAAGTCTAATACACTCCTCATATGAAAAGGTTTAAACATATAATAAACATTTGTATTAAAACTAGCATACGAAATGTCAATACTTTAACCATAAACCATGAATGGTATAAAAATAGTACATCTACGGTCAAACATATCACAAAAAATTCAATACAATATGGAAGTTTTGTATCATAATAAATCAACTTCAAATAAACATAAAATCCATCAAATGGTGTTGACATAGATGAAATCAAAACCCTTTTTAAAGAAATATATCTTTCTATTTTGAAATCATTTATGAGTCACATAATTATAAATAAAACATTTATTTTGAAAATATTCTTATAATTTTGTATGGGATGCTTTGTTGATGTTATAACGGCGAAAAATAGTCGCACCCGCCGTACATAATAAAAAAACATTCTTACCTTAAATTTGTCGAAAATGTCAAAAAGTACATTGTTTGGAAAATGACGGAAAGATTCCTTTCAAAACACATAAGGGAATAAATGACTTTAACCCATTGTCTAGTAAATAGTAAAAATGTTTTGAAAAATATTTTTAAGAAACAAGGATGTGGATGATAAAGGGGGTCCCAATAGATACTTATATAAAAACATCCTCGGATAATTAATAGATTGTGAAATTAACCCTTACCTTGTACTTTTCCTTGGACGGGGGTAGGTTAACCTCATGTGTAATGGTGAAATAATTTTTATTAAATTATACAAGAATCATATACAATAATATGATATCATATATGATCTTTTAAAATTGCTTTGTTAATAATATCTTAGTATTATTGTTGTTTCAGGTGTTAACTTACTCGTTATCTTTTATATGTTTTGTTACATAAACCATGATTGTTATGGGTATGTTGTATCATATTCATATAAAGAATGATATCAAGTCCTTAAAAATTATTTTTAATCATAAAATTAGAATTAGTATTGAATGGATACGATGGGGAATGTATCTCATCGCGTTCGTGGAGAGGGTAGTTCGTACGTACACATGTGGTACAATATCAATATTTTGATATTAAAATCGTATATAATTGGATTGTATATCATATATACAGAATCATTATAATGTTATATTTATTATTTAATTCAATTACACATCATTATCATACCCATCCAAATTATAATGTTTTGAATAACAATTACACCACGACGTGGAGACGGTAAGCCATACATACGCACGTATAGTGACATGTCATTCAATGGATGGATAGAATACTGAATATGGTTGTACCATATTTATAATAACATCACAGTATATAAAAGATACTGGATTTATTATTTTATAATGGAAATAAAAAATAAAGAAGAAGTGGAAGAAGAAAAGAACTTGAAAGAGGGTGGTGAAATCATAACCTCTTCTTCGGGTTCTTCCGTTTGATTTGATCAAAATGGCTCATTAGGTTGGATTTCTAACTAATGGAAGGATTATATTATTAAGTGAGGGATGTTGATAGGATATTTTGGTAGGGTTTGGCAGAGCCTAAAGTAATTGAAGGTGTGAATTAGATAGAAGGAGGAGTGCCTTTTTATAAGAGGGTTGAGGTGCACCTTAGGAAAAGCTAGAAATATTATTTTATAATAAAATAATTTTCGGTTTATAATGGATCAAAAATGAATTATTTAAAGGATAAGGTGGTGAGGGGTCGAAAACCACTCAACCAATATGTTTTAGACCGGTTTGGGTCACTATATTAACCTTATCTTGTACATTTAACTCTTAGTTACATAGTTTGACATTTACCATGTCTCTTTGTGTTTTTATATTATATGGTTAATAAACATACTATATACTTCCACGAGAACCCCATATGGTTCATTAATGATACACATATCATTATATATGTCCTTTGGCCGAACTGTAGATTTTTAGGAAAATAATATCAATTAATAATAAAATATTTGTTTTAAAAACTCTTTTATGCCAATTTTGACACTATTTGGTATTTTGTTTTTTCTATATTCATAACATCATTTTTACTTCGAAAAAAATTCATATATCTAACCCTAATATGTCATATTAACCTAAAAATTATTTTAATTCATGAAAATTCTCAAATAACATTTATTTGGATATTTATAATATCAATTATTTTGATATTTTATTAATTAGGTAATTACTACATCATCATTGTGTCATAAATAAATTAAATAATTTAAAGTATAAAAATTATAAATAAAATACCATTATGTATGAAATATTTTTAGCTTTCTAATGAATATTTCTAATGGAATTTATCTTATGTATAACCCTATATTAAAAATTTTTTAGTTATTAAACTTTGATTTTAATTATTTTAACTCATCTTTGAATTAAATAATTATAAATGTCCTAATCTATTATAAGTGGACCAAAGAGGTTGATATTGTATTCCTAAGGTTGTTTTTTGGTCTAATTATACTTATCCAATAGAATTATGACATGTGTAACGGTAATAATAATATCTTTTTTACCTTAATTACATTGTTTACTTTTATCTGTGGTAATTAAAAGTAAAAAGTTAATATTCACCAACAATTATTTTTATCTTATTGAACTAAATTTTAAGCTTTGATATTAACCATGTCTCTTGGTTTTTCTAAATTCCACTCATATAAGTGGTAAAATTATGTTTTATGTGAATTAACGAATTTTCCTAGGAGGTGGGTAAAAGACGGTGAAAAGTTCAATAAACTTTTAATATATCTAAAATTATTATAAACTGACTCCAATGAATTAAATATAACATATATAGCTATTATGTATCTATTTTGACATAAAATAAATTTAAATTAAATAAATATTTAATTAAATAAAATTTTGGTTTTAAACTATAACTGAGTGTTTTTCACTATTCATTAAAAATTGAATGTTTTCAGAAAAATACCAAAAATTCACCCTAAGCTGATTTTGATATTCTGAATCCAAAAAATGAAGTCAATTTAACCAAATTTAAAACATATAAGTTTCATTTATCAATTTAAAATTAATTCCCTTTGCCAAAACTAAAAGGCGTATTTTTAAGAAACAATATCTATCAAAAGATTGACACTTTTTTATGTCCATTATCAAAGTGAAATTACATAAAATGACAAGAATTGGATTAGATGATAAAAATAGAATATATTTATAATTCCAAAACATTAAAATGTATAATTTTACACTATAGATTATTTTGATTAAAAAAAATTATTCAGTTAAAATTTAATATTTTTCACTATTAACCCAAATATGAAAGTTATCAGAAAAACGTCAAATATTTATTGAAACTAAATTATTATGTATTGATTCTAAAAAAGAAGTTTGTTTTGTCAAATATAATATATAAAAGTCTCAAATATTCTATTTAATAAGGGTTCACCATTAAAAGGCGGTAAAATAGCATTTTTTGAAAAATACTTCTTTTATCTGAAAAAAATGAATTAGTTCTTATATTATGTCTAAGAAACTCATAATATGGAATCTAAAATTATAAGGATTATATATAGTTCAAAATTCAGGTAATACTATTCGTAACCACATTTGAACGGCTAGTTTGGTAAGTTGTGGTGAGCTTGAACTCAGTGTTGTGTATAGTGCAAGTTAATGAATTACTTTAAAGAAATAACGTACTATGAAATCATGGGGTGTTACATTATAAAACTTCATTAAAACATCTAAAGTTTCCAAAATATACCATATAATCTTCTCAATATCTCTATAAATATTCTTGAGGTACTCTTATTCATGAAATTATAGCCCTATATTCCTTTATAGGAAATCCAAAGGTGTTGTTGTGAAAAAGTGGTAATATATCTAGCTGGCCACTTATTGTATCTAATATTCTTTAACACATCTAAATATATATAATTTTTTATTAAATAATATCTTAAGTATGCTAAATATTCTTAAATGTTATTATTAGAACAAAATATAAACCCCCTTTCTCATCAAACAATAAGTGAAATTATCACTCATGTATACGTATAGCTTACCCTCTCCATGTAGCAATAAAAATTATTTTTCAGCACAATATTTAATATATTGATATTATGATGGGTTAAATTTTTGGTATGATATTAATATCATAATTATACTTCAGTAATGAGTATAATATGTATATATTCTTACCATCAAATCCTTTTGGATACCATAATGTCGTTCATGTGTACGTGTGGACTACCACCTCCATGAAGTGATGTGATTCATTTTTAAATTATATTTTAATAAAAAGGAAATAAGGGTGAATATGATGAATATATATTATATTTTTTTATAATAATAATTCTGGAAAGGTGAAATATTTCTTACCATTCATTGATTCCACCAGTTGAAAAATGGAAAAAAATTGTCCATGCGTACGTACACCTTACTATCTTCATGAACGGTGAAACTCACTTTTTATGAATGATATAAAATGTAAATAATAAATATATATTATTTTTATAAAATTATTAAAATTATAAATATTATAAAGACATGGTAATTTTATAATAAAATGATGACCCAAAGAAAATAATCTTGGAAAGTGATGAAGTTATCACCCAGAAATAAGGATTTTAATAACAATTTATCAATAAAATGGTCGTAATATCTCATACAAAAATCATATATGGTATGATATATTTTAATATGGTGTTTTTAATACAGGTAGAGTATATCTATATTTATTATATAAGATTTATGAATTTTAGTGAGGAACTATGATACTTGAGGTAAGGGTTTATTTCATCCTCTTACAATTATTTGGGATTTTTAATGTTTAAGTATACACTAGGGAATATTACTCTATCATATCCTTGTTTTCTAAAAAAATTCCAAAGGAATATTTATATTCTCATATTTTTTTTAATAAATTCATTCCCATTCTTTATTTCAAATAATATGAATATAAAGGACTATTTTTGTCATTTTTCAAAAGAGGCACTTTATGACTTTTCTGAAAAAATTATAGAAATAATGTTTTTATTCACCTTATACATAATGAATATAATTTCCCTATATCATGATACCTCAATGATTTTTCAATTATATGATATGGATTATGATTTATGATTTTAAAAAGTTCCATTAAATGTTTAATGAAAAGTTTCCTCAAAAATATTTTAATGATCTTTTGGTTCATCAAAGGGAAAAGCCATCAATATTGGTTATGTTTTATTTGGAATAAAATCCAAGGATACCATACCTATTCATTACCTAGATTATTTATTTCTATAATGTTATGATTTTTATAAAACCCATTCATTTTTCATCAATCATATAATGATTAAATGTTTTTTTAACCCATTTCTTTTCTTGGT
Source organism: Viscum album (assembly GCA_963277665.1). NCBI lineage: Eukaryota > Viridiplantae > Streptophyta > Magnoliopsida > Santalales > Viscaceae > Viscum > Viscum album. The sequence continues at coordinate 115,863,219 of OY728135.1, forward strand.
ATTTGATATGATGGGTGGTTAATGATGTGGTGATACACATATTTATGATTTTATATAAGTAAATGGTGGGACCAATATATCCCTCTAATCTATTGGTTAATGTATTATATCCCATGATATAGTCATGGGAAACAATTTTATGTCCTTGATCCTTTAGGGGAAACATGTCAATCTTCTTGATTTTTTATTGGAAAAAAGTTATTGTGATTGATCCACTAAGGAATGCATCTGTTGATTCTTAATAAGGTTGAATTGGTCGTTAACATTGACAAATTAAAATGCTTTCAATACTTATTATTATGCCACACAAATTTATGGAATGAACTAATGGATCATGATGGATTTATAATGAGTTCTTGTTCATATGATTCATGTTTGTTGAAATGGTAATGTTTAATGTGATAATTCATGTTTAATATATTTTTCAATATGGGTATGAAAATTGTATGTTGTGTTGATGATTTCATTCCATTATTATTCAATATTTTTACAAATTTCCATCTCTTCATATCTCACGTGTTTACCCTTATTAAGAAACTGAGCTCACACTTTTCATATGTTTCTATTATAGAGGTTATGATGGATGTTTTTTAGTATGATAGTCCTATGAATAGTACTATGTGGGAAGACATTTATGGGAGATGTATAAAAACATTCATAAAAAATAATATTGTATATTTATTCTCTAAAGACTATTAATTTTTATGGTTTGATCATAAATTGTTATTTCCTAACAATAATTTTCATCTTTTTAGCTATAATATTTATGTATAAAAAGATCAAGGCACTATAACATGGATCTTTAAAGACTATTTTTTTATGTCTTTTGATAATTTTACAAAACGTTGTTTTGTATGATCAATATGACATTTACAAACTACATAATCACTCAATTGATATGCCCTTATTTCTATGACATATATAAACTATGGACATAGGGTATCCAAAATCTAGGAACCAAATAATTTGTATAAATATAAGTAAAAGAGTAATAATATTTATATATTATGGAATAACTAGGTTATTATTTCTCCCTGATCATTACTGGACATTGAAATACAATATACTATACGTACCTGGTCCAATAACATATTCCTCCATAAATCATCTCCCTAATACGTACCTGATTAATGTGGTTCACAAAATCAGTACATCCAAAAAATTTCATATTCATTATTCACCACTTCCTATGATTGACTAACATATTTGATACAAAAAATTTGTTTCCATACACTTCATCTTATTTTGTGATAAACCAACCTAGTGCCTCAATAAATCCACTATCCCTCCTTTCTTGAAATCTTCCATCAAAACACCTCCCTCTACAAAAAAAACCACTTCCTACTTAATATCAATTATTATATTCAAATTTCCATTTAGGAAATAATGATTATTTCAATTAAATACCAAATTCAAATTGATATAACCCAAATTAAATTTCCTTTTTATTCCACTATAATGTTAGCTATGTTATCTTAGTTTTAATATTTTATTTAATTTTATTTATTATTTGAATTTTTTTATTTTTTGTTAACCATTTCGATATAATTTATTGTTTAAACTTTATGTTGAGTTGTTCAAAATACACAATATTTTTTTCTTCAAATATTAAAATAATTATTCAAATATATTAGCTTCAATGTCAAATTTCAATATAGGACTTTTCAAAAATATATGTTTTAAATTTGTTGAGGTTTTCGAAATGAAAATTATTAGAGGATAAAAATTATGAATTCATTAAATTGATGGATTTTAATGAACAAATTAAAATATATAATAGATTTTATGATGTTTAAATTTTTTTAATTTGTTTTGTAAATAATTTCCCATTGAATAATTTTAAGATAGTTGACATAACAATAGAATTTTGATAAATTATACATTCAATATTACTCAGGAGGTTTATTTTAAGATAAATTATTTCAATAATTTTAATTCACTATATAGGAATACATTTTTTTCTAATGTGTTTAAATTTTAAACATTTTGATTACATAATTTTGAAACAAGGTTTTTCATAGATTTTGTAGCATACCCAGTTTCATGTAGGTATCCCTTTATTCATGTTTGGTTGATGTTTGGGAGGGTTTTATAAACATTTGAAATGTTTTTGGTTCTCTTCTATAGGTGAACAGTTTGATCATGGATAGTAGAAATCTTGAAACATGGAAAGGAAACCATGTGAAGTGGTACAATGGGATTCTATGTAGGCGCATTTTTTGGAAAAAATGTATGGAAACAAAGGAGTTACAGTGTGATGTGGGGAAAAGGTATTCTATATGGTTGGTGCATGGTTTGTCAAACCATGTGAGCAATCCATTGTTGGTACTTTATGTGGAAAGGGATGGAACATGGTCTTTCTAACCGTGCAAGCCAACCATGCATTATTAAATAGTGAAATCCAAAGAAAGTGTATCTCACTCGTTTTCAACTCCAACCCCCACTTATTTCACTATTTTGAACCTAACTCGGGTTTTATTGCTCTCAATGGATGTAAAGGCTCTCCCATTTGATCAAAGAGTGATCCATTGGAAAATATTCGTACATTAGAGGCCAAACTCCATGGTAAGTCTCCATTCATAATGGATTTCCTTAAATATACTTATCTTCCCTCTCTTGAATTCATTGATCATATATGATACTTGATTCCAATCATGATAATATTTGGATGTATTGATATTAGGTAATGAGATCTAAGGCATGTGTATTGAGATTCTACCCGGTTTTGGTGGCCTTTTCATGTTGTTATTCATTTTCACCATAGTTTCCTTGGTATATTTCATCACCTCAACTCCTCTGATTATAATATTATGGATTAGAGAAAAATAGTTTTAAATTATTGATATATTTTGTGAAATTTCTATGAGAATCCTAGTGGAAACCCTCTTTATTTTAGGTTTATTGATTAGTTGAAATTGTTGAAATTGGTTGTGAAAAGTGATTTGTTTTCATAAATTTAAAATTTTGATATTAAAATATGGACTTTATAGAGTTATTAAAATGGTTTTTTAGAAAGGTTTTCAATAAATGAATATTTTTATTTAAATAAATTAAATCTATTGATTTGGAATGGTTTTGGCATGCTTTTGACGTACATGGATGGTGTGAGTTCATTATTTCAATGCGACCCTTAATACATGGTGTGTACCATTGGGCTTAAAGGTATGTATCCCTAGATAAGGGACATCTGACATTGTGGAACTAGAAAACTAGACAATTATCAATGAATTAGTTGATAGACATGGAACCATTTGTGAGTATGTATCTGTCAATGGAGATTTCATGGGTGTGTGATTGTGTTTGTGAATCATGGGAAGGGTATTTTAATAAGGAATGTGAAATTGTTTAAATCACTGTTTATATGGATTCCGTTGAAATTTTTTTGTTTTCAAAATATGTTGGTTCAAAAAAGTTTCACTTGGAAATGATTTATGGCTTTGATATAAACTGTTAAATGTTTTAATGTGTTTTATATCAATTAATTTTATATAAATGTGTTAACATGTTCTTTTCTAGTGGCGTGACTAGGGAAGTCATTTGAATAATGTCTATTAAGTTTCATTGCTCACCCCCTTCGTTACCATGATGTTTCTTTTTAAGATATTGTAATTATGGCATTGGTAAATAAAATTTATCTAATTTAATTACTATTGCATCTTTATACCTTGAGATATGTTTGGGAGATGGATCATGGAGCTTGTTTGGAGCTGTGGAGTTATTTCTCTGGATTCATTGAGTTATTTTGGTTTTTCCATCCTCTTTTTAGATGATTTTGATATTTTTTTTCTCTTTATATTAAGATTTGATATTGGTTTGGTTTGTTATAAATTGAGTTTTCTTACATTTCTATCTTGTATAATATAGTTCTTTTGGTAATGGTGTACTTGGTTGTGGTTGTTTTTATTTTAAAATAGAAAAATAATCCCCAAATTGTATTGATGTCCATGTTTTTTATGTCCATCCTTTGGAATCATATGGATATCTCTTAAGGTGAATTAACAATTCTTATTCAACTCAAGAAAATGAGGAGGGTCGGGATGTTACAAACGGTATCATCTTGTTTCGTCCATGACTTGAAAAAGGTATAAGTTTGGGATATTCTATCATTAATTTTGGGGGAAATGGTATTTCTTATCAGTCTTGGAGATGAAATTCATTTTGGTTTATTCCCCGAGTTAGGAGGTTCTAATTGATTCTAATTGTCATAATATGAAATATAGAGCATAAAAATATGTAGATAACCTTTTTATTTGAATTTAATGATACCAAGGAGATGAATCCATAGGTGTTTTGGAGAAATTTATAGGATTCATAATCTCATTATCATGGGTTTATCCAATAATTAGAGCATGACAAGCCTTGACATAAATGGATTCCTACTATGAGTACATATTTCATTTTGAGTACTAATTTGTGATCTTGGTGAAAAAAGGTAAATTATTGAATATTGTTTTCAAAAGTTATATTTTTTAAATTACATGATTGTGGTATATCGAAAATGATTTATTTTTTAAATGTATGGTGGAATTTTCAAAAATTATTGAATGTAGAAAATGATGGATTTTGAGAATTTTTTATTGTCATAGTTTTGATGTGGTAGAATTTGAAATTGGAAAAGCCTTCAGTTTCTATGGAGTGCATTTATTGTGTTTGTTGTGTTTATAGAAAATGGAACCTAGTAGGTATCGTAGAGACCAACTAGAAGATGAAGATGCAAATGTAGTAACACATGTTCCACAGGTCAACAAACATCTAGTTTAAATTATTTTTCATTCCATACATGATATGGATAGGATGAACCAGAGGGATTACACAATGCAAGGGGATCATTCCATAGAGTTATAGAAGATAAATCTACCCATCATTCAGGGTGATTCGGAACCAGACAATGCAGAGGTGTGGATGAATAGGATAAAATGAATCTTTTATTTAATAGGAATACCCGCATAGCTGAAATCCATGTAGGAGACATATATGCAAGATGATCTGGCATGCCAGTGGTGGGATTTTTCAGTTCAGTCAAAATTAGAACAAGGAATTTGAATAGAGGATTTCTATGAATTGTTCAACAAATAGTTCTCTCCAAACATGATAATAATTACAATAACGATAAAATATTCATAATAATGCAAGATAATCTATCCATGATAGAGAATGTGGATAAATTTATAAATTTAGACTTATTTTCACTTGAACAAGAAGCAACATCCTCTTCAAAGGCACACAATTTTGGATTCGGGGAGAGGCAAGAGATTCGCTCGAATATTTTCATGCTATGTATAATAGATTATATAGAGATGGTCAATAGTGGGATGATGGAAGAAAGTGACATAAAATGGGCTATGTGTGGAGGGAACTTGTTGATACCTATAAGAAATGGTGGAAACTCTAATTCTTAGAATAAATGCAAGTGGGACACCTATTTCCTTTGGAGTGGAATGAAACAAAAACAGAGTACTGGATCAGTTAATATTTTTCCATGTCCCAAGAGAAAATATGGATGTTTTTAATTTGGTTCGTTCAACCACATGAAGCATGAATGTATGGAACCACCTAGAGCCTTCCAAAATTGTAATTAGATGGGGAATATTCAGCACTGTTGTTTTTTTACTCCATGGTCAGATGTTTGGGACACTTCTCATGTGTTACAGTTGTTGAATGCTTTTATAGGATGAGGGAAGCATAATACCTCTCATCAAAAAAACCAAGCTATCCATGGTGATTCTAAGAATACCATTGCTCTTTAGGTAATTAAATCTAAATAGGGAAATAATAAATAGAGTACAATGAGTAATAAGCTATATGGAGCTGAGTATGTTATAGTGTAAAATCAGTCTAGACCCTTGACGGTAAAAGGTACTATTCTTTTTAAAATCTACCATTATGAAATATTTTTTTGTTACAGGTGACTCCCATTCGTATATTTTATATCATGGTATTGATTTTTTGGTTTACGTATTGAAATGGTGCCTTTTGTTTTGATATATCAAACTCTTCATTGTTAAATATAATGTTGAGCCTTTATGTGAAAAGAATGTTCTATAACTATTTATATAGCTAATTTGATTTAATAATTCCTTAAGCTTGAGATAGATGTATATGAAATAATCGTGGGTATGGATTGGTTGACTATATTCAAGGCTCTCATCGCCCGTTATACCAGCAGGGTTAGGTTTATGACTAAGGTTAGTGTCATGAAACTCTTTAATGGAGGCAGAAATTTAAATTTAGGTGGAACGTGTTTGGGGGAACCTATAGTTGGAATGATATCATACTAGTTTACAACATTGACTCTGACATCAATGGAAGAGATCAAGAGTAGTAGTTTTCAAGTAGTTGTTGATTAGTTTCCTGATGTTTTCCCAAATATTTCTCTGGGTTTCCACCCACAAGGGAAGTGGAGTTTATGGTTGATCTCCTTCTATAGACCAGTACTATTTCTGTTCCATCTTATCGGATTGAACCCGCATAATCAAGGGACTTGATAGTATAGTTTGAAGAGTTTTAAAGAAAATGGTACATTCAACCTAGCAAATATCCATGGGTAGCACCACTCTTGTTTTTCAAAAAGGTAGATGGAACTCTATTGATATGTGTAGATTATTGTAAGCATAACCATGTTATGATAATGAATTAGTATCAACTTAAACATATTGATGATCTATTTGATCAATTTATAGAACACCAATTATTCTCTAAAATAGACTTTCAATTAGGATATCACCAATTGGGGGTTTGGAAGGAGGATATTCCAAAGATAGATTTGAGAAGTAGATATGGCCAATACAAGAACATGGTTATGCCTTTTGGTCTTAGGAATTCACCAGCACTCTTTATGGAATTGATGAATTGGATATTTTAGAGATATCTTTATTACTTTTTTGTAGTTCTTTTGGATGAAAATTTGGTGTATTCAGGGAAAAGGGATGAGAATGAGAAACACTTGTCTATAGTGTTGGGAATAATAGTGGATCATCGGTTGTATGAATAAGTATAGAAGTGTGATTTTTGGAAACAAGAGATACATTTCCTTTTCCAAGTTATCAATGAAAAAGGTATTTATGTGGAACCATAAAAGATAGAGGTTTTTATCTCTAGAAACCCATAAAATAATTTTTTTTAAGATACCTAGTTTACATGGACTAAAAGGTTATTATTGATATTTTTTTCTTGATTTTTCGTGAAAATCTTCACCAATGATTTCTAGGAAAAGTATTAAAGTTCCCTTCCAGTTGAATTTGGATTTTCAGAAGTCTTTTAATGTGATAATAATTTTCCATACACTTTAACCAATCATGTTGTTTCAGATGGGTTGCAGCATTTACAATTGAATGAGAAGAACTAACCAACAAAAGATTTTGAGTTAGTCACAGTAGTCCATGGTTTGAAGAGATGGAATAAATTTCTATTTGGTGAGATACCTGTTGTGATTATGGATTATAAGAGCTTGAAACATGTTTTCTCACAAAGTGATTTGAACTTGATACAAAGAAGATGAGTGGAATAACTCGACATGTTTTTTATACATGATTTATACACTAGGAAAAATTAATTTGGAGGGAGATGCACTAATAAAAATACATATAAATAGTTGGAAAAGGAGGCTTTAGGCCAGGGGTAGTTGATGTCCTTTATTTCCTAAATGCAATTAGAATACAATAACTGAGGTGATTTTGTGGTTTTCTTTCCATTCTCATTGGTTTCTGATTTTGTTAAGACAACTAAAGAGGCAGAGACATATGATACATAATGTGTTCCTATATAGAAAAAAACTCAATGGTGGGGAGACTAGTAAGTGGTGGAAACTAGATGTTAGTTATGTTTTATTGATTTGAAATCATATGGTTAAACATATGGATTCTATGGAAGGACTTATTCATGCATACCACTATTTGATAATGTCTATCCATCCTGGAATACAGAAGATTTATAAGGAATTGAAATCATGGTTTTGGTCTACATTCATGAAAAGGAATTTGGATGACTTTGTTTCAAAATAGTTATCTTTTAAGAATATTAAGGTAGATAGTTAGAACCTATCTTGTATATTTCCATATTTACGTATACCTTTTTAGAAATGGGAAAATATAGATCTAGATTTTCTAAGAGGTCTCCCATGAACAGTTGGGAAACATGATTCTCTATGGATGATAGTGGATTGGCTCAAAACTTCATCTCATTTCATCAGTATACATGATCCTTAGATGATGAAGGACATATAAAAAATATATATCCATGAACCTGTACAGAGGCATAACATACCAGTTTTGATAGTGTCAGATGGAGATCTAAGGTTTACATCACATTTATGGAGATCCTTATAGTAAGCCCTTGGGACTAAGTTGACCATGAGTATGGAGTATCATCCTCTGGTGGATGTGAAATCCAAAAAGACGATACAAAAGTTGGAAGACATGTTTTAGTATATATAATGGTTTTTGGAGTCTCCTGAGAGGAGGACATAAAGTTAGTGGATTTCTCTTATAAAAACATTTATCACGCCTCCATACATATGGCTCCCTTTGAAAAATATTATGGGCTTCCATTTGTTCGCTACTTTTTTGGGTGGAAAAGGTGATACATCACTGGTTGGACTGAGCCTTGTCTAATAGATAATGGAGAAGATTTAGTTGATCATGAAGAGAATTGAGATGGATCTGAGACATCATACATCCTATGAATATCATTGTTGACCATTTTTGTTATTCCATTTGAGTGATCATGTATTCTTAAAAAGCCCTCCAAGGCTTGGGAATCATCATTTAAGAAAGTAGGGAATGTTATCCCCATGATACAGATTTCATTTTAAGGTAATTGAATGGGTTTTTTTAGGTGGAATATCATTTGGCTTTTCCACCATAGTAAATTGTGGTGCACACTGTGTTTCATGTATCTCTATTAAAAATGTATCATCTTGATCCTAACTATTTATTTTATGGAATTAAGTTGACTGAGATTCAGATGCGTCATTGTTGTACATGTCAGTGTGGATTTGGGATAGGCATTAGAAATTATTTCATATAAAAAGAAACATACTAGTATGATATTTTTGGAAACATGGTTAGATTCAGGAGGAAATATACGAATGGAAGAAATACAGGGTTGATCAATGGCCCAAACCCTTTCCGTACAGTAGTGTGAGTCCACTTTCTGGGTATAAAATGGCCAATGGTGGGGGAATTTATCAGCCCTGATTTCAATTGAGTAACCCATTATTTATGTATTTTACATATGTAAAAATTTTGGGTGATTTTTTAGAAGGTTTGGTGAACATTTAAAATATTTATTGGGATTTTATTAACATGAATGTCTTGACCACACTTAGTATAAACTTTGAAAATCCTATAGGAAACCGTAAAAAATTGGGACAGTGGGAGTCTAGGTAGAGACGTAGTTTTTCCATACCATATGTCCACCTAGGAGTGACCTAGTGTTGTTAGGGGTAGATGGATTCTACACAGTCAGTGCATGGTTTTTCTTACCGTGCAGGCCAACCATGCAAGGGGCTTAGTGAGGTTGGGGCTAGCACATGATTTTTTCATTATTTTTCTAACCATGTGTACCAATGGATAACAATTAAAAATTGAGATCCTAAAAAAGTGTAAATCACTCATTTTCACTCTTAACCCCATATTTTTTAATAATGTTTTACTCTAAATTTATTTTTCTTCCACGAAAAGGATTTGGAGACTCTCCCCTCTAATCTAGGAGAGATCTGTTGGAAATTATTGGGGTGTTGTTTGCCAGATTGAATGGAAAGTCTTTATTCGTGATTGTTTTCCTTAGATATAATTCTCTTCCATCTATTAGATTCAAAGATACGTTCTATTAGGGATATATCATTGATATTTTATGCCAATCATGATGATATTTGGTTTTGTTTATGTAGGGTAATGATATCTAAATTGGTTTTGTGGAGATTTAACCCAGTTTTATTGGGTTTTTCAGGTAATTCTTCGTTTTAGACAAAATTTATGAGGTAGGTGGGTTAAATATCAATCCTCTTATTAGAAAATGAATGATTAATTCAAACTGTTTTGAATTACATGAAATTTGTATTGAAATTGACAAGTTATTCTTGGTGCAAACCCTTTTTAGTGACAGTTTGTGGACTTGAGGAAATTATAAAAAATTATTATGCAAAGTTCTTTGTTTTCTTAATTTCAAAATGTTTATTTTAAAATATGGATTTTTTGGATTTATGGATATGGTTTGTTAGAAAGGGTTTTATTTAATTATTATTTTTATTAAAATGTATTGAAATGATTGTTTTAGAATAGTTTTGGAATGGTTTTAGAATTCAATGTTTGTGTGAGTTTGTACTTTAATAGTGGCCCTAAATAAAGGGGGTGTACCATTAGGGTGCAATGAATGTGACCCTCAGTAAGGGGTGTGTGCCATTGGGGTTCAAGGATATTGGCCACTTATTGATCACATAATGGATGAACAAGAAACCACTCATCAGTATGGATCTATTACTAGAGCTTGCATGGGTGGGTTGGTGTGTTGACTAAGGATTGGGTATTCCAAAAAAAATGTTACATGGTTTGAAACATTGTTTATTTTCCATCCTTGGAAATGGGTTGGTTTGGAAATTGTATTGGTTTGAAACTATTTTCATTAGAAATGGTTTTTGGCATCAATATAAACCATTAAATGTTTGGTTGGTTCAATATCAATTATTTTTATATAAATTTGTGAACATGTTCTATCCTAGTGGAATGAGTATGGAATTAATTTGGAGAAAATCTATTGATTTTCATTACTCATGTCATGACCCATCCCAGTGGGGGCCGAGTCGGAACTCCCCAAGCCCGCCTCTAATAGGCCAGGGGCTGGTGACTAGCACCGAGTAGGCATATAACTAACATGGGAGGCATTGCCTATAACCCTGTAAACATGCACACACATATCCAAGCCCACAAAGCTGAAAAGTAAAAACTAATAAAAATGTAAATGCACGCATACTCTAAAAATCCCAACCAACAGAGTACGACAGGAAAGTAAAGTAAGTGCAAAACCCTAGGCCAAAAGCACAAGCCCACCAAAAGAGAGTCTGCAACAAGGTCCAACCTGTAAATAAAGGTACTGGGACTACAATCCGTAGTCGTAGGAACACACCCTGGCCTGTCTGATCTCACTGATCACCGTCTGGTCCTGGTCCTCCTTGATTTCTCTCAAAATCTCACTCGTCTACACAAGACATGACACGTGCGGGGAAAGCTCGTGCAGGGGTGAGTATAACAATACCCAGTAGGACACCCTGAAACCACAATGCAAATACAACAGGGGAAATACCACAAAGGAAAGATATAGTTAGCTCCACACAGTATATGTCTACCAAACATATGAAAAGAATATCCAGATATATTCATACAAGATCGACTATCATGAGACCACCACTAGGATCCAGCTCAAATATTCCACCAAGCACATAATAATGAGAACACACTCCTAGGTCTAAAGAGAGAGATACGAAGTACTAGTTTAGGGAGAACACATTCCACAAGTACTTGATAACATGATGCTCAGATGAGGATCACAACCAATAGCCATGGGGTGATTCCAACAACTCAGTCTAAACTAATCTTCTATGTATAGGATCAGTACCCAGGTAATGTTGGTCACGTCGATACCAAGAACTCTACCTAGGGTATCAGGAATGAATAGAGGATCTGGCTCCAATTCTCATGGAGGGGATTCTAACAACTCTATTCAGGAAGTCTTGCTAAAGGGATCATACTCTTGTATTTAGGTAATGATACCGGAAACCTTCAGGAGAAAGACCAAGGGGACGAACCCTTAGGAAACTAGTCCAAGTCACAGAATAAAACTAGCTCAAGCCATGTAAAATATGTTACATGGTTTGTATTATGGTTACACGCCATGTTCCTTAACCCCGGGTACTGCTCATGTAACGGCCCTTGTCATCCGTCCAAGTTGTGTAAAACTCAACTACACGGCATGTAGAAGGATCACACGTCGTGTTCCTTGGCTCTGGGTACTGCCCGTGTAAACGGCCAGTGTCTTTAGGAGTGTCGTATAAAGAGTCACTAAATGATGTGTACTTGGATTACACGCCATGTCCGAACACCTGGGCTCGCTCCGTGTACGCTTGCCATGTGCCTGTACACGGTCTTTGTCTGTGTCGCCATGCCCGTGTATCAGTACACGGGGTGTCCCGCGTATCTAGTCGTGTCTGGCCGGGGAAGGGTATACACGTTTTGTCCTTGTTCGTGTACCAAACTCGTGTCCATGTACTCCTGAAGTACACGCCAGGTGATCCCCGACAAACACACGTCGTGTAGCCCATACTACACAGCGTATAGTCGGGATTTCTCCAGAATCACCGTCTTCCTCTTCGTGCCTCAGTCAGATCACCGGATCACATTTCTCTAGTCTGTTTGCCACGAAACTCAAGATCATGGGTCTCCTTGACATCGTGATGCCGAATACGTGGGTTTCAGGACTTCAATCAGCTCAAAAATCTGATTCTGGTCGTCCATGCGGAAATCGTTCGAAGAACGATATCTTCCGATCTGCTTCAATCCGTCTGCTGCCACCATAGCTGCACCTCCATGGGGTTGAACCAACGCCAGATGTAACACCCCAAGTTTCCATGGTATGCTTCTCTTTGAATAATAGAGCAGTGTGTGTTGTACGCACCCCCGAGTTCTAACACACTACGACCAATAAAAGTAGTTGTTATGAATAGTAATACCCATTTTTTGAAATTATATAAATTTTATATTTCGAAATGGTCTTCATTTTGGTATTAAAAGTATCGAAATTATCCTATGTTGAATTTTTTGTAGTTTTCTGAGAACTTTGAATTTTCTATGAATAGAAAAAATACTTAAAAACAACTTTTTAAATAAAAAACTTTTATAGTGATAAATGATACTATTGAGTGGTTTTAAAGTATAATTAGAATATATTTTTACCATTTTATCCAATGGTGGTCATTAGAATTTGGATATAAACAATTGTCAATCTTTTGATATATATTGTTTCTTAAAAACACGCTATTTGTTGTGACAGCGGGAATTAATTATTAAATTAATTAATTCAACTTATATGTTTTGAATTTTGAAAAATAGACATCATTTTTGAATTAGTAATATCAAATATAGCTTAGGGTGAATTTTTGGTATTTTTCTGAAAAATTTCAATTTTTGATGAATAGTGAAACCCCTAAGTGGTAGTTAAAAAACTAATTTTTCTTTTAAATGAAACATTACCACTTCTATGAATTGAATTTCAAAAATCCGACAAACACGGTTGTCATTAGGAAGCAAAATGTGATTCAATGGGATTAAAATAATTTTTAGTGAATAGTAACTTTTAAGTTTTATTAATCGTGATTAAAGGTAATTAGTGTAATTTAAGGTAAATATAATGTTATAATAATATAAAATTACCTTTACACTTGTCCTACCATTATTGGATGAGTCATGGCCAACCAATACAATCCATGGGTCAACTTGGGGACCCCATGGAGCCACATGGGTAAGAAAATGACATTAATAACTTTTTATTTAAAGTAAAAATAAAATTGTCACAAACATGTGTTGTTTTACTAAAACAATTATTACATAGGGTTATATAAGTTAACATTTAGACTATAAATATTCATTGGAAGTATAAAAAGATTTCCTACATCATGATATTTTTATTATAATTTTTAGACGTTAAATAAATTAAATTTTTTATGACACCATGATGATGCAGCGATTACCTCATTAATTAACGATTTAAATAAAATGAAAAGCTAATGTAAAATCTAAGACTTACACTTGTTAAAAACATATTAGATATGTATATTTCTATTCCCTATCACCTTATCCTAGAGATATATAATTATGCAACCTTTTAAATCCGAAAAGCACTTCATAATAATGTAACATTTCATGACGTTCCAAGAGTGCCCCTCCTCTCCTCTTATAAAAGGCCCCCACCTCTACCACCTTATTCACACCATCAAAGCAATTTTTTCTCAGCCAACCACTACCCAAACACTCTTTCAACTTTCCTCTATTACTCATAGAAGCCTCACTTTGGGAAGAAGTCTTCCCAAGGATGCCTTTGGCTCAAATCAAAAAGAGTTACCCGATTTTAAAGTAATGTCTTCACTTGTGTTCTTTTGTTTTATTATACTTCTCCAACCCCTTAAACTCTTTTTATTCCTTCATTTTGTAACAACACCAAAATATTCAATATAATAGTATGTTTTTATGAGAATTATTTGATTTACACTTACACACACCTTCATCGAATTGTTAAAGAACATACTGTTTCTGTGGGTGGCGAATTACTGCGTCACGAAACGATGATTGTTCAATCTTCTTTTAACACCTCTCATGGTGGACGTTATGATGACACTATTTCTATATATTATATATATATATTATGTTTATGTTTTCTTTATGCTTATTTATTTTTCATTTATGTCATACCTTTATGATTTCCATTATGGGTACACGCTATAATTTCATTTTAGGAAGTGCAGACTACCACCCCCACAAAGTGATTTGAATCGTTAATGCCATATGTGGGACGTATAAAGGATGGATTAAATGATATTATATATGATATTATAATTGAAGTATAATATATCTTTAGATCATTATGATTTCATTAGATTAAATATGAAATAGAAATGAAATTAGCGCTCATGCGTACGTACGACTTACCGTCTCCATGAACGGTGCATTTCATTTCTTACATCTAAATGTTATGTAATATTATAAATTAATATATATAATGAATATATATGATATATATGATATCTAAATCATTAATATAATTCTAGATATAATGTATATTATACCACATAAACAACTTGTAATTATAAGAAGTTTATTGTTGACTCAAGTACCAAATATCGACAAAATGACCGTTATTAACTTAAATGACTACATAATTTTAATAACATGGTAATAAGTGATATAAAAGGAATAATTAAATTGAAAAATATTTTTAAGCAAGTATAAATTAACTCTCATTTATTATTCAGGAAGTTAAAGAACGATCGAGTCAAGTTGGACACGATGTAAGGGAACTTCTTAACCCAATTTCTATTATTTGGGTTAATCTCCTACTTTCAAATTATGTCATGATATTATTATGTTATATCTTTTATTTTTACTTTATTTACTTGTACTTATAGTGAATACATATAATAGATTTATATTATTTAGAAGATGATCTTTGTAAGGGAACTTCTTAACCCAATTTCCGTTCTTTGGGTTAATCTCCTACTTTCAAATTATGTCATGATATTATTATGTTATATCTTGTAAATTTACTTTCTTTATGTGTACTTATAGTGAATTCACATAATAGATCTATTTTATTGAGAAAATTATCTTTGTAAGGGAACTTCTTTACCCAATTTCTGTTCTTCAGGTTAATCTCATAATTTCAAATTATTTCATGATATTATTATGTCATATCTTGTATTTGTACTTTCTTTATGTGTACTTATAGTGAATACACATAATATATCTAATTTATTTAAAAAATGATCTTTGTAATGGACTTCATATCAATCTCCTTTCTTTGATGCATATTTTTTTTTATACACAACTTTTTTTTATATAGTGTATCAACCGCTTTGATATTTACATTTATTCAAAAGAATATTTTTTATACGAAGTGTTTTACTAAACGACAAAAGAGAATGTTTTTTGTTGCATACGTATGTGGCGACAACGACTTCTCCACCACCATGACCATTATTTGAGTTTAGCTTCCTCTACAAGCCATAACTTTTTTTTAAAATGAAAAATAAATACCAAGGTTTAATTTTCTTTTATTTTGGTATTTAAAATTGTTTTGATAATGTTTTTATTATATCAATGTGTTGTACTGATATCTTGTGATTGAAATTTGGAAATGTTATATTTCCTTTATGCATGTTTTATGTGATATGATTATGTTATGGTTTATGATATGTTTAAACATTTTCATATGAGGAATGCATTGGACGTAATAAGTGATGGGTGGAGCCCGCTATAGCTCCTTGATGCATCGGTAGGTCTCATGAGACAAACTAGTGTCTTGGGGCGAGGCCTTGACAAAATATTATTTGTAGACTTGGCACGAGGCCTTGGTTACGTGGTTATGATAGTCTGGCATTATGCATTCCATCATTATGAAAGTGGTTATTGATATTCCATGTGATTATTCAACTAGTAGAATATCCAAATGAATAAGTAAATGGAATTATTTAATTTTACTTTTGCCATTTTATGCTGAAGTTCAAGTTTAAAAGGCTTTTGTTTTAGTTATACATTGCCTTAAATGTTTATGTTTATTTATGAAAGGTTTTTCTATATTATTATCTTTACTCAGCATCTGAGATCACCCATTTCAATGTTTTAATTTTTCCAGGATGTGAAGAAGTATTTTATAAATAACCTGAAAGGATAATATGAGGGGATATGAAGACAATATGTTGTTGTAGTTTTTCACTTTATGATGTAATGTAACTTTTATGAATGTATCTATTGTTTCCAAGGCTACTAAACTAATCAGTCATTCGATACTTGATCTTTTGTGATCATGCTAATGTTACGTAATAAGGCACTGACTCTGGGTAACTAGAGTCAGGGTGTTACAGTTGGTATCAGAGGCAATTTAGTACTAACCTTAGAAGCTAGATTTAGATAAACTCTGATTAGAGCACATAGACCTAAGATAAACTTTGAGGATTAGTATAGAATAAATTCCTAGAATTTTGGTATTATAGAGATTTTGTGAGTTTTCCGAACAATACATCCCTGTCTGGATACGAGAAGGTAGAGGCGGCTCTGGAACAGATGTACCTAGGGGTATAAGCCGAAAACACTGTTTTGAGCTACACTCGAATGAGAACTAGTGCACGAATACTGGTCTTGCTGCACTTTTGGTTACGACACTCCCGGGGGTCATGATTAGGATAATTCTCATTTTACTTACAAACCACTATGAAGGGTTATGAGTATATACTTCCTCCAAGAAAACATTTTTATGATTATGGATTATATCCATAAATAGTTCAATTTATGTTAAGTGTTTTGCAAGTTTGTAATTATGTATTTTGATTCATAAACTAATCTAGTTTATGCCATTGTTTAGAAATGGCACATAGTGGGAGGAATGGAAACTGTATCAATGCACTCACTCCATGTAGGGATTTCCCTCCTGCTCAAGATAATTATAGTGGAGCTGGTGATACAACTGGTGTTGATCAACTTATCACCATACTGGGAAAACTCACTTAGGTTATGAATAGTAACCTTACTCGTATGGAGCACCCTGATCCGCAACATGGAGGATCAATGTTAGATCTCTTCATGAGGAAAAAACCACCAACATTCAATGGGAGTACAAATCCATTAGTATCTGGGCAATGGATAAACTCCTTCGAGAAAATATTCCACGCCTTGGAGAGTAGTGAAAGGGAGAAAGTGTTTATGGCAGTTTACCGCCTCACTGGAGATGTCGATCAATGGTGGTCGCTGATTCAAAACACAATGGAAGATGAAGAAGTATCAAGTATGGAATGGAGGTAGTTTGAGGAAATTTTCTTAGAAAAATACTTTCCACATGACCATCGAGCAGATATGGAAAGGAAATTTCTGAGTCTGAGGTAGAAGGAGGATGAAAATGTTGAAAAGTATGAGGCTAACATTACAAGGTTAGCGAGGCATGCTACATATTATATAGGTAACCCAATAAGTAAGATTGATTGTTTATTTTATGGGTTTAAATCATTTCTCCATCGAGCTTTAGTATCACAATCTTTCTCAATGTACGAAGATATAGTCTCGTGTTCTATCAAGACAGAAAAGGAATTCTATAAATATTATGACAATAAAGTAATGCAAGAGAAGAAGAGAACGGTGGAGCAAGAGACAGAAAAAGGGAAAAAGGGAAAGAAGGATTTTCCATTATGCGATAATTGTGGGAAGAATCACCCTGGAACTTGCCTAAAAGGAATGGGAGTTTGTTATAAATGTGGAGAAAAAGGTCACCAAGCTCGTGATTGCAAGAGAAAGAAAGAAACTGTCAATGTTGAATGCTACAATTGTAGAGAAATGGGGCATTATGCAAATGAATTTCCTAAGAGTCAGGTTAACATACCTCAGAAAAGGCCAAGGGATCAAGGCCAATCTTATGATGTTACTACAGTTGAAGTGGAATAATTAATGTATTGGTGGTTTTGGACTCAAGGATTATATTCTGGTTATAAGAATAATATGATATATATAAGGATTGTTCTACGGTACTTGTTGTTTTCATTAAGGTTTTAATATGATGAAGGTAATCATATTTTTAGTATGTTACAATAAGAGAATCTTTACTTTGTTTGGAGAATATGATGAATTGATTTTAGAATTTAGAGACCTTTTAGAGAAAGTCTGGACAGAGGTATTTTGGATAACTATAAAGGTTGGAATGAATTAAGTTTAACTTTGGATAATATTGTTAAAAAATTTCTGATGATTATTTTTGGAATATTATAATACTATTGTTTTAGGAAAAGGAAAACCTGCAGGTTGGAAGATAACCCGTTGCGTCGGACAAAGATAGAGGAATCGAACCCACAACCATTGTGTGACAGGCCTTTATTACCTACCACTAGCCTACAAGAAGTCCCTGGTTATTACAAAATAGTTTTTCTAATCTAAATGGTTTGTGTTAATATTTGGAACCTTGTACGATTAGGATAAATATAATATTTTTGAGTTCTATTATCTTTTTGAGGGAAAGATTAGTTTATGGTAGAAATTAGTTGAAAGTTGAAACTCTACTTTTCAGGTATATATATATATAAACCTATATCTTATTCTATGAATAAATTAATTTTTAAACTTTAGGAAAGGAATATTTAAAAAAGGGTTATCCTAATACCTGTTGAACTGATGATATTTTAAATCACTATAGATTGAAGGCTTTGAGGCCATCAATTTTATACTTGTTTGTCATTGATGACCTCAATGACTCCCTACAAATATTTACGTTTTTCCTCCAATTATATGTCTCTAATTTCCACCAATGTTCTCCTAATCGAGATCATAATTTGGTGGTGACTTTTTCATTTCCCTTTCCCTTTTATTAAGGATAAATTTTATTAACCTTATTTCTGATGTGGGTTTTCCTCAAATTTATTTTCTATTTTCAACCTATTATTTTCAAAAAAAATTGAAATTGTGAGGATTCAATTTATTGAAGGAGGGTAGAATGTGACACCCCAAGCTTCCATGGTACGCTTCTCTTTGAATAATAGAGCAGCATGTGTTGTACGCAACCTCGAGTTCTAACACACCGCAACCAATCAATATAGTCGTTATGAATAGTAATACCCACTTTTTGAAATTATATATATTTTATATTTTGAAATAGACTTCATTTTGGTATTCAGAGTATTGAAATTATCCTACGTTGAATTTTTTTTAATTTTCTGAGAACATCCAATTTTCTATGAATAGAATAAATACTTAAAAACAACTTTTTTAATCACAATAATTTATAGTGATAATTGATATTATTGAGTGGTTTTAAAATATAATTAGAAAATATTTTTACCATTTTATCCAATGGTGGTCATTAGAATTAATCTCACTTTGAAATGGGACATAAACAATTGTCAATCTTTTGATATATATTGTTTCTTAAAAACACGCTATTTGTTGTGACAGCGATAATTAATTATTAAATTAATTAATTCAACTTATATGTTTTGAATTTTATAAAATAGACATAATTTTTGAATTAGGAATATCACATATAGCTTATGGTGAATTTTTGGTATTTTTCTAAAAAACTTCAATTTTGATGAATAGTGAAACCACTAAGTGGTAGTTAAAAAACTAATTTTTCATTTAAATGAAACATTACCACTTCTATTAATTTAATTTCAAAAATAAGAACTACATGGTTGTCATTAGGAAGTAAAATGTTGTTCAATGGGATTAAAATAATTTTTGGTGAATAGTAACTTTTAAGTTCTATTAATCGCGGTTAAAGGTAATTAGTGTAATTTAAGGTAAATATAATGTTATAATAATATGAAATTACCATTACACTTGTCCTACCCTTATTAGATGAGTCATTTCCGACCAACACAATCCATGGGTCAACTTGGGGACCCCATGGAGCCACATGGGTAAGAAAATAACATTAATAACTATTTATTTAAAGTAAATATAAAATTGTCACAAACATGTGTTGTTTTACTAAAACAATTATTACATGGGGTTATATAAGTTAAACTTTCGACTATAAATATTAATTGGAAAGTTAAAAATATTTTCTATATCATGATATTTTTATTATAATTTTTATACATTAAATAAATTAAAATTTTTTTGACACTATGATGATGCAGCGATTACCTCATTAATTAACGATTTAAATAAAATGAAAAGATAATGTAAAATATAAGACTTTCACTTGTAAAAAACCTATTGGATGAGTATATTTTGAACCCTTATCACCTTAGGCTCGAAATATATAATTTTGGGACCTTTCAAATCCGAAAATCAGTTCATAATAATGTAACATTTCATGACTTTCCAAGAGTGCCCCTCCTCTCTTCTTATAGAAGGCCCCCACCTCTACCACTTTATTAACACCATCAAATCCATTAGGATCATAAAACTTCTGCCCAAATACTCTCTCAACATCCCTCTATTAATCCTAAAAGCCTCACTTTGGGCAGAAGTCTTCCCAAGGAAGCCTTTGGCACAAATCAAAAAGAGTTACCCGATTTTAAAGGTAATGTCTTCACTTGTGTTCTTTTGTTTTATTATACTTCTCCAACCCCTTAAAATATTTTTATTCATTTATTTTGTAACAACAATAGTATCATAAATATACTAGGATGTTTTTATCATAAGAATTTGATTTACACTTACACACACCTTCATTGAATGGTTAATGAACATATTGTTTCTGTGGGTGGCGAATTGCTGCCGCACGAAACGATGATTATTCAATCTTATTTTAACACCTTTCATGGTGGCCATTATGATGAAACTATTTCTATATATTATATATATATTATTTTTATGTTTTCTTTATTCTTATTTATTTTTCATTTATGTAATACCTTTATGATTTCCATTATGGGTAAACGCGATAATTTCATTTTAGGATGTGCGGACTACCGCCCCCTCAAAGTGATTTGAATCGTTAATGCCATATGTGGGACATATAAAGGATGGATTAAATGATATTATATATGATATTATATTGGAATTATAATATACTTTTATATCATTATGATTTCATTCTATTAAATACGAAATAGAAATTAAAGTAGCGTTTATGCGTACGTACAGCTTACCGTCTCCATGAACGGAGCATCTCATTTTTTCCCTCTAAATGTTATGTAATATTATAAATTAATATATATACTAGATATATATTATATATCTGATATCTACATCATTAATATAATTCTAGAGATAATGGATATTCTACCACATAAACAAAATGTAATTATAAGAAGTTTATTGTTGACTCAAGTACCAAAGATTGACAAAACGACCGTTATTAACTTAAATGACTACATAATTTTCATAACATGGTAATAAGTAATATAAAAGGAATAATGAACTTTAAAAAGCTTCTTATTCAAGTTGAAATTAACTCTAGTTTATTATTCATGAGGTTAAAGAATGATCGAGTCATGTCGGACACGAGGTAAGGGAACTTCTTAACCCAATTTCCGTTCTTTGGGTTAATCTCCTAATTTCAAATTATGTCATGATATTATTATGTTCTATCTTGTATTTTTACTTTATTTATGTGTACTTATAGTTAATACACATAATAGATCTATTTTATTTAGAAAATTATCTTTTAAGGGAACTTTTTAACCTAATTCCCATTCATTGGGTTAATCACCTAATTTCAAATTATGTCATGATATTATTTTGTTCTATCTTGTATTTTTACTTTATTTATGTGTACTTATAGTGAATACACATAATAGATCTATTTTATTTAGAAAATGATCTTTGTAATGTAACTTCTTGACCAAATTTATGTTCTTTGGGTTAATCTCTTACTTTCAAATTATGTCATGATATTATTATGTCCTATCATGTATTTATACTTTCTTTATGTTTACTTATAGTGAATATACATAATAAATCTATTTTATTTTAAAAAATGATCTTTGTAAGGGACTTCGTCTCAATCTCCTTTCTTTGAGACATATTTTGTTTTATATACAACTTCCTTTTATACAGTGTATAAACCCCTTTTGATTTTTACGTTTACTCAAAAGAATATTTTTTATACGAAGCGTTTTACTAAATGACAAAAGAGAATGTTTTTTGTTGTCGTACGTATGTGGCGACAACGACTTCTCCACCACCATGAACATTATTTGAGTTCGGCTTCCTCTACAAGCCAGAACGTTTTTTAAAATGAAAAATAAATACCAAGGTTTAATTTTCGTTTATTTTGGTATTGAAAATGGTTTTGATAATGTTTTTATTATATCAATGTGTTGTACTGATATCTTGTTATTGAAATGTGGAAATGTTATATTTTCTCTATGGATGTTTTATGTGATACTATTATGTTATGGTTTATGATATGTTTAAACCTATTCATATGAGGAATATATTGGACTTAATAAGTGACGGGTGGAGCCTGCTCTAGCTCCTCGATACATAGGTAGGTCACATGAGACAAACTAGTGTCTGGCACGAGGCCTTGACAAAATATTATTTGTAGACTTGGCATGAGGCCTTGTCTACGAGGTTATGATAGTTTGTCATTATGCATTCCATCATTACAAAAGTGGTTATTGATATTGCATGTGATTATTCGACCAGTAGAATATCCATGGGAATAAGTAAATGGCATTATTTCATTTTACTTTTTCCATTTTATGCAGAAGTTCAAGTTTAAAAGGTTTTTGTTTTAGTTATACATTGCCTTAAATGTTTATATTTATTTATGAAAGCTTTCGCTGTATTGTTATCCTTACTGAGCATCTGAGCTCACCTATTTCAATGTTTTAATTTTTTCAGGATGTGAAGAAGTATTTTATGAATGATCTGAAGGGATAATATGAGGGGATATGAAAACAATATGTTGTTGCAGTTTTTCACTTTATGATGTAATGTAACTTTTATGAATGTATCTAGTGTTTCCAAGGCTAGTAAACTAATCGGTCTTTCAAGACTTGATATTTTTGTGATCATGCCAATGTTACGTAATAATGCACTAACTCTAGGTAACTGGGGTCAGGGCGTTACACCAGATCTTAAATATGGGATAGCTACGTCGCACAATGGGTGTGCAACGATCCGTCATTCATATCCCCACGAAGAACGCGTAGAAAGCGCATGAAGAATGCGAGAAATCGGGGAAGAAAGACACCAAAAATCGAGAGGGATGAACCTCGATCGATGTTCATGTCGATCATGGTTCGTCACAGCTATAAGATTAATGAACCAAACAAATTCAAGAATCAAAATCCCCAAAATCCTTGCAAAAGCCTGTCCCACAAATATGATCAATCCGCAGGATAATATGTTTGTGGATTAGTCTGCATTCGTCATAGGAATCAAGAACAGGAAAGAATTCACAAGGAGATCAAACGCCCTACCTAGATTCACGGTGTTTGTTGGTGAAGATCCGGTCGCCACGTCATCGTCACCGGTGAAATTCGTCAAGAACATTGTCGCCGTGTTTTGGAATTCCTCTAGAGATTTTCCTAGATCCTCCTGGGGTTTCAAGGTTATGAGTTCTATAACCCTGGACCCATGCGCAAATCACTATTTAAAAAATGATAAGAGATATTTTTTGTAAAAAGATTTAATAAAATATATTAATAAAATATTTTATTATGGTTACATCCCAAAGACTAGATTTCACCACCGACCTGCGCTGACAGATGTTAGGCCCCGCCTAAGGTAAAATCACTGTTCTGAATGCAGTGGTTCCCTCATATTTCAGATCTGAGAACCCGTTAATGAGTTATTCCACTTTTTTAGGAAAACTACACACGCACGTAATTTAATTATTTAATTAAATTCAAACATTTGTTCCGGGCTCACTGGGCCTCAGAACTGCATGCCATCTCAAAGCCTGGTCTCGAAATAATTCCCACATAATATTAAAATAAAACATGGTAAAATCTGAGACATTACATCTTACCCACCTTAGGGATTTTTCATCCCCGAAAGGAAAAACAAATGATACTCAAAAAGATGTGGGTACTGCTCACGAACCTCAGCCTCCCGCTCCCATATGCTCTCCTAGAGATTCTTGTGCTGCCACCGAACACACACCGAGGGAATAGCTTGGCCATGAAGGATCTTTTCCTACCGATCCTAGATCTCCACTAGGTACTTAGCAGAGGTCGCTCCATCATCGATGTACAGCTCGCCCCAGTCGATAATGTGTGATGGATCATACACGTACTTCCACAGCTGCAAAACATGGAAAACATTGTGTACCCGGTCCATCTGAGGAGGTAGAGCCAAGCAGTATGCCACCTCGCCAACTCTACTGAGAATATGAAAAGGGCTGATGAACCTCGGAGATAGCTTGCTGCCTTGGGCAAATCTCTGAAATCCCCATCGATGCAAGACCCGAAGGAACACATGGTATCCCTCCTCGAACTCCAAGGGCCTCCATCTCCTGTTAGTATAAGACTTCTGCCGACTCTTTGCAGTCGTCATCCGTTCTTGGATGACCTGCACCTTTTCTGTAGTAGCTCACACCATCTCTAGGCCCATGAGTGATGACTCGGTTGGGTCAGTCCAGCAAAGTGGTGACCTGCAAGGTCGCCCGTACAAAGCCTCGAATGGTGCCATATAAATAATGGAATGATAATTGTTGTTATAAGAAAATTCCTTAAGTGGTAGGTGATCCTCCCAGCTACGACCTAAGTCATTTATGTAAGCTCGTAGAATATCCTCTAAAACTTGGATGGTCCGCTCCATCTGGCCATTAGTTTGAGGATGAAACGATGTGCTCATGCGTAACTGAGTCCCAAAATCTTCCTGTAATCCCTTTCACAACTGGGATATGAAACGAGCATCACGATCGGAGACGATCATGGATGGAACTCCATGAGGTCGAACTATCTCTTTCACATAGAGGTGTCCCAAACTCTCTACCGAACTCTGCTCTCGTATGGCTAGGAAGTGGGCCAACTTCATGAGTTGATCAATATCACCTAGATGGAATCGTTTCCCCTGGATGTATGTGGTAAATCCACCATGAAGTCCATGGATATCTGATCCCACTTCCACTATGGAACCTCAAGGGGCTGAGTCAATCCTGCTGGCACCTGGTGCTCAGCCTTTACTTGTTGACAAGTAAGGCACCGAGAAGCAAACTCTGCCACACTCTTCTTTATTCTTGGCCACCAGAACTGATGTCGGAGGTCCTGGTACATCTTTTCCATGCCTAGATGCACCGCCAAAGGGGATGTATGGAACTCCCTCAAAACCTCCTACTGCAACATCAATCGTACTACTGTGCGCCCTCTGAAAAGAACAACGTTCTCCCCACCTTTTGAATATCCATTGGCAGCATCACCTACGGATATCTGAGCACGTAGAGTCTCACATCTATCATCCTCGATTTGTGATTACCTGAATCACTGTAAGAGTGGAGGGGTAACAACCATCAACTGAAGGTAGGATCCCTCATCACTATCCACTAAGGATAACTGTAAAGAGGCCAACTGTATTGTCACCTCATCCAGCAACTGCGAACTGGATTTCCTGCTGAGAGCATCTGCCACAACGTTCCCCTTACCAGGAGTATAAATGATCTTGAAGTCGTTATCCTATAAGAACTCAATCCACCGTCTCCGTCTCAAATTCAAATCCTTCTACGAAAAGATATATCTGAGACTCTTGTGATTAGAGTAGATGATAAACCAATCGCCCATCAGTTAGTGTCGCCACATCTTCAATGAAAAGACTACCGATACATACTCTTGATCATGTGTCGTGTAGTTATACTCGTGTGGCCTAAACTATCGTGAGCCATAGGCAATCACCGCTTGCCTCTACATCTAGACAAAACCAAGCCTGGTTTCTGATGCGTCGCAGAACACCACGTACTCAACACCCTCCTCTGGTATTCTCAAGATCGGGGCACTCGTCAGACTCTGTCTCAACTGCTGAAAATCTTGCTAGCATATCTCGGTCCATATGAAAGGCTACCCCTTTCGGGTCAAAGCTTACATGGGCACTGAAATACTGGAAAAATCGAGAATGAATCTTCAATCGTAGCCTGCCAACCCAAGGAAACTCCGCACCTCCGTCATATTCTGGGGTGGCTCCCATGTTAACACTACCTATAACTTAGCTGGGTCCACTTATACAACATCTTTTGAGATAATGTGTCCCAGAAAGTGGACCTCCTATATCCAGAACTGATACTTTGAGAGTTTTCCGTAAAACTGGTGCTCTTGGAGTGTGTCCAGAACCATCATTAGGCACCTCGCGTGCTCCTCCTCAGACATAGAGTACACAAGGATATCATCGATAAAGACCACCATGAATCAATCTAGATAGGGATGAAAGATCCAGTTCATGAGTCCCATAAACACTAACGGGGCATTCGTCATGCCGAAGGGCATCACCAAGAACTCATTGTGACCGTAGAGACATCTAAAAGTTGTCTTCAGTATACCCTCATCTCGTACTCACAACTGTTGATAGCCTGATCATAGATCAACCTCAGAGAACCATCCATCCCCTCTTAACTAGTTGAAGAGGTCATCGATTCTCGGTAGTGGATACCGGTTCTTCATAGTCACCTGATTCAATTGCCGGTAATCTACGCACAACCTTAAACTTATGTCTGCCTTTTTGGAAAACAACACTGGGGTCGCCCAGGGTGAAACACTGGGTCTCACAAATCCCTTTCTATCCAAGTCAACCAGCTGCACCCTCAGCTCACGAAGCTCTGCAGGAGCCATCCGATATGCTAATGCTGATATCAGTGTCATCTCGGGTTGCATCTCAATGCATAAATCTATCTCCCAATGAGGAGGTAGTCCAGGTACATCCTCCAGAAAGACGTCCTCATACTCAGCCACTGCGGCTGGAAACTGGAAACTTGTAACATCTACTATGCCAAGGGCCATGGTAGCCAACTTATATGAAATCGTTTGTACATTCCTACGCATGAGTCCATCCTACACTGTCTGTGACTCCTATTCACCGATGAAGGAGAACCTTGTTCCATCACTACGGACACACCGAACCTTTAGCGTAAAACAGACAATCTGGGAATGAACTATGGATAGCCAATCCATACCAAGAATGAAATCATAAGCCCTCGACGCCACCCCCAAGAGGTTCCAACTGAAACTCTCACCTCCAAGGGTCAGGTCAAATATTCTCAAAGATGTGTGATCTTTGAATCTTCTCCAGTCGGTGTTTCTAAGAATAAGTGTCGAGTCAACGGCTCAACTAGAATTTCAAGGACTCAAACAAGATAAGCTGCCAGAAAAGAATGACTAGAACCTATGTCTATCAGTACGACAACCAAAGTAGTAAAGACATATATTGTACCTCTAATCATTCCAGGAGTACCTGATTCATAAGCCTCTGCTGCCTGTAGCTGTCCCTAACTCTGTCCACCAGCTCCCTGAGCATGGGGTGGACCTCAAGGGGGTAGTGGTGGAAAAATGTCCAAACGTCGACCACCTCCAGCTACTCTCCCAGCTCCTCTACCATGTCCACCACCCCGCGGATCTATCTTCTCCACACGTTGCCTCTACCTCGGTGGTCTATCCACTCCACCCGCGTCATTAGTACGGTGGGTCGGACAATCTCGAGTGAGATTTCCCCTACCATCACATGAGTAGCATCGCCTCTCTCGAGGTTGGCTGGATGTGCCCTATGAACCCTGCACGGCATATCCCTTGTCCTGGGATCTCCTCTAAAAAAGTATCCCACACCTGGGTCCCTGACGTTGACTCCCTACTACCGAGGTCTCTGCTCCAGCTCACTCACTGCTGACAATTATCGGTTTTCTCTGCTCTGCCAAGAAGCTCTCGACCAACAAAGCCTGCTCGAGCACCCCAGCATAAGTAGGAGTGATAATAGGGATGGTTTTAGCTCAGATGTCTCTACGTAAGTCCTTCTCAAAAGTCTAAGATCTGAAGTACTAATCCCTGACCATATCCATCGATTACCATGAGAGTTCGGTAAACCTCGATGAATAGTCAGCCACCGTCATGGTTCCCTACTGAAGCTGATGAAGCTCCTGTATACGTACTGCTCTTAGGATAACTGGTGAAAACTCCTCCCTGAATAGATGCTCAAACTCTGACCATGCAAGAGTCACCTCGTCGTGGGTCTGGATAACCAAACTCCACCACCGCTCTGCCGAGACCTGCAGAAGGATCACTACCAGGATAACCATCTGGTCTGCTGGTGTTCTGACCAAACAGAAGACTCTAGCCACTACCTCAAGCCTGTCCTTTGCTGCCTGGGGGTCAGGCGTGCCTTGAATATTGAGAGGTCTCTATCTCTAAAACTTGTGTAGTGCTCTAAGCCTGCACTTCTCCTATAGTGGTACAGCAGGCACTTAACACTACTCCACAGGTGGTGGAATAACTGGCACACCACCCGAAGGTAAAACTGGGGGATCTGGTCCCTGAATCGAAGATTAATCACTGAGGGGGTCATCCTCGTGATTGAGAAGCTGGATCCTAGTAGGTGCGTGTCAAGGAGGTATCCTGTAAAGAAACAGGATGTATCTCAGTCAGTGAGTATATCTAGAGAGTCGACTCAAGAAGGACATGGAAACTGTATCCCATTTCTATATGATGCATGTACCATTATTTCCCCCTTGAAACTAGTGTTATCATGTTCCGAGTCGAAATGAAAGTTATCAGAGTCCTGGGGTATGGATACATCGGTCGGCCGCACCAACATTGGGGTCCTTGGCCTGAAATCCAAACTCGAAACACTTAACACTGTTGCCCCATACCAACTCACAGACTCTGAATCCTAAGGTAGAACCGACCACCTCTGATACCACTCTGTCACAACCCGTCCTTGTGGTACCCGAGCCGCAACTCCCCAAGCCCGCCTCTAATAGGCCAGGGGCTGGTGACTAGCACTGAGTAGGCATATCACTAACATGGGGGGCATTTTCTATAACCCTGTACACATGCACACACATATCCAAGCCCAAAAATTTGAAAACTAAAAACTACTAAAAATGGAAATGCATGCATACACTAAAAATCCCAACCAACAGAGTATGACATGAAAGTAAAGTAACTGTAAAACCCTGGTCCAAAAGCACAATCCCACAAAAAAAGAGTCTGCACCATGGTCCAACCTGTAAAGAAAGGTTCTGGGACTGCACTTCGTAGTCGTAGGAACACACCATGGCCTATCTGATCTCACTGAGCATCGTCCAGTCCTAGTCCACCTAGAATCCTGTCAAAAGCTCGCTCGTCTGCACAAGACACGACATGTGTGGGCATAGCCCAAACAGGGGTGAGTATAACAATACCCAGTAGGACACCCCGAAACCACAAGTAAAATACAATAGGGGAAATACCACAAACGAAAGATACAGTCATCTCCACAAAGTATATGTCTACCAAACATATGACCATAATATCTAGATATATTCATACAAGATCGTCTATCATAATACCACCACTAGGATCCAGCTCGAAGATTCCACTAAGCAGATAACTAGGAGAACACACTCCTAGGTATGAAGAGAGAGATACACGGTACTCATTCCGGGAGAACACACTCCACGAGTACTTGAAAACATGATGCTCAGATGTCGATCACAACCAATAGACATGGGGTTATTCCAAACACTCAGTATGAACTAATCCTCTAAGTAGAGGATCAGCGCCTACGTAAAGTTGGTCATGTCGACACCAAGAACTCTACCTATGGTATCAGGAATGAATAGAGGATCCGGCTCTAAGTCTCACAGAGGGGATTCCAATAAATCTATTCAGGAAGTCCTACTGAAGGGATCATACTCTTGTATGTTGGAAATGATACCGGAAACCTTCAGGAGAAATTCCAAGGGGACGAACCCTAAGGAAACTAGTCCAAGTCACAGAAGACAACTGGCTCAAGCCATGTAAAATAGGTTACACGATGTGTACTATGGTTACACGCCATGTTCCTTGACCCCGAGTACTGCCCGTGTAACGGCCCGTGTCATCCATCCAAGTTGTGTAAAACTCAACTACACGACGTGTAGAAGGATCACACGCCGTGTTCCTTGACTCCAGGTACTGCTCGTGTAAATGGATCGTGTCTTTAGGCAAGTCGTATAAAGAGTCACTACACAACGTGTACTTAGATTACACGCCATATCCAAACACCTGGGCTCGCTCCGTGTATGCTGGCCATGTTCTCGTACATGGTTTCTGTCCATGTCGCCATGCCCGTGCATCAGTACATTGGGTGTCCCATGTATCTGGCCATGCCTGGCCGGGGAAGGGTATACACGTTGTGTCCTTGGTCATGTAACCAACCTGTGTCCGTGTACTCCCGTATTACACGCCAAGTAATCCCAAATGAACACACGCCATGTAGCCCATACTACACGGCGTGTAGTCGGGATTTCTCCAAAATCGCCATCTTCCTCCTCGCGCCTCGTCCAGATCTCCAGATCGCGTTTCTCTAGTCCATTTTCCGCGAAACTCAAGATCATGGGTCGCCTCGATGTCGTGATGCCAAATTCTTGGGTTTCGTGCCTTCGATTGGCTCTGAAATCTGATTCCGGTCATCCGTGCGGAAATTGTTCAAAGAACGATATCTTCGGATCTGCTTCGATCCACCCTCTGCCACATTAGCCGCACCTCTGTGGGGTTGTACCGACGCCAGATCATCAATTTGGGATCGTTGCATCACACAATAGTTGCGCAACTATCCCCCGTTCATATCCCCGTGAAGAATGCGTAGAACGTGCACGAAGAACGTGAGAAATCAGGGAAGAAATGAACCAAAAATTGAGAGGGACAAACCCTGATCGATGATCGTGTCAATCATGGTTCATCACCATTAAATGATTAACAAACTAAACAACTTCAAGAATCAAAATCCTCAAAATCCCTACAAAATCCCAACCCACAAATATGATCGATCTGCGGGCTAATCTATTGGTGGATTAGTCCGCGTTTGTCGTAGGAATCAAGAACGGGAAAGAACTCACAAGGAGATCAAACACCCTACCTAGATTCTCGGCATTCATTGGCAAAGATCTGGTCGCTGCATCGTCATCGCCAGCGAAATTCATCAAGAACATCGTCGCAGCGTTGGGGGTTTCCTCCAGAGCTTTTCCCAGAGCCTCCAGGGGTTTCAGGGTTATGAGGTCTATAACTCTGGACCCCTATGCAAATCTCTATTTAAAAAATGATATGATATATTTTCCGCAACAATATTTATTAAAATATATTAATTAAATATTTTATTACTGTTACATCCCAAAAACCAGATTTCACCACCAACCTGCGCCAGACGATGTTAGGCCTTGCCTAAGGTAAAATAACTGTTCTGAACGCAACACTTCCCTCAGATTTCTGATCCGAGCACCTGTTCAGGAGTTATTCCACTTTTTCAGGAAAACCGCACGCGTGTGTAATTTAATTATTTAATTAAATTCAAACA
The DNA here is from genome assembly GCA_963277665.1 of Viscum album. Taxonomy (NCBI): domain Eukaryota; kingdom Viridiplantae; phylum Streptophyta; class Magnoliopsida; order Santalales; family Viscaceae; genus Viscum; species Viscum album. Next base: position 115,894,868 of record OY728135.1, read on the forward strand.
TTTGTTCCGAGCTCACCAGGCCTCGCAACTGCACGCCGTCTCAAAGCATGGTCTCAAACAAATTCCCACATAATATTAAAATAAAACATAGTGAAATTCGAGACATTACAACTCACCCACTAATTTGGAACATGGGTGATATTGTAGGTATTATTTATCAATATGCAGTTAAAGAAAAATTATCTCATTCATTAGTGGTTCTTTGTGGTACATTTGGATGTATTAGGGAGTTGGAGCATGGAGAATGTTTGAGGCTACGGAGTTACGTTTTTTTGAGTCATTTTGTTTTTTTAGTTATGTCTTCCACATTATAATTGATGTTGATATTGGATTCCTCTCGGTACTCTGAGTTAGTTTTGGTTTGGTTTGTTATACATTGATTTGTCTTACATTGTAATCATGCATCAAATAGTGGTTTTGTTTGTGGTATACATGGTTGTGTTTTTTATTTTAAATAGTGAAATAATCTCCCAATTGGATTGGGGCACTTAGTATTTATTGATTTCCTTTGGAAACATGGAGATGTTGCTTAAATAAAATTATAAATTCCTTATTTACTCAAGACAGCGATGAAGGGTGGGATGTTACAGATCTTATTAGAATAAATTTTTTAAAAGGAAAATATATTCGTTGCTGGTTGGAATTTTATTAGTTACATTATGGGGATAAATATTTATTTCAATATGGGAATTTTGGAATTTTATTTTTTGTGGTATTTATTTTTTAATGGAAATGATAATGTCAGTATTTGAAGATTATATTATATTGATACTATTTATATGGGATGATTTAAAGGGTTCATAGAGAAATGTGCTATAGCTATTTCATATAACTAGTTTATGATAATTTAGTTTTTATAAGTCTTGCTCTAATATTTAATGAATTACAAATATTTGAAATTGTTAAAATAAAAAATGGAATATAATTTTTCCATTTAAAATATAATGGGTTATATTTTAGAATTCATTAACAATTATTCTATTAAATTAATGATTTTATATAGTACTTGTCTTTATAATTATATAATTTAAATATTATTATTAACAATCAGAAGTCGTTTTAACATTTTTTTTATTGATGATGGATTGGATAGAAGTTATATGTACAACATAGATCTGTTTACTGGAGTGTTTTGAAATGAGTTGGAATATCTGTTTGATTTTTCTCTCAATAGTTTTTTATAGGAGGACTATTCGATGACTATGTTGGATTTCAGTCGATGATGGAGGTTAATATATGAATAAGTGAGTTACCATATAACTAAGAAGATGTTTTCAAAAAATAAAATAATGTGTGGTCTCATACTAGAGAAAATGGTCAATAGATGAATTAATTGTTTATCTAGAAGGATCACAATAAAAAATGTGTATTATGATCATTTTTTATTCTCATGTTATCAATTAAAGAAGACCATTGATATATTAAATGAATATGGGAACACATTTTTCATATTTTGATCATTGATATGATCCAAGCTAAATAAGAATGTATCTTACATTGTATTAATAATTTAAAAAATACATATAAAAAATAATCTCATTAATAGAGGAACAAATTTTTTTATTTCTTTGGAGATAGCATGTATAAACATCTTATTAAACATTATTAATTTACAATCTCCCACAAAAATCTCTACATTAGATGCCTTTTTACACAAAATCCTACAGATAATTACCAGGAAAATGTGTAACAAAATAAATGGTGGGACTATGTTATGAATATGTTAAATCTTATCAACGATCCTGAATGGTTAAGAAGATAAATATTTGATAATTCATGAATAGAGGAAAAATATATGATTAAATAGTGTGTAGGATCCTAAATGGAAATCATAAAACATGAATGAACATTGTAGATCATAGAATAGTATTATAAAACAACTAAAATGTAAACCTCGAAGCATATTAGTAATTTTATAGTGTAAAATATAACGACCCGCACTTTTCATATTTGGAAATTACAGCAATTTTGCAGAATACTTAATACATTACACAAACAAATCTTTAACCAATAAATTAAAGGGAGATATAGGTCCCACCCATCTCTTAATGAAATTATACATTCATGTGCCACAAGATCATAAACAATCATATCATAAAAAATGTAATGGAAAGGATGTCATAAACATGTAATCATATCATAACATGTGGAAAAGATATAGGTTTTGTTATTATTTCATAAAAAGCATAACCCGTAAAAAGAAGCAGGTTTTTTAAAAATCATGCCTTAAAAACATAAACCATTCTAAGAATGAATATGAATGGTATTCTTGATCTAAAACAAAGTATGTAATTTTGTATGGGGAAGGATTTTGAAAGATCACATAAGACATTAAAATCAATTTTTAAAACAATAATCATTTTCAAAACCCTTTTATTTGAAAATGCACATGATACTTATAAAGAAAGCTTGAAAAACAAATTCCATAAAAAATAACTTTTATAACTTTTAATGAAACACTTTAAAACAATTTAAAATATAAACCATTTAATTTAAATATTGAAAAAAATTCTTTAATTGAAATTCCATGCAATTTTAAAATAATGCATTTTGTTTAAAAATTAATTTGTGAGCATGAATGGAATACTTCAAAGAAATAATCCATTATAAAAGTGTAAAAATTCATTCATTTCATATAATTTTAAAAAATATTCTTCTTGTACTTCTTTGGAAAAGTAAAAATGTACCTCATTTGAAAAATGAAAGAAAGATTGCTTTCAAACCGTGTAGTAAAAGGTACAAAATGGGTAAAAATGACTTTAAACATCCATATGAGAATTTTAAAACTTTTCATGATTTTTTTAGAAAACATGTACATGGATGACAAATATTTCCCAATGGAAACTTAAAATGAAACAATAATAAATCTAGATGAGATTCTGAAATCAACACTCATCACTTTATAATCAATAGAATCATATGCCCCATGTAAGAAATAAAATTATAAGAATATGGAAGTATCATAATATTCTGGAAAAAAATTATAAAATTCATTCATGGGATGTATATACACAACTTAGAGGAAATAAGTAGTGTATAACACATGTGTCTCACATAAATGAAGGTGAGACATAAATCCCTTACCTTATATCTTGACTCTCATCTCACTCATTCAAACATCCAGTATAGTAAATAAAAGTTTATTATAGACATATAAAAGAAAAATATGAATTTATATATTACCATATTTTATTTACTTATGACTTTATATTACCTGCTCATTATTAGCATCATGGTAAGGTTATGTTTCTGGTGATAACTGCCTTGTTAATCTTATGTGATTTGACGTGTTATTCTTGATTATCATACATAGATTATGATTTAATTATTTCATGAATGTAAAACATGATATAAATATCTTATATATTCAGAATATAAGTATTTATATTAATCTTTAATGATAAATGAAATACATCGTTCATGGAGATGGTAGGTCGTACCAACACATGAAAGTTGTTTCCATTTTCTAGTCGGTTTAAATGAAAGGAATTTATATGATATATTATAATTCCAGAATCATTTTCATTTCATATAAGAAAAATATATTCATAAAAAATTCATCTTTATTACCATATATGAAATTTAGGGGAATAACGCATCACATCGCATCGTGGCAATGGTATGCCATACATACGCACGAGCGATGTTGTCATTTTCCCATAACATAAAAGATAAATAGGTAAACATGATATTATAATTAAATAAGTATAACTATATCATATATATCATATATATATATATATATAATATAAAAATATAGTTTCCATCATAATGACCACACATGATAGGTGGTAAAGGAAGAACGGACATCCTCATTTTGTGAGGCGGTAATTTCTCGTACACAAGAATGATAAGTTTGATACCCATTAGATTGAGGTGTGTGTAAATGTAGCTATAACCATTAATATAACAACATGTATGTATATTGTGGTTATTGATATTTTTATATTATCATGAAATGAAAAGAAATTTATGGGGTTCAAATATTAAATAAAACAAAAACATTCATTGAAGAACGTTACATCTTCTTCAGAAATCTCCTTTTGAATTTCATGAAAGAAAAATAATTAGTAATGTTTATGCAAAAAATAAGGTTTCTATGATGAATATAGGGTACTAGGGAGTAGTAATGGGTATGTTTTTTCCAAGACAAAGTTCTTTATAGTTGTGAATAAATGCTAAGGAGAGGTTCCATTTTATTAGAGAGGGAAGAGGAACTTTTGGAAATTCAAAAAGTATTAATTTACTATAAATTAATTTTCGATTTCAAATAGAGCCAAAGGTATTTAATTCAAATATTAGTTGATTATATGTCAGAATAATATCAAAAAATTATTTTTAGACAAGTTTATGTAACAAAATTAACGTTATCTTTTGGCTTTCATCCTTATTTAATCAATTTATCTCTTACTGTGACAACATGTATTTTTAGACTATAGGGTTAATATTGTTACAATAAAATTATAAAAGAACCCAAATTTGATAATTTATGAAATATCTAACATTATAATTTTTATTTGTAAGAATTCTATTTTTTAGTAATTTTTTAACATTTAATAAATTTTAATTTATTTTAAAAACACATAAGTGTCAATTTTGAAAATATTCACAATTTGATTTCTTAGAAATATCATAAGAACATGATTCTATAAAAAAACAAAATTACCTCATCCCTAACATGTAATGCTTATCCATATAATTTTATTATGACATTAATTGATTTAAATTTTATTTATTTTGTTATTTTTAATATCATTTATTTCTTTCATCCATTAATGAAGAAATAACTACATCATCATTGTGTCACCATTTAATGTAATTATCATACCACTGAAAATTATACATAAATTACCATGATATAGATAATTGTTTTTATCATTAAAATGAGTATTTATATTCTAATGTATCTTTTGTTTAACACTTTATGAAAATTGATTTTGTTATTTAAAGTTAGAGTATGACATTTTTTTTAACATATCCTTAAATAAAGTATAATAAATATCTTATTATTAACCAAGTGGAATAAGTGATCATAATTTCTACCTACGTTTGATTTTAATCAAAAAAACTTATAAAATGAATTTAGGACATGTGTTAGGGAAATTTTATAATATTTTATTATTATTTTTACCTTTAATTACCCTATTTATCTTTAACCATGGTAAATAAAATAAAAAATATAATATTCACCAATAATTATTTTGATCCTATTAGACCACATTTTTCAGACTGATTACAAACATGTAGGTCCATTTTTCTAAATTAAATTCATAGAAGCGGTAAAATTACCCTTAATGCTAATCCCACAAATGTGGCTAGAGATGGGTAAAAGAGACTTTCAAAAGGTCAATCAATTTTTATATCTAATCCTATTATATAAATGATTCCAATTAACAAATTTGAATTAATATATTTATAATTTATCTAATATGAATTTAAAATCAATTTAAAGTAAAATAATAATTTAAGTAATGAAATTCACGTATTTAATAGAAATGAAGTATTTTCAACTATTCATAAAATAATGGAATTTCTCAGAAAAATACCAAAAATTCACCGTATGATAATTTTGATATTATGAATTCAAAAATGAAGTTTATTATATCAAATTAAATTTTTATGAGTGTCTAAAATTTGTTTTATTATTTCTCATAGAAGGACATAAAAAGGATTTCTATTAAGAAAATAGTATTTTTTAAAATATAAAGACTTTACCAAAAATTATATTTTTCATTTTAGATATGTTTTATTTATATAAACCAGTTATATAGAATATTTTAAAAGTATCTATTACTATTAATATTACTATGTTTAATGGCTAGGTTACCATTATCTCATTTAGATAATTATAATAATAAAATGATGCTTCGTAGAAACATGTTGTTGTGTGTAATGTATGCCAAGTTGGTGTTTCATGGAGCGCAAACCAAGTGGGTGTTGCATGTAATGCAAGCCATGTTGGGGTTTCATATAATGTAATATTAACATAGTGATTTTATATAATAATAGTAATCTATATTCAGGTTAATGTGATGTGATATATATATAAAAGATTAAATTATTTCAAAAAACATAAATTCATAAAATCTCACGGTGTTACATTTTAACCCCCTTAAAATGAATTTTCCCCTAAAAATTCATTTGGGTTATCAATGGTTTAATACTAGAAATTTTCATTTCATAGAAACCCACATCATAAAAACAATGATTAAAACATCCTTTCAAAAGGAAAAGCTAGAAAATAAAACCAACCCAAATCATAACTAGGTCTCTATGTAAGATAACATAGGTGAAGATTTGGGAGTGAATGTAAAAAAAGTATATAGTCATAGATATTGATTAAGATAACGGATCACAAGAAAGTGGGTGATCTACAGATAGTTAACAGTCACCAAACCATTAGCTAATGAAGCATGACAGAGGTTATTGATGTTATCAAAAATGATGATCATGATCCCTTTTCCTAATGATGAAGAATTTTCCAGAGAAGATATAATTACTTTATTTTATCATAAATTCACCCTTTGTTGTTTCTAGATAAATTTAAACCTTATCTCATTTTCTATGAAATGATGTTGAATTTATCATTCCTAAATCATTAGTAAATCATGATAAGATTGATAGGTCATTCTATATATCTTCAACAAAAAGGTTTTAATAGCTAAACAATATTTATAAAGCCACTTATGGTTAGATAATACATTAATCTTGCAAAATTGTCAAAATATTAACTTAAAGATTCCATAAATAAATAATCATATAATCCTTCTGAAAGTTGAAAATAAAAAACGTTGGAAAGAGGTGCACTAAATAGGCTTAACATTTATCTCTCATATATCATAAGGTAGTTCTTGGTTATCACATTCCAATAATGTGAATACCTTCAATGTGTATTCTCTTAAAACAAGGTAATAACCTTATTTACCATACACCCTTATTAAAAACATGCTTGTTTCCTTATTCCAAGTTTTATTGGATATATTCCATATTTCCATAATTTTATAAACTTCAACCAGTATAGCATAACCCACTTTTCAAAAAAAATCCTTAATCAATTCCAAGAAAATCATTACCATATAATTTAATTATTCATATCCAAAATATCTTTATCTAAATTTCATTATCTCTTCATCATGCACAAATTTTGAGTTATCCTTCCCTTAATTTGGTGTTTCCAAAAAATGTCTCTTTATTACTTCAATCACTTTTCATGGTTACCAGTATCATTCATCACATGCTCTTAAATCCTTAATGAAAAACTAAAATGTACCAATAATTAGATTTTTCTGTCATTCCATAATATAGTAAGTGAAATTCTACAACATTATTCTTGAATACCATTACATAAACATTTCAATCATCTAACATTATAATTAAACCATAACTCAATCTCAATCATCTTAATCATTAGTCGAATATGAAATAATAATCATGTCTTAAGGTTCTTCAACCCCAATCATATCAAGCTTCTTATGTTTATTACATATAATATAGTCTGAAAATCCCATACCCATCAAATGTCATTTGTGGTCTCATCATCATTAGCCATTTAACCATTACTCACACCACATTACTGATTCTCTTCAAGAGCATTCCTCTTGGGACATTGGGTTACATAATGACCATTTATTCCACACTTAAAACACATAAAATTTAAATATGACTTAGGGAGTTCAATGTTCTCATCCATTTAATTAATTGAACTCTACATTTTTTCCATGCATTCACCTGCTTTGTGTCCTTTTCCATAGTCATAAAACCTCCTTGATCTTCTAAGTCATCCACCTAGGTGATTATTTCCACATTCTATAAATAGAGTAAACTGAATCATCTTTCGTCCATGGTATTCATTACCTGATATTTCAGCGAACTCCTTCTTTCTCTTCCTTGGCGAGTCTATGAGTTTGATAAGGAACATGTTGTTAATCATGTTCCTTGAAATCTGTTTGGTTATGATAACAACATACATTATTTTAGTGATCACACATTTGACTATTCATCAACAGATTGTCTATAAGAATAAACGTTCATCCATTTCCTTCTTATTCCTCCATTGTATAAAACCAAGAAGAATTTCAAAAGAATAGAGTATCATAGAGAGGAATCACATAATCATGAAAACAGATTATATGATGTCTAAATTATGACATGTTTCACAAAATATGACTCTTTACGTTCATCATAGGTTATTTGTAATCAACACTTATTTAAATTCTTCATATTGGTTCTAGAAGAGTGTGTGAATTCTAAAAGCATATCATCCATGAGTGTCAAACAAGGTGTGTAGCAAAGTTTGTTGTCATGTATCAAATTACCCTGAGTTAGGATCATAACATCTTTTCAGAGTTGTTACTCATAGGCACATATGGGTCAGAGCCACATCCACTTGTAGTATCTAGATTGGGATATATTACTTAGAATCCACTCACTATCTCCTTTACAATGATTCCAGAACATTTTTCTAAAGCTTGACTCGTCCTTATTCTAATCCTTAGAGACATCCCTATACATATCCTTATAAATATCCATAGGGATCTCACAAATGTATTCTAATCATAGATTCCAAAGGTTAACTAAACCTTCACTATAATAGCAACTATAAAAAACCACAATTTTCATTCATAGAAATTACAGCACTTTTGCAGAATACATAATACATTACATAAACAAATTCCCATCAATTGTATTAGTTTAGTTCCTTTGGAAACATGGAACTCATTCTTCTAATTTTTTTAAATATCTTTAACATCTCCTATAATTATCTTCCACTTTATTACTCTTACTCAAAACCATTCCATATAACACGAGGAAAGGAAACATAAATAGGGTTGAGCTCATATGCTCAGTATGGTTAAAAAAAGTGATACATAAGTGTAATATGAGCATAAGGGTTTGACAAGATGAACAAAAATAATAGAATATCATACCCTGAATATCAAAGATCACAAACTGGATCATGGAAAAAATATTGACAGTTTGTAAGAAATGAATCATAAGGAAATAACAAACATTATCCATGATATCATATCATAGGAATACAACTGGGAATTATGGAAGACACATAATCATATAATATGATTTCAATTGTATTCAAGGCATCACTAACAAGACTATATTGGTAGTATGGGATTACGCCCCATACTATCTTGGTAGTATGAGTTCACTTCTAATACCAACTTGGTAGTCATGGTTCACTCCCATGGCAATCTTTATACCATGAGTTCACTCCTAATACCATCTTGGTTGTCATGGTTTACTCCCATAGCCATCTTAGTAGCATGATTTCACTCCTCATACCATTATGGTATTCATGGATCACTCCCATGTCCATCTTAGTCATTAAGGTTCATTCCCAAGACCATATTAGTCTATATAAAGAGATATAAATCTTTACCCAATGCATCAGATGTAGATATAGGTCCCACCCATCTCATAATGAAATCATATAAATATGTTCCATAAGATCATAAACAATCATATCATAAAAAATGTAATGGAAAACATTTCATAAACATGTGGTAATATCATAACTTGTGGAAAATATACAGGTTACATTATCATTTCCTAAAAATCATAACCCGTGAAATAAAGATTGTTTCTTAAAAATCATTCCATATAAACATGAACAATTATTAGAAATAATATTAATGGTATTCTAGAGCTATAAAAAATTATTTCAACATATATGGGGAATTATTTTGAAAGATCACACGGAACATTAAAATCAATTTTTAAAACATAAAACATTCTCAAAACCCTTTTATTTTAAAACAAATTTGAAAACATGTAGATAATTCTTGAAAAAAAATTAAATCATTTTAACATAAAAAATATCCATTAAAACACATAATGTAACACTTGAAAAACAATTTATAACATAAAAGATTTCATTGGAATCCTTTCTTTTTTAAAAACAATTTTCTTTACTTGAAATGCCGTAAAATTTTTAAATAAAAGATTTTCATTGAAAATAACCTTTTATGAATGAAAGGTAAGATTCCATGTAATAATTAATCCTGAAATCATAAAAATTCATTCATGATTTAAATGAAAAAAAACATTCTTCCTATACTTTTGTTGGAAATGTAAAAAAGAACTTCATTTGTAAAATGAAAGAAAGATTTATTTCATGCAATGTAGTAAAATGTAAAAAATGTATAAAAATGACATTAAACATCCATATGAGAATAGTAAAACTTTTTATGAATTTTTTTTTTAATACATGTACATTGATGATAAATATTTCCAAATGGAGACTTGAAATGAAAGAACCCCAAATATAGAATAGAATGTGAAATCAATACTCATTACTTTATAATCAATAGAATCATATGGCCCATGTAAGATAGAAAATTATCAGAATATGGAAATATCATAACATTCTAGATAAGACTCATAAAATAAAATCTTGTGCATTATATACACCACATAGAAGAAACAAGTATTGTATAAGATATGTGTCTCATAGAAATAAAGGGGAGACATAAATACTTAACCTTGTGTCTTGACTCTATTCGCACCCATTCAAGCATCTTGTATAATAAATAAAATTTTATTATACATATATCCCAGAACCATATTAATATATATAACACTATATATGATTTACTTAAGAGTTTATATTACCCACTTATTATTAACTTCATGTTAAGGTTACGTTTCAAGTGATATTCACATTGTTAATCATATGTGATTTGACTTTTTATTCTTGATTCTTAGAAATTGATAAATATTTACTTACATAAATAAATTAAATCATGATATAAATATTTTATATATTCTATATATAATTATTTATAATAATATTTAATGATAAACGAAATACATCATTCATGGAGACGGTAGGTTGTATTTATGCATGAACGGTGTTTCCAATTTGTAGTCAATTTAAAATAAAGGAAAGTATATGATATATTATCATTATAGAATCATTTGAATTTCATATATAAAATATATATTCATAAAAATTTCATCCTTATTACCATCCATGATATATAGGTTAATTATGAATCATGTCACATCATGGAGATGGTAAGTCATACGTATTAAAGAGCAACGTTATCATTTTCTCATAAAATAAGATGGTAAAAATACGGACATGATATTATAATTATTGTATTATAAATATATCATATATATCAAATATATATATATATAATATAAAAATATATTTTCCATCATAATGACCACACATGGTAGGTTGTAAAGGAAGAATGATAAATTTCATTTTTTTTTGAGGCAGTAATTTGTTTTACACTAGAATGGTAAATTTGTTACCCATTAGATGGAGGTGTGTGTAAGTGTAGGTATAACACTTAGTATAACATCCTCAAGTATATTTAGGGTACTTATTGTATTATATAAACATGAAATGAGAATATTTATGGGTTTCAAAGAAGAAATAAATCAAAAACATTCATTGAAGAATGTTACCTTTTCTTCAAAAATCTTCTTTTTTTCACAAAAAGACTTCATTGGTTTGATTTTTTACCAAAGAAAGGATCGTATGATGAATAGATGGATTTTGGGAGGGGATATGGGTAGCTTTTGGCTAAGACAAAAGGTTGTATAGTTGTGATTACAAGAGATGTATATGTTCCCTTTTATAAGAGAGAGAAGGGGTACTTTAGGATATTCCAAAACTATTCATTTATTAAAAATTGATATTCAATTTCAAATAGCTCCAAAGATAGTTATTTATATGTTTATATGAGTATAGGTATAAATACTCTAAACCAATTATTTTTAGAAATGTTTAGGTCACAAAAATAATCTTATCATTTGTCATTAACCCTTATTTAATCAATTTATCTCTTACCATGACAACTTGTCTTCATACATTATAGGGTTAATATAGTTATTATAAATTTACAAACCCTAATTGGATCAATTATGAAATATTTCACATTATCCTAGTATTTTGAACAAATTAATGATTTTTAGGAATTTTTTATCATTTAATAAAATTGAATTTATTTTAAAAAGTCATTATTGTTAATTTTGGCACTATTCACTATTTGACTTTTTTGAAATAACATAAAAACTTTATTACTTCAAAAAAAATACATTAAATCATCCATAAATTATCAATGTAATCCATTAAAAAAATTTATTACATAATGTTTACAAAATTTAAATTATTTTAATATTTTTAATATCATTTATTTGATTCTTCTCTTAATGAAGAAATTATTGCATCATCATTGTGTTCCCATTTAATATAATTATATTATAACTAAAAATTATCCCCAAATTACCATTATGTAGATAATTATATTATCTTTAAAATTAGTATTTATAGATGAATTTATCTTTTGTTTGACTCTTTATGAGAAATGATTTTGTTATTTAAAGTTATAGTATGAAATTTTTTTAACTTATCTTTAAATAAAGTATAATAAATATTTATAATTACCCAAGAGTCATAAGATATCATAATTTAAACCTAAGGGCTTATTGTAGTCAAATCACACTTATCTACTGAATTTAAGACAATAGTTTGGGTAATATTATAATTTTATAATTTTATTTTGACCATTAATTGCCCGATTTTTCTTTAACTGTGGAAAATAAATTTCCAATGTTACTATTCCCAAAAAAAATTATTCTCATCCTATAAGACCACATTTTTCATACTGATTACACCCAAGTATGTACATTTTTCAAATTTAAATTCACAGAAGTTGTAAAATTATGTTTAATGTTAATCCCAATGATTTTGATAGAAGGCGGGTAAAAGAGATGTTCAAAAGATCAATAAATTTTTATATCTAATTCTATTATATAAATGAATCCAATGACCTAAATTGAATTAATATGTATATTATATATCTTTTTTTAATTTAAAATAAATTTAAAGTAAAATAATTAGTTAAAAAAGTCGGGTTTTTAACAGAACAGTTGTATTTTTCATTATTCATCAAAAATTGCAATTTCTTAGAAAAATACCAAAAAATCACCATAAGCTATTTTGGATATTCTGAATTCAAAATTTAGTTTTAATTTATAATATTAAATTTCTATGAGTTTCTAAAATTAATTTTATTATTTCTCAAAGAAGGACATAAAAATAGTTCCTTTAAGAAAATATTATTTTTTAACTAAAAAGTCTTTAACAAAAATTATATTTTTCATTTTCAATATGTTTTACTTATATAAAATCATTATATATAATATTTAAAAAGTAGTCATTTTTATTCATATTTATATTTTTAATGGCTATAATACAATTATCTCATTTAGATAATTATAACAATAAAATTATGTTTTGTACAAACATGGTGTTGTGTTTAACAAACGCCAAGTCAGTGTTGCGTATAGCGCAAGACAAGTGGGTGTTGCATGTAATTCATGCCATGTTATTGTTATGTATAATGTAATCCAAACATAGTTCTTTTATATAATAATATAAATCTACATTCACTGTTAAATGAAGTGATATATATCAAAAAGATTAAATAAATTCACAAATAATAATTTCACAACATCTCAGTGGGGTTATATACGATCATTTCATAGTAATCAGGATCCTTGGAAACATAACATTAAAATGTGGCATAACACTAGACAATTTCATAAATATACTCAAAGGTTTTCATAAAATTGTAAATAAAACTAGTCATATCGAAAAATTTTGTTTTGAACATACCCAATAATATCCACTCATTATAATGGGTGAAAACCGAATCAAACCCACTCAATATGTTGTGTAAACACCCCATTACTTCCATAGATAAATATTTATCCCATGTGATGTAAATATTTAAATAATGAACAGGAGGTATATAATGGTATCTACCCATGACATAACAAAATTCATATATATGTGTGATATGTGAAATCAATCACCCATAATTTCATGAAAAACCATTGGAACAAATTTTTCTATAAAAAAGTATCGTATAAGTTGAAATCATGAGTATATCGATCAATACAAAAAAAACAATTTATTAAGAGAAGTAAATTGTAAATTAATTTTTCGGATTATCATGATATTTAAACATAATGATATTAAAAAAAATTATTTAGATGAAAATAATAGTGAAGTAATAGATTTGGGTTTTAAACAAATATCAATATTGAAAAAATTTGAAGATACATGTCTATTTCATGATATATTTTTTTAGATTGTGAATTGAATAATATCAAAATGGTTACATTAATAGAATAAAAAATAATGGAACCTTGAAAATAAATAATGTCTAGGTAAACAAATTTTTAGTTCGAGATAAAAATATAAGAATAAAAAAATAAGTGTCTTTAAATGATTTTAATTTGATAAAAACTCACATTAGAGAATGAGTGAAGTGGATTCCCATTTTAAAAATATAAATTTTAAAACCCAAAAATGTTCAACAATTAGTAAACTCTATAACTATAATAGTTCATAGAGAATTAATTCATGATTATATATAAAAATTCATATTTTAGAATATAAATATAATTAAATGAATATTCATTTTTAATTCATTATGTAAATATTAGATTGTGGTGGATTTTTGGGCATTTTCTAAAATGGGTTATTTTTTGGAGAATAGAAATTTCATATTTTGTCAATATCGCAACATTAATGACATCATTATCATAAAATCGTGAAATAAATATCTTAAAATTTTATTCCTCAACATGGAATGTGTTTATACAGTAGGAAAAAATTGAAATTAATTTTAATTTGGAAACCCACGCTTTAATTTTTAGAAGATAAATTATATTATATTCAAACAAAATACTATTTCTAATTCCTCGCATTAAATTGGGAGTTTGGTTGATAATATTTGGTTTTGGAATTATTTTAATTCTAGATATCCTTCCAATGTTTAATAAGAATTCAATTAATTTTGAATGAATCAAATGAAAACATGTTTTTTAGTGTGAAATTAATTATTTATGCTTAAATTATATTTTTCTTTTAACTTATTTGCATTGGTTTTTGTATACTTATATTAAATTTAATTTATTTAACTTCTGTAAATTATATTTTTTAAAATTAATTTAAAAAATTTAATCATCATATCTATATTTATGTTTCTCTCAATTCAATTTTTGGCCTTAATAAATAGTAACCATGGAAAAAACATAGTGAGCCTGATATAGGATAAAAGGGTAAACATGGGCTATATTAAGTGATAAGGTTTATAATGTCACATAAACATGTATAAATATTATGGGATGATTATATTCCAACACTTTTCTCCTTGTATTCGAATATATGGATGAATAGCGCCATTTCTCATAACTATTTCATATATTATACATTAATATTTCAAGTATTTACAAGATTTCCAACAACCTCAATTATAAATGTGATGCACATATCATTGAATATGAACAATCAATAAGCACCATAGTTCATCCAAAACATTCAAAAATTCCTTCACAGACTTATACCTAATTCCCAAGAGGTTATGGTTCGAACAAAAGACTGTCCTTCTCATGATAAATGTTTATTCCGTAGGAGTTTTCCTAAATAAGATGTATAAATCTTAATTGATATTTTTAAGCTAATTTCATCTTACACCTATTTCAAATCCTATATAACCATTTTGTAATAATAAAATAATAATCTAAAATATATAAAAAATATATTATATTTACAGAAGAACAATTTTCACTCAACCATTTATCTTTTGGGAAATGAAAACATTGTTATTGAGTATATACGACCTAACATCTCCATATATCATTACATTTTATTTTTCATCAATATCTATTATAGCTCATTGTATAGATGGATTTGAAGAATGTAAAATCTATTTAAGACATTATTTTTATTATGAAATATAATATATAACCAAATTACATACGCTTCCACCCATTAGAAAATGACAAGGTCATTCGGGATTACATGTGGATTGCCATTACCATGAAGAGTTTTTAGTCTTATTGCACCTACCACATCACATGGATGTTCAAAAGGATAGATATAATAAATCAAAATAACATTTCTAATATAATTATGATTCTAAAAAAGTTAAATATTACTTAAAAAAGTTCATTTATATCCAATAAAAATATTAATATGACGCAAAAGGTACATGTATGGGCTGTAACGCCCCACTCTGTAAGCCACTGAGCTGATACCACAAATTTGTTCGCCACAAGCCCACAAACATGACTACCTGGATACCAAAAGGATTCCAACTAGGGGTTAGGGACATGGTGGTAACAATGGGGTGACAACAACATTATTATAATAGTAGTTATAATGGTGGATGAAATGAAAAAATATAAAAAACAAGCCTGAAGAACATCTATGATAAAGTAGATAAAATTCCAAAAAAAATTATAATATCAAAATTCCAAAATAATTATTATTCTACACAAGTATAGGGTCCCCAATTTGGAGACTATGTATAGGAATAATAATATATTAAATAAAAATATAAATAAAACCCACTCAAACTAAGTCTATTCTATATTGGTCCCACCATTGATACAAACTGGAATGTGGAGGCAACTATCATCAATGGAAGGCCATTCACTATCCCTATAACATACATCCATATGGTGAATTATACTTTAGACCCCATGTGTCATCGTAGGGTGTGTGTAAAACTCATTAGGCCACTACAAATAATTTCCATACAATAGCATGTTTTGAAATAAAATGTCCTGATAAAGTTCTCTAAATAAATTGTTTAACAGAATAAGACAGGTAAAATAAATCAGTAAAACCCCACTTATTCCAAGTGTTTACATTGAAACATGTGGTCTATGAGAACATTATTGGTCATTAGTTTCGTGACCATGATCAACAATCCTTTCTTCCACAAGTGCTGGGGTTTATTGTAGGATGTATCGATGACTATGGTAACTAAAATAACCAATATGGAATCAATTATTTATTCTAGAATTCATATTATTGAATCATTATATGGAATATGAGAACTCTTTGAAGCTTTCCCGAGGAATCAATGATATAATATTTATATTACCCAAGTCATCAGTCATGATGTGGAATCCATATTATCGCCCTCAAATTCTAGTTGAATCCAAGGACTCATCTCATCATTTCCAATCAAGAAGTAGCATACATGTATAGGAACTCCTCCTATATGTAAAAATTCATCATCAATCAAATGTAATTTGAGCACTCATCCAAGCTTTCTCCGTCCTCATGTGTTATATAGAATCAAGGAACTCATCACATCATTCTCATGTATCATGTATTATACATAATCTAATGAGATTATCCCAATGTTCCTGATCATCATGTATCAAAAACAATTTAGCATTTTCTTTATATAATATGATATATAAATTCACTATTCATGGAATCACTTAATATCATTCATCAAAATTAATTAATTTAAATTACCCGAGACAATATGATCCATAATCATTATTTCACATTTTAATAATCAATACAATTACCATACACAATTTAGAATTATTAGAATCCAAAAAAATTTATAAGGGGTTCTGCCTATAAATTCATATAGTATTTTTAAAAAAATAGGGTGAAAACCTCCTTTTCAAGAGATTTAAAACAATCCCATACCGGCTCATCGGCAATGGTTCGCGGACTTCCCAGCGAACTGTGCTCCTGTGAACCTCGTCATTCACAAAACGTGGGTGCAAACTTCATCGTTCGCTGAATGGAGGTAGGACGACAAGCAGTTACGAACCTTGTTGTACTCCAAATCGTGGCCGAGAGGTACGTCATTGTGAAGTAGCCCCATGGTCGAGATAGTTCGCGGGTGAGTTGAATTGAATGTGTCCCGCAAACGTCGATTGACTGAGTCATCCGCGGGTTGACAATTTAATTTATGGGCCTCTGCAAAAGGAGTTACATGACCTATAGATACAACCTTCCCCATAATCAATAATTGGACCCCAAGGTGGAGAAGGGGAGAATGGTGTTTTGACAATAGAGAAACGGATTTTGGGAGCTTCAGAGAAGTGTGGATTTAGAGAACGGTGGCCTATTGGCGAAGTTGAGATCCGTGAACCAGCTAGTATAAATCATCCAAGAATTGTTAAATAAATGAAGGAAGAATAATAAAAATGGAAAACCACAAACCATAAAATGTGGAACCGCGGACCACAACCCCTTCATGGATGAACTTCTCGAGAACCAGTGGGTTGATGCATATTCTTCAATTCAGCATACCACGTAGTATCCTCTTACGCAGACAATACCTTTCCTGGCACAACCTCCTTCCACCTTCACCTGAGTGGACTCCAATGCCATGTACCCCCTTGGTACGCGGGCAGAACCCGAAGTCGCGTATCACCCTAGTATGTGGGATCCCCCTAACTCCGAATACCACTCTTGTACGTGGATGGCCTTTCTATCTGCATAGCACCAAGCTACAGGAAGAAAACCATGCCTCACATGGGAATGTGGTATGTCAAAGCCTTCAGTGTTCCCATCTCATGATTCAGATCATTCTCTTCCATCTACTTCCCATCCTTCGAACCCCCTCTGTTAACCGGTCCATCAGCCCTCGGCCAAGGCATCTTCCAAATCCTCCAGACCCATATGTTGAAGCCTTCAAGTGCATCAGCATGCCCTACTGGGTTCGCATACCCATGGTAGGCAGAGCCATGTGGGTAGCCTTTCCCCTTGGATGGACAAGAAGAGTACTCATGTGTTCACATTCTTATGGTAGTCCCAACCACTACCACCGCATCCTTTTATTTCAATACTTCTTAAGTCAAGTGGATGAAAGTGTCGTGGTATCTTCCCTCTCCACCGTTGTCTCCAAACTATACCAGCAGCAAGAGGAAGTGTTGTTGGGGCATGGAGCCCGGCGCCGCAGCGGAAAGTCGTCGTTGCAGAAATACACGAGAGGAGAGAAGATTTCACCCGAAGGCTTTTTATCACCCGAAGGAATTTTACACATCACACCCGAAGGCTTTTTACACATCACACCCGAAGGCCTTTTTTACAACACAACACCGACACACGACACCCGAAGGCATTTTTACAACGCACCTGAAGGATTTTTCACTCGACACACGACACCCATGAACGTACCATTTTGTTTCGTACCGCCGATCATCGCAACCGGGACACGCCGCTTGATCTCTGCAACCAAGAGGACTTTCGATACATGGCACCATCATCATCGTCGTCTTCAATCATCGTCGCCGACACACCATCTTTGTCGCGATCATCATCTTCGCTTCGCACCGGTTACCGCAAACGCGGAAACCCCTTCGCCTCTCTCTCTTGGTGGCTACATCATTGCCAGCCCACCTTCCAAAACATGCTACCGCTTCCTCTTATATAGACACGCAGCCCATATCTCCAATAAATGCGGTCAACATTCACAATTCCATCATAAATTCCACCAATTAATATTTGAATTAACTCTTCATTAATGTTGGGAGAAAATCCTCCATTAATGTTGAGAAAATCCAACCATTAATATTTTCTCTCTCCTCATGATTTAAATTTTAAATCAATAAATCCCAACAATCTCCACCTTGATTTAAAATTCAAAATACTCCAAATTCATCTCCACCATCTGGGCCAATTTGATCGCCAACTCCACCAAGCTTCGAATGACACCCAATGAACGGAACACGCCGCATGACACCTGCGGCCAAGAAGACTTTCGATATTCCAGCAACACTGCTGATACCGCCGCCATTTTCCGATGACATCCAAGTCGTTGATAAGCTGCTCCACCAGATGTCTGCCACCATGTTCTGAAACCGAACACTTTAACCAATCCCTCTGATACCACTGTTGGGGCGTGGAGCCCGGCGCCGCAGCGGAAATTCGTCGTTGCAGAAACACATGAGAGGAGAGAAGATTTCACCCGAAGGCTTTTTATCACCCGAAGGAATTTTACACATCACACCCGAAGGCCTTTTTTACAACACAACACCGACACACGACACATGAAGGCATTTTTACAACGCACCTGAAGGATTTTTCACTCGACACACGACACCCATGAACGTACCATTTTGTTTCGTACCGCCGATCATCGCAACCGGGACACGCCGCTTGATCTCTGCAACCAAGAGGACTTTCGATACATGGCACCGTCATCATAGTCGTCTTCAATCATCGTCGCCGACACACCATCGTTGTCGCGATCATCATCTTCGCTTCGCACCGGTTATCGCAAACGCGGAAACCCCTTCGCCGCTCTCTCTTGGTGGCTACATCATTGCCAGCCCACCTTCCAAAACATGCTACCGCTTCCTCTTATATAGACACGCATCCCATATCTCCAATAAATGCGGCCAACATTCACAATTCCATCATAAATTCCACCAATTAATATTGGAATTAACTCTTCATTAATGTTGGGAGAAAATCCTCCATTAATGTTGAGAAAATCCAACCATTAATATTTTCTCTCTCCTCATGATTTAAATTTTAAATCAATAAATCCCAACAAGTGTGTGGCTTGTTGAATCTTTCACGTTCTCTTGTTTCTCACACCGAGCATGACTCACGTGGGCATAGAGATTTGTCGCAGTCACAACACCTACACAATCACGGTGGAACAAACTACATGGATTTTGATCCATGTCTTCTATGTTGGGTCAATATGACACATCCGTGAGGTTCAATCCCAATCTGAGGCTACCAATCATGCCCCTTTGAATGAACTACGTGGGTATTGATCTCTTCCCTCTAATAAAGGTATGTAGGACACCTCCTTGAGGTTCAATCCCATCTTGGGTGACTAACTATTCCCCCTTTTATCTAATGAGATACGAGAACCCTGATTCCCGCCATAATCGGGATACAAAGGACACCTTCCTAAGGTATGAGATCATCACCATCTCATCACCCTTCAGATAGGGAACTTATATTTCCTCCCATCTGGTCCAGTTCAGTATAAGTCCCACATTGAACATTGACTAGGAACCCTTCGCCTGGGCGTTCTTGCTGCATGACGTTAAACTGCCCGGTTGTGTCCTTGTCACATGCCATTAAAAGGTGATGTGTCCCATTAAGTGGCACCGAACTTCATGGATTCTGATTCCTCTCACAAAGATACGTAGTAATCCCATGTCACGGGTTCGATCCTGATACTCATGCCACTTTTGTCCCCCCTATATGATAATAATAGCCAGAGTGCCCAACTATAAGGCTTAAAACTAGTGTTGTCTCAATAAATCCAAATTCCCTCAGAATCACTATTCTATCCAATGTGGTATGGAAAACCTCAGATACATGTAGGTGATTCTGAATCCATCCTTGATCACTTACAACCCAGGGGTAATCCAGTGATACATGCTTTTGGATATCCAAATATTCACGAGGAAATTAACATGGATTAAATCTATAAGAGATTCCTGGAACATGAAATAATTCCCCCCAAAAGAGTGTAATGAGACCGACTTCCCATCCTATCAAACAATGTGAGTTCTTAAGTGTTGTTGGAAAAAGAATCCAATGAGTGCCTGCCTTTGGAAAGTACATCCACGAAGCTTGGATAGATGAACTGTCAGGTTCTTCTGGATCTACGATTAACCCATTGGAGACCAAACAAATACGATGATATCATTGTTAATGATTACGCAATTCATTTCTCCCGTAATCAGCCACCGAGAACCATCCGACCCTTCATCTCAAAACACAAATGTTAAACCCGATGTGAATATTTAACCAACATGATGGATTAACCCCATTATGAAACTCTCCATAACCATAAATGGATGATTTTTATTTGACATACCATTTTGTTCATTTTCCAAGTAAAACAAAATGGACCTGACAGGAGCCTTTAATTGTGGTGGTGGATTCACCAAACCATTGGGCCCCCTTTCATATCCAAAAGGATTGCCAAAAAAGATCATCAATTACACATGACATTATCAGATGCTGCTTTGACAGGTTTTGCTATTTGTATTTTCCAAATATGTTTTTCAGGCACCCAACAAATCATCCTTCAATCTAATGACATCTTAGAGCAATTCACTGAAACACACATCAATCACCATGATGGATAGGCCCTTCAATAATCCAAGGACCCCACCAACCACCTAGCATCTTCAACACTGAGTTATAGATGCAATTATCAGGGAGTAGCACTAGTATGGAACTCTCTCGACTGTAGATGTAGCTATAAAGACCCTCCAGTCATCCAAATCCCATAGTCCGTCTTCCCAGTAGTCACTGAGGGAGAAGCACAAGGCGGCACATGTAGCTGTCTAAAACCATTTCGAGATCATATCCCCGAAATGAGGCAACAAGTACATCCCTTACATTTTGGAGGCGGATGGAGTTGATACTGATGACTTTTTCCCCACCAGATTGGGGTTACACTCAAAGCCCCCTTCTAGAAGACGTCTTCGCAAGCACACCGTGACTTAGTATCCTCACTCTGAAGAGGATACCGCGGTGTGGACTCATTCCCATTCTCCCTGAGCTCAGGCCCATTGGACCACCAATCGAGGTCGGCAGACATACAACCCGAAGCAGGTCATAACCCTCATTTCTGAGGAAGAACTCTGTCATCCAGACACAAGGAAATATCATGGGTAGGCCCATGTACCTATCCTATCTACCAAAGCACATCACCTAGACATGGTGTACACATACGATCAGGAGTACATCCCCACCAACACTCGTCAAGCATGTCATCCATATTGGATAGCACATGTCTGGAAGGAACCTCTCCCTTCCAAGGGCCTTAAAGCCCACCGACCAAATACGATGACAATCCAGTACTAGAAAGACATGCTTCATGCAGATTCCCAAGAATCATTCCATCCAGATATAGCCTAAATCAATGAATCCCGCTATCTAGATATGCCGACAATCAATAAGTGGCCACCTCTCCCTACCAACAAAGGTCGTCGAATTGATACGGGGGGAAACATATATATGCAGGGATACCTCCCTGCGGATCCAAGTAAATCCTTCCATCTAGATATGGTGACAACTAGAGAAAATACATGGAATATCCCAGCATAGGGGCAAGCTCATTCACTTGACCGACATAGGAGAATCGTCAGTATCCACTGACCATTAGAGGACCGGAGAATGATATTCCTACGCCGACAGTAAAATGGGACCTCATACCTGTTCCATCCAATGATGCCTCTATACATATCATAGCAATGATAGAGGAGTATACATAGATCTCATATCATATCTTTCACACTTGTCAGAATGTAGTTCTGTCAACGGCAATAGAAAGGACTCGGGCCTGACACCCCATCTCCCCAATTGAGGTGACTCGTCTAAGAGATGATAAAGCCACCTTGGAGCAGATATGCATCCCTGCTTCTGTCCAATAGGGTCATTGGATATATCTCGTGATACAAGGAAAAATAGATTATGAATATTCACTCGTTCCAACTAAGGGACACCCGTCCATAACAGTGGACACTCCAGGGAAGGAATATATCCCTTCCAAAACTTGGGATGTTTATCGGCATACCCCGGCAGTATCATGAGACAAAATTAGATAGGGACCCATAGGTGAAGTTCATTATCAATAGAAAATGGTCCCTGCTGCTCGTAAGATATTTACCAAAATGTGCCAAAGGAAGCCGGAAAATAAAAACCAGGTCCATGATTCCGCACTGATAGAATCTGGAGTTCTAAATGATGCCCAATATATATCATCAATGGCTCATAATCATGTCAACCCATTACCATATTATGGAAGTGGTAGTAGCAGCTAAAAAGTCTCTCCACACAATATAGTTACTAGCAGCTCTGAAGGTCCTCCCTAGAGCACCCTTGAGGGCCTCCCTCGTGGGAAAATAATGATCGATCACAAGAGCCTCTCTCCTGACGCGAGTCACAAAAGACCTCTGCGTGACCAAAATATTGAATATAAAGAAGTTACTCCACTTACTATAGTTCTCCATAATGTACCTCCCCAGGGTATACACTATAGACATTCTTCATGCTGCCAGACTTTAGATTATGATGGTAGTCTTCACCATCATAGTCACAACTGCATAGGTCCTCCCCACAATGACGTTTCATCATGGAAATAAGTTCCTACCTATTCCATAGTCTTCCCAGAAGGTCCTCCCCATGGGTTACATTACAACGATATTTCATGCAGAAGGGAATCATATTGTGGTTGTAGTCCTCGCCACTATAATAGCAGAGGTCCTCCCAGCATAGATGTCTGGCAACGAGAAGGTCCTCCCCTCGTTGCGGAACATTCTGGAGGCCCTCCCCATGGTATACCCCATATATATTCTTGCTCGATAGCTATGATGGTATCTCTTTCCACCATGGCCACCATTGCGAAGTCCCTCCCTGCAATATCCTTAGGTAGCAAGAATGTCCTCCCCTTATTGAACTATATTTTGAAGGTCATCCCCATGATTCACACCAAATGTTAATCTATGATGGTCATCTTTTCCATGATGGCAATCATTGCAAAGTCCCTCCCCATAACGACACCAAGCAGCAAGAAGTTCCTCACCTTGTTGCAATTTTCCTTGGAGGTCTTCCCCAAGGTAGGCATTGCAAAAGAACTTTATGTAGTAAGATGTCAAGAAGTAATGGTAGTCCTCTACATTGTCACACTAATAGCATAGGTGATCCCTACAGAGACGCCAGGCATAAAGAAGGTCATCTCGTTGCTGAGGAAAATTCTAGAGGCCCTCCTCAGGGTGAAACCTAGAGATATTCACTTTGTGGCAGCTATGATGGTAGTCCTCACCCCCCATTTAATCCATTTCAAAGGTCCTCCCCACAATGACCTTATGCAACCTAAAGGTCTCCCCTTTTTGCAGTGTTTCATGAATGTCCTCCCCAAGATGTAAATTGAACGTTAATCTATGATGATAGTCATTGCCACCATGAAAGACATTGCGAAGGACCTCCCCACAACGACCTTAATCAGAAAGAAGGTGTTCCACTTGCACCAATCCACGTTGAAGGTACTCCCCTAGAAATACATTGTGAGATCTCTTTTGATAGCAAGAAATCAATCTTTGATGATAGTCCTCGCCATTGTAGCCCCAACTGCGAAATCCCTCCCCATAGTGATATATCATATCGATAGGAATGTCCTCCCCCTACCGAATCATGTACAAGAAAGACCTCATATGTTGAGGTACTCAAAAGGTGTGATCGAGCATGTTAAATTCCCAGTCGATTATTAATGGTATCCTTCCTCAATCAAGAGATGGTCCCAGACTATTGTCATCTTCTGAGACACCCCAAAACCATCCAAGGGATGTTATGATCCCTACCAGCCCCGCTACCTATGACCATATTATCAAGGAGCATCTTTGTTGGGCTGATCAAGTAGAGGAATCATAGGTGAAGTCGCAAGCTTTTATGTTGCACCTGAAGAAACAACTTGTCAGGGATGATATACCAGTAATGTTTTTGCTTACGAACACCTATCAATTCGACATACTGAGAGAGTTTTCAGAAGAATATGTTCATGACATCCATCTCAATACATGGATGACTCTTCGACAGTTGAAATCAAAATTCACGCCCTATGAGTAATATATAGACCATGTCAATATAGTATGAGTGATCCTTCATCAAATTGACCTAGAGGCCCTTCAATCAGTGTGATGGCCACAATCAGAGAGGTGATAAAGGGAACATAAGTTAACATGCCTCCATGCACTTCACGAATTGTGTCGCCTCATCAGCGATGCTCCGCCAAGTGTTTATATCTGGGGATGGGGAGAACACGGAGCTTTGCACTTTACTCCACCTCCCATCTAGTATAACCCGTTCTGGATGATGTCTTGTAACGTCACCACCTCAAGGCAACAATCAAATGATGTCCCTAATTAGGAGAGGCAACATTCTCGATAGAAAAAGGCCATGTTTTTGTTTCAAAAGAGTCAGACCCGACAAGAGCAAACCATCCATGAAATCCTGAATCAAGCAACCAAAAACATTTAGTAGGCATCTCATCTAAGAGAATCCAATCAAAAATCACTATTGGTGTCTTCGGAGGTGATTAATTCACATGTGGACCCAGCACCATACCCAGTCCAGCCCCGAATGGGAGTACGTCAGATTGAGCAAGCAGCGATAGTAGCTGGAGCTACCACAATATGGGATCAACACCATCCTACAGGTTTGGGGGCATTTTTAACAAAACATTCCCCTGTAAGACCAAAAAAAGTGGGAAGAGGTGCAATAACCAAGGAACGGGACCAACCCTATCCCACAAGGCTGGGGGCATTTTTACCTCAATGACAACCTCCCCCACGAGGATCAGTAGTTTCTCTTTTGGGGAGGACAGTTAGAATAGGGTGCTCCCATCCTATCCCGTCTTATGATTCATCACATTCAAGAGGGAGGCGCACCATATGGTCACACTGAGGATCCCTCTGTTTCACCCTCCATCAAGAAACCCGAATGGAATCCTAGCATAAAAGTAGTAAAACCAATAAGAGGCGTGGAATCTCCTCTTCCTTTCCGGATGATAACATGATATCCACCTTACATTATGAATATGTCAATGTTGTGGATGATAATTCCACAGGTGATAGTGAGAATAATGCAAATGGAGATGAATCAGGAGAAGATGGTTTTGTTCCGGTTGTGATTCACAATGAGCCACCAGGCGTGCACACCTGGAACCAGAGGGTCGCCCTAAATTTTGTCCAGTCAACCATCCACCACATCCCCTACAATTTTTCAACAAGGAGAAGAATAAAATATAGGTTTTTCCCAACCATCCTCCTTCTCTCAATGAAAATGGTCCCCTTACACTCGAGGAGTGGTTTGCTAGACAGGAAGAGGAGATGAAAGAGTTGATATGGATCAATGTTGAATTACTCTAGAGGAACCGACCTTTTGAGTATGTTCCTTAAGAAGAACCATAGTGCACACTTCCAGTGAGTGTGCCTAAACCACAAAGGTTTTCCCTGAAACCAAAATGAGGTCAGAACCATTTCCTAGTATGGTTCCTGACTCGTCGAACTATCCGGACATGGATTCAGATGAATATCAAGGCTTCCCTATACTCAGGAAGAAACCGAAGAGAGTAAATATAAACCCTCCAATGGTTCCCCTAATGGCATGTGTACCTCAAGTGCCAACCGAGCCAACAAATCAAGTAGTTCCCCATGTTGTGCCCATCTAGGATCGGGCTCAACTGGATGTAAAGCATGGTCTCTCTTGCACAATAAAAGCACTAAAAACTCGATGGGAAACTATGGAAGGTTGGCATGCTATGATACAGCCAGAGAAAAAGCCTTACCTATATTGGGTGAGCAACACGTCACCTCCACCAAATTTCAGGAGCACCATATTCCCCATATTCAATGGATCGGGTGACCTAGAATAGCATTTGATGCACTATGCATATTATTGAACCCCATGATGGGAACTCCAGAGAAATTAAGCAGTGAAACTCAGATGATTCGTTCATACTTTACAAGGTTCAGCCTTCGTCTGGTATACTAGTATTCTAGATCCATCGATAAAGGGGTGGGAAGATCTTCGTCAACAATTATTGTTTTATTTTAGCTCAACATTTCCCATGACAATGTTTAGCGACCTCATGAATTGAAAACAGAGGGGAACGAGAGGGTATCAGACATCATTGATAGATGGAAGGGTCTGACCTACTCTTTAAATAGGCCACTACCCCAGAATGAGATGCTTTCTATATGCATTGATAACATTCAGGATGAGATATGATTACCGCTCATTCCAATGAAGTGCACCACAAGGTTTTGGGATTTCTCTACCATTTCCCAGAGAATATAGGACTCCTTTCTATGAACTAATCTTAAGACCCAGATAGCCTCACAGGCTCCAGGCAAGAGAATCTATAGAGCAGAAGCGGTCTTCGTTACGCTTGAGCCAGCCCCTGCAACTGCTCCACCACCTAGGCCCATGCCAAATCGTTAAGGGTCTTCTGGGTGTCAATAACTGCCTCCTCCCCAAATAGACAACCAATGGGGACCCAAGCATTACTTGTTCGAGGAATGAAGGAATAAAATTTACTCATTTTGGGAGGACCAAGTCTGCTGCTTTTTCATAGCCCCCATGAATTGTAACTTTCTCTACTTACTAGAGACAAGGAGACATGTGGATGTTGGTCTTGAAAACCAGCTAGATTATTGTCCATACCACCGAATGTAGGGATACAATATCCAATAATTCTTTTTCTTTAAGGATCTCTTACAAAGGATGACCGACTCTGGGCATGTAAAACAAGGGCCACCCCTAGCACATGTGGTGTATTTGTCTGCTACTAACCTAGAACAAGGGAGTGGCAGAAAGTTATTAGAAAAAGGGAGAAAACTTTTGATGGTTGGATGAATTGAAAGACAGTCATCCGAGCTCATGGAATACTCCGAGTATAGTTGAAATAACTGGTGGTTCCCCCAACAGCCACCAATGTGGCACAACCAACGTCTTCGGCCCCATGACCCTCCACGAGTCCGCCATCCAAACATGATGAGAAAGGTAGGGATCAAGTGCAAGAAGAGAAATCCATGTCAAGGAATAAACTATCCTTGACACTCTTATATGTCATTCCCTCAGATCTTGCACCATGGGCACTGCCCCACCAAACGACACCAATTTCTTCTCTTCTGAGTTGGAGAAATTGTACTACGAATATGGTATCAAGACCAACCATGCATCCCGCTACCATGCGGGAGCCAACAGACACAAAAAGTCCTTCAACAGGACCCTATCTAACATACTATAGCATATGGTAGAAAAAGATAAGAAGTCATGGTCGGACAAACTCATCCATTCCTAGTGGGCTACCGAACCACAACTTGCACCGCTACTTAGGCTACTCCATACTCATTAGTGTACAGAATAGAAGTGGTTCTACCTATCAATCTCCAATTATCATCACTTCTTATTTCCATTTGTGATCAGCTATCCACCGATGAGCAATCTGAAAAATGGCTTGATGAACTGGAGAAATGGAATGAGAAGTGGTTGTTCACTTTGAACCACCTGGATGTATATCAAAACTGGATTGCACGAGCCTCTAATAAAAAGGTTCTTCTTTGGTATTTCATCGAGGTAGAATTGGTATAAGTCCTTAGAAGACAAATGATACCTAGAAAGAAACCTCTGATGTTGGATTCAATGTGGTAGGGACAATATGTCATACATAAATCCTTCTCCAATGAAGTATATTCCTTGATTTCAATGGATGGGTATCTCACCACAAGTCCAAAAAATGTGAGGTTTCTAAAGAAATATTTTGAATCAACTATGGCAACCGCGAGTCCAAGCAACATGACATTAACTTTTTTTCCAATGGTCCAAACTCTATGACCCTAAACTATGTGCCAATGGTCTTGGCATTACAATCTTGAGATGTCCATGCCCATTTTCCCTGAGGCTCATACCAAGGCCTTCTAGGCTCTCATTCACATTGGGTATGTTATAATTCCACATTATGCATATATATCTTGAAGCATGTGCTAAGGGTCTGAACATTATGACCTTAAACTAAGAGTTGATGGTCTAAGCAACACGACCTTAAATTATTCATGCCAGCTTCCTCAGAGGAGAACACATGGTGTTGAGGCCTCCTAGGCTCTCATTCACTTCGGTTATGATATGGAACCATGATATGAATCTCCCTCTCTGAGAACCCCATTACTAGTGGTCCATCCTCTGTGGTGCGCAAGTGGTATTGAGACCTTCTAGTCTTTCTTTCACTTCAAGTATACTATTACACTATGGTGTGCACCTCTATTTGGAAGCAGTTTCCAATGGTCTAAACTCTATGGCCTTAAACTAAGAGCAATATGTCCTAGTTGCACGACTTTAAACTGCATAACAAATAAATGTTTTCACTAGAGAAAAAATTGACCCCCGACATTGTTCTCCTACCATGCCATGTTTTAAGAACTATGTACGGCTTGACTGTTGCCCTCATAGGATATGTAGCGATACTGGGATTCTACATCCTGGCCGAGCCACCCCAAGTAAACATTTAATAATGCCTCTTTTCTTCTGTGTATGGGTCAGACCTACACAGAGTTTTCATTACAAATAACTATGTACGTCTTGATTCCTATGCTCACAGGATACGTAGTGATGCCCGAGTTCTGACATCCTAGTCCGTCCACCACCATATACAGAAATGCACCCTTTCTGCGTATAAGTTATATTTACACAATGAACTCTATTAGAAGTAAAAGGGAAGAAGAACTACATGTGGCATGATTCTTTCCCTTTCAGTATATGCAGTGACATCGAGAACTCGCATCTTGGTCCAGCTGCCACCCCATACAAGATTCTTTCGAGATTCTCTTATTCGCTTCATGTGATAGTAACCCCGTCATTCCTTGTTTTTCACAATGATTGTTACTCACGTGGGCTTAAGAATTATGGTAAGGTTCCCTCACATGAACAAAGACTAAGAGGTACCCCACAGATCCATGTTTTCTATAACTATGTGTTTCTTGATTCTTTCCCTTATAGGATACATAGAAACATCTAGACGTATTGTCTTTGGGCCAAGCCACAAACCTATTTCCCAGAATGTCCATGTTGCACAACATTAAACTGCATGGATTGGTCCTTTTTACATGACCATAAAAGGCAGACGCACTCTTCATGGCCAATTTCCCCGAGTCTCCCACAGAGATGTGTGGTGTAATGTGAGGCCTCCTAGGATCTCATTCACGTTGGATTATTTCACCACACCACACACTCCCATTGGTAAGTGCTCCTCTTGCTCCTCTTGTCTATATTACATTAGCAGCCTCATAGAACTGTGTGTGGCTTGATTCGTTCCCTTGCAGGATATGCATTGATTCTTGGACCTCATGTCTTGGACCATCCACCAATGAAAGAATAAAACTTGTAATGCCTTCATCCTCATCGCATGATGATAAACTGCACAAAAATTGTCCTTACAGTATGACATTAAATTGCATGGCACACATCATACTCTTCTCATGTTATGCAGATGATCTTGATCGGGACACTCCTTGCATGTTTTGGAAACACCCCTTCCCATACATCAAACATCATGACCTAGGTAACTTTGGATCCTCATAAACCTACGTGGCGATTATAAATGGATGGTTATTGACTTGAGGACACCTTTTCTCGACTATGCATACCATTCCCCATAGGCTCTACATAATGGCCCATCCACTGAAGTCAAGTCTTCCTTAGGTGGTACATCTCCTACCTCTATATGTTTAATGGCCTTAGATCCCCCATATCACTTATCCTGATCCAAAAATTCTTGAATCCATGGTTTAGATTTATTTTTCCTTTCACCTATAGACATTGCCCAGATATCCCTACCTGATTAGCTTCTATACACCCATTGTTCCTATGACGGTTCATCCCTGCAACATAATGCCAGAGCTATGATGCCTTGACTCTGTAGGCGATTGTAGTATGGATGCCTTTTGAATGCTTAGACACACCCTTTCTATCTATTAGACTTTGTGTCATGAGTGAACTCAGATCTTTTTTATCATCCATGGCCATCATAAGTGGAAGATCATTGACCTAGGGACACCTTTGCTCGACTATGCATACCATGCCCCAAAGGCTCTGTATAATGTTTCCCATGGACCATCCACCAAACGAAAGTATTCCTCAAGGGAGGCTTCTCTTAATTTTGTATGCTTGATGGCCTTTGAACCCCCTTGTCACTTCTCCCGATCTGAGAAACCCGAGGATTATGGTTTACACCTTCAACACCCTTTCTGTTTAGAGCATGCCAGACCATCTTAACTCGTTTATCCTCCACTTAATTATTGAATCAGCAACCAATGTTCTGAACTCTGTGGACATTAAACTAAGATAAAATCATCCTTACCACATGACATTAAACTACACTGGATAATGTACAACCCATGCACGAGACAGATCGGTGTGGGGAACTTTCTGAAATTCAAAGAAAACTATGGCCTAAATGTTCTTAATGTGTCCAGATATATCTTTTCAATAAGTCAATCATCATGACCAGATAGTTGAGGATCCTTATAAACCTTAACAGACATTGGAAATGAAATTTCATTGAATTAGGGACACCATTTCTCAACTATGCATACCATGCCACAAAGGCTCTGCATAATGTTTCCCCTAGCCCATCCACCGAAGGCAAGTCCTCCTCAGGTTGTACTTCTCCTACCCTTGTATTCTTAATAGCCTCTAAGCCCCCATATCATTCCTCTTGATCCAAGAGGCCACATAATAATGGTTTATGCATTCCCTCCTTTCTACGTCTCAGGCATGTTAGGAAATTCAGACCTAGTTACCCTCCAATCAACTATAGCTTCTACTGCAGCATCCCAACCGCACGACATTAAACTGCGAGGACCAAATACTTGACATTAAAAATTTCCTATGTTTCCCTTGGCATGAATCCAATGTGCACAAGAGTTCTGAAAGGGAAATAAGGATCTTATCTTTATACCCTTCGTCCTTACTATATGACGTTAAACTGCACAGGAGATTGTCCTTACCACACAACATCAAACTGCATGTAATTAAGAGAACTAAGTCTGTCATGATTCATAATCCCATAGGATACTTAGTGACACCCAAATATACTATCGTGGGTTTATACAATAGATAAGGTTTCCCCCCCCCCTCTTCAGTGCATGGATAAGACCTGCACAAGGAACCTTTCTGCACCTATGCAAGTAGGATGACCTTACCCATTACTGGAAATCTTAACATGAAATGCCTCCCCCATATCCAAGAACTCCCTTTACAAAAACCATACAATGTTTCCAGAAAGTTCTGAATCCCCTCTAGAGCCACCCCTAGTGGTATTCATAATCCAAACATCAATTATGTTGTCTGGCTATTGGAAAGAGATAGTTATTGACCTGGGGAGACCTTTGCTTTACAATGCATACCATGCCCCAGAGGCTCTGCATAAAGTTTCCCCAAGCCTTTCCACCAAAGGAATGAATTCATCATGTGTGGATTCTACTCTCTCTGTATTCCTCTAGGCCTCTGAGCCCTCATACCAATCCTTGGATTCGGAAACCCTCTGATCTACACTTTTCACTCCTTTTGCACATCCATTCCTGAGTATAGTTGAATGTTTCTGGTCAGACTACAGGGATCCAGGGAAAGTCATTTCACTTTGAATGACTTCAAATCGTGAGTCCCAAATGTCCTAGCTGCACAACACTAAACTGCATCAAGCTTCATGCCTACTTTAAACAAACCAAATATGTGTAAGAGTGGTCTCCCATCCATAATTATAACTGATACAAATTTCCTCAAACCTTTCATACACCACATTGCTTTCAAGCTACCCTTGGTGATCTTCATAATCCAAACTTCCATGAAGTTGTCCAGTCATCAGAAATAGACGATACTTCACCTAAGGACACATTTTCCTGACTATTCATGCCATGAACAAAAGGCTCTGCATATAGTTTCCCATGGCTTGGCCATCAGAGGCAAGTCTTCAATAGGTGAGGCTTTTCCTACCTCTATACGCCCCGTATGGATTTTACGCCCCATGTCATGCCCTGCATGCTTCTTGGAGAAAAATCCCTCATATGCATCTAAAAGGTAATAAGAAATCCTTGATTAATAAACCCTTTTGGGGCCCTCGCCCCATCATTCTTAGTCAAATATGTTTGACCTAAAACATTTGCAATGATAGTCTGGTTTGTAGGACATTAAACCTCTTACAAAAACAGTTTTGAAACTCGACAAGATGAATAACTACAAAGGGAATCTTGGGGAAAATGTGAGTATCAGCTCGTCAGACCTACACATCGAAAGGTATTGGAAAAACAATTGAGCCATCAAAATCAAAAAGGCAGAGAAGCCTGTTGGGCCGAAAACCCGTAATGGGCGACCTAAGAAAAAGTCATGCTATGCCCGCTAGGCCCACTCTAAATGGGATTAGGAAACATTTATGGTATTACTGGAAGGAGACATAAAGTTAGTATGGTTTTTCTATAAAACCCTAGAAATAGTCAAACTATGCTCACTTGATCCCTAGGTCAAGGAAAAAGTTAGATCTAGATTTGATCATTTCAATTTCATAATCACAGACTATGATTAATCAATTTTTAGAAAATTGTTGTTCAAATAGGAGCCATTTTAATTAATTAATACCACTAGGAAAGACAATAGAGGGGTATTGAAGGGCACAATCTTTTGTTCTGTTACAAATAAAATACGGTATGAAGGGTGTCCACAATCTGGAGCCTCTCCATGCAGGCAAGATATGACCATTATAGAAGGCCTTCGACGGACGTGCAATGTTGTATCAGTATTTGGTGTGAGTTCTTGATGTCCTGATAGAGATTCAGCAAGGTTTTCGTATCATCCTCTACGCCCGACCACGATGCCTCTACCTCTTGTGTCGCCACAGAGTTTTCCTTCATCGCCTCCTCTACCAGCCACTTCACCTCATCAACTGTGGCTACGATATGATCTCACTCTTGCTTAAGCTGATCCAGTATTCATCTCATATGTTCCAGTTCACCATCTAGTTCTTCTTCTAGAGACTATTTCTTTGAGAGTTCGCCTTGTAACCTCACAACTGTTCCAACTTGATGATCGACTTCTTTTATGAAGAATTGTCTGGCAATAGCACGATATACTTTGGATTCGATGGAAGAGGGATGAGACTCAAGACCACCAATTCATTCCCTGGTACTAACCACCAGTTTGACTATGTCATAAACACCATGTTAGTCAAACCCTTCAAATCCCAGTACTACAAACTGGTTGTGCAGCTTTAGAAACATTGTTGGCATGTCGGCAAGGGGCGTTTGAGAAATTAATTTCCATATATTTTCCCATGCTCTTTTCCGAGTGAGTCGAAGCCTAGAAAGATCCCCCCAATCAGCCTCAGAGTCAATCCAAGATGATGAAATATATTCAGGGATTAACATCAGCAGGGAGGGATCCGATTCAGTGGTCGTTGCATGATTGGATCCCTCAGTTACCCCATCCCTTGCAACGAGGGGTAGGATTGAAGCCGGTGCCACAATCGGTAATGCTTGTGGTTGTAATCCTGAAGCTAGGAATGAAGCAAGTAAACACCCTTGATCATGGAAGGGAGGAAAATGAGGGTTAGTGGTAGTAGAATTGATAAATTTATCTCCACTTGTCAAAGCATCAACACCCTCAACTCCCATGTTATCGTTGTCACCAGATGATGATGGTGATGAGGCTTCAATACATAATTGAGTTGTAGGGACCTCGAAGGGTTCCCAGGACTTGAGTTCATTCTCGGTAAGACCAATTTCCTCTATGGAAGCCCCCAAAAGAACACCTGTAGAGTTCAATCTTATACGGGTGACTATTCTGTAAAAGGGCACGATAGCCCGCTCTAAAATTCCATGAGACGAGGGAGAAGCCTCTCCCGCGGGTGCAGCCTCCAGGGGAATATGATCAACAGTTTAAACCAGGGTATCATCTCCCACTGGTGCTTCCTCCACCATGGTGAGATCCATCAATCCCAGGGAAGCTCACTCTACATGATCTAAAATTCTTTCGATGGCCTGAAGTGTTTGATGCGCTTCACCAATTTCAACTACTACTGACAGAATTGTCTCATCCTTCTTTATAGTTGTGGAATCCACAAGATCGGTGGGAATTTCAACTCCCAACTACCCCTCCTCCATTGGGTCCTCGTTTGTCATAATTGGGATAGGGGAATCCATACCATTGGAATCCTCAATTGGCCCAGTCTCCCCACCATGTTCGACCATGGTGGAAGGTGGTTCTTTTATTCTTGAAGGGAAAAGAGACGAAAATACATGGGAAGCTGCATCCTGATTACTAATTGGACTTGCATCAAGGTATACACACCTTTAATAGTCGGAAAAGTTAAATCATCTAGTTCAACAATCATAAAGTCAGGTAAATTTATTACGCATGATCCCCTGTCTGATAGGCTTTGACAATCAGGATGCCTATTGACGTTTCTTGATATGTCGCGATGATAGATCCCCAACAGAGGTATTGAGAGGATCTGGAGGAGGGAATGGATTAGATGGATTTGTAATGGTTGCCTCCATGTGGTCATCAGTGCCGGGAGAACCTTCCTCAGTGACCCCCATAGCCGAAGGTACATGCTCACTAGCTTCACTACCCCGAGGGGTGTATGCCTGGGAAAGAATTTCTTCCCGAGACTCTACAGTCTCTTACAGTAGGAAAGATGATTTTAGAATCTTCAAAATGAGGAATGTAAAGGTCGGGATGAATAAGTAAGATGGACTCTCCTTCGATGTCACATGCCTTGAAAAATATTACCATCAAAGCCACCCGGTCTGACCAATAAAGCCAATCCTTGGGTGAGTTAAGGTATTTGTCTATTTTACTTAGACATGAAGCCACCTGATGGGGATCTTCGAAAACTAAAAAATATAAAGATGCAATGACTACCCCACAACCCAGAAGCTTAAAGGGTCCTTCCGGAAGTAGTTTCCAGATATTTTTATTGGGACCGTTGGCCCTTAGGTCATCCCAATCCTTCCTAGCTCCTGAGAATACGACCATAATAGGATTGGCCAACGCTGAGGGATTGACCTGAGGAAGAAAAACCACCAAAGCGGCGTGGGTTTCATCAGTCATGGTTGCTTCCTTGGTTACTTCGCAGCCTTGGGATCCTCAGGGGCTGAACATTTGTGAGGCTCTATATTCGAAGGAGGAAATTTCTTTTCCCCTTCCAGAGTGGGAATATCATCATTGACGTCAGCCCCTGAAGAATGAACATCTTGATCTTCTTCATCATCGATCACTAGTCATAACATAGCTCGTACTCAATGGGTTAATTTACAATGATTATGTTGAGCATGAATAAAGGCATAGAGGTCCTGGAGATGACAACATTCCCTCTCTAATTCATCATCATAAGAAATATTGGTGGGTGTTGATACATAACACATCTCACTAAATGCCACCTCTCTACCTTGGAGGTATTGCCATAAATCACGAGGAGATTGGCCATGGAAGGATGGGTGGTCCCTGAAATCATCACATTGACTCCAGGCCACAGGAAAGGTAGCATAATCAGGGATAGTTAGCTGACCCCCGACAGCAGCATCAGCGGCTTGTGAGGAAACACCCTAGAGTCTCAGAACTATACATGGGAGCTCAGAACTAGGAGGCTTCTGAAGGACCTTTCCTGGATGAGGAAGCTCAACGACCTCCTTCTAATTCCCCTTTCCCTTTAATGTCTTAGAGACCTTAACGATGGGGACCCACATTCCTAGCTGGCCTTCTGGATATGACTGAATCCAGGAGCCAGCATAAACCCTTGAGAGAAAGGATGCAGGATCTGCATGTTGGGGAATTTTGACCCTGCATTGGGTATCATCCCAGGTAAACATCAGCCATAACTATCTAGATATTATAAGATGTTTCTCCTTGAGAGTGATGTTGAGGGAAGAGGGACACAACATTTGAATGAAACTGAATTGGCAGCCGATTCTGCAAGGCATCTACCCTTCGAAGATTATCTCTCTATCAATATAGGCGACCAAAACACCCTCCCACAAAGAAAAGTGGTATCCCCAATTGACGAAGTCTTCTGATTCGGAGTTCACAATTGTGTCGTGGGGGAGTCGTAGGGATAGTAATTGAATCAGTCATAATTGATGATTTGACTCAATAATAGTTGTTTATTCCAGGATGATTGCTCCTCCTCCTTGTCTTGCGCAGCCCAAATTGTCGGCATGACCCCACTGGTAGACTAAAAATATGGCTGAAAGATAATTCCTGGAATCTTTAGGGGATTTTTAAATGAATAGAAGCCCCATATATGAGCTCTTATCCAACCCCAAAGGATTTGAAAAGGGCCGGACACCTGATATGGTAATTTACCTTTACTAATATGGCCGACCAGTTGGTAAATCTTGGCCTATACCAGAATGTCCAGATTTATGCATTTTCTAGTGGCTAGCTGTGCCACCATGAAGAAAGTGGAAACTTGTACACCATCAGACTCGCGCACGGGTAGAAGCCAGCCACTCAAAAACATGGCCTGGAAGGCCGCCGGTCGGAATAGCCGATCAATATCTAGAATGAGTTCACAACCTTAATCTTTGAATTTGAACTCTTTTAGGATAAGCCAGTAAGTGCCTGCTTACCTCCCGGTTTCCACTGAACGACAGGACCTGGGCCAACATCGTTTGGGTGCGGATCTGGTTTCCTTAGAAAAGACATCGATCTAATCATAGAAGGGGATTCTCTACTTCGGGGATATTTCATTGAATATTTTCTTGGCTAGGTCAATAAGCCTTTTTACCATAGGAGGAGTCCTCTCCTCATCATCCTAGGTAGAGGAAAGAAGCAAGAATTCATCATACATATCCCCAACAATTGAGACCCCAGAGATTATCTGAACAAACCAAATGCTGATGCCAACTTCCCCATGAACTAGGTGGAAAGTGTTGGTGTTTGGGCTCCATCTGCTTAGGTAATATGAGATAAGCACACTGGTTCGGTGGGTATAAGTCTGTGATACCCAGATGGCTTCATGTAACCCCACAGTCTGCAGTTCCACCCAAAACTCCTCATAGCTCTATTGAAACCAGAAGGGCCACCCCCAATCCAAACCAAGTGTTCCTTTGGCATGAAACTCCCTATTTGATATCCATCCATGTTTCTCATTTTCCATGACCGTGCTCACGATGCTCTAGTAGTAATGAGTGGCTCTATTTGGCTTTCGTTGTTAACCCGCAAGGGACTGAAGAGCATAGTTCAACACGGACCCGGCAGTCATGTCCTTTTATATGAATTGTACTTTCGACAAGATAACAGCCCTATGATTGTTACTGGAAATTATCCAAGATGAAGGTTGGTTGGCTCGAGATGGTTCCAGGATCATTGTGTTAGATAACAGCCCGAACCCATTAACGGGAAAAATTTTAGAAAATGGATATTGGCATTGCAGCTTGGTAAGAAGGTTGGCTAAGGATAGGTGTAGAGGGCTGATTGAAATTTTTTCTCAATAGAAACATGAATACTCTTTTTTCATTGATCCATAACTGAGAGGGGAATGGCGGCTCCTTCTGCAGCAGCTGGAGGAAGATCCATGATTTTTCTTGCATCACAAAGAACCATGAAAAATTGTTAGTCCAATTGAAGTACGTGGGAAAAATTCCTTGTGTTTGGAAAAAGATTCCAAAAAGGGTCCGCATAGCATACTCCACGTAATAAGCCCCATAAGTGTTTCATGAATCACATATCTCATGAACTAGCGGTATGCATAAGAGCTCTGTGAAGTACTGGTCCACATAGCATTGGCCAGCGAACTACATACCGAGCCCCTATGCGAATTTACGAATTGAAGACATAAGTGTTATGTTCAAAATTAAGGTTCAAATCAATGAATTAATTTAATTTGTGGAGTAGTCAAATCCTGTATCATCTTCCTACACGACATTCTAAAATTACTTAATAATGTTTTAATATTCGATTTGTGGATTCATGATTTGGTTCAGAGATGAATGAAATCAGGAAGGAGTCGTAGTTCACGTAAGTCAAAGAGTGGTTCATGGACATCGAGTTTTGAGAAGGGAGTAGTACATGGAACAAGGGAGCCAGAGCGATCTTTCATCGAGATAGTCGGTAAAAGACAACTAAGGCTGGGCCCCCTTTATATAGGTGTGATCCCCTCTCTGGGTCCACCTTTCTACCACAACCCATTCAAATCCAGGACTATTCTATATCATAATAGCCTCCTCTTCATCCTGATCGGAACCCATTTCAATTGGGGGAATTTGTAGGGTCCTGAAAAATTTGTAAGGGGAAAGGAAAACACTCCATTATAATAGCTGGAAGAATAGACCCAACTTTGATCAAAATTTGAGAAAAGAATGAAGGAACAAAAGCCCAAAGATTTGGAAAAGGAACCAATCAGTCTGCATATTGG
This sequence comes from Viscum album, assembly GCA_963277665.1. Taxonomy (NCBI): domain Eukaryota; kingdom Viridiplantae; phylum Streptophyta; class Magnoliopsida; order Santalales; family Viscaceae; genus Viscum; species Viscum album. The sequence continues at coordinate 115,934,617 of OY728135.1, forward strand.
CTCACTAACAATGGTTCGCAGACATCCCAACTAACCGCACTCCCGCGAACCTCTTCGTTCGACGAATGTGGGCATGAACTTCATCGTTTGCCGAATGGAGGCGGGCCAGATAATGGCCACAGTCCTCTTCGTTCACCAAATCGTGGCGGAGTGGTATGCTGTCACAAAGAAGTCATGTGGCTGAGGTGATTCATGGGTGAGGTGAAGTGAATGTGTCTCGAGAACCTCAATTGACCGAGTCATCCGCAGGTCGGCTATTTACTTCAAGGGCCTCCAAAAATGGTGACACATTCCTCATAGATACATCCTTCCCCCCACTATATAAAAGTACCCTGATGGGGTGAAGGAGAGAATGGTGTTTTGACAATAGAGAAACAGATTTTGGGAGCTTCGGAGAAGTGTGGATTTAGCAAACGGGGACCGATCGGCGAAGTTGAGATTTGCAAACCATCAGGTATAAATCAAATGAGAACTATTAAATAAACAAAGAAATCATAATAAAAATGGAAAACCGAAAAATTATAAATGGTGAACCGTGATCCATGGCCCCTTCAAGGATGAAAATCCTTGGACCCATAGGGATGATGCATCTTCTTCAATCTAGCGTACCATGTAGCATCCACCTGCGTAGATGAAACCCTTCCAGGCACAACCTTCTGTCGTCTCCGCCTGAGTGGACTCCAGTGTCGTGTACCACCATGGTACATAGACAGAACCTAAAGCCGCGTACCACTCTAGTATGCGGTATGACCCGGAGTTTTCATATTACTCTAGTATGCAGATGGCCTCCGCATCTTCAAAGAACCAAGCTACGCGAAGGGCACCATGCCTCACATGGGCAAGTGGTACGCCAAAGACTTCAGTGTTTTTATCTCCTAATTCAGATCATGCCCATCCATCTCTGTCCCATACTTTGAAGCCCCTCTGCTAACCAGTCCATTGGCCCCCAGCCAAGGCATCTTCCATATCCTCTGGACCCATATGTTGAATCCTTGAGGCGCATCAGCGCGCCCCTATGAGTTCACATAGCCATGGTAGGTGGAGTCATATCGGTAGTCTTCCCTTGGAGCGACAACCAGAGTACTCCTGGGTTCACATTCCTTCGGTAACCACGGCCTCTGCCCCCACATCCATTAATTTCAATCCTTCCTAAGTCTGGGGGATTAAAGTGTCATAGTGTCAACCCTCTCCACTGTTGTCTCCCAACTCTACCAACAGCAAGGGGAAGTGTGTGGCTTGTTGAATCATTCACATTCACTTGTTTCTCCCACCGAGGATAACTCATTTGGGATTAGTGATTTTTGGTGGTCACAATGACCACACAATCATGGTGGAATGAACTACATGGGTTTTAATCCCTGTCTTCTATGTGGGGTGTGTAGGACACCACCCCGAGGTTCAATCCCAATATGAGGCTACCAATAATTCCCCTTTGAACGAACTACATAGGTTTTGATCCTTTCCCTCTAAGAAGGGTATATTAGACACCTCCTTGAGGTTCAATCCCATCCTGGTTCACCAACTATGCCCCCTTTTATCAAATTAACTATGAGAACTCTGATTCCGACCATACTTGGGATTCGTAGGACGCCTTCCTAAAGATTGAGCTCATCACCATCTCATCGCCCATGAGACAAGGAACTCATATTTACTCCCATCTGGGCTACTTCGTTATGAGTCCCAAATTTAACTTCGACTAGCACCCTTCTTCTAGGCGTTCTTGCCCATGACGTTAAACTGCATGGTCGGGTCTTTATAACACGACCTTAAAAGGTGATGTGTCCCATTAAGTGGAACCGAAATATGAGGATTCCGATTCCTATCATGAGGATACGTAGGAAGACCATGTCGTAGGTTCGATCCTGATGCTCTAACCACTTTTGTCCCCCCAGGATGACAATAAATTCCAGAGTGCCCAATATAAGTCTTAAAACCAGTGTTATCTCAACAAACCCGAATTCCCTTGGAATCACTAATCTATTCAATGATGGATGGAAAACCTCGGATACATGTAGATGATTCCGAATCCATGTGCATACTTTATCACTTGCATCCCAAGGGTAATATTGGGGTGAATGCTTGTGGATAACCAAAGATTCATAAACATATAAACATGGCTTAAATCTATAAGAGCGTCCCAGAACATGCAATAATTCCCCCCAAAAGGGTGTGATGAGCCCGACATCCCATTCTCTAAAACTATGTGAGTTCTTAAGTGTTGTTGGCTAAATCATCCAATGAGCACCTGACATTGGATAGTAGGTCTATGAAGCTTGGATACATGAACTGTTGGGTGTTTCTTGCTCCACCAAAAAAACCTGTTAGAGACTGAATGCAGATGATGTGACCAATGTTAAAGATTACACAATTCATTTCCCCCGTAATTAGCTGTCGAGAACCATCTGACCCTTCGTCGTGAAACAGTATAATAAATAAAAACATTAATATAAAATCATTGATGTTTGGCATGTGATTCATGTTCGGAAATACTTGTTTATGAAACATTAAAATAAAATATAGGTTTCATAGGATTTATTAAAGGTCTTTTAAAAATATAAATAACTATAAAAATACATTATTTTTATGAGGGGAAATATATTTTTACCATGTATGAACTTTATATAATTTATTACATCACTTTTGGGATATTATAATGTCATGATACATTCCATATATTTATACTGAATTAAAGTTTTACCCAAAAATATGATTGTTTCTAAAAATTATAAAAATATTATAATTGAAAAAATTCAATGCACTAATTTAATAAATAATATTTTTTCTTCCAAAATAATTATGTATATATGAGATTCTATAATTTTAACTAAGGATGCATAATTACTGTAAAATACTACGTTCCTTGAAATTGACATCTTTCTAACCCATATAAAGATTACATTTGACTACATTAAATTATATTATAATATGTATTTAAGTAAATATTTTTTAATAAAAATATTTCAAGAAAAAAAAATATTTTTTTCAAAAAATATATAATTTAACAAAAAATTGTGTTCCAATTGAATCTATATATTTTCCAAAAATTCAATTTTTATTTCATTATATAAAAATATAATTTTTGTCAAACCCTTCATATAATCATGTGTCTATATTTAGTAATAATGAACCGAGATAAATATAATATTTTTTTATTAAAATTAAAAATATAAAAATATTTACTATTAGGGTCTAGATAGGGAACACATATTACAACAATGTACGCATTAGTGATAAGGTCTTCAATGGAGGTACTTTTTTAGGGTGGTCCGGCTAACATGGTTTGTGTCATGAAGTCAATATGATAGAACTTCTCAAGTAAATATTTTTTCTCAAGTTTCAATTATTCCATATCAACATGGTCTTGGCCATGGGAAAATCATAGTGATTCCATATCCCTCAGAAGCTATGATAAATGGGCTTCATAGGATATAATATTACTTGTTGAGGTTATCACTTCTTCTTTTTTATCAAATAGACATTACATATTCTTTAAAATATAATAATCATAATAGTCACTATAGAATAAATATATTATCAATGGTAAATATTCATAATGGTCTTTTAAACCAGATAAACAAATAATTTCATATTTTATAATTATCCAAAATAACAAAAATAAGATGTAGTTCATGCGTTTTCTATAACTACATTTCTTAATAAAAAAATTATTCAATTAGAATGAAATTTATTTTATAAAATTTTAGGGTATTAAAAAATTTATATGCATGTCATTAATCTTGGATTATCCATTTATTTGTGCATATAGAATTTTAAACATGCATAACTGTAATTAAACTGCACAATTGAAAATATTTTTCATAAATTAGGTCAATGGTTGTTGTGGTCAGCATGACTGCATTTCACCAAACATGGAAACAAAATTTAGACTGTGAATAAATTATATGGACCACAAACCTCATTCTTTGATAATAATACACATTGCAAAATAGTCATAGGTTCAGTATAAATTAGGATAAAATCAGAAACTAGACAACACGTGAAAAAAACGAATATTAGGAATTATTGCAGAGATAGATTAAGGTAGTGAATAAAACAAGAAACCAAGAAAGAGGATTCATAGCTTTTTCAAAGGATCTCCAACACATCATACTATATTTTGAATCGACATAAATGGAAGGATAGATATCAATGTGATAAATAGTAGGAGGAGGGAGCTCTATATGGCTACTAGATTAAAATGGGAGTAGAAAATAGGGTAGAATACATAAAGAGTATGAGGGGATTGTTTTTTAAATTTTAAATTTTTAATGACGTTCGTGGTTTGGCCACATAAATTTCAAAATGATGTTCAATATGTGCATACCATATTTTATAATAATAATCATTCCATATAGATAATTCATATGATTTAAAATACCTTGAACAAATAATGTGAAATGCTAATAAGATTGATTACAATGTTTTGATGTGTTTTTATCCCCTCACATGGATTGAAGTAACTGGGTTCTTTTACATACCAAATCACATGGTTGGAGTGCATGGTTAGTATGAACCGTGCACTAACCATGTGCATGTGGTTGTTTCCACAACATATAAAATTTCAAACTTGAGGTTCCTAAGACATATCCAGGGCCCCAAGACACATCCCAAGAATAAAACCACGTTCATAAACATTACCTTATAAAGTTACAACTCTAGATTCTTTATTATAATGATCTTTTATAAAAATATCCCAAATTCCAATTGAAAATTAAAAATTTCACCAATACTCTAGGTTCATCCATACACTCCGTCATTACAATATACCCAGCATAACACTTCTCATCCCTATGAAATCTCAGTGGTTATCCAATAGCACTCACCAACCTACATCAGTTGTTAACTAAAGAGCTAACATGCCACCTTCAATTTCTGAATTCTGAATACACTTCCCAATATTAGCTCAAAACATAAGCCTCAGGATCATTTGTACCTGTTCAAATGATCACATTTTCCAATAATAACCAAGACAACACCTTGGTATGCTAATCCACCTAGAGATGCTTATGTGTCATCATTCATTAAATAACGTTCTCTGTAGTTATCCACATTTTATGACATAGATTACAAGGCTAGTTTAAAACCCCAGCACATCCATCCATCAGTATTGACCTCTAAAATAATTTTCTTATTAGTCCACCAAACTACCTAGAATGATCCAAATGCATTATAACTCAACATGTGTGAAAGTTAATGTCATTTTCAGTAACAAACCTCACATTAAATTTAATTCTATAATGTCTATACTCCTAAAATCCAAGAAAAACCCAAACAAAACCGATATTTCTTGATAATAATCTACCAACTAATACACAAGTTCAATCACAAATCCATGGATATACCAAATACGGTTTTGAAACTACCACATCAAATTTCAAGGAAAAAATATGGTCATACCTCCTCCAGCCAACCCAGTATAATAGTGCTCAACTTATAGCATTGAAAAATCCTTACAACTCTTGAATAGTATACCAATATATCCATAGGTATCTTAGGAATAACCTAAGACATCAAGGCCTACACCTAAAATCCATGTTCATGCTAATGGTCGAAACACCGTGCACCCACATCGGGTACCTATGATATCACTAATGCACCTATGTGACCCCACACCAACCCAATCATGGGTGACATAATTTCAAACTGAAAATCAAACATCTTATCAGTAACCAACCATTACCACATAGGAACAATCTCTGGTGTTACCAAATAATTCCAAATTTCATTTTAAGCACTTGGGAACTGAAGTTTGAAATTTTCATGACCATCAAATGACCTCTCCCATGCATCAAAACCCCTTCTCACACTGTCCTCACACACCCATGAATGACATGATTCTCCCCACCATTGCAGTGTCTTTGTTATTTCACCATTGGTTTAAATATCTTATCTCATTTTTGATGTCATTTTCTTTATCAAAAATAATTGTTAGGCAAAGGAAAATCTCAATCATCCTAAATAACTAACATGACCATGAATTCAATGGCTACTCATGAAACACAAAATATTTGTAACTGATATTCACTAAAACACAAATAAAAATGGGGGTCTTTCTTCAACTTAACCAATGGTTCTCCACCGACCATATAGGATCACGATGCTGATATAAGAGAAAATTATGTACATTTCTTCTTTCTATAGGACCACTCCCACTCATTCCAAGAATAAAATAACTACGAAAAAATGACACCACCATATAAAAATTCATTACGTAGGTGATTCAAAACTGCTTGATTCATTCGTTAAAGTAATCTATTATTACTGGAACCCCAAAAATTTTACTAATAGCTCCTAACCAGTAACCCATAATAATCCATCAAAACATGGTCAGTTCTATCCAAATGGAACCTGACAATAAAAATCTTGCGGGATCCACATCCCATTATCAAGCATTTAAGAACCAAATTCTCATCATGAAACCCCTTCCATTATATTGGTTAATAGTTTCCAAGATATGAATGATTTTATAAGGAATATATGCAAATCATGGTCTTATAACCATTTCCTAATAAGCTTAATAAATACACCAATCATGTTCCCTTATGGAGAAATGGGTTCTAACCCTCAAACCTCCTGAACAAATTAAAAACATGGAGTCAAGTGCTCCACTAGGACCAATTCAAATAATGAGACTCATTATCCAATGAATCAAGCACCATGAATTCTATACTCATGAACCTAATCAAGAAATAAAACATACTCTTAGAATGTATCTTTAACTCACTAGAGGTATCCAGTATTACATTGTATTAATAGTCCAAACACATTGATCTTATGAAGTCCAGGAACACATCCAAAGGTAATAGCGATGTTAATTCATTAAGCAAAAAAATTTACCAATTCTTCCATCATTTAGGAAAAGATAAACGATAACTAATAGAGTTAGGTATCTCAATTACCCTACCCTTTAAAATAGACCCAACCAAGAGGCACTAGTATTCATGGTGGAAAACCATAACCACAACAGAACATGGTGGAACATAATAAGAACGACTTGTATTAATGAAAAAACTCACCTTTCTTCTATATCTCTATGCTATTCACCCAGGTGGGTTAATGGTCAAGGGTCACCAGTCATAGGGAAATGCTCATCACCATATCACAGTCTCACTATATCAATCATTCCCAAAAACCTGCCTCAACTTCTCACACAACGGTTCACCCCTAAAATAAAAAACCCACTTTGAGGTTTGGCATAAGCCATAAGGGTTATAAATCAACTAAATGTACAACAGGTGTAGCCTCTACCTTGCAGTAAACAAATAATCAATGAGTGTCACAAACCAAGATCTCTATAGAGACCAAATTTCTATTACTAAGGTCAACACTATACAAAGGTATAATATTTAACCCCAGAACCTCATAAGTTTATCACTCAAAATGTTCCCACAACCCATACATCAGGACAATCCAAAAATATAAGGACTCAAATTCAGCTTATACAACCACATGTTTAATTAACCTAAAATGAGTTTTAATTATTTTTCAATCCATAAAATTCATACAATAATAGAAAATTCATTCTTCTAATTCATCACTGATGGAAAAAATGATTTCTTATGGGTTATTTGCGATGGGAGACTAGCTCGTCGAATATTGTCCATCAAAAAAGACTATTTCAAATGGGATTCATATCCCATGGAGAATAGTTTTTCAAAAAAAATATTTGAGGTAGGAATATTTTCCCATCACAAATACCTTCAGCGCGTGATGTGAACCAAACCGTGGGAACACTATTTGTGATGGGAATATACCCCTATCACAAATACCTTTCCTTGATTTTTGTTATTTGCGATGGGTCCCAATGAAAATAATTTTAGTCATTATTTTTTATTTTTGATAGGATTTTCTCTCATAAAAAACGTATCACTAGAACGACTTTGTGATGGTTCCCATTGCAAATACTTTTTTTACAACCGCTGTAATTAATAACGAGGGATCTATTTGTGACAGGACCCTTCATAAATAGAATTATTTGTGATAAAAATTATATTTCAAATTATCTAATAGATATACCCCGCTGAAGTCTTTCCATTCCATTCATCTCTGAACTCCTATCTCCTTCTTTACTCTCATTTTCTCTTGCTTAATCATTTCAATGATTTAAATTTTAATGGGGAAAAAATTTCTGGAATTAGATCCACTGTAGGATTTATTCTTAAAGCAATGTTTTATTTTTTTATTTAATTTGTTTTTTTATATTAGTAATAATTATTAATTAGTTCTAATAATATTTTATTAGAATTAGATAGATTTATTTTCCATTAATAGGTTTTAAGTAATAATAATTAGTTTATATTACATGTATTTAGTTTTAATTATTATTACTTATTTTAAATCAGAACTATTTAATAGGAATTACTTATAATTAGTAATACATAATTCTAATTAGTAATACATTGTAATAATTAGTAAAACTTTATTAATATTTTGTGGTAATTAGTAATAATTTGTGCTAATTACTAAAAAATAGTTAGTTTTATTTTACATTAATATGATTTATTAAAAAATACTATGAAATAATATAAATTATTATCAATTACTAGAAGACTAAAAATAAAATATGTTCTTAATTGTCAGGTAAAATGAAAAGAACTTTTTGACATGGCTGACATTTATTGTATTCATCACTTAAAGATTGTAAAATCTCGGAGAAATCTATGCCAACCTTGTCCAAATTTGTCAATTTGTCGGCAGAATTGGGCAAGGCAGGATGTGTCACGTTAATGGTAGCAGTAGGAGGAGAAGATGCTTCGATGGAACAAGGAACATCCTGAGTAGACAATGAAGTGCATGAGATAGTTATTTTCTATTAGAAATATTTAGTTTCAATTAGCTGTAATGTTCTTAATTAAAAGTATATAGTTTTAATGCACAATAATTTGTTTTAATTGTCAGTAATTAGTAATAATTACCAATAATTTGTAATAATTACCTGTAATCAGTATTAATTAATAATAAATTAGTAATGAATACTAAAAAATTGATACAAAATAAAAATTATAAAATTGATATAATTTGTCATAAATTTATATAAAAGAATATAAAATATTAATTATTATTATAAATTAATAAAATTTATTTAATATTATAAAAAAAATTATACATATAATTTTTTTAAAAAATTAATTAATATATTTTACATTATTATAAATTATTATAAATTACTATGAAATAATATTAGTTATTATAAATCACAAAAAAACCGAAAATTAAATAGGTAAACAATTTTCAAGTGACAAGTAATGATAATTTTGGATATGGATGACATAAATCAGTTTCAATACTGGAAGATTATAAAATATATGATTGACACATTTTTAGTATTTTATCATATATTTTATTACTTTCTACTAAATTAAACTAAAAAATTTTCCTTAATCAATGGTAATTATTTCTAATTATAATTAATTACTAGTAATTTTCAATATAATTTAATACCAAGTAAACAACATAAATTATAAATTCCTAAAAATGTCTAAATCATAGAATTTTCAATCTTCAGGTGATGAGAAATGACCAATGTGTGCCACCCATGTCTAGATTTTTTATTAGGTTGGCAGAACCGAGGCAGGCAGGATGTGACGCCTTGATTGAAATAGCATCAATAGGAAGAAGAGTTCGGTCGACGGCAGGAGTAGTAGCATGAGTAGATGATAGAGTAAATGTGATATTTATTGTAATAATTAGTAATAAGTAGTACCAATCAGTAAAAGGTAGTGGTAATTAGTAAAAACTACTAATAATTATATAATGTTTGTAATAATTAGTGGTAATTAGTAATAATTAGTAGTAATTAGTAATAATTAGTGATAATTAGTAACAATTTGTGGTAATTCGTAATAATTAGTTATAAATTGTAATAAACATTAGTAAATTGTTATAAACAAATAAATATTAGTAAAAATTTCTAATAAATTGTTACAAACTAATATAAATTATTAATTATTCGGGGTAATTAGTAATAATTATTTAAAATTAGAAAACTATTGTTATAAATTGAAAAAAAATTAATAAATGGATAGTATTTATAATAAATTGATATAAAATAGATAATATTTTTAATTTGATATATTTTAAAATAAATTGATATAATTATTATAAATTATTATAAAATATTAAAAAATTAAAAAATCATTTATTAAATTATAAAAATATTTAAACATAAAAATTGTATAAATTAATATAAAAAATTTAAATTTTTAAAAAAAGTTATTAATTAATATTATATAACATAATATGTTATAAATTACTAAAAAAGTGAAAATGAAATAGGTTTTCAACTTTCATGTCATGAGAAATGACAAATTTCAATACGGTTGACACAAATTTGTCAATTTTCATGACCTGAAAGTTGAAAATTCAATGATTTATAAATTCTTAGAAATTTATTATATATTTTATCACTATATATTAAATAAAACTTAAAATTAGTGGTAAATGATTAAAAATAGAGGTAATTGAAAAAATTAACTGTAATTACCAAAGAATTAGTGGTAATTACTAAAACATTACGATAAATAGTAATAATTTAAGGTAATTAGCAGCAATCACTAAAAAATAATGGTTATTAGTACAAATTATTCTTAATTAGATTAAATTAGCTTTAATTAGTTGTAATTAATTATAATTAGTAAAAAAAATTACTAATTAGTACAAAACAATTTTAAATAGATAAAATTTATAATATTTACAAGTAAATTATAATTTTTTAATTATACAGTTTTTTGGATCGTTTGATTATGATATCAAATTAATCAAATTTTTTTTTTTTTTTGAGAGATATGGAGTAATGAAGATGAAAAAATTATTTAATACATGATCATGATTCTATAAATCATTTCCAGAATCCAAAAGGTTCAAGTAAAAAAACATTTATATGTTTAGGGTGTTGAATATTTATCATTATTTCCATCATCAAAAACAAATATTTTTTCAAAATGTGAATAGATGTTTCCATGTTAGAAAATTGATAATCGATTGTGTGGATTATAACGACCCATACTTTACATACATTGTTCATACTTCAAAATTGAAGCACACTTATTACAACATATAATAAAACCATGAAAGGAACGTATAAGTATAGTGTCTTTAGAAACTGGGAAACATAAAAAACTGGTTCATAAAGCATCTATATTGTCCCCCATTTATTTAATCATATCTAAAGTCCCTTTTGGAATATCCTACTTAATCATATTATTCATGTCCTGTGGAAAAACATAAAAAGGGTGAGCTCAAATGCTCAGTAAGGGTAAACAAAGGAAATATCATATTCATAAGAACATACCATTTCGAGAATCTTAACCTATAAAAGAGATTATAATATCATAACATGGGATAAATCATTGTAGTGAAATGTAATCCCAATAATCATAACACAAAACATGAAACTTTGTGGCATACACACATAATCAGAGAGAATCATTTCTTAGTAGTCAAGAATCATTTCCAAGACTATCTTAGCGGACAAGGTCCATTTCTGAACTGAGTTCACTCCTCGTTTCAGTCATGTTTCCCTGAACCGGACTAACCTACTGTTCCAACCATGTCTATATCATGAGATATAAATCATTACCCAATGCATTGGAGGGAGATATAGGTCCCACCCATCTCATAATGAAACCATTCTTATGTGTGCCACAAAATCATAAATCATACATCATAGCATAACCCATATAATAAAAAATGGGATTATTAAATATAGTGCCTTCATAACATAATCCATATAAGATAAAAGGACTTCATAAAAATAATTCCATCATAACATAATCAAATTAATTTAAAAATAGGGATAGAAACATAACCCAATATTATCTTAGATGAAAAATAATTTTGATTAAACGCTTGAACTCCATTCTTGAGGAAAATATCCTTTCTACTTCAAAAACATTTTCCTTTCATAAAATTTCATATAATATTAAACTAAAAGAAGTTGATTAAAAATAAAATTGAAAACATGTAAAGGAAGCTTCATGGAAATAATGTTATAGAAATCCATTCATGTCATATAAGGTAAAAAAAAATCTTCTCGTACTTCGGCCGGAAAAGTCAAAAAGTACCTCATACAAAAACAACAAATGATTCCTTTCATATCATTTACTAAAAACTCACCGAAGGGTAAAATTGGATTTAAACAATTTTAGGAGGATAGAACTAATATTACATATTGAGGAAACATGGATGTGGATGATAAATATTCCCAAGTAAATTCTGAAGTATAAACAATCTCGGATAAAAAAGAGATTGCGAGATTTTCCCTTACCTTAGGTCCGATTTTCTTCGTACGTGTCCAAACCTCCGGTATAATGATTTAAATAATGTTATTGGATTATTAAAGACTATTAATCATTGTTATGATATCATATATGGTCATATTTTTAGCTTCTTATTTGTAATATTTCATTGCTACTTGTTATTCGGGTGTTTATTGCTTTTTGTTCTTATGCGTGTTTTGTCGAATAAATTCTTATTCTTATTTTTAGGTTATATATATCTCATTTCAAGAATGGTATTAGTGTAATATATATCATATTTATTCATTAAATTCATTTATATAATCATTAATCATTGAATATCATGTAGAACGAGTCGCATCACATCGTGGAAATGGTAAGCCGTACGTACGCCCGAGCGATGATATCATTCGAATGATCATGGAATTTTATTTAAATGTATGTATACTATTTTATAATCAATATCACTTTAAAATAATCATATATAGTTATTATCTACACCATTATACCCATCCAAGTAAAGTGGTGGTGGAAAACAGATTACACCACGACGTGGAGAGGGTATTCCGTACGTACGCACGCGCGGTGATTTCATTTACCGTAGGATGGATAAAAGGTGAAATAGGGTTGTTTCATATTTATAATAACATATCAGTATATGAGTGATACTGATGTTATTACTTCGTAATGAAACAAATAAAGAAGAAGAAGTATAAGAAGAAATAAAGTTGAAAGAATCGGTAACAGACATTACCTCTTCTTTAAAGCGCCTCTTCTTAACCTCATCTTAGGGAAATAAATATGGTCTTTGAAGAAGACCAGGACCTCTAGGATGTTTATAGGGAAGTGGATAAGAGAAATAGGCAGAGTTTGGCTGAGTTTGAAAGCTCAAAGTGGTGTGAGGAATAGAGGGAGGAGGTGCTCTTTTATAAGGGAAGAGAAGGGCACCTTAGGAAAAACATAAAATATTATTTTATTATAAAGTCATATTCGGTTTTTAATAGCTCCAAATTGATTTATTTCAAAGATAAGGAGGGGATGGGTCTAAATCGTCTCAACCAATATATTTTAGACAAGTTTAGGTTACTATTTTAACCTGATCATTTAGATTAAACTCTAAGTTAAATAATTTAACTTTTATCGTGTCTTCTTATTTTCTTACATTATATGGTTAGTAAACATACTATAACAAGCCAAACTAACCCCAAGTTGTTAATTATTAATATATATAACCTTATATAAGTCATTTGACCGATCCTTATATTTTTAGGAATAATATAACAATTAATAAAATAGTATTTGTTTTAAAAACTATTTTATGTCAATTGTGACACTATTTGGTAATTGATTTTTTTGAAACACATAAGAGAATTATTAGTTCGAAAAAAGTTAATTAAATCAATAATAATATGTCATTTTACCCAATAAAATTGGTTTAATTCTTGAAAAGTCTCAAATTACATTTATTTGAGTATTTATAATATCAATTATGTTAATATTTCCTTAATAAGGTAATTACTGCATCATCATTGTGTCATAAATAAATTAAATTAGTTAAAGTATAAAAATTATAAATAAAATTCCATTATGTATTAAATCTTTTTACCTTTCTAATGAATATTTATAGTTGAATTTTTATTATTTATAACCCTATATTAAAAATGTTTTACTTTTTAAACGTTGACTTTAACTATTTTAACTCTTCTTTAAATAAAATAATTTTAAATGTCCTAATCTAATACAAGTGAACCTAAAAGGTAATATTTTATTCCTAAGGTTTTTTGTTCTAACTATAATTATCTAATAGAATTAGTACATGTGTTAGGGTAATAATAATATCATTTTTAAACTTAATTACACTATTTACTTTTAACCGTGGTAAAAAAGTTAAAAGTTACTATTCAAAAAAATTATTTTTATCTTATTGAACCACATTTTACTCCTTTATATTAACCGTGTCTCTCATATTTTCGAAATTCCACTCATAGAAGTGGTAAAATTAAGTTTTATGTAAATTTTCAAACTCTCCTAGGAGGTGGGTAAAAGATGGTGAAAAGTTCAATAAATTTTTTATATATCTAAAATTATTATAAAATGACTCCAATGAATTACTTTGAACTTATATAGGTATTATGTATCAATTTTGACCTAAAATAAATTTAAATAAAATAAATAATTATTTAAATAAAAATTCGGTTTTAAAATGTAACAGAGTGTTTTCACTATTTATCAAAAATTGAAAGTTTTCATAAAAATAAAAAAATTTCACCCTTGGCTAATTTTGATATTCTGAATCCAAAAATGAAGTCCATTATGAAAGATAACATTTATAAAATTTCAAAAACTGTGTATTACTATAATGGATGGTTTTAATAATATTTTAATAGCATATCGTCATTTAGTGAAACTCGGTATTGCGTACAATGCAAGCTATCGAGGAAGGTCGAGATTGCGTGTAAAGAAAGCCAAGATAGTGTTGTGTGTAGTGAACGATTCCTTTGATGATGTATATAACATAAAACCAAAATATTTCTCATAAAAAATCTTGAGTGTTACATTCTACCCCCCTTAAAATGAATTTCACTCTCGAAATTCGTCACTTTGTAACAAACAGATGAGGATACCTCTCCCTCATCATATCCTCAAGCTCCCATGTGGCTTCTTCTAATTGGTGGTTCCTCCATAAAATTTTTAACAAGTGAGTGGTCTTGTTCCATAGGACTTTTTCACTACAATCCATAATCTCTGTCGGCTGTTCTTCATAAGAAAGATCTTGCTCTAGCGGTACAACTTCTGAGCTTAGTACATTGAAGGTTCAGGTATATACTTTCTCAGGAGAGATACATGGAACACATCGTGAAATTGAGAGATATTCAGTGGAAGCGCCAATCGGTAAGCTATATTCCCAACACGATCTAGTATTTCGAAAGGACCGATATACCTAGGGATCAGCTTTCCCTTCTTTCCAAATATCATTACTCTCTTCCAAGGAGATATTCGTAAGAACACTTTATCACCCACTTCAAACTCTAGGTCTTTTTTTCGGTTATCGGCATAGCTTTTGTTGTCGACTCTGAGATGCTCTTATGTGTTGTTGAATAGATCTGACCTTTTTTTCCATCTCATCAACAAGATCAGGCCCTAATAGATTTCTTTCCCCAACATCTTCTCAGCAAGTTGGAGTCCTGCATTTCTTTCTTTAGAGATCTTCATTAGGAGCCATCTTAATACTAGAGTAAAATATATTATTATAATAAAATTCCACCAAAGGTAGGTGTGGATCCCAACCACCTATGAAATCCATAGAGAAAGCTCTCAACATGTATTCTAGAGTTTGAATTGTCCTCTCAGACAGACCATCTGTCTGAGGATGATAAGCAGTGATGAAACTCAACTCTGTATCTAGGGTATGCTGAAGACTTTGCCAAAACTTTGAGGTAATGCTCGGATCCCAATCACATATAATGGAAAGTGGTACTCCATGCAATCTTACCACTTCCTTTACATATATCCTGGAAAGCTGATCTAGAGGGAAATCTTCTCTAATAGCAATGAAGTGTGTCGACTTTGTAATACGATCAACTATGACCCATATAGCATTATTTCCATTGGATGTTTTAGGAAGTCCGGTGACAAAGATCATAGTGATGTTTTCCCATTTCCATTCAGGTATGGGTAATGGTTGTAACATCCCCTTAGGCTTCTGTCTCTCAGCTTTAACTTGCTAACAAACCAAGCATCGAGGGACATATTCAGCAACATCTCTTTTCATGCCATCCCACCAGAAGTACTCTTTCAGGTCTCTATACATCTTCGTGGTTCCAGGATGAATAGAGAATGAAGAACTATTAGCCTCATGCAGTAACTCCTTCTTTAATTCTGGGATGGGAGGAACACAAACCCAATTCTTGAACCTTATTATCCCATCATAATCAAAGTTGAATTCAGGAACATTTCTCACCTTCTTTTGTAACTCTACATCTTCTTTCTGTGCCTCTTTAATCTTCACATGTAATAATTGTTGAACATTCATTTGATAAAGATACGATTTTTCCCCTTCCATTATAATTCCATGATCCATACTTTGTAAATCCATAAATATTGGATCTTTTGTGATCCTAATCATGGATAAGCTGGCATGGTCTTGTCAACTTACTGCATCTTCCCCCTTGTTTGCATTCCCAGGGTGGTAATGAATTGATCTGTCGTAATACTTAATCAACTCCAACCATATTCTTTGGCGCATATTCAGCTCCTTTTGTGTGAAAATATACTTTAAACTTTTATGATCAGTATAAATATCTCACCTTTCTCTATAAAGATAATGCCTCTAAATATTTAATGCAAAGATTACCGTAGCTAACTCCAAATCATGAGTTGGGTAATATTGCTCATGGATTTTCAAATGTCGTGAGGCATAAGCTATCACCATATCATTTTTCATGAGAACACACCCCAGTCCCTTCTTGGATGAATCACTATAAATCACAAACCCTTCTCCACTACAAGGCAGTCTGAGCACAGGTGCACTGAATAACCTTCTTTTTAACTCCTTGAAATTCTCTTCACACTCCTCCATCCAAACGAACTTAACTCCTTTTCGAGTCAACCTGGTGAGTGGATTAGATAATCATGAAAAATCATTCACAAAACATCGATAATATCCAGCCAAACCAAGAAAACTTCGGATCTCAGTTACTGTTTTTGGTCTAGACCATCTTTCGATAACCACTATCTTTGCTGGATCCACATATATCCCCTCTTTTGAGATTACGTGACCCAAAAATGCAACATTCTGAAGCCAAAATTCACACTTGGTAAATTTGGCATAATGCTTCTCCTTTCACAGGGTCTTCAATATAATTCTCAAGTGATCTTCATGTTCTTCCTTGCATTTTGAATATACAATAATATCATCTATAAATACTACCACAAACTGACCAAGATAGTCTCTAAAGACTCTATTCATCGTATCTATGAAGATATAAGGGGCATTAGGAAGACCAAATGGCATCACTATAAATTCATAGTGTTTATACCTTGTACGAAAAGTCGTCTTTGGTATATCCTCCCTTTTGACCCTTAATTGATTATACCCTTAATGAAGATCAATCTTGGAAAAGTATTGAGCTCTGTGTAGTTGGTCAAATAAGTAATCAATGCATGGGAGAGAATATTTGTTCTTGATCGTGATCTTGTTATGTTCTCAATAATCAATGTAGAGTCTCATTGATCCATCTTTCTTCTTAACAAACAGAACAGGTTCTCCCCAAGGTGATGCACTAGGGAGTATGAATCATTTATCAAGATTCTCTTGGAGTTGCTTTTTCAATTACTGCAACTCAATTGGGGCCATTCTATAAGGTGTCTTTGAAATAGGTATAGCACCTGGTATGAGTTCTATTGAAAACTCAACTTCACGATTTGGTGGAAGACCAGGCAACTCATCTAGAAAGACATCATAAAACTCCCGTACAATGGGCATATTCTTAATCGTGAGTTTTTCTCCAACCATTTGAGATAAATAACCTTCATTTAGTGGAATCAAGACCCATAATATGGAAGAAATTTCCACTAGAAGGTTATGTTCATCCTTGAATCGATAGACAATCATAAATTGATCTGGAATATGAAATGTGACTTAGCTTATTTGGAAATTGATATGAGATCCATATAAATAAATCCAATACATAACAAGAATCACAACAAATTCCACTATAAGAAGGATCACCAGATTTGCAGGAAGCACTTTCCCGCAAACTTCAATCGGAGAAGAATTATACACTTTTGATGCAACTGTTGTGCCATTAGGGGTTGTCACAGCTAACTCAACATCTAATTGTTGAGGTAATACGATGATACCCTTAGAATATTCTTCAGAAATAAATGATTGGGTGGATCCAAAATCAAATAAAACATTTGCTACTTTAGAGTGGATTGTAAGTGTACCTTTCACCACTTCGTTATCGTACTCTACATCACTGATAGAAATTGCATGTGACATTCCTTTGTCTTTAGCCTTAAGTGTTTGTTGACGTCGATCATTATAAACAACCCTTGGATTAGGGCATTGATTAGCATAATGCCCCATTTCCTTGCACTTGTAACATTTAAGTGTAGGTGGTGCACTCTATGTAGCCTTTTCTTGGTTCGCATCACTATACATCTTCTTCCCATCATTGCAGCATTCAAATGCCCTATGACCTTCCTCTCCACATTTGAAACATTTACTTGTCCCTTTAATACAACTCCCTCCATTTTTCTTTCCACACTTTGAGCATAAGGGAAAACTCATCTTCTTTTTAGTGTGCTATTTATATTTTCTTTTGACTTCCATTTTCCTCTTCTTATCAAATGCATATGACTGATGGGTTACTCCAGTCTTCATCTCAACCTTGAGAGCACATCGAATGATTTCCTCGTAGCTATTGAAGTCCATTATGGCTAACGCCCTTCGAAGACTTGGTTTTAAGCCACTAAAGAATCGATCGATCTGACTCTCAGGTTGGATAATAATACCAGAAGCGTACCTTGCATGTCTTATAGAATTTTCTTCATAGGTACCAACAGATTCATCATCCTTTTGCTTTAGTTCAAGAAACTCCTTCTCCATCTTTGTTCGAAGAATACGAGGGAAGTACTTATTAAAAAATAAGTTCTTGAACTTGTCCCATTCCATGGACTCAATTTCATATCTTGGCCTCATTTTATTGATAAGATTCCACCATTGATTAGCTTCACCTTCCAAATGAAAAACTGCTAAGATGACTTTATCATGTTCAGAACATTGAAGAACTGAAAATATCTTTTCAGTGGTACTGATCCATTGTTCAACCACTAATGGATCAGTAGACCCACTGAATGAAGGTGGACGTAGCCTCATGAAGAATTGAACAGAATGTTCCTCCTTCCTTTTCTGGTTTGGAAGTCGTTCATGATTTATAGATTAAGAATGTTGCGTGAGCATGGAAACAAGATTTTGAATTCTAGCTCCCATAACGTTTGGTTGCTTAGGGGGACAATATTTGAATTTCCCGTCGTATTAAGCATTAACGTGGTTCCTTCAGGTTCTATCCATTGACTAAAACCAATAAGAATAGTGTGAGAAACACTAATCATTATAGGAAGACCACATAATCATGAATAAAATTTCACACTTAAGGTCTTACCATAGGTTATTCATGGCCATTTCTGAAACACTAAGATTGTGTTCTATGCTTAGACTTATCCTTAGGGTTATTACTAAGGCTTTCACATCTAGTTTCCAAAGGATGCCTATAACTTTCCTCTGATACCAAATATAACGACCCATACTTTACATATATTGTTCATACATCAAAATTGAAGCACACTTATTACAACATATAATAAAACTATGAAAGGACCGTATAAGTATAGTGTCATTAGAAACTGGGAAACATAAACAACTGGTTCATAAAGCATCTACATTGTCTCCCATTTATTTCATCATATCTAGAGTCCCTTTTGGCATATCCTACTTAATAACCTTCTTCCTGTCCTAGGGAAAAAACATAAAAAATTGTGAGCTCAAATGATCAGTAAGGGTAAACAAAGGAAATATCATATTCATAAGAACATATCATTTCAAAAATCTTAACCTACAAAAGAGATCATAATATCATAACATGGGATAAATCATAATAGTGAAATGTAATCCCAATAATCATAACACAAAACATGAAACTTTGTGTCATACACACATAATCATAGAGAATCATTTATTAGTAGTCAAGACTCATTTCCAAGACTATCTTAGCAGACAAGGTCCATTTCTGAACCGAGTTCACTCCTCATTTCAATCTTGTTTCACTGAACCAGACTAACCTGCCATTCCAGCCATGTTTATCTCATGAGATATAAATCATTACCCAATGAATTGGAGGGAGATATAGGTCCCACCCATATCATAATTAAACCATTCTTATGTGTTCCACAAAATCATAAATCACACATCATAGCATAACCCATGTAATAAAAATGGGATTCTAAAATATCGTGCCATCATAACATAATCTATATAAGATAAAAGGACTTCATAAAAATAATTCTATCATAGCATAATAAAATCAATGTAAAAATAGGGATATAAACAGAACCCTGTATTATCTTAGATGGAAAATAATTTTGATAAAATGCTTGAACTCCATTCTTGAGGAAAATATCCTTTCTACTTCAAAAACATTTTCCTTTCTTAAAATTTCATATAATATTAGACTAAAAGAAGTTGATTAAAAATAAACTTGAAAACATGTAAAGTAAGCTTCATGGAAATAATGTTCTAGAAATCCATTCATGCCGTATAAGTTAAAAAAACATTCTTCTCGTACTTTGGTTGGAAAAGTCAAAAAGTACCTTGTACGAAAAACGACATAAGATTCCTTTCATATCTTTTACTAAAAACTCACCAAAGGGTAAAATTGGATTTAAAAAATTGTAGCAGGATAGAAATAATATTACATATTAAGGAAACATGGATGTGGATGATAAATATTCCCCAGTAAATTCTGAAGTATAAACAATCTCGGATAAAAATGAGATTGCGAGATTTTCTCTTACCTTAGGTCCGATTTGCTTCGTACATGTCTGAAACTCCTGAATAATGATTTAAATAATGTTATTTACTTATTAAATAATCGTACTCATTGTTATGATATCGTATATGGTCATATTCTTATCTTCTTATTAGTAATATTTCATTGCTACTTGTTATTCGGGTGTTTATTGCTTTTTTTTCTTATGCGTGTTTTGTCGAATAAATTATTATTCTTATTTTTTGGTTATAGATACAACATTTCCATAATTTTATTAGTGTAATATATGTCATATTTATTCATTCAATTCATTTATATAATCATTAATCATTAAAGATCATGTAGAACAAGTCGCATCACATCATGGAGACGGTAGGCCGTACATACGCACGAACGATGATATCGTTACCATGATACTGGAATTGTATTGAAGTGTATGTATACTATTTCAGAATCAATATCACTTTAAAATAATCATATATAGTTATTCTCGACACAATAATACCCATACAAGTAAGGTGGTGGTGGAAAACATATTTCACCATGGCGTAGAGATGGTATTCCGTACATACGCACACGCGGTGATTTCATTTTCCATATGATGGATAGAAGGTGAAATAGGGTTGTTTCATATTTATAATAACATATAATTATATGAGTGATACTGATTTTATTACTTCATAATGAAACAAATAAAGAAGAAGAAGAAGAAGAAATAATGTTGAAAGAATTGGTAACAGACATTACCTATTCTTTGAAGCGCCTCTTCTTAACCTCCTCTTAGGGCACTAAAAATGGTCTTTGACAAAGACCAGGACCTCTAGGATGTTTATATAGAAGTGGAGAATATAAATATTCAGGTTTTGGCCGAGATTGAAGGCTCAATATGGTGTGAGAAAGAGAGGGAGGAGGTTCCCTTTTATAATGGTGGAGAGGGGCACCATAGGAAACACTTAAAATATTATTTTATTATAAATTCATATTCGATTTTTAATAGCTCCAAATTGATTAACTCTAAGTTAAATAATTTAACTTTTAACATGTCTTCTTGTTTTCTTACATTATATTGTAAGTAAACTTACTATAACAAGCCAAACGAATCCCAAGTTGTTAATTATTAATATATATAACCTTATATAATTCATTTGGATGAACCGTAGATTTTTAGGAATAAAACAACAATTAATAAAAAAGTATTCGTTTAAAAAACTAATTTATGTCAATTTTGACACTATTTGGTAATTGATTTTTGTGAAAATCATAACATCATTATTAGTTCGAAAAAAGTTAATTAAATCAATACTAATATGTCATATTAACCTATAAAATTAGTTTAATTCTTAAAAAGTCTCAAATTACATTTATTTGGGTATTTATAATATCAATTATGTTAATATTTCCTTAATAAGGTAATTACTGCATCATCATTGTGTCATAAATAAATTAAATTATTTAAAGTCTAAAATTTATAAATAAACTTCCACTATGTTGGAAATATTTTTACCTTTTGAATGAATATTCATAGTATAATTTATCTTATTTATAACCCTATATTAAAAATGTTTTAGTTATTAAACTTTCATTTTAACTATTTTAACTCTTCTTTAAATAAAATAATATTAAATGTCCTAATCTAATCCAAGTGCACCTAAAGGGTAATATTTTATTCCTAAGGTTGTTTTTGGTCGAATTATACTTATCCGATAGAATTAGGACATGTGTTAGGGTAATAATAATATCATTTTTACCCTTAATTACACTATTTACTTTTAACCGTGGTAAAAAAAACTAAAAAGTTACTATTCACCAAAAAAATATTTTTATCTTATTGAACCAGATTTTACTCCTTGATATTAACCGTGTCTCTCGGAGTTTCAAAATTCCACTCACAGAAGTGGTAAAATTAAGTTTTATGTATGTTTTCAAACTCTCCTAGTAGGTGGGTAAAAGACGGGGAAAGTTCAATAAAATTTTTATATATCTAAAATTCTTATAAAATGACTCCAATTAATCATTTTGAACTTATATAGGTATTATGTATCAATTTTGAACTAAAATAAATTTAAATAAAATAAATAATTATTTAAATAAAAATTCGGTTTTTAAATAGTAACCCAGTGTTTTCACTATTCATCAAAAATTAAATGTTTTCATAAAAATACCAAAATTTTACCCTAGGATAATTCCGATATTCCAAATCCCAAAATGAAGTCTATTTTGAAAGATAAAATTTATAAAATTTAAAAAAGTAGGTATTACTATAACGGCTAGTTTTAATAATATTTTAATAGCATATCGTTGTTTAGTGAAACTCGGTATTGCGTACAACGCAAGCTATCGAGGAAGGTCGTGTTTGCGTGTAAAGAAATCCAAGCTAGTGTTTTGTGTAGTGGAAGATTCCTTTGATGATGTATATAACATAATAAAATCATTTCTCATAACAAATCTCAGGTGTTGCGTGCATTGAGTGACCCACCATCCAAAATGGATGAATTTTATAATATAGATGTGGTCAATGGTTTTAAATTTCATTCATGTGCATATAGGGATTTAAAAAATAATAATGAATAGAAGTGTTTGGAAGATATGATCTCATTATAGAGAAAATGAATTTTACTTTTATGGCATGCTAGAAGAAATAATTGAACTATGTTATCTGGGACAAAATTATGTAAGGATGTTTAAATGAAATTAGTTAGATATTGATAGAGGCTTGTGTGTTCATATGCTCTATGGAATCATTGATATGGAATTTAAAAACCTTCATGTCATAAATAAACTATTTTTATTGGATCATTAGACACATAAACTTTATTATGAAATTTATTATGCTACTTTAAGAGAGTTAAGTTACTGGTGGGGCATAATAAAAATGAAATCTCAGGAAAATTATTTAATCTGAAGTGGTTTTGGTTCCACTGGCGTTTAAGGTATTGAAATTTTTTAATAGACTACTGAAAATCCATATATTCCATGAAAATAAATGAATATCAATGATTACACCCCATAGTAATGGGTAGATGGTGAGGATTATGTTATTGATGTAACAACTAAATTTGAAATGGAAAGTGATGATGAGGCTAAAACATTTATGGAAATTGATGATACTTGAGAGGAATATAAAGATATTGAAACTGTAATATATGAAGATTATGATGGTAATGATTATTGATAGAATTAATTTATGGTTATAATTATGTATAATATATATCTATATATAATTCATTTTTTCAATTATTTATGGACAATAGTTATTTCTTGTTTCAGATGGTCGATGACCATTAATATGTTTGGTTTTATGAGTTGGAGGAGTTTTAACTACCTGGTAATGAGCATGATGCTACATAATCTTACCCTTATACTAATGGTGGTTCATCGATGACTCAGAAGGGTCATGGTCTTTCCATATTGACGATTATAGACCCTATCCTCAAGCGATGTCCATATCTTGAGTTCGATCCACATATGTGGATGTATGTTTAGTTGTTTATTTTATTTATTTTTCAATAGTTTTCATTAATTTATTTTGCTACTAATTGTTTTATTATTTGTTATCTTTTTTGATATCTTTCCACATATATCTATTGGAAGGGGGGGGGGTTCTATATTATGGACTAATTTTTCTAGATCATCGGTGACATGGGATAATATTTTTATTGATGTTTAGTACCCCAGGTTGGATCATTGTATGATACGTAAATAAATAATAGATATTTTGAAATTTATTTATTTGGTAACATGATATTATAAATCAATTTTATGGTTTATGGTATCTCGTTGACAATTTTTTATGGGCCTCTATCTAGGAATAATGGGATATCTTTACGCATGATTGTTGCCATCAGGTTTTTCACAATCTCAGGAGGACAACCATGAAGGGGTGGGAGTCATAGATTGTTATCATTCATTATATTCCCACAGATTACATCTCATCATTGGTTTCAGATATATTATTTTCAATTGTATGGGAGCTAATTTTTTGAGGAGTGCATTATTAGGTTGACATAGTCGATGGAGGTAGGAGGTGATGCATCAAGCTGGTAGTCATACATTCAGTACGCATCAGCAACATATGGTAAGAACATTTTTAAATAATTTATATAAATTTATACGCGAGATGTTTATTTTATACTCATATAGCCAGTTTAACATCTAGATATTATGGATTTCAATGTTTATAAGAGGATTTACAATGTTACTGTCACTAGAGATATTAAAGTTGGTCTCCGACATCATATTGTGGTTAGTATGATTTTTTTAGCTTTCAAATTAATTTCATGTAAGATCCTGGACATCTTGAAGGTATTTTCTTGTTTACAATTTTGGTTTCAATATCTAAATTTTGGTTAATGGATTGGTTACCTATAGTATGAGGGGACTTAGGGGTGTTCAGGGGTTTAAGACACCAAAGGATGAAAAAGTGAGCCAACCTATGTATGTTTCATGATTGGCTCATGGTTATAGAAAACTGTGCAAAGGGAGTCCAAACTTGGTTAGCATGGATACAATCATTTTGAATGGTTGATGCATGATTTTTCATACCGTGTTGCCTCTCTAGAAACCTTGTGACTTGGAACACTCTTTGATAGAGGAATGTTCACAGTTGGTGTACAGTCAGGAAACCCCTACTGTAGAGACCCGAATCTTCACGTACATGGACATTACATTACTTTTGTGGAATACTTAATACATAACAAAAACAGACACACAAGGACCGTAATAATTTAGTGTCTTTGGAAACTCGGAACGTAATCTTCTAATCATGGTTAAAGATTGTCAACATCTCCCATAAAGATCTTACCATTTTGTTTTCTTACCTAAAACCTTTATTTAAATCCTAGGGAAAAGAAAACATATAGAGGGTGAGATCAAATTCTCAGTAAGGGTGAGCATGGATAAAATAAAAAAAATCATATAAATTTGAACTAAAAAACCTGAACATAATGTTTAAACATCAAAATCTTGGGCAATGACATAAAACATGGCAATACATAAGGCATAGATCATAAAGAAAAATTAATCAGGATAAAATAGAATGGGAGTAAAACATGTGATTGTGGAAACCATTAAGCAGATGATATGATTTCCATAGTAGCCAAGACATTACTGCCAAGACCATCTTAGTGGACAAAGTCCCTTTCTAAATCGAGTTCACTCCTCATTCCAGTCCTGTGTTACTGAACCGGATTAACTTACCATTCCAGCCATGTCTATCTCATGAGATATAAATCTTTACCCAATGCATTGGAGGGAGATATAGGTCCCACCAATATCATAATGAAATCATTCTTACTTATGCCACAAAATATACTTAAAACATTCATCATAACCCAAAGAATAAATTGGGTTTCATAAACATAATCCCATCATTACATAATCCATATAATACAAATGGATAGTTCATCATAAGAAAAGTGAATGGAAAGACCTATAAATTTCAAGGGAAATTTTTTCTTAATTTTCTTTTGGATTTTACGAGTATGCAGTTTCTGACGAAACTTGATTCCGAGGCCCGGTGTGCCCAGAATCAATTTCTGAAGTTTAGCTCGGGTATGTTCAGTGAACGAATGAGCGGGTTTTCCTAACTTTTGAACCGGTGCTCGGAATCGAAATCCGAGGGCACCGAAGAAACCGTAGCGCTGAAAATTTCTTAGGAACACCTTTTACGGAGTTTCGTTTTCTCGGGTGTGGTTATTAAAAAAATTGGTTAACTAATGAATAAAAATAAAATTTGTGCAACAATTTTAATTTTATTTTCTAAGTAGTTTAAACCTACGTATGAAAGTTGAGGTGGGACCCACTAAATTTTAACCCCTTTTGATATGAAATTAGTGAGGTGGGCCCCACACGAGCCCCACATTTTCAACTTCCTCAAACCCCCATTTTTTTGTAAAACACCCGCACCCCCTTATTAAATGCCAAGTCAACTCTCACATTAATTGGACTGTTAAGAATCATTAATTAATTCAATTTATTGAATGAATTATTTTGGATTTCAAATGGAATGTTGGCTTGTGTGTCTTAATTAAATAATACAATGTTTTATTTCATTGCGGGTTTCTTCATTGTGTTGAGAGGGAGAGTTCCACGAAGAACTTCATCTTCCTCCTTGAAGAACGCAAAGAACGCACTGACACCGATGAAGAACGCCGGACTCCGACGAAGGACGATGAAGAATGATAATTCCTCGGAGATCGACGATGCGACACCAACGATCCTCTTCTCCGTGACGCCATGTACCACGACGTCGATGATGCTTACGGAGCCTCCTTCCGCGATGCCGTCTTCTGCGACGTCTTTTTTTTTCGTGACGAACCTCGTTCGACGACTTCATCGAAGTAGGGGTTAATTCTTGTTCATGGATTTTCTTTGCCGTTCTTCGTATTTTATATTGGGACGCTTGTTATCAACTTAACGGGAGGAGTTCGGACCGCACGAACATGGCCGACCCTCCTCCCCCTTTGTTGTTGTGTTTGTTGTGGCCCGAAGGAAGGCAGCGCGGTGCAACGTCACCGTACTGAAACATGGAGGAATGCCGCGAAGAAGCGCGGCGCCGTCGCACCACGCCGTTGAGGCCGAAATAAGCTGCAGACGGAGTCAGGCCGTGGCAAAGGGGCGTGGCGCCGTCGCACGGCACCGGAGAACCAAGAAGAGACTGTGGCCGGAGTGGGGCCGCAGCGGAGGGGCACAATGCCGTCACACCACGCCGGTCGGACCAAGGCCGCGGCCTTTGGACGCGGCAGAGCAGGGAGCGGCGACCAGAACCGTCGGCCACTGGCGTATTGGAGGAGCGGGACCGCGGGGTCCCGCGGCGGCGGCACCGGCCGGCCAGCCGGGCCGGCTGCTCGGAGGAACCGGGGGTCGTAACCCCCGGCTGGAAAAGGAGAGGCCCCCACGTGGGGGCCGCAGTTTCAAAATAGGGGCAGCGCCCCCCCCCCCCCTTCCGTGAAGGCTTGGCCAGCACCGAGCTAGCCATGTGGGTCGCGCCCGTGCCAGGCCAATCGGCCACCCAGGTCGGACTGACTGCACCGGGCTAGGCCGCGCCGGCTGGGCCAGGCTGTCACGACCCGTCCTCAGGGCCCGTCCCGTGACTACCCCAAGCCCGCCTTCCATAGGCCAGGGGATGGCGACTAGCACCAAGGCGTAAATCCCGGTAAAAAGGGAAGCCGTTGCCTTTGTAAAGTAAACAATCACACAGAGTACAAGCGGAAGAAGTAAACACTAAGTAAAAACTAAGTACAACAGTAAGTGCGGAAAGTAAAAAGGGGCCGGAAGTACAAGCCCAACTGTAAAGTACAACTCGAAAGGGAAAACAGCAACTGAAAAGTAAAGCTGCTACGCCGAGCTATCCACTGGAAATCCCACCTGAAGGGTGGGTACAGATAGCTCCTCTGCTCCTCGGGTACCGCCGTCCGCTCCGAGTATGTCCCGCCCAGTGGTCCACCTCCGAGTACCGCCTCGTCATCACGTCCACCTCTGGGTACCGTCTCGTCGTGAGGGCCTCCTCTGGGTACTATCTCGTCGTATAGTCCACCTCCAGGTACTGTCCAGTCCTCGAACACTCGGCCTCTGTCAGCACTGCCCGTCGTCTGCAACCAACACAACGAGGTGCGGGCATAGCCCGTGCAGGGGTGAGTATAACGATACTCAGTAGGGACCCCGAGACCTTCAAGGTCTCACTAAACCAACAAGGATAACCACAAAGAAGATCTCAACAGATAACCTCTACTTAGGTATATGCCCATACATATACCTAAGTTATCAAGTAACCCATCTCAATCATGAGGAAACACAAGGATTGTGAAGTCAATGGATAACCACTACCCGGGTATATGCCCATACATATACCTATGTTAGAAAGTGACCCATCTCAATCATGAGGTAAACACAAGGTCAAAAGTCTCAGCTCAAACTAGGATTTTCATTATCGAAACCGTTACTGCTGAAGAGCTCCGTCTCTGGAGTGTACAGTGGTCCTGTCACGACTCCGAGGTACTGCTCACTAACCTAAGACTGCTGAAGTACTCCTCCTGTCGAGTACCGCGGGTCAGCCACCCAGACACAGTAGTGATTCCCGCCGAGGTATGTCACCCAAACACAGTAGTGCACACCCCCTAGTAGCCTGCTGAGGTACTCTCCGGACGAGTACCGCGGGTCTGCACTGTCACATAGGTAGTTCTCCGTCCGCCATGGGTCTGCACCTCAAAAAGTAGTGCTCCGTCCACTGGGCTAGTCGACTCACTCAAAGTCGAGTCGGTCAAGCAGTCGTCAGGTCTCAGCCAGCTACACGGTCTCCGTACTCCGCACGCTCGTCACTGGGAGGGTCCGCTCCACAAGCTACAGGTCGATACTCCAAGTATCTCAAAGTCCCACGTAGAAGTATCTCAAAGGACCGCCTCGTCATAGGGGTCTCAACGCAACAGACGACGCGTCAATCGGACGCCCGGTCTGTGAGTTACTAGCCTTTTCGTCCCAGGGGCCCGGTTGGTTTTGTGAGCGAACCATATCCGGCCGTATCTCAACTGTACCCAGAACTCTCATACGGTATACTCATAGGGACCGTTTCTCAACGAGATCACCAACGCCGCTGACGGTTCGTCAAACGGACGTTCTGTCAGAAAGATATCATCTTTTCCGTTCCAGGGGCCCGGTTGGATTTCGGGTGCAATCCAATCCTGGCCACTATCCAACTACATCCAAAACTCGGGCGAAGGATGCCAAAAGTTCCGTATCGTCAATAGGAACGCAACGCAACATACGGCGCGTCAATCGGACGCCTGGTCTGGAAGTTATTGGCTTTTCCGTCTCACACCCACCCTGGGAAACTTCCCAGGAGGTCACCCATCCTGATCACTACTATTGGCCAAGCACGCTTAACTATGGAGTTTTAACCACGTAGCCTCTCGAAAAGGAAGATGTACCTTGAGTATAGTATACCGAAACGACCGTCTCGATCCAAGGATCGCGTTGTCGCTGACGGCGAGTCGTTTGGAGGCCCGTAGCCCAAGATATGGGCGAAAAACCGAAACCCATCCGAAACCGGGGGGTCTGGGCCCGAACCGACCCAGCCCGACCCCCCTGGTCCGACCCGAACTGGGTCGGCCCGACCCGGTCCGGCTGGACCCGGCCCGTCCGGCGGCGCGACCCGGCCGGCGGTGCGGCCAGCGCGGCGGCGCTGCCCGCCGCGGGGGCACGGCCTGGGCGCCGCACGTGCGCCGCACGCGGGGGGGTAAACTCCCCCCCGGGTTTTGTGGATCTCGGCCGGCCTTAGGCCGGCCGTTTTCCTTTCACACGCGGGACCCGCGGGTCCCGCCTCCTAAGCAAACCGGCGACCGGCTGGCACGACTGGCCGCCTTCCACCCTTCCGCCGCGGCCCGATGGCCGCGACTCTTCTGATCTCCGGTGGCCGGCGAGGCTGGCCGCCTCTGGCTGCTCCGCCGCGGTCGAGCCGGCCGCGGCTCTTCATTAACCACCGGCAGCCGGTTTTCCGGCCGCCCCTTCCAGCTCTGCCGCGGCTCAAGCCGCGGGCCTTGTTCGATTGGCACGACGCGACGGCGCCGCGCCCCTCGGCCGTGGCCCAACTCCGACCGCGGTCTCTTCGACTACCTTCGACGCGACGCGACGGCGTCGCGTTCTTGAAATCTTTCCACGGCGCGGCGCAACGGCGCCACGCGTATCTTCCGCATTAAACCGCATGAACCCGCGTGGTGCGACGGTACCACGCCCTTCCGAACCATTCCACAAAAAAATCAACACGAAGTAAAAGAGGAGGATCGGCCGGGTTTGTACGGTCCAAACTCCTCACGTTATAAGGATAGCAATCGGCCTTTAACGAATAATAAACTTTCACAATATTTTTAGATTAAATAAAAAGATTTGAAAATCAAGGCCCGGCAAATATAAACAACCAAGTTCGAAGAAAGTTCCACATAACTTTAAAAAAAAATTCCTTGAAATTTCCGGGTCTTTACATTACTCCCACCTCAGGGCTTTACGTCCCCGTAAAGCTTCAACACAAACTAGGGTCACAAAAGCGGTACAGAGCACGCAACTGAGCCTTCCGCTCCTATGTGTCCACCTGGAGGTTTCCGTACTACCAAAGAAAGTGCACTCGAGGAATCGATCGTCCTCATAGGATCTGCTCCTGTCGATCCTCGAACCCCATTGGAATCTTCGTGAAAGACACTCCATCGCCATCGTCCAACTCCTCATGGTCGATGGTATGCGAAGGGTCGAGCACGTATCTCCTCAGTTGAGATTTGTGGAAGTCGTCGTGCACCTGGTGCAACTGCGGTGAATGGGTCAAGTGGTAAACCACCCCGCCTACCCAGCTGGGGACCTAAGAAGGTCCGCTGAACCCCAGAGATAACTTGCCGCCTTGGCCACATCTCCGTAAACCTCGTCGAGGTGAGACTCGTATAAGGACGTGATCGTCATCCTCGAACTCCAGAGGTCTCCATTTTCTGTTAGAACTGGAAATCGAAAGGCTGCTGCCACGAGGGTAAGGTTGACCAACTCAAGAGTGATCAGTCGCACCCTCCTGTGCAAGAGTTACCCAGCACTGCCTGGGGTTTCCTTTTCCGCCGACCAAGGAAAACCCATCCCGACGTTTGCCTAAAACCGTCAATTTGAGTATGAACAGTTATTGCCCATTCCATACTCAAACTAACGTTGTAAGGCCTCGACGCTGCCACCAAGAGATTCCAACCGAAACTCTCACCTCGAGGGTCTGACCACACCATCAGTGTAAGTGTGATTATCGAGTCTCCTCCCAAGGTATCTCCAGACGTGAGGGTCAAGTCCACGGCTTACCGGAAACTCTAGGTCTGGAACAAGATTTGTGAAAGCAAGGAATGATTCACATCGACGTCCGTTACTAAAGCAGCTAGTAGTGGACACAGACTGTCCATTGAATCATTTCTAGAGCCATTGGGTCACACTCCTTGACCGCATGTAGCCGCATTCTTCCACCGCCCTCTAGCTCCCTGAGCTTGGCGGGGATAACTAAGGCGGGTGGTTGTACCATGTTAGGATGTACACCACCTTATGCTACTCTCCTAGCTCTGCCTCCACGTCTACTGCTTCGTAGACTCGTCTCTCCTTTAAGCTTCCTCTTCTTAACACGCCCGAGTCTCTATGACTGGCACCGGTTTCCTGTTTCTTACTACACTGTACAGTCTTCATCCTCTCTTGGATGTCCTGGACCTCCTTTAGTCTCACAAGAGCTGCTATGATTTCTTCTTTGCCGATAAGAGAAACCCGGTCTCATCCCCTGGATGAACCACATTCGTTGCCTAATACAGTCAATCCTGACATGAATGATGCATTCATGCCATGGATGACGTCGTAAGGCCTCGACGTATCTACTAAGAGATCCAACTGTCACTCTCGCCTCCAAGGGTCGATTCACACTTTCGGCATCAGTGTGAGGTCACTGGGTCCCCTCCAGTAGAAATCTCGAAAGTGAGGGTCAAGTCAACAGTTTAACCGGGACCACTCAGTATCAACCAAACAAAAGGACAGGAAAGCAAACAAAGATAAGTGTCTTTTTATTATTGCATCTCATAGTACAAAGACACGAATACAAAGCAACATGGAACTAGAAGTACAAAGGACGTATCCACTAGTTCCTCTCCTGCCCACCTGCTCTCGGAGCTCTACTGCCTTGTCCAATGCCCGGTTGTTGCTCAAGCACTAGTCGCTGCTTCTGTCTCGGTGGCTCCTCCAACACCCGCTGATCAACCGTACGAGGATTCAGACAGTCACGTTCCAGGTGACCCTTTCCACCGCATGAGTAAAATTGTCCGTTTCTGGCACGCCTGGCTCTGACCCCACCTCTGGTGCCCCGAACCACCGGTCCTAAAACCTGAGATCTTCTAACTTCTAGTATGGTCCTCCTAGACCTCTGCATCATCTGTCTACTGCCCATAGATGACTCGGCTACTGATCGAAAAGCACGCGGCAAAGGCAGAAGCTCCTGTACATGCTCGGGGTGTAGAGATACTGGCACAAACTCCACCCTGAAGAAGGTCTCGAAGTCTTCCCATGCGAAGTTCATCTCATCGCAAAACTGGAACAAGTGGCTCCACCACCTGCCTGCTACTGCCTGAAGGAGGCTGGTAGCAAAGATCACCATGAAGTCTGCCGGCGTCCCCACTAGCCTGAAGACTCTCACCACAGCCTCCAGCCAAACCTCAGCCGCCTGCGGGTCCGTCTCTCCCCGGAACCTGGGTGGCCTCTGGCGCTGGAACTCGTGCAGCACGCTCAAGCGTCGTGCATCGCCTACTTCTGGGGCTGGTGGCATCGGTGTCCCAACAGGTAGCAGTACCGCTGGTGCCTCCGATGGTGCCTCAACTGGGATAGGGCCCTATACTGAGGACTCGTCGCTCGGCGGGCTGTCAGTACGTACCACTCTCGGGGCTCTAGCTGGTCGTCCGTGAAAAGGCATTCTGAAAGAAACATCATGACACGGTCAAACGTTTATACCTAGTGAGCTGACCTGGTTTGAGCTGTTTTACAGGAAAACCTTTGAAAACACACACGCAATTAGTGTTTTCGTGCACAAAGTCAGAAATCAGTTGTCGGGGTCCTGGTGTATGGATACGTCGGCCTCCCGCACCAACACTGGACTCCCTGAACTGAAAACCACACTCGGTACTCTCAACACTATTGCTTCACAGAAAGAAACATCAGAGTTATAAGTTCTGCGGTAGAACCGAACTCCTCTGATACCAATTTGTCACGACCCGTCCTCTGGGCCCGTGCCGTGACTACCCCAAGCCCGCCTTCCATAGGCCAGGGGCTGGCGACTAGCACCAAGGCGTAAATCCCGGTAAAAAGGGAAGGCATTGCCTTTGTAAAGTAAACAATCACACAGAGTACAAGCGGAAGAAGTAAACACTAAGTAAAAACTGAGTACAACAGTAAGTGCAGAAAGTAAAAAGGGGCCGGAAGTACAAGCCCAACTGTAAAGTACAACTCGAAAGGGAAAACAACAACTGAAAAGTAAAGCTGCTACACCGAGCTATCCACTGGAAATCCCACCTGAAGGGTGGGTACAGATAGCTCCTCTGCTCCTTGGGTACCGCCGTCCGCCCCGAGTATGTCCCGCCCAGTGGTCCACCTCCGAGTACCGCCTCGTCGTCACGTCCACCTATGGGTACTGTCTCGTCGTGAGGTCCTCCTCCGGGTACTATCTCGTCGTCTAGTCCACCTCCAGGTACCGTCCAGTCCTCGAACACTCGGCCTCTGTCAGCACTGCCCGTCGTCTGCAACCAACACAACGAGGTGCGGGCATAGCCCGTGCAGGGGTGAGTATAACGATACTCAGTAGGGACCCCGAGACCTTCAAGGTCTCACTAAACCAACAAGGATAACCACAAAGAAGATCTCAACAGATAACCTCTACTTAGGTATATGCCCATTCATATACCTAAGTTATCAAGTAACCCATCTCAATCATGAGGAAACACAAGGATTGTGAAATCAATGGATAACCACTACCCGGGTATATGCCCATACATATACCTAAGTTAGCAAGTGACCCATCTAAATCATGAGGTAAACACAAGGTCAAAAGTCTCAGCTCAAACTGGGATTTTCATTATCGAAACCGTAACTGCTGAAGAGCTCCGTCTCTGGAGTGTACAGTGGTCCTGTCACGACTCCGAGGTACTGCTCACTAACCTAAGACTGCTGAAGTACTCCTCCTGTCGAGTACCGCTGGTCAGCCACCCAGACACAGTAGTGCTTCCCGCCGAGGTATGTCACCCAAACACAGTAGTGCACACCCCCTAGTAGCCTGCTGAGGTACTCTCCGGACGAGTACCGCGGGTCTGCACTGTCACACAGGTAGTGCTCCGTCCGCCATGGGTCTGCACCTCAGAAAGTAGTGCCCCGTCCACTGGGCTAGTCGACTCACTCCAAGTCGAGTCGGTCAAGCAGTCGTCAGGTCTCAGCCAGCTACACGGTCTCCGTACTCCGCACGCTCGTCACTAGGAGGGTTCGCTCCACAAGCTACAGGTCGATACTCCAAGTATCTCAAAGTCCCACGTAGAAGTATCTCAAAGGACCGCCTCATCATAGGGGTATCAACGCAACAGACGACGCGTCAATCGGACGCCCGGACTGTGAGTTACTAGCCTTTTCGTCCCAGGGGCCCGGTTGGTTTCGTGAGCGAACCATATCCGGCTGTATCTCAACTGTACCCCGAACTCTCATAGGGTATACTCATAGGTACCGTTTCTCAACAAGATCACCAACGCCGCTGACGGTTCGTCAAACAGACGTTCTGTTAGAAAGATATCATCTTTTCCGTTCCAGGGGCACGGTTGGATTTCGGGTGCAATCCAATCCCGGCCACTATCCAACTGCATCCAAAACTCAGGCGAAGGATTCCAAAAGTTCCGTATCGTCAATAGGAACGCAACGCAACAGACGGAGCGTCGATCGGACGCCTGGTCTGGAAGTTATTGGCTTTTCCGTCTCACACCCACCCTGGGAAACTTCCCAGGAGGTCACCCATCCTGATCAGTACTTTAGGCCAAGCACGCTTAACTATGGAGTTTTAACCACGTAGCCTCCCGAAAATGAAGATGTACCTTGAGTATAGTATACCGAAACGACCGTCTCGATCCAAGGATCGTGTTGCCGCTGACGGCGAGTCGTTTGGAGGCCCGTAGCCCAAGATATGGGCGAAAAACCAAAACCCATCCGAAACCGGGGGGTCTGGGCCCGAACCGACCCGGCCCGACCCCCCTGGTCCGACCCGAACCGGGTCGACCCGACCCGGTCCGGCTGGACCCGGCCCGGCCGGCAGCGCGACCCGGCCGGCGGTGCGGCCAGCGCGGCGGCGCGGCCTGGGCGCCGCACGTGCGCCGCACGCGGGGGGGGGGGGGGGGGGGGGTAAACTCTCCCCGAGTTTTGTGGATCTCGGTCGGCCTTAGGCCGGCCGTTTTCCTTTCACACGCGGGACCCGCGGGTCCCGCCTTCTAAGCAAACCGGCGGCCGGCCGGCACGGCCGGCCGCCTTTCACCCTTCCGCCGCGGCCCGATGGCCGCGGCTCTTCTGATCTCCGGCGGCCGGCGAGGCCGGCCGCCTCTGGCTGCTCCGCCGCGACCGAGCCGGCCGCGGCTCTTCATTAACCGCCGGCAGCCGGTTTTCCGGAGGCCCCTTCCAGCTCTGCCGCGGCTCAAGCCGCGTGCCTTGTTCGATTGGCACGGCGCGACGGCGCCGCGCCCCTCCGCCGTTGCCCGACTCCGGCCGCGGTCTCTTCGACTACCTTCGACGCGACGCGACGGCGTCGCTTTCTTGAAATCTTTCCACGGCGCGGCGCGATGGCGCCGCGCGTATCTTCCGCATTAAACCGCATGAACCCGCGTGGTGCGACAACACCACGCCCTTCCGAACCATTCCATAAAAAAATCAACACGAAGTAAAAGAGGAGGATCGGTTGGGTTTGTACGGTCCGAACTCCTCACGTTATAAGGATAGCAATCGGCCTTTAACGAATAATAAACTTTCACAATCTTTTTAGATTAAATAAAAATATTTGAAAATCAAGTCCCGACAAATATAAACAACCAAGTTCGAAGAAAGTTCCACATAACTTTAAAAAAAAATTCCTTGAAATTTTCAGGTCTTTACACAGGCCATGCCCACCAGGCCGGGCCGCTCCCTAATGGGCCGGACCCAGACCGGGTTCAGGTCGACCCGGTTCGGGCCGACCCAGTGGGTCTTGGGCCGGGTCGATTTGGGCCCAAAACCCCTTTTTTCCAAACAATTCTTTTCAAACGCCCGTATCTGGGGCTACGGACCTCCGATCGACGCAATGTCAGTTGCGATGCGATCCTTGGATCACGATGGTCATTTAGCTATACTACACTCAAGGTTTCGTAGAACATTGTGTATGGCCGGGTTGGTTCGAACACGAAACCAACCGGGCCCTCGGAGAGGAAACGCTTATAACTTGAGCTTCGGACGTCCGATTGACATGTCGTCGACTTTGTTGGATTCATCTTAGTGAGACGGACCTTTTGGATTACTCCGCTTGAGGTTTGCATGAAGTTGGAGTGCGGTCGGGTTAGTTTTTACTTAAAAACCAACCAGGCCCCTGGAACGAAAAGGCCAATAACTCTCAGACTGAGCGTCTGATTGACGCGCCGTCTGTCGCGTTGTATTCCTTTTGAAGTGACGGAGCTTTGCGATACATCAAATATAGTCTACGTGACAGTTGGTGTATCGACCTCTTGGCTCGTGGAGCGGACCCTCCCGGAACGAGCGTGCTGTGTGCGGAAACCCTAGAGCTGCCTGAGACTTGACGACTACTGATCGATCGACTCAGAGTGTTTCGATAGCCCAGTGGGGAGCGCTTGGTTGTTGCGGCAGACCCACGACGGAGGAGTGCTTGGTTGTAGCGGTAGACCCAAGGTACTCAACAGAAGGAGTACCTCTGTAGGCTATGAGGGGGAGCGGTTGGTTGTAGCGGAAGACCCATGGTGGGAAGCGCTTGGTTATAGCAACAGGCCCACAGTACTCGACAGGTAGATTACTACAGCAGTCCAAGGTTAGTGGGAAGCGCTTGGTTGTAGCGGCAGGCCCACTGTACTGAATATAGGAGGACTTCCCTAGCGGCTAAGGTTTTGATGACGAAGACTTTCGTACTGGAATCCTCCGTGGGTTCGACGACGATGAAAACCGTACAGGAATCCTCCGTGGGTTTGTCAGTGATGACTTCAGTACTTGTATCCTACATGGGTCCTAACTAGATGAATCAGTAACTACATCTGATCGTCCCCTTTTTCTTTACAATGATGAATACCTGTGTGAGCTGAGTATTGACTTTAAATCATTATCTTTGATATGATTGACTTGCTTTCTTGTGTGGATTGGGTTGTTCTATCCTGTGTGGACATGATCGAACTTGGGCTCGGATGTTGCTGGAATTGATGACTTAGGTATATGTATGGGCATATACCTAAGTAGTGTTGGATGTTACTTCTTGATTTGTATTTTTCCTTTGTGGATTATCCTTTGTGGATTCTTGGAGACCTTCGGGGGTCTCGGGGTCCCTACTGAGTAGCATATACTCACCCCTGCATGGGCTATGCCAGCACTACGTTGTGTTGGATGCAGACGACGGACAACGCTGATCGTGGTTGAGGCTTGTGGAGCAAGTCGATACCTGGAGGTGGACCACTGGACGGGACGTACACGGAGCGGACGGCTGGGCCCGAGTAGCTGAGGAGGCTATCTGTACCCACCCTTCAGGTGGGAATTCCTGTGGACGGCTCGACGTTGCTGCTTTAATTTCAGTTGCTGTACTTTCTTTCCAGTTGTACTATACTTTCAGTTTGGATTTGCATTCTGGCCCACTTACTTTTCCGCACTTACTATTGTACCTAGTTTTTCTTAGTGTTTACTTCGGCTTGCTTACTCTGTGGTGTTTGTTTACTTTATAAATGCAATGCCTCCCCTTTTTTGTCGGGATTTACGCCTTGGTGCTAGTCGCTAGCCCCTGGCCTATGGGAGGCGGGCTTGGGGTAGTCACGACACGGGTCCCGAAGACAGGTCATGATAAATTGGAATCAGAGGAGTCGGTTCTACTGCATGACTTATAACTCTGATATTTCTTTTCTGTGAAGCAATAGTGTTAAGGGTAATGAGTGTGGTCTTCGGTTCAGGGAGTCCAGTGTAGGTGTGGCGCCCGATGTATCCATACACCAGGACCCTGACTACTGATTTCTGACTTTGTGCATGAAAACACTGATTGCGTGTGTGTTTCCAAAAGTTTTAAAGTCAGCTCACCAGGTATAAAATGTTGACCGTTTCGCATCTGTTCAGGATGTCTCCACGCAGACAGACAGTTAGAGTTTTGAGATAGTACACGATGATGGCCCACCGAGCGACGAGGCTCCAGTGCAGGGCCCTTTTTACTATATTGGCACCCTTAGGTGGTGTACCAGCAGCACCACCACCTGTTGGGCAGCGGATGTCACTAGCCATACTAGCAGACGGTGCATGCCGACAAAGTGCGTTGCACGAGTTCCAACAGTAGAGGCCTCCGAGGTTATGAGGCGAGGCAGATTCCCAGACAGCAGAGGACTGGCTGGAGGCGATTGCTAGAGTTTTCTGCATTGCTGAGACATCAGTTGAGTGGATGGTGGACGTGGCTACTAGTGTTTTCCAGTGAGTGACCATGAGGATGGTCCGCATAGTGATGAGGCTTCGGTATGTGGACCGATGTCTGAGATAGTGCCTTCGGGTAGTGTGTTAGCTATACATCACTACCTGTTGGTCAGCAGTTACAACCGGTGGTACTGGTAGGTGACACAAGTAGGCTTACTGCCTTACACGTGTTCCAGCACCATATATCCCTCAAGTTCCGAGGCAAGCCCGACTGACAGGTGGCTGAGGGCTGGCTTGAAGAGGTGGTAGAGAATTTTCCAGAGCTTATAAAGCTTCGGCAGGACGACATGTCAGTAGCTGAGAATTCATCGGGGCATACCAAACCATTCCTGGTACTCGATGAATGCGATGAGATCAGCGATTTAGGGCTCGAACTTCCTAGCGAGGTATTTTTTAAGGACATCCGAGCCAACACCTTTTCTCTATGCATTCCTAATTATGATAGGGTGCTAGAAAGAACCTTTGTGGTTGAGAATTCTTTTGCTGAATGAATGCAGTCAGTGAAGGTTAGCAGTGGGAATGCAAGAAACTGGCGCCAGTCTCAGAGACTTGGGCGTGTAAAATGTTTCAAGTATAGGAATTAAAAAAGGACAGATGAACCTGCAAGGCGGCAGACATGGAATCAGAGCTAGGAGAGCAGCATGGGGTGGTGAAAATTTTGACATGTTGCAACCACCCGCCTTTGTAATCCCCGCCAAGCTTAGGGAGCTAGAGTGTGGGGGAAAGAGTAGCTGCATGCGGTCAAGGAGTGCGACCGAAAGGCTCTAAGGATGATTTGAAGTATGGAATGTGTCTTCTACTAGCTGTCATAACAATAAGACATTGATATGAATCATCCCTTCCTTCCACGAATTTTGTCCCAGACCTAGAGTTTCCGGTTAAGCCATTGACTTGACCCTCACGTCTGGAGATACCTTGGGGAGGAGACTCGATAATCATGCTTACGCCGATGGTGTGATATGAACCTTGAGGCAAGAGTTTCGGTTGGAAAATTTTGGTGGCAGCGTCGAGGCCTTACGACGTTAGTTTGGGTATGGACTAGGCAACCACAGTTCATACACATATCGACTGTATTAGGAAAAAAGGTTGTGGTTTACCTACAATGTTGGGATGGGTTTTCCTTGGTCGGCGAAAAGGAAACCCCAGGTAGCACAGGATAAACTCATGCTTAGGAGGGTGTAGCAGATCACTCTTGTGTTGGCCAACCTTACCCTCATGGCTGTAGGAGTTTTGAGTTTCAGTTCTAATCAGGAAATGGAGGCCTCTAGAGTTCAAGGATGGCGACCATGTTCTTATACGAGTCTCACCTCGACGAGGTTTACAGAGATGTGGCCGAGGCAGTGAGTTATCTCCGAGGTTCAACGGAGCCTTCTAGGTCCTCAATAGGGTATGCGAGGTGGTTTACTGCTTGACCTATCCACCTTAGTTTCACTAGGTGCACTATGTTTTCCACGTATCTCAACTGAGGAGATACATGCACGACCTGTCACATATCTTTGATGATGGGGTGACTTTTGCAGAGGTCCTGGTGGAGATCAAGGATCGACAGGAGCAGGTCCTACGTGGTTGGTCGATTCCTCTAGTGCGGATAAGATGGCAGCACATGAACCTCTAGGAGAGCACTTGAGAGTGGGAGGCTCAGATGCATGCTAAGTACCCTCATTTGTTCCCCTAGTTTGTGATGTATCTTTACGGGGATGTAAATCCCGGAGGTGGGAGGAATGTAAAGACCTGTAAATTTCAATGGAAAATTTTTCTTAATTTTCTTTGGTATGTTACGAGTACGTAGTTTCTGACGACACCTAATTCTGAGGGCCGGTGTGCCCTGAATCAATTTCCGAAGTTTAGCGTGGGTACGTTCAGTGAACGAACGAGCGGGTTTTCCTAACTTTTGAACCAGTTCTCGGAATCAAAATCTAAGGGCACCGATGAAACCACAGTGCCGATAATTGCTTAGGAACACCTTTTTTGGAGTTGCGTTTGCTCGGGGGTGGTTATTAAAAGAATTGGTTAACTAATGAATAAAAATAAAATTTGTGCAACAATTTTTATTTTATTTTCTAAGTAGTTTAAACCTACGTATGGAAGTTGAGGTAAGACCCACTAAATCCTAACCCCTTTTGATAAGAAATTAGTGAGGTGGTCCCCACACGAGCCCCACATTTTCAACTTCCTCAAACCACCATTTGTTTTGTAACACACCCGCACCCCTTATTAAATGTCAAGTCAACTCTCACATTAATTGGAATGTTAAGACTCTTCAATAAATTCAATTTATTGAATGAATTCTTTTGAATTTCAAATGGAATGTTGGCTTGTGTGTGTTAATTAAATAAGACAAAGTCTTATTTTATTGGGGGTTGCTTCGTTGTGTTGAGAGGGAGAGTTCCATGAAGATCTTCATCTTCCTCCTTGAAGAACGCGAAGAACTCACCGACACCGATGAAGAACGCCGGCCTCCGACGAAGGACGACGAAGAATGCTAATTCCTTAGAGATCGAAGACGCGACGTCATGTACCACGACACCGACGATCCTCTTCTCCAAGAAGCCATGTACCGCGATGTCGATGACGGTTTTGAAGCCTCCTTCCACTACGATGTCTTCCGCGATGTCTTTTTTTTTTTCACGGAAAACCTCGTTCGATGACTTCATCAAAGTAGGGGTTAATTCTTGTTCATGGATTTTCTTTTCCGTTCTTCGTATTTTATCTTGGTCCGCTTGTTATAAACTTAACGGGAGGAGGTCGGACCGCATAAACACGGCCGACCCTCCTCCCCCTTTGTTGTTGTGTTTGTTGCGGCTCAAAGGAAGGCGGCGCGGTGCAACGTCACCGCACAGAAACATGGAGGAATGCAGCGAAGAAGCGCGGCAATGTCGCGCCGCGCCGTTGAGGCCGAAAGAAGCCGCAGCTGGAGTCGGGCCGCAGCAAAGGGGCGCGGTGCCGTCGCACCGTGCCGGAGAACCACGAAGAGACTGCGATCGGAGCGGGGCCGTGGCAGAGGGGCGCGGCGCCGTCGCGCCGCGCTGGTCGGACCAAGGCCGCGGCCTCTGGCCATGGCCTCTGACTTTGGTGGAGCAGGGAGCGGCAGCCGGAACCGCTGGCCGCCGGCGCATCAGAGGAGCGGGACTGCGGGGTCCCGCGACGGCAGCACCGACCAGCCAGCCAGGCCAGCCGATCGGAGGAACCGGGGGTCGTAACCCCTGGATGGCAAAGGAGCGGCCCCCACGCGGGGGTCGTGGTTTCAAAACAGGGGGGCAATGCACCCCCCCTTTCTACGACGGTTCGGCCAACGCCGAGCTGGCCATGCGGGCCACACCCGCGCCAGGCCAACTGGCCGCCCAGGCCGGGCCAGGCGGCACCGGATGGGCGAGGCCGCGCCTACCGGGGCGGG
This sequence comes from Viscum album, assembly GCA_963277665.1. Taxonomy (NCBI): domain Eukaryota; kingdom Viridiplantae; phylum Streptophyta; class Magnoliopsida; order Santalales; family Viscaceae; genus Viscum; species Viscum album. The sequence continues at coordinate 115,976,985 of OY728135.1, forward strand.
CCGCACCCTAATGGGATGGACCCGTACTGGGTTTGGGTTGACCCGATGCGGGCCGACCCAGGGGTTCTTGTGCCGGGTCGGGCCAGGCCCAAAACCCCTTTTTTCCGGATAGTTCTGTTCAAACGCCCGTATCTTGGGATACAAACCTCCGACCGACGCACTGTCAGTTGCGATGCGATCCTTGGATTGCGACGGTTGTTTCGGTATACCACACTAAAGGTTTCAGATAACTTTGGGAATGGCCGGGTTGGCTCGAACACGAAACTAACCGGGCCCTTGGAGCGGAAACGCTTATAACTTGAGCTCTGGACATCCGATTGACGTGCCGTCGACTTTGTTGGATTCCTCTTAGTGAGACAGACCTTTTGGATTACTCCGCTCAAGGTTTGGACATAGTTGGAGTGCGGTCGGGTTAGTTTTGAATTAAAAACCAACCGGGCCCCTGGAACGAAAAAGCCAATAACTCCCAGACTGGGCGTCCGATTGACGTGTCGTCTGTCACGTTGTATGCCATTTGACGTGACGGAGCTTTGCGATACATCAACTTTGGTGTACGTGACAGTTGGTGTATCGAACTCTTGGCTCTTGGAGGAGACCCTCCTGGAACGAGCGTGCTGTGTGCGGAAACTCTAGAGATGGTTGAAACTTGACGACTGCTGATCGATCAACTCGGAGTGTTTTGATAGCCCAGTAGGGAGCGCTTGGTTGTAGCGACAGACCCACGGCAAAGGAAATATTGGTTGTAACGGTAGACCCGCGGTACTCAACAGAAGGAGTAACTCTGTAGGCTATGAGGGGGAGTACTTGGTTATAACGACAGACCCATGGTGGGAAGCGCTTGGTTGTAGCAGCAGGCTCGACAGGTAGAGTACTACAGTAATTCAAGGTTAGTGGGAAGCGCTTGGTTGTAAGGGTAGGCCCATTATACTCGATAAAGGAGGAGTTCCCCAGCAGATATGGGTTCGACGACGAAGACTTTTGTACTGGAATCCTCCGTGGGTTCGACGATGACGACAACCGTACGGGAATCCTCCGTGGGTTCGCCGCTGACGACTTCCGTACTTTTAATCTACGTGGGTCCCAGCTAGATGAATCATTAACTACATCTGATCATCTCCTTTTGCTTTACAATGTTGTATACCTGTGTGATTTGAGTCTTGACTTTCAATAATTATCTTCGATATCATTGACTTGCTTTCCTGTGTGGATTGGGTTGTTCTATCCTGTGTGGACATGATCGAACTTGGGATCGGATGTTGGAGCTGAACTGGAATTGATGACTTAGGTATATGTATGGGAATATACCTAAGTACTGTTGGATGTTACTTCATGATTTTTAATTTTCCTTTGTGGATTATGGGAGACCTTCAGTGTTCTCGGGGTCCCTACTGAGTACCGTATACTCACCACTGCACGGGTTATGCCCACACTACGTTGTCTTGGATGTAGACAATGGACACCACTGATCGTGGTTGAGGCTTGTGGAGCAAGTCGGTACCTGGAGGAGGACCACCGGGCGGGACGTACACGGGGCGAACGGCTGGACCTGAGGAGCTGAGGAGGCTATCTGTACCCACCATTCAAGTGGGACTTCCAGTGGATGGCTTGACGTTGCTGTTTTACTTTCAGTTGCTGTACTTTCTTTCCAGTTGTACATTACATTCAGTTTGGGTTTGTATTCTGTCCCACTTACTTTTCCGCACTTACTATTGTACCCAGTTTTACTTAGTGTTTACTTCGTCTTGCTTACTCTGTGGTGTTTGTTTACTTTATAAAGGCAATGCCTCCCCCTTTTTATCGGGATTTATGTCTTGGTGCTAGTCACCAGCCCCTGGCCTATGGGAGGTGGGCTTGGGGTAGTCATGTCATGGGTTTCGAGGATATTTCGTGATAGTGAAACAATGTAAATCATAGAGACATTATACTTGAAACATATACATATGAAATAATGTCATATTATATAGAAAATGGTTTTGATAAAACACTTGAAATGAATTCTTGAGGAAAATATCCATTCTTCTTCAAAATCATTTTCTTTTCACAAAATGCCAGGAAATTTTAAAAGAAACATATTTTTTTTGAAAATAGTCATAAAATCTTGTAGAGTAAGCTTCATGAAAATGAGGCGTTATGAAACTGTAAAAATCTGTTCATGCCGTATAAGTTAAAAAAACATTATTCTCGTACTTTTGTCGGAAAAGTAAAAAAGTACCTCGTATGGTAAAAAAAAACATTCCTTACATACCATGTATTAAAAGTCAAAAATGGGTAAAAAATACTTTAAAAAAACATGAAACCATTTTTAGAAAACAGGTACATGGATAATAAATATAACCCCAGTAAATACTTACGAATAAACAATCTAGGATAAAAACGAGATTGGAAAAGTTATCCCTTACCTTACATCCGATATGCTTCGTATGTATCCGAACCTCCTGTATGATGATTTAAATAATGTCATTGACTTATTACAGAATCATATTCTTTGTTATGATATCATATATGGTTAACTTATGACTTTATATTACTCGTTCTTTTGTAAATTCAATGTTAAAGCAGTATTTTGGGTAAAATCATTTCATTTATCGTAGGTGTTTCGACTTATTGTTATTGATATTATTATTTATACACTGATTTACATAATTCCAGATTTTAAAACATGATTTATATATTATATATATTCATCATATACATATATATATATATGATAGATCGATAAAAGAAATGAAATACACCGTTCATGGAGACGGTAGGTCATACGTACACATGAACGCTATTTTCGTTTCCTTATTGAATTGAATGGAATTAAGTATATGACATACATATATATATACATAAATCCGGTATCATTATTATTTCATATATTTCATTATTATTCATTATATATACTTTATAATCATTCATGAATGGTTAACATCGAGAATGAATCTCATCGCATCGTGGAGACGGTAGTCCGTACGTACGCACGAGCGATGATATCAGTCCCATGATCGTGGAATTGTTTTGCAGTGTGTTTATAATATTTCAGAATCAATTTAAATTTACAATAATCATATATAGTAATTTATTTACACCATTATACCCATCCAAGTAATGTGGTGGTTGAAAAAAGATTACACCACAGCGTGGAGACAGTATTCCGTACGTACGCACGCGCGGTGATTTCATTTTCCATAGGATGGATAGATGGTAAAATAAGGTTGTTTCATATTTATAATAACATATCAGTTTATAATTAATACTGATGTTATTACTTTATAATGAGACAACTAAATAATAATAAGTAGAAGAAGAAAGAAACTTTAGAGAATCGGAAGAAGAGATTACCTCTTCTTCGACGCACCTCCTTTAAGCTTCCTCGTAAGGAAGTAGAGTTGGTCTTTAGAGAAGACTAGAACCTCCAAAATGTTACTAGAGAAGTGTATAAGAGAAATGGTAAGGGGTTGGCGAAGCTTCATGGCTCAATAGGATGTGAAGATAAGAGGGAAGGGGTTCCCTTTTTATAAGGGAGGAGATGGGCACCTTGGAAAAAACATAAAATATTATTTTATAATAAAGTCATATTCAGTTTTTAATAGCTCCAAATTGATTTATTTCGAAGATAAGGTGGTTATGGGTCTAAATCATCTCAACCAATATATTTTTGACAGGTTTGGGTAATTATATTAACCTTATATTTTAGTTTTAACTCTTAGTTAATTAGATTGACATTTACCATGTCACTTTGTATTTTTATATTATATAGTTAATAAAATTACCATATACATCCAAGAGACACCCAATCTGTCCATTAATGATACAACTATCATTATATAAGTATCGTGGCTGAACCTTAGATTTTTAGGAATATAATAATGATTAATAATATAATATTTGTTTTAAAAACTATTTTATGTCAATTTTGATACTATTTGGTAATGGATTTTTGTGAAAATTATAACAGCATGATTAGTTGAACAAAAGTTAATTAATTAAATACTAACATATCATATTAACCTATAAAATTATGGTAATTCATTAAAAGTATAAAATTACATTTATTTGGGTATTTATAACATCAATTATTTTAATATTTCATTATTTAGGTAATTAATGCATCACTATTGTGTCATAAATAATGTAATTTATATATTGTCTAAAAACTATACATAAAATACCATTAGGTATGAAATAATTTTATATTTATAATAAATATTTATGGTCGAATTTATCTTATGTATAACCCTATATTAAAAATGATTTAGTTATTACACATTGATTTTAACTATTTTAACCCTTCTTTAAATAAATTAATAATAAATGTTCTAATCTAATCCAAGTGGACTTGAATGGTCGTATTTTATTCTTAAGGTTGTTTTTGGTCGAATTACACTTATCCAATAGAATTAGGACATGTGTTAGGGTAATAATAATATCATTTTTACCCTTAATTACCCTATTTACTTTTAATTGTGGTAAATAAAAGTAAAAAGTTACTGTTCAAAAAAAATTATTTTCATCTCATTGAACCACATTTTAGTCCTTCATATTAACCATGTCTCTCGTATTTTCTAAATTCGACTCACATAAGCGGTAAAAAGATGTTTTATGTGAATTTCCAAATTATCCTAGGAGGTGGGTAAAAGACGGTGAAAAGTTCAATAAAATTTTTATATATCAAAAATTATTATAAAATGACTCCAATTAATTAAATTGAACTTATATAGGTATTAAGTATCCATTTTTACCTAAAATAAATTTAAATAAAATAAATAATTATTTAAATAAAAAGTTGGTTTTTAAATAGTAACCCAGTGTTTTCACTATTCATCAAAAATTGAAAGTTTTCAGAAAAATACCAAAAATTCAGCCAGGGTAATTTCGATATTCTAAATCAAAAAATGAAGTCCATTTTGAAAGATAAAATTTATAAAATTTCAAAAAGTGGGTATTACTATTTATAACTGCTAGTTTATATAATATTTTAAAAACATATCGTTGTTTAGTGAAACTCGATATTGCGTACAACACATGCTATCATGGAAGGTAGAGATTGCGTGTAAAGCAAGCCAAGTCAAGGATGCATGTAGTGAAATCTCTTTTTAGTGCAGCGTACAACACAATACATCAATGAAATTAAAAAGATTAATTTTTCATAAAATCTTGGGGTGTTACATTCTACCACCCTTAAAATGAATTTTGCCCTTAAAATTTGTCGGGGTTATAAATGGTTTACTATTTGAAAGTTTCTTTCATAGAAACCCACATCGTAAAAAGGAATACCAAAAATTGACTTTAAAAAATAATGTATGAAACGTAACGGTTACCCAAATTAACTAATCACTGAGTTTCCACATAGGAGAATATAGGTGAAAATATGGATATGGAAGAGAAATATAACCATCATCTTATGATGATGAGTGGTAGAGGACATGGCTATGAAAAAGAGAATAATCACAAAGACATAAATTTGTGATGATCTATGGTACCATTCGAATCATCAGATATGAGAGCACTAGGACAACATTTTTTTGTTTTCAAGATCATTTCCCTAAAGTTAAAGAATTTGAATTAGAAGAAATACTTACTTTATTTCAGTATCATCTCACCATTGCTCATTCCTTAAATAATTTCCACTTCATCTCTTAAAGAAATGAAGTTGAATTTGTCTTCTATGAAGAGTTAGCAGATTATGCGACATAATGATAGGTCATTCCATCTATTTCTATCGCCAAAAGTTTAGCACAATTTATTAAATATACAGAAGTCCATCTATGCTATGATTAATCGTATATGGTTGCTAAAATGGACTTATACTTTAACTATCACAGTGCTTAATAAAATAAAACTAGTTTCTACTAACCAGGGACTTCCTATAGGCTAGTGGTAGGCGATAAATGCTTGTCGCACTTTGGTTTTGGGTTCGATTCCCTCATCCTTGTCCGACGTGACGGGTTGTCTCCCGTCCTACGGGTTGTCCTTTTTCTAAAACTATAGTATTATAACATTCTATCAATAATATCGAAAATAATTATATGCTCAAACAATACTAACTTATGTTCAACATAATCCATTCGAATATTTAGGATTATCCAAAATACTTCTTTCCAAACTCATAGTATAAAGAGAATGATTACTAAAAAGGTCATATAACAAGCATGTGAATACCATAATTTATCCCTCATATATCTTGTCGGTCACATTCCAATCATTTGAATACATTAATCATGTATTCTCTTGAAAAATGAATACCCATTGAACCTTAGTGAAAACATGAATGCTATCCAAAGTTAACTCTTTCCACATACCAAAAGCCAAAAATTCTATATACTCAAACCATGATATAACTTTGTCCTTATATCAGTCATAAGCTCATGAATACTATCAAACATTTCATTTTATCCTTATCCCTTCATTATGTGCATATCATCTTCTTTCCAAAAAAATCTCAATCACTTTCCATGGTTACCGGTACCATAAAATTATTGAAAACCACAATAGACCAATACATAAATATTCCAGTATTCCACGATACTATATACAAAATTATTTTGGAATCCAATTACATAAACACTTAATCATTCCACCACATCATTTTCATATTCAACATCACCAATATTGATCACATGTGACTTCACTTTGTCCTTTGCCTTAAGTGGTTGCTCATGTCGATCATAATTATCCCTTGGATTAGGGCATTGATTCGCATAATGCCCCATTTCATTGCACTTGAAGCATTGAAGTGTTGGTGGTACATTCTCTGCAGTCTTTTCTTTATTCACATCATTAGAAACCCTTTTTCCATTACTTCAATAATCAGCTGCTCGATGACCTTCTTTTCTAAACTTAAAACATTTTCTAGTCCCTTTAAGACAATCTCCACCATGCTTCTTTCCACACTTTGAGCATAAAGAAACATTCATCTTCTTTTCACCGTTGTTCTGAGATTTCTCCTTGAACTCCATCTTTCGATTCTTGTCCAAACCATGAGATGGATATGTAACACCAACTTCCATTTCTCCCTTTATAGCACAACACACAATTTCTTCATAGCTACTAAAGTGTCTTATAGCTAATTCCCTTCGAAGACTTAGTTTTAAGCCACTGAAGAATCGATCAACTTTACATTCAGGTTGGATGATAAAGCTAGATTCATACCTTGAATGCCTTGTAAAATTTTCTTCGTATATAGAAAAGATTCATCATCCTTTTTCTTAAGCTCATGGAACTCCTTTTCCATATTTGTTCAAAGAATACGAGGGAATTACTTACGGAAAATCAAGTTTGTAAACTTGTCCCATTCCATGGATTCAATTTCATATTAAGGCCTTGTATTCTTAATTAGAGTCCACCACGGGTCTGATTTACCTTCTAAATGGTAAACAACTATAATGACTTTATCATGTTCCGAACAGTGAAGTATGGAAAATATCTTTTCAATGGTACTGATCCACTATTCAGAAACAAGTGGATCGGAAGACCCATTGAAATAAGGTGGACGTTGCCTCATGAAGGACTCAATAGAATATTGTTACCTTCTCTTCTCATTTGGAAGTCCAGAATGATTCATAGCTTGCGTAAGTATAGCAATAAGATTTTTCACTCCATCTCCAATAACATTGGTTTGTTCAGGAAGAAAATCATTGTATTTTCCATTACATTGATCAACACGGTTCCTTCGGGTTCCAACCATCGTCTAAAACCCAAAAAGAATAGTGTGAGAGGAAAAAATCATGCTAGGGAAAACAACATAATAAAGGGGGAGTACCTTCGATATCTAACATCTTATTTTAATTCTAATATCATTACCTTAATTCTAGGACTATAACCTATACTTAAACGTAACCTTAGGGACATCCCTAGACATACCTTAGAAATATCTCTATGGATATCACTAAAGTTTTCACATCCTAGTTTCCAAAGGTTAACTAAACCTTTCCTCTGATACCAACTGTAGAGACCTGAATCTTGACGTACATGGACATTACATTACTTTTGCGGCATACTTAATACAGAACAAAAAACAGACACACAAGGACCGTAATAGTTTAGTGTCTTTGGAAACTCAGAACGCAATATTCTAATCATGGTGAAAGATCTTCAACATCTCTCATAAAGATCTTCCCCTTTTGGTTTTATTACCTAAAACCTTTCTTTAAATCCTTGGGAAATGAAAACATATAAAGGGTGAGATCAAATGACCAGTATGGGTAAGCATGGATAAAATAAAACAAATCATATACATTTGAACTTAAAAACATGAACATAATGTTTAAACATCAAAATCTTGGGCAATGAAATAAAACATGAAAGTACATAAGGCACAGATCATAATGAAACTTTAATCATGATAAAATAGCATGGGAGTAAAACATGTGATTGTGGCAACCATTAATCATGTGAAATGATTTCCATAGTATCCAAGGCATTTCTTCCAATACCATCTTAGTGGACAAAGTCCCTTTCTGAATCGAGTTCACTCCTCGTTTCAGTCTTGTGTTACTGAACTGGATTAACTTACCGTTCCAGCCATGTCTATATCATGAGATATTAATCTTTACCCAATACATTGGAGGGATATATAGATCTCACCCATCTCATAATGAAATCATTCTTACTTGTTCTACAAGATAAACTTAAAGCATTCATCATAACCAAAAGAATAGAATGGGTTTCATAAACATCATCACATCATCACATAATCCATATAAAAAATGGATATTTCATCATAAGAAAAGTGAAACCATGTAAATCATAGAGACATTATACTTGAAACATACACATATGAAATAATGTCATCTTAGATGGAAAATGGTTTTGATAAAACACTTGAAATGAATTCTTGAGGAAAATATCTTTTCTTCTTGAAAATCATTTTTTTTTTCATAAAATGCCATGCAATTTTAAAAGAAAGGTATTTTTTTGAAAATATTCATAAACTCCTGTAGAGTATGCTTCATGAAAATGAGGCATTATGAAATCGTAAAAATCTGTTCATGCTGTATAAGTTAAAAAAACATTATTCTCGTACTTTTGTCGGAAAAGTAAAAAGGTACCTCGTATAGTAAAAAAAGGATTCCTTACATACCATTTAGTAAAAGTCAAAAATGGGTAAAAAAGGAAATTAAACATACATGAAACCATTTTTAGAAAACAGGTACATAGATAATAAATATAACCCTAGTAAATACTTACGAATAAACAATCTCCGATAAAAACAAGATTGGAAAAGTTATCCCTTACCTTATGTCTGATATGCTTCGTATGTATCCGATCCTCCTGTATAATGATTTAAATAACGTCAATGAATTATTAAAGAATCATATTCTTTGTTATTATATCATATATGGTTCACTTATGACTTTATATTATTCGTTCTTTTGTAAATTCCATATTAAAGTAGCATTTTGGGTAAAATCGTTTCATTTATCGTACGTGTTTCGAATTGTTGTTCTTGATATTATTACTTATACACTAATTTAAATAATTCCAGAATATAAAACATGATTTTTATATAATATATATTCAGAATATACATATATATATGATAGATCAATGAAAGGAATGATATACACCATTTATGGAGACAGTAGGTTGTACGTACGCATGAACACTGTTTTCATTTATTTATTGAATTGAATGGAATTATGTATATGACATAAATAAATAAATATATATATATATATATACATAAATCCAGTATCATTATTATGTCATATATTTCATTATTATTCATTATATATACTTTATAATAATTCATGAATGGTTAACATGGAGAACGAATCTCATCGCGTCGTGGAGACGGTAGTCCGTACGTACGCACAAGCGATGATATCATTCCCATGATCATGGAATTATTTTGAAGTCTATGTATAATATTTCAGAATAAATATCACTTTACAATAATCATATATAGTTATTTATTTATTCCATTATACCCATCCAAGAAAGGTGGTTGTCGAAAATAGATTACACCACAACGTGGAGACGGTATTCAGTACGTATGCACGGACGGTGATTTCATTTTCCATAGGATGGATAGAAGGTGAAATAAAGTTGTTTAATATTTATAATAACATATCAGTATATAATTAATACTGATGTTATTACTTTATAATGAGAAAACTAATGACTAATGAGTATAAGAAGAAAGAAACTTGAGAGAATCGGAAGAAGAGATTACCTCTTCTTTGACGCACCTCCTTTAAGCTTCCTCTTATGGAAATAGAGTTGGTCTTTTGAGAAGACTAGAACCTCGATAATGTTTCTAGGGAAGTGTAGAAGAGAGATGGATAGGTTTTGGCTGTGCTTAAAGGCTCAAAAGAATGTGAAGATAAGAGGGAAGGGGTGCCCTTTTTATAAGGGAGGATAGGGGCACCTTTGAAAAAACATAAAATATTATTTTATAATAAAGTCATATTCGGTTTTTAATAGCTCCAAATTGATTTATTTAGAATATAAGGTGGGTATTGGTCGAAATCATCTCAACAAATAGATTTTTGACATGTTTGGGTCGTTATATTAACCTTATCTTTTAGTTTTAACTCTTAGTTAAATAAATTGACATTTACCATGTCACTTTGTATTTTTATATTATATAGTTAATAAAACTACCATATACATCCAAGAGACCCCTAAGTGGTCCATTAATGATACAAATATCATCATATAAGTATCGTGGACGAACCATATATTTTTAGAAATATAATAACATTTAAAATTATAATATTTGTTTTAAAAACTAGTTTATGTCAATTTTGACACTATTTTGTAATGGATTTTTGTGAAAATCATTACAGCGTGATTAGTTCGAAAAAAGTTAATTAATTCAATACTAACATGTCATATTAACCTATAAAAATAGTTTAATACATAAAATTTCTAAAATTACATTTATTTTGGTATTTATAACATAAATTATTTTAATATTTCATTATTTAGGTAATTACTGCATCACCATTGTGTCATAAATAACATAAATTATTTAATGACGAAAAACTATAAATAAAATACCATTAGCTAGGAAATAATTTGATATTTCTAATGAATATTTATAGTCGAATTTATCTTATTTATAACCCTATATTAAAAATGATTTAGTTATTAATCTTTGATTTTATCTATTTTAACACTTCTTTAAATAAATTAATAATAAATGTCCTAATCTAATCCAAGTGGACCTAAATGGTAATATTTTATTCTTAATGTTGTTTTTGTTTTAATTAAACTTATCCAATATAAATAGGACATGTGTTAGGGTAATAATAATATCAATTTTACCCTTAATTACCCTATTTACTTTTAACCGTAGTAAATAAAAGTAAAACGTTACTATTCACAAAAAATTATTTTCATCTCATTGAACCACATTTTAGTCCTTTATATTAACCATGTCTCTCGGATTTTTGAAATTCCACTCACAGAAGCGGTAAAATTATGTTTTATGTGAATTTCCAAATCCTCCTAGGAGGTGGGTGAAAAACGGTGAAAAGTTCAAAAAAACTTTTATATAACTAAAATTATTATAAAATGACTCCAATTAATTATATTAAACTTATATAGGTATTATGTATCAATTTTTATCTAGAATAAATATAAATAAAATAAATTATTATTTAAATAAAAAGTCGGTTTTTAAATAGTAACCGAGTGTTTTCACTATTCATCAAAAATTGAAAGTTTTCATAAAAATACCAAAAATTCACCCTAGGCTAATTTCAATATTCCGAATCCAAAAATGAAATCCATTTTGAAAGATAAAATTTATAAAATTTCAAAAAGTGTGTATTACTATTCATAACGGCTAGTTTATATAATATTTTAATAACATATCGTTGTTTAGTGAAACTCGATATTGCGTACAACACACGCTATCTTAGAAGGTCACGATTGCGTGTAAAGCAAGCCAAGTCAGGGATGTGTTTAGTGCAAGCTCCTTTTGGTGTAGCGTACAACACAAGACATCAATGAAATTAAAAAGAATATTTTTTCATAAAATCTTGGGGTGTTACACCTATAACCAAACCATGCGTCTCATTAAATGTGTCTTTTTTTCGAAATCTCCCCCATGGGATATTAATTATTCCACTCTAATTTATTCCCCTTTTATTCTCTAGAAACCCTAGTGACAAACCAAGGCTCCCAATTCTTCTCAAGGGTGATTCTCCTTTGATTCTTTTTCGTTTGGAGCACCATTTGGTGCGGACTAGAGCTTTAGGTATGTCTAACACGCCTCTTACATCATTTCCCCATATTAGGTCATGTAGTTACATTATCATCATCTATGTACCTAAAACCCTCTTTTTAGTGGATAATGGATTGGGCTTCAAGGGTATCATGAATCCATATTTATGGAAATGGTTAAGCATGCGTTCATCAATAAATTTGAGGTAGGTTGTCTAGAAGTTATATCCCATAGTATTAAAGTTGACTTTTTCATGTCTGGTAGTGTTTTTGGTTCTCCATTATTGCACATTTGATACATTTGATCAGGTTTGGTAAAATGGTTGGAAAAATAATGAATTGATCCCCTCATGATCCCTGTAGGATGCACATATGATGATTATCCACCCATGGGGTTAACCAATGATTCCCGAAATTGGAAAATTGTAGGTTTAGTATAGATTTGACCTGTGATAACGTCCATCCAAAGAAGTACATGTTGATAAGTTAGTTTAATTAAAAGGAAATATTGATGTTTGTTTCTAGCCTTTGATAATTTATTAATGGGTTGTTTGGTATGGTGTGAAAATGAGTTAATTGGGCTAATTGATATTGTGTGAAATGGATTATTAATTATTCATGAATTGCATAAGTGGGTCAGTTCATATGAAAGGATGAACATGTTGAATTGGTATATGATTAAAAATTGTAGGGTATATTAAATGGGCTTTCATAAAATAATTAATGAATATGTTAAATGGGTCAATGTATGGGAATTATTGAACAATCCTAATGGTTTGAGGGATGAGAAAGGGGAATGGGTTAAATGGGATATGTAATGATAATGGTAATTATGTTAATGGGTTAAGGCTTAATATTGATTCTCATGTTGATAACTTTGGATTGTTAATGTTATGTGTTTTCATTTGAGTATGGTTTGTGATATGGTATATATGGTGAATGGATAAAAAAGCATGTGGGTGTGGCTTGAAAGTTATAAGATATTGAACCGAGGTTCTATGTCCACTGGTAAAGTTATATTGAGGCTCTAAACACCACCCCACTTTGGATGAGTTAGGAATGGGAACATATGCTATATTACCTTAATAGTTTCATTTGATGACACCACCTGGAATGATGCACTGTGGAGTGTGAGTTATATTTGTGATGATATGTGAATCCCTAGTATGATAGGGATGTGACTTATTCCCTTATGCATAATAATATATTGGCTCAGGACAATGTGTAAGCGATGTAAATGCCTAACCCATTGGACCAGTGATGAAAATGAATTATATAATGAAGATGGTATAGGTGATGGAAATGGGAATAATAATGGAAATGGGAAAAGTGAATATTGTTAACTAATGGAAATTGATTTGTCTTTTTATTAATTTTCCATTATGTAGTACTTGCATACACAATCAATTTAGATTAGATATTTTGTAGACACTGCTGGTGGTGTCTTACTTATATATACTCACACCTTTATTGGCACTATTTGATACCTGAGAAGATCTCATGGTTTGAGGTTTGGATAAAGACAATGGTCCTATTCTTGGTAGTTGAGTTTTTCCTACGATGTGCATGGATGATTTTCTAGACATAGAGTCCATATGGTTTTGGGGATTCATCCATTTTTCTTTATTTTAGGATTCATTCACTTTTGGAACTATTAACATGACATCACATATTTATTGTTGCTTGTGACTTGTACCCTATTTTGGGAATGGTTGGTCATTCATGTTTATTGATTATTAATTATCATTTTCTCGTTTAATTTGATATATTATGTGTCTTACCCTGGTAGAGAGGGTATCGTATCCCCAGATGACATATTAGACCCTCACTTCTAGTCAGCAACCTCAAGCTTATAGGGTGGCGTGCTTGAGTTCATGTGGTGACCCAACATTAGGGAACCAATTTAGTGGATTTTAGGATGGGGATGTTACAAATTTTTATCATAGTGGTTCTTTTTTGTGACTAACTATTTGGGGATGGTAGAAAAAATATTAACAATGATTCGGGTCTTCGTAATGAGCATGTTCATGGGAGCATCTTACCCATGTATGAGAGAAAACATAAGTTCCCCAGGTTGGAATTGTTGTTCTTGATGTGCATTGTAACATTTGATGATATTTCAATATTTGGTGGTGTACTTATTATGTGATGAGACTATTTTTTGATATTAGGCTCAAGGCCATAATGGCATGAGATTATTCATTCATGCATCATTATAGGAACCAAGATATATAGATAGCAAGCATCATGATAGGAAAACACGGGAGATGGGTGTGTTAGATATGAAGGGTAGAATTCATTTGATCTTTTGAAATTTTTTGAAGAAATTGTGTCTAATAAAATGATTCAAATGGGTTAAAATGGGAAAATGTTAATTCATGGTGAATTATTTTTCCTTAATCAAGTGTTTCAAGTGAGTTAAAATGTTATTTGTAACAAGTTTTGAAATGGGAAATGTGTTAAAGAGTCAGGACTCGGTTTTCAAGGGTGGGAATGGTTTTAAAAAAGTGTCTAATGAATGGCTTGTGGATATGTATGTTGGTGTACTACATGTTTTCCAGGACCCATTCTAGGGATGGTCGTTGGTAGTGTCCTAGGTGTGATGAAGTATGATGAAATAGTGTATGTGAAATGGGTTGTTATGGATAGTGGAAAGCCCTCATTGTGTAAACTATGGATGTTTTATGTTATATGTTCTAGGAATCAAGTTTGGAATTATAATGAAATGCCACCACAATGATTTGTGCCAATTGGATTACAAGTGGATGTCTCCAAGAACACTCCCCCAATAGTGGATGAAGAATACTTGGTGATTTAGAGTAAAAAAAAATGTATACTTCCAAGAGAAATTTCCTTGTTTTATGAAAACGATGGAATGGGACCCAGGGAAGGTTGTTTCGAGCATGTCTGAGTTGGCCAGGGAGTTTTAGCTGAAGCACCCTCAAAATTTTCTGGAGAGTATGGGCTAGATACATCCGTGTTTTGGATAAAATCCTTTAAGAAAATTCATGATCATTGGAGGCACCTTCTCAGAAGAGAGTCAAATTGGTGCCTTATGAGATGCGAGGTTAGGAAAAGTGTTGGTGGGACATCTTGGTTCAGACTGAACAGGCTGATGAAATGTTGTGGAATGATTTCTAAGGATTTTTTCTAGTGCAATTCTATACAGAGTCGCTGAGGTTAGAGAGGGTTGATGAGTTTTTGAGTTTGAACTAAGGTAATATTTTAGTGACGTATTATTCTAGTCATTTCACTATCTTGTGATGCTTCGATCCAACATTGGTAGGTGACAAGGAATATATGGAGAGAGGATTCATTGATGGTCATAGACATGACATTAGGTCTCATGTAAATTTCATCTGCATAAAGAGGTTTGGGGATGTGTTAAATCAGGTCCTCATTTTAAAGGGGAATCTCTAGTGGCTTTAGGTAGTGGGGTTTTGGTACTAGTTTAATGTACTAGTGGTGTGTCTTGAAAGGATAGAACTATTTGTTTTGGGAACCTCCACCAGGGTCAAAGAATGAAAAGTAGTTAGAAGAGAGTATCAGCCTCTCGGGGTGGTGACCAGGTTTTTTTCTATTAGTGTGGAAGGTCAGGGAACATGTGCGATCAGTGTCCCCTGCCAATGTTTGAGTGTAGGTCATGTTGTAGGTTTGGGAATGTTTAAATGTTTTGTAAGAATCCTCAACAGCTTGTCATGGGTAGAGGTTTGATAAAGATGCCAAGTGTATGATAGAGGTCGATTACCCCATATCATTCATGTAGTTGGAGCTCTATTGGTCATACGAGTAGAGGTGGAAAATGAGGTACTCTGGGACGAGAGCATCCCAATGATCAGGTCAGTGTAGCACCATGAACATAGACCGAAGCCCAGGGTAGAGGGGAAGGTCTTCATCATGTAGTTTAGTCTACACCTGGAGGTGGCGATGCTAGACCATCAACTAGTTGAGTATGAATTTCGTATCTTTGATGCTTCCTAGTGCTTTATTTTACTTAGGTTCCATTAATACATTCATTTCATCTCAGTAATTTGGTCGTTTTGGGTCTAGTGGTAAAGCGTGTCTTTGGGGTTTTATCAATTGATACATATTTAGGTGTGGAAGAATAAAATTACCGTTAGTTGAAGGGTTGTGCTCTTATGGTTTGTGGGTACCGTGTTCTATGGGATTCTTTCATATTGGAGATGTTAGGTTTTGATCTAAATATGGCCATGAATTGGTTGGTGATGTATTGGGATTATATTTAATGTTACCATCATAGGGTAATGTTCAATTCCATGAGGGAGATGTTTATGTCCAACATGGAGAATGGGACCTTCACTCAGGTTGTGTTGGGATTGTTTTTCAGCAGTTGGGTGAACTAACAGCCCATGTTGCGTTTCTTGTGTTTGATGATGGGGGAGTTGAGTATCCTGTCTTTACTCTTATCGTGGATTAGGTTTGGGATGTTTTTCCTATGGATTTATTATGGTTTCCTCCTAATAGATATGTTGAGTTCATGATATATTTGTTGATGGGGGATGAACTAGTTTCCATTTTCTATATATAATGGAACCCACAAAACACAAGGAACATAAGGTTCAGTTTGAGGAGTTGGAGCGTAAAGGGTTCATTCATCCTATAACGTCACCTTAGGGATCTCTAGTGCTATTTTCTAAGAATTCTAATGGATCATTGTGTTAATGTGTCAATTACAGAAAGGTGAATTAGATAAATATTAACAATTAATACCCTATACCTAAAATCGATGATCTTTTGGACGAGCTCAGGGGTGATTCACTGTTCTTCACTATTGATCCAAGGTAATGAAATATCAGCTGAGGCTGAGATCTTTTGATGTATCATGGGTAGATTTCAGGAGAAGGTACAGGTTGTATGAGTTTTTTTAGTTTCTTTGGTTTTACCAATGCACTGTCAATGTTTGTGGACATGATGAATCAAATTAGTCACCCTTACCTGGATCAGTTCTTAATTGTATTTGTTGATGACTTCATGGTGTACTCCAATCATGGGTCACATACTCATAGAGGATGGCGTGTAAGTGGAATTAGAGAAAGTCCAAGTTATTGTTTCTTAAGAGCATCCCAAAAATGATTCTTCTGATAGAATTTTTCTAGTATTAGATGGGTATTTTCGATTTTTTATCAAATACATTCCAAATTTGGAAGCACCACTTTCAGGTTTGGCTAAGAGGGGCATCATTTTTGATTATTCAGGGAATGTTAGAATACCTTCCAAGAGTTAATTTAGAATCTTGCAATCACTCTAATTATGATCTTTCCTGGGCCAGGTAAGGATTATACAATAATTTATGATTCATCTGGTGTTTTTCTTGGGGAAGTGTTGATGTAGGATGATCGGGTTTTAGAATATAGTTTATAGTAAATAATGCCTCATGAACTAAATTTTCCTACTAATGAACTTGAGGTGGTTGTAGTGGTTTATGTCTTAACGTGTTGGATTCATGAATTGTTGGGAGAGCAGTTTACTCTATATACCAATCATAAAATCCTTAAGTAGATCTTTTCTCAGCATGTTTTAAATCTTATGCAGTGATGATGGGTTGAGTACAAGATATCATTTGACATTGATATGGTTTACACACCTGGAAAGGGAAACAGTTTTGTAGATTCTCTGATTTGGAAGACTCTAAATCAGGTAGTTCATGAATCTAGCTCAGGGTGGAAGATGATGTCATTGTTTGCTGAGATGCATCTAGAAGAATTGGATAGGAAATGAAATATGATCATTGCATCCATAGATGTTGATTCCACACATTTGATTCATGTCAAAGAGATTCAACTTGAGTATCTGGAGTATTTTTCTATGAGGTAAATCATTAAAGGAGAGGAGTAACCATCCAGTTGTACCATTGATGATAATGGGATCATGTATGTTTCTGGCTGTGTTGTGGTGCCAATAGTGATCTGAGATGAGTTGATGCATGATTTTCATGCATCGAAGTGGGATGTGTATCCTGGTTTGACCAAAATGTTTCATCATCTTTATAGGTAGTATTGGTTCCATGAGGTGAATAAATAGGTTGTGGGATTTATGTCATGATGCCTTACCTATCAGCAGGTGAAGGTAGAGCATCAGAGATATGGCGGATTATTACATCTATTTTCTATTATGGAATTTAAGTGGGATGATGTAATGATGGATTTCTTAATGGGACTTCCAATTAAGTCTCTGGAGAATTATGTAATTTAGGTGGTTTTGGATTGGTTCACTAATGTGGCCCATTTCTTTATAATCCAAGAGACATTCACTGTTGATCAGTTGGATAAGTTTTATGATCGACAAAAAGTGTGGGTTCATGGATTATCAGAGACTATAGTTTCATATTAAGATCTGTGTTTCACAACATACTTCAATTAGGGATTGTATAATTTTATTGGTACCCAGGTGTTATTAAGTATAGATTTCCACCAACAAATAGATGGTCAGTCAGAACATACTACTAAGTTAATAGAGGAAACATAGAGGGCTTGTGTCCTTGGCTTTGGTGGGTCATGGAAAAATCACTTGTCTCTTATTGAGTATGCCTATTAAAAATTCTCTATGATATGATTCAGATGTCACCATTTGACGCACTCTATGTTAGAATTTGAAGATCCCCATTTAGTTAGTTAGAGGATGATTAGTCTGAGTTATTGGGACTAAATGTTGTGTTGGTGATGTTGGAAAAGATTTAGTTGATTTAGTAATGTATGGAAACAACTAAGAGTAAAATGAAGTCGTATGCGGATTAGTATCTTCAACCACTTGAGTTTGTGGGGGGTGATACTGTGTATCTTTAGGTATCACCAAGTTTTGTCAACTTTTGAATTTGAAAACAAGGTAAGTTGGTACCTAGGTAAGTGGGGTATTTTCAAATCATGTAGAGGATCAGACCTATGGCATACAAATTGGCTCTTATGCAGTGGTATAGTGGTATGGACAATGTCTTCCATGTGTCACAGCATCGATAGTATCACCCTAACCCATCTCATGCAATTGAAATTGGTGATTATTATATTAATGTTGATGTGTCCTTTGAGGAGAATCCGATTCGTGTAGTGGATCATAGTGAGAATGTCTTGCGAGGTAAGATTGTACCATTGGTTTGAGTTTTGTGGGAGAATGGTAATGTTCCAGCAGTTACTAGGTATATAGAGTCTGATATGTGGGATCAATGTCTCAACCCCCTTCATTTAAATGTTCTTGTGATTCATGGAAATGTGGCTCGAGGATAATCCATTATAAGGTGGGGATTTTGTAAGATCCCAGACATCATAGAGGTGGTTTATTGTTTAAAATTTTGGTTTCAATCTATTAAATTGGTTAATATATTAGTTACTAGGAGTATGATAGGCATGATGTGTGTGATGTTGGGTCGGTACATGAAAGAAAGTAAAATTGGGCTAACCATTGCGTGCTTCATGGTTGGCGCATTGTTAGAGAAAACTATGCAAGGGTAGGGCAAACCATGTGTGCATAGATAGAGGTATTTCTAATGATTGGAACAATATTTTTCAAACTGTGCATCCACCCCAAGTAAACCTGCTACAATGAACCTTCTTGAAAAGATCCAGACTCACGGTTGGCGCACAGTTGAGAAAAATGTGCAGTTGAACCAGATGGCTTATTAAAATTCCATTTTTACCAAATTTCCCCCTTGGGATTTTAATTGTCCCACACGAATTGTTTCCCACATTCTTCTCTAGAAACTATGGTGTTGAACCAAGTCTCCCAAGTCTTACCAAGGGTGATTATTTTTTTTATTTTTGGCTATTTTGAGGGCCATTTAGTGAGGATTGAATCCCATGGTATGTCTAATTCTCCTATTACTTCTTTTCCCTATATTAGGAATGGTAGTTTTATTCTTCTTATTCCAAATCCATAAAACCCTCTTTATCTAGTGGGTCATAAATTATTTCTTCAAGGGGTTCTCGAATATAGATCTAAGGAAAAGGTTAAGCAGGCGTTCATCAATGGATTTTTGTTAGGCAGTCTACAAGTAATATCCCATTATATTAAAGTTGAATGTATAGTAGGGATTTTGGTTCTACCTTGTTTTTTATTTGATTTCATTCATGTGGTTTGGTAAAATTGTTGGATAAATGATGAATTAACCCCTTGATGATGCTCATTGGATTCATGGAGGATGATTAGAGGGTTTAGGGCTAGCCATGGGGTGTGCTAGTAATTTACGAACCTTCAAAATGGTAGGTTAATTATAGTTTCGACATGTGATAATTTAGATCACATGAAGTACATTTTGATATGTGTGTTTAGTTAAAAAGTGAATATAGATAGCTGTTCCTAGCCTTTTATAATTTCTTAAGGGGTGTTTTGGTATGGAATGAAAAAGATTTAATTGGGATAATTGGGATTATATTAAATGGATAATGAATTATTCTTGAATTTAATATGTTGTATAGTGAATATGAAAGGTTGAACGCATTGAATTGGTATATTCATGAGAATTGGTTGTTATGTTTAATGGAATTTCTTAAGGGAATTGATGAATATGTTAAAAATTTCAATGTATGGGAATATTTTAAAATTCCAAATAGGTTGAGGCCTAAGAAAGGGAAATGGGTTAAATGGGATATGTAATGAAAATGGACAATGTGATAATGGGTTAAGGCATAATGTTATTTCCCATGTTGATAGTTATAGATTGTGAATTTTCTATGATTTTACACGAGTATGGTTTGTGATGTAGTATATGTGGTGAATGAATAAATAATCTTGTGTACATCGCTTTTTATTTGTGGGGTATTGACATGAGGTTTTACACCCATAGTTCGAGTTTGATAGAGGCTCTGAACTCTACCCCATAATGCATGGGTTAGAGAAGGGGATAGAGGCTTTATTCCCCTAACTGTTTCATTTTGGGAGACCACCAGGACTGAGGATCCATGGGTAATGTGTTGAATATTTCAATATAATATTATACATAGTGAGAAAGGGACTTTAATTATTTATTTATGCATGGTAATTGACCATATTAGGCCACTGTGTAATATATGTAACTGCCTTTCCCATGGAACACATGAAGAAAATTAATTATATAATAAATATTATATATGTGATGGAAATGGGAATAATGATGGAAATTTTTAATGTGAATGTTGTAAACTAATGTTACATGAGTTATGTTTATATTAAATTATCATTATTTAGTACATGCATGCACTATCTGATTAGACTAGAAAGTTTTTAGACACCATTGGTGGTGGCATACTAAGTTGCACTCAAACACTGCTCAGGCGCTATTGGGTACCTGAGAAAATATCTTGGTTGAAGGTTAAGATAAGGGTAAAGGACGTATTCTTATTAATTGAGTTGGTCTTTGTATGTTAATGTGTAAGGTTTCATACTTATATTCAGTACCATTTTGGGGATTTTTCCATTTTCCTTTATGTTTGTTTTCTTTCAATTTTAGTAAAGTTAGCATGACATGGAATAATTATAATTGGATTTGACTTGTACCCTATTAGGCTAATGGTTGGCTATGAAGGTTTACTAGTTATTGCTTGTAATTTCCTTATTTCATTTGTTATCTATGGTGCACTTCTCTGGTAAATAGGTTATAGTATACCCTGGTTACTTATTAGACCCTCACTGCTAGTTTGAAACCAATGGCATACAAGGAGGAGCGCTTCAGGTCATGTGATGACTCAACATGGAGAATCGGTTTAGTGGCTTCCAGGTTGGGGCTGTTACATTGAAACTAATATTTTGAATTTTTTAATTTTAAATTGAAATTGATGGAGTCATATGATGTTGTGACTTCTCAAACATAAGATGCGAGTTAGGACAAGACCATGGATCTGAGCACTAGTGCAGTAGGATTTGATAACGCGTGATGGATGCAGTTGGCTCAGTATGCGTTCCAGAAAGCCCAATATATTGGTATAAGTTATTTATTAATATCTGGGAGTAATTATGGTATATATGTGATGTCATCGCTGATTTTGAGGGGAGATCATGGAGATTCATCATCATTAGCTATACAGTATGAGGAGTAGATATGAGCTCCATGTGACATTATAAAATCCATGAGTAGGGAGTAGGAAGAGCCTCATCGACAACATCAGTAGTAGGAAGTGATGCGTTAATTCAAGAGCAATAACACGAGTAGATGATGGATTACATGTGATGTATGTCTCAGTGTTTAGGGATGAAGTTCTTTCTACCACCACCTCCAAATGACCCCATCCGCCTCAGTTATTTATTTATTTTTTTATAAACATGTGACTATACTTATTTTTTGTAATATTTTTATTAATTCATATATTTACTCTTCTATATACACAATTTTTTATATTATTGTGAATATTTTTTTTTATTATTTTATAATTTTTATTTTTTTGACCTTTTTTAATTTTTGATTTTATTTTTTTGTTATTATTTTTTATATTTTACTTATTAGCGACGATAATGATCACCCATCGCAAATAGTTATTTGTGATGGGTGAATTTTCCACTCACAAAAATCTATTTAAATATACTAATGAATATTATTTTCAACAGGATGCATACCCATTGTGAATAGTATTTTTGTGATGTCATGTTGAATAAAATGTTATTTGTGAAACCATTTTATTCAACGGGTCATTTGCGATGGGGTCCCATCATAAATGAACCGCCGCACATAGTTTAATTCCCAATTGTGCAGGATACACATTTCGTTTTCTATAAAATATTTAAATTTACAATATTTAATAATTATTAGGATTCCAATGTTCCAAAGTAATGATTAAACAAGATTTTATTCATAGGTTATAAGGGGAAACACCTTATATTATCCTTATTAACACATTATTTAATTGCACCATGATGCATCTATTTATATTTTCCTCGATGTCTAGGGATCATCACGAGAATTGGTTATGTTAGATGTCACTATAACCATTTATGGAAATATTTATATAATAGAGAGTTAGTAGTACAAATAATTATTACCTAGAAAAATACATATCATAGGATGATATAGATCTTAATGTTATAAATATGAAAAAAATTTACCTAGACTAACAGGAATCACAATCCAATACAAGTCACAAGCATTGTGAAATAGACACCTAGAACCCATGTCCTAAGAAAGATTCTTGACATGTGAATCTATATGTTCCTGAAATAATTCATGAATACAACCACAACATGTTACCATACAAATCAATGTGTTTAGACCACATAAAACATAAAATCAAGAATCAAGTGTGTCAATAAAAGTGAAAATCAAATAAATTGTATCTAGAAAAATAAAAGAACAACATGTTCCATCCCAAAAAACATGGGTTTTCCCCATTCATGGTTTGATCACTCATAAGAACGTTCTCATTACAAAAACCAGACACATTTTTAATACCATGCATACTATTACCAAACTATTAGTCCAAAGAATACATTCTCATATACCACATTGTAATTCCCCAACTAGAAATCCACTAAATTGGTGCCCCATGTGGGTGTACAATAAGTCCTCATGCATGAATCCCCATATGCAAGAGGCTACTGAAAAGTGGAAAAGGCCAATGAGGTTATTGTGGAGAGACTATTACATCATTATTAGAGTTTCTATAATGACATATTTAATGGAATATATATATATATATATATATATATATTTATATCAATCTAAATGATCATTGAAAATAAATAAGGGAATGTTCAAGAAATAACTACAATAATAAAACACCATAATATTAGTTATTTCAGACATGTTTAGGATCCCCCCAAGGTATATCAAGTACAGAATAATAGAAGAGTAAAAATATCAACTCAAAAACACTCCAACCAGGTCCAGAGTACATACCAACCCAACCATCAATATACATTGGCATGTCGAGACAACTATCATCAATGTATACCTTTCCCTGTACTTATCTCATGTTACTAGATGGTGATATCTACTTGGGTGCCAAAGTTACATGGTTCCTAAATGACGTTGTTAATAAAACTCAATAGGCCACCACTAAAGATTCCCCTAAAATAACCAGTATAAAGTATAATTATATGAAAAAGTTGTGGAACATTTTGTGCCCTTTGTTAACATCATAGTCCCCCCTCTTTCACTTATTTTTAATTTTCATTTAATTAATAATTTTCTCAAGACCAAGAAATTTAGTCAATGTTTTTATCCATTCATGTTAAAAATATAGAGTATAAAACAATTTGAATAAATAAATAGATCACCACTAACACATTGGATTTATGATTACACCTGATGTTAATGGGAATGATGCATCTCTCTAGGTATGTTACCAAAATTGACCATAACTACTTCATTGAGTACTAGGAAATATCCAACCATATCTCAGTGATTATGTGAGCTATATTTAGCACATAGAATCTGGGTTTTATTATAAAATTCCATGTATTGATGAATCACATGGAATCTAAGTGTGAATCCGTAAATTCAAAAGGATTCTGAGATATTTTCTCG
Organism: Viscum album; assembly: GCA_963277665.1. Lineage (NCBI taxonomy): Eukaryota > Viridiplantae > Streptophyta > Magnoliopsida > Santalales > Viscaceae > Viscum > Viscum album. The sequence continues at coordinate 116,001,589 of OY728135.1, forward strand.
ATATTCTTCTAGTCATCAGTCATAACATTGAATCCAATCATTCATTGCGTCATTCTATTAAAATATTACTACTCATCATAGAATTATGGGTCAACAATTAGCATTAATGACTAAGAACTCCTTTTGGACTCCCCATGTCTTCATCAAACACATGAAATATAAGAACGAATCACATAATTTTAAATAATAAAGTGTTACATTTAATCCAAGAAATCATTATGGAATTCCCAAGTATCATTTATTATACATTATCAAGGGAGATCATCCCAACATTTCCAGTCTTTATATATTAAATACATTTTTTTATTTTTCTATATATATTGTGAGTTATCAATTAACATTACATGGAATTACTTAATTTCATTAATCGTGATTTGTTAAATTAAATTTTCCTAGTCAATCTAATACATAATCCCGCATTCAAATATTAATAATAAAACAAGTACATGATAAAACATATCATTTTGAAAAGCCAAACCATTTTATAAAACAAGGGATTCATATATTAATTCCCTTTATATTTTTAAATATAAATTGTTCAAAACTACATTAGTCAAGATATTTACGTCACTCACATTCCAACCCATAATTAACAAATTGTTAATTTTTGGTTAGAATATCATATAATATTTCAAAATTATATTTCAAAATCATGGATTTAAAAGCACAGATGATCATTTTGGGTCATCAAACCAAGATACTAAATTTACCTCACTAATTTATTCAAAATATGTTCCAAAGGTTATTTACTAAGACTGGGTTCAAACTGATATCCAATGAATTTTTCTTAGAATATCCTTTCATTTGGGTATATAGATTTTTAAACTATGGCATCTATAATTACATGATATGAAAATATTTACCTTAAACTAGGTTGTTGTGTGGCGATGCTAGCATGTGTGTACAAAAAATCACATGAAAAATGACCTACGATGAAGGGTTTAGTATATAGATTAACTAATTTATATTTTTTAAAGTCCACTAATCATTTATCATCTTCTAGTTCATCTTGAATTTGATGAAAATGTGAATCCAAAAAATTTCATAGAAATAGGTCGCATTAGTCATAATTGCTACTAGAGAATTAGAAAGTGAAATACACAAGTCATAGAGGAAGGGAACAAAAGACTTACTATAGGCACTATAACAAAACCAATGGAACTTTAAATAGACATGATTAAATAGAGAAGAAACAATGGGATGCAAATAAATTTGGGGGAGATTTGTAGGGATACTATAAGAAAATGGGAGGTGAGAATCAGGTTATTCACTTAAGGGGGAGGAGAAGAATTTTTTTAATCTTCCCATTTTTAATATATCTCATTTATTGGCAGGATAGTTATCAAAATCATGAACCAAAGACGTTGAAATCATTATCTAAGGAAAACCATTTTGCATAGTTAGTGTTCGTTGTTTGACAAGATGGGAGTAAACCATGTGAACCACTATTTATTTCATTATAGCTTATTCATGGTATTTTCACACCCATCATATTTATTTAACAATCAATATGCCATTACAAACCAAGCGACGTGAATGGGGTTTATGGTTTGAACTAACTGTGTAATAACTATGTACACGAGGTTGTTTCCCCCAAAACCAAAATTTTTAATCCATGTGGATCATGAGACACATTTTAGACCTCGAGATACCTATCTATCCTAAAAAAGATCCATAAACATCACCTTACGATATTCCAAATATCAATGTTTTACTTCAATGATAAACTCCCAAAATTGGCCAACCCCTAGTTCAAAATTCTAAATTTCACTAGGACTCAAGGTTCATTCATATACTCGAGCCTTACATTTAATAATGCCTATATGAAATAATAATTCTTGATTTTAATGAACATATTTCAAGGATGTGGATAAACATTTATTTAATGGATGAATATAATAATGATGTGATTATTGAGATTTTAGAACCATGGATCATTAAAAAAGGATTACCTATAAATTCTAGTTTATATAATAATTACTGAAACCCCATTAAAACATCCAAAAAAACTTGAATAATTTAGTAACTAAATGATTTATAGTTGTAAATCATACAACAATAATTATTATTAGTTATTTTAAATGAAATTTATAGAAACCCAAGAAAAAATATCAGTTTTTACATTATTTTCATAATTTAAACATTGAATATATGAAAATAATATCACAATCCCAAGAATAGAATGTTTAATTTATTTGAGGTCTAGTAACATTATAATTTTATTTTATAACACTTGTGAATATATATCTATATTTTTCCCTCATAATCCTCCTTTTAGACATCCCATAAATTATACTTGTCTTCATAAATTGGGGAAATAGAAACATAACATATGGTAAAACAGGTAAAACATAAGCGATAAAAATATAATATCCCTATTAAACAAAATATTAGTATATGTGTAAAATAATGATACATGAAGAAATTCATACACAAACAATAATAGATCATAAATCCTACAATAAGGCTTGAAATAAAATAATACATGAATCCATATAGTGATTAAATTAATATGATCCATGAGAGAATAAGATAATCATGAGAACAAGAATAAAATTGGAACATTATTCAACTATGGGAGAAACATTAGGATAATGATACATTACATTCTTGAGCAACACCATTAGGTCCCACACGTATAAGAAACAAAAATGTAATAAAAAATACGTTTATTATGGTTTATAAATCATTAACCAACAAATTTGATGGCTATATAGGGACCTACCCATCATAAAACATACTAATGGTCCCCACTTTAATATTATTCAATTAGCATATCATATATTACCCATATAAATAAAATAGGGTTCATTAAGAATAATGGAGAGGCTGATACGGAGTGAAGTGAGAAACACAATCCTGGGTGAGAGGAACCCTATAACAAATTCAAGATCCTTCGCAGATTTAGTCATCGGAAGAACAACTGAGATCACTAGGCCTTGTTCAAATTATGTTGAGGTTCAAGAACATTTCATTAACCATAATCATTTTCATTACTGTGGAAAACCTGTGATTTTGTTCTCAACAAATGGGGTAACCATTCTTGGATCGGATCTACACATTTTTCATGTTGGGATGTTTTTTAATCATAGACCATCATTGAAATTCATAAGAACCTATATTGAAGCCATTGGATTTTTGGTTTTACATATTTTCCTACTGAACCCCTCCAATGTTGCCTTTTACCTTTCTTTCGAGGATGACTATTGTCATCATTGGGTGAAACGATCCTACTTTTTTGGGGGGTATTACATGAAAGTTATCATATGGACCCCTGATTTTGATCCATTCTCTGAGTATCCCATTTATACCATTTTGATTGGATTACCTTGGCTCCTGCTACATTTTTTAAACAAAATACTTTGTTTCTAATCTCCACGCTCATTGGTAATACATTGAAGATGGACCCAGTGATGATAAATATCTCAAGAACATATGTTGATAAAATTTGTGTTGAAATTGATGTCTCTTAGGATCCAAATTCTCAGATCTGGATTCAGAATGGTGATTATGGATTCTACGAGGAGTTTTTTTATGAAATGTTTTTTGATTATTTTCATTCTTACCTCAATCTTGGACACACTATGAAAGAATGTGGCTACAAGATTGCACGTTCTTAGGGAAAAAATCACTTGGGTTGAAATCAGAAAGTTGTATAATGGACTTTATGGGACTAAGGTTAGTCACATGGTTAATGTCGGACCCCCTAAGATATTTAATTAAGGGAAGAAACCTAATGTGAAAAATTTTATTTTTGTTAATAATTAATGGAATTCTGAAAATAAAGGAATGTTAGTCCATGTTGATACCCTGATTGAGGCCACAAGCACCAGTATTTCCTCTCTGACTTAGGTGGGGGATCAAGAGAAGCAAGTTTAATCACATGATACATGTGACAATTATCAGGGTGACATATCTGATTCTAGTGTGTCTTTACAGGAGGATGATGATCAAACTAATCAAATTGAGGAAGAATATTTCAAATCGCATTCTAGGAAAAATAAAAAATAGATGATTTATGATGATGGATACATTACCCCAAATCCCATAAAATCTAGGAAAGCTAGTGACTACTAAAATATTGGAGTAACAATAGTTATAAGATCTCTTGAACACACAAGGAAGAAAAACACTGAGCTTCCAAAAAACCAATTATTGTTGCACCTATTTCATCCCTTAGTTTAGAAGAGGGGTAATATGATGTAAATAACAACCATATTGAAAGATATTCCTATAATATTGTGGATTATGTGAGCGCTGCAATAGGTGTATAGATGGATGAACATGATGAAATTACATTCTAGAAATATAGTAATGGAGAAGTTTAAGATGAGATATATCTTCAAATCAGGAAATGTGTGCTCATTGGTATGGTTGATGAATACAAGATCAATCCTAATATTATGTTTACAGATATACCATGGGAATGATCATTATCGATTACGAGTTTTTTGTGTTGGTGACATTTTCATTTTATTTTACATTTCATTGTTGTTCTATTTTTCCACATCCTCTGGAATTGTTCTGATTATTTCCATGAATGGGGATTGATAGAATTGTACACCTTATGGTGGAAGTGTTAGATAATAATGCTAATAATATTAATGGCTATGAGGATATTAAAGCTATTGCTTCTATTTTAATCGGGAATGATGATTTTTTTGGAACATTGGTTGTAGATTCTATTCATAATGTTGGAAATTCTAGTGAATCAATTGAATCAAAGAATCTTATAGTGATAGAATGAAAGTTTCATAAATTCATTCATGGGAGTTTTTGGCTGGGTTTTTTAGGTGTTGCATCTGATTCCATTCCTATCTCAATAAAGAAAGAGACTTATTGATTGTCTTGTTTGGAAGTGAGTGCTGGAGTATCGATCAAATTTTCTGAAACTTGTGATTTTTATTATTTTCTATATGAAAGTCTTGCTTGTATTCCCTTTAATCCCTACTGGTGTAAAAAATTTACACCTCTTGCTTGTATTGTTAATTTTTCTTTTGGTAAATTTTATTAGTGCATGAATTGGAGGATCAATTCATGTCATCACTTTTAAAAAAATAATTAGGATCATAAGAATTTTAAATGAAAATTATTAAATTTTAATAAAATAAAGATTCCATGGAATGAAAATGGGATTTACATCTGCTGGCACCAAAATATTGCATGAAAGAAAGGGACGAAAAAGATGGCCGGGACGCTGCCACGCGAAGCACCGATGCGAAGTTCCGACGCGAAGCACCGACGCGAAGCACCCCGAGAAACGCGGTCCCGCGAAGCTCCGGAGGTGGTAACTCCCCGCGAACGGGTTTGACGTTCACGAGCCCGCCGCGAAGCTCCAGAGGCGGTAACTCTCCACGAACGGGTTTGACGTCCGTGAGCCCGCCGCGAAGCTCTGGAGGTGGTAACTCTCCGCGAACACGTTTGACGTTCGCGACCGCCCCGCGAAGCACCTTTGGCGGCGCGCGTGTTCTGCTTCACGGTGCCCCTTTCCTATAAATACGGGGCTCCCCCTGAGTCCAGGGGACAGAAAATCTGACCTTTCGGCTTCTCATCTCTCGAATCGCGAAGCACCCTTTGCCCCCTAGGAATCATGAGCTCCGCAAGGTACTTCTACTTCACGTGACGCCTTTGCTTTGTCTCATTTCGAGCCCCTCTTCCGAGAGGGATGCCCTTCGCGAAGCTCAAGGGCATTCGGGAAGGAAGGGGATTCTCAAGGGAACCCGTGCAGCCGCGGAGCACTTATGCTTCGCGAAACACCCAACCTGTGCTAGTGATCCCTATGCTAAGGGAGGATCGCCACACATCGTGAAGCACACTGCTTCGTAGCACCTTGCTTCGCGAGGCACCTCTTCTTCGCGAGGCAGTGCTCCGCGAATACTGTTCCACTTCGCGAAGCACCCTCCATTCACACCTACACGCTATGCTAAGGCTAAGGCACTCCACTTCGTGAAGAACACTCCATTTCTCGGCAATTCCACTTCCCATGCGACCCTCCAAGTATGCACGATGTGATTTCAAAGTCCCACAGACAATACCACTTGTAGCGTTGCTTCGCCTAATGCTTCTTCGCATAGGCACGCTAACGGCTATTGCTCATTCGCATAGCCACGCTAACGTGGACCCCTCGATGGTTCGCTCCACAACCCCCCTTGACCATGGCCTTGCCAGTACCTTCCCTTCCCCAAGGACCAGAGGGTACAAGTTATGTAAGTCCTAGGGGTGCGGAGTGAACCCACCTCGTCCGAGCTATAGGACGTTAAACTGCCAAGCACCACGTCCTCAACACATGACGTTAAACTGTGACCCGACCTCGTGCCTCTCACGAAGGGTCCCCCCAGCTCGATCATTTTTTACGCCACTCATCTCCACGGGAGTGGAATCATCCATCCACAAGGGATGAATCCTCCTTACTGGAGTGGCGTATGTTCTTAGAAGAAGGGCGACCCTAGTTCCCCAACGGATGGCTGCACCCCTACATCTCCGTACTTCCCCACTACTAAGGTCAGTGGAGGACGTGATAGGGAACGAGGCACATCCCATCATTGGTCCCAAATCCCTCTTTCACTGCGCCTCTGTCAAACTTTTCGGGCCTCCATCCTGGAGTAAGTCCCAACACCATGGGCTGCCTAACGCGTAAGTCCCTCTTCGCTTCTCACGGACGCACCCATCGCGGCGTGATCATCAAGTCCTTGTTGTCTCTTGTTTCTCACACTGAGCATGAATCACGTGGGCTTTGAGCTGGCATTGGCCATGACAACACTTTGTCCAGCGTGACGTTAAATTGCACACTTTTTCCAGCATGACGTTAAACTGCACACTTTGTCCAGCATGACGTTAAACTGCACACTTCGTCCAGCATGACATTAAACTGCACAACCATGTGAACTATGTGGTCTTTGATCCATGTCAAGGCATGGTACATAGGAAGCCTCCCTGAGGTTCAAGCCCACCTATCATTTATTCACGTCAGGTCCCATCCCCGTCCAGCATGACGTTAAACTGCATTCCAATCCGACGATAAGCCGTTGTGACTCATCCATTCCGAACTACGAGGACTTTGATCCATGTCACGGCATGGTACGTAGGAAGCCTTCACGAGGTTCAAGCCCACCACAAGTGGACCCCCGAGTCCACCTTCATGTCGGTTTTCCGACGAAGCCCCTTCCGAACTACGAGGATTTTGATCCCTGTCAAGGCATGGTACGTAGGAAGCCTCCACGAGGTTCAAGCCCACCAGTCATCCAATTCACATCGAGTTCCACCCCCGTCCAGCATGACGTTAAACTATATTTCAGTCTGATGGCAAGCTGTTGTGACCAACCCGAACTACGAGGACTTTGATCCATGTCAAGGCATGGTACGTAGGAAGCCCCAGAGGTTCAAGCCCATCCCCCATCGGACCAAGGTCCCTCGTTTACGTCGGTTCGCCGACACCCGCCGCCATCCCGAACTATGAGGATTTTGATCCATGTCAAGGCATGGTACGTAGGAAGCCTCCACGAGGTTCATGCCCACCGCCCGTCGTTTATTCACGTCAGGGTTCACTACCGTCCCGCATGACGTTAAACTGTATTCCATCAATCCTTTTAACTAGGAGGACTTTGATCCATGTCAAGGCATCGTACGTAGGAAACCTTCCCAAGGTTCAAGCCCACCACTAGTGGACCCCCCGAGTCTACTTTCCTATCGGTTCACCGATGAAACCCTTTGAACTACGAGGTCTTTGATCCATGTTAAGGCATGGTACATAGGAAGCCTCCCCAAGGTTCAAGCCCATCTCTCATCGGACCAAGGTCCACCTTCACGTCGGTTCGCTGACGATGCCCATAGGACCAAGGTCCACCTTCACGTCGGTTCAATGATGATGCCCATAGGACCAAGGTCCACCTTCACATCGGTTCGCTGACGCATCGGTCCAAGGTCCACATTTACGTTGGTTCATTGACGACATCCATTGGGCCAAGTTCCACTTTCGCGTCGGCCTTCCGGCACCCACACCTGAACTACGTGGACTTTGATTCCCTGCCATGGGGATACGTAGGAGGTATCTTCGAGGCTCAAGCCCAACTTCACTGTCGCCCCTGCGATGGTCCTTTGCCATTCCCCTCTCCACTTCATTCATCCATACATCTGTTCCTCTTCACATCCGTCTGTAGGCTGATCTCGATATCGACACCCCCTTCAAAGGAAATCCCTCTATCTGATCCATTCTAGCTAATGCTCTGATCGGGCTGATCCATCTTCACTGGACGTTAAACTCGCGGCATACCCTATGTTAAACACAGGAAGCTGAGGAAAACCTCATACATATGTCTATGGCATATAATTCCCCACGCTCGATGTGGGATGCCTCGGGCCTCCACGCCCTTGAGAATCCCTGTGACCAGGGATAATAGAAAAACATGCCAGGCCCCTAGCATCTAGACCCGCTACTGATGCCTCAACGTGACTAATCTCCCCGACTGAAGGTTGTTGCCCTGACCGGACCCTTTGGAATGTCCTGACAGAAGTAGTGTAATTAACCGGTGTCCATGGAAACATGTCACTGGGAAGAGTTTCACGAACAACGTATTAAATCTATGAGGGAGACCCGGACTAGGTGACAAGTTCTGAGGAGGAATCCACAGAAGGAAGAAATGACATCCCATCATCCCATTTGGATCAAGGAGAAAACATCCCTGAATAAGGAGCGACTATCACCCGCCTTTGGAAAGCGGGAATGCGGGGAAACAAGCAGCGCGTCCTCCTCCATGGACGGACGGATGCGTGCACCCCGGCGAAAGCGTTAGAAATAGAAATGGTGAACCCGACGTGAATTTCTTCTCCTCAATGTGGAGATTAGTAGCATTCGAGACACCAATAGATTGACATGTCACCGGATCCAGATATCTGGTGCCTGGTCTCTCCAAGCAAATAGCGGGCCTGTCGTGAAACTCACTGGAAGTCGGGGCAGTAGAACGTGGGGCATTCCGTTCTACAGCGTGTTGGCGTGGATCCTTCTTACAAATGTGGAGAATGAAAGGACGCTGGGGCACTGGTTGTCAGTCCTTTTCCTCGCAATACTGATGAGTTGATCCCTTCGTTTCTCAGGAACCAGGTTGCTGTTACAGAGACGCGATCACCGCCCGCTCGCCTACGCAGGGGCAGAGGCAACACCGCCACAACCACCCCACGTGGCGCCGCTACCGCTATGATGGCCGCCACATTGCGTAATAAGGGGCGCCCATGTCCTCTTTCCCCCTCAGAGGTCATCCAGCGAAGGGTGATCAACAATCTCGTACGCAGGTATGAGGAGGAAGGGGTCATCCCAACTCGGGATATGGCCCGCCTAGACCTGGAGGCATCCGGGCCCCGCTGACAACGCCACCCTAACAGGCTGCGCAGGGAGCCCCTGCTCCCCACACCAATGTTCAACCGTTTCAGGAGCCTGTCCCCGGAATGCCTCGACGACTCCTCGCCTTACGCTGATGAGGCGGGCACCGTCCGGCTCGGCCCGCTCAGGATCCCGACCCAAGGGCTCCAGGAAAGGGCTCCCGTCTAGCCGCATCAGTGCCGCCGTCCGACTCCGTAGGAGGAGAAGGCGAGCCATGCCCCTGCACCACCTGCGCCAGCTCGTCTGACCCGACGTCAGCGCCAGGCCCGGGCTGAGGACGCTTTCCCAGGTGCGTCGACATCAATAGCTATAGTGGCTCGAGCCACCGCCGATGTGCATCATGGGTCCCCTGCATACACTGAGCAGAGGAACTCCTTCACCCAACCAGGATCGAGACCCCAACCGCCCCACGGGCATGCTGGGTTGACTCTCCGGGTTGCAGGCCTGAGTGGTGATCACCGCGAACTAACCCACAGTGATGTCACCCCGTACGAAGGCCCTCCCCGTACCACTACTCCACAGAGCATGGGCCTTCCCCGCTCCGAATCTCGTCATGGAGGTATGCCTCATGCTACCCCCATCCCGAAGGAAGACCTGCCCCGCGGTAGTGACGCTCGGTGCAGAATCCTTTCCCGCGCCCACTATACATGGTATGGAGCCCATCCTCCTGCCCCCGACCGCCGATCTGAAGGCACCGTCCATCCGAACCTTCTCCAATGTGGGGGCCCTCCATACGTCCTCTCTGTGACCAGTGAATGTCCTCCTCGCCCCAGTAACTCGAGGAGTGAAGGTCAGCCTCGCTCCGCCCGCATCGACCATGGAGGTCCTCCCCATGCTCCTGCCACTTCCAACAGAGGCTCCGCCCACATGGGTGATGTCCATGGAGGTCCTCCCCATGTACCCTTCGACATTTTCCCTGGTGCCCCTCGCACTTCGGCTATCTTGAGCGGGGGCCCTATCCGCCATGGCGCCAGCGCCGCCCCGAGGATACATGATGAGAATCAACCGTGCCCCGAAGAGCCACCCCGGGGCAGGAGAGCGGGTCGTCGTCGCCACAGGAAGAGTCCTGTGAAGGCCCGGGTGGAGATCAAACCTGGCCGCTTCTCCGAATCTGAAGAGGAGTGCGACTCAGCGATGGAACCTTCTCCCCACTCCTCTGTATCAAGGACTGGGGCAGGAACCAGGTGCGTTAGCCTCATTCTCCCAGAATATGAGGTCCACCAGATTCCCATCTCTCTCCACAGGTACATCCAGGAGGAAGAAATCTTGGGAATTCCGCTGGTCTTGACCGTGCAATCGCCACCATTGTCACCAGAAGCGCCCTCTACCTCTACCAGAGATCACAGAGAGCTATTTTGGGGGCCAACGGTGGTAGAGCGATGACATGACCTGTCGCCAGTAGCTGCGACTCATGTGCTGGAAGCTGCGACTATCAGCCCATCGTATCGTGACATCGTGGCCAGGTCACCTTACTCTTCAGAGGATGGCCCGGAATTCGGCGGCCAGTCAGCTCGTTCGCCGCATTCTACGCCGCCGAGTTTACTATCCCAGAGGTCCGCCTCGATACCGCTACCGGTCCCTCATCCACCCCCGGTTGACGAGTGGGGCAATACAGGGCCAGCCCCCGAGTCCGAACCTAGGAGCTTCTGGAGTATTCTCGTAGCGGACCACTTCCCGGAGAAATTCTGGCCGACGACGGCGCTGAACTTTCGCGTACCAGAGTCACTTACCCCCGAAGAAGTGGGGTGCTTCTATCAAACCCTATGGGAGACACACTTCTGCCTTCGTTACGAGTGGGTGGAGTACCCCAGAAGTTGAGAGCACTTCGAAGAAATCAGCGAGCAATGCCTCCTGACCGATTCAGACGCACTCCTTGTGGCCCAGCAACCTGAGTCACCAGGCCGCCATAGCTCCCTTCAACGGAAATGTGTTCAGAGTTTCAAAGTACTCCACATAATTTTCAGGGAAGCTACCCCCCATGTGAAAGTCCGTGGTTGGGGACACTATGCCGCTCTCCTCTTCGACCCTATCCGACGATAGCCCGATTCTTTATGCGACATTGAGGACATGCCCTCAAGAGGGGTCGTGGTCCACATGGCTGACGTAGTGGACAAGAAGACGACCTTGAATTCCTTGATGGAGAATTACCTCCCGAGGGCATACCGCCACTTCTGGACCCATCAGGGAGGGTTACCCGTTAGCAGAGGAACCTGCTAGGCCTCCCCGTACCCACCGAGTCGCTGGTACTCGGGCGAAATACCGGCAAGGGTAAGGAGCACGTTAGAACTGTGAAGCACTCCAACCCGTCCGCATCTGTGCAGAAAACTGAAGAAGATCCCGAGAAGGCCACGTTACGCCAACATCTTGCTGAGTAGAAGAGGCTGGTTGATGAGCTCTTGGCTGAGCACGCTACGGAGCGGCGACCCGACTATGGTAATCCCAGACTAGGGCAGCAGGGGAAGGAACAATTTCTCCCCAGTGAGGTGCCTCCGGGCAACCCCGATCATGCTACTTCCGTAGACAGGGCAGAAGCCGGAATTTACGGCAAGAGGGCGCGATACGTCTCGCCAACACTCCCCGAGCGATGGGGAAATCTGAAGAATCCAGTTTGGGTTCCCCCAGTCGCCCCATAGGTCATTCCGCCAGTCGATCCATGAGCTTCCAAAGCCATCTACCATGTTGAAGAACCTGGAAATGCACTTGTGATCAGGGATCTCCATCAAGGCAGAGACCCCCACTCAGATGATCTGATAGCGGCGCTCACAGCCCGCCTCGAAGCGTTGGAAACGCGGCAGGTGGCGGTCCCACCGGACGGCAAGCCATATCCCGCGTGGGTAGATGATATGCCTGCGCCCCCGGGTTTTGGGAACCCCACTTTCTCACCCTTCAATGGGACAGGGGACCCGCCGCAGCACTTGACTCATTTTTCTTCCAGGTGCGGCCCCATGCTGGGAACCCCGGCTCAACAAGAAGCTGCCAAGCTCCGATGTTTCGTACAGACATTGGAAGATCCAGCATTCGTCTGGTACAGCCAGCTCCCTATCGGATCAGTGACTGGTTGGGAGGATCTCCGCAGGCAGTTCCTATACCAGTTCAGCTCCACCACGCAGAAGACTGGTATTGCAGACCTCTTCAAGTGAAAGAAAAGGCCTTATGAGCGAGTCACATATTTCATCGCTCGGTGGAAGGGACTTATGTATTCCCTCGATATTCCACTGACTCAGGAGAAATTACTGACGATGTGTGCGGGGAACGTCAAAACAGAGCTGGTACCCTCCCGGATTACCCAGAACTACCCTGGAGGGTTCAGAGATTTCTCAGATAAGGCTCAGCGCCTTGAGGAAGCTCTGAAACAGGCTAGTCAGGCACGTTCGTTGCCCCCTATGATCCCAGCTAGGAGGACCGCCAGAGCCGAACCCGCCGCGGTGGCCCAAATAAAAGCCCCCAGGCAGCTGGAATTACTGCCAGCGGCGCCACCCCCGCAACCCCGTAGAGGTCCTCCACCTCAAGCACAGGCTCCCGCCCAGTAGCGACCGCCTCAGAATCGACAGGTTCCCCCGCGCAATGTGCCGCCGCCACCCAGGCGAGACAATCAGGCACCGCCTCCTCGGAAGGCCCCTCCGGCCCCTCATCAGGGCCAGGCCCCCAGGGACCCCTATCTGGAAAGAAGGCACCTGACTTATTCGTTCAACAAAAATTAGGTCCCTGGCTACTTCCAAAATGCTCTAGAGCAAGGGATTGTGCGCCTGCCCGAGTGCAGAAGGCCGACAGAGGTGCATCTCACCGATCACCCCAATTACTATCCTTATCATCGGATTCTGGGGCACACCCTCAAGCAATACTATGTGTTTAAAGACTAGCTTCAAGACCAGGTCAACAACAACATATTCAGGTTGAGCCCGGCACCAGCACAAGTGGCGGGTGTCTTTGCAGGATCAGAGATCGGCAGTGACAGCGAAGGCGAGTGGCAGCAGGTTCCCAGCCGCGGATCCCAGAAATACGATGACTGGATGGCTCGAAAAACCGTCGTTCATTCCCATGGTATCATCCGAGCACGCCTGAAGTAGCTGGAACCTTCAGAAGAAGTAGCCGGTACCTCTGCATCACCTTCACAGTCGACCACTTCCCAAAAGGGCAAGCAGCGACGGTGCAAGAATAAGCAACGCGCTCCACCGGTGCCGTCGTCATCCCGCACTCTCGGCAATTTTATGCCCCCTGAAATGGGGATTCCTCCCAGAATCCGCCCGGTGGTGGATGACTCCTTGAGTGACAGTCAGGGGTACGCTTCGATTAACACCGTGGAGCTGATAAAGCCCTATATGACTCCCGACGAGGGGGAACGCCAGACGAACCTCCCCAACGTTTCCAACTGATGTCAACGTTAGCGGAATCGCAACCGCGCCGGTCATCGAGGTACGTCATCAGTCTCTTTCAGCCAAGTCGTGCATGCTACTAAGACCAGACAGCAGGCTCAGCACAGAGCTCAGCACGCGCAACCCCATCTAACGCCATCAGCTCTACCTCCACCGCCGTTCGTGCTACTAGATCAGGGAGATCTGCCTCGTTCGTATCACAGTCAGTCTTTCCCGGCTACAAACCAGCCTCCGCTATCCAATCCTAGTCTGGTGACTACTCTCCGGGATTCAACCATGCTTCCCTCGGAATTCGGGGATGACCTCCTGGATGGGAGATTCAAACGTTCTGATCGGTTTCTAACGGGTTTGTTCGTAGAACCGGAAACATCCAATGATTCCACATCCATTTGGACCTACTTTCCAAAGGTAGGCGCTCATTAGTTTGTGGACTAATGAGGCTTAGGAATTTGCATTGGTCGTGAGGATGGGAGGTCGGACTCATCACACCTTTTTGAGGGGAATTATTTTCTACTCCGGGACTCTCTTTATAGATTTAAGTTATGTTCGTGAATCCTTATTACATTAGCAAGTATAAAATGAGCTTTCCTTCATTTTTGACAATCAATGATTAAATATATAAGAAATTTAGAGAATCTTTTATATTTATTCGAGGTTCTTCATCAATAGAGAATCATCTGTATCTATTTAGAGATTCTTGGTCAATGGTATCCTTCAAAACATTTATATAAAAGTCTCCTGGTCATTATGATGAACAGGCTAGTTTTAAAGCCACTCAGTGGGGCACTTGAATTTTATTTTCATTCAGAAGGACATGGATTATTTCAGAGTTGGGATCGAACCCGCAGATGGGCTACATACGTATCCTTTGTTTTGGAAAAGGAATCAGAACCCACATAGTTCGAGTAAGGGAGTATGATGTTTATGATTGATGGCTCAAAGAAGGATGTCACAATTACTTTGACCCTCGAAGCTCACGTGAGTAATGATCGGTGTGAGAAACAAGAGGTATTAGTAATAAAATAGACAATTGGTCCACGAAATATGTAATCATAAGAAATGGTTTGGGCTTATGTATGTATGACTCCCTAGATAAATGAAGGTTAGGATTTACTTTAGGGAGAAAATCCAGGAACAGGGTCCATAAAGGTATATGTGCTTCATGGAGATTTGAATACTCTAACTTAGGACATATTCCTGAAAAGGAAACCCAAATTAGGAGAGGATTGATAATTGGGTTTTACTCCTGAGAAGGAATCCCAGATCAAACATAAATTAGGACTTGTTAAAGAGAATTTAAGGGACTTGGGGCTTACTCCTGAAAAGGAAGCCCAAATTTATGACTGGGGCTTATTCCTAACAAGGAAGCCCAGGTTAGGGGACTTGGGGATTACTTCTTAAAAGGAAGCCCAAAATTATGACTGGGAATTATTCCTAAAAAGGAGACCCAGGTTATGGATTAAGGTTTGGGGCTTACTCCTGAGGAGGATGCCCAAATTTGGGAACTTTAAGAATTTGGGGCTTACTACTAAAGAAGATGCCCAGGTTAAAGGACTTATAACTGGGGATTATTCCTGAAAAGGAGACCCAGGTTAAGGATTATCTCATTTTAAAGGATGAGGTTGAATGAATGAACTCTCGATCTTTTAGTGACATAAAGATGTATAAATCACTATGTTTTGAGAGATATTCCACATAATTCCTTTCAGATAAGGAATTCAAATCAAGAAATCATGCCATAAATGGCTTTGAAGAGTGCATTGAAGACTAAATCTTGAATAGGAAAGGTGAAATGGCTTAAGAGGGGTAAAATGGGAAAGATGGGCACCCAAAAAGGCAGGGGCGCACAAGTCTTGGAAGTCGCGCAAGTCTTGCGTGGGCGCGCAAGTATTGGTCGCGCAGGTATATCTGCGCGACATGTGGGGTACTTGCGCGATTTTCAACTAGCATTGAAATACTTGAGCGACTCTTTATTAAAGCCTTTATAATCCTATTGAGGTTCTTCTAGAAAAGGGACGCACAAGCTTTATTGAAGGAGTAAGGCGGCGCGCAAGTGTATCCACTTCCCTTAAGGGCTGGCCACTCAGGCACGCAAGTGTTGATGAGTTTCAACACTTAGGCCTTCCTCCCTCTCTTTAGATCTTCCGTTCTAGGTAAGAAATTACCTTAGAAGCATTCCAGAAGCTTTGAGAAGAGACTTGGGCATCGGGAGCTTAAATCCGAGTTTCTGGAATAAAAATACTCCTCGAATGGGGGGCCCATAGGGTCTATTTATAGGCAGGAGAAGACCCCGGGCGGTTATCAATTAGGTCGCGCAAGTCACTTGCGTGCCAAAGTGCGTCGCACAAGTCCACTTGCGTGACCATGAGGAAACTTGCACGACATATGGGCAAATTTCTCCTTGTTCATCCCTTTGTCGATTTTTGATGTTTTCTTCAAAGTTCGAACCATTTTAATCTCAGATCTTCCCCTTTTCCAATCTTTAGATTCTGTGATGAAAGGAGCATCAACAAAAGTCCCCCCTCAGAGTTGGATCTGGAGAGAAAAGAGGATTTGACTCTGAGGAAAAAGAATAAATCATGGGTCCTTGTGGTTATTGGCAGTTTAAAGTCATGCATGTCGGACATAAAGGGGATAATGTTTAAGGTCGAAATAGCTTTGACCAAAATGGATTAAAATTGATTCAATTCCTTGACAATTTATCTGAAAACATATTACCATACTCAAGTATGAGAGAAAATGTGTAAACTATGGCTTAAGAGAATTTGAATCTGAGGAATGATATGAAAACGAGCTAAAAGGAATCAGAAGAATTAGTTTCCAAGAATGAAGTTACTATTATTTAACAAAACCCGTTAGGGGGTTGAATTATGTAGAGCCACCTAAGGGCATTGGCTGCATGGTCAAATAAATAGCATCTTTCGGCTGACAAGTCTGTTATGTGGACTGTTTATGCAAGGCCGCCTATGGGCACGTGCTGCATAGTCAGGAAAAAGAACTCTCAAAAATTTACTTTCCTAGTGCTAAAAGCCAGTGAAAGTTTATGGAGATTCAAATTTTCTAAAGTATAGAGTTTGCTGTATGAAAAGAGGTACTTGAATATGGAGAAGATATTTCCATACAAGATTATTGAAGAACTGGATGAATATCACTCCTACGAAGGTCTGACCCAAACGTAGGGAAGAAGAATAAACCATAGAATTGAATACTTTCAGATCATGAAAAAGGATATGGGACAAATATGTTAAGGATGGATATTTTCTTGCAGATCCCTACATACCGTCGTTTAAGACAAATAAAGACAAAAGAGGCATTCTTCCCAAGAATGAAGTTACCATCATTTAACAAACCCGTTAGGGGGTTGAATTATGCAGGGCCACCTAAGGGAATTGGTTGCATAGTCAAATAAATAGTATCCTTCGGCTGAAAAGTCTGTTATGTGGACAGTTTATGCAAGGCCACCTATGGGCACGTGCTGCATGGTCAGGCAAAATAATTCTCAAAAGTTTGACATTTTTGTGACTAAAAGTCATGAAAAGGGTTATGAAGATCTGAAAATATTTATGGTTAGGATTATAACACATAAATATGGGTATTTTCCAATGTATATAGAGATACATAGGTCAATGATAACCATAATCATGTTGTGGATGGGTCCTGAATTGAAATTTTGGACTTCACTATGTATCTCATAAGAATGAGAATCAAGACATACGTAGTTCTTAAAATGCAGTTTAGCGTCATGCAGGACGAAAGTATGAAAGATCTTAGTTTAGGGTCATAGAGTTCAGACCATAATAATGAATACACAGTGTGTGTTTTCATGAGGACTTTTCAGCCAAGGGACTGAAAGTGAAATTTGGGGTTAGGCCCAAAAGACTTGGGGCTGGATTTGAGGGATACTCGAACGTTCCTACGTATCCCATAAGGATGGGAATCAATCCCACGTAGTTCTAGAAATACCCTTTGTACAAATTTGGTTTGTACATGGGAAGGGTGAAAGGGGACTTTAGTACAATGATGGTTTAACCCGAGATAAAAAGTTTAGGCGTTTCCATGTATGCACGTAGTCTTTTGAAATGAAACATGATTGAAAAATCAATGTAAATAATGGTTCCCTCTCAAATGAGGAAATCAAAGAGTATTGTAGTTTATTGTCATACCGGACAAAAGTGTTGTATAGTTTAACGTCGTATAACAAGGACGAAAGTGAATCAAATGTAAAGATATTGATTCTAAGGGCGGTTTCATAAATCAACATCGTATGAGATGAAGGTGAACCAAAGTGAAGAGATTGTTTTTGGGCTTGAACCTTGGGAGGTTGCCTATGTACCCAGCCTGGAAGGCAAGGATCAAAGTACATGTAGTTCAATTAAAGAATGAATTAATGATCAAGTTGTTCATGGGGAAAATGACCTAAAAAATGATGTTGGGACTTACACATGGTTAGCAGCCTAGAGAGAGTGTTATGGTTGAGGTTTTCTCTAAGCTCACGTGAGTCATACTCGTTGTGAGAAACAAGAGGTAGAAACAACCTTAACGATGCACAGTTTAATGTCATGTAGTAGGGAAAAATTACAGTTTAGCATCATGTAAGACGTATCAAGGACTTTCTATACAGTTTAGCGTCATGTAGTTAGGACGATGGGGAAAATACAGTTTATCGTCATGTTGGACAAAAAAAGGGGGACTGTGCAGTTTAATGTCATGCAGTAAGGACAAAATAATACACCATTTAATGTCATGTTGGACGCATTAGTGATTATGTAGTTTAACGTCTTTCCGGACGTAAGGGACTTTTAAATAGTTTAGGGTCTTATGCATGGACCGTTGCTGTATAGTTTAACGTCGTATAGCAAGGACAAACTGGTGCTGCACAGTTTAATGTCATGTTGCAGGGACAATACAGTTTAACGTCATATTGGACGAAAGGGGGACTGTGCAGTTTAATGTCATGTAGTGAGGACAGATTAGGGATTTTTTTAGTTTAATGTCATGCTGGACAAAGGTGTGAATAGTTTAGGGTCATATGCATGGACCATGGATGGTGTAGTTTAAAGTCATACAGGACCTTTTAGGGAACTTTTTCATAGTTTTACATCGTGTGGGACGAATTTTCAGTTTAATGTCATACTGGACCATTACTGTATAGTTTAACGTCATATAGCAAGGATGAACTGGTGCTGCACAGTTTAGTATCATGTTGCGGGGACATCTGGTGCCGCATAGTTTAGTGTCGTGTTGTTGGGACATAGTAGAGTTTAATGTCATGTAGGACGAATGTAAGGACTTTTGTACAGTTTAGTGTCATGTAGCTAGGACGATGGAGGTGACACAATTTAACGTCATGTTGGACGTATGTGAAAATAGTTTAGGGTCATATGCTTGGACCGTTGCTGTATAGTTTAATGTCATATAGCAAGGACGAACTGGTGCCGCACAGTTTAGTGTCATGTTGCAGGGACATCTGGGGGTACTTTTTAGTTTATACAAAATACTTCTTCAAAAATCTGGCATTAGTTGGAGTAGTAATGAGTTCTCCATCCATCGAGATTAATGAATAAGATCCATTGGAGTAGACCCTATGTATTGAATAAGGTCCTTCCCATTTTGGCTCAAGCTTGGGATGTTTCTTTCCTGGTATCATTGGAGTTCTGAGAACTAATACCAATTCTCCCTGAATGAATGAACGAAGACGAACATTTTTGTTAAAAGCTCGTGCTATTCGATTCTGATAGATTTCCAAGTGGTGTAAAGTGCACAATCTTTTCTCATCTAACCGTTCCAATTCATTAAATCACTTTTGGGATTTCTCATCTATAGATAACTGATCACAAATGGCTACTCTGAGTGAGGGCAATTGAACTTCAATTGGCAAGACTTCTTTCGTTCCATATACCAACGAATATGGAGTTGACCGCGTTGCATTGCGGGTGGTAGTCCGATAAGCCCAAAAAGCATGAAAGAATTTATCAGGCCATGACCTCTTATCTTTATCCACCATCTTTTGCAGTATATTCGAAAGAGTCTTGTTAAAGGCTTCTATTTAGCCATTGGCCGCCGTATGATACCGAGATGAATGGTTGGATTTAGTTTTGTATTCTTGATACAATTTCTTCACCTCAGAAGAACAGAAGCTGGTGCCGTTTTCCGCCAATATGGTATGAGGGACACCAAATCTAGTAATGATGTTAGACTTGATGAAGCTAACAATGCATTTAGAACTGACTTCTTTGAGAGGTACTGCCTCTGCCCATTTGGAAAAGAAATCAGCAGCAGTAAGAATGTACTTAAACTGCTTGGCCGTAGCTGAAGGGTAAGGTCCCACCACACTCATTCCCCATGTAGAAAATGGCCACGAGTATTTAGCTGTATGAAGCAAATCTAGAGGTTGATGAATGAAGTTGGCATGTACTTGGCATGAATGACAATTCATTGTGAAATTAACACAATCTTGTATCATTGAAGGCCAAAAGTATCCAAGCCTTCGAATTTGATCAGAAAATCTATGTCCAAACTGGTGGGCACCACAGACTCCTGCATGCACTTCTTTCACGACAGCCATTGTCTCTTCACCATCAATGCATCTGAAGAGAACTCCATCAAAACCACGTTTGTAGAGAATTTTCTCAAGGTGGTTTGGGCTATCATAAAGAGTAAAATTGACTACACGTCCCCAGATTTGTTCTTTCTCGGCTCTATCAGGTGGAAGTGTTCCATTTTGAAGGTATTCCCTGATAGGTGACATCCATCCTGTAGTATGACCATACGATTCAGGAATGGGACTAATTTCATTAATTTCCTCTGTTCTGGCTTGAACATAAGGTGAAATTGCACGACGGTGGGCAATACTGATGGTTGTCTCGTCCTGATTTGGATCTGCTAGAGCTGTGGCTATATTGGCCAGCGCATCAACTTGAGCATTTTGTGATCTTGGTACATAAGAAAATGTCGGTTCTGAAGGGAATTCTGCCATTAACTCTCTGACGTAATCATACAAAGGGATTAATTCTTCTTTTCTGATGGCATAATCCCCATTGACTTGTTTGATTACCAGGTCTGAATCACCTTTCACCTTTAAGTGATTCACTTGTGCTTGAAGTGCTAACTCCAAGCCTGTGATAAGAGCTTGGTATTTGGCTTCATTATTGGTACCACCTTCCCACAATAAAAAACAATAAGGTAACACTGCCTTATCTAGAGAAATGAGCACAATTCCTAAACCAACTTTGTTGAATTTAGGATTTTCCATTTTCTTCCCTGTTGGACTTATGGAAGCACCATCAAAATACATTTCCCATGTTTGAGGACTCTCTTGAATAGAGAAAAATTCTTCATCAGGGAGTTCAATATCTGAAGACGTGTCTTCCACTGAAGGATGTTTAGCCAGGAAATCATCCAGAGCTTGGACCTTTATCACCTTTTGAGACACATACTGAATGTCGAACTGCTGCAAAATAACTGCCCACCTTGCTAGACGTCCTGTAAGCATTGGATGACTAAGGATGAATTTGAGCAGATTATTACGAGATACCAATTGAACCTCGCGATGTTGCAGGTAGTGTCTCAGTTTCTGAACTACAAAGATTAATGCCAGGCATCACTTCTTAATACTTGAATACCGGGTTTCAACTTCAATCATAGTTCTACTGAGATAGTAGAGGCTATTTTCATTCCCAACATCATTATTTTGAGCAAGAAAGGAACCCAATGATCGCTCTAGAGCTGTCACATAGAGGATAAGTGGTCGTCCTTCAACAGGTGGCATGAGTACCGGTGGAATCAAGAGGTATTTCTTGAGAACACCAAACACTTCTTGACATTCTTCAGTCCACTGGTAAGTGACTCCTTTTTTCATTAATTTGGTAAAGGGTAAACATTTTCCTGCCAAATTGGTGATTAAATGCCAAATATAGGCTAAGTGTCCTTGAAGTCCTCTTAATTCTTTCATTTCTTCCTCCTGTTGTGCAAACCTTTGCTCTAATGAGAGCAATTGACCTTCTCCAGAGGAAGGATATGTAACCTGATTCTTTCCCCTCCCATTGTTGGATACTTTTTGGAGAGAGGGAAGTGGATTACCTAGGTTCTGAGTAATCCTTTGACTTCATGTATGCACAACTTCTTCATTTGTATCGGTGCGTACATTTTCTTGAGCATGACTCTCTTCATCTGAGTCCCCTGAGGGAACCTCCTCTGGTGGATTAGCAACAACGGCATTGATGACATTGATTGATGCATAATGCATCACATCCCTTCTATCAACATTTCTGTGATATTTTCTTCTTTCATGTCTTTGATGAGACATTTCCTTTTTTTGATTCAATCCTTTAGGAACTTCTTGACGAGATATAACTTGGAGGGAATCTCCTGATAATTTGGCTCTTCGTTCCTCTTGGGGCTTCTTCCCCAATCGAGAAAAGACCGACATTCTCTGAGGAGGGGATTGATGTTTTGAAAGAGTCCCCAGTCTCGTGAACTAGGGATGTTCCTGCTATTTCCGCTGAACTCCTCGAATCCCATTTGTTGACTCTGAGGGCTGGGTTAAAGAAGTCCCCAGTCTGATAATCTGGGGTGGCTCTTGAAATGCTATGTCTGAGACCTTCTTAAAAGCTCTCTTGATCTTGTGAACCTTAGTCCGGAAATTAGCTGGATGCATTAACCTGTATCCACTTTTATCACCTGGTTCAATAGACCGTTGGATGATTTTCGAATTTTCTGTCATTTGATGATGTGTTTTCTCCATACGAGAGGCTTGTGCAATATTCTCGCCTGCTTGATGTAGGAGAAATTCAACAAATTGTTCTCTATATGCTTGATTTTGAGAGGAACTAGTTGAAGCCTGTTCTTGAGAAAGATTTTGATTACAAACAAAGCCCATTGATTGTGGCCAGCCATGGGCAATAACATTGCATGAGACCATTTTCGGCGGGCTTTGCTAACTGGAAAGCACTGTGAAATGTAGTGCTCCGTGAACACCCCATCCTCTGATATGAACACCAGATGGGGCATTGGCAATTAACTGACACAATTTTCATAGTGCGCCAAGGCATGAACGTTGAAGGGTTCTCTGTTGCTTTTCAGCCTTCGGATACCGAGAGACTGACAGAGATTCCAAATCAATCTGACGTTGTAGCCCTTCTATTATCTTAATATGATTTTCATATTCATCATAAGATAATACCTTCTTCTTCAATTGAAAAAGAGTTTTCCATATGTTGAGATGAATATCATGGACTCCATCTTCCATCAACATCTTTGGAATGTCATACTGGGAGTCAGCCAAAGGCCAAAACATGACTGGTACCTCACTTTTCGCCAGTTTTTTCCTCATGTTCAGCATTTCCTCTTCATCATTAAATAAATATTCTTCTACCTGTTTTGACCAGAGTTGGTGTTTCCTTGTTGCTTCATCGGATTCAACAAGATTGGTAGAGAGATCATTGATCAAAATATAAGATACATGAATTAGGGGTGGTTCGGAGAATGACCTACACCCTGGCATATCTTCTGATTGAGAAAGTATTTCACTTTCTAGTGATAAAGGATCAGACATGACTGGTTTCGCATTTGTAAGTGCCTCAAGATAAGAGGGCTTTCTCGACACTACATTGTCCACTGGAGTATTTTCTAGGCAATGTGAATCACTACTGCAGAGAGGACTTTCGCAGTGAAACTCATCATCATGGGGAGGACCACCATAATGGATTACAACAAAATATGAGATCTCTTGCTCCTTGGACTTCTGACCACACAGAGGGTTCCTATGGCTCTCATTTGAAGACGAAACTTTAAGATTGACTGAATTGTCATGAAGCAAGCCTTCACGAGGAAGATTTTGTTGAAGACCTTTAGAATTAATGTTCCCGTTATTGGGAACTGAGGGAGTAGAATTCCAACAGATAAATGTCTGAGGGCTTCAAGAACTCCAGCATCGAGCAAGGCCTTGTTACAGATTGGCCTTTGATCTCCTGACTGTGCTGGGCGGATCTTTTTCTTAGATGCCTTCTTACTCTCTTTGGAAACCACTTGTTGATTAAAGTGGTTGCTTTGAGCAGGTGTATGTGCCTGATCAGGAAATATGGTTAGGTTAGGCTGACAATCTTCGCTCAAATCAGGTGTATGTGCCTGACTTGGTTGTCCGTATGATATGGGGGAGTATGCCCCATAACCCTCTTGGACTGGAACAGATGTGTGTGTCTATTCCAGAGTGAATCGTTGATGTGTCACTCCACTGCTAGGGATAGATTTATGTGTCTTTCCCTGAGATGATGCTGAAGCTGTTATGATATCCTGGCAAGCATCCAGAATATGAGTAGGAATTTGCTTCTGCTCTTTCACCATTGATAAAATATGCTTGGTGACTTCAGCTGTCGGAACAGGGATATACGTCCATTCCGGGCTTGGAGTAGGTGTATGTGCCTGCTCCTGTCCTCCTTTTCCTATCAGTGAATCCTGACAGTACTCAAGTGTGGGGGAAGAGAGTTGAGTTTGCCTCCTGTTTGTCATCAGAGCTTTCCGACTGACTTCTCCATGCACTAACAAGCGAGACTGTTGGTAGGCTTGATTAGTTTTAGCAGGTGTATGTGCCTTCTGATTACACTTCGCCAAATGTGGTTGAAGAGATCCATCATATGTAGTCAGACGAGCCTGCTAACTAACTGATGATGTATAAGCAGGTGTATGTTCCTGCCTGTAGTACTCCGCCGGAATTGCCTGGCGGGATTGGCATGATGCTGCCAGACGAGTCTGCTGGATAGCGGAATTAAAACGGGCAGGTGTGTGTGCCTGCTCATTGTTCGCCACCAAGTTAGGTTGGTGGACTTCTCCGGAGATGGTAGGGATGAGAACCTGCCCATTTTTAACCGGATTCCGCCTCTGGCGGTTCTTCTTGCCTGCTCAGGTTCGAGGAACCTGAGCCGAACGCCTGGAGTCGGTACCCTCATCATGATGAGGGTGCACTGCCACACGTGTCTGGCAGTGATTGTTTATGGGAGCCCTTGGGAAGGACTCCAGTCTTTTTGAATTAAGGTCCTGAGGGACCTGCTCATTCACTTCCTCAGAGTAAAGAAGTGAATGGAAATTGCGTTCCGGGGATAACGACCCGAAACAGTTGGAGACGGTAGTCAGCACTGCCTGCCTCTTGATCACTGGTCGTCGTTGTCCGGACGACCTGTGTGAGTTGTTCACTTGGAGGGCCAGTCGGGCAGCCTCCAGAGTTGGGATGGTACCGTGTTGACGGTACTCCTTAACCAGCGCATTTGATACCCAGTGTTGAAGACGCTGAGTAGGTGATGTCATCCTCAGAGCGGATGACGATTCAGTAGGAATAGCAGCAGTGGTATTTGCAGCATCAGTATTCACAGATGTGAATTTGAGAGCAGCCATTGTGGAAATACAGAAGATCTTGAAAAAGAGTGCCTGTTTG
This sequence comes from Viscum album, assembly GCA_963277665.1. Classification (NCBI taxonomy): domain Eukaryota; kingdom Viridiplantae; phylum Streptophyta; class Magnoliopsida; order Santalales; family Viscaceae; genus Viscum; species Viscum album. The sequence continues at coordinate 116,026,760 of OY728135.1, forward strand.
ATATAACAGACGTAATCAAGATAAATTCAGCTACTTTATCCTTTAGATGAGCACACATGTCAATGATTTTTTTTGTTAGCCCTCTTATTGAGTTTTAAATAGGGGATTAACAAATAGGTAAAACATCATTTTAACTTGGTTAAGGATTCACGTCAGGTTCACCATTTTTGTTTCCCTCAGAATTCGGGGATGACCTCCTGGATGGGAGATTCAAATGTTCCGATCGGTTTCTAACGGGGTTGTTCGTAGAACCGAAAACATCCAATGATTCCACATCCATTTGGACCTACTTTCCAAAGGTAGACGCTCATTAGTTTGTGGACTAATGAGGCTTAGGAATTTGCATTGGTCGAGAGGATGGGAGGTCGGACTCATCACACCTTTTTGAGGGGAATTATTGTCTACTCTGGGACTCTCTTTATAGATTTAAGTTATATTCGTGAATCCTTATTACATTACCAAGTATAAAATGAGCTTTCCTTCAGTTTTGAAAATCAATGATTAAATATGTAAGAAATTTAGAGAATATTTTATATGTATTCGAGGTTCTTCATCAATAGAGAATCATCTGTATCTATTTATATATTCTTGGTCAATGGTATCCTTCAAAACATTTATATAAAAGTCTCCTGGTCATTATGATGACCAGGCTGGTTTTAAAGCCACTCAGTGGGTCACTTGAAGTTTATTGTCATTCAGAAGGACATGGATTATTTCAGAGTTGGGATAGAACCCAAAGATGGGCTACCTACATATCCTTTGTTTTGGAAAAGGAATCATAACCCACGTAGTTCGAGTAAGGGAGTATGATGTTTATGATTGATGGCTCAAAGAAGGATGTCACAATTACTTTTACCCTCTATGCTCACGTGAGTAATGCTCAGTGTGAGAAACAAGAGGTATTAGTTAAAAAATAGACAATTGGGCCATGAAAGATGTAATCATAAGAAATGGTTTGGGGATTATGTATGTATGACTGCCCAGATAAATGAAGGTTAGGATTTACTTTAGGGAGAAAATCCAGGAACAGGGTCCATAAAGGTATATGTGCTTCATGGAGATTTGAATACTCTAACTTGGGACTTATTCCTAAAAAGGAAACCCAAATTAAGAGAGGATTGATAATTGGGTTTTACTCCTGAGAAGGAATCCCAGATCAAACGTAAATTAGGACTGGTTAAAGAGAATTTAAGGGACTTGGGGCTTACTCCTGAAAAGGAAGCCCAAATTTATGACTGGGGCTTATTCCTAACAAGGAAGCCCAGGTTAGGGGACTTGGGGCTTACTCCTGAAAAGGAAGCCCAAAATTATGACTGGGACTTATTCCTGAAAAGGAGACCCAGGTTATGGATTAAGGTTTGAGGATTACTCTTGAGGAGGATGCCCAAATTTGGGAACTTTAAGAATTTGGGGCTTACTTCGGAGGAAGATGCCCAGGTTAAAGGACATATAACTAGGGATTATTCCTGAAAAGGAGACCCAGGTTAAGGATTCTCTCATTTTAAAGGATGAGGTTGAATGAATGAACTCTCGATCTTTTAGTGACATAAAGATGTATAAATCACTATGTTTTGAGAGATATTCCACAGAATTCCTTTCAGATAAGGAAGTCAAATCAAGAAATCATGCCATAAATGGCTTTGAAGAGTGCCTTTAAGACTAAACCATGAATAGGAAAGGTGAAATGGCTTAAGAGGGGTAAAATGGGCTAGATGGGCACCCAAAAAGGCAGGGGTGCGCAAGTCTTGGAAGTCACGCAAGTATTGGTCGCGCATGTATACCTGCGCGACATGTGGGGTACTTGCACGATTTTCAACCAGCATTGAAATACTTGAGCGACTCTTTTTTAAAGCCTTTAGAATCCTCTAGAGGTTCTTCTAGAAAAGGGACGCGCAATTTTTATTGAAGGAGTAAGGCGGCGCGCAAGTGTGGCCACTTCCCTTAAGGGCTGGCCACTCAGGCGCGCAAGTGTTGATGAGTTTCAACACTTAGGCTTTCCTCCCTCTCTTTAGATCTTCCGTTCTAGGTAAGAAATTACCTTAGAAGTGTTCCAGAAGCTTTGAGAAGAGACTTGGGCGTCGGGAGCTTAAATCCGAGTTTCTGGAAAAAAAATTCCTCCTTGAATGGGGGGCCCACAGGGTCTATTTATAGGCAGGAGAAGACCCCGGGAGGTTACCGGGCGGTTATCAATTAGGTCGCGTAAGTCACTTGCGCGCCAAAGTGCGTCGCACAAGTCCACCTGCACGACCATGAGGAAACTTGCGCGGCATATGGGCAAATTTCTCCTTGTTCATCCCTTTGTCGATTTTTGATGTTTTCTTCAAAGGTCGAACAATTTTAATCTCAGATCTTCCCCTTTTCCAATCTTTAGATTCTGTGATGAAAGGAGCGTCAACAAACCAGTAGGCAACTGGATGCACCTAGTACTAGCTGATCACAGGTTCAACCAGCAGGACCCGCTATGCCTCCAACTGCCGAACGACCTCTTGTAGGCAGAGGTTTGCATTTGGAACGAAAGTATGATGTCTTGAAGCACCTGGCTGGCATTCCGGCAAGGCTTTCTATCCTTGAGGCCCTTCGTCTGTCATATGAAATGCGCAAGGCACTTACCGAGGCCCTAAGGAGCCCCCTCCAGTTTGAGACGGAGGTAGCAGCTGCAGAAGCCTTCCATACCAAGAAGAATGAAAACGCCGAATGTCAGGTGGTTATCTCGTTCTCCGGTGAAGATGAGGACCCTCCTATACAGGGGCACATTCGCCCGCTGTACATCACTGGTCACTTCAATGGTGTGGAAGTCCGCCGCTGCCTCGTTGACACAGGTTCCAGAATCAACCTAATTCCGACTCGGATGTTGCGAAAATTGGGTCTGTCTGAAGGCGATTTAACTCCCTCTGACCTTAGAATCCAGGGGTATGACAGGACCGAGCAAACCCCAGTCGACAAGATCCGTCTGAAGACTCAGTTCAGTGGCTTAGTTGCCAGCACCGAGTTCATGGTCGTCTCTCAGGACACCGCCTACAACGCATTGATGGGTAGGCCATGGCTCCATCTGTTTGCAGCAGTCACTTCGTCATATCACCAGTGCCTCAAATACTCACTCAACGGTCGAGTAGGCGTGCTCCAAGGAGATGCGTTCCCTTTCACTTCTTGTGAGGCCCGCTATCTGGATGCGGGTTATTACAAAAGTAAGGATAAGAAAATACTAGTAAGTGAGGATGAACCCGCCCCGATCACAAGTGATCCCTGGGCAAGCATGGATGACACCTACATCCTCCCGATCCACCGATTGGAGGCCACGACCCCCAACATGGGGCAATGTTTTGTTGTTTCGGGTACACAAGGAAGGCATGTTCCCGTGTCCAAGCGACGACGGAAAATCACCTCGTGCTCCTACATCAACTACGCTCAGGTGATCCCGGAACCTCCTACCCCTATACAGTACCGGAATGTCAAGCTTATGACAATGGCGGTACGCCATACGTGTCTCTTCCGTCGGACTGGATTCCACCGACTCAGGACGACACGTCACCACTGCTTCGATATCATCAAACGTGGCCCCTTAGGCCGAAGGACAGATGGGATAGGGTCGACTGCCTTCATTGCTATGGTCTTGATGGCGAGTGAGTCTCCTAATACGGTGACCACTACTGCCTGAGCCGACACCAGCTTCCCCTCAGGCTTTGATAGCCCAGAAGTATCTTCCGTCGCAGGAAACCCCCCCACGGGTGGAGAGGAAGACCTGCAGGATGCTCCCCCCTCCTTTGAGGAAGGCGTCTCTACCACGGTTGATGAACTGGTACAGGTGAACCTTGGTAGCGAGGCAGATCCGAAACCCACATTGATCAGTGCAGCCATGTCCCCCGAGGAGCGGCAGCTGTACGTAGACTTCCTCAAACAACACCGTGATGTGTTTGCTTGGAGTTACAACGAGATGCCAGGACTAGATCCCCAGGTAGCCGTTCACCATCTGGGCCTCCCAGAAAACCATCTTGGATTTAAGCAGCCTCCCAGGAAGATGCACCCTTATCATGGTGCTATGGTTGAGGCCGAAGTTGACAAGCTTATCAAATCCAACTTCATCAAGGAAGTCCAGTACCCCAAGTGGATTGCCAACATTGTGCTAGTCAGGAAGAAGAATGGACAGATCAGAGTCTGCATTGATTTCCGTGATCTTAATCGCCACTTCCCAAAGGATGACTTCCCACTCCCGGTGACAGAGTTATTGATTGACGCTACGGCCGGATTCCAAGCTCTCTCTTTCATGGACAGGTATTCCGGGTACAACTAGATCCGGATGGCCCCCGAAGACGAGGAGTCCACTACCTTCAGGGCTCCCCAAGGTACCTTTTGCTACCAGGTTATGCCATTCGGTTTGAAAAATGCAGGTGCCACTTATCAGAGGGCCATGAACCACATATTCAAGCCGATTCTCGGAAAATTGGTAGAGTGCTACGTAGATGACCTAGTGGTCAAATCATGTCAGTGCTGGGACCACCACAAAGACCTCGAGAAGGTGTTCGGTTTCCTCCGTTCCTGTCACCTGAAGATGAACCCGTTTAAGTGTGACTTAGGGGTCACCTTTGGGAAGTTTCTGGGCTTTTTTGTTAGATACCGAGGCATCGAGATCGACCCAGAGAAGATCAAGGCCATCAGCCAAATGCCTCCCCCGAGCAACATTCGGGAACTTCGAGGCCTCCAAGGCCACTTTGCCTATATATGTCGATTCATCACGAATCTGGACGGCAAGTGTAAGCCCCTTTCCCGGCTCATGAAGAAGGGAGCTGCCTACGAATGGGATGAGGAGTGTCGGACCGCCTTCAAGGAAATCAAGAAGTATCTGCTCCAACCTCCGGTTTTGATGCCACCCATCTTCGGAAAGCCATTGATCCTTTATGTGACCGTCCTGGAAAGATCCCTCGGTGCACTGATCGCCTAGAAGAATAATGAGGGTACTGAGAATAGTCTCTACTATCTCAGCCGTATGCTTCTCGATACGGAGGTCAAATACTCCCCTATCGAAAAGAGCTGCCTTGCGCTCGTCTTCGCCATGCAGAAGTTACAACATTACCTGCAGCACCATGAGGTGAAATTGGTCTCCCGGGTATACCCACTGAAGCACATCCTGAACCGCCCCATGCTGACTGGCCGACTAGCACGTTGGGCAGTGATTCTCCAGCAGTTTGATATCAGGTTTGTACCTCAGAAGGCCATTAAGGGACAGGCGCTGGCAGAATTTTTAGCTGCCCATCCATCCTCTGCGGATCAATCCCTGGACCTGGATTTTCCTGATGAGAAGTTCCTCGCAGTCGATCATGTCGTCCCGTGTTGGCAAATTTATTTCGACGGCGCCTCCCGGAGCCCCACCGGTAGGAGGCTCAACGATCCTAAGCTGAACAGAGTGGGCCTAGGTATTGTCTTCATTACCCTGGTGCAAGATGTCCTGCAATACTCATTCCTGTTGTCAAAAGGTTATACGAACAACGAGGCAGAGTACCAAGCTCTCATCACCGGTCTCGAGTTGGCCCTTGAGATCCATGTGCCCCATCTACAAGTGAAAGGAGATTCCAAGCTGGTAATAAAACAGGTTAATGGCGACTATGTCGTCAGGAAGTCGGAACTTGTACTGTTGTTGGAGTACACCCTCTGCCTAATGGCCCAATTCTCTTCTCGACCAGAGGTTACCCATGTCCCACAGTCACAGAACGGTCAAGCAGACGCCTTGGCTGGCTTAGCCGCGTCGCTCGCAGAACCCGAGCAAGATGATTTGATCATACATGTCGCACATCGGAGAGTCATTGCCCCCATCACCCAAGAGGACAATGATGGCCTGCGGGTAAGTCATCTCACCATCGGACCCTCTATGTTAGAGGTCCTTGGTTCGTCAGACAAAGTGGTTGAAGCCACTTCCGACTGGAGGGCGCCTTTTGTCGAGTATCTCCAAAATGGTCACCTCCCGGATGACCGGGCCGAGCGCGAGCGAATCCGACACCGCGCGCTGCAATTTACCCTCCAGAGCGGCCCCAGTCTTGAATAGATCCTCTACAAGCAGAGCTTCAATGGCGTCCTCCTCCGTTGCATTCAAGGAGTAGAGATTCCTCAAGTTATGAAAGAGGTTCACGCCAGTTCCTGTGGCGCCCATCAAGCTGCGCTGAAGCTGTCCCATCAAATCCGGAGGTTGGGGTACTTCTGGACCTCTATGATCCATGATTGTATTGGGTATTCCAAGAGATTCCACGCGTTCCAAGTTCACGCCAACTTCCTGCATCGGCCACCGGAGCCCCTCCACCCCACCAAGTACTCTTGGCCATTTTCGGTATGGGGACTTGATGTAGTGGGACCATACCCACCGACAACAGCTCACCAGTGTAGGTTCATCCTGACTGCTACAGATTTCTTCTCCAAGTGGGCAGAGGCAGTTCCACTCAAAGAGGTCAAGGCCCGTTCCATCGTTGATTTTGTGAGCTCCAATATTATCCACCAGTTTGGGGTCCCTCACGCCATCCTCAATGATAAGGGAACCAACTTCCGAGCAGCTGAACTGAAGAAATTGTACGCCAAGTACGACATCCGTTCGAACCATACCTCTCGCTACCACGCGCAGGAAAATGGACAGATTGAGGCATTCAACAAAATCCTCTCTAACATTCTGCAGAAGATGGTTGGTCAGAACAAGAAAAGTTGGCCAAACAAGCTCCCCAACGCCCTCTGGGATTATTGGACGACAACTCGCAACTCTACCCAGGTGACCCCATATTCCCTGGTGTATGAAGCTGAGGCCGTCCTACCCATTGAGATCTAGCTGCCATCGTTACGCACTGTAGTCTATGATCACCAGACATCAGATGAGATAGCCGAAATCCATCTAGCTGAACTAGAAGCACTGGACGAGTACGGGCTTCGTGCCCTGCACAATCTGGAAAGGCATTAGGATAAGATAGCGAGGGCTTTCAACAAGAAGGTTCGTCTGTGCTCCTTTCTACAGGGAGACATGGTACTGGCCCTTCGAGCACCAATGATTCCTAGTAGGAAACCGCCCAAGTTATAACCCATGTGGGAAGAGCCTTATATCATCCATAAGGTTTACCCCAATGGAGTATACTCCTTGGTGACCATAGATGGAGAGCACATAACTCCTCCCACCAACGCCAAGTTCCTCAAGCGACACTTTTCCTACGGCAAAAAGGTCCTGCACGACCTTAAACTGCATCATGGTCCCGCATGACCTTAAACTGCATGGAAGGGACCCGCATGACCTTAAACTGCACGTTACGGTCCAACACGACCTTAAACTGTAAGGTCCTACATGACCTTAAACTGCATCTTCATCCTGCAAGATGATAAACTTCAAAATGGTCCGAGCTCTATGACCTTAAACTAAAATCTCTCCCCGTATTACTGCAAGATGTTAAACTACAAGCCGGGCAGGCCTTCCTGACCGAGGCTCATCCTCAGGCCCCTTGGCCTCTTCAGGCCCATGGCCCCCATCCTCACTGCAAGATGTTAAACTGCAAGCAGGTCAGGTCTCCCTAACCGTGATCCGGACTCAGGCCCCTTGGTTAACCCCGAATTACCCTCTTGCGGAATTGTACGGTTGGGTGTAGGATTATGTCCTCATTCACGTCATATTACTTGCCGTACCTTACATATCCCCAAATGAGATGCATCCTCGTCCCGCATGACGTTAAACTACATCTCAAGAACTACGTATGGCTTGATTCTCATCTTAATGGGATACGTAGGAACGCTCGGACGCCTCGTCTTGAGCCCAGCCCCAAGCTTTTCTCTTCTGCTATCCCCCTAGGAATAGTTTCCTTGGAGGATCTTTGTGTGGCGAGGAGTAGACTTTCTTAGCCTGCTCATACAACCCTTCTCACACAAGGATTGTAAGGGTCGCACCATGTGCCCACTCCCGTTCTTCTATCCTCCCACGTCCTCACCGCATGACGCTAAACTGCATGGCCTTCAAGAACTACGTATGGCTTGATTCCCATCCTAATGGGATATGTAGGAACGCCCGGGAATTTCTCCCGTTGGCCCAGCCCGAAAGCTGAAATCTTCCCCTCAGTCAAGACATAGGGCAGGGTGCACACTTTTTCCCCAACTCACATCGAGCAAGCCTCGACCCGGCTGCACGTCCCCCCTGGAGATGTTCGCCTCTTTCGTGGATGGATACATCTATGCTTCACCCACTCCTTGATTGGGATTCCATCATTTTTTTCATACCCGGAGGGACCCCCAAGAACGGCCTGGATACTACGCCCAAGGGCTCTCCTACCGATACGGGCCAATGCCCCCGAGGGTTTCCAAGCAACAAGACGATGCAAGTCCCGCGTTGCGAATTTAGTCAGTGGTCGATGCTCATTTGTTTCTCCCATATCAGGTCACCATAGGAACGCTGCGTTTAGAACAAGGTCAACAGTGTCCTAGATCTTCGGGTCCACCCCGAGATGTCCCAGACATCGAGTGTAGTGATTCATTCTACCCCATCCCGAAGTGAAAAATTTCCCCCTGGATGGTGCTAGCAGTCGGGCCCATGGCCCCGATTCCCCATAGGGGTGTACGGTGTGGTGTGGTACTACGTCCTCATTCACGTCGGGATCATGTACCATGTCGTACGAGGCCCAGCCTCAGGCCCCTTGGCATCTTTGGGTCCCCGACCCCCGTCCTCATGCAAGACGTTAAACTACAGACCAGTCAGGCCTTCCTGACTGATGCCTGACCTTAGGCCCCTTGGCCTTTTTGGGCCCCTCCGCCTAACCTCTTACTCAGGGTGTACGGTGTGGTGTGGGACTATGTCCTCATTTACGTAGGGATCATGTACCATGCCATACGCCTTCCCCTACGAGGCCTAGCCTCAGGCCCCTTGGCCTCCTCGGGTCCCTGACCCTCGTCCTCACTGCAAGACGTTAAACAGCAAATAGGTCAGACCTCCCTGACCAACGCCTAACCATCAGGCCCCTTGGCCTTTTTCGGGCCCCGTTCCAGGTCCTCTCTTATAGGAGTGTATGGTGTGGCGTGAGATTATTTTCTCATTCACGTCGGTTTATTCGCCGTACCGTACACCTCCCTTGTTTGGAGGTATATTACTCTCCCCTCGTCCTGTATGATGTTAAACTACATCCAGAGAACTATGTGTGGCTTGATTCTCATCCTCACGGGATACGTAGGACCACCTGAATGTTTAGGATTCGGGTCCAGCCCCATCTCTCGGGAATCTTCGTCCCATCTTGGCCCCTTGGCCTACCCTTCCTCCATGAGAGGATTATATGGTGTGGTGTGGGATTATGTCCTCATTTACGTCGGTCTCGAAATGAATACACCATGTACCTCTCCCTTCTGAGTTGTTTCGTCGACCCCTTTTTCGGAGGTCCACCAATTTGCCTAAGAGTACTCTGGTTTATTACTTGGAATGCCAAGCTTTACTCGGACACGTCCACACCTGCTTTCCAGGATTTTTGTATCCCTGCATCAGGGCTTCCATCATCTCTCACACCCGGAGGGACCCCCAAGAACGGCCTGGATACTACGCCCAAGGTCTCTCCTACTGTTACGGGCCAATGCCCCTGAGGGTTTCGGACAACAAATCGATAAAATCCCGCGTTGCAAATATGGTTAGCGGTCGATGCTCGTTTGTTGTTCCCACCTCAGGATAATGTGATATGGACGCTGCGTTTCCACCATGGTTAACAGTTTTCCTCTATCGCCACACCAACCCATTGAGCCCAAAATTTCGGGTACACAATTCACACCCTTCAACACTTCATCGTGTCAAAGCAGAGTTTCGAAAATCTTGGTACTACTCCTCAGTGCACATCTGCACATTACGGGGACAAAGCCGCATTAAAGGTGTCCTCCGGTGCTCTCTGTCGACTCCCCTCTGATGAACGCCCCAAGTATTGCGATGAGGATCCCCCCCTTGTTTCCCACACCGAGTTTAACTCACGCGGGCTTAGGGATCGGGTTGACGTCTGTGCTTACTCGGGAAGTTGTCACCAACCATGGTCCGAGCTCTAAGACCATAAACTAAGATCCATCTAGAACTACGTTCAGCTTGATTCCCATCCTAATGGAATACGTAGGAATGCCCAGACCCCCTGTCTCTAGGTCCAGCTTGAGTTTAGCTAATTCACCTCTCTGGTCCTGCCATCGGGACCCCGACTACGGGGCTGCGTGGCGTAGTGCGAGATTATGTCCTCATTCACGTCGGGTTTGCAATATCTGCACCACGCACACCCCCGTTCAGAGAGTTATCCCTCCTATTCCTTGTCCCGCATGATGTTAAAAGGCACCCTTGTGAACTACGTTCAGCTTGATACCCATCCTTATGGGATACTTAGGACCACCTGAATGTCTAGATTTCGGGCCTAGCCCCACCTCTTAGAGATCTCCTAATCTCCCAGTCACCTAGGCCACTTGGCCTATCCCTCTCTTGGAGGGGGATGTAAAAAGGTATGGTACAGAGTTTTTGGCACTATGCCCTCTTTCCCGGGAGTCCACCATCTCTATATTTCCCTCAATTTGAGTCCCTCGACTCCTAGCAGTGATTCACCCATGTGTTAAGAGTACTCTGGTCTAGGACCAAGAGTGTCAGATTCAACTTGATCAAGTTCCTTCCACTTGTCAAGCTTTGTGTTCCCCTCCATTCGGGCTTCCATTACCTTTCACACCTGGAGGGACCCCCAAGAACAGCCTGGATACAAAGCCCAAGGGCTCTCCTACCGTTACGGGCCAACGCCCCCGAGGGTTTTGGACAACAAATCGATAAAATCCAGTGTTGCGAATACGGTCAGTGGTCGATGCTCATTTGTTTGTCCCCATTTCAGGCTAACGTGATAAGATGATGTGTCGCGAACATGGTCAGTAGTAATCCTCTATCGTCACGCCAGCCCCTTTAGTCCTCGAATGTTGGTTGCATGATTCACATCATTTTTCACCCCGTCATGTCCAGGTGGAATCTCGACACTTTTGGCGCTATCCCTCAGTGCACCTTTGCATGTCAGGGGAACAAGGCTATAATACGATGCCCTTCGGGACTCCCATGTTCTGAGCTCTAAGAACATAAACTAAGATCCATCTGGAACTACGTTCAGCTTGATTCCCATCCTCATGGGATACGTAGGACCGCCCGGACGCCCTGTCTTCAGGTATAACCCAATTAGGGAGCCAGTCTCTCCCCTTGTTTCACCACTTACCTCTATATAGGCCCCTTGGCCTAAGGTATCCCTCTACGAGTGGCATACAATGTGATGTGGGATCATGTCTCCATAAATTGTGCTTTATAACACTATGCACGTTCCCCGCCTATCATTGACTCTGCTACGTCTGCGCTTCATGAAGATAAAATGCATGCTTGGTCCTATCATACAACCCTAAACTGTGACATTATCATCCTGGCAGCATGACGAAAAACGGCACTGCGTTGTGGTGACCTCATTGTAGAGGACATCATGTTGGGTATTGGTCACGTGCCATGCCATTTGTCAACGCCTATCATGGATTGATCCTTGTGGCGACACCACGGCCTACTACTGTAGGCCTGTCGCTTCACAAAAAAAACCACTCACCTTAAAGAACAAACAAGATTTATCAAATTCCACTTCTTTTAGTGCAAGGGCCACGCCCGCGCTCCCCTTTTCCCCTGGAATTGGTATCTTAACATGTCACCATTAAGAACTATGTATGGATTGATTCTCATCCTCATGAGATACGTATAAGTGCCCAGGAACTTCCCCGCGGGCCCAACCTAACCTTTGTGTTCGGTCCCTCGACTCGAGCATTTCCCCAGAGAACGCATGGTAAGTAGGGCTTAGGTCCTCCTTCACGTCGAGTTTTTTTGCCATGTGTCCCCTTCTCCCTTTACCCATTTATGGTCTAAGGTCCATCAATAACTACGTGAGGCTTGATTCTCATCATTATGAGATACGTAGGAGCGCCCGGGCATTTCCCCGTGGGCCCAGCCTAACTTTCTCTTTTGGTCCCTTGACCTAAAACCTCTCCCAAGGGGTTCGTGCGGTGTGATATGAGATTACGTCCTCATTCACGCCAGGTGTTTGAGTTACTCCACCATGTGCCTCTTATGTCTCCTCCCATCCATGGTCTGAATTCTACGACCCTAAACTAAGATCTCCCTCTGGGAAAGGACTCTGCTCCCCCTATCTAATACGTCTCGTTGTCGTATTCAGATGTGTTTCGACAAAGAGCCCAAAGTGTGGTATTTTTATAGGGACATCCTCCTCATCCCATGACCATGCTTCGTGAGCTCGCTATTTCGATCCCCATCCTCTTATACATCCAAAAGGACCCTCAGACGACATGGATACTAGGATTAAGGGCTCTCCATGAATGTTGGAACTACGGTCCCTCCAATCGTTTCAGGCCAATGTCCCTAAGGATATCTGGAAACATTTGTGACATGGTCCCGTGTTTCGAACATGCTCAACGGTAGACCCTCATTTGTTTGTCCCCATTCTAGGCTAACGCGATATGGATGCTGGTTTTCCGCCACGGTCAACAGTTATCCTCCATCGTCACGCCTCCATCATCGTGATCTGAATCTCAAGCGCCATGATTCACACATTTCCACTTCCTCATGTTCAAGTGGAATTCTATCATACTCGGCTCTTTCTCTTCGCGAATCTAGGTGCACTAAATGATCATGTTAGTTTCATCGGCCTGGTATTTACCGAGCGTCCCTTTGCCCTAACATGCCCCTTTCTGTGTCGGAAAAGTCCCACCACTACTTCTTGTTTCCCACACCGAGCACGACTCACGTGGGCTTAGTAGTTTTGGAAAGATTTGTACCGACATGGTCGGGCTTCTCATCGTCCCACATGACATTAAACTGCGCTCCCAGAACTACGTATGTCTTGATTCCCATCCTCATGGGGTACATAGGAATGCCCGACCACTCTGCTTCGGGCCCAGCCTAATCCTCACTCTTGGTCCCCCAACCTGAAGAGTTTCCTCTGGGAGTACGTGGTGTGATTTGGACTCCAAGTCCTCATTCATGTCAGTTTCATATCTACCACACTACACGTTCCTTGGGATCTTCCCTTTTATTCCACGTCCTATCGTATGACGTTAAACTACAGGAGTCCATGTATCCTCGTCCCGCATGACGTTAAACTGCATCCCCAGAACTACGTATGGCTTGATTCCCATCCTTATGGGATACGTAGAGACACCCAGGCATTTCACCTAGGGTCCAGCCTCAAGAATCACAAAATCCTGTTCCTCCCCCTGGTCGGACCCCTCATAGGGGACCGTGTAATTATGACTCTGCCCTAAACAAGTTCAGGATTCCCCAAGATTACATTGGGAAGCGGCAGGCCCCCTCTCCAGAGAGGCCCTGTCCCAATGAAGGAATGATCCATGATCTGACCAATGTGCCCATATGGCGTACTCCCACCATGGTGGTTTAATTACATGAGTGTTGGATTCTGTTCAGACAAACCATCACTCCATATTCCACGCTTTGCGTGCCCCTTATTCGGACCCTCGTCCCCTTTCATGTCTAAAGGAACCCCCTAACGGCCTGGTCTCATGCCGCATCGGCTCACCTACCGTCCTGGGCCAACGTCCCGGAAGACTGGTCATGTTTGGAAGGACCCCCTAACAGTATGGATGCTTGACCTTGGGTCCGCCTACTATCCTCAGCCAACATCCCGAAAGATTGACCGACAACATTTGTGACATGGTCCTGTGTTTCGAACATGGTCAACGGTTGACCCTCATTTTTGTCCCCATTACAGGCTAACGTAGTAAGGATACAGCTTCCCCTCCATGGTTAACGGTCGTCCGTTATTGTCACGCCAACCCCACAGTGTTCCGAATCTTGGGTGTCGTGATTCACACTTCCCATTTCCGTCTGTCTGGACCAATTTCAGCGCCCCTGGCATTGCACCGTTCGTGCATAAGAGCACACTGAAGAAATGGTAATTCGGCTGTTCAGAAAAGTTTCTTCTTCGGTCAATCCTCTCCCATCTTTCGGAAACCCGGACTGGTAATCCGAATCCCGGATGCCTGGAGCATGGTCCCCACTCCTATGTTAGGTGGGACGAGAAGGAAACTATCTCCTGTTTCTCACATCGGGCTCGACCCACGTGGGCTTGGGGAATTATTGCCGAATGTCCCGCAAACATTGTAGGGATGTAACGAGGTGATTCAAATAGTAGAAATCGTGCGTGCTACGACATTCAAAATAAAGAAAGAAAAAAATTGAAGCACGAAAGTACCAATAAAAGGTTTTTGGTATGTTACAATACCCGGGGGTTGACTCCCCCCATTGACGGGTTGACCCCGTCAAAAGAGCGTTGCAGCTCCACCACCCGTTGGCTTGTGGCATCCAAAGCTTTCTGCCGCTGACTCAGCCCCCACTCCTCCTCAGCAGCGGCGGGGCTTAATTCGTCAGCCTTGGCCCTGGCCCTCTCTACCTCATCCTGAACGGCAGCCATCTTTCTAGAGGCCTGCCTCATGAGCTCCTCCGCATCCACCAGCTGGGCCTTCAACCGGGAGAACAGCTCAGATTGCGCATTCAGAGAGGCAGAGTGCTCATCTGCCCGGGTCTGCAGCTGTTGGACCTCGCTTTTAGCCTCCTGGAGCTTCTTGATGTTTGTCGCTTTCCTCCACTACCAGCCCACACTAAGTCCACGATCATGCTCCCGAATCTTTTCGGCCATAAGATCTCGGATGAGCACATGAGGACGTTGGGTGTCCACTCCCCTAGCGCACACTTCGCGCAACCGCAAGCCGAGTCTATCCATTTCAGCCAGCCATAGCATTTGGGGGGTGTCCTTGATAAAGCGTGTGATTAGATTCCATGACCGGCGGCAGACTATGTTGCTATCTTCCTCTTCGGAGGCCGTTTCGTCCCAGTCTGCACGATTGGCAGGCTCGTACGTAGGATACGTCTGCAGGAAGTCCTCAGTGGGATCGGCATCTGGCGCCGAAGCAGGCGCGACAAGAGTAGGGCCGGCCGACCGATCCTCTTCATCAGAGTCCACCTCGATGACCTCAGGCACGACCCTACTGGTGGTCCCGCCAGTGATGATGTGTTTTGCAGCTTGAGAAGATGGGGGGACTATCGCCACCATCACTGGCATGCCCCTAGGATGGATGCAACCATACATCCCGACTAGCCTTGCCGCAGTAGCCCACGCCAGTCAGAGAACTGTACATCAAAGGGGGAAAGAAACGTTAGTTGGAACAGTCTACATATGACGACAAGGAATCTGGTAGAGGAAACTTACGGAGATCGACCTCCTGGTGCTGATCTTGAGCCGGTACTGACGGGACCCCAAGGCGAGGCCCTCCGTATACTGTTGGAAGCTCTAGAGATTCCGGAGGAGCCACCTCGGGTGCTCTGATCCCACCAGACGCGGAACTGGACGCAGCCATAGGTGTGGGTTCTAAAGGTCCCGCATCATCACCCGCCGAGGAATGAGAACGATGCTTGCAAACAAGTTCCTCCTGCATGTCTCAAACATCGGTGAGAAGTCCATAGCGGCCCGAGAATGGACCATAAGGTTTGGAATGCTACCTCGAGAGCCTCTTAAAAATCATCGGAATCTGAGCCCTGATCTCTGACCTCGCCCTCCTCCAACGGGCTCCCTCCTCCAGCCTCATCCTCCTGAGAGGAGTCCTCTGATTCTTCTGGCAGGGGGAAGCGCTCCCTCAGGTCGGCAGCCGATAACTGTGGGGGGACCGTTCGATTCAGCAGTACCCTCACCCGGTCTGTCATTGGGCGAGGGACACCACTAGAGTGGACGTAATCCTCCAGCTCATCCAGGTATTTCTCTGCCTCCGCCGGAGATTCCATGAAGCCGGCCCGAACTGGGCCTATGCCCGGTAGTTCCATCCCGAGGCGATTCAGGTGGGCCCATATCTCAGGTGGGCTGAGGAATTTCCCGTTGACATCCCAAATGTCCCAGGCTTCCGGGAAGACGGCATCCTCTGCCATGTCGATATGACGCAGGCGCTTCCCCGGAGCCTGAGTGGATATTCTACGAAATCCCCTCGGTGGCTGCCCCTCCGGATGGCCCTGCTCTTCCAGAATCACCGGATCTGCCACTGCTGCCACACCCTCGGCCGGTGCGGGTCTCGCCGCCACGGCAGCCCCACCACCGCGAGCGGCCCTAGCTGCCCTCCGACCCCGACCTCGAGATAGAGGAGGCCCACCGTCACCGACCCGAATAGTCGGTTGCTTCAGCATTTCCCCTGGCTAAGCAGCCTCCCAACTAATGGCATACTCCCTCACCAATCCGAAAGCGGCGGTGGATGGAGGCAATGCAATTCGCATCTTCCCATCTTCCCGTGTGAACATGAGCCACAACTGCCTCATCACGCACGGGTGCTCCTTGTGACGCACCTCCCAGTAGACCTGCGGGGTCAGCTGCTGGAGGCACCGGAACTGCCTCGCAAACCGATGCAGGGTGTACGGCTCGCAGAGTGGCTCACGATCTACTCGTGCCACCAAAACTCCACCTCGAAAGGCCAGGAGGTAAGCCCGATGTCCTTCCGATCCCCGCCCGTCGTCAGTCAATATCCCCGTCGGCAATGGGAAGGGGTGGAAATTAAACTCATCCGCCCTCCACACCCGATTCAGCACCATCGGCACGGCTAGTTTGAACGGGAAGCTCCTGACCGCGTTCAGGATGGAGGGGCGAAAATTCAATCCCGACGGCGAAATAGGGTTTGGATATTCATAGATCCCCCTGATGTGCACTGCGATCCACCCATACAGAAGGTGGAAGGGTCCGCATATCCTTGGTGGCTTCTTGCCCTTGCTAATGTGCCGCAACATTCTGTACAGTTTGGCGAGCATTGGAATCCTCAGATTGATCCGCTGCCCCATGGCCAACATGGACGCCATAACAAACGAGCTGGGCCGCACCCCCATGCTTGTATCCCTCACCGGTAGGATCCGACCGTAGATGAGAGTCGCGATGAATGCCGCCAGCCTGACTATCGGCTATTGTTTAGTGATGACACTGAAACCCCAAGTCTTCCATTGGCTGTCCTCCAAGACCCGCCAATACGAGTGCCCCTTACCCCGTTGGTCCGCCCTCGGAAAAGTTCGAGGCCTCAGAGGGAACTCTCGATTCTCTGGGAAATTCAGGAAGCACTTGAACTATCTCCTAATGTGGACATCCCTCACTTCCTCCTTGTCCTCTCTAGGGACGAATGCTATCAGCACTGACGCCAGTCGCGGAATTTGCTCGGTATCCTCCCACGCGCTCATGACGGGGAGGAACTCATCATACATGGACCCCAAGATCAGAACCCTAGAAATCTGGTGGACATCCCACAGGCTGATGCCCACCTCCCCGTGATGCAGGTGAAAGGTATTGGTCCTAGACGACCATCTGCTCAGCAATTCCGGCATCAGTTGCTTTGGTTGGTAAATGTGGAATTGGGAGGCCCATGCCTCCTCATATAACCCCACTCTCCTCAGCTCGGCCCCAAACTCCTCGCATGAGGCGCCTACCCAGTAGGCCCAGGCCTAGTCATCAGTAAAGTTGCCACCCTAGCGCAGGTCCCACTCATCGGACCATCCCTTCTTCGAATCTTGCAAAGACGCCTTCAACATGGTACGATAGAGAGGAGGGGACGTCTCCGGGTGCAATGGCTTCCCATCAATATCGTTTACATGGTTGTAGATACAATCAGCGGTAACGGGTGTGAAGTCCTCCCGTGCGTGACCATCGGTCGCCCTGAACCATTGGTGCTGGCATGGTGTACTCCTGAACTAGCAAGCTGGTTCGTCCCTACTCACCTCAGGGATGAAGACGTCATCCCTCAACCCAATGCCGTACAATGGCAACTTCTTACATTGCGGATAATTTTTCTGACCCTCCGATAGAAGATCTGTCAAAGAAGCGTGGTCCGAATGGTTTCAGACCATCTTCCCAAGGTTTGGGCAGTTGGCCATCTCATCCCAATGGGAGGCATCTGCAAGCACCCCCAATACAGCTTCCTAATGGGCCATTTCGATTTCGGCCCTCAGAAAAGAATGTTTTCAGAACGGATCGCGAAGATGGATCGTGAAGCCGGATCGCGAAGGTCGGTCGGGAGGCCAAACTATGAAGTCTGGCCTAGGCCGAGAAGCAGAAGATCGCTTGGCGCAGACGCTGAGTCGGAAACCCACGGTTCGCCGCGAAGCTCGTTCACGGAGGGCTGTCGCGGAGTACGCGGAGCTTCGTGAGGTTGAGAGCACAAAAAGACAAGGAAGTCGGTTGAATACAAAAGAGGTTGACCCCCCCTATTTATAGGCGGCAACCCCGGAGCATCGCGGTGCACCTCACCCGCGCGGAGCATCGCGGCGCATCCGGATCCATGGCCCCAGTCAGCACCGCGGGCCCTCTTCGCGAAGTCAGCATCGCAAACCGCCGACAATTTTGGCGATTTTCCCTCAGACTTCGACCCTTCACCCTCCGCGGCTCCATGTTTGAGGGGGGGAATTTGTTGGTGCCAAAATATTTCACCAAAGAAAGGGGCGAAAATGATGGCCGGGACGCTGCCACGTGAAGCACCGATGCGAAGAGCTGACGCGAAGCACCGACGCGAAGCTCCCCGAGCAAAGCGGTCCCGCGAAGCTCCGGAGGCGGTAACTCCCCACGAACGGGTTTGACATTCACGAGCCCGCCGCAAAGCTCTGGAGGCCGTAACTCTCCGTGAACGTGTTTGACGTTCGCGAGCCCACCGCGAAGCTCCGGAGGTGGTAACTCTCTACGAACGCATTTGACGTTCATGACCGCACCGCGAAGCACCTTTGTCGGCGTGCGGGTTCTGCTTCGCGGCGCCCCTTGCCTATAAATACGGGGCTCCCCCTGAGTCCATGGGATAGAAAATCCGACCTTTCGTCTTCTCCTCTCATGAATCGCGAAGCACCCTTTGCCCCCGGGAATCATGAGCTCCGCGAGGTACTTCTACTTCGCGTGACGACTTTGCTTTGTCTCATTTCGAGCCCCTCTTTCGAGAGGGATTCCCTTCGCGAAGCTCAAGGGCATTCGCGAAGGAAGGGGATTCCCAAGGGAACCCGGGCAGCTGTGGGGCACTTAAGCTTCGCGAAACACCCAACTTGTGCTAGTGATCCCTATGCTAAGGCAGGATCACCACACATCGCGAAGCACACTACTTCGTAGCACCTTGCTTCGCGAGGCACCTCTTCTTCGCGAGGCAGTGCTCTGCGAATACTGTTCCACTTCGCGAAGCACCCTCCATTCACACCTATGCCCTATGCTAAGGCTAAGGCACTCCACTTCACGAAGCACACTCCTTTTCTCGGCAATTCCGCTTCCCGTGCGACCCTCCAAGTATGCACGATGTGATTTCAAAGTCCCACGGACAATACCACTTGTAGCGTTGCTTCGCCTAATGCTTCTTCACATAGGCACGCTAACGACTATTGCTCCTTCGCATAGCCACGCTAACGTGGACCCCTCGATGGTTCGCTCCACAACCCCCCTTGACCATGGCCTTGCCAGTACCTTCCCTCCCCCAAGGACCAGAGGGTACTGGTTATGTAAGTCCTAGGGGTGCGGAGTGAACCCACCTCGTCTGAGCTGCAGGACGTTAAACTGGCAAGCACCACGTCCTCAACACATGACGTTAAACTGTGACCCGACCTCGTGCCTCTCACGAAGGGTCCCCCCAGCTCGAAAATTTTTTACGCCACTCATATCCACGGGAGTGGAATCATCCATCCACAAGGGATGATATCCTCCTTACTGGAGTGGCGTATGTTCTTAGAAGAAGGGCGAACCTAGTTCCCCAACGGATGGCTGCACCCCTGCATCTCCGTACTTACCCACTACCAAGGTCAGTGGAGGACGTGATAGGGAACGAGGCACCTCCCATCATTGGTCCCAAATCCCTCTTTCACTGCACCTCTGTCGCACTTTTCGGGCCTCTATCCTTGAGTAAGTCCCAACACCATGGGCTGCCTAACGCGTAAGCCCCTCTTCGCTTCTCACGAACGCACCCTTCGTGGCATGATCATCAAGTCCTTGCTGTCTCTTGTTTCTCACACTGAGCATGACTCACGTGGGCTTAGAGCTGGCATTGGCCATGACAACACTTTGTCCAGCATGACGTTAAACTGCACACTTTGTCCAGCATGACGTTAAACTGCACACTTTGTCCAGCATGACGTTAAACTGCACACTTCGTCCAGCATGACATTAAACTGCACAACCATGTGAACTATGAGGTCTTTGATCCATGTCAAGGCATGGTACGTAGGAAGCCTCCCTGAGGTTCAAGACCACCCATCATTTATTCACGTTGGGTCCCATCCCCGTCCAGTATGACGTTAAACTGCATTCCGATCCGACGACAAGCCGTTGTGACTCATCCATTCCGAACTACGAGGACTTTGATCCATGTCAAGGCATGGTACGTAGGAAACCTTCACAAGGTTCAAGCCCACCACAAGTGGACCCCCAAGTCCACCTTCATGTCGGTTCGCCAACGAATCCCCTTCCGAACTACGAGGATTTTGATCCATGTCAAGGCATGGTACGTAGGAAGCCTCCACGAGGTTCAAGCCCACCATTCATCCAATTCACATCGAGTTCCACCCCCGTCTAGCATGACGTTAAATTGTATTCTAGTCCGACAGCAAGCCGTTGTGACCAACCCGAACTACGAGGACTTTGATCCATGTCAAGGCATGGTACGTAGGAAGCCCCAGAGGTTCAAGCCCATCCCCCATCGGACCAAGGTCCCTCGTTTACGTCGGTTCGCCAACACCCTCCGCCATCCCGAACTATGAGGATTTTGATCCATTTCAAGGCATGGTACGTAGGAAGCCTCCACGAGGTTCAAGCCCACCGCCCGTCGTTTATTCACGTCAGGGTTCACTACCGTCCCGCATGACGTTAAACTGTATTCCATCAATCCTTTGAACTACGAGGACTTTGATCCATGTCAAGGCATGGTACGTAGGAAACCTTCCCAAGGTTCAAGCCCACCACTAGTGGACCCCCGAGTCTAATTTCTCGTCTGTTCACCGATGAAACCCTTTGAACTATGAGGTCTTTGATCCATGTCAATGCATGGTACGTAGGAAGCCTCCCCAAGGTTCAAGACTATCTCTCATCGGACCAAGGTCCACCTTCACGTCGGTTTGTTGACGATGCCCATCGGACCAAGGTCCACCTTCACGTCGATTCGCTGACGATGCCCATCGGACCAAGGTCCACCTTCACATCGGTTCGCTGACGCATCAGGCCAAGGTCCACCTTTACGTTGGTTCGTTGACGACATCCATTGGGCCAAGGTCCACTTTCGCGTCGGCCTTCCGGCGCCCACACCTGAACTACGTGGACTTTGATTCCCTGCCACAGGGATACGTAGGAGGTCTCTTCGAGCCTCAAACCCAACATCACCATCGCCCCTGCGATGGTCCTTTTCCATTCCCCTCTCCACTTCATCCATCCATCCATATGTTCCTCTTCACAGCCGTCCATAGGCTGATCTCGGTATCGACACCCTCTTCAAAGGAAATCCCTCAATCCGATCCATTCTAGCTAATGCTCTAATTGGGCTGATCCGTCTTCGCTAGACGTTTGACTCGCGGCATACCCTGTGTTAAACATAGGAAGCTGAGGAAAACATCAGACATATGTCTATGGCATATAATTCCCCGCGCTCGATGTGGGATGCCTCGGGCCTCCATGCCCTTGAGAAGCCCTGTGACCAGGGATAATAGACAAACATTCCAGGCCCCCAGCATTCAGACATGCTACTGATGCCTCAACGTGACTACTCCCAACGACTGAAGGTTGCTGCCCTGACCAGACCCTTTGGAATGTCCTGACAGAAGCAGTGTAATTAACCAGCGTCCATGGAAACATGGCACTGGGAAGATTTTCACGAACAACGTATTAAATCTATGAGGGAGACCCGGACTAGGTGATGAGTTCTGAGGAGGAATCCACAGAAGGAAGAACTGACATCCCATCATCCCGTTTCGATCAAGGAGCAAATGTCCCTAAATAAGGAGCAACTGTCGCCCGCCTTTGGAAAGCGGGAATGCGGGGAAAAAAGTTGAGTGTCCTCCTCCGTGGATGGACGGATGTGCACGCCCCGACGAAACCGTCGGAAACAACATCATTTTTAGGTTAATTCCTATAAATAAGTCATTCATAATAATTAGATAAACCCATGGAAAAGAAATTATCATCTAATGATATTCAATAACATTCTAGGTAAATATCATTACATCAATATAATAAAGAATATTGTATTTACACATTAACACATAAAGTTATATGGTTAATTTATTATTTTCCCCAATCAATTAATGTATATATTCTACATGAACACTATTCAAACAATGGAATCAAAAAATATTATTCACATAAGAATGATATTGGAAGAATAATAACAGTTATACATCGATGATGATTAGTCAAGACAAAAGTAGTGATAAATAATTCTTCAAAGAAAGAGTTCTATTGAAAAATACATTTAATGAAAAAGGTGAACAAAATAATTTGTATAATGTACTTTATTAAGTATATGACATGTAAAATAATAATGTCTTAGTTGAATAATAATTTTTTTTGGGGTTTTCGAAGATTCACTTTGGAGAAAATAAATATCCTTAATCCTTTGAAATCATTTCTAAATAAATATATTATTAAAATTTTCAAATGAATAATTTCTGTTAGAAACTATGAAAATGTAGAAAGATAGTTTCATATAAAATGAAAAATATGGCATTGTTTATAAGGAAAGTTTTAAAAAGTGATGTTTTCTTACAATAATGAAAACAAGACTTATGGAAAATGAAAATAATTGTAATAACATATTAAATATTATAAATTATTATAAAATGATCACAATATATTATTAATTGATAGGCAATACGATTTTAAAAAGAATCTTAAGTATATGGGCATATGAAGGGAGGTTCCCTAATGAGAAACAAAGACCGGGTTGTTTTTAATTAAATGAATCCCCATGGGTAAAATATGAGTCATGTACATATTGGGGAGTTGATCTGAACCTATAACTCTTGAAGTTAAAGGTGGTCTATATTTTTACTGGTGAGAACTGATAACAATCTGGTGACATGGTAGTGGCTATAAAATTCATCAGTTTCCACCGGAAAGCCGATGTACCTCCACCAATTTTCCAATTACACCAGAGAGGTCAAGAAATTATGGGAGGTGTCATATTAATTTTTGGAAACCCCTATTTTATTTCATAATCCATCTTTATTTCTAAACATATGATCTTTGTGAATTTCTGGACTCTCATTGGATGTGTTTAGCTCTCCCAACTTGCATCCTTGGTGGATTGAAGTGATGATCGAAGTCATGGTCATCTCTTCATTTGTTTAACTCCATTTTGATTATGGATTATCTTATTATTCATATTACTCTCACCCAAATTCTATTATATCCATGGTAATTTTATGTATTTGTGTTTTTAATTTTATTTCGTATAGATACATCTTTGTTTTGGGTGGTTTTCCCAGATCCCCAATCTTCCTGGTTTGATTCTCAATATTTATTATGGTAATTGGTCTCATTTGTATCCTTTATTCTAGAAATTGGTTATATTTAAATTATTTATCAGGAATTCATTATTTAGGAAAATGTATTGATCTCAAGGGACATAAATCTCTCTTGTCTTGTGGTTTTCATTCAGTGTGTGATATTATATGTGTCTTAGCATAGGCGATTTTTGTGAATTGTCATTAATTTAAAAATCTTTCTTACCTTCTCATTGATATTAATTTCTAAAAAATGTTAATGGAATAAAAAGTGTTTTGCTAATATTTTTTTATTTTATTATGGTGGTTAAAGTGGAATTCCACCCTTTAGGAATTCTAATGGTAAATTTTTATTGAATGTTTTATCATTTCATATATGAAATTCTCATTGAATGATTTTAATATCATAAACACATTTGTGATTATCTATGAGGAATGGATTCATCCTCGTGTATGAAATATTTCCAAATAGGATTTATCTACTAGGGCAATGTGTACACTAAGTTTTCTTAATTTGGTGTAGGGAACCACTCTCAGGAGTAAACAGTTTCCCCATAGGTGTATAGTTATAAGGAAATATCCATGCTAGGTGGAATATTAATCAAGGGAATTATATGAGGATCATCTCTGAACTATAACTATTATTACTCTATTGTAATGTTTTACCAATTTTTTAATTATAATATATATTTCATATGTTTATGTAATTTTTTAAAAAAAAGGTTTACATGGAATGTTTTTACAAGTTATGGAAATGGGGATTCTCCATATTTTAAATTAAAATGTACAATATTGAATCCCGTGACTTTTCATTGTTTATATATGTATTATTTTATTATATTATAAAGTATTCTTATGAATGACTTTGTGTGATCTTACTGGGATGGTTTTTCTCACACCAATCGTAAACCTTTTGGAGTATATAGATCATATTTTTTCTAATATTGTTATTGGAATGTCATCACAGGGTGGCAGTATGTTTTTTTATTAGAAGGGTGTAAGATTATAGAGGTGACTACATGTCACATAGTGATTGTTTTTTTTGAACATCAACATGGGTTTTCTTTCGTGGAACTTTTGGGATCATTTTATATCTTACAATTGTCTCTTTCTTGTTGTGGTCTTGTATTGTCATACCGACATTCTTCTTATTCCAATTAAATTGTTTTCACCCCACCATTGGGGGTGGGGTTTTAAGGTCTTGGGTTGAGGGGTAGATCGTGGGGTCATGTCTCAAGGCCTGTGAGTTAACTTCAATTTCATTCCCTGCATTTTTTCCACAGTGGTGGATATGAATAAACATTATATGATATCTTGTTTTATATTATATTAATGAAAAATTATTACCAAAAGAATTTCTTGATGCTAAATCACTTTTTTCTAATATTATAGGACTGATAATTTCATTTAGTTTTTTTCCTGACTTTCTCAGGATATGAGTGGTTGGGTAATGTTGGGTTGTTACTGTAAAATAGTAATAAATATAAGGCTTGTTTGTTGGTGTTATTAGTATGTTCCTTAGGATGTCTTGGTAAATAGGAGAGTAATTTTTCTACATAAATTTTATTTTGTGAGTGAGTTCCTTGATAGATGTCATCATGATGATCCATAGGATTCCATGTGTGGTTGGGAAATGAATCTTTTGGGATACATGTTGTTTTAATCCTTGTTATTATTTTTATGGGTCTCTACAATTTCGATTGAACTTTGTTTTTTTATGCTGTAATTGTTACTAGTAACTCATGTTCTTATGTCTCTCTATCTGGTAAGGTGAAGTACCATGCCACCGTGAATACATCTTTTGATTTCATAGAAGGGTGATACTAATAATACTTGGATGTGAAACCCTCTAATTGATAGAATCTTTTTGAAGTAATTGTGTGCAAATTCTTAGCTATATAGCGAGGTCTGGCACCAACCACTATTCTTGCTATAAAGGACGAAGCTGAAAGGGATGATGATATGAATTCTTCATAGTAGTTTATCCATTTAAATCCATCAATATTCCAATGGAAGAATGATCCTCATGAGATATATGATTGGCTATAAAGGATTTAAATAATCTTTGAATTCATAGATACCACTGATTCTATCATGGTGTGGTGTGTATTATTCAAGATAAAAGGCCCGAGTAGCATGTGGTGGGACTCAATATTTTTGGAAAAAAGACATAATGTTATAGTGTTTAAATAATTCAAGTCATCCTTCACTGTGAAACCCTACTCATGGTATATGACCTAGGATAAATATATTTAGTTCCTTACCCTTGAGAAATATAATCAGGTATCGATATAGTTCACTAATTGCTTAACTGAGATCAAATGTTTTTTCCTGAAGATGTGTATAATGATAAGATGAAGGCTCAGAGGTATCATATGGGTCTTTAACAAAATACCGAGTCATAATTCTTCATTTTAAATAATTTATTTATTTCAATGTGGAAATCATGTTTTGATGGTGAATATTTATGTTGAGGTTATGTTAGATTTGATCAATGTTTCTCCTTCCTCCTGTATTAGTTTTAGTGGATATTATAAAGTTAATAGTGAACTAAATGGGGTTTTAAAATTATATAATCATGGTACTTCATAGAATTATTTTTATGAACCATCATATATGGCTTGTGGCCAATCTTGTTAACATGGTGTCCAGAAGGGTCACTTAAAGCGCTTTTATATGTGATTCTAATGATCTACAACTCATTTAGAAATTGTGGTTATATATATATAATGTTTTTCATCTCCTCACATTGGAAGATTATATCTAGTACCTATAGGATCCATGGTGCAGTCAGATTATTTGTGGGAAACAAGGATCCAGCTGTATGCCTTCGAAATGAAATAGTTAAACAAAGTGGGAAATTATGTAATATAACATGATGCAGTTACAAAAATAATGTGAGGTTCTTTTCTATTTACTTAACCATAAAAACTACATTATTTTATGGTGGATCCTGTAAGCCCTGTAGGTTAACTAATATTTTGGATCTTTTAAAACATCTAACTAATGTCATTTCATTCTATATAGAATTAGAAACTCCTCTCGAAAATATAGAGGAGTTGTGTTTTAGATTCCCCTCATGATCATTCATCGTGAGGGATGTTGAGATATATTAGTATTTTATATTTCATGACATGGACCAGTAATTGTTATTTATTGTAACACCCCGAGATTTTATGAAAAATATTCTTTTAATTTCATTAATGTCTTGTATTGTATGCTACACCAAGATTACCTTGCGCTATACGCAGCACTATTCTTGGATCGTGTTACACACAATTTTGATAATAGTTATTCTACGCAACATTGAGTATATATATATATGAATATTCAATGTATAAATGAAATATGGTTGGATTCTGTTATACGAAACAATGAAGGATTCTTGCACAACACGCAACTCTGACTTGGTTTGCGTTACTCGTAATCGCGACCTTCCTCGATAGCGTGTGTTGTACGCAATACCAGGTTTTACTAAACAACGATATATTATTATAATATTATTATGAACTAGGCGTTATGAATAGAATTAACTAAATTTTGAATTTTATAACATTATTATTCATCTTACACATTTTCTAGAACATGGTATAAGAATAAAATAAATTTTTCGGGTAAAATAAGTATTTTTCAAAAAATGCAGTTTCGCCGCCTTTTGATGGCGCACCCACTTTAAATCTAGTTTTGACATGTTTATAAGTTAAATTTGACAAAATAAAATTCTTCTTTGGAATCAATAAATAAAAATTTACTTTGGATAAATTTTTCATATTATTCTGGTAACTTTCATATTTTGATGAATAGTAAAAACAAGCTATATTTTAATTAAAAACAACTTTTTTCATCACAATAATTTATATGGTTAAATTATAATATTGAATGGTTTTAAAGTATAAATAGAATATATTTTTAGCATTTAATATAATTTATGTCATTATCATTGATTTTACATTAAATTCCTAGGTTAAATCAATTCAATCTTTTGCAATGTTTTAAAGAAAAACCCGTTTTCTTCTGACAACGGGATTAATTTTAATTTAATTTCTGAAACTTTTGTGTATTTAATTTGGAAAAATTGATTCCATATTTGGAATCAGTGGTTCCAAATTATGTTAATAAGCTACTTTTTATTTTTGGGAATTATGAATAGTAACTACGGTAAATTTTATTTACCATAGTTAAAGGTAAATCGGGTAATTAAGGGTAAATATAATATTATAAAATTACTCTAACACATGTCAAAATTCTATTGGATTTCTAAAAGTAGACCCATATAACCTAAGGGTTAGATTAGATTCATTTTATGGACTTTTGACCATGAAAATAATTTAATTATTATTAAAACCAAAGAAAGTGACAACATGTCACTCTCTTAAATATTATAAGTATAATAATTTTAATTTAGTAATAAACATCATAAAACTTCGAACATGAATAGTATCCAAAAATATAATCAAATTATCTACATCATGATAATTTATTTAGAATTTTTAGGGATTAAATAATTGTCATTAATGGTGTTACATTGATGATACAAAAATTATTTATTAAGTGAAAAATAAATATAGTTTTTATTGAAATAATAATACCCATTAAAAGGCCCACAAACCTGACCAAAACTTATTGGTAGTGTATATCTACACCTTAATCATCCAATTACCTAATATATAACCGTTTGGAGCCTTATAAAAGTGATTATGACACTTATTTTATTTTATTTTAAACGATGCCAAAGTTGTCACCTTCATAATTTAAAAATTTAAATATTGTGATTTTAAGATGATAAATTAGACTAAAAGTATTATTGTGAAAGGTAATAGATATATCTTCATCATAGACTTTAATTTTTAATTTTTATGCAACAAATAAGTATATTAAATAATTATACAAAAATGTTGTAGTAATTATTTTATTAAGAGATAAACCAAATAAATGGTTTTAAAAATAATAAAATAAATATTATATAAACTATTTAATGTGATAAAATAATTTTATAGATACATATTACCTTTTATGAATCTATTAAAGCTTTTAGTTCGAACATATATTATGTATATATCTTATTTAAATTTAAATAAATGAATAGTGTCAAAATTGACACTATTGTTATTTTATAAAAATAACATATTATAAAATTTTTTAAAAATCACAAAAATATTTAAAAATTATAAAATTATATTTATATTGTCTATAATGTTATAAATTAACCAATTATGGAAAATTCTCAACAACTAAGTAATTATTTGTTATAATTTAAAATTTAGAATTTTATTACCACAAATAAACTTAAATAGATTAAATAAGGATAAATCAAAATGATAAGGTTTAAAATAAGATCCAAACATGTCTAAATATTATTTTTTGATGAGATTAAAACTTTATCTCATCTAATCTTAGAATATGAGTCATTTTTGGAGGTTTTTAAGTGGGGTTAGATTTATTATAAATTAATATTTTTAAGAATTCCAAAGGTGCCCCTCTCCTACCTTATAAAAGGGAACCTCCTCCCTCTCTTCCTCACACCACTTTGAGCCTTCAAGATCGGCCAAAACGTGCCAAATTCTCTTCTCCACTTCCCTATAAAAATCCTTGTGGTTATGGTCTTATTAAAAGACCAATATTAGTGCCCTAAGAGGAGGTTTCAAAAAGGCGCTTCAAAGAAGAGGTAATGTCCATTACCGATTATTTCAACTTTATTTCTTCTTCCACTTCTTATTCTTTAGTTGTCACATTATGAAGTAATAACATCAGTATCAATCATATACTGATATGTTATTATAATTATGAAACAACCCTATTTCACCATCTATCCATCCTACGGAAAACGAAAATCACGACGCGTGCGTACATACGGAATACCGTCTCCACGCCATGGTGTAATCAGTTTTTCCATCACCACCATACATGGATGGGTATAATAGTGTAAATAAATAACTATATATGATTATTGTAAATTGATATTGATTCTGAAATAGTATACATACACTCCAATACAATTCCATGGTCATGGGAATGATATCATCACTCGTGCGTACGTACGGACTACCGTCTCCACGAACGCCATGAGATTCGTTTTCCATGATTAACCATTCAAGAATGATTATAAAGTATATATAATGAATAATAATGAAATATATGACATAATAATGATACTGTATTTATGTATATATATATGTATGTCATATATTTAATTTCATTCAACTCAATAAGGAAACAAAAACAACGTTCATGCGTACGTACGACCTACCGTCTCCATGAACAGTGTATTTCTTTCCATTTATCGATCTATTATATATATGTATATTATGAATATATATTATATATAAATCATGTTCTATATTCTTGAATTAAGTAATCATTATCTAAGTAATCATATGAATAATTACAAGTCAAAACACAGACGACAAATGAAACGATTTTAACCAAAACGCTCTTTATCATGGAATTTACAAAAGAACGGGTAATATAAAGTCATAAGTGAACCATATATGATATCATAACAATGAATATGATAATTTAAGAAGTCAATAAAATTATTTAAATTATTATAAAGGAGGTTCGGACACTTACGAAGCAAATCAGACCTAAGGTAAGGGATAACTTTTCCAATTTTGTTCTTATCCGAGATTGTTTATTCGTAAGTATTTACTGGGGTTATTGTTATCATCCATGTCCATGTTTCCTAAAAATGGTTTCATGTTTGTTTAAAGTCATTTTTACCCATTTTTGACTTTTACTACATGGTATGTATGGAATCTTTCTTTTACAAGGTACTTTTTGACTTTTCCAGCAAAAGTACGAGAAGAATGTTTTTTAACTTATACGGCATGAAAGAATTTTATGGTTTTATAAAGCCTTATTTTTATGAAGGTTCATCCAAAATATTTCATGATTATTTTCAAAAAAATCATTTTCTTTTAAAATTACATGGCATTTTGTGAAAATAAAATGATTTTGAAGAAGAAAGGATATTTTCCTCAAGAATTCATTTCAAGTGTTTTATCAAAACCATTTTCCATATAAGGAGACATTATTTCATATGTGTATGTTTCAAGTATAATGTCCCTATGATTTATGTGGTTTCACTTTTCTTATTATTAAATGATATCCATTTCTTTTATATGGATTATGTGATGATGGGATGATGTTTATGAAACCCATTTTATTTATTGGGTTATTATGAATGATGTATGTTTATTTTGTGGCACAAGTAAGAATGATTTCGTTATGAGATGGGTGGGACCTATATCTCCCTCTAATGCGTTATGTAAAGATTTATATCTCATGATATAGACATGGCTGGAACGGTAAGTTAACCTGGTTCAGTAATACAGGACTGAAACGAGGAGTGAACTCGATTCAGAAAGGGACTTTGTCCACTAAGATGGTCTTGGCAGCAATGCCTTGGATACTATGGAAATCATATCATGTGCTTAATGGTTTCCACAATAAAAAGTTTTATTTCCATGATAGTTTATCATGATTAATGTTCCTTTATGATCTATGCATTATGTACTTTCATGTTTTATGTCATTGCTCAAGCTTTTGATGTTTAAACATTATGTTCATGTTTTTAAGTGCAAATGTATATGGTATGTTTTATTTTATCCATGCTTACCCTTACTGGGCATTTGAGCTCACCCTTTTTATGTTTTCTTTTCCCCAGGATATAAAGAAAGGTTTTAGGTATGAAAAAAAGGGAAGATCTTTATGGGAGATATTGAAGATCTTTCACCACGATTAGAAGATTATATTCTGAGTTTCCAAAGACACTAAACTATTACAGTCCTTGTGTGTGTGTTTTTGTTATGTACTAAGTATTCCTCAAAAGTAATGTAATGTCCATGTACGTCAAGCTTCGGGTCTCTACAGTTGGTATCAGAGGAAAGGTTTAGTTAACCTTTGGAAACTAGGATGCGAAAACGTTAGTGAGATCCCTAGAGATATTTCTAAGTTATGTCTAGGGATTTCCCTAAGGATAATTATACATATAGGATATAGTCCTAGAACTACGATAACGATCTTATAATTTAACCTAAGATGTTAGATATTGAGGATACTCCCCCTTTACTATGTTGTTTTCCCTAGTATGATTTTTTCCTCTCACACTATTCTTTTTGGGTTTTAGAAAATGGATGTAAACAGGAAGATTCATGATAATGGAGGATATGACGGACAATGGAATGATATTCTTCATGAGAAACCAAATGAAATAGGATTTGGAAGTCCAAACATTGTTATTATGCCTAATCAGCAATCTCATAATATGATCAATAATCTCAACTTTGGTAAGTTTCCCGACTCAGATAATAAGAGAAAGATGTATGTTCATGATGATCATAGAGGAAAGAAAGTTCAATTTCCCTCATGTAAATCATGTGGGAAGAGGCATCGGGGAGATTGTTTCAAGGGAACTGGAAGATGCTTTGGGTGTGGAAAAGAAGGACACAAAGCCAATAAGTGCAAAGGAAAAGGTTCAGTTAACACCATGGATGGGGATAATGGTACTGCTACGACATCAACAATGGTTAAATGTTTTAAATGTGGAATGTACGGGCATTATGCAAACAAATTCCCTAAGGGAAAGTCTCATGAATAGAATCAGTATGGCCATATGGGTAGTATTTATGTTGATGATGATGAAGAGACTACAAATGATATGTGAGATGAAAGAATTGTTGAAGATCAGTCAATGGTTTAAGAAGGTAGTGGAATTATTACATGTTTATCAAGTGTAATTTTGTATAAGTAATCTCATGGTACTATGGAATAAAGACACATATAAGGACTGTTACACTGTTGTCCTTCCTTGAGTTTTGAAAGTGTATGATTAATGGTACCGGTATCCATGAAAGGTTATTCAGATATTTTTGGAATGTATATGATATGCACATAATGAAGGTATAATGAGAAAATTAAATGTTTGATAGTATTCAAGAGCTCATGACTGATATAAGGAGAAGGTTATATCATGGTTTGAGTATATAGAATTTTTGGATTTTGGAAAGAGTTAACTTTTGACAGCATTCATGTTTTCACTAAGGTTTAATGGGTATTCATTTTTCAAGAGAATACATGATTAAGGTATTCACATGATTGGAATGTGACCAACAAGATATATGGGGGATAAATGATGGTATTAAAATGCTTGGTTGATGACATTTCAAGTAATCGTTTTCTTTATACTATGAGCTTGGACCGAAGTATTTTAGATAAGCCTAAATATTGGAATGGATTATGTTGGACATAAGTTAGTATTGTTTAAGGATAAAACTTTTTTTTGATATTATTGATGGGATGTTATAGTAATGTAGTTTTAGAAAAAGGACAACCTGTAGGATGGGCGACAACCCATTGCGTCGGACAAGGCTGTGGGAATCGAACCCACAACCGAAGTGCGACTGGACATTATCGCCTACCACTGACCTACAGGAAGTCCCTGGTTAGTAGAAAATAGTTTTATTTTATTAAGTGGTATGATATATGATGTATAAGTTCATTTTTGGAACCATATATGATTAATCTAACCATATGATGGACTTATAACTTTGGAAAACCTTTTGTTTGAAACAGATGGAATGCCCCATCATTCAATCACATAATCTGTTAACACATCACGAATAACAAATTCAACTTCATTTCTATAAGGGATGAAGTAGAAATTGTTCAATTCATGAACAACAGAGAGATTGTACCAAAATCATGTAAGTATTTATTTTAATTCATCAATTTTAGGGAAAAGATCTTGAAAATAAAAAATATTGTCATAGTGACCTTATATCCGATGAATCAGGTGGTACCTTAGATCATCACAAATTTATGGCTTTGTTATTGTTGGCTTTTTCATAGCCATGTTCTCTACCACTCTCCATCAGAACTTGATGGTTAGATTTTTCTTCCATATCCATATTTTCACCTATGTTCTCCTACGTGGAAACCCAATGATGAGTTAATTTGGGTAACCTTTACATTTCATACTTTAGTTTTTAAAGCCATGTTTTGGTATTCCTTTTTACGATGTGGGTTTCTATTAAACAAACTTTCGAGTAGTAAACCATTTATAACCCCGACGAATTTCGAGGGCGAAATTCATTTTAAGGGGGGTAGAATGTAACACCCTGAGATTTTATGAAAAATATTCTTTTAATTTCATTAATGTCTTATGTTGTATGCTACACAATATTACCTTGCGCTATACGCAACACTATTCTTGGATCGTGTTACACACAATTTTGATAATAATTATGCTACGCAACATTGAGTATATATATATATATATATATATTCAATGTATAAATGAAATATGGTTGGATTCTGTTATACAAAACAATGACGGATTCTTGCACAACACACAACCCTGACTTGGCTTCCGTTACACACAATCGCGACCTTCCCCGATAGCGTGTGTTGTACGCAATACCAGGTTTTACTAAACAACAATATATTATTATAATATTATTATGAACTATCTGTTATGAATAGTATTAACTAAATTTTGAATTTTATAACATTATTATTCATCTTACACATTTTCTAGAACATGGTATAAGAACAAAATAATTTTTTCGGGTAAAATAAGTATTTTAAAAAAAACGCAGTTTTGCCGCCTTTTGATGGCGCACCAACTTTAAATCTAGTTTTTGACATTTTTATAAGTTCAATTTGACAAAATAAAATTCGTCTTTGGAATCAAGAAATAAAAATTTACTTTGGATAAATTTTTCATATTATTTTGGTAACTTTCATATTTTGATGAATAGTAAAAACACGCTATATTTTAATTAAAAACAACTTTTTTCATCGCAATAATTTATATGGTTAAATTATAATATTAAATGGTTTTAAAGTATAAATAGAATATATTTTTACCATTTAATATAATGTATGTCATTATCATTGATTTTACATTAAATTCCGAGGTTAAATCAATTCAATCTTTTGCAATGTTTTAAAGAAAAACCCGTTTTCTTCCGACAACGGGATTAATTTTAATTTAATTTCTGCAACTTTTGTGTATTGAATTTGGAAAAACTGGATTCCATATTTGGAATCAGTGGGACCAAATTATGTTAATAAGCTACTTTTTATTTTTGGGAATTATGAATAGTAACTATGGTAAATTTTATTTACCATAGTTAAAGGTAAATCGAGAAATTAACGGTAAATATAATATTATAAAATTACCCTAACACATGCCAAAATTCTATTGGATGGCTAAAAGTAGACCCATATAACCTAAGGGTCATATTAGATTCATTTTATGGACTTTTGACCATGAAAATAATTTAATTATTATTAAAACCAAAGAAAGTGACAACATGCCACTCTCTTAAATCTTATAAGTATAATAATTTTAATTTAGTGATAAACATCATAAAACTTCGAACATAAATAATCTCCAGAAATATAATAAAATTATCTACATCATGATAATTTATTTATAATTTTTAGGGATTAAATAATTTTCATTAATGGTGATACATTAATGATAAAGAAATTATTTATTAAGTGAAAAATAAGTAATATAGTTTTTATTTAAATAATAATACCCATTAAAAGGCATAGAAACCTTCCAAAACTTATTGGTAGTGTATATCTACACCTTAACCATCCAATGACCTAATATATAATCGTTTGGAGCCTTATAAAAGTGATTATGACACTTATTTTATTTTATTTTAAATGATGCCAAAGTTGTCACCTTCATAATTTAACAATTTAAATATTGTGATTTTAAGATGATAAATTCAGGTAAAAGTATTATTGTGAAAGGTAAT
Organism: Viscum album; assembly: GCA_963277665.1. Classification (NCBI taxonomy): domain Eukaryota; kingdom Viridiplantae; phylum Streptophyta; class Magnoliopsida; order Santalales; family Viscaceae; genus Viscum; species Viscum album. The sequence goes on from OY728135.1 coordinate 116,062,043, forward strand.
AGATATATCTTCATCATAGGATTTTATTTTTAATTTTTATGAAACAAATAAGTATATTAAATAATTATACAAAAATGTTGTAGTAATTATTTTATTAAGAGATAAACCAAATAAATGGTATTAAAAATAATAAAATAAATATTATATGAACTATTTAATGTGATTAACTAATTTTATAGATACATATGACCTTTTATGAAGCTATTAAAGCTTTTAGTTCGAACATATATTCTGTATATATTTTATTTAAATTCAAATAAATGAATAGTTTCAAAATTGACACTATTGTTATTTTATAAAAATAACATATTATAAAATTGGTTAAAAATCACAAAAATATTTAAAAATTATAAATTTATATTTATATTTTCTATAATGTTATAAAGTAACCAATTATGGAAAATTCACAACAAATAAGTAATTATTTGTTATAATTTAAAATTTATAATTTTATTACCACAAATAAACTTAAATAGATTAAATAAAAATAAATCAAAATGATAAGGTTTAAAATAAGATCCAAACATGTCTAAATATTATTGGTTGATGCGATTAAAACCCTATCTCATCTAAGCTTCGAATATGAGTCATTTTTGGAGGTTTTTAAGTGGGGTTAGATTTATTATAAATTAATATTTTTAAGAATTCCAAAGGTGCCCCTCTCCTCCCTTATAAAAGGGCACCTCCTCCCTCTCTTCCTCACACCACTTTGACCCTTCAAGATCGGACAACCCCTGCCCAATTCTCTTCTCCACTTCCCTAGAAACATCCTATAGGTTCTTGTGTTCTTCAAAGACCAATATTAGTGCCCTAAGAGGAGGTTTCAAAAAGGCGCTTCAAAGAAGAGGTAATGTCTGTTACCGATTCTTTCAACTTTATTTCTTCTTCCACTTCTTCTTCTTTAGTTTTTTCATTATGAATTAATAACATCAGTATCAATCATATACCTATATATTATTATAATTAGGAAACAAACCTATTTCACCATCTATCTATCCTACGGAAAAAGAAAATCACCACGCGTGCGTACGTACGGAATACCGTCTCCATGCCGTGGTTTAATCAGTTTTTCCATCACCACCATACATAGATGGGTATAATGGTGTAAATAAATAACTATATATGATTATTGTAAAGTGATATTGATTCTGAAATAGAATACATACACTCCAATACAATTCCATGGTTATGGGAATGATATCATCGCTCGTGCGTACGTACGGACTACCGTCTCCACAAATGCGATGAGATTCATTTTCCGTGATTAACCATTCAAGAATGATTATAAAGTATATATAATGAATAATTATTAAATATATTACATAATAATGATAATTTATTTATGTATATATATATTTATGTCATCTATTTAATTTCATTCAACTCAATAAGGAAACGAAAACAACGTTCATGCGTACGTACGACCTACCGTCTCCATGAATGGTGTATTTCCTTCCATTTATCGATATATTATATATATGTATATTATGAATATATATTATATATAAATCATGGTTTATATTCTGGAATTAAGTAATCATGATCTAAGTAATCATATGAATAATTACAAGTCAAAACACGGACGACAAATGAAACGATTTTAACCAAAATGCTCTTTAACAAGGAATTTACAAAAGAACGGGTAATATAAAGTCATAAGTGAACCATATATGATATCATAACAACGAATATGATTATTTAAGAAGTCAATAACATTATTTAAATCATTATACAGGAGGTTTGGACACTTACGAAGCAAATCAGACCTAATGTAAGGGATAACTTTTCCAATCTCGTTCTTATCCGAGATTGTTTATTCGTAAGTATTTACTGGGGTTATTGTTCTCATCCATGTCCATGTTTCCTAAAAATGGTTTCATGTATGTTTAAAGTCCTTTTTACCCATTTTTGACTTTTACTACATGGTATGTATGGAATCTTTCTTTTACGAGGTACTTTTTGACTTTTCCAACAAAAGTACGAGAAGAATATTTTTTTAACTTATACGGCATGAAAGGATTTTAATGGTTTTATAAAGCCTTATTTTTATGAAGCTTCCACCAAAATATTTCATGACTATTTTCAACAAAATCATTTTCTTTTAAAATTACATGTCATTTTGTGAAAATAAAATGATTTTTAAGAAGAAAGGATATTTTCCTCAAGAATTCATTTCAAGTCTTTTATCAAAACCATTTTCCATCTAAGGAGACATTATTTCATATGTGTATGTTTCAAGTATAATGTCCCTATGATTTACATGGTTTCACTTTTCATATTATTAAATGATATCCATTTCTTTTATATGGATTATGTGATGATGGGATGATGTTTATGAAACCCATTTTATTTATTGGGTTATTATGAATGATGTATGTTTATTTTGTGGCACAAGTAAGAATGATTTCGTTATGAGATGGGTGGGACCTATATCTCCCTCCAATGCATTGGTTAAAGATTTATATCTCATGAGATAGACATGGCTGGAATGGTAAGTTAAACCGGTTCAGTAATACAGGGCTGGAACAAGGAGTGAACTCGATTCAGAAAGGGACTTTTTCCACTAAGATGGTCTTGGCAACAATGCCTTGGATACTATAGAAATCATATCATGTGCTTAATGGTTGCTACAATTAAAAGTTTTATTTCCATGATAGTTTATCATGATTAATGTTCCTTTATGATCTATGCTTTATGTACTTCCATGTTTTATGTCATTGCTCAAGCTTTTGATGTTTAAACATTATGTTCATGTTTTTAAGTGCAAATGTATATGGTATGTTTTATTTTATCCATGCTTACCCTTACTGAGCATTTGAGCTCACCCTTTTTATGTTTTATTTTCCCCAGGATATAAAGAAAGGTTTTAGGTCAGAAAAAAGGGAAGATCTTTATGGGAGATATTTAAGATCTTTCACCACGATTAGAAGATTATATTCTAAGTTTACAAAGACACTAAACTATTATGGTCCTTGTGTGTGTGTTTTTGTTATGTACTAAGTATTCCGCAAAAGTAATGTAATGTCCATGTATGTCAAGCTTCGGGTCTCTACATTTATCATGTTGGGTTTGTTAGTTGATCAGAAAGAATTATTCAATTGTTATCATTGTTGGGTTTATTTCACTACCCTCTATGGGAAATCCTATGTTTTTATAGGATAGGAGGACATAAGGTAATGTTGAGCGGGACCACCTCTTCCAAATAATTGTATTTTCATGTCTTATATGTGAATTAACTAATTCAAAAGTTATTTAGTGGTGAGATTATTTTGACAATTGATTAATATTCCAATGTATTTATATAGGTCTCGTTAGGTTTTCCTCTAGAGGGGTAAGATAAATTCTTAATTTACATTGTGCTAGGAACATAATATGTATCGATTCCATCTTACATTACAGCTCCAAAAATTTTGAATGAACTAAAAATACTTTTGAATGATTTCATATCCATGGTCTTTATATTCCCATGTATGTCACCTTGGGTAGCTCTAATTCACAGTTTCAAGAAGTCTGATATAACTCTCTTCTTTTATTATTTTCAAAATCTCAATTGTGTAACGATCAAGAATAAATATTCATTTCCCAACATTGATGACTTGTTCAATCATTAAAAAGAGTAAAAGTGGTTCTAAAAATAATCTCACACATCCGGTTATAACCAACTCATAATAAAGGAGTCAATATTTTGAAAACTACCTTATATATAATGTATGGAACTTTTTAGTACCTCATATTATTTCTTTGTCTGTCTAATACTCATGTGGGTTTCATGTATCTAAGGAACTAAAATTTTCATTTCTGTCATGTCCCTTTTGTTGTGGTGTTGGTGAATAAAATTATAGCATACTCATTGAACATAGGAGATCAATTTCATCACCTGGGACTTATTCTAGAAATTATATGGTATCGAATCCTATATGAAAAACTATAAAAATGCTAATTCTTTATTCAAAAAATTATGTTATATGAATATATAATCCCAGATCATGGTATATATTGATACCCAAACAAGTTAATAGTTAACATTTCATGGGAAGAACTGTAGAATGTCATTGAGACTCAAAGATTCATGGGTTTTGAAGGATATTATGAACTTTTCATGAATTATTTCATTAATAAGCCATCACCATTGACTAACCTCACTTGGATGGGGGAGAAGTATTTTTAGGATTCTATTTTAACAGAATCCATTAATTAATTGATTTTGTGTTTGAAATCAACATTGTATATAAAACTAACAATATTCAGTGAGGGATATGTAATTTATTTTGATTATCTATGTTTGTGGTTAGGATGTTTCCTTAAACAAGGAGATAATCTTGTGATTTATTTCTCTCTTCAGCTATAGATCGACAAGAAAAATTACCCCACTCAGCACTTGGATGTCATAGAGATTTTGTTTTCCATGAAATATTGTTGAAACATTCATTTTATGGAGACATTTATTTCTACCCTGATAATAATATTTTAGTGTATATAGTTTATCAAAAGGATTTGAATCTCTTTTAGGGGTGATGGTTTGAATAATTATAGTCATTTGACTTTGATACTTCCTATACATTGATAAATTTTAATATAGTTGATGGCATACATTGCCGGAAGCATCCTTATCATATTCTAAAGGAAGCAGAGGATGAATTGAACTTGATTGGACTTTTATCACAGATAAATAGGATAGTTGGGTAAGAATAGATTGGTATGTTTCTAGAATGTATTCATTTCAAATCCTCACTCCTTGATAATATTTTCCAATAGCATGAGAAATTTATGGAGTTATAAAATTTTAGAGATTCATTATAAGATTGGGAGAGCATTACATAGTAGTCTCTCTCCATAGAGCGTATTCTTAGCTTCATAAACTTTGATTTTTCCCTCAATAATGAGAAATTACATGTTAATAGAATGATAAACTTGTAAAATGATTAAGTATGAGAACAAAAAAATATTATGCTTCACTGTCTCCCAATTCTAATGTGGAAGTGGAAGACATTAATAATGGACATAAGGATGTTTTTTGTGCATGTGATCATAATATTGAATTGTACTCTAATGACCAATATCTTAAAAGGGGACCATCAATTTTCCACTATTTTTTAGAAAGGTCATACATGAGGTGATGAGAACTCACGTCATGTTGAGAACAACATATCATACCCAGATAGATCAGGATATAGAAAATGGTATTTAAATTCTAGAAGATATTCTATGTTCTTGTCTTTAGACAAAGGATGTTCCGGGGATAACCATTTTGAACTTCATAAATTTTTTAATATGAATATTTACTATGACTTCAAATTACCATATTTTATGTACTTTTATTCCTTGTTTTTGAAAATATTTTATTAGGACTTGTTCTAGGTTGTAATGGGGTTTCTCATCGAATTTTTGTAGTCCATGGGTTTCCGCATAGTTGGCACACAATTTGGTAAAAAAGTGTGTTTCATCCTTGCAATCTATATTACATGATTTGAGGTGATGGATAGTGGCTCACTATTATTTAATACCATGAAGACTCCCCATTATTCCATATAGGCATGGATAGTGGGCGTTTTTATAATTGGATAATGATTAATCTAACTGTGATACCAATACCATGCCCATTTAAATAATCCCAATAAAGTAACAATGTTAAGTACACCGTTCATACTAGCCTTGTTCCTTCACCCTAGAAACCATGTGCAAGGTTTTTTTAAAAACACTAAAATTAAATTAAAATCATGAAAACCACATTATAACTTTAAAAAACATCCAATTAATCCATAATATGATTCATTGTATTTTGGAATATATTAAGAGGTGATTTAGATCCCCCATGCCTAACTTCTTCTTAAATATATGTATCAGTGTATGAAATGGATCTCCCTCAATTATGTGAGTCATATCATTTTGGGAATTCCAATTCAATCATCAATTGCATTATTATGGAGTGATGGATACTCATGTTATTAGTGGATGTAAACATTAATTTGATAGATTGGGATTCTAGGGATTCTTCTTTTATCTTCCATGACTTTGATTCCCCATTAAAAATTCTATTTTTCAATGATTGATTATTTGATCATATGATTAAAGTTATGTGGTCCCATAAGTATCTTCCAGAAAATTTAATCCATGAATGATTTCTTGAATGGAAATGTATTTTAAATAGTTTTATATATAGTAATTCATTATTGTTTTGATGATTGGATTCAATGTAATGTGATTTGTGAAATAGATTAATTTTTTTAATGGCTTCAAAAATATATTGTGATTTAGTAGAAAATATGAATCTAAATGAAAAATAGATATATGAATTGATTTGATGTAGATTTTTTATGGAATGAATTTAAATAAAATGTGAATTCAAGATTGATGAATTTGATGAAATCCTCGCTCTATTTTTTGAAATCTTAATTCCATGTTGAACATGAAATCGAGCATTTGAATTGTGAATGGTGAATTAAATTGAAAGTGAGTATTTTGATAATATTGATTGGTTATTGTGAATCACATGTGAGCCTTACTAGTTAGTGGATGGTTAGAACAAGAATTTGTGGACTCCGGATCCCCTGAAAATTATTGGTGATGATGACTATAAATAAAACAAGTTCTTCATGATTTTCCATTATGGGGTCTTTATTGGTTATATCTCAGTGTCCTGAGCCTTATGGAAATGTTAATACAAACATGAACTATGTTGATTTAATGAGTAGTGTGAGGTTCCGAGAACCAGAACTATCTAATCTCATTGAATATAGACATGGTTCATTTTTTGAATTTATTATTACATGTTATTATTTTTTGAGCATTTTTATTCAATCCCATTCTGGTTTAATAAAAAATTCATTTAATAAAATACTGATACATCTAACATTTACTTCTTTTGAATGTATATTTTGACTAAAATGTGAAAAATTATTTACCATGTGTTATCCTTATTTAAATTGAAGTATAAGTAGTTTATTTGGATTTGAACTCCTTATAAAATATTTGGTGAAATCCAACTATGTTATTTTTTTCTCACACACTAAATTTTTCTTCAGTAATTTGTAGATTATTTTATGATAGGTCCATGGAAAGAGAATGTGAAACATGGATATGGAAGTTTTTATTGTTATAAAAGAACCTAGAGTAATGGTGGTGGTTGGTGGATCTATCACCAAAATGTTACAAGTGGATTGTGAGACATTTTCTTAATGAATTTTGTTTAATTAATAGATGATGCGTCTATTTGGGATTATATTTGTATACTTATGGTACTTTTATTCTTGAAGAGGTTTTGGAATACCAATTATTCTATGTTTTAACTTCACTTTTTCATCTTTATTTTAGTTGTACATAAGGGAAAACAATTCCCTTATTCTATTATTTGATGACAATGAATTTCTTCCACCCCATAGGGATCAAGAATTCCCATTGGGCTGTGATAGAATATGATTGAGTACTGTTGTACTAGGGTGTCTTGATTGTTTCATGAATAATTTCAATAATAGATAAAAATGGAACCATTTGATGGTTTATATGGACACCTATTCAAATCACCTCCCTTTTTTGAATAGTAAAGCTTCTTAGATAGGACCAAGAATTATTATAAAAATGATAATATTGGTTGATATGTTTGTTAAGTATTTTTTGAATGTTCAAGGAATATAAAATATTATATGGATAATTATGGGCATATTGTGGATAAACCAATTGTTGGATATGTGATCTTAATATTATATCTCTGATTGCATCATTGAAAGCTCAAAAAACATAGGAAGCTCACTCATAGGTATTTTGTACCACATGAGATCAGTATAATTATTTGAAAAAAGTACTTTCGCATAGATTTACCAAATTATATTACATCGATCTATAATGTTTCCACATGTACCAACTCAACAAGTATCATCCTGACTTATCTATTGTACTGAATTGGGTGACATTGACATAAAACATGATATGTTTATGATCAAGGAAACATTTTGAGTATTCATTTCTCATTTAATGGTTTTATGTTTGTGTATTATATCATTTTTCATAGTTATGTGGTAGTATGTGTTACTCCCACATGAGGCTTGGGAGTGGAAATATAGGATTAGAAAACAATGGAATCATCTTTATAAGGACCAACATTATTTAACGTAGCTTTCTAATGGAAGTAAGAAATATGGTGGTCAAAACTGTCACATATCACTGTTCTTCTCAGGTTATAAAATATTCATATTTCTTTTTCATTTTTTTTCTAAATGATAGTTTTTTGTGGTTTTGTGTTATGTGAGGGTTTGATGATTTTTTTCAAGTGATGGCAGAGTTTATTCATTAAATTTTTTTTAATGATTCTAATGGTGGTCCATCGACTCATTGGTGAGGTCCAGAATCTATTTTGTGGGAATGGTAGTGGGTACGACTATCTGTAGTAGCTTTCAACATACTTGCATATTAATGTGGCTACCGCATTCTGCAATAGCCATCAACCAGCTAGAGGAAACAATGGGGTTAGGGAATGTGAGTCTAGTAACATATTTTTTCCTAGAAACCTGAATATTATATCTTAATTATTATCCCTAAAACCAAACATGATTTATACGAATTTGGGGGAAATCATGGAATTTATTATGCTTTTCCAATTTTAATCCTCATGGGATCAGTGTGTGGATTGATGTTGTGATACTCTGTTGGGATGTATAACTATGATGTGATATTGGATCATCTTTTTCTCTGTATAACTCTTACATAAAGGATATTATGTCCATGGGATTTTTGTTTTATCCAGGTTTCTAATGATATTCCTTTTATTCCTTTCACAGAATGGGTATTATTTTCTTAGATTTGTAATCCTCTTTGTATTTTTTTTGATAACTTGTAAGGGGTATTCTTTTTTATGTTTCCGTTATTTTATATGTTGTAATTTTAGATATTCTTGATTAGTAATTAACGTATTATGTTATTTCCACAATCCCTATGTTGTTCAGTTCCTCCTGGATTGTTACTTCTATATTATGGTTAACACTACAAGTTTCCTATTGTATTTCTTTTCATTAATTTTATTTATTCTATAAAAGTTTCATTATTTATCATTAGAATTTGTTTCTAAATTTGGTTAATCTCATGAAAAATATTTTCATAAAATTCAGGGGTTATGGTTTTTGTTATAAATATGGATTTCTACACTTTAGTCAAGATAAAAATTAGTTTTGATGATTTTTTTTATTTTCAAAGGAGAAATGGTAAATGAATTATTCTAATATGGTAAGAAAAATGGTGGTCATAATTTATGTAGGGATACATACATAGTCATAAACTATTACCCCATAATAATATTCTAATAGGATAATTTTAGCACTATGTGGCCTAATCTATGGAAGGGTTCCTCATTTTGGAGTGCACTCTCACCCCTTGGTATTTGTTATTGTATAATGTGCACAATAGGAGGCCTATTAATCACAGTATACATATGAAGATCCTCATAAATCATGGAATAATATTACATCAAGGGAGTGTTTTTCAAGATCTTATACTTTATATCTATATTTGAAATGATTATATAATTTCATTGAATACCAGTTTATTTGGAATTGTTTTACTTGTTTTGAAAAGTTTAATTCTCCATGTTTTATATTTGACTAGGTAATAGTGTCTCTCGTACCATGTGTTAATTTATATGGGAACGATTGGTGTATATTTTAAAGTATTCTTGCGAAACACTCAGTGGGATCCTATTGGATTGATATTATCTCATCCTACAAATACATATAAATTTTTGAATTTAGTATTTTTATACGGAGGAAATATCAAGGTATTGTGGGGTGGAATTGGGGTTTTTGGTTAGTAGTGTATAAACATCCAGTTGTCACTGCACATCAAATGGGGAAGGGTTTCAATTGTACTTTCACTTTTTATAATATTTTTGGAATCTTTTATTGTTATTTAAAAATTTATAATCATTACTATTGTTGAATTGTATTGGAATACAGACATTCTATTAATTCATGTTATCATTTTTTATATTCTTTTTTTGAAATTTTTTTCTGAAGGTCTTTGTTCGAGACCTAGAAAATGTTTCCAACCCGTGGGAATTGGAAATATAATTTAGGCAATTCCAGGACTATCTTAGGTTCTAGTTGGTTGGGTAATATGGGTTGGTTCTTGAAAATTAGTCTTAATATATTAATGATATCATGGTGTATAATAAAAATTATGACCCCTGTTTTTAAATTTGAGGTTAAGGACCACTAATTGTTTTTGAAATTTTTGAATCAAAAACTCATGAGAGTTCGAAAATGGATTATAACATTATAAAATCATAAAATATAAGAGAGTTATAAAATAAAATATAAAATGGAATATGTTACACCATTCCATTGAAAAAATGGTTTATAATAAGAATTATGTCTTAGAGGCTTGAAAATTGAAACATGAAACCATTACATTCAGTCCTCACTTCCAGAATAAAATTGAATCTCATTTATTAAAAAAATAAATATCATAAAAATATATTTTAGAACCTTTCTAATAACCATGATAATTTTTAAGAATAATTTATAATTACTCTATTCATTTTTTTTATTAATTTATTATATTTTTTCAACATCCTGATTGTGTAATCTGAATCATTTTGAGCTAGTTTCATAACTTTAATGTTTTTAATTATTCATCTCCAAAGGTTCACCATTCCCAAATAAAACAAGGTACTAGAACGTATGTTTTATAATTATTTATAATCTTATAAATTCATTATATTAGGGTTGTTTTTTATAATCATTAAATAAAAATTTGTTGACATGCATTTTTTGATGGTTTTTAACGAAAGTGTATTGGTATATTTATAGAATTATTCAACTAGGTTCTTAAACCATACACGAAAAGGACATTAATTAATTAATGAAAAATTTAGAATTGATCATGTTTTAATATAAATATAATAGAAGAATAATGATTTTATATAAAATTTAGTAGTATGATAAATCAAAATTGGAAATAATTAGAAGACCAACATAACATTAATAAGATATTACATGATACAGAGAAATCTTTTTTTCTCTTTTTATGATCTTTGGAATGGTTTTATTTTCAAATTATATTCATTGATCATAATTTTATTAGGTTTTATTTTTGGACATACTAAAACCATAATAATCTCATAAAAATCATTTTTATCTCATAAACAAAATCTTTTAACCATACAGGAAAGGTATTAGTGAATGATTTAATACATAATTCTGTAGAGGTAGTTTCCAAGATATACACATTGATTACTATTTTATTATCTATAGAATAGAGAAAATAATAAATATAGTTTATTATTTCATGATCTAATATATTTCATAAATATAACTTTAATTTATTAAAATCAACATTAGGATAGTTCATTTAATGGGGTTAAAAAAATGAAACATGTTGTGTCATGGAGGTGGTAGTTTTCACATACGCAGGATTTTGGTTTCATCATTCTATATTGGGAGAGGGAAAGGGTCATTAATATATATCCCACAAAGATAACTACTTTTTAGTATATATGAAACGTGGTTTTTATCTATTTATAATGGTAAGTATATCTTCAATAGAAAATGATATCGAGGGAAAAAGGACCAGAGAGTAAGATGTATCTTCTTTGAGTTTTTGAATGCCCTCTTGAATTAAATCTTATAAATGGATGGTTTGGATAATTTATTTTGAACCAAACCTATATAGAGTGAAAGTTATTGATATGGGCATAAAAATTGTATATTTTCAGGAGGAAACTTAATTTTTAGAGTGTCATTGAAGGGGTGGTGAGGTTCTGTTTTATAAGTTGTGAGAGTGGTATTTTTATGAATATAACCTCTTTATATAATGATAGAACATGTTAAACATGTATTGTGGATATAAAATGGACAACAAATGTCTAAAAATTAATATAACATTTATAATTTAACATCTAATCAATTGGAATCAATTTTCATGCTTAGATCCCTTTATACCATGCGTTATTGCATTTATAATTTTAAATATAAATGTGGTTACTAGTTTTAAACTATGTGATTTAATATTAAGGAATAAAAAAATGTACCTTATTATATAAATGGACCTCATAATTCCTAATATAAAATAATTTTTTTAAATAAAAGTTATATTAATAGGAACAAAATTTATATTAGTTCATGTAATATGTAAAAACATATTTAAAGAATGTATTTTCAAGCATAACATTTATTCGTTGGGTAAAATTATCCATGTCATTGATTTTAATGTTATAAATTTGTTAAATACTTTTATAGTAAAATATATTTGGATTTAAATCATTAAAATACCATATTTTTATAAAATTATATCTTAATAATATAAAATAAGAAAAAAATATTTTATTTAAAAATATTACTTAAGATGTTAGAATAGGTTTATTAAATTCATAATAGTACTTTTTTTTAATATATATTTTTCATTGTAAAATATTTATTTTATCATGGAATGTGTTTTATAATTTTTTATGTTATAATTAATTCATGATATTTTAATAAAATATAAGATATTTGTAAAAATATATATTTTTAACTATTTATCGAAAAATAAGTTATGACAAATATATTTCAAAAAATAATCTTGAGCTAAATTTTAAATTTTAAATTTAAAAATATAATCATTTTTATAAAATTTATATTATTTTATTTATTTCTTAATTTAAATGAAAATAATAAATAAAAATATAAAATTGTTTTTATTGAAATATGACTCGTTAAACATCTTGGGTTGTTAATCATAATGTTACACATCAACTCAAAAAAATGGGTCTAAAGTGTGATTGAACATTAATTCATTCATGCCTACATGTACATAAAAGGATTCCAACAAGCAGCTAGGGCCAGAGGAACAACTTGGGTTGAACATTCCAATTGTGCAAAGTAAACATCAATGTATAATAATGAATGTTATGTCAATAAATAAAATAATAAAAAACAAACAAACAATTAATTATATGAGTAGTATAATAAATAAATAAATACCAACCCATGTACTATATGTATGGAATGTAAAACATATAACCCAATAAAATATACACCCCCTTAAGTGGGGGGTGATGGTACGAGATGAAGCAACAAAACAGAAACAAAAGAAACCACCAAGTTTGAAGACTATCCTAAAATTCTCATAAAATCATTCTAAACATAATCAACCATCCAACACAAGGATCTTACCCTTATATGTTTCTATAAACCAAAAAACTACACGTGCACTTAAATTCAAAAGTAAATTGTGAGTAAAAAACTTAGTAGGACCCCACCAATGACCCTTAACATAAGTTCATAAGACATATTTGTGCATTCTATAGAGGTTAATAGAGTACTGATAAGAAATAGTATATCATACAATCACAAATGTATATTACTAGTTTTCAAATACTAGCTATATCTACTTTGGATCCATGTTTAAATGAACATTCACCAACAGCCAGACACATTACCCTTGAGGGGAGAGTTTAAAAACATGCCAAACACAAACCTCATGATGGGATAGTCCAATGCCTACAGAACTATTATTTGAAAAATCCCACTTATATGATTAGTCTACTGGGATTATCCTGTACAATTGATCATAGAACAGTCATCGACACACCGTCAAATTATAATTTAAATTTCATACTCACTACTAGTTAGCGACAAGAAGGGTAGATACATTGGGAAGGATGGAGAGATGTTCTTGGGATTCATTAATTGTCCTAAATTATAAATACAGTGACCTGAAGTGAGAGTTGAATAGGTGAACCAAGTGGAAAAATATGATGTAACAGACATCATTAATAATATTAAAAAGGACTTTGTTAATGATATGAAACATGAAAAAAATATTATTAATGGAAAATTAACTATCCATTAATATTTTTAATTTATTTTCAAAGTGGTAATCAAAATCATCATTAAAAAACATTCATTATAACTCTCTATCAAGTAGTTCATCCAAAAACCAAATGATTCTACTATTTCTCATATTCAAAACTCATTCAGTTTTGAAAATCATGAAGATAAATTCCATTATAAAATATTAAAAAAAGTAAGATTAAAAATATAAAATAAAAAAACTATTTTACCTATTCAATTGAGTTCACTTCATTTCTTAATAGATAGAGGCACAATCACATGAAACCATTATACAATAGAATGAAAAGTTAAGTAGAGAAGAAATATCAACAGTCGAGTTGAAGTCAAGCTATATTTGTGATATCTATGTCACCCTTTCATAATGAAGTGTCTAGTCATTCTCCCGAAGAAACCATTTTCTCTCATTCCGGAGCATATGTCTCTGAAAAATTATAGAATTCATCCATCCAATGAGTAAAATGTGTTCTATGTTTCCCTATTTATTTTATCAAACATTTATATCCATAATTACTGATTTCGCAATGAAATAATTCCATCCTTACCATTTTTCACTTCTTACGTCACTTAAGGAAGGCTCTCTAATAGTTTATATTCCTTGCCACTATGTCATTAATTGATTCTAGTAAATAATGATTGTATTATTTGTATTATTATTCTATTAGTTATATTTTTAAATTTACATCTACTTAGTGGCCACTAAATAACCTTACTTTCAGAGACTCATTCATCCCCTTTAAATCCAGATGCAAACCAAGAAATTTAACAAGCCATATTTTTGGAAACACACTAGTTCAGTTTCACTCTGTTCATTTAATGGAAAAATTTACTTCATCCTCATTTAATCAAATTGATACAATAAAATTACACATTCCTTCATCAGTCTACTATTGAAATCATGAATCCTTTCTAAATGTAAGATCCTATATCCACAATCACAATGGGCCACAACTCAAGATCCAGTTGTGCCTCAGTTCAAGCATCCATAGCAAACAACACAAGTCCAATGGCCTCCCTTCATTCATCCCATCCAAATCTTGATTTATCCAATTCAAATATATATATATATCTAGTCTTGTTCAAGTGATTTAGCATCATCTCCCTTTCCCTGAAATCGACACATCATTTTTCACGAGTCAACATGAATATAAAAGGATCATCTTTCTAACCTCAAAAAACCATCTTTTATTGTTTTCAAAACAACACTTAGATGTATTTAATTCTCCACTTTAAATTTAGAAAATATCAGAATGTAATCAATAAAAGCATCCAAAAACATATCCAATAACTCATGAAAGATTCTATTCATAAGATCCATGAGTACAACAGGTGAATTCGTTAACCGAAATGGCATACCCACAAATTCATAATGCCCATATCTAGTACAAAATGCGGTCTTTGGGATGTCTTATTCCTTTACATTCAACTAATGGTACCTTGACCTCAGTTTAACCTTTAAAAAATATTGTGCTCCAAGAAGCTAATCAAACAAATCATCGATATGAGGCAATGGATACTTATTTTTCATAGTGATGATATTCAAGGCTATATAATTAATGAAAATTCTCATTGAACCATCTTTTATTTCTACAAACAAGACACGAGAACCCCATGGTCAAGTGCAAGGTTGGATTAAGCCTTTATCAAGCAACTCTTGCAACTACTTTTTTACTTCAAGAAGTTCAACTTGTGCCATTCGATAAGGGGGTTTTGAAATCATCTTAGAATCAATAACTAAGTCAATTCTAAATTAAAATTTTCGATCAGGTATTACATTGAGAAATTCATCGGGAAAAACATTCATGTATTCATTTACCACTATCACATCATTAATTTGAACAATTCCCTTTTTTTCAACAATGTGAGCAAGATAACCTTCATTTTCATCTCTCAACAGTTTTTCAGCCTCTTGTAATGTTATCATTGGTATAGGTTATTTCTTGTAAATAAAATGAAACTCTTTCTGAAAAACAACCTCTTTAGCTCTACAATCAATCTTTTCATGATAAAGAGAATGTCAATCCATACCCAGAATAACATAAAACTCTACCAAGGGAATAACAACAAGGTTTGGATGTAATTTCTTTCCACATAAAACAAAAACAATATTCTCATAATACCATTTTGCCTTACTATTTTCCCCTATTATTTTAACCATAAGTTTTGATTTCATTTCATGAGGTGAAATTCCTAATTTACCAAAATATTTCTCTGAAATAAATGAATGTGTAGACCCCGTATCAAACTAGACATTAGAAAAATCTGACTCAACAAACAAAGTACCAGATAACACTTCATTGGATGGCCCAACATCTGCTGATGTAGTCGCAAAGGATCTCACCACACCTTTTTTGCTTATAATCTGGCTGCTTTCTATCAATAATATCCTTCATTGAGTAGGTATTTTTAAAATGCACCATCTCACCACATTAAAAACACCTTACAGTTTTCTTTTGAGAAGTAATCATGGAATAATTTTCTTTTCAATATCTAACCATATGAGAAAACTTACCTAATTGAAAAAACATCCCCATTTTGGTAAGACATTCCTCAAGGTGGTTTTTACCACACTTTTCACAAATTGAAAACTCAACTTTCTTACCTTCAGGATTCTTTGATTGATTCTTACCCATGACATGTCATCTGGTCTTCTTCTTCTTCTAGTTGTCAAAGTACATATGTTCATAAAAAAACTCCATCCCTACCCTCTCATCACATCAGAAATGTTTCTCATAACTTTGGAATTCTAGAGAATCCAAAGCCCTTCGATATCTTGGCTTCAATCCGGAGTAAAAATGATTGATTTTGTGATCAGGTTTCCGAATAAGATTTGGAGAATACCTTTCCAGTTGGGTGAATTTTTCTTCATAAACGACCACTGAATCTTCTTTATTTTGATTCAACTCAAGTAATTTCTTTTACATCCTATGTCGAACTACCTTATGAAAATATTTTTCAAGAGAAGTATTCTTGAATTCATCCCATTCAAAGGCCTCAATGTCCTCACTATCCCTGATATTCTTAACCATTTACCACCACTGGTCAGCTTCACCATCAAGATAATAAATAGATAGACTAAACTTTTGATTATATGAACAAACCATGACATTGAATATCTTTTAAAGGGATTTGATCTATCCTTCATCCACCACTGGGTCAGAAGATCCACTAAATGCATGAGGTTGTTTCCTCATAAAATGTTCCACTGTCATCATGTTCTTTTAGGGTAACACTTGTTTTTCTTTTGCAAGGATTACACTACCATTTATAGCCTGTGTCAACTGATCCATCACTGCCACAAAATGCCCGGTTCCAATGCCCACCATTCCAGGTTGCGGCCTCGAAAACATATCAGCCTCACGGTTCCCTTCTACTTCAGCATCCATGTTTCCTCTGCGGAAAACCATAATGAACAAACATTTCTTAGTTGAAGCAATGTGGTAATCATGAAATTCTAAATCATTTCAAATTAATTATAGATTAAAAATATTTTAAGGTATTCAATTAACTTCATCCCAACCCATAATGTTATCTAAACTATCCTTTGATACCGACTATACGGACCCGACCTTAAACATTGCATAATATTGTGTTTTTTGTCAAGAAATCACATTATAATACATTAAGGATCTTTTAATGTTTAGTGTATTAGTGAATTAGGACATAACACATGCATACCAAAATCTTACAAAGATAATACTACTAAAACTTATTAATTTTTCCAAATTATAAAACATTTAAATGAAAACAAGATTGCTTTGACACATCCTCAGAATATCATCATGAATTCCTTATTTCTCCTAATCATCCTTATAAATTGTAAAAACATTTTAAAATCATTGGATGAGAACAAAATCAAATTAATGGATATAAAAATGAATGAGGTAAACCATTATTTCATATAAATAATTATACAAAATCATTTTCACAAAGGTATATGTTTCAACCATAGAGTATAAAACACTTACTTTGTGAAACAAATTATTTTCATATAGGGAAAAATAATAATAATAAAGGAATATTGGGGAATTAATTAATAAATTTTGTGACCATCCAAGCTACCATATCATTTGTAACCCCTATGTATACCTTACAATGTAACCCTCATGGGTACCTTAATGTGTACACATCGTAGCTACACTTAGAGTAACCATACGGCCGAGCTCCGATATACTCATACCCAATGCATGGAGGGACATATAGGCCCTACTATTCATCATAAACAATTCCCATAAACCATAACTTAATAATAAAACATCAATACATACATCATAAAAACATTCATTTTGAGTAGAATTTTCAGAGTGGATTTTTGACAAAAAGTCTCTTATAACAACATATTATCGAAGAAAGAATTAGTAAAATGAATGGAATATGTATGAAAACATTAAATTCACATAATAAAACTTAATATAATCAAATTTAATTTCAAAAATCATTTTATCATGATAAAATAATTAAATATGACGATTAACCCAAAGAATGTGAAATTGGGTTAGGAATTTTCTTACAAACGTTTGGCATAGTAACGGCTTCTATAAGTGCTCAAATGAGGGAGGATAAATTATCACTTATTGAGATAAAATATAATGTATAGTATTGGTATGATTATAAATTTTGTACATTATAACCATTTGAATTTACAATAACTATTTTCAAATAAGGTGCTTGAATTTTGAAAATAGGAGTGGGAAGTGAGGATCCCTTACCTCGGGTTCGTCTTACATCAATTGTTTTTAAAAATACTATATAATGGTTAAAGAAGTGTTTTTAATATTTTACAGAGACATTTTCATGTTCATAGTACCTTATATGATCATTTTAAATCATTGTTTCATCAATTTGTTATTAATACATTGTTAATTCCATCGTTTCGGGTGTGTTCTTTACATCGGTTCCATGGGTAATTCAGAATGGATTTCCTTGTTGGAAGGAAATGATACTCCAAAATTAGAATGAAATAGAAATAATATGTCTCCATAATATTAAATGATACCATAATCTATTTTTTTCAGATATGATGATGGATCATTAGTTAGAACATTAATGATATTCCTTTAGATCACATTTGCGATTCTTTGAAAATAACAAACGAACACTGTTTCATAAATCAATAACATCCCTTAAAAATGATTCAAGAACCTTAAATAGGATATAATACATATATAATAATCTATTTCAACCATAGAAATAGTTTCATGACCATAATTTAAGGAATTAATGGAAATTGAAAACACATCATCCACGATGTTTGTAAATCGACACATCACGGATGCTATTTTTATTTTTAGAACGTGAGGGAGATGAGGAGAAGCATGGTGCTTGAATTTTTCCATAAACATTATTAAAATCATAAATATATAAGATTCTGAATCTTTCCTATCTTTTGGATGAAGTAAGTGGAAGGGAGTATAAGAAAATAAAGGAATTGAAAATAAAACACATGAAAATCAAAGAGGATTCTTACACTTTGATCTCCTCTCCTTGAGATCCCACTTAAGGCCTTTGATTTTGGACTTTTGGTGAGACCTGAAATCCTTGGACGTGGGGAAGGAGTTTGGGGAGGAATTTTGGTAGAACATAGTCAATTCTCAAGGTTTGAGAGGTGTGGGAGTAAGATGGGAAAGAGGGTGGTATTTATAGTAGAGGAGGGGAGGTATTTTACATTATTTTACTCATTAATTTATTATTTTTTTCATAGACTATGAATCATCATCACTCATCTGACCCTAAATAGTAAAATGTGCATTTGTGTTCAAATCTAGTTGGATGAAATTAGCCTTGCATCATATATGATGCAGTAAAACAAATATTTTTCATTTATTGATTTTATCGTATTTTATGATTCATAATTTTTTTTTGTTTTTCAAAAAAATCCCAAAAATTCACCCTAACCATTTTTCGCCATGTATAATTAAAAACTGAACTGTAGTTTGTCAGAATAATTTTCTAAATATGAGATATTTTTTTTATTAAAATGATATTTTATTAAAAAAAAGTAACAATATAAAAACTATAGATCATTGTATAACACCTTGAATAATTAATCAAGTTCTCATTATCTTATAACAAAAATAATAATATTTTAATAAGGGTCATCTTACTATTAATATGGGTTGGTTACTATTCATAAGGGTATGTTACAATTCACCAAAAATTATGTTTGTCTTATCAGACTCCAAAAATCACCCTGAATGCAACCGTGTCTGTCAGATTTTCAAAATTAAAAACACAAAAGCAGGAAATTAAGTCTAATGATAATTACTTATAAGTACCTGGGTTTTCACAAGTTCTGTTAGTAGTAAAAATTAATTTTTTTGAAACATGAAACCATCCATGTTCCTAAAGTTGTTTTGGGAAATATGATGAAGAAAAGTGGTTTTTAAAAATTTGTTTGAAAGTATTTTCACAATGATTAGTTTGATAAATTCCATGATACAAAAAGAATTCTAATATTGGGATTTGACTCAAAATGGGTTTCATAGACTATTGATTTTATTTTGATATAATGGTTTTCATGGAAATGATTTAACAAATATGATATGTTTTAAATGTTTTGAATTTAAATCTTTTTATGGATTAGCAGATATGGATAATTCTTACGATGGCATGTCCAAGTGAATTCATTAAAGTGAAGGGGTTGACATTGTTTTTCTAATATGAAATAATTAATAAAATTTAAAATAATATAATGAAATTGTTTTGAGTGTGCTCTCATACTTAATGTTATTATGTTTTCTTAGTTATTGTTAATTGCATACTGGACATGTTATTGTATCTATGTGTTTGTGTTCTGTTTTAGATGTACCTCCCCCAGGATATTTTTTAAGGTATTATATTGATTCAAACTTCTTTCCCCTTGTGATAGCTATGCTCCAAATAAATTGAGAATCATGATAAGTTTCTCATATATTGGCCAGACCTCCATTCTCTTTCCTTCTAGTTTTTTTCTGTCTTGAGGAAAAATCATTCCCCTGGTACAAATTCTGGGAAGGCATGTTTCTCTAGAGGGTGGTAGTATCTAATTTCTATGTTTAGGGATGAATGTTATGATGTTGTGGGTGTTTGGGGAAACTTTTCCAGCCATGAAAATGTATTAGGTGTAATGGGTTTCTTTAAAGGTATCCCACATGATGTTTCTTTAGACCCCCTTTTTTCTATAGGGTTTGGTTTTAAATTCCTATGGGATATAATAGTTTGATAGGTATCTAATGTAATGTTCCAGACCTCTATAGTACATTACTTTGCGAAAATCTAGTGTTTGAGGTGTTCTAGGATCTCATACTGACTAATTTCAAGAGTTTTCCAAAATTCCATTTTTCAGAACTGTAGGCCACTGATGTTAGGTCGCTGGTAGTGAGTATGAATATTGACTTGCAATGGTGCCTCACACCAGTGACACACAACATTGAGTTTTCCAGTAGTGAGACCTCCAATGGTTACACATTCAAAGGTAGCTTGAACAATGGTGATTCATATAACGATGACTCATCCAATTGTAGGTCTCTCCCATGATGATTCAGGGCCGGTGAGTCTTAATGGTAGCTCTCCAATGGTTAACACTATTGGTGAATCGCATCGGTGACTCACAGTGGTGACTTACATCTGAGACTTGTGATAGTAGCTCGCCAATATTTACTCGCAATGGTGCCTCCCACCATTGAATTTTAGCAGGGAGTCTTCCAATGGTGAGTCATCCAAGGGTGACTCATTGCACTGGTAGCTCACACTGGTGACTCTTCCAATGATGAGTCATTTCCAAGTGTTTTTCAAAATTATAGAATAATCTAGTTTTTCTATGTTTGACCCTTTTAGATCTATTTTGAACAAAAATGAATTTAATATAATATTTCAGCAGTTTGGAATCCTTTTCAAGGGCCATGAATCATATCATTAAATTCCTAAGTGTCTAGGGGATTTTATTTAGTAAAACTATGTGGTTTAATGTGTCTCCACACTAATATAAATTCTAATCCATTTCAGGTGTCTTAAGATGTGGATCTAATTATTCAAAGATGTACTCATTTACTTTGTCCATATTATTTTGTTTCCTCTTATTAATAGACACCCATTCCTTTCTTCCCTAAGGAGTCATGCGTTTAGTTGAACCCTTTGATCGTGTTTTCCCTAGAGTCCTTTCATGCTGCATGTCTGCCTCTGGTTTGGCACAATAAAGAAGTGATGATCACCCCTTCTTCTATGTTGGTTTCCCTTTTATATCCCTTATTTTTATATCATACAGGGTGGGATTAATAATTCTTTACTTGCAAAGATAGTTAATCCAAATTAAAGAATGATAATTGAATCAGTTTTAGATCAAAATACAAGGGTTGGGAAAAGTGACTAATTTTCTGATTATTAATAGTTTTGGTTGATATTATGATTGTATGGGCAATATTCCTACAAAAAATCATGGATGTTGGTGGTCCTTGGTTGCACACATAATCTCTATGAAGTCATGTATGTCTGATTCTTGTTAAAAAAATGCATGGAATCTATTAACTATGTATATTTGGAAAAAATAAATAGAAGTCATCGGGTTACACTGTATCTATCAAAACACCTTTAAATAAAGAATTGAAATGTATTAGGTTCCCCATTCAATCTAAATATGAAAAATGTTGTTATGAGATATATGAAATGGTGCATGGAGTGTTTGTGGTTCTTCTATATGGGTATTATTTATTGTGCAACAGTTGTGTTGTGATGTTTATGGTGAAAGTGGATGAGTTGTGGTTGTAGAATGGGGTTGTAATTGTTGTAGTGGTACAAAATGGTTGTTATGGTGGTTGTGTTATGGTAATGCAGAGGGGCTATGAAAAAATGGATGTGGTTGTGAATTGGTGATAATGTGGGATTGTTAGTAAGATAATAGTGGGTAGTTATGTGGTGCTAATTTCTGTGTGTTGAGAATTTTATTGTGTGAATTAATTCTAGTATATTGGGAAGTATGGAACTAAAATTGACTAACCGTTCTTGGGGAGAATTTGGAAGAATTGATTTATTTAAAATGGAAAGTGGAATGCGAATGGCTAATGAATGAATGATAATGATATGGAATTTAATGAAAAATTGTGTTGTTAATATGGGATTCATGGATAATTGAGAAATATGTTAAGCAAATAAATGTGGATTAAAAGTATCATGTGACTTATGTCATGTTATCTGCTTGTATGGTGTTATGTTAATGTTATGTGGTTGGTTCTGTAATATCAACCCAGGTATTAATGGAGATAATATTGTATGTTAATGATTCTAATGGGAATGTTTAATGATGAAATTGATGATGGGTTGTGTTGATTAACTTGTTAATGTTTATGTATAAACAAATGGGTTTTAAATATGAAATAAGATGCCTTTCTAAATGAAATTAGTATTCTAATTAATGTTTATTACACAAATAATAGGGGATGGTAAAATTGAAATTAATGACAGAACATAGACTCTATAATAAGGTTTAAATAATGAAGATTAATTATAGTTTTTATTTTTCTTGTGTGTTTTTGTACATTTAGAGGTTGCGGGTGTTTTGTGGATTCCGTGAGATGTTTAGTTCTTGTTATAAACCCATAGTATGGTCTTTTGTGCTATAAATCTATATGTATATACATTGTACTTTATTGGGATTTATATACATTCCCCCACCCTAGTTGAGCACTATGTGCCGAAAAACCCCGTCATTACGAGGGAGGGTGTCTTCTCCCAACATCACATTGGGAGGATACATGGCTGATTACTTTCTCTTCCTTTCTCCATCTTCTAGGAATTTCTAGAACAAGATTATTTGGGAATGTTGGTGTGTGGTTTACAAGGACCTGGTGTCTATGGGTGAGCTGTGCTTTCCTAGGTGTCTTTGGGATAATATATGTTGTGCATTCTTAGGTGCCTTCGGGGTGAGGTGTGGTAGTGGCCCAGTTGTTTGTGGCTGGGATGTGATGTGGTTGTGTCCTAGGTGTTTGAAATCATGATGTGATGTGGTTGTGCCTAGTTGTTTGTGGGTAGGATGTGATGTGGTTTTTCTGGCCTGAGTGTGTATGGGAGGGATATGAAATGGTACTTTTGGAAGAGGTAGGTGTGAAATTTAATTTTTTATTAGGGTATGAGCATCTAAACATTGGGATGTGTTGTGGGGTACCCAAATCTCTATGTGCTTATTATATTAATTTACTTGACTTGCATTATTTGGTGAGCATGCCTTGGTGATGTATGGATGGTTAGTATACCTCCGAGGTGCAGTTTGGTTCATCCATTTTCACATGGGAGCATTAGTATTCTCTTTCTACATGTACCATAGATACTTTGGTTTTCTCTACAGAGTATACCTATATGCTCATCCTACATATATAAAAACTATTTTCAGGTTTCCATGATGACATTGTGGACCGTGGTGGACATTCCTAGTTCGAGCCTTTGAATAGGTTTCTATGTCGTTTCCTTAGATTTATTTATTATAGTTTCTCATTGGATACTTTTATATGTATCCATTTTAATTTATACATATATTTTGGGATGGTTTGGCTTTATTTTATATGTTTCATGGTGTTTTTTACGGTTGATTCCTCCCATCTCCCGATCTTGTTTTCTTATAAAGGGTAATGCCTCCCATATTTTGAGATCTTGGTACCATTGGTGCTAGTTGAAAACCCAGGGCCTAATGGAGGTGGGGATTGGGGGAAATTGTCTCCCTTTCTTCGTTGATAGCTCATGATGGTCATCTTTGGAGGTATGGGGTCGTGACATAGAGTCATCAATAAAATTTATACCTAGAAAAATTAATTACACCATTCATGTAGATGGTAGGCCGTACATATGCATGAATGTTGTTTTGAATTTTTTGACAGATGAAATGAATGTATAATATCCTAGGACATTAAAATATTTCTAATTATATTGATATATTTTAATAGACACAACAATGACTTTCTTCGATGGATTCTATTACACGCAATATTGAGTTGTTTGGAATACTATTACTATTATTTTTTTAAACGACAATTATCACATAGATGTTAAATTAATGGTTATAAATATGATTAATTAACTTATGAAAATATATGGAAAAATTCATTGGTTACTAATTAATTAGATATTAATATAAAAACCAATTGAATGCAATGAGTATAGTTTTATAAAAACAACAATATTTTTATACCCAAAAGGAATTTTATGTTAATAAATTAAATTAATTATTATTAGTGGATGATATTAATGTTATTTATATATTATATATTCATTAAAATGTATTTTATTTCATACAAAAGATATTATATTTATTGGATAAGATTAAATCCAATTTTACATAAAAATATCTGTATTTTTTTAAAGTGTTTTTTTTGCCTTTTGATGGAGCACATGTTGTAAAATTAAATTTTGACACTTTAATAAATTTTATTTGACTAAACAAACTTCATTTACAAAATTTTAATGGAAAAATGAACTTATGGTGATTTATTTAACTTTCCAGGAAGTCCTATTCTTTGATTAATTGAGAACAATAAAGACTTTTAATTGAAATCTGCCATATCATTTTAGTAATTAAAATGATAAATTATATTTACAATCTTTATTAGAGTAAAAATAGTTAAATTAAACATATATTTATCCAATTTAAGTCATTTTAATAATATTTATATTGAATTTTGATATAAAAACATTCTGATCCTTTGAACATTTTTACTTTAAAAATTAGTTTTATCTCCACGTTTGTGGAATTAATTTTAAACTATTTTTTTCACTTATGTGGATTGAATTTATGAATTTTTTTTTCATATTTGGAATAAATATAATTTATAAATTCTAATAAAATATATTTTATTTTTGATCAAATTTATTTGTGAAATAAGCTGAGATTAATTATAGTGATTAAGGAGAAGGCAATTTCACTTAATGGTTAAAAAAATAATATAAGATGTAAAAATGGATTTTTTTTGCAAATACCATTATATAGCCATATTAAGAACTTATACCTTCAATTATAGATAATGTATCATTATTGCGACCTAGTTACATGAGGATAATGTGGGTTGAATTCACTTATTCAAAAAATTTACAAGTGTGCCACTCACCCCATTTATAGATACCCTTCCCCAATCCACTATTTTTTACAAATTCAATACACATTGGTTCATACAAGGCCTACCTCAATCACTCTCCTAATTCCCTCCACACATTAGAGAAGTCATATCTTTTTTATTAATCTAATATAATATTTCATTAGATCAATCCTAAGGAGGATGCCTGAAGAATATGTAATGTTCTTCTAAAAGCATTTTTATTTTATTTCCTTTTCACCAAATTGAATTGTTGTTATAAAATTTTTATATATCAACATAATTATCTTACATATAATGGGTTGTTTTTATGTTCAGGTTAATACCTATAACTTCACAAACTTCCATCAAATGAGTTGAAAAATCATCAATCGTGTGTATATGTGATTATCGCCTCATAAACCGATGTCATCAATTTTTCTATTACCATCATAAATTGTTGGGAATAATGAGGGATTATTAGTTTATATAATATAAATAATATATTTACGATGTTATTATTTTTTGGAATTATTATATCATACATACCATCATTATTTCAATATTTTTTTAATATAATAATGTCGCTCGTGTGCATGACAGATTACCACATTGTGAAGAGATGTAATTCGTTCACGCTTTACATGGAATGGAATAAAGATGGTCTAAATAGAAATATGTGATATATATGAAATAAAAATGATACTGTAATTTTTATTATAAATATATATATATCATTTAATTTTCTTTTTTTTTCAATACAATATGAAAATAGAAACAGTGTACATGTGTAAATACGTCCTACAGTCTCCATGAATGGTGTGTTTTATTTCATATCACAAAATTTTATAGATTAAATTTAATACATATTTAATGAATATATATAACATTTACATCAATTTTTACATCCTTTAGATTATTAAATAATGATAAACATATGGACAAATAATAATAATTCAAAGCAAACTTGAAAAACAAAGCAATTAACACCCAAAACAATGAAAATAAGGAATTATTATTAAAAAATGGGAGATAAGATGATAAAAAAATATCATATATGATCTTATAAATATTAATATGATTTTGGTATAAGATAATAACATTCTTAAAACCATATAAATGAGTTTAATGTGTGCTGAACCAAAATAAATTATAAGTTAAGATATTTCATCTCAATTTACATTCCATTGAGACTTGATTGTTATTATGCACAAATTCACTTTTTGGGGGATTATATACACCCCCTTTGAATTTTAATATCATGAATAATTTATTCTTCATGTTATTTTATGTTTTAATTGCAATTATCTCAAAAAATGGGGATTTGACATAAAAATTAACAAATGGTAAAGGTTATTGTACAATATCACTTTATATTGTGATTATTAACTTTATAAAAGAATAATCACTTTATTGTAATCATTTTTCATTGTAAATTATATTTCTCTTTAAAAACCAATTTTTTTTGAATGTGTATGATAATTACCTATGTCGTATTAAATTTTTACATACAGTGTTTACTTTGAGAAATATTTGATTAACTGTGGAAATCTTGATAAATTTGTATCCTTTAATCAATATAGATATTAGATAAGGAACATTTTTTATGAATTAAATAAATTATATGATATAAGAGAAATTATTTGGACTAGTATGACTTAGGTTCAAGACCATATAATTTAATCACCTTGATGCACTAATAGTTTAATGAGATGAATTTGTTGGCCAAATAAGATGGGATTTTACCTTGTATGTTTTAAACCATCATCTGAAAGGTTTTAAAGGTAAAGTTTCCACGTTACTAGGGAACATGGAATTCAATATTTAATCATTTCCTTCATTGAGAATTAATTTATTATATTAAACCATGAGATCTTTACTAAGAAATTATATGTGGATTCATTTCATTATCAGTTTTTATTAAATAGCATCTGATTCATTTATTTACCTTTCCATATTGAATATGCATTATCTAGATGCTTGTGTATAATGTGTCTTTAGTTATCTACCTTTCCATATTGAGTATTATTATTAATTCCAGATAGATTGCCCTATACATTACCATTACTCTGAATTTAAGTTCACCATAATTTTTTCCCTTCCCCAAGATATAAAGATCATCATCATCACCATTAATGTATTATATTTTAAAAAATATTACAGAAACAAAAAATATATAATAACCCCAAAAGAATAAGTTAAAAGGAGTGAGAAAATTACCATGCACCTTATGGTGGTCTGAAGTGATGGAGACCATGTGCATCACCTCTAACCATATTCACTCCCTTAGGGGGAAGATGCTACTCAAAAGGATAGAACACAGTTTACTCCTTATGGATAGGTTGAGAGGAATGAATTTTTCCACCTTATTTCCCTTGAAAAACGTATGTAAAATATATATTTATCTACAATAGATAGCTCTACATCTTCTGACTATATATATAATGTACTAAGGAGCATCTAAAGTATTTTTCTGGGAATTGTAGTGAATTTGAGAGGATATCTCCACCGTCGCCAAACTCATATTATGTTGTATTCAAACACTGAGACCTATGGTCATCACTATGGCTTCCACATTGAGATAATGACAAGCCCCAAAAAACACTAAATAAGGGAATATGAAATTACCCTTGGAATCATGGATAACTCCACCTCCATGCATGAGACACATAGAGCATGATCAATCAAAGTTATGTTTCACTCCAGTGTTTTGAGGGTTCCAATGAACCCAACAAACCTATAAGAGATCAAGGGATGGGTGATCAAGAGAAATTTCTACTTGAGGAGGTCTGATAGAGGGGGAATGTTTTCAGTTCTTCACAATCCTTGTAATGTCTATGAAATTTTTTTGTTTCTGATAACCTGGGTCCTACTTAAGAATAGTCCTCTATCATAAAGTGAATTATTCTGAGCAATCCATAAAACAATAATCCAACAGTAATGACCAAAACTATGGATTTCCATTCAGGACCCTACTAATCTGCACCCTAGAACCAACTTGTGAGGAAGGGTACTATAAAATTGTTTTTTGCATTAAATTTAGTGAATTCTCTGAAATCTCTCTAGACCATGCCAGACCAATCACCTTCATAAAATAAATGTTGTCTATTATACTCCCTCTACTCCTTGGAGCATGAACATCTAGAATCCAAGCTAAGACCAAGCCTTTTTTATGCCTTTATTAGTGGCCATATCTTGATTCATGATTCTCCATATAAAGGAATTATATTTTGTTTAGACCTCTATGGACCATAAAATATCATCCCATGGATCCTTGTGGTTTATTGAGGACATCATTTTACGATACTGTTTTACTGTACAAACCCCTAAATAAGAACACATAAATATGAATTTGTCCAGGTCATATTTTAAGTCAACGAGGTTAAATAAAATTTACTGATTTCTTTCCAGAACTTTATTAATGAATGCTGAGTACATCCTCGTCTTCCTGATGAAAATGTTAGAAGATAGACATCTTGAGAAACTGAGCACATACCTAGCTTAATTTGTGTTCTAGTAGGATATATCTATTTTCCCAATGAACCAGTGAGCACAATCCTTATTTTCAATACTAATTTAATATTGGTATCATAAATGTTATTTATTTTTCCATTTACATTAAACAATTTGGTCTATTGGAATTTGAATCTAGTATATATTCAAATGAAATAAAGTAAGGTACTAGCTCCGAACTACTAGGTTCAGGGTTGTAACAGTTGGTATTAGACAAAGATTAGTAGAAACCATAGAAAGTAGATTTAGGAAAGCATATATTAGGGAAAATAATCTAAAAATAGAGTCTTATGATAAATATTGAAGGACATATTAATGTTTTGGAAATGTAGAGATTATATAGTTCTAAAAATAAATACATCCTTATATATATACTATAAGTGGGAATGGTTTTGGAAGATATATATCTAGGGGTAATAACTTTAAAAATGGAACAACATGCTTGACTCGATCAAAATGTAGTACATGACAAGGGGCCTTACTTCCCACCTGGTTTGACACTACTCGTGGTATGCATAGGATAATTCAAAATTTCATTAGAAATTTTTATAAATTATTTTAATGTAATGATATACCCAAAGAAACCAAATTTTAGAATTTTATGATTAATAATGCATATATTTATAATTTATGTTAAGTGTTACACCATATTTTGAATTTTACATTATCATGAAAAATTCATAAGTTTATGAGGTAATACAATATATGCAATTATTTATAAATGGATAATGGATGAAAAATGGTATTAATACTCATGTAAAATGTATAAATTTCCCTACTGAGGGAACCAATACAGTTAGTATTTTATCGGTGAAAATTTTGCCTATATTAGGGAAGCTTAATATGGTTATGTAAAATAACCTTTTCTGGACAGAGTAACCTTTTCCAATGTGATATTCTACAATGATATATTTCATTATGAGATAGAAGACTTCATCTTTTTTAGGAATATAAATGTAATTGTATCTAATAATTGAATTATGTATATATATTGTGTCTCTAGAGAAGATATATACGACCCTGGGATGTGGTGAAAAGGAACATGTTATGCATTGGGTGTATTTTCTAAAAGGTGATGCTAGTCTATGGTGGAATTTGATCCAAAATAATATAGAGGAAGATTAAATATAACTCATGGAATAGAAATCATTTAAGGATATATTCTTCAATACAATTTTCCCTCGTTAGATGAAAATTTAGATGAAGAGAATGGTTCATGTTTTAATGAAAAAGTATGATGAAATTGTTGCATATAATAATGATAGTATAACAAGGTTAAATATGTTTTCAATGGATTACATATGTAACACATAGTGCAAGATTAAAAATTTAGTTGTAGGGATTATTCCATATCTCTAAATGGCACTTGTCTCAAATACTTTTTCATCACATGACTAAATAGTTTTATGTACCATTAAAATGGGGATGTAATTCTCTAGATCTTACATTTTCAAGGGAAAAAAAGAGGTGAAAAGTTCATTTGAATACCGTGAAAATGGAAATACATCAAACAAGAAGAACAAGATTAATAAATTACTAGTGTGTGAGAACTATACAAGGAATCTCCCTAGGAAATGACTGAAGGGAATTTGAGTTTATCATAAGTGTTATGAAAATATTTGTGATGTTAAATAATGAATGGGGAAGAAGTAATAAATGACTATTTTATGTTAAAACTACAAGGAGATAGTGATCTATCAAAATGAATTCCCTAAACATCTAGGGAATATACCACAAAAAAGGCCAAGGGGAGTTGGAAAAGCTTATGGGATCACTAAAATATAAGTAGAAGTACGCAATGATGAATTGGTAAGTACATTAATCATATTATAAATTTAGCCAATGATTTATTTGATTATATATCATCTCAATCCTTTATATCTACCCTGTTTTCAATGAGAATTAAACATTTCCCTTTTGATTTAATAAGGGTGTTTTTATTAAAAGCATGTAAGGGATGTCTCATTTCAACAAATATGTGTTGGGAAGTTCCAATTATGACACATAAATGTTTTTTATTTTATAAATTTATCTTCATACGTACGGTTCAGTTTAATATAATCCATGGTGTGGAATGGATTTTATGATATGAGGATTAAAATTGTTTTAATAAGAAAGAAATCATGATTTATGATGAAGATATAGAATTACATATCATTAGTTTGGAGATATCATAATATGAGTCACATCTAAATACAACCCGAGTAGCTTTTCTAAATGGTATTATTAGTGAAGAAGAGAAAACAATATCTAGGGGTGTGGAAAGAAATATTTAAATCAAGGATGTAACTATTTTACAATAATGAAATAATGTATTTAAAAAATATTTACCAGGATACACCTAGAACGTGATGTTGAATTTTCCATTTATTTAATCCTAGATGAAATTCTAATATCATAGAATCCCAATATAATAGAATTTATGGAATTAGTGGAGATAAAGAAACAACTAGTGGATTTGGGTGATGAGGAATTTATTCTCCCTAGTTATTCTCCATAGGGAGCCCATTATCATTGTTTAGAAAAGTAATAGATCCATGAGGTTATGCATTTAATATAGGTAAATTGGTTCTATTATGTTAAAGAACATATATCCTCAGCCTCTAATAGATAACTTATTCAATCAATTTTTTATAACCCAATATTTTTAAAAGAGTGATACTTATTTTGGGTATCACAAATTGGGAGTGACAAAGGATAAAACTCCGATGTTAGCCATTGGAATGTGTGGGGGAAATTAATAGTTTTTGATAATTCCATTTGGATTGACTAATTAAACCTCCATTTTTATGCTTCTAATGATCAGAGTATTCATGAAATATCTTGATTATTTTTTTATTTTATTCATTGACGATATTCTGGTGTATTCTAAAAACTCTGAGGATGAGTAGAATCACTTATGGACTATTCTCAAGATTATTTGAAGGAGAGATTTATATGATAAGTTTAGTAAGTGTGATTTCAATATTTATATAGATTATTTTCTTGTCCTTATTTTCTAAGATATTGTAATCTTAGTCGATCATGCAATGAGAAAGCATGTTACCAATGAAAATAACTAAGGTAAATAGTTTCATTGGACTGGAAGGTTACTATCAGTGATTCATTTGTAAATTTATATAATTTTACTAACCAGTTTACCAAGCTTACATGTAAGGGAGTTATGTTTTTTTGTACAAAAGAATGTGAAAAATGTTTTTATGAACTAAAGAAGACATTGGAAAATTCTCTGATTCTGAATCAATTATCTTGATGTGATGGGTTTATGATATATATTGATATATCTAAGAAGGGACACGGTAGTTTCCTAATGAAAAATGATAAATTTATTGCATGTACTTCAACTAAAATAATGAACCAAGAACAAAACATTCTATCCCATGATCTTTATTGGGTAGCTATAATATCTTCTTTGATGATATGGAGACATTATCTTTATGGTGAAAGGTGTGAGATATGCAAGGATAAAAAAATCATGAAATATATATTTTCATAAAAGTGATCAATATAAGTCAAATTTGATTTCTCAACTTCTAAATGATGATTATTTCTCAATACACTACCACTAAGGAAAACCAAAAAATGTAGCAGATGCATTGTGTTGGAAGGATAATGGTGTTCTGACCCAAATAATGATTGAGAAGGATCCTATGTTCCTGGATATAGTAAAGATGTATATTTGAATTTATAAGGAATTGGATAAATAAATAATTTTCCAAATTGCTGACAAACCATATTTATTAGAAAAGATAAAAACTTATAAAACTGGTATGATAAATTTCATTAAAAGATTAATGTTGTGAACAATGGGAAATTAGTTATATACTTTTGTGATGATAGTGCGTTGAAATTTTGGAGTAGATTATGTATTCCATTTATACATGTGATCAAAATGGATTTTTCGGATGACACTCCTAGAAAAAATTCCTTGATACACCCTAATAGCACAAATATGAATAAGTATTTGGTGGAATATTTTTGGAGGGATTATATGGAGTTGGAAATTGTTGTTTATGTGTCCTGTTGTTTATTCTTTCAACAAGATAAATAAGTGAGGCATTATCCTATAGGATTCACGAAACATCAACCTATTTATATGTGTAAATGGGATGACATTTCTATGAACATTGTCATAAGACTACTAAAGACTCCAATAAAGAATGATAAAATATGGGTTATGGTTGATCACATAACAAAATATTAAAATTTCATTTCCAAATGAGAATACGTAACTATTGGGTTCCTCACAAGGATCTGTATTAATAAAATTATATTGCTTCGTAGAGAACCTATATCAATTGTTTCTGATTGTGATCCCCTCTTAACATCAGAATTATGTAAGTGTCTTTAGAATGATTTTGATATTGAACTTCATTTGAGCCCTTCCTACCATCCTAAAACTAATGGATAGTATATAAATACTATTTAAATAATTTCAGACATGTTAAGGTCATTCATATTTGATTTTAAATGTATTTAGGTTTAGTAATTACCTGTGGTATAGTTTTCCTATAATAATAGATTCCATTCAATTATTCAAATATTGTTTTATGAAGCATTTTATAGAAATAGATATCGTACTTCAACATATTGTGATGAAGTTTGTGAGAGGAATCATGTTGTACTAGAACTTTTTGAGAAATAAAATCAAAGGAAAAGGTTATTCATGTTCACATTGAAGTACCTCAATGTAGGAAAAAGAGTTATGCGATAATCGAATGAACAATTTGGAAATCCAATTTGGACATCATGTTTTCTTGAAAGTTTATCCACGGAAGGGTATTTTAAGGTTGGGCATGAAATGGAATCTAATCCCTATGTACATTTGGCCCTTTGAAATGTTGGAAATAATTGGAGTTTTTTCATATCATTTGGCAATGTTGCCAAATATCTAAGGGGTACATGATGTGTTTCATATATCTTCTTCAAGAAAGTATATACTATACCCCAAACGTGTAATTAACATGGATTAAATAGATTTGGAACCTGGTATATCTTACTATGAGGTACCCATAAAAATTAGTCACACAAGAGAGTGGATATTGAGGAATCAGACGACTCATTTGGTAATGGTACTCTAGAGAAATCACAAAATCTTGGTAGAAATGCGGGAACAAGAGTATATTATGAAGAAGAAGTACCCTTATCTATTTAGAAGGTAATATATACGAAATTTCATGGGAAATATTTGTATAGGAGGGAAGAATATAGTAAACAAACACTTTATAATATTTTTAATTTTGTTGATATCTTAAAATGCACGCAACAATGATGCTTTTTGATTGTTTTTGTTACACTCAATACCGAGATTCATCAAATTATATTAATATAGTTATATAAAATGAAAATTATCTATTATAAATTAAATTTATTATTATAAATATTATTTATTAACAGATTAAAACATATGTTTGAATTTATATGTTTATAATTAATGATAAATGAATATAAAGATCAATTGAATATAAAGAAAATGTGTTTATAAAAATAATTAATGCACCAAAGAATATTTATCTTATTAAATCAAATTAACAACTATTATTCAATGATAATAATAAAATTTATATATTATATATTCATTAATTTTTTTTGAAATTCATCTAATATATTTTATAGTCCTGGATAAGAACAAATCTAGTTTTAGGCATAAAAAGCTATATATTTCTAAAGACAGTTTTGCCACCTTTTGATGGTGTAGTTATTTTAAAATCATATTTTGACACTTTTATAAACATAATTTGAAAATATAAACATCATTTATGAAATAGGATGGTATAAATTAACATAGGGTAAATTTTTGGTATTTTTCTGGGTTGTTTCATTTTTGATGAATAGTGAAAAATATTGAATTTTAATAAAAACATCCTTTTTATTTAAATATTTCATAATTTTAGATTATATTTTAAATTATATATTAAATTGTTTTATATATAATAATAGTTAAATTATACATCTATTTATCTTGTTTTTGTTACTGGAATACTTTTCTTATTTAATTTTGATATAAAAACATTATAAATTTTTGAGGATTTTCACTTTAAAAACCCGCTCTCTCACCATGAATGAAGTATTAATATTAAATTATTTTTTCCACATATGCAGATTGAATTTGGAATCTAGATATATTTATTTGGAATGAAAATTATTCATAATTTTTAATTATGTTTACTAATTATTTGAAAAAACTTATTATTGAAAGTATTTAAAATTAATTACAGCTATTATGGAGAAAAACTAGTTTAATTAGTGGTTAAGCATAGAATAATATTTGTATAAATTATCCAAGTAGTTTCCAAAACCCATTTAATTTACCTATAAAGACCTTATTCCATCCACTATTGAGAATATATACCTATTAGGGCCTGGTGACAAGAAAACAACATCGATGCAATTCACTCTTTCAAAACATTACAAGTGTGTCACTCACCCAACTTATAAAAGGCTTTCCACTATCTCGTCTTCATTGCATCTTCAAACCACATTAATTGGAACATGACCTACAAGAATCACTATCAACTTCCATACACTAATCATATAAACCATATCATGGGATGAAGTCCACATTATAAAGGTATTAGTGCAGACCTAATCAGCATACCCGAAAAGGATGTCATGTTCGCCTAAAAGTGTTAAATTTTATTTCCTTATCCTCTAATTTAAAATATAATTATAATATTCCTATATAAAAATCTCAATATCTAAAATACATTGAGATTTTATTATGTTAATTTTATGGCCAAAAACTTCACACACATCCATCAAATGGGTTACGAAATCATCGTTCTTGTGTTTGGGGGACTACCACCTCACGAACTGATGTCATTCATTTTTTCATTACCACATTTAAATATTGGTGATAATGATGGATTTATATATTATATATTGTATTTATGATTTTTATGATGTTTTTATTATTCTAAAATTATTATATCACACTTAACTTTTTAATTTCCATTTTTTTGGAAGACGATAAAGTCCTTCTTGTGTTTGGTGGGCTACCTACTCGTAAAGTGATGTAATCCATTCAACCATTACATGGAATATATTAAGGATTGTTTTAACAAAAATATATGATATATATGACATAAAAATTATTAATTAATGATAATATATATATATATATATATTTGTGTATATATATATTATTTAATTTACTTTTTTCAATACGACATGAAAATAAAAACTACATTCATGCATACGTATGGCCTACTATCTTCATGAATGGTGCACTTCATTTCCTATCCCCAAATTTTAAGGATTAATTTAAATAAATATATACTAAATATATATTATATTTAAATCATGGTTTACATTTTTTAAATGATTAAATAATAATCAATGTAATAGGAACAAAAAATAACAAGTCAAAACATATTTGAAAAACAAGGCAATTAATAACCAAAACAATAAAAATGAGGAGAGATTATTAACAAATGAGTGATAAAATGTTATAAAAGGATACTATATGTAATTATAAATATTAATATCGTCCTATTATAATTTAATAACATTCTTCAAAATATTATCCAGGAGGATAAATAGAAATCACCCAATATGAATTTTAAGGTAAGGGAATATGTATACATTTATATTATAATGAGACTTAATTGTTATTATGAACAAATTCTATTTTATGTGGTGTATATACTACCCCTTTAATAAGTAATATCCAAAATAATTTATTCTTCATGGTATTTTAAATTTCAATTTGAATTATCTCACCCAAGGGGATTTGACAAGAAAATTACCAAAAATGGTAAAAGTTAATGTCAATCTCACATTCTTTTGTAAAAGTTATCTTTCTCTTAAAATAATAACATTATTGTACTCATTTATAATTGAAATTATATTTCTACTAAATATCTATGATGATATTATATTATCATATATTAACATTGTATCATTTCAGATGAATATCATGTATATTAAAAATATAAATGAATGTGGGTTGTAATATTTCAATGTCTTTGGAATCTTGGAAGAAAATATTATAACTTGGTGGAAGATCTTAAATATTTCGAAAAAATATCATCAAATTTAATTACACATACCTAAAATATTTCTTCATAACCTAGAAAAATGAAACATAAAAAGGGGTGAATCTCATATGCTTAGAAAGGGTGAATAAGGGAGATATAAAATCTTAAACATGCGAATAAGGGAAAGAGAAAGTGATCATAACATTAGAAGATCACAACATTTATATCAAAGATCATAATCAATATTCATAAAAAAATAACGTTTGTTCATGGGACATGAATAATAATGGAATAAAGTGCATAATTCATGATAGCATAACATATGAATAAAACATAAAATTGCAGCATACACATATCCATAGAAAATCATATGTCAAGGATACCTACAAAGACCTTCATAACATGTTAATCTTGGGATAATCATGTGTATTCCTACATTGGGCTTGTGAATCCCTCCCATCTACCATATTTTCTCATTATTGGGATGCTTTTCAATGTACCCTCTTGTATTAGGCTTGGGTTTCCCACATGTGTTTCATCTTGTTTCAGTCTTGGGAAGCCCTCTTGTGTACCCTCTTGTTTCGGGCATGAGATTCTCTACCATGTACCCTCATGATCTCATAAAACATTTTCCCTTACCCAATGCATTTGAGGGATATATAGGTCTACCTAAAAAATAATGAAATCATACATTCATGTTACATAAAATCAAAAATCACTCATCACATCAGAAATCATGAAAAGAAATGGTTTTCATAAACATTGTTTCCAAGAATATCTCATTGAAAATTAACAGGATTATTAAACATTATTCTATCAAATCATAAACCACTTAGTGAATGAATATGAATGACATCCATGGACCATGTCCACCAAAATTCTTGAGGAATGCCATTATATTCCATTATACATGGAAAATGATTTTGAATGTTGATTAAAAAAATATTGTGGAAAATATCATACCCTTGTCGAAATGCACTTTTTAAATCATAAAACATTTATCAAACCTTTTTAATTTAAAATAAAATTGGAATCTTATAATGGATTCTTTGAAACCATTTTAAATATCTATGATATCCATTTAATTTAAAATACTTAAAATTCATTTAAAACACTTTTAAAACATTTTTAGAAATAAAAATTTAAAGGTACCCATATTAATGACCGAAGTGGGAATAACATTACATGAAGCATAAAATATCATGAAAATAATGAGATTCAAATTAAAACATTTCAAATGGGAGTTTTTACACATTGTAAAATAATATAGGTTCTAAACATAACATGTGTCTCAATAAGGAAAATTGAGACAAAATTATCTTACTGATGTGGTATCTTTTCAACCATATACCCCCTAAATGAGAGAAAATAAATTGGATTTACAAATATCTATAAATTTAATTATAAGGATCATAGATTACATTAATGTCCATAATATATGCCACACAAAAGTAATGAGTGGTGAGAATGACATATGTCTCATAAAAATAAAAGTGAGAATAGAAATCCCCTTACCTTAAGTCTTGACATTATTCATAAACATTCATACATCATGTATAACTAGTATATATTTATTATAAATTTACATAAAACAATATTTTAATATATAATACCATTTTTGATATTATTATGACTTTATATTACCCTTTTCTAAAAAATTCCATATTAATGTTATGCTTTTGGTAATAACCGTTTTGTTTTTTAGTATATGATTTCACTTGTTATTCTTGATTTATTGTAGAGATCATTATTTAATAATTTATAAACTGGAAAACACAATTTATCTATCATATTTATCCATTTTTTAAATATTTAAAATATATATATGAAATGAAATACCCCATTGTTGGGGACTGAATGTTTTAGGTATGCAAGAACGTTGTTTCAATTTTATTATCATATTGAATGAAGAATAAATGAAATATATGTATATATATATGATTATTATTATAGTAGATTTATTATTTAATATATATCATATAATTTAATGTAAACCATCCAAAATAAATTACATTTAATGTGTGAATAAATCACATCACTTTGAGGAGTCAATAGTCTACACATCCACAAATGAAGTTATTATATATACAAAAAATGGAAAGAATGAAGGTATTATTTATATAATATTTAAAGAATAATAGATACATAAAAAATATTATATATTTCATATAAAAATAAAATTTCCATCATAATTCCCACCATGAGTGGTGTAAAAGGAAAAAACGATCAACATCATTTCGTGAGGTGGTAGTTCGCTGTACACACGAATGATAAGTTTGTAACCCATTACATGGTAGTGTGTATAAATAATGGTTGAAACCTTAATATAAAAACACATTAGTATATATAGTATATAAGTATTATTATATAAATATGTAATAAAAATAATTTAATGAGTTCAAGGAAGAAATAAAACAATGATTGTTGATGAATGTTAACTCTTCTTTGGGTATATTATTTTGATTTACACAAAAGGACTTATTTGGATGTATTTATTCCAAGGGTAAAGCTTCTCGAATTAAGGGATAGAATCAGGGAAGTGTTTTGGGTAGGTTTTAGATAATCCAAAGTGTATGATTTGTGTTAATAAATTATTTGAAAAGGATCCCTTTTATATGATATGGGAGGGGATCTTTTAGAAACTCTCAAAATATTAATTTATAATAATTTTGATCTCAATTTAAATACCTTCAAAGTCCATGAATTAGATGATAAGATGAATAAGGTTGTCAAATCATCAACTAATAAATTTTATATAGGTTTTGGTGTAATTTTAAACCTTATCCTTATCATTAACCCTTACTTAACCTATTTTAATTATAACGAAGGTAATAAATTTTTCCCCATTAGAAGGCTGGGATTTTTACTTATAAATTGTAAATTGAAGCATAAACGGTAAATTTAATATGTCTCAGATAAAAATTTAACCCATTTTTTCTTATTCAGTATTTTAATGTTTATATAACCAATTTAATATTTTATTATTTTCATAAAACATCACTACTGTCAATTTTGACACTATTAATTACATTGACTTTAAATATATATATATATAGTAATATTACTTCAAAAAATTACATTAAGACACTCTTAATATGTGATATTGTCCTTTATATTTCTTGTAATTACCTAATTAAGTGAATGTTTATTTCAATTAATATTTATAATATCATTTAATTGATTGTTTCATTAATTTCATATTTACTACATCATTATTTTCTAAATATTTATGCTGATTATTTCTTCATAAATTTTTTTATAAAAATTACATTATTTAAATACCAAAATTTATATTTCATAATAATATATATAGTAGACCATATCATTAATTTAATACCATATTAAAAATATTATACTTTTTAAAAGTAAGTGGCTGACATTTTTTAACTCCCATTGATTTTTATTAATTTCTATGTCCTTTTAAAGAATAATTTTACATTAAATAATTAAATTTATAACCTTAAGTTCTAAGGGTCAATTTATCCTCATCCAATAACGTTTTGTATAGTGTCATAATAATTTTACAATATTTATAATATTATTTTTAACATAAATTACTTGATTTACCCTTAACTATAGTAATAAAAATTACTAAAGTAACTATTCATATTTTCCCAAACATAAAAATAAACTATATACTAAATATGGAACTTCTGATTGAAAATATGGAATTCATTTTTTGAAAATTCAAAACACATAATGGTATAAAATTAATTTACAAATAATCTCATTAACGGAACGAGAAAATAAGTTCTTATAGTGAAAGGGTTCAAATGATTGAAATGTTTCTATATCCAAATTTGATGTAAAATTGATTCCAATGACAAAACTTTGATCAAATGACTAATCAATAATCTAAATATACATAAAATCCAATAAAAAATAATTTAACACTATAATTTAATTTGATGAAAAACTAGTTTTGATTAAAAATTCATTATTTTTTATTGTTCATCAAAACATGAAGCATATACAAAAAAAACCAAAGAAATTTTGATATCCTACTATGATAGGAGAATTGTTTTTGTAATATGAAAATTATAAAAGTGACAAAAATAATATTTAAAATTTTTTTGCTGTTAAAATGTGGTAAAATTTATTTTTAAGAAAATACATCTTTTTATTAATAAAATTGGATTTATTCTTTACTTATACCTATTAAATCTATTAGATAAGTATAAAATATATATATATATATATATTATATACTACATTAATCAATGTTTTTGGTTTTATTTATTTAGATAAATTTGTATTTTCATTTTAAAACATTATTTAATTAGAAAAGTATTTTCTTTTTTTCAAATAGTTCTTACATTAATTTCTACTGATTGATAACCGCATGAATAATTTTATATAAATGTTTAAATCATAATTTCACTATTCAAAGTATCAAATTCATACTATCCATTCCCATAGATAGGTGTTAGCTATAATAATATTTTAATAATAATATATTGTTTTTTGGTAAAACAGAGCCTTACGTGTAATGAAAGGTATAAATGGAACTCAGAGTGTTGTGTAATACATACCTAAAATAGTGTTTTGTATAACGCAAGATAATATATGTTTATTTTGTAGCTAAATATTATCTCAGTGCTATGTATAATGAAATCCAAATATAGTGCTTTTGTATAACAGAATTTATATTTCAAATTTTTTGAAATATATAAAATCAAAAAGATTAAAATATTCAAAAAAATAATTCAATAAATCTAGGGTGATACATTATACCCCCCTTAAATTAATTCTACCTTAAAACTTATTCTATTTTATCAATGTTTTAATATTTGAAAGTTCATTTTAGAGTATCCCACATTGTAAAAATGAATACTACAACTTAATTTTAAAAAGAAAATTAGAAAACTTAAAGGTTAACCGTAGTAAAATATAACTTAGTTTAAGACTGGAAAGTTCCTTTTAGAGTATATTGCATTGTAAAAATGAATACTAAAACTTAATTTTAAAAAGAAAATTGAAAAACAAAAAGGTTAACCATAGATACAGATAACCAGGTTTCTATGTTGGATAACATAAGTAGTAAGTGAAAACATTTGTGTTGAAGCTGATGTGTCGAAGGGCCTGTTAAACTAAGTTACCATTGAGATAGAAATTTTTCAGCATGGGTGTAGTTTCAACCAATCATAGTCCTCAAATGTGGGGGGTGGTATTTGTTATGGCATTGATGTGGTTCAGTAGAGCCATACCAGGGAGAAGAATCTTGAAGTGTTGGCATAAGAGACCATTCCTACCTCTGATAAACACTTGGAGATTGATGTATCCAAGGCTTCCCACTATGAGGCAGGGAAGAGGGTTGTCAACCTATATGTGGTGGACATCTTAGGCAGCCTGAAACAGGACCTGGGTGTCCTAAATAGGATTCAGAACCCTAGATCTATTAGTAGACTCGGGACCTGAGACAATATGCATTTGGAAAATCAAGAATAGTTCAGTGGGTGATCCACCTGATGAGAAAGGGAATTCTAGTGTGATTAATTTGACTGGAAATGGAATACATGAGGGGTCTTTGTAGGATGTTGTAGTTCAGATAGGAAATGGATAAAGAGGGTTTGAGTAGGTGAGTGTTTTGGGTTTCTTTTACCAAAACAATTTCATTCCAAATGACCCATCTTATTTGGTGGTTGTGTATGCGGGTATAAAGGCTGCCCTTGAGGAAGGTCTCAAAGGGAATAAGTCCATAATCAGTTTGTTGTTTTGGGAGTGGGTGACTATCATGCACCTGAATAAATGATTTAATTATAGGAATCTCATGATGAGAATCCCCCTTTGAGTCTGGATCACCAGGAAGAGGACAATGATTCTACCTCAAACTTCAGATTAGAATAGTCCCAGGAAGTTCACACTGTAGAGGATTATTTGAGATAATCCCCAAAGAAAGGGAAGAACCCCATCATCGACACCGAGGGATTTATTAAACACTCCCGGAATATGCAAAGATGAAAGGACTATTCTAATTTACCTAATCCCCCTATTAAAATATCGTAAATTACCTAGAGCACATGTGGATAACAACCTAAAGAGGAAGTATAACGGCCTTAAAAAGCATGTGGAGTTATCTACATACAAGGACCAAGAATCTCAAGCAGGAAACTCATTAGTCATCTGGCTGGTGCATGCAGAAAAAGAGATTGTTGGATTAGATATCTGTGAGAGTAGCAATGAACTGGTGGAGTGTGATGATTGGGTATATGCTATCATTTTCAATGATGAATCGATAGAGTAGGAATTAGAGGTCAAAAAAACATAGGAGGAGTTTGGAACCTATAGAAAAAATGACTCTGTGGAAGAGTTTATCAAAACCTAGGACAAAGTGGAAAAAAATATTGAATACCTCCTCAAAGATGATCTGGATGTAAAGTCCAACGATCTAAAATGGAGTCTTTATAGAGGTAAGGTTTTTAAAAGACTTAAACTGCAATTTAAAGATTCTACCATTACTTATGATGTTGGTTTACTAACTTTTTTTGTATTTGGTAGGTTTCTTAATTTTTCTTAAAAAGTTATTTCTTTAATAAATAAAAATATTAAGGTGGTTTGATGTATAGTGATAGAGAACATGTTCAAAAGAATGTTAACAATCATAAATCCATAACCCAAAGTGGATTGAAAAAGATTATTAATATCATACAAATTAAAATCATGAGCCCGCATTTTATTTAATTACCCCTTTATAAAAGTTGAATAATTTCCATTATAATATATACATTATTAATTTTAGGTTAATTTTACCCTTTTTTGTGCCTTGATCTATTTCCACTTAATCTCATACTCCAAAAATGTTAGCGAATTTTTTATGCCTAAATCACTAACGAATAATAGGATCCATAAGCATAATAATAGATCATTCTATCCATCATTAGTTATCAATGCATAAAAATGGTTAGCATGGGTTATCAAATATGAAGAAATAGATATATTTCAATATAATACATTAATCTATAATTCCTTTCCTGAAGATTAACATAAAACATTCCATAAATTGTTGTCCTTGTTACATTAATAAGATCTTATCTTATACAAAAACATTTTCATTGCAAACATGGGTTTATCGTTGTACAAATAAAATATTAAAAGTTGTTTTATTATTACAGTATC
This sequence comes from Viscum album, assembly GCA_963277665.1. Taxonomy (NCBI): domain Eukaryota; kingdom Viridiplantae; phylum Streptophyta; class Magnoliopsida; order Santalales; family Viscaceae; genus Viscum; species Viscum album. The sequence goes on from OY728135.1 coordinate 116,106,494, forward strand.
ACGATAAAATTCATTAAAGGATGAACAATATGATTTTAATAGGGCATAATCATTCAAACTCACTCAAACAATTCCCATCAGAGGAGGGAAGGACATGTTTTCCCTAATTATCATGGTTCACTTAATCCATTGTGATTGCATATGTTTTCCCTTTTCCCTTTTTCCTTAGAGGATATTAAGGCTTATCCTTCACATTAGTCCTTTTTTGGGGTACTTTTAAATATAATGTAAAAACTACATGAAATTAAAACACTAAAGTGTGGGAGAAGCATTCTGTGGGGATTTCTCATTATATGAATCATTAATTAACTACTCCCTGTTAAATGGACATTTAGACACACTATGACCATCCCTTTTACAATTAAGACATTTATTACTCCCCTTAAGTAAATTATCTCTATGTTTCTCCCCACACATGGTGCATAATGGGGTGTTCATTTTCTTTTTTCCATGGTTTTTAGATTTTCCTTTGAACTCTAACTTCTTTCTATTTTAAAAACCATGAGATTGACACAAAACTACAACCACCATTTATACCTTGATAATACATCAAAAAACTTCTTTATAGCTGTTAAATACTTTTATATCTGAGGACATTCAAATACCAGGTTTCAGGACACTAATAAATCGATCTATTTTAATTATGTTTCATGATAATACCCAAATAGTACCTTGTAATCTCTATAAAGTTTGCTTCATAGGCACCAACTACTTCATTTTCCATCTATATATGCTCTAATAATTCTATTTCTATCTTTTCAAAACGATTATGAGGAATGAACTTATTGAAAAATATGTTCTTGAACTCTCTCAAATCTATGAAATCAATTTCATCATGTCACCCCTGTTCCTAATAAGATTCCACCATTGACCCGCCTCACCTTATAGACAATAGACCACCAGAGATACATTTTAATGTTATGAAAACTCCCGAATGAGAATATCTTTTCAGTGGTATTGATCTATTTCTCAATAACTAAAGGATAATCATAACCACTTAAAGAATGAGGGGTTTTACTCATTAAGCACTAAAAATATCATTATTTTCTCTATTTTTCATTTTCATGTTCACAATGATTCATAGATTCAGAAATTATAATGAGAATAGAAATGAGGTGTTTCATTGCATCTCCCATGACATTTGATTTCCCATGAATGTTTTCATTTCATTTCACAAGGATTCTTTCACTAATAAAGTTCCTTTGGGATCTGTCCATTTAATAAAACTAGAAAGTGCCATTTTAACAGAGCATATCGAAGTGGAAAACCACTTAATCATGATAAATCACCAATAAGATGTTTAAATTATGACACTGTCATTAGAAAACATACGATCATCCTTAGAAAAATAAATAAACATATCCTTAGAAATATCCCTAGGGGTCTCACTATGATTTCACAACCAATTATCCAATGGATGACTAAAACATTTCTCTGATACCAAATATAATAGCTGAAGATTAAAATATATTGATATTACATCATTTGAGAGGAAGATTTAGAACCTTACAAACATACATGCCTAAGGACCATAATAGTTTATTGTATTAGGAATCCTAGAACAAAATATTTTATCATGGTAGATGAACTTTAGTGTTTCCCACAATGATAATTCCCTTTAAGTGTTTCCCCCTTAAATATTTCTTCATAATCTTGAGAAAGGAATCATTGGAAAGGGGTGAGATTAGATTCTCATTAAGTGTAATTATGGGCGAAATGTAACCATAAACATGAGCATAAAGGTTTGAATACGTGATCCTAACATTAGAAGGTTCTACCCTGCATATCAAAGACCATAATTAAGAGTTATTCCATAGTAATTGTAAGTTAATTAGACGTGAATCATAAGGTAATAAAGAGAATAATCCATTAGAGATTAACAAAGGAATAAAATATTGAATTATGGCATACACATTACCATATAAAATCATGTGTAAGGATACCTAACAAGCGCTTCAAAACATTTTAGGTTTGGGATAATCAATTATATGTCTGCTTCAAGATTGGGATGCACTACATTGTACACTATTGTTTCAGGCTTGGTATTTTTTTCCCATTTACACTTTGTTTTGGGCTTGGGATTCCATCTCATGTACCCTCTTGTTTTGGGCTTCGGACACCCTCCCGTGTACCCTCTTGTTTTGTCCTTGGGATTCCCTCTTATGTACCCTATTTAGATCATTAAAAAAAATTCATTACGCAATTAATTAGAGGGAGATTTAGGTACCAACCATCACATAATAAAATCATACATACATGTTTCACAAGATCATAAATCATTCATCACATCAGAAATCAAAGAACAAAATGGTTTTTGTAAACATTACATCATATCATATCCAATTGAAAAGTAACTGGATTCATAAAAAACATTACATAAAAACATAAACAATTATGTAAATGAATATTATTTTTATTATTGGATCATATCTTAGTAATGAATTACTAACACCAACGGATTCCATTATAAATTGAAAATTATTTTGAATGAACTTTTTAAAACATTTCGTGAGGAAAATATCACTTCCACATCGAAATAAAGCTTTTAAATTATAAAAAAATTGTCATTCATTTTCCATTAAAAATAATCTTGAAAAAATATAGAGGATTCTTGGAATCCATTTTAAAAATCATTGAATTATAATTTCTTGAAAACAATTAAAAGATCACTTAAAACACCATTAAAACATTTTTAGATTACATTGTTTTGAAATAATGCATATTTCCAACCAAAGAGAGAATAAAATTACATGAAGATACCAATATCATGAATATAAAGAGATTCATAATAAAAAATGTAAAAGGGAAGTTTATACACATCATAAAATAATATAGTTTCATAATATAAAATGGGTCTCATGAAAGAAAATTCAGACAATATTATCTTGTTGATTAGATATCTTTTGAAATGTATACACAATGAAAGAGTGATCAACAATTAGATAAAAAAATACCCATAAATATAAGGATAAGGATAACATATTATAGTAATGGGTATTATATAATCCATAAAAAAGGTAATGAGTGGTGAATATGGCATAAGCCTTGTATAAATAAATTTGAGACTAGAAATCCCCTTACATTAAGTCTTCAATTTCTTCATACACATTCAAACAACTTTTATTATTTGTATATGATTATTATACTGTAGAAATAGTACAATATAATTATATTTAATACCAGATATGATATTATTATGAATTTATATTACCCTTTTGTTAACAATTCCATATTAAGGTAATGTTTCAGGTAATAACCGCTTTGTTTTTTAGTACATGTTTGGACTTGTTATTCTTGATTATCATACATATATAATGATTAATTTATTTATAGAATTAAAAACATGATATATATATCATATATTTCATATATACAAATATTTATAATTGGTATATTAACTGTAATACAGAGATCATGGAGATGGTAGGTTGTACGTACGCATGACCATTGTTTCTGTTTTCTTAACTTATTCAATGAAGATTAAATAAAACACACAGAATATATATATATATATATATATATATTATGATTGTATAATTATTAAGTCATATATATAATATAATTTCCCTAAATTCACCTTTAATATGTTTAGTTTAATGTGTGAAATAATCACATCTCTTTGAGGAAGTGATTGTCGACACATCCACAAAAGAAGTTATCATACTTACACCAAATAAAAAGAATAAATAAATGTTTTATAGAATTATTAAAGAAGAATAACGAAATCAAAAATATCATATATATATATATATATATAATTTATAAAAGAATATGTCCATCGTAATGCCCACCATGAGAAGTTGTAAAGGAAAAATGAACAACATCATTTCTTCGGCCTGTAGTCCGTTGTACACATGAAAAGCTTATTTGTTACCCATTAGATTGAAGTGTGTGTGATTGTTGTTTGAATTCATGAATTAAAAATATATCAATATATTAAGGATATTAGTGTTATTTTATAAACATTAAATAAAAATAATTTATGGGGTTCAAGGAGGAAAAAATACAAAATCATTCAATGATGAACTTTACTGCTTCTTTGCGTATCTCTTTTTGATTTGTACAAATGGACTTAATTGGCTGGATATTTTCCCAATGAAAGATATATTAGATGAAGTTATGTAATCATGGAGTAGTTTTGGGTAGTGTTTTTTTGAGCCAATGGGCTTGAGAAGTGTGAATAAAATATTAGAAGACGTGCCCTTTTATAAGAGATGGGCGGTGCACTTTTGGATAACCTAAAAATATTAACTTATAACAAATTGAGATTAAATCCAAAAGTCCACTAAAAAGAAATTTATTCAAATATAATATGAGATAAAGTTGCAATCTAATCAACCAATATATTTTCGATAGGTTTTGAGATTATATCCATTAATTTTATAATTACTGTATCATCATTTTAAAATTATTTAAGATATGTATTTATTAACCAAATATTAAAAATAAAATACTATGATGTATATAGAACTTTTATATTTCATAATTATATATATAGTCAAGGGTATCTAAATTTTTTTATATATTAAAAATTTTATACTTATTAAAAGTAATAGTGTGACATTTTGTCACTCCCATTGAATTTTAATAATATTTAATTTCTTTTCATGGAAAACTGTAAATTAAAAAATTAATCAACTAACTATAGTTTCTCAAGGTCGAATTTACATCATAAAATAACATTTTTTCAAGTGTTAGGGTATTTTTATTTTATTTATAATATTGTTTTTACCTTTAATTACCAAATTTACCCTTAACTATGGTATAAAAATTAGTGAGGTTACTATTCATATTTTTTCCAAACTAAAAAAGACATGTATAGTAGGTTTATATATTCTAATTACAAATATGGAATCCATTTTTCATAATTAAAAACACATAATTGGATAAAATTAAATTAAAAATTATCTCGTTGACAAAATGAGAAAATCCATTTTTAATTTGGAAACATTCAAAATATTGAAATGTATTTATATACTAATTCTATGTAAAATTGATTCTAATGATGTATAATGGAATTAATGAAAATAAAATTATAATTATTCATTAAAATCAATCAAAAATATAATATATCTCTATATTATATTTAGATGTAATGTTGTTTTCAATAAATATGTAAATATTTTTCACTATTCAACTCAACAAGAAACTTATAAGAAAAATATAAAATGTTCATCAAAACTAAATTTTGATATCACTATTTCTATCAAGAAGTTTATTTTCACATATTAAAATTAGAGAAGTGTCAAAAGTTTTATTTAAAATTAGTTTCCTTTTAAATGGTGGTAAAATTATCTTTTATAAAAATATAACTTATTAATAATAAAATTTTATTTATTATTATATTATACCTATTAAATCTATTGGATGAGTATCAAAAATATATATAAATTTTATTGAAAACATTAATGAAATTGGTTTATTTTCTTTTATTTTGATGAAATTTTATTTTCTCCTACAAAAATAGTTTTCATAAAAATTTAATTAATTTATTTTAAAATGGTTCTTACATTCAAATCTACTAATTGATAACAAAGGGATTAAGTTTATATACATGTTTAAATAATATTTTCACAATTTAGTTAATCTTATTAATAACTTCCACTCCAACGACTAGGTGGTAGCTATAATAATAGTTTACTAATAATATATCGTAGTTCAGTAAAACAGGGACATGCATGTAACAAAAGCTATCAAACGGATTCGATATTGTGTGTTGTAAATAACAAAAATAGTGTAGTGCATATCACATGATAATATTAGGGTTTTTTGTATTGAAAGATTAATGTTGTGTTTTGTATCATGAAATCCAAACATAGTGATTTCATATCATAAAAATATATTTAGAATTGTATGATATTCTTAAAATCACAATGTTTAAATTTATTAAAAAAACGTAATTCACAAAATATTTGGGTGTTATAATATCAATATTATTTTTTAATGGATATATTATTTCATAAACCATATACTATTTTTACATATGTTGATTCTATTGTTTTTTATATGATTAACTATTGAAATAATAATAATTCTATATCCATTACTTAATACAGATATTTAATAAGGAATGTATTTTATGAATTAAATAAATTATTTGATATATGAAGAATTATTTAGATTAGAATGACATGGGATGGGGACTATTTAATTTATGCCCCTTCATGAATTGGTAGTCTCATGAGGTGAATCAGATGGCCAAATCAGATGGGATTTTACCTAGTATATTTTAAATAGTCTTGTGAACGGTCTTCATGGTAAAAGGTTCCATGTGCCTTGGAAACAAGGAATCTAATATTTAAGAATTTACTTCATTTATAAGTCAATTATTTATATTATCCATTATATTTTATCTATGAAATTATCAATTCATGCATTTTATTATCGGTTTATTGATTAAATGGAAATTGTTTATGTTATTTACCTTTTCATATTGATTATTGAATTTCAAGATATTTCTTGGTCATGTTTTTTGAGCTATATACCTTTCCATATTTATTATTATTAATTATTAATTATAGATTTTGTGGAACATAATTGTAATGACCTAGATCTGGAAGCCACTCAACTGGTTCCCTATACCCGATTCTCCGTATGACCTCAAGCACATTTCCCCAAATGCCAGAGGCTGCAGACTAGCAGTGAGGGCTAAGTCTGATAGTGGGTAAATTATGCCCTCATTGGAACATATACACAGTGGAAGGAAATAACAAATAATGGAAGATGCAGTAAATAGAAAACAATTTAAGTAAACAATGGAATCAAGGTATATATATAATAATGATGAAGCTAGATACATGTAACAAGGAAAGAAGCAAAAAAGATCAATATGATGAAATACAACTGAAAACAAAAGTACGAAAAGAATATAGTAAAGAATATAGTAGCATTGAAAGCCTAATCTTAGTCCTATGCTCTCCAACTTCAACATAAATCATGTTCCTGAAGTAGAATGGTGCTTGCCCATATCTAAACATGCATCATTATAATCTGTTTAGGTCAAAAAACATGACCCAACTAGGGTGTGAGACTAATCCCATTAGGCAACCACCACACGATTTATTCCTAACTATAAGTGAAAAATATAGTAAGAAATAAAATAAATTGATGCAAGAAATAGAAGTACACAAGTAACAATCCTACAATTTCATTTACATTCATTTATCAATTTATATTCATTAATTTAATTGAGCAGCCATGGAATCTAGAAATATCTCTATAATCCCAAGTCAAATCAGTAAGGAAAACAAGCATATCAACTAGGTATCTCAAAATAATTCCTAAATAATCAAGCAGGACAAAAATATCCAAGATTGTGCTTTGGCTTGGAAGACTCATCACAAAAAACCAAACAAAGTAAAAGATACTATGAGGAAGCACTCACCATCAATTCACCTTATGGTCTTGCAACAATAACTACAGACTCTCTAAGGAAGAACTTACACCCAATTCCCTTGTCATCTTGATTAGATAACTACTATATACTCTGAGGGAGCACTTGCGTCCATTCCACCTATGGTCTCACAACAATATTAATTTAACAGACAGTCTATGGAACCCCTCAACGTGAATTCCCCTTATGGTCTTACTACACCAGGTTCTCACAGCCTTGTGTAATGAAATCATAGGTAAACGATATTGAGCATCCCAATGTAATCTCAACAACTACTTGTCTAATAGCTACAATTCATCAATAAACATTTAACATTTTACAATACATGCAACCAAGTATATCAAATAAAAAAAGAAATGAAACAAGGTGTGCGTCATAGGAAACCTTGGCCAAATGGCCATAAATATCCACAAAAATTAACAAAACCATGAGATGATCCTCAAAAATGAAATAAATCATATAACAACAATAGTAACCCTAAATCTACAATACAATCTAAGTCATAACAATAACAGGGTTCAATTCCTCAATCTGAACTACCCGATACATGGGTAACCGACACTATTTCATATAAAACTCAAAGTCAAACTACGAAAGGAAAAAAACCACCTACCTCGGTATTAGGAGATCAATATACATGATCCTCAGCCCTTGAAACTATCTAGAATGATGTAGATCTAAAAATACTTCATCACTTCTCAACCTCAAACAACTCATGAAAGAGGATAAATCATGAAATGAGATTCAAGAAGAACCAAGAGCTTACTGAGAGGATTCTATTACACCCGATGGTGTTTGAAATAGAACACAGACAATGGATCGGATGATCAAGGAAGAAAAGAAGATTCTTGTAAGATCTGGATGTAGACACGAGCAGAAGAAGTGGTTTCAGAGAAATAGATGTGACCCTGGTCCATTATATCAAATAAAAATAAAACTATATGTCATGTTCCTTGAAAATACACATCGTGTTGTACCATTAACTGGCATCCTGTTTAAGAAGAGCCAACATGACTAAAAATAGCATGTACTTAGTCATTACACATCTAGAACGTGGAGAGCTGAGTATACGGGGTGAATAAAAAATTACACGGTGTTTACTCGGAGAATTTCTATTTTATTTCTTTTTTCTAGAACAACTTGAAAAATATGATTCATACATGAAACTGAAGATCCGGGTTCTTCCAAACTTCCACCCTTAAATAATTTTATCCCCGAATTTCCCTAACAATGTGGCATAGAAGAATCCTCGAACCACTATGGCCACTGTGATCGCATATCAGCATCCCCCTCCCATGTCTCATCCTGCACACGACCGTGCTACCAAAGCACCCGTACCAGAGGAATAGAATGGCTACAAAGTATCTTTACACTAAGATCAACAATCTGGAGAGGATGCTCCTCGAAAAATGCATCCTCCTCTAACTCAAACTCCTTGGGTTGAAAGAAAGGAGACGGGTCTGAGAAATAGTGTTGAAGATGAGAAACATGGAAGACGTTGTGCATAGCCCAGTACTTATGAGTTAGCTGCAACCGATAGGCAACCAACCCGACTCTATCCAGTATCATCACAAGCCAGAACTTGGTATTATGCTCTCCAGCTCTAATAAAAATCATGTACCTGATGTAGAATGGTGATTAGCCATATCTAAACACTCAACATTATAATCTGTTTGGGTCAAAAAACATGACCCAAACAGGGTATGAGACTAATCTCAGTATCAAACCACCACAAGATTTGTGCCTAACTGTCAGTGAAAAATATAGAAGGAAATAAATGATAATAAAGTAAGTACTAGGAGTACACAATTAACAATACTACAATTTCTTTTACAATCATTTACCAATTTGTATTCATTCATTTAATCGACCAGCCATAAAATCTAGCAATATCTTTATATTCCCAAGGCAGAGTAGTAAGGAAAAGAATCATATCAACAAAGAATCTCGAAATAATACATAAAAAAACAAGAAAGACTAAATGATCCAAGATTGTGTTTTGGATTGGAAGACTCATCAAAACCATCAAAAAAAAGGTGAAGACACTCTGATGAAGCACTCACCGTTAATTCCCCCTATGGTCTTGAAACGATAACTATAGAATCTATGAAGAAGCACTTACGCCCAATTCCTCATGTTGTCTCGATTCGATAACTACTAGACACTCTGAGGAAGCACTTACGTCCATTCCTCATATGGTCTCGCAATAGTAATAATTTAACAGACACACTGTGGAACACACCCATGGGGAAAATGACCATAAACTACCAAATACGGGAATGCACCCATGGGGTGATCCTAAAACATGAAAACTAGCATATAAAAATACTAGTAACCATAAATCTACTATTCAATCTAATGCATAACTACAACAGGGTTCAATTCCTCAATCTGAACTACCTGATACATGGGTAATTGGTATTTTTGCATATAAACCCCAAAGACAAACTATGAAACACAAAAAACCACCAAACATGACGTTAGTAGAACAATATACGTGAACCTCAACCCATGAAATGACCAAGAACGATGTAGATCTGCAAAAACATCAAAATCGCTCAACCTCAGATAACTCAAGTAAGAGGTGAAATCAGGAAACGAGATTCAAGAAAAACCAAGAGCATACCGATGGGATTATATTGCACCTGATGGTGTTAGAAACATATCACAGACGACAGATCGACAGTTGGGAGAATAAACGGTGATTCCATACTCTATGGATGTATACAAGAGCCAAAGAAGGGGATTCTGAAAAATAGGCATGGACCTAATCCATTATCTCAAATAAAAATAAAAGTATAGGTTGTTTTCTTTGAAAATTCACGACATGTACAACCCTTAAGTGGCCACCTGCTTAAGAGGAGCCATCAAGACTACACACAGTATGTACTTAGCTGTTACACTCCCAGAACACAATGAGATGAGTACACGGCGTGTATACTTAATTAAACAGTGTGTACTAAAAAAATTTCAATTTTTATCCTATATCCTAAAATAGCCTGGAAAAAATGATCTATACCTGAAACTGAAGATCTAGGTTCTTAAACAAATCCTTACTAATCATTTTAGCTCACCCATATTTTGTTTCCTTTCCTGAGGATGTGTTGTTTATTCTTGGTATGTATCTCAAGGATTTGGATATTTTACTTTTTTTAGGCTTTATTTACTTTCAAAATGTTTTATGGGCATCATGTATGTAATATGGATTTAAAAAACTTCTAAAATGTTAGGTCCTTTGGGATTTGAATCATGTAATTATTTTAATGTAATAAAGTAAGGCACCAAATCCAGGCTACTGGGGTCATGGTTGTTACAGAAATAATGGTAAATAGTACCTCAACATTAAAAGTCATTATTATATAATATATATAATATATATTCATTAAATATATCTTTATTACCATCCAAGAAAATAAGAAATTAAAAATGAGTACCATCATTTCGTAGAGGCGGCCGTCCTCACTTATGTGTGAGCGATGTTATCATTTTTAAACAGATTGGATGGTAAGAATGATTATGTGATATTATCATTCCAAAAGTATAATTATTTTTTAAATAACATATATATGCATTAAATATATCATTATATGTATCCTTTAGAGATTATGATGGAAAATAAATTACATCAGTTCGTGAGGCGGTAGTCCACCCAACACATGATCGATGGTTTCATTAAACATTTAATAAATGATAATATAGATATAGGTTATGAAATAAACATAACAAAATCTGTGTATATATATTTTTTATTATATTGTAATTATTAATCCATAATTGAAGGTGGTAAAATAAGATGTAGAAAACATGAAAGATCTTGGTTAAGACAAGTACTTTCTCATATAAAAACCTCTTTCCAATTTCATATTAAGGACACTAGGGTCAAACATTTGGTAGGACCCAAATTGATATAAAATTTATAAGGATGTACTGTAGAGATTTTGGTAGCTTATTACAAAGATAAATGTATTGGGGGTTTTAATATGATTAGATAGGAGCTTCCCTTTTATTAGTGAGAAAGAGTGGAATTATTTTAAATTCCTAAAACTATTCAACAATTGGAAGTCACTCTCATGAAAAGTTATTCAAAAATTGAATGTTTAGGAGAAATAGGATTGATCCACACATGAAAAATTAAAAATAATCATGTTTTAAGCATATTATTCCCTTTGCCTCTAAGGATACCCAGATTTACTATTCTAGTTTTCACCATAATGACTAGTTTTTACCTAGGTAATTTATCATTTATTCCATAAAAGGATACTTATTAGAACATTTCCACCAATTTATGATAAATATGAAATCTAAATTATCAAATAAAAAAACTATGTTTATTAAAATTAATTTTAACACAAATGCATGTAATGTACAAAACCTCATTTTAACTTTAACTACACTAATTAATTTTTACTATTTTTAATATTCATTATGAACAACAATTATTTTTTCTATATTACCTAATATTAATTATTTTTATTAAAAAAATGGAATCCATTTGGTCAAATACAATTCATATAATTTATAGAATTTTATTTAAATGTAAACCGCAAATGCGAAGAAAAATGATTCTCCAAAGAAAATGTTTTCTTAAGTATAAAAAGAGTTTATCTCAAACTCAAGGTAAAATTAATTCAAATGAATTAAATTTGATTAGTAGTAATATAAATTAAATTATTTAATTTCAAGACTATTTTAAAAACTGTGACTATTAAAATTCATTAAATGAACAGATAATTTTTAATATAAATAAATACTCTTAATTATTCTTTATAATCATTATCATTTAAGAAAATTGTAAAAAATTAACTATGAGAAAATTTTGAAATTTATATTTCAAATATTTAGTTTATTTTGTAAAATAAATAATCTAATGGTGGAAAATATTAATTTTAAACTGAGTGTCAAAAAATTAATGAAACTACTTTTTAGAAAAATACAGTTTTTAAGCATTATATTGGATTTATTCCGAATTAACTCCTATAAAAACAATTAGATGAATGAAATAAAATTTTATTGGATATATAATATATAAATTTAATTAGAATCATTCAAAAATAGTGATTAAATTAATTTATTAAGGTTAAAATACATTGTGTCGATAAAACTATTTTTCAGAAAAAAATTATTTTATTTTAAAAATATTTCTATTTTCATTTAATATAAAATGATTGCAAATGAATTCATGTTATACATATGTCAACCATATGTTTTTCAAAATTTATTTTTTGTTATTCATACCCACCAATCTAATTACTTGGTGATAACAATCATGTTAAATAAAAATATTTTAATAGTATATCACGATTCGTTTAAACTCACAGTTACAAATAGCACAAGCTATCAAAGAAATTAGATTTATTATAAAAATAACAATTAATAAAATATGTTGGTGTTGCAATACAACCTAGACAAACAATTCCCCGCATATTTTTACATGGGCATATCACAATTGTAAAAAATATGCTCTAACCATTCCAATCAACACTAATAAAACCCACTGGGGATTCCCACACTTGTTGTATGGTTTAAAAAACCATGTGCAAGACATGTACAACACACAAGACTCATCAGGGGACTCACATGGTTTCTTCATAGTTACTCTTTCCCGTGTACAACGATTTTGCAGTACAAAATTTCTCTAAATAATTCTAGAACACCATCTCAAAGCTTTTAAAAAATAAATGGCACAATATAATATAAATTAATTAATTAATTAAAGACATATTGAAATAATGGGTGTCACAGAATCTCTACCAAACAATGTTATTCCCCCATATAGTCTTTGGACAATAAATATTTTAAAATGGAAAGAATTATAAAATAAAATTCCAAGTGAAAGAGAAATACTCAAATAGTTGAGAAACCTCACACAAATGAAAAAACAACCAATCACCAAGAATAGTGAAGAAAATATAAAAAAACAGAGACCAAGGATCATTATACATAAATATTTTGAATGAAATAAAATAGTGGAACAATAAAAAACCTATTTCCAAAGAAGGAGATAATTTCACCAATTAACAACATCCAAAAAATATCCAATGAGATTTTATCAAGCTCCACCTATCGAAACCATCCATATACAACTGATTAGGTACCGCCAAATGAAGACACAATCTATAAACCACCTGAAGGAAAAAAACCCTGATCACCCAAACCATGTTCTCAAAAAAAGATATTGAACAATGGATAACATTATTCACTATGAAATTACATGTCTCTACCCTAAGGTCCACTACTGACATATGAGGCTCTATAGATTCATCCATCGAAACATTATCCCATGGTAATTTAATTGATAACAAAGCTTGATGGAATCCATATACCAAATGAAAAATACTACCCCATGTATCAAATCCAAACCCTAGGTCATACCCATGCCAAATTAAAGAATTATAAAACCAACCAAGTCCCTATATATATAAGGTAATGAAAAAAAATCATGAGAAAATTCACAAAAGAGACATGAACCTTAATGGGAAGCCATGAATGACCCTATGAAAAACTGGCCCAAGGATACCAAAAACAAAATAGTTATAATCTCAATAAGAAAAAAAATCATCAAGCGTATTTTCATACCAAATGAAACACAACCCATACGACGGATGGTTGCATCATACGATGTACACTTCAACAATAAAATCTCAAGTTTCTCTAAAAATAACCAATAAATCATTCAGGACCTAAACTCGCACAAGAGTCTCCAATAAAAAGATGATTCTCACTGATCCACTAATAAATATCAAGCTCAGAAGTCTAAAACATTAGAACAAAAAATCTACAAAAGTGATAGTAAAAAAATAAATTCCTTAACTAAAATAAGTAAACATCACTCTGAACCAAAAACCACACCTTATAATTCAACTTGCTCATGAGAAATGTTAAACAGATGAGGAAGTACCCCTAATAAGAACACCTCACATTCATAGTATAATGTTCTAAGGGGGGATTACAAAAAACAACATGAGCAACATAACCTCACACAGATATGTCAAAAAACACACACAATTTCATCCTACAATAGAAAATCAAGATATCAAAATCAAAATTTTTCAAAAAATGGATTTTTCAAAGTCTCATTTTAAAAAACAAGTCAATATTAAAATTGGACCTTCCTTCATTAAAAAAACCACTTTAAAAAATCAAACCCCATGTCCTTACCTGACATAGTTGGTCTTAAAAAATTTATAAAATAGTTTTCAAAACAACCACAACCTTTATAAAAGATAAAACACCAGTTTGGGTTTAAATATAAATTAAACATTTCCATTTGAAACAGTTTTCAAATCACTTACCTTTTTAAAACACACCCACCAAAACTAAAATCAATACATTTCCAAAATGTAAAAAAAATCAAATATTTCAAAAAACATTATGAAACCATCATTATTTTAAAAACATTACCTAAGGCCTTACCTTAGATCGAAAAACGTTTTTCTTATGAAATCCAATTTTCACCAACAGATAAATAATTTCACATCACATGCACAAATGGTAAACAATAGTATAACTCAAAAATTACCTAACAATATATCTAAAATGGTCAAAATATTACAATACCATCCATGAACCATATACCACTACCCAAATACCTGGAACAATCAATGATATAAGTTGTCTATCTTAAAAAATAATTGGTGTACAGAACCAAGCCTGACATTACAACATGGTTGACAGCCACATTCCAATTGGGCATTGCTCCTAGAAACATATCCATAATCATGTGTCTGGTTATCAAGTAGCTTTTCAAACCCATAGTGTTATCCTCACATATTTACATCCTTCTTCATCACCATCCAAAAATCCAATTTGACACCCTAGACAACTCAACTATTGTAATGAGGATCAACCTATAATCAATGGTAAATACAATAAAATCAAAAATCAAATATTAAATCCAACAACCCAAGGAAAATAAATTCTAAAGGTAGGAAATATCAATCAAGGCTCTCCCTACAACTGCCTTTATAGTTCTAAAAAAAACTCTAACTCAATATTACATGGATAATGTACCGACCTATAAATAAAAAATAAAATTACCCTTATGATTTAATCAAATGTATTATTGTGTAATATGATTATAAAAAAACACTTATTTGGTTTTATTTTAATTTATAGGATTTAAAATAACGTAATGAATCATTATCATTGATAATATTTATGTTGAACAGATATAATATGATTAGTATAATTATTGGGTTTTAAAAAATCTAATTGACATAGACAAAGGAAGAGATGATGTCAACCAGTAGGATAATACCCTATGAATCCCATATAACAGATATTCCAAGGGAGAAAACATCATTGAAATTTTCAATTGACCAAGCCCAATTTGAGATCCAACAACTTAAGCTTGACCAAAGCAATTTAGCAGATATGTTCAAGGTCATCGAGTTCATGGACCAAACCATGTACACCAAACCACCCCATTAATGTCTCACCCTCATCCACCTCACCCTTAGGGTTTTTGCTGGAGTATTAATAGAATATGTATCAAGAAAATAATAGTATGGATATTTATAATAGGTTTTCAATATAAGAAAAGTAATATTTACTTCTTATAGTTACTTTATAAATGATTTTGATTTTTGATACGATAAAGCACAAATTATTGTTTTGGGTCATATTAAAATTAAATTAAATAAATTATTTTGATGAATTAATTGAATTTTGAAATAAATAATATTTTATTGAAATATTATTGAAAAATAATTTTTATTAAATATAAATTATTATATATTTTTTATGAAGTAAAATATAATGTTTATTAGGGTTTGAAAACATTTATTGTCAAGAATAAATAATTCCCTAATAAATGACTTTTATATTATAAAAGAGAATATTCATATATTTAGAAAAAATTTGACAATATTTATATTATCTTTTAAATCAGAATATTTAATTTATCCATTGGTGAATTTTTCATAATTTCATGAGAAATCCTAATTATTGGGTAAAACGTTAATATGGTATAATTATATAGTGTGTGTTATGAAATAATTATGAAAAAAACATGATGCAATAATTACTATAAAGGTTATAAAAGGAAAAATATATGTCTTCCATTTCATATAATGTGATTTTATGTTTATTGAATTAATTTTATAATGCCTTTATGAATCATCATAAACAATTAATATATTTTAAGGTTCTAGAATCATTTCCTTAATAGTATGACTCACTTCCACATCAGAAATGGAATTATTTTTTTATGTTAGGACCTTGGGATTATAAAATAATTTAATGAACTCCCAGTTGGTAGAAACCACGTAAAACAACCATGATACGGTTTTTTATTTTTGTTATTTTATTATACACACTCCAAAACCTATGTTTTAGAAATACTAAATAAATCCACACATATTTCCAATATAAAACCACCCAATGTCACATTTATATTTACTAAAAACACTTTTATTATATCTTTACTATTTCATACCCTATATAGAGTCATCCCAAGGCACCCCAATCACATAAGAAGATCCTCCTAAGAATTTTGTGTCACACACTCAAGTAAGGGATTATTTCCTTCTTCATTTTATTCAAGTTTCTTCATTATATTATGCATTTTATTTTGAATTAATATTGTCAGGATATTTATTTCCATGTCCCTATTATTAAAAACTTGATTTCCAAATGACGAGGGTTCCCTTTTTCACTCATCAACCATTTTATGAATCTTTATATGACGTTATTAATCTACATGAATTTTACTATAAGTTTCATTATCAAACAATTGTATTGTGAATACCCGTACCCATTTCCTATCAAGGGTGTTCAACTTTATGCAATTATACTTCTTGATTGGATGCTTATATATATATATCCCATACACCTAAATCATGGTATAAAATATTATGATGAATGAATCCATGTTGTATAATCTATGTGCCACATATAAGCATGAGAATGAAATGACTGTGATGGGTGCACCTAAAATTATATAGTGTTACAATGTATTGGGTAATGTTTTGTATAATGAGGCATCATATTGGGATACAGAGTAAACATGGTTCTTTTATGTGACCTTCATCATCATGATTTCTTGGTGGTTAGATTTGACATCTTTTTATGATATGGTTTTTTATGATGTTACCACATTTCCCATGTTTCCATTATGATTACCATGCTATATCATGCCTCATTGTTCATTTCTATGATTCTCACTCATTTTATTACCCATCAATATTCCTATTATCTAACATGTGTTAATTTCATTATGTTATTCTATGTTTATTCCCTTACTATTATTTATAGTTTACCTCTTTCTTATGTATATCACCATGTTATCCTATGAAGATTTAAGTACGAGCATGTTAAGGATATTTTCAATAAAGATGATTTCTTTTCTTGTTTTAAGACTTTTTAAATGTACCTTATTCCCAAAGGCACTATACTTCTTGATATTTTAGGCTGTATGATGTGTATTGTTTTGTGAAAAATCATTAATTAATATGTGATAAGGAGAAGGGTTATCACAGTTGGTATCAGAGGAAGTGTTTTGTTATTTTTCGTATTTAGAATAGAAAAAATGAAAGAAAGACTTAGAGATAATACTAAATGTAATGAATATCCTGAAATTTTGGTAAGTATAGATTATGTGGTTTATAAATAAAATATATCCATTTTTGGATACTACAAGTGATTATGGCATTGGAATAGATGTACATAGGCTTAAAACTCAAAAACACCAGGTTGAGTTAGACTCAACATAGAACTTGTGTATGGTATCAGGCATTGCTACACCCCAGGTTTGACAATCCTGAGTGAAATGATTTCGTAAATTCATAAGGTCATTATGAACCATTATTATGGTAAAAAATATTTCCATAAGAATATATGTTAGGAAATATATCATAGATATCATAGATTGAATCCTAGAAATTAATAAGTTAATAAATATATAAGTTATCTCTTTAAAGACATTTGATTCCCTTTTATGTGTTTAATAGTATAGAAATATGCATCCCTCACTATCCCTTTATTATAGACAATGTCCTTAAATACTAGTAATCAAGTAAACAACCAATGTGATGGGAAATGTGATGACAACCCCAACGAGATGCCCAACCTTTAGGAGTGGGAATCACAAACATTATGATGGTACTATCTCAACTAACATAGGTTATGAATGGAAACCAAGATCTGTAAATGTTACCAAATCCCTCTAATAATGAAAAATTTATAATTGAGAGCTTTATGCGATAAAGGCCTCTGACTTCCAATGGATCATCTTATCCCTTAATTACGGGAAAATATATTAACTCAATAAAGATGGTCTTATTGATTCTTAAATGTTCTATACATGAGATGGTTTTACTGGTTGTTTATCATATGGAGGGATAATTTGATAAGTGGTAGACATTGATCAAGAATATGAAGCCTGATGAAGTGATTAATGCCATGGGATGGAGTGAATTCTGGGAAATGATTTTTGATTAATATTTTTATCGCACTCTCTGACTAAAAATTGAAAGGGATTTACTTGCATTCATGAAAAAAGATGATGAATCTATTAGGTAATTGAGTAAAAATTGACAATACATGCATGATATGCCTATGGGACTGTTGGTACCCCCAAATACAAGGTTTATCACTTATTTGGTGCTCTAAAACCTAGTCTACGAAAATCCATTGAGGTCCAAGACATTGATATCTATGATTAAATTTTTTGATGTGTCCTCAAATTAGAAATTGATATCGATGAATCTCAAGGGCATAATGGGGTTAGGAAATGTAAAGTGGATTTTAATTCTAGAAGTCCAATGGAAAAAATAATGGTGACAATGAATTTCAACATCGCACATGTCAACGGTGCAGAAATAAGCACCCCAGAAATTGCTTAAAGGGGATGAGGAAATGATTTAGCATTGAGAAGGAAGGACATAGAGCATGGGATTTCTTATCAAAGACACCTATTAATGAATTGGAGGAGTGTAATTATCTGGTATACCTTTAGTGTATTTTTCATTACTTCAACTACAGGGAAATGGGGAACATGTCAAACCAATTCACTAAGACAAGGGTTTTCGAAGACAACCAACAAACTCCATGGAATCAGAGGCATGATATTTATATCACAACCACTGATGTGGATCCTGTCAATGATGTAGTGATAGGTACACATGTTTTTCATTCAATAATTGAAAAAATAATTATATATTTTTGGTTCTATATATTCCTTAATTTTACAAATTTTTGGTAGAATGATTCAAAACCCACCACAAATCATGAATGTAGATCTGTTAGTGGAAATAAAAAATGGGGAAATTATTACATCCCATGTATATAACTCCTCCCATATCAAAATTTATAGGCTGAACTTCCCAGAAAACCTTGTCATACTCTCTTTGGTGGAAGTTGATAGAATTCCCCACATGGTCTAGGTTTCCCTAAATAAAGCCAATAAAAATTTCAATGAGAAAGAAAATAACCCTTTGTATTTTGAATCAACCCCCAATTATATAAAAGTGAAAGGATGACGATAAATATTCTTTATCACCAATGTATCACATATGGATATTATTCCCCTATGATAAATCATTTCTATCTAAAATGATTGTGTCTTAGAAAATCATTATTCTTGAAGAGATACCCATTGTGAGTTAATATGTTGATTTGTTTCTGGAAGAATTATTTGGTCTTCATCCATTCCAAGAAGTTGAATTTGTAATCAAGATTTTACCTGGGTAATTACCATTATCTTGGACTCTATATAGAATGGGTTTTGTGTAAATTAAATAGCTTATGAAACAAATACAATAGAGTTTGAATAAATGGTTCATCTTCCCAAGACCTTCACCATTGGGTGCATCTATCCCCTTTATCAAGAAGAGGAATGGTTAATGAACCATTGCATTGATTATCATGAGTTCAATAAGATCATAATAAATAAAAATTACCCCTACTATAGATTTATGAATTTTTTGATTAGATACATGTAGGACAATACTTCTCGAAGGGGGATCTGAATTCGGGGTATTACCATGTTAGGGTGAAGAAGGTGGATATCCCCAAGTAATCTTTTTTAATTTATAGGCATAATGAGTTCATAGAAATTCCATTCAGAATAAATAATGATCTATCAATATTTATTTACTTGATTATTAAAGTCGTTAAAGAATACCTCAATAAATTTTTTGTAGTCATTATAGAAGATATTCTAATATAGTCTAAACTCAAGGAAGAGAATGCGGACCATCTAATCACTATAATAAATACCTTATGGAAGTGGAAGATTTATACCAAATACACCAATTTTGATTTCTTATTAAAAGAACCTCTTTCATGGGGTATATCATTAGAAGTGATGGGATATCTATGGACCCTTGAAAGACAGATGAAATTTAAGGATGGCCAAGGAAAACATCTGTAATAAATATCTGTTGTTTCCTTTGATTTTATGGGTACTATCATCAATTTGTGAGAAATTTATCATGACTTTCAAACACTCTAACCAAGATAACACATAAAAGAGTCATGTTTTCTTAGAACAATGAATTTAAAGAGATATTAAAGGAGATGAAAAATGGTTTTATCACTAGACCTGAACTCACACTACCCACTTATGGAGAACATTACATTTACTAGTACAAAATATGTTTTCTATGTTGTTATTATATATTTTAAACATCTATTCTTGAGGCAATTACATTGAAGGCGACATTGTAAACATTTTTTTAAATGTTAATTATTAAAAATGACCATAATAATTTATTTTTTATGATTTTTGACATCAGTTTTTTAAAAACTGGAATGAAAGACCATCATTACATTTAATTAAAATATAGTGATGTTAAAAAATATTTTGTATGTCAGGTTTTGGAAAACTAAAAAAATAGGATTTCCATATTGGTTTTCTGATTACTGACATAAACATATGTTCTTAACAACAATTTTCTAAAACACGACATGAAAAATATTTGATTCAAAAATTATTATTCTCTTTTGTTTACTACATACATGTAAAATTGAAGATAAATAGAAACATATCTTTAAATTATAATAAATCTATAAAAACATAAATCTTGGACATTATTTTCATGGTTTTCGATATATTTGTGGACATAACTTTCTTCCAAGGAAAGATCACATGAGGAAACCAAAGATTTACCTTAAAATGAATTTTAGAATCCAAAGGAATATTTTTAGTATTACCATGTTCCAAAAAAGTATTTATCATTATAATAAAAAAAATCATTAACCAGTATATATATTAAGAAAGCTAATCAGAAAAAATAAATCATGGAAAAAAATTACAAAAATCATGAAGAGATCACTGAATGTACAAATTTTGGATTGATGATGAATATAAAATGAGATGTACTACTGGAATGATTAATATTGAAATAATTGATTTTATAATTAATATATGTGGAGCGTAAAAACATATAAATTACATGGTAAAATAAAATGTGGTATTATAAATTTTAGACAATAATTGAAATTTGTGATTCTGAGCTATAAATATATTGGAATTCAGAATTGTAGGATTATTAAATTTTAAATTTCAAGTTTTTTTGATAACCATCACTAAAAGATATTAAACATGTAATTTTTCATATCAGTTTTATGATAATAGGCGTGAAAAACTAGCTTTTGATTTCAATTTCATTACAACTGACATGAAAAACAATATTAAACTTTAACTTTAACATCAGTTTTATAATAATAATCCTGAACATATATGAAAAGTTTCATTTTTCACATTTTTTTGGTTATAACCGATGTGAAAATCAATCATTTGACATTGTTTTTATGATAGTAGACTTGAGAAACTAGGTTATACTATCTTTTTATCTAGAATCGATGTTAAAAATGATTTTTTACATTGTTTTTTCAAAACAATGATGTTAATAATGTTTCAAATCCAGTATTTCATATAAAAATCTTCTGTTTTAATTGTTTGGGAGCACAAATGTAGCTACATATAAAACATTATAACTTCCAGAAGATTGAATTCTCAAAGACATCATTTATATATAATCAACTTCTAATGTCCATAAGTTTTGATGTGTAAGATCCTTTTTTTCTCCAAAACCACTCAAATAGAATGTTCAAAAATTAAATTAAATGTTTTCAATATTATTAACATCAGTGTGATGGAAACATGACATGAAAAATTACTTTTAATGTCCTCTCATAAAAAAATGGACTTTAAATATTTTCTATGAGGAATTTTGACCTCAGTTTTTGAAAAATCGACATTAAGAGTAATTTTTTACATTGATTTTTAATAAAATATACATTAATAATTTTTAAACAAATTATTTAATTTTTATTGGTTTGATTTGAGTGGCCTTAGAGGTGAAACTGTCTTAGAGATCATATGTTACGGACGTTGGAAGTTGATCACCACTAAACCAAATCATAATGATGGAAAACTCTGGATATCCATAACTTTTGATTTGTAAATCTATTTGAGCTCAAAGACCCATAAAATTATTTCTTTATAATGAAATACATGTCATAGTCATTATTAGTGTTTTATTTTAAAAAATATCAGGTGTGAAAAATACTTTTACCAATGGTTTTTGAAAAAACAATATTAAAAGTTAGTTTTTCACATTGGATACCATAAAATTGATTTGAAAAACTTGTTTTTCACTTTAGTTATCCTAAAAAAATGTGAAAAATGAAAATATTAATATCTATTCGTGATGTTTATCATAAAACCTATTTTAATGTTAAAATTTTAAATCTCTCCAATGCGTAATTCCAATTTTTTTAGTGTTGCATTGAGATTTTGAATTCTCGGCTATAGTTTTCCACATATTATTCTAAATAATTGGAATAAAAAAATCATTCCACAAGGAAGTTTAATGTTTGTTTTTTTGGTAATGGACATTAAAAGTACAATTTTTATGTTTGTTACTAAATATTCAACGTTAAAAGTCCTCATGAAAGACTTTTAACTTCAGTCTTGAAGAACCGACATTAAAATGATGTTGTTCAAAAACCATTTTCCTACAGGTTCTTGTATTCCATGATAATGAGAAGAAGGGGTTGGGTTTTTTTGTTAATAGATAATGAAATATTGATAGCATATTTATTTGGAAAATTGAATTCTCATGAATAAAACAATCCAACACATCATCTGGATTTTTCTTCAATTATCTTTTCATTGAAAATTTGGTGGAATTATCTCTTTGGGGAGAAGTGTTAAAAATATACAATCACAAAATCCTCAAGTATATATTAATACATAATAAGTTTAATATGCACCAATATTGATGGTTTGAGATGATCAAGGATGATGATTACTTAATCAACTACCATCTTAGTAATGTAAATGTGGAAGATGCTCTATGTAGAAAGGATCCAATAGTTTTATCATTTAGGATAATTAAAATTGATATAACCTCCTTAGAAATAAAAAGTTTGGATATATGAATTATAAAGGGAGGAGAATTATCAATCATTCCAAAAAATGTAAATACGTAGAGATCAAGGTTAATGAAGTTGGATTTGTGAGATTAGGGTCAAGACTTGGTGTACCATCAAATCCTAAGTTAATGAAAGAGTTTTTGGATAATTCGCATAGGTCGACCTTCTCTACCCATCCTGGAAGCATGATGATGTATTGATATATCTAAGATCACTATTAATGTGAAAATATGATGAAGGATATCATGATGTATACCTCAATATGTCTTATGTGTCATCAGGTGAAGGTGGAGTGGAAAAAATCCAAGGGGATGATGTAATGATTACCCATACTAACATGGAAATGGGAAAACATATCCTTGGAATTATCACTAGTCTTTCGAAGAAATCAAGAGGAAATAATTCTATCAATTTTGTGGTGTATCATCTTATAGAGACTAAACATGTCATCAGGATTAAAGAGGACTTCTCACTTGATCAACATGCAAGGATATACATTAGAGATGTGATGAGGCTACATGGAACACCATTATTGAATGTATTTCAATGATATCCAATATTTACCTCTATGTTCTGGAAGAGTGTCCAACATGATATAAATTATAAGTTGAACTTTGGCTGGGATTATTAACCACAAACTGATGGCCAATATGAGCATACTGTATAAACATTGGAGGATTTGTTGAGGGAATGTTTTATTGAATACATAGGAGGGTGGTACCAACATCTTCCTGTAATCGAGTTCCCATAAAACAACAGTTTCCATTGAAACATCTAAATTTCCTCTAAGAAGACCTTTAAAATAAGAGGTGTAGAACACATGCATGTTGGGTTAATTATGGGGAAATAAACCCTCTAGGTCCTGAGATGGTCAAGGAATGGTCAAAAAAGGTTAAGACTATTCAACATCACATTAACATTTCTCAGAGTCAACAGAAGTGCTATGCAGAACATCATTGACAGGACCTATTGATTGATTTTGGAGACATGGTATTCCTCCACATATCCCCATGGAATAAATTTATTGTAATTGGGAAGAAGGGTAATCATAGTCCAAGATACATCATCCCCTTTGTTATCCTTCATTTCATTGGAGGGGTGGCTTATCGACCTATACTCTCACCTAATATATATCAAGTACATAATGTATTCCTTGTATCCCTCTTAATGATGTATATACCAGACCTCTCACATATACTGAATCAATAGGTGGTTCCATTTGAGAATCATATTAACTATAAGGATCAACTGATGAAAATCATATATTGTAGAGTCAAACTTCTAAGAAATAAGACAATGTCACTTGTCAAAGTGATGTAGAGAAATCCAAAGTTTGAAGAGCAGTATAGTAACTAGAGGAGGTGATGAATGAGAGCTACATTCATTTGTTTTAGTGCGGGAATAGAAAATTTCAAGAAAAACATTTTTTATTGGGGGATGATCGTAATGACCTAAACATCTGTAAATAAAATTCCCCTTATAATTAAATTAAATGTCATATATTGAAATATGGTTTAGAGAAAACATGCCCATTTTTAGTTTTATTATATCTTATCTAATTTAAATTTCCATTAATCATCATTATTATTGATAATATATTTATTTAATAATGATCACATGAATAGTATAAATATTGGGTTTAAATAAATCCAATTGACAAAGAAAAAGGAATTGGTGGCCTGAAACAGTAGTATATTACTCTATAGATACCATTTATCAAAGATTAAATGGGAGATAGAATCATTAAGGTTTTCCCTTTAATAAGACCGAGGAGATATCTGATCACTATATCATGTGAGAAACAATTTATAGGTGAAGTTTTTCCTTGTTGAGATCACGTCCCAAACCATGTACTTCAAACCACCCTGTGAAAGTCTCACCATCACGCACCTTACCCTTAAGATGTTTCATTGTGAATTAAAGGAATATTTAGCAAAACCATAATAATATGAATATGTATATACTATTTTCAATAAGTTAATTGTTATAATTACTTCTTATTTATATTTTATAAATGATTTTTATTTTTGATACAGTAAATAAAAATTTTAGTTTTGGGTAATATTGAAATTCAATTAAGGAATTTACTGTGATTCATTAGTGGATTTTCAAAATAAATAATATTTTATTGAAATATTATTATTAATTAATATTTATTAAAAATAAATGATTGTATAATTGTTCTGAAGTCAATTTTAATTTTTAAAAAGGTTTAAAAATTGTTTTGGTCAAAAACCCAATATTTATCAATAAATATCGATTATATTTTTAAAGTAAAAAATTCATATATTTATAAAAATAATATTTGAAAAAATTAATGTTGTTTTTGAAATTAGATTTCTTAAATAGTCCAACGGTAAATTTCTCATAATTTTCTAGGATAATCAAATTTTTGATTAAAAATTAATGGCAATATAATTATACTGTGTGTATTATGACATCATAATGACCTAGGAGTGATTTAATAAATACACTAAAAGGAAAACATGACCAAATATATGCTTTGAAATTAAAATAATGTTATTTTATGTTAATTTAAAATATTTTATATATCCTTTATGATTCTTCGAACACCATTAATATATTTTATGGTTTTCAAATCATTTCTTTAAGTTTATGACTCACTTACACATCATCAAGGGTTTTATTTTAGTATGTTTGGTCTTTGAAATAACAAATTAATGAAAAAAATTCTCATTTGGTAAAAACTCTAGGAATAATAATGGAATGGTTTGTGGTTTTGGTTATTTTATTATTGAGACTCCAAAACCTATGTTTGAGAAATAATAAAGTAATCCCCACTCTTTTCCTATATAAACCCACCCATTCTCCCTTTTCTCTCCACAAAAAATCCTTTAATCATGTCATTAAACTGAATTCACCTCTCTTTAATCCTCCCAATTCAACACCCAAGATCTCAAGAATCTCTACCAAAGCAATTGGAATAACACACTCAAGTAAGGTATCCTCTCCATCTCCTCTTTTTTCATGTTTCCTCATTATCATATGCCTTTTATTTGAAACTAATATTGTGGGGATATGTCATTTAATGTCCCTATTACTATCTATTTTTTGTCTAATTGGTACAATATCAATTTATCTCACATCAAACCATATTATGAATCTTTAAGTGATGTCATTATGCTGTAAAAATTTAACCAGGATTTTTAATGTCAAACAATTATGTAGTGAATACTCATACCGTTTTTTCTATAAACAATGTTCACCTTTTTAAATTATAATTCTTGATTGGGTACTTACATGTATGTATTCTTGACTACATGATCATGAAATAAAATATGATGATGAATGAATAAATGTTTTATGACCTATATGGCACACTTAAGCTTGAGAATCAAATGAATGTGGCGAGTGTGCCCCAAATTATATAACACTCTAGTGCATTGGGTAATGTTTTGTTTAATAATAAGTCATGTTAAGATATGGGGTAAACCTAATTCCATTATGAGGTATTTTCCATAATGATTTCTTGGAATTCATCCTTAACCTATGTTTATGATGAATTTTTTTAAGATTTCACCACATTTTCCATGTTTTCATTATGATTATCATGTTTTATAATTCCTCAATATTCATGATTATGGTTCCCACTCCTTTTATTCCCCATTAATATTCATATTGTATAACATGTGTTAATTTCTCCATGATTTTCCAATTATATTCCCATAATGGGCTTTATAGCTCACCCCTTTCTATGTATGTCCCCAGGTTATCCTATGTAGTTTTAAGAATGACAATGTTATCGTGGTTTTCAATAATGAAAATGTTTTTTAATTTTACATTGTTATGTAATGTACCTAAATCCTATTTAAACTCGACTTATCGATAATTTGGGTTGTATTACGTGTAATTTATATGAAGTAAATCCTGAATTAATTTGTAATAAAGAGAAGGGTTGTCATATACACACCCAAATAACTAAAGTGAAATCCAAAGGCTTATTAACCAATGATAAAGAATAACCAATCCTCTGATACCACTTTATAATGAAACAGACTTGGTCATCCATTCTACATATGTCCAAAATAACCTTCCACGGGCCAAATTGGTGTTATTGATCCACACAACCTGGAAACTAGTGCCTAAGAAACACATGAACACACTTGGAAATGGTTTCATCAAATAATTAGAGTAAATGATGTAGTGGGATTATAATAAAAATCTAGAATGACCCATACATAAATTATACATCCACATTATAACAAAAATTTAGAATATAATATGCTTATAAACTATAAATGTTGTAAATGGAAAAGATTAAAAAAAATTCCCTCACCACAATAGCGTCCCTCTCATTAATGGTAAATAAAACCAAAAATGGATTTGCTTTATCTAATAGAAAATATTTCTACCCTTCAGTCATAGAATGAAAAAAATCCATAATAGGAAATGTAAATCAATTGAAGGGCCACACATTTTTCACTTTATAAATGAATATTCATCTCATAATAATTCACAGATTTGGAACTCCGGGAAACGAAAAAAAATAAAAATCGACCATAATAATCATTGAAACAATGATAAGCCTGAAAGAAAACCAGTGACATGTAACTAAAATAATAATAGGCATGAGAAAATTATGAATCAGTATGCCACCCTATCCCACTGAAACTCAGTAGTCACTTATATATTATATCATAAGAAATCTAGTTTGGAATAAAATAGAAAAGAAAACATTTTATATAAAGTTATACAAAAGAAATAGAAATATATCACATGTAACAACAAATATTTTTTTTATGATTTTTATAAATGAAATATTCACATAGAAGCACTTTTCCCCCATCCAAAACCACTTGGGAAAATCAGAACATTAAATTCACACAATAAAATATATCGAAAACACATATTTTTTAAAATAAATATATCGAAACTAAAAGGGGATCCAAATCTTATCTAGGATTTATAAATAAATAATATCAATCAACTATTTATATAAAACTAGGAATATAATCCTAAAACACCATTTTGAAAACTCAAAGACACTATGTGTTTCAAAATAAACCCTATTCCACATTCCTCACAAGAGAGAACATTTCAAAATCATTTCAAAAGATACTTTTAAATCCATTTAAATTAATGAATTCACTTTCTACCTTACAATTATTTCACAAACCCTTTTCAAAGCATTTGAAATGTCAGATACACATGATTGAAGCAAGAATGCAGGCAAGAAACACATTAATCAAGTCACACTATAATAAGAAGCAAATCACAAGTACATATGTCCCATTAAATAATAAAAGAAACAAGGTATACAATATATGCACAAGCTAAATCCCATAAATGATCCTTGTTTTTTGGGCTATACCATAGGATTTAACATGATTCCTTCCAAGAAAACGATCAATCTACCAACATTACAACATTAATAGCATCCTATACAAACCACAAGACTATCCTGGACCCAGATTCATTTGGATGGAACATGAATTCTTTCCCCATCACTAACTATATTTGACGCTATTAGTGTGTAAATACCTAGTGTAGTAGAAGTATATACTCGCACTTCCCTACAAAGGTTCCCTTGACCAATCAAAATGGAGGTTGGCACAATCAATTACTCTTTTACTCAAGGATAAAAAATATTAAAACAATAAATGCATCACCTCCAATCACATCTATGGTCATGTTTTTAGGTATTTTCTATTTTATTGATGGTATTGTCTTTATCTCTTGGATTTTTGAGTGATTTTATAAAAAATACTAGTTTTGGAGCTAGATAGTTTGTGGAGCAATGTTGGTACATGGTTGGTAGAAATCATGAACCATCCCAGTAGTAACCGTGCTCCTAAGAGAGTGGCACCGCAAATGTTGGAAAAAAAGAACATGGGTGTTCAGGAAATCCATGTGACTAGGATAGTGGATCCCTCTAAGGTACACTGATAGACACATGGTCATGCGCCCCCTCAAGGAAAACCATGTGGCCTGATATATCTTTAAAAATATTGAAATTATATTCTTTACCCTCCCTGATTTTAATCCCAAACCACACCTAAGTCACACCATCAGGTCTTCCCATTCATAGGCACGCCTCCCCATTCCTCTCCTCTCCCTTGGACCTCATGCCTTGGTTATATTTGGTGTGTATCCTTTTATAATTCCCCTAGTAAGCCCCTGATCTCCTCCATTATTCCTTCCTCTTGTTATTTACATATTTCATTCATGGATTCTCTTTCTACAGTGGATAAGATGACCTAATGTGGGTTAAATCATGATAAAGTGGGTAAAATCATGATGGATGTGTGTGTTATTGCCTTTATATGGTTACTCCATCATTCAGTTGTAGTTTCTAACCCATCTATGGAATGTTCCAAGAAATAGGTAGGTGGTTCCATGTTATGAATTTCTTATATGATTTTAGTATGCATGTAATGGAATCTAAATTGTTATTACAGTTTGTAAATGGTTTCTGAAAATTGTGTGGCTCGTAAGAAACTTGTTTTAAAGGGGTTTTACTATGCTTAAGGGTGTGGAAATACTTATTCCCACTATAAATGGGTTTTTTTCTTGTGTACATCACTTTATAGAATTGTTTTTGTGTAAGAGGTGGTTCACGTGACATAGGGAATGAAATTGAGCACAAGGGAATCCAAGGTATCTAATTGGGAAGACTAAGTTTAGAATGATATGTTAGTCAGCAGGTCCATAGCCCGATCATCCTAACATGATTGATGTGAAAAAAATAAAAAATATAGTTATGTGTTGGGGATTTGTATCTTGAGGAAGGTCAATAAACATGGAAGATAGTTTGATCACTGAGAGTATGAGGATCATATGACCCTATTAACCATATTGATATAGGGATTGACTGTGGTAATCAATTTATGATTTCCATTCAGCCTGTGGATTTTTTATGTTTCCTCTATATTTAGATGAATGTTTTATTTAAAATTATGTATTTAATTTTCTTGTAAACTAGTTTTTTTTATAATGTTAGTGCATTGGAATCACTTGTGGTGGTATCCTACTGTGTATGATGTCTCACACCTTACACACACCCTCAAGAGTATGTATACCTTGTTATGTCTAACCTAGGTAATTATAAGTCATTATATGGTGGTATGGTTTATCTGGTTTTTAATGGTTCCTCTTTTCGAAGGTGTTGGTGGTGGTGGAATGGGTTTTTGGCCCTCTTGTTACATGGAATAATGATTTTATAGTTACTTCCCCCTCCAGTTTGGTCATTTTGGTTTTTGGTTTAATTTGTAAAATCTTTAAATCTACTCAGTTATGATTTTTGTTGAGGTTTTTCATTATGTTGTGATGTTCCTTTATTGATAATTGTTCATGGTTTGTTCTTATGTGTGAAATCATTCCAAATGTGATGCATGGAGCCTGCCAATTAGTTTCCAACCCATTGGGGTTGGGAATTCCCATCAGTCCATACCACAGTTTGGGTAAGGTGTTATGTTAGATGGAAATATGGATTATTTGTTGAAAAAAATCTATTATTGTAGGTTCTCCCTTTATTTGGGTCATGTTATTTGGTAGAGTCTATATAGACAAGAGTTAAGAATTTCAAGGTTTGGAGTTTGGGTTGCGAGTGGGGTGTCTAGAAAACACACATCGTGATAGGCTTTGGGTCACCATGGGATGTTTTGGAATTGTTGTTTCTTCTTGTCAAGGTGGGATGTAAATATTTCACACTATGCAGGAGAACCAAGTGGCGGTGGGGTGTTTTGGGATATGATTTTTTTTAATTCATATTAAATTAATCGTGTTTTTGGAATTTTTTTACCACTGAATTTTTCTATGGTAATGTATTGATGGTTTCTTTATGTTGTTAAATATTGTAGCATCTTTCCTCCCTGGATAATTCTTATAAAAAGTTGAGAATAGTCTAGAGAGTGTTCTCCCACACTATTTGATCAACGATTAGTGGAATTCATGGTTCAGGTTATCCAGGCATTAAACTATGGAGCACACACTGATTCTGCTCATGCTATGGTGGCCGAACGAGGTCTATAAAAGTACAAGAATCATGATTTTCTTGAGAAAAAACATCCTTTCATCAAAGCTAGTAAAGAGCCCTCAGACGTAGAGGATTGGACTAAAAATAACAAGTAGATTTATAAGTTTCTTGATACTACTGAGACTGCTAAAGTGAAGTGTTCTTCATTGATATTTAAATAACCTAGTCACATATGGTGGGACATAGTGGTCCAATCTACGAATTGAAACAATTTGGGATAGAAGGACTCAACGTTTTATTTAATGACTCTAACATCCCTAAGAATATGGAAATTTCCAAGTCCTAGGAGTTTTTATATCTCCATCAGGTGGATCAGACCATGTTGGGGTACACCAACTGTTTCACAGAGTCGTTATGTTTCTCACTTGAGGTGGTTTCTAATGTGCAGTTAAAGGATATTTATTAACAAAAGGTGTTTTAGACAGACATTCAATCTCATATCATAATTTTAAAGATAAATAAATATTATGATATAGTTGACTAAACACTAATGTTGAATATTGATCATGTTGGAATGTCAGGTTTCATTGAAATAGTTCCCAAAATGGGTGTGGGAAGTGGTGATCCATCTTAAAAGATAAAGGGAGGTTTTTTCAAAGGACTTCATTCCTAGCCTACTTCTTCTAGGACAACTAGTAATGGGTCTGTCATATATAAAAGATTAATACGTCGGGGAACATGTGGGAAACATATCTAGCTCCACCTAGACCCTTCCATTATTGTGGGTTCTTGGGGAATTTACATAGGATTTGTAAGAGTGGTGTGCCAACTCAGAGTGGTGTAGGATCCTTAGCCCATGAAGAAATTATAGCGCAGTCTACTGCATCCAGGACTATGTGTTCAATGTCTATTGAGAATGGTGGTAAGGTTGGATCCTCTAACTGGAAGAGATAGCTTAAGGCAAGGCTAGTAGTTGTTTATTAGTCGTTGGATTTATCATAGATGAATTAACTCCATGTTATGGATCAAGATCTAGTGGAATCAGATGCAGGACCTACAAAAGTTTGAGGTACTGTTCATATTTCATCATAAACAGCTATCTGTTTATTTGATGGGTTACGTCTAACTCTTTCATTTCTTTTTACCATGTGGAACAACAAAAATTTCCAACCGATATTGTACATTATTCCATGGATTTATTTATTTTCATTTATTAAAGGAGATATTATGGGATCAGGTGTCCATAATGCACTCTCACACATCCATGGGATGATCTGGAATTAGATTTACTGGTTTTGGGAATGTACCTCTTTAATTTGTTTCCCTACATGGATTTGATGGTGTGTTTTATGGTAAAGATCGATTGTTATCATTGGTGACTGAGTTACCTGTCACCGGATGGGTGTACCTAGGTTTTTCAAGGTGAGTAGGATCTATGATCAAGGCGATCCAGACCTCAACTTCCGGAATTGGGAAAAAAAAATTTAGATCTCATCGCTCATGTAGGAGGATAATGATAGAGGTTCTGAGGATGGAGTACCTCTTATAATGGATGAGTTCCAAAAGGTTTTTCTATATTATTTCATAGGTTTTCCTCTAGAGAATGATGTGGAGTTCATCATTGATTTGGAACTGGGAAAAATGCTAATATGTCTTTCCATGTATCATATGTTCCCCACAGAGTTGAGGGAATTAATGATATTGCTTGATGATTTAGAATCCAAATGATTCATTCACCAAATTGTCTCACAATGGTACTCTCCAGTGTTGTTTGATAAAAAGATGGATGGGTCTATCTGGTTATGAATTGATTACCAAAATTTAAATAAGTTTACAATCAATAATAAGTTCCCTTTTCCATGTGTTTATGACCTATTTGATCTACTACAGGGGAAAATATGGTTCACCATTATTGAAATTCATTCAAGATATCATTAGTTGAGGTTTAGAGAAGTATATGTTAACAATATAGCTTTCTAAAGTAGGTATGTCCACTTTTAGTATTTGATAATTTCATTTGTGTTGATGAATTACCCATCATTCTATATGTATCCTATTAATAGGGTGTTCCATTAATACCTCAATTACTTCATTTTAGTGTTTTTTCTTCCATTTTCATTTGTTGGAACCACCTTATGGATTATGTTTGACACTATCTTATTTTAATGATCACAAACCAAGAATACTTTAATAATAATGTTTCATAAGTTTAATGATACCATTTTATTAAGTAATTTTGTTTTTATAATAATTATTCTATTTCTTATGGTGAGTCACCTTTAGTCGGGATTCACCACCAAGACTTATTACCATCAGACAGGAGCTGCCACAGACACGAGTCACTGCAAGTAGAGTCACTGCTAGGATTGTTAATGCTAGGATTGTCAGTACAAGAGGAACTATCGTCAGACTCTGAGTCACTGTTACTGCTAGAACGAGCTACCATCAGACTTTGAGTCACAATCACTGGCAGACTTGAGTCACCACCAGACAATCTACCTCAAGATATTGAGTCACGACCAACATCATTCTACCATTGTTGTCTGAGGACATTGGAATGATTGGATCAATAGATATTTATATTTGAAGATAATTTGACCAAGTCTTCAAGAAAAAGTTATAGCTGATCCATGGATTGTGGATCTATTCCATCTATTGCTGTTATATATACATGAAAAACATCTCTTTCTCAATATATGGTTTCAATACTGCAATGGTACGTACTAAATGAAAAACCTACATAATTATGCTACTGAATATTTGAATCATTACAAGTAATAATTCATTATAGTTATCAATTAGGAAGTAGACAGGGATCAACTGGAACATATCTGTAGAATCTTACGATTCTTTGTTCTACTAAAATTTACAAGATCACAGCTCAAACTCCTCAATAGTGTTGATCTGAGGATTATGAACATTCAAAACATATCAGAGTGATATTTTATTATTTCTTTATTATTCTATATATTTTCATTTGAGATATGTTTTGTTACTATATTCTCAAACACATATTATCTCTTACATATAACTAGAGAATACTTGTTTTTCTCTTTTCTCTCTTCATCTATCTCCCACGTTGTTTGTGTAAGAGGTCCATGTGTGACTTGTACTGTTCTATTTCACATGTACAACTATTGAAGAGTTCCTTTATCCTTGAAAACTTGTAGTTTTTTTGTTTACCTAATTGAGGTTCTGTATTTGTTTCATTTTAATTATAATCTTCTTATAAGAAGGAGATTTCCATGTGGAAGTGACTAAATCTCACCTTGAGACCGAACCTATTATTTATTATGTTGTGACATTGTGTCATTATTTTGTTTCTATTCTATATCCAAGATTAAATTTTATCTAAAAAAACTATTACATTGATAATTATTCATAACTAGTTTTTATATTTTTTTGTCTAAGTAAATTAATTTCAAAAGTTAAGGTATTTATAAACAATATTTTAACTCAGACTTAATCACTCTTTAGGAAATCTTTTAAAATGATAGATATTATATTGATATGTTTTTTTGATTAATTAGATAGTTTATTTTTATTATGGTGTTTTTATTTTAGTCAAATTTTGGAAATAAAATTTTATTGGGAACCCAATTTACCCCCATCTCGAGTTACTAATTCTGGTCAACATTTGGTATCAAATGATTTATTTATCTTTTTCAACTGTGATTTTAGTTGTATTCTAAAGATCTCAATTTTTTGTAAATTCAAAAAATTTATGGATAATAGAGAATAATGATCTACTACCTACATAAATTTTCATTTTAATGGTACACATTATTATCAATGGAAAATCGAAATGAAAATTCACTTATAAAGAATGGGTTTTGACAATTGAACTGTAATAGAAGATTATTATAAAATACCACAAACTGAAAGAATTAATTTGAGTGATGATACAAAAGCTACTTACAATAATAATTTTAATGCTATGAATGCTTTGTTAGGTGCTTTGGGTGATAATGTATTTAATAGTATATGTACTTTCTAATCTTATTTTGAAATATTGGATACCCTATCTATTTCACAGGAAGGGACATCTAATTTCAATGAAATGAGACTAAATACATATACAATAAAGTACAAAACTTTTAAAATTAAATATAATGAACCCATTAATGATATGTATCTCAGGTTCAATGAAATAGTAAATACCATGAACTCACATAGAAAACAAGTGAGAGATACAGATCAAGTGATTAGATTCCTCAGATGCATACCAAACAGATGGAGAGGAACATCTGTTTTAATTAGAGAATCAAGTGATGGGAGTAAACTACCTATCAAGTAAATGATAGGAAAGTTAATTATATATAAATAAGAGCTTAATATAAGCCCAGAGATTGATGAAGATGAACAAAAAAAAATTAGTATCCTTCAAGAGTACTACCTCTAGAAAAAGAGAAAAAGAACACGCTAAAGGTACCTGTGATAATGAATCGAATAATAATAGTGATAAAGAAATGGACCACATGGCCAGAAGATTTATTAAATTCTATAGGAAAAAATGCATTCTTAAAAAATACTATATTTAGAGGAAATTATGTCAACAATGGAAAGTGGAAAAGGGATTGGAAAAGTGATAACACTCAAAATGAAATCACAGGTTATGAATGTAAGATTAAATGAAACAATAAAGGTGACTATCCAAAATTTAAATATAAAAATAAGTACGAGGATAAGGATAGAATATTGAAGAGATCCATGAAATAATCATGGAGTGCCTTTGAAGATAGCTCAAGGGATTCATCCACAAATCAAGAAGATAAGTCTGACAGGTAATATATGTGCATTACCGCAAGCACATCTGAGGTACAAAATATTCATCATGTTTCTCCTACTAATAGTTCATAAACATTGGAAATTAAAGAAAATGATGTAATGAGCAAAACAAGTTCAGTAAATATTTATACGATTACTATAACATGATGCAAGACCCTTTTTATGCCATGAAAGGTAAATATATGTCACATAAGAAGAAAAATTCTTTAACAGTAAATGATAAAACCAACCTTACTATTGAAGAAGAGAAAAGTGATCCATTGTTGAAAGAGAACAAAGAGGTTAACATTTCAAATAAAAATATAAATAAATACATATAAATGTTTACCAACGGTAATAAAACATTAACTCAAATACTGGGAAAAAAAGATTCTCCCATGTATATAACTATCATAGGTTATCAACCATGACAGATAAAAATTTCAAAAACTAGATATACATCTACTACGAGTTCTAAAAATTCATATGCTATTAATAAATACTCATCTAGACCTAATAAGGTATTTATTTCTAGAATCATACATTCTATTTTTATGAAACATATTAAGAAAATATGTGGGCCATAATCTCTTATTTACAACATATCTAGACCCAAGACGATTTGGGTACCAAAATCATTTTATTCATAAAAAATGTTTTTTATGAACCTGTTTGAAAAACATCAGCAACAATCTATAGAATCTGAAATGTGGATTTCCCAGACTTATTTATGTTTAGTATTCTAACTTCAAGAATTTGATCAATGTTAATGGTGTTCATGTAACCTTTGGTGATGATGAAAAAGGGAAAATCATCAGCCTTATCCAAATTGGTAATTCTAATTCAGTATAAATTTATAAAGACTTATATGTAAATGGATTAAAATAAAATATATTTAGAAAATGTCAATTATGGGATGATGGATTTTTTTATAATTTGAAAAAAATGCATGTCATGTATTTATTGATAAAAATATCTTGATGTTTACTACTTTAAGAAATGATAATATTTATTCTATTGATTTAAATTCTTTATCTTCTAAAATATTTATTTCTTATGTTTCTTTCACAATGAATCATGGATTTGGAATAGGATACTAGGCCATTGAAATATTAAATTACATAGAAAACTAACTAAGAAAGGGTTAGTTAGAGACCAACCAAATCTTTAATTCTCAAATGTTAGATATTGTGATCCCTTCCAATGATTAAAAAATTATTAGATTTAATTGAAATATGAGAAGGAAGTTTCAACCTATTAGCCTCTAGAGTCAGTTAATATGGTCATCTTTGGACCTTCTAGAGTTTCTACTCTAAATGGAAAATATTCTATCGATGTCTTTGTAGATAAATTCTGAAGATACTCTTGGGTATTATTTTTAGATCAAAAAATTGATGTTTGTTGTAATTTTATTAAGTATTCCAAATTTACAGAAAACCTTAGTGGGCACAGGATTAGACCATAAGAAGTGATCATGTTCGAGAATTTAAAAATCAAGGATTTGAATCATTTTATTCTCAAAAGGTTTGTAATCACATCTTTTCTGCTCCTAGAACACCACATAAAAATGTTGTGGTAGAAATAATAAATTGGAATCCTCAAGAGATATCCTGAACTATGCTAAACAAGTATAACCTACCTATTTACATTTGGGAAGAAGCTGTAAATACATTATATTATACAATAAATGGAGTATTAGTTAGACCTCTCTAAAAAACAACACATTATGAGTAAAGGAAAAATACAAATCCAAAAGTTAATTACATTTGAGTTTTTGGTTATAAAGATTTTATTCTACATACATTGGATAATTTGGAAAAAATTTCTTCCAATAGTGATGAAGAAATTTTCCATGGGTATTCAACTTCCATTAAATCTTATAGAGTGATCAATAAGAGATCCAAAAATAATGGAATAATATGTTCACATCAAATTTCATTAAAACAATCAAAATGAACCTAAGACTATCTAAGAAAACCTTGATGATGATCTTTCAACTCTATTTCCCAATTATAATCCTTCTGAATATTATGTTAAATAAGAAAAAAGTTCACCCAGTGAACTGCCAAAATCCAAACATTAAGAAGATGTTCAGACATTTAGTCCTTTATTTCAAAGACCTATTATGACTCATAGAAACCACCCTTTAGATGTAGTTATAGGAATCCTAGATAGAGTCACTATGACTCGATATTCCCTTATGAATCAAATTGAACACCAATCTTTCTTTTCACTACATGACCCCAAAAGAATTAATGATTCCATGAATGATGAATTCCAGGTAATAGTTCTGCTGGAAAAACCTAATCAATTTGATAGAAACAATGTTTGGTAACTTTTTCATAGGCCAATAGACACTTTAACTATTGGCACAAAGTGGGTGTTTAGAATCTAGGTTGACGAGTTAGGAACTGTATTAATAAATAAATCTAGTCTAGTTGCACAATGTTATAATCAAGAAGAAGGTATTGACTATGAAGAGACATTTTCACATGTAACAAGACTAGAGGGCATTAGGATATTGCTTTCTTATGCAGCACATTTGTTTTTAAAAGTATATCAAATCAATGTTTAATGTGAACTCATAAATGTATTTACAATCGAGGATGTTTTTTTTAAACAACCCCCTAGATTTAAAAATCCACAATTTCCAAAATGTTCTTTTAATTTATCAAAAGATTTATATGGGATAAAATAGGCTCCTAGATCTTGGTATGATAGGATTTCCACTTTTCATATTTCATAATGTTTTTCAAAAGGTATAGTTGACCCAACTCATTTTATAAAAATAATTTTCAAAAATGTTTTAATAGTACGAATATAGGTAGATGATATTATTTTTGGATCTACTAAAGATTCGTTATGTACTGATTTTTTAAAACTATGGAAAAATGAATTTGGAATGAGTTTAATGGGTGAACTAAAATTTGTTCTTGGTTTTAAAATTATTCAAAATAAATAATGAATTATATTAAATAATTTTAAATATACTAAAGATATTTTAAAATGTTTTTGGCTTAGATAACACTAAAATTAGTGATAGTCCCATGAGTACTACCTGTAAACTAGATCTTGATGAAAATGGAACATTATTATATCAAACTAGTTACATAGGTGTGATTTAAATTCTTTTGTACTTAACTATTAGTCAGCCTGATATTATTTTTAGTGTGTGTATGTGTGCTCACATTAATGAAAATCCAAAAGAGATAAATTTAATTACTGTCAAATGAATTTTTAAATGCCTCAAATATACAAAAAATTTAATATTGTTCTATCTAAGAGGACTTGATTTAGATTTATCAAGTTATTTAGATGCTTATTTTTGTGGTTGTAAGTTATATATAAAATTCACATCAGGAACATGTATTCTTTAAGAAAATCTCTAGTATCACGGTGTAGTAAAAAACATGATTCTCTTACACTATCCACTAATAAAGCTGAATATATAGATACAAGAAATTACTGTGCACAAATCATGTGGATGAAACATACTTTACTAGACTTTGGATAACAATTTATACGTGTACTTATATGTTTTGATAACAGGTGTATGATAAACATTTCCAAAAATATAATATCTCAATCTAGAACAAAACACATTGATGTAAGACATCACTTTTTGGATGATCATTATCAAAAAGGTGATATAACATTAGAATTTATTATAACTAAACATCAGCTTGCTAATATATTCACAAAGCCTATGAATTAAATTAGATTAAACATCATCAATTATGAATTAAGAATGATAAATTTTGGTTAATGAGTCACCATTGACTAGTCACCATTGATGAGTCATCGTTGATGAGTTACCATTATTAATTAATCATTGATGAGTTGTCATTGATGTGTCACCCTTGATGAGTCACTATTGTTGAGTCACCGATGAGGAGTCACCATTGATGAGTTATCATTGAAATTTCCCCATTGAATGAGTCACCATTCCTTTTATGATTCCCTTTTTTTTACCATTGCAATTTTCTTTTATCGAATAAAATTTTTATTGTGTAATATT
This sequence comes from Viscum album, assembly GCA_963277665.1. Taxonomy (NCBI): domain Eukaryota; kingdom Viridiplantae; phylum Streptophyta; class Magnoliopsida; order Santalales; family Viscaceae; genus Viscum; species Viscum album. Next base: position 116,146,991 of record OY728135.1, read on the forward strand.
TTTATAAATATTTAGAATCCATGAATGATACGATGATTGGGATAAATCTAAATCAATTCACATCACCTAAAAACCTTAATCTCATGGACTTTTATCCTTCATCATGAATTGATCATCATTCCTCCATGTTCCATGAATCCTTCATCCAAACCAAATGGCTCATGTGAAGAGAGTAATGGAATTGAATCCAGATGAGATGATCCCATCTATGAAATAAAATTTATCTGCAAGAAACATGGACATTATTTCATAGAACCCACATCTAGAAAAGCAATTTGTCGAAGTATAAAAAGAAATCATTGTGAAATGCCTCCCAACTAGAAGTACACTACTGTTAAAGGTTATAGAAAATATGAAATTGGTGAAATGGTTCACATTAAATCAATATGTATATTATCTGAGGGTAATTTATACTTTTTATCAGAATGACGAGTTCATTTTCAGAAATAATGTGGATATGATCAAAATTCACATGGATGGAGAATATATTTCTTTCTATTCTAGGGAATGGTAAAAGTTCTTAATGCTACCTCATAAAGTTGTATATGACGATTTCCAAGGTAGTATCCCAAGTGATAGTGATATTTTCATTTATGAAGAGGGTCTCCTTTAGTTGACTAATGATAGTACCTTACAAAGACCTAGTGATGTAGAACCTGACGGTGAGTGTAAGTTGTTATTAAGGTTAGTCCAACAAGTTTTATTTTTGATAAATGGATATTTTGATACCATATAAGGTCAGGATATTTATTTCATTTATATGATGAAACATGGGAAAAGAATCAATCTGTATATATTTTTGATGATTCGTATGTATGACATGTATAAGAAGAGATCATGATCGAACTCATTCATATATATTAAGATGATATCGACCATCTTAGGTTTATACGGATACGTCAAAGAAGGAGAAGAGGCTGAAGATAAATTTGGCGGTTCTTTCTTCTCAATGACCATTTTTATAAGGGTTAAAATCAGCTAGAATCCATGGAACAAAGGATGGGTAAGAGACAATGAGATATTGTATAACGAATTCAACCATATTGATAATCCAAAAAGACATAAGGACATGAGGGATCTTGGTATCATGCCAGATGAGATAGCTGGGTACTCTAATGCCAATGTTGAAGGAGTTGAACCTACAATAGAATAAAAAGAAGAAGAATATTTGTCAGTAGATGTGTGGAGTGACACAGAGATCCCTAAATCTTCTCCGAAATTTTATAAAGAACCTGTTAGTCTGTCAGTTTCTCTACCGACCTGAGAATCCCTTTTAGATGAAAATGATTATGAAAATACTGAAGTACCTGGAGAGGCTTAGTTAAAGTTATCCTCCTTGAGAAAATTAGATGATAAGAATGGTAATGGAAATAGCAGTACTAATATTTATTCTAAAGAAGAAAATATTTAAATAGTCGTTCTTGAGAAATCATATGGAAGTTCATATAAAGATGATAAGGATCAAGATGAGGATCTTTATGATAGAGAAATAATTGCGGACCCGATCACATAGATGATGAAAATATTGATGGTAGTACAGATCCTAACAGGGATAGTTATAAGAATGAAGATGATCATGCTGATCATGACAAATAAATAATCCACCTACATACTTCTTCACCAGTGGTATCTAATTCTAACTGAGATAAAAGTCAGTCTAAAGATACTTCAATGCCTAATGTCCCCACTATTCCAATAGAGCATATTAAAGCTCCAAGTGAGGGGGGTATGTCTACCATTCCTATTGGTCAGTTAGCTCAAGTGGATCAATTAGAAAATGAAGACATCATGTAGACTAAATAGACAGAAAATCCCCTTTTGTACCTGATGTTTCTCAAATCTCTCGAGTACCCATAAACTCTATAATCCTTCCTTATATTATACCTTTAGTTAGTTTTTTTCAACAATGAGAGAAGTATCCAGGTTTTGTTAGAGATGGATTGGTGTATATTTATTTAGATGATGAGAATGACAATATTTTTAGAGGATAAGGATCCTTAGTGGATAAAATAGATCAAGCTAGGCTGTTATATCATTTTACTCCCACAGACATAGATAGATCAGTTGAGGTTGAAGTGCCTCATGAGCAAAGAGGTATTCCTCTTTCTCAAACTATTCTTCCTCCTGATGTATTCAACAAATTAAATTTGGATTCATTACAAATGACTGTTCATTATAACTTCAACTCCGTTAGAAGGAATTTGGTTTCAGAATATGAACAAGTCTTTAACTCCCATCCATCTCCAATTTCCCAACTCAGTGAAGAAAGGACTCGGTATTTGGTTGAATTTTTTATATCAGATATAAAACCATGAGTATGAGTTTATATTTAAGAAAATGAAGTAGTTAAGAGAACTTTGGATACAAAAGTAGAAGGTTTGGAATATTTAGTAAAGGGTTTAACATCCTCTATTTTCAAATTTTTGACATCCATGATTGAAAAGTTGGAAAGCCTGACTTCTACTGCCACTATATAAACTACGCCACCTATTGGTCCAGTGAATATTGATAGAGGTATTCTCAAATAAATTTTCATGGAATATATCATAAATATTATGGGGGATGTGACAACTCAGGAGGACCAAATTTGGAAATACATCATCATGGGGAGCATGTTTATCAGATGATAATAGAATAAGCATTTGACCTCAGGAATGATATGGGCATCATCAAAAAACCATACAATACTATCTATCCAAAATTTATATAATGAATGATATGCCAGATAATTTCAATTTTCTAACAGAGAATTTGATATTTCCAAATGTGACAAGAGTATTCAAATAAAACGCGAGTCAGCTAAAGGTTATCACACCAGATCTATAAAGATTCATGGATGAGAAATCTGACTTATTTAATGCAATAAATAGAGGATGAATCATAATCATGAACTTTATCAACCCCATGAAGCCCTTCCTTCATGGCCATAGTACAATATTTATTACTAGAGATTCAATTATTGTAATTATAGTTCTTTCCACCACATCCATAGAGCCACTTCGTTACAGACCTATAGTGATAACTCAGTCAGATTGCCTTCTTCCACCATAGTTTCATCCAATGATATTGTCACCAGATAACACAATAAGGAACCTCATAATAGTAATTATGAAAGATAAACTACATCTTGTTACCACAATAACTTCCATAAAAACCTTTTCTCCAACTTACACTTCTATTGTCTCCACCCAGGATAGAGACATGGACAAAGACAAAGTCAAAGGGAAAGAAAAGGTTGATCAACCACCAACCTCTAACCAGTGAATCTGATTAGATGATGTATTTTTGATAGGGATCATATTTTGGATTTTTATAATTATTATTATGTACTCACACCTTTTTTGAACATATTAAATACAATTTCTTTATGTTGTTTTTCTTTCATTGTAAATTTTAATGTCGTTTTTTATAATGGGGGCAATAAAATGGGCATTTAGTTTTATACTGATAAGCATATTATCATTAACCTAAAATAAATATTTGATTATTTATTATTACTTATTCAGTACATGATTTATAAAATTCCGTGTTTTTTGATCATCAAAAGGGGGTGAATGTTGGCATCTCCTTGTGGAGTATGTTTGACACTCTCTTATTTTAATGATCCCAAACCAAGATTCTTTTAATAATAATGTTTCACATGTTGTATGATAGTATTTTATTTAGAAACACTATTTATATGATAATTTTTCTATATATTATGGTGAGTCAAGTTTAGTCGGGAGTCACCATCTAGACTTGTTAACGTCAGACCGGAGCTATGTGTGAGATGAGTCACTGCCAGCATAGTCACCACCAAGATTGTTACCACTAGTCTTGTCACCCCTAGAGGGGATACTATTAGACTCTGTGTAACCATTATAACTAGAATTAGCTACCATCAAAATCAAATTCAATGTCACTACCATACATGAGTTACTACTAGACGAGCTATCGCCATATGGTGAGTCACCACCAGTATCTTTCTACCGATATTGCTCAAGGAATTTCGCATGATCGGCTTAATAGATATTTCTATTTGAACATAATATGACCAAGTCATCAAGACATAGTTAAATATCATCTGAGGATTGTGTATCTCCACCATATTTTGCTGTTATATAGATGTGAAAAATATCTCTTTCTCGGTATATGGTTACAATGCTGTAATGATACTTAATGATAAAAACCCTAAAAAAGTTTGTGACTAAATCTGTGAATCCTCAAAACTACTAATTCAATACAAAGATATATTAAAATATAGATAGAGATCAACTAGAAAATTTCTGTAGACTCATATGATCCTCTGTTCTACTACAATTTTCTAGACCAAAGCTTGAACACCTCGCCAAAGCTGATATGAGGACTACAAACATTCAGAACATAACAGACTGAGATTTTTTATATTCTTCATTATTTTATATTAAGCACTATATTGTTACTCTCTTTTCAATCACACATTGTATCCTTGACATTCCTAGAGAATACATGTTATTCTCGTCTTTCTCTTCAACTGTTTCCCACAATTTTTATGGAAGAAGTCCCTGGGTGAAATGTACTATTCATACTTCGCACGTGCAACTATGAAAGGGGATCTTTGGCCTGGAAATATTGAAGCTATTATTTGTTTAACTAATCTAGGTTATGGATTCATTTGATTATATTTATAATAATTTTGGAAGTAGGTGATTTCTAAGTGGAGGGGATTAATTCGCACCTTGAGACTGATCCTCTTGTTTATTCCACTATTTCATTTTTTTCATTGTTTTGTTTCTCTACTATATCCTAGATTACTTTTTATCTATAATAAAAACTATTACTTTGATAATTATTCATAAATAATTTATTTTTATCTAAGTAAATTTATTGCAAAAGTTAAGGTATTTCTAGACAATATTTTAACTGAGACATAATAAACCTTTAAAAAAATTAAAAAGAAAGAACATATATCAATATGATTTTTTGATCAATTGGCTATTTTATTCATATTATGGGGCTTTTATTTTTGACTGGGTTTTTAGAAAAAAAATTAGGATCGTAATTAACCCCCCCCCATCTTGAGTTACTGACTCCGACCAAGATGGTTTATTCATATAAAAAGGAAGAGCATGAGAAGCACTTCAGGAACATGTTGTATACTTTTCAAGATCATCGTCTTTATGTTAAGCATTCCATGTGTACCTTCTAGATTAGAGAGGTGAAGTTTCTAGTCCATGTGATCTTGGGACGTAGGGTTTTAATGTACCCGAAGAAGATCATAGAAATAATTCGATTTGAGTAACTACGAAACGTCTTTTAGATTAGGAACATTTTTGGACTAGAATTGTTTTACAGGCAGTTTGTTAGCGATTGATCTTATATTTATTCACCCATGACAACAACCACATTAAAATGGTAATATTTGAGTGGATTCCATAATGTTGAGAATCATTTGGGGATGTTAAGAAGCAATTAAACACATCCCCTTCTCTGATCATCATAGAATTTGTGAAAGGATATGTGGACTATTGTGATTCTTTAGGTGTGGGTCTTGGGTTTATGTAGATATAGGAAGACCATGTGGTGGCATATGGTTGTCGCCTACTCTGACCACATGAATGGAATAACCCAACAAATGAACCAAAACTAGAAGTGGTGAATCATGTATATAATTCATGGCATTACAAAATTTTCAGGGAGAAATTTATAGTCTAATCAGATCATAAGAGCTTACCATACATTTTCTCCCATAAGAATCTGAATCTGAGACAACATAATTGGGTTGAGTATCCTTAGAGGGTCAAATTTGTTATCATATATACCTTTGTAAAAGGTAAATTTGTAGTATATTAATTGAGTAGTAAACTACTAGTGCAAGACTTGAAGGAGTCCAATGATGATCAGACCTTGATGGGGTTTGTCTAGATGCACATGGAACCCAAGGAACATAGTGGATCCACTTTATTAGTTATTGTTTAGCTAACACCCTCCCTTATGGACCTTATTCATAATGATCTTCCTAATTAATAGATGTTTCATCATTATACAAAGCTTCTATGTGGTGGGACGGAGCCTAGAAATTTTTAATTATCATTTGATGGATCGTTTTGTTACAAGGGTCATTTTATGGTGTCATTGCCTTTATACAAAGGTAGTTATGTAGTAAAGTAATGAGTCTTAGTGGTCTTATCATCCTAGTACCCCCAATATGTTTTATAATGTTTGTATCTTGTTTTGGTGGCTAGGTATTAGTCATGATATAGATGAATTTGTATCAAAATTCTATACATGTTAGTAGGTTAATGTCGAGCACCACAGGACCTCCAATTTTATTCATCCACTTCACATCCCCAATAGAATGTGGGATGAGGTTTTCATGAATTTTATCATTTGGATACATAATACACCCTAGGGAATGACCATGATTTGGTTTGTTATTGACCATCTACACAAATCATCCCATTTCATTCTGATCTGGGATTCCTTCCACGTGAATGAGTTTTTCTGGTAATATGTTTTGGATATAGTGAGCCTTCATTGTGTTCTCTCAACTATTATTTCATATAGGGACCCATCTTTTACCTCAAGATTTTAAAAAGGCCTTCAGAAGGAAATGTGATTCAGGGTAAATCGATACCATCGGTTTGGATGCTTTAGAAGATCAATAATGATTATCATGATATATAGGGGTGGATTTCATGGATAGAAGATAAATATCCACACTTATTCTCTGTTCATATTTTGTTTTGACATTCTAATGGTAGAAAGATTCGACGATGAGGATAATTTTCACATATGTGTTCTTATTTTGAGCTATTTTACCTATTATTTTTGGTCATTTCTCTATCTTTTGGATATCTCAAATGTTTTTGGAAAATTACTATTTTTTTATCTAGATATGAGGTTTAAAATTATTGGTACAAAGTTAGTAGAACTATGCGCTAGCCCTATAGAAACTGGGTGCCCTAGACGGAGACACAATCCAAGTCACACGACCTAGCACATGTGTGTGCGGTAAACCCATACACCTAGAACAATGGATCAATCTATTTCACAGGGCTAGGTTCATGGGAATTTTCCCCCTATAAGAAAATTGTTTGGCCCTTTTTCTCTTTGGATAGAGGTGGCACACAGTTGGTGCACAGTTTGTTTGACTATGTGTCCAAATAGTGTGGCCTTCCAAATCATTAATAGTTTGAAATAAAAATCATTCCCATTAACTATTTTAACCCAAAACACCCCAAACTCACCCTAATGGGCCTTCCCAGAACTAAGTTTGCCTCCCGTTTCCTCTCCTATCCTTTAGGCCATAATCATTGGGTGGATTTGGTGTGGGTCCTTCATGAACTCATCAAGTAAGCCTATACTCTCCTATTTTATTCCATCTGATTTCTCTCTTCCTCTTTTATTCATGGTTTATATTTATCTAGACATTATTATGAGGGATAAATATTGATTATTTGTGTGAAATCAAGATGTATGTGGTTTCTTCATTCCTCTATAGGGTTCCTCCTTGGTGTGGTTGTGGTTTTCGACCTGTTTTAATAATCTTCCAAGAAAGAGGTAGGTGGTTCCATTATTTATCATTTTTAGATGATTTTAGAATGATTTATATGGTATTTAAATGGGTTTTATGGTTTCTAAATGGGTTCTATAGTATTTTTGGGTATTGGGAAATGTGTTTTAAAAGGGTATTGGTGTGTGTATGGGAATGGAAATGCTTTTGCCTACTCAAAATGGTTGTTTTTCATCTGTTTATAATTTTTTGGAAGTGTTTTGGTTTAAGATGTGGTTTATGCGATATAGGGAAGGAAATTTAGCCCAAAAATTTATAAGTTATATATGTGGGAAGACTAGGTCTTGTATGTAAGGAGATTCATAATGGCAGATGCCTAATATCCCTTACTAGATTGACATAAAATACTAAATAAATATAAATGTGTTGGGGATTGGTGGCTTTAGTATTGTCGTTTCCCATGGGAGAGATTTTGATTACTGAGATTACAAGGATCCTAGGACCCCGCTAAAACCTAGTGCCTTATGTATTACATGTGGTGCTCATGTTATGATTACCATTAATCACTTGGTTTCTTTTACTTTTCCTCTTTTTTTCAAAGCATGTTTTATTAAAAAATGCATCTTTATTTTTTTTTCAAAAAACTAGATTGTCATTTTTTTATAATATCATCGCATTGAATCTATTTTGGTGGTATCTGTAAAGACCCGAAAATTTCAAGGAAATTTTTTTCTTAATTTTCTTTGGAATTTTACAAGAACGCAGTTTCTGACGGCGCCTGATTCCGAGGCCCAGTGTGCCCGGAATTAATTTCCGAAGTTAGGCTCGGGTACGTTCAGTGAACGAGCGAGCGGGAATTTCTATCTTTTGAACCGGTGCTCGGAATTGAAATCTGATTGCACCGACGAACTCGTAATGCCGGTAATCGCTTAAGAGAACCTTTACCTTAGTTGCGTTTGTGCGGGAGGAGAAGTTAATTTTTGGGGTTTAATTAAAAAAAAGTGAATAAAATTGTTAACTCAATTTTATTTCATGTGAAGTTGTTAACTTCTCCCATGGGAAGTTGGTGGTGGGTCCACATCCATCCAACTTCCCATGTGTGGAAATTTGAAAGGGTGGGGCCCACACGAACCCCCCCCCCCCACCTTTTCAAATTCCTTAAACTCCCTAAACCTCTTAACCCCTCACATTCCAACTCCCCATTAACTCACATTCTTTAATATTTGACAACTTGATTAATTAATGAGGTGAGTTAAGTATGGTTTATTTGAATTTCAATCTTTTGAAATTCTTGACAACACTTTTCAATTAATTAATTAAACCAACTTAATTAATTATTTTGAGTGTTTGAATTATTTTGAATTCATTTTGCCAACATTAAAAAGAGAGATTATATTCTTCTTTTTGGGTTGGCATAAACATTGTGGGAAGAACTAAGGAGAGGAGAAGAACTCTTGGAAGATCACCAACCTCTAGAGGAAGAATGTTCCACGTTTCCGAAGAATGTGAAGCAACACCTCCGACCATCTTCAACCGGAGTAAGGAAGGGAAGCACCGCCGCCTACAAAGTATACAGAGGGTGACGTCTCGGCTCGACTTCACCGAGCTCTTCTCCCACCAACCTAGACGGAACGACGCCCGACCTCCGCGACGCTTATCTTCCGCGGGTCGTTGAAGAACTCCTTTCTTGAAGCCGAGGTAGGGGAATTTATTTTGGAATTATCTTATCTTTTGAGAAAAAAAAACGACGAGCGCGGACCAACCAATACCGGGTTGATCCGCGGATCGTCCGATCAAGTGGTTGATGATTGAGGGTTTTTATTTATTTAATTGTTCGTGAATACTAACGTGGAGATGATGGTGGATTAAAACCCTTTTTGTTATCGAATAACGCGAGGGGGTCAGACCACACAAACACGGCCGACCCTCCTCCTTTGTTTTTCGTGATGGTTTCTTGAGGATGATACGAGAAAACGTGGTGTCGTCGCACCACGTGTTTAATTGCAGAAGATACGCGCGGCGCCGTCGCGCCGCGCCTTGGAAAGAAAACCAAGAACGCGACGCCGTCGCGTCGCATCGAAGAAAGTCAAAGGCGTCGCGACCGGAGCGGGGCTGCGGCGGAGGGAAGCGATGTCGTCGCATCGCGCCGAACGGCATAGGTCGCGGCCGGTTCTGGGCCGCGGCGGAGCAAGATGACCGGCGGCCAGCACCGGGCCGCCGGTGTCGGCGAAGGAAGGACCGGCTGTCGCTGGTCCTTGCTGGCGAAACCGGCCGGCCAGTGCGGGGCGGCCGGGCAGTGGAGACCGGGGGAATTAATTTCCCCCAGCCGGGTCTCAAAAGCAGCCCCAATTAAGAGGCCCCGGTTCTCAAAAGAGGGGGGGGGGGGGCTTTGCCCCCCGCGCGCGGCACCCGAACGACGCCCAGGCCGCGCCGCCGTGCCGGTCTGCGCCGCCGCGCCGTCGCGTCGGACCGCGCCGTCGCGTCGGACCGCGCCGCCGCGCCGCCGGCCGGGCCTGGTTTTCCGAGTCGCGCCGGGTTTTCCGAGCCGGGCCGGGTTTTCCGATCCGGGCCGGGTTTTCTGAGCCGGGCCGGCTTTTCCGAGCCGGGCCGGGTTTTCCGAGTCGGGCCGGGTTTTCCGAGCCGGGCCGGGTTTTCCAAGCCGGGCCGGGTTTTCCGAGACGGGCCGGGTCGTCGGGACGGGTCGCCACCCGGGGCGGGTCGACCGGGTTCGGCCGACCCAGGGGGGGGGGGGGTCGGGCCGGGTCGGCCCAGGCCCAGACCCCCAGTTTCGGACCACTTTTGGTCAAATGCCCGTATCTTGGGCTACGGGCCTCCAAACGACTCGCCGTCAGCGGCAACGCGATCCTTGGATTGAGACGGTCGTTTAGGTATACTATACTCAAGGTACACCTTCCTTTTCGGGAGCCTACGTGGTTAAAACTCCATAGTTAAGCGTGCTTGGCCTAGAGTAGTGATCAGGATGAGTGACCTCCTGGGAAATTTCCAAAGGTGGGTGTGAGATGGAAAAGCCAATAACTCTCAGACCGGGAGTCCGATTGACGCGCCGTCTGTTTCGTTGAGTTCCTGTTCACGATACGGAACTTTTGGCATCCTCTTCCCGAGAATTGGATGCAGATGGATAGTGGCCGGGTTGTATCGCACTGAAATCCAACCGGGCCCCTGGAACGGAAAAGCTGATATCTTTCTGACAGAACGTCCGTTTGACGAACCGTCAGCGGCGTTGGTGATCGCATTGAGAAACGGTCCCTATGAGTATACCCTATGAGAGTTTGGGGTGCAGTTGAGATACAGCCGGGTTTGGTTCGCTCACGAAACCAACCGGGCCCCTGGGACGAAAAGGCTAATAACTCACAGACCGGGCGTCCGATTGACGCGCCGTTTGTTGCGTTGAGACCCCTATGACGAGGCGGTCCTTTGAGATACTTCTTCGTGGGACACTGAGATACTTGGAGTATCGACCTATAGCTCGTGGAGCGGACCCTCCCAGTGACGAGCGTGCGGAGTACGGAGACCGTGTAACTGGCTGAGACCTGACGACTGCTTGACCGACTCGACTTGGAGTGAGTCGACTAGCCCAGTGGACGGAGCACTACTTTCTGAGGTGCAGACCCATGGCGGACGGAGCACTACCTGTGTGACAGTGCAGACCCGCGGTACTCGTCCGGAGAGTACCTCAGCAGGCTACTAGGGGGTGTGCACTACTATGTTTGGGTGACATACCTCGGCGGGAAGCACTACTGTGTCTGGGTGGCTGACCCGCGATACTCAACAGGAGGAGTACTTCAGCAGTCTTAGGTTAGTAAGCAGTACCTCAGAGTCGTGACAGGACCACTGTACACTCCAGAGACGGAGTTCTTCAGCAGTTACGGTTTCGATAATGAAAATCCTGGTTTGAGCTGAGTCTTTTGACCTTGTGTTTACCTCATGATTGAGATGGGTCACTTCCTAACTTAGGTATATGTATGGGCATATTCCTGGGTAGTGGTTATCCGTTGATTTCACAATCCTTGTGTTTCCTCATGATTGTGATGGGTTACTTGATAATTTAGGTATATGTATGGGCATATACCTAAGTAGAGGTTATCTGTTGAGATCTTCTTTGTGGTTATCCTTGTTGGTTTAGTGAGACCTTGAGGGTCTCGCGGTCCCTACTGAGTATCGTTATACTCACCCTTGCACGGGCTATGCCCGCACCTCGTTGTGTTGGTTGCAGACGACGGGCAGTGCTGACGGAGGCTGAGTGTTCGAGGACTGGACGGTACCCGGAGGTGGACTACACGATGAGTCAATACCCGAAGGTGGACTACATGACGTGACGACTCACAGAGGAGGTTGACAGAAGAGAGCGTGGAGGAAGCTATCTGTACCTACCCTTCAGGTAGGATCCGTGGTGGACGACCAGGAGCTGCGCTATCTGTACCTAACCTTCAGGTAGGATCCCAGGAGGACGACCCAGGAGCTGCTTCCTTCTACCAGCTGTTTGCCTTTTTGCTGTTGTACCTTGTTCAGTTGTAGTTGTACTTTCTTTTGGATTTGTATTCTGGCCCATTTACTTTTCAGCTTTTCATTTGTACTTAGTGTTTTGCTTCCGCTTGTACTCTGTGGTGCTTGTTTTCTTTTATAAAGGCAACGCCTTCTCAGTTATCGGGATTTTATGCCTTTGGTGCTAGTCCCTAGCCCCTGGCCTATGGAAGGGGGGCTTGGGGTAGTCACGGCACGGGCCCCGAGGACGGGTCGTGACAAATTTGTATCAAAGGAGTTCGGTTCTACCGCAGAACTTATGACTCTGACTTTTTCTTTCTTTGAAGCAATACAGTTAAGAGTACCGAGTGTGGATTTCAGTTCAGGGAGTCTAGTGTTGGTGCGGGCGGCCGACGTATCCATACACCAGGACCCTGAAAACTGATTTCCTACTTTGTGCCTGAAAACACTGATTGCGTGTGTGTTTTCAAAGGTTTTCCCTTAAAACAGCTCAAACCAGGTCAGTTCACCAGGTATAAATGTTTGACCATGTCATGATGTTTCTTTCAGGATGCCTTTTCACGGACGACCAGCTAGAGCCCAGAGGGATGTGCGTGCTGACAGCCTGTCGAGCGACGAGGCTTCGGTACAGGGCCCTCTTGCAGTTGAGGCACCAGCGGTACTGCTACCTATTGGCCCACCGATGCCACCAGCCCCTACAGTAGGCGATGCACAATACTTGAGCGTGCTGCACGAGTTCCAGCGCCAGAGGCCACCTAGGTTCTGGGGAGAGATGGACCCGCAGGCGGCTGAGGTTTGGCTGGAGGCTGTGGTGAGATTCTTCAGGCTAGTGGGGACGCCGTTAGACTTCATGGTGATCTTTGATACTAGACTCCTTCAGGCAGCAGCAGGCAGGTGGTGGAGCCACTTTTTTCAGTTTTGCGACAGGATGAACTTCGCATGGGAAGACTTCGAGACCTTCTTCAGGGTGGAGTTTGTGCCAGTAGCTCTACACCCCGAGCGTGTACAGGAGCTTCTGCCTTTGCCGCGTGTTTTTCGATCAGTAGCCGAGTCATCTGTGGGCAGTAGACAGATGATGCAGAGGTCCAGGAGGACCAGAATAGCAGTTGGACGATCTCGGGTTTTAGGACCGGTGGTGCGGGGCACCCGAGGTGGGGTTAGAGCTAGGCGTACCAGAAGCAGGTTGTGTTACTCATGCGGCGAAAAGGGTCACCTGGCATGTGACTGTCCGACTCCTCGTACAGTTGATCCGGAGGCATTGGAGGAGCCACCGAGCCAGAAGTAGCAACGAGTGCTTGAGCAACAGCCGAGCAGTGGACAAGGCAGTAGAGCTCCGAGAGCAGGTGGGCATGAGAGGAACTAGTGGATTCGTCCTTTATACTTCTAGTTCCATGTTGGTTTTGTATTCGTGTCTTTGAGCTATGAGCTGCAATATTAAAAAGACACTCATCTTGTGATGTTTTCTTTCCTGCCCATTTGTTTGGTTGATACTGAGTGGTTCCGGTTAAACTGTTGACTTGACCCTCACTTTCGAGATTTCTATTAGAGGAGACCCAGTGACCTCACACTGCTGCCGACAGTGTGACTCGACCCTTGGAGGCGAGAGTGACAGTTGGATCTGTTAGTAGTTACGTCGAGGCCTTACGACGTCATCCATGGCATGAATGCATCATTCATGTCAGGATTGACTGTATTAGGCAACGAATGTGGTTCATCCAGGGGATGAGACCGGGTTTCTATTATCAGAAAAGAAGAAATCATAGCAGCTCTTGTGAGACTAAAGGAGGTCCAGGTCATCCAAAAGCGGATAAGACTGCACAATGCAGTAAGAAACAAGAAACCGGTGCCAGTCTTAGAGACTCGGGCGTGTTAAATATTAAAGAAGAGGAAGCTTAAAGGAAAGATGAGCCTACGAAGTAGTAGACGTGGAGGCAGAGCTAGGAGAGCATCATGAGGTGGTGTACATCCTAACATGGTACAACCACCAACCTTAGTTATTTTCGCTAGGCTCAGGGAGCTGGAGGGCGGAGGAAGAGTGCGCCTGCATGCGGTCAAGGAGTGTGACCCAATGGCACTAGAAATTATTCAAGGGATAGTCTGTGTCCACTACTAGCTGCTGTAGTAACAGACGTCGATATGAATCATTCCTCGCTTTCACAAATCATGTTCCAGACCTAGAGTTTACGGTAAGCCGTGGACTTGACCCTCACGTCTGGAGGTACCTTGGGAGGAGACTCGATAATCACACTTACGCCGATGGTGTGGTCAGACCATCGAGGCGAGAGTTTCGGTTGGAATCTCTTGGTGGCAGCGTCGAGGCCTTACGACGTTAGTTTGAGTATGGAATGGGCAATAACTATTCATACTCAAATTGATGGTTTTAGGAAAACGTCGGGATGGGTTTTCCTTGGTCGGCGGAAAAAAAAACCCCAGGCAGCGCAGGGTAACTCTTGCACAGGAGGGTGCGACCGATCACTCTTGATTTGGTCAACCTTACCCTCGTGGCAGCAGCCTTTTGAGTTCCAGTTCTAACAGAAAATGGAGACATCTAGAGTTAGAGGATGACGATCATGTCCTTATACGGGTCTCACCTCGACGAGGTTTACAGAGATGTGGCCAAGGAGGCAAGTTATCTCCGGGGTTCAGCGGACCTTCTTAGGTCCCCAGCTGGGTAGGCGGGGTGGTTTACCGCTTGACCCATTCACCGCAGTTGCACCAGGTGCACGAAGACTTCCACGTATCTCAACTGAGGAGATACGTGCTCAACCCTTCGCATACCATCGACCATGAGGAGTTGGATGATGGCGATGAGGTGTCCTTCACGAAGATTCCAGTGGGGATCGAGGATCGACAGGAGCAGATCCTACGAGGACGATCGATTCCTCGGGTGCACTTTCTTTGGCAGTACGGAACCTCCAGGTAAGCACATGGGAGCGGAAGGATCAGATGTGTGCTCTGTACCGCTTTTGTAATCCGAGTTTGTGTTGAAGCTTTACGGGGACGTAAAGCCCTGAGGTGAGAGTAATGCAAAGACCTGGAAATTTCAAGGAAATTTTTTTCTTAATTTTCTTTGGAATTTTACAAGAACGGAGTTTCTGACGGTGCCTGATTCCGAGCCCAATGTGCCCGGAATTAATTTCCGAAGTTAGGCTCGGGTACGTTCAGTGAACGAGCGAGCGGGAATTTCTATCTTTTGAATCGGTGCTCGGAATTGAAATCCGATTGCACCGATGAACTCGCAACGTCGGTAATCGCTTAAGAGAACCTTTACCTTAGTTGCGTTTGTGCGGGAGGAGAAGTTAATTTTTGGGGTTTAATTAAAAAAAAGTGAATAAAATTGTTAACTCAATTTTATTTCATGTGAAGTTGTTAACTTCTCCCATGGGAAGTTGGTGGTGGGTCCACATCCATCCAACTTCCCATGTGTGGAAATTTGAAAGGGTGGGGCCCACACGACCCCCCACCTTTTCAAATTCCTTAAACTCCCTAAACCTCTTAACCCCTCACATTCCAACTCCCCATTAACTCACATTCTTCAATATTTGACAACTTGATTAATTAATGAGGTGAGTTAAGTATGGTTTATTTGAATTTCAATCTTTTGAAATTCTTGCCAACACTTTGCAATTAATTAATTAAACCAACTTAATTAATTATTTTGAGTGTTTGAATTCTTTTGAATTCATTTTGCCAACATTAAAAAGAGAGATTACATTCTTCTTTTTGGGTTGGCATAAACCTTGTGGGGAGAACTAAGGAGAGGAGAAGAACTATTGGAAGATCACCAACCTCTCGAGGAAGAACGTTCCACGTTTCCGAAGAACGTGAAGCAACACCTCCGACCATCTTCAACTGGAGAAAGGAAGGGAAGCACCGCCGCCTACAAAGTATACAGAGGGTGACGTCTCGGGTCGACTTCACCGAGCTCTTCTCCCACCAACCTAGACGGAACGACGCCCGACCTCCGCGACGCTTATCTTCCGCGGGTCGTTGAAGAACTCTGTTCTTGAAGCCGAGGTAGGGGAATTTATTTTGGAATTCTCTTATCTTTTGAGAAAAAAAAAACGACGAGCGCGGACCAACCAATACTGGGTTGATCCGCGGATCGTCCGATCAAGCGGTTGATTATTGAGGGTTTTTATTTATTTAATTGTTCGTGAATACAAACGTGGCGACGATCGTGGATTAAAACCCTTTTTGTTATCGAATAACGCGAGGGGGTCGGACCGCACAAACACGACCGACCCTCATCGTTTGTTTTTCGTGATGGTTTCTTGAGGATGATACGAGAAAACGTGGTGCCGTTGCACCACGTGTTTTATTGCGGAAGATATGCGCGGCGCCGTCGCGCCGCGCCTTGGAAAGAAAACCAAGAATGTGACGCCGTCACGTCGCATCGAAGATAGTCAAAGGTGCCGCGGCCGGAGCGGGGCTGCGGCGGAGGGAAGCGATGTCGTCGCATCGTGCCGAACGACATAGGCAGCGGCCGGTTCCGGGCCGCGGTGGAGAAAGATGACCGGCGGCCGGCACCGGGCCGCCGGTGTCGGCGAAGGAAGGACCGGCCGTCGCCGGTCCTTGCTGGCGAAACAGGCCGGCCAGTGCGGGCCGGCCGGGCAGTGGAGACCGGGGGAATTAATTTCCCCCGGTCGGGTCTCAAAAGCTGCCCCAATTAAGGGGTCGCGGTTCTCAAAAGAGGGGGGGGGGGGGGCGGCTTTGCTGCCCGCGCGCAGCACCCGAACGACGCCCAGGCCGCGCCGCCGTGCCGGTCCGCGCCGCCGCGCCGCCACGCCGGACCGCACCGCCGCACCGGCCCGCGCCGCCGCACCGCCGCGCCGGACCGCGCCGCCGCACCGGCCCGCGCCGCCGCGCCGGACCGCGCCGCCGCACCGGCCCGCGCCGCCGCGCCGGACCGCGCCGCCGCACCGGCCCGCGCCGCCGCGCCGGACCGCGCCGCCGCACCGGCCCGCGCCGCCGCGCCGGACCGCGCCGCCGCACCGGCCCGCGCCGTCGCGCCGCCGGCCGGGCCGGGTTTTCCGAGCCGGGCCGGGTTTTCCGAGCCGTGCCGGGTTTTCCGAGACGGGCCGGGTCGTCGGGCCGAGTCGCCGCCCGGGGCGGGTCGACCGGGTTCGGCCGACCCAGGGGGGGGGGGGGGGGGGTCGGGCCGGGTCGGCCCAGGCCCAAACCCCCAGTTTCGGACCACTTTTGGTCAAATGCCCGTATCTTGGGCTACGAACCTCCAAACGACTCGCCGTCAGCGGCAACGCGATCCTTGGATCGAGACGGTCGTTTCGGAATACTATACTCAAGGTACACCTTCCTTTTCAGGAGCCTATGTGGTTAAAACTTCATAGTTAAGCGTGCTTGGCCTAGAGTAGTGATCAGGATGGGTGACCTCCTGGGAAGTTTTCCAGGGTGGGTGTGAGACGGAAAAGCCAATAACTCTCAGACCGGGCGCCCGATTGACGCGTCGTCTGTTGCGTTGAGTTTCTGTTGATGATACAGAACTTTTGGCATCCTCCGCCCGAGAATTGGATGCAGATGGATAGTGGCCGGGTTGGATCACACTGAAATCCAACCGGGCCCCTGGAACGGAAAAGCTGATGTCTTTCTGACAGAACGTCCGTTTGACGAACCGTCAGCGGCGTTGGTGATCTCATTGAGAAACGGTCCATATGAGTATACCCTATGAGAGTTAGGGGTACAGTTGAGATACGGCCGGGTTTGGTTCGCTCACGAAACCAACCGGGCCCCTGAGACGAAAAGTCTAATAACTCACAGACCGGGCGTCCGATTGACGCGCCGTCTGTTGCGTTGAGACCCCTATGACGAGGCGGTCCTTTGGGATACTTCTTCGTGGGACACTGAGATACTTGGAGTATCGACCTGTAGCTCGTGGAGCGGACCCTCCCAGTGACGAGTGTGCGGAGTACGAAGACCGTGTAACTGGCTGAGACCTGAGGAATGCTTGACCGACTCGACTTGGAGTGAGTCGACTAGCCCAGTAGATGGAGCACTACTTTATGAGGTGCAGACCCATGGCAGACGGAGCACTACCTATGTGACAGTGCAGACCCGCGTTACTCGTCCGGAGAGTACCTCAGCAGGCTACTAGGGGGTGTGCACTACTGTGTTTGGGTGACATACCTCAGCGGGAAGCACTACTGTGTCTGGGTGGCTGACCCGCGGTACTCGACAGGAGGAGTACTTCAGCAGTCTTAGGTTAGTGAGCAGTACCTCGGAGTCGTGACATGACCATTGTACACTCCAGAGACGGAGCTCTTCAGCAGTTACAGTTTCGATAATGAAAATCCTGGTTTGAGCTGAGACTTTTGACCTTGTGTTTACCTCATGATTGAGATGGGTCACTTCCTAACTTAGGTATATGTATGGGAATATTCCTGGGTAGTGGTTATCCATTGATTTCACAATCCTTGTGTTTCCTCATGATTGAGATGGGTTACTTGATAACTTAGATATATGTATGGGCATATACCTATGTAGAGGTTATCTGTTGAGATCTTCTTTGTGGTTATCCTTGTTGGTTTAGTGAGACCTTGAGGGTCTCGGGGTCCCTACTGAGTATCGTTATACTCACCCCTGCACGGGCTATGCCCGCACCTCGTTGTGTTGGTTGCAGAAGACGGGCAGTGCTGACGGAGGCCGAGTGTTCGAGGACTGGACGGTACCCGGAGGTGGACTACACGACGAGTCAGTACCCGAATGTGGACTACACGACGTGACGACTCACAGAGGAGGTTGACAAATGAGAGCGTGGAGGAAGCTATCTGTACCTACCCTTCAGGTAGGATCCGTGGTGGACGACCAGGAGCTGCGCTATCTGTACCTACCCTTCAGGTAGGATCCGAGGAGGACGACCCAGGAGCTGCTTCCTTCTACCAGCTGTTTGTCTTTTTGCTGTTGTACCTTGTTCAGTTGTAGTTGTACTTTCTTTTGGGTTTGTATTCTGGCCCATTTACTTTTCAGATTTTCTTTTGTACTTAGTGGTTTTCTTCCGCTTGTACTCTGTGGTGCTTGTTTTCTTTTATAAAGGCAACACCTTCCCAGTTATCGGGATTTTACACCTTTGGTGCTAGTCGCCAGCCCCTGGCCTATGGAAGGCGGGCTTGGGGTAGTCATGACACGGGCCCCGAGGACGGGTCGTGACAGTATCCTACTGGGAATGTTGGATCACACCCTACATACACCCATGGGTGTATGTATTTCATGTTATGTCTTACATAGGTAAAGGCAAGTTGTTCCATGGTCACGATGGTGGACCTAGTTTCTAGTGGTTCATGTTTTCACAAGTGATGTTAGTGGTGGAATGGGGGTTTTGTCACTCCATATGTATAGAGATATGGTTGTACAGTTTTTTCCCATTCCCATTTTGTCATTTTGGTTATTGGTTTAAAGTGTAAATTTTTTTACTCAACCTAGTTGTGCTTTTGGTTTTGGTTCATGATTAAAGTGTGATGTTATTTTCTTGAGTATTGATCGATATTTTTTATTATTGGTAAAAGCACTCCCAAATTTGATTCTTAATTCCCAAGAACATGTTTCCATCTTTTGGGGATCAAGAATGCCCTTCAAACCATGCCATGGTCTAGGTTTCATGTCAAGTTGGATAAAAACCCAACATGGTTTGTGAGACCTCCTACCCTAAAAAAGAATTAACAAAATCAACAATAATAAATAGAATGTACAAAAAATCCAAAGAATCACTCCCTCATGGAATCATAAGCCACCACTGGAACTCACGAATCATAAGGTTCTCAAAGGGTCTAATATTAATAATGAAAAATCATTTTCAAAAAATCCAAAATTGACTATCACATTAAATAATTATTAGAATTAATATGAAATTTATCAAAACACATTTTAAAACTGAATTATAACTCACTCATACCCTTTTTAAAATCACATTTAGAAATACTCAAGGATACAAAGAGTTTCAAAATAAAATCAACACGGGTTAACTTACCCCTTTAAAATTACAAAACCTATGTTTAAACATATAATTTTTTTTAAAATACCAAAACATTGTTTAAAATCGACATTAATTATTTAGATATTTCTGGAGATAACAATTCAGCGCTCTCCACCACTTTGGAAACCAAAATTTTTCATTAAAATTCAACAAGTATTTTCTTCACAAACATTTGGCATGGATTCACATATCACGACCAGGTTTAAAATTACTTTTAAATTTACTTATCCATTCATGGGTCACATGTAAAAGAATAATTTAAATGAAAAATCATTTAAAAATTGCAAGAAATTAATGTCACATAATTAAAATGTACAACAATGAAACACATACCTTGGACCAAAGGAAATCAAGCTAGATGCAAGACACATCAAGGTCAATCATGTCACCTTTGATGGAAAAGGGTCCCACTCATAATAACACCTCCCAAAAACATTGTATATCAAAAATTGAGATTTTTAAACCACCCCTAACCATTTATATGACCCATTAGTGATTAGGGTTTACAAACGGGGGAATTGGAGGGAGAAAAATAGAGATAACAGAAGGAATTCCACTTAAATATCACAAGGGAAACTAAGATGAAACAATATGATGAAGGAGGCATGGTGGGATTAGGAACACATGAGAGGTGATTCTCTAAGTGGTGTCACATGACAAGATGGAATCATTGTGTGTGGGGGTGGGGGTGTGATAGGGAGTAGTGGTTTGAGTGTTAGTATCTTAGATTTTAGAGTTTTTTAAAAAACAATAAAAAAAAATTCTTATAAAACTAAGAAAACGGAATGCTTAGGACACATAGTTTATGTAACAAAGTAAAAGGAACTTCCTAGAAAAACTGTTATATTCTCAGTTTCTCATGGGTCTTTTGTCATAGGACAGACTATTCTAAAACCATTCCAATAGGTACTTCCATAACATAGAGTCAATTCACATGATTGTCCCATTGATTACCTAATTGTGTGCAAGGCATGTGATACACACCGGAGTAACTAAGGGGAAAACATGGTTTATGTATTGTTACTCCCAATTGTGAACATCTCGTGCACAATACAAAAAGTCTCCCAATAAATTAATACTCTTTCCCAGGGCTTCGGAAAAACTAAATATCCCATGATAATTATTTTAATTATTTAATTAAGGCTATAGTGACACGTAGGGTGTCACAATTACCCTCCATTGAAATCCCTTCTCAATACTATATTTTCACCTCTATTACAATATAGTCCTTCCATTAGTATGCAGTGAAACTATGTGGACTACAACATTACCACATGAAATTAAACTGAATGGTATGACCTATTGATATGACCTTAAACTATAACAATTGAAAATCATGGGATTTTATTCTTATTTTAGTGGGATATGTAGGATGTCTCCCCTATAGTCAAAACCCAATATCAAATCCCCCATACCATCCTAATTTGGATGTATCCTTGATATAATCATAGCTTCTCCTAGAAGGCTATATTCATTATAGGTTCTTTCATATCATCCTAATCAAGCTATACCCACAATGGGGAGACTACTTCACTATTCCATATTCCATGTGGTCCAACCCAATATCATTGGTCCACATTCATGATAATATTAACTTTAAAGGGAAACTTGTATGCACGTCCCACACCTACCATTTAATTCAATACTTTTTCTAGTCTTCCTTACCACAAGAAATTAATCTTTATAGAACAGTCTTTATCACATGTCTTTAAAATGTATAATGTTTTTTGTTAAGTAGAACCAAACTATAAGGGTTCTCATTCCTTTTGTTAGGATATGTATGAATTTCAATCATGGGACTAATACTAGAACAAAAAAATCACAATCTTCTAGGATAGCTCTAAATAATAGTGTTCCCTACTATGTGGATTTAAACTATACTTCCTTAAAACTAGGCATCATCAAATTATAATGAAGAAAAATAGAGAACCTTTGATACATAAAGATGGTTCCATTTATAGAGAAACTATTATACATACAGATAGTTCCATCAGTGGGGAACCTCTGATATATACTAATAGTGTTGGTAATTCATAACCTCTAATACAAAAATATGTTCACATATACACATGAAAATAATATTTTTTATGTAAGTGGGTAACCATCTATGTATAGGGATTTGGTATTGATTCATCAGCATGACATAAATCTATAAGAGACTCATTGTGTATTCAATAATTCCCTTGAATAGAGTGTGATGAGCCTGACATCCCATCTTATTGAACAATGTGAATCCCTTTGAAACATTGGTAGGACACCCCATTTACTGTATTCCATTGGAATGATGTTCCACAACTCATCATATATTTGAGAATATATTTTTGTTTCTGATATATGTGAATAAAATCCATCTCAAATCTCACAAAGATGAATGTAATTCCCAAAGATGGAGTAATTCCTATATTTTAATGGCATTGAGTTGAGGGATCTTCATAAATAAGCTCAATTTTCATGCATTGTATTTAATGATTAAATACATATTTTTTAAATCCATATTTTAATTCATACCCACCAATAATTCTATATTGAATAACCCTTTCAATGAACTCAAGAATGATTACATTTTTATTATAATAGAGTGTGGAGAAATTAAAACATCTACAAGATTATAGCGTTACATGGATTTTGTAGATTTTTTATAACCCTAGATAACTAAATTCTCTTGAGTGAATTGTGATATTTAATTTCATGTGAGGAATGAAAAAATTGGTTTTGGATATATATTGAATGGTGAATTTTATGTGTATTTGAGAAATATGGAAATTCGAAATAAATGCATAAATAAAGAAAGATTTATTTTCTTCAGAATGAATTAATGGGTTATTTTACACATATCTTGATTTTTTGAATATTTTATGATTGTGTATTTTCTTTTTCAATTATTAAATTTGTAACAAAACCATTTGATGTTAATATATTTAGCATCAATTTATCACTAAGAGGGTGGTCCCTGAATATAGTTTGGGTGTTTAATTCATTTAAATGTGCTAAACCATAAATGAATTATGTTTATTATACTTGAAGGGTTGTACTGGGATTCAATTAGGTTGTTTATGAAAAAATAAAATATCTTATGTATTACCTAAAATTCATGGTTTAACTGTTTATAGTATTCTAATAATCATGTTTTCTTCTTTTTGAATGGTGGAATATATTGCATTGGATTGGATTTTAATGTGAAACTAGTACTGGGAATAGTGTTAATTTGGATTTTGTAAGAAAAATGTTTAATGAAAATATATTTTATTTATGTGTTACTATATTGACCTGAAAATAGTTTTCATATAATTTAAAATACAAAAAAATAATATTGTTGGACCGAGTTGTTGAGATTTTTTGAAATCCATGGATGATGAATTATCCTGGGTGTGTAATGTTCATCTACAGGGGGAATGAAAATAAATAGAAATTGATTATTTTTTATTTTAAAATTAATTATTGATACCACCAACAATTCATATATTTTTGGTAATTCATCATGATTTTAGAATATTGTCCAAATTGTAATAAAATTGTAAAATTTTATTAATTTTAAATAATTATTTATTTTATTATAATTAATATTTTTCTATTTGAATAATGAAGTAAAAAACCTCCTGAATTAATGTGGGTTATATTTAAGCATGATGTAAGGGTTGAACCATTGGTGGACAAGGAATGTAGAGGCCCCAATTAAAGGCATGGGATCCGAATACAATCAAGAAACAAGTGATAGAGCTTCTTGAAGGTGGTGTACAGGTAGTATGGGGTTTTACCGATCATGATTCATAAAAAAATAACCAAGATAATAAAATAATTTCCCTCCCACAAACATCCTTAATATGGGATAGGAATAGGGTACTACTTATCAATGATCAAACCATATACACGACTAGTCATAACTACATTAGATGATCAGCCCCTCTTCGTATACTCCACCCAATTGAGCTGACAACTCTATTAATTATATCTATATATGAAACAATATGACATATAGTAATGATCATTTATCACACAAGAAAATACACTCCTTTTAACACTATGACTATATTTCTTGAGATCCCTATAGATCACAAAATTATGGTTTTTTACACAATCTAACATCCATATGAGGCTTATCCAGCTTAAGCCCGACCTTTACAATACCTAAGAAGTACCAAATATGATTAACATATTTCATCACAATTTCTAACCCACTCTAACTCCCTTATCACCACCCCAAATATATAGCATCACCATGTTATAAAATCAATGTCCTCAACAAAATCCCATAAATAATGAAACATTTAGATGAAACTCCAAGTCAATTTGGGTCCCTCACTAAGAAATATGTTGACCAAACACAATATATTACCCTACTAGGAATCAATGTATCCAATGATACTATTTAAATATAGTAGAAGTAAAATTAATAAACCAAATCTATGTAAAATAGTTTTATAAAAAATAAATTAATAAAATTTTAATTAAATAATCTTTAAATGACCAACTTAAACCAAAGCACAAAAAAATTATATTTATCCATTATTTATAAATATTAAATTATAGACAGGTAGATGACATATTTACTTGGTATATATACATGGGTTGTGCTAAATCACTCTTTATAAAAGACGGATTTATCCATATTTCATGATAATAAGGTAACTTTTCATGTAAATGTGGTAGGAGAAAGGTGATATGCGAAATATAGAATCATACAATGCTTTTGTATTCTTTCATATAAACTATCTCAAGGTGAATTCATTATTAAAAAACCCTCGAGGATTCTCTTTGAGTCAACATGAATCAACTCATACATTATGAGTTAATACATGTGGTTACATCATATATAGACTATGCGAACCTAATATATCACATCTTATTAAATGGTTATTTTATGATAACAAATATGGAAGATCACTCAATCATAGAAAGATAATGTTTTCCATACATAAAAAACAAATATTTTTTTCTAGAATAATAATATATTCTTTACAATATAGTTATTCAAAAAATATGAATTTTATGGGAAGTGACATAGAAAATGTTTTTGATATCTCCATTTCATACATTGAAATATGGTTGAATGCATCATATGCATAATGTATTAAGGGTATATTTACTTTAATCTCCCACATACACTAAATAAGTATATAATTAGTTTCATCTCACACTATATTGTATCATATACAGTAACTTGAAAAACTATATTCAAAACACCTTTAGGTTATTTACCAAAACACATATGGAATGTTATATTCAACATAAATGTGTATAACAACATAAGAAATATGTTGTAAATATTCATAAATAACTATTTTTTATATACTTTTAAAATACTTTCCATGTATCCCTATTATTCAAACTAAGTAATTATTCATACAACCACAAAGTGTGACCCACAATCATTTATTGCACTAGAAAATAGGAATCCTAAAATTGATAAATGAAAGCAATGAATAAAATCTAAAAAATAATCATTATTACTCAAGCTACAATGTGATCCCACATGACCTCTATCAAACACATGTATATTTATACCTATATCCACCAGTTGCATCATATACACGCATTCATTTTAATAAAATCCACATTTACATAACATTGAGTTACCATGCTAAATGATGTTTGTTAATATCATGTATCCAACTCATATAATCTCAACATCACAGGTATATACTAAAAAAGTCAACGAATACCTCATATGTTATTAAGATTTATGGATGGTCACATCACATGTCTCATACCTAAACATATAAGAACTTCATATATACTATCAAGGTGTGGTATCACACTCCTAAATCTATCTTATATGAGGTCCCAGATATTATAATCATTAGTTGAGAAGAAAAATACCATCTTAGTTAAGTTTAAAGTGATTAAATGATCAGAAACATACCAAAATAACCTTGATTATATAATATTCAAAGATTATGTAAGAAATGTATCTATTATTATTTTAAGTGGGTTTTAATACTTTAACAGTTTTCTTTGTTTTGATATGTTATTGTTTTATCAAATTTGATTAAATTCAATTTTTTTAAATTTTTAAGTTTCAATAATTTTATTTTATAAATGTTATTATGTAAAAGGTTTTCTACCAATTATATGAGAACTTTGTCAATATGAATTTTATGATTCATTAAGATATTTTTTACTCAAATATTTTAATATTAAAAATATGATAATGATCATGTTCATATTCTCATATATATATATATATTAATAACATTGTTTAATTTATTTATAATATTATAGTTTTGTTATATAAACTTTGTAACATTCATTAGTTTTTTCATATTTAAATAATTTATTTAATTCTAAAAAAAATTAATTACATATATATTTATATCGACATATATATATATATATATAATATTGTATATACATGTTTTATTATTCATCCTTCTTCTCTTATGTGACACCATCTGTAGCACTTCCATCATGCATCACGTTCATCGTGCTAACTTACCATTGCATTACTTATCAGCACTAGGATGTGTTGAGACCTACAACAGCACCACCTCTTGGACATTAACATATGTTGAACATTCTTCAACATCGATATATTCATCCATGGTGGCATTCAAGGTACTATATTTTACTCTAATCAAAAGAAACAATCTCTTCCTCCTCTATTAGTTTTTACTTCAGCATCCATCGGATGCTCATAAACTATATCACAGGTCGGGAAATAACTTCGGCTTCTCTCGAAACAAATCCATCAAATTTTTGCACCTCATTTTCAGCTGAAGAAGCTCAAGACACTAATAGCAGCATCATCGCATGTGTAGTCTCCCACTTTATTCATAGCTTTTATACAGCTCCTATCTAATAGATATGAAATTAATGGAAGTAGAAAAATGAACTAACCTTACCGTGAGGAGGTAATTCATGTTACTGAATAGCTTGTAGCTTACCGTGAGGCATGACTTTGAAACATGGTGTGTTACATTACCATGAAAAGGTGGTTCTACTATATCCCAATGGTAGTATTCTTCTTACCATGAGTATATAATTTTCTATTTACTGTAAATATTTTTACTTCTTAAAAATATAATCTCAAAATAAAAGAAAACTTTTTTGGCATGCTATATTTTAGTTTAATTATATTTTTTTACTTAGCACATGTTCATTTATACTAACCACAGGTGAATTGTTTTTTGCACAGTCACCGGACTCACTGCATATCCATTTGGGTCGCATAGTAATCATACTGATTGAGTACACAAGGTAAGCATACATACCACATGCGAGCTCATAGTGTTCATACTGACTGTGAGGCTTATGTCTCAAATAGTTAGTACATTACTTTGTTTAATTTTTAGTGAAACTATATGTTTTTATGAAACTCCATTTCAATATTTTTTAAGTAATAATGATTACTACAACATTAATTTTATTATTTTAAATTTTTTATTAATTTTTTAAATCAATAAATATTTTTATGGATTTATTGTAATTTTTTGTATTATGAATATCAAAGAAATTGTCATGAAATTAAATTTTTTTATTATTATTCATTAAATGTTATGTTTTTATTATATTTTTTTTTCTTTTACTTTATTTTTAATGGAGAAATTTTAATTATTTTAATTACTTTAATTACTTGAAATACTCTCATTTATTTAATCAAATATATTATAAATTTTGTTAATAATTTTAATGCATTAATGAAAGAAACTCAATATTAATTTTTATCATGTGTGAGGTATTAATAATTATTGATGTGTTATATTATTTTAAATATTTCTAACCACTGTATGGTGGTGATATTCTTAGGAATCCCCAATATAATGGAATCAAAAATGGTTGTTGGTGTTTCGTTGATCAAAACTGACCAAGACATACATTACAAACACATTTTCTACATCTTCTTCCACTATCAATGAATATTTTATTTCCTAAAACAAGACCATTATTCTTGATAAGTGACAAAGTTATTTTGTGCGTTTTTTCACTTCTCAGATCATAAAGTGACCTCAACTATACAATTCTACATTAATGTTGTGATCAAGATCATAAAACTACACTATTTTCATCAATTTGACCATTCTACTAGTTTGCTTTGTAGTTTTTATTCATATTATCTTTTATTTATTCTTTTTGAATTTTTTCAACTCTAATTTATGAATTAACCAATAAAAATAATCCTTTTCCTTACTAGTTATTCCACCACCAAAAATAAGGCATGGGTCAGGAATCTTAATAAAAAGTGAGATCAAAGTCTAGGGGTAGTCTCCTATAAAAATATTAGGTTGTACCTTCTGGTATTTGTAAAATCCAGAGTCAATAACTGTTTATTACACCTTTATAAGCTAGGTTATTTGTGTGTAGGGCCCCAGCCTCCGGTAGCCTAGATCCAGTGCTATGGATATGATGTGTAATTGTTTTTATACAATGTAAAAAAATAAATTACACATCATATCCCTTTAGTAGGAACTTTTTGGTTTAGGTTATAGAGAATCAGACACAACCGCTTCGTCTCTTTAATGTTGTAAAGTGACAAACACCATTTCTTGATTAATCATACCATTCTAGTAAAAATAGATTAAAAAAGTTGGGTGAGAATTTAAAATAATAAGTAAGGGGTTAGAAAATAATTAACAATACTTTTAAAAACATCATTTGAAAATACTTCCACATACTTAATAATTCCTTTAAAGAAAACTTCTCTATATTTCAAAGTTTTCTAGAAAACAATTACATGAATTCCACACAAGAGTAAATTCATTTATAAACAGGATATTAATTAAACATGTTATTACATAAGCATGCTTGTACTAAAGTTCAAGGAATACTAAAATATAAATGAACATATCATACAAGGAATTAAAATTCTACTGAACATGAAAATTATTAGAGTTGCGCATAAACAATGTCAATATAACTTATCTCAGAAAGAAGCACATGACTAAATGGAATACTAACATATACATTAAAACTTTGGGAAGCAAAACAGATCATAATTCATAACAGTATCATCATATGCTATGTGAATTAAATCTCATACTCATAAGTAATGGCTCTAAAACATGGATGTTCAACTAGTCAAATAATCAATTGGTTAGTCATAGTCTTTAACCTAGTGAGAGAATGTTCAATGTAGGACTCAAGTCTTTATGCCAAGGCCTCCCACCATGACTCTTTAAGAGTTATAAAATTTAATTTAGACATTCATGAACATATCACCACGGTCCATCCCCAAGGTGTCATAAAATTGCCAAGGTTATTCACCAAGGTATCATAAAATTGCCATCTCTAGAGATTAATCCTTTCCCCAATGCATTGGATCACTATCAGGGTGCACCCTTAATATGTCTATTTGGTCTGATATTAAAGGTGTCCCATACCACTTTGAATATTTAAATTTTATTTCATATTATCGATGGTGTCCCATAACAATATTGATAATTTATTTCCAATTCATATTTCATATTATCCAAGGTGACCCATGCCACATTGCATAATTGATTTTCATTTATATTACCCAAGGTGTCTCATACCACTCTGGGTAATTATGTTCTTGGATCATTATTGTGAAATTTCATATGCATGCATTATGTGAAACATTAATGAAAATACTTTCCCTGGCGATAAACATGTCATTGAACTTGCATTTTAATTAAACTATAACTTGATTAACTAATAAAATTCACCACAGTAGGTTCATCATGTAGTAAAACAATAAATGATTGCAACTTGATAACATGATCCCATAAACCCTTAATCCTCTAATATATTTTAACCAAGACAATATAAATTGTTTTAAATAATAATTCACATCAAGGGTAAGAGTCAATATAACTTTTTATAATGAAACAAGCTAATTAGTGAATACTTATATATATAAAACACTCCGGCTTACCAAAACCCAAAACAATCATTTATTAAAATCTTACATATACCAGATTGTAAAGTAAGTCTTGGTAATCGTTACTTAAAAATATTGTTTTGGAAATTAAACTTGTAAATATAAATATTGAAAACCATATATACACTAAGTGCATATATTGGTTTTTCCACACAACTTAAAACAAGTTCCAATAAATCTTACAAACTAAATAATTCAAACCATTAATCAATTAAATTATTGAAAAATAAATCTATATAATGTTTATTACATGTGTAACCTTGTGTACCTATATAATAATTAAGGTTTTATAAACATAACTCTCTTTAAACCCAAAACCTAGTTCGCATATAAATAATTATTCAAAGGTGGGTATTAATTACATAAAAATCATAACTTGATTGGTATTGGATTACATATATATATATACAAAAGTATATAAGTATATATATACAAGGTTTACAAAAAAATAGGTTTTCCATGATAAACACAGGTTCATAATAATCTTTATAAATATATAGTACCTAGTATAATACACTAAATCATTTTGGAAACCCTATGAACAGATTGGGTTTTGGTTATATATTTATATATACTAATTTACCCGATTATACACATAGTATATAATGGGGTTTTCTTAATGAAAACCTTTCAAAATAAAACATATATAGATTAATTGAGAACTTCAAAAAAACATGGTCTCCGTTGAAAACATTTACACAGGAAATATTTGAAGTATACATATATATATTAAAACTATATATATATATATACATGATGCATATTAGTATTTAAAACTGATTATGAACAAACCCCTATAATTTTTAATGAAAAATATATGAAACCTAAACATCCCGTTTTCATTTAAAAGGGAGAACATAGGTCTATCCAGTGTTGATATATATATTTATAAACATATATAGTATACCTGATTATACACAATATGTTTATAATCGGTTTTTCATTACAATAATAAGTGAAAATAGCCCCT
Organism: Viscum album; assembly: GCA_963277665.1. NCBI lineage: Eukaryota > Viridiplantae > Streptophyta > Magnoliopsida > Santalales > Viscaceae > Viscum > Viscum album. The sequence continues at coordinate 116,177,760 of OY728135.1, forward strand.
TATACATGTACCCTCTTATTAAAAGGTAGTAAAAAACCCATGAAATCATCTTAAACCAACGGGTTTGCAATATATATATACATAAACTGTATCTATATATATATATATATATATATATATATATATATCAAAGCATAAGGAGAGGTTTTTTCAAAATATAAAAACAACCTTAAAAAGACAGAGGTGGACGCTCAGACTAGGGGGGGAAAGCTTCTTATCCTGGTGGGAGTCGAGAGGGGTTCGGGAAGGAGGGAACCCATAGGGAGGGGAGTTTATAAAAACATTAGGTGCATTTAATGAGACTCGACACAAGAGGTAGGCCGATGCGAGAGAGATGAGACAACAATGCCCTAGGAGGTGGGGTGCGCAAGGGTCAAGGGAAATAGTGGAAATGATGGTGACCATGGTGTTCTTGGGCGAACAAGTACACTGGAGTGGGATCGCGATGGGAGGAATAAGAAGAAAAAGAGCAGACATCCAAGATCAATCTAGGCTAGATCGAATGGATGAGAGTGAATCAGGAGATGAGTTGAGTGGTTTAAAGAAACCAATGGTCGGGATTAGATCTCACGGGAGATTGGACAGACACGAGGATACACATGGGCGATCACGTGGCTAATGGATTAGACGGCTTTGATCGACGTGGGAGTCGATCGAATAACTCAGGTCGCACATCCCAATTTTTTCATCATCCCACATTAAAACTGAATGAGAACTGGGCATGGATTATAAGTGCCAGTTCCTTGCACACTAAGAAATAACAGTAACACACACAGTCACGGGGCCTTATACACGGGCCCCTCACGAGCTTCGGCCCACCCTCATCCGACGCTCTGCAAGCCTTATACATGGGCCTACATGCGACTTATCCCAGACCATGCTCAGGCTCAGACCCATTGGGTACGTACCATGCATGCACAAACTCTTGAGACTCTGATTGCACCGTTGGACGCCACCTCGGGTTGTCTTAGGGGGCTGGTCTTGACCATAAGGACTTGGACCTTAGGGCTTCCCTCGGCTGGCCGGTCCCCCATATATTTGTTTATTAAAACATATTTAAAGAATTGAAATAAAACTAAATAGTATGTATATGCAGCATTATGTTAAAATATTTAATTAAAGACATTAACATTTAAATATTGAATTTACTTCCAATAAATATTTTAAATCACTATCACCTTAAAATTTTAAAACCTATTATATTTAATACACTATAATTATAAAAAAAATCATTTTTTGAAAAATAAAATGAAAAGATTAATGGTTAATACTTTAAAATACATAAAAAATATTTTTAGTATTTATCCTATTTTTTGAAAAGAAGATACCAAGGATTTTTTAAAAATATGTGTATAAATATGTATTAATAGATATAATTTAAAAAATTTAAAACACATTAAAACATTTTGAAGTACTTATAGGTTAAAAACAATGTTTATAATTTTTGAATTCAAAATAAAACACCCATATATCCTTTAATTACTTAAAAATATAAAAGCTTTATAAAATATTAGATAAACCTTATTAATTTTAATAACATTATCCATCGGTCATTTTGAAACCCCCAATGGCTATATATAAAAATAGTCATATTTTCTAAAATGAACCCTTACAAAACTGAAGTAGGGTGTTTCACATTTTCAAAGATCTAGGGATTATAAAGATGGCTCTCTTCATTCCACTGGTGTTGAGTACATGTGTTGTAGTTATTTTCATTATGTTTTCCATAATGACGGACCCAGGGGATGTTTACTATTCAATTGGTCGAGTTGTGATTCTCAGCAGCCTTTCTATGGCATTGTTAAATCTTGTAGCATGTGTTTTCAGTTTGTTAGGGTCATTTGTTATAATGTAACATTTTAATAAATATTAACTTCTCTTTATTCTCTTTTCCTTTCATCTATTTAGTTTTAATTCAATCATTCGTACCAACAAATAAAACATATTTAAACAAGGGATATTATTTTGAAAAAACAATGTAATGAACCAAATTATAAAATATAACATTATCCATTTATCCCATCTCATAAAACATGGGGTGTTACATTATCCCCCTCTTAAAAAAATTACGTCCTCAACATTCGATTGGTGTACTCACATTGACTCATCTACATGGCTTCCCCGACATTATTGGTGATGTCCCTACACAAACACCCAGGGGATTACCAATTAACAAAGGCAAAGAAATCAAATACAACGTAGTCATACCTTTACCTCCACTATCCAGCATGGAAGGTTCTACTAAACTCCATACATAGGGTAGATCCAAGCTTGTGGGTCTCCCCTTCCCAAATCCATTTTGGGAAAATCGGATTGGGCTTAAGATTGAGTTCATGTTTGAAACAAGTGGGTTTCCAGAGATAAGCACGAAAGGCATCAATCTCGGCAACATCAGATTGGATGTGATTCTTATAGGTTTGTCGGGCTATATCAATTTTGAAATATTCAAAATCGAAAAGTGTTCAAAGCCAACTAAAACATAGGAAACGTAACATATCGACTGTGCGGAAGTCTATCTCCTTTGTAGCTTCTCCAAAGGCCATAAAGGCAGATCTTTTGTCATCCAGGGTGAAACACAGAAAGTGTCCCTCATAGTACTTCCCTTTCTGTTTATAACTCTCAAATAGTGCTTTTTCCATTAGGTGATACACATGTTTTGATCCCTAGAAGAGCTGAATCACATTTAGGGTTTTTGATGTGTGGTAGAGGGTTTTACAAGTTAGACGTATGTTAACAAAAGGTTGATAACTTACTGAACAAGAATTTAGTATAATAATTTCTATGATCTCCTTAGTGAGAGTCAAGAAACTTGGCACCGATTAATTGCATTCCATTGGTTAATTTTAAGAATAAACCCTACTTAGTAAAACATTATTAATGTTTTAATGTTTTTCTAATTTTCCTGGGTTTCTGAAACCATTCCTCTGAAACCAACTGCAGGGCCCCAGCCTGCGATATACCGGAGCCGGTGATCAGGAAATGGTGTGTAATTTTTTCATACAAAGGAAACAAATAAATTACACATTATATCATTTTAGTAGGAACATTTTGTTTTGGGTTCTAGAGAATCAGACACAACAACTTCATCTCTTAAATGATCTAAAGTGACAAACACCGTTTCTTGATAAATCTTACCAATCTTGTAAAAATAGATTGAAAACATAGGGTGACCATTTAAAATACTAAGTAATGGGTTTTAAAATAATTAGTAATGCTTTTGAAAATTTCCGTTGAAAATACTTCCACATACGGAAAATAATTCCTTTAAAGAAAACATCTATATATTTCAATGTTTGCTAGAAAACAATTACTGGAATTCAACACAAGAGTATAGTCATTTAAAAACAGGCTATTAATTGAACATGTAATATAATCATGCTTGTACAAAAGTGCATGAATACTAAAATATAAATAAACATATCATACAAGGAATTCAAATGCTATTGAACATGTACATTATCAGAGTTGCACATAAACAATGTAAATATAACTTATCTCAGAAGGAAGCACATGAAAAAATAAAATAATAAAATATGCATTAAAAATTTGGAAAGGAAAATTGATTATACTTCATAACTGTCTCATCATATGCCATGGGTATTAAATCTCATACTCATAGGTAATTGTTATAAACCAATGATATTCCACTTGACGAATAATCACTTGGTTAGTAATAGTCTTCAACATAGTGAGAGAATGTTCAATATAGGACTCAAGACATTATGACAAGGCCTCCCTCCATGAATCTTTAAGGGATACAACATTTAATTTAGGCATTCATGAACATATCACCAAGGTCCATCCCCAAGGTGTCATAAAAGTACCATGTTTATTATCCAAGGTATCGTAAAATTGTCATATCTAGATATTAATCTTATACCCACTGCATTGGGGAGCTATCAGGGAACACCCTTAATATGTCTATTTGGTTTGATATTCAAGGTGTCCCATAACTCTTCGAATATTTAATTTTAATTTAATATTATCCAAGGCGCCCCATACCACTATGGATAATTAATTTCCAATTCATATTTCAAATTATCCAAGTCATCCCATACCACTTTAGATAATTTATTTTCATTTATATTACCCAAGGTGTCCCATACCACTTTGGGTAATTATGTTTATGGTTTTTTTATCGTGATATGTCAAATACATGAATTATGTGAAACATTAAAGAAAATACATTCCATGGTGATAAACATGTCATTGAGCTTGCAAATGAATTAGACTATAACTTGATTAACTAATAACATTCACCGCAGAGGGTTCATCATGTATTAAAACTATAAATGAGTACAACATGATAACATGACCCCATAAACCCTTAATCCTCTAATATATTTTAACCAAGACAATATACATTCTCTTAAATCATAATGCACATCAAGGGTATGAGTCAATTTAACTTTTTCTAACGAAACAAGCTCATTAGTGAATACTTATATATATAATAAATATTGTCTTAACAAACACCGAACTATCATTTATTAAAATTTTATATGTATCAATCCATATAGTATGTCCTGGTAATCATTACATAAAAATATGGTTTTGGAAAATATACTTGTAAATATAAATATACATAACCTTATATACACTAAGTGCATATATGGGTTTTTCCACTAAACATAAATCAAGGTCCACTAACTCCCACAAACTAAATATTTCAAACCATTAATCCATTGCTTGATTTAAAACTAAATCCATATAAGGTTTAGTACATGTGTAACCATGTGTGCCTATAAAAAAATTAAGGTTTTATAAACATAATTCTATTTAAACCCAAAACCTAGTTTACTTATAAAACACTATTCAAAGGTGGGTATTCGTTACTTAAAAATCATAACATTATTGGTATTGGATTACATATATATATACATAAGTATATAAGTATATATATACAAGGTTTACAAAAAAAGGTTTTGCATGATAAACATAGGTTCAAAATAATCTTTATAAATATATAGTACCTAGTATACCATACTGAATCATTTTGGAAACCCTTAGAAAAAAATGGATTTTGGTTACATATTTATATATTCTAACATACCCGATTATACACATAGTATATAATGGGTTTTACTTAATGAAAACCTTTCAAAATACACCATACATTGATTACATGAGCACTTAAAACATACATGGTCTCCTTTGAAAACCTTTACATGGGAAATATTTGAAGTATATATATATATAAGATGTATATTATAATTTAAAACCGATTATGAACAAACCCCTATAATTTTTAAAGAAAAATATATCAAACCAAAACACCCCGTATTCTTTTAAAAGGGAGAAAATAGGTAGATCCAGTGTTGATATATAAACAAATATATATATATATATATCAACATATATAATATACCCAATTATCAAAAATATATGTATAATCAGTTTTTCATCACAATAATAAGTGAAAATAATGCCTTATACATGTACCCCTCTTAGTAAAATCTAGGCAAACATCCATAAAACCATCTTTAGTTATATCTGCATTTTTTTATTAAAACATATTTAAAAAATTGAAATAAAACATAACAGTAAGTCTATGGAACCTTAAGATATCAAATTTAATTAAAGACATTAACATTTAAAGATTAAATTTAGTTCCAATAAACTTTTTAAATCACTATCACCTTAAAACTTTGAAACCTACTATATATAATACACTATAATTATAAAACACTTTTTTTTGAGAAATAAACTTAAAAGGATAATGATTCTTACCATAAAATACTTAAAACATATTTTTAGTATTTATCTTACGTTTTGAAAATGAAGTTACCAAGGATTTGTAAAAACTAAGTGTATAGATATGTTTTTAAAGATATAATATAAAATATTTAAAACACATTAAAACATTTTGAAGTACATATTGGTTAAAAAAATATTTATAATTTTGGAATTCAAAATAAAACACCCATATATCTGTGAATTTTTTAAAAATATAAAAGCTTCATAAAAACTAAGATAACCTTTATTAATTTAAAAAGACATTATCCAATGGTCATTTTGAAACCACCAACGAATATATATATAAAACTGTCATATTTTCTAAAAAGAAAGCTTATAAAAACAGAAGTCGGGTGTTTCACATTTTCAAATCTCTTGGGATTAAAAATACGGCTCTGTTCAATCCACTGGTGCTGAGTACATATGATATAGTTTTTGTCATTATGTTTTTTATAATGGCGGACTCACGGGATTTTTACTATTCAATTGGTCAAGTTTTGGTTCTCAGCAGCCTTTCTGTGGCATTGTTAAGTCTTGTAGTAGGTGTTTTTAGTTAGTTAGGGTCTTTTGTTGTGATGTAACATTTTAATAAATACCAGATTCTCTTTATTCTCCTAGTCTTTCATCTATATAGTTGAATTACATTAATGGTACTAAACAAATAAACCATATTAAAACAAGAGATATTATTTTGAAATTAAAAATTAAATCAACAAATTATAAAATATAACATTATCCATTTATCCTAGTTCATAAAACATGGGGTGTTACATTGTGGGTACTAATATTCTTGAGGATTATATAACATTGAGGAGTAGACCAAGATCCTGGTGACCAAAACCATGATGAATATTTTTTTTGTCTTTTTATTTCAACTACACAACATTTCATGAACAAACCCCTCACTGTAAATCTTATTTTATAAACTCTTATTGATTTATAATACATTTTTTCAACGATTATTCCCCCCCACTCAATAGTCAATATTTTTATCACAATTGATCTAATAATTGGTATAATAGAGAAAGATATTCCTTAAAGGATAGATAGACTCTCTGATTATTTAATATGATAGCAAACCATTGTTATTTGAGAAGATTTGTTCATAAAAGGATATTAAGTTTCACTGTTTGTTACAATTGTTTATTTTTAACTCTGTGGTAAAATGATAACCTTGACATAAAAGTATATGAAATAAATGAAAAGGTTTTATTAAATATGGTAGGTTTAATTACAATTTATGTATGGATTCTAAAATCCCATATTCTTCAATTGAAGTTAATATAACTACTAAATAGGATGCATAGACTCCTATATAAAACAATTAAGTTTAAATCATTGGAAAATCATGGATAAGATACATGAGCTACCCAAAGATGATCTAGAGACACTTGTAGGTAATTATATTGTAAAATATATTTTGAATTATAAATTTAGTAATATTTTGTACTGTGCTATAAGTATAATTGTCAATAGAAATGTTTAGGCTTGTTTGACAAGCCATGATATATGGATAATACCTCAAGTGACTCACTAAGGGAATGGTAAGTTCAAGAGAACCAAGATATGAATCATCTAAGAAAAATAAAAGGGCTTCAACATGGGTGATGAGGAATCAGTGAAGCAGATGTTTCAGTGGTTTAAAGGTTTTACTATAATTCTGAGCGCTCATTGAGAAGACTTGGACAACAAATCTCAAGTGAAAATATTACTGATTTCTCTTCCAAAAATATGTCCATCGATGAGATTAATAATTTTAAAGAGTAAATGTTATAAGAACTAATAGGCACCCTATCACATTACAAAATTGAGGTTAAAACCATTGTTGATGAAGAGACCAGAAAAAGAAACGGTTTTTCATTTAGACTATTTTTTATTGATTCCAATAATTAATTTTAATCTTAATTCCAAAAAAGTGACAAGTTTATGTCTCACTTTATTAAGATTTTTTTAATGTTCATGAAAGAAATGGTAGAATGAATCATTTTAAGAAGAAGTTGAGAAAAGAATATAAATTTTTTAATATGATTAAAAATAATGATGTTTAAAAATTAACATGTTATTAATGTAAATTGAAATTTAACATAAGTATTGACTACCTAAAACTCAATCATCCAAATAAGGAAAAAGATAAAATAAGAAAATAAAATAAACCTCTGTTTAATGGTTGGGATTACTCATGCAGTTCTAACTCTAGTAGTGATTTGAGAAGTTAACAGGTGATTGGGAATGTTTCTCCATGGGTATACAATATGAGGTAAATGATTCACTCATTACTTAGATAATAACTCATACAACCATTGACCATAATAATTTTTTTTAAAAAACTAATTTTTTAAATTTATGTTCTGATTCTGATTCTATTAATTCAAATGTTAAACAATGGATCAACAAAAATTAAAAAATTAAAATTGATAGAGTCAAGATAATTTAACTATGTATTGACATAATTTTTTTTAAAATATGTTTATTAAAGAATATGTGAATATTAAAATGGAATGTAATATCATATGAATAATTTATTCCTAGAATGATGAATCTAAAGACGCTTATGCTTATTAGTTGTTAAAACAAGAAGAAGAAAATGAAGAGGTTAAAACATTATGGAATTTAATTATAAGTATCATGAAATAAGATTTTATTTAGTTTTGGAGGATTTAACTAATGTTTAAAATTATTGTAAGAAACTAAAAAAAGAAAATAATAATTTAATAATTATAGATTATGGGTATAATGGGAATGTTTATATAGATTTAGAAATTCTTCTAAAAGAAAATATGAGTTTGAAAAATGTGGTTTTATTAATAATGTGATTTTATCTAAATTTGTGAAAGGAAAATAATAGAATGATAAAATGATGTCATTGATGAAACTAAACATGAGAAAAGGGGTTTTGTTTTAATAGTTTATCAATATGAGTAAATAAGGCATACTTTATTAGACGTTCAAAACTATGTATTTATAATGAAAACTATTTTAAATGTGGAATAAAAGGTTATTATAACAATGAGTGTTCACTAAGACATAAAAAATCATTTGGAAATACTAGGAAATTCATTACTAGAGATTTAATTTGTTATCATCCCCCTAATAAATTCTTTAAAAAAATTAGGTTCCAAAATTTTCTGCTAATAATTCAGCCGGACCCAATTTAGGATGTGTTCAAAAACTACCTATTTGAAATTTATAATTTCAAAAACTCTTGCATAGAAGTCTAATAGAATAATGGTATTTAGCTAGTGTCTTCTCCAAAAACATGAAATGTGATATTTAAAAAAAGTTATCAATCATTTCATGTGATGGTGGCCCATTTACATCTAAAGACAACTATAAGTGTCAGATAAAATATATATGGTGAAGTTGGTTATTCTAAAACAGTTATCATACCAAAATATTCATATGGTTTAAATAATAATCTTACATTTATATCAAATTTATGTGTTGATGGATTAAATGTTATTTTCAAACTAATTAATGTATTTTTCTGAAAAATAAATTTATTTTAATTTATGAAAATAAAAAAGACAATGGTTACACTGTTGATTTCTTTTGTCTAACTAAACAAAAGTTTAAGTTATTGAATAGTGTTGAAGCATATAGCATTTTTTGGGCATAGAAGGCTTGGGAATAAAAATTTCATATATTTTCCCAAACAATTATATCATGAACTTGTTCTTCAATATCCAAATTATCAAACAAGTACTTTATCTATGATTCTTGTTTATAGGTTAAGTAGCACAAATAATTGTTGAAATATATAAAGGATGTTAGTACTGATAAATGTTTTGAACTTTTACCAATTAACTTGTTTAGAAATATAAAACCTATTTGTTTTTGTGTTATGAAGTATTTATTTGTAATTGTGGATGACTATAGTTGGTTCTTATGGATTTATTTCTTATCCCATAAAATTAAAACTTTTACCAAATATTGTTCCTTATATAATCTTATTAAAAACTTCATAAATCATTCAATCATCCCTACCAGAAAATGTATAGGTAATGAATTTTTTAATTTATATTTTAAAAAACTTTCTAAATCAAATTGATATAAATATTATTTTCATCACATAGGACACCACAAAATAATTTTTTGTTAGAAACAAATAATAGGCATAATCAGAAAATGTAAGGGTCTATGCTAATGTAAATTAGTTTACCTAAATAATTTTGGGGTGATGTTATTATTATATATTTTCATGCTTCAAAAAAAATATATATTATATTTTTTTAAACAATAACACTTGTGAACCACTTAAATGGTTTAAACATAAAGCTGAATATTTCATGGTATTTGGTTGTACAGTTTATATCATAAGTAAAAAAGATAATTTAGATATATTTGAATCTTGAACAGACAACGGGATCTTTTTATGATATTTCAATAATATAAAATATTACATAGTTTTAAATAAAAGAACATAAATTTTTAAAGGATGTATACGAGTAACGTTTAATTAAAACTAGATTAATAACCATTATTTGATTCAATTAAAGACAATGATGAATTAATGTAATTTAATTTTGGTGAAAATAAAGGCTTAGATAATGAGAATGCATAATTTGAGAGGGATCTTATCTCTTCTCGATATGATTTTAATGAATGGGAAACCCATAAAGATCATCATATTGAAAAAGTAATTGGTAATGATGAATTTTTTATACAAATTAGAAAATTTGTTTTAATTTACTATGAAAACATTCCTTTTGTTTGTGATTTTGTTCCTATAAATATTGATAATTATTTGAATGATTCAAATTGGAAAAATTAAATTAATAATGAATTAAATAAAATTTAAAAAACTGAAGTATGGAATTTAGTTGATTTACCAAAAGATAATCATGTAATAGGAACTAAATGGATTATTCATAATAAGATTGATGAAGCTACCAACATAGTAAAAATTAAAGCAAGACTATTAGCTCATGGTTATTCCCGGGAATAGGGAATTGGATTTGAAGATTATTTTTCTCCTACTACTAATATAAATGCAATTATAATTCTATTAGCTTATGTTTGTGTTAAATATATTAAACTATTTCAAGAAGATGTAAAAAAGTTCTTTTTAAAATGGAATAATTTCATAGGAAGTCTATGTTAGGAAACCACCAGGATATGAAAAATGAAAGTTTAAAAAACTTGTTTTTTAACATAATAAAGATTTATGTGGTCTTAGGTAAGATCCAAGATCATGGAATGAATGACTAACTCAATTTTTATTAAAGAATAATATTTTTAACGGTAATGTTGATCCACCATTGTTTTTAATAATAATTTCAAAGGATATAATGATTAGACTGATTCATGATGATGATATAATATTTGGTTCAACAAATAATTTAATGTGTAATGATTTTTATAATCTCGTTAAAAATTAAATCTACATGAGATTAGTCGGAGAGCTAAACCATTTCCATGCATTACAAATTAATCAAAGGGAATATTTGATTTTCATAAATAAATCATAATATCCTAATGAACATGTAAAAAAGTTTATTATTAATTTTAGTAAAACGATGAAAAAACCAATGATTAATAATTCCAAATTGGATTCTGATGAGTTTGTAAATTTATTTGATAGTAAAATTTATAGATCTATTAGAAGAATTTTATTGTATTTCATTTCTTCTAGAATATAAAAAATGTTCTCATTTTGTTTATGTGCTAAATTTCTATCAAATCTTAAGGAATATCATATTCAAGATGTTGAGAGAGTAATTACCAATATTATTGGTGTTGTTTTTTATAGATTATTCTATTCTTATGTGAACTATTTTGATTAATTATCATACTCTGATTTGTATTTTAGAGGTTATAGAATTGACTAGAAAGTCACTACCGGTATGTTACATTTTCTTCATAAAACATTAATTTCATAGAGTTCTAAGAAAAAACATTTAGTAACACTATCTACATATGAGGAAAAATTTATTTCGACTAGATTTTTATATTCCCAATGCATATGGATTAAACAAAAACAATATGATTTTAATTTTTGTCAGATATAGATCATTGTTTTTGATAATTCAAGTACTATTTCGATTTCTAAAAAACTTATTTCTACACTATAGATAAACACACATATGATTACACTTTGTTTCACATATATACTATAACAAAATGATATTTTATCTAAAATATTTCTTATATATGAATTCTATGTTGTTTATACTATTTCAGAAGAATAATGTTTTAAATATTTTATATTAATTTATTTTTTTAGTTTCAAAAAGGGGGATATCATATTTTAAAATTTAATTATTTTTCTATTTTGTAATTTACAAAGGTGTAGATTTTTTGTATTTAAATTGGGTTTTAACACCTTATCGTTATTTTTTTTTGATAAATTACTATTTGATAACATTTAATTAAAAAAAAATTGTTTAAACTTTTGTGCTGTATTAATTGTATTTGAAAAATATTTTTGTGTAAAATATTTTATACCAATTATATGAGTAAATGTGTAAATATTAATATTATAATTTAGTGTGATCCTTTATTACACATTTGTTTTAGTCTTATAAATTTGATAACAATCATATAAATATGTATATATATATATCTGTGTGTGTGTCATTATTTTAATAACTTTTTTTAATTTATTTTTAATGTTATAGTTTTAATTTTTATATTTTATTACATTATATAGTTTTTTTATATAATATATTTCTTTATTTTAAATTTATAATTAAATATATATTTATATCAACATGTATATATATATATATATATTATACATGTGTTATTGTTAACCCTTCTTCTTCTCTCACAGTAAATCCTCAACACAACCTCCATCACGCAAGACCTTCATTACACCACTCTCCCATTGAACTGTATCACAACCCAGGCTACGTTTAAGCCTACAGTAGCACCTCATCTCAAACATCTATAGGAGTTACCCCTTATTTAGTATCAGATTCTTTATCCATATCAACATTCAAGCTACTGTAATTTCCTCTAATCACCACCTCAATCATCTTTCTTCTCCGTTGTTCATCACATCATTGTCTGGAAGTGGCATGTAATCTACATTTCATGCATTGAAACACATTCATCTTCTCTCGATTCTAATTCATCCACTCTACTACACCTTATTTTTAGTTTAATGATCCCATGACCCAAATAGTAGCAGTAAAAGTAGCATTATATGCACTATGTCCCTCATTGTTCATATATTTCATGAAGCACTTCTCTAATGGATTTGAAATTACCGCAAGAAGAAAAATGAACTCACCTTACCATGAAAAATGAATGTAATGTTATAATATATATTGCAACATACTGTGAGGTGTGACTATGAAGCACAATAAGTTACCATACTGTGATGAGGTGGTTCTACCTTACTGTGATAGTGGTATGCATATTACTGTGAGTTCTTATGTTATTATATACCAAACATATTTTTACAGCATAAAAATATTATTAAAATTTAACTGAATTTTTAGGAATGTAATATTTTTTTACTGTTTTCATATTTATTTTACTGACTGCATGTTCACATATACTGAACAAAAGTCAAAAAACTATTTACACTTTCAGTAGACTGACTGCACGCCCATTTGGGTCACATGTTCAGTATAATGACCATGCGTACAAGGTAAGAATACATGAAGTATGTAGTTTCATGGTGATGATTCCAATTTTGAGGAATGTTCCTTGCATGGTTAGAACATAAATTTCATTTAATTTTTGTAAAACAATATGTTATTATGACACTAAATTTTAGTGTAATTTATGTATAAATGCTTACTGCAAGTTTATTATGAATTATTTAACTCTTTTATTGATTTGTGAAATCAATAAATATTATAATGCATATTTTATAATTTTTTAGTTAATTTTATCATATAAATTATAGTAAAATAAATAATTTTCTGATTATTAATTCTATGAAATGTTTTTATTATATTGGAATTTTACTCTTATTGAATTTTTAAATGTGAGTTTTTAAATGTTTTAATTACTTGAAATACTTTCTTTTTTTATCAAATATATGAGAAATTATTTCAATTAGTTTAATGAAGAATTTAAGGTGAGTCAAAATTATTATTGATCATGCATGTGGTGTTAATATGTAATGACATGCTTTATTTTTTAAAATATTTATTACCATTGTATAGTGGTGATAATATTAGGAATCCCTTAGTCTCGAGAAACAAAAAATGTCATGGGTATTTAGTTGATAAAAACAGATAAATGCATACATTAAAATTACTTTTTTGACATATTATTCTACTCTCAATTAATATTTGATATCTAATGACAAGACTGCTCTTCTTGATAAAAGAAAAAGATATTCGATGAATTTTTTACCTTACTGATATCACAAAGAGACTTCAATTATACAATAACAATCTAGTGTTTTTATCAAGATCATTGAACTACGACTCCCTCATCAGTTTGATCTTACTACAAGTTATCTTTGTATTTGTTTTTTTCATTGTGTTATTTTGTTATTTCTTAAGGTTTTAAATGTTCAATTCTAGTTTATGATTCTCCCATTCAAAAAATTCAATCATTTTATAGTCATTCTACCACCAAAAAAGAAGTCGGGGTTGTGACTCTCGATCAAAATTCAGGTAACAAATTAGGTGTAATCTCCTTTAAAAAGGTTGGTTTGTTCTTATGGTTATATAGAAAAGGAAGTCTCTATAATAGTTTCTTACACCAGTAAAAGTGAGGTTCATAGTGTGTACAAATATTCACGAGGAGTAGATATGGTTGGGGAGTGGGCAAGGATCTTGGTGATCAGAACAACTATAAATATTTGTGTTCTATCTGTTTATTTCCACTGCACCTCATTTTAAGAAAACAACACTCACTGTAAATCATAGTTTATAAACTCTAATTGATTTGAAAATGATTTTTTCTAATGACTATTTTCCACCCAATAGTCATTATTACCATCACTATAGATCCAATAGTATCAAGTATCAAGATTCCCATGATTGGGGTATCATCGCCCTCAGGTAGTGTGGATAGGTATCCCAAATTCATAAAATATGACACATCATGTGGTATGATCAATTGATCAACCAGTGAAAAAAAACTCATTTTCAACGCCATGAGAATATTTTTATCTTGATAAAAGAATATTTCTCATGCTAGACATAACAATTCATTACAACCAATAATACTCATTAACGAACATCAGGTATGGATAACAAAAATTCATACTTTGAGAGGACAATTATCATTATACTTCATGAAATGTATATCAATATATACATATATGAATCCAACATGAAGGAATATTAATGTATAGATGACCTTTTTATACAACGTGATAAATTCAATATTCTTATGCTCTATTAAGAATACATACAAATCCACAAAAGAACCTAACTAAGATAACAAAAATTATAGATTTTTATATCAACCATTTTTTTTGCACATTTAAGTGTTTTTAAAACCATTAAAACTCTATATATTTCCTACCACATCAATATTTTAACACCCAATTAAACTCTACAACTAAACATTGTAGTATAAATAATATTTAATGCATGAAATTTTAAATAATTTCGAAATTTAGGAATCACATTCACAATGTCCATCTCCTAAAACATATTGAAACTATTCAACTCCATAGAATCAAATGTGAAGTTTCCATCACCTATTATCCATGTGGAACTCCTTCCCAATTCACCATAATCATTATTAGAACAAATTCCTAAAACATTTTTCTTGAAACCTATTAGTAACTAATGTAACTACCTACTTATCACATACCAAAACAATTAAATCTCGTATTGGATAAAGTTGTATTCATTTTTTGTGACACCAAAATATAACTCATTAAATTTATTTTTCCTCCACCCCCTCTACTACAAAACTAGAATTTATTTGCGATGGTATTTATCAATGCTAAATAATGAGCTGATAAATCTAATATTTATCAGCGCTAAAGAAATCACTGATAAATTTAACCTTTTATTATTATTTTTAGCGCTGCTAAGGGTCCCCTTTATTAGAGATTTATTTTTCATACTCATAAAGGGAACCATTTATCAGTGAATTATTTTTATCACTGATAAAGGGAACCCTTTATTAGGGATTTCTTTTTAGCGCTGATGTAGGGTAACCTTTATCCGCACTATATTTTTGCTACTCAAAATGGAGTCCTTTTTAAGCGCTTTTTTAGCACTGAAAAGGTCCGAATAAATAAAATGAAATAAATAAATAAATATTAAAAAAGAACTTTATTAAAAATATATTTCAAATTTTATGAATTAAATAATTTTCTATAAAAATGAATAAATTTATTGCTGTAGATATACATTATAAATACTGATAAATAATATGTTTTAAATATATAGGTAAGAAAAATTAAAATTATACAAATTAAAATTAAAAATATGTTACTTGAGAAAAATATTAATATTTTTATTAATTAGATGATTATTGATAATGTTAAAAAAATATTATATATTAAATATATAAATATTTATATTAATGTATATAAATATGATTTATATATTAAAATATATTTATGTGCTCTATTTAGTGAATAAGGGTTTATAATTAAAAATTAATATGAGTTAAAAATACTAATTAATTTAATAGAGCAATGCACATATTATTAAATGATGTTTGGTTTTTTAATTTAATATAGATCAAATGTGTGTTGTATTGATTTCACAAATACGTAATTAATGAAATTTTATATATAATGTACACACATAATACTTATCCATTTTTCAATATTATTTAAGTGTACCTATTTTCATTTATTCAATTTTACCCATTTTTAACACACGCATGCGGTTAAAATTAAAAATTCATTAATGATATAAAAAAAATTGTAAAAAAATATTTATAAATAAACATATTTAAAAATGTACATACTATATTTATAAAATTATATATTTATAATTATATATAATTAAATTAAATTAAAAGTATTTATATAGTTATAAAATAATAAATATATATATTTAAATAATTTTTATATTTATAATATATTTACTTAAATAATTAATATATTTACAATGTTTATATTTATATATATTTGTTAAATATATATATAAATAATTATATAAATATATATAATGACAAAAATATTATTCTTTAAAAATATTTATAAAATTATAAACAAATAATTATATACGTAAATAATTATAAAATGATATCAAGTATATTTAAATAAAGAATATATTGAAAATATTTATATTTATATATATTTATTAAGTATATAAATATTTACAAATGTTTGTATTTTTAAATATAATTATAAATCCTTTATCAGTGATTAAGTACTAAACGCTTATATAAGGCTTTAGCAACTTTTTTTAGTGTTGATAAAGTCCTACCTTTATCAATGATAAAAATGATAATATATATGTCATTTATCAATGATTAATTAATACGCACTGATAAAAGTAATCTTTATTAGTTCTTTTAAAAATTGGCTCATAAAAGTGTCCCAATATAATTAAAAAACCTAACCTATTTCCAACCTGTTGCTATATCAGAAGCATTCTGTGGTAGCCACCCATTTTCAATGCTCCTCCTCAGTGAATTTAAGTAAAAATCACACATACCCACTAAAATCATACAATCCCACTGCCACCAGTTTCTCAAACATCGTTTAACATCCGGTGCTCAATTATAGTTCGGGTTTTTGAATAAAATATTTAGACCCGGATATGAGGGTCTTATATTTTCTCAAACCTAGGGATGTACGCCTATGTTTTCCTTTGTAGGTTTCGATTTTATTTATGTATTTTTTGTTTTGAGATCTGGATCTGAGGGTTTCAGATTTGCCTTTTTAGGATCTGATTTTTACTCGGTATTTGGGATCAGGTTGTTGTATACTATTTTTCTTTTCTTTATGATTTGTTATTTGATTGACTACTATTTTGGATATACTATTTTGGCCTTTTTTAATTTTTCTTTTGATAAAATTTTCTTCACTCTCTACATCTATACCCCGTCTTTCTCCGTAAGCTTAATTTTCTCCTTCGTTTCTAAAAATATCTTTTTGATATGTATTATTTCATTATGTCATCTTTTTTATGTACCTCTCTAGAATCTCAATGATGGGTCAATGTGTATTAGATGGCCTCCCTATAATCCTTAAGTTGCTACATCATTTGATCCAAAAAATAGAATGAAAGTTATATAATTCTATATATTTGAACTTATTTCTAGGTATTCATCATTTTAGCTCTATATATACATTTTAGGTCTATATATACATTTAATTAACAATAATATAACTTATATATAAATAACCAAAAAAATATTTTAAACTCATTTTACTTTCAAAATAATAAAATTAGGTAACTATATATACATTATTTTGAAATAATTAAACTTTTAAAATTTAAATAATTATATTTTATACACAATTACCGAAAATATTTATTTTTTATAATTAATATAGTTTGAAAATTATTATTAAAATTATTTTTTAGTTTCATTAGAAAAAATAGTATTATATATATACATCGAATAATATATTGTATATTTAAAAAAACTTAAATCTGATAAATAATATACATATATATATAATATATTCAAATAAAGTTAATAATATAACACACATATATATATAACACACACACACACACATATATATATAATATTCAAGTAGATTCACTTTATTTATCATTGTATCAAATGAGGAGTGACCTCCATTATATAGTTTTTGATGATGGAATACATGAACCCAGTTTAGGTTTATTGCCTATCGAGGTAAGTATGAACGAAGTACAGGCCTCTATCCACCTTCAAATCATATAAAAACCTATAATTTTTCAATAAAAAAACCTTTTAAAAAACCATGTTTTATGAAAAAAATAATTATAAAAAAATTTCCAAAAAATTATTTTATTGATGTTTTATTTGGATCCTTGTGGATAAATTTGAGGATAAAATGAAACTAATTCATTATTAAATATTTTTCTATGTCAAATTAAACAAATTAATTTCAGTAACATACACTAAAACTACATTATACAATCCTAAGACCTAGTGGCTGCGCAGTACTGCAGTTGCGTATTCAGATTCTTCCATCTACAACATCTCTATTTCTTTCCTGCCCTTCACTCTGCCATTTCTCTGGTTGTGTGGAGCTTTTGGTGGCCATTAAGGCATCAAGTTAATAACTAGTTTTAATGGTGTAATTATCACAAATGGGAGGAATTCCCCCTTTGGAGAACATAATAAAGTACAATTGTCACCCTCTTTAGTTTCATCTCTTGAACTGTTATTATTTCATTATATTTCCATGAGACTCATCCCCCATCTCTTTTATGTTGTTTTTACTACCTTAAGAATTTTTTATCCAAGGGATGACTAATAATTAGAGTATTTCAAGCATCATAGGTGTATCTCCACAATATTTGGTGGATGTTTTTCAAACAAAAAAATTAAATAATAAAATATCAAGAGATGAACTCATGATGATGACAATTGTCCTTCATTGGGTTCTCTAATAGGGGTAATGCCTCCCATTTACGAGAATTACACCATTAGCACGATTTATTAACTCAATTCCTCCATTTACACAAAATCATTCAATAGAAAATCTCTACACACCCAGATAAATGATTGAGTGGACAAGAATGCAACGGAGATGGTGGAGGTGGAAGAATCATAATATGCAACTAAAATGTTGCACAGCCCAGGGGTCTTGGGTAGATACAGTATAATTTTAGCTGATGAGTGTATGTTACTAAAATTAATTTATTTTATTTTTCATGGAGGCAGAGTTATTGATGAATTACTTTCATTTTTATCCATGAATTTACCCACAAGTATCCGAATAAAATAATAACAAAATAATTGGGTGAGGATTTTTTTACCATTTTTTTCAGTATAACCATGTTTTTTATAGGTTTCATTTTATTAAAAAATTATAAGGTTATATAATATTAGAAAACGATGTTGATTGAGGTGTGTACATCGTTCAAACATAGGTAAACAATAAACAAGTCTTTTTGATATGTGTAGGAATCAGCTGGACCTCGATTTGATGCACAGTGTTACCACTATGACTCAATGTGTCCGTTATCAGTTTAAAATGGAAAGTTTAGTTCAAATAATATCACTAACTAATAACAATGTAAACACAATTAGATTTTAAATATAATTTATTCCGTTGATTTATAATCCCTTTATGATATGTAGAAATCAGTCTCATGTTAGACTGATACACGATGTGATCGTTATATGTCAAAGTGTGTGTTTCCAGTTTAAAAAAAAAATTTAGAAAAAAAACAAGTGGCATACTCAAAATTTACAAAACACATTTGGATTGTTTAGATAATTTTGGAAAATGATACATATGTCATTTGAGACATGTAGGAATCATTTATACCTCAATTTGACTGATGGTGTGACTGGTATGACTCCAAGTGCATATTTTTATTTAAAAATTCAATTAATTTTAATAAAAATGACAACTAGCCTACTCAAAACCGAGAAAATACATTCATATTTATTTGATACTATAGTGAAATTATCCATATATAATTTTTGATGTGGAGAAATCAGCCACAACTCAATCCAATGCACAGTGTTCTCAGTATGACTCAATGTGTCTGTTATTAGTTTAAAATCAACATTTTAGTTCAAAAAATTTCACTCACTGAAATGAAAGAAAATGTGCTCAAGTATTAATTATAAATAAGGATATTTTTTCAAAAGTCATTTTTGACGTGTAGTAATTGGTCTCATACCAAACGGATACACGATGTTATCGGTAAGAGTCAATGTGTGTTTCTAGTTTAAAATGACATTTTAGTAAAAAAGATTTGTGACAAGCTAAAAACCAAGTAAATGAATATGGATTTTTATCATAGTTTATGAAAATGATACATAATCTATTTGGGAGGTGTAATAATTATCCTCACCTCAATCCAACACATGTTGTGATCGATATGACTCAAAGTGCATCTTTTTATTTAAAATTGAGATAACTTTTAGTAAAAAGGGAAACTCACCTACTCAAAACCGAGAAAACAATTTAGGATTCTTTCGATAGTTTTGGAAAAGAATCCATAAATCATTTTTGACATTTAGGAAATATCTTCTCTTAAATCTGATAAACGATGTGTTCGAT
Organism: Viscum album; assembly: GCA_963277665.1. Lineage (NCBI taxonomy): Eukaryota > Viridiplantae > Streptophyta > Magnoliopsida > Santalales > Viscaceae > Viscum > Viscum album. Next base: position 116,198,566 of record OY728135.1, read on the forward strand.
ATGACTCAATGTGTTTGTTATTAGATTAAAATCAAAATTTTGGCTCAAAAAGATTCACTCACAGAAAACTAAAAAAGCACTCTCGGATTGTATTTATAATTTAGAACAATTATTAATAAGTCATTTGGGGAATGTTGGAATTTGTATTACATTAAAATAACACACAATTTGACTATAATGAGTCAAGGTATGTGTTTTCACATTAAAATGACATTTTATTAAGAAAAGGTAAGGGAAGTACTCAAAATCGATAAAACACATTTGGATTATTTTGATACTATAGGAAAATGATCTATAATTCATTTGACACATGTAAGAATTAGTCACACCTCAATTTGATGGAATCTGTGACCTGTATGACTCTATGTGTGTTTTTTCATTATAGAAGTATCATTTTAGTTTAAAATTCACATCACATTGCAAAAACTGAGGAAACAATCCTAGATTGTTTTCTCTTCATTTAAATTATGTATTGATACATTATTTTTATGCTTTTTTGGTGTTTTTGGTGTTGTGGTGTGTTGTTACAGCACACTACACAGGTGGGTAGTGTGCTGTGATAGCACACAACAGTATACCCATTTATTAGTTCTTTTTATAAGTGCTGATAAAGTGATCCTTTATCAGCGCTTCTATAAGCACTGATAAAAGTCCTTTATCAATTGTTGTAGAAGAACTGATAAGTGGTCCTTTATCAGTGGTTATAGAATCAATGTTAAATGGTCCTTTTTCAAGGTTTGATAAAGCAATAATAATCGTTTCTTATATCAGCACTTCTATAAGCTTCTAAAGGACCCCTTTATTAGTGTTTTTTAGCATTGATAATTGACTTGGGATTTTAATCTCACTCTAGTAGTCAGTGCTTCTCGAGCACTAATGAAGGATATTTTTAGTGCTGTTGAAGGCCTATTTTTTTGTAGTACCCCATAACACTTTTGTTATATTAAGTAAAACTCACCTTATATTTTTTCTAGGACAGTATTTTATTTAATAAAGTTAAACTACTCAATGAAAAAACACACAATCACTAGCCTCTCAAACAATATATTCAATTTAAAACATTATGCTAAGATAAAAAAATCCTTTATGCTAAGGAAATAACACCTACTTCCTTTTAATAGGATTATTTAAAAGAATATACTATATTTTAAATTTTAAATATGTTTTTCAATGTGTTTATAGTATTTTAGTAAGAGGAATACTTTTGATAACATAATTCTAATGGTTGGTGGATATATCCTCCCTCGTATTTCAAGGAAAATCTAGATGAACACTTTTATCATGGACAACTTTTTTCCCATTACATTATTTTCAAACTATTTATAGATTCTAATAAATCATAAAACATATATATAAATTCATTATAACATATTATACATAACAAATATTGTTTAACTGAATATAATTTTATCATATGAGGAAAATGAGATAATTTTACAAACCCATTATTTTGATACATCTATGCTTTATATGCTCATATACAATGAAATATTTTACACCAAAACTCATTGCATAACCAATTAAATGGAAACTATAATCTAAACAAATTATTTCCTTCATTCGCAACATCTCTATATTTATAATATTTAAAATCTATATATTTTTTATGATATACAATTTAATTAAATAATTAATTAGTTGTTATATTTAACATTAGGCTCGCCTATGTATGGTGGTTATGAAAAATGATACATGTTGAATTGTGGAAGCGATAGTCTGCACATACACATGATTGAGGTGTTCACTTTCCATAAGTAAAGATGGAAAGGGTAAATAATGTATAAACCATAAACGTAAAAAAATGTTAGTATAAAGTTAATACTAATGTTGTCATGACATTATTGGTAATGTAACCATAAAAGAAAAGAACATGGAGATGGAAAAATATTAGAGAACGAGTTGTACTAACATTGTGATTTTGAATTTCTCTAGAAGTACTTCTTTCAAATGGAGGGATTTGGATGATATCTTGGGAACATAAGCGTGAGGTTATGAAAGAGGGTCAAATGGTAATGAAAAATGATGTATTTTAAATATGTAACTAACTTTTTACAATGGACTTTATGGGTTGGTGATGGGATCATTCTAAAATTGGAGAAAATGAGATTTTTATAAATATTCTCACTTTTTAAATATATTGAAAATGGTAATTGTGTCAAGTGAATCCAAATGAGTAAAATAATTGAGTGTGTTTGAGAAATGGTTGATAATATATCAATCACTCATTTTGAAACCTAATTTTAACATGTTTTAATCTTTTTACCCCGTGATTTATTAATTTTACTATTTTAGATTTTACCATAGTAACTAGTTTTTACCTATGTAATTATTTTAAATGACTATAAATAACACATTTGTTTTTAAATAATTTTGAAATAATGATTTCAAATATTAAATCCATTTTACCATATAAAATTTATGCGTGTCTGGGAAATCAATTTTAACACTAGCGCATGTAACACATTAAAACATCATTTTTAGAAGACAATAATAATAATTATTTTTAATCAAATTATTTTTGTTTAGGGTAAAATCATCCATGTATATTATTTTCTTGATAATTTTTTCTATTATATTTTAAATTTTTTATGTGGATTTTAATGAAATCAAAAACCCAATTTTTTTAAAATAATATTTAATTAAAATGAAATATAAAAACGAGATCTTATTCGAACGTACTATTTAATATTATAAACAATTGATTTCCAAATTCATAATTGAATTTTAAAATATAAATTTTTACTCCATAAATTCATTTTTATCATGAAAAATGATTTATATTTTTTTATCGTATACTTTTTTTTATATTGAAATAAATGCTATGACCAAAAACTCCAGGATCCGGTCAAAGTCGGCCCTAAAAAATTTATTAAAAAAGATAGGAAAGTCAAGCATACAAGGGACTACTACAAAAACGAGAGTACATTACACCACACATGTCCGCCTCCACCAGTGGAGCGCAGTATCCTTATGCCATTAAGGACCACATCATATGCTTCTCTATTATTGCTTTCTTTTCCAGAGCATCTACAACATGGTTAGCTTCCCTATAGGCATATGAGATTACTAGATTGAGATCAGTGACCTTGTTGAGACATGCAATCCAGTGAGGTAGAATTCTCCATGGCACATCCCGTGTTCTTGTTTTCAAGGCTTGTACCGCAGTTTGAGAATCTGATTCAATCCATAACAATTTCCATTTAAATTGAACAGCGTACCTGACCGCATGGATCATATCCCATAACTTAGCTTCATAGGCCACCCCTATATCAGTGTAACAGGAAAAGAAGCCCTTCATAAAACCACGATATGTGCGAAAGACTCCACCACATCCAGATAGCCCTGGCGTGGCGGCAGAATCCCCATCAACATTTACCTTGATCCACGAGCCTATCAGAGTTATCCATCGAATGTATTTGAGATTTTTGGGTTTTGGGGGTGACCAGATACACATAAAATCCAATGAATCTGCAAATCATATAAGTTATTATTCATTCCGCCAGTTTGCACCATAATACTGCATACACTTCCCTATGCAAGGAAAGCATTCTAGTCTGTGTATAAATCTGCTTGTTCTCAAACAGGATGACATTGCGCGCATGCCAAACAGCCGCAAGAATTGCAGCACTAGACACCAGTTGTAAGTTCTGAATTTTCTCACTTTTTCCAGCACTGGACAATGCTGAAAGTATCTCATAAACCTGCAAATGTGAGAAAAAATCCCACCCAAATAGAGAACCTGCATAGGACCGAAGCTGCTGCACATATCTGCACTCCACGAACAAGTTTTGTGCATTTTCCTCTATGCACATACATAAATAACATGCTGAAGCAATTTGAATTCTAGTCCGCTTGAGTTGATCCTGGGTAGGAAGCCTGTTTTTTCAGAATCTCTAAATTATGATGAATCTGGATGGCTGAATAAAGTAAACCTAAAAAGCCTTAAGCCAGATCGGAATGTGAGTAGGGCTCCCACATTCCATCCTATAAAATTCCATGGTGTTAAAAAAACCATGCCTATTTGGTTTCCATATCAGAGTGTCATGATCCATGAATGTGTAACTTTTAATTTCCAGTCCAATTTGAGGGGGAAGGAGCTTGTCAAATCTTTTCCATTGTGTTCTGAATTCAGCAATGGGAATATTCCTTATTTCAGAATGGTTGCTCATGATATCGTGTAGTGGCCTATCAAGCCAAGTGATATGCCAGCAATTAAGGTTGGAGTTATCACACACCAGCCACTTCATATCATTCATTATTTTATTGAAGACGTGTCTTATTGATGCCCACACAAATGACCCAAGATAGTACTTGTACCCATTCAACAGCCTTTCCTTAAATCTTTTGACCAAAAAGACATTAGAGGCATCATTGGAGGTCAGACCCCATGTGAATTTCCCAATGAGAGCATCATTAAATATCCTTAGATCTTTGACTCCAAGGCCTCCAAGATCAACTGGTTTGATACAATCCTTCTAGGAAATAGTTACCAACTTCCTTTCATGGGCCGAACCAGTCCATAAGATATTCATTATCATGCACTGAATCTCCTTGATAAGGCCTCTAGGCCACCTATACAACGGGAAGGAGTAAACAAACTTTGATGTGATCACTGAGTTAACAAGACACACTCTTCCATCTAGGGACATAGCCTTTGTTTTCCAGCTAGCAAGTTGATTAACAATTCCAAAATAGATACCTTCTAGATAATGCCTTTTAACTTTCCCCAGAATAGAAGAACACTAGGATATTAGAAAGGGATAGTCCCTTTTTTTACTCCAAGACATCAGATGATCCTGTTTTTCTTACCAACCATAATGCCATTACCAAAAACAATGGAGGATTTACTCCAACTAATCGCCTGTCCAGCCACCACTTCATAATTTTAAAACAAATCCTTGATAGAGGAAATTGTTTTCTCAGAAGCTCGTCCAAACAGAAGTATATCATCATCGTAGAGTATGTGTGAAGAAGAAAAGTCATTTTTCCCGGCCCTAATTTGATGATAAATGCCAAACTGAACAAGATCATTGATGCACCTACTCAAATTAACTTCAATAAAAGTAAATAGAAATCCTGAGAGTGGATCCCCTTTCCTCACACCTCTAGTGCATGGGAAGAATCCTCTAGGTGCCCCGTTAATAAGAATGGATAACCTTGATGAGATAAGAATGGTACTAATCAACTTGATAAAATCATTCTAGAAACCATACCTTTTGAGGACATTAAAAAGAAAGATCCATATTATTGTGTCAAAATCCTTAGAAATGTATATTTTGAGTGAAAAGTTCCCATATCTTACTTTCCTCTTCATCAAGTTAACACTCTCTAAGGTTGCAAAAAGAAAGGTTTGAATACTTCGTCTAGGAACAAATCCAAACAGATTTTGAGTAATCATGCCACTAGACAATGGTCCCATCCTATTCATAATGATCTTACTAATGACCTTAGGAATTTTATTCCTGCGCAACAGGCCTGAAATCCTTAATATCAACTGCATTTTACTTTTTGGGTATCAGCGCAATAAAGCATGAATTCATGCCATACGGCACATAAAAATATCTGATGAATTCCTTAATTTCATGAGTGATATCATCCTGAAAAAGCACCCCAGTAAAACATGAAGAATTTGTTAGTAAACCCATCTGGACCAGGAGCACTATCCATATTAAGGGAGAACAAGGCTGCTTTAATTTCCTCCTTGAGGGGAGGAGTGATAAGGGCTTGATTATTTTGATCCTTAATGAAAAAGATAATGTTGTCAACCATCTTCTGTGTGTTATCCTACCCATCATCAGAATATAAACCCATGAAGTATTCCACATCATCCTGGGCAATCACATTTTCAGAGGTGTGATGCTGACCATTAATGATGATTTCCTTGTTTCCTGCTCGGGCCCTCTTCTCTTTGTAAAGCCTATGAAAGAATTTTGTGTTTCGATCTCCCTCTTTCATCCATTTAACATTTAGTTGATTTTTTTCAGACTCTCTTTTACTATTAATAGATTATCCAGACTGTTATGGGCTTCGATTTCCTCCCTGGATGGAATATTCAAATGTTGATCCCTGATCTGACAACATACAAGAGCCTCTTTAGCAGCCTTAATGTCCCGATCAAGCAGAGAGAATGAGCTCTAGCTCCATTCCTTGAGCAGAATCTTAGTATGCTTTAATTTCCCAGCTAACCTTTGCAATGGGCTTCCAAGCACCTCAATGTTCCAAGCTTCCAGTACAGTTTCCCTGCACCCAGGAATTACAAGCCAGCCAATGTTAAACCGAAAAGTTATAGGAAGAGACCTCCTCAATTGTGAGCTAATTTCCACAATAATTAGGTTGTGATCAGAATGATTCTTGGGAAGTGTGAACCCTAAAATTCCATGTGCGACACTTTGATCATCCATTTTAACAAAACATCTGTCAAGTTTGATTGCTTGTTTCCCCTTCCAAGTGTACCTACTCCAGGTAAATTAATCTCCATCCACCGGGACCTCAAGAAAATTGCATTGATCAATGCACAAATAGAATTCAAGGGATGCATTTCGATGGAGGTTATTCCCAATTTTTTCCTCCGGCCTCAAAACATTATTAAAGTCATAGAGGATCACCAAATTTTGATCAATATTCCTAGATATAGCCCTCAGGTCATCTTATAAGTCCCTTTTTCTAATATAGGAATTAGAAGCATACACAAACGCAATAGAAATCTCATAATTATCAATGCTGCAAGATATTAAAATGCTTTGAGACAACCCACTATATGATATAATGTTGATCGTCTCATGCCTTAAAAATCATAGATGATCCATATTAGAGCCATGAGAGTTTTGTGAGATGAATTTATATCCAAGGGAGCCCCACTTGAATCCTGTTCAGTTATTGAAAAGAAGCCTGGGCTCAGCAATGCCAACAATCATGGGTTTGTAGGTCAGAATAAAATGTATTAGGGCCTTGACCGTTAGGGAGTTCCCTAGACGTTGATAATTCCTATAAAAAATCCTCATTGTTGTAGGGTTTTGCCCCATGTTTGGGGGCCTCCATTCAATGCCATGCCCACCTGGCCCTTACCATTCCTTCCTTTACCTTTCTTGTTCCCCTTTTCGAAGCTGCTATTTTTTTTCAGGTGCCTTTGTTAGTAACTTCTCCTCAGTGTCCTCTCCTGAGATAACCCCATACTTGTCAAGTATCTTTATGTTTTCAAATTCATCATCCCAAGACACACAAGTCAAGGGTGTGAAATTATTGTCATCTTTTCCATAATCCATTTTCTTTTCCATGACAACTCTCTTCCTGGCAGCCTTGGATGCTTCAACCTGTATAAATCCCTCCTCCTGCTCACTGCTATGCGGTGTGAGTTCACTTCATGGAGCACTTGAGTGCCTCCCATGAGGTTGAAGCACCAACATAGTAGGTAAGGGTTCAGAAATGATGGCCATTATCTAAATAGGGGTGCTTGAGTCCTACTGATTTCCCATTCCAGTATCTGGACTGAGCTCCACAGAAGGCTCCAAGGACTTGTGTGAAGCCACATTGCTGACATTCTCCCCATCCAGCAAGCCTGCTGTAGGTTGCAGGACAGCAGCAGAAGCACATTGAGTATCCGGTACAACAACATTTCCATCCACATTGCTGACATTTTCCCTATCTATAATCCTACTGTAGGTTACAGGACATCAGTAGAAACACATTGAGTATCTGATACAATAACATTTACAGACAAATCATCAGACTTGAAAGGAATATTAATGTCACCCATAATCTGGTGTTTTTCAACAGGAGGACATCCCTCCTGAGAAGCAGACACATCAACTTGGTTTACACCAATAGGTAATGAACTACCCTCCCCATTTTCCATATTTTCCTGTTTTGCTAGATTAGAATCCATTTTGCTATCATAAACTGTGGCAAATATACCTGGAGGTGCATGTTCAGTGCATTGATCAAGAGGCTCTTTACCTTTCATCTTCCTGCAAATAGCAGCATCATGTCCTTTAATCTTACAAAAGTTGCATTCAATATCCTTTTTGCATTCAGATATTAAATGTCCAAAGAGTTTACAGCCATTGCAGAATTTTTGTTTTCTTTTATAGAGAATATCGAGATTAATGTTTTCATCCCTTGTGGTGAGTATCACCTCCTCCACCAGGGTGTTGGTCATATCAACCTCCACTAAAATTCTTGTGTAATGGCCAATCCGCGGGTTGTCAGTCTGTTTTTCCATCCTAATCATATTTCCAACAGATGAAGCAATGTCCCAGAGGATCTACGTATAACGACCCATACATTACATACATTGTTAATACTTCAAAATTGAAGCATACTTATTACAACATATAACAAAACCACGAAAGGACCATATAGGTATAGTGTCTTTAGAAACTGGGAAACATAAACAACTGGTTCATAAAGCATCAACTTTGCCTCCCACTTATTTCATCATATCTATAGCCCCTTTTTGGCATATCCTACTTAATAACCTTATTCCTGACCTGGGGAAAGAAAACATACAAAAGGGTGAGGTCAAATTCTTAGTAATGTTAAACAAAAGAAATATCAATCACATCGTATACACAAGCACATAACTTTTGGAAATCTTAACCTGCAAAAGAGATCATAATATCATAACATGAGATAAATCATGGCAGTGAAATGTAATCACAATAATCATAACTTAAAACATAAAACTTTGTGGCATACACACATAATCATAGAGAATCATTTCTTGTTAGTCAAGACTCATTGCCAAGACTATCTTAGTGGAAAAAGTCCCTTTCTGAACTGAGTCACCCTCGTTTCAGTCATGTTTCACTGAACCTGTATAACCTACCGTTCCAGCCATTTCTATCTCATGAGATATAAAATCTTTACCCAATGCATTGGAGGGAGATATAGGTCCCACCCATCTCTTAATGAAACCATTCTTATGTGTGGCACAAAATCTTAAATTATACATCATTGCATAACCCATGTAATAAAAATAGGATTCTTAAACAACATGACATCATAAAATAATTCATATAAGATAAAGGAATTCATAAAAATATAATTCCATCACAACATAATCAAATCAATGTAATAATAGGGATAAAAATAGAACCCTTTATTATCTTAGATGGAAAATAATTTTGATAAAACACTTGAACTCCATTCTTGAGGAAAATATCCTTTCTACTTCAAAAACACTTTTCATTTCTTAACATGTCATAAAATTATAACTAAAAGAAGTTGATTAAAAATAAACTTGAAAACTTGTAAAGGAATCTTCTTGGAAATAATGTTTTAAAAATCCATTCATGCCGTATAAGTTAAAAAAACATTCTTCTCGTACTTTTGTCGGAAAAGTCAAAAAGTACCTCGTTTGAAAAACGGAAAAAGATTCCTTTCATATCTTTTACTAAAAACTTACCTAAGGGTAAAATTGGATTTAAAAAATTGTAGGTGGATGGAAATAATATTACATATCGAGGAAACATGGATGTGGATGATAAAATACACCCTAGTAAATGCCAAAGTATAAATAATCTCGGATAAAAATGAGATTGTGATATTTCCCTTACCTTAGGTCCGACTTGCTTTGTAAGTGTCTGAACCTCCTGTATAATGATTTAAATAATGTTATTGACTTATTCCAGAATCAAAATTATTTTTATGATATCATATATGGTCATATTCTTAGCTTCTTAGTAGTAATATTTCATTGCTACTTGTTATTCGGGTGTTTATAACTTTTTGTTCTTATGCGTGTTTTGTCGAATAAATTTTTATTCTTTTCTTTAGGTTATAGATACCTCATTTCCAGAATGGTATTAGTGTAATATATATCATATTCATTCATTCAATTCATTTATATAATCATTATGAAATGAAGATCATGTAGAACGAGTCGCATCACATCGTGGAGACGGTATTCCGTACGTACACACGAGTGATGATATCATTCCAATGATCGTGGAATTGTACTGGAGTATATGTATACTATTTCAGAATCAATATCACTTTATAATAGTCATATATAGTCATTATTTACACCATTATAACCATCCAAGTAATGTGGTGGTGGAAAATAGATTACACCACGGCGTGGAGACGGTATTCCGTACGTACGCACGTGCGGTGATTTCTTTTTCCGTAGGATGGATATATGGTGAAATAGGGTTGTTTCATACATATAATGACATATCCGTATATGAGTGATACTGATGTTATTACTTCATAATGAAACAACTAAAGAAGAAGAAGTGGAAGAATAAATAAAGATGAAAGAATCGGTAACGGACATTACCTCTTCTTTGAAGTGCTTCTTTGAGACCTTCTTTTAGGGCACTAAAATTGGTCTTTGAAGAAGACTAGTACCTCTAGGATGTCTCTAGGGAAGTGGAGAGTAGAAATTGGTAGGGGTTGGCTGAGCATGAAGGCTCAATGTGGTGTGAGGAAGAGAGGGAGGAGGTGCCCTTTTATAAGGGAGGAGAGGGGCACCTTTGGAATAACTAAAATATTATTTTATTATAAAGTCAAGTTCGGTTTTAAATAGCTCCAAATTGATTTATTTCGAGGCTAAGGTGGGGATGGGTCGAAATCCTCTCATCCAATAGAATTTATACAAGTTTAGGTTCCTATTGTAACCTTATCATTTAGATTTTACATTAAGTTAAATAATTTTACTTTTACCATGTCTTCTTGTGTTCTTATACTATAAGGTTAATAAACTTACTATAAGCATCCAAACGAACCCCAAGTTGTTTATTATTAATATATATAACCTTATCTATGTCATTTGGCCGAACCTTAGATTTTTAGGAATAAAATAACAATTACCAATATAATATTTGTTTTAAAAACTATTTTATGTCAATTTTGACACTATTTAGTAATTGATTTTTGTGAAAATCATAACAGAATTATTATTTCGAACCAAGTTAATTAAATAAATACTAAAATGTCCTATTAACCTATAAAATTAGTGGGATTCATAAAAAGTCTCAAATTCCATTTATTTTGGTGTTTATAACATCAATTATGTCAATATTTCATTAATAAGATAATTACTTCATCATCATTGTGTCATAAATAAATTAAATTATTTAATGTATAAAAATTAAAAATAAAAAACCATTATGTAGGAAATATTTTTAGCTTTATAATGAATATTTATAGTCAAATTTATCTTATGTATAACCCCATATTAAAAATTATTTACTTATTAAACTTTGATTTTAACTATTTTAACCCTTCTTTAAATAAATTAATAATAAATGTCCTAATCTAATCCAAGTGGGCCTAAATGGTCATATTTTATTCCTAAGTTTATTTTTGGTTGAATTACACTTGTCCAATAGAATTAGAACATGTGTTAGGGTAATAATAATATCATCTTTACCCTTAATTACCCTATTTACTTTTAACCGTGGTAAAAAAAAGTAAAAAGTTACTATTCACCAAAAAATTATTTTCATCTCATTGAACCACATTTTACTTACTGACATCAACCGTGTCTCTCGGATTTTTGAAATTCCACTCACAGAAGCGGTAAAATTAAGTTTTATGAAAAATTCAGTTTTTTAACTACCACTTAGTAATTTCACTATTCATCAAAAATTGAAAGTTTTCAGGAAAATACCAAAATTTCACCCTAGGCTAATTTCGATATTCCGAATCCAAAAATGAAGTCCATTTTGAAAAATAAAATTTATAAAATTTCAAAAAGTGGTTATTACTATTCATAACGGCTAGTTTTAATAATATTTTAATAGCATATCGTTGTTTAGTGAAACTCAGTATTGCGTGCGACGCAAGCTATCGAGGAAGGTCGCGATTTCGTGTAAAGAAAGCCAAGCAAGTGTTGTGTAGAAAATGATTCCTTTGATGATTTATATAACATAAAAGTCTCGGGTGTTACATTCTACCCCCCTTAAAATGAATTTCTCCCTCAAAATTCGTCACTTTGTAACAAATAGATGAGGATACCTCTCCCTCATCATATCCTCAAGCTCACATGTAGCTTCTTCTAATTGGTGGTTCCTCCATAAAACTTTCACCAATCGAGTGGTCTTGTTTTGTATATCTTTTTCGCTACGATCCAGAATCTCTATCGGTTGTTCTTCATAAGAAAGATCTTGCTCCAGCGGTACAACTTCTGAGCTGAGTACATGTGAAGGATCAGGTATGTACATTCTCAGGAGAGATACATGGAACACATTGTGAACTTGAGAGAGATTTGGTGGAAGCGCCAATCGGTAAGCTACCTTCCCAACACGATCCAATATTTCGAATGGACCGATATATCTAGGGCTCAACTTCCCCTTCTTTCCAAATCTCATAACCCTCTTCCAGGGAGATATTCGTAAGAACACTTTATCACCCACTTCAAACTCTAGGCCTTTTCTTCGGTTGTCGGCATAACTTTTCTGTCGACTCTGAGCTTCTCTTATGTGTTGTTGAATAGATCTGACCTTTTCTGCCATTTCACCAACGAGATCAGGTCCTAATAGCTTTCTTTCCCCAACTTCATCCCAGCAAGTTGGAGTCCTGCATTTCTTTCCATATAGAGCTTCATAAGGAGCCATCTGAATACTGGAGTGAAAGCTATTATTATAAGAAAATTCCACCAAAGGTGGGTGTTGATCCCAACCTCCTTTGAAATCCATAGAGCAAGCTCTCAACATATCTTCTAGGGTTTGAATTGTTCTCTCAGACTGACCATCTGTCTGAGGATGATAAGAAGTGCTGAAACTCAACTTTGTATCCAGAGTATGCTGAAGACTTCGCCATAACTTCGAGGTAAATCTCGGATCCCGATCAGATATAATAGAAAGTGGTACTCCATGCAATCTTACCACTTCCTTTACATATATCCTGGAAAGCTGATCCAGAGAGAAATCCTCTCTAATAGCAATGAAATGTGCAGACTTGGTAAGATGATCAACTAGGACCCAGATAGTATTATTGCCTTTGGATGTTTTAGGAAGTCATGTGACAAAGTCCATAGTGATGTTTTCCCATTTCCATTCAGGTATGGGTAATGGTTGTAACATCCCCTTAGACTTCTGTCTCTTAGCTTTAACTTGTTGACAAACCAAGCATCGAGAGACAAATTCAGCAACATCTCTTTTCATGCCATCCCACCAGAAGTACTCTTTCAGGTCCCTATACATCTTCGTGCTTCTAGGATGAATAGAGAATGAAGAACTATGAGCCTCATCCAGCAGATCCTTCTTTAATTCGGGGATGGGAGGAACACAAACCCGATTCCTGAACTTTATTATCCCATCACAATCAAGGTTGAATTCAGGAACATTTCTCACCTTCTTTTGTAACTCGACATCTTCTTTCTGTGCCTCTTTAATCTTCACATGTACAGATGGTTGGACATTCATTTGAGAAAGATAAGATTTTTCCCCTTCCATTATAATTCCAAGATCCATCCTTTGTAAATCCATAAATATTGGATCTTTTGTGATCCTCATCATGGATAAACTGGCATGGTCTTGTCGGCTTAATGCATCTGCCACCTTGTTTGCTTTCCCAGGGTGGTAATGGATTGAGCATTCATAATCCTTAATCAGCTCCAACCATCTTCTTTGATGCATATTCAGCTCCTTTTGTGTGAAAATATACTTTAAACTTTTATGATCAGTATAAATATCACACCTTTCACCATAAAGGTAATGCCTCCAAATCTTTAATGCAAAGATTACCGCAGCTAACTCCAAATCATGAGTTGGGTAATTTTGCTCATGGATTTTCAACTGTCGTGAGGCATAAGCTATCACCATATCATTTTGCATAAGAACACACCCCAATCCCTTCTTGTATGCATCACTGTAGATCACAAAACCTTCTCCACTACAAGGCCGTGTGAGCACAGGTGCACTGGATAACCTTCTTTTCAACTCCTTGAAATTCTCTTCACATTCCTCCATCCAGACAAACTTAACTCCTTTCCGAGTCAACTTGGTGAGTGGATTGGATAATCGTGAAAAATCTTTCACAAAACGTCGATAATATCCATCAAAACCAAGAAAAATTCAGATCTCAGTTACTGTTGTTGGTCTCGACCATCTTTCGATAACCTCTGTTTTTGCTGGATCCACAGATATCCCCTCTTTTGAGATTATGTGACCCAAAAATGAAACTTTTTGAAGCCAAAATTCACACTTGGTAAATTTGGCATAAAGCTTCTCCTTTCTCAGGGTCTTAAATATAATTCTCAGTTGATCTTCATGTTCTTCCTTGCTCTTTAAATAGACAAGAATATCGTCTATAAAGACTACCACAAATTGATCAAGATAGACCCTAAAGACTCTATTCATCAGATCCATGAAGATAGCAGGGGAATTAGTAAGACCAAATGGCATCACTATAAATTCATAGTGTCCATACCTTGTACAGAAATCCATCTTTGGTATATCCTCCCTTTTGACCCTTAATTGATGATACCCTGAATGAAGGTCAATCTTGGAAAAGTATTGAGCTCCGTGTAGTTGGTCAAATAAGTCATCAATGCGTGGGAGAGGATATTTGTTCTTGATAGTGATCTTGTTAAGTTCTCGATAATCAATACAGAGTCTCATTGATCCATCTTTCTTCTTAACAAATAGAACAGGTGCTCCCCAAGGTGACGCACTAGGGCGTATGAATCCCTTATCAAGATTCTCTTGGAGTTTCTTCTTCAATTCCTGCAACTCAATTGGGGCCATTCTATAAGGTGTCTTTGAAATAGGCAAAGCACCCGGTACGAGTTCTATTGAAAACTCAACTTCGCGATTTGGTGGAAGACCCGGTAATTCCTCCGGAAAGACATCATCAAACTCCCGTACAATGGGCATATTCTTAATCGTGAGTTTCTCACCAACCATTTGAGATAAATAACCTTCATTTATTGGAATCAATACCCATAAAATGGAAGAAATTTCCACTGGAAGGTTATGTTCATCCTTGCATTGATAGACGATAATAGATTGATCTGGAATATGAAATGTGACTTCCCTTCTTTGGAAATTGATATGAGCTCCATATAAAGAAAGCCAATCCATGCCAAGAATCAAATCAAATTCCACTATAGGAAGGATCACAAGATTTGTAGGAAGCACTTTCCCAAAAACTTCGATCGGAGAAGAATTATAAACCTTTGATGCGACTGTTGTGCCATTAGGTGTTGTCACAGCTAACTCAACATCTAATTTTTGAGGTAATACGGTGATACCCTTAGAAAATTATTCAGAAATTAAAGAGTGGGTGGATCCAGAATCAAATAAAACATTTGCTACTTTAGAGTGGATGGTAAGTGTACCTTTCACCACATCGTTATCGTAATCCACATCGCTGATAGAAATTCCATGTGACTTTCCTTTGTCTTTAGACTTAAGAGTTTTTTGACGTCAACCATCATCATCAACCCTTGGATTATGGAATTTATTGGCATAATGACCTATCTCCTTGCACTTGAAACATTGAAGTGTAGTAGTTTCATTCTGTGTATCCCTTCCTTTGTTTGCATCATTAGATATCTTCTTCCCATCATCGCGGCATTCAAATGCCCGATGACCTTCCTTTCTGCATTTGAAACATTTACTTGTCCCTTTAAGACAACCCCCTCCATGTTTCTTTCCACACATTGAGCATAAGGGAAAGTTCATCTTCTTTTAAGTGTGCTCTTTAGATTTTTCTTTGAATTCCATTTTCCTCTTCTTATCAAACCCATATGACTGATGGGTTACTCCAATCTCCATCTCGACTTTGAGAGCACATCGAACGATTTCCTCGTAGCTATTGAAGTCCCTTATGGCTAACGCCCTTTGAAGACTTGGTTTTAATCCACTAAAGAACCGATCGATCTTACTCTCAGGTTGGATAATAATACCAGAAGCGTACCTTGCATGTCTTTTAAAATTTGCTTCATATGTACCAACAGATTCATCATCCTTTTGTTTCAGTTCAAGAAACTCTTTCTCCATCTTTGTTCGGAGAATATGAGGGAAGTACTTATTGAAAAATAAGTTCTTGAACTTGTCCCATTCCATGGACTCAATTTCATCCCTTTTCCTCGTATTCTTAATAAGATTCCACCATTGATCAACATCTCCTTCCAAACGATACACTGCTAGGATGACTTTATCATGTTCAAAACATTGAAGAACTGAAAATATCTTTTCAGTAGTACTAATCCATTGCTCAGCAACTAATAGATCAGTAGACCCGCTGAAAGAAGGTGGACGCTGCCTCATGAACGATTCAACAGAATGTTGCTCCTTCCTTTGCTCGTTTGGAAGTCCTGCATGATTCATATCTTGAGAAAGTTGTGTGAGCATGGCTATAAGATTTTTCATTCCAGCTCCCATAACGTTTGGTTGCTCAGGGGGACAATCATTGCATTGCCCGTCGCATTCCGCATTAACATGATTCCTTCGGGTTCCAGCCATTGACTAAAACCAAGAAGAATAGTGTGAGCAACACTAATTATAATAGGAAAACCACATAATCAAGAATAAAATTTTACACTTAAGGTCTTATCCCAGGTTATTCATGGCCATTTCTAAAACACTAAGATTGTGTTCTATGCTTAGACTTATCCTTAGGGTTCTTACTAAGGCTTTCACATCCTATTTTCCAAAGGTTGACTATACCTTTCCTCTGATACCAACTATAACGACCCATACTTTACATACATTGTTAATACTTAAAAATTGAAGCATACTTATTACAACATATAACAAAACCACTAAAGGACCGTATATGTATAGTGTCTTTAGAAACTGGGAAACATAACCAATTGGTTCATAAAGCATCAACTTTGCCTCCACTTATTTCATCATATCTAGAGTCCCTTTTTGCATATCCTACTTAATAACCTTCTTCCTGACCTGGGGAAAGAAAACATACAAATGGGTGAGCTCAAATGCTCAGTAAGGGTAAACAAAAGAAATATCAATCACATCGTATACACAAGCACATAACTTTTGGAAATCTTAACCTGCAAAAGAGATCATAATTTCATAACATGGGATAAATCATGGCAGTGAAATGTAATCAGAATAATCATAACTTAAAACATGAAACTTTGTGGCATACACACATAATCATAGAGAATCATTTCTTGTTAGTCAAGACTCATTTCCAAGACTATCTTAGTGGACAAAGTCCCTTTCTGAACCGAGTCACCCTCATTTCAGTCATGTTTCACTGAACCGGTATAACCTACCGTTCCAGCCATGTCTATCTAATGAGATATAAAATCTTTACCCAATGCATTGGAGGGAGATATAGGTCCCACCCATCTCTTAATGAAACCATTCTTATGTGTGCCACAAAATCTTAAATTATACATCATTGCATAACCCATGTAATAAAAATGGGATTCTTAAATAGCATGACATCATAAAACAATTCATATAAGATAAAGGAATTCATAAAAATATAATTCCATCACAACATAATCAAATCAATGTAATAATAGGGATAAAAACATAACCCTTTATTATCTTATATGGAAAATAATTTTGATAAAACACTTGAACTCCATTCTTGAGGAAAATATCCTTTCTACTTCAAAAACACTTTTCATTTCTTAACATGTCATAAAATTATAACTAAAAGAAGTTGATTAAAAATAAACTTGAAAACTTGTAAAGGAATATTCTTGGAAATAATGTTTTAAAAATCCATTCATGCCGTATAAGTTAAAAAAAACATTCTTCTCGTACTTTTGTCGGAAAAGTCAAAAAGTACATTGTATGAAAAACGGAAAAAGATTCCTTTCATATCTTTTACTAAAAACTTACCGAAGGGTAAAATTGAGTTTAAAAAATTGTAAGTGGATGGAAATAATATTACATATCGTGGAAACATGGATGTGGATGATAAAATACACCCCAGTAAATGCCAAAGTATAAACAATCTCGGATAAAAATGAGATTGTGATCTTTCCCTTACCTTAGGTCCGAATTTCTTTGTAAGTGTCCGAAACTCTTGTATAATGATTTAAATAATGTTATTGACTTATTCCAGAATCAAACTTATTTTTATGAAATCATATATGGTCATATTCTTAGCTTCTTAGTAGTAATATTTCATTACTACTTGTTATTCGGGTGTTTATAACTTTTTGTTCTTATGCGCGTTTTGTCGACTAAATTCTTATTCTTTTATTTAGGTTATAGATAACTCATTTACATAATGGTATTAGTGTAATATATATCATATTCATTCATTCAATTCATTTATATAATCATTATGAAAGGTAGATCATGTAGAACGAGTCGCATCACATAGTGGAGACAGTATTCCGTACGTACGCACGAGTGATGATATCATTCCTATGATCGTGGAATTGTATTGGAGTATATGTATACTATTTCAGAATCAATATAACTTTATAATAGTCATATATGGTCATTATTTACACCATTATACCCATCCAAGTAAGGTGGTGGTGGAAAATAGATTACACCACGGCGTGGAGACGGTATTCCGTACGTACGCACGCGCGGTGATTTCTCTTTCCGTAGGATGGATAGATGGTGAAATAGGTTTGTTTCATACATATAATAACATATCAGTATATGAGTGATACTGATGTTATTACTTCATAATGAAACAACTAAAGAAGAAGAATTGGAAGAAGAAATAAAGATGAAAGAATCGGTAACGGACATTACCTCTTCTTTGAAGTGCTTCTTTGAGACCTTCTTTTAGGGCACTAAAATTGGTCTTTGAAGAAGACCAGTACCTCTAGGATGTCTCTAGGGAATTTTAGAGGAGGAATTGGTAGGGGTTGGCCGAGCTTGAAGGCTCAAAGTGGTGCGAGGAAGAGAGGGAGGAGGTTCCCTTTTATAAGGGAGGATAGGGGCACCTTTGGAATAACTAAAATATTATTTTATTATAAAGTCAAGTTCTTTTTTAAATAGCTCAAAATTGATGTATTTAGAGGCTAAGGTAGGTATGGATCGAAATCCTCTCATAAAATAGAATTTAGACAAGTTTAGGTTCCTATTTTAACCATATCATTTAGATTTAACATTAAGTTAAATAATTTTACTTTTACCATGTCTTCTTGTGTTCTTATACTATAAGGTTAATACACTTACTATAATCAGCCAAACGAACCCCAAGTTATTTATTATTAATATATATAACCTTATCTAAGTCATTTGGCTGAATCGTAGATTTTTAAGAATAAAATAACAATTACCAATATAATATTTGTTTTAAAAACTATTTTATGTCAATTTTGACACTATTTAGTAATTGATTTTTGTGAAAATCATAACAGCATTATTAGTTTTAACCAAGTTAATTAATTCAATACTAACATGTCATATTAACCTATAAAATTCGTGGTATTTATAAAAAGTCTCAAATTACATTTATTTTGGTGTTTATAACATCAATTATGTCAATATTTCATTAATAAGATAATTACTGCATCATCATTGTGTCATAAATAAATTAACTTATTTAATGTCTAAAAATTACAAATAAAACACCATTATGTAGGAAATCTTTTTATCTTTCTAATGGATATTTATAGTCGAATTTATCTTATGTATAACCCCATATTAAAAATTATTTACTTATTAAACTTTGATTTTAACTATTTTAACCCTTCTTTAAATAAATTAATAATAAATGTCCTAATCTAATCCAAGTTGGCCTAAATGGTCATATTTTATTCCTAAGTTTGTTTTTGGTCAAATTACACTTGTACAATATAATTATAACATGTGTTAGGGTAATAATAATATCATCTTTACCCTTAATTACCCTATTTACTTTTAACCGTGGTAAAAAAAAGTAAAAAGCTACTATTCACCAAAAAATTATTTTCATCTCATTGAACCACATTTTACTTACTGACATCAACCGTGTCTCTCTTAGTTTTGAAATTCCACTCACAGAAGTGGTAAAATTAAGTTTTATGAAAAATTTAGTTTTTTAACTACCACTTAGTGGTTTCACTATTCATCAAAAATTGAAAGTTTTTAGAAAAATACCAAAATTTCACCCTAGGCTAATTTCGATAGTCCGAATCCAAAAATGAAGTCCATTTTGAAAAATAAAATTTATTAAATTTCAAAAAGTGGTTATTACTATTCATAACGGCTAGTTTTGATAATATTTTAATAGCATATCGTTGTTTAGTGAAACTCGGTATTACGTACGACGCAAGCTATCGAGGAAGGTCGCGATTTCGTGTAAAGCAAGACAAGCAAGTGTTGTGTAGAAAAATATTCCTTTGATGATTTATATAACATAAAAGTCTCGGGTGTTACACTACGGGTGACAATACAACCATTTGAGCTTATATATTTGAATCCAAATCTGGGTAAATGTGTTTCTGACATTAGTCGGATGAAAATTTCTATCCCATTCCTGGATTCTCAGAAATCCAGGCCTTAGTGCTATTGTTCCCATGCTCCAGGCACGCCGTTTACATTCATCATATGGAAACACCACATGATAGTATCCACGGCCCATGGCTGTCATTTTCTAGTCATCAAACCCCCATACCTCAGCTATTCTTCTCGTTAGCTCATGGAATTTCCAGAGTTTATCTCGCTTGGAGACTAGAACTCTTGTGATGATATAGAATTTACAAAGCCTTACCCATTCTTCCACTGCAACTTGGTTCACCGATACATGCGCAAAACGACCTTTTCGAATCATCCGCCCAGGCGAAGGTATGTCAAAATCAGAAAAGGATAATGAAGCAGCCGATTTCACAACCTCCTCAAAATTCTTTCACGGGGAAACATGCAAGTCGTTCTCATTATTATTTGATTTAGATTTAGGCGAGACATAATCAATTTATGATCATCTTAACTTATTAAATCCAAAATATTGGGTCATTACCATATTCCCTCTTATATAAATTCCATCCTTAAAATTTTAATTATTAGTTTCTTAAAAATCTTATATATTCAAGGACTCAATATTTTATTTCCAATGTGGTTTTATCCTCTCTATCATGGTTTTTACTAGTGAAAAAATAATTTTCATATACCTAATGTTGAGTTTTTCATTAGCTATTTATGCTAAATAACCTAATACAATGGGTGTAATTTTTACAATGGGATTTTGTAGTCATAATTCTTTTAATAGTTGATCATAGGAGGAATTTAAGAAGTTATATTCCAATATAAGAATTTATTAGTGTCAATAGAGCCAATCCATGACTAATTTGTCATTAAATTTGACTAAAGAAAGTATAATATGATTTTATATAAAAAACATTTATTTAAACATCTATTAGAGATGATATATATTCCTGGGAATTAATAATCATACCAGTAAATGTTTTTTAACAGTGTTTCAACAATTATCCATCAGTGGAGGAAATTTTATGTCCTTAATAAGAATTCTAGGTATAGATAAGTAGTTTTAATAACAGAAAAATATAATTCTCACAGTTACACAATGCATGGTCACTCTTCCACAATGCATAGTCACTGTTCCAAATTATAACATATATTCAGAACTCATATTCATGGTTTTGGTTGCAAATGAATTCCCTTATCTTGGATGTTTTTGGTGCATATCATCCTTGTAGACATTTGATTACAGAGTATGATTGGGTAATGCCCATGTTCCCCACATTTATGACATTGAACTACTAGTAATTCCTGCAAAAGAACTCTATTTCCATTCTTTAAGTCTGATGTTATCTTCACATTCCCATGACAATTAGTTTCACAATTACCTCCTTTTCCACTCATAAATCATCTTCTAGTTCCCTTAATAGATTTTCCTAGGTGGTTATAACAATATTTTTCAAAAAAAAATAAATTTATAATTCATTCCTTTATCATTTTTTTCACCCACACCTCTGTTTCACTTCAACCATCTCTTATTTAGTGGGTTTTGAATCTCAACATTGTCCATGTTCTTATACATAATTCCTGATAGTAGGTTTGAAATTATCACATGATTACCCACTCCAACCATTACAAAATTAGATTAATCATGGGTAAAATCTCTATGTTATCCTTTGAATCTATTGTTATCTTAGTTCCTTGAGGATTATAAAATTTGGAAAACCAAAAGAATTATTCATGAGTGATAAAAAATTAATCCTATAATATAATTATTATAATACAATTACATGAAAAATTAATCCTCAAAATGTATAACTATTTAAAATTATTATATTTAATTTTATTTAACCTAAATCACAATTAGTTAAATCTTGGTTTCATTTATTTTTATTCATCAAACTTCTTAAACTAGTCCATCTTGTAAATTTTGAAATTAATCATTCACAATGAGTTTCATAGAAAAGGTGGTTAAGAGAATAATATTCGTATGTAGTGTTAAGGAATTTGTGTAGTAAGGAATCATTATTGTGAACCATATAATAATTTAGTTAATACCCAATAAACACCTTTCATGAATATTAATCCTATGTAAATATGTTTTTAGAACTGTATCTACTTGTAGTATCTATACATGGATATAATTATAGGATAACCATAAAATCCAAACTTTACGAAATTTCATGATTTTCTCCAATATGTAGACATATCCTCTAGACAAATCCCTATATTTTTCACTAATTTTATCTAGTACTATCTTCAAAATAACAATCCTAAATCCTCAAAAATAACTAAACCTATCACTGATAACAAATATAGAGACAAAACAAAAACAAATTTTTATTTTACATCACTTTTATAATCTTTATATCACATATGACAAACAAATTCATAATCCCAACAATATATGGTTTGGTGTCTTCAAGGATTATCTACATAAGTAATCTATTTTACAATAATTGTTATCATTTCTCCATAAATGGGGCATACCATAGTCCTTCAATACTTCACAAATGTTATACACATATTCATAACCTATGGAACTAGAAAAATAAGAAATGGGTGGGATTATTTGCTCATTAAGGGTAATCCAAAGTAACAACATTTAAATATGATAAGTGAACAAAATATGTATGCATGGTTTTAATTAAGATACATGATAAAATTTTTCCCTAAAAAATAATAGATAATAGATCATGGAATAATTTTTGTCTTAAAATAATTCGTGAATAAAAATAATTATATAATAACAATAAGTCATGGGGGCACAACATAGTCATGAAAATAAGAATAAAAATGAAATCATTCAACTATTTTTTCAAACATGTTCATAGGTAAACATTATATTCATGTGACACACCATCAACACCCATGATTCTGAGTAACTAATCCTTACTGAATAAAACATTTCTCATGAGATATAAATTCATTAAAAATGAATTAAAGGGTGATATATGACCCACCTATAATTATTCACACTATTATGAGACCCACTTTAAAATCATTCACTTATCTCAAGATATAATGGAAATAAAATTGGTTTTTTAAAAATTTAAAATACAAAATATTGACTTTTTATTGTATATAGTTCTCCAAGAAATAAAATGGATTTCATATAATTTTCAAATGGATTCATAAAACTAGAAAATTAATAATCATAATAAAATAATTATAAAGAAAATAAATTTGAATCTAAAGATATTTTGTAAAATTTAAGGTAAATACCATTGAATTTACAAAATAAAGCATAAAACATTTACACCATTTTGATAAAGGGAATAATATTAATCCGTTAATTTCCATATTCAATAAATGTATGAAATATAGGTGAACACCCTTAAATAAATGGAACCAAAAAGGGTATTTGTAGATAAAAGAAATTGGAATAATGATTATGTCTATGAAACAAATAATTTTAGTCATGACAATAGTAGTGATATGTAATTCGTCCGAAATAGAGGGAGATTACATAATCCATCAAACGAAAAATTTTAAATGTATTAGTTATAGAATGACATCAATATTGTTTATGATATGTCAATAAACATTGGATTAAATTAAAAACACCTTTTTAGGCGTTTTATAAAAATCATTTTGGATATAATAATTATTCTTGATCGATTAAAAAATTTCTAATGAAATATTTTTATAAAATCAGTATAATAATAATTTATTATAGAAACCATTAAAAAATAGTGGAAAAGTTTTTTATAAAATGAAAAATTTTCCAATTTGTTTTACATGTAAAAAGTTAAAATGTTACTATTTTTGTACATTGATAATAAAAAGACCCATATAGAATACATTAAAAAATTAATTAAAACATTTTAAAAAGTGTAAAGTAGTAGAAAATGACCTTAATAAATTATTTAGTCAAATATAAGGATATTTTGTAAAGCATCAATTGAATACGGTCAAGGAAAATGGTAGGACATTGGCTGAGAAAAAGTGATAAGGTTGGATTCACTTATAAGAAACCCTCTATGTTAAATATGAGTCAAGGTGAAATTGAATTTTGGAGGGACATGTAAAACCCCATGAATATGAAATAAGTTTTTTTTGGATTTTTAGAAAATAAAAATTCCAAAATTTAATTTTATTTAGAAATAAATATTTCCCTGAAAATAATATTCTCAATGAAATCATTTTGTTATAAATAACATTTTAATCAAAAACCCCTTTTCAATTTGGTATTTTCGAATCCAAATTCATTTAAAAATAATATATGTATCTTAAAAACTGGTAAATATGGTAAAGGAAATTCATTATAAAATAATCACACCATATTAAATATTTCATGGTGTACAATAAAATTTATGTCTCAAGATGTCAAATTTGAGAGAAAGAACCCCTTACAACATTTAAAAATTTTAATTCAAATCACCGTGGGAAAAAGAAAAAGAAATATAAAATTGAACATCATGAAATATAATTGAATAAGGATTCATAATATTAATGGTAATATTTTATACCAATTCAATGAAATCATGGTGTATAATAAGAAGTGTGTCTCAAGGGTTTTAAAAATGATACAAGAAACCCTTACCAAAATTATTCACGTCATTAAGGTGCTTGAATCTATTATGAAAAATATAAATATATTAACAATATATTTAAAAAATTTATCCATATCTATAACATTTTAAAAATATTATTTATTATCACAATATATATGTATATTAGTTAGTTATTATATATTTTCAATATAAGGTGTGAGTAATATTGATTATTTTGAACTAATTAAATAATAGTGGTGTTGTTTGTAATTCATCACTAAAATATCAGCATTAATAGAAAATAAAAGATAATTTAATATATAATTTAATATTATTTATAATTTTATAATTTCGTTATGTCTAGATTTTTATTATGATCCTTAATGATGAATTCAAGGATGAGCATGTTTTGATGATTATTAAAGAACATGCATTGATATATTAATTCATGAGATAATTTTAATGTTACCATTTTATAACCAAAACATATTATTTACTTATTTATATCATATATCATATCTATTAATGTTCCCATAATCATCATGACACTGTTTTATTAAATTTTTCAAGTCCGTGGTTAAACCAACACAGGCCAGAACATACCATAATTAATGGATGATTATGAAGTAATATAGTAGTAATATAATTATACCAATAGATAATGATTTCATTTGGTGTGTATTTGTGTAATTAATAATATTATGATAGAATTATATGAAGAATATGACATATAAAAAGTTATTATATGCTAAGAAAAATCTTTTTTTCTCTTTATATACTCTTTTGGATAGTTTCATTTACAATGGTCGTTTATTGCTCTTACTTATAAAAGGATGTAAAATTGACTTAACAATAAAATAAAAATATCACAAAAATTAGAATTATCACTTAATATAATCTTATAAATAGACATTAAATGAATTAATGAATGATGGAATTCACTATTTTAGAGGGCCTGTTTTCCCCACATGTGCATGAATGATGATTTTTCCCTAGAATAGGGAAAATGAGTAATATTTTCCATCATTTATGAATCTAAAATATTTCTTAAATATCATAATTATTCAAATAATTTAAAATTAGAACAATCAATGTAATATGGTTAATGGAAATGAAACATGTTGTGTTATGGTGGCAGTAGTCCATACGTACACACGATCTTGTTTTCGCTCTCTTTAAGGGAAGACGGGGAGGGTAGATATTATACATCCCATAAACAACTAAAAATTCAATTATAAAGTAAATATATATTTTATATTTTCAGAATGGGTAATATTTTTTAATGTAAAGAGATAGATAAGGAAAAAAGATTATAGAATGAGAGGGGTTTACTTTGACATTTTGAACATTCTCTTGAAGTACTTCTAGGAAATGGTGGGATTTATAAAATATCATGTGACCATAATCATATGGGAGTGAAATAAGATTATTTGGGATATAAAAAGTTCATATTTACATGATTAATCATAATTTATATAGTTTTCAGGAAGGGGTGGTGATGTGCCCCTTTTATAAGTTTTGAGAATGAATGTTTTATAAATATAACACCTTTATATAAATAGTTAAAATGTAAAACATGTCATGTTGCTCCAAAAATTGAAAATAAATGAGTAGATTATTATATTAGGTTTATAAACTATTAACCTATCAATTATAAACATGTTTTTAATATTTTTCAAGCACTTTACCCCTATATTAATTAATTGTAATATTTTAGATTTTTCCACGGTAACATATTTTTATCTAATAAATTTAATTTTGATGATGCTAAATAAAATAATATTAATTAACATAATTATTATAAATTTTAAATAAATATTATCAGTTTTATGTGTAGGAAAAATCAATCTTAACATTAGCACAGGTAACATGTAAAAACTCATCTAAAAAAAGCATTTATATGCTAAAAAATCATGTGTATTGTAAAATTATCCAATTATTATATTTTAATGATATAAGTATGTAAAGTTTTATAATAAATAAAATTAAATTGAAATAAAATAATTTGAAAACCGATTTTTTACAAAAAAAATATTTATTAAATTAAAATACCAAACAATTTATTCAAAATATTACATTAGTAGTAAGCATTGGTTCTCTTAATTCATAATTGTATTTTTTAATATGTAATTTTAATCCTAATATAAATCTTTTATGTATAATAAAGTCAGAAAATTATTTATATTATGATTAATTTATAATACAGAAATAAATGCTATGTTTTTTCAAAAAAGAATTGTATTTTTAACAAAGCACCTAAAAAAATTATTTTAAAAAAATCTGAAAAATTAAACCTAAGAAAATTTTGACATTGTAAAATATAAAATAAAGTTTTTTTATCAAATAAAAATTATAATATTTAAATATATAAGTAGTTATTCAAATGAAAATTCCAAATATAAAGATAAATTTTATTTCCTTAAAATTAACCTTTTAAAATTAAAGTTTCATTAATTTCATATCATATAAATTTATAATTAATTGAATGTCAACATATTAGATTATAAAAATAAAAATTACCATTGATAATAAAATTTTAACTATGATTAATATTATTTATTAGTCAAAAATACAATACCATTTTTATAGTTCTTCAAAAGGAATAATTTTCCGAATATTATTAAAAGAATATTGAAATTGTATAATTATTTTTGAATAATTATAATATTTTTATCAACAAATTATTTTACTATAGAAGTAATTTTATTATGTCACAGTTTGTTTTAGTCATTTTAAGCATTAGTTTGGTTTTGTTTTTGTAGTAATATATCCATTATATTACTAAACTAATGATTCCAAAATCGTAGGTTGTTACTGTTTCCACATAAGATATTTGGAATACATATTCTATATAAAATAAAAATAGCTTACACGTTATGTATGATATTTGTATTAGTGAAAAATATTATATCAAGAATCATGATATAATTATGAAAACAAAATAGATGATGAAAGAACTCTTATTTAGTCACTCAAATATCAATAATGAATTTTTATTCAAGTAGCCTGAATAATTTATGACCCTCACATTATAAAGGACAACAATAGTGTTATTAATAATTGGATAGGAAATAACATAAAATATATTTTTAATATTCATGAATAATTCAAATTTAAGTGTGATAATTATTTACATACCTTTAATTTCTAAACAACATACAAATTAATATATGATGTTAGATTCGTTTTTTATTCATATTAATAATCTAAAGGTCAAGATATTTAGTGTAGTTTCACTATGAATAATAATATTATGTTGTAAGTTGGTTTAATAAAATGGATGTTTAGGGTTATTCAATTAGAATAAATTATCAATCATTTAACATTATTTCAAGAATAAAAAATAGATACTTATTTTTCACAATCCTTTACAGGGTATCAAGATACTATCTGTTTTAGTATTTTTAACGATTATGAAGAAGATAGTGAAATTTATGGAAGACTACATGGGAATATGGGTAACAGATTTACTCATTACTTTTGATATTTTGATGAGTATCATGGATGACTAAAAGGGTTTTGTTTTCATTATACTTTACAATGGAATAATCTATACATCTTATAATATATAACAAAATGTACATAGAAAATGACATTAATATTAATATGGAAACGTATGCATAAATGTTTATTCATATGGGAAAATTTTTTACTACAATTGAATATGGAAGAGAGTACATCAATTAATAATTCTAGGGTAAAAGTGTGACTAGGTTTAGAGGTTTGAGTTCAAGTATTTCACTTGAATGAAGATACATCTTCTATCTATCAAAAATAATAATATAGGGGATCTGACCTATGATATATTGTTCATATTAATTTTTATGAAGGTGTAATGGAGCTGAACTTAGAATGGTTTAACAAGGATTACATACATGAAATGGGTTTTATTATCTAAATACATTTGAAGACTATGAGGTTGGGTAGATTATTTCTAGAATACATATTATATAGTGTATTTGAAAGAAATGTAGTAAAAAACATACATCATGTGAAAATTAGTTGAGCATGAAATATGAATTTAGTTAAAGACATTGTATTTATGTAACTAGATAATGTCACTTTATTGAAATGATAACTATATATTGGTGTAGATCTACTTTAAGAATTAGTAAGTATTGTGAAATCACATAAGAGAGTATAAAGATCTTACGAAAGTAGCTCTCATTCGTATAAATAATATTGTGAATGATGCACCTATGTAATATGGTGAATCACCTATGTAATATGGTGAACAAAGATTCAGGATGATACAAGGAAAACCCAGTTGTATTAGAAAATAAACAAATTTGGGAATAATCTATTACTAGAGGAGACATGAAGTGATAAAGAGTAGGATTCCTATATTATGGTTGAACCTTATAAGATTAGCTTATGTTAATATCAATTACATTCTATATTTAATATGATATATTATGAGTTGGAAAAATATAAGTATGTCCATTAACATATTAATTTGTGATAGATGATCAAATACCAATGGTTTAATACATTTATAGAAGCATTTTCGCTTTGGTAAAATGATATCAACACTTGACTCACCTCCTATAAGGTGTCTAAAGTGATCCAATAACACTAAAAACTATTCCCGCATCAAGAAAACACTATATTTCTATGCCCTCAATAAGATACTGAAATAAATATTATTAAACTCAATAACTAAATCTTTTTCTTTTGGTTTGGACTTTTACCAACTAATTCTATAAATACTTCTCAAATATTATACAAAATATAACTAAGTTTATATTTTCTTAACACTTTTAGATAATATTACAAACATTTATTAACTTCAATCAAATTTTGAAAAAATTCACAATGATGAAAAAGAATGTATTGTTTATCCCTAATAAGGCTTATTGAAACGTTTTTTTTTCAACAAATAATTTACATATCTATTAATATTTAATATATTAGAAATGTCTAAATTTCATTTTTTATTGTTGAATTTAATATATTTTAAACAATAATAAAATCATTATATGATTCTTAAATGAATATATATTCACTATTAAAACAACTTCAATAGTTTGTTTAGTGATTAAGTTATTTCCCTAAAACATAGAAGTTTCCCTCCTAACATAAGAATATTTCATAAGATACTAGTATGTTGAATTTCATACACTAGTTATGTCTGGTCCAATGATTGATCTCAAAGTTAAGTTTGATGATGATTTTATTTATCTTATATAAAATATTTTATAATATTTTTATCATGTTTTACATCTTTTCATTATGTAATTTTTTTGAATGTACTTCCACTAAAACAATGACCCCTTCCAAATAAATTATTATATCAATTAGTGGTCAAATTTTCTTATTTAACTAGGAATTGTTTCCCTAATAATTTTATTATCACCAAATAGTTATTTGTGTAGGGAATTATCCTAGTCATATAAAATATGATTCGTAGATAATTGTGTGAAAAACCTATGTAAAAATATATCATATTGATATATTGTCACCATTATTCCTCTCTGACCTTAATGATTAGGCTATCCCAATTATGTTAAACCAAAATCAAGTTCTGTGAACAAAGAACCTAAAAATAATGTTCAACATAATACTTATATTCCATACATAAGATAATCCAGGGGTACCCATCTTTGACATGAAACTACCTAATTAGATGATTGAGGTATTTCCTTGTGTAACTTTGGAAGGAATCTAACCGTTAGTATTTTGGTGTGGATTTAAATATCTTCATCTTATATCAGTTTTTCCTTTACTTATGCATAATTTTAGTGATTTTGTATGGAATCCTATTCCCTCCCCCATACTAATGTGTTAAAACCATATTGATGTGTAACTCTTTACACAGTTAAATTTTTTTTTAATCATCCAAAAATAGAAGAAAAAATTATTTACACATATCTAAATGAAATTTTTTCATAAGGTATATAGAGTTTTTCATGTAAAGAATTATAATAATAATAAAATAACAATCGCCACATTAGTAATTCTGTAAAGATAGATAGTCAACTCCAACCCTTTTATAATAATGAATAATCCACTAAGCTAGTGGGAAGTCCAATAAAATGTCCCTCTACATAGTGATACATTACTCAAGATAGATGTAAATTCATCATAAATATATTAAGTAATATATTTTAATTATATTAAATGACTAAATTCAATCCAATTACCTTAATTAGACACCAATATCATGACAGATGAAAACTAAATCCAACATCATAACTAGAATGTATCTCCTTGGATGTGCGTATGTAGAAATCTAGAAAGAGTTTAATAACATTCAACTAAATCATACACACATTCATAATATAAAATAATTATAACAGTGAATAATATAGGGAATTTACATTAAATATATGAAAAATTTACATATTTAACCCTGATATAATTTTTTTTTGAATGATTCCAGAATAAAAGGTCATTAAAAAAATTATAATATAATTATTCATAATTAAAATTCCATAATATTGAAAATAAACACTTTATGTTTATTCCATAACATGAACTCTTTCAAAACATTTATTATATTGTATTTAAATTAAATACATGATATTAAATTTAATATAAACATTTCATATTTTAATTTATATTATGTAAACATTTTATATAATCTCGACATCACATATTAAACATTTAAAAATTTATAAAATCAATCGTTCAAACTCATTTTGAAATATTTTAAAGTACTTATTCGAATAATGCCATTAATTTTGACAATTAAAATTAACTATTTATGAATTACTTTTAATTAAATATAAAATATTTTATATTAATTAATTATGTTTGTAATTTATAAATTATAAATTTACGATTTTATTTCTAAATAAACATTTCATTTCTATGTCATAAGGAAACTTGCATAATTTAGTAAAATGTATTTCAATATTAAAATTTAATATTATTGAAAAATTATTAATAAATGCTTCCAAATCATTTAAATAACTATGTATAGGAACATTAAAATGAATTTATGTTTAAAAACATAGAAATTAATAAATTTTCCAACATAAAGTTTATTGTATTTTTTTAAAAAATATATATTATATAGTCCATTTCATAATTGAATTTAAAGAATAGCCATTTTTCTATACAAATCATATTTATCTTTTATAATGGACTCGTAATTTATTATTTATAGCTGATAGTGATTTAAACTCTTAACTACCATAAACTATATTTTAGGATGGATAGTCCTATAACCACATATTATTAACAGTATACATAAGGATTTACCACTCCTAGACTAAAATAATTTACCCTTATGTATTGGGGAACCGATTCCTAAGAGTCAAAAACATGCAAATTATAAATACTTATATATGGGGAAATCCATATGTACGCGTAATTTTTTCGAAGAAAGACCCATACTTATGTACTAGTCATAACCTATGATATACTCTATATAAAAACTATGACATGATGATCTAATTTTTTGAAACTATAGAATAATGTTGTTATCAAATAAGATATCACCATGTTACAAGTTATGACCCAATAAAATGAATGGTATTATACATAGTTGATGGATATGATATCCCATAATTGTAATTCATGAATAAATTAAGTTAAAGTGAAATCTCAATCATATCCGATGATAAAAAATATGACTAGAATTGTGACTTAAAAAATATTAATTTTAAGAATTATTTACCAAATAATAAGAATTATAGGGATTTGATACTTCATTTTGGGGTATAATGGATTTAACAACACAAATTAAATTTAGTGGAATAATAATATAAACCCAAATCCAAGATTAAAAATTCAAGATAAAATAAATCATAATAACTCTAAATGAAGTATTTTGTGACTATCTAAATTATAGAATATAATTATTATTTTAAAACTTCTATATTAAAAATTAATATTGTTGTAGAGATATAAAAAATAAATCCCTATTATATAGGTATCTATGGGTTTTATTGAATCACTCATCATATATGAAGGATTAATTCATCCTCTATATCATGATAATGCTTATTGGTGTATATTTTGTAGGAGAATAGGGATATGGAAAACATAGTGTTGTCCAAGGAATGGGATGGATTTTACAAAAACTATTATATGGGGAAATAACCTTTAGATAGCGGTTGAAAATTATTTGTGAGTGAACAAGAATTAACACATACATCACGAGTTAATGCATGTTATTCAATATAATCCATCCTCCAATCATTCCAATCCAATTTGTTTAATAATTTTTAATTTTAATTTCATGATATCCAATATTAAAGATCACTTAAACAATAAAATTTAATATATATTTTCCATATTCATTGAAATAAGTTGCTTTGTATCAAATAGGGGGCCTTATGATATAAACAATCATATAATATTACTTTCATGTGAAGTAGTATAAAATAATGCATTATGATTTCTTCTTATCTTATAGTTCAATATGGAAAAATTCATCATATGAATGATGGATTTATGTAATATATCATTCTCACCAGAGCTACACATGATGTTTCCATATAATAATCTCTATCATTTTTTGATAATTTGAATACACTAAATAATTATAATATTTGTTAATTCTAGATGAACCATTTATAATAGTCATTTCCACTTCATGGAAGTACGGGAGGACTAGAATCATTTTTTAATGTATTTACATATTGTATTAATTTTGTGAAATTAGATTTTGTATGTTTAATCTTCAATAAGTGAGCTATTATATTCTCATTTATATTATTTCTTTGTATTTCTCAAAATTTTTAATTTTGGTGTTATATCATGCATCATAATGAAGAAGTTATAATAATTTTTTAGTTGTCCAAGGGGTAATATTAGTGATTATATTATACCAATTCATTTACATTTAGTTCAATAATCATAATTATAGTGAGGAATGAGTAATAGTAAATGGGTGTGACACTTTACATTTCATGGGATAAATAAAAAGAAAACTATTTTTCCCCTAGTTAAATTTTTTCATTGGTTATAATCCAATGTTGTATCTAGAGAGCAGTGCTCAAAAAATATTTTTTATTTTTAATTAGAGAAAATTGGGGATTTTTTTGATTTATATTTTCAAAAATAATTAAAATCAATGAGGTACTGATTTAAAAACAATATATTGAGAAAAGTGATCATGTTAGGGATATATTTCCAGTAGTAGTGAAATCATAGTCATTCAAATTTTATTTACTCACCCTCTAATTAATTGATAATTGAAAAACATCTTGATAGACTCATCTATTACCCTTGTTTGGAGATCAATAGAGGGACTTTAAAAATAGTTATAATAAAATGATCATTCATCCTTCCAATGTGTTTTTAAAATTATCAAACTACTTATAAAATACTATTGAAATATATAATCAGGCATTGGGTTTTCCAGGACATTCAAAAGTGACACACAACCTTCATATATATTGTAGTTATTTCTAGACTCTAACAACATTAGTTAGTCAATTATAAGAGAAATTTAATTAAATTGAAGGATATAATAGATTTTCAACCTTATCTACAATCAATGAACATGTTTAGATCCTAAAAACATATTACATTAAAAACATCGAACCCTCACTAGAAATGGAAATCATAAAATTTAAGCAGGTTTTTATTCATTAATATTAAGGACTCACACATTACAAAAGGATCTCCATAAATTCCTAGACCACTTAGAATATTATACCAAAAATGAATCGGTAATAGGGAAGAATGTGGAATGATAAGGTACTAAAAAACTTGGAATACTAAAAATGAAATAGTAATAGTAGATTCTCGTATCACATTTACATCATCCATCCTCTATATTATTTGTCCTCTTCATCATTTTTTTTTCATGTGTTATCTTCTCAGTCTATTTTTAAGCATCTACAATAGTCTACTTTTTAATTTATAATGATCCCTTATTTACCATTGTCATTGACCCTCCATAAATTCCTCAATATTATCTTTTGAATTGAATAATTCCTTATATTTCAACTAAATGATTAAGAATGGATTTAAATTGATATTATTTGTTTTAATCAATGTGTTAGCCTCCCAATTATTTCATGTATGCTAACATGGGATCCCACGACATTGCCAAGAAGTTACATAGAATGATACTCTATAAAAATTCATAAAGGAAGTTACCTTTGCATAAAATTCAAATCACCCATATCTGGTAAAGACTGGCTCATACACAGGTTAAATTTACATAAACACTCTTTAAGAAACCACATATACAATCTTATTGAAACATTTGAGGGGATGGAAAAACATACGAAGGTTACCAAGGACAACTACACCAAACAACTTTGCTAATTTTAGCCTTCACACATATAGAAATTCATAATTTCCTTATAAATTAATTATTATTTTTCAATATTCTTTATATCAACCCATATTAATCATTAAAACACCAAAGATTAATTTTTTTCAATATATTATTTCATAAGATATATTAAACCATTAAATTTGATGATTTGAACCTTTTTTAGAACTTATCCCAAAAGACACATAGAATTTAAATATGTGATAATTACCCATGAAATGGTGGGATTAAAATAATTAAAAATTAAGATAAAATATATGAAAATATTTCCTTTTCAATTCAGCCACACATGGCCCTTGGACTCCCAAAATAATTATCTTCTAAAATATTACTGAAGATATTTTTTGAATTCAAGTCATCGTGAGTCCCACTTTTTTATGTCACCTTGTTCCTTAAAATCTCCACAAATTACAAATGTTATTGATTATATTTTCCTTAGTATATTAAATTAATTTCAAAATTATTTGTCTCCTTCTGAAAACTAATACCTACCTATATGAAAATATTTCACTCATCACTCAGGTATTTTTTAAGAATATTTTATCTCATTCCAAGATCAAACATGATTTACCATAGGCTTGATAAATTTACCCATATCCTTCTAATGAGTTATGTATTTTTTTCAATAATTATTATGGATTTGAAAGGCTACTCATAGGCTTTTGTTTAGTGGTTCTAATTATAAAAACATTTGAGGTGGATTTAAGAGGGTTAGATCCATATTGAAGCACAATAAATGATTTTATGTTTCCTTAAATAAAGTATTCTCATTTACCTAATTACACAATTTATGATTCACTAATTTGAATTATAAAATGTTATATCACACCCTTTAACATTTTAACAGTAGAAAATATTCCACTATCAGTTTCCTTCTTTAGGTAGAAAATTTTTATGATTCTGAAGGCATAGGGGGACTTTGATATTTATTTTTGTTAGTTTAAGATATTCCATTACATAGATATAAAAGTACATCACAAATTTTCTATTCATTCCATCTAATTATATGTATATCTTCTGTATTTATTTCCAAATAACCCCTTCTATAGTGTTCTTCTAGATTTTAGAAACCTCTATAAATTTTATCTCCTAATAAAATCATATTTTCATTAAAACATTATACATATTCTAGGGTAGTCTATCGATAGATAACATTATCATATATAATATATTTCTTTAATATTTAAAATATCTATAGAATTGTCTCAACTCTTTATAATATGTAATTCATATGAAGATCTGTTTTTACGAGGGAGTAAGTGGTAATTATCTTTCCAATATAATTGTATTTTACTATCTATATATTTAAATAATAACTAAGGAAAATTATCATCCATTCCAAAATTATTCCACTCATAAAAGAGAAACAAAAAATAGAAAACCCTTCTCTCTTTAGTCAAAATAGTTTCTGAAAAATAGTTTGATCCCAATAACTTTCTCCCTTCCCCACACATGAATTAAACATGGATAATTTATCATCTTCTAGAGCTGAGTATATCATGTTTTTAATATAATGTGGATAACTAATAACAAAATTCATGGTCCCTAAGCCAATACAAGTTTAATGTAATGTTAGCCGTGAAAATATAGTTCAATATAAAAGTTGATTTAATTCAAAATAATGTCGCAATAATTCATAGTACAATGTATTGTAATACTAATTTTTTTACCAAATTATTAATAAAGTTATATTTATTCAATAAATACTTATTTCTATCATGAAACGAGGTATTGTGGAGAAGATTTCAAAATTATTTCAAAGTATACATAGGTAAGTAATTAAAATTTTTGATATCATGGCATGCGAATTAAAAATTGATGGACCTTTTTTGAATTTACCTCTCATAAAATTTTAAAACATGATCATTTTAACATTTATAAAATTTGATAATTTGGTCAAATAATATTTTCATCATTTGTATGTATTAAAATTTTACAATGGAATTATAATTCTATTTAACATGTTCCAAAAAAACATAAAAATTAAAAATTAAACACAAAAAAAGTTTGATAAAGAAAAAAATGAATAACTAAAAATGAAAATTCAATACTATGAAGGTTCTCTCCCTATATTTATCTAATGTAATGCACTTAATATATTAAAAAAATTAGTATGTAATAAAATTTAAAAATGAAGTCATAGAAGTAAAGTAAGTTTCCTGGAGTGGTATAACATAATTATTCACATTAACAAATTGGTTTAAGGATTTTGATCTCCTCCATTTGTTCTTAAGAAAAAATATCATGGTATATCTATAATTTATGCTAATTTATATTGAGTGAGTTATTATTATTTTCATTCAAAACTGACATGACCCCAAAAACATATACATGAGTAACTATAAATGGTAGTTTAGATCTATAATAATGTTTATCTAGCATTATCTTGAGTCTTGAGTTTCATAGTGACACTTTTTACCATTTTGGAACTATTTGTATTGGATTATCTTGTCATGAGTAACTCTTGTTCTCTCTTTTTAAATTATGAATTTTCAAAAACTTCACATAAAATTTCCTTTAGTTCTCATAGCTGAAATATCCTAACATTCCCAACCTTATCAAGATCAAAATTCAACTAACTCATTTCCTAACATGATTTCTTCTCTTTCTCCATAGGAAAGTAATAACTCTTTCGAAAGATAAATCTATTATAAATTATTTGAATGGTTGGCTTGTAGGTTATTGTGTAATCCCATAAGGTGTCTTCAAACCCTTAGACCAATGTTTTTGGATTCTTTGATATTTTTATCCAAAATTCATTAGATTTGACTATTTAAAACTTTACTCTTCCCATTTTTCTGTGGGTGACAAGGTATTGATATATTCTGATGCACTCCATATTTTCTCAGAAGAGACTCCATGGTCTGATTGAAAGAAAGGGTTACAAGGTATTTAGAGATGGCTCTTAGAACTCCACACCTATTAGTCAAAACAATATCTCACACAATTTTAGCATTATTAGTATTACTACCAATGGATTGCTCCCATTTTATATCATTATCAACTTTATGTAAGATGTAAGAATTTATTAATGACATGGGAAGATATCCCATTATGTCGATTCAACAACCTTCAAAAATTTCCCAAAAACTAATTGTAATTTTTGGAATATATTTTCATATTGAAATATTTTTTGTAAATTAAAAAATATCACAATTTTGATAAAATTAATTTACATATTTAAATATTTTTGGTTATAAAATTCAGGACACTAAAACTTTCTTAGTTATTATTTGTGGTCCAAAGTGTCCTTAGCAAGCTAGTGTGTGAAAAATTTCAAATTATATATTCTTTAACATGTAGGTAAACATCTATTTATTAAATTGTCATAAAATATTTCTATATAAATGGATCCATAAGACTGACAAATTTTGATACATGTTTAGGGCATTGTACATGACTATGTTTTAGATGAGATGTTACTTGAGAATTTCCCAAAAAAAATTAACATTTCAATATACAATAACACCTCTCCTTAAAAAAGGTAAAGATAATCTCTTTGGATGAGATCATACAATGGTTCTTGGTTTAGAATCTTCAACTTGGTTGTTTTGGGAATCTTATATAAGTGATCATCCACTTAGTTTTCAACACCATTATTGTAATTAATTTCCAAAGTGAATAATATAACAATTAGAATACATATAACCAATCAAGTATTTTGATATTCCATATTATTATGTATCTAAGTGTTTCATGATTTAAAAAAATAATGACTTTAATTCGAATTAAATATGATATGAATTCATATAACGTGAAAAACAATTCATGGAAATAATTTACTGTTATTTTTTGATTGATCTAGGAAATATCTAAGTTTCTCAATCCTTAGGTTATGACTATAGGCCTTCCTTAGATTCTTTATTAAAGAGGTACTCCAACATCATGGTTAAAAACATGTCAAAGTACCACATAATTTTTCTCTTATATATTAAATTTCATTACTTGTGTGTTTATCAATGTACTCCCTAGTTACAAAAACCCATCCATCCATAAAAAATTAAAATAAAAATCATTATCCCTCAAAATAAAGATATAGATTGAAAGATAAATATTATTTATTCCTTTCATAAATCTCTTATAGAATTTTGTTTTTCCATGTAAGGATTTAATTCACAGAAGTGGGGTATGATAAATAATATAATAATTCAATTTTTGATTTATCAACCTTAAGGATTTTTTGTGAAATGGTGTCCCTTCTCCGAGAAATGACTCTTTTCCAAATTAAAATAAAAATTATTTTCAATTTAGTTATTTAAAAATATTCCAAATGTTTTAAAAATTGAAAAAATGAATTCTCCAAGATAGTAAAAATAACAATGAAAACCTCTAAGAATCCTTCAATGTGATTTAAAAGTTCACATTCCATGAATATCATATATATATATATATATATATCACTACAAAATTTGAATCAAATGATTTATAAGAAAATGTGCCAAGGAGACAAGTTCATGTGGTTTTCTATTGGTCCTCTAATGAAATTGTTGCATTGAAGTAACCTAAACCCCCCATTTAATAAGTATAATATGTTTTTCATACTAATACATCCAACATATAGTCAACAAATGGAATAGAAAAGTAATTTTTCCCACTAAACATGTTCAACATCTTATAATCATTGAAAACTCTCTACGTATTTTCAATTCTAATATGCATTACCATGTTTTGTTCATTTTTTATAGCGGTAAGTATTCTTTCATTGTTGACTACATGGATGTGGAAAACCAATTATGAGTCAAAGATTGGGTAAATTATGTATTTTAAAAATAATATCTCTATTTATTTGTTCGCTACCTCCATCCATGATTTCTTTCTCAAATCCTTTGAATATATCATCATCCTAAATAAACCCTCAATTAGTGGATCTATAGCTATAAATCTTGATGTGATAAAGGATTTTGATACCATATTTATGATGTTCATCATTAAATCCATAAAGGGTTTTTTAATTAATGACTCTATTCCCAATAGATCCAGGCACTCTTCAACTCTAAAACAATTTTTTTGCTTCTTAATAGACCACCAATGTGTTAGTTTTCCTTACCTAGAGGTGTCATAAAGGGTGATCCCTTATATGCCATTATTTTCTCTATTACTGAAGATTACAATAGTAAGATTCCCTCCATACTTTTCCAATTGGGTGACATGAGAAGTATTCAGGGTTGTAGATGAATCTCATCCCCATCTCACCTCCTTTTGTATGAAGATATCATTTTATTTACCAAGGTAGACAAAATAAAAATTAATATCTTGAAGAGAACATTTTTCCATTATGAAAGTGTCTCAGGACAACGTATTGGCTACGACAAGCACTATGTCTACCATGGGATGAAATTTTCCTTGTCTGGTAAAATATAAAATTAGAATGATTTGGTTTCATGGGAGGTATTCATGGAATTTTTATACCATGGTGTCTCGATATTCTGGGGTAGTCCAAGTGCCTATTAATTTAATGAAATTCTTAGATAGTTCAAATAATAATTATTTTCATGGAATAAGAAATAACTATCTATAGAAAAAATATAATACCTCATTAAATATATCTTCATCTCTAAATACTGTTATATAGACATGGTTTTAAAATTTCATTATATTATCAAAATCTTCAAAAAATATATAAGAAAAAACATTTCGACAGAAACTGTCTAAGAATGAAGGTTTGTTACTATACCTAGGGGGGAAATACAGCCCACCAATCAATATTGATGGTCTGTCTATTAAAAACCATAGCTATTTTAATTATTCCATATAGGTTAAATTAATGTGGAGAAACATCATTGGTAATTATGAAAAACATTCCTTCTTTAAATATTTTTTCTTGTTAAAACTCAAAAATTATAGACTCAAATAATTGAACTCATTAATATATTCAGCCTTCAAATATTCTTTATCATCTATTTTATCTGACTCCAAATACATACCTATAAGGGATTCTCACTTCGGATTCCATCTAAACAAATTGATAGGTGAACCAATGATTTTTTTCTATCATAGAATGAGCCTCTTGGTGTCTATTTGAAGACATTTTGGATGGAAATCATCTATAATAAACATAGGAAATTGAAAAATCAATAACTAGTATTTATTTCCCCCCCATGAAGATATTCTTTCATGGAATCCTTCTTGAGTTGTCCAACTCAATGTAAAAAACTTTTATCTCTTCATATCTAGAAATGTTAACTCATAATTATCCATGATTCACAGGTTCAATGAGTACTAGATCAAATATTCACCATTCACCCCTGTATGTACACTCGCCTATGGAAAATCTCCAGAGAGGTTTGTCTCCATCACATTGAAATATCTCCCCAGTCCAAATGTCCCTATTGTAATTATCTTAGGGATTACACGAATCAACTCTTCTTATGTTTTTTATTTCCTTATCCCTTGGTAAATATATCTTTTATCTTTTTAGAATTCGTCAATGTGATGCTACCTCCATTAAAGGCATGATTTCTTACAACACCCAATTAAAGATGTCAACTCTTCTTCAAAACAAATTCAAGGCTATTGTGTTTGAATAATTTCACATTATTTGGATAATTCAAAATATTATTATCCATTTTCATCCCCACTTTAACCTTCAGTCCCCACTATCAGAGATCATATATATTTTTAAAGAATGTAGCACTATTCAAAGTGGCTAATTCAATAGCTCCATTCATGATTTTATTTTTCTAAAATTCTATTAAATATCTGGTAACATTTACCCAACCTAAAAGTTCATTTTAGATTATTTTGAAACAACAATTTATAGGTTATATTAAATCCAATATTGATGGTGCTTCCAATGGTAATATTAGGATCTTAGGATATTTAGAGATATTTAAAATCACATTGAGTGAATCCTTGATTTCTTCTATAATTCTTCTGGTACAACCATTTCACTTGATGCTAAGATTATAAGAGTTATGAATGAGGTGATTATTTCCATACTAAAATGAAGGTCAAATATATTGTCAGAGAGTGACTACATGGCTAATGCATGCAATTATAAAAACAATAGTCATCTCACATAGAAATTGTTTTTATAGTGTATGGACTTCCTTGAGTTCTTGGAATCCATTGATTTTAATACCACTCACACATATCAGGAAGAAAAAATAGTTACAGATGGACTTTAAAATAAATGTGTGGAAAGAAATGGATTCTTATGGATGGATAACCTCCCCTAACCTGGTATATCTCTCTATAAGATGCCATTATAAAACACACCATTTTATACATTAGAAGTTTTTATTCTCAATAAAGGAGGCTTGAAATTTCCATATTCCCACCTTTTTGAAAAAACCAAGATTCATTTTTTATGATTTGTCATAATCAAAATATTTCTCACCCCATATTTATTCTATTAGGAATTTCATTGGGATAGTCTCCACAATGTCCATGGCACTAATCGTTAACTTGGTTTCTAACCAGATCCAGAAATTAATAAAACCAAAACTATTACCATGATAGAAAAATAATATCATCAATGTTATAAAATATACATATATATTAAAATACTATTTTATGACTATGTTACTCTATTACACGCTTATATTAGCCCGTAATTATTTCGGATTTATATATATTACCATTGGTCTACCCCAGATTGGTTTTTTAGTTCTCTGATACTTATTAACCAAATACCCAAAATAATTTTGAATTATAACCCTTATAATTATTCATATCATTTATATAATCAACCAAAGAATATTCCCTCTAAGTGTAAAATCTACATGTGTGGTATTCTAACCACTCATCATAAACCAATTGAAGACTGAGTTAATACTCACATTGGATTTTTCAATTGATTACCCCTTAGTACATCAATGCCAACTCCATATCCACTTTCCAGTGTCATAAAATGATATAATTTCATAGAAACCATGAACTCTATTTTTACCTAATATTTAGGAATATTTCTTTAATATTATCCCTTGGGTATTTTCAAATTACTTCTTATCATAATACCCCAATATAACTAGACCTTTCTGTAATACCAACTTTAAAGACCGAAGTCTCATAAAAATTATATTATTTAATTTTAAATATAAATATACATGAAAATTATATTTTGACTAATTAATCATTCTACTTTATTTTGAATAATCATGTAGAATTGGAATCATTAACTTACATAATCCATGTATTTCTTATATAATTTATTTTCCCATTATTCATAGAATTAATTAATCTGTGATAAGTAT
Organism: Viscum album; assembly: GCA_963277665.1. Taxonomy (NCBI): domain Eukaryota; kingdom Viridiplantae; phylum Streptophyta; class Magnoliopsida; order Santalales; family Viscaceae; genus Viscum; species Viscum album. The sequence continues at coordinate 116,241,800 of OY728135.1, forward strand.
TAAGTGGTTTTCATATATTCCCTGTAACATGATCACTTCTAAATATATCATAAATATTAATTTATATCAAAAATTAGGTAAATGGAAAAATAATCAGGGGTGAGATCAGGTCATCTATAAGGGAATAGTCAGAGTAAAACATGATGGCAAGACAATAAATAAATTTAGGGAGGTATAACATGATATCATAAAGAGAACAACTAAAATCATGGAAATATGGAAAAATGGGATGATATAATTATGTCATGGAATCCTAAATAGTTTTCAACAACATTAATAATAACAACATAACCCTAATTGGAATCTCACCACTAAGAAATCATAACATATTTTTCATTAGATAACTACCCTTTAACAATGAATGGTATCTCATTAGATGAAAACATTAAATATTTAATTTTAGGGTAATATAATTATAATCCCACCCATCACATAATGAATATTTTACATATTTTTTCCACTCCATTTTAGTCCCAATATCATATAAATCAACATAAATAGAATTAGCTTCATATAATTTTCTAATGAAATCCTATAAGCATACATTTAGAATACCATCAATAATCACAACTTTATAGGCCTATGGAAATTTAATGGGTATCCAATGACATTAAATAGATTTTTGTATAAATTATCTTCTATTAAGATAGTTAAACATATAAAACTTATATGATATTGATTAAAGGAATATTTTTTATTCAATAAATTACTCAATAAATCAATATATACCAATCGAGGAAAACACCCATTAAAAAAATAGATGAGATATAGGGAACCCAAAATGAAAAATAATAGGGAGAAAAATCTTGTCTTTAAGTAGTGTGAAAAGAGTCTAGACATAAATACTGATAGATCATAGAGGCTTTACACTGTACATATGTAATATCATTACCAAATAATCAAATATAATATTAAAATTAAATTTTAAATGAATATAATAAACTCACTTTCAAAAAATAAATGAACGTACCTTTTATTTTGTAATCATTTTAAAAAGGAATGTAAAATTAATAATAATATAAGAATTTAGATTTTAAATTCTTGGGGAATTTTAGAAGAATACCCATAGAGAATAAAATAATAGATTATGGAAGAATACATTCATGTAAAATACATTAAAAATATAGTTTGTTTTCTCATTTTTATAAATAATGTCAAACTTGTGAATTGACATGATGCTTTCAAAATTAATTTTAGAAAAATGTAAAGAAGACTTTTTCGAATATTATTTAAAAATAGAAACATGAATAATATAATATTAATAAAGGTAAAGAAGTTGAAACATGGAGTGGATGATAATATATATGTACATAAATAAAATTCTATTTAAATATTAAAAAATATCTCTAAAAAAATCCATATAGTGAAAAGGTTAAGGGATATTTAATTTGAAAAGGCATAAAGAGGAGAATGAAGATCATAAGGGGTAATATATATTAGAGTTTCCAAATTGGAATTGAGAACATTGGTGGAAAGTAAATGGCTGGATATGGAGGGAAATGTTATATTGGAATGGATAAGATTTATTCTTAATAATGTCACATTTTAAAAGAGTAAAAGAGACACCATGGTAGAAAAATTTAATGTAAAGAAGTAATTTCCATTATGGATAAAAAGAAATAAAATATTTAATAGTAAAATGTTATAATAAAATAAAATAAAAATAATATCAGTAATGTATAAGGTTTGTGACCCATGGAGAAGAAGTTGGGTCCACCAAAAAATCTTATGAAGTTGGTGACCATTGAATCCAAATCTGATTGAAAAAAGAAAATTGATTTGGATTTTTATATCAAATAACTTACATGAGAAATATATTAATATAATTTTATGAGTATTAAATCAAATTTAGACATTGTGAAAGGGAAAATGGTTATAAAAAATTTAATATGTCTCAATGAGTTAGAATTGAGACCATAAAATAGTTACCTCCGGTCCTAATTCATTCTGTTCATGTGCCTAATATATTGAATAATAAAATAATTTTATTAAATAAATTGATAAGGTCATTTTTAAAATATATTTAATTTTATAAGGTCTATAGATTATAATATTTTATTTATTTGGAAATTAATTTTCTCTTATTTCAGTAGCATGAGGTTGTTCGATCAATTTCAAGGAAACTCTTCTTATTTCTTAACTATAGTTTTTTCAAAATAGTTTTATAATATAAATAATTGTGGAGTTTTATTTCTTTAATTATTCTAATAGAAAAAGATTATCTAGTTTCATAGTTTTTTGAAAATGTAATAGAATAAAAAAAGTTTTATTGATATGTTAATTTATATTGGTTTAGCTTACTATGATAACTTATTGTTAATATAATTTATAAAATGTATAAAATTATTTATTTAGAATATTAAGAGTGTCATAAATATAATTTTTATAAATTAAATAAAATTTTAAAGTCACTCATGCATTGTATCAATGGAATTTCTCTCTATCATATTTTCCCTTTTGTTAACTTCTTTTCAGCATATCCACTTTGATTTTTTCCCCGTCCTCTTATTCCACCTTCCTTCCCATTGGCCCCTAAACTGACATTTTACATATTCTATGAATTCAGTAACATTTAGGAATTATTAAACATTCTATTAAAAAATATTATAAATAATAATCACATATGATATAAGTCCCTAGCCTTAAACATTACTTAATCTTGAGTTATTTCAAGAATACTCAGTGAGACATTTTCAGGTTTAGAGTTTTAGAGAATTAGATCATAAATCATGCATTACATTACACATTTAAACAAGGTGGTTACATCAAATATAGTATTAATTTTTTTTCCATCAATGAAAACATATTTAAAATAAAACAAGGTTTCTTTCTTGACACTTCTTCGACACTATAATCACATCATGTGCTTTTTCCTTGACCTGTGAAAAACATTTAAAAAATATGGGATGAGCATAAAAAGTTTAGTAAAGGATATATAGATACACAAAGAAAACATTTGTTCATGTATACATACAAATAAATTAAATCATACTTTACTCATAAAACATAATCACTTTAACATACAACATGAAATCAGAAGATTTATGAATAACTCATAGAAATCCTAAGACATAAAGGTAACTTGAGGCATTCATAACACTACTTACGTAGGGAGTAACTTTAATTGTTATGTTTGGAATACCTATCATAATATATTACCTAAGTCTCTTTAGGGAAACCTCAGCATTTAACTCTTCCACATTACCCAATGCATTGAAGAGATATCTTGGGCTCACCCGCCCATAGTTTATCATGGAACCACCCGATTTCTTAAACCATGATGAAGAACCATAACGTATTCATAAGACATAAAAACTTTCATAAAGAACAACAAAATTTCCACATTCCAATGACAAGATATCAATACAACACATTGATATAATCAAAAAAATATCAAAACCATTTTCAATAATAAAATAAATGAAGAGTAAAACATGGTATTTATTTTTCATTTAAAACATTATGGCTTGTAGAGGAAGCCGAAAATCAAATAATGGTTAAGGCAGAAGAGAAGTCATTGTCACTTCATATGTAAGACAAAAACATCCCTTTTGTCTTTTAGTAAAATGCATCAAATAAAAATATTTCGTTGAATGAAATCAAAAGTCAAAAGGGTTTTATTATACAATGAATAAAATAAGATCATGTATAAATTGAAGTATGCCTCAATGAAAGGATATTGAGACAGATTCCCTTACAAAGATCATGCCATTATAGCAAGGATAAAGCAATAACATAATTACGTGTGACACATATAAATACACCCAATATATGTGGATATCAATGGTAAAAAAATCAGGGGTCATTCACACATACTCTTGTAAAAACCAAACCAATGACACATATATTTAACTCAATGAAATGATATTGAATTATGATTTCCCATACAAGTTTGTATAAAATATTAAAGAATTTATCAATGAGAATATTATGTGTATCAATATTATATCCACGAAAAGGTAAGTGGAAATTACAACATAGAGATTCCACACATAATCTTTGTGTAATAAAATCTTTGAATTATAAGATTAACGCAATGAATGGAAATCAGGTTAAGAAGTTCCCTTACAACTTTGAACATTTTAATAATAAACTATATAAATGTATGACATTAAAAAAACTTATAATATCATGATAAAAAATTGATTCATGATATAATATAAAAGAGGCAGAATACACACAAAATAAAAGTGACTTGGCGCATAATGATAAATAAGTCTCAACGGAATATAAATTGAGATGAGATTACCTTACAAAATTTCATCATGGTAATAGCTTAAGTAATGGACTAAAAGAGAGGGGATAAATGATCCTTCATTAAAATAGAATATAATGGACAATAATGTCTTTATTATAAATGGATGACATTATGACCCTTTGAAAATACAAGAACTTCTTTCAAATAAGATGCCTGAATTTGAAAAGAGGAGTGGAAAGTGAGGATCAAATCCTTCTCATAACAACATCGTAGTATATTGAGGATACTGGTGTTGTTATGGAATCAAAGAATAATAATATTAGGTGGAAAGATGTAGGAAAATACAACAAAGGTCTTTGAGAGAAGGTGTTACCTCTAAATCAGGTAACTTCTTTTGATTTGTGGAAAAGGATCTCTTGAAATGACTTATACCCAAAGTGAGGCTTCTAGGTTGAATATATGGATGTGAAGAGATAATTTGAGCATAGTTTGGATGATCCAATGGGATTGAGGGTGTGAGTAAAGGGTATAGGTGAGGGATTTTTATAAGAGGGAGGAGGGGCACACTTGGAATGTCTTGAAATATTAATTTATTATAAAGTGATTTTAAAAATTAAAATGGTTATAAAATGATATATTTAGTGGATAATATGATAAGGGGTCTAAAGACACCAAAAAAATAGGGTTTAGAGAAGTGGAGGTCATAGAATTTACCTTGTCTTTTCATATTAACCCTCCGATAAAATCAATAATTCCTCCCACGTCATTTTGTATTTAAAAACTAGAAGGTCAACATAGTTACTATAAAATTCCAATAGTACAATAATTGTCTCATTAATGATATTAGTAATATATTATATGTCATGTGGCCGAATATTATATTTTTTGGACTATTATATCATTTTATAAAATAACATTTGTTTTAAAAACTCATTTACGTCAATTTTGACACTATTTGGTAGTTGGCATTTTATAAAGGAATAAAAAAATTTATTTTTTAGAAATAAATGAATTACCATAAAGGTGACATGTCATAATAATAAATAAAATTTGTTGATAGCATCCCATGTATCAGAAAAAATTTATTTTAACACTTATAATATCATTTATTTATACCTGTCATTAATGAGGTAATCACTGTATCATCATTGTGTCATAAATAAATATATTTATTTTATGTCTAAAAATTCTAAATAAACAACCATGATGAAGGAAATCGTTTTATATTTCAAATTACTATTTATAGTTAAAGATATCGTTTATATAAACAAAATTAAAATTGTTTTACTGAGGAGATACATTCTTTTGTTATATTTTCCTTTCTTTCAAAATAATATGATAAAAGGTCACAAGCACACTAAAGTGAATCCATTGGGTCTCTAAGTTCACAAAAGGATTCAAATAGTCGACCATGACTCAAGAAATAGCATTAGGACACATGGATGGGTAATTTTATATTATTATAAAATTATTTTTCTTACCCTTTTTAGCTTATTTACTATTCAATAATGGTCATTAAAAATAATTATCGTAGTTAATATTTATAATGTCCAAGAAAAAAAGAGTAAAAATTACATAATTTGGACCTTTTGATTTCAAATATGGAATCCATTTTACCAAATTCCAAACAATGAAATTGCAGTAATTAATTTTAAAATAATTTCCATTGTCAAAACAAAATAGGGGTTTTTAAGAAGTAAAATCTATCAAACAATTGACATGTTTTTACATAGAATTTAAATATGAAATTACATAAAATGACCAAAATTTTGTTAAATTATAAAAAAATAACTCAATTACACTTTAAAACCAATTAAAATGACAATCTAACTATATAAATAAATTAGATGAAAAAGTAGCTTTGAATTAAAATGCATTATTTTTCAATATTCATAAAAATGAACATTATCAGAAAAATACCACAAATTCAACAAATGTAAATTTAAATGTCATGTTTCTAAATTATAAGTTTATTTTGAAAAATATAACTTTTTAAATTGTCAAAATTTATATTTAAAAAGGTTTTTCCATAAAAATGATGTAAAACAATCTTTTAAAAATATTAGACTATTTTATGCTTAAGATTAGACTTATCCTCATTTTTAAGCTTCTAAAACACTATCTAATTCATAAATAGACATAGATATGAATATGTATTATTAATTACTTACCTGGGATGTTACATACTTCCCCCATTTTGGAAATTGTGTCCCCACAATTTTATTTACTTATCAAATAAGTGGGGGTATTTATCCCTCATAGCATTTTCAGATTCCCATGTTGACTCTTAAACTATATGGTTTTTTCATGGAACCTTTGTCACGACCCGTCCTCAGGGCCCGTGTCGTGACTACCCCAAGCCCGCCTTCTATAGGCCAGGGGCTGGTGACTAGCAACAAAGGTGTAAATCCCGATAACTGGGAAGACATTGCCTTTATAAAAGTAAACAAAACACCACAGAGTACAAGCGGAAGTAAAACACTAAGTACAAAGAGAAGTGATGAAAAGTAAATGGGCCAGAATACAAACCCAACTGAAAGTACAACTACAACTGAACGAAAGTACAATAGAAAAAGACAAACAGTAGGAAGAAATGAAGCAGCTCCTGGGTCGTCCTCCTCAGATCCCACCTGAAGGGTAGGTACAGATGGAGTAGCTTCTAGATCGTCCACCACAGATCCTACCTGAAGGGTAGGTACAGATTGCTTCCACAACGCTCTCGCCTGTCAACCTCCTCCGAGTGTCGTCTCAGCATGAAGTCCACCTCCGGGTACTGACTCGTCGTGTAGTCCACCTCTGGGTACTGACTCGTCGTGTAGTCCACCTCCGGGTAACGTCCAGTCCTTGAACACTCGGCCTCCGTCAGCACTGCCCGTCGTCTACAACCAACACAACGAGGTGCGGGCATAGCCTGTGCAGGGTTGAGTATAACGATACTCAGTAGGGACCCCGAGACCCTCAAGGTCTCAATAAACCCAACAAGGATAACCACAAAGAAGATCTCAACATATAACCTCTACTTTGGTATATGCCCATACGTATACCAAAGTTATCAAGTAACTCATCTTAATCATGAGGAAACACAAGGGTTATGAAATCAACAGATAACCACCACTCAGGTATATGCCCATACATATACCTAAGTTATCGAGTAACTCATCTCATCATGAGGAAACACAAAGGTCAAAGACTCAACTCAAACCAGGATTTTCATTATCGAAATCGTAACTGCTGAAGAGCCCCGTCTCTAGAGTGTACAGTGGTCCTGTCACGACTCCGAGGTACTACTCACTAACCTAAGACTGCTGAGGTACTCCTCCTGTCAAGTACCACGGGCCTGCCACCTCACATAGTAGTGCTTCCCGCCGGGGTCTGCCACCCAAACACAGTATTGCTCCCCCCTCATAGCCTACAGAGGTACTCCTCTTATCGAGTACCACGGGTTTTCCACCCAAACCCAGTAGTGCTCCCCGATGTGGGTCTGCCACCCAAACACAGTAGTGCTCCCCACTGGGCTACACAAGTCTCTCTGACTCGAATCGGACAAGCAGTCTTCAGGTCCCAGCCAGCTACACGGTCTCCGTACTTCGTACGCTCGTCTCTGGGAGGGTCTGCTCCACGAGCTACTGGTCGATACTCCAAGTATCTTGAAGTCCCATGAAGAAGTATCTCAAAGTACCGCCTCATCATAGGGGTCTCAACGCAACAGACGGCGCGTCAATCAGACGCTCGGTCTGTGAGTTACTAGCCTTTTCATCCCAGGGGCCCAGTTGGTTTCATGAACGAACCAATCCCGACCGTATCTCAACTGTACCCCGAACTCTCATAGGGTATACTCATAGGGACCGTTTTCTCAACGAGATCATCAACGCCGCTGACGGTTCGTCAAACGGACGTCCTGTTTGAAAGATATCAGCTTTTCCGTTCCAGGGGCTCGGTTGGATTTCGGGTGCAGTCCAACCCGGCCACTATCCAACTGTATGAAAATCTCGAGCGAAGTATGCCAAAAGTTCCGTCTCGTCAAGAGGAATTCAACAAAATAGACGGCGCGTCAATCGGACGCCCGGTCTGTGAGTTGTTGGCTTTTTCGTTCTAGGGGCTGGTTGGTTTCGTGAGCGAACCAACCCGACCGCACTCCGACGGCATCCAAACCTCGAGCGAAGTAAGACAAAAGATCTGTATCACTTAGATGAATCCATCAAAGTCAATGGCACGTCAATCGGACGCCCGATGCTAAAGATATAAGCGTTTCTGCTCCGAGGGCCCGGTTGGTTTCGTGTACGAACCAACCCGGACGAACCCAAATTTCTCCAAAACCTTGAGTGTAATATACCTAAACGACCGTCGAGTTCCAAGGATCGCTATGCAACTGACGGTGCGTCGATCGGAGGTCCTTAGCCCAAGATATGGTCATTTGACCGAAAGTGGTCCGAAAACGGGGGGTCTGGGCCCGGGCTGACCCGGCCCGAACCGGGTCCGACCCGGCTGGACCCGGTTTGGCCCGGCCCGGCCGGCTCGGTCCGGCCCGACCGGCTAGCCGCGGCTCGGCGTGGCCGAGCCGATGTCGCGGAGCGGGGGGTGGTGCGCGACCGCCCTCGCCGCTAATTGGGGCCGGCGACGAACCGTCGCCGCCCATCTTCCGGCGGCGTGCTCGGGCGCCGCCGCCTCCTGGCACCCCGATGGCTCCGGACACCGCCTCCGGTCGCCGGAGGCACCGCGCCAGTGACCCGCACCTCCGGGTGTTTCCGCGGGCCACCGGAGTTGCTCCGGTGGTCCGTTTTCAAAACCGTCTGAGCTGGTGTTCATCTCGGGTCTCGAAATTTACTGCGCAAGATTCAAAATTACATTGCGGCACCATTTTGTTGTCGCCCGTCAATCCGCACGTCTATTAACAAAACACGCCGTCTTCTTGGCTCTCCGGCGCGGCGCGTTGACGCCGCGCCCCTTCGTCGTGGCCCGACTCCGTCCGCGGATGTCTTCGGGTTTCTCCGATGCGGCGCGACTGCGTCGCGTCCTTGTTCTTCTTTTCACGGCGCGGCGCGACGGCGCCCTACATTTCCTTGTCGCATGATTCCGCGTGGTGTGACGGCACCACACCTTCTCGTACCAAACCACAAAGTAACCAACATGAAAAAAAGGAGGAGGGTTGGCCGTGTCTGTGCGGTCCGGCCCCCTCACGTTATTCGATAACTATTGGTTTTAAACCACGAAGATCGTCAAGTTGGTATTCACGAACAAAATAAATAAATAAAATTAAAACCCTACCTTGGTCTCAAGAGCGGAGCTTGTTCGGAGGTTCGTCGAAGAGAAAACGTCGCGGTATAACCGTTGCGGAAAGAGGCGACTTGGAAGGAGGAAGTCGCGTCACGGGAACGACGTCATGGAAAGAGAGACGCTGCAAAAGAACCGTTGCGGAAAGAGACGTCGCGTCGTGGATCGATGTCGCGGAGTTGGTCTTCGAGGACTCGGCGTTCTTCGACGGAGTTCGATGCGTTCTTCGCGTTCCTCGTGTTCTTCATCGAAGAGGATGAAGAACTCTATATTTCCTTAGCTTTTCTTCTCCAAAGGCTCTCAAGAAACTAAGAAACTAACCCATAAATAAATTAAGCGTCACTTAATTTATTAACACCACAAAACCTTTGAAATTCAAGAGTTTTAATTAACTCACCTCTTTAAATTACACAAGTTGTCAAATTAAATGAAGGGGAGTTAATGGGGAGTTGAAGAGTTGAAGAATATGAAGGGGTGGGGTTCGTGTGGGCCCCACCTCCTTCATAACCTACAAAGGGAAGTTGGGTAGTTACCCAACTTCCTCCCAAAGGATAAAAACACTTAGATTAAAATAAAAATTTTTGTTAAATTTTTATTTTTAACTTCAACAATTTTTATCAACTTCTCTCGTGTAAATGAAACACCGGAACATGAGTTCCTAAGCAATTATCGGCGCTACGGTTCCATCGGTGCCCTCAGAATTTGATTCTGAGCACTGGTTTAAAAGTTAGAAATTCCCGCTCATTCGTTCACTGAACGTACCCAAGATAAACTTTGGAAATTGATTCCGGGTACACCGGATCTTGGATTCAGGCACCGTCAGAAACTGCGTTCTTGTAAAATTCCAAAAAAAATTATGAAAAAATTTTCCTTGAAATTTCTAGGTCTTTACATTACTCCCACCTCAGGGCTTTACATCCCCGTAAAGCTTCAACACAAACTAGGGTCAAAAAAGTGGTACAGAGAACGCATCTGAGCCTTCTGCTCCCATGTGCTTACCTGGAGGTTTCCGTGCTGCCTACGAAAACGAACAAGAGGAATCGACCGTCCTCATAGAATCCGCTCCTGTCGATCCTCGATCCCCACTGGAACCTCCGTGCATGACGCCCTATTATCGACGTCCAACTCCATGAGGTCGATGATGTGTGAAGGATCAAGCACGTATCTCCTCAGTTGAGATACTTGGAAAAACGTCGTGCACCTGGTGCAACTGAGGTGGATTGGTCAAGCGGAAAACCACCTCGCCTACCCAGTTGAGGACCTGAAAAGGTCTACTGAACCTCGGAGATAACATGCCGCCTAGGCCACACCTCCGTAAACCTCATCGAGGTGAGACCCGTAGAGAAACGTGGTTGCCATCCTCGAACTCCAGTGGTCTCTACCTCCTGGATGACCTGGACCTTCTCTGTCGTGGCTTGGACCATCTCCGGTCCCACAAGAGCTGCAAAGATTTCTTCTTTGCCGATAAGAGAAATCTGATCTCATCCCCTGTATGAACCACTTTCTTTGCCTAATACAATCAATCCCGACATGGATGATACTAATCCATACCAAGGATGACGTTGTAAAGACTCGACGCTACTACCAAGAGATCCAACCGTTACTCTCGCCTCCAAGGGTTGAGTCACACTGTCGGCTTCAGTGTGTGGTAACTGGGTCTCTTCCAGTAGGTATCTCACACATGAGGGTCAAGTCAACAGTTTAATCCAGAACCTCTTAGTAACAACACAAGAGAGAACAGGATTGATAACATCACAAAGGTAAGTGTCTTTATTTTATTGCATCTCATGGTACAAAGACACAAATATAACAACAACATCATGGAACTAGATATACACCACTAGTTCCGCTCCTGTCCACTCGCTTCTGGAGCTCTGTAGTCAAAAGCTTCTGCTGCCTGAAGCTGAGCTCTCTCGTGTCCTCATGTCCCCTGCGGTCGGGGTGGACCTCCTGGTTGTGGTGGTGGAAACATCCCGAAGCGTCGTCCACCTACAGCTGCACAGCCAGCTCATCTGCCATGGCCGCCTGCTCCTTGCGGTCTGCCCTGAATGAACCTCTGCCTCTACCTCGGAGGTTCTTCATTTAACTGTTGTTCATCTGCATGGTGGGTCGGACAGTCACTTTCCATGTGACCAACTCCGCCGCAGGAGTAACACTGCATGGAAGGTCTGGCTCTGTCACTTCCCTTGGTTCCTCGCACTACCGACCCTAAGTCACGCGTTTGACCACCTGTAGGTCTGGTCCTCTTAGACCTCTGTGTCATCTGTCTACTTCTTGCTGTAGAAGATTCTGGCACATGCCAGCTAGTGGTGGGTCCTGCTGCTGGAGACTGCTCAGCAAGGAAACTCTCCACCAAAAGGGCTCGCTCCAACACCCCTGTCTGTGTCGGAATGCTGAGTGGAACCACAGAAGCTCTAATCTCTCGCCTGAGCCCCTGCTCGAAGGTTTGGGCCCTGAAGAATGGGTTCTGTACCATATCTGTGGAGTAGCGCGAGAGGTCTGTGAACCTCGCTGAAAACTGTGCCACTATCATGCTGCCCTGACTCAGCTGAAGTAGCTCCTGTATACGCACCGCTCGAAGGGTGGCTGGTACAAACTTTTCCCGGAGCAGGCTCTCGAAGTCTGCCCAAAGAAGAGTCGCCTCGTCATGCATCTGGAGCATCGGGCTCCACCATCTGCCAGCTGCTTCCTGAAGAAGGCTGGTAGCAAGGATCACCATGAAATCTGCTAGCGTCCCCACTAGCCTGAAAACTCTCACCACAGCCTCCAGCCAATCCTCAGCCGCCTGCGGGTCCGTCCCTCCCTGGAACCTGGGTGGTCTCTGGCGCTGGAACTCGTGCAGTGCACTCAAGCGACGTGCACCCTATGCTGCTGGGGCTGGTGGCGTCGGTGGCCCAATGGGTAGTAGTTCCGCTGGTGCCTCCACTGGTGCCTCAACTGTGATAGGGCCCTATACTGAGGCCACGTCGCTCGGCGGGCTGTCAGTACGTACCACTCTCGGGGCTCTAGCTAGTCGTCAATGGGGAGGCATCCTGAAAGAAACAACGTGACACGGTCAAACGTTTTATACCTGGTGAGCTGACCTGGTTTGAACTGACTTTTAAAAATTATGGAAACGCACACGCAAACAGTGTTTTCGTGCACAGAGTTGGAAATCTGTTGTCAGGGTCCTGGTGTATGGATACGTCAGCCGCCCGCACCAACACTGGACTCCCTGAACTGAAGACCACACTCGGTACCCTTAACACTATTTCTTCACAGAAATAAAATATCAGAGTTATAAGTTCTGCGGTAGAACCGACTCCTCTGATACCAATTTGTGACGACCCGTCCTCGGGGCCCATGCCGTGACTACCCCAAGCCCGCCTTCCATAGGCCAGGGGCTGGCGACTAGCACCAAAGGCGTAAATCCCGATAATTGGGAAGGAATTTCATTCATAAAAGTAAACAAAACACCACAGAGTACAAGAGGAAGTAAAACACTAAGTACAAAGAGAAGTGATGAAAAGTAAATGGGCCAGGATACAAACCCAACTGAAAGTACAGCTACAACTGAACGAAAGTACAATAGAAAAAGACAAACAGCAGGAAGAAAGGAAGCAGCTCCTGGGTCGTCCTCCTCGAATCCTACCTGAAGGGTAGGTACAGATGGCGTAACTTCTAGATCGTCCACCACGGATCCTACGTGAAGGATAGGTACAGATAGCTTCCACAATGCTCTCACCCGTCAACCTACTCCAAGTGTCGTCTCACCGTGATGTCCACCTCCGGGTACTGAATCGTCGTGCAGTCCACCTCCGGGTACTGACTCGTCGTGTAGTCTACCTCCGGGTACCGTCCAGTCCTCGAACACTCGGCCTCCGTCAGCACTGCCCGTCGTCTGCAACCAACACAATGAGGTGCGGGCATAGCCCGTGCAGGGGTGAGTATAAAGATACTCAGTAGGGACCCCGAGACCCTCAAGGTCTCACTAAAACCAACAAGGATAACCACAAAGAAGATATCAACAGATAACCTCTACTTAGGTATATGCCCATACGTATACCAAAGTAATCAAGTAACCCATCTCAATCATGAGGAAACACAAGGGTTATGAAATCAACGGATAACCACCACTCAGGTATATTCCCATACATATACCTAAGTTATCAAGTAACCCATCTCATCATGAGGAAACAAAAAGGTCAAAGACTCAGCTCAAACCGAGATTTTCATTATCGAAACCGTAACTGCTGAAGAGCCCCATCTCTAGAGTGTACAGTGGTCCTGTCATGACTCCGAGGTACTACTCACTAACCTAAGACTGCTGAGGTACTTCTCCTGTTGAGTACCGCGGGCCTGCCACCTCACATAGTAGTGCTTCCCGTCGGGGTCTGCCACCCAAACACAGTAGTGCTCCCCCATCATAGCCTACAGAGGTACTCCTCCTGTCGAGTACCGCGGGTCTGCCACCCAAACACAATAGTGCTCCCCGCTGTGGGTCTGGCACCCAAACACAATAGTGCTCCCCACTGGGCTATACAAGTCTCTCCGACTTGAATCGGACAAGCAGTCTTCAAGTCCTAGCCAGCTACACGGTCTCCGTACTCCGTACGCTTGTCTCTGGGAGGGTTTTCTCCACGAGCTACTGGTCGATACTCCAAGTATCTCAAAGTCCCACAAAGAAGTATCTCAAAGGACCGCCTCGTCATAGGGGTCTCAACGCAACAGACGGCGCGTCAATCAGACACCCGGTCTATGAGTTACTAGCCTTTTCATCCCAGGGGCCCAGTTGGTTTCATGAGCGAACCAATCCCGGCCGTATCTCAACTGTACCCCGAACTCTCATAGGGTATACTCATAGGGACCGTTTCTCAACGAGATCATCAATGTCACTAACGGTTCGTCAAACGGACGTCTTGTCTGAAAGATATCAGCTTTTCCGTTCCAGGGGCTCAGTTGGATTTCTGGTGCAATCCAACCTAGACACTATCCAACTATATCCAAATCTCGAGCGAAATATGCCAAAATTTCCGTCTCTTCAAGAGGAATTCAACGAAACAGACGGCGCGTCAATCGGACGCCCGGTCTATGAGTTATTGGCCTTTTCGTTCCAGGGGCCCGGTTGGTTTCGTGAGCGAACCAACCTGACCGCACTCCGACGGCATCCAAACCTCGAGCATAGTAAGTCAAAAGATCCATCTCACTTAGAGGAATCCATCAAAGTCGATGGCATGTCAATCGGACGTCCTGTGCTAAAGATATAAGCGTTTCCGTTCCGAGGGCCCGGTTGGTTTCGTGTACGAACCAACCCGGACTAAAGCAATGTTCTTTGAAACCTTGAGTGTAATATACCGAAACGACCGTCTCGTTCAAAGGATCGCTACACAACTGACGGTGCGTCGATCGGAGGTCCGTAGCCCAAGATATGGGCATTTTACCGAAAGTGGTCCGAAAATGGGGGGTCTGGGCCCGGGCCGACCCGGCCCGACCCCCCCTGGGTCGGCCCGAATCGGGTCGACCCGAACCGGGTCCGAATCGGCTGGACCCGGTCTGGCCCGGCCCGACCGGCTCGGTCCGGCCCGACCGGCCAGCCGTGGCTCGGCGTGGCCGAGCCGAAGTCGCGGAGCGGGGGCGGTGCGCGGCCACCCTCGCCGCTAATTGGGGCTGGTGGCGAACCGCCGCCGCCCATCTTCCGGCGGCGCGCTTGGGCGCTGCCGCCTCTTGGCGGCAGGACGGCTCCGGCCACCGCCTCCGGTCGCCGGCGGCGCCGCGCCGGCGACCCGCGCCTCCGGGTGTTTCCGTGGGCCACCGGAGTTGCTCCAGTGGTCTTTTTCAAAACCATCTAAGCCGGTGTTCATCTCGGGTCTCGAACTTTACTGCACAAGCTTCAAAATTACATTGCGGCCCCATTTTGTCGTCGCCTTTCAATCCACACGTCTGTTAACAAAACGCGCCATCTTCGTGGCTCTCCGGCGCGACGCGTTGACGCCGCGCCCCTTCGCCGTGGCCCGACTCCGTCCGCGGATGTCTTCGGGTTTCTCCGATGCAGCGTGACGGCATCGCGTCCTTGTTCTTCTTTTCACGGCACAATGCGACAGCGCCGCGCATTTCGTTGTCGCATGATTCCGCTTGGTGCAACGGCACCACGCCTTCTTGTACCAAACCACAAAGGAAACAACATGAAAAAAGGAGGAGGGTCGGCCGTGTTTGTGCGGTCCGGCCCCCTCGCTTTATTCGATAACTATTGGTTTTAAACCACGTAGATCGTCAAGTTGGTATTCACGAAAAAAATAAATAAATAAAATTAAAACCCCTACCTTGGTTTCAAGAGCGGAGCTTGTTCGGAGGTTCGTCGAAGAGAAAACGTTGTGGTATAACCGTCGCGGAAAGAGGCGACTTGGAAGGAGGAAGTTGCGTCACGGGAACTGCGTCGCGGAAAGAGAGACGTTGCGGAAGAACCATTGCGGAAAGAGACATCGCGTCGTGGATCGGTGTCGCGGAGTCGGTCTTCGAGGACTCGGCGTTCTTCGACGGAGTTCGATGCATTCTTCGCGTTCCTCATGTTCTTCGTCGAAGAGGATGAATAACTCTAGCTTTCCTTAGCTTTTCTTCTCCAAAGTCTCTCAAGCAACTAAGAAACTAACCCATAAATAAATTAAGCCTCACTTAATTTATTAACACCACAAAACCTTTGAAATTCAAGAGTTTGAATTAACTCACCTCATTAGATTACACAAGTTGTCAAATTAAATGAAGGGGAGTTAATGATGAGTTGAAGAGTTGAAGAATATGAAGGGGCGGGGTTCGTGTGGGCCCCACCTCCTTCATAACCTACAAAGGGAAGTTGGGTAGTTACCGAACTTCATCCCAAAGGATAAAAACACTTAGAGTAAAATAAAAACTGTTGTTAAATTTTTATTTTTAACTTCCACAATTTTTATCAACTTCTCTCATGTAAACGCCACTCTGGAACCAGAGTTCCTATGAAATTGCCAGCGCTACGGTTCCATCGGTGCCCTTAGAATTTGATTCCGAGCTCTGGTTCAAAAGTTAGAAATTCCCGCTCGTTCGTTCACTGAACGTCCCAAGCTAAACTTTGGAAATTGATTCCGGGTACACTGGACCTCGTATTCAGGCGCCGTCAGAAACTGCGTTTTTGTAAAATTCCAATTAAAATTAAGAAAAACATTTCCTTGAAATTTCCAGGTCTTTACAACCTTTACTTGATGAATCACCTTATTCTACAACACATGCTCTCTGTGGTCAAAAATTTGGATTGGCTGTTCTTCATAAGAAATATTATATTCCAAATGAACTACCTCTGGACTCAAAACATGAGATTTATCTGGCATGTACATCCTTTACATTGATAAATGAAAAACATTGTGTATTGGGGATAAATTCGGAGTTAGATCCACTCGATATGCAATTGATCCAACTCTCTCCAAGAATTTCATAATGTCCAATGAACCTTGGGCTCATATTTCCTTTCTTACCAAAATGCATCACACTTTTCCATGGTGAAACTTTCAGAAATACATGATCACCTATCTCAAAATAGAGATCCTTCCTCCTGTTGCCCGAATACCTTTTCTGCCTGCTCTGAGCAGTTCTCATGTGTTTCTGTGTCAACTAAACTTTTTCTGCCATCTATTCTACCCATTTTCGTCCCTTCAACTTCCTTTCACCTACTTTATCCCTAAAAACATTAGTTCGACACCGCTTCCCACATAATGCCTCAAATGTTGCCATCATTATACGGGAATGAAAACTATTATTATAAGAAAACTCAACCAATGAAAGATGTTGGTCCCAACTTCCCTGATAATCGATTGAACAAGAATGTAGAATATCATCCAAGTTCTGAATTGTTCTTTCTGACTACCCTTCTGATTGAGGATGAAATGATGTACTAAAATGTAATTTAGTACCCAACGACTTATGAAGGCCTTTCCAAAAGTTAGAGGTGAACTTGAGATCACAATCAGATACAATGGAGAGGGGAAATCAGTGTAACCTGACTATCTCTTTAAGATAAAATCGAGATAGTTGATCTTGAGAAAAACTATCTCGTATAGGAAAGAAATTAGCATATTTAGTCAAGCGATCAACAATAACTCAGAATGTATTATTACCTCGAGGTGTCTTCATTAATCCCACAATGATGTCCATATATATATTCTCCCATTTCCACTCTGGCACTGGTTAAGGCTGAAGCATCCGTTTCAGTAACTATTTTTCTTCATTAACTTGTTGACAAGTTAAACAATTCACAGAAAAATCAGCAATATCTTTATTCATTCCATCCCACCAGTGATAATCCCGAAGATCTCTATACATCATAGTACTTCCTGGATGAACTGGAAATGGAGAAATATGAGCATCACATAACAACTCTCTCTTAAACTGTAAATCCCAAGGCACACACAATCTCTTCCCAAATCTTAAAACAAAATCATTATCAATGTTGAATTTAGGTAACAAACCCTTCTGAACCATCTCTACCTTCTTCTTTAAATCACATTCTTTCTTTTGTGCTTGATTAATTTTTTCCAATAGAGAAGATTTAAATGATAGGGTAATTTATCTCATGAGGTTTCAACTGACATGAACCATAAGCAATTACCTGATCATTCTACATTAGGACGCAACCAAATTCTTTCAATGGAGCTTCACTGTAGAAAACAAACCCACCATTCATGGAAGGTAGTGCCATTATAGGAGCATTCACCAATATTTTTTTTTTCAATTCTTGAAAACCATCTTTACATTCTTTTGTCTAGATTAACTTAACACCCTTCCGAGTTAGCTCAGTCAATGGGCTGGATAACCATGAATTTTTTAACAAACCTTTAGTAATATCCTGCCAAACCAAGAAAACTACGAATCTCAGTTACATTTTTGGATATTTTCCATTCTTCAACAACTTTTGTTTTTGTAGGATCAATAGTTATTCCATCTTTAGAAACAATGTGACCAAGGAAAGAACTATGTTGCAACCAAAACTCGCACTTGCTAAATTTCCCATACAATTTATTTTCTTTTAGGGTTTGAAAAATAACCCTTAAATGACTTTCATGCTCCTAATTAATTTTAGAAAACACAAAAATATCATCAATGAAAACAACCAAAAACATATCCAATAACACTAGGAAAATTCTATTCATAAGATCCATGAATACAACAGGTGTATTGGTAAACCCAAAAGGAATAACTAAAAATTCATAATGGCCAAATATTTTATGAAATGCGCTCTTCGGAATATCTGCATCCTTTACTTTCAAATAATGGTACCCCGATCTCAAGTCAATTTTTGAAAAATACTGAGCTCCCTAGAGCTGATCCAACAAATCATCGATAAGAGGAAACTGATATTTTTTCTTAATAGTGATGTTATTCAAGGCTCTATAATCAATGCAATTTCTCATTGAACCATATTTCTTTTTAATAAAAAATATAGGAGCACCCCATTGTGATGTGCTAGGTCGAAAGAAACCTTTCTCTAATAAATCTTGAAATTGCTTCTTCAACTCTAAAAGCTCAATTTGAACCATTCGATAAGGGGTTTTTGAAATTGGCTTAGCATCAGGAAACTAAGTCAATAACAAATTCAACATCTCAATCTGGTATTATCCTATGAAAATCATTAGGAAAAACATTAGGATACTCATTTACCACTGGCACGTCATTAATCTGATTGGTTCCTTTGTTTTCAACAATATGTTCAAGGTAACATTCAATTCCATATTTTACAAGTTTCTCAGCGTCCTGATATGTTATCAATAGTAAGGGTTCATTCTTGTACACAAACTGAAAGTCATTCTGAAAAGAAACTTCTTTACCTCTATAGTCAATTGTAGCATGGTAAACAGAGATCCAATCCATAACCAGGATAACATCAAACTCTACTAGTGGTAAAACAATAAGGTTTTCAAGTATATTTTTTCCTTGGATAATGATAGAAAGATTCCTAGAAATTATTTTTGCCTCAACATTTCCCCTAGGTGTTTTTACAATAAGTTCAAGATTCATTTTTTGATATGGAGTTCCCAATTTTCTAAAAAAATTCTCAGAGATGAAAGAACGTGTAGACCCTAAATCAAATAACACATTGGCATAATATGAAAAAATAAAAAAACAAAGTACCTGATACCACTTTATTTGATGGCCCAACATCTGCTGAAGTAGTTTCAAATGATTTCACCACACCTTTATGCTTGTAGTCTGACTGCTTCCCATCATTCGAGTTCTTTGTCGGACACTCGTTTTCATAACGACCCATCTCATTGAACATGAAACATTTTACTAACTGTAAATAAAATTTTATATTACCACTACCCTGATTTTTTCTAGTGCAATAACGAGCCTTAAGTTCCATTTTACCACATTGTAAGCACTTTCCAGAATTCAAAAGACATTCCCCAGTGTGCTTTTTACCACATTTATCACAAAATGTAAGCGTAGTTTTATTACCATCAATCATTTTTGAATGATTCTTCTCTTTCTCTTGCTACCTCGATATCTTCTTTTGTTGGTTGTCATATAACACATGATCATCGACAAACTCCATTTCCACCTTCTCAACACATTGAACGAGATTTTCATATATTTTGAACTCACGAGAAGATAATTCCATTCAATACATTGGCGTTAATCCTTAGTAAAAATGATTGATTTTACTATCAATGTATTAGATAAAATTTAGAGTATACCTTGTCAATCAAGTAAACTTTTCTTCATAAGCTTCCATTGAGTCTTCCTCTTAACTTAATTCAAATAACTGTTTCTCCATAGTAAGTCGAACAGCCTTAGGAAAATATTTCTCAAGAAACATACCTTTGAATTCTTCCCAGTCAAGAGCTTCAATCTCATCAGCATCCAAGATATTTTTAACCATCAACCACCATTGATCTGCTTCACCTTCAAAATGGTAAACAACAAGACTATCCTTTTGATTGTTTGAACACCCCATGACATCGAAATTCTTCTCTAGTGCTTTAATACACCCTTCAGCTAGCACAGGGTCAGATGATCCTCTAACTGATGGGGGATTTTTTCTCATGAAATGTTGTACCACTTACATACTCCTCTGCGGTTGATCTGGCTAATCTTGTGAATGGATACCACCACAATTTATCGCTTGAGTCAACTACGCCATTACTGCAACAAAATGTTCAATTCCAATTCCGACCATCTCAAGATGCTGATTTGGAAGTTTATATGCTTATTTATTCCTTCCTAGTACTACTTCCAAATTTCTTCTATGGAAAACCATTCTAAACAAAAATATCTTAGATGAATCAACATGGTAATATTCAAATTCTATATCATTTCATTTTGATCGTAATGTAAATATTATATTTGAATAATTATTTAACAGAATTATAAGTCCTAAAGTTATCTTAACAGACCTTTGATTCCAACTACAAATCCCTAGCCTTAAACATTACTTAATCTTGAGTTATTTCAAGAATAAACATTGAGGATCTTTTTAGGTTTAGAGTTTTAGAGAATTATATCATAAATCATGCATTACATTACACCTTGAAACAAGGTGGTTACATCAAATACAATATTCATTTTTTTCCATCAAAGAAATAATATTTAAAATAAAACATGGTTTCTTTTTTGAGACTTCCTTGACACTATCATCACATCATGTACATTTCCCTTGACTTGTGAAAAAATTTTCAAAAACATGGAATGAGCATAAAAAGCTCAGTAAGGGATATAAAAATATGGAAATAAAACATTAGTCCTTGTATACATACAAATCAACGAAATCATACTTTACTTATAAAACATAAGCACATTAACATACCACATGAAATCATAAGATTTATGAATAACTCATAGAAATCACAAGACATAAAGGTATCTTGAGGCATTCATAAAACTTCTTAAGTAGGGAGTAACCTTTATTGTTACGTTTGGAATATCTATCGCATAATGTTCCTTAAATCTCTTCGGTGAAACCTTAGTATTTAACTCCTTCATGTTACCCAATGCATTGGAGAGCTATCTCAGGCTCACTCGCCCATATTTTATCACAGAACCACCCGATTTAATAAACCATTCCCAAGAACCATAACGTATTCATAACACATTGAAACACTAATAAAGGAAAAAATAGCACTTCCACATTCCAATCACATGATATCAATACAACACATTGATATAATCAAAACAATATCAAAATCATTTTCAATACAAAAATAAATGAAGAGTATAACATGGTATTTATTTTTTATTTAAAAACATTATGGCTTGTAGAGGAAGCCGAAAATCAAATAATGGTCACGGTGGTGGAGAATTCATTGTCGCCGCATATGTAAGACGAAAACATTACTTTTGTTGTTTAGTAAAACAATTCGTATAAAAATATTCCTTTTGAATTAAATTAAAAGTCAAAAGTGGTTTATTATACCGCAAATAAAATCAGGTCATGTATTAATCAATGTATTCCTCAATGAAAGAAGATTGAGAGGAAGTCTCTTACAAAGATCATTCCATTAGAGTAAGGATAATGTAATAACATAATTAGGTGTGACAAGTATAAATACACCCAATATAAGTTGATATCAAGTGTAAAACAATCAGGGGTCATTCACACATACTCTTGGAAAAACAAAACCAATGACATGGATATTTATCTCAATGAAATGAGATTGACTTATAATTTACCACAGATGTTCGTAAAAATGATTTAAGAATTTATCAATGAAAAGATTATGTGTAGAAATAGTATATCCACACAAAGGTAAGTGGAAATTACAACATAGATATTCCACACCTAATCTTTGCATAATAAAATCAATGAAGTATAAGATTAACCCAAAGAATTGAAATCAGGTAAAGAAGATCCCTTACCACTTTTAAAGTTTTAATAATATACTCTAGAAATTTATGTCATTAAACAAAACATATAATATCTTGATAATAATGGGATTCATGTTATAATATAAAAGAGGTAGTATACACACCAACTAAAAGTGAATTGGCACATAATGATAAATAAGTCTCAACATAATATAAATTGAGACGAGATTCCCTTACAATCCTTTTTCATGGAAATGGATTAGGTAATGGCCTAAATGAGGGAGGATAAATGATCATTCATTAAAATAGAATATAATGGATAGTAATGTCTATATTTAAAATGGATGACATTATGACCATTTTATAATACAAGAACTTATTTCAAATAAGATTCATGAATATGAAAGGAGGAGTGGAAAGTGAGGATCAAATCCTTCTCATAACAAAATCCTAGTATATTGAGGATACTGGTGTTATTATGGAATCAAAGAATAATAATATTAGGGGGAGTGATGAAGGAAAATACAACAAAGGACTTTGAGAAAAGGTGTTACCTCTAAATCAGGTAACTTCTTTTGATTTGAGGCAAAAGCTCTCTTGAAAAGACTTCTGCCCAAAGTGAGAATTATAGGAGGAATATATGGATGTGGAGAGATAATTTGAGTAGAGGTTGGATGAGCCAAGGGGATTGATAGGTTTGAGTAAGTGGTAGAGTTGAGGGATTTTTATAAGAGGGAGGAGGGGCACTCGTGGAATGTCTTGAAATATTAATTTATTATAAAATGATTTTAAAGTTACAATGGTTCCAAAATGATATATTTCTAGGATTAGAAGATAATGGGTGTAAATCCACTAAACCACTTGGTTTTTGAAAAGTGGAGTTCATAG
This sequence comes from Viscum album, assembly GCA_963277665.1. Classification (NCBI taxonomy): domain Eukaryota; kingdom Viridiplantae; phylum Streptophyta; class Magnoliopsida; order Santalales; family Viscaceae; genus Viscum; species Viscum album. Next base: position 116,264,958 of record OY728135.1, read on the forward strand.
AATTGACCTTATCTTTTCATTTTAACACTTATTTAAAATCAATAATTCCTACCACATCCTTTTTTATTTAAAAACTATAAGGTAAAAATAGTTACTATAAAATTACAAGAGTCCGATAATTGTATCATTAATGATATTAGTAATATATTATATTACATATGGACATATATTATATTTTTTGGACTATTATATAATTTAATAAAATAACACTTGTTTTAAAAACACATTTATGTCAATTTTGACACTATTTGGTAGTTGACTTTTGACAAAGGCATAAAAACTTTATTCCTTCGAAATAAAAGCATCAAAATAAAGGTGAGATGTTATACTCATATATAAAATTCTTTTCTAGTATCCAATGTATCAAAACAAATTTATTTTAACACATATAATATCATTTATTTAAACCTTTCATTATTGAGGTAATCACTACATCATCATTGTGTAAAAAATACAACTATTTATTTAATGTCTAAAAATTATAAATAAAAAACAATGATGTATGAAAAAATTTTAGCTTTAAAATTACTATCTATAGTCACATATATCTTTTATATAAACAAAATTAATTTTTTTTACTTAAGATATACATTCTTTTGTTATATTTCCATTTATTTTAAAATAATATGATAAAAGGTCACTATCACACTAAAGTAAATCCATGGGTCCCTAGGTTTCCCCAAGGAATCCCATGGTTGTCCATGAATCAAAAAATAGCATTTGGACACATGTATGGGTAATTTTATATTATTATAATATTATTTTGTTTACCATTTTTACCCGATTTACTCTTCAATCATGGTAATTAAAAATAATTACCGTAGTTACTATTCATAATGTCAAAAAACATAAGAGTCTTAGTTAGATAATTTGGACCTTCTGATTCCAAATATGGAATCCATTTTACCAAATTCCAAACCCATAAATTGAATTAATTAATTTAAAAATAATTCTCGTTGTAAAAACCAAAGACGGGTTTTTAAGAAGTAAAATCTATTAAAAGATTGACTTTTTAAATCAAATTTAAAAGTGAAATTAAATCCAATGACCAATTTTTTTTAAATTATAAAAAAATAATTAAATTACACTTTAAAACCAATTAAAATGACAATATAACTATTTAAATAAATTAAATGAAAAGGCAGCTTTGAATTAAAATGCAGTATTTTTCACTATTCATAAAAAAATGAACATTATCCGAAAAATACCAAAAATTAAACCGAATTAAATTTAAATGTCCTGGTTCAAAAGAATAAGTTGAGTTTTATAATTATTTCTTATAAAATTTTAAAAAAGATTTGTTTAAAAAGTGTTTTTTCCATCAAAAGGTGATAAAACAACCTTTTAAAAATATTTGAGTATTCTATGTTTAAGATTGAATATATACTTATTTTAAGACTCTAAAACACTATGTAATTCATAAATAGACATAGATATGAAATTTTTTTATTAATTACTTACCTGGGATGTTACATCCGAACCCATCCATGGTTAGGTGATAGGGAGTGGTTGGTAGATATGCGATATGGAAATAGAGGTATCTCATGGCGAAGGCCCTTTTATATTCTCTCTTCTTCAGGTGTTACCTATACCTATGTACAAAGTATCTTCCACATGATTATATAATTGACATGAGAACCCATAATTTTAATTATATTGTAGTGGTATTGTATATTTGGGTTGGTGTTGGTAGTTTCACATGGTGGAATCTCCTATGATGGTGGTTCCCCACTTTCCTTATTTCTATGTTTCAATTTCTCTCAGGTTGTTTCTTATAGGTTGGGTTATTCAAAAATGTTATCCTCCCATTCCATATCAATGGTTTCTCTTTTCTATCATTATTTTTTTGGTTAACGTCAAATTGAGCATGGTGGAACTATTTGTTGGTTTGATGCATTATGGTTGTGTGGTGTTTTTGGTTATCGATGAAGGATGTGTTTCAGTTAATTGGTAATACTACATGTATTGAAACACGGTGTTTTCATGTTTTATGGTAGTTGTTATTTTAATTATGGTTTTTTTCCTTTTTTGGTTCATCTATGATGCGTTCATGTTAAATGGTGTTTCAACCTATTTTGAAGATGTTAATGGCCTTATGAATTGATCACCTATGTTGATGATGAATAACTTCATTAGGGTTCAGGAATTTGGATTCCTATTTGATGAGGATGGTGACATGATAATGATAATAGTGACTATGTGAGTCATTAGGCAGTATCCTCGATTGGTGTGTGTGATAGGAAAGTTTGCAGCCCCTGGGTCTCCTCGCTTATTTTCTCGGTGTTGTTGGAGGTTTGATTTTAAATGTTTTATTATTATCAAGGAAGTAAAAAACTATAGATGGTATGTGGGTGCCCATTGAGATATAGTTTTATGGGTTATTAATTTATTTTACTTGTTCTATTTGGTGGTATGTTTGATTCTCTCTTAACATCAAAAATATTTTTTTAACAAATAAAAATATAATATGAGAGAGGAAGTTCTTATAAAAAAGTGGATAATGCACTTATATTTAATAAAATTGGTGAAAGGTAGAAAAATAAATAAATTTTCAATTTAGATTCTTAATATTATCATAAAAGCTATATTTTTCAGTAAATAACTCTTTTGAAGAAGCAATGTAAGCCATTTATGAAAAATAGAGCATGTTTTTCATAGTGACAGTAGTCAACACATATTAATGGATGATGTGTTCACTCTTCAAATGGTTTCATGTAAGGAAAAAAATAAATATCTCAATATCAAAATCACATTTCATCATATTAATAAAATTGATTTTAATTTACATTGAAGGGAAAATCATATTTTTGTGCGTCGATTAAGATAATAGTTAAGTGTCTTTAGTTGAGAACATTACTTATCCCTTTGGATGTTCTCCCTTGGGTAACACATTAATGATAATTATTTTGTTATTTAGGTGTGAAAAAGGATTTTTGGATATTTTTAGAGTGTTTATAAAAGACTAGGTTGGTGTTTTGGTGGATCTAAGGCTTTATAATTATTGGATAAAGGATGTGTAAGTGAGAAACTTTTATAGGTGAGTTGAATAGAGGTTTTATAAATATAAACATTTAATAAAAATGGAACACACATTTCACATGGAATATAGATCTATAATAGATTATAATAGAGTAGGGGAAGTGGAGAAGTTTATAAATTTAATATCAAAAGTTTTTAAATGGAAACACTTTTTCCAATATCGTACATGATACATCACATTGAGCTTAAAAAACATATAATTATTTTAATGTTACCATTAAAACCAAGACATTTGAATGGTGGGAATGAACAGTGTTAACTAAATTTTGAAAATATGGTTTATTCATGTATATATAATATAATCTATGGTAACTAATTAATTATAAATGATGGTAAAATCATTTTTTAAATAAAAAGAAACATTTTTCTGAAAAACAATTTAAATGAAAATAAGTGTGTTAATAAAATAATAAAATCACACTTGTTTAATTACATTAATGATATATATATATATTCAATATAATGTTTAATATTCATCTTAAATGTTTTTTGTACATGAAATTAAAAAAAATTCAATTTTATGAAAAACGGAATATTTTTCTAAAAAACGTTTTTATGCCTTTTGATGGTGCAACTATTTTGAATCTATTTTTTGACCCTTTTATAAATTTTATTTGATAAAATAAAATTTTTCTCTGAATGGGGAGTATAAATAATTACTTTGGTATAATTTTTTATATTTTTCTGATAAGATTCATGTTTTGATGAATAGGGAATGAAAATACTAAATTTTAATTGAAAATTCATTTTTCATCAAATTTATTTAGTGTATTAATTTATATTTTGAAATGGTTTTAAAGTCACATAATATTATTTTTAACAATTAATCCAATTTAGGTTATATTAATCAATTTCACAATAAAATTTTATATAAAAACATGTTAATCTTTTGATGATTTTTACTTATAAAAACATGTTTTTCTCATTCTGTTAATTGGATTGTATTTTAATTTAATTAATTCAACTTCTAAGTTTTAAATTTTGGAAAATTTATTCCATATTTGAAATTATTATGTCCAAATTATTGAATTATCATCATTTCATATTTTATATTATGAATAGTAACTTTGGTAAAAATTATATTTATTACCACGGTTAAGGATAATTCAGATAATTAAAGGTACAAATAATATTATAAATATTATGAAATTACCCTAAAACATTTCCAAATATTATATTTAGAGTATATTTCCTCCATAATAATTAATGGAATGTTTTTGATACCATTTTTGTCCTTTGGAAAGATAATATAAGCATTATAATATTAAAAACAAAGGAAATTCCATTTTGTTATTCTTTTGTTTTTAAAAAGAGATATATTTTTAGTATGGGTTTATATATGATATACGTTCAACTATAAATATTATTTTCAAATATAAAACGTTTTTTACATCATGGATATTTATTGATAATTTTCTAAAATAAATTATTAAATTCAATGGTGACACAATGATGATGCGGTAATTGATTAATTTATGGAAGAATCAAATAAATGATATTAATCATATTTAGATAAAAATAATTTGATATAATTTATTTCATCCAAATATTTTATGTATTTATTTGAAATTTATGTGATGATTTAATATAGTTTTTTAGAAGATATCATGTTTTTATGATATTTTTAAAAATTCAAATAATGAATATGATCAAATTTTATAATAATGATATTATAAAATAAATAATATTTTATTAAATGATATAAAATTCATAAAAATATTAAAATTGGGAAAAATTATTTGGGTAAGTCTAAAAATTTCATCTATGACTCATGTTTGGTCTTTTATCATTTTATTGTAATTATATTAACCCTCAAAATGTAACTTGCATGGTATCCCAATAAGAATTAATATGGGTTAAAACCAAATGTCAAGGCTTAAAAAATAGTCAAAACTTGTATAATTTTAATTAGATGAATTTATTTCTACCCAATATAATCTTATATTATAATTAAATTTTTTTGGAGCCTTTTCTAAGACAAATTTAATTTATATTAATTTCATATTTTTATAAATTTCAATAGTGGATCTCACTTCTCCTATAAAAGGAAACTCATTCTTCTCTATTACGTACACTTAAAAACCTATTTGAGTTGGCCAATATCAGCCCATTTCCAATCATATAATTCCAACCCTAATTATAGAGGCCTTAGTATATGTATAACACCCTCTTTAGAGGTGTAATGTTTTAATTAAAGGAGATCATCAGAAGGAAAGGTTACATTTTTAATTAAGTGTATCTATTTTATTTCTTCTTCCTATTAATAAAAATCTACTTCATCCATGATTAAATAATAAATCCAGTATAATCAATATAATGATATGTTATTATTTTAATATCATCACTTAAACTTGTCTCTTTTTTCCATCAAATGGAAAAATAATTATTGGTCCGTGCGTTCATGTGAACTATCACCTCCACAGACCGATATAATTCATTTTTCATCACTATCACTCAAGACATGTTAAAATTATTGAATTAATGACTATATATTATATTCATGACATTTTAATCATTATAAAAATATAGTATAACATTTACATTTGTACCATTCCATTCACGGATAAATGATAACATCATTTGTGTGTAGAAGTTTACTATCACCTCCATGAAGCAATGTGATTTGTTTTTTATTACAAAATCACCTGAGTTATATTTTTATGTATATTTATATTGTTAATACAATATTAATGATATAATGATCATTTTGGAAGAAAAATTAATAATTACATTCTCTCTATAACGATAATTTTAAAATGGAAATGTTACTCATGCGTATGTATGACCTATTATATCCATGAATATAAAGATTTTGTTTTTCAAAACCATACATAAATGGTTTTTTAAAAAGTATAATTCATAAAAAACTGTGATTATTAGGCCATGAATATTATTCTAAATATGATGAACTGATGATAACTTTGACTATTGATGTCATGTCAAATTAATTTTGAAATCAAGTATCAAATATCAATAAAATGCCTGATATGGGATTTAATAATTGAGTAATTCTTATAAAATGTTATTAAATGAAATAAAAGTAATAATAAACTTAGAAAAGGATATATATAAATCAAATAATTAACATAAGAGTATTATTCCAGAATATAACGATTTTACAAGAGGAGTCGGACTAATGGTACGATATTTCATCTCAATCTTTTTTTAATAAGGAATTTCATGATGATATACACCGTTATTACTTTATAATATGTTTATATAGATAATATGAGATTTTATATTAATATATTATCTATTCATATGTTATTTATTTTTTTGTTAAATGTATTCTTTCATGAATATTATGATTTAATTGTTCAAAGTGGTATGGGACACCTTCAATGTTTAATGATTGAATTATCAAAAAATTTTCTCCATGTTAATATTAATGATATTATTTTAAATATTAATTACTATGGATATAAATGGATTATAGAAGAATTTTTATTTCTATTTTTAATTTCACTAAAAGGGTTTAAAAAAAGGATACTTTTTATGTTCTCTACATGGATCCTTGGAGTTTATTTAAAGATGATAAAATGATTATTCTTTTCATAACATATATAGTGACAACAACATCTCTTTTTCCATGATAAAAATTTTCTAGTTGGATTCTTCTATAGTCCTTAATTTTTTAAAAAATCAAAATAAACCCCTTTTCAATTTTCAGTATTTTTTTCAAATGAGTTTCGCTATGTTATTTCTTAACTCATTTTTCATTCATTGGGGTAAAAAAAATTTCATCGATTATGTTATAATAAGATTATATGTGAAATGGAATTTGATAATCATATGTTTTATTTCCACTTTTTTATGTAAAATTATAGTGGATACACATAATTTATTCTTTTAATTAACGACATTATCTTTGTAAGAGACATTCTATTAGAACCCACATTTAACGTAACTTTTAGAACAGTTCTTACAAATCCAAAATGATGTTTTTTAACATATATGACAGAATAGAAATTTCCCTCTTTCCTTTCTCTTTAATTTTTTGATTATTCCTTTATATGTATATAATTTTATTTACAAATAATTTGTTTTCATTTTTTAGTGTGCGACATTGTAAAAACGAAATGTGATTTGAAAATGGAAGAGTTAAGTTTCCTTTATTCATAATCTATGTGTTCTGATTATGTTATTTCCTTGGGAATTGTATATAAATATTAGTGGTTTTGTGATAATCCTTGGGCAGATGGGCTCATTATAGATCTCAAATTCATTAGGTAGTTTTGCGGAGTTAACCTATATGTTTTCTTATATGATATTAAGGGAATATAATGTCGTGGTTATTCTAAATGTAACCTTGAAGGTTACTCCTCTTGTAGTCGAGTTAGCTATAGTAAATGTAAGAGTGATATATAAAATGATTCCACAAGTTTCATTTATGGTTTGTTATTATGATGTATTTTTATAAGATGTTTATTTTTACATGAGGTAAGGTAAATAGTTTCTGTTTTATTAGTGAAAATTATAACTTTGTGAAAATAATTTCATGGGTTCAAAATTATCCATGGCGTAACAATTTTTTTCCTTTTATGTCTTCTATATATATTTCTGTGTTTATCCCAAAATTTTCAATTTTTTTCAAAATTTAAAATCTTGTATAAGAGAAATATAGATGTCAACTTTAAACTTATGATGATTTTTCATGAAAAATAATCCATGTTTTATTTTAAATGGGCTTCCTTTGGTTGAAAAAATGGATATTGTATAGATGTTTCCACTTGTGATGTATGGGTTTAGTTTGTAATATCGTTTTCATCATTCTCTAAAACTATAATCTTAAAATATCCTCAATGTGAATGAAAGAAACTTCTTGGCTAAAAATCATGATTATGTAATGTTCAAGTCTAGATCCATATAGTTGGAATCAAAGGATGGTTTAGACAACTATAGAGATTAGGATGTCTTATTTAGAGTAAGTGATATCACAGGAGCATTATAATCTAATTGTTGATCACAATTTCAGAATCTTAGAAAACCTTTTGAGGCTTTATGTTTTAACCTTTTATGGTGACTAACAGTTTTTTGGAGACATTAATTTTTAAGGTAATTGCGTGTTGGTACATTTCGGGATGCAAAATGAAAGGTATGAGATAACCGTTGTGGTTAAAACATGTGATCATTATTTTTTTGGATTTTAACATATTTTGGGATAGTTAATCAAATTATATTATTTTAGAAAATAGAAAACATATAGGATGGGTGAAAACTCATTAGGTTTGGAAAGGCCATGAGTTTTAAACCCATAACCAAATGGTGACAAGGGTGTATTAGCTACCATTAGCCTACGTGAACCCTTAGTTAGCATATATATTTTTATTTAGATTAATGATTTTACGGATTATGATAAAGTTTATTTTTGGAACATAGATTTTTTATGATAGTTAACATTGGGTTTTGAATAATATTTGGTGATTAAGTGATTAATGATATTTAAGAATATGTTCAATATTATGGGAAGTATATATGAATAAGGTAAATATAATATTGTGGGATTTTATTGGATAAATAAATGTTGAATTAACTTTTATAGGAAAAATTGATTTTATGGTTATTTATAATTTGATTAACATAGTTGGGAGGATATGAAATTTAGAAAATTAAATTTGTGGTATGATACATTAAGAGTCACTGATGTTATTTGGGGTAAAATGTTAATACTATCTTGGAAGTCTATGTGATGAAATCATATTTTAGTGTAAAAATTAGTCTATAATTTTTTGATTGTCTATAAGGATATATATTTGTAAAATATTATATGTTTAACCTTGGGTATTAGTATTGAATTTTGGATATTGAAACTAGTTTTATTCAAATAATGGTTTATTCTTTTTGGATAATTGTTTTATCTTATCCTAACCCTTTCAGTTTTGGATAATGTTTCAAGAGAGTATAAATAGAAGGTTAATATTTTGTGGGTTTTGTGATTCTCTATAAAATTATTCTAGTGTTTCAAGGGTGGAAAAAATATTCATTAATACTCATAGTTTGGAGAAAAAAATGATTTTTTGGTGGAAATTGATTAAAGGATGAAACTCTACTTTTTAGGTAAGTATGTGTCCTTATGTTCTTAGTCCAAGTAGTATAGGAATTCATCAACTCTAGGAAAATTATTCTGAACAAAAGAACATTATTCATTTACATTTTTTACTATGTGATATTTGACTTTATAACCTATCAAAAATTTAAGGGTTTGTGATTGTTATCTTTCTCCTAACCATGTTCTCTATCAATCTCCATCAGAACATGATGATTAGTTTTCTCTTAAAAGTTAATGCATTCCTATATAGAACCCCAGTATGTATTATCTCAAGTGACCTTCAGACTTCCCTTTCTTTATTTTAAAGTGGTAGTACTATTAATCCCTTTTCTGATGTTAGAATTCAATAAATGAATTTTGAAAAGTGAAACACTAGTTACCAAGCCCAAATTTAAAATTGTCGGGAAATAATTTCTAGGGGGAAGGTAACATCCTGAGTTTTTAAAAGTAAAAACTATGTTCGATAGCGTACATGATATGCTGCATCGAGCTTAAGAAAACAAATAAAAATTAATATATTACCATTAAAACCTAGTAGTTAGAATGGTTTTAATGAACATTATTAAATAATTTTTTAAAATACTGTTTACAAATGTATATATAATTAAATATTTTGTGACAAACTAATTATAAATGAATGTAACACCCTTTTTAAAATAAATGGAAATGTTTTTCTAAAAAACTATTAAAATAAAAATATGTGTGTTTATAAAATGATAAAATCACACTTTTTGGATTATATTGAGTAAATATATATATAATATATTCAATGTACTTTTTAAAATCTATCATATATTTTTCAAGAAATTATATAAAAATGAATTCAATATTATGAATAACAGGAGTGTTTTTATAAAAAGGGAATTTTGCTATCTTTTGATGGAACACTGTTTTAAATCTATTTTTTGACACTTTTATAAATTATATATGAAAAAATAAAAATTAGTTTTGAATTGGTATTATCCAAATTTACTTTGGTTGTATTTTTGGTATTTTTCTAATACATTTCCTGTTTTTATGAATAGTGAAAAAAATGCTACATTTTAATTAAAAACTACTTTTTCATTAAAATTCAATATTATGTTAGATAATATTTTCTTATATTTTTAAAGCATAATTATATAATTTTTGACTCATTTGATCCAATATAAGTAATTAGAATCAATTTCACATTGAAATTTGATATAAAAACATTACAGTATTTTTTATAGTTTTTAATTTTAACAAACATGTTTTCTCTTTCCATCAATGGGATTAATTTTAATTTAATTACAGAAACTTCTATGTTTTTAATTTTAAAAAATATATCCCATATTTTAAGTCAATTGATACATATTATTTAATTATGTTCATTTTTATGTTTTTGAGATTATGAATAGTTACATTAGTAAAAAATATTATTACAATGATTAAGGGTAAATCGAGTAATTAATGGTAATAATAATATTATAAATAATATAACATTACCCTAACACCTATTCTAATATTTTTTATTATTTATCTTAATTATAATTAAAATAATGTTTATGATACCATTTATGGCATTTTGGATGAGAATTTATCATTTATAATATTATAATCAAAGGAAATTCAGTTTTTTCATTCTTTTGTTTTTAACAAGAGATGTATTTTATATATGAAATTTTATATAGGATATGTTCAACAATAAATAATATTTGGAATTATAATATGTTTTTTAAACTATTTTTATTTAATTATATTTTTTAGTAATTAAATTAGTTAATTAAATGTTGACACAATGATGATGTAGTAATTGATTACTTAATGGGAGAATTAACTAAATGATATTAAAAATACTATAATAAAAATAAATTGATATAATTTATGTCAGAAAAAAAATTTGATTCTATTAACATGTTAGGTATGAGTTAATAGATTTTTTTCTTATATATCAAGTAGTTATGGTATTCTTAAAATGCCAACTAACGAATAGTGCTAAAATTGAAAATAATGACATTTTTTTAAAAAAATATTTTATTAAATGATATAAAAATCATAAGAATATAAAATTTGAAAAACTGATTATGGTAAGTGTAAAATTTTCATAAATGACTCATGTATGGTCAATTTTCATTTTATAGTAATTATATTCACTCTCAAATTATAAATTACATGATATCATGGTAAGAATTAATAAGGGTTGAAATAAAAAAATGGATTAAACAATAGTCAAAACATGTCTAATTATAATTTTATGAATGTATTTTTACCCTAAATAATCCTATATTTGAAATAATTTTGATTTTAGGCTTTATTAATAGAAAATTATCTTTTATTAATTTACTATTTTGAAGAATCCCAACAGTGCCCCTCCCATCTCATACAAAAGGGCACCCATTCATCTCTATTATGTACTCTTAAAAACCTATTTGGTTTGCCATTATTTTCCCAAATACCTTATTAGAATCCATCACCTCAATTTATATTCATTATTTTAGCTAGAATTCCCTCTTTAGATATTTTAAGTTTTTAATTAGTTGAGATCGTCTGAAGGAAGGGTAACATTTTTAATTAAGTGTATCTATTTTATTTATTCTTCCACTTCCTTCAAATATCATTCAACCATGATGAAATAATTACTACAGTTTCATAAATATATGGATATGTTATTATTTTAATATCATCAACTTTATCCATCTCATTTCCATAATATGGAAAATAATTATTCGTTCATTCGTATGTGTGAACTATCACTTCCACCAACCGATATAATTTGTTTTTCATCACCGTCTGTCAAGATTGGTTATAATGATGGAATTGATGATTATATATGATATTCATGAAATATTTATGATTATAAAAATATAATATATCATTTATATTCTTATCTTTCCATGCATGGAATACTGATAATGTCGTTCATGCGTACGTGTGAACTATCACCTTCATGAAGCGATGAGATTCATTTTTCCTCAAGACATCACGTGAATAATATATATATATATATATATATATATGTGTGTGTGTGTGTGTGTGTGTGTGTTTATTTAAATTATTAATATTATATTATTATATTTCTATAAGGATAAAATAAAAATTAAATTCTTTCCATGATGATCATTGAAAAATAGAAACGTTACTCATGCGTACGTATGACTTACCGTTTCCATGATTATAAAATTGTTTATTTTTAATAACAATACATAAATAGTGTGATTTAAAAGTATAATTAAAGTATAAAAGTGATTATTTTTTCATGAATATTATTTTGGATATTATTAACTAATGAACCAATTTCTTATTGACATCGTACTAATGTCATATTGAACTCAAGTACAGAATATTAACAAAAGGTATGATATGAGCTTAAATAATTATGTATTTTTTATAACATGGTAATAAATGAGATAAATGAAATAATAAATGTGAAAACTTTTATAAAGCATGTAGAAAATTAAACTATGTTTATAATTCTAGAATATAAATATTTTATGTGATGAGTTCGACTAAAGGTAACAGATTTCGTCTCAATCTCCTTTCATTGAGGATTTTTTTGATGATATACACCATTATTCCCTTACAAGGTGTATATAAGATCACTAAGACATCTAATATCCATATTGTATCTATATAAAATTTATTTAATGTTTTTTAAAATATATTCTTTCATGAATATTATGATTTAAATAATCAAATTGGTATGAGAAACCTTGAATGTTTAAATATTTAATTATCAAATCATTTTCTCCATGTCAAATTTATTGATATTATTTTAAATATTTATTAATATGGATATGAAAAGATTATAATGGATATTTTATTTTATTTTAAATTTCATTAAAAGGTTTTCAAAAAGAAATATTTTTCTTTTTTCTACACAGAACGATTTTCTTTCTTTACAAATGACAAAAGGAATGTACTTTTGTTAAAGTATACGGTGATAACAAATTATATGCCACTGTGACAATTGTTTATGGTTAGCTTCCTATATAATCCTTCATGTTTATAAAAATGAAAGGAAACATCATATTCCCATTTCTGAATATTTTTTATTTTGAAATGGGCATTGGTTAGGGATTTCATAACTCAATTTTCATTTCTTGGGTTAAACATTTTTTTCATTAATTATGTGATGATAAGATTATCTATGAAATGACTTTTCATTATCTTATGTTGTATTTATACTTGTTTTATTTTTATTTATAGTGTATACACATAATTTATTCATTTAATTAATGATATGATTTTTGTAAGAGATTTTATTTTAGAAACATATTTTAATGATACTCTTTGAACTATTTTTTCAAATGAGAAAAATAATTTTTTTAACATATACGAAAAATATGTAATTTTCAACTTTCATGTCGCTTAAATGTTTTCTTGATTCCTATACATGTCAAAAAATTTATAATCCAATAATGTGTACCAATTGTTTAGTGTCTGGCATTGTAAAAATTAAAATTTATTTAAAAAAGGAAGAGTTATTTTTAATTTATTCATTATTTATGTGTTATTATTTTTTTATGTATTGGGAATTTTTTATAAATTTGTGTGGATTTTTGATGATTTTAGGGAGGGTGAGACTTTTAGAGCTCTCCAATTCGTTTGTTAGTGAGATAAAGTTAACCAATAGGGTTTCTCATAATAGATGAAGGAAATATACAACGGTTTTTATTCCAATTGAAACTACAAAGGTTACTCCTCTTGTAGTCATGATAGCTAAAGTAAATGTAAGAGTGATATTAAAAATGATGCCACAAGTTACCTTTATGATTTATGATTACAATGGTGTTTTATGAGACAATACTATTTTCATGAGTTAATCTAAATATTTTATATCTTATCAGTGAAAATTATAACTTTATGGAAATAATTTCATGGATTTATAAGTATTCATGGTATTACAATTTCATTCTTTTTATGTCTCTTTCTGATATTTTTGTTCTCATCCAATGTTTGTGAATGTTTTTTACAGTGTTTAATGAATGTTTATTGAATCATTTTTGTAATGTTTAATGTTATAAATGTTTTTCCTAAAAAATAATAAATGTTTTATTTTAAAATGGTTTCCATTGTGTAAAAAATTGATATTGTATAGAAGTTTCTACCTGTAATGTATGAGTTTAGTTTCTAAGGGTTTTTCCAAATTCACAAAACCTCGTAAATGAAAAAATAAACAATGTGAATGAAAGTAATTTATTGACAAAAACTCCATATTATTTAATTTTTAAGGTCAGGTCTTTATAATAAATCCTCAACCATACATTTTCACAAATGTTTTTGAAATATTTTATACAAGAGTTTTACTCTTCGATCTTTCACCATTACAATAATTGGTTTTTATAATGGTAACTAATTTTTAAATATCTAATTTAATTTTAATAACTAAGAAATAGTTAATGATTCCAAATATCGATAACATTTTATAAAATAAAATTTAGAAATGTGACAAAAATTAGTTTTAATATTGGTGTATGCAAAATGTAAAAATTCCTTTTTCAGAAAAAGATTATTTTTATGCATAATGATTACGATAAACAAAAACATTTCAATTTTCTGAATTTAAATAAAATTAATTGGTTTTTTATTAATAAAAAATATTTTCATTTATTTCAAAAAAATCTATATTCGTATTCCACCTTGTGGATAAATAGTTTAAATAACAGACAAAAAAAATTCATTATAATAAAATATTACATATGTTTCTAAAAAATTTAACATTGGTTTTAAAAATTCAACATCATATTTTTAAGTGATTTATTTTACTTTATAAATATATATTTTTTATATAAAATAGGTTTAATGACCATTTATATCATTGTTTCATTATAAAAATTTTCTTAAAGTAATAGTATTTTTAAAATTGCTATTTGTCACTATTTACCCAAAATTTAGCAGCACAAGAAAAATATAAAAAATTAATATAAGATATTTATTGACATGATTAATTATAAAATTAATTTAATTATAAAAAATAGATATTCTATAATTTATCTATATAACTTTTATATAAAATTATTTAATATATTAATAATAATTATTTATAGGAAAATCAATTTTCCAAATATTAACAATTTTAAAAATAAACTCATATAAATTTAAAAATTAATTAAATTAATTACATAATTAAAATGTAATATGTTTAATCATAATTAGTCTATATCATATTTATTTATTATATGGATGCATTTTTTTATAAAAATAAATTTTTAATAAAATATATTTTATGGCATAAAATGATATTATGAGTTATTTCGATAAACTAATCGAATTTTTTCAAAGAACTAGTATTAAAAATATTCCATATTTTTTTAATAATTTTATTACCTATATTATTACACTCCAATTCAACAGTTACATTTTTTTCATTATATAATGTTTTGAGGTTCATTGTTAGTTCAGTTTTTCATATGTAGTAAGAAATTGAACACATTAGGTTTTAAAAGGAAACATTATAATTTAAAATCATGGGGTTCTAAACAAATATTCTTTTATTAATTTTTATAAGATATATAAAAATAAAAAAAATTATTTTTCATGTAATTATTGATACATATTGTTTAATAGATCTTAAAATAATTACCACTTAGAGAATCTTCATAGATGATCTTTTTTTGACTGTTAGAAGATGACTATGATTGTTTAATTTTAATTTAATTATTATAATGGATATTTTGTGATTCCAAATTCATATTAATTAAATTATTTAAATATTAATTTTATATTCAACCTCGGAAGAAATTTCTTATAATATCCATCAAAAAACGTAATATTATGAAATCATCATCTTTCACTTAGGTTGAAAAAACCACCTTCGCGAGTGATGATTATAAAGAGAGTTTAAAAGAAGGGAAAATCATATAATTATTTAAAAGTTATAAAACATTATATTATAATTAAAAAAATTCTTTATACTCTCTTTTTAATATTACTATTTTTTATGAATGTGTAAGAGATGAATCAATATTAAAAGACACGATTTTTGAAAAAAACAATTAACATAGAAATAAGCTATGAATAATAGTTTTTGTGATAAAATGAATGATATATAAACAATTATGTATTAAAATGATACCAATACCATTATAATGAAGTCATATTATCAAAATAAGTGCGTTTCTAAAATATTTTTAATGCAATGAGTCAAAAATAAGAAGGGAAAATGAAGCTTTTAAACCAATACCATGATATTTGGGTTTTTGTATTTGGATTGAGGTAAAAATCTTCAGAGTAAGGTCTTATGGTAACACCATGGGATTTACGATATGAGAAAATAATTATATAAGTAGAATTGTGATTTTTTTTGGAAAAGTATAGAATTCTAGAATTTAGGAGAAAGGGGAGGAGTATGGGTGTTCACATAGACAAGGGGGAGGGGTATTTTAAAATAAAGAATTGATTGTTTTATCATTCATTCCCAAATACTATGAATATAATTTAATTATATGATATTTATTGGAATATATAAAGGATATTTTTAATTAAAAATATTCCAAAATATAATGGAGTTTATGAAAATCACATTCAATGTTGAAGAACGATATATAATTTATTTAATAGAATAAAATATAAAATATGTTTAAAAAATTTATATAGAAATTTATAAATTAAAATTATTATTTTTAAATATAATATTTCACACATTAATTAAATTTTATGTCGGGAAAGATATTCCATAAAATTTAATGTCATATTTATATCATTATGAATTCATTAAATTTATGGTTTTTCGTCAAAATATTTTTTTTTGGACAATTCCGTATAACATTAACTTATTTAGAAAAATACCAAAAACATTACCATAAAATACTTCTTAGTATACTACATCCAATAAATGAAACCCATTTTATCGAATTAGAATTATAAAATATTGTAAATAAACCTTAAAATAAAATTATATTAAATATTGAAAAATTATAAATTTAGAATAAAATAAATTTCATTTATTATGAGTGGATACATTTATTTTAATTATATTGGTATCAGGATTACATTAAGAACCTTAAGAGTGGGGTGGGAAAGGGTGAATATTGATTAAAACTTCTTCACATCTTTTTAGCCAATTGTCCATATAGATTATTTTTTCTTTTAAGAATGAACACGTCAAATATCTCATTCTATTTCACCAAAAAACACACTAAATGAAACAAATGATTGGAAAAAGTAAAGAACATATAAAATATGGATTTTTTTGTTTCACCACTAAGGTATAGTAGAAAAATATACACAATGTTGTGCCGAGGTACCATAATCTACTATACATACATTTAGTGGATGCATGTTTTTAGGTCATGATCACCCCATTCCATAGAACACAAATAAATAAGTTTCAATAAATACCCTCTATCATTTCTATGGAAAATATATCTTCCTCTAAATTATCACTAATTTTTTGAAGTATTTTCCTGTTTGTAGATGTGAAGGTCGGTTCAATTGGTTATAGGCATAATTTTCTATCCATGTTTTGTATGAGGTACTAATTGAATCATGGATTTAGATTTGTTGTTTCTTTGAACTTTTCTTTGTTGAACTCTCTAACTTTTATGAGGCTTGGGAGAATCCACATTATTTTAGGATCTACACTTTGTCACTTAATAACAAATGTAGCACTAATTCTCTTGAAAATGATAATTCTAATCTGGAATTATATTTCAGCATTATGTCCACTTTATAACCCGATATAGTACTGATAATTCTGTTTTTCCTCAAAAAAAAGATATAGAAGTTTTTTTTACTCTTCTCATATTCTCTATATACTTTGATATCTAAATTATTTCATGTTCTCTTCTATATAGGTAAACCAAACATTAAATAATCCTCTCTATTTTTTAACTTATAAAAATAGTTTTATAAACCTTCCATAGATCTAATATATAGTCGAATATTCATTGGTTTTAATTTTACTCTTGAAATTGATTGTGATTATTCTATGTATGGAACATGGTTTTTTTGTGGTCATAATATTACAAATAAACCAAGTAAAACCCAAAACAATTATGCGAACTGCCCATTTTTAAATTTCCACTTCATCAGATTTTCAAGAAACTACCATATCAAGACATGGTGACTATCTATATAGAATGATATGCTCCTTTGAAGATTTACCATTATGTGTTATCAATATTCATAACATAGTGTTCAAAAAATTATAGATCCAAAAAATCTTCTAAATGTATTTTATTTAATTCACTAAGTATTATAGTGTCAAACTCTCAATCTTATTAATTCTTAATGAATTTCATGACATGAAAATATATAATTTTAAACGATCTATGTATCTTCCTAAAAATAGATCTTCTCATTATCCCCATAGTTATGTGCCATCCACATTCCACCTCTTTCTCTTGATATGTTGAATCACAAAAGACTTCCATGGTGTGGGAGCCTTCAAATTATAAATTCCATTAAAATTCACTTGTATAATATTTATTATATGGTAATAATTCCCATAGTATGAATAAATATTATGTATTTTATTTAGATCATGTTCATTTAAACAATGACAGAAAAAAAGTTTCCAAACCAAATGTAAAGGATAAGTCTTCACATCCCCAAATAAAATACCTTATAAATGTTTGGAAATTTATACATTCCCCACTATTACACCATTCATTATTCAAAACTAAATACACAAAATTATTAATTTACCAATAATTCTATACAACATATTCTATAATATACTATAACTAACTGTATCTTCCAAAACATTTTTTTGTTCTGTTATTTCTTCCATCACATGGACACATTTTAAACTTGTCTTCCCAAAATAATCATACATATAAAAGGATACAATTCTACCTTTATAAATTTGTAGTGAAAACCAAGTAATATCTTATGTATCATGTAAGAAATTTTCATTTAGAAATTTTGATAAATTTTCACCAATAAGAACCTTCTGTATATAAGTATATTTTTTTCACTTTAATAATTCATGTTCTTCATAGAAAACCAGACACAACTCCCAATGATATATTATATATTCTATTTATAGTTTTTTATTTGGGAAATAGAATTCCAGTTCAATTTTTAGATATCCAATTTATAGAAAAAATCCTATATTTTGGTTTATTCAATAACTTTTAAAACATATTTACATCTAAAAAAACATTCATTCTTCTATATTTAGTACAGTATAACAACTCATAAAATCTAGTACACAACATCCCTCTTATATCATGTGGACTTAAAATTTCCAAAACATTTCAAATACCAGCCTCTAGTGATTACATCTGGAATAAAAGATGAATAACAGGCAAGACATATTCTTATTTACATTCTCATTCCAAATTAACATTTAAACCATTATCATCTCTTGTACACCTTCCAAAATTCAAAAACAATGAATCGTGAACAATTAGATATTTTCATAAATTCAAGTATAAAATCATCACGTAGAAAAAAACTTCCATATGAGTATTTTTTTGAAAATATTTTCTAAAATCCATTCACAATCACAAGAAATTGATTTACAGATTTTACGGACTTATTTCTACCACCATTATAAATAATGTGAAAAGGCATCAAATTTTGTAGATACTTTATTCTTCCATACTCCCAAGTTCGGTTCCTCCCATTTTTATTTTATTTTATCTCCACAAACATCCTTGACATATATGGGAGTACCTACTAAGCTCACCCCCTTCATTAATTGAATACATTCTCTATAAATTTCATGTTATGATATGGTTATTTTTCATAAATATTGAAAACCAAAAATATATAATTTTCCCCCTTTTTTCATAAAATACATTTTCTTCAAATATGAAACCAATAGTTGAAATCTACAATTCATGTATCTATAAACCATTTAAAAACAATTATTTACAATAATGGGTTAAACTAACCCTTTCAAAATCAACCTATATTTTAATATTTTTATCACTTTACCATATTTTTTCGTTTTTATTCTTCTCATAAACTTTTTTATTGAACCTTTTGTTTCTTTTATCAAATTTAAAAACACATGTTAATCATTTTACATGACACCACTTGTTGGGTAAAAATTCCAAAATTTATTTTTTTCAAGCCCAAAAGGGCATCATATTTCTAACTATACTTCACTTCTAAGATATCATTGACTGAATTTATCCCATTAAATTAAGTAATAAAAAAATTGAGTAATCCTTCTATAATATAATTGGTATTGAAATAGATTTTTTAGAAGCATATTAAAACCTATCCATATTACTCACATACTTATATAATCACTAGAAACATAATATTTTATTTACCTCTAAACATCTTATGATCTCAATCACACAAAAAAAATCATAAATTAATAAATAATAATGTACCAAGTTATTTAGTCATACCATATTTTGGATCAACCATTACTACTAGTTTTTGATAAAATTGTGAAAACATTTGTGAACACTTATAATTCTTTTCTTCATAGAACTACATCCCCTTATAGATTAATCTAAACACCTTTTGATAATTAATATCAAACTCCCATAAATTCATTTACTTATTAACTTCATGTAATCAAATAATATTTAAAATAGGACTTCCATGTTTTAGTCATATAACCTTCATTATCAATAGACTTTTGTATCCCAAACAATAAATAAGTTCCAATCATATTTGATGATACATAAAAAATTAAACATAAAATCTATGAATGCTTCTTGTTTTTTATTCATGTTTTCTTATCCACTTTTTAGTTGTCTGAAACCACTTGAGATATTTCTTAATATCACATATTGATCACTAATATTCCATAGATACTAGTAGATATTTGTTAATTGGGACTTTTCATAAAATTATGCCTACGCATAACTTGTGCTCATATGAATTTCATAATCAAAACACGTAACTCAATATTCATCTATGAATTTTAAATACATTTTTCCACACCACATTTTTTGTTAGATGGGGACTTGATAAAATTTTATCATTTTTAAAATGATGATACCAATTTAAAACTTCAATAATATTGATTCTAATTATTGAATTTATCAATCTTCCACAAATAAAAATCTTTTTTTAGTTTATACACATGTATTATTTTAGATTAATCACTCCATTGATTATATCTCTTTTTAAGTCTACAACACATAAAACCCCAATAATGAACATTTAAAAACAAGAGGAGAGGGTTACTTCCAAGACATCATTAAGTTGGACATTATGGTTGGACTTTTTAAATTAACACTTTTATACCAACATATTTTTAAACATTTATCATGGTTATTATTTAAATACTAATTATATAGATTTCATTATGAATGATCACTCTGAGATTATTCATATTCTTTAGCTTGGGATCCATTTTTGTAGTAAGTCTAGTCTCATTTATAAAATGTAACTATAATCACGAAATTTTCATTCATCCTTAAATATACTTTCTCTACCGTAGGAGGTCACTCCCAGTAGTCATAAATTCCATCCTATTGGAATAATGTTTGATAAAAATAATGAATTCATTAAGTCTATCCTCTAAAATTTTCATTATAATAACTTTAAACATATGTTCACATGGTGGATATTTGTTTATATATCCATTCCCCTTTTTCATTATTTTAATAATTGCCTAATTTTTATTCAAAATTTTGTATCATTATATCCATTAGGGTTACTATTACGGTATCATCATTATTTATTATTATTCCATTTTTTATCATTATTATTTTCCTCTAAAATAGAAAATAAATTTTCTATCTCAAAAAATTATATTTTATTAATATTTGTCATCTCAATTTTCATATGAATTGAGCATTTCCTTATGACACCTGTAGATATTTTATTACTTTAATATGTAGAAATATGTTCATGTTTAGTAAAACAACATCCCATTTTAATTTTATTCCATATGTATTCACTTCTCAGTTGAGATGTTGATGTAAAAATATTCATTCTATCATTGAGACCATGGGTTCTCAAATAGACACTCATGGTGTGCCCCAATATTATAAAATATTAGAAATGGGTAGCTACATTTATTTGAGATCCTTCTAATATATATTTATCAAGAACACTTTATTACATACTAATTCAATTTTTATAATTTTTTATAGTCATCTATGGGAGGGATATTTTTTTTTATATTTATGGCCTTTTCATGAACACCATGATCTTTCTCTCTAGATCTATTAAATGGTTATCCATATCATTTAAGATAAAGATTTATTAATTGTTATACTTCCACCCATATTCAATTTATCAATTTTATTGAGAGGGAGATAAAAATTTCTTTTAGCTCATTCAATTTGTGATTTTTTTCTTATTACTTATATAACATCTAAAAAATATCACTTTTCTCTTTAATTTTTAAAAACATATTCCTTATTTCAATATTCAAATCCACATCTATACCATTTATACTTCTAGTATCTATTAAAATATCTTCTATGAATTTGAAATCCACTTGATAAATGATTAATAATTTATTGAAAACCACATACATGCATCAGATCTTGAATTGATCACTGCATTACAATTCTCTAGACTAACAACTAGGTTATATTTTTTGGTCGTCATTAAATCCACCCTTATATAAATCAATAAGGGTGACACTAAATTTTAAAATTTTAAAAAATATTTCAAAACATTATTAGAATCATATTTATGAATATCGTTCTCAATGATCACCTCGGTTGTAGAATCATTCTTCTGAGGATTATTATTCTTATTTCTCTACTTTTATACATTAATAATAGGGAAAATTCATTAACTGGGTTGTCAAAAATATTGGGTTTCCATCATGTATTTAGAAGGGCTTCTTAACCTTCCTTTCTTCCACCAATTTCATATGTATAACATACAAAGTTCTCAACATCTCGAATATAGTAGCACAATGAAATGCTTTCTTTCATACCATATTAGATGGGGATTTTTTCAAGATCATAACTTCCCTTGAATTATAAATTATTTCATAATTATTGGTAAAATTAGTATCTCAAATAATATACTCCATGGCCACCTTTACAAAAAACAAAAGGAAAATAAAATTCTTTTTTTGAGCCATAACATAGAGTTTCTCTGGAAAATAGATACATCATCATTCATTACATGTGTGAAACAAATCCAGGAACAAGTATAGATATTGGACCTCATGTTAGATATTTTTGGATCAGATACCAAATGTTGAGATTAGGTTGACCTAATGAACCCTCAGAGGGTACTAAATTTGATTTCACACTACCTATGAATTTTATTAATTGTTTGGACCTTTATGTCACATAGATATTATTACCCCTTTATATAGAACACATCAAATTTCACATTAAATCACACCAAATTATAAACATGAAATCAAGAAAAGAAAAATATATAAAAAATAAGTATTTTACATGATTTATGTTAAATGTATAATCTAAGGAGGATGCACATTGTGTTTTCATATTGTACCAGAATCAATTATACCCTCTTTCAAAGGATGTGTGTGTTTAGGTCATGGTTACTATAAGACAAGGTGCACTACCCTTGAAATGTTTTAGAAATACCCATTCTCAATCATAAGGCCACTCCCACTTCTTCTCCTTCATAAAATCTGTTGATGATGTCTTGGTAAATTTATTGATTTGAGGGTCTCTTCAGGAGATTATATAAATACAAGAAAATATATGTTAAACAAGATACATCAATTATATCATAGCTTCATAGTTATTTCCCCTTTGAGATTATCTATATTTCACTCTCTAAATTCTATGATGGATTGAAGAATCCTATTTCTACAATGATCTACTCCTTTTCACCTAATAAAAACTACATCATTTCCTCTCTAGATCAAGATAATCCCAAAGTGGAATTATCTTATTTCAGTCTATCATATTCTTATTCAAGGTATTTCTGTGATACTTACTCTTCTACTCAATAACTAGATAAGTAAATTTTATTAGCCTTCTCTTCTTCTGCTCAAAATAAAATATCTCAATGTAACTAGGATATCCTCTCTTTGTGTAAACTATATATTCAATTTTCCTTTATATTTTTTATGTACTAAAAATTAGTTTAGAATAACCTTCATGCGCCCAACCCTTAATCTAAAAGATATAATTAATTATCCTCTTTTAATATACTAATATTGTGATAGATATATCACAAGGTTTTAGTATGGTCATAATATCCCAAATAAACAGGGGAAAACTCTAAAAATCCGTTCCACCATCTTATTTTTAAATTTCAATTTAGTCTATAAGATTTTATAGAAACTAACTTTTCATAGAATTGTGATAACCTAAATTGGGTGATATTTTTATCCCATACCTTAACCATGATGTGTTATAAATATTCATGATTTGGTTCTCATATAAACTATAAATCTACAAATTCACTAAAAATATTTTATTTAATTCACTAAATTCCTTGGCATCGAACTCTCAGTCATCACATTTCTAAAAATATTTCACTACATTTTAATTTTTTATGTGATGGGAATAAGTAATCTTTTAGAAAATAGTACTAATCATTATTATTATAACCTAGAATCATGACACATTCTTGGTATTACTATTTATAAATTATTACATGAAACTCATCCATGACATGGGAACTTTCAGATTAGTTCCACCATAAAAATTCTCCTATGGAATCTTTAAAACATGAACATCATTCCCATGGTGTGAATAACAGTAACACATGCTCTTCATGTTGTGAACCTTAACCAATTACATTTATAACGTTTCTTCTCAAAATGGAAGAAGACTAATATTTACATCACCAAATACTAAACCATTCACATGATGGGACATGGATATTTTTTTTCTATCACTACATTGAAGGTGTGAACCTAGTTTAATGGCATGTATTCTTTACCAATTAAAAATAATGATACGCTTCCATCATCTCTATAGTTCTACAGATCATCAAAAACATATTGTTATCTATTATTATAAATCTTGGGACCTAACTACACTTTGTATTCTTCATCCCAAACAAATATTATGTATATAATGAAATCGTTCAACCTTTGTTGATTTTTTAGAACTCAAAGGAAAATATAAATTATCACATAAGGTAATTTCATTTAATAATATTCTACATTTATCCTAAACCAAAAATCTAATGTATACAGGGAGACTTTATGACTCTTCTAATTGTACGGCTTCCCAAAAAACACTTATGAAACTCCCAAAAAATATTACATATATAGGGTGGAGTTTTATCTTCACCAATATCATATCCAAATCAACTTATAGACTTCAACTTCCAAGAAAACATTAGACATCCATTTTATTAAATAACATCGACATCATATTTGAATCCAACCCCAAATCCAATCCTTTATTATCAATGGATTGAAGCCACTCAGAACATCTAGTACTATAAATCCTACTCATATCTTCTAGACTCATAACATCCATAACTATTAAAACATCATCCTTCAATTATTTTTTATATAATAACTCATACATAACATCTTGAAATTAGTCTTCTCATCTATACTTCCTAAAAACATCCAAACATTCCTTAGAACCAATACACTTTTTGGAAAACCAAATCTAATTATCTTTAACCTTTAATGATTTTTAAAATACCCAACATAATACCTTTCAATGAAAACATGTTATTATCTAATAATTGATAATTAATTATTTATACATGTAATCTACTAACATTTAATGACATTATTCTTTCAATGAAGTGAAATTTCACTTTTAAATACATAATTGTGTAAAAAGTTTTAGCCTAGCATACTTTATAAAATATGACTAAAATGTTCTTTCATTGACCATTTTAGTTTAAAAAAATGATATTATCATAATTTTATAGCAAATTTTATGATTACTAGACATTATTCATATAAGGAATTTCAATTTCAAAAAATATAAATAAATAAATAATTCATAACATGGGGAGACTATAACCTAGACATCATAAATATTAAAAAATATGAATAATATATGAACATATAATATCAAACAAGAAAAAATATAAATAATTATATAAAATATTACAAAACATAAAACCATTTTTACAGACACTGCAATCCCAGACCAGTAGTTCATGATATTAAATCCCTAAACATGGAAAATGTATAGTTGTATACAGGTTAAAAATTATTAAAATATTAAAAAAAATTCAACGCATACCTTGTAATGATCATCACATTAATACCCAAACAATACCTAAATAACAGTTAAATTACCCTAAGAGTATTCATTATTCCCATTGGGAAAAAGAATAGTATTTAAGGTATGTATTGAATGCTGGGAGTTTCTTTCTAGAAGACCTTCATAACTCATCTATTGCATGAGTGTTCCAGAATGTAGAAGAAAACATGTATAATAGGAAATGACATAAATGGAATGAAAACACATCATTATGAACAAAATAAATATTAAACAAGGAGATTCCAAAATATGTCTAGATTTTACATATAAACTTGTAAAGGTTATATATCAAAAAAAAATTAAAAATTATAAACTAGACATGGTAATATGCCTACAACACTCCCACTAACTATGGCCAAATAATAAATTGTCACATTGATTCTGTATACATAAACCCATTCTGGTATCTAATTATTTAAAAATAAGTTTAAAAGAGATTATTTATATGTCATAACTAATATAAAACATGTAAAATTGTGTATTCAATAGTGTTTCTATATAGTGTGTAAGTATATATATAATTATTAGAGAACTACTAATGTGATTCAAATTATTAGTAAATAAAAATTGTATTATTTAATATTACTACTCATATATATATAATGTAATTTTTATTTTCATTCAAAATTCATGTTAGTAATACATAATAAGAAATTTCAAATGATTACCGACTATACTAAATAACTCCTTATATCAAAAGGGTCCACACATATACATGAATTCTTCAATCTTATCATTTATAATATGAGATGATCATGTCAAGTAACTATGATTCCCATCCTATGAATTTATAATAAGGAAAACAAGTTATAAACCCAATTAGTTTGAAAGGTTATGGTATATACAATATTCAAGGCATCATATACCCTATCCATTGGGAGATGTGAGGCGGTATACAAAGTTTGGGATCCATAAGCCCGTCCCATTTAAAATACACCATTTAATCTATACATATATACAATTAACATATTATTCAAATATAACATCCCGTTTACTTAACATATATAGTTTTCATGGTTAATAAATATCACTAACTATATCAACCAACACACTTGACAAAATAATGAAACAACATGTTCATAATTGAATCTATAATAATTATTTTAGCATAATGAGAATATATGACACATTTAACAAGAAATATTTATAAATAATATATGGAAAACACCTAATATGATTATAACTAAACCTTTTATCATCAAGTCAAACATGAAATAATGCTTGATGTTATACCTATTTTAATTCATTTAAAAAAAAATAACATTATGTAAAAAAGAAATACTTGAGTAAAAAATCCACCTAATTTTTTTTCCAATGAGCACATGCTGGTGATTTTTTTAGTCAATACAGACCTAATTTCCATTGGTATTTAGTCACAAATACACAACCAATTATTCTTGGATAATTCATTGTTTAAGAGGATAAGTGATAATAATCACTTTACCCTTAAAAGGAGGATCATTTATTACTCTGAGACACACTTATAAATATTATTAATGCCAATTAATCCTTCCCAAATACAAGTATAGGACTTTTTTACCTTGTGAAAGTGACTGTTTGAGACTATTAATTACTGTAAATATGTATATATATTAATGTTTAACCATCAATCTCATATTGGTTTATGGATTCTTAGTAAATGATGTTATAAATTGGAGACATGTAGTTCAGAACTCTTGAGTTTTTCAGTTTCAATGGACTTCATAGGTGTTTGAGAGTTTAGGATTAGGAATAATAAAGGGTGAATTTATAAACATCCCTAAAAATAGAATAAAACATGTGTGGTTTAGTAAATCAAAACAAGACATTTAATAACTTTTATGGTCATGTGCTACGAATCGGTGTTCTTCCTTTCAGGCTCATAAACTCATTACCAAGTAAAGATCCTTTTAAGGTTGTGCATCTAAGCCCTATTTAAGTTCCATTTCTTTTAATGTGTACAATGCCTCTTCCAAGAAATTTAGAGTTACGAGGAATATAATTTTAGGTTAAAGGTGTAATGAAACAGTGATTATGGGAGTATTTCATGAACAACACTTTCTAGTCAACTTGGGGGGAATATATCCCATTGAGAGGTTATATTGTTCATGAAGAATATAGTCTGATGTGTTAGGATGACTCCTAGAGGATATAGACTAAAGAGGGCATAGTTCACAAATAATGTGTTGTAGAAAACATTTAGACGCATAAAGAGTATAAACTGATGATGATATATGATTTGAGATTCCATGTTTAAACCTGAGAGAGGTATCTAAAATATCCTATTTAAAAATTTTCAAATCCTATTATCTTTGAGTTATAAAGTTTACGGTCATGTCACAATACTATTCAATATAGTTAAATTTCATTATGTAGGAAATTTTTGTGTAGTTTTATTCCATATTACATCGATGTGTTTGTCATTAAAAAATAGGAAAAAAGGAATGAGTGGGGCTTACACATTAATGCTTCAAATATATGCATTTTGACATCATTTATATTATTAAAATGGTAATTAAGGATGATTCAAATCATGGAATATATTTCTTCTTGAAGAAGATTATGAAGATTAAACCTAGTTGGAGGCCCATTATATCTATTATAAACGGGAAGGATACATCTAGAACACACACCTAATGGGAGGACCCCAATTTTTATAGTTTTCTATTCTTGTTGACGAATCATTGTTATGAAATTATTAATGGGAATGGCCTTGGTTGTTAAAAAAAGGGGAGGCTCAATATTTCACAGCTTGTTGGGTTCTCCTATTCATCCAGTTTGATCCGTTGGTATCTTGGATGTGTATTTTGAACCATGGTACATTGCATAATTTTCATCATGATAAAGAACATTATTTTAAAGGAGATATATGAATATGATCACCTTGATGGAACTATCAATCTATGAGGATATTTCAATAGGGTGCTTTTATCAGGGTACCACATGATCAAATGTGTGTGTGATGATATACATTGTAAAATAATTATATAATCTTGTGAGAATGATACTAGATAATGAGTTAGGTAAGGCTAATAAGTGCTTTATTTAATTTTACGAAATCATGTTATCCCATGTGCAAGACATGAGATAATATAGTTCCAGGAAGTATTTAATATGGTTTTGAACTTTAATAGGGATATTTGGGTGAAATGTCACACCAATAAGAGAATAATGAAAATCAAGGCTCAATTGAGAACCACTATTAAATGAGGGGGACTATAATATTAATTGGGAAAATGGGGTTCCATAGTAAAGGAATAGTATGATGATTTACAATAATGGTGGCTTGTGGATATGTTTTTTCCAAATAAGGGCCTAGGGTGAGGAGTTTAAACTATTTTGAAGGTTAATTGAAGGGTTAAATCTTGTATATAGATTGAATAAAATTTTAAACATAGTAACATAGAGAAGCTTTCCAAACTTTTGTGTTGAAATGATGAATTGAGGGAGCCTCTCGCTATTTCTCATTTAATAAGGATCATTTTCTCTTGTTTTAGATGACTATAATCGATGTAGTCTTCCATGAATGTTTTATTCTGTGAAACATTAAGGTAAGACAATGAACCTTTTTTTGGAAATTTATTCTTTCTTTTGGGATTAATAAACCACATGAAAGGAATGGAGGACATATGTGAAGGTAGATTTGGGGAATCTATTTGTCTCTCAATGATTTCAAATGGGGACCCTATAATCTTCATTTGTAAGAGAATATGGGGACATGGGAATATGGTTCAACCATGTAGTAAATTACTAAATAGAATACATGTACTATTGTATATTACTCTATTTAGTAGGAAAAATGTTATTAGTGATTCAACTAGGAACCTAGACTAAGAGGAATCACCTAGGTTACTGGTACTAGTGAAACACATGGGATCTTCGAACTATGAGAAACACTTGGGAACCTTTCAAGGGGGCAGTGAGAAAAGAAGACCTGAACCAATCAGCAATGGTGTGAATAGATATAGGTGAATGCAGACATGGGCATGAGTATGGAATTCATAAAAACTTAATTAATTTATAACATCAAATGGATATAAATTTTGTTTTTTGGATGTTTTAGTTCTACATCCAGACAGATCGAATCCATTAGAATTGGATACAAAATTAAAATGGGTTGTTTTCCATATAAGGTGTCTTCTATGTTTATAATGTTCTCATAATACCCTAAAAATTATTTTAAGTCATTAATAACATTTTTATCAAAAAAATTGTAGGACACACAACCAAATCCCAATGGAAGGATCCAACCACCAATACAAAAAATTATGTAATGTCTTTAATGAATCTACATCCTTTGGTGTGTGAGAAATCATCCCTCACAATTACACCCAACTTCGTTATTCTCTAGATATAATGGTGTAGTTCTATTAATGTTTGAACTATCTAATCTATGCATGAGGTTTGGCATCAATTATTTTTAAAAGTTCATGGAACCATTTTCATGTTCCAACACTAAATATTGTCAACCCAAACAAGTCATTAGATAAGAAATAGACAACAACTACCAATATTGGATGTAAAGATATTTTTAAAAATTAGAGTTTTATAATTAAAAATTATTTTAATTAAAACCTTTATCAAAGGAAAATAATTATTTAGAAATTATTATTTTAAACTATACACATTGTCCACATATAAAAATCCCTTTTAGTTTATATTAAAATGAATATTTTTCTAAAACATAGTAAGGGGTACATTTTAGAATGTGGGATGTTTTATAAAATAAAATTTAAAATTAGAGGTTTTTATGAAACAAAAACCATGTGAGAACCTCATGGAAAAGAAAATATATAGTGAATATGAACGTCATGTTTTGTATTGGTGAAAACTGAGGTAAAGTAAAAAAAACAAGTTTAAGAATCATATCACTCCTCTCCAATTAAAATAACCAAGTCGTTTTGTCACCACTAATGAAAACTCTTAATGAAGGATTGGTTTGGATCACTAAGATTGAAATCATGTAGGATAAATTGAAATGAAGTGATATAAATAGTATAACATAACAAAAGGATAAATAGAAAATGATTTGAGAAACATTGACAAACTGGTCATGATTCTAATTAAAAAGGATCTTCCTGTACACTTAAAATATTTATGAATACTAACATATATCAATTTTAAAGGAAATATATCAAGAACCCAAGAAAAGAAAAATATTCTCAAATTATTTAATATTTAGAACCAAATAAATGTGACATGATTAATAAACATTAAAGTGTGATGTCGGAAAAAACATACAATATAATCAAATTAATCCTACATAAAAAATATTTTACCAACTTTTACATTACAGATAGAAATATGGGTGGTTATATAAAATATCGAAACAAACCAGACATTAAATAAACATAACATACTTTATCTCAATTAAATATTAACGTAAACTAATAATGATTTAATAAAAAAAAATTACTCTAGGTTATAATCATGTTTTCTTAAAATTAATGAATACAACAAAAATAAATACATAATTTATTTTGAAAACATATTGAAAATATTTTAATTTATATAAAAAATATATAATAAAATATCACATATTAATATTTTAATAAATAATGTTATATAATTTTGGAATAATTATATAATATATGGAAATTTTATCCTAAGAATAGCCTAAAAATACATTATGAGGGTTTAGAATACCTATCATTGCCATTGGTATGACTTTCTAGTCAAAAAAAACACCATAAATCCCCCGAAATCCATAAATGCAATTTTTATAAATAAAAATTATTATAAATCAACCACTATAATCACAGAAAACTAAAACTCAAGAAGTCTTATGTATATAACATTATGAAAAAACCTAAAAATATATTTACCTAAATCCCTAATTGATTTAGACAAAAAATCATTTAACCTCACCCTAAAAAATAAAATCTAAAGACTACTTGTTATCGTAATTTCTTAACATCCAAATAGTGATTAATATGATTTAGAAAACTCATGGGATTTATTTAGTGATTATGAATGGAATCAATAATCTATAATGTGATTCCTTCTTGCCATATTTAAATAAAAACAAAAAATACCCAACAAAGGAAAATTTTATAGAAGATGAGTAGATAAGGGAAGAAGAGATTACATGAAAAGGTTTAACTATGATTTTATGGAAAAAGTACCCCTATAATACCCATATATAAGGAGGTAAAAGATGATTGAGAATAAGACTAATAGTTTCCTTTGGTCGGGCTCTTGAATGGTTGGGATGAAATGAATTTCTTGTGGAGAAAAGGGTGTGAATGTATTTCAATGAAAAATACAAACTTCTATCATAAAAAACCCAAAATAGAATATACTGAGTACCAAATGAAGCTCCTAGGAACCCCCACCACTGCTCATTCATCTTAGATTAATGGGTATCAAGTCTCTACCTATCGGGTACCTTGTGTCAACTGTAGATTTAACCCGAATGGTCACCCCACGTGGTTTTCAATAATGGTGTGATAGTAGTCTGATAAGGTAAAAACAATTCCAAAAAACCCAACCTATTACTCAAAGATACCAATATTCACTTAATCACCTATGACAACTCTCGAGCCTTAATCAAGGAAAAAAAATCTACTTGAGATGATCCATCTCTCAAAATTGTAATCCAAATGTAGAATTCCATAAAATCCCCTGAGATTAAAAAATCCATATTCCTATTAAACTTTAAAATTCTTGTAAAAATGGATTTTTAAAACCACCCCATCATAAAACATATAATCACAAATAAAACCATGTGTTCATAATTTCATTAATCATAACCTATCCTAGTATTCAATTCAAAACCAACCTATCGCCTTTAATCTCAAAATTTAGAAAAAATATTTTTCTACGCAACTCCAACACAATGTGTATTATACATAAAATTCCAAGCTATTTAGTCATCATTATATTGATCACATAGACACCTATGTATCCATAATAACTTAATCTAAAAGATTCTTGAAATACCCACTATATGTATATTATCATAAGGTATGATTCCATGATTTTTTGGCCCTCAATATA
Organism: Viscum album; assembly: GCA_963277665.1. NCBI lineage: Eukaryota > Viridiplantae > Streptophyta > Magnoliopsida > Santalales > Viscaceae > Viscum > Viscum album. Next base: position 116,298,039 of record OY728135.1, read on the forward strand.
TGAATCACCTACTGAAACATACATTTGAAGATCCATCGTTATACTCGATATAGTTTACACCTCAAAAAAACATTCTATGAAAAAAACCTATCATAAAACCTATATTTTGATTTATAAAAAAGTCTTGGCTACACCGATCTAGTGTATTCAAATCACCTTGTCATGTTTTATTAGCTTTTAGACCCATAACAAGATCATTGAATTCCTCATGATACTGTCTAAAACTGAATTTTGATGAAATTTTATAGTCGGATCACTGACCATCAACCTCGTTTTCATTTATCTCACCCTAATAAGTAATGCATATTTGATTCAAATCATGATTTGATCACATAAACATTATATCAAGTGTGTTTCCAACACTCAGATTTTATCTGACATCACATTTATATATCAGTGTCATCTTTACCATCTACTAAATAGTCACAACACATCAACGGCCCTTCCTATGCGAGGGTCATTCTTCTATGACAGATATGATGTTACCCACCATAAAGGTGTCCTTAACATCAATCAACTAAAAAAAAAATTGATCTACATGACCCAAAATCTATCCATTACAGTATGTATTGACCAAACATAGCCATCCCACTCATTCATAATCACTGAAACAAACTATCATCTCTATCCAATATGAATTAAACAAGAGTGTTAACTTCAATATTTTTCAGTATTTCATTCATAGAAAGGGCTGTAGCCTCAAATGGAATTGGTTCACTCCCAACCATATGGAATCCCATATATCTATCATTGTGTCTAACATTAATGAATATCATTATCACACATGTGACTCCCTCTGATCCATGGTTATTTATCCTATCGAACCTTGTCACAATTAAAAGTCACATCAACCACCCTATAATACCTCAATACACCTCCAATTTTAGAAATCATAGTATATGGACCCCATTCATTTAAATCATGTCATAGGCAACTATGACCATAGGTGTCTCATATAATTAGTTATACCTTTCCTTATACACTACTACTCACTAATCAAAAAATAAAATAGGTACCTCACATAACCAATTCATGTTACCTCAATCTTGTCCAAACATAATAGTTGTATTCTTTTTTATCATCTAATGAAATAATAAACCACACAATCTAATGTGATTTAAATAATAAATTGGAGGATCACATGCTTAAATAACTAACCATTATCTATGACACATCAATCTCATCTAACCATTGGCATCCTCGATGCTCTCTTCCAATATTTCTGATGTATCACACATGCCAGAACTAATCAAAAGATCCCCTTCCACCCATGGATTCATTTATAATCCCAAGTGTCTTCCCATTTATAGATTATTTTCCTTGAAAATAAACCTAAACACAAAATTCTAGGAACCCCACTAATAGTGCTATAGAAATCCATTCACCACTTAAGGTATCAAGGCTGGGTATGTAACATATCAAGGAAACACATGCCTTCTCAAAACCAATTATAAAACAGAAGATCCAAGATTAATTTAAAATGAAACCATATGTAATATCAATTTCATATGAATCTCATTCCACCACATATGAATTTCTAATATAATTAAATAACAGAACAATTATAAGTGATTCTCATTATGAAATCAAAATTAATATCAATGCCTACTCCACAAATCTAATTTTAAATATCATGTGTAAATTCTCCATAAAAGGAACATACCCATTTCTCTCATATCTAAGGACACTCAAAAGACTAGAATAACCCCTATCTTGGGTAACCTATGCATAAAACAACACATCTCAATAATTTTCAGAAAACTACTAAGAACTCAATCAATGGACCCATATCACCAATATCATAAGCCATATCTCAAAGTTTCTAGGATCTCCCAACTAGACCATAAACATCATTTCTCACACAAATAAAAAATAACTGAAATCATCAATATTTTCATATCAAATATCATAAGGTAAATCACATATAAAAACAATAATCTAAGGGTCTTATATGTTCATATTAGGCTTCACAAGACAATCCATCAACCCATACTGGGACACCTTGAATCTACATAATGGACTACCCCATGAGTATCATAAACTCATCCATTGAGACACACACACACATGTATATATATATATATTCAGGCCAATTTGGTTTTTTGATGTATTTTTTGTCAATAGATGATATAAAGTTGATGTTTAGAGAAGGTGGAGGTTTGGATTTCAGATACACCCCATCAAAATTACCAGAAAGATCCACTGGGAACATAATAATGGACCCAGGTCATCAAAATGGGGAATCAGACTCATCCAATTGGTTGGATTCAAAAGATCTAGGGAATTTTAATGAGGCTTGGTAGGAAAATTATATGGTTCTTGAAAACATGGGAAGTCGCAGAACTTTCCAATTTAAATCTGACAATTCTTTGATGATGATTGAGTTCTCAAAAATCATTAAGAATAACATAAACAAGATAGAGTTTGTGGTAGATATGATAATATGATGTGAATTATTCGGGTTGATTCTATTCAGTGTTGGGAACAACATATAATATAGGATGTAGATCATTAATATGAGAATCATTAGTGTGATAATGTCATAAGGCAGGAACATTGATCTTTATGAAGTAATGAAGTCACTAATGACCCCAATATATCATATAGTATTCTGACACTGATCCATTTTATATTGTTAATATCCTTTGAGTATCAGATTTAGAGTTTTATCATAGGAATAATTTAAATGAAAGTAGGAATTTATTATATTTGGGTCATGAACATATGTGTTGTTAGTCTTCCAAGTGGGTCAAGAGTCATTGAACAATGTTAACACTGATTCATAGAAGTGAAGCACATACTGATCCATCAAAAATATGATGACATCAATAAAGATATTAGATGATGAACTTCATTGGACATGGGATCATCAGTCTATTGAATTGATGAAAAGGAGAAATGCTATAGTGATATTTCAGATATGTGATTTCCACCAAAGTATTTTCGAATGGGGTTTTGAACACTATATAATGTTCTCAATGTTTTAACAAGTTTTTTTATATTGATACAAAAAATTTGTGCGAGAAGACGTTAAATGTTTACATGAATTTATCATAATGATAAATCATCAGTTTTTCATATGTTTTCATTTTGATGATGAATTTTAATGATGTATTAGACTAATGAGTGAGACAGAAGAAATATTTATAAGAATGAAGAAGCATGGTGTTTTGAAAAAATTAGAAATGATTCATGAATCTCCCATAAGTATTGATAAGAGTTGATGAAGAAAAATATGATGACATAAATTAACATGAAATTTAGGATTTGTAAATTTCATTGAGTGTGATTTAGATTTAGTTTTCTGGCATTTCCTATTATGTTATTTCGATAAAAGGATAGTATATTAAATTCGTACTTTGAATGAGGGTTGAACTCTACATGTGTGATAGAGATATGAAAATTATGGAATAGTTATCGAGTTTCCAACCAGAGTTTGATTTTCAAGATGATGCTAAGGACGTTCGATCAGAACGAGTCCATCAGAGAAAGTCCATATAGTACGTTAATCAGTGTAAGTTCCATTGGATAATTTTTCATTAGATAAAGTCCATCGGATTACATTCCATCAAAACTAGATCTATTTGATTCAACCCCATCCAAATGAGTCCCATCAGACAAAGAAATTGTGAGCTATTAATTGAGTTTCTCATAAATTTAAGAAGGTGGAGAAGAAGTAGAATCAAACCGAGTCAAATTGGATGGATCCCATCAGATAGAGGTCAATAGACTAAGGATGATTAGACTGACATTTTCTGAAGAAGTTTTTTGGAAAATTTCTCTGGAGAATGTTTCATAGAAAACATGTTCTTTAATAATTGTTGAAGTTATTAAAGATTATAAGTAGGTAATGTTTTATTCGTTTTACTTGTGGATTATGGGAAAACATTATGAGGTAGATCATAAAATGTGAATGAAATTGAAGCTTAGAACTATTGATACTTACAAGTTTCTGAAAAGCCTGGATTATTTTTCTGGGGTGTATTATCATCTTTGGGGAAGGGGATACAAAAATGATACTTTGGGGTTATAATCAATTATAGAATTTATTTTGATACTAGGATTTTATAATTGTTCACTACCTATGAATTTTTATTTCGAAAAGAATGTATTGATAGAATCCAGGTTGGTGGCACTATCCAATAAGGAAATGAGTTGGTATTTGTATTAAACCTTGTAAATATCATGTGTTGGCTTCTATTTATATTGTTTTCATATGAAAGGCAATCATGAAAAGTTACACATGAGTGGATCATAACTTTAACAAGTTTTATAGGTTAATAAATTCTACGAAAGATATTGAAAAAAATTATTCAAAAGAAATAGGTACTACTTATTCACCATCACCCCCTCGTGGTCTTGATCCTATTTGGGAACCACAATTTTTATCAGAGATAGTTCCCTCTAAAAGATCTATCTATGAGAATTGATAATTTCAATTCAGTGAAAAATATGGGTGTTCATATTATTAATGGAACAAACTATCATAGTTTAATGAATATGGTGTCACCCTATCTTATTTTACTTGTCCTTGAAGTTTGAGATTTAGCAGTAGTTTTATTTCTTCACATAAGTAAAGCTGTTATGATATTTTTTGAAACAAGAATAATTAAAGCTGATGGAAAAGATCATAATGATTTTTTTATGGATATAATAGATAACGTTTATAAAAAAATTATGGTGTTTCCAATATATATAAAAATATGGATTAATTTGATATGTATCAATGAGGGGAATTAGAAAGTTATGGAAACCATGATACGAAGCTAGAAAATTTATATTGAGGATTTGAAAATGGGTGATGATGAAAGTATTTATAGTTACTTTACAAGGATAAATTAATTTTGAGTAACATCACAATTTTTTGTGAAAATATGGAAATATCTAATTTTTTTAAGAAACATATGAGAAATATTATAGAAAAATTTGATTCCAAAGTTTTACCTTTATAATATCATGATATTTTATCTAAGTGTGAACATAAGAATATTTTTCTATTTTATGAGGTTGTAAAATCCATTTCTTTTAATAAAAATGAGGATAGAAAAATGGCCTCCAAATCATTTCTAAAAGGGAAAAACAATGATAAAAAAGATGAAGAATAATCAAATTATTCATAAGCATAGGAAGAAGATGAAAATTTCAAAACAATTCTTTCCCTCCTTTATAGGAAATATAGTAAGGGAAAATGAAAAAATAGAACATTAAAATGAAATATTTTTGAAGTGAAAAGAAGATTTTCATTGAATTTTCTAAGGAAGAAAGTGTAATAGTATGAGTCCAAAGAAGATAGTGGGGAACTGCTAAAAAATTGGAAGAATCATAAGGAATTATTTCCTTATGACAAGAAGAAAAATAGTTATTTCAAAAGATTAAATAATAATGATCCTTAGTCTAGTGATGAATCAGATAATAAAATTTACTTCATTTCTCAAGTTAGAAATGGAACTAATTCTTTATATAGTGATGATGATGGTGATGAGATTACAGAATTGGAGTGGATTCATAAAACAAATATAGATAATGTAGTAGAATAGAATACTGAAAATCGAGAATAAAATAGAATGTTACAAAAGTAAGTTAAAGATATATATTTTGAGAATGATTATTAGATATGGAAATAGGATTCAAATCTCAATTTTATTAGATATATGAATATGATTATTGGTGATATTGAAATAAAGATGAAAATCTATGATGAAAGAATAAACAGAAATGAGAACCTCAACATGAAAAAATCTATAATTGTTGAAGAAAATAAGTAGAACTAGTCGATGAATGATGAATGTGAAATGATGATATATGTTTTGAAAGCTATTCCGGCTAAGAATTAAGTGGACCTGCTCAAGACACAATCAATACTTCTTAAAATACAAAGTGAGATAAGAAATACCAGAGAAAACATTACCATAGAAATTGATGTTAATGTTGAAACATATAATGAATGAAAAAAAGAATTTTGTAAAAATAAATTATGTAAGAAAATATCATTCATAAAGATATATAAGAATTCTTCTAAAGGTATCCTCTTAAGAAAAGTGGTCTATTATTTTTTAGGAAACAACACCAATAATGTTCTAGAGATGTTCACTATCAGTCTAAAAAATCATTATTAAGAGGTCACTGATATTATTGTAGAGTTTTCAGACACATATATAATTCATACTAGTATAACATGTCTCTACCAATAAATACATATGAATAAAGAGGGAGCTATGATGAGGAAATAATAACAATCTTTCCTAAAAATAATGTGGAACCAAAATGGAAATTGAGAAGATACATAAATTTTAATATGTTTAGAATGTTGAGAAAATAAAATAGGCTGAGTAAGAAAAGAATGATTTCTTTGTTATCTAGATATAACATGTTTTCATGGTGATAATGATATAAATGAGGAAAATATTAGTTAAAGAAAAGGTGAAGTGATTTTTTATAAAGTTTATAACAAATTTGATAAAACAATTTCAATAGATGGTGATTTGAAAATCATGAAAGCATGAAAAAGGTGTGACCAAGAAGGGCATGTTACTAAATTTTGTATAACTATCTTAGTTACTCAAGATGAAGGCATAAAAGACCTATTACATACTCACTGTAACAAAAAAATTCTAAAGAAGAAAATAAGTTTACATCCTTATTAGAATAATCTGTATACGAAATGAAATGTGTTACAAAATCTATGAATGATTAATAATAGAAATAAAATACATCCAAAAAATAATTGAATAAGAAGAAAAATCAAATATTTAGATAGAAATCATAGTTTAAAAAATACTTCAAATAAAAATGTTGGGGATTCACTTTTTTCTAGAAACATTATTTTTACTAACATGCTAGGAATTGAAGGATTTGAAAAAAGGATGATGATGCATAAGCCTATTACTTCTCTCATAAAATAAATTAATGAAGTAAAAAAATATGAGGTTTTGTAATGTTATGTTTATACCCAAGAACATTTTGATATGTTTGTTGACCTGGGTTCTGGTCTTTCTTTTCTTAGTAAATCTTTTCATGGATTTCCCTCGAAATGAGAATGCTGAAAGAATAATGTTAAGGTATTACATGAATGATGTGTTGTTGAAAAAATTGATAGCCTTGATTATACATTGTTTTTTTTACAATGGGTTCACCAACGAATACTTGGATCTATCTAGTTAATGGTTATTTGTTAAGAAACTCATTTGATACTTATGATCCCCTGATAAATAAATTCATGTTTTTTATATGAACAGTTCCAAAATTTTGAAATTAAAAAATTAAGATAAAGGGGGAAACTTTTGATGATGGACCCGTTGAATTTGACTATCAATAAAGGTAAGATAAAAGGAATTGGGTGCAGATATGGTAGGGGTGATCAAGAAAAAAATGGGATGTAGACACGAATGACATGTATGTAGGTGGAGAAGAAAAAATAATAAAAGAAAACTACATGTTGTATTTTCTGAAGTGGGTGAAAACGAAAAAAAGGGGGATATTTTAAAATCCAAGTTGAGTTTTGGTTGTATTTTTTGACAATATATGATATATGGTCGATGTTGAGAAAAGGTAGAGTTTAGTTTTCTGGACACACCACATCAGACTGACCATCAGACCGTCCAGAAAGATGCACCATAGAAAGTACTTTAGACCCAAGACATCATTATGAGGAATTAAACTCAGCCCATTATCATGATTCAATAGATATAAATCATCAGAATGATGCTTTATCGGAAGTAAAGAGGGTGCTAGAAGACATGGGAAGTCATAGAACATTCCTGTGTAAATCGGAAAATGATTTTCTTATCATTGAGTTGTCATAAATCATGAAACTTTCATGATACAAATAAGAGTTTGTGAATGAGAGGAGATTATGATGTAAAGTATTCTAGTTATTTATCATTAGTATGAGGAACACTTGACATAGTAGGATATATCTCTTCATTATGAGAATCATTAGAGTGACAATATCAGAAGGTTTGGATATTGATCGTGTTGACCTAACAAAGTCACTTCCAACACTGATCCATTATAATAAATTCTAAAATAAATTCATTTAATATTTTTAGTATCCACTATTTATCGGATAATAAATTTTATCATAGGTTGATTGTTTAATAAATTAATAGTTTTAGTACATTTGACTCAAGTATAGAAGAGTTTTTGGTTTTCTAAGTGGGTCAAGAGTCATCGAATTTTTTTGACACCGATTCATTATAGTGAAGTAGTGATCAATCAATCAGATGCATAAAGATAATGCTAATTCACTAGAGCTGAACTTCATTAGACCTGGGATCATCAGTCTATGTAATTAACGAAATAAAGAAATACTTTGAAAATATTTTCGATATGTTATTTCTTCAAAAGTATTGTTGAATGAGGTTTTAAATGCAACATAATTTTCTCAATGTTTTAACTAGTTTTTTTTCCAATTCATACAAAGAATGTGTATAAAAAGATTTTAACGGTTTTCTAGAGGTTATTATAATTAGAATAATCCAGTCTTGCATATGTTACCATTATAATGAAGAATAAAAATGAAGAATCAGATAGAAGAATCAAACTGAAAAAGTGTATGTAAACATGAAGATGTCCGATGTATCGAGAAGATTTGAGAATATTTGGAAATCTACCATAATTATTGAGAAGTTTTTAATAAGTAAAATATGAAGACATAAGATAAAATGATTTTGGGGTTTTTTGAATTTCATTGAGTGGGAAATTGAATTTCATTTCCTTCTATTTTCATTCTGGGTTGCCTATAATAGGATCCCATAGTACATTCATACTTTTAATGAGATTTGAACTGTTCATGTGTGATAGACCTATGAAAAATGTGGAATATGTATTGACTATCCAACCAGAGACTGTTTTTTGGGTTGATACTGAGGATGTTCCATCCGAGCGAGTCTATTGGTGAAATTTCATCGGATTAATATACATTGGATGGTGTTTGATTGGAGAAAGTCCATCTAAGTAAGTTCCTTTGGAACTAGATCCATCGGATCGAGTCCCATCAGACAATAAATTTGTGAGTGGCCAACTGAGTTTATAATTCGTTGAAAAAGGAAGACTAGATGGGAAATCAAACTAAGGCCAATCAGATGGAGACTATCATGTAGAGGTTACAAGACTGAGGAAGATCAATCTATCTTTTGAGGAGGATGCTTTTCAGACATAGTTTCTAGAAAATGTTTCAAGACCAACATGTTTAATAGAGAATTGTTTATGTTTTTTATGATTGTAAATAGGTAATGTTTGATTCCAATTACTTGAGGAGTAAGTTTCAACTTTATGATGTAGATCATAAAGGAATAATGAATGTAAATCATATTACTGTGGATACATACCAGTTATTGAAAAGACTTGATTGTTCTGTTGGGGATTATAACCAGCTGTTAAGAAGGGGACATGAAAAGTATAGTTGTAGGTTATAACCAACTATTGTAGGAAAGTTTCTACTTTTATTGTACAATTGATCATTGCTTGTGTCATTGTATTTTGGAAAGAATATAGTGAAAAGGTCCATGTTGTTGTCACTATCCAACATGTCAAGGAGTAGGTCCTTGTACCAAACCATGTAAATATCATGTGCTAACTATTCATTATATTATATTTATATCAATGTTATGTTTGAGAAGTTATACTTGAGAGGAACATATCTATAATAAGTCTCATAGGTTATGAAAGGTTACTAAAGATTCTAATAAATTTTCTAATAAAGTAAAAATGAACCACTGATTCACCCCCTCCCCCCGCCTCTCAGTGGTCTCGGTCCTATTTGGGAAAACATATATAAAGGTATCACAATATAATGTCCATTTTCATGTAACCCTTAGTCATATGGTTCGATTAATTGGAATTCCACCAAGAAACTATATAAGAATACCATATTTATGTTTTTATTGATATTTTGAATAACAAAACTTGTTTTATTTTTGAAATAATATTGAAGTTATAAAATAACTTTATTAACCCACAAGGGTCACTATACATCCTATACACAATGGGTCTATATATCTATCACCAGAGGGAATCACTCTATAAGATCCACATGACTCTTCATCAAAGAAAATATATTCTAGTTTAGCTGAGTACAATACCATAAATATGTTATATCTTAAAACACAATATATGTTTGTGTTAACAATTTAAGCACTCCAACCCAGTATCACTAGCTAAATAAATCATTGGAAATTACACAAATTTCATGTTAACAATATATAATGAAAATTATGCATGACGATACTTATATCTAATATGAACCAAGAGCCAAAAACCCAAGATAAGAATCTGAAATATTCACTTTAAATTGAAATGAAGAACAATAATCCCATATAATTGGAAACTATGACTTTTCATTAACAAGGAACACTGATCCATGTTCCATTACAAGATCTAACATATTTTTATATCAAATTTCTACAATCTTCAAAAATAATATGTCAAAAAAATTCTATTATACCGCATTTTAATGTTGACCATCCCATGGACATTAGACAAAAACAAATCGAATGTGAATTATTGTATCACAAACACACCTCCTCAAACAACATAGGATACATATTAAAAGTGACACTCTTGGTTGTTTATGTGGTGAAACTATTACCACATATTAGGGAAAGAATTTAATGGAAAATACAATCGAATAATCCATAAAATTAATTAGAGTATAAATAAAAATAAAAAATATCTATTAATAATAAAACAAAATGTAGGAACACAACCATATGAAAAATAATTTCTCTCCTTTCCTGTCATATATACAAAAACTAAATGAAATAAAATATATAAAAGGATCTACTATCATCTTCATGAATCACCTCATCTTAGTCTCAAAATATGCACACAATATATCCTGATTGATGATGTAAAGATATGCCTCTTCCCCACATAAACATGCGATTAGTGAATTCTTCTTAAAAACCTATGTTCCTTTGAAACTCGATCGTGGGGTGAGTAAAAATTAGTAGGCTGATAACAATTATGTCCCTAAAATTGTTAGTATTAAATTGTATTCATATTTTATATTCTTTGAAGGATAAATAAAATAGTTATAAATAAAATTATTATGTCATTGATCCTTGAATTTCTAATGTGACACCTATAATCTATTATACCTACTTCGGTTAATGTCATAGTACCTCTGAGAATGTAACATAGTCATCATGGGCATACATGTTCTTCCAAAAACTCTCATGTAAAAAATCACTCTTGGGAAAGGAATCCCACGTGGATAACCTCATGGAAACAATAAGGGTCCATTATCCACCTATATTACCTCTTACTAATAAGGGGCCGAGATGCACCCATAGTGAATATAATAATAAGGGGAATGTATTAACCCATATTATCACATAACAGGCCAGGGTCTTGAAACCACAAATAGGGTCAAATAAAAATCAAGGGCTAGAATCAAACCATAGTACACATATTAATTGTGGTCCAACATATATCTATAGTTTCGTATAACATGTTGAGGGACATCATATACCCATAGTATCTCATAAAAATAGAGGTCCAAAATTCATCCATATAAACTCATAATATTTGTGGGTCAATATACAGTAGTGGTATCTCTGAAATAATGTGGGGAAAAATCCTTCCTTAGTAAAACATAATAGTCAAGGGTCATTATTCACCCATAGTATCTCATAACAATCAGCTCATATGCATCTTCCCCTGCTATAACGTTTCTCACCTCCCATGGGCTGGATACATAAGCCAACCGCCCATCCAAATAACAAAAACCATACATAGATAACACTATAGACTCTCATGATCTATGGTGACACCTGCGATTAAAAACACATATCTCCTAGAATTTCCCCTCTCTTGTGAAACATTTACATGTGTAACCACAATGGTCCTTTAAGTATCACCATAGCCTAGGCACCCCACCTAGGATCCTTTATTTGATTCTAACCACTCGAGTCAAGAAAATAATTTGGAGTGGATGTTGTCCTTCATCATCCCGATAATTTTGCTATTTCCCCACTAATGTCATAGTAATCAACACACTAGAGTCGCTCTAGAATGATAATGTTATTCCCATATTAGTACCATAACCATCCTAAGTATTTCCTCATGCATGGAATATATATTTATTATCCAATGTATACCCACCTAGGTTATCACATACTAGTAGAGGATGAAACACCAACTCCACATCTATATCAACTAACCCATGATTCTAAGACAACACCATGTTCCATCGTGGCCTACTCAGTCCAATCATTCGTAGTCCATCACTATTCTAGAAACTGGGGGATATATGGGATCTTATCATCAGCTCCCATATTCCTATTCATTTTCTTTAATTTTTTATACCCTTTTAGGGTCTATGTGACTAATGGTTTTCCTTCGTGGTGAAGACTTAACCATTTATTATCATGGCATCGTCTAGTGTCTAAGGGTCCATTGTTGACCTTATCACATTAATCATTTAATAAAATATATTTTACCAAATTATTCTATTAAAATTTGGTCACACAAAGTGGACAGACTCTATATCACATGATATATAAAACAAATTAACAAACATAGGATAACCTAATGGACTATAAACCTTATACTGAGTCAGTTTTTTTGATCAATGATCTACCTCCACTGCATGAGATTATCCAAGATACATTCAATATCATATCATCTCAAAGGTACCTAACACATGTTCTGATGATTTGATTAATCTAAAATAAATTTTAATTATAAATAAATTGGGAATAATTACTTATAACTCTCTTAAAAATGTCCACTCACCAAAACCATGATCAAAGGGTTGTGTTCTACTCCTTTCATACACTCAGACCTATTCCATGAAAAATCTCCATTTAAATTACATTAATTATAGTCCAATTTAATGATATTCTGAAAATGAACCTAAAGATTCAGTAGATTGGTTTGACTCAAAAACATGCGAGTGTAGACTTGTATTCAACTTCCCAAGTCATCCTCTAGGTATGATAAGAAAAATACCTAACATTCTTAAATGATTTTATTAAGAACTAGTGAAATATTCAATGAAATCCTAAATTTAAATCATCTAAAATAAAAAAAACAATTGATAAGATGAAAGAAGGAATATAATGACATGAATCATCCCAAATCAATAAATAATATAACTAAAATTACCCCATTTCAAAGGGTGTTAAATAAAGAGGGGGAGGGGTCACCTCCGGTCTAGCATGCATAATATTTAATGAGGAGTGGAGGTGAGGGTTAAAACAGTCCAAGAAAAAAAATGGGAAATTAATGTTTCTAATGAAATATACTATATAATATGGTTTGGAAATATATTTATACAAACTGTGTTCCAACCGTATTGTTGGAACTATCTAAAAACACCTCTCCAGCACAGTTATTCTGCAAGGTTATGAAAACCCTACGAAAACATTGAATACCCCAGTAAAATAAAATTTAATGTCTTTCATTGTTTGTATGAACCCATGATGCAAAAATATAGAACACCCCAAGGCCAATAAAACCCCATGATTATCGTGATATTATTTCCAAAAATATATTTTAACCATGTAAAAAGTTATTAACCTTTAAAAAATCCAATGTCTAGACCAAAGCTTCAAATATTCCCTAATTAATGTGAAACACATTCCATTATGCGTTACATTCCAAAAAACATCTCCATGAGATTTTACAACTCTAATAATTCCTACTTGAATCCTGAATTTCAAAATGAACCTTAACTCAGAAATAAAAAAAAAAATTCCCTCTGAAATTTATAATATAGAAAATGTAGATTTTATAGAAAAATGGTATATCAAAGAATAAATAATAAGGGAAATTTTTTTCAAAAAATAACGTGTTTCTAACCTTTGTTCTTCCTAAGATTAATATCTCTCATTTCTAATAAATATAAATTAAAAAAATATATTTTCCAACATTTTATTGTAATATAGAATTTAACGGTGTGTTTAAACAATCATATACTAAATCTCTTAATACCCTTTAGACATTGCTACATAATTCAACAATTTTGGATCCAATGTATTCACTTCAAAAAAAAATCATGCATTTTATATTTTAATTTATTACAATATTGATTTAAAAATATTAGTGTATAAACACTTTATAATATTTTTAAAAAATAAAATACCCACAGAATCGGTTTTTGATAGGTCCAAACTCGTTACACTAATTCTTTGTGTAACCCATGAATCCTTCCAGGAAGAGTCCATGAGTTTTCAAATGGTTCTGATTTTATAATCACACATGGGAGGAATTACCCACAAAAAACCCTCGAACAATAATTATATGTTTCCAATCAACTCCATAAAATAGAATCAAATAATATTTCTGTTATAATTTAATATGATTATAATGAAAAATATAAATATTATCACTATAAAAAATTATAAAATCCTATGGAAAAAACTCTAACTCTAAAAAAACACTACACTACAAAATTTTATTAAATTACAAATTGTTATATAATATTTTATATTTAAATATATATATGTATCATATATTGATATCAGTTATTAAATAAAACATTTGGGCTATGTAATGGACATGAAAGAAGCTTATTTCCTATATATAGTAAAATATGTATGGAGAATTTCTATATCCCATAAATTAAACATATTATAATAGGAGATTAAGAAGAAAAAAATAACATAATAAGAATGTGAAATTTTAGAGTGTCATGGTCTCCTAGAATTGTTACAACACTAACAACACTATAAAAAGATAATAAATCATAAAATGTTTTATTATTATATAATAAAAGATATATACTCTTTTTAGTGAAAGCTAAATAAATTGGGAAATAAATAATAGGTTTATATATGAAGTATAAGTCTAATATTATTATTAGATGGGAAAACCTTTATTTTGTAATTGTAAACTTAGCTTTAGGAATGGAAAGTTGATTATAAGAAAAATATATTCACCATTTAAATAGAAACAAGACATATAGACAATATATAACATGACTAAAATAATTTAATTTAAATATTTTTCTTACATTGAATATTCAAATTATAAAAACATGAAAAGACTATTGATATATATTTTAACAAAGTGTATTTTAACCCATTTTATTAAAAACATTAATATTAATATTTAACTAATAAAATTATATAAGATTGAAATTTTTATTTGATGAAATTTTTAGAGGAAATAAACTAACATTTCAAGGTAATTTAGTTTCATTTTTATTAGTCTTCTAAAAAAATTGAATTTTTATGTTACTATATAAATTAAACCTTCTCAAATTCCATAGGTTTTATGACATCATATTAAAATAATATTGACCTAATAAATTTAATAAATAATTAAAGTAAATATTATTTGTAATAAGTTAAATAATAAACAAAAAATCAATATTCTTAATTTCCAAAACCTACAACAAAATTTTTGAAGTCTAAAAAGATAACGTATGACATTAACAACTTATTTTTCATTTTTAATGTTTTCTATTATAGAAAATAATAAATATTGAGTATAAATGGATTGAAATTATTAAAAATTATATTAATAAAAAAAATATTATTAATATGTTCAAATAATTTTGATATTATAACTTTTTATCTTAAAATAATATTTCATTCATTATTTTTAACAAAAATACCCATGCACATCAAGTAAATATTTCCACTACCACATCTATGGGAAATCACTTCCCAAATCCTTTTCATTGAAAAATATAATATAATTTAATTTCCTGTAGATATCCTTATATCCCTAGAGTCATTCTCATGTCACCCAACCCAATTCCATCAAGTAATTGAGTCTCTTAGAAAATGTGGAAAATAAAAAACAATGTAATGTTCTTTTTATATTCCTTTCATTTTTTAACTTTCATTATTTTGTTCTAAAATAACCCCTAAAATTGTCTTAAAATATATATAAATAAATATATTAACATGAAATTGATATCATTATTCAACTGTAATATTAATATAAATAATATATATATATATATATAATAACTCTCCCTCTTTTGAAATAGTCACTCTAATAGTCGTTTTAATTGACTCTGATGATGTTCTCAAATATTATTGTATCACATCATTGATGGGTGGTAAGTTTAGATAAATTATCTATATATATTATTCATTATTAAACTATAAGGTAATTAATAAAATTTTATAATCTATATATATTATTTCAATCTCTTTCTTTTGGAAAAGTCCTACCCATGATCGATTTACCGCCTATTAAGATGACATAAATTATTTATTTATCACAACCTACACAGATGGTTAGTGTATAAATTATATAATAAACAAATATATTATATATAATTATATAATTATATTTATTTTTATTCTTTTATAGTTAATTTATGTAGTGGATAAATAAAAATGAATCAAAACTGTTAAATTGAAAATGTAATGGAATAATTCAAACAATTGTTTCATCAAAATGTTTAATATTTAATGAAAAATTAATAAATAAATTCAAATTATTATAATTTATCAAAAATAAAAAATTAATATAATATACTTTTTTTTATATTTTAGTAAACATAAGTTGATTATATTTGTGGTGGAAATGTGATTTAGCAAAACTAAACCTATAGTAGTGGAACTGTAATGTCACGACCTGTACCAGTGGGGCCCGAGCCGCAACTCCCCAAGCCCACCTCCAATAGGCCAGGGGATGGTGACTAGCACCGATTAGGCATGCTACTAACATGGGTGGCATTTCCTATAAACCTTTACACATGCACACACATCTCCAAGCCCACAAATCTGAAAAAGTAAAAACTAATGGATGGAAAAGATGCATGCATACACTAAAACCCAACCAACAAAGTACGACCGGAAAGTAAAGTACATGAAAGTAAAACCCTAGGCCAAAAGTACAAGCCCACCAAAAGAGAGTCCATAACAAATCCCGACCTGTAAAGAAAGGTGCTTGGACTGCAGTCTGTAGCCGTAGGGACGCACCTCGGCCTGTCTGATCTCACTGAGTACCATCCGGTCCGGGTCTGCCTTGAATCCTGTTAAAGGCTCGCTCATCTGCACAAGACACGACACGTGTGGGCAAAGCCTGTGTAGGGGTGAGTATAACAATTCCCAGTAGTACACCCCAAAACAACAAAGGAATACAACAAAGGAGATACCACAAAAGAAAGGTACAGTCACATCTACACAGTATATGTATACCGAACATATAACAAGAATATCCAGATATACTCATGCATGATCAACTATCACAAATACCACCACAAGGATCCATCTCGAATGATACCCCTAAGCATGAAACCGGGAGAACACACTCCTAGGTCTGTAGAGAGAGATGTGAAGTACTTGTTCTAGAAGAACACACTACACAAGTACCTTGAGAACATGATGCTCAGATGAGGATCACAACCAAGTCATGGGGTGATTCCGACAACTCATTCTGATCTAATCCACAAAGAAGATGATCGATGCCCGGGTAAAGTTGGTCACGTAGATACCAAGAACTCTACCTAGGGTTCCAGGAATGAATAGAGGATCCATCTCTAAGTCTCATAGAGAGGATTCCAACAACTCTATTCAAAAAGTCCTGCTGAAGGGATCATAATCTTGTATAAAGGAAATGATACCAGAACCATCAAGAAAAAGACCAAGGGTACGAACCCTAAGAAAACTATTCCAAGTCACAAAAGACAAGTGGTTCAAGCCAAGTAAGATTGGTTACATGGCGTGTAGTATGGTTACACGCCGTGTTCCTTGACCCCAAGTACTGCCCATGTAATGGACCATGTCATCTGTCCAGTCTGTGTAAAACAAGACTACACGAGATGTAGAAGGATCACACACCGTGTTCCTTGACTCCAGGTACTGCCCGTGTAAACGGCCCGTGTCATCTGTCCAAGCTATGTAAAACCCAACTACACAGTGTGTAGAAAAATCACACAATGTGTTCCTTGACTCCGGGTACTGCCCGTGTAAACGGCCTATGTCATTCGGCTTGTCGGAAAGAAAGTAACTACACGACATGTAGAAGAATCACACACCATGTCTGAGCACCTCGGGCTCGCTCCATGTACGCTGGCCATGTGCCCGTACATGGCCTTTGTGCATGTCGGTGTCGCCTGCCTGGGTACCAGTACATGGGGTATCTCGTGTATCTGGTCAGGGTCTCTTCGGGGAGGTGTATACACGGCGTGACCTTGGCCGTGTACCCTTCCCATGTTCATGTACTCCCGGAGTACACGCCCGATAATCCCACCAACTAAAACACACTATTTAGCCCATACTACACACCGTGTAGTCGGGAAATTTCCAGAACGCCTTCTTCTTCCTCGTGCTCCGACCGATCTTCCGGATCCGCGATCTCTTGTATGTTCGTCCCGATACTCCAGGGGTTGGTTCGTTTCATCATACAAACCCCGTAATGATTTTTTTCGGTCCTTAAAACCGATCATAAACCTCGAACTATCCATCCGAAGAAAAACGCCCGAAAACTCATAACTCACGATCCACACTGAATCGTCTTCCAAAACAGTCGTCGCACCTCCATGACGTCGCTTCTTGGTTGGATCTACAATTTCGGATCTTTGATTCGCAGAACGGAAGCGCAATGACCATTGTTCATCACCCTATGAAGAACGCGAAGAATGCGAAGGAGAGAAAGGGGAGAAATCCAATGAAACAAAATTGAGGAACGAACTTCCGCCTTCATTCGTCACGACGTTGATCTGATCTCGTTAATAGGATTAAAGGGAGCAAAAAATCAACAACAAAAAATCAACATGGATTCAAAATCTCCCAAAAATCCCCGAAAAAGTCCATCCCATAAGAACGATCGATCCACGGACTAATCTGTTCGTGGATTAGCCCACGTTCATCGTAGAAACCAAGAATGGGGAAGAAATGACAAATTTAACATCCTACCAAGATTCCACGGTGTTCATTGGTGAAGATCCGGTCACCGAGTCGTCGTCACTGGTGAAGCTCGTCAAGAACACTATCGCCACATTGGGAGGTTTCCTCCAGAGCTTTCCAGGGAGTTTCAGGGTTATGCGAAAAGTAACCGTGATCCCCTGAAAAATCTATTTTTAAAAATGGAAAGAGATATTTCGCTGCAACAAAGATTTAAATAAAATATTTTAAATTAAATATTTTATTATGGTTACATCCGAAACCCAGAATTCGCCACCGACCTGCGCCAGCTGATGTTAGGCCTCGCCTAAGGTAAAATCGCTGTTCCGAACGTAATGGTGCCCTCATATTTCTGATCTGAGCACCCATTCAGGAGTTATTCCACTTTTTCAAGAAAACTACACACATGCGTAATTTATTCATTAAATTAAATTCAAACATTTGTTCCAGGCTCACCGGACCTCGGAACTGCACGCCGTCTCAGAGCCTGGTCTCAAATTAATTCGCTCATAATATTAAAATAATACATTGAAAAATCTAAGACATTACATCACACACACCTTCGGGCTTTTACGTCCCCAAAAAGCCAATACAAGGGCTTCTCAAAAAGATGTGGGTACTGCACGCGAATATGATCCTCCGGCACCCACGTGCTCTCCTAGAGATTCTCGTGCCCCACTGGGAGTTGCAGCTCAGGCCCTACTAGGACGGGTCGTGACAGAGTCCAACCTATAAGGAAAGGTGATGGGACTACAGTCTGTAGCCGTAGGGACACACCTCAGCCTGTCTGATCTCACTGAGTACCGTTCCGTCCTGGTCCTCCTAGAATCATGTCAAAGGCTCGCTTGTTTACACAAGACACGACACGTGTGGGAAAATCCCATGTAGGGGTGAGTATAACAATACCTAGTAGGACACCTTGAAACCACAATGGAATAGAATAAAGGATATACCACAAAAGAAACGTACAGTCAGCTCTACAAAGTATCTGTCTATCGAACATATAACAAGAATATCTAGATATACTCATGCATGATCAACTATTGCAAATACCACTACTAGGATCCAACTCGAATGATTACACTAAGCATGCAACCGGGAGAACACACTCCTAGGTCTGAAGAGAGAGATACTAAGTACTCGTTCAGGGAGAACACACTCCACAAGTACCTTGAGAACATGATGCTCAGATGAGGATCACAACCAAGCCATGGGGTGATTTTGAAAAATTAGTCTAAGCTAATCCGCTAAGTAGAGGATCGGTGGCTGGGTAATGTTGGTCACGTCGATACCATGAACTCTACCTAGGGTTACATGAATGAATTGAGTATACGGCTCAGATTCTCACTGAAAGGATTCCAACAACTCTATTCAGGAAGTCCTGCTGAAGGGATCATATTACTGTATATAGGAAATGATACCAGAACCTTTGTGAAAAAGTCCAAGGGTACGAACCCTAAGAAAACTAGTCCAAGTCATAGAAGATAAGTGGTTCAAACCATGTAAGATTGGTTACACGGTGTGTAGTATGGTTAGAAGCCGTGTTCCTTGACCCCAGCTACTGCCCGTGTAATGGCCTGTGTCATCTGTCCAGTCTATGTAGAACAAGACTACACGGCATGTAGAAGGATCACACATCATGTTCCTTGACTCCAGGTATTGCCCGTGTAAATGGCCCGTGTCATCCGTCCAAGCTGTTTAAATCCCAACTACACAACGTGTAGAAAAATCACACATCGTGTTCCTTGACACCGGGTACTACCCATGTAAACAGCCCGGGTCATTCGGCTTGTCAGATAGAAAGTAACTATACAGCGTGTAGAAGAATCACATGCCGTGTCCAAGCACCTGGGGCTCGTTCCGTGTACACTGGCCATTTTCCCGTACACAGCTTCTGTCCATATCCGTTTCTCGTGCCCGTGTACCAGTACACTGGGTATCCCGTGTATCTGGCCGGGTCTGGCCGTGGAGGGGTATACACGTCATGTCCTTGTCTGTGTACCCTTCCAGTGTCCATGTACTCCCGGAGTACACGCCAGGTAATCCCGCCGAAGAACACACACCGTGTAGCCCATACTACATGCCGTGTAGTCAGGAAATTTCCAGAATGCCGTCTTCTTCCCTGCTCTTCGGCCGATCATCGATCCACGATCTCTCGTCTGTTTGTCCCAATACTCGAGGGGTTGGTTCGTTTCATCATACGATCACCGTAACGGGTGTTTTCGGTACTTAAAACGGATCATAAACCTCAAACGATCCATCCGAAGAAAAACTCCGGAAAACTCATAACTCTCGATCCGCTCTGAGTCGTCCGCTGAAACCGCCGTCGCACCTCCATGACATCGCTCTGGGGTTGGATCTACAATTTGGGTTCGTTGCATCGCAGAACGGATATGCAACTATATATTGTTTATCACCCCGTGAAGAACGCGAAGAACACAAAGGAGAGAAAGGGGAGAAATCCAATGAAACAAAATTGAGGAATTAACCTCCACCGTCGTTCGTCATGGCATTGATCCACTCCCATTAATTGGATTAAACGGAGCAGAAAAATCAACAACAATAGATAAATAAGGATTTAAAATCTCCCAAAAATCCTCGCAAAAGTCCATCTCACAAGAACGATTGATATGTGGACTAATCTGTTCGTGGATTATCCCGTGTTAATCATAGAATCCAAGAACGGGGAAAATCAAAAATTAAACATCCTACCTGGATTCCACGGCGTTCGTTGGCGAATATCCGGTCGTCGAGTCGTCATCGCCGACGAAGATCGTCAAGAACACTATCGTTGTGTTGGGAGGTTTCCTGCAGAGCTCTACAGGGAGATTCAGGGTAATGAGAAAAGTAACCCTGATCCCCTGCGAAATCTCTTTTTAAAAAGGAAAAGAGATATTTCGTTGCAATAATGATTTAAATAAAATATTTTAAATAAAATATTTTATTATGGTTACGTCCGAAACCCAGAATTCGCCACCAACCTGCTCCAGCTGATGTTAGGCCTCGCCTAAGGTAAAATCTTTGTTCCGAGCACAACGGTGCCCTTAGATTTTTGATCCGAGCACCCGTTTAGGATTTATTACACTTTTTAAGGAAAACCGCACGCGTGCGAAATTTAATCATTAAATTAAATTCAAACATTTGTTCCGGGCTCACCCGGCCTCGGAACTGCATGCCGTCTCAAAGCCTGGACTCGAATTAATTCCCATATAATGCTGAAATAATTCATGGAAAAATATGAGACATTACATGTAAACTCTTCCCATTTTCTTTTTTAATATATCTTTTTATCTATGATCCCTATGATTTTTATAAAATCCCATCAATGTATGTTATATTTAATTTTCCCTTTTCTTTTAATATGGATAATTGTGTCTTTATTTTAGTTCTTTTCAATCTTTTCCACAATTATGACTTTTAAAAAAGGCTTTCAAAAAATCACTCATAGATTATTCTTATATTTATTCTTATCATCTCCATGAAATATTATCTTATTATTATTAATTCTACCCATTAATGCAGAAAATAATGTTCACCCATTTTCATTTGGTTTAAATCCATGTTTATTAATAAATATACTTCTTAGAAAATTATTATGAAACTGAACAATTTATCATGGGATTGTTAAATTTTTTTGATTAATATATGTTTCCTATATAAATGTAATGAATGATTATGAGCATATTATGATGTGATACGTGTTCTTAATGTTTTTTATACCTAGATTAATTTGGTAAAGCATTACTTTTATGAGATATTTATGTCTAAAAATGGTGGAGTTATCTTTCTCTACAATATTATACATGGACATCACACAATTATATTTGTACATAATGTTATAATTACATGGTCATAAGTCAAAGCCTATGTTTATGATATTTCATTATTATGAATATGCCAAATTATTTTTCCCTTAAAAATATATCTATATTCTAAAAATTTTAATTCTAATATTATAATATTATTATTGTTATTATGATAACTCATGTTATAATATTTCTCCATGTCACATGTTCCTTCTTATTATTCCTCCCCTTAGTTATCTTTTATCTCAAATATTCTCTAATTTATTTTCATAGGTAATGAAAGGTATTAATAGTATTATGAAAGATAATAGAATTACTATTTTCAAGGATTTAAATAATTTTTAATATTTTATAACTATTCATGTTGAATGAACATAATTTTCTTAGGAAACAAATAAAATTGATTTTGGGAGTTATTTTAAAATGGATGTTTGTCTTAAAAATGAAGTCAAAAATATGTATGAAAGGAATGTGTTACCATATTTTTTATCAAATCATTGTTTAGTTAAATTAGTAATTAAATTAATGGAATACAACCTTGGTCAAACACATTAATTTTACATACTAATAACTTAGTATTGATTATATCATATGAATAATTTTTTATTCAGTCATTATTAAATTTTTTTCAACATTTTTTATTTTATAGATTGGAGGGAAAAAAGAGAAACAAATCCAACAACCCAAGTAATAGTCAATGATATTAATATCTAAATAGAATCCCTAATGTAATGGCATATGGGACTCATAACCAGATTGTGATACATGGCCACTTGTACCATATTATTAATAATATCCTAGACTATATAAAATTTAAACCAGTTTCCAAAAAATGAAATTTTCTATTTGGTATTTAATTTGACACCACCATCCTCATTAATTGAATATTATGATCCACTAATTGTAGAAAAATCCGTCAAATACATTGAAATAATATTTTCTATGCTTTATTGTTTTGATCATGTTATTGTTAATGTTTCCATTTAGCATTTAAAAGAAGAATCCGATCAATGATGGGAGTAAATCAAAAATAAAAATCCAGTGGATCAAGATGGATTAGTATAGTTGGAAGACATCATGAAATTGTTTCTCTAAAAAATGTTTCCCTTTATCCGTTCATAAAAAGATTGAGAGAGAATTTTTTGAGATAATATAAAAGGATAATGAAGTTTTTGAATATTTAAAATTGAATCTCATGAGGCTTTCAATTTTTGGGAATCTTTTTTATTAATAATGATAAAAAATAGATAGAATATTCAATAATTTGAATGTATATCTCTAAACACTATAATAAAAACAGGACATTATGTGTAATGAAAATTGGTTTTGGGTGGTCTCAAAGTAGATACAGATTTTGGACAAAGATCCCTTATATATAAATATATGAAATGAAGTATAGAATTATATAAAATAAGTTCAAATTATAATGTACAAGGAGTTTAGAAGAGATGACTACCCACATATCAAATATGTTGTCAAAAGTGGCTTGAACATTTCCTCAAAAAAATGAGTAAATGATACGAGTGTGTAAAATAAGGTCATCAAGATAAATAATGTTTAAGGGATATGAAATCGATATAAAATAAAATAGAGGAAAGTGAGGCATCACATAATACACTGCTGATGGTTCACAACATAAAATATAATAAACACGGGTGGTATATAAGCCATTGTATAAAAACATGGTAATTCTAGGGTAAAACATTCCATTAACCATCTAAGATAAGGGGGAAGGTAAATCTTATGCCATATCCTCCAATGAGGTGGTGCATTAAAATGAACTAGTTAAAGGTGAACTTTATATTAACTCTATAATGGTGAATGTTTTAAATGATTAGGATTTGAATTATTCCTTTATATCATTTAAGTTTACTATAAATATTGAATAACCTCCATGATTCCATAATGTATAGTTGTCTCTAAAAAATGATTTAATCCAAGAAAAACAATTGTTAGAGTATTACCTTATTATATTTTTTTATAAAATTCTTCTAAGAAATAACATAATCCTTACTGAAGAATAACTTGAATCAATACTAGGTATAAATTTTAATAACCGAAATCCAATAGCCTAAAGAAAGAAGTTATAATATTATATTGGTACAATAATAAATGTGATTATATCTCGTCAGATCACATAGTTTAAAAGTATTGGGATAATTGAGAGATACATTAATGTAATATTACATTTTAATCTTAAGAAACATCATTTAAACATCTTTAAAACTTTCTTTTTTATTTTCTTAACATTATTGATCATTTTAGAAGTTCACTTTTTAGTAACCTTGGTAAAGTAAAACAAGTAATGGGTGATCTTCAATGCCTAGAAAGGGGTTGCATATAATGAAATAATTCATGCATTAATAGGGAATAACAAAATGTAAATTTGAATATGTATTATTAAAAAAACATGATCATGAAATGAATTCATGTAGAAGATGAAAAATGGTTTCATAAATAGAAAATTAATAATTCTAAGCATCATAATCTTACGTAATGGCTTTGTTCCCTGAAATTGTAATCTTACAATCATTAAATATTTATAAGATATCATAATATCGATATCATTTCCTCATGTCATGATATCATATTTGTATTATCAATGACTCATTCCATGAATTTTTATGTAATGGTGTAGGTATACATCAAATAACCAAGAATGTTTGTCACATGAGACATTTCAATGCATCAAGGGTAAATATAATTATATTAACAACCATAAATTACTTTTTAAAATTAATTAATCATATGAATGGAATGAATAAAACAAACATAATTAACATTCCATATTTGAAAAAAAATCTAGAATGTCTATAATTTATCCAGTAAAAATTGATCATAAAACATATAGAAAATGAGTTTGGATGATAACATTAGAAAATATCCCTAGTGAAGTATAGTAATCTGTAATGAAAATTTAAAATAAAAGGAAATTTTTTTATAAAAGAATTTAAAATTTGGATTATGAAAATAAAAGAAAATATCTTTTAATTTTGATAACATTTAAAAATGAACAGTTCCTAGAAAAACAGGAATAATATTTTATTTGAAAAACCATTGAAACATTTAGAGTAATATTACATATATATAATTGCATAATGGTGAAAAAATAATAGTCATTTTTTAAATATTAAAAAACATTCTTCTGTCACATTTTATAAAATGAGTCAAAAGTAAACCGTATAAAAATTAATAAAAATAATTTAGTTAAAACATTGTAAAGAAAGTAAAGGGTAGTCTAAAATTAATTTAAATAATCTTTTATGTTTATTTTAAAAATTTATATGCAATATGAAAAACATGTATAGGAAGAGGAAGGATTTATAAAATGACTTTAAGACATCTAATGAGATAATTATAAATAAAACCATTTACGTTACATAAAATCAATACCCTATAAAGAAATAACATGTGAAGGAACATAAAATAACATGAGTATAAATAGATTTATGATATAATATTTTAATAGGTGGTATATACACCATATAGATGAAAATAGTTTTATATTTTAAAACATTTCCAAAATGATTGAAATTGCGATAAAAAACCCTTACCCCATGCCCCGACACGCTTCACACATTCTCTAACTCCTGAATAATAAAATTATATTAATTATTTTCCTGATATAGAATCTTGTTTCTGTTCATTATCTTGTAATTATTCCTTTTATTTAATATTTTTCTATACTTTATATTTTTACAAAATCAATTATTTTTATATGAGATGTTTTGAGGCTATTATGTCTTTAATCAGTAATCATACTTGGTAGGTTGATTGGGGTATAACGGCTCATAGTTATTTAAAAATTTAAATATTAATAATTTCATAAATATTAAAATTATTCATTAAATATAGTTTTATAACCAACCATTTTATGTGGTAATGACCAATTAGACACATAATTCACAGAGGTGATAGTTCGCACATACCCATGAGTATCGTTTTCAATTTTCTAAAAGATGGAATGTGAAAAAAAATAATAAATAAAATGATACTTATTATATAAGTATCATATAAAATAATTAATATAATCATATAAACCATCCATGTGTGGTGATAAAAAAATCAAAATGTGTCATTCTTGGTGGTTGCAGTTATCACATTTGCAAGAGTGACATTCTCTGTTTTCCATCACATGAGAGGATATAAATTTAGTTAATATAATATCTTTATAAAATAAAAAATATATCATAAGTATCATATATATTAATTTAATATATCTTTATATCCATCCATGAATGTTTGTGATGGAAAACCAAATACATCACATTGGGGAAGTGGTAGTCTAAACATATTCATGGGAAACATTTTCATTTTCTATTGCATGGAAAAGAGATGGGAAACTATTTTTAAATAAAAAAATAAAACATAATTTTCGTTAATATACTCATGTAATTATTTTAGGATAATTATAATATATATTAGGAAGGTATAAGAAGAAATAAACTTGAATGATTTTTTTTAGACTTATATAACCTCCTTGTATAAGCTTATTTTTATCACACCTTCATCCTTATAGGATTGATATTTTTCGAAGTGTGTTACCTATAGGATATGAAGAGGATAATTTATATGTTATTGGGGTTTTTATCAGTACTAGGTTCTCAGTGTTTTTGAATAAGTGAGGGGAGAGGGCCTCCTTTTATAAGTAAAGGGAGTGCCACTCTTGAAAGTATTTTAGTATTTTAAATGAAATACATTTCTTTCTTAGGGAATTTGGAAACAAAATCTTCAATTTACAATGATAAGATGATGAATTTCTAAATAAAATTACCTAATGAGATTATATAAAGTGTTTGTCATTTATCATGAAGAATTATCATTTTATTTTGACCAGTTTAACAAAATCTACCCATTACATAAGTGACAACATTTTACATAGATATTATATTTGTATTTATAAAAATAAAAGGAAAATTATGACCATATTTGATTAATATAATTATAAAAATGAAATACATTTTATTATATTAAATTTACATATTTTTAATAAATTTAATTAAATAAAATACATGTAACGCAATGTAGAGCATTTTTTATAAAAATTTATTTTTTATCATAAAAATGATTTTATAAAAAATAAAGTAGAATATTTAATCATTTATAGTTAATATTATTTTTTTAAATCATTGGAAACGTTTTTTATATTAAAACTATTCTTAAAACAAAAAATAACCTTGTGAAATACTTGAATAAAATGAAAGAACCAAATAAGGTTTTTATAAAATTATTCCAAAGATTTCTAAGAATATGAACCTAGATTTATAAATTAAACAATATATTTTAAAAAACATAATATTATTTATTGAAAATTTATTTATTCTAGTTAAAAGGTTTCATGTAATTTCAAGTTATGTTAATATCATAAAAGTTATAGTTTTTTTAAATACTATATTTTTCACTGTTCACTCGAAATTATGAAAAAAACTCAGAAAATCGGCATAAGTAACATTTCATTTGAAGATTATACAAAGAATTTATATTTTATATACTTTAATTTATAAAATATAGAAATTTAACATTTATATAAAATCATAAAAATAATTTTTTTCTATAGAAATAGAATGTGCATTGTAATAGTTATGGTTATCTGTTATAGAAGATTCATGTATATTACATTCTCCCACATTATATTATTGTATCCTTTAAATTGTTATATATGTTAGTTTATAAAATTTTAGGAAAATGTTTTTCATTGCTTCCTCTTGTTCCCACATTTATTTATCTGTATTTTTATTCCTCCAAACTGCATTCACCAGACGAGTTTTCTGATTCCACCAAACCTTCTCTCTAGTGTCAAGAATCTGTATGGCCTCTTTATTATATGATAATTCTAGTTCAATCACTATTTACTCAAAGGTGGTTCTCTACATTGGATATGGAATGTTTCTTTATAATAAAAAAATTGATGATGTAATTCACTATAGAGGGGTTGGGTCACATAGATAACAGGTAAGTCAATGTTTAATTTTTTTAAAATATTTCAAAAGACCCAATAAATTTATGGTATAGTTTCCACAATCTTTAAATAATTTGTACTTCTTTCCATAGAGATTCATTTATGAAGTCATTCCCCCCAACTAAAATTTTAATTACTTCTATTAATTATCACCATATCTCGTTTTACTACTTTTTTATAATATGATATGATCTTGAATAGCCCTTACATTAATATTTGTCTATTCCACAATTTCTTGGACAACTAACTTCCATTCCCAATCCTCATCCCAATAGGTTGAAGTATAACTTCCCATATTGTAAAATGATTCATGCAGTTATGTCTCAATACATTAATAGAGGTTATTATTATTTGAAAATTTCACCAATAGTATCTATTGATCCCATGTTCCTTGAAATTCAAGGGAGCATGATTTAAATATATCTTCTTGCATCTAAATAGTTCTTTAATATTGTCCATCTATTTAATTATGGTAGGAGGTTCTAAAATGAATCTCAATATTGGAAGCCTTTTATTGAGTCCTCCAAAATATTGATGTGATCTAAGGATCATGATCAAATAAAATTAAAATTATTTCATTATGAAGTCTTACAACTTCCTTAATATAGAGTTGTGTAAGATTATCAAGGGGTATATCTCACCTTATTTCCAAAGGATATGTATAGTGGGTTATATGATCCATAATGAAGAACATAACAAAATTTTTCTTAGGTTACTCTTAGATTACAGTGACAATATACATTGTAATATTATCACACATCCATATTGGTATAAGGATATGTTGCATAACTCCATTCAAATATTTTCTTTTTGTATTTATCTATGTCACACCAAGAATCTTGACACATAGTTTACAATATCTCAATTCATACTACCCAACTAATAATATTCTCTTTAATCCATATACAATTTTGTTCTACATGGGTATATAGATAAATCTGAGTGATGAAATTTATATAATAATTCCCTATGTAACACATTTTCAAATGGACCAAATGTTTTTCTTCTAAAGTACAACACACCATTTTTGTGGATAATGATTGATAATATTGTATCTCTTAGATATTTTTTCTTTTTGTTTAGAACATAATAATCTTGTTTTGATTTCTTTTTATTATATATTAAAAAAGGATTAGTAAATACTTTAAAAAGTAATTATGTTACCCCTTTCTTAATATTTCCATATCAATATTTACCAAATCCTTTAATATAGTATCCTTTTCAATCTTCATCATATGCAGAGATCCATGACCATTCTTAATCAGTGTATCTTCTACCTTATTATCCTTCCCAGGATGGTAGTATATTGAGTAGTTATAGTCCTTTAGTTTTTAAATCCATCTTCATTTCATCATTTTAAGATCAATTTATGTTAATATATACTTTGAATTTTTGTGATCTTAATATAATTCATGCATCTCATTAAAGAGGTAGCACCTCTATATCACGAAGGAATATTTTATGGATTCAACATAACATGCTCAATAGTTTTATTTGTGGATATTTATTTCTCTTTATTCATAAACATCATATCTTTCAGTTTGTATATAGACACAACCTAGTCATTTCTTCATTGCATCATTTTATATAAAAAATCCTTCCATCTTTGATGGTTATTTGAATATTTATGCATTCACCAGTATCATCATTAGTTCCTAAAAATATTCCTCACATTCTTTTAACCATGTGTATTTACCCCTTTAAATGTTATCGTTGTTAGTAGATTGACCAATCATGCAAAATGTTGAAGAATACACTTATAGAAACATTCTAAGGAATGGAAAATATGCATATCATTTATATTTAGTATCATGATATATTTTTTAACTACCTTTTTCATTAAATCACCAATAGATACTCTATCCTTAAATATAACATGTCTAAGAAAATAACATATAGGAGCCAAAATTCACACATAATGAATTTTCTACATATATCCTTTTCTCTAGGAGTCTATAGAATAATTCATAATTTTTTTTCATAATCATTGTTTCTTTTAGAGTATATAATGATATTTTTATTAAATACCACAATGAATTTATCAAGATATTCAATGAATACTCTATTAATCAGATCTAAATTACAAAAGGTTCATTTGTAAACCCAATGGGAGTTACCATAAACTCATAATGTTGATACCTCCTACGAAATGATTACATTATCATATCGTCTTTATTAACTCTCAATTTATGATAAATTGAATGATGTTAAATCTTAAAAAAGTATTATTCCCCCTAAATTTGATCATGTAAATCATAAATGTGTGAAAAATAATATTTATTCATTATATTGATAGTGTTGATTTCCCAATAATTGATGCATAACCTTATATACACATCCTTATTATGAAATAATAGAATAGGGGCTCCCTATAGAAAAATTTTAGGTCCCATAAAACCTTTATAAAAAAACGCCTTAATTTGTTTTTTTAAATCCATCAATTTCATTGGGACCATTATATATGGATTCTTAGATATAGGTTTGTCATTATGGCTGAATTTAAAAGAAAATTCATCTTACCACTCATGAATATGTATGGATAATTAATCACGGAATACATAAATGAATTATTACACAATATATACATCGTTAATTTTTAGGTCAGATTATCCATCCTAATATTTTATTTTCCTTCCTTTTCTAACAGAAATTCATGATGATGAGCTTCTAGAGGTGGATATACATAAATCTTATATAGAGAATATTCTATCTTAAGAATAAGGAATTCTATACCCTCTTCACAAATACTAATTTCATTACCAATGTATTATGACAATGTTAATAATATTAATTACAATAAATTTTATATCTATAGGATATATATCCATCTAAATAGATATTATCTGATATACCCTTGGAATAATATTTCCATTAGGTGTTTTGAAAATAAAATTATATTATTGGTGGTTCAGGGGGTACATTAATATTATTGGGACATATACAAGATCTAAAAGAGTTTAAATATTTGAAATCAATTAAGGAATTTACTAACATTGAATTTATGATCAAAGTACCTTTTTCACATCATTTAGACTTCCAACCTCAGTGATAGTAATTTTATAGGATCACCATTGGTCTTTTGGACCATTTGAGGTAAATTCACTTAATCCATAATGAAATAATGAATTGGTTCTAATAGTTACCTATATCTTTGTAGTTAAAGCATTTGACATTGGATGATTCTTAAGGAACTCACGAGTTTGATATCCATTTTCAATAGACTTGAAGAAAACCTCTATTTCCATCAATAATGTCCTATAACATTTATTTCCTCAATTATTTCATGCTGTAATATTCACATATACTTTGTTTTCATTCAAAATATTACTCTTTAATTTGTTTTTAGTTATCATATTTTTTTTCATTCATTTCCTTGGAAGCATAATACATATTGAATTCCTTTTCTGTATTGATGTAACTCAATTATATATCCCCATATAGTGAGAAATGTTTAGATACTAATTTACTCCAAAGGATAGGTTATAGCCCATCAATGAAGTGATGAATATTACACGTTGTATTGCATATATAATACAAAATAGAAATTGTAAACCTTGTAATGTTCCCATCATATTCAACAACATTTCCCCCTTATTTTTTCTATCAATCAATGTAATTTCATCTCTATATCAGCTTGTTTCTCATAAAAAAGGTATATTTAAATTAATATCTATTTAAAATTATTCCATTCTACAACCTATATCTCATCTTTCTCCATAGTGTAATGAATAAATAACAAATCGTTGATCAATATCTTCTTTCAGGTGGTATACTTCCATGGTGACTTTCTCTATTCAGATACTTCTTAAAGAGAAAAATATATTTTCTAGGGACGTGACCTATTTCACAATAACAGATAGAGTTATAATTCCATTGAATTATTTAGGTTTTAAGCACATTAAATGATCCAATATAGTTTTACCAATTTGGGGTTTATAATTTTTATCCATATAAGCAAGGTTATTGGTTATAACCTAATCTAAATTCAGTATTTTAGTTATAATATACATAGTTCGAGACCAAACCTAATTGGTTTGATAGGCATTCTCATGATGGAAATAACTACCGTAGTTTTGGGTGATGATGTATTTTCCATTCATTTCACTAGGATTCATTTATAAACAACTGAATATACTAGAATAACTTTTAACATAATTAATATCAATTTATAAGACATTATTCTTATGCATGTAATATATTTAATAAATGTTTCTTTATTATATTCATGGTTTCCCATAATTTTTATGTTATCTAACCATGCACTTCTAAATCTAGTTCCCAAGGTTCCCACTAAAATTTCTTTAATTCTAAATGAAATAACTATTACTTTAGTATCCCAGAGTCATTTTTAACTTTATTGCATTGGTATAATAACATAACATATCAAATTTCATAGGATAATTTAGTTTGTATGCCTCCTAGATATTATACATATACATGAATAAAATATTAAATTTTAATGATTAAAATTTAACATTTAACATTCATGAAAACATTCTTGTTCCATTTTTTACAACATTTAACTTATTCAAAGTTCTCCTCTTGGAACCCTAGGGAAATGAAAACATTGGTGAGGTCAAATGCCTAAAAATGGGTTTTCTATAGTTTAATCTATCATGATGTAATATGGTATAAAGATATGGTATAATTAATATGATATATAATCAATAACTTGATCAAAATAAAAATTCACATGGGAAACAATGACTAATTTCAAAAATATATAAACTATAATTATAGAAATAATAATCATCTATTGACACCATGATATGGAAAATATTATTATTATATTAAAGGATACATTGTGAGACATCACATTATTTCTATTAATGCCTCATTCCATGAAATAATATTCTTATTTTCAAGGCCTCATTCTAGGAAATATTAAATAATTGTGCTTGTGTACATAGAATACTCTAGATCATTTTTAATAGGACTTACTGAAACATCAATTGTCTATGTAATTCCAGTACACACTCATCGTATTCTACGCCTAATACATTAAATATATGGATTATTTAAATAAATTGCACATAATCAATAATAATAAATGTTAGAAAAATTTTCATTAAAAATATCATTATATTCCAAAATACAAAATGATTGTAAACCATCCAATGAATGATGGTGGATTGTAAAATAATAATATAAACCCAGTGAAGCATAAAAATCCATATAGGATGATTAAATATATAGAAAAAATATTTTATAATATAAATTGAAATTATCTAAAAGAAATACAAAAATAAATATCCTTACCTTTTGACAACATCTAGAAAAGAAACATTACCATAATAATGGGAATAACATTTTCATCGAAAACATAGGGAAAATTGTAGAGGAATATTGATAATGAATGACAAAGTAATTGTGGAAAAAATTTAGTCACATGGTAAATGTTAAAAAACATTATATTTATACTTTTTTTAAAATAGAATAAAATGAAATTCATAAAATATTTAAAAAAAATCCATTTAATTTTTTTTAAAGAAAGACAATGGTAACAGAAAATGACGTCAAATAATCCTTTATGTGTAATTTTTTTAACCAATATGAAAAACAAGGACATAGAGGAGGAGGATTTAGGTAATGGCTTCAAAACATTTAAAATAATAGTTTTAAAAAAAACCCTATGTGTTACTTAATACCAAAACCCCCTTTAACTAATGAGATTAAGAAGAAGATTAAAATACCATTAGTATAATTATATGCATGATAATATATTACCATAATTAAAATATACACCATATAAATTTAAAAAGGTGTATATTATGATGCATGTTCTAATTAATTGAAATTGTGAAGAAAAACCCTTATATTGAGACCAGATTTCATTTGTACATCATAGGAAGCCTAAATAATTAAATTATATTAATTATTTAACATCTAAAAAAATAAGTTTTAATTCCATTTTTATTATTCATCTTAATTCATTTATTTCCAATTTTTATTTATTGACTAATTTAGTTATTTTACTGTGTATGTTTTGAGGTTATTGGGTCTTTAATCATTAAACGACTTTAGAAAGTTAACCAATGTCAAATGGGTCATTGATATATGAAATTTATATTCTAATTTATATCATAAATAGTATTTCTATACATTAATTATAAATTTATAACCATATATGTAAGGATGTAATGAAATAATTAGACACATTGGTTCATGGAGGCAGTGGTCTGCACATACACTTGAGTGATGTTTCATTTTTCTATAATATGACATGGGAAAAAATAAATTATTTTTTTCCATTATAGAATCATATTTATGTTATAATTATTTTATTTTTTCATTAATTCCATAATTGTGATAATCCATATTAAGATTTGTCATAAAATAAAATGCATCATTCCTGGAGGCAGTAGTCTATATGTACACATGTATATGATTTGTCATATTCCAACATATGGGAGGATAAAAAGTTAGTTACTTTATTGTCATTATACATGCATAAATATGTCATAAATATCATATGTATTTATTTAATCCATCTGTTTAACCATATATGAGAGGAGGACATGACAAACAAAATATATCTTGTTTTGGAGGTGAAATTTCACATGTACGCATGATCTATGTTTTCATTTTCCATCGGATTGAAAAGAGATAGAAAATATTTTTTCCATAAACAAAATAACATTTATGTATAATAATTATCGTAGTGTAATTATTTAAGGATGGTTAAAATAATTAATCTAGTAAACCATCCTTAATCCATTAGACAAGTTACCCAAGATGGTCTGCCACATAGTGAGGTGTAAAAAAGTACAGAAGTCTCTTATAATCTAAAGAACAATCTATGTAAACAATATTGATATCACAAATTGAGAGCCACCAAAATGGTTCCACTAGATTTTATGACACATGTCCTCAATCACACCTCCTCATATACAAGAGGTTGTCGATTAGCATCGAGGCTCTACCATGGTATAGTGGAGAGACAATACCCTCATAATTAGATTAGCACATCGGTATAAGAAAATAAATAAAATTTTTAAGGATAACAAATTCTAAATAGTATGGTAGATGGTAATCATATAGATAAATAAATCAAGTAGTAATAAAAATTACCCAAGACATATACAGAATGTTTTCATGTAATGATGATATTTAAAAAATGGTAAGTTAACGGATTTGGGAAATCCTGCATATACGACATGTTATATAATACAAAAAAAATACCAAATGATATCTCCACTAAAAACATGAGCATATGATCAGTCCTGTAATCCCATGATCCAACACTACTATCAAATCTGGTATTCATCGATGGTTACTTACCTTAATCCCTACTTGCATCTATATGGACCTTCTAAATACCAATTGGTGGCCCAAACATGGTGTGAGATAAAATAACTAGGCCACCACCAATGGTGTGTAGAATAATCTATCCAGTTTATATGTCATAAGAATTTTTCTTGTATAAAAAAAGATAAGTAGTATTAAAATCCATAACCATGATGTCTTAGGTTCCAAGGGGACACCTGGATGACTCTACCTACTTCGGCATGGGTCGTGAAATGTCTAATTATATATCACCATGTGTATATTCATATAGATAAATATGTATGTATATACTTATATATAATATATATATCATAATATATATATATACTTAGTGATATCAAGTCTCAAGTAATAACTCATGCATTTAATCATGGTTAAATAAGTCCTAGGCTTCAATAAAGATGTTTTCCATGGAATCTCTTGATAATGAGAAACATCATTTCCATCATTAAAAATAATGATGTGAATTTTCATTCCCAACATCCTATATAAGGGAATGTGTATCATCATTCCCAATATCCAAAAAAATGATGTGAAATGCCATGTGAAACATCCAATATAAGTGAGAATGAGATTTCATGCCTAAATATCCCCTTATCCATTGTATCATAACCAATATTGATAATAATATAATAATGATAATTCAATAGGATTTACATATAATATTTTTATGTAGTTAGGGAAATTGTTCTCAAGACACTTAACATTCCATTCAATTTAATGTATGATCTATAGCTTATATAAGTGTCACATAACATGGTCATTACATTCAATTGCCATTTAATTTCATTATTCCATCTCAAATGTGAGTTAATAAAAGACCACTTAGAAAGTGATTTGGTCATACAATAATTTAAATAATAAATATAATTTAATTAATACACCCAAAGGGGTGGTAAAAAATGAGTTCAATGACATCCGAAAATTAAATAAGGGTCTAGTGGAATATCTCTTCAATGTTTTAATTAATTAAAATGGATTTACATAATATAAGGCAACACATATAAATCCTGGTGTACGGCACGACAATACATTATATAAAAAAACTCAACATTTAGGGAAAATAATTAGACCAACAACCTTATCTTAGTATAAGATTCTGTATCCAATATTATCTTTTTAAACAAAGAAAGACATGATAAATCAAGATAATAGGAATAAATGATGAAAATAGGGCATGCTATTGCACACATCAATATCATTTAAGATTGAGATAAACACTGAGAAAGGAAAGAAGATGATTGAAGAACATATTGTTGGTTAACCAACGTGAAGAATTATAATTTGATCAGAGTCCAGATGGGGGAGGGTGTTCAAAGCCCATGAAAGAAGGAAGGGAAAGGTCCATATGGCTAGGGAGGTGATTTATGTTAAAATGGAAGAAAAAGGGGTCAGAAACATAGATGGTTTCATGGTAAAGAGTTTAATTTTACTATTCATTAAAGGGGTTCATAGTTTGGCCACATGGGTTTCTAAACTGCACGCATAACTGTGTGTCCCTACTACCTATGTTGAACTGAGGGTGCAATGTGGTACATGGTTTAGACAACACATACACAACCTATGAGATCCCCTATGTGTAGAACTAATGATCCCTACGTGGTTTAACAAAACCTTGCAACCGCAAGGGAATGGTTTAAATAAACCATGTGCTTGGTCTGTTTCCTCTAAAACCAAAACTCCAGGACTTTAAAAACACTCAAATTATTCCAAAACCTTAATTAACTAATAAAGAACATTTATAAGGATAAAAATATATAATTCAAATAGAAATAAAAGGATTCAAACAATAGATAAAGACTGTTATCTTATAATCTCCCCTCTATAAAACAATTAGTCCATGAGTTTCCCTTATAAGGGTGGTAAATCATCATATGAGAATAATTATAACAATAAATCATGTACATCAAGCTCTTATTTCCAATTATAATCCTTAACATGTT
Source organism: Viscum album (assembly GCA_963277665.1). NCBI lineage: Eukaryota > Viridiplantae > Streptophyta > Magnoliopsida > Santalales > Viscaceae > Viscum > Viscum album. The sequence goes on from OY728135.1 coordinate 116,335,849, forward strand.
AATTCTACCAAATCACATGAGCTAGAGGAACTAATCCACCTCAAATTTTCTATGGGATCCATAATAAATACATATAGGATGCCCCACTATAATAGCTCATACATTATACACATGGATATTACATCCAAATTGATTAATATTTATTACACAACATAAAAAACCATGATTGTATATATTTACTGTCTTTAGAAATTGAGAAACATAAACAATTGGTTTATAAAACATCTACTTTATCTCACACTTATTCTTTTATATCTTGAACAATTTTTGAAACATATTACTTAATACCCTTCTACATAACATGGGAAAATGACACATAAGAAATGGTGAGATGAGATGATCAGCAAGGGTATTTAAGTCAGATATCAATAACATCATAATAATAAGAATATAGCATTTGATAATCTTTTCCTGTATATCAATGTTTATGATATCATGTCATTGTACAAATAATAAAAGTTCATAAAGAATCAATTAACATATTACCAAAGGGAATAACATAAGATATGGAATTTTTTTCATACACATAAGAATAGAAAATCCTTCATATTATCCAAGGCTCATTTCCATGACCACCATAGTGGACAAAGTCTATTTTAGAACTGAGTTCACTCCTCATTCTAACCCTGTGTTACTGAATCGGTTTAACTTCTCGTTCTATCCCTTTATTACTAAGACGATATCATTTCCTATTCCAGGCCTATCTATATCATGAGATATAAATAATTACCCAAAGTATTGGGGGGAGATATAGGTCTTACAAATCACATAATGAAAACTATACATGTGTGTTCCGCAAGAACATAAATCATTCCTCATTTTAGAACCCATGGAATAAAATGGTATTCTTAAACATTATTCCATCATAACATAATCAATTGAACATAAATGTATTTCATAAATATCATTCCATCATAAAAAAAATGAAAAAATATGAATAATAGGGATAGTGTACTTAAAACATATCCCTATTAAATAATCTCATCTTACATGGAAAATTTTTTTGATAGAATACTTGAAATTAATTCCCAAATTAAATATCCATTCTTATTTGAATTTTTTATCTTCTCTTCAAATACCACACAATTTTAAAATAAATGAATATCATTGAAAATAAAAATGAAATCTTATAAGGGGATATTTAAAGAAATAATTCATTATAAAAGAATAATAATCTGTTTATTCAATATATGTTTAAAGAAAATATTATTTTCATATTTTTTGGATATTTAAAAAATTATCTTGTATTGAAACCAAAAAAAAGATTCATTTCATACTATTTATTAAAAATTTACAAATGAGTAAAATCGACATTAAACAATTGTATAAGAATGGAAAGATTATTTTGTAATACTTTTTAAGGAAATAGGGACATTGATGATAAATATAATTCATACAATATTTATGTATAAAAATCTAGGATAATTCTGAGATTTGAAATTTATCACTTGCCATAGGTTTGGGTTCTATCATATGTATTAGAAAATCCTCTTCTTCAACGAGCTACAACTAGATCTCCTATTAAGGAAACTAGAGATGGTATTCTATAAAGACTATCTCCTCTATAATGTGATAAGTTATGTTGAGAAGTAAAATGGGTATCAGATGGATGATCTTGAATGCTCAAGGTGAAGTGAAGATGTGAGGGAGGAGGTGTCCTTTTATAATGTAGGTGTGGTGTGCTTTTGGAATCTCCCAAAACTATTAATAAAAAAAAATATAAATCCCCACCAAAATATCACCAAAAGGCTATAGATTCAAATCTAAGATGAAATTTTATTGTAATATCATCATCAAACATCTTTCTGACAAGCTTGGAATTAATTAAAACCATATAATTTAATTCAATACATAGTTTAACTATTGAAATTTTAACTATTGTAAACAATTTATCAATATTAAAAAGTATATGTTTTACTTATGTGATTTCAATAAGATTACAAATGAATAATTTCAAACATTTTAGACTATTTCATTATTATTTTATATTTTAAAAAATATTCTATATTTTTTAAAAAATTTAATACAACATGATTTTGATAAAATATCAACAGTGTCCTTTTTGAAAATATTTAATTCTTATATTTTCGAAAAATATCAATATAATAAGATAACTGTGAACGAAATAATTTATTATATCTTTTAGGGGTAAAGGTAATCTAGATAATTTGTTGGATTCAATAATTATGTCATATTATATTTATTTAGATTTTTTTAATAACATTTATTTGATATTTCTATTAATAAAATTAATACTACATCAATTTTTATAATCCATTAAGTTAATTATTTATTTCCAAAAAAATTAAAAAAATACCATGGTAAATAATAACACACTATCTTTTAAATAACTATTTATAGTCGAATTTAGCTTCTTTATAACATTATATTAAAAATTTGAATAAGACATCATCAACTTTTTATTAAATAAAATATATGAAATGTCTTAATCTCATCCATTTGGATTCCAAAGGATATCATTAGGACACAATGATGATTTTTGGTTGAAACACACTCATATAATGATATTAGTACAAGTTTTATTGTAATTTTATAATATTATTTTTACCCTTAATTACCTGATTTCCCATTTAAAGTATTAATAAAAATTTAATATAGTTACTATTCATAATACCTAAAAATAAAAGAAATATATTTACATATTTTGGACCCACTGATTCAAAATCTGGAATTCATTATTAAAAATTAAAAAAATAGAAGTTTTTGTAATTAATATAAAATTAATAAGGTTGTCTGAATGAGAAAACTAGTTTTAAATGTTAAAACAAGAAAAAGATTGAAATGTTTTTACATCTAGACTTAATGTAAAATTAAATTCAATGATGGAAATTATATTAAATTATAAATGAATAATCTATTTATACATTAAAAATATTAAACAATATAATATAACTATCTAATTTATTTCGATGAAAAATTCTAGTTTCAATTAAAATTTAGTATATTTTTATTATTCATCAAAATTTGAAACTTATTAGAAAAATATAAAAAATTCATCCAAAGTAAATTTTTATATCCCGATTCAAACGAATAAATTTATGTTTTCATATAAAAATTATTAATTTCTAAAAATACTAATTTAAAATGACTTCTCCATTAAAAGGAGGTAAATTTACCCTTTTGAATAATATAGGTTTTTTGTATAAAATAGGATTTATTCATATCTTTTGACTAAAAAAATTGAATGAAAATAAAAAAAATTCTTAAATATATAACACATATATTTTACTAATTTCATTTACTAATTGTAATTAATTAAATTTATTAAGAAAATATAAAAATATTTCTTTTACATATATTTGGTTTATATTTTGCATAAATAATTGGTACCTAGTGAATTACCCATATATTTTCAGAATTTAGTTGTTCATATTTATTATCAAAAATATAATGGATAGATTATAATGGTTATTTTATACTAATGGTGTCTCATGGTTCATTAAAACTATTATAATGAAAACTATTAAATAATTAAAATTATTTAAAGATAAATATGTATTAAAATATTGGGATGTTACTTTTTACCCCCTTATACTGAATTTTTCTATCAATATTCATCACTTGGATACAAAAATATGGGGACAACTTTTTTTCATCCCATCTTCAGGTTCCCACATATCTTCCATAAATTGGTGGTTCTCCCTTAAAATATTAACTAAGCATGTGGGATTGTTTTGTAGAATTTTTCTCTACGATCCAGAATCTCTATCAGTTGTTCTTTATAAGAAATATCTTTTCTCCAAAAGTATGAATTTTGAGTATAGTACATATGGAGGATGAAGTATGTACTTTCTCAATATAAATACATGGAACACATCATGAAAATGACAGGGATTTGGTGGCATTACCAATCAATAAGCTACCCTCCCAACATGATCAAGAATTTCAGAATGACCGACTTACATAGGCTCAACATGGCCTTATTTCCAAATATCATTACTCTTTTATAAATACATATTCATAGAAACACATTTTCATCCACTTAAAACTCTATATCCTTTCATTGGTTGTCAGTAATACCTTTTTATTGACTCTAATATTCTGTGATGTGTTGTTCAGTAGATCTGATCTTCTCTTCCATTTCATCTACAAGAGCATATTCCAATAGCTTTCCTTCCATAACATCATCCAGGAAATTTGGAGTTCTACACCACATTCCATGGAATGATTTTTAAGGATCCATATTAATAATTTAGTGAAAGATATTGTTGTAAAAAAATACTTCTAAAGGTAGGTGTTGATCCAAACCACCTTTAAAATTTATAGAGAAAGCTCTCAACATGTCTTCTAGAGTTTGAATTGTCCTCTCAAATTGTACATAAGTTTGAGGATGATAAATATTCATGAATCTTATATATGTATTTATTTATATCTGAAGAATTATTTATAACTTTTAGGTAAACATTAAATCCTAATAAAAAATATTGCAATGTGGTACGCCATGCAATCTTACCACTTCCTTTACATATATCGTGGAAAAATGATAAAGAGGGAAATCCTCTCTAATAGAAATGAAGTGTGCTGACATCATGAGGTTATCAACAACACCGCATAGATTATATTTTTATTTAGATCGTTTGGGAATTATGACAAAAAATTCCATGGTGATGTTTTCCCGATTCCATTCTGGTATGGGTAATGGTTGTAACAACCCATTAAACTTTAGTATCTCAACATTAACCTGTAGACAATCCAAGCAACAAGATTCATATTCAGAAACATCTCTTTTAATTCCATCCAACTAGAAATACTCTTTCAGGTCCCTATACATCTTTCTACTTCCAGAATGAATAAGGAATGATGAACTATGAGCCTCATCCAACACCACCTTTTTGAATTTTTTTTATTGGAGGAATAAAAACGTGGTTCGTGAACCTTATTATTCTATCATAATTAAGAATGAATTAAATAAAATTTTCAACTTCTTTTGTAGCTCTACATATTTCTTCTGCACCCCTTTAATCCTCACATGTATATAGGTTTCACCATTCATTGAAAAAATGTAATATTTATCCACTTATTTAATATTTATAGATCCATCCTTTGCCGATCCATAAATATTAGATCTTTTGTGATCCTCAAAATCGATAGGATATCATGGTCCTTTCATCATGAATCATAATCCACCTTGTTCGCTTTCCCATGGTTGTAATGTATTGAATAGTTTAAATCATTATTCAACACCAATCATCTTCTTTGGTGCATATTAAGCTCATTTTGTGTGAAGATATACTTTAAACTTTTATGATCAGTAAAAATATCAGACCTTTCACACTAAATATAATTCTTCCATATCTTTAATAAAACTATTACTGCATCTAACTCCAAATCATGAGTTGGGTAATTATTGTTATGGATTTTCAATTTTCATGAGGCATAAGCTATCACCATATCATTTTTCATGATAACACATCTAACCCCTTATTGGATGCACCACTGTAGATAAAAAACCATTCTTTAATACATGGTATAGTGAGCCTAAGTGCACTGGATAACCTTATTTTTAACTCTTTAAAATTCTATTCAAATTCCACAATCCATATGAACTTAACTACTTTATTGGTCAACTTAGAGAGTGGATGAGATAATCATGAAAAATCATTCACAAAACCTTGAAAACATCCATTCAAACCAAGAAAACATCATATATCAGTTTCCATTGTCATTATAGGACAAAGTTAAATAACTTCTATTTTTTTAGATCAACATATATCCCCTCCAATGAGATTATATAATGTAAATATGAAACATTCCAAAGCCAAAATTCACAATTGGTAATTTTTTCATAATGATTTTCCTTTCTCAGGGTCTTTAGTACATTTCTCAAGTAATATTAATGTTGTCACTTTCTCTTTGAATATAAAATATTATAACTTATCAAGAACCCCACAAACTGATCAAGATAGTCTCTGAAGACTCTATTCATTAGATCCTTGAAGATAGTGGGGAAATAGTTAGAGTGAAATGAGTCACTATAAATTCATAGTATTCATACCTTATATGAAATTTCATATTTGGTATTACCTCTTTCATGACCCTCAATTGATGATATCATGAATGATGATCAGTCTTGGAAAATTAATGAGCTCCACATAGTTGGTTGAATAAGTTATCAATGCGGGGAAGAGGTTTTTTATTCTTGATAGTTATCCTATTAAGTTCTCTATAATCAATGAAGAGCCTCATTGATCTATTTTTTTTCTTAACAAATAGAACAATTTCATCCCAAGGTGATGAACTAGGGAATATTAATCCCTTATAAACATTTTCTTGGAGTTTCTTCTTCAATTTTTGAAACTCAATTGGGTCATTTCTATAACGTGTTTATGAAATAGGCATAGCACCCGGTAAGAGTTTTATTGAAAACTCACCTTCATGATTCGGTTGAAGGCCTTGAAATTATTCTATAAAGAATTTAGTAATCTATTGTAAAATAGAAATATTCTTAATTTTGAGTTTTTTCCCTAATATCTAAGATAGATAACCTTCATTTATAAGAATCATAAACAATAAGATGGAATAAATTTCCACTGGAATGTCATATTCATCATTTCATAAAAAGATGATCATAGATTCATTCAGAATATGAAATATAACTTCCCTTACACAGAAATTGATATGAGATACATATAGATAAATCCAATCCATTCCATGAATCACATAAAATTCCACTAAAGGAATGATCACAAGATTTTCAAGAAGACCTTTCCCTGAATCATCATCCATAGAATAAATATAAACATTTGATGCAGTCGTTGTTCCATTAGGAATTGTCCCAAAAAACTCTACATCTAATTATTGAGGTATTATATTGAAACCCTTATAAAATTCACTAAAAATAAAAGATTGAGTATATCTAGAATCAAATAAAACATTTTTAACTTTGAAGTGGACTATAAGGGTTCCTTTCACCACTTCATTATCCAACTCCACATTGTCGATAGAGATATTATGTGATTTTCATTTAACTTTCACCACAATAGTTTAGTGATGTTTATCATCTTCGATAACCCTTGGATTAGGGAATTGGTTAGCATAATGTCCTAATTTCCTTGCACTTGTAGCATTGAAGTGTGGGAGGTTCATTTTGTGTATCCATTTCTCTATTTTCATCATTAGATATATTTTTCACATCACTTCGTCATTTAACTACCCGATGATATTTTATCTCACACTTGAAACATTTCCTAGTAACTTTAAGATAATGTAATCCATGTTTATTTCCACACTTTGATCCTAAAAGAAAATACCATCTTCCTTTCTGAGTGGTATTTAGAGTTTTTCATGAATTCCAATTTTCTCTTCTTAATAAACCGACAGAACTGTTGGGTTACTCTAATCTCCATATCAACCTTAAGAGAACATCTAACTATTTCCTTCCATTTTGGGACTTGGTTTTATGCAAATGAAAAATCCCCCAACATTGCATTCAGGTTGAATGATAATTCCAGTAGCATACCATGCAAGTCTTGTCAAATTTTATTTGTTAGTACCAATGGATTCATCATCATTTCTTTTAATCTCAATGAACTCCTTCACCATCTTCATTTGAAGAATATAAGGGGTTTACTTATTGAAAAATATGTTATTTAAGTATTTCCATACCATAGAGTCAATATAAACTCTTTCCTTCATAATCTTGATAAGATTCCACCATTGATCACCTTTACCTTCCAAATGATAGACTTCCAAGATGACTCTATCAGACACTAAATATTGGAGAACTAAAAATATCCTTTCAGGGGTACTAATACTATGTTCATCAAATAGTGGATTAGAAGACCCACTTAAAGAAGGTGGACTCTACCAGGTGATGGACTTAACAAAATGTTGTTCCCTCCTTTGTTTTTAAGTCTTTCATGATTCATAGCTAGAAAAACATGTGTGAGCATAGTAAAAAAAAATTCCATTCTAGATCTCATAACATTCAGTTTCTCAGGAGGAAAATCATTTCATTTCCCATTGCATTAAGCATTAACAGGATTCCTTTGGGTTACACCAATTGATAAAAACCAAAAACCATCATGTGAACTACAAAAATCATAATGGGAAAACTAAGAAATCAAAAATAAAATTTCATTTTTGGACACTATAGGTTTGATCCTATGTTATTTATGATCATTACTAAAATACTAGGATTGTAAACTATACATAGACATATCCTTAGGGTTCTTACTAAGGTTTTCTCATCCTAGTCTTTAATGGTTAACTAATAATTTTCTCTGATACCATCTATAATGGCCCATACATTACATACGAAGATATTACCTCAAAATTAAAGAATATTCATTAAAAATATTAATAATTACTATTCCCTGATCATATAGGTTTAGTGTCATTAGAAATAGGGAATCATAAACAATTGGTTCATAAAACTTCTTCTTCATCACCTTCTTTTTCCTTCATATCTAGATGAAATTTTGAAACATATTACTTAATACCGTTCTTCATATCCTGGGAAAAAGGAAGATAAGTAAGGGTGATCTCATATGTATAGTAAGGGTAATCAAGGGAGATATCAATAATATCATAATCATAAGAACATAACATTTGAAAATATTATCGTAAAAATCAAATATCATTATAAATGTCATGGGATAAATCCTAAATGTTCAAAAAGAATCGATAAACATATTCCTAATGGAAATAACATAAGACTTGCAATTTTTGGAATACACATAAGCATAAAAAATAATTCATATTTTTTCAAGGAACATTTCAAAGACCATCATAGCGGACAAAGTCCAATTTTGAACCATGATCAGTCCTCATTCTAGTCATATGTTATTGAACCAGGTTTACTTACCATTCCAACTTTGCTTACTGAACTGAGATCATTTCACATTCCATCTCTGTATATATCTTCAAATATAAATCTTTACCTAGTGCATCGAAGGGAGATATAGGTCCCACACATCACATAATGAAAACCATATATTTATGATCCAAAAGAACATAAATTATTCATCATACCAGAACCCATGGAATAAAATGGGTTTCTTAAAATTCATTCCATTATAAAAAAATCCATGTAAAATAAATGGATTTCTTTAATATCATTCCATCATAAACACAATCAAACCATATAAATAATAGGGATAGTATACTTGAAACAAATCCTTAATAAATAATGAAATCTTATATGGAAAATAATTTTGATAGAGCACATGAAATTAATTCTTGAGTAAAAACTCATTTCTTCTTCAAAAGTGTTTTCTTATGTTAAAATATAGCACAATATTAGAATAAAAGTATTTCATTTAAAATAACCATGAAATATTAGAAGGGATTCTTTAAAGAAATAAGACATTATGAAAGCATAATAATCTATTCATCCCTTATACGTTAAAATAAAACATTATTCTCATACTTTTTCAAGATAAGTCATAAAGTACATCATAAACAAAATGACAAAAAATTATTTTTATACAATTTAGTAAAAATCCTAAAATGGGTAAAATTGGCTTTAAATAGTTGTATAAGAATAGAATGAATATTTTGGAATAAAGTTTTTAGAAACATGGACAAGGATGATAAATATAACACAGTAAATACTTACATATCAAGAATCTTGGATAATAATAATATTTTTAAATTATCCCTTATCTTATCTATGGGTTCCTCCATATATATTAGAAACTCTTCTTCTTGAGATATATCCCTATAGATCTCTTCCTAAGGACACGAGAGATGGTATTTTGAGAAGACAAGAACCTCTAGAATGGGACTATAAAAGTTGATAATGGAAATGGGAAGGGGATGGATGAGCATGAATGATCAAAGTGAATTTTATAAGTGAGGGAGAATGTTTTATTTTATAATTATGGATATGGTCACTTTTGGAATATCAAAAAAATATTAATTTATAATAAAATATATCCAATACAAAAACCTTCAAAATTATATTGATTCAAAGATCAGAAGATATAATGTTGTAATCTCATCAACCAATAAATTTGTGACAAGCCGTTTTATTAATTAAAACCTTTTCATTTTAATTAACACTTAGGTAACCTATTTTAAATCTAACTAAGGTAACAAATTTTTCAATATTAAATGAGTTTACTTTTTTACATATTTGATTTCAATTAGGCAATAAATGAATAAATTAGAAAATTTTACAACATATAAAAATTATTTATTATTTTAATTTTTTTTTTATGATTTTTAAATAATTTAATAAAAATGATTTTTATAAAATATCAATCGTGTCAATTTTGACACTATTTAATTCTTATATTTTTAAACAATATCAAGATAACAAGTTAAGTTCTAACCAAATATTGTATTGTATGTCTAATGGGTCATGGTAATCTATAAAAGTTTTTGGATAGAGTAATTATGTTATATTATATTCATTTAAATATTTTGGAAAGCACATATTTGATACTTTCATTAATAAAATAATTACTACATCATTATTTTATAATCAATAAAGATAATTATTTATTTCCTAAAAATTAAAAATAAACTATAATGAAAAATTTTAACACATTAGATTATAAGTGGATATTTATAGTTGAATTTATCTTTTGTATAACCATGTGTTAAAAATGATATAATTATTAATAATTTGAGTAAGACATCTTTAACATTTCATTAAATAAAATATATTAAATGTTTTAATCTCACCCAAATGGATTAAAAAGGATACCATTTCTATCCAAGGATTAATTTTGTTGAAACACACTCATCCAATGATATTAGGATAAGTTTTATAATAATTTTATAATATTATTTTTAACCTTAATCACTCTATTTACCCTTTAACGCATTAAAAAAATTACTGAAGTTACTATTCATAATTCCAAAAAATAAAATAAATTTATTTACATAATTTATACCCACTGATTCCAAATATGGAATCCATTTTTCAAAATTCAAAACACCTAATTTTCAGAAATTTATTTAAAATTAATCTTGTTGGTGGTCTGAAAAACGTGGTTTTAAAGATAAAACATAGAAAATATTTAAATGTTTTTACATCTAAATTCAATGTAAAGTTAATTCAAATGAAATATATTATATTAACTAATATGAATATATTTTATTTATACTTTAAAAAAATCAATAGTATAAACTAAACATATAAATTATTTTGATGAAAATAATTAATGTCAAATAAAGTTTAGTATATTGTTACTATTCATCAAAACTTGAAACTTATCTGAAAAATATCAAAAATTCATCTAGTGTAAATTGTTTTGACTTTATTACAAAGAATAAGTTCATGTTTTCATATAAAAGTTATTGATGTGTCAAAATCTTAATTTAAAATAGATTCCGAATTAAAAGCAGTAAAATTACCCTTTTGAAAAATATATTTTTTATGTATAAAATTGGTTTTATTCATATACTATGACTAAAAAATATATTGGATGAAAATATAAAATATTTTACAAATTTATAATATATATTTCCTTAATTTCATTAATTTCATTTACTAATTGAAATTAAATTAATTTATTAAGACTAAAATAAAAATATTCCCTTTGAATTTAATTGGATTATGTTTTTCATAAATAATTGCCAGCCAATGAATTCACCCAATATTTTCATAAGTTAGTTATTCATAATTATACTCGACAACTTAATGGCTTGGTTTTAATGGACATTTTAAAATAATGGAATCTCGTTGTTCGTTTAAACTCACAATTGTGTGAAATTAAGCTATTGAAGATTTAAAATTATTTAAAGATAAATATTTATTAAAATATCTTTGTGTTAAAACCTGAAAGGAAGAATCTACCGATAACACAACCTTATCTAGCTGAATAATATGATATAGGTCTGAATATTACCAAACAAGTTGTGAAGAAAGAAGAAATCATGCATAACCTGATAAATCTAGGGTAACTGAAACCACTAGGATTGTCACGACCCGTCCTTGGGGCCCGTGCCGTGACTACCCCAAGACCGTCTTCCATAGGCCAGGGGCTGGCGACTAGCACCAAGGCGTAAATCCCAACAAAAAGGGAAGGCATTGCCTTTGAAAAGTAAACAAGCACCACAAAGTAAGCAAGCAGAAAAGTAAGCACTAAGTAAAAACTGTACAAGCTGTGCTGAAAGTAAAAGGGGCCGGAAATACAAGCCCAACTGTAAAGTACAACTGAAAGGAAAAACAGCAACTGAAAGGGGAAACTGTAGCATCGAGCCGTCCTCTGGAAGTCCCACCTGAAGGGTGGGTACAGATAGCCTCCACTGCTCCTCGGGTCCACCTGACCGCTCCGAGTACGTCCCGCCCCGTGGTCCACCTCCAGGTACCGTCCTTCTTCGCACGCCTCCACCACGATCAGCGATGTCCGTCGTCTGCAACCAACACAACGTAGTGCGGACAAAGCCCGTGCAGGGGTGAGTATAAGCTACTCAGTAGGGACCCCGAGACCCCCGAAGGTCTCCCAAAATCCACAAAGGATAATCCACGAAGGAAAGACACAATCACGAAGTAACATCTGACACGGCTTAGGTATATGCCCATACATATACCTAAGTCTTCAATTCCCGTTCGACTCCATCGTCCGAGCCCAAGCACAACCCAGTCCACACAGGAAGCAAAACGTAAACCCACACAGGATAGCTCAAAACAATCCACAAAGGAGAGTAAACAGTAAATCCACACAGGCTAGCTCAACACAATCCACAAAGGAGAGTAAACAAAGATTCAGCTCACACAGGTATACTTCTTCGGATGACGATAAAGATGATCACTGATCCATCTAAGTCGTCGGACCCACGAAGGATCGATAGGTAACTAACCCCCGCAATGACCCACACAGGATCGGGCCCACACAGGACCGGGCCCACGCAGGACCTGTAGGCGCTGGCTCACACAGAACCGCTAAGCGCTGACCCACGCAGGATCGGGCCCACACAGGACCTGTAGCACTGATCCACGTAGGATCGCTGAGTGCAGTAGTCGTCACAGTCCACTGAGGATCTCTGCACAGTCGTCGCCGCAGTCCACTGAGGATCTCTGCACGGTCGTCGTCGAAGTCCACGGAGGATCTATGCACAGTCGTCGCCGCAGTCCACTGAGGATCTCTGCACGGTCGTCGCTGTCGAGGAAGCAGTCGCAGCCAGCACTAGGGTTCCCGCACACGGCAAGCTCGTTCGGGAGGGTCTGCTCCACGAGCCGAGAGGCTGATACATCAACTGACACAAAGTCCGAAGTTGATATATCCAAAAGTTCCGTATCGTCAACAGGAACTCAACGTCGCAGACGGCGCGTCAATCGGACGCCCGGTCTGAGAGTTATTGGCTTTTTCGTCCCAGGGGCCCGGTTGGTTTTTAAGGAAAAATCAACCCGACCGTACTCCACCTGCATCCAAACCTCGGTTGGAGTATGCCAAAAGCTCCGTCTCACAAAGAGGAACTCAACAAAACTGACGGCACGTCAATCAGACGTCCGTAGCTCAAGATATGAGCGTTTCCGCTCTGAGGCGCTGATTGGTTTCGTGTACGAACCAACCCAGCCAAACTCAAAGTATTCCGAAACCTTGAGTGCGATATACCGAAACGGCCGTCTTGATCCAAGGATCGCGTTGCCACTGACGGAGGGTCGTTTGGAGGCCCATAGCTCAAGATACGGCCATTTGAACGAAGTTCGTCCGAAGACGGGGGGTACGGGCCCGGGCCGACCCGGCCGGACCCCCCTAGAGCTGGCCGAACCGGGTCGACCCGACCTGGTCCGGTCCGGCCAGGGCATGGCCCGGCCGGTCGGACCGGCCTGGCCCGGTTCGGCCGAGCGGCCGAACGGCCGAGGCACGCGGGGCGCCGCCCCTGCGGCCAGGTGGTGCCGCGGCCCCCCGCGTGGGGCCGCGTTGAGTCGGGACGCGGCTGAAGCCGTGTCCGAGGGCACCGGGCCCGCGCGGCCGCGGGTCCGCGGGTGCCGCCGCCTCCGCGCTGAGTTGCGGCGGCCTGTGCGGCGGCGCGCCGGGGCACCGCCGCGCCGGCGACCCGCGCCGCTGGCGAGTTCCGCGGGCCACCAGGATCGTTCCGGTGGTCCGATTCTCTTCCCCTCTGCGCCATCGCTCCTCCCGGGACTCGTTCTTCACTGCAGGATCGTCAAACCTCTGCTGTGGCACGTTCCGTCGTCGCTCGTCAAATCCGCACAAAACGAAGAATGGCGAAGGGTCGTCGGGCCGTGTTCGTTTGGCCCGTACCCTCCGCGTTAGAGATAAATAACCGGGAGAGTTTTATTCCACATAGGAAACAACAATTTTAATAAGATTAAAATTGTTCACAATTCGGTTCTTTAATTTCTTTTAAAGAAACATTGACGGGAATAATAAAAAGGGGTAATTCCCACAAATAAATCCCTACCTCGATGATCGTCGCGCGCGGGCGTTCCTCGCGGAAAAGCTCGTCGCGGAAGAGAGGGATCGTCGCGTCGTCGCGGGGAGGTGTCGCGTCGTCGCTGAATCCGGCGTTGAGTCAGCGAACTCAACGCACCATGGAACAACAGATTTAATTTAAATCAATTAAATCCATGTTTTGGTTAAGAAACACGAAGGAGATAAAAGGAAGGTCCGAGACTCTTACCTCAAGCAGCCGATCGAAGATCCGTCGCGGAGGAAGAGACGTCGCAGAAGAACGTTGTCGGCGATGCGGATCATGGCGTCGCGTCGTCGATTTCCGGGTTCGGCGTTCTTCGTGTTCTTCGCGTTCTTCGTGAAGGAGGAAGAAGAACCAAGAATTCTGTCTCAACGAGTAATCCCCCAAAAGATTTTGGTTGGTCTTATTTTATTAATATGCCAACACACGAAAACAGGATAAGAAACGATTGAATTAATTCGTTGAATTAATTCAACGAAAGAAACAGCCCATTTAATTCACGAAATAAACCGCCCAATTAAATGGTCTGTTAAGATTTTAAGAAACGTGCCAGTTGACTCTCATTAAGACGGGTTTTCGCGGGTGTGTTTCTTAGCGGAAAGAAACGGCGGGGCTCGTGCGGGCCCCACCTCACAAATATCCTACCAAGGGGGTAGGATATTTCTGGATAGCATCCCATCCAGTTTAACTCAGTTCAATCCGTCAACAAGTGGCTTCAAGTGGCTTCCGAGTGTCTTAAGTGAAATAAAATAAATTTGTCGCAAAATTATTTTATTTCTGAACTTTAAGCCCGAAAATTAAAAACCACACCCGAGAAAACGCAACTCTGGAAGAGGCGTTTTAAGCGAATACCGGCGCTGCGATTTCATCGGTGCCCTCAGAATTCGATTCCGGGCACCGGTTAAAAAGTTAGAAAAACCCGCTCATCCGTTCACTGAACGTACCCGAGCCAATCTTCGGAAAATGATTCTGGGCACACCGAGCCTCGGAATCAGGTGCCGTTAGAAACTGCGCTCTTGTAAAATTCCAATGAAAATTAAGAAAAAATATTCCTTGAAATTTATGGGTCTTTACAAGGATTCTGGCCCGACACCCTCTAAAATCTCAAAGGATTTGATCACTCAATATGATAACTTGTCCTTTTTCTAGATTTATTAAACCCCAATTTATGTTAGACATGCAAGAAGACCCAATCCCTAACCTCAATCTCCATAGGAAACCAATAATTATTTTCATAATAGTTTTTCAGAGAGTTCTAAATATCCATTCACTTTTTGATCAGCTTATCCTGCTCTAAAGTCTCTTGAAGGAGATGAGGTCCATGTAGTGCCGCCTCCCCTACCTGTAACAATCATTGAGGCAAACAGAATTTTCTACAATATAAGACATTTGTGTATCCATATTTATGGTATCCTAAAACTAATATTGATGTAAAAATAAATAATATGAATATATTTGTCCAAATTACATATAAAATCAAGAATGTGTGCTCTAATAATGTCTTAAAATTCATGAATTGTATTCATGTATTTCTTTTTAGTCTTGGGGTGGTATGAAGCATTTAGAAGCACCTGTGTTCCCAGTTCCTTTTGAAACCCCTTCTAAAACAATGATGTCAACTGAGTGTTCATGTCTATTATTATACTATGTGGAGTCCCATGAATGAATACAATCTCAAGGATGTATATTAATCCTAGTTTTCCCACTAAAAAATCTCTAGAATAGAAAAGAAGTCATTGAACTCCTTCATCATGTCCATTATCACCCATACAAAATCAATATCTAAAGGGGATTTCGTTAATCCCATCAACAAATACATAGTAACATTATCCCATTTCCACTATATAATGGTAAATAGTTATAAAATTCATGTTGGTAACTGATTTTCTATATTCCCCAAAAGACATATAGAACACTGAGTCACAAACCCAGTTTTCTCTCATTTCATTTTCATCCACCAATACTGAGATTTAGGCCTCAGTACATCTTGGGAAACTCAAAGTATACCACATAGGAAGATGAATGAGACTCATGAATCAAATCCTATCACACATCGTCAATAAACTAAATAAACCTATGAACGTGTACGATCTCATCCTTATCTATGGTCTAACCAAATGGAGGTTCCTCAACTGATACACATTCCCATTGGACTAATCCTTCAGGATCTAAAAGTTGCCTCATCATCACACTCTTTGGAAGTGTAAAATCCCTTTACAAAGGTATAAATATAGGGTATCCACTACATTCTTGGACCTTAATATTCTTCTCAAAAAATATGTCCATAAGCTTCCACTCTCTACTAGCTCCTTGAAATTCAAGTTTTTGTGTCTTCCTACACATAGAATCAACCACCACATTTCTCTTACCATGCATATAGTAAATATCAAAATCAAAATATTTTATTTATTAAACCCACATTCACTGTATGAGATTTAAGTCATGTTGTGTAAATATATATTTGATGATTTTTCTGTCCTTGTACACCACAAACGGATCTATAAAATTGTAATGACTCCAAACACGCAAGGAATGAACCCCAACAACTAACTCAAGGTCATTAATAAGGTAATTGTACTGACGAGGTCTCTACATTTGAGACTTGTATAATATGACTCACTCTTAAAGCATCAGAACTGCTCCCATCCAAGCACCTGATGTGTCACAATAAAATGAATAACTTTTACTTGGATCTAAAAGAATCAGGATAAGTGCTAAAGTAAACCTTCCTTTCAACTACTGATATCCAATCTCGCATGATTCAGAATAAAACAATCAAATGACCTTCTCATCCAAGACAATCAAAGGTGCCTCCCGGAATGATAAGTCCTGAATAGAGTTCCTATAATAGTCGGGTAGCCACATGAAACACCATGGGTAAAATTTATTCATGGGATGATCCCAAGAAATGACATATCAATCTTTATCTTGGTGAAATCATACCATAAATTCTAATATGATGTGGCCCATGAATTGGAATTTTTTGATCAAGAATTGGAATTTTGTGATCATAGAATAATGCTAGTTCTACATCAGTGAAATTAAAATTATATCAAGGTGTTTTGAATGATCATGTCGATTTCCTGAATACAATAATATTTCTTCCAAAAAAACCCCATAAAAAGGTCCATGTATGATTGGAAACCCCAATTCATCAAAACCATTTAAATTTTTTGGAACATTCATGAGGATGAAGATAATAACCATATACTCATAAAAATCATTCCTACATCAAAAATAAATATACTGTGTGTTTTATGTTCTAACTCATACCTGAGGACATAATGACCTCCGGTAAATCTTGGAGAAAACATGATCTCATTGGAGATGGTAAAATAGTTCATCTATTTGAGGTAGGGGATACTATTTATTAACTATAATCTGATTTAAGTTTTGATAATACACACAAAGCATGAGGGAATCATCCTCCTTCATGGAAAAAAGGATAGTTTAACCCCATTGAGAGGTATTTGGATGTATAAACCCCATAAATTTTAGGTCCTCTAGGTGTGTCTTGAGATCTTGAAGCACCATATGTGTAATATTACAATGAAGAATGAACACTGCTACTACTCATAGCACTAACTAAATGGTGAACTCTACCTATATATTGAAAGGTTTCATATAAAATACATCAGGGAGGACACCCCTGAAATGATCCAATACAGAATGGAAATATATATGTCACATTTACTCATCATGAAAAAAGAGACTTGTAATATGGTCTATCATTATACCAATTCCATGATGTTTAGGTCCATCTCAACTCACATAGACATCCGATTCACCGTTTTGATTGTAGTTATTTCCCTTGGGTGGTCAAAAATTCTCCTGAAATGATAAAAATAAATATGGGATCAATGTGGGACCAGCTATTCCATCCTAAGTATCACATAAAATCTTCTCATGTTGGGGATAAAAATATCCAAATGAATAGATAAACACCTATATCCTGGGGAATTTCTTAAATCAGTGTACATTCTCATATTGAATCTACAACAATGTATCAATAGTCATAAAACCAAATAAGTACATTATCTCGAGGCCTGGACACCCCATACAAACTGTAGATATAAATGAAGGAGATAATCATATATCAAAAAAGGAAAAAACAAAAGTAGAGTACACTAAAATTGTACCTCGAACATTAGAAGGGTATGTGTTATTCTACTCTAGTATATGATGCACCGCCTGTAACTGGAATGATCCATTAACCTAAGAGACAAACCGACTACCCTGAGAAGTTCTTCTATACAGGTGTTACAAGTCCTAAGTCCAACATCTTTTACCTTGACCACTTTTTCATCCCACACGATCAGTATTTCTCTAAATTTATGCCTGGAGAGGTACCACTGACCGTGCTCCTGTATATGGAGTCGGTGTTAGTCCTGTCGCCATAGGAACTAGAGGAAAAGGTCTAACTAAATGTTGAGTATATCCCATCATTCCATAGCCTCAGAATTCTATTGGGTCTCTTCGATAATTGGGTTTCATGTGTCCTCTCTTCCCACACTTGTGACATGTAATGTAAATATTAGTTTATATTATTTGGCTACCACTTCCCCTACTAGAAAACTTCTGGTGTCGCTTCCATTTCAAAGATGAGAAACTCCCTTATATAGGAGTTGAACCACCCAGGATCACACCCTCATCTTCCCTCAAATACCTCTTAGTGATGAGGTCCTCAATTACTATCTCAAAAATGGTAATCAATTAAATGACATTATTCCGAGATCAGATGGCCTACATCTACCCATCCGCAATTTCTCTCATTATCATGATCTCATCAGAAGATATAGTTCGTAAATAATGTTGGATCATAGTGAAATGAGATAAGTACTCCATTACAGACATAGATCTCTACTATAGGTTCATAAACTTTTTACCCGTTCTTGCCTTATCTTCTGTGGAAAGAGGTATTCATAGAAGACTAACTAGAAGTCCCTCCAGACCACATCCCTATTAATGACTTCCTAGGTAATTAAATTCCACCAAAGCTTAGTATAACTGCATAGCATGTAATCTGTGAGCTTCCCCTCCTCTCCAAAGGAATCTTGGACTACTCAATTATAGATAGTATGATATCCAACCATGATTTAGTAGCTTGAGGGTCACCACCCTCTGAAAACATAGGGGGATGAAATTGTTTAAACTCTCTATTCAACTCTACCATATTCAAGGGAGGTCATGAAGCTTATTTCATAAACTGTGTCAAATATAGAAAACCCCCACGGAATTGGGAATCCATTCAAAGATCAAGTATCATAGGAGGTTCTGCATGTGGTACTAAATGAGGTATCATAGGAGGTTCTACATGTGGTACTAAAGGAGTTAATACTTGTGGCTAAGGGACCACCACCTCCAGATCATGGTTGCCACTACCCTCAAGGCATACGACTCGAGGCCATCATGGGGAGATATTTCTATAATATCAAAAAAAATGTTATTGAATACGATTCAACAAAAAAACCCAAATTAAAGAATATGATAGGAACACAAACCTCCTTTTAAAAAAGAGAACATCTCTATGAATACTCTTAAATATTTGTCTACGTAATATATGTTTATAAAGGACTACACAGAATATTCACAACCACCAACTACTAAGGCCAGGTTTTTGTTAAAGTCTCATATCGTAGAATATGGGTTCTGATATATGAAGTATAAATTTCATGTTATAGAGGTAGACACCATTTATGTTCAAATCAACATATCTATTTAGAAGCAACCATTTCATTTATATTTCATGAATTTCTAAAGTTCATGTCTATATTTATATATGTATAAATCAAGGACCCAATAAATGTTCATATCATTCCCATTTTATAATGACTTGTGCTTTATATGTTTTAATTATTACTACATGTAACTACAATAAGGATTTTATGTTAACCCAACAAAATTAATAACCATTACCAATTTAAATAGTTAAAGAAATCTTTCAATTCCAATTTTGATCCATGAAATTGTATCCAATAATGATTCAGCCAATGAAACTGATGGTAATTGATAAAAAATTCAATAATTTGTTTATTAAGGTGCTGCAATCAAGATATAAATGAAATCACTAATTAGGTTTATACAAACACTTTACTTAATACAATTATTTATATCCTTGTAATAAACATTAGTACATTTTCACATTTACTTACCAATGACTCAACAATATGCAGTAGGAAATAGAAGAAGTAAGTAAACATGTCATGGAATATAGTTCCTCAGGTGCCTATAATGACAAATATGACTCTACTTATTTTTCATACCATACCAAGGGTAAAAATAGAATCCACCATAAGAATAGAAAATTTCACAAGTTATGTGTGTCACCCAATGCTGAAATCATGACAAATGTAATTGGAAAACACAAAAAAATCATGTCTCATCCTAGATATATTTGATTTTACTTGTATGTAGTTTAGATACTCACAGGCAGAGTCTCAATATCAAATTCAAATACATTCCAAGTATCCATTCTACCAACAATATATTGTAATACAAAATGAAATGGAAGCTCTGATATAACGTCTTGACATCCAGATCTGAGATCCACTAATATAGTGCCCTGACCTAGTAGGCCACATAGATTTAAGCACACCTACCCATATTCCATAGGCTCTTGACTAGCAGTGAATGTCTATGGTGGTGTGGTGGGGAAAATATTACCTCATAATCAGAGTTGAATAGTGGTATATGAAAAGGAATAAAAGGTGGAAGCATCATAAAAAAGCAAGAACATAGATAAACACAAACATCTAGATGAATAAAATAATTATAAACAAAAATAACCAGATTCATATAAAAATGATTTCGTGTCATGCTGATATAAAAAAACAAAGATACAGTAGGGGATACGGATCAATAAGAATATATGACATGCAATACAAAATGAACAACATACCAAAAGCTATCTCTACTAGTATCAAATTTATAATCTCAACCCGCTTGTCCCATGCTACCGTGAAACCATATAATTAGGTATCCATTATTATATTCTTAACTTTATCCCTACCTACATCCTTAATGTCTATCTGGGTACTAACTGGCAACCCAAATAGGGTGTGAGATAAACTCAATAGGCCTCAAAAAATAGTTTCTGAAATAATCCAGCTAGTGTACATATCATAAGAAGTGTGAAGGTATAACTAAATGATAAGAAGTTCTGAAATCCATAACCAAGTAATCTTAGGTTCTTAAGGGACACCTGGATAACTCTACCTACTTCAGCGTATGCTGGGATATCTTTTATTATATTTCAAAATGAATATAAGAATATATATAAATATGTATGTATATATATATATACTATATACTTCATAAAACACACACACAGATATATATATATATATATATATATTTATATTTATACATAGTGATATCATGACACAGGGAATATCATAGGCATACATGTATATTCAAATAATCCATAGGATTCAATAAGGGTACTAGCCCCAAAATCACCTAAGAATGTGAAACATCATGTATGTCATTTCAAATAATGATCTAAGTCATCTTGAAAAAAAATCTATGCAATGAAATGTGGAACACTATTCCCAGCAACAAAATAAATGATGAGAAATGTCATCTCCAACATATAATATAATGGAGAGTGAGACGCGATGCCCAATAATACTCTTAACAGTTGTATATTGATTGATATTGATGGTATAATAATAACAATAAGTTGTGAGAAATTCCCTTTAATACAATTACATATTTCAAGAAATGATTATCAAACAAATTAACATTCAATTTAATTAATGTTGTGATCCATTATTTATATAACATCAACATGATGTGGTAATATAATGAAATTTCAATTTAATTTAATTAAGACGTCTATATTGGGAGTCAAACCAAGACCTCTTTGATGGTGGTTTGTTCACACAAACATTTACATAATCTGTGGAATTTAATTAATATGACCATAGGGGTGGTACTCATCAAGGTATATGTCCTCCAACAATGTATCAAGGGTTTGCAGAGTATCTCTAACATAGGTTAATTAATTTAAAAGGATTTTCCCAATTTTATGTCAACACATGGAATGCTTGACATGTGGTACTATGTAACCTGATATAAAATAACATTAATTTTGGGAAAATTACTATACCACTTTCCTTAGCTTGGTAGATGATTCCTCATCTAGTATCATCTTCATTTCTTAAGTGGAAGACGATAAATCCAGAAAATACAATATTTCCCTTAAATTATGGTATATTATATCTTATAAAAATAACCCTCATGATATTGAGAGAAATAGAGAAAGGGATTAAGAGGAATAAAGGAATTACCATTTTCTAACCAATGTGATGTACATCTGTCCTATCAAAGTTTGGAGGATGGTGGAGGATAAAATATTATGGAAGAGAAAGGGGAGAGATCAACAGGGTTGGGGTGGTTCTTCACATGAAATGGGAAGAAAATAGGTTGAGAAACATATAAGGGTTTAATTAAAAAAGGGTAGGTTTCCCCTTCTTAAAGGAGCTCATGTTTTTTCAACATAGTTTTTCACGCTGTGTGACTATGCAGCCCTACTGCCTAAGTGAAACTAATGGTGTAGCCTAGTTCATAGCTTAGGTAAACTATGCACAAACCATGTTATCCCCTCTTCAACCCACTAAATCACCCAGAGCAGTTTAACCAAACCATGTGGCATCAGGTGAATTGTTTAACTAAACCATTCATCAAGTCTATTTCCACTAAAACATGAGCATTGTGCTCTGAATAATCCATGGATTCTCCTGAACCCTTCATTAAATGATTAGGAAAATTTATAAGGATAGAATACGATAATTAAACTAAAAATCAAAAGATATATACCTTAGAGAATAAATATTATCATACTAAATTAGAAGAAAGAGTATATATACATGAGGAATACATCATAGAACAAAAAAAAGATAACCGAAAAATGTAAAAAAATATTAGACTAAACATGTCTCCATGTTCCCATCCATCATAACCAAACCATTCATCTAAGAAGGTGGAGATCAACAAGAGAAACTCTAATACAACACAATGACCTTCGCTTTACCTATATCCTCCAAAATAACATTTATAACTTCCCAAAGGAAGAATTATTCTCTGAGCATAATTCCTTGAAGGATTTCACCAAACAATCTATAAAAAATCTAATAACACGAATTCATTACCTATAGCTTTTAGAAGAATCTGGTTTATAATAATTTTCATTTGATAAAACCAATGTTAAATGATTAATCGCACCATTTTGGATCTGACCTATGGGTATATGTGAAATATATAATTGGAAATCCCTAATATAGGCATAAAGTGGATCAAACCATTATAACCTCTCATGGAATTACAGACACTACTGAGAAACAAAGACACTATTGTAACTTCAAACACTAAAGTGAAAAGTAAATTTCATGATGAACCAAAGGATAACCAATGACATATGTTTTCCAAAAATAATTTAAAATCCATTCTCACAATTTATAAAACATTTTCATGGAAAATAATGATCACTTTTTTTCTCGATGCCCCATTTTAAAACCAAAACCACCATATAATCAATTAACCAAATAATAGGTGTTCAGAAATAAATTTTAAAAGAAATCCCCTTTAAAAACATGAATGTATTCCAAATAAAACACCATAATCATAAATCAATCAATTTAAATGAATAAAACAATGAAATTTATAATAACATAAATAAATTCATGTGATATAACCTTTGTATAGAGGCACCAACCTCGAGAACATAATAAGATTTATTTACCTTAAAAAATAGATATTATTAAAGAGAATACCATCTCTTCATGATCCTAGGTCCATAAAAACTCTATAAAACCCTTTAGATCCAGAATCCATAGCTCAAACAGGTTCTAATTGGATATGTGAACAAGACGTATTGAAAGGATCTAAAAAATGAAGAAGTATCCGCAACAAAAGTCGAACATACATTGATAAATATGCCTACAAAAAAGGATAATCATAATGAATATAATGATAAAATCATCTAGATCCCTTGGAAAGGTGTAGGTTGAGCCAAATTGGGATTAAGAGGATATTAAGTATAAAGACATAAAATGGAAAAGGGGTTTATTCACACATTTTAATGAATCTTAGGGGAATGCATAGTTAGAAAAACCTGACACCAACCATGTGTGGATACTATCTCAAGCCGCACAACATCCTTTGACAATATGATAGGTTTGGGAAACCAATTATCATGTTGTGTAACACCTCTAGTCGTCACCCATAAAATCACCCTCACCAAATGTAGTTCACCTAAAATGTCACACGATATGACTAACCATTCTCAATCCATAAAAAATTCCATGATAACCTCCTGTGGGCGGATTCTCATGGCTAGTAATGACCATGCACCAACCATGCGCCCAACCATTCTTCTCAATAATTTTAAATTTTTTTACCCTTATTACCTAGAAACATATTTAATGACTCCAAAGGAAAACCAAGACCAATTTAAATTGTATATTTGACCTGGAGGGCATCACAATAATCCCCACCATAAAAGCTTGTTAAACCCAAAAAGTGCTCAAGATTCTAGAATAAAAAAGGTCAAGGTCATTGTTTTGTAATAAATTATTCCATCTCCCAAATATCATGGTTATACTATCTTCTATTTTATAATACACAGCCCTGTGGAATTATTTTACCACATCGTAACTTATCTTAGAGATCTATAATCTAAACTGTTTATGCAACTGAAAGTGTCCCAAGTGATATATAACATAATTAAATAATTGATCACCAACCTTATACACCAGTGGTCAATTATAATGTTATGCATAAGATTTCTGATTTCTCTATGTTGTGACCAATCTCTTCCAAATCATCTACACCTTTTCCATCATCTCTTGAACAATCCTCGATTCAACCAAGGATTCCTCTCCCAACTCCACCAAACACCAAGGAGATCTACATAGCCACCCATATAGTTATTCAAAGGGAACCATCCTAATTGAATCTTGTTAAAAACTGTTACAGGTAAATTTTAATAAGGAAGATTCTTTTCTTTGGAACCAATACAGATAGGCACACATTTTTAGTGTATATCCACAAGTACCTAGATAGCCTAATCTATCTATCCATACATATGTGGATGATATTTCATGCTCAATATCAACCGAGGAACCATCACCTATTCACATTTTTTCCAGAATCTACAAGTGAACCTTGAGTACCTATTGGAAATAATTGCAGTGGTAGCCCCATGATGTCTCAAATACTATCCTTCATACAATTTCAGGAGCTCCTCCACCCTCATTATCTCTTTGAAAGAGAGGAAGTTATCTTATATCATAATTCAATAAAATAACACTAAAAAATAATCCATTATATCAGGATTATGTTGAGAACCAATGATGATGTATACATAAATTTCATCCTACATCCATTCTAGAATGGGATAGGGTTGCAACAATCCAATTTGACTTTAATGATCTGCTATAATTTTTTGACAAGTGAGGAACTGTTATACAAACATTTCAATCAATAATATCATTATCACCAACCAATAATGACATCTTAAATCATTATAAATCTAAGTATTCCTAGGGATTATGGACCAACAAGACCAATTTCCATAGTCTATCAACACCTCCCTTAGAGAAGTCGGAACAACCAAACTACCTCAGATAAACAAAGCGCCACATGGGGGGACTAGATCACTCACCTAAGGTCTCCCTACAATTTATTATTTTACTAAATAATTTTCAATCAATTTATGACACCTAATTAGTCAAATATCACTCATAAAACAATGATTCATGCTTCACTAAAGCTAATAACTTCTATCCACAAGGCTATTTCACTCATAAGATCATCTTAGTGAACAAACTCATTAAAGGCCATACCAACAAAGACTTTTTAATGGCTTGAGTTAGTATATTATTTCTCAAAACATCGATGACCACATTCCCTTTATTGAGAGTTTATGATATATCAAAATCAAACTTCTAAAGATACTCAACCTAGTGTCTTGATTTCGTGTTCAAATCTCTCTGATTAAAAATATACCTCATGCTATTATGATTAGAATATACCTTAATCCACTCACCAAAGAGATAGTTATTCCATGTTAAGATTTTTTTCATAAACACTTTTAACATAATATCATGGTTGGGGTAGTTATTATCATGAAGGAATAGCTAGTATGAACCATGGACCACTATATATTTCCCCTACACCATGACACACTACTAACCCATAGTGGAACAATCATAGAAAACATCATAACTTGAACCTGGTTTAAGAAGAATAAGAAATATAGATGATGTCAATATCACATTTAATTCCTAAAAATATCAAAAAAAAATCATTCCACTCAGAACATACACCTTTACAAGTTGAAGTTCTTCTTGGGGATGCGATCTTGGAAACCTCATATAGAAACTGTCTATAGTAACTAGCCAAACCCAAGATATTCTAGATCTCAAAAATATTTCATGGATCCTCCAAGGAAATTTCTTCCTGTATATTACC
Source organism: Viscum album (assembly GCA_963277665.1). Taxonomy (NCBI): domain Eukaryota; kingdom Viridiplantae; phylum Streptophyta; class Magnoliopsida; order Santalales; family Viscaceae; genus Viscum; species Viscum album. Next base: position 116,362,678 of record OY728135.1, read on the forward strand.
ATGATCTATTGAGATAACACACTTAGATATGACATACTCCATACATGTTTCCTTATAAAGTTGAAACTCACATTTGTAAATTTTAGCATAAATAGGATGTTTCTTCAAGGTTATATGGACGACATATGAATGATCCATGGGTTCCTCCTCTAAGTTAGAGTACATCAAGATATCATCCCACAACCTGAAAAAAATATATTCTATGAACCAATTAAAGATATAGTCAATCAATGCCATAAATACCATATGAGAATTAGTCAGACCGAATGAAATAATGAAAAACAGAAAATGTACATACCAGAACCTAAATTATAACTTATTAATATCCTATTCTCGAACTCATAACTGGTGGTACCCTTAATGAAGGACAATAATTGAAACTAATTAGTCCCTCATAGTTGATCAAAGAGATCTCCAATCCTAGGTAATGGATATTTGTTCTTAACAGTCACCTCATTTAGATTTACATAATCTATACAAAGACTGAGGCTCCCATCAACCTTCTTATAGAATATGATAGGTGAACCCCAAGGGGATATGATAGGTTGAATAAATCCCTTATTCTCAAGGTCTACATGAATACACATAAGTTATTGTTACTTATCTAGTGACATATGATATGATTTAATATAAATGGGAATCTTAGAAAGGAGTAAGTCAATGGTAAACTCAACCTCTCACTATGGTGGTGAACTAGTAAAGTCATATTGAAATACGTATGGGTATTCACATAATACAATAGTAAGTAGACAGATAAAACATGGATCAATTGTATTAGGAAAAATCATCGATAAATGGCTTGATATTACCCTATATTACTAAACAATAGACCCTTCTCTTCTAGTCTAGATCCCCAATCGCCCTGAAAAACATGACCGAGCCATTGGGAGATAACAAATAATCTTTATGATAATAAAATTAAATATGGTGCATAATTATGATCATCGAATCCTTTCCAATAATAAATTAAAATATATAATGATCCAGATATAATAAATCCCACATCACTTTAGAGTTGACTATCCTCACTCGACGTACGGGAAACTTGAAACCTTGATCAAACCTCATTCCAAAAGGTGTGGAAAGATCCAATATGGAGGAAATAATCTCTGAATGAAATCCCAACATATAAACTAGCATTGAAGTTATAAATGAATGAGTGTTACCTATATCAATAAAATCTACTACCATTTAAGAAAAAATAACGAATATACCTTTAAGATTAGTCGGCCCTACATCAAATTCATATGGTGCATACAACACTGCATAATGACACTAGGTCTAAGATCCTCCATATGATATATTACCCATGATAATGTATCCCTTAACCTAATGATAAGTCCCACCACCCTAGGAATCATATAATTAACCTATGAAACCATGGTGATATTGGATCTAGCATTACTACCTTGAAACATACTTCAACAGAAACACCTTAAATGGCCTGATTATCCACATGGATGAAAAGTAGGGGGTGATTCCAAATAATTTGGTTTGGTAAGACTAGAGACACACTGTGTTTGACAACCTCCCAAACCAAAGATCCACCGAACCCTATTTTCCACCTATATCGACCTCTAATATAGCCTATTTATCAATTAACTCTAATAGGTTAATAAGGAACATGAGAATTGTTGTCCACTAAATATATTCACATATTATTATATTATACCTCTGATTGTTAAGGTAATCATTGGTAACAAGACCTAGTGCTAAGTGCACCTATAAAACAAAATGTGTAAAATACTCCAAAAAATTCATCCCTTTCTTTTAGGTCATTAGTTCATAGGTTTTTTACATGTTAACTTTTTTTGGATAAAACATCCAATTGAATATTATTTTTGAAAGAATTCCAGGTACAATCTTCATGAAACATATCTTTCAAAATATAGTCCATCCATGTCCTTCGTACCCCTTCAAGAATATAGAAAGAAAAAATTGTCTTAAAGTCCCAATGAATTTCAAAAACATAAATATCCTCTCAAAATTCTCAATAAATTCCTCTTATTCATGGGGTATTTTTTCACCATTAAAGATATGATTGTTGTTTTTATTGAACTCCATGCCATGATCCACCACCCCTCCCAGATTTCCAACACCTTCTTGACCTAGTGTTTGAATGGTGTGGATTACTGCTTCAACCAAAGTAGATCCCACTGAATGCTTTTCCTATGGAACTTGTACCATAACTTCCTCGATTGTATTTATAAGTTCAATTCATGGAGTAATTGTATAATATAAACAATAATATAACTGGATATCTTTGTAGAAAATTCCAAAATCAAAAGACCAACATCAAAAATCAATATTAAATTCTTTAAATTATAATTATTTGAATTAAATATGGATTCTAAAAATTTAAATTGAAAAAAAATTCGGGAATATGTTCATTTAATAAAACACTAGATCCAAATAATACAAATAAACTCAAACATCATGTCTCAACCTTGGAAAAATTCCCATACCACCTATGGTAACTCAACTTCTCAAAAATAAGAGAGCCAGAATGGCACCCTTCCACACATACTATCCAAATTCTGATGGTCTTAACTCCAATATAACAAAGACATAGAAAAAATTATAGTAAGTCTCATAAAAATTCTAGTTGGGTTCTTTTCTCAAACCATATTATAACAGACTAACCCAGGTCAACTAGAAAAGTCACCCACCATGGTCCACAACAAGGTGAGGTAAAATAAAGAACATGAGTGACATATAAACAAAAAAAGAAATATATTACAAAGTGAAAGAAAGAGTAAATCTCTATGATACATACAAAATTGAGGAAAAAAAGCTAATCTAGAATGATAAAACATGATGAGACAAAACAGGTCTCTATGTGACCATCCATCACCACTAAACCATCCTAGTAATAAGATGAAGATAAATAAGAGAAATTAGAAAAATGTACAATTCATTTTTCTTTACATGAGTCTTAAAAACAACATCTACAACTTCACAAAGGTAAAAATATGTTTTGAGAATAAACCACATTTAGACTTTACTAATAAATGAAAAAAAATTATGAAACCATGAATGTGTCAGCTCTCACTTTAACAAAATCCAATTTACAATCATTTTTATAAGGAAACACAATTTTTTAAATCATCATTTTTTTCATAGAATGCCATTGATATTAAAAAAACATGAAATTTGAAAACAACATATGACATAGAATTAAATAATTATCAAAATTAACTACAGATACACCATAAAATTATATTGGAGAAAATTATAATGAATTATACCGACTAGTTAAAATCAAGAATAAACAAAAAATCACACCATTTCGGCTATAACCTAAGGTTATTTGTAAAATAAATGAATGAAAACTCCAATTCCACACATAAATTGGATCTAAACAATATAACTTCTAGTGAAATTATACACACTAAAGAGACACAAAAACCTCTATTGGAATTACATGCACTAAAGTGACACGTTTTTTCTCCTATGTACCCATGGTTACCCAATGTGATACATTTTCCAAAAAATATATAAAAACCGTGGAAAAAATTATTAAAATATTTTCATATAAAATTATGACCGATAACATGAAGGAAACCCCATTATTGAACTAGAATAACCATTTAATAATTTCATTGAAAACTTGGAGTGTACAAATGTACTTTTAAAGAAAAACCCATTTAATGACCTGAATCTCTTTAATCAAAACCACCATAATTACAAATCAGTAAATTTCATTAAATAAACTAATGTATTTATAATAAATTAAAGTAATTACTGTATTAAAAACATGGTATATAGGAACCTACCTCAATAATAGATGAATAACTAGTTTCCATTCAAAACATAGATTAGGAAATAAAATATTGGATCCTCACAATCCAATATCCCTAAGAAACAACAAAAAAAACTCTGTAAAACCCATTAGATCCAGAATCTCTATCCCAAATGGGTTCCAATGGGGTAAGGGGATGAGAGATCTAGAAATTATCTATGAAAGGAATAGGAAACCACACCAAAACCTGAACGTACCTTGAGAGAACCATAGAGAACAAAAGTGGATTATCAAGAATTCAGGGTAAAAACCTCAAGATCTTGTAGAATTGTTTATGATGAGACAAATGGGGATTATGAGGATATTATGAATAAAATTATTAAGTTAAAAAAGGTAAATTGTAACTTAATTATGGTTTCAAGGGGTGAACTTTCTTATACAAACTATGCACAAACCATACATGGATACTATCTCAAGTTTCACAGCTTCCCGAGATAAGCTGAATGGTTTGAAAAAACTATTAAAAATCTTTATGAAACCATATAGAACCCTTAAATAATAAACAAGACCCTACATGGTTCTCATGGAATGTTTTATGGTTTGACTAACCATAATCAAATCTTGAAAAATTCCAGTTGAACCTCAGAGAGGTAAACCACATGCTTACCACATGCTTAGTACTAAAATTTTACCTAGCTTTTAATCTTTAAAAATTCTTATTATCAAACCTAATTCCCCCAAAAACTCTAGAAAGACACAAAATACAAACTTGTATCAATTTAAGATTTACCCATGATCCATAGGGTGTCACATATAATGGAGTTTGTAATTTCCCAACCTTAGTTAAATCTAAAGATTACCTGGACTGAGTCTCCATATGGCATCAAGTAAGAATCCCATTACAGAAGAGGCTATCAACTAGTAGCAGGGGTCTATGGTGTGGCTATGGAGAAACTATTCCCTAATATCAGAGTGAAAAATAATATAAATAATCTGTTATATTCAATAATGTTAGTTATTAGATAATGAATTGAAATAACTAAATAATGTTCAATAACATATAGAATGTAACAAACAAACTCTTGTTCATTCCAAAAAACATCAATAGATGACTAAATGGTATGATCAAATATACAATGAAAATATAAATAAATATAGGATACTTTACAACCATCCTTGGGGATCATCATAGAATAGACACTTAACTCCATCTGAGCAGCTCTAACTCAATCAAATCATGGTCTTTTTCAAAACATGGATGTGCATATAGGAAAGGCAACTTGAAAACCCATGTGTCATCACCAATGAAGAAGTATGTGAGTACAACTTAGTAGGGAATTACTAATGATGTCATATACATAACAAAACAATATTGTGAATGTGGACCATGAAATTATTTGTAGAATGAATAAAATAATTGTGAAATATTTTATAAATAACCATTGCCAATATATTGGTTCTAACATGAATCCCGTGATTGAATATACCTACTTTGAACCTTGTAGGAATGACTCTAAGGATGACACACTATCTGTCCAATCAATACCCATACCAATGACTACAATTTATCACATTAAAATACAAGGGGAATTCCCAATGCATACCAAACAAGATATCATCTTAATCTAAGGAGTGTGTCCAAGGTATTTGAAACTTTGAGCTGAATCCAAGGAATTCACCCAAGGCATTCTAACCTAAAAACCAATGAGATGAATAAAAGTAACATGCCTAAGGAATTAAAATCTAACAACATTTATTCAAATTAAAGGAGAATATCCATGACATTAAAACTTAAATAACTAACCAAATCCAAGGAGAATGTCTAATGCACTCTATATCATGTATCATTTGGATCCAAGGAATTCAAAACTGTGAACCAAATCCTAGGAGCATGTCCAAGGAATTCCAACCCAAATACCAATGTGCTAATTCAAGGAGTGTGTCCAAGGAATTTTAACCTAATAAAAATGAATCTATTTAGAATTCACAAGGATTTCCATAATTATCCTTGAAGGATAATCTAGAGGGTCATATCCCATTTCATTGATTCCAATGAACTAGTCAAATATGATTATTTTTATTTTATTAATACATTAATTACCCTCATGAGTAACTAAACACCTTAGGGGTAGGGATAAAGATTCAATGTATCTACACATGTAAATTGACCACTAGTTTTAAACATGGAAAACCTAATTTAATTAGTAGTTATGATATAAACCAACTGTCAAACCTTATTTGTGCGACTGTACCCTGACCATCGGACAGTTAAACAAATGACCTTATCATAATTGGAGTAGACTAAGACTATGTAAATTATCTTAGGATACTTATTTTCTTAGAATCTAAACTTAATGCACCAAGGAATATAACTATCCTTCTGACCATGGAATAGTTACATCCTAGGTATAACTAGAAGATTGGATCATGGTTAACTAGAGACCTTTTTTTTCTTCATAGAATAATCAATTAGGACATTTCTAATATTAGAATTAGGATTATCTTTATCTAGATACACGGAATTTTATCCTGACCCCTCTTTATTAATTTAGAATAAAACCCAAAAAAGTTAGAAACTCCTAAACAATTTAGTCAAACTCATAACAACACCAACAAGGGTCTTGGACAAGATTTCTTCTCCTCAACAGAACATCTTTCTCTTCATGGTATCGACCCATGACTTCTGATATACTACTCCCTAGTAGAAAGTAAATTTTCGGACACATATAAATTTATTATCGTACGTGACCATGCGTAAACCAATGACCCAGGTGGTTTAAAGATACCATCAAATTTTGGCATCGTTGCCGAGGATGAAATGCTGATTTTTCATAATTTGAACTCTAGTCTAGATCTAGGATTACCTTTCTCTCACCCTATTTTTGTCATAGATGACCTTACGTATTTAATTAATTTTCTCATGCATGTACCGTGGTCCCTTGACTCATTCACAGACCCTCAACATACAATATTCTTTGTCCTTTGATCCCAATATCGAAAGGCATGTTTCTTTTCATCATCGGTCCGCAATGGCTGAGAAATTCAACAACCCTGCATGACCTAACCTTCCAAACCCTCATCAAATATTACCTAGAGAACACGCAGTGATGAACCAGGAATGACGATCATGGATTATGGGTTTCCATAATTCCATGGAATGATCCCTAGAATTGTTCATCCTCCTATCCAATCCGAAACATATGAAATTACACCTGGACTTATTCATATGTTCTAGAACATGGGTAAATTTAGCGATCTTTAGAGAGAATATCTTCTTGAGTATATAACCAACTTTCTAGAGGTCAGCGATACCTTTCATAACCATGTAGTTTCTTCTGAGAAAATAAGACTCCGCCTTTCCCCATTCTCCCTAAGTGATAGAGCTATGTACTGGCTAAAAAGTGAAACTCCCAGGTCAATTACAACTTGGGATGAACATGCCCAGAAAATTTTGGATAAGTACTTTTCACCCATATGGATCTAGAATCATCGGATGGAAATTAAAAACATCAATCAAATTGATGGAGAATCTACATGGGAAGTGTGGGACCATTTTATTGAACTCATGAGAAAGTGTTCACATCATGGATATCAATCATTCTATCAAGTACTCCAGCCAGTTGCATGTAATGTTGTCGATGCTGCCACTGATGGAGTATCCCATTTCACACAGAACAGGCCCCAGAAGAGGATCAGATCAACAGGAGTAGCAGCCACTAGATGCAGAGCTAACCATATTGGAAGAATGAGAGGGTATGGCAGCCACCATTGGGACCAGGCACCGTGCGTCTTTGTACATGGAAATTCTAGCCGATCAGCAGTGCAAGGTGGGGAGATAAGGTGATCAATGATGCAAGATGCTGGGGAGGGGCAGTTCTAGTGGGTTGGGCCTATGGGGTCATGTAATGGGCATGGTATGCCTCTGGGAGTTTAGGTCATGTATTATGGGTCATGTCGGGCCTTGTGCCTTGGGCCTACGGGCCTTGTACGAGTTCCCCTTCAAACCCTTAAAAGGGGGATTATCTATAATAAAATAAAAAGAAGTCCTTCAGGCCATTCAGGAAATCATGAAAGATGTGCGAAGGCCCAAACCATTACCAAGACTACAATGTCGGTTATGAAGAACCACAACAAGATTGTAGTTATATCAATTATAATCAACAAAACCAACTATTTCAATAGCATCTGTTTTTATTTTCAGCAGAGGCCTGGTCAACAACAACCTCAAAATAATCAAGGTTATTTTCATCCAAGAAGTGGATAAAACCAATTTTGTGCTCAAGGAACACTATGGTATCCTCATGTGAACCCTATTCCAAGTCCTCAACAGGTTCATCAAAAACCATCCCTTAGAGAGCACAATAGTAATTTCAGCCACCTCATCTAAGACATCAACAATCACCTCTACCTATAAAAAGAAATCTGGGAAAACTCGTGGCATCATTTTTTGAAAAGTCCAATCAATGAATGAAGACCTAAGAGACAGATATGAAAAACCAGAGAGCTTCTCTAAGGAATCTTGAAGTGAAAATGGGTCAAACCTCGAAGACCTTATCAAAAATATTTCCAAGTACTCGACCTGGTAATATTGATACATACCCAGGAGAGGAAGCTAAGGCTATATTTCAATGAAGCGGAAAGGTGTTATACTTTTAAGAACCAAAGAATGTAAGGCCATAAAAAGAAGATACTAGAAAACAACATGTACCCAAGGTAGAAACTAATGATGTCATTCCCACTACACCTCAAGAAGAAGCACAAGTTCATAAGGGTCATACCCTTATGCAACAAAAGGAACTTGTTTTTGTGTCCCCGTCTCCTTTCAAGAAACCACATCCTTGTCTGGAAAGAGTGATACATGGTATGAAGGTGGAAAAATATAAGAAGTTCCTAGATATGTTCAAGAAATTACATATCAACACCCCTTTTTCTGAAGTTATTGCCCAGATACCTTCTTATGACAAGTTACCAATAGAAATATTCTCAATCAAAATAAAAATAGAAGACCTAGGAGTCATCTCTTTAAATGAATAATTCTATGTTATTTTACAATAGAAAATTATACCAAAGATGAGTGACCCTGGAAGCTTCTCAATCGCCTATGATATAGGTGAGTGAAAATTTAATAGAGCACTCTGTCATCTTGGAGTGAGCATTAATTTGATTATGATGAGTATATTTCGAAATCTCATAATCAATGAGCTCAAAGAGACAAGAGTATATTTTTAATTAGCTGATCGATCATTCAAGTACCCTCGAGGCATTCTGGAAGATGTGCTAGGAAAAGTTGGCATGTTTATTTTCCCAGCTGATTTCTTCGTGTTGGACATGTAAGAATATAAAGATTTCCCTATTATCCTTTATGACATTTCTTAGAAACAGGAAAGCGACTAATTGATGTGAACCAAGGATGTCTTATTTTAAGAGATGGAGAAGAACAATTTTTATTCAACCTGATTAGAGCTGTGAAACAATTAGATGACACAAAGGACTATAACGTCATATCTCTCACCAAGAATATATAAGATTACATTGCAAGAAAGGAAGAATGTGATGACTCTTTTACAAATAAAGAAGAAGGTTGTGACTTTGAGAAAGCCAAATTTATTGAACCACTCACATGAGATGTTGTGCCTTCGTTCATCCCATCAATCATTCAACACCCTGAGTTGGACCTGAAACCACCACTCAGTACTTTAAAGTACTCATTCCTAGGGGAATCTTCCTCCTTGACCATAATTGTAAACTATGAACTATCCACATATGGTTCACCACTAAATATACATGATCATGGACTGAAGATGTTTCAGGAACCATTTCATGAAGACTATGTCCTCATGTTCAAATGATCCTTGATTTAGCCAAGCTCTCGAATATAAAAGAAGCACTGACTAAGATGAAACCCAGTTTAGGAGTTTGTTAGTTAAGTTGGAATAACAAAAGTCTTCATAGAGTCATTATTTCGATTGAATAAGAGGTAGGAAAAGAAAGGAGGACAAATAGAGGAAACCATTAAAGTACAAATTGTGAACCAATTGGTAATGATGTGATCCTTTTCACTCATGAAATCAGTTTTTATTTCAATGTTGACGAAGTGACTACTCAGGTACATGTCATGACCTATCTCAGGCTATTTTTAAAAATGAAGGGTCATGACCCATGACCCTTCTTCAAATCCACTCACTCTTATCCTTCCTCCCACACATGCCTCTGCCCCTGCCAACCTCTATGTCGTGACCCACATCCCCCTCCTCTTCCCCCTCTTCTCTCCTCTTCCAAGCCTACCTCATCACCCCTTCCTCCCCTCACCCAAGACATATGCCCCCTCATTGCGTCCTCCACTTGAAACGCGCACCCACATCTTTTCTACATATCCATGGTGTGAACCAAAAGACCCAAGACCAAGCCTTCTCCATGTTAATTGACTTATGAATTGTTTCCTTTGCCTCCACAATCCAACAACTTTCTACTAAGTGCCGATGTGCTCCATCTGTCTCTTAGGACATAAGCCACTCCCCTCTTACAGAAAATAAACAACACATGAACCTAGTACTCTATTTCGTGAACCCGCAACACTAGGTTAGTCTCATCCAGCTCCAGGAAAAGCCCATGTGAACCAACAAGACTCAGGATATGGTCATGCATATGAAGATGAATGTCATAGATGATGTCTTGAGCTTATTCGTAATGATTCATATTGACAGCATCTTTGATGTTTGTGAGGAGACATACAAGGATCTATTCTTGGAGTTCCTAACCACTAATGACATCTCGGTGGACTCCTTACATTTCCGATTAGGCGGCCAACCACACTAGCTTACCATGGTAGAGTCTGATGTAGGCCTTGATATCTATACTGAGGAGTTCATTATTTCAGTCATATACCCAACACTACAGATGAGGCTTTATCGTGAGGATTCACTAAGCTTTGGAATCTCATCACCCACAATCTCGGGCCCCGTCATGATCCCGGGCTAGCGACATCTCCCCATGTGAAGAGTCCAACTCTATGTATACTGCACTGGTCCATGGAACACGAGTGGTTCGCGTGAGGCAAGACCCATGCCAGCGTCTTCCAACTTGATGTTATTATCATCGTAGCTGCCATGGGTGGTCCACCCATCAACATGGCCACCCGGATCACCTCATACGAAAAAGTATTGACACAAAGGAGGCAGGGCACACTCATTGGTTTATCATTCATCACCAGGCTGGGCAGATACCTCTACATTTTTGATGTGTCCCAGCCCTTCACATCATTAGGCTCGATAGAGCTCATAGATCTCATGCTCCTGCACAAGATGTGAATGCTGGTGCAGGAGGACGATGTCTTTTTCTGGGCACCCCAGGTACAGGAGCCTGCACCACTAGAGGGTACACACCAGGCAGACCCAACAGAACCACTAGTAGCAACAGGAGAAGCTGCAGCAGTCCCTTCTATCCACCATTCACCTACCCACCATTCACCAACTGCCCCGACTACCACCCCATCCACCCTGTATGCACCCACCCATCCTACTCCATCTGACCTACAGGTACTCCACTAGTGCATCTTGGCGAACCTTCTCCAGATCACTACCCACCTCCACATATGATTCATTGAGGCAACTTCCTTTACCCCTCCTCCACTTAGACCAACTGGCCCTTCATCATCCACTATTCATCCCTCACCCTCTTTTCCCACCAAACTACCTCTAAACCTCACTTTCCCTACTACTGAGCCAGACTTTCTCACGGAGCAGGCCTAGAAGGGCAATAGACTAGCCACTAATCCCACCACTGACATCTCATTCATTGATCTAGATTCTAGGAACTTGGACCTAGTATGGATCGGGGATACACCACCACCCACACCATCCTAGCTCACCACCTCTACTACTCCACCATATACCTTAGCCCCACCTACTACTACTACTGCTGTTACCGATGGTGATTTAGCTGACCAGTTCATTTTATCTTCTGATTCTAGTCTGACTATGGAAGAGATTTTTGGCCCTGAGCACTGAGTTTAATTTTCATACATTTTGGGATATGGGACACTTTTTGTAGGGGTGGCCTATTTATTCATTTTCTTATACTACCCATCGATTTTTATATAGAGTTTTGGATTACATTCCCACTTTCATATGTGTTTAATTTTACTCCCTGTTTATTTATCCATAGAACTTTCTAGCTCTTTTGAGTCATATGCTGTTATCAACGGACCCATTTCCATGTCTGATATTGTGCAACGAGTAACACAGCGTGTCGTAGAAATGAAAAATCAACATTAGGATTTATCATTTGAGATCCACCAGTAGCAAAGACCACCTTAACCAATGAATCCATTCCTACCGCATTTATTGTTCGGTCAGGCTGCACCTAAAGTGGTGAATCAGGTTAAGCGATCGCGTGAACTCGAGGACACATCGACCATTAGCTAGAAGCACAAATAGATCAACTGAGCTGATAGGGCCCACTCTATGAATTGTTAGTTAACCCATCTAGCTGAAGATTTCTAGTTAACACTTTATAGGGGGAAATATATAGTTTTTTTAGTTTTTTTGAGTCTTTTATTTTTCAGTACCTTGTAAATAGTTACATTCCATATGTAAAATGGTTATCTACTTTCATTAATTTTTGTACCATCCTGATTTCCATCTATTCAAATGTTTAAAATAGTGAATTAAAGTATTTTCTATAGTGCAGTATTTTTCTACTAACATATTTTGCAGGTATAACAAACTTCAATATATGACAGGCCAACAACCCACATGGCATACCACTTCCTCACAAAAAGCTCTCGATTCCATCTTTTCTAATTCCGTCTTAACTGCAATTACATTTATTTACTAAATATCTCATTGACACCACCCCCACCCATTATTTCATGAATAGTGGGGACACTGTGTCCTTTTATGTGTGGCAGGGGGGATTGTCATGTCTAAACTATGATGCACTTTATTTTTTTTTCTATTCGAACTATTCAAGGAGAAATTTTCAAATTAATAAGCATACTGCAAATTTGAAAATCCTTATGCCAATGTAAATTAAAGATAATGTTAAAAATAAAGTGGTTAATAACCATGTTTGATATCTACTTAAAAATTTTAGAATGATTGCTGAGTTTAGATGTTTAATTCAAATTCAAAATCTTTGAACTTATGATTAATTCACTCGCTACAAAAGATTTATGACACTTTTAATGGCCAATTTTTATTTTTATTCTCATTAACTTGGTAGATTTTTAGACTTCACTAGTACAAAAACCTTTTTTTACGTCACCATTTTTCACGTCGGTTTTTTAAAACCGACGTGAAATTATATAAAAATCGATTTTTCATGTCGGTTATTATATAACCGACATCAAAATACATTTTCGCTGATTTTTCACATCGGTTATATAAGAACCGACGTGGAAAATCCTTTCCAGGAAAATATATTAAAATTTTCACTTATTTTTCACGTCAGTTATTAAAATAACCGACTTGAAAAATATATTTTCGTGACTTTTTCACGTCAGTTATTTAATAACTGACGTAAAAAATGTTCACAAAAATGTAGTTCATTTCTCAAGCTTTAATTTGACAAGTCACGGAGCTCAAACAGAGTTACAAATTAAAAGTTGTGGCCTTCAAAAGTTGATCATCTCTAAACGATGTCTTAAGAATGTTCAACTTCCAAAGGCCATAACTTTTAATCTGTAACTCCGTTTGAGCTCCATGACCTGTCAAATTTAAGCTTGGAAAATGAAGTACATTTTTGTTAACTTTTTTCAAGTCGGTTATTAAATAACCGATGTAAAAAATCCTTTTCCCGGAAAATTTACTAAAATTTTCACTTATTTTTCACGTCGGTTATTAAATAACCGACGTGAAAAATCTATTTTTGTGACTTTTTCAGGTTGGTTATTTAATAACCGACATGAAAAATGTTTACAAAAAATTTATTTCATTTCTCAAGCTTTAATTTGACAGGTCACAGAGCTCAAACGGAGTTACGGATTAAACGTTATGGCCTTCAGAAGATGATCATCTCTAAACGATGTCTTAAGGATGTCCAACTTCTAAAGGCCATAACTTTTAATCCGTAACTCCATTTGAGATCTGTGACCTTTCAAATTAAATTTTGGAAAATGAAGTAAATTTTTGTAAACTGCTTTCACATCGGTTATTAAATAACCGACGTGAAAAAGTCATGAAAATCAATTTTTCACGTCGGTTATTTAATAAATGACGTGAAAGAGTGATGAATATTGATTTTTCATGTCGGTTTTATAATAACCGACGTGAAAAATAAGTGAAATTTTTAATATCTTTTCATTTTGGTTATCATAAAACCGACGTGAATGATATTTTTAATATCCCGCGAACGCGAAATTTCAATTTTTTTACATCGCGCCAATGAAATTTTGAATTACCGCCTAAAATTTTTAATACCGCGTTTTCTCATAGAATCTAAATTATATGTTTCCATTATACACCCATCCTAATTTGAAGATCATTTATTTCAACCATTATTTCCCCCCAAATCGACTCTTTTTCTCTCGAACGTGAATCAATTATTTCTTCTTTACGCGATCTCGTCAAGGTATATTTAATCATACATCCATGATTTATAGTTTTTATGATTTGTTTTCTTAATTGATATACCATTTTGTGATCATTTCATTCAACCATCATCGTTACACTGAATCAACTTGTTTTATCTTCAACGTGAATCAACGATTTCTTATTTCCGTGACCTCGTCAATGTATTTGTAATTATTTTCCCATGATTTATATTTTATATGAGTAGTTTTCTTAATTGATATACCATTTAACGATTGTTAATTTATTATAATGATGGATGATTCTTTATATCATGATAAAACTGAAAATCCTCCTACGGATTCAAAAATTCCTTCTAATATGATGTTACGGTTGGCTCATTCATTCTTTCCTCAAAAAGAATATCAAACTTCTAATGGTCATAACTTTTGATCCGTAAATCCGTTTGAGCTCTATGAACTATCAAATGAAAGCTTAGAAAATTTTCTAAAATATAGTAAAAGTTTTTTACGTCGATTATTTAATAACCGACGTTAAAAATAACTTTTAACGTCGGTTATTAAATAACCGACGTAAAAAATGACTTATAACGTCGGTTTTTTCAAAAACCGACGTAAAAAATGGCTTCTTATTGCCATTTTACAGAATTTATTTCACATTGGTTTTTTAAAAACCAATGTTAAAAACTATATTACCCCGTGTTTTACGTTGGTTATTAAATAACTAACGTAAAAAATCATATTTTTAACGTTGCTTGCAATAACGTCGCTTAAAAACCGACGTCAAAAAGGGAAAAAACGATGTAAAAAAGGTTTTTGTACTAGTGCTTCAATCTCATTTTCTTATATGAGAATATTTCCTGAGAGATACATAGGATATGTAAACCGACATGAACTTTCACTGAGATCTTATAAAAACAAAGAGTGAACAAGTATAATTTCAAAATGATTGAGGAAGCCTTTGATGACCATCTTACCTGATACCCACATGAAATCTATCTTTATTTTCACCCTTAGTTGCCATGAATGACCTGTTAGAAGAAAAACTATATCAAGCTTATTTCCTTCCTACCCTGCTCCTTGTACAATGCATAGAGATTATTTTTAATCAATGTGGGGGAGGCATCCAGACAGAATGGGATTCTTTCTCTTTTGAGATATATGGTGTGCTCACTTGACTACAAGGTTATGATCCATATACCATTTTTTGTATCTCATTCATATTCTATTCCATTGAAAAATTTAGAAGAAAAGAAAAAATTGATATGTGTTGTGTATAAGGACGGTAAAAAATCTCCATTTTCCAAACTGATGAATCCCCTTAAGGATCATATGTTGTTAGGTGATGGATGTGAGATCTTTCCTAGGCATAACATTCAAAAAATAAAAATTCAAAAATTAAAAGGAATGGAATAGAATCATTTCATTATTTACTTACTTGTTATACATATGGATCCAACCTAAGCTGATGGAGTATGGACCTGACTAGCCAGATGGAGGAATTTTTTCACACTTCTCTTGATATTTCTGAATTTTATTTTAGAGATTACCCTCCTTTTGAGCTTGATTTTTACATCTTACCTACATACCTTCAGCCTCAGAGTCATCAGAACCTTTTTTCTAATGATCTCAAGAATATTTTTGTACTTCTCTTTACACAGTGGAGATGATAGTACTGGTGAAAGGCTATGGTTAGGAACATGGACTTATGGTATGATCATACCTTATAGACAAATTTCTTATCCTGATTAATGAGAGAAATTCATGTTAAGGTAAACTACAATCGGTCATATAGCTTAAGGAATAGTTCAAAGGCGATGATTAAAAGAATTTAATTTGTTTAGAAAATCTGAAATATGAGGCTTGAATAACTTTCTATGCAAGGAGAATTCTAGAACATCACTAATTTTCCACCTACACCTAATTTAATTTCATGGAAATGAGGTATATTTCTCTCTTTAAAAATTTCTTACCCTTTTGAAAAAAATAGATATTTTTTGCTTGAGGACAAGCAATGATTGAAGTGTGGGGGGGTTTGATAAGCCTAAATGATATATATATATATATATATATTGATGTCACGTATCCATTGTTTCTCATTAATTTACTTAATAATGCACATTGTAAATGTCCAATACTGCAGGAAATAGTGCTTCACATGATTCTAAGGAATAAAGGTAGAGAAGCTGCAAAACTGGCCAAGTACACGTCGTGATGACCATGTTCACATTGTGTACATGATGATCAAAGCTTGTTCCAAACCGTGAAGCCAATCTTTGACCAAGCCACAAAGGCTGAATGAAATTTCCAGTTCACCTCAGGAAAATCTTTTACACATCGTGACTCTAGTCAAACTAGATGACGAGAAAGTCGTGAGGATTCAACGCAAAAATCCAGTTGGAAACGGGGTACACATCGTGAACCACATGTACATGATGTGACCCTGGTAAAACTTCCTTAATCTGTGGAAGATCCACATGAAACGATGGATATCCAAGTAGAAGTGACGTGGATCGAGGGTCCACGACGTTACCATTCAGTATATGTCATGACCATATATGCCTATATAAGTAGTAGCCTGGAAGCACAATTCAGAATATGATTTTGGATTAGATCTCCATCCCTTTTAGACTCCTTTCAAAATTCTCTTGTCTTTTTCCCTCTTAAACTTTTAGTTCCTTTGTAATTCCCTTTTTATTTCAATGAATGATATATGGATCCATTTTCTTAGATGCCTTCAACTCCTCTTTTGATTCATTTCCATTTCATTATTTTAAAGTATTATTTTTATAAAAGTTATTCTTTCATTTTTTTCATAATGTTTCATGTTTATTCAACATAGTTGTATTTTCTTATTAAATATGATTAATTTTATTTATTTTGTTGCTTTAATTATTTTCATGAGTAACTAAAGACCTTAGCATTTGGGATAAATATTCAATGTATCTACACATGTAAAAAGACCTTTACTTCTAAACTTGGAAAAAAATAATTGAATTAGTAATTAGGATATAATCCAACAGTCATACCTTATTTGTGATATTTTACCCCGACCATCAAACAATAAAAAAATGACCATATCCTAATTCCAGTAGAATAAGACTATGACCATTAGCTGAGGGCACGTTCTTCCTACAGGCTAAACTTAATAACCCTAAGACTATAACTAGCCTCCTGGCCATGGAATAGTTACATCCTAGGTAGAACTGATGACTGGACCTAGGTTAACTAGAGACCTCCATTTTTTTCATAGACTAATCAATTAGGACATTTACATGATTAGAATTAGGATCATCATTATATAGATACTCTGAAATTGTTCTCGACCCCTCTTTATTCATTTAGAAGTAAACCCAAACAAGTTAGAAACTCCCAAATATTTTTAATGAAACTCATAAGGACTCCTGTAAAGGATCCAATACCAGAATTCTTCTCCCCAATAGTATAGTGTTCTCCACATGGGATCGACCCCAGGCTTCTGTAATACTACATCCTAGTAGTTAGTAATGTTTGGGACACATTTAAGTAATCTAATCTAACAAGTCCGTGTAGAAACCAATGACCCGTGTAGTTCAAATCTACATTCAAATCCATTTTACAATATTATATTTCAAGATGTCATAAAAATTTAACATTAAAAATAATAATGTTTAACTGAATGAAATGGTTTTTTGGAAAATTTCCATTTTATGAATAAAAAATATTAGATACAAAAATCTTGAATTTTTTTGAATCTTATGGAATTAATTGAATTGTGTTAAAACAAATTAGTCACATTTAATTTCTAACCGAATCCTAATATAGAAATTACCTTTTTAATGAATTTATGAAATGATAAGAACTAAAAATAATTTTTATAAAAACATTCCATATATTTTAATAATGTTAAACAAAGATTTATATGATCAATACTATATTTTGAAATTCATAATTTTACATATAAAATATATATTAGGTATAGATAAAATATTTCATTAACATTCAAGATAGGTTACTATCATAAAAGTGATAGTATTTCAAAAATCATTATTTTTCACTATTCATCCAAAAATAAATTATTTCTTAAAAATACCAAACAAATATTCCAATTATTTTTTGATTCCCTTATTTTTAAAAAAAAATTCTATTTTATAAAAAATAAATTCTTAAATCTACAAATAAAACGTTTCAAAATATATTGAATAAAATATATTTCTATAGTAATAGAATGCATGTAGTAATAGTTAGGCTTTACATATTATATAGTATTCTTGGATATTATATTTATTTTCTCTAATTATACAGAGGACATATTAACTATAGATAAAATAAAATTTATTTCTATATCCTTATCCATCCCATGCTCCTATACAAATTCTAGGAATATTATAAATCATATTGGTAAAATCCTTCTAATGTACGGTTTTTGATACATAATGAAGAAAAAAATATGATTAAATGATTCAGATAATGTATAACATCAACCATGATGAAATTCACATTATAAGGTAATATACATTTATATTTTCATAAGAGTTACCTTTACCTCCCTCATATCATAATGTAGATTTCCCAATAGAATTTCTTCATAGTGTTACACATATATCAAATATCCACACATGTATGGACCCAATAGAACATGAGATGTTAAAAAATAAACTACAAATATATTTGGAAAAATGGTTTATATAACCAAGATAATCACATTGGGGTGTACTAGTTCTATTTTTAAAGAATAAAATTGGGTAAATATTGCATTTTATTGACTATCGAGATCTTAAGATGTTCAATATACAGAACATGTATCCACTTCCACATATTGATGACTTATTCAAATTACAAAAAAGGAGATCAATACTTCTTGAAATTGGATTTTCCTAATGGATATAATTAGTTGAAGGTGATGATATTAGATATTCAAAATGTATCCTTCTATAAGATATATAGACACTATTAGTATATAGTGATGTCATTTAGATTTATAAATGTTCCAACAACAATCATGGGATTTATGAAGTGTTTAGAGATTGCCTCCTTAAATATTTAGTTTTATATATTGAAGTTATTCTTATATACTCTAATATTAATGAAGAACATAAAAAATATAATAGGATTGTACTGGTGAATTTATGAAAGGATTCGTTGTATATTAACTTTAGAAGTTGTGATTTTTGGATGCATAAAGACAGATTTTTGTAAAATGTGATCACTACTTATTGAATTTTTATAAATCCTTAAATTGAAAATTAAAATTAAAATTGGACAAGGAAAATAAGTGTTATAGAGATCATAGTTTTCCATGTTTAACTGGGTACCAACAATGCTTTGTGATTGATATCTAATGATTTTCTAGTCCACTAACAATGTTAATATGATAATGGGTGAATTATATATGGATGGACGAATGTGAAGAGGGTTTCAATGAGATAAAAATGAATCAAATCACTACATATATACATACACTACCATTAAATTGATATGGAATTTTGATATACAATGATCCTTCAATGAATTAAATGGGTTATATGTTCATAAAAACTGATAAATGGATTGTCTATGCATAAAAAAATTGAAGATACATGGATATAACTACTCGATTTATTATCTTGAGTTATCATTTATTATCTAAAAGTTAATTATTTGGAGGTATTTCCTCTAAAAGGGAATCTTTACATATATATAGATTATAAGAGTTTGAAGAATATATTCACACATAAGGAACACGACATGCATCAAAAAATATGGCAGTGGTTAACAAAATACTATCATGTCCCTATACGCTACAAACCTAGAAAGGTTTATGAGGTGTTTGATGCTCTTAGTGAAGCGTATATTCCCTAAATCCAATATACATGTGATGATACTATGCTATTTCATATTAAGGGATATGTAGATATTGTAAGGATTTTAATAAGATAACATGAAACTACCATTATCTAATCATAGGGTTTTATTTACTTATATTATATGTCATTTTATAAGATAACACATTATTTATATCATCTAATCAAAATGTATGATATTGAAATATCATATGGTACTACATGAGCATATCATAATGTATGACTTGTGACATTATACTACCTTTGGTCAAATTTTTATCCATTAAAAATTGGATTATTCTTCCATGATAGATAAATTAACAACATTGAGAATCAATGCACTTATGATTTAGGTGAATAAATTAAGAGTTTTAAGGTGTTTAATTTCATGCCATTTAATCTTATGTTTAATAATGACAGATGAAATTCATGGATCTCGGGTAGAATGCCAAAGCCTATATAATCTGGACAAATTTCATGAGAATGGGTACAATATGCTATATATTCTCCCATTAATCACTCTTCTCCCTCATCCATTATTATTTCTAATGCATTATTCTTCCACAATTAATTGTTAATTATTCCTTAAAAACTCTTCAATAGTATCAACAAATTTCTATTATATTTTATTCCTCAAATCGTGTTTGACATTTGAAGAAACATGATAATGTATTTTTTTCATAATATAGATCATTAAAATTAGTTTGAATTTTGTTCCATGAATATTATTATTATATGAGTTTATGAAAGTATCATTACATTAACTCCATATGATATTGGAAATCATCATAAATAACACAAAACAAGTCCATTTGTTTTGGTATATCATATCATACAACATCAGGATGTCGTAAGGCATGATAGTGCCACTCTGTCCTTTCAAAAACAAAGAATCATGCTAGAAATTTGATATAATGGATATCATAATGAGTGATATCCTAGTTATCAAATGTTTTAACTTAATGAATGCCCTATATCATAATCGATGGTTTTATTTTCAAGCTAAATCAATTTTATGAAGAATCTTTTCATAAACTATTATTTTTGGGGACATGATTATTAATTATAAAATATGATTGGTAACCCTGAGATGTTTTGTGCATATTAGGCTTCTTATATCCCTTTATGATATGATTTATATCATGGAATATGATATACATTGAATGTTTTTATTTTTCAGTATTTAAATTATTAATTTAATTAAATATTTTATAAATTATATGGCCTTAGGGTAAAGTTTAGTAGTAGTTTCTCGTGTTGATCTCGATGAGTACTCGAGTTTGAGCCATGCTGAGAACTTCCCTACATTTTTGTGTTTCATGATTTTCATTGTATTGTTTTCCCTTCCCCCTTAATCGATGTAAATAGTATATAATGTATGGGAATAGTATTTGATATATTTATTTAATTTAATAATGTTTTTATAGATTAAATATTTATAAATTATTTTTAATTAATTAATTAATATTTTATAAAAAATAATTTATTATAATATTCCAAGATATTAATAGTTAATATAAAAATAACTTTTCTAATCTATAAGTAATGGTTTATAATTTATATATAAATTTCTTATATTGAAATTATAAGTGTGTTTTATCTAGGGTTTTTTGTTTTTAAATAAGTAAAAAATTTAATGTTTATTATATTAAATATCATAATTTGTTCATAATATTTTATTTTAATGTTCCGAATTAAAAGCCATATTTTAGAAAACAATTAAACAATATAAAAATGGTCTTTCGATAATAGATTTGATCAGATACTAAATAATATTTAATATGTGACTCAGAATATAAAGTGATTGAATTTTATTTCATACCATATATTTTGATAAAATGTCAAAATGAATATATTGAAAGAATTAGTATTGGGTATGAATATAAAAATTTTATATTTATTTAATTATTGATTGTGTGTAATTAATTCCTAAATTATACAGAGTTCATAATTATTTATTTATTTGTTGTTCAAAATAGTTTATCTCATGTGTAAATTTATGAATTATTCACTTATTAATTTTACTCTCATATTTTTTATTCATAGATATAATTTTTATATTATGAGTATTAGTATTCCTTAGTTTATTTAATTATAATCCTTCTAAATTAAAATACATGAATCATAGGTGTTCTATGCTATGTGTGGTAGATTATTTAGTTTTCTTATGCCTTGAATTTGGCTGGTACTATGATATAAGTTCAAATTAACTTGTTAATTATGATTATATATATTATTTGTTATAATTATGTAGGAATTGATGGCTCTCTTGACTAAAGTGTCATTGGGTAAAGGGAATTTAGGAAAAATCATTCATGGACTAGAGGCATATACCCTATCTAGAAACATGGGGGTTGGATGTTTGTCACTCAAAACATACTCTTGTTGGTAATGTTGTTTTTATATGGTTCTAAGTCTTTACATGAATGAGTCTGATGTACCTTATACATGACACACATTTGGATATATATTAATATAGTTAGCATTTATTTTAATTTAATTACATATTTTATGAGTAGTGTAAAGAGTTATACCTCAATATAGATTGAACATATTGATTTTGTAGAAAGAATATAATTAAAAACTAATTCACTACAAGTATAAAAAATTGTATAGGGAATAACAGAAAATAATGTGGTGTGATTAATTCCCCATTAAATTCAAATGTTTTAGATTAATTTCTATGCAAATACTTTTCAATAACTCTATTATCTGACTGGTTCTCTTATAACAAAGCATGGTTCCCCTAGTCTATCTTATGCACGTAAAATAAGTATTGGGTAACCCTAATAGGATTATGTTACAATTGTTGTCATTTTTATTGGATTACACTTTTCTGAGAGACACTAGTCGAATTAGGTTGTAGGATGAATAAATTTGGGTTTTATTTATATGATGGATTAAATAAAGTGTAATAAAAATTAATATTACTAGAATAATATATGATATAATTTGGATGGTGTCATACTTAAATAGATACGTAATGGGATAAATTACAAAGCTACCAAAATCATAGTGAAATATAGATCTTTGTCTATAAATAAATATGAAGACATTAAATTGGGTTTGTCATTGTATTTTGAAAAAATTAAAAAAAATTATTTATTAAATGTTTAGAAAATAATATGATCATTTGATAAAAGATTGTGTCATAGATATGTACCATCATTATCATAAAAATTCTCATTGAGAACCATCCTCAAAAGCAGAAACTTTTTTTTATCAACTTATCAAGGTTAGTAGCTTATGAAATGTTATTAAATATGGAAATTATATGTGTTCAACCAATACCCTCTGGAGTAACCAATTATATAATTTCATTAACTCTCATAATCTATATTATTATTAGAATTATAGATAAATTCACCTATGATTTCAAAGGAATTAGATTTAAAATGACAAAAAATATTTTACTCTTCATTCATATATTCAAATTTACCATGTATATTAATGACTTGGTGAGATAATTTTCTCCAATTATCAATATATCTAGTTGTAAAATCAATTCTAGAATATTCATTGGAAATGTTCCATTGATTTAAAATATTATAATAAGTATGTACCCTTTTCCAAAATAAATTGACATTAGATGAACTAAGTAATAGATTTCCTGGTTCCATTAATATATCAACATTACAAGTTGTTAAAAATTCAAATAAAAATATTAAAAGTTAGTTGGAGAGTCTAATGATATTTTTTGAGGGCCTTACAAGGATAATTGAAACCAAGAGTTATTTCAAATGAAGGAAATTGTTTCAATAGTACAGAATTATATGAAATACATGAAGGAGTTTGGAAGCATCATGGGGTTTCTATTTTTTGTATTGACGTTAAGTACCCAAATCATTTATTTTAAATGGTATATGATGAGAAATTTATTCTTTAAAAATGTTTTAAGTATGTATTAGTTCATAAATAATGAGTTAATTGAAGAATCTTATATTTTTTATTCAAATAAATAATAAATGGGTGGTTAAATCATGGATTTTTATGCAATGTAATATTATGTACCTATAATGGTTCTATATTAAGGTTGTTTATTTTTATGTTATTTATATTATATTATAAGATAAATGAACTTTATGTAAATTTTTTATGATACATTAGATCCTATTATATTTTTTGAGAATAATAAAAGGGATATAAATCTTTTATATAATATATAAATTAATTTATTCTATATTTTTATTAAATCATGACGGATCTGATCCCACCACCCTTCGGTGGTATATTTTAATGAATAATATTATTTTAATAATACTCCCCAAACATATAGAATATAATACTTCATATGGATAAAATAGATTATTAATTATTCCTCATTGTGAAAATAAGATTTATTTTCAAACACATAGAAGTCTTTATATCTTATTAAGATATTCTGAAGAGGATATAGTTTATAAGAAGCTAATTAGAGAATTTTTAGACCTATATATATTTATGTATAAATCTAACAAATAAATGATTATAAAGGTTAAAACATACTTTGAAATATCTAATTCAAGGAAATAATTTTATGGAAAATGTTCTAAGGATTTTGATGAAGATAATTATAGAAAGGGTTCCCAGTTGAATCAAAAGTTAAAAAAATCTTAAAAATGATTTTGTTTACTTATGATGGTTAAATATTCTTTTGTATTCAATCATTAGGAATTTGATTCATAAATATGACCTTTATTTAAACTTAATTTATTTATTAAAATTGCTAAACAAAGGGTTTTATGAGATAATTTTATCATGTGGTCAATTGGAGGTAGGGAAATAATTATATATAGTTCAAATTAGTTTAATAAAACCCTTATATTTGAAGAAAACATAAGGTTTATCTACCTGTCTATCAGATATGATATGCTATATTAGTACTTGTGTATAGTTTTTGTAATGGTCTTAAAAGGGTTTTGGATTATAAACTATATCATATTATATAAAACGAAATATTTACTATGTCATTTTGATACATTGGATAAGAACACCAATATATATATTGTGAGTATAAATGAAAATTCACCTCCCAGAGTATGCCTTTGAGTTATCATTAATAAAAATCCCACATGGATTTTTATTATTTATGATGAAATGTTAAATTTATCATGAGTTTTAACCGTTTATTGAACTATTTAATATTCTTATAAGGAATAAACTAGGTTTTATTCACTAGATAACCCATGAATTATTCCATAATGAGTATTATACAATCTTTATTTAGTATACTAGGGTGTAATGGTTCATATTTTGTGTCCTTACTACCAATGGTTAGTGAGTTACATATCATGGAGATTTTATTACTTTGATACATTTTGTACAAAAACCAAGAGGGATGGTTAATTAGAGGTAGGATAGGTATGTTTTTGATCATATCATCAGCTAGATATTAACCATGATTAAATTTTTTCACCACTATGATGATTATGACCTCTAATTCCTTGATTGATATAAACTTAGGTTGTATATGGTTGTTCCTAGAGAGTATATATGATGTTCTTATCTATTGAGTTAAGGTCTTGTGATGTTCTCATCCACATTGATGAATTACATGTGATGTATTCATTGTACTAGTTAATTTGTATACAAATATTCAAGAACATATCAAATGGATATATAATATTGACATAATATGTATTCTAAAGTAACTTAATGTCATGGGAAAATGGGACTTTTGAAAATTGATTCCCATATATGATTCAGGATGTAGACAAAGGTATATAGATACAAGTGTTTGATGTAAATCACACCAAATGCCTTTATACCTTGGTTAGAATTAATTATTTGGTAGAGACCACTATTTTTTAACCTTCATGGCATCAGGGGTTCATATTTGTTTTCAATCATATAATGTCTGATAGAGTAACACTGTGTGGTAGGATGAATGAGGTTTGATATTTGAAATAGAGAGCTGCTCAAAATGTTTTTAGAGTTTTTCCAAGAATTATTTTTTATGGGTATGCATAAGTTATTTCAAATATTGTGATACAAGGTGATTTTAATAAAATATTTACAAAGGTGTTTTTGAAATATATTAAAAAATATTTTTGTATATTGGTTAACAAGATATTAAATATGATATAATACAAATTTAAATAATAGAAAATCAATGAGGCTTTAGTTCAAGTCATAAATTGACAAATATATACACTAAATCCGAAAATCATGTGATTCTTCTAAGAAATATCATATTAGAAGATTTGGGTGGATCATAAAAAAATATATAAGATAATATTGCACTACATTTAGATATTCATAGGCTGGAATTAGTGATCAAACAGTGATTCTCTATTCTTTTCCACCATTATATCATTTTAATGAACTATTTTTAAATTGTAAATTATAAATTTAATAACCAAATTAATTCCTATTTTAAGTCATCTAGATATGTTTAATTACTTTTAAATATCAAAAATCTACTTTTTTATATATACTTTTCAGGTGGATGTGATTTGAGGAGCACAAGGTGAAGTGGAAGAAAATATGTAAAACTACATTGAAGCCCAAAGAGACATGTACACTATTTCCCACATTCCAACAAATATTTCAATCCAATTAGTCTAAAACATTGTGGAAATATTATCAACAATGTGGGATACAATAGTTTCAAAGAACCCAAACTCTAATCCTACTATCTTATGGACCAAACAAAGTGATCTATAGAGAAAACCAAAATATCTTGAAGTCCATGGTAATGAGTTGTATTTTGAAAATATCTCTCAATATAAATATTTAATAACTTTCATATTTTATAAGGATATATTCAAATTGGAATCCAAGGACTATTATATTTTTTACCTATTTATTTAAGTTCATATACCCATATATATATGAACAAAACGTGGTATTAAAACATTAGGGTTCCCAAAACCACCTTAAACAATACCAGTAAAAGGGTTTGTTGGGATCTTCAATTATAGGATTCACTAAGAGGTAAAAAATACAATTTCAAATAATTATGGGGTTCCTCTCTTCATCGTATAATTTATGTAGATACCTATCCTTGTAGGGAGATCCAGGATGAAATGGATGTTCTACTTGAGCCTCCTCATCTACCCGATGTCGAACTAGATGGTGGGAGATCATTAGTAGGGAGCTACACACATATAAAAGAAGTACCAACAATGATATTATCTATTGTTTTATTTTTTTAATTTTAGTTTAAAAACTTTTTTCCACCTTTATCTTACATTATTTTTTATTTAAATTATTTATTTTGATGTATGTGTATAAAATAGTCTTTATTGATAACTCATCGGTGTGATATTTTTTGTCTATGAATTATTTCTTCTGAATATAAAAAAAGAACCTTTTCCTATCCCAAAAAATATGAGATTTTAATTTTATATATAATATATTATACCATTACTTGTCGATGGATATTGACTATATTATTTTTATATCAATGATTGGGTTCTACTTTCATTGATATTAAGACTTAGAAGGTAATAAGGATTCTAGTTAACCTCGATCAAACAACCTCTAAACCTAAGTGAATTTATAAGAATGATTATCTTGAAATTTTCTTTATTAAACAAGTAATTATCTCCATCTTCAAAATCAATGAAAACCATTTTTTAACTATTATTCACTTTAAATCAATTCATTTTCTTTAAAATCATAATTCAAAACCACTATTTTATATTGAATGTCTTATCTAAAATTTATACTAAAAACCATGGGAGAGCCTAGGGTCTTCCCTATACTATATTATATCATCTAGAACAAAATTAATTTGTCCTTTCATGAAAAATATTACATGTTTTGGAATTGTTTCTAGGGAGAGTTTTGGTTTTTAATGTATGTGTTTTATAAGAATACTTTGTGTTATGTAAATATTTTTTATCCATTAAAATTTTATATATAATTTCATGTTCATATAAATCATTAATTTAGATGTGACACATTAATCATCATTAGGAAGTACCATGAAAACACTTGAACACTCTCTCTCTCTTTCTGTACCTCTCTCTCTCTCTCTTCTCCTTCTTCTCTCCTCCAATTTATTTCTTTTATTTTTTATTATCTACATATGTCTTATCATTAATAAACATGTTATGTAATGAAAATTATGATAATTTTTTTAAAAAAAATAGAATATATGTTTATTAATTGATCTTTTTTAAAATTTATAGTATTTATTAATAATAGATGACTCTACCTTGCATATAAAACACAACTCCTCATCTAAGGATGACTACAATGGGTATAAAAATATTTTAAATGTCTTATCAATTTATCTCCTTCTCCATTAAATCCAAAACACCTCTCTTGAGATTATAAATGAGTTTCCTTTCATTATTTCTTTTTTATCCCCATTAAATAAATACGTTGGACTTCTTGACCATTTTCAGTAGAGTGAATATGAAATGATATAGTAATTGATTTGTAACATCATATATTTATAAATATAAATACTATATTAAATTTATATAATAATATCACATATAATTATATATAGAACTATTTTCTAAAAAATGTAAATAATAAAAATAATAATATATTTTTTAATATATATACAACAAATTTATTTAAACAAGGATGATGAATGTGATAACGGGAAAGCTGTTGGAGGGTATCCAACCAGTTCTTCAGTTTGCCTCCCTCTTAATACCCATCAGTGTAGGATCCATTCAACATTATTTTATTTTATTTTGTCTTTTTTTCATGGCATGTATATCTATTCACGTCATGTTTAAATTAAAAAAAAAATCAGTATAAAAAACCACATTGAAAAGGGATTAACAGGGCTCGGATGGTAATAGGAAACTCGTGGAATGAAACTGATCATACTATTGAATCTTATCCCTACCACGGTGGGTAAAATTAATCCCCTTATTTTATATAAAATAAATACACAATGTGTAGCAAATTTTTTTATTTAGTTTTATTAGTAATACCTGAC
This sequence comes from Viscum album, assembly GCA_963277665.1. Lineage (NCBI taxonomy): Eukaryota > Viridiplantae > Streptophyta > Magnoliopsida > Santalales > Viscaceae > Viscum > Viscum album. Next base: position 116,391,636 of record OY728135.1, read on the forward strand.
AAGTGAAATTAACATATATATTAAAATAATATAATAAATAGAATAAAACCCTTGATGGAGTTGGATTGAATGGTAGTGTAAGAAAGAATCAGGTTCGAGTCATTTCAACCTACCCAATTCCATCCTTTTTATAAAATCAAAACCATGTGTCGTGTATACTCTCAAAAGTCATGTAATGTTATCATTTGGTTTAAGTATCAAATATAATAATTCAAGGATTCTGCAAACTTCACCAAAGTGGTTGAGGTAACCCAATGGGGTAGAATGAACGATTGTTTGAACCCCGCCAAAAGCACTAGGGAAATACTTATTCCTCTTATTTTCATTTTAAAAAGTTAACATTGTGTATGCATATAATAAAAATCATGTATATTGATTATTCTTTTATTAATTTTGTATTTTTATTCTCTTTTCGGTTAAATAAAAAGAAAAAAAAGAAAAAATAAACAACACAAATAATGGTTGTAAATTTTCTTATTTTTAGTATGTTCTACGATTTTTTATAAATAATAAATAAATAAATAACATGTCATTACTTAAAAAATTATTTTTAATTTCCAAAAGGACATAATAAATTCTTGGTGTGGAGGGATACATTTATATGTTAATTAGAAATTTTTTATCAATATTCATTTTCACGAACCCCTCTAAACAAAGATACTGCAATAAAGAGAGAGAGATGATTTCCCCTAATTCATGCCTCTAGTAGTCCCCGGGTTGGCAACTAGCACCGACGGTATAAATTTCTAATAGTATGTGATTCATTTCCCTTTATAAATAAAATTGGATCGAGATATATGTTAAGAAACCCCAAATAACTCTAGAAGAAAATATAAGGGTAAATGAAAAACCATCCCACGTTTCCTGAATAAATAAAAATTATATATATATAAGTCTCAAAAATAAATACCAAAAAGAAAAGTCTACGGTAGCAACTCAACAACAACTTTAACCCAGCTAGTAATGTCCAACTTAGTCCCTAAAGTTCTCCTAGAAACCTAAAAACTATTTATATATGTTGTGTTATCATAATAGGTATACTTTATAGGGACATAACCAATGACTCAAGTACACATGTGGAAATAGCATGCTAACGCCCTAGTTAAAAAAGAAAAACTAACAAGATCCTATATAGGATATCTAACCATCCCCAGCCTTACCATGGCTCACTGACAAAATCACTCATCAAATATAATAATATAACATCAATATCATAACAATGAAAGGCACCCCACTTCCTCTCTCCCACTGATTTTATTCTCTCACTCCCTAATGTAAAATGTATTATTCGGAAATACCTTCCAAAAATATCACATCACATCACATTACAGCCCACCCATAGACACCTAGGCCAAACATCACATCTCATCACATCGCATCCCACCCATATACACTTGGGACACATATCAAAACATGAACTAGAGAAGTAGGGTATCATGAACATGAAATAAATTAACCATGTTCCCTTCACATCGTCAAATCATGCCAGTAGACACGAAGTTTAACACATCACATCTCACCTATAGACACCTGGGCCAATACATCACATCTCACACATAGACACATGAGCCAACACACAACATCTCACTAATATACAACTAGGCCACAGATTACATCTAAAGGAAGATTAGGGGAGACTGGGTAGTCATCCATTTGTATCACAGCCTTACTGGATGTTGATTAGAATACCTAGAACTCCGGACCATTGGGATTTTCTAAGTTCATCCAACTTAGGCGGGGTGCATATAAAATAAAATAAACAAACATGAAATAGATATAGAACACAATAATAACCTACAGATTCATATTAGAAACACTAGTTCACACCACATCACCAACACCGTATTGTACATCAACTGTACAAATACTACAGCCAAAACATTAAACATCGTGAACTACCACACAAGCCACAAAATATTTTCCACTTTCAGCTTACAAGTTTCACTACATTTATTCACTAGAACATTTTCCACTCATCAAAATTCATCACATTATATTCAATTACCAACCAATTAATTTATTCACACAAATATAAATTTAGGCTATAGCCACAGACATATATCCATGGTTTTATAGGTTTGTGGCTATAGCTTGTTTATAGCCACAATTGAATGATATGGGCAAGGCTAAAATGTTCCCTCTCTTTTTTCCCTAACTCATCACAGGATCCTCCCCTCTCTTCCATGATACCCTCTGTGCATGACCCTCTGAACCCTCGACCTTCACGGTGGCACCCTCTTCCCAGATACCCTCCAACCTTCACGGTGATACCCTCCTCCCTGATATACTATTGTGCACGACCCTCTGAACCCCTGACCTTCACGGCGACATTGTCCTCCCCGATACCCTCTGTATGTGACCCTCCTACCCTGAAGGTGCCTATTACGACCTCTCTTCTCCCTGATCCTCCTCCACCGATGGTACCCATCGCGATAGTGCCCCTCCCGACGGTGCCGCTTGCTACCACCCAATGAGGAAGCCCCACCACGAGCTCTCATATCTGATCCTCCTACCCTGACACTGCCACCAAATGCGGGAAAACTCAACTCCCCCTGCCGATGTTGTTCCTAGGTGGCCTCCCCACCTTCTCTGTCATGGATAACCCCCTCCCAGTGATTCTCCTCCTTCTTTTTATGAGAAATTATGTGTTCATTATTGTGCAATAAGTTATTCATAGCTATGTAGCATCAAATCTATATGATTTTTTGACATTCCATGAAATTTATCCTTTAATTGTGGCCTTAGATCAGCTCGCTGCCCTTGCTATCATTCACTCATAAACCATAAACCTATACTCTATTCTAGTAACCTCTCTTCAAATAACTTTCTATGTTATCCTCATATATATTTTTTCACTTAATTCAATGCTTTTTTTCAATACAGAATGAGTCTGATTGGGCCATCTCTCCAATTCTACATAATTCTAATAACATGGTACGTCTTATGTTGTGTCAGATTTTGAGTTTTAATGTTTTTATAGTAGGGATAAAATATATCCATTTCATATTATTTAACCATGTTCAATATTTGTGTACTTTTTTACCGATAATAAAATTATCAAAATTTTTCCTTCAGTGGATATTTTGTTGGTTTATTCTTTTGTTCTATGGCTTCTCAGTTTTTGGCGATGATCACAGTTGTTGTTTTTGTTTTCCTATCCTCATACCCAGTGAGGTGTTTGTAGATTCACATTTCTATTTTTATGTTTAAAGACAAAGATTCTATTATCATCAACCTGGTTATAGATTTACACATTGTTAGGTTCTTTGAACTATCAATTTAATGTGAAGTGCATGAAAGTCACCTGCAAGGTGGAATTGGGATAATTGCAGTCGATACTTCATTGTGCATTACTTTAACTTATTTTCCAAGTTCGTAGTGATCAAATTACTGATATGGCCATTTTATTAATGTTATTAATTTGATTTACTAAATTAATATTTTGTGTTATATAGTATTTTGAAACATCCTTTGTGTGATGTTTCAGTTCATTAGGCTAGTTAGGGTATTGGTGGAATTCTAAGTTCAATGAACTTTTTATATAAAGGTTTATCTGATTCTCCCCTTTTCATACTCTCAGCTGTCTTTGATTCTTGTTCTAATTCCTAAAATACACACATGTCTCAAATTCCTTTAACACTTCTAAAATTTTAAGAATTCAATACATTCAAAACCACATGAAAGGACCTAATTGGCTTCCTTTTCTTGTTGGATTATGACTCGTGAATGATTAATGAATCCCACTATCACTATTTCAAGGACATATTCATGTTGCCTAAACTTTTAGCCACCTCAGATCCTCCCTTAATGTTCTTTCAATCCATGCAATTGTTTCCATTCCTAATTGTTTCCATTTTCAATAAATAAATCTTTCTAGCTATACTGTCTTCATGTTAATGTGTGGCATTAATTGCATTGCATTATTTGATTTCATATTCCTCTACTACTAGTGTATTCATTCTGATGTTCTACATTTAATGGTGAAAAGTATTCCCCATTTTAAGGATGCATCAAGTTTGTTTGAATTTTTTTTGATCACATAGACTTCCATTGAAAACACTTGTAGAGATCTTCTTATAGTACATTTCACTTATTATAATTTCTTCCATATGGGATCCTCCATTTTGCTTATAGTAAATGTCTTAAGTGGTTTTGTTTAGGAATAAAACATCATTTTAAAGATGAAATGGTTCCATATAAAACTGAATCTTCCAAACATAAATGTTTATTCCCTATATTAGTGTACTCTCTCTAACCACACTCTCAATATAGTATCAAGAGTCATCACCCCAGGGATATATTGAATTTCTAGCCTGATCCTTTCCAAAATAGAAACAAACATAATGTAATGTGTCGCACTTATGTCAAATAAGATTAATTCTAAATAGAGGATACTCAAATTGAAACTCTCATTGTAGATGGATTTAACTCAATTATTTAGTCATATGCTATAATACATATATACATCCCAATACATGGACATACGATATAACATAACATCCCTTATAAGGTTCACTCAGTTGGCACCGCATATCAAATCTCTAGCTCCTACAACCATATCTACTGTCTCAAACTTTATGTCCCACATTACTCTATCTTCCCACCTAACATGGAGCTATTGTACCTTCTCTAGAAGGAATAGATGGTACAAATCATCTTCTATAACACATAGGTGAAATGGTACAAATTACCTCTAAATATTTCCCATTCTACCATAGGCTCTACATTCAACTATCTCTCTATCTCACTAGGGATTCATGTTACCTTAATTATAACACTAACGACATAATATAAAAATATCATTACTCACACCCTAGTTGGTACTTTTCTCATGATAAATATTAATGTGATTATTCTTTCAAATATATTAACATACGCCTAATCTAGGTAATTCCCTGCTATACCCTAAACCTTCAGCATCCCTCGGGTTATTCTCATAGATGAGTTCCTGGTTCATTATTTAGGAAATGTTAGTCATTTGAAATCTATTCACATGTGAATTTATTTCATAAAAAACACATACTCAAATAACCTCACTATTGTTAATTCATCCCAGGAAATGTTGGGAAAAAAAATTGGAGCTCTATAGAACACTTTTAGTAGTCCATTATAGTCAGATTACCCTACTCCAAACACATAAAATCTCTATCTAGATTGGATCTTAGTTTCTATGGAAATAATTAATTATAAAATCTAGAATCAAAATCACTCCAAATCATTTTCCAATTTTGAACAACCAGATGTATGAAATCCCTCTAATTATTTTTTTATCCATGAAGGATATAAACCTAATGTTTTACCCTTATCCTAGGAGGCATCTTTAGATTCTAAAAGTTAGATAATGTGGCTTCTATACACGACTCACTAGCCTGGGGGCCACTATCACCAAAAAAATCATGTGGATGATGCAACTGAAATGATCACGAAAAAACTATATAATAATAATGGTAGGTCATGGAAATCCATGCACTGTGTACATGAAACATATGATTCAACTGGGTTGTTACACAAGGGAAGAAAATTAACTCAAATTTATCATATTGAACTGCATTAATAAGTGTGATCAATTCCAGGGGTGTCAGATGAAGGACCCAACTCCATTGCAGATATCGAGAGAGCCTTTTTTGAAAGCATGAGCAGGCATGTTCATAGATTTATCTCACACTTTTATTTGTTTAATATTAATTATTTATTTCTTGTTTGTTATCCATATACGGATAGTTTTTGAAACATTGAGATGGAATTTTGGAGCTGCGGGAAGGGCCGATAAATGGTGTCACCTCATTGCAGGATTCACAGTATGGATATCACAATCTGACATTACGACTACTTGAATAAGTATATGAATATTTAATTTCTTATAAAACATGGATCTATAGATTAATTGGCTCGACAAGTTGTGATGTAAATTAAAGGAAACAGTTATGGGATGGTAGAGCCTCTGCTTATTCAAAGGTGCTGGAGACATGCAACGACCAACAATGTGAGGTCATCTTGTCGTGGATCAAGGTGCATTTGAATTCATTAAAGTAGTACACATACGGAAAGAACATCATAAAATGTGTGAAAAAACATGTTGTAGCTGGGGGTATTTCTTTATCACCCGAACCTTATTTTTCTCAAGTCTCATCCCCCTTGTGCTACTGGGCAGCTCATCCTTCTACTTAGAAAGAAATGAGTGAGGTTTGATAAGAGCTGTTGGATGGGCCAGGTCCCAACCAGTGCTCCTTCATGTTCCATATCTGTCTTGCGTTCATTGGAGAAAGGAGAATCGATGTTCAGTCCCCAATCCCTGCCTAAGTGATGGACTATTTTCTGTTTTCAGGTTTGTCCATGCTACTTGTAGGTTTTGTTTTAGTGTGCCTCCATGGTCTTTGCAGGTTCCGTTTTCGTGTGCCTCCATGTTGTTTGTAGGTTTCAGGTTAGTGTGCCTCCATGTTGTTTGCAGGTTCCATTTTAGTGTGCCTCCATGCTATTTTCAATATAGGTTAGTGTTACTCCATGCTGTTTTCAGGTTCCTCAGATATCATAGGTGAGGTTTGTACATGCTGTTTGTATATTCCATACAGTGTCCTGGATATAGGTTTGCAGGTTTTCCCAGCAATGCCCAGTGGTGCCCATGTTTGCATGTATTCCAGCTGTGCCAGATGGTTTTAAAAAATGATTTGAAATTAAATTATTTATGAAATGTGTTTTTTTTTGAGATGAGAGATAATAGTTTCAATATTAGAGACATTTTATAGATTCACGGTGGTAATCTATTGGAACTTTTCCACACCGCATATGTATTCCATTAAGTTTATATATATATATCAAGGATTGTAGGATATTGTTAAAGGTAAGGGTGTCTTGTATCTCACTAGAATATCATTTATCAGTTTTTTCTTCATAGTGGTTTGGGTGTTTTGTGATGGATGTCCACATGGAGACTTGGGTTTTGAATTGGTTTGTTCCACTTTCTATATTTGCCTTTATGATGGTTTTTAATTTCTCATGTTGGTGTACCATTCTTAATCTGTTATGATGAAGGTCCTTGTTGAATTGAATATTATTTTAAATGATTTGTTTCACATACATGGATCTTTCATTCAACTCAACGATGGAGAACTTACCTCGCAGTTTCAGGTTGATTTCAATCCTTATTAAACTGTAAGTAATAGGGACTTTATTTAAGATAATTATCATTTTGTTATGTATTTATGGATTTATTCAGGTATTTACAGAACAATCAATTCACTGGTTTAATTGATTCCCTTGGTGGAATTCTTCATGATGATTTTTAAGTTGATTCTATGTTTAAACAACACTTACTTGAATTGAAATCTTCATATTTTACATATTTTTTGTAACCAAGTAGTTAACCAGACATCACTCTTTTAGTTTATGAATTTTGAGAATACTTAGTGAAAAGTCTTCATTCCCTTGTTGCTTTTATTGATGCTATTAGGAAAGTATCAAACAACCAATTTATTGAAACTTATTCCTTAGGATCATCATCCTCCTCGACTGGTCACACCTCCTACTTACCCACCAATGGTATTTAGGGTTTTAACTGAAATGTTATTGTTTATGAAAATTATTGTGGGAAATTGAATGTTTACTTGATTTCAATACCCTAGCATTGGATTTATGGTTTTCTCTTGCTGGTAGTTTTTCGTCGCATCTACCTTTATGTAAATTCATTTGGAAATCACTATAAGCTATTGTATTTTTATTTGAATAAAGGTTTCTTAGTTCCCTTGATGTATGGATTCTTTTTAATTTGGTAGATGTTTTTTTATAGTTTCCAGTGTAGAAAGGCTTCGAATTAATCTATTTAAGCATGATTTCTTATTCCCTATTTCTTAAATAATGTGAAACCTATTAAAAGGATTAATCTACATTGAAATTATCTATTCTCCTAATAGGATATATATATGACTGGGACCCAAAAAACATGTTCTAACATAACTAACACCTCACCACCACTGGGATTTGAATATACAAAGGGTTTCACACAAGAACACAAAATAGATCTAGGGTCAAATATCATAGTCTACTCCACCCAGAGTCTGAGTATTTTAGAGTAACACAAACAAGCAATTAGAGGGTTCATCATAAGGTTCATCTAATAAAAAATTATCTCTTCCTTCCATTGATTCCTTTCTTGGTGGCATACTATAAAAAATGCAAACCCATCCCATTCATAAAATCTTTAAAAAAGCAAACACTCATAAAGAAGAGATGGAAAATTCAATAAAAATTGATTCATAAAAGATAATATAAGTATCAATATCATATAATAAATTTAAAATTCATCACATTCCTACAGGGCAGGGGGTGTGCAGGGTGGGGGTGTACAGGGTAGGGAGGTGTAAAGGGGTCGAGGGTGTACATGGAGGGTGTAAATCAGTTTTGATTCACATATTATATGAACGATGAAACAAATTCATTATGAATTCTAAGTGTAATCACTTCTTAGTCATATACTACCTTTAACAGAAAGTATATATCTATATAGTTTTTTGGTCAAATTAGTTTTTCTTTATTCATTTTGATTACTACACTTTTATTTGTTATATAAACTACTTATATATTTCTCAATTTAATAAGATAAAATCATCTAACAACCAAGTTCATCAAGAATAGCTGTAGAATAAGGTATGGCCATCCTCATATGATGGTGAATTCATGTATTCTTTTTTTGATTGTATTTTTTTAAAATATTATAGTACTATCCAATTTGTGTTTTATATATTGAATATATATTTTTGAAAAATGACTAATATTATATGGGTTGGGGCTATTAGAAGAAAATACTCACAGTGTGGGCCTCCAGCCTGAATAAAAACAAACCTAGCACTAACCCTTGGGATATGTTTAGCCTGAGAACACTTGAGAGATTCACTTGTTAGAGGTTATTTATGTATATTGGGTTGTATAAATTATGATCTTTAACATTGATAATGTATTTTTATTTCCATGTTTACTTCACATGCTCTGTAGTGGGGAATTATCCCTTTGGGGTATCATATAATAGGTTGGAAAGCCTGATAGAGTTGAAGAGAATTTTCAACTAGCCAAAAAAATAGTCTCTGAACCTGAACTATTGAATAACTTGGAAAATGAAGTCCCAATTTATAGATTAAAAAGCATTTTTATCATCCATTTGATGAGATATTCAAATATTGTTAGAAATTATACCATTTATAAAAAAATATAAATCATTTTTAACAAATCATATATAGATATCACTACCAAACAATCAATTGCGATAATTCCAATTTGTTGTCATTTCATTTAATGAACCTATTGATCATTAGTTCATTCCTTTGAATCGTCCTACCTACTTTAAGCATGATAATATTATTGACTTCCACATTTTTTATTTCTGAATGTAATTGATCTGACTAAAATTACAACATTCATTTTGTTGAGTTATGCTTGCCCCCATTATTTATTGATGAAATATATTGAAATTTACCTTAATATTAGAATAGTGATCACAATTTTTTTAATATTTAATCACTATATCATAAATGTACCACTAAATTAATTTCACCATAAAAGACTACAGAATATGGTGAATGAGACATTGAGTTGTAGTAAAAGAATTAATGAATCCAAAGGTAATTACATTGTAATAATATACCTTTTAGGGATACCAAATTGTAGTGGCCCCTTCATCACTGAGATATATTGGATTTATTTATAAAAGAAATATGAATCCATTATAGAGAGGACCTAAAAACTGAATAGTGAACTTGAAAAAAATATGGAGATTAAAACTAGAAACTTTTCATATTGGAAGTGGAAATTGAGATCCCTTAAATCAATATAGATCATGTTTATTCCATTTGTTGTTCTAGATAAGGATAATTATGGTGTGCCATTTCTGGTACTTTACCTCTAAGATGAAGTAAGATTTTATCAGATTATAATCATTGACTTATGGCTTGGAAACATAGTTAAGTGGTATTCTCATTACGACCAGTTAATGACCATGATGGCCTTTTTTAAGGCCCATATTATATATATATACACCTAGGATCTAACCAGTTAATTTACAAATACATCCATATAACTATATTTCATTTTATTTTAGTAATGTGGAATATTTCTCAATTTTAATAGGATGTCTGGTGTCATATATCAATGTAGGAAAGATATGTTCCCTCAACTTATTGATTCACTTATTTATATTCATGGAAATCAATTGATAAAACATCCTCAAATAAGGGGGGGATCATATATGATATCTTTCACTTAATTTTGACCAACATTGGGAGGGGAATACAAAAAATCATATTCTGATATAGGAGTTGGTTTGGGGGTATTATTAATTCTTTAATGAACACATACTTTATAAAATGTTTGCATTCATTTGATTCTGAAAACACCATGAGTTCATAATTAAACATTCCTAAGACAAAATACTTTTATATAGGGATCCTATAAACCCAACCAAAAATCCTTGGTAATGTAGGAAAAATATCATTGTGGCCTATGATTGAGTAAATACACCCCAAGGTAAGATTGATTTTCACTATATTCAACGTTTTGGAGTCTCCTCCTCTATCAGAGTTGAATAATTGATATTTTTTTCATATTTTCTATCATAATATAGGTAAGTGGTTGAATGTTTCATTTCATTATAAAATAAAATCAAGGGATTTTGATGATATAGGAATTTTTTAATGATTCAGATGATGGGAAACATGAAATCATTACTTGGTTATATCCATTGATTTACATCATAGATTTCCAAGCCATTAAGGGTACAAATCTATGTCGAGCTATAAACCAATTATTTGTTACATATTTATTATATCCTAAGTAAATATACTATGAATTAAAAGGTACAAAAGGTGAGTTATCACTACATTGTGACTTAACTTGTCCACTTATTTAATATTCGAAACATTTATAATTCTATATGGTTATTGTTGCATGAATATAGATCTATGAACATCCATTTACAATGTTGAAATATTTCTCTTGTAGGACCAAAAATAAATAATAGTTATAAACGAGAACATAAAAATGAATTCTCATATTAATTAATCTATGTAGTCTATTTTCACTAATGTCATACCACATAATTGAGATATTAAGCAGAGGAAGGTCATATTTTCTACTACCTTAAATTAGAATGAGGATTATTTGTAAACCTGTATCAATTAGTTAGTTTTGAACATCAATGTAATTAATAATTTTAGATATGTATAAATGATATATATATTACATTTTATGGAAGTTTCTGAGTATTTTTCACCAAATTAAAATGCTTTATTTCACTTAATGGAACTAGTCTTTCTTCGAAATACATTAGTAGTAATGACACCAAACTAATATTCTTGTAGACATAAAAGTTTAGCAATAATTTCTTATCTATGTTCATTTGATAGGTTAATAAAATTCATAACTATGAGTCTATATGTGAAAAGAATTAGTAGATGTATTGTAGTGAAATTCCACGACAAATGCTTGCACCCATTATTTATTGTTGAATGATAATACATGAACTTAACAGATGGCTTGAATGATGGCATAAAGGTAGATGGATTGAAGGATGGGATAAAGGGTGGATTGTGCATGATTCATCTTGGATTATGGTAAGATCTTAGGTTATTGTTGAATTATGATGCATGAACATAGATATGGCTTGGAGGTTGGCATAAAGATAGATGGCATGAAGGATGACATAAAGGGTGGATTGTGAAAGATTCATCTTGGATTATGGTAAGACCGTAGGCCAGACTAATGGTATTCTAGAGGATTGTGAACCATAATTATAGTTTCAAGGGGGAATGATGTAAGAAGAGAATAATTAAAGGCAAAAACTTGGAAAAAGCTGTGAAACCCCAGGTGGATGAAAACAATTAGTTAGTTATTTAATTTTAAATGTTTTTTGGCCTTTTAATTGTTCTCAATATTGGTTAACAATGTTTTTTGGCCTCTTTTTTGGCATCTAGTTATTTAATATTTGATAATAATTAGTTATTAAGTTATTTAATTATAAATTACAGTGTTTTTGGTTGTTTTTTTGGCCACTAAAAAACCAGAGGGAGGTGTAGGGGGGCATTTTTTTCCCTCTAAAAAACCAGAGGGAGGTGCAAGGGGGTGTTGTTTTTTTCCTCTAAAAACTAGAGGGAGGATCATGGGGGAGGTGGGAGGTGAAGGGAGGTGTGGGGGGAAGAGGGAGTTGTAGGGGTCGGAGGTGGGCCGGGGGAATGTGCAGGTGGTGAAATATTTTTTTCTAGAAAATATGATGGCGCCATGGTTCAAATCGTGGTTATTGAATACGTTTATTTCTGCATACAACATGATTTAGACATAGTTTAAAACCATGGATATAGGTTTTTCCCTATAGCCACTCCATTAAGAGATATGATTTGTGAAACCATGGCTATAACCTATAGCCACCTTTTTTGTGTCTATAGACACTGTTTATAACTGTGGCTATAGCCTATTTTTCCTGTTGTGTCATTTCATTCATCATCATAATTTATTCCACTACTACCAAGGAAACTAACACAACCACACCTCACAACCACCACAAAACACATCAACTTTCATAACACCACACATCCTCTATCATCATCATGTCGAATCACCCATGCCATATCACCACAAAAAGAAACTATGACACAACCACTCTGCCACAACCTTTGTGCCCCAACTACAGAGCTATAACCTCTGTTCCGCAACCCCTATGCCATAACCACTATACCACATCATACAACTGTCCACATCACAAAACTATCCACATCGCATCCATGCCATCCAACCACTATATCACTACCCCACACACCACACAACCCATCCATTCACTAACATCACCACACATAACACAAACCACACAAATTATCACAACAGTCATAGACACAAACAACAACAACACATCCCAGCTTCAAATTTATTCTGGGGATTTATCACATTACTTCTTTATATTTTCATGGAAATTATCACACAAACCAGAGTCAAAGGGAAACCAATTACTAGAAAGATATATGTTCCTTATCCATCAATTTAGGTGTTCTCACACAAAAACATAGAAAGGATCATCATATCATAATAACTACAATAAAATCAAGGTTCCCTGCAGCTGTTATTTTAACAATTTGAAACAGGCCGACATATTGACATCCACAACATATATCAAAATAGTAATATATGCAATAAATCCCCATACCCATAAATTCTAGACTTTTTTAATTAATTATATGATTATAAAAACCCATAATATCTACCCAAAGTTATGAAAAACATGTAGATCACACATTTAGGATATATAAGAGTGAGAACGAGGATCACATACATTAAATAATATGTCCAACCTCATTGTGCACTGTAGGGTGAATAAGAAATTCCCGATAACCACAACATTGAAAAATAACCCCACAAATCAACCAACACTACCTTAAAGTGTTGTCAAAACACAACCCGTAACTCCTCAAAAACTAAAGGAGAATCACCAGGTAAATCCACAAGATAAAATTTAAGAGAAACAACAAGAAGGGGAGAAGAACTCCCCAGAGATCACTAATGGTAATCCACTAGAAACAATGGACTAAAGTGGGGAGAAGATATTTGGGAATCCTTTTTAGGATACCTAGGTTTCCTCCAAAATAAGATAAGGGAGGTGTCCAAATCAGAAAAAAAATCATCCATAGGGTTATAAAATAACAATAAATTCACCAATTTCACCTGGTGAAACATTTAAACAGTGTGTAAGCCATGGGTTTTCTGAACATTACACCTTCTGATGAAAATTCAGTCACCTCAGCAATTTAAATCTTGACTTTATTTCACATCATGTAACACCCCATTAACCGTCCTTCATAAGCTGTGAAACTTCCATTCACGTAATGTAAACTTTACACAATTTTAATTTCCTCCAACCTCCATCTTTTTAATAGCCTACACCACCTACCTTCTCAAGGCCTCCTCTAAGAACCTCTAAATCATAAAGCTGTAAATGTAATGGACTAGGAGAACATAGATTATTACATTAAATCCCTCTAAAATTATTCTCACCCTCGAGAATCCAAAACCATGAACATAAGGACAATTTCTCCAAATAGGAACCCCGTGAAATACCTCTCAAGGATCTCATCCCTGCTCTACACTACCACCAGACAAATATGCCATACCAAATTTCCAAAAAACATCTCATACATCCTTATCACTTCACAAACACAACACCTAAACATCCAATAGTGGCCACAAGCCACCACACACAATATAGAAACCAGCACAACCATTCAAACTCCACATATCCCAAAACAAAAACCATCTCAACCAAGTAACAACACAACCTAGATTGCATGAATAAGGGAATTCCATACTCCATGTCAAGATATTATTCACTCTGGGATGCACTAACATGCTAACATGGGATTAATCATTTAGTCGTTAATGTGTCCCTTTTAAGAATATGGTTCTCCCCTTTCCATATATCGTGGGTTTTATTTTACATCCCATATCAAGGGAAACAACACATCTCATAACAGAGAAGGATCAAAACATCAAATCATTCGTATACAAGATCAAGGAAAAACACACAAAAAGCGCTGAGTACTGGGAATGTATCTACATATCTCATTCCTAGGTACTCTCATCTTGGACACCACACCTCTATAACACATCGACCAAGGGAATGGTTTGACCACATAGCACCTTCTCTCAGATATCCTGTATCTCTTCCAGTCGTCCACAAATATTGCATTGTCCTCAATATCTTTCATACCCTTATCAATAATGTGGGATTAATTATGAATATATTGTTGAAGTTGGGACATGATGAATATTTCTTGGATCCTCTCCGACTACTGTGGAAATTTCAACTATTACAGTACCTCTCTAACTTACCCAAATACATCAAAGGGTCCAAAAATCAAGGAGAAAGATTAATCAGCATACCAAACCTCCATTTCCCATGCCGAGGGGAGACTCTCAAGAACAAATTTTCTCCAACCATGAACTTATGTGGACTCATCCTATGATCATTATAGGCCTTATAATAGTCCATAACTCCCTCATATTCTCACGAACCAATTAGACCTTCTCATTCAATCTCTACAACACATCCATACCAAGAACTACTGACTTCCTAACCTCCATCTTACACAACAGAGAATGACACAACCACATATTCAAAACCTAAAATGGAGCCATACCAATGGATGAGTGATAAATATTGATGTACATAAACACTAAAAAATATAGGCGTCAAACCCAATACCAACCAAAGTCCAAGATGCATTCCCACAATATATCCTTCATAGTTTAGATAGTCTACCCCATCTTCCCATATTTCTTAGGGTAGAAAGTAGTGTTAAGGAAAACTTGAGATCCAAAAGCATGCTCCAATCTCCACCAGCCTCATAGGGTAGAACAAGGATCCAAATTAGAGATGACAGTCCTCAATTACCCTTAAATACAAACCAAATCATCCATTCACCACCTCTCTAAAGCATCCACGACAATAACACACAGATCAACAGAATGTGGGCTAATTTCATTAGTAAGTTCATTATCACCAAAATGGTATAACAAAATCTCTATGATCTGGGTAGCCCTATGATGAAATACATCGATATTACCTAAAATTTACACTCAAGAACATCCAAGGACTATAATACCCCCCGCCCATAAAATGGTTCTCATATTGCACCTGCTAACAAACTAGACACCTTTCCACAAACTCTACTACTGACTGCTTCATCCCCGACCACCAAATCTATCTTCTTAATCCATGATAAATCTTCTTCACAGTAGGATGTAATTATAAAGGTGTCATATGAAACACCTAGAGAACACCCTCATGCATCACCTATGTGACACCATCATCTCCTAGAAAACAACACTTGGTTTCGTCCATCATATGACTATCCCTCAAGAGTTTTAGCAAGGCCAACATGATCATGCATGAGCTCTTCTTCTATGTCTACCAAATGAGACTCATCCACCAGTTGTATCAATCCCTACTACATGGCCATCTGATAAAAAAACACCTCAACAAATTCTCTCTCCAATGTTTAGATGCATCACTGAAATCTCCTACATTTATTTACAAATGTCTACAGACTCTTGAGCTACATTCTCTCCAGACATCCGACTCAATGAATCAGTAACGTCCTTACCATTATTTGGGGTATAAGAGATCTAAGAATCTTAATCTTCAATAAACTCCAACCAAATTTACTAGAATAGATTCAGATCAAATTGATAAAAGATATATTTTAGGATCTTGTGGTCTGGAAAACCAATAAACACTTGTCTATAAGGTAATACCACCACAAAATTAGTGTTAACCTAGTTACCACCACATCTAGACCAATGATGGAATAATTATTATCATGGGGACTTAAATAACTAGATCTATAAGAGATCACCACCCTCTTATAAATAAAAATTCATCCCAATATCATATAAGATACATCATAGAAAACCTCAAACAACACTCCCTCCTCAAGAAAATGAAGCATTGGATCACTATTCATCTGCTTCTTGTGGTAACTGAATGCTATATATCAGTGATCTATATGAACAAAATTCTGGTCCTTTATGGTCAACATTGTCAACAAAGATGCAACTCAAGAGAAATTGGGTATAAACCTCTGATAATATCCCATGAGAACAAGGAAATTGGGAACCTCTTCCACATTCTTGGGTTCCACCCAATAAACAAAATTTTTGAACTTTTACCAATCCACTGCCACACCCCAATGAGACACCACATATCCATGTAAATGAACCTCTCACATATAGATATCACACTTGGACAACATACCATAAATATTTTTCTATCAAATGACCTAAAAACCAACTCCATGGTGCACAACATGATCCTCCTCCAACTTCAAGTGGACCAAGATATCATTGGGGAACACAATGATTAACTACTCTAGGGACTCATGGAACATGGAGTTCATAATCCATATGAACATGGTAGGTGCATTCATAACACTGAATCACATGGCCACAAACTCTATGTTCTGATACCTTTATCTGAAGGAATTCTTATAAATATCCACATCATTCACTATCAACTGGTGATATCCAAACCACAGATCGGTCTTCCAAAACTAACTAGATCCTCTCAACTGGTCAAACATATCATTGATCCTCATAAGTTGGTAATGATTCTTGAAGATTAATTGGTTCAACTTCCAGAAGTTTATACAAAACCTTAGACTAGTTTATTCATTTTGGTGAACAAAAATGGAGCTCCCCATAGTGACAAATTGGGTAGGATGAAAACCATCTACATCAGATCATCCACATGTAGCCTCAACTCATTCAATTCCATGGGAACCATCCTATAGGGAGCCATTGAAATCATAGATGCACCCCTCTAAAACTTTATCACCAACTTGACGTTGTGTCGAAGAGGTAGTATCATAACCTCCTATGGGAAAAATACTAGGAACTCATCCACATCCTTAGGATCTTCCCCGACCTAAAATTCTACTAACATATCCACCACCTATGAAATAAGAGGATCCACTTGCCTACCACCTTATAGATAACCCTGAAATCCAACAAACACCCCTTGATGGCCCTCCATATCAGAAAGCAAGATGCTTATCTAAAATTAGATGATGAATGAATGCATGGAATACAACTAATCGATACCAATGATAACATTTTATCATTGTATCTACAATAAAAAGACGTCCACCACTAACTGGTGCATCCCCACCACTCATCTACATTATTGTTTCACATCAAACAAGGAATCCTAGCCTCCAACTAATGTAGATAACACTAGGGTTAATAGAAGCCTATCTACCTATAGTCCCAACATTCAAACCAAATAAAGATTAAAAAACAAAGGTGAGGATCCTAAATCAAATGAAGTATACAAAAGGGTAGATAATAAACTAATAATGCCTTGAACAACTCCAGGATCTGCCGGCACTACTCCTGCTAATGTGTGATTCTGACCACTCCCAATTCTTCTAGCTCTCTACTGCAATCCTACGTGGTAACTCCCTGGAATGGGTCCCTATAGATGTATACTATCACAAGTCTACCCTCTCCCAGCACTACCTAATTTCGGAAAATGAAAAACAATATGAGTTCCTTGCCACTGAGAATTTCTCAGAGGAAACAACTACTAATTCTAAGGGGAACCACCAACCATATGAAACTAGCCTCTTTAAGTTGTCAAAGACTAATACTAGTGGTTCGCATACCTCACAAGGGTCTATTGTGAGAAAGGAAAACACGCAAAAGGAACTAAGAAACAACCTTTCCATAGTGGTTGGGAATCAAACTATCACGACCGATTCCTTGTTGAATGGAACCTTAACTATCAAAATTCCACAACCCACTACCCAAATCTATGCTCCTTAAAACAACAATATTGACACCATGTTGAGGCTCAATGCTCATGTAAATCATCTTCATGATAAACTCATCCTTCTTTTCACCTATGGATATGTTGGGAGAGTAAACACTGGACCCAAAGCCTCTTCTATATGTCATGCTATGGGCACCTCATCTAGGAAAACATCTGGATGGATGTTCAGGAGGTCCTTGTACATGATCATTTTATCCTACATTCTTAGACTCCCCTTCATAAGGGAGAGAAGATATAGCCTCTTCGATTCCCTCATCATGGATGAAAAAACCACTACCTAAAAAACCCTCGAAAATTTGGGGCACAAAAAAATTCATCCTCCTTAAGTTCACCAAGAAATAAGGTCCACCACGGACACGTGGCTCCCCACAACTGACTAACTTTAAAAAAAATGCAAAACTCAACTCATAATCACATCGTTAAAAAATATATATTGAGCTATTGTATCTATAACTTTTTCATCATATCTAATACACTACACTTGGACTAACCCAAACTCTTCCTCTGAATGGAAAGAAAACCTCGATGCCATACTTCATCCTCCTTTATCATGCCAACCCTCTTATGTTCAACATGATCATATGTCTGAACCTTAACTACCTTGAAAATTCATGGATGATGATCATGAGCCCTTCTTGAAATAAGGATAACACCTTAACCTTGATATCATTGAATTTTATCAAATATTATATAATTTATTCATTTCATTCCGAAAGTGATCTTGAGATATTTTATCTAGAACTCTGTTATCATATTTGAGACACTCTAGTCGGACTAACCCAAACTCTGCCTCTGAATGGCATGAAAAGCTCGCTGCCACACATCATCTTCCATTATCATGTCAACTGTCCTATGATCAATAGGATCATTCGTATAAACCTTAACTGCCTTGGAAACTCACGGATGATGATCATGAGCCATTCTTGAAACAAGGAGAACAACCTAAGCTCGATATCATGGAATTTTAACAAATACTATTTAATTTATTCATTATATTTTCCCAATTTTCCTAATTAAAATCTTTAACCCAAGTCATCAAGATACACGTACCTCTCATATGTCTCTATACTTCAAATTTTTACACCTCACTTGGTTGTTCAATAAGATTAGAGTCTATGCCCCAAATCTCGAGGGGGGGGGATTATAATCTCATGTCCCAGCTGGTCTCCCGGGACAATATCATGCAACAATGTAAACTAGAACCATTGTTATACTAACCCATTCAATCCACATTGTGCCTAACTCCAAACTCCATCCTATATCTGAACCATCACCTTTCATACCACTTTATCACGACCCCCTCTTAGAAAACATACCGTAATGAAGAAACAAATATAATAAATCCCCGATACCCATCTCCAGTGGGCCCTGGGTTGGCGATTACAACCAAGTGTATAAAAGTATTGCAATATGAGTGGAATTACCCTCTATAAATGAAACCGGATCCAGATATATTATGAAAAATAACAAAAAATTCTATCATAAAATATAATGGTGAGTAAAAAACATCCTATAATGAATGAATAAAAGAAACTGATACATATAAATGTCTCTAATGTAGATATAAAAAAGACATGTCTATGGAAACAACTCAACAACTACTCTAACCCAGCAAGTATTGTCTAGCATGGTCCCCAAAGTACTCCTTGAATATTTAAAATAGTTTATATGGATAGGGTGATCATAATAGGTTAATCATTAAGGAAATATCCAAGGCCTCAAGTGCACATGAGAAAAGAGTTATCTAATGCACCATTGAAAAAATAGTATAACTTACAAGCACCAATAGAGGTAATCTAACCAACATTAGCCTCAACGTGGCTCACTCACCAAATCACACATCCAATATAATAATTTGACATTGGGATAATAACAAAGAAAGGCTCCTCATTAACTCTTCTTCACTGATTTCCTGCTATCACACCCCAATGTCGAATGTCATATGCTCACATCCCTTCAAAACATATCACATCCCATCCCGCCTATAGACACATGGGCCACACATCACATCTTGACCACAAAAACATGATCCACATATCACAACCTGAGCTAAAGCTGTTGGGTTTCATGAACAAGAAGAACACAACCTCATTCCATACCTCTAACACACATGACCCCACCACATATCACATCACACAACATCTCATCTCTCTCACTGAAACCTATTCCAACACATTAAATATTTATTATAGGTATTAAGGTGAAAACATCACATATATCATATGTACACCTAGGCCAACACATCGCATCTTTCCCATAGACACATGGGCCACACATCAATACTGAAGGTAGAGTGGGGAGAGGGGGTAGTCAACCAACTATATCATTAACGTCCTAGGTGTCGGAGAAAACACCAGGAACTCAGTGCCTCTGAGTGTTGGTAGGGTTATGCAACTTCAGTAGGTTATAAATGAAATAACATAAACACACAATATATATAGATATAAAAAAATTCATACCCTAAGGGTTCATGTAACATCATGCCCCTCCTCATTGGCTTGAGTTGATTTAGAAGTGCTACTTGGCTTAGGCGATATACCCATGATGCCAAAGGCTGGAAATAAATGTTGAGGGCTTCATGAAAATTGGGGTATGATGTTCCATATTAGAAATAAACCAACAATACAAACATTTCTTGACCAATGTCACTATATGATGTATGATAACAATGTTATAAAACTCAAACAGTACCAAAAGAACATCACAAACAAGAAATAACATAAACATAATCAGAGTACCATGTAGAAGACTAAAAGAACAACTCCCAACGATTCCAATATATAGCTCTACAAATCCAAACCAAGATCCATGCTCCAACACCATAAGGCAGTCCAAGCATCATGATGTACCACTAAAGAGATGATAGGATTTAACTCTACCAATGTCTCAATGAACAACATTATAAAAATCACCAACATTCCAAAGAAAGAGTGAGTAATGAAACATGGTAGGATTTCCCAAAATGACTTCAATACAAACACAACTATGATAGAACAAGTTAGAATATTTATGTAAGAAAATTATATTAAACTAATTAACTAGTTCAAGAATTTCAAACAAGACAAAAACATCCATAACAAAATATATATCATAAATAAACCCTTTTCCAAGAAAAGTAACCAAAAAAGTCATTAAAAAATTTATGAAATCCCATGTTGGCATAACCCATTCTATTTCACCCAACCACGTATACACATCTCAACCACAAAAGGTTTTTGTTACCATTAATGATGGAACTTCATGTACATAACCACCCTCTTTTATGGTGGTACTTAACGAACATGAACAAACCATTAAACTCACATTCATAATTTTTCCCTTGATGGTTTTACTTCACAACTAATTTCTATCCCATTCGACCCATTCTTAACTGTTTAAGCCAAAAACCATGCAAAACAACATTTTCCAAACCATTTCAATATAACCTACCATTAATTTAAAACCATTTCCATGAGTCAATAACACAATCATTTTATAATCAATATTTTAAAATAACAATTCAAGTCTTGCTTTTTACCAAAACACCCAATTTTCATCATTCCATAAACCTTCAACAAAGTGACCATGTAGAAAATTTCCAACCAATTTATTAAAACCATCATTTCTTTTGAAAACTCTTTTCCATGCATCAAAATCTCAAAACAATTTTAGAATCAACATTTTAAAATCACAATACCAATTTCACTTTCTACCAGAAAGCCTAATTTTCCAAAATTTAATAAAGTGTCACCAAAGTGGGTTTCCAAAAACACTTCATATCAATTTCACATTCAATTTGAAGAAAAAAAACCAATTTGAAATTAATTCTTCCAGTTTTAGTAAGAGTTTTCGAGTGGGAATCATCTTAACTAGATTGTTTTGGTGAAAAAGAAGAATGACACGAAACACCCACAAAAACCGGGTTAAATCTCCAAGAATAGACCTTATATATCTTAACCTAACATAAAAAATCCAATATAACCATGATTGGCATCAAAAGACAGAGATCTATCCACAAAGAAACAAGATCTATGAAACCGAGAGAGATGGGAATATAGATCTAAGAGAAAACCCTGAAAACTACCACAAAAGAAACCTTACAAGGATTTTTGGGATTCATCGTACCAATAAAGGCCTATAATTCACTTCAAAAATTTTAGGAAGAGGTTCCCTAGACATTGGCAGGAAGGAATCCTGAGTTAGGGCCATTTTGGAGAAAAAATGACAGGTTTGGGGTTAATCCCAAACTAAATCCATTTTCTAAAAACACACTTTTTAAAATGTGTATGGTTAGACACATGGTTAGGATAACCAAGCACTAACCATGCACCAGTCACTGCCTTAAAGAGAAGATCACATTGTTGGCCCTCACGTTTAGAAAAATCTTGCTCCAAAAGTACGAAATAATTTTGTACATTGTTTCATAATTATACTATGGTGGCCATACAGTTTGGAAAACCATGCCCGTTAACCATGTTCCAACACAGAGCCATATGCTTCATTGTGCATGGTTTCCTAGAGAAGATGAATGGTTTTCACTAACCATCCTCAAACCATGAACTTTAGAATCGCCCCCAAAAACCATTAAAAAGACTTCCAAACCCTCCATAACCTCACCCATGAACTTTGCATACATAAAAGCATAAATAAATATCCTATGTACCAGAAACCAGGGGTGATTCATTCTCCCTACAATTGGAATTTCAATCCTGGAATGTTAGAAAATCACCACTTTCCAAAAAGCGTTCAGGCAATTTCTTGACCATTTATTTCTCCCATTCCCAAGTCTCCTCATGAATCAGACGATGTTTCCAAAAATCCCTCAATAAACCATTTAATTTTCTATGCAAGACTTTCTCTTTCCTATCCACTATCCATACTGAAACATGAACCAATGAAGAATCTAGATGTATATCAACATGATCCAATCAAATCACAAGTTTATGGTTAGGATGGTACATCTTCAATTGAGACACATGAAACACATTATACAACACATTGAACCTAGTGGTATGACCAACAGATATAAAACCTTTACATCCTGTTCAAGATTCATAAAAGCCCCTAGGTAACTCAGAGGGAACATACTTTGATTCTCAAAATGAGGATATCTAAACCTAGGAGAGATTCTCAGTAACACATGACCACTCACCTGAAACGAAATTTGTTGTCGATGATGATCTGCATAGGATTTGTGACAACTCTGGGTCATCTCCATTCACTCCTTGATCAAATAAATCTTATCTATTGTATCTTGGAAAAGGCTTTACCCAACCATTGAAGTATCACCTCTTTATGTAATTTCACAAATTTATTTTAAAAGGAAACACTTTATTTGATAGCATACATAATACACCACATCGATCTTTTTTGAACATCTAATTATTATTATTTAAATTTTACCGTTATAACCTAGCCTTTATAATTATCGGTATGAAAAATATTAAAATAATTATGAAAATATGGTTTAAACATGTATAAAATATTGATTCCTTGGTGACCAATTAATTATAAATGAATGTAAATTTGTTTTTAAAATTAAAAGGAAATGTTTTTCTGAAAAACTATTTAAATGAGAACAAGTGTGTTTATAAACTAATAAAATATCTCTTATTTCAGTATATTAATGAAATATATATATAACTAATTCAATATAATATTTAAAATTAATCATATTTGTTTTTTAGACAACATATAATAATAAATTCAATTTTACGATTAAAAACGGTATTTATTAAAAAGGTAGTATTTCAACCTTTTTATACCACACTTGTTTTAAATTTATTTGTCCACCATTTTATATATTATATATATATATATAATTATTATTGAAATTGGAGTATCAAAATTTTCTTTGGTTTAATTTTTGTAATGTTTTTTATATGTTTCAGTTTTTAATGAATAGAGAGAAATAATGTATTTTAATTGGAAAAATATTTTTCATCTAAATAATTTATAGTGTTAAACTACAATGTTTATTGGTTTTAAAGTTTAATTATATCAAATATTTATCACATAATACAATTTAGGTCATTATAAACAATTTTACATTGCATTTTGATATAAATACTTATTGATCTTTTGAACGTTTTTACCTTCTTTTTCGCCACGTTTATGAGATTAGTGTAACAATTAATTTAGCCACTTATAAGTATTAAATTTGGAAAAATATAAATACATGGTTATAATAAATATTATATTTATAGTATAAAAGGATCAATATATGATTATATGAGCATGTATGGGGCATTGGATCTCAATGGTTTTTTCTTGTCACTGCCTCCCTTCCACCTTGAATCGGCTCCGATCTCCACCACGACATTGATCGGCGGGCTTCTAGTGGATCTCTCTCTCGTGATGACATCATGTAAACTTGTGGCCTCATCCTCTTCAGCTATTCTCATCACTTCTGGCCTGCCTCCCACCTCATTCCACCTATGTTGGATATGGCTTCTCTAGGCGGGACAGTGGAGGTCCAACAGACGAGTTCAAGTTTTTCCACCTAAGGGTTGCAAACGCATCTTTAGTGTGTGTTTTGGGTGGTTCACTATCATCTTCATGGTAATTCTTTGGATGGAGGCGATGGGATCTAGGTTCTGGCTTGAGGTGTTTTCAGTGAGCTTCAGTGCTCTTGTTGTCTTCGGCATGGTGATGGGTTCTTGATCTTCATCTTTTCCTTCTATTTTTGAGTTTGTATTTGTTTAATGCTGCTTATTTATTTTTTTGGTTCTATGTTATTATGTTGGATGTGCTCTGTATGAATCTTCTCTGGGGATCTCATTGATTGTGTTGCACTATGGTTATCATTAAAGATCATACTAGGAATTCTGGAATCGTTGACGATCTTCAAAGCTTGTTGGGTTATGGATTTCGAATTCTAGATTTGGTTTTTTGGCCCAGATTGATTCTAGTATTCTGGGATTTTTATCTGTGTAGTCCTCATGTGTAATCCACGAGTTGTGTAGTATGGTTTTTGATTTTGGGGGAAAAAATAATGGGGTGTGACTTTTGATATGTTGTTCTCTTTTTCTGGTTGGGAATATTTTTTCGATATGGGCAAGTTGTTCCCCCTCATCCATCTTCATGTTTACTGTACTTTTTCATTTAATTTAATAAGTGGTTAGTGGTTTTTTCCTCTAACTAGACATTCTTGGTAGGGTCATCATAATTTTTAAATATTTTTTATAGTAACTTTAGTAATTATTTTATTTACTATGGTTAAGGGACTATTGGGTGACTAATGGTAAAAATAATTTTTTATATATTATAAAATTACCCTAAAACTTGATAAAATTTAATTGGATGAGATATTTTGACCTAAATCATCCATGGTAAGATTTTATGACAACGTGGGGCCACTTGGATGACATTAATCACTTTAATTTATTTTATATTAAAGAAAAGACAAAAAGGTCATGTTTATGTTTTAATTACTCTAACATTTTTAGAATATGGTTATTTAGAAGATATATTAAACTATAAATAGTCATTTTAAAGATAATATTTTTATTTATCTTCGTATTTTATTTATAAATTTTAGGAAATAAATAATTAAAATCAATGGTGATGTAATGATGATCTGATAATTGTTTAATTAAAGAAAGAATCAAATAAATGACATTTAATATATTAAAATAAATATAATTTTATATAATTTGTGCCATACATTATTTCATTTGGAATTTTTCATTTTAGTTATGAGTTAATATTTATTTTTAGAATATATCAAGCTTTTATAGTGTTTTTAAAATTTTCAATTACTGAATAGTGTGAAAATTGACATTAATGATATTTTAAAATAAATAATATGTTATTAAATGATATAAAATTTATAAAAATATAAAAATTGGACAAATGATTTGGATAAGTACAGAAATTTCATCATTGAATCATTTTTAGTAGTTTTTAATTTTATAGTAATTATATTTACCTTTAAATCTTAACTTACATGATATCACGTTATGAATTAATAAGTGTTAAAACAAATATATAAGGATTAAAAATAGTAAAAACATATATAATTTTAATTAGATGAATTAATTTCGACCCATAAGCATCATATTTTATTAATAAATTAGTTTCAATACATTTGGAATTAGAAATTAATTTATATTAATTACATACATTGAAGAATTCCAGGAGTTCCCCTCCCCTCTCCTATAAAGGGGAACCAATTCTTCTATATTACTTACCCATCAAAAGGTAATTGGTTTGGCCAAGATCTACCAAATTCCATTACAATATTTCCTCCCCACTATATTTAAGATTTAATTTAGGAATAAATCCCTCCTTAGAGGTGTTAGGGTGTTAATAAAAAGAGATAATCTGAACAAAATTCAATGTTTTAAATTAGGCTTTTCAATTTTATTTCTTCATCCAGTTCCTTCAAATATTCTTCAACCATTATGAAATAATAACACCAGTATTATCAATATACTAAGATGTTATTATCTTAATATTTTCATTTAAGTCCATCTCATTTTCCATAAAAAGGAAAAATAATTATTTATTCGTGCGTACATGTGAACTATCACATCCACGAGCCATGTAATTGTTTTTCATCACCATCTCTCATGACTGGTTATAATGATGGAATTAGTGATTATAAATTATATTCATGTAATATTTATTATTATTGAAGAATAAAATATCATTTAATTTATACCATTCCATGCACATAAAAATGATAAAGTTGTTCATTCGTACATGTGAACTATCACCTCCACGTAGCGATGTGAATCTTTTTTCATTACCACATTATATAGATGATATATATATATATATATATATTTAAATTTAAATGATTTATCTAATAATTATGATATTCGGATCATTATTTAAGGATAAAATAATAATTACCTTTATTAAAAAATGGTCATTGAAAAATTGAAATGTTACTCACACTTACGTACGTCCTACCAGCTCCATTATTATAATATAGTTAATTTTTCATAACCATACATAATGGTTTGATTTTAAAGTATACTTTATTTATAAATGTGATTACCATTTCATGAATATAATTATAGAGATTGTGTACATAAGACTAATTTGAAAATTTAAATCATACCAAAGTCATTTTGGACTCAAGTACCAAATATCATCAAAAATGTCTGAGATGAACTTATATAATTAAGTATTTTTATAACATTATAATAATTTATATGAAAGGAATAATAAAATTTAAAAAGGTTTTTTCAAGAAAGTAAATAATTCACCTAAGTATATTATTCAGGAATAAAATGACTTTACTTGATGAGTCAGACTCAAGGTAATAGAATCTTTTACTAAAAAATCAATTTAAAATTTTTAATGATGTCTTATTATAAATCATTCTAATTCATTTATATGTTTTAAAAATAGTTTTAAAGGATTTATTTATATGTACATGACTATTTTAAAATGAAAATTTTCAAATTTCTTTCAAAAGTTTCAAAGTGTTATGAGACACTTTGATTCAAAAATATCTTTTTAAAATGTTTTAAATTGGTTTTGAAATTTAGATTGGTTATTTAAATAACATGAACGTTTTATTTTGAGTGTAAATGAAATTTTACAAGTGACTTGTTGAAAAAATATTTATTTTATGTTTTCAGATTATATAATGATACTTTAACATTTGATAGATGGTTACATGATAAACCATGGATGGGTGGTACTGTGATAAAACAAGTATGGGTGGTTACATCATAACCTCCAATGCATTGGGTATGGAAGATGGCCATATGGGTATTCCATTTGAAAGAGTGACATGTATGGTAGTAGATATGGTTATTCAATATTATTATAATTATGTTCCAAGTTACCTACTTATATATTATATGTTTTCTTATGAGTTTTCATGGAAATCATTTGATTTTAAAATGGGAAGATAATGATCTTTTTCAAATGCTGATCTTTTATTCATGGTAAAAATGTATGTTTTTAAGTTTTTTTTTCAGTAGACTAATGTTTTCTTCATTTATGTACCTTACTATGAATTTGTGTGTATACCATGTTTTAAATTTTTTTCTTAGGATATAATGGATAATAGAGAAAAATATGATATCAACGAGAAAATTTATGAAGAGTGACCATGAAAACAAAAAATGTTTTATTTAAAAAGTATTTTATTTGGTGGAAAATATGAATACTATATATATGTGTCCACTTGTAATGTATGGGTTTAGTTTTTATTTGTTTTAATAATTATCTAAAACTATTAAATGAAAAGATCCTGAAACATGAATTCTAGATTAAATACACTAGAATATGCAATGATTCAGTTCATTTCCTTACAGTTCATATCAAAGGATAGTTTAGACAACTTTAGAGATTATGATGTTTTCTTTAGAGCTAGGAATATCATCATAGTTTCATAATTATATGGTTTATCATATGTTCAGCATCTTACCAAAATATTTTGAGGCTTTAAGTTATGGAATATTATGGTCTCTAATTATATTTTTGGACACAATAATTTTTATGTTAATTATGGGTTATTACATTTTGGGATAGAAAATGAATTTTATGAGATAACCATTGAGGTTTAAATATATTAAGGTTATTTTTTGTTGTGTTTTTCTGAAAATTTAATATTTCAATAAGGGTTTTATGAATATAGACTAAAAAAAGGACAACCTGCATGATGAGTGACAACCTATCGTGTTCAGTAAGGCCATAGGTATTAAACCCATAAAAATAGGGTGAAAAGGGTTCTTAACCTACCACTAGCCTATGTGAAGTCTGAGTTAGTAAGTATTGTTTTAGTTAAATGATTTTTTGGATGAATACAATGTTGATTTTGGGAACATATGTTTTATCGAATAGTTAAAATCTGTATTGGAAAATGATGTTGTGATTAAGTGACTAATGTTATTTTGGAATATGTTCACTATTTTGGGAACCCTATATGATCAATGTAAATAGGATCCTACAGGATTTTCCTAGAAGTAAAGGATGAATTATATTTTTGAATAATCTATGATTTTACTTTTTATTCATGGTCATTCAAGTAATTTATGGAAATTTTTAGTGTATTTTGAAGATTATTAGAGAAATTACATATTTTGGTATGAGGCATTAAGAGTGATTGATTTTATTTGGGGATAAATGTTAAACTTTATCTTGGAAGTGTATGTTATAAAATCATTCTAAATTTTCATTTTCAATATTAGTTTGGATTATTTTTTAGAAATTTTAATGATATTTATTTGTTGAATAGTTTGTGTTGAACATTGGGTATTAAAGTTTAATTTTGGAGATTGAACTAGGTTTTCATCATATAAGGAATATTAATGTTGTAGAATTATCCTATCTTTTATTAACCATTTTGGTTTTAGTTTATGTCTAAATAAAGAAGAAATATATAGAAAATATTTTGTGGTTAATTTGATTCTCTAGAATTTTATTATATTGCCTCGAGCATGAAAAGTATATCTTGAAATAATGATAGTTTGGAGAAAAATATGAGTATATGGTTGAAATTTATTAAAGGATGAAACTCTAACGGTAAAGTAAGTACATTTCCTAATGTTATTTGTCTAATTAGTAAAATAATTCCTCAACTCTATGAAAATTATCTTTAAACAAAAAAGTTATCAGTTTACTTTTTTAACATTGAAATCATTGATATTTTAATCAATCGCAGATTTATGGTTTTGTGATTTTTAACATTCTCATATCCATGTTATCTATAACTATTCATCAAAACAAGATAGTCAGTTTTCTCTTCCATATATAAGTTTCACTGTATTGAACCCTAGCGTTTGTTGTCTTAGGTGACCATCGTACTTCCCTTTCTTTCTTTTAATGTGGAAGTTTTTTAATCCTTTTTTCAGATATAGAATTTAAATAATTTTTTTTGAATATTAGAACCCTAGTTACTAAGGCTAACTTACAATTTTGAGGATACAATTTATTTAATAAGGAAAAATGTGACATCCTGATTTTTTTTAAAAAAAGTAAAAACTATATTTGATAGCATAAATGATACCCCGCATGGATATTAAGAGAACATCTAAATATTATTATTTTAATGTTACCATTATAATCTCGTTGTTAGAATGACGTATATAAATATTATTAACTTAATTATGAAAATATGGTTTACACATGTATATATATGTAATTTATTTTTTGACCTATTAATTATAAATTAATGTAAAACATTTTTTAAAATAAAAATGAAATGATTTTATGAAAAACTATTTGAATGTGAACAATTGTGCTAATAAAATAATAAAATATATATTTTTGGATTGTATTAATGAAATTTATATATATTATATTCAATATATTATCTAAAACTCATCTTATGTTTTTTCTAGACAAGAAATATGAAACAAAATCAATTTTACTGTTAAAAAGAGTATGTATCAAAAAAGTTAGTTTTGCTACCTTATGATAGACCACTTGTTTCAAGTCAAGTTTTTGAAGAATTTATAGATATTATATGAAAAAATAAACTTCTCATTTGAAATTGTACTATCAAAATTTACTTTGGTTTAATATTTGGTATTTTTCTGATAATTTTCATTTTTAATGAATAGTGAAAATACTAAATTTTAATTGGAAACCCCTTTTTTGTCAAAATAATTTATAATGTTAAACAATCATTTTTATTGGTTTTAAATATTAATTAGATCAAATTTTTATCACTTAATTCAATTAGTGTCATTAGAATCAATTTCACATTGAAATTGCATACAAAAACTTGTTGAACTTTTGAACGTTTTCACCTGTTTTCTCACCAAGTGTGTGGGATTAATGTTAAAATTAATTGAATGACATATATAAATATAATTTTTAAAAATAGATATAAAATTTTATAATTGTAATTATATTTATATTATAATTTTATCAACTTAATTTCTGGATTTTATAAATAGTAACTTTATTAATTTTTTATTCATCATGGTTAATGGTAAATCAGGTAATTAAAGGTAAACATAATATTATAAATATATTAAAATTACCATAAAAATTGTCCAAATTTTATTTGATTATATATTTTAAACCTAAATCATTCATTGGTCTATTTTATGACCACATGGGGCCACTTGGATGACTTAAATCTCTTTAATGAATTTTATTTTAAAGAAAATATAAAAATGTCATCTTTATATTTTTAAAATATTACATTTTAACATAATATTGTAAAAAGTTATCTTAGACTATAAATATTCATTTGTAATATAAAATATTTTTATTTATCATGATATTTTATTACTTATATTTCAGAAATAAACAATGTAATTAAATGGTGACACAATGATGATGCAGTAATTGTTTAATTAATGGAAGAATCAAATAAATGATATTAAAAATACTAAAAGAAAAAACGAATTGATATAATTTATGTCATCCACTAAAAGTTTGGGTTAATATTTCATTATATGGATGTGTTAGTAATATTTGTTCGAATATATCAAGTTGTTATGATATTTTCAAAAAGGCAATTAATGAATAGTGTCAAAATTGACATTAGTGATATTTTAAAATAAATAGTATTTTATTAAATGGTGTAAAACATTTAAAAAATCTCCAAATGATTGGGATATGTCCCAAAAGTTCAGAAATTACTCATTTTTAGTGTTTTAGTATTTTATAGTAATTATATTTAACCTCAAAGTATAACTTACATGATATCACGGTAAGAATTAATAAGGGTTAAAACAAATAGAAAAGGATTAAACAATAGAAAAAAATACTGTAATATTAATTTATTGAATTTATTTCGATCCAAAATCATACTATAATCTATATAAATTATTTTGGATTCATTTATAATAGAAAAGTAATTTATATTAATTTAATACTTTTAATAATTACAATAGTGTCTCTCCCCACTCTTATAAAAGGGCCCCCATTCTTCTCTATTCCTTACAATTAAAAACCATTTGTGTTCAGCCAATATCTACCCATATCATATTCTATAATATCTCTCCACCTTATTGATTCATTATTTTATGCATAATCCCTCCATATATATTTTAATGTTTTAATCAAAGGCGATCATCTGAAGGAATTCTATCATTTTTAATTAAGTGTTTAAATTTTATTCCATGTTCCTCTACCTTAAAATATTCTTCATCCCTGATGAAATAAGAAATCCAGTATCCCAAATTTAATGAGATGTTACTATGTTAATATCAGCACCTAAATTCATCTACTTTTCCATCAAATGGAAAAATAATTATTCGTTCGTGTGTACGTGTGAACTATCACCTCCACAAACTGATATATTTCATTTTTCATCATTGTTTCTCTTGACTAGTTATAATGATGGAATTAATGATTATAAATGATATTCAAGAAATATTTATCACTATTAAATAGTAATATATCATTAAATTCTTACCTTTCCTTGCACTTAAATTGATAAGGTTGTTCATGTGTACGTGTGAACTATCACCTCCACGAACCGATGTAATTATTTTTTCATCACCACATCACATGGTTGATATGTATATCTATAAGTAAATATTATTTAATAATATGATATTTATGATCATTATGAAAGGATAAAATAATAATTACCTTATTTCAATGATGATCAATTAAAAGAGGAAACATTACTCATGTGTACATGTAGCCTACCGTCTCAATGATTATATCAGAGTTAATTTTTTATAACCATAGATAATGGAATTATTTAAATGTTTAATTTATTTTTAAATGTGATTATTATGTCATGAATATTATTCCAGATATGATGTAATTATGACTACTTTGAAAATTGACATTATGCAAAAGTCATTTTGGAATCAATTATCGAATATCGTCAAGACATCCGACATTAAGTTATATAATTAACTACATTTTTAACATGATAATAATTGATATAAAAGGAATAATAAAATTTACTAAGGGTATCAATCATGTAAATAATTAACATACTTTTATTTTTCAAGAATATAAGGATTTTACATGATGATTGGAGTCAAGGTAAGGGACTCTTTAACTAAAACATCATTTTAAATATTTTAATGGTTTATTCTTATAAATCATTATACTTTAAGTACATGTTTTAAAAAAAATTTAATAGATTTATTTATATGGAATTAGATGGTTAAAAATATTAATTTAGGAATTTATTTACAAATTTAAAAAGTGGTATGGAACATATTGTTTCAAAAATCTATATTTTAAATGTTTTAAGTTGGTTTTAGGATGGATTGGTAATTTCAATAACTTGAATGTTTTATTTTGAATATAAATAAAATTTTAAGAGTGGCATGTTGAAAAGTGCATGATTTTATGTTTTAAGATTATATAATGGTACTTGGTCATTTGATATGTGGTTACATGATAAACCATGGATTGGTTGTTCTTTGATAAACCAAGGATGTGTGGTTACATTATAACCTCCAATGCACTAGGTGTGGAAGTTGATCGAATGGCTATTTCATTTTTAAGAGTAAAATGAATGAATATTGACTGTATGGTAAATCCATTTTAGTATAGTTATGTCCAAATTTACCTATTTATATATTATATGTTTTCTTATGAGTTTTTATGGAAATACTTTTATTTTAAAAAGGTAAAATAATTATATCCTCTATTCTGGGTAAAATTTTGTTTTTTAAAGAAAAAATTTTATGGGTTTTCACTATACTAATGTTTTTCTTTCTTTATGTCCCATAACGAGCTTCTGTTCTCATCCTATGTTTTAAAAGAATCCATTTGATTTAAGGGAGAATAAATATAACGGTTATATCATGGAGAAAATTTGTCAATAGTGATCATGAAAAAAAACATTTTTTATTTTAAAAGGGTTTTCTTAGGTCGAGAAAGTCGATATTGTATATATTTGTCAACTTGTAATGTATGGTTTTAGTTTTATATGTTTTTCCTAATTCCCTAATACAAAAAACTAAAAAGATCATAAAATGTGTATTCTAGATCAAATACACTAGAATATGTAATGTTTAAGGCTGAGTCCTTACAGTTTCCACCCAATGAAGTGGAGAACGACAAGGTCACCATTAAAATTATTCCAAATGAGCCATATGTATTGAGTCCTGATAAGTGTTATTATATGATAACTCTACAAATGGTATGTTCTCCTCCCATGAACCACCAAAATACATTACACAAGCTCAAAACTTGTCTCCCAACATTTGTATCGTACTTTTAGTTTTCCCATCCATATATGGACGATACACTGTACACATAGTCAACTAAGTCCCATGGGATTTTTGTATGGATTTAGAAAAATGAGTCATAAAAGTTGGGTTACTCTCTGATATGATCGAAACTAGTACACCATGACTCTTTACTACCCCATGGATATATATTTTTGACATGTCATCCACCGTATGAGATTCAAATATTGGTATGAAAAGGGATGACTTTGGGAGCCAGTCCCAAATCACCCATATGGAATCGTGTTTCTGAACCATTCTTCGGAGACCTGTAATAAAGTCAAAAGATATTGGCTCACATTTCAAAATAGGAATAGGTAAATAGTGTAATATACCTAATAGTCGCTACTCCGCCTTAACATGTTGACATGTTAATCATCTCTAAACAAACTCATCCACCTTCATTTTCATTCCTATGCATCAAAACATCTCTTTCAACAACATATACATCTTCTATCATCCAGGATGAAAAACTCATCTTGAAAGTTGGTATGTATGAATATGTTATTCTTGAAAGGCCACAGATACGACCATCCAATTTTAAAACCCCTAAACTAAAATCCCATCTAGTTTCCATCTCTCAATAGTCTCCCCACCATTGAGTTTTGACATCATTCCTACACATTCTGAAATGGATGTCTATGCCTATTTAACCATTCCATCCAAATCAAAAACTAATTAAACTGGAATGAAAACCATAAAGTCATAGCAACAATCGCATTCCAAGTGCATGTTGGCTATGGCCGACATCAACTGCCAATGATCTAATGCTTCTTTTTAAAATTAATAATATTACTTTATTCATAATGCATCGGCCATCGAATTTCCTTTACCTGGTGTATACATCAAGTCAAAGCCAAACATTTGGATATACTCCAACCATCACCTAGATCTCAAATTAAACTCGTTTTGTGAGAAAATATGTTTCAATCTCTTATGGTCGGTAAACCCTAGGAATTTCTCACAAAATAGATAATGAAACCAAGTATTCAAATTATGGACTATAACCACTAACTTCAAATCATACGTTGGGTAATTCTACTCATGAAACATTAACTGTCATGATTCATACATAATAACATGCCCCCTACATGAGAACACATCCTAACACTGATCCCGGTGCATCGTAATACTCCATGTAAAATGTTCCCCATTCTAAAAAAACCATGATTGGTGTTGATGTAAGGAGAACCTTATGATCTTGAAAATACTTCTATCATTCCTAGTTATATTTTAATGGAAAGTTATTCCTTGTCAAATCTGTCTTTGGTGAAGCTAGTTTTGAGAAATACTGAACAAAGCATCGATAACAAGCTATACCAAGGAAACTACATATATAAAATACTTTCATTGATGGTTTCATAGATATTAAAGGCTTTATTTTCTCTAGATCCATAGAAACTCATTTCTTAGAGATGACATGGCCAAGAAAATGTATATATTGTATCCAAAAATAACACTTTTATAATTTTTCATAGAATCTATAAACTCTTAAGATCCCCAAAACTGTCAATAAGTGCTGCTATGTCTCCACCGTTATCCTTGAATACACCTATATATCATCCACAAACACCACCATAAAATAATATTGATATCTCTGAAATGTCTGATTTATCCATTCCATAAAGGCTTCTGGTGAATTCATAAGACCAAAGGGCATAAACGCATACTCAAAATGGATATATCTACTTTTGAAAGCTATTTTTTTGGAAAATCCTCTTTTAGCACTTGCAATTGGTTATATCATGAGTGCAATTCAATTATAGAGAACCACTGAGATCCTATAAATTGAACAAACAGATCATCAATTCGTGGAGGTGCATATTCATTAATTATCATAACATGGATAAGATTATTATAATAAACACATAGCTGAAGAGTTCCATTTAAATTTTTATCAAACAAGACTGGTGATTCCCATGGAGATGTTCTTGGTAGAATGAACCCATTTGTTTTACATCTATTCCAAATGAAATTTCAATTCCCTCAATTATTTTGGTTCCATTCGTTAAGACGTAAGTGAGATAGAAGTGTTCTATGGAAAGAGATCAATTGTAATCTCCACTTCTCTTATGGGTGGAAACCCAAAATGTTTTTTGGAAAACACTTCCAGAAACTAATCAACAACCACTGGAAAACAGCACTACCCAATCTCTTCCATTGATTCCAAAATCAAAGATACCAACTTGTATGAGCTCGTTCCCAGTGCTTCTACTAAAAATCCCATTGTACCCACCTTTATAAGCCTTTATCCTCTAAAGAGATGCATGATTCCATCCACAGCCATGACACTAAACTTTCGCACATAATAGTCAATGTGAGCCCTTAATGTCATCAACCAATTCATAAATAGTATTATATCATAAACACCCATATCAAGAAAAGATAAGTCCCGTATCAACTCAAATCCATCAACCGTTATAGAACATGAGACACATAAAGGATTGAAACTTTCTTTGACCTAAAAGAGTTTTATGTATCAATACAGAAGACATCATCTCAACATTTAAATGAAAAAATATAACGGTAAAGAAGAAATGAAGGAATAGGATGAACCTGTATCAAAAACACTTACATAAGGGTAGAATTTAAAATAATTTCACCTCTCATCATTGATGGCCTAGACTGATAATCCACCATAACCTGCTCACCACCATATATATTCTTTCTCGCCACACTTTTGTTCATTATTACCCTGGTAAAACTTCCCTTGCTGAAGAGTTATGGTATTCCTAGAATCACCATGGATAACTCTATTCTACTGATAAGGGTTATTCGGTTTACCTTGTCCCATCGAAGCATAATACATCTACAACCTCTGAGAAGTGTACCAAACACCCGACCATGGAGTATTACAACAATATCATGGAAGATTCCCCATGTGGTTTCAATTATGGAATTCTCTAGGTAGTTTCGTACTCACACACATCATGTTTCTTAGAGATCCACATTAGAAACACATGGATTGTTGTTGGGTTTCATAGGATGATTCAATGATCCAACTGTTGGATTCTGAGTCATACTCCTACCTTGAAAATAGGTGTCCCTTCTCCTATTTATCCCCATATTATATTTCCCACCATTTCCCATATGTATCAACATGCTCCCTCCACCAATGAATCTTAATAAATCTTGGTCTTCCACTATTGGTCTATTTACCATTTCTCTATAATCAGTTATATAGAACACCAAAATCTTTGAGAGAATTTCATGCCTCATCCCGGATTGAAAAATTTGTTCTTAAGGATGTACTATGAGTAAAATCAGGTAAAAATCAGAAAAAATTCATGAATTTATCCACAAACTCTATCAGATAACGGTTCTTCTACTTCACGATAACAAGGTATGTTGTTCTTCGAATTCTAAACATGTGATAATATAATTGTTTGCTAATTTTTTTTTGAAATCCTCACATGCCATACCTTGGTCCAATTTTTCATGAACCGCTAAATCCCATCACTAACATGAAATTTCCTCAAACATATACATCGCCAACTTTACATTTAACTTGGTTGGTGTGCCTAGGAAATCGAATATTCAATTTTACCTATTCTTCCACACCTATACATTTTATGGTTCTGAATCACCCTAAATTATGGGTAGATTCTACTTCTAAAACAAAATTGAATGATCCACATGTCTTGGCTCATCCTTTGGTTCCCACTATCCACAACCCAAAAGGTTGGGACTATACTCTGGAATAACTATTGGTTCGCATGTGGTTCAAGTTCAACCACAATCTTATAAGTATCTTCTGGTTCATTTCTACGATTCCTACCAGGTTCCATTTTCTATAAACACAAACAATTTCATAAGTCTCACTCTTTAGGGAATTAAGAGTTAACAATTTCAAATGCTTTCACATAACTACTATCATAACCATGATTTCCTAAATTCAACATTTCCCATGTTTAATAATTTTTTAAAAATCCCCCATGTTTTTTAAAATAAACACATTTTCAAAATAACACAACCATTATCTTTATAAAATATCACATCTGAAACCAATTTCTAGATTTTTCAAAAATCAACACATTCATAATAAACATAAATCATTACTCCAAATGAAATATCTAATCCTAGTGGGAAGTTATTTCGACAATGCATTCCATGATCCTATTATTGGATAAACCCATGAAAATGAAATTATACTCCTCTAAGTGTTTCCAAAACACTTATGTACCCAACTCCCTAGTAACTTGAAGTTCAGCATAAAAATTTTAGTTATGTATTTTTCTGTTATACATTTCATGTCCTGATAATCCTACTTCTTACTAGCTTCCCAACTCATGAAATAAACCAGAATAAATATCAACTCCAATATTGACACAACATAAACCATGTATCCCAAAATAAAAGTTAGACCTAACAAGACTGGTAAAGCTTATAACATCCCACCCCTCCGTAATTTTTTGATTTGAGACGAAAGTGCTAATTGTTCATAGGAGACATACCCAAGATGTCAAAGGCTGGAAATAAATACTAAGGGCTTCATGAAAATTGTGGAATGATTTACCCTTTAGGAATAAAACTACAAACCAAATATTACATAACCAACATCACATAACAATGTAATATAACTCAAACAATACCAAAAGATCATCCCAACAAAGCAACAACTTTAAAAAAAATAGACAACCAAGAGGAAGACTAAAATAAAAAAACTAAAAGACACCAAGATATATCTCCACCACTCCACACTAAGCTCCAAGCTCCAACACCGTAAGAACTTCCAAGCATCATGATGTACCACTAATTAAATGAGAGGATTTAACTTTACCTGTGTCTCAATGAACAACATCTGCAAAACCACCAACGTGCCAAAGCAGTGGTGAGTAATGAAACTCACTAGGATTTCCCCAAATTACTTCCCTACTCATGCCACTAGGATAGAACAAGTTAGCACATTTATATTAAAAAATTTATACAAACCCATTTAATCAATTCAACAAATTCTATCAAGCCAAACACATATATACAAAAACTATTTTCACAAATTAATCCTTTTTGAAGGAAAGTAAGAAAACAAGTCATTAAACCATTTGTCAAATTCCATGTTGTCCAAACCCATTCCCTCTCACCCAACCACACACAGACATCCCAACCACACAATCTTGTTGTTACCGTTGATGGTGGACCTTCATGTCCATACCCTTTGCCATTGATGGTGTTACTTTATGACCATATTGATCCCTTCAACTCACATTCATAATTTTTCCTTTAATGGTGGTACTTCATGAACAATGTCAATCCCATTCAACTAAAAATTAATCATTTAATCCAAAAACCATGATAACAAACATTTCAATAAAACCAACCTTTTTTTTGAAATATATTTCCATGCATTAAACCATAGAATCATTTTACAATCAACATTTTAATATTCTAATACCACTCTAACTTTCCATTGAAACACCCAATTTTCATCACTCCATAAAATACCACCAAACTAACCATGACAAACATTGGTAACCAATTCAATAAAACCATAATTTTATTGTAAATTCTCTTCAATGGATCAAAATCACCCAACTATTTTTAAATCAACATTTTAAAATAATAATACCAATTCAATTTTCCACCAAAACACCCAATTTTCCATAATTTCATAAACTATAACCAAATAAGATATACAAGAACATTGAACATCAATTTTAAAATTATTTTAAAGAGAAATAACCATTTTGAAATTAAGCCTTATTGTTTCAAAAATAGGAGTCAAGAGTGAAGCCACTTACAAATTTGAATTTTGGTGAAAATTAATAATAGAAAAAAAATCCCACAAAAACCAGGTTAAATCTCCAAGAATCTGCTTTAGATATCTTCCCCTAATATAAAAAAATCCAAATCTAAATATAATTAGAATAAAAAACCATAGATATATAAAAAAAACTAGATATTTGAAACTGGGATAGAGTGAGAGAGGAATGTAGATCTAAGAAAAACCATGAAAACCACCATAAAAGAAACGTACCCAGTGGAGTTGGGATTCACCGGACCAAGAAATTCCTTCAAATCACTTCCAAAATGATGAAGAGATGTTACCTATCATATGGGAGGATGGAATCCTACATTAGGTCCATTTTTTGAGAAACAATGAGGGGTTTATGGTACATCCCGACATAAATCTAATTTTTATAAACTGACTTTTTAAACCATTGATGGTTAGAAACACAGTTTAGAAAACAATACGCTAATGGTGAACCATCCACTGCTCACAGAGCAACAAAAATAGTTGGCCAAACAATTTGAAAAACTAGGCACAAACCATGAGAAATCCTTATGTCCCATGTTGCATAGATATACGAGAGTGGCCGCATGGTTTGGAAAATGGTTCACCTTTATCGTGAACCAACCCAGAGACCTCTTCCTCATTTTGAATAGTTTCCTAAAGGATCTGTATGGTTTTCACTAAATATTCTCAAACTGTGTACCTTTAGAAACTCCCCCAAAAACATCAAAAATTATTCCAACACCCCCCCCCTAATTCACCCAAGAACTTTACATACTTAAAAGGAATAAATAAAGGCACTATATTTCAGAAAATGGGGGTGCTACAATTTACATTGAAAACACTAGTGCACACAACATACTACCCCCATACCACAAAAAACCATCACAACTTCTTCCACCACTAAATGAAACACCATGTAGCATACACACAACATTATACACTTTTAGATGAAAAGTTCTAGAATATTTATTAATTATTCATTTTACCACACATCAACATCCATCCCATTATATTCAATTACCATCCCATTAATTTATTCACTTCACTCATCATCATAATTTATTCCAATGTAACCTTAGAAACTAACATAACCACACCTCACAACCTCTATAACATGCATCAAAATTCATTACAACAAACATCCTCTATCATCGTCGCATTACATTTCCCAATCCATCTCACCAAAAAAAACTACACCAAAATCACTGCACCATAACCTCTGTCCCACAACCACTACACCACAACTACTTTGCCACAACCTCTACACCAGAAGATATGTGCCACTAAAACTGTCCCACAAGATCTAGGACACAACCCTTGCATAACAACCTATACTCCACAACCTCTACACCATAACCTCTATGCCACAACCACTATGCTATATTGCAAAACATCCCACATTGCACAACTTCTCTCATCACATCCATTTCATCTAACCAATGTATCACTGCCCCACACACCGCATAACACATCCAATCATTAACATCACCACCACGGACCCAACCCATGTAAATCATCACAACAAGTACATCCACACACAATAGAAACACATCCTAGCATCCATTTATTCTGGTAATTTATCACATTACATATTTATATATTAGAGTGGGTATTATCCCACAAACCATAATCTAAGGGATATTAATTATAATTCAAA
Organism: Viscum album; assembly: GCA_963277665.1. Taxonomy (NCBI): domain Eukaryota; kingdom Viridiplantae; phylum Streptophyta; class Magnoliopsida; order Santalales; family Viscaceae; genus Viscum; species Viscum album. The sequence goes on from OY728135.1 coordinate 116,433,485, forward strand.
TATATGATCCCTTGATTTTTATTTAGGTATGATCACACCAAAATAAAACAATGTTCATCACATCTTAACAACTACAGTTAAAACAAGAATCTCAATAGCCGTAATTTTCATAATGGGGAATATGCATGAATAATAACATCCACAACATATAAAAATGCTTTAAATAATGAGATAAACCCCAATACCAATAAATTTTAGAATTTTAAATTATTTATATGTTTATTCTAACCCATTCTATCCAACCAATGGTATGAAAAACTATTCATATCTCACATATAGCATGTAAAAGAGTGAGAACGAGGATACCCTACCTCAAAAAAGCTTTCCAATATCACTTCACACCATATGGAGAGTATTAAATTCCCACAAACTAAAACATCACACAAAACTCATTGATCAACCTACAAAAAATCAAAGGGTTGTCAAAAAACAACACACAACTACTCACAATCTAGATCAACATCACCGTAGTGAATCTCCAAAAGAATAATAAAAGAAAACCACCAAAAGGGAAAAGAACTAACCATAGATTTCCAACAAGAATACACCAGAACCAATAGATAAATGTGGGGATAAGAGGTAATTAAATCTTTCTCAGAGTGCCTAGGGTTCTTCCAAAATGAGAGATAAGGGAGGTGGCTAAATAAGAAACATATTTTCCCAAATGTTATAAAATAACCTAAAATTTTCCAGTTTTAGGTAGTATAACAGTTACACACTGTGTAACATTTACATGACATGTAACCCATCAGATTTCCAAAATTATCTTCTTTTTATAAATATATAGTTACCTTATCCATTTAAAACCTGGATTTTCTATATTTCATGAAACACCCCATGAACCATCTTTCACAATACTTGAACCTTCATTTTATGTCATGTAAACATCACCTGATGTGAATTTCCTCTAGCATCCATATTTTTAATTGAAAACACCTCCAACACAGACCTAGGACTCTTTTGAGAACCTACAACATATAAAACTATCAATTTAATGGATTGGTAGGACATGGACTGTTATATTCATGTTTTCTCTCCCTTTTTAGGCTGTATGGTTTTTTTCTTTTTCCCCCTTATTTTATCCATTATTTTTTTCTAGAGAACTTGTTGAGTCAATAAGGTTTTCCTTATGACTTTTCTATTCCTTCTTGTTTTGAAAATCAGAAACACCTTATATTTAAGGAAAATTGCTTTTATAAGGAAAATTGCTTTTATAAGGAAAATCGCTTTTATAAGGAAAATTATCCTTATCATACTTTCATTATCTATATCCATATATTTCTTATGTATAAGAATCAGATTCATTTCCATATTCTCGGAATTGTTTAAAACTTTGATATGAAGCATTCTGTTTTAGGATCCGAATTCTGGATGAGAACTGTAATGAAGTTCCACTCCGAGTTCTGGATACGAACTCTAATAAAGTTCCACTCTGAATTCTGGATACGAAATCTCATGAAGTCCGACACCGAATTCTAATGACAAATTCTGATTAGGAATTCCCATTACGAATTCTGATGATGAATTATCATTCTGAATTATCATTCTGAATTCTCCTATTAAATAGAATCTGATCATCTTTTTTTTATACACTTTGAATTTATTTAGACTCCGAATATTATTTTTGGTTACTCTCCGAAATTTCATTTTGCTTACACTTTTATAATTTGTCTACTCTTTGATATTTTTCTTACACTCCTAACCTTCACTCCAAACTTTTGAGTTAGACTTAAAACGATGTCGTACATTCTGTTACACTTGTTTTGTTATAAAACGATGTCGTCTATTCCGTTATAAACTAACCATTGGTTAAGTTACACATGTATAGGTCCCTCTAATTTTTCAGGAAAATATGACCATTGGAAAAGAGGACGACCTTGCCTATAAATAGGAGATAATTTGAAAGAGCTCAACACTACTTCTTCAACATTGTTCACACATGTTGTTGAAGTGATTTATAGAGAGAGAGTCTCTTATTAACTCTCAGCTTCGTGAAGAAAGTTTGAACTGCTTGTTCAAACTTTGCCTTGTGCAGATTTTCTTTGTGCGACTCTGAATGTTGGTGATTACATTTGAGGACTTCCGGGGATAGGAAGAAAGAGGTGCCGACTACCTTAAAGTTTGAGGGCTTCCTTGCATAGGAAGACAGAGGTGCCGACTACCATAAAGTTCGAGGGATTCCTTGCTGAGGAACACAGAGGTTCCAACTACCTTGAAGCTGGGGGCTTACGGGGATAGCAAGACAGAGATTCTGATCTTCATATCGAGGGCCAACCCTGGTGTGGGTAAGACAGACTTTCTTGAAAGTATAAATCAAGGGACATTTATCCAAGGTTGTTGGATACCCTTTTATTTGGGTTAAAATACTTATATCTTGTTACTTGTAGTTTTACTACTTGTTTGTTTCCGCTTAATATTGTATTGTAAGGTAAGTATAACCTTATTATATTTCCTTACACTTGTACATTGATAAGTTTAGATTCTATACGCTTTAAGGTAGAATCTCATATTGTAATATTTAGTTAAGTTTCAATTTCTCGATCGATATTTCCGGAACCTACTTTCGTAATCTCTTTCCAGTTTTAAGCAAGTACATAGAACTTCAAGTTTATAACTTCATTCCTTATTCCAATTTTTCAATTGGTGTTAGAGGTGTTGTGAATTTTCTTAGTATAACATTGTTAAACTTAGAACATTCCTTATCTAAGGAAAACATAGTTATACGTAATCAACTTTAAAGATTCCAAAGGAATTTTTTAAAGTATTCAATTCACCCCCCTCTTGTATATTGAGCATCTATATCATTATTTCGATCCTACAATTGGTATCAGAGGAGGTCTCTGAAATACTTATACTCACGTATAAGTTTTTCTTGATCATTTTCTTTTATTCTTCATACTTACTTAAAATGTTCTTTGTCATTCCGAAATTTGAAAGTTCATTCTGAACTTTTTCATTCTGAACTTTGTCATTCCGAACTTTGTCATTCCGAACTTTGTGATTAAGAACTTTTTCTACAAACAATTTTCTGTGCCGAAGGTTATTTTAAGTATGGCAGGAATCAATGTTGGCTCCATTGATAATATAAATCCTACAAGACCACCAATCTTTGATGGTAATGATTATGAGTACTGGAGAGGTCAAATGAAGACTTTTGTTATCAATACTGGAGTGGATAATTTCTTTATGCTTACTGGTGATTATAAAATTCCTGATAAGGAAGTGAGAACTTTCACTAACCAGGAAAAACAAGAGTATCAACTCAATTATAAGGTACACAATACTCTACTGTGTTCAATGACGAGAAATATATATATCCAAATTTCTTCTTGTGAAATAGCTAATTATATCTAGAATAAGTTAGAAGTTATGCACTTTGGCATTTCTAAAGTGATTGAGACTAAGAGAGCTATGCTTAGAGCTGAATACCCTGGCTTCAATTTTCTTTATGGTGAACCAATCTGTAAAGTTCAACAGAGATTTATGACTATAGTTAACATTTTACAATCTATGGGAGAGAAAGGGTTAGATGATGAAGCACTTGTGGATAAGATAATTGATATTATGCCTAATGAGTGGGAATCCAAGAGAACAACTTTAGATGAGAACAGGAAGGTCACTCAAATTTCACTTGATGAGCTATTCGGAACTCTTCTCCAACATGAAACAAAAATGAAGAGAGATACTGACAACATCAAGAAGAATAATGGGAATGGTACTGTTGCTTTTACAACAACATCAAATCATATGAATGCTAAGACTCCTGAGAGAGTAACCAGATCTAAGTCTAAGAAGGTGGTTGTTCAATCAGATTCTAGTGAGAGTGAAGTCTCTGAAAATGAGTTAGAAAATCTTGCTCGAAGGATGAACAAGATAGCTGGCCAGAGAAGTTTTCAATCCAAGTATAAGAAAAAGGAAAGGAAAGATAGGAAATATGGAGAAGTCACGTGTTATGAATGCAAGAGAGTTGGACATATTAGACCAGATTGTCCATTGCTCAAAAAGAAAGAAAGGAAAGAAAGGCATTCAGACAGGAATAGAAAGAAGTATTATAAAGCCAAAGCTAAGAAAGTTTTGAAAACTAGTGATGCCTGGAGTGCCAGTGGTGGTGACTCTTCAGATGAATCTTCTGATTATGAATCCTTCGGACAAAAGAATCTTGGTCTTGTAGCTAGATTACCGATTAACAATAATTGTTTTATGTCTAAGGTACGAAATGTTGAATCATTGACCAATGTTTCTTTAAATTCTAATGATAGAGAATATTACAACTCTTCTGATGAAGAATCCTCTTCTGATGAAGATAATACTTTACCTACCTATGAAGAAGTTTCTGGGTTTCCTAAACTTCTTGGAATTGAGAATTCTAAACTCAATAAAAAGCTTGATAAGGAAAACTATAGAAATTCTATTCTTACGAAAGAAATATCAGATCTTTATAAAGATCTTGATAGGAAAAATGATGATTTTGAAAGTATTTCAAAAAATCTTGAGGAAGTAAGTTCTGAGAAGAACAAACTTTCTAAAGAGTTAGAAAAAGTAATTTCTAAGAAAATTATCTTCGAACCTAGCTATAGTTTTAAAACTAATTATTTTGAAGACAAAAACTTGGTTATGAAACTAAAGTCTGAAATTTTTTCCTTAAATAAGTGTTTATCAAACTTTACCCATGGTAAGGAAAATTTTGATAAAATGTATTCCCAAATACGACCTTTAAGAAATAAATCCAGATTTGGTTATACCCATGCAAAACCAACTTTTAGTAACAATTACTTTGTTCCTTAAAGTGCCCCATTTTATACCAAGTGTCAATGTGGTGGTCACTGGGCAAAGAATTGTTCCTTAAACAAAACCCAATCTATAGGATTTCATAATGCTTATTTCACAAAGAAGATGTGGGTACCTAAAATTTTGTTATCTGGAAATCTCGGATCCAAACAAGGTTGGATTCCGAAAGTTTAATTCTTTTCTTAATTTCAGGAAAATGGAGGAAGTACCAACAACAATACATGGTACATGGATAGTGGATGTTCCCAGCACATGACTAGTAACAAAATATATTTTGAAAAGATTATCAAAACAAAAGGAGGAAAGGTAACTTTCAGAGATAATGCTGAGGGGGAAATTGTTGGTATAGGTAATATCTTTCTTCTTGGTAAAAACTTGATTTAAAATGTTCCTTTTGTTAAGGGTCTTAAGCACAACCTCATTAGCATAAGTGGGTTGAGTGGTGAAGGATACCTTGTGAATTTTAGGAATGATAAGTGCTTATTTTACAATTCCAAGGAGGAATTTATTCTCTCAGCCAATAGGCAAGAGAATGTTTACACCTTAAATTTAGAAGACCTCAGGAGCCAAGATTTACCTGGCCTAAGTGCAATGGAAGATCATTCCTGGTTATGCCATAGAAGACTAGGTCACTGTAACCTTAGGAACTTATGAAAACTCTCTGAGAAGAAAATAGTTAAGGATCTACCAGAGTTTAGATTTTATTCTTCTAAGGTTTGTGATCCTTTTCAATATGGTAAGAAACATAAATCTAGTTTTAAATCAATCAGTGAAGTCTCAACAACTGATGCATTGTAGTTAGTGCGCATGGATCTTTTTGGTCCAACACAAACTGGAAGTATTGGAGGAAAATACTATGTGTTTGTTATAGTTGATGATTATAGTAGATTTACATGGGTCTATTTTCTAGCAAAGAAGTCTGAAGATTTTTCTTATTTTAAAAGTTTTATTGCACAAGTTAAAAATGATAAAAACCTTCCATTGAAAAATATTCATAGTGATCAAGGAGGAGAATTTCAAAATTCTGTTTTTGATACTTTTGTAGTAGAAAAGGTATTACTCACAACTTTTCAGCACCTATAACTCCTCAAGAAAATGGTGTAGTTGAATGAAGAAATAGAATTCTTCAAGAGATAACTAGAACCATGTTGAATGAATATTCTATACCTAGACATTTCTGGGCTGAAGCTGTAAGTTCTGCTTGCTATACTATAAATCGAGTTTTGATTAGACCTTTTCTTAATAAAACTTCTTATGAGTTATGGAGTGGTAGAAAACCAAGACTTTCCTACTTCAAGGTTTTTAGATGCAAAGTATTCATATTGAATACTAATGATAATTTACATAAATTCACACCAAAATTTGATGAAGGAATTTTCTTAGTCTACTCCACAACTTCTAAGGCATATAGAGTTTTCAATAAAAATACTTGTACTGTTGAAGAAATAGTGCATGTAAAATTTGATGAATCAGATCCTTTTGTTTTTAAACCATCCCAGCCTACATCCTTAGATGTGTTTTCAAAAACTGATTATCAGCCTTTGATAGAAGATCCTTCTGATAAGGAAAATGTTCAAGAAGATACTTCTGAAACATTTACCCCAGAAGAATTTCTACCCTATGTTGATGAACATGTTTTAAAAAACAAAAATCATGTGTTTCTTAATAATCATCCCTGTTATAGCATCATTGGTGATGTAAATCAACCTGTATAGACTAGAAGTTCCTTGAGAAATGAAGTAGAACATCTAGCATTTCTTTCCCAATTAGAACCAAAAATCACTGATGAAGCTTTAGGTGATGATGATTGGATCAAAGCCATGGAAGATGAACTAAATGAAATTTAAAGGAATAAAGTCTGGAATTTTGTTGAAAGACCTAAGGAAACTTCTGTTATTGGAGTAAAGTGGGTCTTCAGAAACAAGTCTAATGAAAATGGAGTCATAGTTAGAAATAAAGATAGACTTGTTGCTAAAGGTTATAATCAGCAAGAGGGAATAGACTATGAAAAAACCTATTCTCCAGTAGCTAGACTTGAATCTATCCATATTCTACTTGCCTTTGTAGCATTCTTTAATTTTAAACTTTTTCAAATGGATGTGAAATGTGCTCTTCTTAACGGTTATGTTCAAGAGGAAGTTTTTGTTGAACAACCTCCTGGCTTTGAAGATACAAAACATCCTGATCATGTTTTTGGACTTACCAAAGCTTTGTATGGTCTTAAAAAATCCCCACGAGCTTGGTATGATAGACTCACGGGATTTTTTCTTCAAAATAACTATGTTAAGGGAAATGCAGATCCAACTCTTTTTATAAAGAAAGATAAGAAAAATGTTTTGATTGTTCAAATTTATATTGATGACATCATATTTGGTTAAACTCAGCAATCTTTAACCACCTCTTTTGCAATTCTAATGAAATCTGAGTTTGAAATGAATATGATGGGTGAGTTAACTTTTTTCCTTGTTTTTAAAATTTCTCAAAAACCATAAGGAATCTATATAACTCAACATAAGTATATTAAAGATCTTCCTAAAAAGTATGGTTATGACAACACTAAGAGTATAAGTACTCCCATTGGTACCTCAAACTCTTTAGATCTTGATGAAGCTAGGAAACCAGTAGATCAAACATCTTTTAGAGGTATGATAGGAAGTTTACTTTACTTAATAGCTAGTCGACCAGACTTAATGTTCTCAGTACGCTTATGTGCAAGATATCAATCCAATCCTAAGTAATCTCACTTAAAGGCAGTAAAAAGAATTTTTCGCTACCTTAAGGGAACCATGGAACCATGGATCTATGATTATTTTATACTTATGAAAATTATTTTGTTCTAAAAATATTTTCTGATGCTGACTTTGGTGGATGTAGAATGGATAGAAAGAGTACATCCGGAACTTGTCATTTCTTTGGAGATTCATTAGTTTCTTGGTCTTGCAAGAAGCAACATTCTGTAGCACTTTCCACTACTGAAGCTAAATATGTAGCAGCTGGAAGTTGTTGTGCTAAATTGTTGTGGATGCAACACACACCCACTGACAATGCCTTGAGTTTTACTAAAACTCAAATTTTGTGTGATAACACAAGTACCATTTACCTAAGTAAGAACGCTGCACATCACTCTCGTGCAAAACACATAGATATTAGGCATCACTTTCTTAGGGATCACACACTTAAAGGAGATATCATTCTTCAATTTATCGTAATCCAAGCTCAACTTGCTGATATTTTCTCAAAATCTTTACCCTCCGATAGATTTGAATACATTAAAAAAAGTTAGGAATGATAACTGTAAGGTAATAATTCTTCATTAACTTCTTGTTGAACAATTCTCCTAACAGTAATAAACTCGTTTTCATAGGGGGAGTACATTTGTTTGTTAGTGTTACTAAATGTTACTTTTCGTAATTTGTTTTTCAAAATTTTTTCTTTCCGGAGTTATAATTTCAGGAATAAAAGTTTTCAGAATGGAAATTTTTTGAATCTAAAATTTCTGGAATGGTAATTTCCAGAACTAAAATTTTCAGGATTGAAATTCTCGGAGTAAGAACTTTCAGAATGGAGATTTTCACACTAGGGTTTTCTTAACGAGACTTTCAAACTGAGACTTTCATAGTAATATTTTCGTATCGAGACATTCGTAATGAAATTCTCGTACTGAAATTCTTGTAATGAAATTTTCATACTGAAATTCATGTAATTAATTTTCGTATTTTTTTATGGAGTTTTTCATAGTGAGTTTTGCAAACTATGTTTTTTCGTAGTAAACATTTTTTCATAGTTAATTTTTCTTTAAGAAGAATATTACCCATTACAAATAATCTTCCTAAGCCAATCCGAAAGGTATGGTTTTCTTACTCAAGTTTTCGTAATCATACATTACTAGCTTGTATTTTCTTACATTCTATTTTCGGATTATAGTTTTCATAAATCTTTGTTTTAATAAAAACCTCAAAAGATCAGATTCAAGTTTTCTTGAGAATTGGTTTTCAACCATCAGATCTGATCTCAGTTTTTACAACCCGTCGATCAACTGAGGAAGATGAACCGTCATATTGTTGCCTATATAAAGGGGACCCCAAATGGTCATCCCACATTGGTTTTTCAAGCTCCAGCGTCCCAAAACTCTGCCTATCCGTTTTAAAGCCGTTCCGATCTTCAGTAATCTCTGTTCCGAACTTCTCAGAAGTCTTCAGATCCGAATGTCTGTAGAAGTAGCTCCTCAAGACATTTCAACCTCTAAGACGATTTCCAAGAGGTTAGTATATAGAGAAAGGTTGGTTCATCCATATTTCTTCAACAATTATGATTCTCTTATATCCAAGAACATAAAGCTTAACGGATGGGAAGATGTTGATGTGTCTAAGCCCAGGAATCAAGATGAAGTATATTCAGAGTTGCTTTTTGATTTCTATGAGTCAGTTTCCTTCTTTAAAGAAAATGATAGGGAGAAATTGTCGTTCATGTTTTATGGTAAGACTTATAAGCTTTCTTATACCAAGGAAGCCTGCTTGGTAGGGCTGACCTATGAAGGAGAATCCGAGTTCATCACTCATGTTTTTCCAGATTCAAAGGGAAGCTTCAACAAGGAAAAGGAATTGGAGACTCTCGGACTGTCAGATGACAAGGCTCCGAAGATTGCTAGTCTGTCTATGAATTTTCGGATTCTAGAATTATGGGTACAGGGCTTTATTGTACCGAGAAAGGGTGACAAAGATAGTTTGTAGAAGATCGAGATCTTTATTCTAGAATGTTTAGAAAGGGAATCTGAGTGCTCAGATCGTAATGTATCCAGTAATCATCTCGATGTTAATAGTTTAGTGCCTTGAGTCTTTCAAGGAGGCTTGCAAGTTTAAGACAAGAGTTTGAAAAATTATGTTGGTGAGTGATGATACCATTAAAAGGATGAACGTTGCTTTCAACAAGAAGATTGGTGAGTTCTTTGATATGCCAATTCAAGAAGAAGCGGTTTCGAAAGTTTTTGAACCTGAATCTTTTAAACCAGTGAAGAAGAGAAAGTTGAAAGAAGTTGAAGTTGAAGCAGAGAATCTTAAATCTAAGGAAGTTCATTCCGCACCTCCAAAACCGAAGAAGATGAAGAAATCTTACCCTAATGTGGTAGTTGCTAAGTGGAGGGAAGTCAATGAGAAGAGAGTGCAAGGGGAGCCTCAGTTTGGTTTGGACCCTGCAGAGGCTAAGGTCTTGAAGGAAAAGACAGCAGATGAACTATAAAAACAAGTGAAACAAAAGAAGCTTAAGAAGAAGATGTATGAAGCTGAGGTGGCTCAGACTTTATTGATGTCTAATGAGATGGTCTCCAGAAACATTCCAGTCCCAAGATCTTTCTCTTTGGAATCTCTACCTGAGACTCCAGGAAGAAACTATGTTACTCCGCAGAAGGTAAAACCTAAGCATGTTAAGGAAGTTGAGCAGTTTGAGCAAGAGGAAGATGAAGAAGCAGTTACTAAAGGTAGTGGTGAGACTAGAGATCTATTATAGCAAGTAGAAGATTATAAGGAGACACCTTCGGAACATTTTTCTCTCTGAATTTCAAGAGATGAGTCCTCTAAGATAGTCACTCCAGAGAAGGATGAGGAGAAAGGAGAACAAGAAGTAGCATATCATGCAGAGGAAGAACATATTCTACATGATATTGCTCAAATAGAGTACGTAGAGGATGCTACTCAAAAATATATTGATGATGAAGACAATGTTGTTCAAGTGTCTGATAGTGAACAAAAAACCCCAGAACATGAATCCATTCCGAAAGTGGACAAGGGAAAGCATGTTGTTATCGATACCCCGAGCTCAGTGGCTGTAAAGAGAAGGGAAGTTAGTGTTTCTTCTAAGAAGAAGAGTGAGCAATTTGAAGAAGAAAATTCTCCAAGCAAAGTCTTAGATTCAGAGTTATCTTCATTGGGACATGACTTTGTTGTTCAGTCTTTAAAAAAGTTGGTGTGTTCTATTCTGACCTTCTAAAGTATTGATTCAAGATTCCAGATGCTCCAACATACTTTGAATCAGAAAACAGACTCTATATCCATGTTTATGGATAAATGTGTAGATATGGAGGCTCAGTTCAAACCTTTTATTGTAGGCTATGAATCCCACAAAAGGTCTTGTACGAAAATGACTAGTTGGTCGAAGAAAACTGTAGATGAGATGAGGCTCTTGGATGAATTCCAAGATAATGTTAAAGATGCATTTGAGATAGAAGACAGGAAGCTAAATGATCTTAATTCTTCCTTTGAAGAAAAGTTGACAGACGAGAAGAATTTCCGGATTTGAGAAGTCAGAAATCTGAATAGGAAGCTGAATTCTATTGCTCAAAGCTGGAGGAATGAAAGGGATCGTCGGATTGATATTGAAGAGAAGTTGTTAAAACAAGAACAAGTTTTGAAACCTCAGGAAGAAAAGCTTGAAGCCCAGGAAGAAAATATTGAAGCTCAAATAGTAAGAATTTTTGTGTTAGAGAAGAAAGTCGAAGAAGACCATAAATACTTGAAGTAGATAAAGACTATTCTTAAGGGTCTCACGTCAAAGGAGAAAGATCCAAAATAGAAAAATCCAATCTTTTTGTTGTATCTTAGCTTCTTTGTTTTTGATTTTTCAAACTTAATGAGAATCTTACTTGCTCGTCTCTTTTGTTGTTGTTACTAATTTTTCAGGTACTTTGTTATATTTTCCATTCCCTCGAATTATTTTTGAAAATCATAGAGTGGGAGAAGGAAAAAGAACCCTAACAAAGGGGGAAAATGAAAAAGAACCTTAACAAAGGGTGAGAAAGAAAAAAAAACTCTAATAGAGTTTATCTAAGGGGGATTTTTTCATTAAAGAAGACATTCTTATTCTTAATGAAATACCATTCCGGAAATCTAGAATATGATATTTAGAGTTTCAAAGCCTAAGGGGAGTTAGTCGTATTCATCAACATACATATGCAAAGGGAGATAAGCCTTATTGTTTTTGTTTTTTTCATTAGTCTTTCTTTTTTCGTAAGGATGTTTGTGATTTCCAAAAAGGCGGAGATTGTTGAGTCAATAAGGTTTTCCTTATGACTTTTCCATTCCTTCTTGTTTTAAAAATCACAAACACATTATCTTTAAGGAAAATTTCTTTTATAAGGAAAATTGTTTTTATAAGGAAAATCACTTTTATAAGGAAAATTTCTTTTCTAAAGAAAATTATCCTTATCATATTTTCATTATCTATATCAATATATTTCTTAAGTATAAGAATCAGATTCATTCCTATATTCTCAGAATCGTTTAAAACTTTGATATGAAGCATTCTGTTTTAGGCTCCGAATTCTAGATGAGAACTGTAATGAAGTTCCACTCTGAATTCTGGATACGAACACTAATAAAGTTCCACTCTGAATTCTGGATACGAACTCTCATGAAGTTCAACACCGAATTCTAATGATGAATTCTGATTACAAATTCCCATTACAAATTCAGATGATGAATTATCATTCCAAATTCTCATTCCGAATTCTCCTATTAAACAGAATCTGATCATCTTTGTTTTATACACTCTGAATTTATTTAGACTCCGAATATTATTTTTGGTTAGACTTCCAACTTTCATTTTCCTTACACTTTTATAATTTGTCTACTCTTTGATATTTTTCTTACAATTCGAACATTCACTCCGAACTTTTTAGTTAGACTTAAAACGATGTCGTACATTCTGTTACACTTGTTTTGTTATAAAATGATGTCGTCTATTCCGTTATAAACTAACCGTTGGTTAAGTTACACGTGTACAGGTCCCTCCGATTTTTCAGGAAAATATGACCGTTGGAAAGGAGGCCGACCTTGCCTATAAATAGGTGCTCATTTGAAAGAGCTCAACACTACTTCTTCGACATTTTTCACACATGGTGTTGAAGTGATTTCTAGAGAGAGAGGCTCTTATTAAATCTCAGCTTCGTGCAGGAAGTTTGAACTGCTTGTTCAAAATTTTTCTTGTGCAAATTTGCTTCGTGCAACTCTGAATGTTGGTGATTACATTCGAGGACTTCTGGGGATAGGAAGGCAGAGGTGCCGACTACCTTAAAGTTCAAGGGCTTCCTTGCTGAGGATGACAGAGGTGTCGACTACCTTAAAGTTCAAGGGCTTCCTTGCTGAGGAAGACAGATGTTCCAACTACCTTGAAGTTGAGGGATTGCGGGGATAGCAAGATAGAGATTCCGATCTTCGTATCGAGGGCTTACCCTGGTGTGGGTAAGACAGACTTTCTTGAAAGTATAAATCAAGGGACCTTTATTCAAGGTTGTTGGATACCCTTTTCTTTGGGTTAATAGACTTATATCTTGTTACTTGTAGTTTTACTACTTGTTTGTTTCCGCTGCATATTGTATTTTAAGGAAAGTATAACCTTATTATATTTACTTACACTTGTGCTTTGATAAATTTAGATTCTATACGCTTTAAGGTAGAATATCATATTGTAATCTTTAGTTAAGTTTCAATTTCCGGATCTATATTTCCGGAACCTACTTTCGGAATCTCTTTCTAGTTTTAAGCAAGTACATAGAACTTGAAGTTTATAACTCCATTCGTTATTCCAATTTTTCAATTCGTGTTAGAGGTGTTGTGAATTTTCTTAGTTTAACTTTGTTAAATTTAGAACTTTCCTTATCTAAGGAAAACATAGTTATAGGTAATCAACTTTAAAGGTTCCAAAGGAATTTTTTAAAGTATACAATTCACCCCCTCTTGTATATTGAGCATCTACATCATTATTTTGATCCTACAAAACTCAATTGAAATTCCCATCTCATCATAGAAATTATTCAAAATTCATTTTAATTTTCCCTATTTCACAATGCTTTAACATTAAAAAATATTTATTGCAGTGATTTCATGTGATTGTTTTGAATAATTTAAAATTAATTGGAGATTTTATAATAATTGGTTATTTATTGATGATATGATCAGGTGTATATCTATAAAACGTCTGATATTTTTTTACCGTACATGGGAGTTTTTATGGGTTAATTATTTCATTAACATATCCACACAACATTGCACTCAACCATGAATTGTGAAATTTTTTTAATTGGTTTAATGTAAATATAACATAGGATTAATGTTTTTAATCATTCCAAAATGATTTTTCCATATTTTCTTTCCTTATACAGTTTATTTTATTATGGTACTAGATTGACCTATGCATGTGTACCTATTATCTGACTGTTGTACCCACTCAAAAACCAAAAATAATGAACACAAATAAATAATGATAGTAGTGATGAAATATAAAACATATAAGGATATCTATGACATTGATTATGGTTTGAATTTCTAGGAATTATTTTGTGGGTGGGTCTTGAAAAATGATTAAAATGGCTCTAAAGAAGGTTTAATAGAAAGAATTAGCTGAGAAGAAAAATTTGAAACTCACATTTATTTACTGGATATAAAGTGAAAATATTAGAAGAAATGTTATTCACACACACGTGCATACACGTAGAGATTTTGTGGTGTGGATGACTCATATATATTATTTTTAGAATGAAAATCATAAAACACTTTGAATTTTTTTATACAATTTATGGGACACCCATTTCCATGCTTACTGAGGCTAACTATTGGGGGTGGTTTTAGATTTGATCACATTACTAAAATGAATTGATTTTTTATAAATGAAAAATATTCATGAACTGGGTAATATATCCCTGCATCATTTATGAAATGTTACATTACATAGAGAGAAAACATTCTGGTGTGGGTGTGTGATTGTACCATGATTCACTATTCTTTCCCACCCTTATACCATTACATAAAACTATTTTTACTTTTAGAATTATAAATTTAATAAAAAAATTCACTTCACATTTTATAAAAATAGTTAATTTTAATTAATTTTAAAATGGGTAATTTTAAATTTTTTTATATTTACTTTCCAATTAGAGGTGATACGAGTAACCTATGATAAAGTTGAAGAAATTGGGACAAACTGTATTGAATATCAAGAAATAAGATCCATTGTTTAACTAATTCTAAGATATATTTCAATCCAATTGGGATAAAAAAATTTAAATGATAACAAAAAATGTGGTATAAAACACTATAGAAAAAAATCAAAGTCTAATTAAACTATATGGATTCCCAAATTAAGTAATCTATCTCGAAATATGAATCTGCTAGAAGTCTAGAGTACAATTTGGTATTTAAAGAATAGAGAAAAGTTATGTCATGGATTTCAGATTTTAATTTTTCATTGGATGATCTTATACCATGCATTTAGGTTGTTCGTTGACTATACTATTATTATGTCAAGGATTTGGTTCTAAATTCATTGATATCAATATATTGAGGGTAACTCGGATTCTAGTTAACAACAAAGACTTTCCCTAAACATAAATGAATTTATAATAACACTAAACATGAGATTCTATCCAGTAAAATTTCAATGATATTATCCATATAAATCATTCAAACCCCTTTTCTAAACTATGAATCTCTATAAATTATGTAATTTTATTTTGAAACATCATCCACCCCTCCCCCCACCTGTTTTATTTTCTAAATATTTTCTATAATCTACACATTAATTATATTTTGATCCTTAGGAGATGAACTAGAGTCTTTCCTGTAATACACTTAACCCTATCGAACATAAATAATTAGATGTTTCCGAACAATTCATTCATTTATTCATATAATATGAAATGCTATAAGATAACGTGTTAATTCTATAACCCAATAAAAAGGTTAAATATGGCTATTTTATATAGCACAGCCTTGGAATATCATAAATATTAAAATATAATGTTGTACAACTACCATTGAAATGTTAATACATTTACAGTGGGATCATTCTTCTATGGTAGTTATCATTAAACACAAGGAGAATTAGTGTGATTAAGAGTTAAGGGAAAGGTTAAAGGGTTATAAGTTATTGTAATTGCATTCCATTTATTAATTTATTGAGTAATGTATGAGTAAATTCCGAGGGATCATGGAGTTTTCTTGATACGTATATAAATTGGATGAATGGTTTAAAAATATGGAATACATTTTATGGATTCTCCCAGCAATCTCTATTATCCTTCACCATTTTCCCAATCTATATACTAATATATCATGAGTTTGTAAAGAATCCTACCCACGTGATGGGTAGTTTATTTACAACCCATGGATGCACCATATGTAACACCCCAATCTTCTACGGTATGCTTCTCTTTGAATAATGTGATAGCGTGTGTTGTACGCAACACCGAGTTCTAACACACCATAACCAATCAAACTAGCCGTTATGAATAGTAATACTTACTTTTTGAAATTATATATATTTTATATTTTAAAATGGACTTCATTTTTTGATTCGGAATATCGAATTTAGCCTAAGGTGAAATTTTGGTACTTTTCAGATAACTGTCATATTTTGATGAATAGTGAAAATTACTAAATTTTAATTAAAAACAACTTTTTTAATCAAAATAATTAATAGTGATAAATTATGAATTTGAGTGGTTGTAAAGTATATTTAGAATATATTTTTACCATTTAATATAATTTTGGTCATTGGACATTATTTTACAATTAAACCGAACATAAACAAGTGTCAATCTTTTGATAGTTATTATCTCTTAAAAACACGCTTTTTGTTTTGACAGTGGGAATTAATTTTAAATTAATTTCTGCCAATTCTGTGTTTTGAATTTAGAAAAATGGATTCCATATTTGGAATAAGGTTGTCCAAATTGTTTAAATAGGTAACTTTTATTTTTATAAATTTTGAATAATTACTGCGGTAAATATTTTATTTACCATGGTTAAGGGTAAATCCGGTAAATAAGGGTTAAATAATAATATTATAATAATACTAAATTACCCTAAAACGTGTCCTAGCCTTATTGGTTGATACACGTTCGACCATAGGCATCTTTGGGTCTATTTTGGGACCCCATGGTGCGACATGTAGGCGATAGGGACACTTTGTTTAATTAAGTTAAAATGAATACAAAAATGACACAAACATATATCTTTTAGACAAACAATTTTTAAATAGGGTTATATATGTTGGATTTTAGATTATAAATATTTATTAGAAATATAAAAAGATTTACTAGATAATTATATTTTATTTATAATTTTTAGACATTAAATAATTTAATTTATTTATGACACAATGATGATGAATTAATTACATTAATAGCGAAAAATTAAACTAATTGATATTATAAATACCCAAATAAATATAATATGAAACTTTTAATGAATTAAATTAATTTTATAGGATACTATGATATATTAGGATTGATTTAGTTGACTTTTTTTGAAGTAATCAATCTGTTATGAGTTTCACAAAAATCAACTATTGAATAGTGGCAAAATTGACATAAAAGAGTTCTTAAAACAAATATTATATTATTAATTGATATTAAATTCCTAAAAATCTAAGGTTCATCAAAGAGACTTATATCATGATAGGTTCATCATTAATGAACCACTTGGTGGTCTATTGTATGTATATAGTAAGTTTATTAACCATATTATATAAAAATACAAAGAGACATTGTAAAAGTGAAACTAATTAACTTAGAGTTAATACTTAAAGATAAGGTTAATATAAGTACCCAAACCTGTCTAAATTATATTGGTTGAGTTGTTTTCGACCTATACCCACCTTAACAGTTAAATAATAAACTTTGGATCCATTAGAAACCGAATATGAATTTATTATAAATTAATATTTCTAACTTTTCCAAAGGTGCCCCTCACCCCTCTTATAAAAGGGCACTCCTCCTTCTCATTTATTCACACCTTCAAAGCCTTTTGGTTCGGCCAAACTCTGCCCAACTACTCTCCCAACTTCCCTCACTGCAACCTAGAGGCCTTAGTTTGATCATAAATCCAACCTAAGGAGCCCTTTTGATCAAATAAAAAGGAAGAACCTGAAGAAGAGGTAATGATTTCACCACCCTTTTTCCAAGTTCATTTCTTCTTCCACTTCTTCTTCATTTGTTTTTACCATTCTGAAATAATAACTTTGGTATCATATATATATACTGTGATGTTATTATAAATATGGTACAACCATATTCAGTATTCTATCCACCCTTTGAATAACATGTCACCATACGTGCGTACGTACGGCTTACCGTCTCCACGTCGTGGTGTAATTGTTATTCAATATATTATTATTTGGATGGGTATAATAATGATATGTAACTCATGTAAATAATAAATATAACATGTTAATAAATCTTTATATATGATATAACAACCATTTATATATTATTTTAATATCAAAAGAATGATATTGTCGCTCGTGCGTACGTACGGATTACCGTCTCCACGAACGCGATAAGATTCATTCTCCATCGTATCCATTCAAGTATAATTATCATTTGATGATTTAAAAATGATGTTTAAGGACATGATATAATTCTGGATATGAATAATATACAACCTATTCATTACAAATATGTCTTACGTAACAAAACATAGAAAAGAAAACAAGTAAGTTAACACCCGAAACAACGATAATACTAAGATATTATTATCAAATCAATATTAAAAGATCATATATGATATCATATTAATGTATATGATTCTTGTATAATTTAATAACAATTATTTCACCATTATACAAGAGGTTAACCTACCCCAACCAAGGAAAAGTACAAGGTAAGGTTTATTTCACAATCTCTTCATTATCCGAGGTTGTTTATATGTAATAATCTACTGGGATCTCTTTATCATCCACATCCATGTTTTCTTAAAAATGTATTTCAAAACATTTTTATTATTTACAAGAATATGGGTTAAAGTAATTTATACCCTTGTTTGAATTTTTATAAGAGGAATCTTTCCGTCATTTTCAAAACAATGTCCTTTTTAACCTTTTCGACAGAATTAAGGTAAGAATGTTTTTTTTAACTTATACGGTGGGTGCAGTTATTTTCTGCCGTTATAAAATCTTCAAATCTTTTGTTACAAGCTTATAAGAATATTTTCAAAGAAAATGTTTTATTTTATATGGCTCTTAAATGATTTCAAAAATAAAAAGAGATATTTCTCTAAAAAGAGTTTTGATTTCATCTATGTCAACATCCTTTGATGGATTTTACGCTTATTTGAAGTTGATTTATTATGATACAAAACTTCTATATTGTATTGAAGGTTGTGTGATATGTTTGACTGTGGATGTGATATTTTTATACCATTCATAGTTTACGGTGAAGTTATTGACATTTCTTATGCTAGTTTTAATACAAATGTTTATGTTATGTTTAAACCTTTTCATATCGGAATGCATTGGACTTAATATGTGACGGGTGGTGCCCGCTATAGCTCCTCGATGCATCGGTAGGTCTCATGAGACAAACTAGTATCTTGGCACAAGGCCT
The DNA here is from genome assembly GCA_963277665.1 of Viscum album. Lineage (NCBI taxonomy): Eukaryota > Viridiplantae > Streptophyta > Magnoliopsida > Santalales > Viscaceae > Viscum > Viscum album. Next base: position 116,452,644 of record OY728135.1, read on the forward strand.
TGACAAAATCTTATTTGTAGTCTTGGCACGAGGCCTTGGATATGTGGTTATGATAGTCTGGCATTATGCATTCCATCATTATGAAAGTGGTTATTGATTTTTCATGTGATAATTCGATTAGTAGAATATCCATGTGAATAAGTAAATGGCATTATTTCATTTTATTTATTCCATACCATGTTGAAAGTTCAAGTTTGAAAGGCTTTTGTTTTAGTTATACATTTCCTTAAATGTTTATCCTTATTTATGAAATTTTCCGCTATATTGTTATCCTTACTGGGCATGTGAGCTCACCCCTTTTCTATGTTTTATTTTTCCTAGGAAGCGAAGAAGTAAATTATGAATGACCTACAGGGATATTATGTGGGGATATGATTGTGGATTATGGAGACAATATGTTGTTGTAGTAGTTTTTCATTTTATGATGTAATGTAAGACTTATGAATATATCTAGTGTTTCCAAGGCTACTAAACCAATCGGTCTTTCGAGATTTGATCTTTCTTGTGATCATGCAAATGTTATGTAATAATGCACCGACTCTGGGTAACTAGGGTCGGGGCGTTACAATTGGTATCAGAGGAAGTTTAGTACAAACCTTGGAAGCTATATTTAGATAAACTCTGATTAGAGCACGTAGACCTAAGATGAACTTTAAGGATTAGTATAGAAGAACTTCCTAGAATTTTGGTATTGTAGAGATTTTGTGAGTTTTCTGAGCAATACATCCCTGTCTGGATACGAGCATGTAGAGGCGGCTCTGGCACATATGTACCTAGGGGTAAAACACGAAAACACCGCTTTGAGCTAGACTCGAACGGGAACTGGTGCACGACAACGGGCCTTGCTGCACTCTTTGTTACGACACTCCCGGGGTATATGCTTAGGATAACTCTCATTTTCCTTACAAATAATTATGAAGGGTTCATGAGTATATAATTCCTCAAAGAAAATATTTTTATGATTATGGATTATATCCATAAATAGTTCAATTTATGCTAAGTGTTTTATAAGTATGGGATTATGTATTTTGATTCATAAACTGATCTAGTTTATGCCATTGTTTAGAAATGGTGCCCAGTGGAAGAAATGGAAACCGTATCAATGCACGCACTCCATGTAGGGATTGCCCTCCTACTCAAGATAATTATAGTGGAGCTGGTGATGCAACTGGTGCCGATTAGCTAATCACCATACTGGGACAACTCACTCAGGTTATGAATAATAACCTTACTCGTATGGAGCATCCTGATCCACAACGTGGAGGATCAATGTTAGATCGATTCATGAGGCAACAGCCACCAACGTTCAATGGGAGTAAAAATCCCTTAGTAGCTGAGCAATGGATAAATTCCCTAGAGAAAATATTTCAGGCTTTGGGGAGTAGTGAAAGGGAAAAAGTTATCATGGCAGTTTACCGCCTCACTGGATATACTGATCAATGGTGGTCATTGATTCAAAATACAAAGGAAGATGATGAAGTATCAAATATGGAATGGAGGGAGTTCAATGATCTGTTTTTAGAAAAATACTTTCCTCGCGACCATCGAGCAGATATGGAAAGGCAATTTCTGAGTTTGAGACAGAAGGAGGATGAGAATGTCACAAAGTCTGAGGATAACTTTACAAGGTTAGCAAGGTATGCTGGAGATTATATACGTAACCCAAGAAGTATGATTGATCGTTTCTTTGATGGGTTAAAACCATTTCTCCGTCGAGCATTAGTCTCACAATCCTTTTCAACGTACGAAGACATTGTCTCATGTGCTATCAAGACCGAAAAGGAATTCTCTATGTCTTATGACTTTAAAGAAAAGCAAGAGAAGAAGAGGCCTGTTGATCAATCTGGGAATGGAAATAAGGGGAAGAAAGGAAATGTTGAATATCTATCCTGTGGTAAATGTGGGAAGAAACACCCTGGTACTTGCTTAAAGGGAATGGGAGTCTATTACCAGTGTGGTGAAAAAGGCCACCAAGCTCGTGATTACAAAGGGAAGAAGGAAGCCACCAACGTTCAGTGCTACAATTGCAGGGATATGGGACATTATGCAAATGAATGTCCTAAGCGTCAGGAGAACTTACCTCAGAAAAGGCCTAGGGATCAAGGCCAGGCTTATGCTATCACTACTGCTGAGGTAGAAGCTCCAAAAGACGTGGTGGAAGGTAATTTAATGGTCTCCTCAAGTTTAGCAAATGCATTATTTGATTCTGGATTATCGCATTATTTCATATCTTCCCATTTTGCTAAGAAAATTAGATATTTCCAATTTGATTTAACAAGGGATTTGTCAGTTAAAACTCCTAAGGGAAATATCATTGCAACAAAGTTTTGTGAATCAGTCCCCATTAGAGCACATAAATGTTCGTTATCTGCTGATCTCATCGTCATACCCATGATTGAGTTTGATATAATCCTCGGTATGGACTGGCTTTCAGACTATGATGCGAAGATTTATTGTAAGAAGAAAGAGGTTACGATTCTTTATGATAATGATAAGGAACACCTTATCTTTAGAGCAGAATCATCACCACCTAATTCTTATTTAGATCCACCCTCAATAGCTCAACTAAATTCAATTATTGGGGAGGAAGAGAATGAAATAACTGTGGGTGAGGAAAGCAATGTTCAAATAGAGGATGTACCTATTGTGAAAGAATTTGTAGATGTATTACCGGGAGATTTACCTGGACATCCTCCAGAACGAGAAGTTGAGTTTTCCATTGATTTGTTTCCTGGATCAAGGCATATATCGAAGACCCCTTATAGAATGGCCACTGTAGAGTTAGTTGAACTAAAGAAACAACTAGAGGAGTTGAGTAATAAAGGATTTATTCACCCTAGTGTTTCTCCATGGGGAGCCCCTGTTCTTTTTGTTAAAAAGAAAGATGGATCTATGAGGTTATGTATCGACTACAGGGAGATCAATGCTATAACGATAAAGAACAAGTATACCCTACCTCGTATTGATGATTTATTTGACCAACTTCATGGAGGTCAATACTTTTCAAAGATTGAACTTCAATCTGGATACCATCAGTTGTGTGTGAAGAAGGAAGACATTCTGAAGACAGCATTTCGAACCAGGTACGGGCATTACGAGTTTACTGTAATGCCGTTTGGATTGACTAATGCACCCTCTGTATTCATGGATCTGATGAATAGAGTTTTCAAGGAGTAACTCGATGAATTTGTGGTGGTATTTGTTGATGATAGCTTGGTATACTCCAAAACCTACGAAGATCATGAAAATCACTTGCGCATTATCTTGAAGACTCTGATGAGGCATGAATTATATGGAAAGATTAGCAAGTGTGAATTCTGGCTTCATGAGATTTCTTTTCTTGGCCATATTGTCTCTAAAGATGGAATCTATGTTGATCCTTCTAAGACCAAGGCAATCCAAGAATGGCCAACACCTACGAGTATAACTGAGGTACGTAGTTTTATTGGTTTGGAAGGTTATTATCGACGTTTCGTCCAGAATTTTGCCCGATTGGCTAACCCATTAACGAAGCTCACACGTAACGGGGTTAAATTTGCTTGGACAAAAGAGTGTGAAGAATGTTTTGAATAACTGAAGAGAATATTAGTCAATGATCCTATATTGACTCTACCATCGGGGAATGATGGGTTCGTTATTTATAGTGATGCATCAAAGAAAGGACTTGGTTGTGTCCTTATGCAGAATGATAGAGTTATTGCCTATGCATCACGACAGTTGAAAATTCATGAACAAAACTATCCTACTCATGATGTCGAGTTAGAAGTTGTGATATTTGCGTTGAAGATATGGAGGCACTACCTCTATGGTGAAAAATGTGAGATTTATACTGATCACAAGAGTTTGAAGTATATTTTCTCACAAAAAGAACTCAACATGAGGCAAAGGAGATGGCTTGAATTACTCAAGGATTATGATTGCACGATACACTACCACCCGGGGAAAGTAAACAAGGTGGTAGATTCTTTGAGTAGAAAAGACCATGGAGTTTTCAACAATATGGGAATTGAAAGGGATCCAATTTTCATGGATCTAGTGAAGATGGACATGGGAATAACCAGGGAAGGTGAAACATCAATTCTTTTTCAAATGGTTGCCAAACCATCTTTACTAGAATGGATTAAGAGTTCTCAGACCGATGATGAAGAATTTCAAAAGAAGATTAAAGCTGTGAATGATGGGAGATTGAGAGACTTTGTTTATGAAGATGGAATTTTGAAATTTGGGAAGAGACATTGTGTTCCCGATATACCTGATCTAAAAAGGGAATTTTTGGATGATGCTCATAGTTCCAATTTCTATATACACCCTGGGAGCACCAAAATGTATAGAGATTTGAAGGAACATTTTTGGTGGGACAATATGAAGAGGGAGATTGCTGATTTTGTGTCAAGATGTATGGTTTGTCAGCAAGTTAAAGCTGGAAGGCAACAGCCTGGAGGAGTCATGCAACCTCTTCCCATACCGGATTGGAAATGGGACAATATTACGATGGACTTTGTCATGGGGTTACCAAAGACTCCTAGAAGGAACGATGCAATATGGGTTATTGTTGATAGTCTTACCAAGTCAGCACATTTTCTTTCTATAAGAGAAGATCTACCCCTGGAACGTCTAGCAATACTATATATTAATGAAGTTGTGAGACATCATGGAGTACCCCTATTAATTGTTTCTGATCGTGATCCTTGTTTTACTTCAAGATTTTGGAAAAGTCTTCAGAAATCCACAGATACTGAACTTCATTTGAGCACTACTTACCAACCTCAGACAGACGGACAATCAGAACGGACTATTCATACCTTATAAGACATGTTGAGATCTTGCTCACTTGACTTTCAGGGTATGTGGGATCAATATTTACCTCTGGTAGAATTTTCCTATAACAATAGCTTCCATTTGAGTATTCAGATGGCACCATATGAAGCGTTATACGGAAAGAGATTTTGTACACAAACCTGTTGGGATGACGTTGGTGAAAGAAAACTTTTAGGCCCCGAACTGGTGGAGGAAACGATGGAAAAGGTGAAGGTAATCCAAAATCACATCAAAGCAGCTCATAGTAGGCAGAAGAGCTATGCTGATAATCGAAGGAAGGATTTGGAGTTTCAAGTCGGTGATCATGTTTTCCTGAAGGTATCTCCATGGAAGGGAGTCATACGTTTTGATAAGAAAGGTAAATTGAGTCCCAGGTACATCAGACCTTTCGAAATTCTAGAACGAATTGGGGCTGTAGCTTACCGATTGGCAATGCCGCCAAGTCTCTCCAAAGATCATGATGTGTTCCACGTATCTCTGTTGAGGAAATACATGCCTGACCCAACACATGTACTCACCTATGAGGAATTAGAACTGGAACCCGATCTGTCTTATTGCGAAGAGCCCGTCAAGATTCTTGATACGAGAGAACAAGTGCTGAGAAACCGGACGACGCGTCTGGTAAAAGTTTTGTGGAGAAACCATAAGATGGAAGATGCAACATGGGAACCCGAGGAACTTATGATGAAGAACCACCTGAGTCTTTTCATGTGATAAGTATTCTAGAAATTTTGAGGACGAAATTATTTGAAGGAGGGGAGAATGTAACACCTCAAGCTTCTACGGTATGCTTCTCTTTGAATAATGTGATAGCGTGTGTTGTACGCAACACCGAGTTCTAACACACCATAACCAATCAAACTAGCTGTTATGAATAGTAATACCTAATTTTTAAAATTATATATATTTTATATTTTAAAATGGACTTCATTTTTGGATTCAGAATATCGAATTTATCCTAAGGTGAAATTTTGGTACTTTTCAGATAACTTTCATATTTTGATGGATAGTGAAAATTACTAAATTTTAATTAAAAACAACTTTTTTAATCAAAATAATTAGTAGTGATAAATTATGAATTTGAGTAATTTCAAAGTATATTTAGAATATATTTTTACCATTTAATATAATTTTGGTCATTGGACATAATTTTACAATTAAACCGAACATAAACAAGTGTCAATCTTTTGATAGTTATTATCTCTTAAAAACATGCTTTTTGTTTTGACAGCGGGAATTAATTTTAAATTAATTTCTTCCACTTACGTGTTTTGAATTTATAAAAATGGATTCCATATTTGGAATCCGGATGTCCAAATTGTCTAAATAGGTAACTTTTATTTTTAGAAATTTTGAATAATTACTGCGGTAAATATTTTATTTACCATGGTTAAGGGTAAATCCGGTAAATAAGGGTTAAAAAATAATATTATAATAATACTAAATTACCCTAAAACGTGTCCTAGACTTATTGGTTGATACATGTTCGACCATAGGCATCTTTGGGTCGATTTTGGGATCCCATGGTTCCACTTGTAGGTGATAGGGGCACTTTTTTTTAATTAAGTTAAAATGAATACAAAAAGGACACAAGCATATATCTTTTAGAAAAAAAAATTTTACATAGGGTTATATATGTTGGATTTTAGATTATAAATATTAATTAGAAAGATAAAAATATTTCCTACATAATGATATTTTATTTACAATTTTTAGACATTAAATAATTTAATTTATTTATGGAACAATGATGATGAATTAATTACTTTAATAGTGAAAAATTAAAATAATTGATATTATTAATACCCAAATAAATATAATATGAAACTTTTAATGAATTAAAATAATTTTCTAGGATAATATGATATATTAGGATTGATTTAATGGACTTTTTTCGAAGTAATCAATCTGTTATGAGTTTCACAAAAATCAACTATTGAATAGTGTCAAAATTGACATAAAAGAGTTCTTAAAACAAATATTATATTATTAATTGATATTAAATTCCTAAAAATCAATGGCTCGGCCAAGAGACTTATATCATGATAGTTTCATCATTAATGGACCACTTGGGGGTCACGTGGATGTATATAGTAAGTTTATTAACCATATTATATAAAAATACAAAGAGACATTGTAAAAGTGAAACTAATTAACTTAGAGTTAATACTTAAAGATAAGGTTAATATAAGTAGCCAAACCTGTCTAAATTATATTGGATGAGTTGTTTTAGACCTATCCCCACCTTAACAGTTAAATAACAAACTTTGGAGCCATTAGAAACCTAATATGAATTTATTATAAATTAATATTTCTATCTTTTCCAAAGGTGCCCCTCACCCCTCTTATAAAAGGGCACTCCTCCTTCTCATTTCTTCACACCTTAAAAGCCTTTTGGTTTGGCCACAATCTGCCCAAATACTCTCCCAACTTCCCTCACTACAACCTAGAGGCCTTATTTCGATCATAAAGCCAACCTAAGGATCCCTTTTGATCAAATTAACAGGAAGAACCTGAAGAAGAGGTAATGATTTCACCACCCTTTTTCCAGGTTCATTTCTTCTTCCACTTCTTCTTCCTTTGTTTTTACCATTCTAAAATAATAACTCCAGTATCATATATATACTGTGATTTTATTATAAATATGGTACAACCATATTCAGTATTCTATCCACCCTTTTAATAACATGTCACCATACGTGCGTACGTACGGCTTACCGTCTCCACGTCGTGGTGTAATTGTTATTCAATATATTATTATTTGGATGGGTATAATAATGATATGTAACTCATGTAAATAATAAATATAACATTTTAATGATTCTGTATATATTATATAACAACCATTTATATATTATTTTAATATCAAAAGAATGATATTGTCGCTCGTGCGTACGTACGGACTACCGTCTCCACGAACGCGATAAGATTCATTCTCCATCGTATCCATTCAAGTATAATTATCATTTGATGATTTAAAAATGATGTTTAAGGACTTGATATCATTATGGATATGAATAATATACAACCTATCCATTACAAACATGTCTTACGTAACAAAACATATAAAATAAAACAAGTAAGTTAACACCCGAAACAACGATAATACTAAGATATTATTATCAAATCAATATTAAAAGATCATATATGATATCATATTAATGTATATGATTCTTGTATAATTTAATAACAATTATTTCACCATTATACAGGAGGTTAACCTACCCCAACCAAGGAAAAGTACAAGGTAAGGGTTATTTCACAATCTCTTCATTATCCGAGGTTGTTTATATGTAATAATCTACTGGTATCTCTTTATCATCCACATCCATGTTTTCTTAAAAATGTATTTCAAAACATTTTTATTATTTACAAGAATATGTGTTAAAGTCATTTATACCCTTGTTTGACTTTTTATAAGAGGAATCTTTCCGTCGTTTTGAAAACAAGGTCCTTTTTAACCTTTTCGACAGAATTAAGGTAAGAATGTTTTTTTAACTTATATGGCGGGTGCAGTTATTTTCTGCCGTTATAAAATCTTCAAAGCTTTCCTTACAAGCTTATAAGAATATTTTCAAAGAAAACGTTTTATTTTATATGGATCTTAAATTATTTCAAAAATAGAAAGAGATATTTCTCTAAAAAGAGTTTTGATTTCATCTATGTCAACATCCTTTGATGAATTTTACACTTATTTGAAGTTGATTTATTATGATAAAAAACTTCTATATTGTATTGAATGTTTTGTGATATGTTTGACTGTGGATGTGCTATTTTTATACCATTCATAGTTTATGGTGAAATTATTGACATTTCGTATGCTAGTTTTAATACGAATGTTTATGTTATGTTTAAACCTTTTCATATGGGAATGCATTGGACTTAATATGTGACAGGTGGAGCCTGCTATAGCTCCTCGATGCATCGGTAGGTCTCATGAGACAAACTAGTGTCTTGGCACGAGGCTTTGACAAAATCTTATTTGTAGTCTTGGCACGAGGCCTTGGCTATGTGGTTATGATAGTCTGGCATTATGCATTCCATCATTATGAAAGTGGTTATTGATTTTGCATGTGATTATTCGATTAGTAGAATATCCATGTGAATAAGTAAATGGCATTATTTCATTTTATTTATGCCATACCATGTTGAAAGTTCAAGTTTGAAAGGCTTTTGTTTTAGTTATACATTGCCTTAAATGTTTATCCTTATTTATGAAAGTTTCCGCTATATTGTTATCCTTACTGGGCATTTGAGCTCACCCCTTTTCTATGTTTTATTTTTCCCAAGAAGTGAAGAAGTAAATTATGAATGACCTGCAGGGATATTATTTGGGGATATGAGTGTGGATTATGGAGACAATATGTTGTTGTAGTATTTTTTCATTTTATGATGTAATGTAAGACTTATGAATATATCTAGTGATTCCAAGGCTACTAAACCAATCGGTCTTTCGAGATTTGATCTTTCTTGTGATCATGCCAATATTATGTAATAATGAACCGACTCTGGGTAACTAGGGTCGGGGCGTTACAACATAGAGAAGGGATTCTTTCAGTTTCATTTAAGGGAACGTTTTTAACTATATAATTGAATGTTTTATTAGAGACATATATGATATATGGTATATAAAAATATCTTTATATCATGTATATGCATGGTTCTGGTTCTAAAGGCATGGAGTTCTTGGGTTTTATGGTATTTAATGATTTTCACTATCTTGATTAAGTCTTAGTCATTCCGTAGAAACCCATCACATAGAATAATGAAACCTGATACACTATCATTGATAATGACTAAAAATCCTCTTTGATATTTAATGGATAGATCCATAAATCATAAAGGCACGAAGGATGTCTCACATTTACTAAATGATTTCACAGATATATATCCAATATAAGATCTAAGAAGGGATGATTTTGTGTTTTAATTAAGTGTACAAGAAACAAAGGAAAGTAAGCTTCATGAACTTGAAATTTGAAATGATCTATGAATTTGATTTAAAACAAGTCACCATTTTTTATTATCAACCTGGGATAAATAAATGTAAAGATGATGATGGATATAGATCACATTTCATCAACCAACATGGAACTTCAATGATATATCGAGATCTTTAGAACACATATGTTTAGACAACATGAAGAAAGAGATTATTGAGTACACTTCAATGTGCCTTGTATACTATCAAGATAAGATAATGTGATGAAATTATAAGGGGATTTTACAACCACTACCCTTACCACTATGAAAATTGAAGAACATCACTATAAACATTATAAGATGTATTATTAATAAATATAAAGGAAATTATGTCACATGGGTTGTTTTGAATAAATGTACCATGTTATCTCGATTTATTATCATTCAAGAAGACTTCTCACTCAAACATCACACCAAGATATATGTCAAAGAATTTTCAGGGTTTTTTGAAACATGAATTTTGAACAGATCAAAAGAGACCCAAAGTTCAAATCTATTTTCTAGAGGAGTCATTATCTTTCCTTGAATACTGGGTCTAACTTTATTAAAACTTATTACCCACAAAAGGATGTTAAATCTAAATGTAATTTTATAAATCTTGATTCAGTGCTGAGAGATTTTTCAATAGAGTTGAATAGAGGAAGGAATCAATATTATCCCATAGATTGGTTACCAAACAACAAATTCTTCTACTCAAGAATTTGAATTTCCCCGTATAAATATCTATATATAAAGATAAGTAGAACTCCAACATTATAGGTTGAATATTTTGAATAGAATTTTCTAATAATGAAACTCTTATAATAGATAATGGAGTAAGTTAAGTAGATACATGTGAGAAATTATCTAATGGATGTAAAATCTAATGTCAGACACAAATTCAACCTTTTAAATATCACCATGGAAGATATTCCAAAAAATTTAAAATGAGGGAAAATTTTATGTTATCCCCTTTGAGATCCATGTTTGTGAATGATTTGTGGACTATCAATAGAAACATTCATTAAACCCTGTTGTAGTGTATAATTTGTTCCATGTATATCTTTTGAGGAATTACATACCTAATACCTTACTTCTATTGAATTCTTAATTGGTACACCTAGAGTATAACCTTTATTAAGAGGAGTATCCAATGAAACTCATAGAAAATAGAGAGACGTTATATACGACAATTTAAATCAATTTTTCAAAGTACACTAGTGAACCCATAAGTACAATGACGCAACATGGGGAATTGAGGGTTTAATGAATCAAAAGTAACATAATAAAAACTATATTGAGTATATGAGTTGAAATTTAAAAGGGAAAAATTTCTTATGTGTTGATGAATTTTAGAACCTAAAGTTTTCTAATTGATATTTTCCTTTTAAATATTTGTTTCTCATATTTGTGTATAAGGTATAATTTAAAACATATTCACCATTTAATATAAATAATCAATATTTTATTTCATCATTATAGAACATTACATATGGGAAATAAATATACCTCTGAAAATAAAAAATATTATGTTGTGATAATAAATAATATAAAAAAATAACTACAATTTTAAATTTTAGAGTGTTGTGGTTTCCTAGAATTGTCACAGTTTTGAAAAACACTATAAAATAAAAATAATCATTTGATTTATTATTAGAATTTTTCAATGGATGTAGATAACATTGATAGGAAACTAAATTAATTATGAATGAATAAAATTATATTTTTTTAAATTAATTATAAATTTCATATGTACATTGGATTAATAAATCTAACCTTCAGAATTATAAAGACGACCGTTGGAATTTTAAGATGGAACAAAAAAATAATATCATTAAAAAAGTAAATTGACATGAAAATAACATTTAACAAAATTAAAATAAGTAAATTAAAATATTTAAATATTATATAAATATTATTATATGTAGAAAAATCAAAGAGATTATAAAAGTTTATTTAAAAAAGTCTAATTTTAACACATTTAAAAAAAATATTAATGTCAATATTTCTATATTAAAATTACCAATGATTCAAAACTATTAGGGACGAATTATTTTCATTTATTGGATCAAGAATTTTAATTTATTCAATATTTATTCTTTCATGTTTAAAAAACATGAACAATTGTATAAATAGTAAAAATATGGTTATTAAAATATCTCATGATTATGACATAATATTGATTTAGTAATGAACTAATAAATTTTGAAAGGTTTTTATTTTTGAAAAATTCATTTAATATGATATATTATTCATTTAGAAATAATACGATTAAATTTTTAACCAAAAAAATGAAATTTCCAAATTCTAAAAATATAAACTACACTGTTAGAACCCAATTTTTCATTTCTTTTCTTCATTCTTTTTGTATAAAACATAAATTCAATAATTAAATGGTTTAAAAGTAATATAAAATATATTCTTCATAAAATATTATTCATATTCGCAAATAATACCACTTTTAGAAGCCTTTCTCCTAAAATAATATTTTATTCACTATTTTAACACAAAATAACCCCCTTTAAGTATAAATTTTCCCTTTTACACACCTTAAAAATCACTAACTAAATCTATCCCATTACCAAATATATTCCCATGTATTCTTTCATATTCCTCTTTATATCCGTAGATATTTTTTGTCTCGCCCTACCCAAAGACTTCAAGGAAATAAGATTCCTAGAAAAGGAGAAATATCAAAAATAAGGTCATGTTCCTTTTTCATTAAATTTTATCCTTTTATTCCACTATTCTCATATCCCACAAAAATAAATATTCCTAAACATATTTAATAAGTATATTAACATCATTAAGAAAGAGTAAAATTTTTAAAAACTATATAAAATGTATATTAAATCGTTCTTCATCTTTTGTAAAAATCCTTTTAATGGAAGGTTTAACAACCTAAAAGGATGTTTTCAATTATTGTTATATAAATACTTTTAGGGATTGATAATGTATATAAAATATCTATATATAATTCCAATTAAAGTATTATACGTTTATTATAGACTATTTATAATCTATATATAGTATTTTTATCCCCCTCTTTAGGATAATTCTCTTTAAAATGAGGTTTTTCTCTTATGGGGAGGAATTTAATTCTATAGTTATCATTTCCTTCATGGATGGATAATTTAGCAAATATATAATATATACATTTTTAATTTATATATTTTTTTCTTAAAGAGATAATTTATGTGACATATAAATAATAATTACTGAAAACTATAAATTTAAATTGAAAATAAAGTAATTTAAATGAACAATAAATATTATAAATCATAATTATACCAACAATTCTATATCATTATTATAGTCTAGGATACCATTTAAATAGCCTACACCATTGGTTATCAAAAAAAATCACTTACTCGAAGTGGATTCGATTATACCAATGGTTCTATGAAACCATTGTTATAAAGCTGTTAATGTAGGCTTATAATAATTGTCCTATATAACAGTTGATATATATGGGCTATAGAAATGATTTTTGGAACCATTTGTATTGATACTCTATACCAATGGTTCCTTAGAAATGTTAGTATAATATTATTCCAATGGTATGAAGAGTTTTTTATATAATCTCCTTCTACTTGATAGTAACTTCAACCCAACCTACACCTTCTATATATGACCTGTAAACAAAATATAACATCCTAAAAAATAGAACATTTATACCACTAGTCTCGGTATGAATTACAAATATGAAATATAATATATTTTAAATTTAAATAGTTTCTAACTTAAACATACATCAATATCACATATATACTATTAGTTTTAGTCATAATGATTGAAATTTCATAAATATGATGTCAAAAATAGACCAGATCAATACATTAATCTATAAATTCTTATCATGGTCACTATTATAATCGTGGTCACCAAGACCATCATTCTCATCAAAAAACTCAATATAAGAATTACCTTCCTAGAAAAATTCATCACCCTTGATACATAAAAATTCATTACCCTGATAACTTATAGAATCATCACTACTATTTCTCTGAGCATCATACATTCAATTATTTTCAATTTAAATTGATCAAAATCATCTGTATAATTTAGTGAATGCCATGTAAATATAGCAACTATTACATATATTAACTTTTTGCTTATTATTTTCCATCTTTCCCACTCATGGAGTGATATTTTTTTCTCAACATCTTTTGCATGAACCTATGGAAACTATTGATTAGTACATGTAAAGGTATTTTCATTTTTTTAGTTAGTCTAATACCTAGTTACTATAATAGACTTCCTATGTTGGCAACTGACCCTCCTCGGGTTCACATCACCAAAAACATGATGAAAATGATTACTGGGGAAGAATTTTTCAAATCCGTTATTTAATGAACTGGGAAATAGTATCCCGAAGCCGATGCCTTAAATTAAAACAATAGATTGGATACAATACTAGAATCTCAAAGGACTGATCTGTTTAGCAGTCTTGGAAAATATATTATATACATGAACCTTACATTATTATTCAAAACATAAAATTTAACTTATATAATCCTTTGATAATGAAAATATTCTCTTATAGTAGCCCTGCATACCAATCATAATACACATTTGGAATCCTAGAAAGTAAAACATAAGAAGGGGTGAGCTCAGATGCTCAGTGAGGATAAAAAATATAGCAGAAGCTATAATAAATAAATATAAACTATTAAGGCGGGGTATAAAACTAAAACCCAGTAAATTTAGACATAATCTTGAGAATAATATTGAATGTATAAATCAAATAATTCCATATAAACATTCACATGGATATTATCCTAGTTGAATAATCACTTGTAATGTCAATAGAAAATCTCATAATGAGGGAATTCATAATTCCAAACATAATAACTATATTGTCGATCTCTCATCCCAGTACCATACATAAACGGGTAATAAATTAGTCAAAACCCTAATGAGTTTTTCTCGTGAGACCTACCGATTCATCTAGGGGATATAAAGATCCACACTCATCACTTACTAAGTCCAATGAATTCCTTGTATGAAAACGGTGAAACAAAATCAACAAAAACATTCGTACTAAAACTATCATATAAACTGTTAAAACTTTAACCATAAAACATGATTGGTATAAAAATGGAACATCTACAGTCAAACATATAATTAACCCTTCTACACAATATGGTAGATTATATCATAATAATTCAAACTCAATTAAACATAAAATCTAATAACGCGTGTTGACATAGATGTAAATAATCTAATAAAAACATTATAATGTTCATGAAAACAATACTCTTTTTACTTTGAAATCATTTATTTAGAAGCTATACATTTATAAAATATGACATTTAAAATAATGATTTATGAATTAAAGTGTCCCATACCTCTTTGAAACATTTGATAGAATTTTTAAAATAAAAATTTATAAATATTCATATCCTTATAAATAAATCCATAAAACCCATTTTGAAAACATGAACATGAATGAGAAAGTTTATAAGAATAAATAAAAGAAACTTTTAAAACAATGTTTTAGTTAAATAATCCTTTAGATGAAACCTTAAAAGGGTTTCTTTTGAAGTTTTTTGAATGAAATTAAAAATATACATAAATTATCCTTTATAATCCTTTATACCCATATAAATAAATATTTAAAATAATATCAATAATATTTAAATGGGGAAATGATTAATTCTTTAATCATTAAAAGTGTCACATACCACTGTGAACATTTAAATAATAATCCCAATGAAAGAATAATATTTATAGAAATATTAGATAAGTTGATAATAAAGAAATTAAATATATGTTTATTCAAAGGGAATGTATATACACCTCATAAAATAAGTTGGGTGGATAATATCACTATATGCCTCAATTAAAGGAGATTGAGATGAAATCACTTACCTTATGCTTCCTTTAGTAAAACTGGATTTAAACTCTTGTATAATTGTTTTAATAATGTTATTAACATATATCATAACCTTATTCATGTTTATTATATCATATATAATTCATTTATAACTTTATATTACTAATTTATTAATAATTCCACGTTAAAGCAACGTTTCAGGTAATAATCACTTTGTCTTTCAAACGTGTTTTGAATTGTTATTATTTATCCAATTACGTAGATCATGATTTAATTACATATATAATATAAAACATGATTTATATATCATATATATTTATTATGTATATATATGTAAATATGAAACGGAATACGCCATTCAAGGAGACGGTAAGTCGTACGTATGCATGAACGTTGTTTCTGTTTTCTTGTTGAATTAAATGGAAGAAAGTAAATGACATATATGTATATATATTTTATTCCAGTATAATTATTATTTCATATATTTCATACTTACTCATTATATATATTTTTATAATTATTCTTAAATGGTTAATGTGGAGGATGAATATCAACGCGTCGTAGAGACAGTAGGTCTTACGTACGCATGAGTGATTGTATCATTCCATAATGGTAAAATCGTAAGTAATTGAATTTTATTTATTATAAAGAATAAATATAATTTCATTTATAATGTTTATTTCCATTATATTCATCATTATACTCATATAAATAATGTAGTGATGAAAAACAAATTACACCGCTGCATGGAGACGTTAAGCCATAAGTACACATACATGGTGATATTGTTTTGCATAGGATGGGTAAAAAGAGTAATATCGGTGTTCCATAATCATAATAAAATCTCGTAATATAGGAGATATTATAGTTATTGATATATTATGGAAACAACATAGGAAGAGTAACTCCAAGAAGAAATAATTTTGAAGGAGTCGGTAATGATGATCAACTCTTCTTTAGTGAACCCCCTTTGGATCTTCTCATAGGGACACTAGGGTTCGTCTTTTGAGAAGACCATAACCTATAGGATATGTATATATAAGTTTAGAATGTAAATGGTATAGGTTTTTTTGAGAAAAAATGATCAATGTGATGTGAGGAAGTGAGGGAGGAGGTGCCTTTTTATAAGAGAGGGGAGGGGCACTTTTGGAAATCCTTTAAAATATTAAATTAATATAAATTATTTTTATTTTGAAAATGGATCAAAAGTGATTTATTTATAATATTAGATATGTATGTGTTGAAATAATCTCAACCAATAATTTTTATACATTCTTGGGTAACAATATTAACTTCTTGTTTTGGATTTAACCCTTATTTAAACCCTTTTCCTTTTACCCAGAAAACATGACTCTTTACTCTTTAAGGGTTAATATATAACTATTAAAATCAAAACGAACCCCAAATGGGTCATTGATGACTTATTTAACCTTATTATAGTTATTTTGACTAATTTTATATTTTTATAAATTTTATATCCTTTAATAAAATATTATTTATTTGAAAATCTCATTTATGTCAATTTGGACACTATTTATTACATGATTTTTTCATCATAAAAAGTTTATTCAATATAAAAAACTACATTAAATCATCCTTAACATTTAATGTTTATCTATAAAATTATTTTATTTCATTAATTAAGTAAAATTTTATTTATTTTCATATTTTTAATGTCATTTATTTGATATTTACATTGATTAAAAAATTATCGAATTATCATTATGAAAGCCATTAATTAAATATTTTATTCTTTGATAATTAAAAATAAATTAACATGATGAAGATAAATTTATTATATTTAAAATGACTTTTTATAATCTAATTTATATTTTATATAACACTATACTAAAAATGATTAACTTATTAAAAATATGAGTATGCCATTTTTAACTTATCTTTAAAGAAAATATAATAAATATCATATTCTTACCAAAGTGGCTTAAAAATGTGATAATTTTGACCTCAGGTTGCTTTTGGACAAAACTCACTCATCAAATGAAATTGGGACAATTTTTGGGTAATTATATATTATTACAATATTATTTTTATCTTTAATTACCTGATTTACCCTTAACTGTGGTAAAACAATACTAAAGTTATTATTCACAAAATATTAAGTTTATCCTATTAGACCAAAAAGATCATAATAATTACAACCATGAAAGTTCATTTTTTTAATTTCGATTAATAGAAACTGAAAAATTGTTTTTAATGTTAATCTCACAGATGTGGCAAGAATGTGTGTAAAAGAGATGCTCAAAAGATCAATAAATTCTTATATCTAATTTAAATATAGAAATAACTAAAATAACATAAATCGGATTAATATATGTATTATTTATCTATTTTGACTTTAAAAATAAATTTAACATATAATAGTTGATTAAAATATTTTTTTTAAAACTATAATGAAGTATTTTTCACCATTCATCAAAAAATGAAACTTCTCAGAAAAATACAAAAAATTCACCCTAATATATTTTTGATATTATTAATTAAAAAATTAAGTATATTTTGAAAATAAAAATTATAAAATTTTGTTTTAAAATAGGTGCAATATTAAAAGGTGGTAAAATCCACATTAAATGAATTTAGTTTTTATGCTTAAAATCAGATTTGTTATTATATAATTATCAAAAATATTATATGGAATATACATAAATTTCATAATGTGGTTAAAATTATTTATTTCCATTATTTATATGGCTAGGTTAATTGATCGTGGTGTGCTCAAACTCAGTGTCACATGCAACACAAGCTGTTTCATTTATTTAAAAAGAAAATGTACTGAAAAATATTGGGGTATTACATTTTCCCACATTCAAAAATTTAAACGTCAAAATTTAAAATTGCACTTCGGAAATCAATGGTTGATAATTCAAAATTCCTTTGTGGGGAAACCCACATCGAATATAGGGTTAATTATATATACTCTTAATAATAAGGAATGGTAATGTGATGGTCACCACCAAAGTAGGCTTTAAAATAGGAGAACATTTGTGGAAAGTAAATACTTTGACATGGAAGAGAAATATAACCATGATGTTTTGTTGGAATGTAATAGAGAACTTGTCCATGAGAAAGTTAACAATCAAAAAGATATATATATATATATGTATTGATCTATGGGACCATTTGATTCATCATAATATAAATTACTATGAAAAAAAAATGTTTTAAGATACTTTTCCTATAGTTAATGAATTTATTTACTTTTTAGTCAAATAACATAAGAAAAAATACTTACTTGAAAAATAAATTTCTACCAGAAACTCATCTTTCCCTCCAAAAGATAATAAAATTCAAAAATATTCTATTTATCTTAATCATAAAGGGTCCCAAAAAGGAAAATATACTTCATTTGATAGAATAAGTTCCATCACAAGGTGTAATACATTAAACTCTAAAACTAGGTTTCCAAATATAAATATAAACCTTTTTAGAAATGGTTTTACTTTTCAAAATATTATGATCCAAAACATTGGAAAGAAGGTCGCTGAATTTAAAAAATGGACTTATAAAACAACATGAAGTAGATCTTAATCGTCACATACCATCATGTGAAAAAATTCTTCTTTTATTCTCTTGAAGAATGATAATAACTTGATTTACCATAATAACTTATTGAAAATGTGAATTATTCTTTATTCCTTATATAAAACAATATATATTGGATATATTCCTTAAATTAAAAAATGATTTAAACTCTATTAACTATATCATAAAAGGCTTTTTCATCAAACCATTTATGAGTTTCAAGGTAGTTTATACTATCCAATTTACTTTATCCAATTCAATCATCTCATTATTTTAAAATTGATATCTCAGTAGTAGGACCATATTAAGGGTTATCTTTACCTCAACCATATTTTTTCCAAAAAGATAAACTTATTATTGAGTCACTTTACTTGGTCATTGGTACCATTAAACATACGATATTAAATGCATATAAAATAGTAATATAGTACAATCCTTATATATTCCCAAATTACAATAACCACTACATCATTGATAAAATATTCAAATAACATTGTTATTAATCCCAAACATAATCAAATTAATCATTCCTCTTCATCCGTGGTAGTATAATAATCTTGACCATGCTCAATTATCCTCTTTTGAGATATATTTCTTTTATGCATTTGACATTTATTTTTATAGTGCCCTATATCTTTACATTTATAACATTGAACATTGGTATCTTCTTTCTTTCAGTTTCAATCATGAGCATGATGGAATTTCTCACCACACATGAAGAAAACTCCTTTTCTGTTTAAGTAGGGACCAGAGTGTTTCCTTCCACAGTCATTACATGTAGGAAAATACTTTTTCACATCTTCCCTTTATCCATATCTTTCCTAATAGTCCTATTATTCTAGTGCTTCCCTCTGAAGCCATAATACATTGTGTACTCTTTACTTGTCCCGTTATAACTT
Source organism: Viscum album (assembly GCA_963277665.1). Lineage (NCBI taxonomy): Eukaryota > Viridiplantae > Streptophyta > Magnoliopsida > Santalales > Viscaceae > Viscum > Viscum album. The sequence continues at coordinate 116,472,702 of OY728135.1, forward strand.
TACACCATGACCCCATATGATGAAAATTCTTAGGATGCTATTTCCTTTCTAAATATTGTCTTAAGATCACAAACAATATGATCCTTCTTACTCTTTATATCACATTAATTGGAAAGGTTCACATTCCTTCTACTATGGAACATTTATAAATGACAACATACACTAGGCTAGATCAAATCATAATGTATAATCAAAAAATTAAAAAAATGATTAACATAAATTAAAAATTGATGTGTATGTAGTCTCATAATAAAAAACATGGTTTCTTTGGGGACATATTTACTTTTAAATCATTCAAAATAATTTATAATGAAAATGTGAATTATCCTAATAATATACCTCGAGAGTGTAAATCCATGTGCATAGTAAATCTCATTGTTGTGTAACAGGTTATTCTGTGTCATACCTGATGCACCTTGTAAAAGTTTTTACTCCTAGTTACATTTGTTTCAGAACCATCTCCACTTGTAGTATCTACAATGGGACATATTTCTATGAATACACACATAATATCTACCTTACCAAAATTATAGAATTTTTTTCTATACATTTTGTCAAATTATTTCTTATGGTTATGTTCTATAATCTATGGTTTATATATCTAATTTTGAAGCCTGTTGCTAAACATTCTCTAATAACCACTGTAATGACCCCAACCCCAGTAGCCTGGAGCCTGTGTCTTACTTTAATACATTGGTATAAATATAATACTCGATTGCCAAAGGATCGATCAATTTAGTATTCTTAAAAAATAGATTACATATGTGAACCTTAAATTACAATTCAAAACATAAAATTCAACATTGATTATCCTTTTTGAATTCCATTATTCTATAAGCTTAACCATGCATATCAATCAGAATACACATCTTGGAATCTTGTAAAATAAAACATATTTAGGGGTGAGGTCAGATTCTTAGTAAGGGTAAACAATGTGGTGGAAGCTATCATAAATAAGAAAACAATTTAAGGCAGGTTATAAAACGAAAACAAAAGCCTTTTAAACATAATCTAGAACATAATATGGAAAGAATAAATCTTATAATTCCATATAAACATTCACATGGATATTATACTAGTTGAATAATAACATGTAATATAAATAAATAATCTCATAATAAATGAATTAATAATGTCAGACATCATAACCATACTATCAAGTCCTCTTTCCATTACCATTCATAAATGGTTAAGATGTTATTCAAACCCCTAACTAGTATGTCTCATGAGACCTAATGATGCATCGAGGGGCTATAGTGGGCCACACCCATCACATACTAAGTCCAATTCATTTATCGAATGAAAAGGGTGAAACATAATCAACATAAACATTCAGATTAAAACTAGCATGAAATATGATAATACTTTAACTATAAACCATGAATGGTATCAAAATAGCACATCCATAGTCAAACATATCATAAACCCTTATGTAAAATATGGTAGACTATATCATAATATATCAAACCTAATTAAACATAAAATCCAATGAATTATGTTGACATAGATGAAAATAATCTAATAAAACCATTAAAAAATGTTTGAGAAAAATACCATTTGTACTTTGAAATCATTGATTAGAAATCCACACAATAATAGAAGATGAAATTAAAAATAATTTTTTTTGAATAAAAGTTTCCCACACCACATTGACCAATTTGAGAGAAATTCAGAAATTAAAATTTTCAAATATTCAGGTCCTTATAAATAAATCCACAAAACCCATTATGTAAACATGGAATTGAATGAGAAAGATTTAGATGAATAAATCATATAAACATTTAAAATGATGTTTTAGCTGAAGATTCTGTTACATCAAACCTTAAAAAGGTTCCTTTTGAAGTCATTTGAATGAAATTAAAAATAGACATAAAATATAAGGCCCCGACCTTAAACCTTACTTAATATTGAATTAAATGAATAATTCACATTGAGGATCTTTTCAGGTTTACAGTTTTAGAGAATTAGAACATAACTATTACATCTCAAAAGATTACATAGTAGACACTTCTACTAAATTTCCATAGAAAAAAAACTCTTAAAAAGAAACATGTCTAATTCCATGTTTTATATAGAATCACTTTCCCTTGATCTCATCCATGACCCTATTCCACATTAAGACCTGTGAAAAACAGTACAAAAAACCTTGGGGTGAGTATAAAAAGCTCAGTAAGGGATAAAAAAATAATGAAAACTATTAGTTTATCAAAACCACAAGTAAACCATGTATACTTTATCAAAGTAATACTTTTCACCTTTATGAAGTAGTAAAGACTCTTCACTAAATAAAAGATCATTACTCACCCTTTTGTAACCAAAAGATTACCATAAAACCCATATAAAGAAACCATAATATATAAAGGTAACTTAGGACATAAACATACTTAAATGGAATAACCATACGGTCAAATTCCACACATACTTAATGGAATATCCATACGGCCGACTTCCATACCCAATGCATTGGAGGTTATAACGTAACCACCTGTCCTGGTATTCATGGCACCACCCGTCATATGGTTTATCACGTAACCACCCGTAAAATGTCCAAGTACCATAATTACACATAAAATATTGAAAATATAAACATTTTCAATAACAACATTTCATTTGCAATCACAATAAGTAATTCCAAGATATTGAATTAATCAATCCATTTTCAAAAACCATTTAAAATAGATTTTTGAATCAAAGTGTCCCATACCACTTTGAAGCTTTTAATGTAATTATAATATTAAAACATTAATGTCCATATAAATAAATACTGACAACCATTTTTAAAACATGGACATTAGAGATAAATATTTAGAATAATAAATCTCTAAATCATTTAAAACGATATTTTTTGTTAAAGACTTTTTAACAAAATGAGAGACTCTTGAATATAAATAATTGCGGAATAACAATTAATCTGAACTTTATAATATCACGAGAATAAAGGAATTCATGATATAATATGTCAAATGTCATTATACACACCATATAAGAGTGAATTGGTGCATAACAACAATGAAGTCTCAATGGAAATGTAAATTGATATGGAATCCATTATAAATATGGTATCCTTAAATTAAGGATAAATGTATCACATAATTATGTGTGAGAAATACAAATACACCCAATATAAGTGGATATTAAGTGTGAAACAATCATAGGTCATTCACACATATTCATAGGATGACATTTTCAAGAAGTACAAGTTGAACCCAAAGAAATCGAAATTAGGTTAAGATGTTCCCTTGTAAAAATTCGACAGCCTTATAACGTCACTTCAAAATTCAGAAAATTAGTAGATGAGAGAGTGAATGGTATATCATCTCTTGGACATAAACTTTACATCAATAAGGATATATAAGAACATATCGCAACATAATAAGATGTAAATTAAAAGACATAACAAAAGAAGTCTTTTAAAAAGAGGAGGGTGAAAGGTCCCCTTACCGAGTAGGGTAACATTCGAAACATACACCCCATGGAAGAAGGGTCATACAATGAAGATGTAAATACCCATAAATGATATTATAATACACAAAGTGTATAATAATGGGTAGTACATACACCAATCAAAAGCAAATAGTGGCAAACGTAGCATAAATGTCCCGAGAATAAAAGTGAGATGAAAAATCCCTTACAAAAACTCGGCAGCCTAATGGCGCCACTTAAAACTTCCAAAAACGGATTTATGAGATAAAATAGGGTCTCTAATCATATTACAATAAAATTTACAGAAATACCAATATAAAAGAACCTCCCCCAACATAACAAATAGGATCTTAAAAGAAGTGACATAAAGGAGAGTACTTAAAAAGAAAGAGAGAGGTTAGATCTCTTACGAAAATTCGGCAGCCTAACGGCGCCACTCAAAACTTACAAAATGGATTGATGAGAGAAAATAGGGTCTCTAATCATATGAATATAAAAATTACAGTAGTATTAATATAAAATAACATCCCAATCATAAGAAATATGAGCTTAAAAGGAATGACATAAAATAGTGTACTTAAAAAGAAAGAGAGGGGTAGGATCCCTTACCTCATGTCCGACATGACTCGATCGTTCATTAATCTCCTGAATAATAAAATTTTGTCAATTTATAATTGCTTAAAGACCTAATTTAAATATTATTATTCCATTCATATCACATATTATAATGTTATAAAAATTGGTTAATAAAGTGAGTTCATATCAGACGTTTTTGTCGATGTTCATTGTATGAGTAAAAATTGAACTTGTTGGAAAAGACTTTTCCATATAGTTATAGGTACATCATCTCCATAATAGAATTTATGTTTTAAATATCATATATATACAGTATATATTCATTTTATGCTATTACATAGCATTTGGAGATAAAATATTAAAAGCACTGTTCATGGAGACGGTAGGCCGTACGTACGCATGAACGCTACTTTCATTTTTTATCATATTAATGGAATTAAAACAAAATGAGAGATATGTATATATTATAATTCCAGAATTATATACATCATTTATATGTAATATATATATATATATATATTTATATTTAGTTATATTAGTACATAACATTTGAAGATAAGAAATGACATGCACCGTTCATGGAGACAGCAAGCCGTACGTACGCATGAACGCTACTTTCATTTATATCACATACTTTAATTGAAAAAAAATAATAATGATATAAAGTTATATTATAATTCCAGTATAAAATCATATATAATAACTTTAAATCCATCCTTTATACATCCCACGTATGGCATTAACGATTCAAATCACTTTGAGGGGGTGGTAGTCCGCACTTCCTAAAATAAAGATATCGCGTTTACCCATAATGGAAACCATAAAGGTATTTCATAAATGAAAAATACAGAAGTTTAAGTAAAACATAAACATATTATATATCATATATAAATATAGATACATTTTAATGGCCACCTTTGAAGGTGTTATATGAGTGTTGAACAATCATCATTTCGTGAGGGAGAAATTCGCCATCCACAGAAACAATATGTTCTTTAACCATTATATGGAGGTGTGTGTAAGTGTATCTCGAATAATTAACATAAATACATCCTAGTATATTTTAGATACTGTTGTTGTTACAAAATGAAAGAATAAAAAGAGTTTAGGGGGCTTGGAGAAGCAAAATAAAACAAAAGGACTCAAGTGAAGACATTACCTCAAAATCGGGTAACTCCCTTTGGTTTGAGCTCAAAGGATTCCTTGGGAATAATTTTGACCAAAGTTAGGCTTCTAAGATTTATAGAGGTATTTGTAGAGACAAAATGGGAAGGGGTTGGCCGAGCCAAAGGCTTTGGAAGTGTGGGTAAGGAGGTAGAGGTGGGGGCCTTTTATAAGAGGAGAGGAGGGGCACTCTTGGAAAGTAAAGAAATGTTACTTTATTTTAGAATGCGTTTGGGATTTTAATGGTCCCACATTGATGTGTTTCAAGGATAAGGTGATAAGGGTTCGAAATCCACCAATCCAATAGGTTTTGGACATGTGTAGGTTATAGATTTTACATTATCGTTTCATTTTATTTAAATCCTTTATTAATGAGGTAATCGCCGCATCATCATGATGTCATTAATTTTTAGATTTATTTAATGTCTAAAAATTATAAAAAAACAATCATGATTTAGTAAATATTTTTAGCTTTCTAATGAATATTTATAGTCAAAAATATGACTTGTATAACTCCATGTAAAAATTGTTTTAGTAAAACATCTCATGTTTGTGTCATTTTTACTTTAACATTAAATAAAATGTTATTTATGTCATTTCCCAACCAATTTGGCTTCATGGGGTCCCCAAGTTGACCCATGGATTTTCTTGGTCGGCCATGACACATCCAATGAGGGTAGTACATGTGTCAAGCTCATCTCATATTATTAAAACATTATTTTTACCTTAAACTACACTAATTACCTCTAACCGCGATTAAAAACATAATAAGTTACTATTCACAAAAAATTATTTTAATCCCATTGAACCACATTTTACTTCTTAATGAAAACCATGTATGTCAGATTTTTGAAATTCAAAACACAACGGTGGTAAAATTTCATTTAAATGAAAAATCAGTTTTTTAAGTACCACTTAGTGGTTTCACTATTCATCAAAAAATAATGTTTTTCAGAAAAATACCAAATATTCACCCAAAGCTATATTTGATATTCCGAATTCAAAAATAATGTATATTTTACAAAATTCAAAACATATAAGTTGAATTAATTAATTTATTAATTAATTCCCGTTGTCAAAACAAATTGTGTGTTTTTATGAAACAAAAAGTATCAAAAGATTGACACTAGTTCAAGTCCGATTTCAATTTGAAATTAATTCCAATGACCAATATTGGATTAAATGGTAAAAATATTTTCCAATTTCACTTTAAAACAACTTAAAAAGATAATATAATCATATTAAAAAATTATATTAAAAAGAGGTTTTGAATTAAAATACAATATTTTACACTATTCATTAAAAAATGAACTTTATCGGAAAGATACCAAAAAATTTACACAAAGTAAATTTTGATGCCCCGATTCTAAATAAGAATTTTATTTTGTCAAATATAACACATAAAATTGTCAAAAAGTGGATTTAAAAGAGGTTCGCCTTCAAAAGGCAGTTAATCGACCTTTTAAAGAATATTAGAATGATTACGCTTAAAATTGAATTCATTCACATTTTTAATCCTCTAACATTTATTGTAAAAAGTAAAAATATTTGAAAAACATATATAATAATTTTGTAGTTAGTTCTATTCATTCCCTCCATTACAACGGCTATGCGTTAACTACCATTTAAAATAATATTATTATAGTGCAACGTAAGATTTCAAAGGAACTCATTGTCGCATATTGGGTACGCCATCGAGCATAGAGTTCCCTTTAAAGTAATATTAATATTTTATTCACAAATATGGATAAATATAAAATTTCATATTATTTATTTACCTGGGGTGTTACATCCTTCCCCCCTTTTCATAATTGCATCCTCGCAATTTTAAAATTGGGCTCGGAAACATCCTTGAAAGTCCCACATCGGAACAAGAGTCGGTAAAACAATCACTTTAAAATAAAGAAAGAGAAATACATAGGTCACCCGAGTTAACCCATACTAGGATTCCATGTAGGAAAACATGGACATGGAGGAGAAAACAAAGCGTCATGTTCTGATGGAGAGTGATAATAAACATGTCTAGGAGAAAGTTAACCATAAGAAAATCACAAACTTGTGATGGGTTAAACCGTATTCGATTCCCCAGTAGGAAAAGTTAACAGACAACATTTTTGTTTTAAGTTACTCTTCATTGAGGAATTTATTTATGAGCTTAACTAAAACATAAGGAAGCATACATAATTGTCATGTTGACTTTCAAATTTTTCTATATTTCTTACAAAAACTCATATTTTCTTCAAAAGACGAGTATTTAGGAAGACTTGTTCACTATAATCAACTTCTATAGAATCACCTAATTCACAAAATAGAACTATATACATCCCATGTCTTTAGACTCTAACAAAAACCAAGACCAACAGGTTAATACAAGATCAGATAATCCAGAAAAGGATAACCCTTTATAAAAATAAAATCTATTCTTAATCTCCAAAATTTGTCCAACAAAATCCAAATTTCAACGAGGACCATTCGATAAACATTTTTTCCATAAAATTCTTCAAAGTAAACCAAAATAATATTGAAACCCAAATATTTGAAGGATTTAGTCACATAATCTTCCAAGTTAAATCGTAACATTTATCTCCAAACAGCATCAGTTGCTCCTAATGTCTCGTATTGAAAAGTAATTAACCTAATCACATATCCTCCATGATAGGTTAATAAATTCGATAGATAACCCAAAATCAACTTACTCTTAATTCATAAAACCATCTTACTAAAAAGAATCAGTAAAACTAACCAGGGACTTCATGTAGTCTAGTGGTAGGCTATAAATACCGGTCACACTTTGGTTGTGGGTTCAATTCCTGCAGCTTTGTCCGACACAACGGGTTGTCACACGGTCTGCGTGTTGTCCTTTTTCCAAAACTATATAATTCTTAAAACATTCCCCAAAATGAGATAAAATATTCAAAAATAATCATAACATATTTTAACCTCAAGTTTATCTCATGCCTTTAATTTTCCATCATATCATATAATAACCCATAATTACCTCAAAAGTAAGGATTATATAAACTCTAATGGTTACCTTAATAATTATTACCTGAACTTCCACATCGATTGGTCATCTCGTACATGATGCATTACAGAACATACCAAGGTTCAAGTGGTTGATCATGACTCCTTGATAGTTGGTTTAGAACAACCACTAGTTTCCTCATTGAATCCCCCATTTTATCTAGTATCTTAATCAGAGAACCACCACAGTTTCCGTCAAACCTGTTGTCTCTTTGGTGCCTGTTATATCCATCCATTCACTAAAAACAGAAATGTCAGTGTGAGTATATCAACAAAACCATCATGTACTAATGAGGAAGGTAAACACTAAGATATACTTACTCATTCACTTTATATAAAAATAGGACTCTTTCTGAAATCCTAACCATTATGGTAATGTCACATATTCTTAGAGAATACCCTAACCTGTAAAGTTATCTAAACCGACCTTTGATACCAACTATAAGGCCCCGACCTTAAACCTTACTTAATATTGAATTAAATGAATAATTCACATTGAGGATCTTTTCAGGTTTAGAGTTTTAGAGAATTAAGACATAACTATTACATCTCAAAAGATTAAAAATTAGACACTTATACTAAATTTCCATAGAAAAAAAACTCTTAAAAAGAAACATGTCTAATTCCATGTTTTATATAACATCACTTTCCCTTGATCTCATCAATGACCCTATTCCACATTAAGACCTATGAAAAATAGTTCAAAAAAACATGGGGTGAGCATAAAAGGCTCAGTAAGGGATACACAAAGAATGAAAACTGTTATATTATCAAAACAAAAGGCAAACCATGTATACTTTATCAAAGTAATACTTTTCACCTTTATGAAGTAGTAAAGACTCTTCACTGAATAAAAGATCATTACTTATCCTTTTGTAACCAAAAGATTACCATAAAACCCATATAAAGAAAACATAACATATAAAGGTAACTTGGGACATAAACATACTTAAATGGAATAACTATACGGTCGACTTCGACACATACTTAATGGAATAGCCATACGGCCGACTTCCATACCCAATGCATTGGAGGTTATAATGTAACCACCCGTCCTGGTATTCACGGCACCACCCGTCATATGGTTTGTCACGTAACCACCCGTAAAATGTCCAAGTACCATTATTACACATAAAATATTGAAAATATAAACATTTCAATAACAACATTTCATTTGCAATCACAATAAGTAATTCTAATATATTGAATTAATCAATCCATTTTCAAAAACCATTTAAAAAAGATTTTTGAATCAAAGTGTCCCATACCAATTTTAATCTTTTAATTGAATTATAATCTTAAAACATTAATGTCCATATAAATAAATACTGAAAACCATTTTGAAAACATGGACATTAGAGATAAATATTTAGAATAATCTAAAACATTTAAAACGATATTTTTTGTTAAAGAGTTTTTAACAAAATGAGAGACTCTTGAATACAAATAATTGCGGAATAACATTTAATATGAACATTATAATATCATGAGAATAAAGGGATTCATGATATAATATGTCAAAGGTCATTATACACACTATATAAGGTTGAATTGGTGCATAACAACAATGAAGTCTCAATAGAAATTTAAATTGAGATGGAATCCATTATAAAGATGGTATCCTTAAATTAAGGATAAATATATCACATAATTATGTGTGATAAATACAAATACACAAAATATAAGTGGATATTAAGTGTGAAACAATCAGAGGTCATTCACACATATTCATAGGACGACATGTTCAGGAAGTACAAGTTGAACCCAAAGAAATCAAAATTGGGTTAAGATGTTCCCTTGTAAAAATTCGACAGTCTTATGACGTCACTTAAAAATTCAGAAAATTAGTTGATGAGAGAGTGAATGGTATATCATCACTTGGACATAAAATTTACATCAATAAGGATATATAATAACATATCCCAACATAATAAGATGTAAATTAAAAGACATAACAAAAGAAGTCTTTTAAAAAGAGGAGGGTGAAAGGTCCCCTTACCGAGTTGGGTAACTTTCGAAACATACACCCCATGGAAGAAGGGTCATAAAATGAAGATGTAAATACCAATAAATGATATTATACTACACAAGGTATATAATAATGGGAAGTACATACACCACTCAAAAGAAAATAGTGGCAAATGTAGCATAAATGTCACGGGAATAAAAGTGATATGAAAAATCGCTTACGAAAACTCGGCAGCCTAACGACGCCACTTAAAACTTACAAAAATGGATTGAAGAGATAAAATAGGGTCTATCATAATATTACAATAAAATTTAAGGAAATAGGAATATAAAAGAACATCCTCCAACATAAAAAAGAGGAGCTTAAAATAAGTGACATAAAGGAGAGTACTTAAAAAGAAAGAGAGAGTTTAGATCTCTTACGAAAATTCGGGAGCCTAACGACGCCACTCAAAACATCCAAAATGGATTGATGAGAGAAAATAGGGTCTCTAATCATATGAACATAAAAATTATAGTAGGATTAATATAAAATAACATCCCAATCATAAGAAATATTAGCTTAAAAGGAATGACATAAAATAGTGTACTTAAAAAGAAAGAGAGGGGTAGGATCCCTTACCTCGTGTCCGACATGACTCGATCGTTCTTTAATCACCTAAATAATAAAATTTTATCAATTTATAATTGCTTAAGGACCTACTTTAAATATTATTATTCCGTTCATATCACATATTATAATGTTATAATAATTGGTTAATAAAGTGAGTTCATATCAGACGTTTTTGTTGATGTTCATTACATGAGTAAACATTGAACCTGTTGGAAAAGAATTTTCCATGTAGTTATAATTACATCATCTCCATAATAGAATTGAAGTTTTAAATATCATATATATACAGTATATATTCATTTTATACTATTCCATAGCATTTAGAGATAAAAAATTAAAAGCACCGTTCATGGAGACTGTAGGTCGTACGTACGCATGAACGCTACTTTCATTTTTTGTCATATTAATGGAATTAAAACAAAATGAGATATATATATATATATATATTATAATTACAGAATTATATCCATCATTTAGATGTAATATATATATATGTACTTATATTAGTACATAACATTTGGAGATAAGAAATGAAATGCACCGTTCATGGAGACGGCAAGCCGTACGTACGCATGAATGCTACTTTCATTTCTATCTCATACTTTAATAGAAAAAAATAATAATGATATAAAGGTATATTATAATTCCAGTATAACATCATATATAATAACTTTAAATCCATCCTTTATATGTCCCACATATGGCATTAACGATTCAAATCACTTTGAGGGGGCGGTAGTTCGCACTTCCTAAAATGAAGATATTGCGTTTACCCATAATGGAAACTATAAAGGTATGCCACAAATGAAAAATACAGAAGCTTAATTAAAACATTAACATATTATATATCATATATAAATATAGTGACATCTTAATGGCCACCTTTGAAGGTGTTATATGAGTGTTGAACAATCATCGTTTCGTGAGGCAGAAATTCGTCATCCACAGAAACAATATGTTCTTTAACCATTAGATGGAGGTGTGTGTAAGTGTAGCTCGAATAATTAACATACCAACAGACTTGTATATGGAATATACTGGTGTTGTTACAAAATTAAAGAATAAAAGGAGTTTAGGGGGGTTGGAGAAGCAAAATAAAACAAAAGGACTCAAGTGAAGACATTACCTTAAAATCGGGTAACTCCCTTTGGTTTGAGCTCAAAGGATTCCTTGGGAAGACTTATGACCAAAGTGAGGCTTATAATAGTTATAGAGGTATGTGTAGAGACAAAATGGGCAGGGTTTGTCCGAGCCAAAGGCTTTGGAAGTGTGGGTAAGGAGGTAGAGGTGGGGGCCTTTTATAAGTGGAGAGGATGGGCACTCTTGGAAAGTAAGGAAATGTTACTTTATTTTAGAATGAGTTTCGGATTTTAATGGTCCCACATTGATGAGTTTCGAGGATAAGGTGATAAGGGTTCTAAATACACCCATCCAATAGGTTTTGGACATGTTTAGGTCATAGATTTTACATTATCGTTTCATTTTATTTAAATCCATTATTAATGAGGTAATCGCTGCATCATCATGATGTCATCAATTTTTTAATTTATTTAATGTCTAAAAATTATAAAAAAAAATATCATGATGTAGGAAATAGTTTTATATTTCTAATGAATATTTATAGTAAAAAATCTGACTTGTATTACCCCATGTAAAAATTCTTTTAGTAAAACATCTCATGTTTGTGTCATTTTTACTTTAACATTAAATAAAATGTTATTTATGTCATTTCCCGACCAAAGTGGCTCCCTAGGGTCCCCAAGTTGACCCATGGATTTTATTGGTCGGCCATGACACATCCGATGAGGGTAGGACATGTTTCAAGCTCATCTCATATTATTAAAACATTATTTTTACCTTAAACTACACTAATTACCTCTAATCGCGATTAAAAACATAATAAGTTACTATTCACCAAAACTTATTTTAATCCCATTGAACCACATTTTACTTATTAATGACAACCATGTATGTCGGATTTTTTAAATTAAAAACACAAAGGTGGAAAATTTTTATTTAAATGAAAAATCAGTTTTTTAAGTACCACTTAGTGGTTTCACTATTCTTCAAAAAATAAAGTTTTTCAGAAAAATACCAAAAATTCACCCTAATCTATATTTGATATTCCGAATTCAAAAATAATTTCTATTTTACAAAATTCAAAACCTATAAGTTGAATTAATTAATTTATAAATTAATTCCCACTGTCATAACAAATAGCGTGTTTTTATGAAACAAAAAGTACCAAAAGATTGACACAAGTTCAAGTCTGATTTCAAAGTGAAATTAATTCCAACGACCACTATTATATTAAATGGTAAAAATTTATTCTAATTTCACTTTAAAACCACTTCAAAATATAATATATTCATATTAAAAATTATATTAAAAAGAGTTTTTGAATTAAAATACAATATTTTTCACTATTCATTAAAAAATGAACTTTATTGGAAAGATACCAAAAATTTACACAAAGTAAATTTTGATGTCCCGATTATAGATAAGAATTTTATTTTGTCAAATATAATACATAAAATTGTCAAAAAGTGGATTTAAAAGAGGTTCGCCTTTAAAAGGCGGTTAATCGACCTTTTAAAGAATATTAGAATGTTTACGCTTAAAATTGAATTCATTCACATTTTTAATTCTCTAACATTTATTGTAAAAAGTAAAAATATTTGACAAACATATATAATCATTTTGTAGTTAGTTCTGTTCATTCCCTCCATTACAACTGCTAGGCGTTAACTACCATTTTAAATAATATTATTATAGTACAACGTATGATTTCAAAGGAACTCGTTGTCGCGTATTGGGTACACCATCGAGCATAGAGTTTCCTTTAAAGTAATATTAATATTTTATTCACAAATATGGATAAATATAAAATGTCATATTCTTTATTTACCTGGGGTGTTACATAAAATGTCTTTTACAATCCTTTATATCCATATAAATAAATATTTATATTAATTTAAATATAATATAAATGGAGAAAGGATTAATTATTTAATCATTCAAAGCATCTCATACAACTTTGATCATTTAAATCATAATCCCAATGAAAAATTTATATTTATCAAAAAGTTAAATAAGTTAATAATAAATAAATTTATTATATGTTAATTCATAGGGGATACATATACACCTTATAAAAGAACGTGTGTGTATAACAACAAACTATTCCTCAATGAATGGATATTGAGAAAAAATCCCTTGCCTTACACTTCTATTATTTAAACATGATTGAACCTTATGTATAATGGTTTTGAGAATGTTATTAACTTATATTAGATCCTTATTCATGCTTATAATATCATATATGGTTCATTTATGACATTATATTACCCATTTATTAAAAATTATAAGTTAACGCAATGTTTCAAGTAATAACTACTTTGTCTAATGTATTTGTTTTGATTTGTTATTGTTTATTCTATTACATAGATCATGGTTTACTTACTTAGAGAATATAAAACATGATTTATATATCATATATATTTAGTATTTAAAATGATATATACATATATATATATATATATATATATATATATCTCTTTGTGTGTGTGTGTGCGTGCATGTGTGTGTGTGTGTGTGTGAAATACAATACACCGTTCATGGAGACGGTAAGCCATACGTACAGATAAATTTTGTTTCCATTTTATTATTTTATTGATTGGAAGAAAGTAAATGACATGATTGTATATATATCTATATATCTCTATAAATATTATTCTAGTATCATTATTATTTTATATATTTCATACTTATTCATTATATTTATTTTTATAATCATTCTTGAATGGTTAACATAAAGGATAAATCTCAAAGCGTCATAGAGATGGTAGGTCGTACGTACTCACACACAATGATATTATTTCATAATAGTAAAATGGTAAGGAATTGGAATGGTATATTAATATTTAGAATCAATATCATGTCATTTTTATTATTTATATCACTTGTATTCCTCATTATAACCATATAAACAAAGTAGTGATGAAATGAAAATTAGACCATAGCGTGGAGATGGTAAGCCATATATATGCATGCATGGTGATAATGCTTTTTGTGGGATGGGTAAAAGAAGGAATATGGTTTTATCATAATCATAATAAAATCTCAAAATATATATTATAATGTATTTATTACTTTAGTATGGAAACAACATCGGATGAGGATGTATAAGAAGAAATAATTTTGAAGGAGTCTTTAAAGATGATTACCTCTTCTTTAGTGAACCTCCTTTGGATATCCTCTTAGGGACACTAGGGTTATACTTTTGAGATGACCATAACCTCAAAAATGTGAATAAGGATGTTGATAATGTAAATAGGTAGGGTTTTGGTGAGCAGGAAGGCTAAATGTGGTGTGAGGAAGTTAGGGAGGAGGTGCCTTTTTATAAGAGAGGGGTGGGGAACTCTGGGAAATCCTTTAAAATAATAAATTAATATATGTTATTTTTCTTTTTAAAATAAATCTAAAGTAAGTTATTTCGAATATTATGAGAGGATGGGTCTCAATCCTATCAACATATGACTTTTATAAATGTTTAAGTCACAATAATAACTTTATCTTTTAGCTTTAACCCTTAGTTAAACCCTTTAACTTTTACCATGACAACTTGACTCTTTATTCGATAAGGGTTAATATAGTTGCTATAAAATATCAAACGAATCCCAAATGGTCCAGTTATGAAATATTTAACCTTATTCTAGTCATTTTGATGAATTTTATATTTTTATGAATTTTATATCAATTAATAAAATATTATTTATTTTAAAATCACATTTATGTCAATTTTGACACCATTCGTTACATGATTTTTTAGAAACTAATAAAAACTTGATTTCTTCGCAAAAAATACATTAAATAATCCCTAACATGTAAAAGGTATCTTAAAATTCGTGTATGTCATTGATTATGTCAAAATATATTTATAGTAATATTTTAATATAATTTATTTGATATTTTTGTTGATCAAACAATTAATGCGTCATCAGTATGAAAGCCATTAATTAAATTATTTATTCTCTAAAATTAAAAATAAATTATCATGGTAAAGATAAATTTATTTGATTTGATTTTATTATTTATATTAGAATTTATATTTTATATAATCCTATATAAAATATGATTTTCTAATTAAAAGTATGAGTATTCCATTTTTAACTTAACTTTTAATAAAATATAATAAATGTCTCATAATTACCGAAGTGGCTTAAAAAGCTTATAATTTTAGCGTAACGTTTATTTTGGTTGATACTGACTCCTATAATTAAATTATGCAAAGTTTTAGGGTATTTTTATAATTTTATAATATTATTTATACCATTAATTACTCGATTTACCCTTAACCGTGGTAAACAAATACTATAGTTACTATTAAAAAATTATTTGGCTCTTATTTGACCAAAAATTTAATAATAATTAAAACCATTTATGTCAATTTCTTGAAATTCAATTCATAGAAATGGAAAAATTACATTTAATGCTAATCCCCAAAATATGGTGAGAAGGTGGGTAAAAGAGACATCAAAAAGAGAAAACATATGTGTTATTGATCGATTTTTACTTTAAAATATATTTTAATTATAATAATTATTTAACTAAAATTTCTTTTTTAACTATAATGTAGTATTTTTCACTATTCATCAAAAAATCAAACTTTTGATAAAAACAACAAAAAATTAACCCTAAGATAATTTTGATATTATAAATTGACAAATAAAGCCTATTTTGAAAAATAAAAATTTTATAATTTCCAAAATTTAGTTTTAAAAAATGATCTCCATTAAAAGGTAGTAAAATACCTATAAAAAATATATTTTCTAAGCTTAAAATCACATTTGTTTTTATATATTTTCTAAAATTAATTATATGGAATATACATAAATTTTAGAATTTAGATAATAGAATTCATAACCATTATTAAAATTGCTAGGGTAATAGATTGAGGTGCACTTTAACTTAGTGTTTCATGTAACCCAAGTTATTTAATTTATTTAAAAACAAAGCGTACTGTGAAATCATGGGGTGTTACACTTCATCCTCAAACCCCTCTAGATCATGTTTTTAAAATTATAAATTAGATATATATAAATGAAAAATATAAAAAATTTATGGAATATAATAAATCTTATAATATTTTCTTGTATCTTAGAATTAATAACACCCCCCATGTTTGTTCTTTTAGATTGAGAAAAATAATTTTTCTCAAGTTACATTTCAATCAATGTTCAACACAGCTCACTAAAGGAGTCAATTCCAGTAGTAAATTAATATTCATTAATTGTTTTAATGATAAAAAAAGATAAATAATAAAAAAAATATCAAATACATTATGATTCTTACTCTCCAAATCTTATAAACTATAATTATTCTTAACTATACATGAAAAATACATGGTTTCCCTCATGTTCTATCATATCCATTCAATCCAAAGTGCGTACATACATTATAAAACTGTTGTTTTCTACTTATTGATAAATAATTATTTAAAATAAAATTTCTAGTTAAAGAATTAAATCTTTGTTGGAATCATAATCATTTTTATTCAGAATGATCAAATTATAACATTACCATAAATTGGTTACAATTCAAATATGGAATCATGTCCTTATAACAACACCAATACATGTACTCCCGGTTCTAGTTTGTGAACATTTTTGGGTTTGATACTAGTATATGTGACCCAATTTAAACCATCTAGAACATACAATATCATAAGGAACTTCTGGATCACTTACATACCCATGAACCTTCCAAACTTAGAGTCTTAATGATTTAGAAAAATATCTTACTTTAAAACATTGATAAATAAACAACTGATTCAAAAAGGTCATCATTATCTCCCATTGAGATCATCACATCTAGTAACATTCTTAGGTAAAACACACTAAAACCATTCTTCATAAGTTATGGAAAATGAAAACATAACAAGGGTTAGCTCAAATGATCAGTAAGGGAAAACATAAGAATTATAAATTCAATGGAATTAGTGAGAATAAAATGAACATAATGGTATGATGACATAATCAATGTTTATGAGAATAAAGTAAGATAATTCATACCAATCATTAAAAAGATCATCAATCAAGGAATACAGATTTGACCTAAGATATGAGTGAAAGGTATAACATGATATCATAATAGAGAAGTTTCCATAGAAATTACATGGGTGCATAACATAAATAACATGGAAACATTGGAAATGTGGAAGCAACAAAAAACAATGCATAATCATAAGTCAAATATAACTTTCATACAACATCACATGGTGGAAATTGTCTGATAATGGACTAGGATAACTCTTTAATCTCATATATAGCATCTCACAAGAGTAAAACATTAAAAAATTCATAGTAACACTATTTGGGAACCCCCAAATTTCATTTACATGATTATTTATTCCATAGAAGATAAATCAATTATATACAGAAAACATAAGAATTTCCCATTCAAAAAATGGGTTCCATAATCTTGTCGCGTATCATAATCAAAGGATATTTTAAAAATAATGCAATTGTGAAATTAACATAAGTAATTTATTTCCTTATAAAAGGAAGATAGATTGATCAATACATATTTGAGAGACTTATAGAATGAATTTATAAGTAATAGTTACTATAAATGGTTGTTATCACTGATAAATAAAAATATTATAAAAATATTAAAAACATTCTTGAAGAAAATACCCTTTCCATTTTAAAATCACTTCACTAAAAACATAAATTTACAAAATATTATTGAAAAATATTATTTGAAAATAATTTTTTAAACTTGAAATGAAATCATGAATAATTGAGTGTTTATGATGGTGGTAAATTCTATCCATGATGTAAATGTCAAAAATAAACATTATTTTCAAACATTTTTTAAAGGGTGTCAAAAGTGACCCATTTTGAAGATGTTGTGAAATTTCCTTTTAAAAACCTTTAAAATAAGTTCAAAGATCATGTAAATTATCTTTATGTAATCAATTATTTTTATAAATTAAAATTTTAGAATTTTTTAGAAAACATGTATATTGAAGAAAAATATTTCTAATATAAAAGAATATACAAGATTAGAATCACTTACAAACAACATTTTTTATGTTTATTTAACCAATAAGGGACGAAATTGAAATTAAAATTTTAAATCACATTCATAAAAATATGCGAGTAAAATATATAAGGATAAAGAAAATAAAAACATATAATATTTCCAAAAGGATCCTTGAACATAAAATATCTCAAAAAGAAAGAAGATTGTGTACTAATTCTATTAATGATTTGGTAGCTTTTGAATAAAAACACCTTAGATGAAGTAAAATGAATTATAACATAACATACTGAGAATTATGAAGTATTAATTATAAATTTTTAAAAATTTGTTGTATATAAACTGTTTAAAATAAATTATATGCATAAAATAAAAATATGCCTCAATAAAGAATATTGAGACAAAATACCTTACCACAGGTCTGACTCATAATGTGTGCTCTTAATATTCATAAATAATACACTTATGCTACTCATTTACTTTTTAAGAAACGTTTTTATGTTTATAATTCCTTTTATTGTATTTATTACTATGTTATATTTAATTACTTAATCATTTAAGCTCACGACGAATGATTTGATGATTTTCTGTTCAAAGTTCAAAAATGAATTTTGTAGGAAGAAAATGGTAAAAGATTTCATTTTTACATCATATCTATAATCATAATCATTATATAATTTTAATTTTTATACAAAAATTATACTTTAAAAAGAAATCATAAAACATGGTTATGAAAATTGAAGTATGTCGTGATCATGGAGTAGGTTGGTTATCCATATACAAGAGTAAAATTTCCATTTTTAAATGATCATGATGAAGATAAAATAAATAATATTTTAACATTAAATAAATATATAAATATCATAAATATAATAATATATCTTCACATAAACTAATATTTATCATTAATATGATTTGGAGATGAAAAATGAATAACATCGATTTATGGAGGTGGTAGTTCACACGTACACATGAACGACATTATCACTTTTAAAAGAATGGAATGATAATAAAATATAAAATATATTAATTTTTAATTTTTAATTATTTATAAATATGTAATTAATATGATATATATACATTATATTCTTCATTACATCAATCCATGGGAGTTGGTGATGGAAACAAATTACATTAGCATGTCAGGCGGTTTTCCTCCATACACACAAACAAAGGTTTCAATTCCCACATTGATGGAAGAGGAGAGGGATGTGGGTGATTCCATTAACATAATAACAACTCAATATATGGTATATAGTAATTTTTTTATATCATCATGGTTTAATATGATTTTAATAAGGTTGAATAAGAAATAAAATAAAAAATGATTCGTTAAGAACTATGCATCTTCTTCGAAAAACCACTTTAGGACTATGACTAAATCCTTCCTAGATTGGATTTACGATAAAAAAGATCATAGGATATTAAGAGGAATTTAAGAAAGGTATCATGGTAGTGATTTTCTGAATAAATTGGGAATGGAAATGTGAAAAAAAAGGTAGAGTAAATGCATTTTGATAAGTGAGAAGGAGTGGCATTTTTGTAAATAACCAAAATTATTAAAAACATACAAAGTCACACTCAAACCAATTGCCTCCAAAATTTGCTGATAATGGATTTTATGGAATATAAGGTTGATAAAAACCTCTTAAAATAAATTATAAACATGTTTTAAACATGCTATTAACATTTCCTCGAAGCTTACTCACCATTACCATTTTAGTTTTCACAATGCTAACTAGTTTTTCTACTCTTTTGAGGTGATGATAGTTAATATAAAAGGAAATTAAATCATAATTGGACCATGGTTGATATTTTCAACCATATCCTCATCACTTGGATGATATTTTTATTTTTATATATTTTAATCATTTATTAAAATATTATATATTGTGAAATTTTATTAATATCAATTTTAGAACTACTCATTTACATTGACATTGATAACATCAATATGTTAAATTTATTCAAATTTAATCAATTAAAAAATCTCTGACGTAAAATATTTAACTAAAAATTTCATTTCAAATAAAAAATCACAAAAAATATATTACTTTTAACATTTTCAAAAGCATTTATTTTATTTTCCTTTTAACTAAAAAAATATTTCATCTGTGTTAGGTAAGAATGTAATGTAATTATATAATTACTAAATATAATTGATTAATAAATTTCATGAAATTAATTCCATTATTATAAAAATAGTCATTAATATTCTTTCTCAATTTCCTTTTTCCCCTTTGTGAACACATAAGCGATATTTTAAAGGGAGTGTCATTTTTTCATTTTCATTACTTAAATTATTATATAGGTCTCTTTCATGGAAATATATCCCCCAAACTAATAAAAGTAAAGAATAAGGTGATAAAGGATGAAATAAATTCATCCAATAAGATTGAAGATGAAATATTGTGTCCATATCACTTATTTTTATCCTAGGTTAACAAGATTTACCCTTTTATCATGATAACTAATTCTTACAGCATTTACAATTCATTATGACCCAAAAATAAGTTGAAGTTATTAAATAATTTTAATTATCATGATTAAAAAATGGAATCAGTTTTACGAAATTTAAACTCAAGAAATGGCATAAAATCATTTTAAAAATAGCCATCAAAGTATGGTGAAAAGCGGTATTTCCGGAAAAATTCATTTTTCAAGCAATAGATGATCTTATATTAACTCTATGACTAACAATAACCACTATATGAATTTCAATTAATATAAATGTATTTATAATATATATATTTTAAGTTAATTATCTCCTTACTAGGGGTTATTTTAATTATTTAAAATTAATAAACATTGTTCCCATAAAAAAAGATTTTGGATAACTCTGTTTTTTGAGCATTAAAATAAATTTATACCTAAATCATGAATACTCATAATTAAAATTAAATTAATTAGATTAATATAAATTAAATGTTTCATGTGACACATGAATAAAAAATCCAAATTTTTTTGGAACAATTAAATTTATCTTTATAATGAAAATAAATGATCGTATTTTTTATATTGATAATTTTCACTATTCATTGGAAAGTCAGAAAATTTAGAAAAATCTCAAAATTTAACACTATGTTAATTTTGAAATACGGATTAAAAAAATGAAATTATTTTTATAAAATAAATTTTCAAAATGTTGTAGAAATTAATTATTATATTTTCTCACAAAATGAAATTAAAATCATTTTTGTAGAAAACATATATTTAAATAAAAAAATGAATTTACAATGATTTCAATGGCAATTTACTAATAATTTATCAGTACAATTATATTCAGCAGGGAATTTTTTTTATATTTCATAAAGTAGTTAATCATATTAATACCCATTAATTTTACTATTAGGTTATAGTGGACAAGTTTAGATAATAATATTTCGTGGTCCATTTAGGCTTAGTGTTACATTTCATATACACTATCAAATATAGTTTTTTTAAAGTAAAGGTGCTATATTATTACCCCATTAAATAAATTACATCCTAAAAATTTGAACTTGAAATTTGTAATCAATGGTTTGATATTTGAAATTACAGTTTTTGAAATCCAATATAATAAAAAGAGTTAATTAGACATCCTCTTGAAAAGAGAGAAAGTGAAGTATGAAAGTCACCACATTACTAGGTTTCCAAGAAGGATAACATTAGTGGGAAGTGATTATATAAGCATGGAGGAGGAAAAATATGTCAAAATAATTATATACAGAGATAGATATCATTGATACCAAAAAATGAACAATCAAGATAAATTTAATGACCACAAATCCAAAAAATGATGAGGTGTGAAAAGGGATATCGATTCATTGGAAATGATGGTAATATGATAAACTTTATTTTCAATATCCTTTTCATAGAGTTGATGAATTACTTAATTATCATTACTAAAAACATAAGGTAATATACTTACCTAAAAATTAGAATTTTATATTTTAATCAATTTCCATTACAATCTCATATTTTCTCCAATCAATGAGTATTCAAGATGATATTTTCAAGCCTAAAGAACCAAAATTAACGTATAATAGATCACATAATTCTAGAAAAAGGATAACATGTTATTCTTCAAGTCATTATACATTAAGAAAAACCAAAATGGTAATTATAAGGAAAAATATTTCCTAAAATGAATAAAACTTCATACTACAAAATACTAATTTGATCTCCAGAAAACTATAGTAATTCTCATAGTGTAGACTAAATAATTCCATATATAACTATCCTTAAAATTCTTTAAATTAATACTACAAAGTTCAAAACCAAAAAATTTAAAATATTTGGTCAAATATTCTTATTAGATTAATTTAACTGTTATCTCCGTTCAATATTAGTCACTCATAAAGTCATATACCAAAAAAACTATATACCCTAATTACATAATCTCAAAGATTTGATAATCATTTCAATAAATAAATTACCCTATATCCCTAATAACCTCAATAATCTAAACATTGGTGAGACTTTTATCCAAAAAGTTTATATCATACCTTTCATCTTACATTCCCAATAGTGGAATATAATTATTTTGAAATAATAATTTCCATTAAACATAAGGATTACATATATATCAACCCAGTAAAAATTCTCAGAAAATATGATTAATTGCCTCAAAATTCCCTTATTTAAATCCTCAAAATTGGTTTCTATGATGTTGAACATATGATCACCCTCAAACATATAAACCCATGATGGTATCCATAACACTTAAGACAAACACTAATGAAAAGATGTTATTCTCAAATATTCTATATACCCTTGATCTAATACCAACTATAATATCCCCAAAATCCACACTCCCAAATATAATGCTAAAACATAAACATTACATTTGTGGCGTTGATAATAATAAATTTAACCCAATTTAAACCATCCAAAACGTATAATGTAACACCCCAAGATTTTAAAATAATAACATTTTGTTTAATGTCCTATATGACATGATAAACTAATCTTAGATGAGAATATAACACCCTGAGACATTGTGATATATTTCTATTTAAATAAATTTTATTTCTTTGATAGCTTGCGTAACACGCGACATCGTGCTTTAATGAACTGTGATACATTTTTAATATTATAATTTAAATATGATTGTTATAACCTAACAATTAAATTGGATGGTATGAATATTATTCAATACTTCATGATATTTTTATGTGTTTTTGTTAATAATAAATAAAAATTTATTAATATATTCTTAGAATACAATTGCTCAATTTTTAGTAAAGTAATTTTATTAAATAAATTATGTTTTCTTCAAATTTATGTTTAAAAATTCTTGGGAAAATACTATTATTAATTTATTGATATTTTATAAAATTTATTCTAAAAAATTAAATTCATTTTAAAAAATATAATATCAAAAATAATATTGGGTAATTTTTTTAATTTTCTAGAAAATACTAAATTTTCAGTGAATAGTGAACAATACTGATTTTTATAAAAATATCATTTAATTTAAATACATTATTTAATTTAAAAAGTTTCAATATGATTTTAATATGATTTAATATTATTTAGATATATTTACTCCACCTAAATAAATTTTAATCAACTTTATACTATATTTTAGTATCAGTTTCTTCTTAGGCTCAAAAATGCAATTTTCGGAAAATTGTTTAAAAGTGAATAATGTTTCTATATTTTAATTAATTAAAATAACCCCTAATGAAGAATTATTTAAATAATATATATATATATATATTATAAATATTTATGATTTTAAATTAACATAACTAATATTACTATTTATAAAATTAATGTGAAAACATCTTTCAATTGAAAAATACATTTCTTGAAAAGCCATGTTTTCAACACATCTGCATTTTTTATTTTCAATCGATTTGTTACACTTTTTTACATGTGTTAGATAAAATAGATTCAGTATTTTTAATCATAAATTCTAATATTATCTATCAAATTTAACTAAACTTTTTACCATAATGTATATTGAAAAATAGTAAAATTTAATAACTGTGATTAAGGTAAAAATGTGTTTTCACAGGGGTTGAACTAAATATATGTGGGATAAAGTGACCAAAAAACTTGTCTAATTTACATTTTATTACCATATTTATACTTTATCACATCTAATTTTCTAATTTTATGAATCTTTCCTTGTGGAATGTTTAAAACATTTGTATCACTTTTTCTTTTCAAAATTTCATGTGTGTCATCTCCTCCACTTATAAAAGGCCACCCACTCTCCTCTACTCATAACACTACCAAAACCCATTTCCTCAGAAAATACCTAAAAAATAACTTCCTTAATTCCCTTAACATTTATTCAAGTCATTTTTTATCTGAAATCCATTCTTGGAAGGCATTAGATATACTCCAAAAGAGGTGGTCTGAAGAAGAGGAATATTTCATAAACAATATTCTTTGTTTTATTTATTCTTCCACCACCCTAAAATAATTTTTAACATTGATAATATAATAAAAAATTTATATAATATATTCTTATATATTTTTGTGTTACTTAAATAAGATAAATCCATCTCCACTTCTATAAAATTGAAAATGAAACCGTCGATCATGTGTACAGTGAACTGCCGCCTCACAAGCAGATATAATTCATTTTCAATCCCCACCATTACAGAATGGATGTAATGATGAATATAACATATTTTTATGATATTTATGAATTTATTATGATTATGGGATTATTATATCACATATTCCTTCTAACTTCCATTCATTGGGGGATATGATAATGTCGCTCGTGTTTACGGAGGATTACCACCTCATGAAACAATGTGATTCATTTTTTTCCATATGTTATACATAGAAGGAAATGAGGATAATTATAATAAATTTATATGAAATTTATTAACTAAAAATACTTATATAAATATAATATCACATCTATCTTCTGACCTTTTATTCCATTTGAAAACAATAACTTCGCTCGTGCATACATGTAGACTACAGCCTCTAAGGAAATATATGAATTGTTTTTCATTTAATATTTTCATGGATGGTACTAAGGATGTATTAGATTTCTATAAATTATATATATGAAATAATAATGTTTATGGAAAGGTGAGTTAATATTTACTTTCAATTTTCATCCATTGAGAAAATAGAATCATCCTTCTTACGTACGTATGGCATACCGTCTCCATTAATGGTGCAATTCAACTTCTATCTTTAAATTTTATTGATTACTCTAAATAAAAATATAATAAAAATATATTATATTAATATCATGTATTAAATTATATATTTTTTTTAACCATGATCAATTTAAATGGACTGAAAGTACCAAATCAAAACATACATGAAAGAAAAAGTAGAGATTACATAAATTTGATTTTGACAATGAAATTTTCATAAACAGTTCATAAAGGTTCAAAAGTAAATCATATGTGTTATGATATATATAAGTATGTTTCAGGATTATAAGTATAATAATCCTATATTTATTATATTTGGGGTTCTAATGTGTACAATGTAATTCGAGACTGAAGTTAGGGGATTTATAGTCTTTCCTTTATTTTTGGGAGACATATGCCTTATTCACCACTTATTTCTTTTTTGTGGTGTAATTAATACCCATTTTATATGTAATATCATGAATGCATTTGAATTAATGTTATTTAATGATTCATTTAATGTAAATTCTTCCATGGGTATTGTGATTCATATGTTACCCAAGTGTTAATAGATTTTTGTTTCAATAAAATTTTAATCGGGATTATTCATTCTTGCATTTCCATTGAAGTGATATTTTTGATAATTGTCTAATAAACCCCTTTAATTTTTTCCCTATGGTTATTTTTAAATGAAAAATTAATTATACCATTTTTCATATCCTTTATAGTTTAAATTATTGATAAAATATTTTTAAGAAAATATTACTTCATTTATCTATTTGGTCAAAAATCATTTTTCTTCCAAATCCATGTTTTCTGAAATTGTTTTCAAGAATGTTATAAATACTCTGATATAATTGTTTAAATACATTTTTAACATTTTTTTATTTAAATAAAATTAAAATTAATCTTTATTTAAATTTCCAAAAAATTTACTTTTTGATGTTTCTTATAAAAATGTGTGAAAAATCATAATTTTAATGTACTTGGCATGAATGGAACATTTCGGTCATCATAACCCTACATTTCATTGAATATTACACCATAATTTTATAAGGTTATTTAAAAAAAAAAATTTCCATAATAGTTTTAAATTTTTTAGTTTTTAATGTGATTTTCAAAGGTTATTTTAAAATAAATGTATTTTCATAATATTTTTTGAAAAATTAGTTTTTGAAAGTTATTTTTCAAAGTATATTTTTTATTTTTTTCCAAGAATGATTTTAATGATATTTTAATAGTATTAACATTCATCAATATCAAAAATCCTATATTTTACTTATTCTATACTAGAGATATTTCATGTTGATACCATCCTCATTATTTCTCTAGATGGTTTATGATTCATCCAAGAGATTTTTATCAAACTAGTTTATTTTCCATAGGTTAATTGAGTTATGAATGGAATAATGATTTTTTTCTATGAATTGTTTCATGTATTTAAAGATCTATATAATTATTAATGATACATTTCATGGATATTGTTCATGGTAATGGGTGGTTTCATTATAAACCAATTATGGGTGGTTACATAATAAACCATGGATGGGTAGGTCCATTATAAACCATAATGGGTGGTTAGGTTATAAACCAAAGATGGGTGGGTCCATGATTTACCTCTAATTAATTGGGTAGATAGATGGGGATGTCATCAATATTGGTGATTCAATTTCTAAATTGATTTTATGATAATGTTCTGCGTTACCAGTGTGTTTTCTTTATACTTGCTATGGATTATTAATGATTATTTGATCAAGATTGACATAACATGGCTCGTGATTACTAAGTCATTTAAATATAGTCTTTGTTAATACCATTTGAATTTTTTCATGTTTGATGATATAGATATTGGAGGGTATGATTTCCCTTATGTCATTCTCATGAACATTGATTATGTCATGATACCCTTATATAAATCTTATTCCTTCTAAATACAATCATTTATTATTGATTAGTTTTACCCTTACTTGGTATTTGATCTCAGCCTTTTTAGGTTTACTTTTACCCAGGTTATAAATAATTATATTAAATTAATTATGCTTTTAAGGGTTTCATATAGATGATGTTAAGGACCTACCATGGAATATGAAAAGCTGGGTATAATGGGAAGAAGTACTATCCGGAAGTCATAAATATGATTTATGTAAGAGATTTTACTAATACTCTAAAACTCTAAAACAAAAAGGTAATTGGGTTTGTAAGTGATCTAATATTTATTTTTATTGTTAAATTTTTTAGATGAGTAAATATAGGTCATATTTACTAGTATCAACCCAAAATGTAATGTTTAAGATTTTAGCACTGGATCTTGGAGTGTGGGTTTAAGGATTTTACATACAATATGAAATGTAATTTTTGGAACACTTAAATATCCAAGGACCTTTTAGGTTTATATTTTTAGATATTTATGATGAACTCTTTAAAATATAGATAAATAAATATTTCATTCATTATGATCTACATTATCTCCAACTAAGCCCTTCATATATAGTAACCCTCTTAGGAATAATATACTTAAAACCTTTCTTAACAACTTGGGGAAATGAAATACATAATAAGTGAAAGCTAAAATTCTTAGTAATGATAGACATAATAATTATCAATTCAATGGAATCAGTGAGAATAAAATAATCGTAAGGGTAAGATGAAATAATCAAAGGTCATTATCATAGCCTAAGATAGTTTCTAACCATCAATATCTAAATCATCGATCATATCATAAGTCATTGACATGAAATAAGAGTAAATGATATAATATGATATCATAAAAGAGAAGGCTCGTGAGTAATCACATGGGATAATAACATAATTTACATATAAACATAGTAAATGCGGCAGTAACACAAAACATGACATAATTATAAGTCAAGACTAACTGCAAAGACAACATCACAGAGTTAACTATGTCTCAAATAGATCTGGTTTACTCTCTTATCCAATACAAAATGTCTGATGTGACAAAAACATTACCTACTAAATTAGTGCTCTATCTGGGCACACCTGTCATAGAATAAATTTGGTTATATGTTTAATTTCAATGAAGTCAATTATAAGGCATAATCATGAGAATTACCCATGGAATGAAATGAGTTACATAATCTTTCCACATATCATAATCAAATGAGATTTCATAGATAAGGAATTTGAGAAATGAACATAAGTAATGTATTAGCCCATCAATGGATGATGGAATGAGCAAGGTATATATGTATGAGACATATATGCATAATTTATAATTAATCATAACATAAATGGTTTTTGTTATTGATGAAAATAAATACTATAAAATATGAAAAACATTGTAGAAAAAATAACCACTCCATTTTTAAATAACATATTTATAATATAAAAATTTCCATAATATTATAAATACATATTCAAAAAAAATCGACACTTGTAAATGAAGATTAAAACCTTGAGTGGTCATGCTGGTGGGAAATTCTATTACTGATGTAAATATTAAGCATAATTATTCTTTTCAATCATTTTTTAAAGGGAATCAAAAGTGACCCATTTGGAAATTGTTAACAAATTTCTTTTTGATAACTTTTAATATAAGTTGAAATATAATTTAAAATATATTATGAATGAATTAATTTGTATAAATGAAAATATTCAAAATAACCTTTTAAAACATGGATATGGAAGAGAATTATTCCCAACCTAAAATGAGATAAAAGATCATTATCACATAGAAAAAACATTATTGATGTTTCATTAATCAATAATAGAGAGGATAGAAAACAAAAATGTAAACCAGATTCATAATTATAGGATACGAAAACATATTTGGTTTAGTAAAATAATTATATTTCTCCAAAAGAAACATTGAATATAAAAAATCATGAAAAGATAGGAGATTGTATCCTAAATCATTTACCACATTTGTAACATTCAAATAAAATCCCATTGGATGAAATAAAATTATATTTTAATTAAAATACAATAAATTATAAATTATAAATTATTCATGATATAATATTTAAAATTGGTAGTACATTCACCGTATATATGAAATTTGGTGTATAAAGTTAAAATATTGCCCAAAGAAGGGAAATTGAGATGAAATATTTTACCTCGGGTCAGACTCAACAAATAAGTTCATTATCATCCAGAGTAATAAACTTATGTCAATAATTTATTTTTATAAGAACATTTTTAGAGATTATTATTAATTTTATTATATTTATTACCATGTTATATTTAATTACTTAATCAATTAAGTTCACGTCAAATGTTTTAATGATATTTGGTTCATATGTCCAAAATTACTTTAGTGTGGTGATAATGGTAAAAGAGGACATTATTAGATCATATCTATAATAATAATAATTATTTAATTATTATTGTTATACTTGAATTATAATTTTAAATCCAATAATAAATTATTGTCATGAAAAATGAACTTTTTTACAAACATGGAGACAGTAGGTCATACGTGCGCCTGAGAAAAATTTCCATTTTTCAATGATCATGATAGAGAGAAGGGAAGTATTATATTACCATTATATAATTATAATTTTATTATAAATATCATATTATAACTTTAAATAAACCAATATACATCATTCATATTTTTTGGAGATTAAAAATGAATCGTATCGCTTCATAGAGGTGGTAGCCCACATGTATGCATGAAAAACATTATCAATTTTAAATGAAAAATTGTAAGATAATATATGACATATTAATTTTCTAAAATGATAAATATGTCACTAATATTATATATTGACATTAAATCCATCATTATATCTATCTTTGATAGGCAGCGATAGAAAGAAAATTATATCGGTTGCTGATGCGGTAGTACAGTATACACACAAACAATAATTTTGATTCCCATTTTTAGGGAAGAGGATATGGATTTGGGTTACTAAATTACATGAAAACACTTAAATATATTTCAGACACTTATTTTATTATACCATCATGGATTAATATAATTTTATTGAGGTGTAAGAAGAAATAAAACAAAAACACTTGGTTAAGAACTATACCAATTCTATGAACAACCTCTTTAGGATTATTCCTAAAGCCTTCATAGATTAGAATTATGATATAAAAGTACTATAGGATGTGTGGAAGGAATTAAGTAAGGTATTTTTTAGGTATTTTAGGAAACAAAATAATGTGTAAGTGTGAATAAAAGGGGAGAGGAAGCGTACTTTTATAAGTGAGAATGAGTGGCATTTTTATAAATACATTAAAATATTCAATAATCGAAAGTCACCCTCAAACCAAGTTCTTCATAAATTGATAAATATTGTATTTTATGGAATATCA
The DNA here is from genome assembly GCA_963277665.1 of Viscum album. Lineage (NCBI taxonomy): Eukaryota > Viridiplantae > Streptophyta > Magnoliopsida > Santalales > Viscaceae > Viscum > Viscum album. The sequence continues at coordinate 116,503,896 of OY728135.1, forward strand.
GGTCAATAAACACCTCAAACAATAAAATGAACCCTATTTTATACATGTTATTACCTTTACCTCTAAGGTTACTCACTTTTACCATTTTACTTTACACCACTTTAACTAGTTTTTTACTATTTAGGGGCCAATATAGTTACTATAAAAGATATATTGGAAAAACATTGGACCCTGGTTGATATTTTCAACCATATATTAATAAATTTTCTAAATATATAATTTTTATAAATTTCTAATCATTTAATAAAATATTGTTTATTATAAAATATAATTAATTCTTATTTTATAACTGTTCATTTAAATTGACTTAAAAACATCAATTATAATTTATATTTATCTAAAAAATCATTTAACATTACAATTAAATCAAATTATATTACTTCTAACATTTTAAAATCATTAATTTTATTTTACTTTTAATTAAATAAATACTGCATCGGTGTTGAGTAAGATTTATAGGTCATTATATAATTACTAAAAATTATAATTAAATTAATTTCATGAAATTAATTCCATTATTATAAAAATATAATTAAAAATTAATTAAAAATTTTATTTTTTCCATTTTTGAGCACAAAATATATTTTTAAAAGAACGAGAGTGATATTTTATCTTTTACTTTAATTAAATTTATATATAGGTAACTTTCAAGGACAATTGTCCCATAAAAAATTCTTCACCAAGGTGATAAAGTTATATATAAATTCATACAATAATATTTATGATGCAAAATGGTGGCCTTATCATATAGAAGTAACCTAGGTTTACCTGATTCACACATTTATCGTTGTGAAAGTGTTTTACTCCTTTTACGATTCAGTATAAATGAAAATTAATTGGGCCTTATTAAATATTAATAATTATTTTGATTCCAAATATGGATTTCATTTTTCCAAATACAATCTCTATAAGTGGTAGAAATTATTTTTATAAAAAAACTCACAAAGCACGGTGAAAAGGGGGTTTTCCAGAAAAATGCATTGATCAAGCAATAAATGTTGATATATAAACTCTATGACTAGCAATTTTCATTATAAGAATATAAAAATGTATAATTTGTTATATAATATATAAATTAAATTTACATATTTCTTTATTAGGATTTATTTTAATTAATTAATGTGGATAAACTTTATGCACTTGAAAATAGTTTTTCAACAACCTCATTTTTTAGCATAAAAATAATGTTATGCCAAAAATCATGAAAATTGATGATTTAAAAAGAAATTAATCAGATATTTATAAATAAAATGGTTCATGTGTAATTTTAAGAAAAAAACTTAATTTAATGGTACTTTTAAATTAATTTATTTAATGAAACAAATGACAATATTTGAAAATATTCCAATTTTAACTATTCACCGAAAAAAGGAATTTCAGAAACAAATAACCCAAAATTATTTTTTAGATTCTAATTTAAAAAATGGAGATCATTTTATAAAATAAATTTTCTAAAAGTTTCAGAAATTAATTTTAATATTTACTCTCAAAATATAGTAAAAATCATTATTAATAATGTAGAGACACGACCCCAGAAGCCTAGAGTCGGTGTCGGTAACCATTAAATTGTCATGATGATACATAATTAAATCATGAAGGATCTAAGAGATTAGTAGTCTTGGTAAAGTCGATACATACATGAGTCTTGTATTATAAATTAATACACTAATTATAACATAATTTTTTAATAAAAAACATATTCCGTCTAGAATATCCTTGAATATCGATCTTATTACACTCCTCAGATTCTTGGGGAATGGAAAAATAAGGGTGAGCTCAAATTCTCAACACGGGTAAGTAATCCAAAAAAATATTACATAATAAGAATAAATAAACCTAGAAAGGTAAATAACATAACATACATTCTATGTAATCAATGTAATTAAAAGGAAGTGAATAAACAATATTTAATGGTAAAAAATTAAAACTCAAGCCATTATAACAACTAGATAAAGATTAATCAATATAGAAAGGAAACTAACTAAAACACCTACTATTTAATCGATTAACTGATAATGAATGTTTCCATAAATATGATGATTAAAAATTTTATTGATGAATAATAACAAAATCTAAATTAGTGAAATGCAAAATTATTGGATGCCTTGTTTCCTGGGTAAATGGTACATTTACCATCAAGGCCTTTCAAAATATGGTTTATAATATACTTCATAAAATTACCATTAGCTTAGGCTATCCAACTGATTCATCCCATAAGACTACTGAGGCATTAAGAGGCTATTCATAACTTGGACCCACTCATGTCATTCCTGTCCAAATCATTCCTCGTATATCTGATAATCGATTTAATTCATGAATAATGTGCCTTATCAAATATATGTATTGAATAAATATACAAATTAATCCAAAATTCCCTATTTAATCAAATAACTATAAAAGTAGACATCGTATATAAAAAATTTATACAGTTATGAAAATAATTATATCCATAAAAAGTATTATTGATATTTAGGGGAAACATAACGTTAAATTATAAAAAAAAAATTGAATTTTTCAAGGGGAGTAAAAATAGAATCATTGTAGTGAATATCAAAAACTATCCCTCCAAAAATAAATCAAAAACCATCATGAGGATTTTTAAGGATGGTATCAATACAAAATATCCCAAGTGTGGTAAAAAAAATTAATTTTGTCATTGATGAATGGAAATATTATAAAAAGATCATATACAAACATTCATGAGGAAAATAAATTTTTTATTATTAAAAACATATTAAAAATCCATTTTAAAAAATAATAATTTTAAATACATTTTCTTTAAAAATAATCATTTTAAGTACGCAATGGATGCTTCAAGGAAATGACGGTGGGTAAATCTGTATATGTTATACAAGGTAAAACAGAACATTCCTTTTCCATGTAAAAAGGGTATAAAAATGCATTGTTAGGAAAGAGATAAAAATATTCCTTTGATAATAATAATAAAATAAAAAGAGTAGAAATTTCTTTAGTAAATAGTTTTGGAAAGCTTAAAAACTTGTCTGAAAATGTTTTTATAAAATAGTGTTTTTAGAAGAAAACATGTTCTCCGTCTAAAGAGGGAAATGATGTTGAGTTTTCTAATAAACATTTTATAAAACATATTATGTACTAAAAAGTGAAAAAATGGTAATATTACATGAAAAATATCATGAAGTGATTTATTAAAAAATTATCAAATAATTTCCAAGTATGGAAATTCAAGTGTAAACAATCCCAAATAAAATGAGATTGTGAATTAAACCCTTGAAAAGACAATAAAGTTGAAGTGAGTCTCAACAAATTAATTGATTTTGTGTATATACTATAAATAAACATATGTGAAGTGGATGTACATAAATAGATATTAAAATTAATTATATGCATAATAAATAAATATTAATGACAATGAGGAAGTAATATAACCCAATGATAAAGGAATTGAGTCATTAAATTTCTCTATCAGTTGGTGTTTTTAAATTCAAATACCCTTAGATGAAATAATTCAAATTGATACACAGAATATCATGATGAATAAATAATTCAATACATAAGATATCAATATGGTAATTTGATACACCACACAAAAGATGTAACTAGTGAAGTTGACATTTATCTCACAGATGTAGAAACATGAGAAGAAAATCCATTGACATCTATTTTCATTCAGGTGAACATCCTCTAACTTCATGTATAATGGTTTTAATAATGTAGCTACATTATGAAGGAACCATACTCATATTTATAATATCATATATTAAATTTTTATAATATCTTACCACCCATTTATCAATAATCTTTCATTATTCTTGCTATTTCTTTTGTAAATTGCCTTATTTATCGAGTAAGTTTAGACCTATTTTTTGTGGTTCTACTTACATAGGTCATGATTAAATCATATCTAGAATGACAAAAATGACTTAACTACCATATATATTATGTATATATGTAGTTATAATAATCCATAATTTTTTGATATAAGACATGAAATGTACCATTCATGGAGATGGAATGTCGTACGTACGCATGAACACTACATCCATATCCTTGAAGTATCTTAAAAGAATGAAAAGGAAATGATATGTATATATATGTATATTATTATTTCAGTATCATATTTTTTTAATATATTTCATATAGGTTTATGAAACCCATTATTTATACATTCCATGTATAGCATGAAGGAATCACTTCGCAATGAGGAGGTGGCAGTCCACACATCCACAAATGAAGTTATCGTTTCACCACAATATGGAACGGAAAAAAAATATGAGTTATATATGAATTCAGGAAGAATAAATACATTATAAATACTATATTTATATCATATCTAAATAGTTTTTCCATCATAATTCTCATTTTTAGATGTGGTAAAGGAAAAAAACTAACAATCATCGTGTTGTAAGGCTGTAGTTCGTCTTACACGAACGGTAAGTTTATTACCCATTAGACGAATATGTGTGTAAGTTTAGGTATAAACCTTATAATAATAACACCAATGTATATTTAATAAACTAAGGATATTATATAAGTATGGAACAACAAATTTTCTGGCTATGGATAATGAAAATAAAACCAATGAGCTTGAGAAAACATGTCCCCACTTATTTGGGTAACGACTTTTGGTTTTCACCATAGGGATTCTTATATGTTTTTTATTCAAAAGGGAGGACACTAGTAGGATGTTTGGTATATTTAGAGACTATTTTGGGAGATTTTTTATGATCCAAATTGGCTTGAGTGGTGTGTGTAAGGGGAAGAGTGAATGCCTTTTATAGTGGAGGATGAGTGACATTCTTGTAAATTTTTGACAAGGGAATTCCAACCACATTTTTCCCAGGTTAAGTGGTTGAAATAATGGTCCAAATTCAAAAAAGGTGGGATAAGGTAAGAATATTTCTATATGATGGATGTATTACAGGTTTCCAGGCCATTTTGGGCTTTATGTTTAAGGTTTAGTCCATTGTTATGATAATTTTTCTCTTAATTGATGTAATTAATTTTAATTACAATCAAGAAAATTTATTTTTAAAAACTAAATTGAAATTATTAGAAATTAGAAATTATTATTATTCTAAATATGGGATTCATTTTTTTAAAATGAAATCACATAAGTGGAATAAATTAATTTAAAATAAATTTTGCCGACCAGATGACAAAGATGGTTTTTTTTAAGTAAAAATGTTCCAAAGATTGATATGTTTTTATATTAAATTTCATTGTGAAATTAATAAAAATTACCTTAATTATAAACATTGATGTTTAATTGATCTAATTATTCTTTAATACAAAATAAATATATAATTTGACCTTATTAATCAATTAGACAAAAAATTTATTTTTGAATTAAAATTCCAAATTTTTTGTAATTCATTAAAAAATAAAACTTCACAGAAAATTACCAAAAATTCAGCCAAACCTAATTTTTAGGTTTTTATTTCAAATATGATGTTTTATTTTATAAATATAAAATCTATAAAAGTTCAAAAAATTTGATTTAAAATATGTTCTCCATTAAAAGGCGGTAAAATTGCTTATAGAAAAATGTTGATCATTATATGTAATATTGGGGTTGTTATTATATTATGACTATCATATCTAATGTATGACTATAAAAAAATTTATTGATATATAATTTATATATATATTACATTAATATATCTCTATAATTCTAATTAATTTAATTTATTAGGATCAAACATCTTCATGAGCATAAAATAGTTTTATATAAAAACGTGCCCTTTATATTCAATTGGTTGTTATTTTAATTTCTAATTATATGGTAACCAATGAATTCATCTTACATTAATGTAAACCACATATTTTGATAATTATATAAGACTAATCATAATTAATAATTTAACAACTAGGTTATATCTTATTATATTAAATAATAATATTTTCATAATATATAATTGTTTAGTGAAACTAGGCCTTTCATGTAATGAAATCCTTTGAAGAAACTTGTTGGTTTATGTAATGTAAGATAACTTGGCGTTGTGTGAATTTAATTCTGTACCATGTATTGAATTTATTTAAAATAGTAAATTTATTGTAATTTATCAGGATATTATATTCATTTACATGCTTGGTGTAGCATGTCACACATGTTATTGAATACAATGTTCTTACTTTAGAACTTTGGAGTGTTACAATCTCCCTAACTTAATTAAATTACCTACTCACAATTTAAACTTTATCTTGAAAATATAGGGTGAGATATTTGAAAAAAGTAATTTTTGAAAATCCCACATCATGAGAAGTGTTAATAAAATATCCTCGTAATAATGTACAATGAAAAGTACAAAGGTCACAGGGAATAGAATATAACTCAGTCACTGAGTAAGAGAACATTAGTGGATGTGAAAATATGGACTTAGATAAAAATTTAAATATTTATAGGGAGTAATTGAGGTCATAGATCAAAAAAATTGAATGATAAATGGAATTTTGATGGCCTCAAAGCCATAAATCTCTGATGATTTAAAAACCATCAGTTCAAAAAAATTAAGGTAATAGGTCAATATTGTTTTGATCATTTTCCTAATATGGAGAAAGTATTTTACTACCTAAGAGTATATGGAATCATACATATTTGGAATATTTCAATTTCATATGAAAATTTTCTTCTTTATGTTGTGCTTTTATTAAATTCTAATTCATCTATTACTTGAAGAAATGGATATCCAAAAATTAACTTTGAATACTGAAGCACAAAATTAAAATTTTAATGGGTTGTAAGCCCCATACAAGAGTGACATGTTTTTCCATTTGTCTCGAACTTCTATCCAAATCCAATATGGTTAATATATTAATCTCTAATCCTCAAAAGTGATACCAATAGTTCATTGTTAAAATTTATTCATCAAATTGTTTAAAAATAATTGCACACTAACCAGGACATCACATAGGTTAGTGGCTGGAATGAAACCCTTATCATCCATCAGTCATGGGTTCAAGTCCCACAACCATGCCAGACATGATGGGTTGTCACCCGACATACAATATGTCCTTTTCTAAAAACATATTTACATTATATTAAAAAATAAATATGACAGACATCCTTGAAATTTATTCATAATATAATCTTCTAACTAAGGTTTTCAATACAACCATTTTTCTACAAAGTATACTAATCTTATTTAAATATTGGTATGATTTCATTAATGATCATATTAAACCTAATGGTTATTAATACCTTTAAAAATGAATCTATATAATGTATAGTCATTATTCCTCAAATAACCTTTTCCACTAAAACATATAATTTCCATAAGTATCTTAAAAATGTCCTTTATCCTGGTAGAATCTCATTGCATAAAACCTAAAAAGTTATTTAAGTAATTGATCATATTCTAAATCTAAATCACATTATTTTTAACCTTGGGTATTCATTTTCATTATCTATTCAAATCCTTCATAATAGTTTATAAAGAAAATTTGAATTATCCTAAGTGTATCCCCAAGGAGTGTAAAACTAGGTGCACATTAAGGCCCATTGGAGTGTACCAGGTTACAAGGAGTTAGACGAAATGCACCTTTTCAGAGTTGTTACCCCTAGGTACATCTGTACCATAATCACATCCACTTGTAGTTTGTAGATAGGGATGTATTTCTAAAAATACCAACATAATGAATACCTAACCGAAACTCTAGGATGTTATTATATAATTGTCCATAAATTCTAACTTAGGGTCATGTTCTCAAATATATATTTTCCTAAATCTAGTTCTCAGGTTTTCTACTAAAATTCATTTGATGCCAACTATAAAGACCCAACCACAAATTTCCAGATCTAGTGTATGCTACGATTAAATTATCATGATTATAAGGAATCAAATACTGCATGATCAAAGAGTTAAGTAGTTTTGGTAAACCAGATACATATATCCGTTTTTTATTAAAACTGAATACACTAATTGTAAAAAAATTCATTTGATAAAATTTTTATTCCATCCAGAGTATCATTGAATATCATTCATAGTATACTCCTTGGATTCCTGATGAAAGGAAACAAAAACAAAGTGAGATCAAATGCTCAGTAAGGTTACGTAAAGTGGAAGAAATATAAAAAAATAAGAATAAAACAATATGGAAAGGTAAATAAATGAATACAATTTCCATGTAATCTATAGATTAAAAAAGTAGTGAATAAAAATTATGGAAAGGTAAATAACTGAAATTATATTCCATTAAAATAACTAGATAAGGCATAATCAATATGTAAAGAAACATAATTGAAACACAATCCATTTAATAAATGATCCATGAATGAAATGTTTCCATAGATTTGTCGTTGAAAAATTTCATGGATGAATAATAAATGAATCTATATGAGGTAAATGATTAATTATTGGAAGACATGTTTCCTAGGTACATGGTACATTTACAATCAATACCTTTCACAATACTATTTATAACATTCTAGGTGAAAACCCCATAATCATAGGCTATCCAAATGATTCGTCCCATGAGACTACTGATTCATCGAGGGTTTATCCATAACTGGGCCCCACTTGTGTCATACATGTCCAATCATTCCTCATATATCGAATAACCAATTTAATTCATGAATAATGTGCCTTGTCAAATATTTATATTAAATAAAAGATACGAATTTATTGTTAATTCCCTAGTAAATGAAAGAACTATCAATGTAAACACTATATGTAAAAATGGTATACGGTTTAAGCAATAATCATTTACATGATAAATGATATAGATATTTATGGGAAACTTCACATTCAATATTAACTATAAATCTAATATTTCAAGTGGACTATAGAAAAAATCAAGGAACTTAATATAAATACTATACTTGGAAAATAAATCAAAAACCATCTAGAGGATGAATAATTATGGTATCGAAACAAAATATCCCATGTGGGTTAAAAATAAACGGTTGTTGTTGTTGATTAATATTAATAATATAAAAATATCTTTTAAACGAATTATTGAGTAAAATTATCTTTTTATTTTGAAAAAATTTTAAAAAACCTTTTCTTTAAAAATTACATTTTAAAAAATTTCATTAGAAATAAACTGTTTAATAATTCAAAGGAAACATCAAAGAAATGGCATACCGTAAATCTGTAAATGCCACTTAGGTAAAAATTATATTTTCATTACATGGTAAAAAGGGTTTAAATTTAGCTTGTTCAGAAAAGAAACAAGAAGATTAATTTGAAAACATTTGTAAAAGACAAAAAAGAAAAAATTTATTTATTAAATATTTCTGTAAAGTTTTAAAAAAAATTGAAATATTTTTATCGAATATTGTATTTATAAGAAAACAATTTCTCTGAAAAATGAAGGAAATGAAGTTGGGTATTCTTAAAAAAATTCTAAAACATATTAAGTACCAAAGAGTGAAAAAATGGTACTATTACATAAAATATATCATGAATAACTAGAGAAGAATAAAATTAAAAGTTTTAAAAAAATTAGTAAATAATTTCCTCGAATGGATATTCAAGTGTAAACAATCCCAACTAAAATGAGATTGTGAAGTAATCCCTTAAAATGACCATAAAGTTGAAGTGAGACTCAAAAAATTAATTGATTATGTGTATCAAATATAAATCCACATAACATAATAGTAATTTCATCAATATATATTACAAGTTATTATACACATAATCATATAATATTAACGATGGTGAGGAAGTAATATAACCCAATGAAAAGTAATTGTGTTATAAACTTTCTCTACCACTTGTTGATTTTAAATTCAAATCCCCATAGATGAAATAATTAAAATTGATACTCATAATATCATTAATAATATATAATTCATAACAATATATATCAAAATGGGAATTAGATACCCCACAAAAAATAAGTAAGTGGGGAATTTGACATTTATCTCATTGATGTAAAAAGTGAGATTAAAATTCCTTACCTTGTATTTTATTTTGGGTGAATGCCCTATAACATACTTTATAATGGTTTTAATAATATCAATAAATTATGAAACAATGATATTCAAATTTATAATATCATATCTTAACATCTTATAATATCTTATTACCTGTTTGTCAACAATATTTCCCTATTTTAAGTATTTCTTGTGTTAATTACCTAGTTTCTCGAGTAAATTTTGACTTTTTATTTGTTGTTAATCATACATAGATCATAATTTAATAATATATAGATTGTAAAACATGAATTTATTATAATATTTATTCAGTATATATTTATTTAAAATAATCCATAATTTTTTGAAATAGGAAATGAAATGACAGTTCATGGAGACGGTAGGTCGTACGTACGAATGAACACTACATCCATTTCCTTGTTGTAATTTAAAAGAATAAAATGTAAATGATATATATATATATATTATAATTATTTTATAATATTTATGTAATATATTTCATATAATTTTATGAAAACCATATTTCATACATTCCATGTATAGCATGAATGATTCAAATCACATTAATTAGTTGGTAGACCACATGCACACAAATGATATTATTGTATCCCCACAATATTAAACTCATGGAGATATGTGTTAAGTAAAAATTATATAAGAATAAAAAAATTATAAATACTATATTTATATAATATATAAACAGTGTTTCCATCCTAATTCCCTCCATGAGATATAGTAATGTAAGAAACAAACAATCATCATTTCATGATGATGTAGTTCATCATACACTAATGTAAGTCTGTTACCCCTTAGATGTATGTTTGTATAATTACTGGTAGAAGCCTTATAATAAAGATACCTAAGTATATTTATTATACTGAGGTTATTATATAATCATGGAAAAAATATTTGTGGGGTCGGAGAATGAAAATAAAACAAATGAGCTTGAGGAAGAATGTTATGTCTTTTTCAGGTAACTGTTTTGGTTTTCACCAAATGTCTTCCTTGGATAAATTCCATTGAAAATAAAGGCCTCTATGAGGATGGTATGGATATTTTAAGACTATTTAGGATGAATTTGGTCATTAAAATTTTCTTGAGAGGTGTAAGGAATGTGAAGAGTGAATGTTTTTTCATAGTGGAGGAGGAGTGGCATTATTGCAAATGTTTGACAAGGGAATTCCACCCTCATTTATCCAAGTATATTTGGCTCAAATAATAAAAACAATTATATACAAGGTATTATATTAAAAAAATATTGAAATTTATAGGGTTTTTTAAATTTTTCTATGTCATTTTGGACATTAATGTTAAGGTTTAGTCCATTGTTAAGTTAATTTTTTCGCTTAATCAAGGTAATTAATTTAGATACTTTTCTCTAATATTTTTGGTCAAAAACTAGTTTTATCATATAATAAATTATAAATTATGATGATTATAAATATGGAATAAATTTTTTCAAATTCCATTAATATAAGTGGCAGAAACTAATTTAACATTAATCCTGTAGACGAGATGAAAAACCTGGTTTTTAAAGTAAAAATATTCAAAGGTTTGCTATGTTTTATATTCAATTTCACTATGAAATTGATTCAAATGAAATAAATTGGATTCATTTATCTTTATTTTATCCAATTATGATTTCAAATCAATCAAAATTATAATTTCACATTATAAATAAATTTGATGAAAATCTATTTTGAAGTAAAATTTAGTATTTTTCACTATTTATTACAAAACACTTCACAGAAAAATTCCACAAATTCACCTAAACCATTTTTTGAAGTTTATATTTCAAATATGAATTTTATTTGAACATATAAAATTGATAATAGTTCCATGAATAGGATTTAAAATAGGTTTTCCATTAAAAGGCGGTAAATTTACCTTTAGAAATATATTGATTTTTATGTATAATATTAGATCTTTTATTATCTTATACCTATCAAATATATTAGGCCAATTTAAAAAATATTTGATTTTGTATATAATATTTCTATATATACTACATTAATATCTCTTAAAAATTTTAATTACTTTAATTTATTAGGATAAAATAGCTTTCTGAGCATAAAGATAGTTTTATATAAAAAGATTTCATTTATATTCAATTGGTTATTTTTTAATTTTTAATAAATTGGTAGCCAATAAAATAATAATTTTTTTTGTAAACCATATATTTCCATATATTAGATAATATTATTCAGTACTGCCAATTTATGGCTAGGTTATATCTTATTATATTAAATAATAATATATTAATAATATATTGTTATTTGGTAAAAATCGGTCTTGCATGTAACGCAAACCATCAAAGAAACATATTGTTGAAAACGATGAAAGATCACTTAGTATTACATGAATTACACGCTATATAATGTATTAAATTTATTAAAAATAGAAACAATATTGTAATGTCTCGAGATATTATATTACCTAACATGCTTGGTGTATCGTGTCATTCAAGTGAACGAATACAATGTTAATACTTTAGAATTTTGGGATGTTACATTTTCCCCAACTTAATTAAATTGGGTCCTCGCAACTTAAACATGATTTCATTAATCTAGGGTGATATATTTTAAAATTCTATTGCTGAAACCCAATATCATGAGAAGATTTATTAAAATATCCTCTTAATAAGATAGAATGAGAAGTACAGAGGTCACATGGAATAACATATAACTAGTCCTCCAAGAAGGGTAACATTAGTGGCAAGTGAAAATGTGGAATTAGAGGAAAATATTAAATATTTATAGGCATTGATTGAGTTCATAAATCATAAACAAGTGAATGGATAATAGAAGTTTGAGGGCCTCAAAGCCATAAATCTATGATAATTTAAAAGACCACCACTTCAACAAAAATTAAGGTATTAGGAAAACATATTTTATCATTTTCTTAATATTGAGTAATTCTTTTACAACCTAAGAGTATATGGAATCATACCTACATGATTTATTTATATTTTATATGACAAATTTTATCTTTAGTATGTGCTTCGATAATATTAAAATTCATAGATTACTTCATGAAATGGATATTCGATAATAAACAATAATTCCTAAAGAACAAAAATAAACATTTAATGGATCCTACAGCCCATAAAAGAGTGAACTTTATTTCCATTTATCATTATCTATTCTCTAAATCCAATATGATTAATACATCAATCAAAAAACCACAAACGTGATACTAGAGGTTCATCAGTAACATTTATTCATTAAATTTTTTAACTAAAAATATTTACACATTAACTTAAAAAATACATAGGTCAATGGATAGAGTGAAACACTCATCATTCGTTGGTCATGGGTTCAAGTCCTACAGCCTTTACGGACTTATTGTATTTCCACCCAGCATATAGGTTGTCCTTTTCTAAAACTATATTTATATAATTTTAAAAAATAACTGTGATGGAAATCCTTGAAATTTAGCCATTAAATAAGCTTCAAACTAAGGTTTTCAATACAATTGATTTTTTTTACAAAAGTCTAATAATATGATTTTATTATTGGTATGATGTCATTACGGATCATATGAACCCCAAATTTTATCAATACCTTTAAATTTACATCTATAAAATGTAAAGGCATTATTCCTAAAATAACTTTCACTGCTAAAACGTATACTTTGAAAAAGTTTCTCTAAAATGTCTTTAATCATGGTATACTCTTATCATATAAAACCTAAAAATATTTTTAAGTCATTGATAATATTTTAAATCAATACCACCTTATGATTAACCTTGGTTATTAATTTACATTATCTATTAAAATCCTTCATAATGGTTTATAAATAAAATGTTAATTATCATTATTGTTTCCCCTGGGATTGTCAAATAAGGTGAACAGTAAGGACCTTTTTCATGTACCATGTTATGCCATGTCAGGCTTGATGCACCTTGTATGAGTTGTTATCCCTTGTTACATCTGTTCCAAAACCACATCCACTTATACTGTCAAAATAGAGAATTGTATCTATGAATAATGACATAATATCTACCTAACCAAAACTTTATATATTCATCCATACTTATCATCAAATTATACTTTAGGGATATGTTCATTAATCTATGTTTTCTTAAATCTAGTTACCAAGGTTTCAACTAATACTCTTTTGATACCAATAATAGAGACCTTACCCCAGAAGCTCAGAGCTAGTTTCTAGTACCATTACATTGTCCTGATTTCAAGGAATCAAATCCCATAGGATCAAAGAGTTTAAAAGTCTTGGTAAACTAGATATATACATGATTCTTGTATTATAAATGAATACACTAATTACAACATAATTTTTTTTCTTGGAAAAAACATCATTCTATCTAGTGTATCCTTGAATATCTTTCGTAGTATACTCCTTGGATTCCTAGGGAAAGGAAACAAAATAAGGGCGAGATCAAATGATCTATAAGGGTAGGTGGAGCAAAATCTGTAATGAAACAATAATAATAAATCGACATGGAAAAGTAAATAACTAAACAAAATAGTCAGGTAATAAATAGAATGAAAAATAAGAGAATAAAAAATATGGCATAGTAAATAACAAAAAACGCATTCCATTTAAATTACTAGATAAGGAATAATAAATATGGAATAAAAAATAATAGATCCACATGCCATTTAATCAATGAATTAAGAATTAAATGTATCCATAAGTATGTCAACATAAAATCTCATGGATTAATATTAACTAAATCTAAATGAGGGAAAGGATTAATTATTGGATTCCATGTTTCCCTAGTATGTGGTACCTTTACCATCAAGACCCTTAACAAGAGGTTTTATAATATACTGGGTGAAAAACCCATTATCTCAGGCTAGCCAACGGATTCATCCCATGAGACTACCAATGCATTGAGTGACTATCTATAACCAGGCCCCACCCATGTCATACATGTCCAAAACATTCCTCATATATTGAATAATAGATTTAATTCATGAAAAATGTTCCTTATCAAATATATATGTTCAATAAAAGATATGTATTTATTAATAATTCCCCAGTATATCAAATAACTGTTAAAGTAAAAACCATATGAAAATATGGTATACAGTTTAGACAACAATTATATCCATGATAAATTATATGGATATTTAGAGGAAACATAACATTCAATGATCACTGGAAATGGAATATTTCAAGGGAACTACAAAAAGAATCAAGGAAGTGAATATCCATACTATACATGTTAAATTAAATCAAAAACCATCCAAAGGAGGAATAAGGACGTTATCAATACAAAATATCCCATGTGAGGTAAAAATAATGGGTTGTTGTTGATGAATGGAAATATTATAAAAATAACTATTAAAAAATTTCTTGATGAAAATTTCCTTTATATTTTGAAAAACATTTAAAGAATCATTTTCATTGAAAATCACTTTTAAAAAAATATTAATTAAAAAAAATTGATCATACAAACTTATATTCAATGAAATAATGGTAGGTAAATACATACAAGTCATATAAGATAAAAAGAACATTCCTTTTACATGGTAAAAAGGTTAGAAAAGTGCCTTGTTGATAAAGAAAAATGAAGATTCATTTGAAAAAATATAGTAAAGTCAAAATCATAAAAATGTATTCATTAAATTATTTTTTATAGTTAAAAAAAATTAAAAACTTTTTATAAAATATGGTTTTAAAAGAACACAGTTTCTCTAACTAAAGAGGGAAATGTAGTCAAGTTTTTTTTAAAACGTTTTCTAAAACATATTAAGTAGTAAATAATAGAAAAAAGGAACTATTACATTAAAAATATCATGAATAAATAGAGGATAATAAATTGAAATGTTTTATTAAACAAGGTTCAAATAATTTTTTCAAATGGAAATTCAATTGTAAACAATCCTGAATAAAATGAGATTGTGTTGTAAACCCTTGAAAAGACCATAAATATGAAGTGAGACTCAAACCATTAAATTATTATGTGATTAAACTATAAATAAACTAAATGGATGTTTAAATACATCAATAATTATTGAAATTCATTATACACCATTGACACTCATTTCTGTCACAGAGTCTAAACGAATGAAAAAGGAAAAACCTTGAACCCAAAGTGATTCATCCTTTGAAGAAACATCAAAAAATGACCAAGGCATGAACAACGATTCATTTGCACTTGGTTCGTGCAAGTTCCACCAAAGTCACACAAGCATACTTGTGCACCACCCTAGTGGTCGTGCAAGTGACTTGCGCGCCCTCTTTGAATTTTTTCTAGGGTCTTCACCAGCCTATAAATACCCCTAGTGGGCCCCCCATTTAGAGGAGGAAAAAATTCCAGAAACTCAGATTTGAGCTCCCAGTGCCCTAGTCTCTTCTCACAGCTTCTGAACACTTCTAAGGTAATTTCTTACCTAGAATATAATATCTAATGAGGGGGAGTAAAGGCTAAGTTTTGAAACTCATCAACACTTGCACGCCTAATTGGCCAGCCCTTAAGGGAAATTTCCATACTTGCGCACCGCCTTACCCCATCAACAGAACTTGCACGCCACCCTTCCGGAAGACCCTATAGATAATACTAAGGGCTTGAGCCAAGTCCTACCCAAATATTACCTTAAGGGTTGACCGTCATGCAAGTACCAATGTGTCGCGCAGGTACACCTGCACGACCAGGACTTGCGCGCCCATGCAGGACTTGTGCGGCCCTCTCTTTTTGAGTGCCCTTCCTGCCCATTTCACCTCTCTTATGAATATCCACCTCTCCTATTCCAAATTCAGCCTTAAAATCCCTCTTGAAATCCATTTATGGCGTGGTTACTTTGTTGTCTTTGTTATCTGAAAAATATTCTATGAAACATCTCCCAAAACCTAGTGATTTACACATCTTTATGTCACTACGGTTAGAGATTTCATTCATTCAACCTCATCCTTTAAGATGAGGGAATCCTATATTTGGGACTTCTTTTTAGGAGTAATCCCTAGTACAAGTTCTCTTAATTTGGGAATCCTCCTTATGAGTAATCCCCAAGTCCCGTAAACTGGGCATCCTCTTCAAGACTAAGCCCTAGTCATAATTTCCCAAATCTGGGCTTCCTTTTTAGGAGTAAGCCCCAGTTTCAAAGTTCCCAAATCTGGGCATCCTCCTCAGATGTAAGCCCCAACCATAATTTCCCAAATTAGGGCTTCTATTTCAGGAGTACGCCCCAGTCTCAAAGTTCCCAAATCTAGGAATCCTCCTTAGGAGTAAGCCCCAAGTCCCCTAAACTGGGAATCCTCCTCATGAGTAAGCCCCAGTAATAATTTCCCAAATCTGGGCTTCCTTTTCAGAAGTAAGCCCTAGTCTCAATGTTCCCAAATCTAGGCATCCTCCTCAGGATTAAGCCTCAACCATAATTTCCCAAATCTGGGCTTCCTTTTCAGGAGTAAGCCCTAGTCTCAAAGTTCCCAAATCTGGCCATCCCCATTAAGAGTAAGCCCCAACCATAATTCCCTTAACCTGGGCTTCATTTTCAGGAGTAAGCCCCAGTCTCAAAGTCTAAAAATATGAGCATCCTCCTTAGGAGTAAGCCCCAAGTCCCTTAATTCTAAAATTCCCTTAACCTAGGCCTCTTCCTTAGGAGTAAGCCCCAATTTTCAAATCCCTTTAACCTGGGCCTCCTCCTTAGGAGTAAGTCCCAGTCAAAATTCCCCTAACCTGGGCCTCCTTTTCAGGTATAATCCGTAGTCGTAATTTCTATTAAGCAGTCATAATTGACTTTTGATATGGGTTTCCTTTTTTAGGAATAAAACCCAATCATAAGTCACTCTTAATTTGGGAATCTTCCTTAGGAGTAAGCCCCATGTTAGAGTATCCAAATATCCATAAAATCACATATACCTTTATAGACCTTGTTCCCGAACATCTTCTCTGAAGTAAGCCCTAGTATATATCTATTTTTGCAGTCATACATACATAATCCCCACTTCATTTGTTATGATTGCATCTTTCATGGAAAAAATGTCTGGGTTTACCAATACCTCTTGTTTATCACACCGAGCATGACTCACGTGAGCTTAGAGTGTAAAAGTAATTATGAAATCTTTCTTTGAGCCATCAATCATACAAAAACATCATACTCCCCTACTCGAACTATGTGGGTTCTGATTCCATTTCTAAATAAGGATACGTAGGTATCCCATCTGCGGGTACGATCCCAACTCTGAAATAATCCATGTCCTTCTGATTGACAATAAATTTTAAGTTCCCCTCTGGCTGGATTTAAAACCAGTATGGTTATCATAAGGACCAAGAGATTTATATATAATGTGTAGAAGGATACCATTGACTAAGAATCTCTAATGAAATACAGATGATTATCTATCGATGAAGAACCTCGAATACATATAAAATATTCTCTATATTTCCTACATATCAATTATTGATTGTCAGATCTAAAGGAAAGCTCATTTGATACTAGGCAATTTAATAAGGATTTACAAACATAACTTAAATCTATGCAGAGAGTCATGGAGTAGACAATAATTCCCGTCAAAACGGTGTGATGAGTCCGACCTCCCATCCTCTCGATCAATAAAAATTCTTAAGCCTTATCAGTTCACAACTAATGAGCACCTACCACTGGAAAGTACATCCAAATGGATATAGAATCATTGGATGTTTCTGGTTCTACAAACAAACCCGTTAGAAACCTCTTGGAATATTTGAAGCTTAAATCAACAAGGTCATACCCATTTCAAAAGGAAACAAAAAATGGTGAACCCAATGTGAATCCTTAACCAAGTTAAAATTATGTTTTACTTATTTGTTAGGCCACTATTTAAACTCAATTAGAGGTCCAACAAGATAATCGATAACATATGTGCTTATTCAAATGATGTAGTGGCTGGACTTATCTTGATTATGTCTGTTATATCAAATAGGAACTCTATTCCAAGATCTTCTGCATTACAGAAATGGTTTCTCTTAAGTTCACATCCGTAAATACTTCTGATCTGAATACTTCTGCTGTGAATGCCTCTACTACTACTCCTGCTGTATCGTTGTTCGTTCTGTGGACGACATCACCTACTCAGCGTCTTCAACGTTGGGTATCAAATGCACAAGTTAAGGAGTACCATCAAAATGGTACTATTCCACCTCTGAAGGCCGCTCGACAAGCCCACAAGTCAATAATTCACCCTGGTCATCCGGAAAGCGACGACCAGCGATCAAGAAGCAGGTGTACCCAACCACCATCTCCAACCATTTCAGGCCGTTATCCCCAGAATTCAATCACCATTAACTCCCGTATTCTGGGCAGGTGAATGAGCAGGTCCCTTAGGGCCTTAATTAAAGGAGACAGAAGTCCTTCTCGAGGGATCCCATCAACAATCGTCGCCAGACTCGTGCGGCAGTGCACCCACAACATGATGAGGGTATCATCTCCGGGCGTTTGGCTCAGGTTCATTGAACCCGAGCAGGAAAGACGAACTGCTAGAGGCGAAATACGATCAACAGTGAGAAGGTTCTCATATCTGCCATCTCCGGAGAAGTCTACCAACCTAACTTGGTGGAAAGTAATGAACGAGCACACAAACCCGTCTGTTTTAATTCCTCTGTCCAGCAGACTCATCTAGCAGTCGCACGCCAATCCTACCAGGAAATTCTGGAGGAGTACTATAGACATGAACATACACCTGTTTATTAATCATGAGCTAGTCAGCAGGCTCATCTGACTACACACGATGGAGCCAGCCAACCCAATGTGTTGACAACTAGTAAACAGGCACATACACCAGCTTACACTCATCAATATTGCCAACAACCTCATCTGTCAGTATTGAAAGAAGCTCATCAACCATGTTCAGCAGAGTGAAATAAGTAGGCACATACACTGGCTAATACTGATCAACCCTACCAACAGTCTCGTTTGGTAGCATTCGGAGAAGTCATTCGGAATGTTCTGGCGACAAACATGAGGCAGACTCAACTCTCTGCCCCCACACATGAGTACTATCAGAATTCTCTGACAGGAAAAGAAGGACATGAGCAAGAACACACACCTACTCCAAGCACGGAATGAACGTATATCCTTGTTCTGGCAGCTGAAGTCACCAAGCATATTCTGTCAATGGTGAAAGAGCAGAAGCAAATACATGGTCATATTCTAGATGCCTGCTAGGATATTATAACAACTTTAGCAGCATCTCAGGGAAAGAAATGAAAATCTATCCCTACCAATGGAGTGACACATCAACAGTTCACTCCGGAATAGACACACAGCTCTGTTCTAGTTTAAGAGGGTTCTTGGGCATACTCCCCCATATCATACGAACAAACAAGTCAGGCACATAAACTTGATTTGAGTGGAGAGAATCAGCCTAACCTGATCATTTCTCCTGATTAGAAATATACACCTGCCCATAATGACCACTTTCATCAACAATTGGTTCCTAAATTTAGTAATAAGGAGTCTAAGAAGAAGACCCGCCCATCACAATCAAGAAATCAAGGGCCAATCTGTAATAAGGCCTTACTCGATGTTGGAGTTCCTAAAGCCCTCAGACAATTATCTATTTGAATTCAAGATTCTACTCCCTCATTTCCCACTAGTGGGAACATTAATTCTGAAGGTCTTAATTAGAAACTTCCTCATGAAGGCTTGCTTCATGAAAATTCAGCCGATCTTGAAGTTTCATCTTCAGATGAGAGCCACAGGAACTCTCTGTGTGGTTAGAAGACCAAGGAGAAAAATGTTTAATCTTTTTCTATAACCCACCATGGTGGTCCTCCCCATGATGATGAATTTAACTGTGAATGTCCTCTCTGTAGTTATAATGCACATTTCCTAGAAAATGCTCCAATGGAAAATGTAGTGATGAGAAATCCCTCTTATCTTGAGGAACTTGCAAATGTGAAGCTAGTCATGTCTGATGCTTTATCATTAGAAGGTGAAATAATTTCTTAATCAGAAGATTGTCCGGGATGTAGGTCATTCTATGAACCACCCCTGGGTCATTCATCTTCTAGTTTGATTAGTTAATTCTCTACCAATCTTGTTGAATCTGATAAAGCAACAAGGAAACACCAGCTCTGGTCTAATCAGGTAGAAGAATCTACATCAAATGATAAAGAGGAAATTCAGAATATGAGAAAACAACTGGAAAAAGATGAAGTGTCAGTCATGTTTTGGCCTTTGTCTGACTCTTAGTATGACATTCTAGAGATGTTGACAGAATATGGAATTCATGATATTCGTCTCAACATATGGAAAACTCTTTTTTAGTTGAAAAAGAAAATATTATCTTATGATGAATATGAAAACCAGGTCAAGATAATATAAGGGTTACAACGCCAAATTGACTTGGCACATCTCTCAGTTTCTCAATATCTGAAAGCTGAAAAGTAGCAGAGAGCCCTTCAGCGTTCATGCCTTGGCGCACTAAGAAGATTGCGCTAGTTAATTGTCAATTCCCCATCAGGTATTCATATCATGGGATGGGGTGTTCATGGAGCACTATATTTCACTTTACTCTCTAGTCAGCAAATCCCGCCAAAAATGGTCTCATGAAATGTTATTACCCATGGTCGACCACAGTCAATTGGCTTTGTTTATAATCAAAGGCTTGCCCAAGAATAGGGTTCAACTACTTCTTCTCAAAATCAATCATACAAATAACAAGTTTTTGAATTACTCCTGCATCAAGAAAATGAGAATATTGAACAGTTCTCTCATTTGGATAAATCCCATCATTAAGTGATAGAAGTGTCAGAAATCATCCAAAGGTCTTTTGAGCCAGTTGATAAAAGTGGATGCATGTTGACGCATCCATCCAATTTCTGGACTAATGTCTGCAAGATCAAGAGATCTTTCAAGAAAGTCTCAGATATAACATGTCATGAACCACCCCATATTTCCAGACTGGGGACTCTTTTAACCCAACCCTCAGAATCAACAAATAGGATTCGAGGAGTTGAGCAGGAACAGCAGGAACAGCCCTAGTCCACCGGACTGGGGACTTTTTCAAATCCTCAATCTCTTCCTCAGAGAATGTCAGTCTTATCTCGATTAGGGAAGAAGAACCAAGAGGAACGAAGAGACAAATTATCAGGAGATTCCCTCCAAATTATGGTTCCTCAAGAAGTTACTGAGGGATCAAATCAACAAAAGGCAATGTATCATCAGAGACATGGAAGAAGACATTATCGCAGAAATGCTGATATAAGGGATGCAATGCATTATGCATCAATTAAGGTCATCAATGGTGCTGTTGTTGATCCACCAGATGAGTCTCACTCAGAGGGATCAGATAAAGAGATTCCTGCTCAAGAAGTTGTACGCACAGACACAAATGAAGAAGGTGTGCGTACACGAAATCAAATGCTTACCCAGAATCTGGGTGTTCCTTCAAATAACCCACTACCCCCGCTCCGAAAGGGATCCAAAAAGGGGAAAGGAAAGAATCAGGTTACATAACCTTCCTCTGGATAAGGCCAATTTCTCTCACTAGAGCAAAGATTTGTAGAACAAGAGGAATAAATAAAGGAATTGAGGACGATGAATGCAGAACTACTTCCGGGTAGTCTTCCTCCTAAGCATTTCGGAGTCAGTCAGCCAAGGGAATTTGTTGTAGCTACTGATATAGATCAAGAATATCCTTTTTTATCAGTACACCCTCAAAGGTCTAATCCTACATGTCATGTGCAATAACAATCGGCAGTGCTACCATCAGTTGTAGTACCAACCACCACATCTGTTCAAGCTCCAGTCATTGCACCTATTTAGGTCCAAGCTCAACTAGATGTTTCTCAAAAGTTAATAACTACTATTGCGTCATTAACAACTTGGTTGGAAGATATGGAATGAAAACGAGCTAAAATTCAACCAGAAAAGAGAGCTTACCCTGAATGGGTTGATGCAATTCCTCCCCCATAAAATTTTTCAAGTATCACATTCCCGATCATTAATGTTTTCGAAGACCCAGAGCAACACTTAATACATTTTGTTTCTCGTTTCAATCCTATGATGGGAACCCCTCAGCAACAAGAAGTAGTGAAGCATAGGTGTTTTGTACAGTCATTACAAGGGTCTGCTTTTGTCTGGTACACAAGCTTGCAATCCTGGTTAATTACCGAGTGGGAGGATCTCCGTCAACGATTCATTCTTCAATTCAGCTCAACGTTGCCAAAGACAATAATATTTGATCTTACAAATTTTAATCAAAGGGAAAATGAAAGGGTTTCAGATTTCATTTCTCACTGGAAGGGATTAACATATTTCCTAATCTTAGCACTCCCTCAAGAATAATTTTTTCCAATCTGTGTGGAAAATTTGCGTGATGCATTACGCACGCCGTTGAACCCTGTCAAATACACAGGAGGGTTTCAAGACCTTACTTCGATCGCTCAAAAGATTGAATATTCTCTTATGAATACTAACGATAAAACTCATGTAATTCCATTAGCTCCAGGAAGTAGAATGGGTATAGCAAAGACTGCTATATTTATTCTTAAACAAGCACTTTTACCTTCTTCTACATCAAAACCTTTATCTTCTTGAAGGGCTCCACCTCTTGAGTGTCAACAACAGAGGCCGTTTTGTCAATCTGATCAAAGATATCAATTACGAAAACAATTTGAGTATTTGAAGAGAAAAGTTTACTCTTTATGAAATGATCAAGTTCCTGGCTACTTCATTTCTGTTCTGGAAAATAATTTGGTTCAATTGCCAAGACCCAAGAGGCTGAATAAGAAAAGAGATGAAGACCATCCCAACTATTACCCATTTCATCAGATGTTGGGGCATCCCATTCAGTGGTGTTTTTTCTTCAAGGACCTCCTACAAAAAATGGTCAACTTGGGGCAAGTTAAATTGAAAGGTTCTTCAGCTTAGGTAGCATGTGTTACTGCTACAAATCTAAAGGAAGTGGCTGAGTGGAAAGAATTGAAGAACAAAAATGTGCAAAAATATGTTGATTGGATGGATAGAAAACCTATCAACCGAACTCATTCTATTTTGTGAATGCAACTGAAGAAACCAATTGTGTCTTTTGTCATTAATGACACAACAAAACCCTCTTCATCAGAGGAAAAATCCTCAAAGAAATAGCATAATTCCAAGGAAGATGAACAATCAGAAGATGATGAGATCATGTCAAAGCCCAAGTTTTCTTTGACTCTGGAAGATTTTATGCCATCTACTTCGAAGCCACGGGCACCACCCCACCAAAAGGAACAGCCTAAATTGGCTAGTTAGGCAGAGTCTTCATCGGATAAAGAGTTAATCTTTGGTTCTGTTAATATGATTCACTTAACAGATCCTTATACCAGTCACTGTTTCGATTTTGATGAGTCTGAGTTCCCTATATCAAACAGAGGAATTAGAGGGAGTTCTGGAGGTCTGGGATACAGAGGAGGCGTGGATATCCTAGAAGCCACTATCCTAATTCTACCCCTACTAGAACTATGTATGCGGTAGAAACTCATGTAAGAGCCCTTCAACAACCTCAACAAGAACAAGCAAGTTCTTTCACACAAATGAGATTTAGTCCTAGAATAGTTATTCTGGAAGATCGTTTGGAGGGTCCACCTTCTCCCTCTTAGTAGGTAAATAGACCTAATCAATCTAATCCTCCAAATCTAGGAATATTACCAACTCCTACCCCAATACAAGATGCATCAACTTCCAAGGCACAAGCTAAACAACATGTTCCTGTTGGGAAATACAGAACTTTGGATCAAAAATATGATGTATTGAAATACATGGCCCAAGTACCATCCATGTTATCAATTCTGGATGCCTCAAATTTATCAAAGGATCTTTGGGAGGCACTCATCGAGGCTTTGTCAAGTCCTCAATAGTTTGAAACTGAAATTGTTGCGGCTGAAGCCTATCATATTGAGAATCCTGTAGAATTCCACGCAGTGATATCTTTCACAGATGAAGATCAAGATGATGTCATGCATGGACATATTAGACCTTTGTATTTATCTGGAAAGGTCAATGGTGTAGACGTCCGAAGAGATTTCATTGATAATGGTTCAGGAGTCAACCCCATCCCCATTCGTACAATTCATCGATTGGGCCTCACGGAATCTAATTTATCTCTTTATATTATGATGTTACAAGGATATGATAAAAATTAACAAGAAAAACTAGATGAGATTACAATCAGAACTCAGTTTGAAGATCTTGTATCCAATTCATATTTCATGGTTTTTGTTCAAGACTCATCCTTCAACATCTTTCTTGGCAAACCTTGGCTACATCAACATGCGACTATCCCTTCATTATATCATAAATGTCTAAAATATTGTTTCGATGGTCAAGTTGGGACATTTTATGGTGATAAGGCCATGTTTAAGACATGTGAATATCAATACACTAAGGCATAATTCTATCACATGAAGGGAAAAGAGAAATCCACTACAAGGGAGATTACCAAAGTTAATGCCCCATATGGTTTGGAAAAGATTCCAGTAAATCCATTTATGCATGTGACTACAGATTATGTGTTTCTTATCAGTCAAATTGACATGATAGACTAGTATCAAAATACTCTTATGGAAACATTCATAATGTCCATTATGACAATCAAGCCAGACAGCGTGGGAGAAATTGGTGATTCACCAAGCAATGATGGAAGCTCAAATAGGGATGTCTTCATTTCATCCGCTGAAATTCAGCAAGTCTATACTTTGCCAACCAGGCTATAAGAATTTATAGTAAAGTTAGAGGTGAACGATTATGTTGATTATCAATCCATTATCTCCTCTTTATTACCCAGGGAAGACCCTTCATCATCAATCGGGTCAGAAATGGAAGCTTCTTATTCAAGATGTTCAAATTTTAACATCTCTTATGATCATGAAAATTCTACTTCATCATCTGCTATGAAAGTAGAAACAGAAGAAATAATACATGTTGAAGAAGAATAAGAAGATCTCAAGGATGCTCCTCCAGCATTTGAAGAGGGTATCTCTACCACCGTGGATGAACTCAGAGTAATAAATCTGGGTACAAAAGAATATCAACGCCCCACTTTAATTAGTGTGGCCATGAATCTTTAAGAACAGTATATGTATGTTTCATTTTTAAGGCAAAATTGAGATATATTTTCATGGAACTATACAGAGATGCTAGGCCTTGATCCAGATATTTCTACTCATCGTTTGGGTTTACCGGAAGAACATCGAGGATTTAAGCAAGCCGCAAGAAGAACACATCCAACTTATGCTTCCAAAATTGAAGCTAAATTGGATAAGATTATCAAATCTAACTTCATCAAAGAAGTTAAATATCCTAAGTGGTTGGTTAATATTTTCTTTGTAAAGAAGAAGAACGGACAAATTAGAGTTTGCATTGATTTCAGAGATCTTAATCGGCATTGTCCTAAGGATGATTTAAAAGTTCCAATCATAGAAATCTTAATTGATGTAACAACTGGCTATGAAGAAATTTCCTTCATGGATGGATATTCCAGGTATAATCAAATCTAAATGGCTCTAGAAGATGAAGAATCTATAGCTTTCAGAGCCCCTCAGGGTGTGTTCTGCTATCAGGTAATGCCTTTTGGCCTAAAGAATGCAGGCGCGACATATCAGTGTGTTATGCATCGTATCTTCAAACCATTTTTAGGGAAGTTTGTTGAATGTTATGTGGATGATTTGGTGGTTAAATTACAGAAATGTTCTAATCAGTTGGCTGATTTGGGAATCATATTCCACAAACTTCGACAATAAAATTTGAATATGAACCCCTTAAAATGTGCTTTTGGGGTAACCTCAGGAAACTTTCTCAGCTTTGTTGTACACCATCATGGTATTGAGGTCGATTCTGAGAAGACAAAGTTAACCCTTGGTATGTCACCTCCTCGAAATTTGAATGAATTGAGAGGAATTCAAGGAAACTTAGCCTATATTCGGTGTTTCATCGCCAAGTTGGCAGGCAAATGTTTACCCTTCACCAAATTGATGATGAAGGGAGTCACTTACCAATGGACTGAAGAATGTCAAGAAACATTCGATGTTCTCAAGAAGTATCTCTTGAGTCCACCAGTATTAATGCCACATGTTTAAGGAAGACCACTTATCCTCTATGTTACAGCTTTAGTGCGATCATTGGGTGCCTTTCTTTCTCAGAATAACGATGCTGGGAATGAAAACATCCTCTACTATCTCAGTCAGACTATGCTTAAAGCAGAAACCCAATATTCAAATATTGAGAAGTGCTGACTAGCATTAATCTTTTCAGTTTAGAAGTTGAGACACTACCTGCAACATCACGAGGTCCAATTTGTATCTTGTAATAACCCACTAAAATTCATCCTTAGACGTCCAATGCTTACAGAACGTCTGGAAAGGTGCGCAGTTATTTTGCAGCAATTTGATATTCAATATGTTTCTCAAAAGGCAATAAAAGGCCAAGCTCTAGCTGATTTCCTTGCTGAACACACATTAGTGGAAGATACATCTCCAGATATTGAACTTCCTGATGAAGAAGTCTTCTTTATTCAAGATAGTCTTCAACCATGGGAAATGTACTTTGATGGTACTTCCAGAAGTCCAATAGGGAGGAAAATGGAAAATCCTAAATTCCACAAAGTTGGGCTACGAATTGTACTCATTTACTCGGAAAATGTAGTTCTATCTTATTCCTTCACATTGTTGGGAGGCGGGACAAATAATGAAGCAGAATACCAAGCTTTTATCACAGGATTGGAGTTGGCACATCAAGCGCAAGTGAATCATATAAAGGTTAAAGGTGATATAGACCTGGTAATCAAACAAGTCAATGAGGATTATGCAATCGGAAAGGAAGAGCTAATCTCTTTGTATGATTACGTCAAAGAGTTAATGGCGTAATTTCCTATAGAACCAAAATTTTCTTATGTCCCACGATCACAAAATGCCCAACCTGATGCACTGGCTAATATAGCCACTGCTCTGGAAAATCCAAATCGGGATGAGATAACCATCAGTATTGCTGCACGTTGTACAATTTCACCTTATGTTCAAACCAGAATAGTGGAAATAAATGAAGTTAGTCCCATATCTGAACTGTATGGTTATGCTACAGGATGGATGACACCAATCAGGGAATACCTTCAAAATGGAACACTTCCACCTAATAGAGCCAGGAAAGAACAAGTCCGAAGACGTGTGGTCAATTTTACTCTTTATGATAGCCCTAATCACCTTGGAAAAATTCTCTACAAAAGTGTTTTTGATGGAGTTCTCTTCATATGCATTAATGGTGAAGAGACAATGGTTGTCATGAAAAAAGTGCATGCAGGAGTCTATGGTGCCCATCAATCTGGACATAGACTGTCTGATCAAATTCAAAGGCTTGGATACATTTGGCCTTCAATGATACAAGATTGTGTTGATTTTAGGAAGTAGTGTCATTCATGCAAAGTACATGCCAACTTCATTCATCAGTCCCTAGAGTTACTTCATACAGCTAAATACTCGTGGACATTTTCCAAATGGGGAATGGATGTGGTGGGACCCTACCCTTAATCTACAACCATGCAGTTTAAATATATTCTTATGGCTACTAAATTCTTTTCCAAAAGGGGAGAGGAAATAACTATCAAATAAGTTATTTCTAAATGTAATGTTAGCTTCATCAAGTCTAACATCATTATCAGATTTGGTGTCCCTCATACCATATTTACGGAGAATGGAACCAACTTCTGTTCATCTGAGGTGAGGAAGTTATATCAAGAATACAATGTCAAATCCAATCATTCATCTCAGTATCATGCTGTGACCAATGGCTAGATAGAATCCTTCAACAAGACTCATTCAAATATACATCAAAATATGGTGGATAAAGATAAGAAATCATGGCCTGATAAACTCTTTCATGCTTTATGGGCTTATCGGACCACCACCCGCACTACAACGCGGTCAACTCCATATTCACTGGTATATGGAACAGAAGTAGTCTTTCCCATTGAAGTTCAATTACCTTCGCTCAGAGTAGCCATTTGTGATCAGTCATCTACAGATGAACAATCTCAAAAGTGATTGGATGAATTGGAACGATTAGATGAGAAACGATTGTGCACCTTGCATCACTTAGAAGTTTATCAGAATCGAATAGCACAAGCTTTCAACAAAAAATTTCATCCTCATTCATTCATTTAGGAAGAATTGGTATTGGTTTTCATAACTCCAATGATACCAGGAAAGAAACCTCCCAAGCTTGAGCCAAAATGGGAAGGACCTTATTCAATACATAAGGTCTACTCCAATGGAGCTTATTCTTTAATATCAATGGATGGAGAACTCATCTCTACTTCAACCAATGCCATATTTCTGAAGAAGTATTTTGTATAAACACAAAATACACCATTACGGTCCATGCATATGACCTTAAACTATTTTCATCCCTTATATCCCGCAAGACGTTAAACTACACCATCGACATTCCATGCATACAACCTTAAACTATTTTCATTTCACTCGTCCAACATGATGTTAAACTTGTTTTCCTTGCTGCAAGACATTACACTGCATAGTCCCTTATCACTAGCAAGACGTTAAACTACACCATTATGGTCCATGCATACTACCTTAAACTATTTTCATTTCTCTCATCCAACATGACGTTAAACTATGAAAAAAATCCCTAATACGTCCAACATGACGTTAAACTGTGTCCTCTTGTGTCCTTATTTCATGGCATTAAACTGCACAGTCCCCCTTTCGTCCAACATGACTTTAAACAGTATTGTTCCCATTATCTTACCTACAAGACTCTAAACTATTCAACACCCTTATCTCCAAACATGATGCAAAACTGTATTCACGTCCAACATGACGTTAAACTGTGTCCCTATAATACGTCCTACATGATATTAAACTGTATTTTGTCCGTGCTACATGACATTAAACTGTGCAATACCAATAGTCCTCATAGAAAGACTTTAAATTTCATAGTCCCTTCATACGTCCTACATGACATTAAACTGTGCATCGTTAAGGTTGTTCCTACTTCTTGTTTCTCACACCAAGTATGACTCACGTGAGCTTAGAGTTAACTTCAACCATAACACCCTCTCTGGGACACTAATGATGCGTAAGTCCCAACACCATTTTTAAGGTCATTGTCCCCAAGAACAACTTGATCACTAATTAATTCTTTAATCGAACTACACACACAATGATCTTTTCCTTCTAGGCTGGGTACGTAGGCAACCTCTCAAGGTTCCAGCCCAAAACCAATCTCTTCACATTGGTTCACCTTTGTCCTTACTATATGGCATTAAACTATACAGCACTTTTGTTATATATGAAAATAAACTACAACACTCTTTGATACCCTCATCTGAGAGGGAATCATTATTTACATTGATCTCCAATCATGTTATAATCCAAAGACTATGTACATACATGGCAATGCCCGAACCTTTTATCTTGGTTCAAAACCATCATTGCAATAAAGTCCCCTTTTCACCCTTCACTTGTACGAACTAAATCTGTAGAAATGGTATTTCTAGAACTACGTGGGATTGATTCCCATCCTTATGGGATATATAGGAATGTTTGAGTGTCCCTCGAATCCGGCCCCAAGTCTTTTAAGCCTAACCCCAAATTCCACTTTCAGTCCCCTGGCTAAAAAGTCCCTATGAAAAAACACACTGTTTATTTTATTATTATGGTCTGAGCTCTATGACCCTAAACTAAGATCTCACATACTCTAGTCCCACACGACATTAAAACTGTATTTCAAGAACTATGTATGGTTGGATTCCCATCCTTATGTGATACATAGTGAAGTCCAACATTTCAATTCTAGACCTAGCCACAACATGATTATGGTTAGAATTGATCTGTGTATCTCTACATACATTTTACAATAGCCATTTTAATGTGTCATAATCTTAACCTTAAATATTTTCAGATCTTCATAACCCTTTTCTCGACTTATGGTCACAAAATGTCCGAAACCTAAGAGTTATTTTGCTTGACTACACAGCACGTTCCCTTAGGCGGCCTTGCATAAGTAGTCTACATAATAGACCTGTCAACCAAAAGATACTATTATTTGACTATGCATCCAATGTCCTTAGGTGGCCCTGCATAATTCAACCCCCTAACAAGTTTTTTAAATAATGGTAACTTCATTCTTGGGATGAAAACATCTTTTGTCCTTATCGGTCTTAATGACAATATGTAGGGATCCACAAATATATCAATCCTTAACATATTTTTCCCATGTTGGTTTTCATGATCTGAAAGTATTCAAGTCTATGGTTTATATTTCTCTTCCCTATGCTTGGGTCAGACCTTCGTAGGAGATATATTCACCCAGTTCTTAGACAATCTTGATTGGAAATATATTCTCTATATTCAAGTACCTCTTTCCATACAGCTGACTCTATGTTTTGGAAAATTTGAATCTCGATAAACATTCACTGGCTTTTTAGCAGTAGAATAGTAAATTTTTGAGAGTTATTTTTCCTGACTATGCAGCACGTTCCCTTAGGCAGCCTTGCATAAGTAGTTTACAAAATGGACCTGTCAGCCAAAAGAAGCTATTATTTGACTATGCAGCCAATGCCCTTAAGATGCCCTACATAATTCAATCCCCTAATGGGTTTGTTAAATAATGGTAACTTTATTCTTGGGAACTACTTCTTTTAATACCTTTTAGCCAGTTTTCATGTCATCCCTCATATTCAAAATTTTTTAAGTCAAAGTTTACATATTTTCCCTCATACTTAAGTGTGGTAATATGTTTTCAGACAAATTTTCAAGCCATTGAGTCAATTTTAATTCATTCGATCAAAGCCATTTCGACCTTAAACATTAGACTTTTTATGTCTGACGTGCTTGACTTCAAACTTCCCACAAAAGAAAAGGGAAATCTGAATAAAAGTCAAGTCCTAGCTCACTAAACATACATTTTGTATGATTTTAGTAAATATTGAGCAATTAAATGATTCAATGTTTTTAGGGTTATTTATAATAATTCTAGAAAAAAATTAAACTATCCTTACTAGGCCCATTGGCTTAGGTAAAAAAACATAAAGCAGGTAGTAGGAAAATGCGTACACAAA
Source organism: Viscum album (assembly GCA_963277665.1). Lineage (NCBI taxonomy): Eukaryota > Viridiplantae > Streptophyta > Magnoliopsida > Santalales > Viscaceae > Viscum > Viscum album. The sequence continues at coordinate 116,535,754 of OY728135.1, forward strand.
TGATTGAAGATGAAAGTAGTTTTCATTTAATGCACAAAAGTTAGAAGGACATCCACAAACTATAGTCACTTCTCTTTTCCAATAATTAAAAAAGGCTATCAACATAAGTCTTCATTTGATTTACAGCATTCTGAGCTTCATCAGCAGCCACGTGAACCTCATGCACTTGACCAGCTTCACTCATTTCAGCTTGATGGAGTGATTTCTTAGCATCTAAAATGGCTTTCATAACATTCATTTGAACTCCTTCCAATGAATTGTTAAGCTGGTGAAGTTCCCCAGTAACAACATCTAACTATTGCTGAAGGTGCATTTGTTGGGAAACTTTCTCCTTGATCTTATGCTTCAGCTCCTTCAACTTGGGAGCATGATCAGCCTCAGCTCGGGACACTACAGCCTCCAATTCATTGATGTTGACTGACAGCCTCACCCTGGTGAAATCCTAACGGCACTTTTGCTTCTACTCCCTCATTAAGATGACTTGTTTCACTACAGCATGGATCTCTTGATATCCAAAACTGCCAAGTCCCAACATGACAAATAGGGATGACAATCGTGGGATCTTTGACGACAGCTCTTCTAAAGGCACTTCAGATATGATCTTCCATTTGATCTTCCATTCCTTGTACCATGAAAACTAGAGCACCTTTTGTACCTCCGGATCCGACTTAGCATCACTATCCCAGAGGGGAATTTAATCCAGGATTAATGAACTTATGGAATTTCCATGTTCTACTCCTTCCCCCCTGACCCATGTTTCTTCACTCTCTATTCCCGTTGGGGCGGAGACTGAGGGTTCACCTCCAGATCTAGACACTGAAATTCATTGCCCTGCATAATCAATTGAAATCTTTGGTTAGTTTTAAAGGTTAAAAAAAGTTTACTGGTTGTCTTGTAAATTAAGTACAGTCGCAAAAATTGTTATCTCTTACCCAATGGTAGATCAATAACATGAGATAGCTCCTCCCCGTCTTTCCTAGATTCAATAGGATTTTCATGGTGAGTTTGAGGAAGCTCTACGGGGTTCAGCCCCACTTGAGCTAATGTGTCTACAATAGTAGGGTTTTCTGTACCCCCTTAAGGCATTGGAAGTTCAGTAGCTTGCTCAAATAGAGCTGCACATTTCAAACAACCAGGATTAGAGATGTAATATGATATTATTTTTTAATAGGACGAAGGATAACACTGACGTCCATAATCTTCTAAATTACATGGTAATTTAACATGATCTAAAAAATATTCAAAAGATGAGACATCTTCAATCATTTCATCAAATGTATTCTCAGAATCCTGGTTAATCTCACTAGTGGGAGCATTGGATATGTCTTCTTGGAAGACTTAATTCTGCGGCCTCTGACCTTGAACAGCCTCTTCAGATAAAATTGCGGCATCAGTTGTTATGGCCGCCAAGAGCTCTAGCATAGGGGTGGAACCTAAAGTATCGCAGAATTGAAGTCAGTAGATGTTTCATTCAACATTTTATGAAGCATTTCCAAATTACCAGAAGCAGACTCTTATCTCCTTTCAACAGTATCAGGAGAGATATTGGGAACAGACGTTGGCTCTTCTCTATGAGTAGCCAAGTCAGCCTGAACTTGTGATTGTTCACCAATACCTTCCATGGTCCTCAAAGAAGGGTCAGTTCTCTCCCTCATAGGGGAAATTGAAGGATCCCCTGTAATCCCAAAAAGTATGAGCAATCTTTTCATGGGTTAAGACTCATGATTATCTGAAGAACTTACCACTACTGATGAAGCATTTAGCTGTGGACTTCCTCCTTCAATACTTTTGATTCTTTGGCCTTTTGGGAGTGATGGTAATATCAGCTACAAGTACATGAATTGGAGAATGGAAAGCCATGTTTAACTCCTCATCCATGGCTTGTTGGCTAGGAGAGATCTTGCATGACTCATGAGGGGATTCATTAACCCCAATGGCAGTACCACTAGGGCTATATTGTGGTGAAGGAACCTCAGCAGTTCCTTTCTTTACAAGTATCAGGATGAAGAGAATAACTTCCTTGAGTAACAAAGATTTAACTACAATCAAGTTACAAAGAAAATAAGGAAAGATAATTACATCTTCAGGAGACACATAATCATGCCACTCCTCATCTTTGGAACCACTAGTCCCCTCAGTGGCATCACGATCAATCATTTCCTTCACCCGTTTGGTGACAGGAATGGAATCATAAGTGGCATATATGAGCATTTCCAGCTCTCTGATGTAATCCCGCACTTCATCAGGGTTATCCTTGTAACAGATACCGGTGGAAGCCAGAGGATTCCCTTTTCTAGGGAGGTGTATCCCCTCGCAAAAATCCAGCCAGGCAGTTTCAGCATTGCAGTATAAACTCTGCCATGTCTGTACAGCCTCTGGTCGTAGATATTCAGTATGTGTACCAGGAGGCGAGATGAGGTCCTACAATCTTTGACTTCAGCTTCTTCCCAGCTCCTCCAACTACAGATAGAGAATTATAAAATGAACTTGTTACACTATAAAGTAATAGGGATGAAATTTCCCCAATTATGTAACTCACTATGAGTTGATGGAGTAGGTCTCTTGATTCTGACGGGAGGATTATATATGGAATGATTCCTTTTTTCCACATGTTGTGCCACATCATCCCCATCCTAGGAATCCAGTGAGTCATTCATAGATGAGGAATCCAACGAATCATCTCCAGGTGGGGAAGCATCACCTTCCCGAGGAAGGGCTTCTTTCTCTACAGTTCCCTTCTTTTTCCCCACCTGATAAACCGGGTGATTCAGCACCCCTCTAGGGTATGATTATATCCAATTCTTGACATACCATGTAGTCAAGTTTTTTTCTGCTTTATCAACTAGTATATCAAATACTACCCCGGTCTTCTCCCTAGATGTCAGCAACCATAATTTCCGGGCAACCATCAGATGTTGCTTTGACCTGACATGCACTGGGGTAGATACAACGGTCTATTGCAAACACATAAATTGACGTTAAAATATATATGGAGCATAGGCCTCACTATAATATCTCTGTCAATCCTGGTGACCAGAAAACCATCTCTGCAGGCCATCGTGTATGCCCTTAATTCCAAACTGGTTGTTCCATCATCAAAAAACCACCCAGTTGGTGGATTTCCTTAAAGAATGAAATTTAATTCCTTATGATTGCTCAGCCTCACCTTCATGTCGTAATAATTGAGATCTAGTGGAGCAATTCCAGAGAATTCCTACATTGATGTCCTGAAGGAACCTCCAAGAACCTATACTCCTTTCTGTACATTATACGTATTGAAGTGAGTGGTGATCCATCACCACAAAACATTGAATGGTCCCACTATTCTCAAACGAGACTTACCCATGAAGACATGGAGTAAGCTCTTGTGAATCTTTTCTAAAATTGGGTAGCCAATCCAACCATTTTCTCCTCATCCAACTTTGCTACAATAACGAAGGTCCCTGGCCTGACTCCTCCCTTTGAGTCCCTGACTAGAAAAAGATAAACACTGAGCCACAAGGCCAAGAAGCCCGCCAGATGATTCTTCTTTGGGATTCTCAAATTCGCTTCGTATCCCCACTTCTCAAATTCTCTTGCTTCCATGGTCTGCCAGAATGTGCCTGGAGCACCCGTCTTCTTTTTTTTGGGGTAGGTGGTAGGATGAGTGGGACCCTTTCCCTTGGGCCCCTTCCCCTTCGATCCCTTCTCCTTAAATCCCTTCTCCTTCGGATCCTTCTCCTGCTTCTTGGTAAGAAACATATTCATCCACTCCTCTAGATGAATATTATTTCTAGAATGAGTTAAGGAGGTATTTGAACTCTTGAGCTTGTGAATGATTTTAAATAATTCTCAAGCCAATGTCAGGGTCTTCTATGAATCATTCCAAGTCACCTTGGGGGGGATTTATTCATCATACATATCACCCAACATTGGATCCCCTGAGATCTTGTAGACATCCCACAGATTGATGCCTACTTCTCCATGAGTCAGATGGAAAGAATTGGTTTCTGGGCTCCAATGGTTGAGTATCTCCAGCACAAATTCATCATTCCAGTAAACATGTGTCTTCCCAGCCTAGACGGCTTCATATATCGCAACTCCTTTCAAATCCTAGAGAAACTCTACATAGGTTTGTCGCACCGAGTATGCCCACATCCAAGTTGGCTTCACACCTCTTCCAAGACGGAAGTCCCGACTCTTCTTCCAGCCTTGATATTGATCCTTTTGAGAATTTTGGAAGATTGAAGGATAAAAATGTTGTTGCATCTCGGGCTTGTGAGGTTTCTGATCTGGCGTAGAAGGGCTTTGATGCACTATGTAGGCCTTATCCACTGTTCCAGAATTTAAAAATACTCCTCCACAAAGATATTTGCTGAAGCAAAATTGGTGTAATTATGAAACCAAGACTTTGGGAGATAATTCTTTGCCTCTAGAATGGTGACTTCTCGTAGATGACCATAGCCATACAGAGGTAGATAAATGCTCTGTGGGAAGTCAAGATTATACTTCTTCAGGTAATTTTCCAAATCTGGAAGAGTGCTGTTGTAGAAAGTATAATAATCATGGCCAATGATGCTCATCATATTATCAACTCTCTTTCTATCCAGTTGATCAGCCATTCCAATTCTCTTGGGAGCCATTTAATCTTCACAAATGTTGAATAATTAACTCTTAAGTAAGTTGATTTTTCATAAACTTTGTGAAGATATGTGAAAAAAATGGCTAAGGCTTTAAGGCGCGCAGATCCCTAAATTGGCGCGCAAGTATAAGTGTCTCGTGCATGTCTTGGCATGCAGGTACCACCGCTCAAGTCCAAATACCTCTACAATAGCACGATAGCAAAGAAGCAGCAGAAAACATAGAAACTTGTGTGTAAAAGGCAACTTGCACGGAGAGAGATCGAAATTTTTAAATTCGGTGCTTTGCATGAGGAATGGCGGCATATATGTAGGCCAGGCCTGAACCCTGTACGCCTAAAGCCAGCGCGTGCAAGACTCTGCGTCGACGCCTACGTGACTCACACTTGGATGACGCCATCTGCGTGCGCAACACTTACGCGCCGCATGTTCCTTGGTTTTCTTTTTTACCTTAGAGTCACATCCTCATTTCTTTTGGATCTAACTCTAAGGGGGGACTATTGTTGACGCTCTTTTCTGTCACAGAGTCAAAACGAATGAAAAAGGAAAAACCTTGAACCCAAAGTGATTCATCCTTTCAAGAAACATCAAAAATTGAAAAAGGCATGAACAAAGATTCATTTTCACTTGGGTCACGCATGTTCCACCAAATTCACATAAGTATACTTGTGCGCTGCCCTAGTGGTCATGGAGGTGACTTGCACGCCCTCTTTGAATTTCACCCAGGGTATTCACCAGCCTATAAATACCCCCGATGGGCCCCCTATTTAGAAAAATAAAAAATTCCAGAAACTCATATTTGAGCTCCCGGAACCCTAGTCTCTTCTCAAAGATTCGGCACACTTATAAAGTAATTTCTTACCTATAAAGGAAGATCTAAATAGGGGGAGTAAGGCCTAAGTGTTGAAACTCATCAACACTTGCGCGCCTAAGTGGCCAGCCCTTATTGGAAATGGCCACACTTGGGTGCCGCCTAACCCCTTCAATAGAACTTGTGTGCCACCCTTCTGGATGACCCTAGAGATAATACTAAAAGCTTGAGACAAGTCTCGTCCAAGTATTACCTTAAGGGTTGACCGACGCGCAAGGACCCATGTGTCGCGCAGGTACACCTGCGCGACCAGGACTTGCACGCCCACGCAGGACTTGCGTGCCCCTCACTTTTTGAGTGCCCTTACGCGCCATTTCACCTCTATTATTCTTATCCACATCTCATATTCATGATTCAGCCTTCAAAGCCCTCTTCAATTCCATTTATGGAGTGGTTCCTTTGTTGGATTCCTTATCTGAAAAAAATTCTGTTGAACATCTCTCAAAACCTATTGATTTACACATCTTTATGTCACTAAGGATATAGATTTCATTCATTCAACCTAATCATTTAAGATGGGAGAATCCTTAATTTGGGCCTTCTTTTCAGGAGTAATCCCTAGTACAAGTTCTCTTAATTTGGAAATCCTCCTTAGGAGTATTCCCCAATTCCCCTAAACTAGGCATCATCCTCAAGAGTAAGACCCGGTCATAATTTCCCAAATCTGGGATTCCTTTTCAGGAGTAGTCCCCTGTCCTAATATTCCCAAATCTGGGCATCCTCTTCAGGAGTAAACCCCAACCGTAATTTCCGAAATATGGGCTTCCTATTCAGAAGTAAGCCCCAGTCTCAAAGTTCCCAAATCTGGGCATCCTCTTTAGGAGTAATCCCCAAGTCCCCTAAACTGGGCACCTCCTCAAGAGTAAGCCCCAGTCATAATTTCCCAAATCAGGGCTTCCTTTTCAGGAGTAATCCCCAGTCTCAAAGTTCCCAAATCTGGGCATCCTCCTCATAATTTAGCCCCAACCATAATTTCCCAAATCTGTGCTTCCTTTTGAAGTGTAATCCCCAGCCTCAATGTTTCCAAATCTGGGAATCCTCATCAGGAGTAAGCCCTAACCATAAGTCCCTTAACCTGGGATTCCTTTTCAAGAGTAATCCCTTGTCTCAAAGTCTACAAATATCGGAATCCTACTAAGGATTAAGCCCCAAGTCCCATAATTATAAAATTCCCTTAACCTGGGCCTCTTCCTTAGGAGTAATCCCTAGTTTTCAAATCCCTTTAACCTCGGCATCCTCTTTAGGAGTAAGTCATAGTCACAAGTCCCCTAACTTGGGCCTCCTTCTCAGGAATAATCCCCAGTAATAATTTCTCTTAACTAGTCTTAATTTACTTTTGATCTGGGTTTCCTTTTTTAAGAATAAAACCCAATCATAATTGACTTCTAATTTGGGCATCTTCCTCAGGAGTAAGCCCCATGTTAGAGTATCCAAATCTCCATAAAATCAAATATACCTTTATGAACCCTATTCCTGGACTTCTTCTCTAAAATAAGTCTTGATCTCTATCTGTTTGGGCAGTCTTACATACATAAGCCCCACATCATTTCTTATGATTTCATCTTTTATGGCACACGTAGGTAGCCCATATGCGTGTACGATCCCATATCTGAAATAATCCATGTAATTCTGAATGACAATAAACATCAAGTGCCCCACTGAGTGGCTTTAAAACCAGTATGGTTATCATAATGACCAATATATTTCTATATAATGGGTCGAAGGATACCATTTGCTATGAATCTCTAAAAAAATACAGATGATTCTCTATCGATTAATAACCTCAAATACATATAAAATATTCTCTAAATTTCCAACATATCAATAATTGATTGTCAGATCTAAAGGAAGGCTCATTTTATACTTTGTAATTTAATAAGGATTCCTGAACATAATTTAAATCTATAAAGAGAGTCCTGGAGTAGACAATAATTCCCCTAAAAAGGTGTTATGAGTCCAACCTCCCATCCTCTAGAACAATACAAATTCTTAAGCCTCATCAGTTCACAACTAATGATCACCTACCTTTGGAAAGTAGGTCTAAATGGATATAGAATCATTGGATGTTTCCGATTTTACGAACAAACCCGTTATAAACCGCTTGGAATGTTTGAACCCTAAATCAATGAGGTCATCCCCATTTCTAGAGGAAACATACACATAATCATATAATATTAATGACAACGAGGAAGTAATATAACCCACTGATAAAGGAATTGAGTTATGAAATTTCTCTACCACTTGGTGATTTTAAATTCAAATCCCATTAGATTCAATAATTCAAATTGAACCTCAGAATATCCTGAATAATAAATAAATAATGAAATCATATAAAAATATTTGAAGTATATACATCACACAAAAGATGTAAGTGGGAAATTTTAAATTTATCTCACAGATGTAAAAAGTGAGATGAAAATCCATTATATTATGTTTTTTGGGTGAACATCCTCTTACATACAATATAATAGCTTTAATCATGTCAGTAACTAATAAAAGAACCATAATAATATTTATAATATCATATATTAACTTTTTATAACATCTTATTATCAATTTTTTAACAATCATTCATTATTTTAACTATTTCAGGTGTTAATTTCCTAGTTTCGTGAGTTAGTTTTGAATTTTTATTTGTTAATCCTCTCACGTAGATCATGATTTTATCATCTCTAGAATATAAAAATTTACTTAATTATAATATAAATTCATTATATTTGTATTTATAATAATCCATAATTTTTTTGGATATGGGAAATAAAATATACCATTTATGCAGATAGTAGGCCATATACACGCTTGAACGCTACTTCCATTTCCTGGTCTTATGTTAAAATATGGAAAAGTAAATGATATGTATGTGTATATATATAAATATTATACTTCCAGTATCATATTTATATAATATATGTCATATAATTTTATGTAAACCATCCTTTATACATTCCATGTATATCGTGAAGGAATCACATTGCATTGAGGAAGCAGTAGTCCACACATCCCCAAACAACATTATCGTATCCCCACAATATGAAAAAAAAGATATGTGTTATGTAAGAATTTCAGAATCATAAATAAATTATTTATACTATATCTAAATAATATATAAATATTATTTACATTATAATTTTCACCATGATATGTGGTAAAGGATAAAATGAACAATCGTCATTTCACGAGGCGAAAGCTCGATGTACACGAACGATAAGTTTTTTACCCATTAGATGGAAGTGTGTGTGATTGTAGTTATAACAATTATATTAATAATATATCAGTATATTTTGGATACTTATGTTATTATATAATAATGGAATAAACATATTTTTTGGGGTGGAGAATGAAAATAAAATATAGGAGCTTGAGAAAGATTATTACCTTTTATTGGGGTAACTACTTTTGGTATGCACCAAAGGGATTCCTTGGATGGATTTTTTCACAAAGGGAAGATTATAAAAGGATGTTAGGGATGTTGGGATACTATTTAGGAATATTATGGGTGAGAAACTATATCTTGACATGTGTGAGGAAGGTGAAGAGTGAATTGTTTTTTATATAAGAGGAGGTGTGCCATTCATGTAATGTTTTCACAAGTGAATTCCACTGATGTTTTTCAAATTTCATGTGGCTCCAATAATTGAAAACAATCGATAAAAGTATATATAGGGTAGAAATATTTCCATACAATGGATATTGGATAATTTTATATGTTATTTTGAGCATTAATTTTAAGGATTAGTCCATTTTTTAGATAATTTTTTACTAAATCGATGTAATTAATTTAAATAGGATTCACTAATGTTTTTGGTCAAAAACTAATTTGATATTAATATAAAATATAAATTATTCCTATTCTAAACATGGAATCCATTTTTTAAAATTACAATCATAGAAGTTACATAAATTAATTTAAATTTAATCCTATAGACTGTATGACAAAGAGGGTTTTTGAATTATACAGGTTCAAAAGTGTGCTATGTTTTTATATTATATTTTAATGTGAAATTTAATTAAAATTACCTAAATTGGATAAATTTATGTATAATTGAACTAATTAGTCTTCAAAACCAATAAAAAATATAATTTAACCACATAAATGATAGATGAAAAGTATTATTAAATTAAAATTATGTATTTTTCATTATCCATTGAAAAATGATACATCATAGAAAAATAACAAAAAAATCACCCAAATATATTTTTCATGTTTTGATTTCAATGATGATTTTTATTTTGATATATAAAATATATAAATTTTCCAAAAATTGTTTTTAAAATATGTTCTTCATTAAATGGAGGTAAAATTAACTTTATAAAAATATTGATTTTTATGCGTAACATTGGGTTTGTTCTTATCTTAAGCTTATCAAATATATTGGATGAATGTAAAAAAAATAATTGATAAAGTATATAATATATATATATATTATATTAATATCACTCACTAATTATAATTACTTTAATTTATTAGAATAATAATTCTTTGTGAGAAAAAAATACTTTTATATGAAAACTTTCCATTTATAATCAGTGGGTTCTTATTTTTGTTTCTAATTAATTGGTAAACAATGAATTCATATTACATTTTTTAATCTATATAATTTTATAATATAGTTAACAATATTCATAATTTTTAATTTAACAGATAGGTTATATCATATTGTATTAAATAATTGTATTTTAATAATATATTGTTGTTTGGTAAAACTTTATCTTGCGTCGAATGCAAGCCATCAGAGACAATTTTTATTCCATGTGATGAATGCTAACTCAGATTTTTGGGAATTACATGCTATATCATGTATTGAATTAATTTAAAATATTAAATATATTATAATGTCTCGAGATATTATATTCCCTTACATGTTTGGTGTTGCGGGTCATACACACTATTGAAAATAGTGTTCTTACTTTAGAATTTTAGAGCATTATAAAGAAATGTATTTTTTAATAATAAAATAACATTAGTAACAATTGATTGATTATTTAATAAGAATTTATCAGTACATTTATATTTAGTATGAAATTTTATATATTTCACAAATTATTTAATCCTATTCATACCCACCAATTTAACACCTATGCTATAACAGTCATATTTAAATAAGAAGATTTCGTGGTTCATTTAGGCTTGGTGTTGTGTGTCGTATACAATATCAAATATAGATATCAATTTCAATAACATAGGGTCATATATTTCGGGTATTGTCTACTAGATAATAAATAATGGTAGTAATACCATCTAAATCTGTGATATCTATTCAAGTAATTCATTATATAAATCATGCTTATATACTCTTATTATCTCAACTAAATCCATAAATCATGAATTTGTAACTAGTTTAAGATCAAAAATATTATAGTGGAACTACTATTAAAATTTGAAATCATAAAATTAGATTAATATTATAAAATTTAATTTAACAAATTTTCGTAATCATATCTAATCCATTGTTTTATCCATAATTTTATCTCTAATGTGTCTTTAAGAGAGTGGTTTTATATGAATGATGTCAGTATAATTTTCATGTGTTTCCAAAATACTCATAAATTCTCTACAATTTTTATCAATCATTTGATTTTATTCATTATACTCAACCATTAGCTATGTATGTAAAGTTTATACTTCATGCATGTGAGTACACCCATGCAACCAAATAGTAGATGATATGCCTTTTAAGTAATAAAATAAAAATATTAAATTAATATATTTTACAATTAAAATAATTTATGTAAAAAAATGTAATAGATTTGTATATATATACCTCAGTATTATTGATTGTTCTTTTCTTATAGATACCTAGACTATGAAGGATTTGTAACTTTCTTAGTGATAGTGGGCTCCAATGTATGCTTTTGATGATCAGCATACAATAGATGATCATAATGAGAATGATAAGATATTGAATAAGCATTGTATAAAATCATAGAGATATTGGAAAAGTATGACATGGAGGCAACATTGAAGTTATTAAAAATGAATTATTTGGATAATAAGTGGGATATGCCATTAGATATGAAAATATTATATTGGAATCATGACATGAAGAAAATTTTGGCAATAGAATATGAAGTATGAAAATCCTTGATAACTATAAGGGAACTATGGGATGAGTTACAATGTTAAATATAATATATGCATGGTGAAGGGTCTGAGTGTGACCAGTTATGTGGTGTTATCTGATTACTTCTAGTTTCCTTCCCCATTAAACAATTAAACTCACCACCACTTTTTCTAGTATATCTATATATTAGTAACCTCATTGATGGTTGTTCAAGATTAAAATTGAAAAATTATTAAATAACTTACATCATATATAATCTTCTTAATATACACTAGAAATATTATATTCATAGTAGGAAATATGCGATGATTTCCCATAAATCTTGTAATAACCTAGATAATTCTAGAAATAATTTAATCTTATAATAAATAATTATTTATTTTATAGATACATATTCATCATAGTTTTATAAATAATTTTATAAAAGTTATAATTCAAAAAAAGAAAAGTTTTATTTAACAAAATTGTTTTCTTGAATGACATGGTTTTTTATGAATAAATTTATAAATTTAAGCAATTCAAATTGATAAAACTGAATTCATTTTTGATATCATCATGTAAAATATTTTTAAGTTGAATTTTTGGTAAATTTTCTGAAAAGATTGATTGATGGATAAATAGTGAAAAATATTTATTTATATTAAAAAAATAATTTTTCCTTTATTTTAAATGTCCCATTATATTTTTTCATTGGATTTCAAGTGAAATTATTCACCTTTTACTAAAAAATAATCTAATTATTTCCATATTAATCATTATTATACATGATTTTGGTATAAAAATTTTCTTTTTAAGATGGAATTTTATAAAACAAACTTTTGCAGTTTGCGTGTTTATATTAAAATTATTTGTTTAACACTTATGAAACTTAAATATATTAAAATGTATTTCATATTACAGATTATGAAGTTCCAATTTTATTTTATTTTTCAATTTAATTTTTGGTCAATATGATTAATTTCCTTAGTAAAAATTATTTTACACGGTAAATGATAAAACATGTTAATTAAGGTAAAAAAAGAGATAAACCCACAGAATATAATCTTAAATATTAAAGGATGATTATATTGCAACCATTATCACCTTATATTTGATTTTGGATATTTTAATAGCTAATTTGACATGAATAATACTTTATATTATATTAAAACATTAAATAATTACAAGTGTGCCACTCTCCTCACCTATAAAAGGGAACCTCCTCTCCACAATTATTCATAAACAATGAGCACTATATATTATAAAATACCAACCACAATACCATCCCAACTATCCTCACCATGTTTGATAAGTCTTGTAACCACAAAAATATCATTCTATAAAGGGTTAATGTGTATTCCGAGGAAGGATTTTAAAAAGATTATTATAACTCTTAACTGAGTATTTCATGTATATTTCTTCTTCTACCTCGATCAAATATTCTTTAAAAAAGATGTAATAATAAAATTAGTAACATAAATATACTAAAAAATTATTATTATTATTATGTTAAAACCGTTTTTCATCTTCTTTTACTATCCTTTTGGAAATGAAAGCATTGCTCATCCATGTGTGTGGATTACCACTTCCACAAAGCGATGTGTTCAATTTTTCATTACTGGGTCATATGGTTTATTAAAATTCTAGATTTATTGAATATATATAATATTTATAAAATTATTATGAATATTTAAAGATAAAATATTACTTACCTTTTTTACCGTTCAGTTCATTGAATATTTATAATGTCGCTCGTGCACACATGTGGAATAACATCTCCACGAAGCGATGTGATTCATTTTGCATTCCCAACTTACAAGGTTAGTTATAAGGATGAAACTAGTGAATAAACCTGATTTTTATAACATATTAATTATTTTTTAATATTGAAATATTATATTCTTTATTTTTTTCAACCTAGTAGAAAAATGGAAATTCTATTCATAAGTCTATATAGACTATTGTCTCCGAGAAATGGTATGATTCAGTTTTCATGATGACCATATATGGTTGGTATAAAAATTGTATCTAATATATAAATATGAACATTATAACATATTTTAAATTTTGGAGTTATTTTAACTATAACCCCTTTGATTGTGGTCACTACACAGATGTTATTTTTATGTTACAAACTAAATATCATTCAAACATATATAAAATAATACCATTTTTATAACGGACTAAGATATGGAAAATATTCAATAAATAGAATAATATTAAAGAAATTACCATAAAAAATCTCTTTAATCAAATAGAAAACTGATATAATTTTATTATTCATGGGTTAGAGAACAGATGTTGCTAGAGAGGACTTAAGGTATGTGATTTTCCATTAAAACATTGTTTTAAATTTTCTAAACTTTTTCTCTTCCATATTAATGTTCCTTTAAATGTTTCAAGAATGTTATTTTTTTAAGAATAAATATGTGCTAATGGTCATTTTTAACCATGTTTTACTTTATTAACAAAGGTTTTAAAATAAATTATTTTAAAATTTTACATATGGATTAATTTTGACTTGTTAGTAAAAGTGTAAAAACAATTTTATTTAAGGTATACTACACGACCACTTTTGAAAAAAAAATTAATCATTATTAATTATCTATATTCCTCTATAAATTTTCCGGGAAATGAAAATTATATCATTTTTTTCTCTTATGGAAATTTTTCATTTTTAAGAGTTTTAAAATAAAAAAGGATATTTGTCCTTATGATTATGAATAGATGGAAAGTGTTTTTCTTATAGTTTTAAATGATTTTTTCAAAGGCTTAATGATTGAAAATAAAACGCTTACAATTTTTTATTCATGTTATGGTACTTGAGTATTATAGATGATTATAAGTGATGAAACTCATAATTATAAATATATTATTCTGTACTAAAATGTTTTCATCCTGATAATTTCAAATTTTAGTGAAAATTGTAAAACATTTATATAGAATTAATAATTCGATCATAATTGTAAAAATATCATAATTTTCAAATTTATTTACTTTTATATCTATTTTTTATTTTTCCCATAACATCTTCCAACTTAATAAAAAATGTGACATTAATTTTAGGTGGGATTAAAAAAAAATAAGTGATACATTTCATTCAACTGTACCATGAGATTAATCCACCATTATAAGGCCCAAATAAAGATCACAAGTTTGAACTTGGAATCTATTCAGATATTAATGTAATTTTAAATATGGGACCATATCATACAAATGGGATTCCCAAATGATCATGTATTTCACATGGAGAAAAATAAAAGGATGAGAAACATTTTCTTTATTTATTAAATCCCTAGATTTAGCCGATATCACGGTCATAAAATCATAGGAATTAGGTGCATTAGAATATGAGTAGTCTCCACATCTAAATTATTATTTCATGTAAATATATCATATATTTTTCTACATGTGTCTAATGGATCACAAAATTTCTTTTACTATATCCAATATATATAGGAATAACTATTTAGAAAACCAAATTTCAAATTCATCTGTTTTATATTCCCACTGTGTGGAGACTTTTGAAGGATGGAATTAGAGACACAATTTTACACTCCCCTCCATAAAATATATGCCCCTATCTATTTTATAGGTTTGGATATTTTTTAGCCACTTTTTGTTGGAATATGTTTTGTGATTTTCTAATATTTTTTTACATATTTAATATAATTTATTTCAACTTCCTCTTCTCTCATATATTTTAAAATTTCAATTCTCCCACCATTCCCTTTTCAACTTCATGAAAATGGATAATAAATTTTGATTCTTTTTCTAGCAGTAGGTAGTTATTCTTGAGTTTATACACTATAATGTTTCCCTTTATTTTATTCTGATAATTTTATTGGTATTGAATATGATTTCATATATTTAAATCCTTATCTAATATGTTCTTTATAAAATCCGTAGGATTGGTGTGGGATAATAAAAATTCAATGGGATGTTTTTTAGTCATAGGGTTAACATCAACATTGAGTAAAATATTGAGTATTAATGTTTTAAAGAACAATGATAGCATCATGATGAAATTATTATAATAATGGATTCTTTCATCTTCACTAACTTCTTTATGTGTTTTTTTCATTTTGGTTTTCATTTTAATATATTTTAATCATTTTTATTTTAAAAATATTATTATATTAGTATATCATTTAGTTGTATATTAATTATTTTATAAATATTCATAATAGAAAATATATGTTGTGTGAGTGGCCTTCTTGAGAGATCAACCATAGGGTTCACAATATATTTTAATCATTGGTAATGAAAAATTATTAGCAAGGGATCCATGAAAAATCCCTATTATAATATTTGATCTATGTCTATGGAGGGTAATCACTTATGCATATTGTTTCACCAGAAAAAATGAAACAAAATCATATATTTCAAAAAATATTAAAATAGACCTATGTTGCATATATTTTATTTCTTATGTAAAGATGTATTTTTATAGTTATTGTTCTTATGATTGGCATATTGATGGTAAAATTTATGATATTCATAGGGATTATTTTTCAAATATTCATGTTCAAAATAAATTTAAAATAGAAAATTCAAAGATGAATGACGAAGTGATAAATAAAATAATGACCTTTTCTACTTATCTTAATGAAATAAATGTTTTGGGGTCGATCATGAGTTAAAACTTATTCCATAAACCATCATATTTTATGAACCAGATAATTAGAATACAAAAAAGATCAATTTGGAGTCTCACAACAATTTTCGAAGGATATTTAAAAAGAATACATAAAATCATTTGTAATTGTGGGATATCAAAAAGGTTTGGATTAATACAAGTCAGACTTTTTAGAAACTAAAAAGGTTTTTATTTATCCCATATTTAATAATGTAAAATATTTACTTCTCTACCTCTCTATATATTTTTAAGAAGACAGTACACAAGAGGCTTAATTTGAAGAAAAATAAGAGGTGCTTTCTACCTACCACCATGCACAACAAACCAACTCCATGAGGCATTAAGCAATGATGAATAATTAAAATCTGAATTTACTCAATGAGATAATATCTTCCAAAACATGTTTTATTTTTATTTTATTGAAAATTATTTTACCATTACCTCCCAATACATTTAATTTTTAAACTCTAACTATGTTTTGGTTTCCTTGGTTGATGAAGAAGATTAATAATTTGCCACTACTCATATTGAGTTGTCGGTAGACTTGCCGAAGAAAATAGTGATCCAATATTCTTTACTTGAAGGGGATCTTTTTTTTACTATTTGAGTTATATTAAATTTGATATTTTCAGTGCCTCAAATATTATTTATATTTTTTTAATAGATTCAAATAGGCAGGGACAAGATGATAATATTGAAGAATATGTTGATTTTGTGGTCTAATAAATGTAGTACCCATTATATTTTCTTCCCCCACCTATCAAGTGGTACTACATTGATAAGGAGATGGATATATTATACTATATCCATTTTTTATTCGACAATCAATGTGGAGGAATCAATGTTGGAGGGAAAACAATGTTTGGTTTGAAATAACATAAAAAAAATGCACCTTTATATTGGACATAAAGTGATGTAACTACCAAACAATGGGAAATAAAAACCTATCACAATTTTTTTGGGATTCACCCAGAATATACCATATTATTGATTTTCTTTTCCTTTTACTTATTTTTTTGTTTAAATAAAATTTTTATTTTTTTTCTTTCCTTCATGGAATAATGTTGTATAACAGAATAGATTAACTCATTTCATCCACTAGAAAATAAGTTCAAGTTACATATTTACTTCTCTTTGGTTTTTTTGGACCTTATCAATTTATTTTTTTGAGTTTAAATAAAGGGCAGTTAAATTTAAGTATAAGGGGTGTGTCAAAATATTTAGGATTCTTTTTTTGTTTTTATTTTTCTTTTTAATAAATTTGAGTTTCAATTAATATATATTTTAATTTTTCATGCTTGAATTAGTTTTGAGATATTTTTCTTGATTTTTTAAGAAATATATTTTAAATGATTATTGATGTGGAAGTTTTTCCTAGATTTTTATTTTCTAGTATTTTTATGAGTTTGACCTTTTTCTTAAATCCATACACATGAAACACAAATCAAATTAATTTTCCAATATTATGAGGTATTCTAAAACTTTTTAATATATTCTTCATAATACCACACATTATTAAGAGAAACCTAGATTTTATGTGCAAACCAAAACTTATGATTATTCTCTTTCAAAGCATCAGAGTTCATAAAATGATTATGATATTATTGAGGAATTTTATTTGACAAACGATATCTTAAATTGATATTAACCTTTACATTTACCATAATTTATCCAATAGAATCCATGAATTTCCTTATAGGTATAATCCACATTAGAATATTATTATTTCATACCAGATTTCAATATTAATATTTAAGCATGAATGTTTCAATTTTTGGCATGGGAGAAGGGGTTTTCATGTGTGTTCTAGGGGATAAAACTCATTGTAGGGTGGTCTGAGGTGGTTGTCAACAGATTAGGCATTTAAAGAAATGGAATGAGTCAATTTATATAATTTTTATTCATTTATATTATAAAATTCTCCCTAAAAAGAAAAATTTTGAAAAAAATGAGATATGTTTGAAAAATTCATTGTTATTACATTTAGGACTCATATATCTTATAAAAAATGTTGGAATGAACTTTTTTTCATAAATTTTATTATATTTCCATCTAAACTTCCATGAAAAAAATGAAATATAAATAGTTTGGTAAAAAGGAAACAAGGGAACAGGGATAATTATTATTAAATAATATATTTTATTCACAATTTGACTTATGTCTCATGTAAAATGGTGTTATTTCTCACATATAAGGGTAATTGAGTGAGGTAACTTTTCCTATGTTTTCACTTAAATATTTGTGCATGGTATTTAAGACTTTATCCCCCACCATGAATTTTTAATCATTTTACCAACTAACCCATAGACACATAATTCACTTTTATAATGTCCTCATGGATGAACAATATTTTTCTATAGTGTGGATACATGAAACTTTTTACAAGAATATGGTGATATATTCACCTTCCAGGTCTGAAAATATCTCCATATTTAATTTCTCGTGAGTGAAGAATGACAAAAATTTCAATAAGATATAGGAATTATTAGGCCATGGGTGGATTTTTAAAATTTATTTAATTTAAATTTGAGAGAGGAAAATTAAAGGGAATTGTTTTTCATTGATAATACATGATGAAATTTAATTTTGGAATAGATTTTTGAAACATTCCCAATTTTTATTTTTGTGTGGATTTTAATTCATATATTTGATGATTTGCCAAGGGTGAAATGTTTTGGTATTGGGATTTATGGAACACATAATTTCTCATATATTACTCTATAATTATATTTTTTAACCCAACCAATTTCAAATTTTGTGGGTAATAATCTCATTTTTAGGTTTTATTTAATAATGTGATCATAATTAAGAAAATGGATTTATTGTGGAGTTTAAATATTTTTTAATTTGTTTTATATTTGAACCATAAAATTGTCTACACTAATAAAAATTTAGAATTTTTTTTATGATTTAAAACATTATTATCCATATTTATCTCAACTAAACCATGAGCTGAATAAAAATTTATAAGGCCCAAATAAATCTCACAAGTCAAGCCTTGGAATAAGTTCCCGGATGGAATGAATTTCGAATATGGGACCATATATATCCAATGTCATGACCAAATTAACTTATATTTCACATGAAGATAAATAATAGGATAAATAGAATTTTATTTAACAGTGGAATCCTAATATTCAGTCAACATAATTTTAATAAGTCCATGTGAATTGGAAACATTGGAATATGAATAGTCTCTAGGAAATAAATATTTTCTCAAGTAACACTATCGAAAATACTTCTACAACCGACCAATGGAGGTAACTAAATTTAAGTTGATAGGAAATATATTTAGGAACAAAATTTCTATAATATCATAATTTTATATTCATCAATTTTTTATTCCCACCATTTAGAAACATTTATGGAAAAAATCAGTTCCAATATTTTCTACTCTTCAAAATATAAAAAAATTATTACCCTCTCCATTTCATGGGGTTTTATATTTTTTGATCCATTTTTTGTTTAAGTATGGGTTATTATGTTGTAATAGTTTCAACATATTTAATATATTTCATTCCATCATACCCTCTTCTCTTTCATTTTATCTTTTTCCTTCTCCTATCATTCCCTTCTCAACTTCATGAAAATGGAGAAGTAACTTCGGTTCTTGTTTGAGGTGGTTAAAGTGATTCACGAGGTCATGCAATAACTATTTTCACATTGTTTTCTTATATGAATTCAAGTTGTGGGGAAGGCAATCCCAATGATAATTTTCTTTCTCTACTACAGTTTTCTTCCTCTCATTCATTAATATTCCTCTTCATCATCATTATAATGCTATATATGGTGTGGAGTATCATTGTGGTGATGATGTGAGGGAGTATTATCCCATATGTAGAGGGTTGGTGTGGGGAAATAATAATTTAATGTATGGGTGTTGAGTTATATGGTTGATCTAAACATTGAGTAAAATATTGAGAATTAATATTTTAATGAATAATGATTGCATCATCAGGAACTCCTTGTAATAATGACTTCTTTCTTATTCACTATCATTTTTTTGTCTTGTTTTCCTTAAAGTTTAAATTTTAATATATTTTAACCATATAAATTTTGAAAACCCCATTATATTATTATATCATTTATTAATTTATTAATTAGTTTATAAACAGTGACAACAAAAAATTAGTGTTTTGTGAGCGGCCACCTCAAGAGATCAGGCCTAGGGTAGACAATATATTTAATTCATAAGTAATAAAAACATATTAGTAAGGTATCCATAAAAAAATCTATCTTATCAATAGGTAATAATTATATATTGAATTATGATAAGAGATCCCATTATAGCTCCCTAATGTATATGGTAATGATTTAGCCTTTAAAGGTAAACAAATGGTAGATAACCGGGTTCGTTACTCCTATGATATTAAATGTTATTATATTAATTTGGAATGGTGTAAGTACAAGGTAAATTGAGATATGAATCTAATTCTCTAGTATTTATATATTATCTCAATAATAGAGGGATTTTATGAAAATATTTTTGATTTAATTATGTAAGGAAAGCTTAAATGAGAAAGTCTTGTTTTTCAATGAAATGTATTCATGAGTGTTGGAGTTGGTTCCTTAGATCCAAATTCTTGGGTACTTAATAATAACATATGTTAATGGTTTTTAATATCAATGAACTTCTTATCATATAATTATTGTTCTTCTGCATGACATTATATGTGATAATTTCCAAATAGTAGTTGTCACACTAAAAGGTCATAGAGGATCTCTGCTATGATGATAACCTGGATGTTCTAAGACACTATTATTGAATATATGTTCTATAGATAGATGAAATCATTTGATGGACAAAAATTATTCAAGATATCAGGTATGGAGACTCATAAGACTTTGAGACACCTTCTCATGGTGTACGCCCTTGGCAATATCTAGGAGGATATTATGAGAACAAGCCTCGCTAGTAGGAAATCCACATTTGTATGTGTCATTGGATGTTCCTATCTACATACGTGTGTATTGGTCCATATATTTATGATAATTATTAATGGATATTATGATTCTCACACTTAGATGTATTGATGAAAACCGAGATGACAGATGTTCGCGGTGAGGTAGGACATTTTGGGTGTGTCACGAGTAATATTGTATTAATGAATAATGTGAGAAATGATTTATCCCTTTTCTTGACTAATGAAATTTAATTTTTCGGGCCCTTCTATGGAAATGATATATCCTAAATAAATCCATGGACATGGTGTTCTGTAGTAAAGTTCTATTTCCCAAAATTTAATGAAAGAGATAATTGAGAACATAGGTTGATGGCACTAGCATGGAACCTGCTCAATTTGAGATATTGTGATAACAAGATTATATTACATGGTAAACATTTGTTTGAGGTGACATGTCATTGTGTCTTTAACTTCATTGTCTATGGGAGCCTTGATATATTTCTAGATGCTAACCTTGGACTTTAAGAAGATCTGCCTAATGCCACTGAGAAAAAGGCCTAGAGGGCCACACACTAAGTGTTTCCAGAATCTCGGTTAATAAAATTTATTATTTAGTATTTAGTGAGTTGAATTAATATTATTCCTAGTTTTGGTTTAATAATTATTCATTTATTCTTGATCTCGTTTATTCTGTCACTAGTTATTTGGGAGAATATAATGTGTGCGGAATATTTAATAAATATCTATTTTTTATTTAGTGAATATAATATTTATTTTATTTATTGGAGAATAATGTAGTGGTATTTATTTAATAAGTATGTAGTCATTATTCAAGGTCTGGTAAATTTGTAGGTGGAATGGAAGACCGAGTTATGGGTTCAGTGCGAAATAATAATACTGAATATTATTTGATTAAATAATATTTAATTATAATTATCCAGTTAAGTGCATGTCAAGAAATAATAATATTGATATTATTATTTGAAATGGGGTTTCACAGGGATTAAAATAATAATTAAAGGCACAAGTTCAATTATTTTATTTTAACTCTAACAATATAAATACTTGATTATATTATTTTCTCATTATCCAAGCCAAAAACTAATCATTTGTGCACAACAGATTTGGTAAAACCCTCTCAAGCCTAGAGAGCTATTTCTTCTCTAAAAAAACTCTCAAGAATGGAGAGCAATCCTCCTCCACCAGATCTAGGATAATTCTTTGGAAGTGGTTCTTAATGAAATTTAAGGTGGATGAGGCAAGCACATGGATCTTTTATGCTAGCACTCAGAGTCTCCTTTGGCTGCATCCGACGATTCGTGGAAAATGTATGGTTCACCGCTAGAATAAATTTATGCTTGCTTTCTATAACACAATAATGGTGCTCTGTAGATCTGTAACTGGAATCATCAATGAATAAATAATTCCTTAGAGTTAATCCTTATTTAATTAAATTAATTATAAACAATACGTGTTATCCTCCTCTCTCTTGGTTCTAGCGTTGTATCCCTTACTTGTTCTTTGATTCAATTCTATTGATCACAACATTCATCATCACATAGTTCTTGGATTGATCATTGATTGTGGGAAAAAATAAAAGTTGGGTACTGCCCAATGCACCCTTCTACTATGCCCGCAACCTATAAGTGGTATCAAAGAGGGAAAATAATTTATTATAATTATTTTGATACATTTTTGATTTATGCATTTTTAATTTAGTTTTTTCAATTAAATTTTAATCGTTCATTTAATATGAATTGTGAGATCTACTTCTTCCTCCATTTTTTCTCACAAATCTAATTAAAATAATTTATTTTATGATTAATTTAAAATTTAAGAACTCATATAGAGGTGGGAAGGTTCCTAGTCGTACGACACCAGTCTACATGTCGCGTAATCGGAGTTACATTCCTTCTAGTCGTGTTCATCACATCAAGATTGATTCAAATATCAATTCAAGATAATGAGTTGATTAAGCATTAATTACACCATTTTAATGAACTATGTGTTGACAAGGACTAACTAGTGCACAATCAACCAAACTACATGTCGTGTGTCCCATTGGACATAGTGTGTAGTCTCTTTGGGTCAGAGATGGGCCATGTATTCCATATACAGCATACTCGTCCAGTGATCATGTTACACTGAGTAAACATGGTGTGTGGCCTATTGAACACACAATGTACTTTAAAATTCCTGACATACACTTCACATGCTGAGTCCCTAGGCATGTACCACGGATATACGGTGAAGGGTATACAGTCAGTGTAGATCAGTTCAACATGTCATGTACTTTTACAAAATTATGCATATTAAAAAATTTATTTATTTTACTATGTAAACCTTGAGACATTTAATTTCATGTGGACATAATTAAAGGAAATTTCATGAGATAGATTTTAATATAAATAAATATTTTAATTTTTAATTAATATATACATAATGTTCAAGATCCACATATCATGTATGAGTTGCATTACAATTATTGATATACGTGCATTGAATAATAAGATGTGGATGAAAGATCATGTAATTCATTAAATAATTAATTTTATACTACATCACATGAAAGTATGTGATAAGTCATGTTTTCTAAATGTCATAAATAATAAATTTTATACAAGTAAAATACATGTAAGGTAGATTTGGATGGGTATTCATCGTGTTTCCTTAAAGGTACAAGTTATGTACATAGTTAATTTTAGATGAATTTATTTAATATGTTAATAATTATAATGGATGATAATCTTAGGGAAATTATGATAAGGATTAAGATTAAAGTATTTATTAATTAATGATAATAATTAATCGATTTGAGTGTGATTTATCTTAAATAATACTTATTATTAATTTAATGGCTGTTTTATTAAATGTATAATTCATTTCATGCTATTGGATGATCATGAGCTAGACCATACCATTTGTATATGGTTGGTTTCATTTAATTTATTATTATATTAGTTTTTCCTCCTACGTTCTTTCTCTATTAATTATTATGTAGGGAATATGCTCCCATGGTTTATTTTATGTAAACCCCTTTTCCATCTCACCAACATTTGAGTAAAAGGCATATGTAATGGATTGAGATCCCATGTTAGAGGAGGTAGTTCAAGTTCAGAATCGAGGCAAAATCAATCCAAGTGAGATACAATGGTGGATAGGTGGAAGGCTGTAAACAAAAATCTCAATTGGTTCAAGTTGTTTCTCCCCTAGGTCAACAATTAGGTATCAACCGCTAGATAAACTAACCTTTAGAACATGCTCATGATCATACCCTTTATTTTATTTCTATCAGTTTCATGGTTATTTCATTATGGATATTTTTTCAGGATCACATAATTAATGAATTAACAAGCATGCATAATGGAACTAAAGTAAACTTCCTTATGCATAAATATTATCTAAGACATGGTTAATCACTTAAGTAATCCCAATTATTTTTAACAATCATGTGATAAAGTTTATAATTTTAAATTTATGCATAAATTATTAAATCCCTCAATAAAATATTAAGTCAGTATAGCCTTTTATTACTTTGGTTCGAATCGAACCATAGTTAAAAATGCTTGACCATCCAATGTTGGGGTGCTTTCAATTATTGGGGAATTCTATCATTAGATTTGTTTTGAATTAACTTGGTTTACATCAAGGGTTGACTTTCAAACTATGAATTTTTGTAACTGAGAGGAAAAGGTTATGGAAATACAATTAAAGGATTTTAGGATTTGGGATTCCACTCAAGGGATCAAGGAACTATGAGTTAATGCAGTTCTAATTTGGAATGCCAACCTAAAACCATTCAAGTTTCTTAACCAACCAAGGTTGGGCTAATGAGAAGGGAAATATAGATACTTACCACTAGAATTTCCAAGAAATATGATATTCTGATGCCAATGGTGAGGGCTGTTGGGTTTCAATAAATTATTGGGAGACTAATAAATATAATATTTTTTTGTATAATTTTATCACATAAAGAACCAAAATGTTTTCTTATATTAATTGTAGAATCAGTAATAAAATTATGTCATACATATCATTGTGATCTATACATGAGAAGGAAAATCTTATCACCAGTATGAACATCCAGGAATGGCAGAAGATTTTACGCGTCATCCTTCGCAATGAAAGGAAATTGTATGTGATTGAAGAATATTTAATAGTTGCACCTGGAAATGAGGCAAGTGATGAAGAGTTATCTCTCGATGAGAAACATCTGAATGATGTTATAGATTTCCAGTGCTTCATACTATCATCAATGAAAAATGATATTTTTAATAAATATAAAAACATGGATGCATATGGAATGGCGTATCACCTTCAGGATCCCTATCAAGAGAAGGTGAGGTAAGAGAGGTACGATATCTCCAATGCATTGTTTACTACAAAGATTGGAGAAACTGTTCCAGGTGGGCCTTATGTAGTAAATATTATCGAAAACATTGAATGCATAGAAATCTTAGGGATTAAGGTCCCAGATGAGTTGCGTACATATCTCATACATTTATCACTTCCCAAGACCTTCTCCATCTTTATTGTTAATTTTAACATGAGAAATAATTATAAGAGTTAGTTAGAACTTCTGACCATGATTAACCAAGTGGGTAAGGACATGGGGTGTGACAAAACCATGGTCTTTATGGTGAATAATAAAAGTATGAACAAAGGAAAGGGACCCAAGACCTATAAATAGTCTAAAGCTTCCAAGCACCAACCTTCCAAGAAGGGGGAGATCCAGAGGCAGGGAAAGGAAAAGAAGGAAGTCTGTTTTGTATGTGGAAATCCAGGGCACTAGAAGATGAACTGCACCTAAAAGAAAGGGGAAGATAGAGGATAATTCTTTATTGAGTGTAATATTTCCATTTCCACACATTATGTATTAGATACAGATTATAGTGCTCACATTTGTATCCAAATGAAGGTAGCAAGTAGATTTTAGAAAATTTATAGAGGAGAGGTGGATCTGTGAGCTACCAATGGTGCACAGTTGGATGCTCTAGCTTTTGGTGACCACCACCTTTCATTTCCAATAAGAATTATTTTTTAGTTAAGATATTTTTATTATGTACCTACAGTTACCAAGAACTTAATTTTTATGTCATGTCTAGATATAGATGGGTTTATTTTCAAATTTAGAAATTCAAGTTGTTTTTTTATAAGGACAACATATGATGTGGTATGGTTTATTTATATAATGGTTTATCTATATTAAATTATCAAAAACCAAGTGTTGGAAATCTATAATGAATAATGTTCACATAACTCATATAACACCTAGCTATGACATCACTGTCTTGGTCATGTAAACTAGATGTGTTTGAATAATCTCTATCAAGATTTATATTTAGAATATTCTTTTCTAAAACCACTCAATAGATGTCATTCTTGTTTACAAGGAAAAATGAACAACCCACCATTTAGTGGATAGTTTGAAAGGGCCACAAAGATTTTATTATTGGTGCACATCAATATGTATGGACTATTTCTTGTAGAATATAGAGGTGAATATTCATAAATCATAACATTTATTAATATCTTGAGTATATATGGATATATTTACTTAGTAAGGTATAAGTAAGAGCCTTTGGAGAAATTATAGGAGATCAAAAATGATGTTGAGAATAAACGAGGTAAAAATATAAAGAAGCTTAAATTGATTTGAGGTGACGAATATCTTAACCTAGAGTTCATCCACTTTTTATTGGAGTTTGGGATTCTATATTAACTCACTATACTTTATACACCATATTGGAATGATTTTAGTGAAAGGAGGAACTGTACCTTGTTGGATATGGTAAGTTCGATGATGAGTCAAATAGATTGTCTATAATCATTTTGGGGATGTTCATTACAAAATACAAAATACACGTTAAACTGAGTTCCAAATAAAGTGTAAAATGGAATTTCCTTCAAGTAATAGAATGGAAATAAACCCATTTTATCACATACACATGTATAAGGATGTTAGAAATTTGTTAAGGTCGCCTCAGGAAACCAACCGGCACCCCGGGGCATGAATTTTATCTTTATAGGGTATCCTAATGAAAAAAAGGGATATTATGAATACAACCCCTAAGACAAGAAAGTGATTTTCCCTAGACAAGCTATCTTTCTTGAGAGGGGGAACATCCTCAAAAAGGATAGTGGGAGAAAGATTGACTTTGATGAAGTTGATGTTCAAGATACACAGAATTTTGTTTAGGAATAAGTTCCACATGTCCTCTTGGAAGAAGTTGTTCCTGAATCACAAGTACTACGTTGGAGTGCAAGAGAGGTAAGAAAACCAGAAAGATTGTTTTTTAGTGTAACAACCCAGACCAACTTTTCAGGTATGTTTTTCCTTTTCTGGTTGTTTTTTAGAAAAATTGGAAAATCTAGGAATTTTCAAAGTACACGGTGTGTACTTCGATGTCGCACAAGGCCGTGTGTTGGCCGTGTCCAGGCCACACACATGGTGTGTAGGGGCGATGTGGAGGATGCTTAATGTGGTTTATGGAATACCCTAGTACACGTTGTGTACTCTAAAATTACATGTCATGTACTTTCTTTTTTTCATTACTTGGACTGGGGCCGCACCTAATCGACAAAATCATCTTCTTCTCCAGGTTCTTCGACCGAGAGCATCTCGTACGGCTGCGAGCATCCTCTGAGTCCCCGAGCCTTTATATTTTTTTCCGAATCGACCATTGTCGATTGCATTGGAACCGCAGTGGTGAGCTCTTCCTTCTTCTTGAGTTTCATTCCATGATTTCCCCTCTTTCTCAAGATATCGTGGGTTGAATGTTTTGTACGTTTTCATATATCTACAAAGTTCTAAGGAGAATCAAGCCTCGTGGTTCATATAACGACCCATACGTTACATACATTGTTGTTACTTCAGAGTTGAATCATACTTATTAAAACATATAGCAAAACCATTAATGTACTGTATAGGTATAGTGTCTTTAGAAACTGGGAAACATAAACAACTGGTTCATAAAATCAACTACATTGTCTCCCATTTATTTCATCATATCTAGAGTTCCTTTTTGGCATATCCTACTTCATATCCTTTTTCCTAACCTGGGTAAAAGAAAACATACAAAAGGGTGAGCTCAAATGCTCAGTAAGGGTAATCAAAAGAAATATCAGTCATATCATATTCATAAGATTATAACATTTTGAAAATCTTAACCTGCAAAAGAGGTCATCATATCATGTCATGGGATAAATCATTGTAATGAAAAGTAATCACAAATAATCATAACATAAAACATGAAACTTTTTGGCATAGACACATATTCATATAAAATCATTTCATATTAGTCAATTTTCATTTCCATAACCATCATAGAGGAGAAAGTCAATTACTGAACCGAGTTCACTCCTCGTTCCAGTCCTATATCACTGAACTGGTTTAACTTTCTGTTCCAACCATGTCTATCTCATGAGATATAAATCATTACTCAATTAATTTTAGGGAGATATAGTTACCACCAATCTCATAATGAAACCATTCTTATGTGTTCCACAAAATCATTAATCATACATCATAGCATAACCCATGTAATAAAAATGGGATTCTTAAAAATCCTGTCATCATAAAATTATCCATATAAGATAATAGGACTTCATAAAAATAATTCAATCACAACATAATCAAATAAAAATAACAATAGGGATAGAAATAGAACCATATATTATCTTGTATGGGAAATAATTTTGATAAAACGCTTTAACTCCATTCTTGAGGAAAATATCCTTTCTACAACAAAAATATTTTCCTTTCTTAAAATGTCATATAATAATAAACTAATAGAAGTTGATTAAAAATAAACTTGAAAATTTGTAAAAGGAAAATTTATAGAAATAATGTTCTAAAAATCCATTCATTCCATATAAGTTAAAGAAAAACATTCTTCTCGTACTTTGGCCAGAAAAGTCAAAAAGTACCTCGTACTAAAAACGACAAAAGATTCCTTTCATATCTTTTACTAAAAACATACCAATGGGTAAAATTTGATTTAAACAATTTTAGGAGGATAGAAATAATATTACATATTGATGAAACATGTATGTGGATGATAAATATGCCACAGTAAAATCTGAAGTATAAACAATCTCAGATAAAAATGAGATTGTGAGATTTTCCCTTACCTTAGGTCTGATATGCATTGTACGTGTCCGAAACTCCTTTATAATGATTTAAATAATGTTATTGACTTATTCCGGAATCATAATCATTGTTATGATATCATATATGGTCATATTATTAGCTTTTTATTAGTAATATTTCATTGCTACTTGTTATTCGGGTGTTTATTGCTTTATGTTCTTACGTGTGTTTTGTCGAATAAATTCGTATTCTTCTTTTTTAGGTTATAGATACCTCATTTAAATAATGGTATTAGTGTAATATATATCATATTTATTCATTAAATTAATTTATATAATCATTATTCAATTAAGATCATGTAGAACGAGTCGCATCACATCGCGGAGAGAGTAGGTCGTACGTACGCACGAGCGATGATATCATTCCCATGATCGTGGAATTGTATTGAAGTGTATGTATACTATTTCAGAATAAATTTCACATTAAAATACTCATATATAGTTATTCTTTACACCATTATACCCATCCAAGTGAGGTGGTGGTGGAAAACCGACTACAGCACGGCGTGGAGACGGTATTCCGTACGTACGCACGCACGGTGATTTCATTTTCCGTAGGATGAATAGAAGGTGAAATAGGGTTCTTTCATATTTATAATAAAATATCCATATATGAGTGATACTAATGTTATTACTTCATATTGAAACAACTAAATAATAATAAGTAGAATAAGAAATAATTTGAAAGAATTGGTAATGAATATTACCTCTTTTTTGACACGCCTCTTTGAAACCTCCTCTTAGGGAACTAGGATTGGTCTTCGAAGTAGACCAGGACCTCTAGGATGTTTATAGGGAAGTGAAGAAGATATATTGGTAGGGGTTGGCTAATCTTGAAGGCTCAACGTTGTGTGAGGAGGAGAGGGAGGAGGTACCCTTTTATAAGGGAAAACAGGGGCACCTTTGGAAAGTGTGAAAATATTATTTTATTATAAACTTATCTTCGGTTTCAAAAGGTCCAAAAATCATTATTGAGGAAGCTACGATGACTCATATGGTTGAAATAAAATCATACAATCAGAATTGGACATGTTTTGGAAAATATTTTAATCATTATAATCTTATTTATTTAAATCATTTATTAATGAGGTAAATACTGCATCATTATTGTGTCATAAATAATTTAATTTATTTAATGTCTAAAAATTATAAAAAAACTATCGTCATGTAGGAAATATTTTTAGATTTCCAATTAATATATATAGTTGAAAATATAATTTATACCACCCCTTATAAAAATTAATTACTAAAAATTGTTTGTTAATGTCAATTTTGTCTTTACATTAAATTAATTAATCCAAATTGTCATTATCACTACCAAGTGGCTCAATGGGGTCCCAAAATCAACCCAAAGATTCCCATGGTCCGCCACTACTCATTTAATAAGGTTAGGACATGTTTCAAGGTAATTTTGAATTATTATAATATTCTTTTAACCATGAATTACCTTATTTACCTTTAAACGTAATAAATAAAAATTACCGTAGTTACTATTCATAAATAAAAAAAATAAAAAAATAAAAGTAACCTATTAACATAAATTGGACCCACTTATTCTAAATATGGAATCCATTTTTCATAATTCAAAGCACAGAAATGGTAGTAATTAATTTAAAATTAATCTCGTTCTTAAGCAAACGGGTTTTAAAAGTTAAAACATTACCATAGATTGAAATGTTTTTACCTATGAATTCAAGGTAAAATTAATTCTAATGACATAAATTATATTAAATGGTAAATATATATTTTATTTATACTTTAAAAAGATTAAATATTATAATTTAACCATATAAATTATTGCGATGAAAAAAGTTTTTTAAAATTAAAATATAGCATGATTTTACTATTCATCAAAATATGAATGTTACCAGAATAATTTGAAAATTTTATCCAAAACAAATTTTTATGTCCTGATTCCAAAGAATAATTTCATTTTTTCAAATCGAACTTATAAACATTTCAAAAACTAGATTTAAAATTGGTGCTTCATCAAAAGGCGGTAAAAATGCATTTTTTGAAAAATAATTCTTTTATCTGAAAAACTGATTTTGTTTTTATACCTCATTCTAGAAAATGTGTAAGATGAATTATAATGTTATAAAATTCAAAATTCAGTTAATATTATTCATAACGGCTTGTTTATAATATTATAATAATATATCGTTGTTTAGTAAAACTCGATATTGCGTACTACACACGCTATTGATAAAGGTCGTGATTGCGTGTAACACAAGCCAAGCTAGTGTTGTGTGTAGTGAAAGATTCATTTGCATATAACATAACGCATAAAAAAATAATTCTCATAAAATATCAGGGTGTTACATTGTACCCCCCTTAAAATGATTTTTTCCCTCAAAATTCGTCACTTCGTAACAAACAGATGAGGATACCTTTCTCTCATCATATCCTCAAGTTCCCATGTAGCTTCTTCGAATTGGTGGTTCCTCAATAAAACTTTTACCAAGAAAGTGGTATTGTTCCCTAGGACTTTTTCGCTATGATCCAAAATCTCTATCGGTTGTTCTTCATAAGAAAGATCTTGCTCTAGCGGTACAACTTCTGAGCTTAGTACATGTCAAGGATCAGGTATGTACTTTCTCCTGAGAGATACATGGAACACATCGTGAACTTGAGAGAGATTCGGTGGAAGCGCCAATCAGTAAGCTACATTCCCAACATGATCCAGTATTTCAAAAGGACCAATATACCTAGGGATCAGCTTGCCCTTCTTTCCAAATCTCATTACTCTCTTCCAAGGAGATATTCGTAAGAACACTTTATCACCCACTTCAAACTCTAGGTCTTTTCTTCGGTTGTCGGCATAACTTTTTTATCGACTCTGAGCTGCTATTATGTGTTGTTGAATAGATCGGACCTTTTCTTCCATCTCATCAACAAGATCAGGTCCTAATTTCTTTCTATCCCCAACTTCATCCCAGCAAGTTGGAGTCCAGCATTTCTTTCCATAGAGAGCTTTATAAAGATACATCTGAATACTGGAGTGAAAGCTATTATTATAAGAAAATTCCACCAAAGGTAGGTGTTGATCCCAACCACCTTTGAAATCCATAGAGCAAGCTCTTAACATGTCTTCTAGAGTTTGAATTGTCCTCTCAGACTGACCTTCTGTTTGAGGATAATAAGCAGCGTTGAAACACAACTCTGTATCTAGATTATGCTAAAGACTTCACTAGAACATCGAGGTAAACCTTGATTCTCGATCAGATATAATGGAACGTGGTACTCCATGCAATCTTACCACTTCCTTCACATATATCTTGGCATGATGATCTAGAGAGAAATCTTCTCTAATAGCAAAGAAGTGTGCTGACTTTCTAAGATGATCAACTATGACCCAGATAGCATTATTGCCTTTGGATGTTTTAGGAATTCTAGAGACAAATTCCATAGTGATGTTTTCCCATTTTCATTTGGGTATGGGTAATGGTTGTAACATCCCCTTAGACTTATGTCTCTCTGCTTTAACTTGCTGACAAACCAAGCATCGAGAGACATATTCAAAAACATCTCTTTTCATGCAATCCTACCAGAAGTACTCTTTCAGGTACCTATAAATCTTTTTGCTTCCAGGATGAATAGAGAATGAAGACCTATGAGCCTCATCCAACAGCTCCTTCTTTAATTCTGGGATGGGAGGAACACAAACCCAATTCCAGAACCTTATTATCCCATCACAATCATGTTTGAATTCAAGAACATTTCTCACCTTCTTTTGTAACTCTACATCTTCTTTCTGTGCCTCTTTAATCATCACATGTATAAAAGGTTGAACATTCATTTGAGAAAGATAAGATTTTTCCCCTTCCCTTATAATTCCAAGATCCATCCTTTGTAAATCCATAAATATGAGATTTTTTGTGATCCTCATCATGGATAAGCTTGCATGGTCTTGTCGACTTAATGCATCTGCCACCATGTTTGCTTTCCTAGGGTGATAATGAATTGAGCAGTCATAATCCTTATTCAGCTCCAACCATATTCTTTGGAGAATATTCAGCTCTTTTTGTGTGAAAATATACTAACTTTAATGATCAGTATAAATATCGCACCTTTCACCGTAAAGATAATGCCTCCAAATCATTAATGCAAATATTACCGCAGCTAACTCCAAATCATGAGTTGGGTAATTTTTCTCATGGATTTTCAAATGTCGTGAGGCATAAGCTATCACCATATCATTTCGCATTTGAACACACCCCAATACCTTCTTGGATGCATCACTGTAGATCAAAAACGTTTCTCCACTACAAGGTAGTGTGAGCACAGGTGCACTAGATAACCTTTTTTCAACTCCTTGAAATTCTCTTCACACTCCTCCGTCCACACGAACATAACTCCTTTTCGAGTCAACCTGGTGAGTGGATTAGATAATTGTGAAAAAGATTTCACAAAACATCGATAATATCTAGCCAAACCAAGAAAACTTCGGATCTTAGTTGCTGTTGTTGGTCTCGACCATCTTTTGATAACCTCTGTTTTTGCTGGATCCACAGATATCTCATCATTTGAGATTATGTGACCCAAAAATGAAACTTTTTGAAGCCGAAATTCACACTTGGTTAATTTGGCATAAAGCTTCTCCATTCTCAGGGTCTTCAATAAAATTATCAGGTTATCTTCATGTTCTTCCTTTATCTTTGAATAGACAAGAATATCATCTATAAAGACTACCACAAACTGATCAAGATAGTCTCTAAAGATTCTATTCATTAGATACATGAAGATAGCAGAGGAATTAGTAAGACCGAATGGCATCATTTTAAATGCATAGTGTCCATACCTTGTACGGAACGACGTCTTTGGTATATCCTCCATTTTGACCCTTAATTGATGATACCCTGAACGAATATCAATCTTGGAAAAGTATTGAGCTCCGTGTAGTTGATCAAATAAGTCATCAATTCGTGGGAGAGGATATTTTTTCTTTATAGTGATTTTGTTAAGTTCTCGATAATCAATACAGAGTATCATTGATCCATATTTATTCTTAACAAATAGAACATGTTCTCCCCAAGGTGAACCACTAGGGCATATGAATCCTTTATCAAGATTCTCTTGGAGTTTCTTCTTCAATTCGTACAACTCAATTGGGGTCATTCTATAAGGTGTCTCGGAAATGGGCATAGCACCCGGTATGAGATCTATTGAAAACTCAACTTCACGATTTGGTGGAAGGCCTGGAAAATCCTCCGAAAAGACATCATCAAACTCCCGTAAAATGGGTGTATTATTAATCATGAGTTTCTCTCAACCATTTGAGATAAATAACCTTCATTTATTGGAATTAAGACCCATAAGATGGATGAAATTTCCACTAGGTGGTTATATTCATCCTTGCATCGATAGACGATCATAGATTGATTTGGAATATTAAATGTTATTTTTCATCTTTGACAATTGATATGAGCTCCGTATAAAGAAATCCAATCCATGCCATGAATCATATCAAATTACACTATAAGAAGGATCACAAGATTTGCAGGAAGCACTTTCCCACAAACTTCAATCAGAGAAGAATTATAAACTTTTTATGCGACCGTTGTGCCATTATGAGTTGTCACAACTAACTCAATATCTAATTGTTGAGGTAATACGGTGATACCCTTAGAAAAGTCTTCATAAATAAAAGAGTGGGTGGATCCATAATCAAATAAAACATTTGCTACTTTAGAGTGGATAGTAAGTGTACCTTTCACCACTTTGTTATTGTACTCCACATCACTGATAGTAATTTCATGTGACTTTCCTTTGTCTTTGGCCTTAAGAGTTTGTTGACGTCGATCATCATCAACAACCCTTGGATTTGGGCATTGATTGGAATAATTCCCCATCTCCTTGCACTTGAAACATTGAAGTGTAGGAGGTGTATTCTGTGTATCCCTTTCTTTGTTCGCATCATTAGACATCTTCTTCCCATTATTTCGACATTCAACTACCCGATGACCTTCTTTTCCACACTTAAAACATTTTCTTGTCCCTTTAAGACAATTCCCTCCATGTTTCCTTCCAAAATTTGAGCATAAAGGAAAACTCATCTAATATTCGGTGTAGTCATTAGATTTCGCTTTAAATTCCATTTCCTCTTCTTATCAAACCCATATGACTGATGGGTTACTCCAATCTCCATATCAACCTTGAGAGCACATCGAACAATTTCCTCGTAGCTATTGAAGTCCCTTAGAGCTAACTCCCTTGGATGACTTGGTTTTATGCCACTAAAGAATCGATCGATTTTACTCTCAGGTTGGATAATAATCCCAGAAGCGTACCTTGCAAGCCTTGTAAAATTTGCTTTGTAGATACCAACAGATTCTTTATCCTTTTGCTTTAATTCAAAAAACTCCGTCTCCATCTTTGTTCAAAGAATATGAGGGATGTACTTATTGAAAAATATGTTCTTGAACATGTCCCATTCAGTGGACTCAATTTAATCTCATTGCCTTGTATTCTTAATAATATTCCACTATTGATCAGCATCACCTTCCAAAAGATACACTGCTAAGATGATTTTGTCATGTTCAAAACTTTGTAGAACTGAAAATATCTTTTCATTGGTACTAATCCATTTTTCATCCACTAATGGATCAGAAGACCCGCTGAATGAAGGTGGACGCTGCCTCATGAAGGATTCAACAGAATGTTTCTCCTTCCTTTGCTCGTTTCGAAGTCCTGTATGGTTCATATCTTGAGAACATTGTGTGAGCATGGCTACAAGATTTTGCATTCCATCTCCCATAATTTTTGGTTTCTCAGGGGGAAATCATTTCATTTCCCATCACATTCAGCATTAACACGGTTCCTTCGAGTTCCAACCATTGACTAAAACCAATAAGCATAGTGTGAGAAACACTAATCATAATATGAAAACAACATAATCAAGAATAAAATTTCACACTTAAGGTCTTATCATAGGTTACTCATGGCCATTTCTAAAACACTAAGATTGTGTTCTATGCTTAGACTTATCCTTTGGGTTCTAACTAGGGCTTTCACATCCTAGTTTCCAAAGGTTAACTATACCTTTCCTCTAATACCAACTATAACGACCCATACTTTACATAAATTTTTATCACTTCAGTGTTGAATCATACTTATTACAACATATAAAAATACCATGAAAGGACTGTATAGGTATAGTGTCTTTAGAAAATGGGAAACATAAACAAATGGTTCATAAAATCAACTAAATTGTCTCCCATTTATTTCATCATATCTAGTGTTCCTTTTTGGAATATCCTACTTAATATCCTTCTTCCTGGCCTGGGGAAAAGAAAACATACAAAGGGGTGAGCTCAAATGCTCAGTAAGGAAAAACAAAAGAAATATCAGTCATATCATATACATAAGAACATAACATTTTGTAAATATTAACCTTCAAAATAGGTCATAATATTATGCCATGGGATAAATCATAGTAATGAAAAGTAATCACAAATAATCATAACTTAAAACATGAAACCTTGTTTCATACACACATAATCATAGAAAATCATTTCATATTAGTCAAGTCTCATTTCCAAGATCATCATAGAGGACAAAGTCCATTACTGAACCGAGTTCACTCCTCGTTCCAGTCCTGTATCACTGAACCAGTTTATCTTACCATTCCGACCATGCCTATCTCATGAGATATAAAGCCTTACCCAATACATTGGATGGAGATATAGGTCCCACCCATCTCATAATGAAACCATTCTTATGTGTGCCACAAAATCATAAATCATACATCATAGCATAACCCATGTAATAAAAATGGGATTCTTCAACATCATGCCGTCATAACATAATCTATATAAGATAAAAGGACTTCATAAAAATAATTCCATAATAACATAATCAAATCAATGTAAAAATAGGGATAGAAATGGAACCCTATATTATCTTAGATGGGAAATAATTTTGATAAAACGTTTGAACTCCATTCTTGAGGAAAATATCCTTTCTACTTCAAAAACATTTTCCTTTCTTAAAATATCATATAATATTAAACTAAAAGAAGTTGACTAAAAATAAACTTGAAAATTTGTAAAGTAGACTTCATGGAAATAATGTTCTAAAAATCCATTCATGTCGTATAAGTTAAAGAAAAACATTCTTCTCGTACTTTGGCCAGAAAACTCAAAAAGTACAAGATTCCTTTCATATCTTTTAACGAAAACATACCAATGAGTAAAATTGGATTTAAAAAATTGTAGGATGATATAAATAATATTACATATTGATGAAACATGGTTGTGGATGATAAATATTCCCCAGTAAAATCTGAAGTATAAACAATCTTGGATAAAAATGAGATTGTGAGATTTTCCCTTACCATAGGTCGGATATTCTTTGTACATTTCTGAACCTCCTATATAATGATTTAAATAATTTCATTGACATATTACAGAATCATAATCATTGTTATGATATCATATATGGTCATATTATTAGCTTCTTATTTATAATATTTCATTGCTACTTGTTATTCGGGTGTTTATTGCTTTATGTTCTTATGTGTGTTTTGTCGAATAAATAATAATAATTATTTTTAGGTTATAGATACCTCATTTACAGAATGGTATTAGTGTAATATATATCATATTTATTAATTCAATTCATTTATATAATCATTATTCAATGAAGATCATGTAGAACGAGTCACATCACATCGTGGAGACGGTAGGCCGTACGTACGCACGAGCGATGATATCATTCCCAAGATCATGGAATTTTATTGAAGTGTATGTATACTATTTCAGAATCAATATCACTTTATAATACTCATATATAGTTATTATTTACAACATTATTTCCATCCAAGTAAGGTGGTGATGGAAAACAGATTACACCACATCGTGGAGATGGTATTCCGTACGTGCGCATGCGCGGTGATTTAATTTTCAAAAGGATGGATAGAAGGTGAAATAGTGTTGTTTCATATTTATAATAACATATAATTATATTAGTTATACTTATGTTATTACTTCATAATGAAACAACCAAAAAGACAAAGTATAAGAAGAAATAATTTGAAAGAATTGGTAACGGATATTACCTCTTCTCTGACATGCCTCTTTGAAACCTCCTCTTAGGGAACTAAGATTGGTCTTTGAAGTATACCAGGACCTCTAGGATGTTTATACAGAAGTGAAGAAGAAATATTGGCAGGGTTTGGCCAAGCTTGAAGGCTCAATGTGGTGTGAGGAGGAGAGGGAGGAGGTTCCCTTTTATAAGGGAGGAGAGGGGCACCTTTGGAAAGTGTGAAAATATTATATTATTATAAACTTATCATACATTTAAAAAGGTCCAAAAATAATTAAAGATAAAGATAATATGACTCATGGTTGAAATAAAATCATCCAATCAGAATTTGAAATGTTTTGTAAAATATTTTAATCATTATAATCTTATTTATTTAAATCAATTATTAATGAGGTAAATACTGCATCATTATTGTGTCATAAATAATTTAATTTATTTGATGTCTAAAAATTATAAATAAAATATCAACATTTAGGAAATCCTTTTAGCTTTATAATGAATATTCATAGTCTAAAATATAGTTTATATAACCCCTTATAAAAAATTAATTACTAAATTATCTTTGTTAATGTCAATTTTGTCTTTACATTAAATTAATTAATCCAAATTGTCATTATCACTACCAAGTGGCTTAATGGGGTCCCTAAATCGACCCAAGGATGCCCATGGTCGGCAAATACTCATCCAATAATGTTAGAACAAGTTTCAAGGAAATTTTTAATTATTATAAAATTCTTTTCACCTTGAATTACCCTATTTACCTTTAACCGCAGTAAATAACAATTACCATAGTTACTATTCATAATATCAAAAAAAAGTAACCTATTAACATAATTTGGACCCATTGATTCCAAATATGGAATCAATTTTTCAAAATTCAAAACCCAGAAGTTGCAGTAATTAATTTAAAATTATTCCTGTTGTTAAGAAAACAGGTTTTAAAAGTTAAAACATTGCCAACGATTGAAATGTTTTTACCTATGAATTCAATGTAAAATTAATGATAATGACATAAATTATATTAAATGGTGAAAATATATTCTAATTGTACTTTAAAACCATTCAATATTATAATTTGACCATATAAATTATTGCGATGAAAAAAAGTTGTTTTTAATTAAAATATAGCATGTTTTTACTATTCCTAAAAATATATACGTTACCAGAATAATATGAAAAATTTATCCAAATTAAATTTTTATATCCGAATTCCAAATAATAATTTTATTTTGAAAAATTGATCTTATTAGCATGTCAAAACTAGATTTAAAATGGGTGCGCCCATCAAAAGGCAGTACAACTGCATTTTTTGAAAAATACTTCTTTTATCCGAAAAACTAATTTTGTTTTCATACCTCATTATAGAAATGTGTAAGATTAATTATAATGTTATAAAATTAAAAATTAAGTTAATACTATTCATAATGGCTAGTTTATAATATTATAATAATATATCGTTGTTTAGTGAAACTTTGTATTGGGTACTACCCAGGCTATCGAGAAAGGTCGTGATTTTGTGTAACGTGTAGAGACCCAAAGCTTGACATACATGGACATTACATTACTTTTGATGAATACATAATACATAACAAAAACAGACACTAAAGGACCGTAATAGTTTAGTGCCTTTTGAAACTTGGAACATAATCTTCTAATCTTGGTGAAAGATCCTCAACATCTCCCATAAAGATCCTCCTTTTTTTCTTACCTAAAACCTTTATTTATATCCTGGGGAAAAGAAAACATAAAAAGGCTGAGCTCAAATGCTCAGTAAGGGAAAACATAGAGAACATAAAACAATCTATAAACATTTGAAAGCAAAAATTTAAACATGAAATTTAAACATCAAAATCTCGAGCAAAGACATAAATCGTGGAAGTACGTAAGGCATATATCATAATGGAACATCAATCATGATAAAAAGAATGGTAATAAAACATTTAATTGTGAAAACCATTCAGCACATGTTATGATTTCTATAGTAGCCAAGCCATTGATGCCAAGACCATCTTAGTGGAAAATGTCCCTTTCTGAATCGTGTTCACTCCTCGTTTCAGTCCTGTAACACTGAACCAGATTAACTTACCGTTCCAGCCATGTCTATCTCATGAGATATAAATCTTTACCCAATGCATTGGAGGGAGATATAGGTCCCACCCATCTCATAATGAAATCATTCTTACTTGTGCCACAACATAAACATAAATCATTCATCATAACCCAAAGAATAAAATGGTTTTCATAAACATCATTCCATCATATCATAATCCATATAAAACAAAAGGATATAATTTCATCATAAGAAAAGTGAAACCATGTAAATCATATAGAAGTTATACTTGAAACATAAACATATGAAAAAATGTCATCTTAGATGGAAAATGGTTTTTATAAAACACTTGAAATGAATTCTTGAGGAAAATATCCTTTCTTCTTCAAAATCATTTTCTTTTCACAAAATGTCATGTAATTTTAAAAGAAAAGGATTTTTTTGAAAATATTCATGAAAAATTTTGGAGGAAGATTCATGAAAATAAGGCTTTATAAAATCGTAAAAATCCGTTCACACCGTATATGTTAAAAATAACATTCTTCTCGTACTTTTGTCGGAAAAGTAAAAAAGTACCTCGTATGGTAAACAAAAGAAAAATTCCTTCCATACGATGTGGTAAAAGTAGAAAAGGGTAAAGATGACTTTAAACATACATGTAGGAAAAGTAAATTTTTTATGAAAATATTTTGAGAACATATGGACATGGATAATAATCATAACCCCAGTAAAAACTTACGAATAAACAATCTCGGATAAGAATGAGATTGGAATAATTATTCCTTACCTTATGTCAGATGTGCTTCATATGTATACGAACCTCAGGTATAATGATTTAAATAATGACATTGAATTATTATAGAATCATATTCATTATTATTATATCATATATTATTCACTTATGACTTTATATTACCCATTATTTTGTGAATTACATGTTAAAGTTGCGTTTTGGGTAAAATCGTTTCATTTATCGTACACGTTTGGACATGTTGTTCTTGATATTATTATTACTTATATCATGATTTACTTACTTCTAGAATGTAAAACATGATTTATATATCATATATATTCAGTATATATATATATATAATAGATAGATAAATGAAATGAAACACACCGTTCATGGAGACGGTATGACGTACGTACGCATGAATGCTATTTTCCTTTCCTTATTGACTTGAATGGAAGTAAGTAAATGACATATATATATATATATATATATATATAAATTAGTATAGTATCTTTATCAGGTAATATGTTTCATTATAATTTATTATATATACTTTAAAATTATTCTTGAATGGTTAGC
Organism: Viscum album; assembly: GCA_963277665.1. NCBI lineage: Eukaryota > Viridiplantae > Streptophyta > Magnoliopsida > Santalales > Viscaceae > Viscum > Viscum album. The sequence continues at coordinate 116,577,386 of OY728135.1, forward strand.
ATGGGGAATGAATCTCATCGCATCGTGGAGATGGTAGTCCGTATGTACGCACGAGCGATGATATCGTTCCCATAATTATTGAATTGAATTAGAGTGGATGATGTAATATCAAAGAATCAATATGATGTTATAATAACTATATATATTTATTCTTTACACCATTATACCCATCCAAGTAACGTGGTGTTGGAAAAGCAGATTACACCACGACGTGGAGACGGTATTCCGTACGTACGCACGCGCGGTGATTTCATTTTCCGTAGGATGGATAGAAGGTGAAATAGGGTTGTTTAATATTTATAATAACATATCAGTATATGAGTGATACTGATGTTGTTAATTCATAATTAAAAAACTATATAATAATAAGTAGAAGAAGAAATAATTTTGAAAGAATCGGTAACGGATATTACCTCTTCTTCGACACGCCTCTTTGAAACCTCCTCTTAGGGCACTAAACTTGGTCTTTGAAGAAGACCAGAACCTCTATTATGTTTCTGAGGATGTTGGGAAGATAAATGGTCAAGGGGTGGCTGAGCTTGAGGGCTCAAAAAATGTGTGAGGAGGAGAGGGAGGAGGTTCCCTTTTATAAGGGAGGAGAGGGGCACCTTTGGAATTATAAGAAATATTAATTTATAATAAATTCCAACCCCACTTAAAAACCTAAAAATTTTCTCAAATCCAAAGATTAGATGATATAGGATTGTAATAACATCAAAAAATAAAATTTAGACATGTTGGGAATTTATTTTTAACATTATCAACTTGATTTATCCTTATATAATCTATTTAATTTTATTTGTGGTAATAATATTCTAAATTTTACATAATTATCAATAATTACTTATATGCTGATAATTGTAAATAATTTTATGATTTATTAAATTTTATACCATATAAATTTTAATTTATAATTTTTAAATATTTTATTTCATTTTTAAACAATTTTATAATATGTAAGTTTTATAAAATAACAATAGTGTCAATTTTGACACTATTCATTTATTTGTATTTAAATAAAATCCTCACAGAAAATATGTTTGAAATAAAAGCTTTAATAGATTAATAACATGCCATATTTATCTATAAAATTATTGTATCACATTAAATAGTTCATATAATATTTAGTTTTCTATTTGTAAAACCATTTATTTGATATTTCTCTTAATAAAATAATTACTACAACATTTTTGTATAATTATTAAATATACTTATTTGTTGTATAAAATTAAAAATAAAACACTAGGATGAAGATACATCTTATATATTTCATTAGAATACATTTAGTAGGATTTATCTTCTAAAACATCCAAATTTTAAAATGATATATTTATTAAATTATGAAGGTGACAACTTTGAAATCATATAAAATAAAATAAATTAAGTGTCATAATCACTTTTATAAGACTCAAAACGGTCATATATTCGGTAATTAGATGCTTATTGTGTATATATACACCACAAATAAGTGTTTTTCAGGTTTTTTAGCCCTTTAATATGTATTACTATTTCAATTAAAACAATATTATTGATTTTTTTACTAAATAAATAATTTCTGCATCATTAATGTATAAACTAATAAGGTAATTAAATAACTCTTAAAAATTAAAAATAAATTACCATGATAAGGAAAACCATTTTAGCTTTAAAATGAGTATTTATAACCGAATTTATATTCTGTATAACGTTATATTAAAAATACTTTAATTATTAAAGTTTGAGTGAGACATATTTCACTTTCCTTTAAATAAAATAAACTAAAGGTATTAATCACCTCCAAGTGGGTTCTAATGGTTTCCATTTCGACCAAAATATTACTTAGGACAAAATATAATCATCCAATTGTATTAAGACAAGTTTTAAGGTAATTTTATAATATTATATTTACCCTTAATTACCTGATTTACCTTTTACTATGGTAAATAAGATTTACCGTAGTTAATATTCATAATGACCAAAAATAAAAAGTAGTCTATTAATATAATTTGGACCCACTGATTCCAAATATGGAATCCATTTTTCCAAATTCAATACACAAAAGTTCTAGAAATTAAATTAAAATTAATCCTGTTGTTGAAAGAACACGGGTTTTTGTTTAAAACATTACAAAAGATTGAATTTGTTTAACCTTCGAATTCATTGTAAAATCAATGATAGTGACATACATTATATAAAATGGTAAAAATATATTCTATTTATACATTAAAACCATTCAATATTATAATTTAATCACATTTATTATTACGATGAAAAATGTTGTTTTTAATTAAAATAGAGCGTGTTTTTATTATTCATTAAAATATGAAAGTTATCAGAACAATATGAAAATTTTATTCAAGGTAAAATTTTATATCCTGATTCCAAAGAATAATTTTATTTTGTAAAATTAAACTTATAAACATGTCAAAACTAGATTTAATGTGGGTGCGCCATCAAAAGGCGGCAAAACTGCAGTTTTTGAAAAATACTTATTTTACATGAAAAAATTATTTTATTCTTATACCATGTTTTAGAAAATGTGTAAGATGAATAATAATTTTATAAAATTCAAATTTTAGTTAGTACTATTCATAACGGCTACTTCATATTACTATTATAATAATATATCGTTGTTTAGTGAAACCAGGTATTGCGTACAACACACGCTATCGAGGATGGTTGTGATTGCGTGTAATGCAAGACAAGTAAGGGTTGCGTGTAGTAAAAGACAAATTTTTTGTTGCGTATAAAAAAATCTAACCATTTTTCATTTATAAATTGAATATATATAAATATATACACTCAATGTTGCGAAGAATAACTACTATCAAACAAACTTGAAACTGTGTGTAACACGATCCAGGATTAGTGTTGCATATACTGCAAGCTAATACAGTGCTGCGTATAGCGCAAGATAATCTTAGTGTAGCGTACAACAGAATATATGAAAGAAATTAAAAAGAATATATCTTATAAAATCTTGGGGTGTTACATTCAACCCCCCTTAAAATGAATTTCTCTCTCGAAATTCATCGGGGTTATAAATGGTTTACTACTTGAAATTTTCTTTAATAGAAACCCACATCGTAAAAAGAAATACCATGACTTAACTTTAAAAACTAAATGATGAAATGTAACGGTTACCCAAATTAACTAATCACTGGGTTTCCACATAGGAGAACATAGGTGAAAAATATACATATGGAAGAGAAATCTAACCATCAAGTTCTGATGGAGAGTGGTAGAGGACATGGAGATGATAAATCCAACCGTCACAATGCCATAAATTTATGATGATCTAAGGGACCATCTGATTCATCAGATATGAGAGCACTAGGATAACATTTTTGGTTTTGAAGATCATTTCCCTAAAGTTGATGAATTAAAAGAAAAACTTACATTATTTTGGTTCAATATCACTAGTGTTCGTGTCTTGAACAATTTCCACTTCATCTTCTAAAAAAATGAATTTGAATTTGTTATTCATGAAGTATTAGCAGATCATGTGATAGAATGATGGGTCATTCCATCTGTCTCAAACAAAGGTTATAAAAAGTTATTAAATATACATAAGTCAATTAATCGTATATGGTTCCTAAAATTCACTTATACTTCATATCTCATAACACTTAATAAATTAAAACTAATTTATACTTACCAGGGACTTCGTATAGGCTAGTGGTATGTGATAAAGGCTTGTCGCACTTCGGTTGTGGGTTTGATTCCCACAACCTTGCCCAACGCGATGGGTTGTCGCCCATCCTGTTGGTTGTCCTTTTTCTAAAACTACATTATTATAACATCCCATAAATAATATCGGAAAAAAAATTTCTACCCTTAAAAAATACTGAATTATGTCAAACATAATCCATTCCAATCTTAAAGATTATCCAAAATACTTCTGTCCAATCTCATAGTATAAAGAAAAAAATTACTAGAAATGTCATTTTCCGAGCATGTGAATTCCATCATTTATCCCCCATATATCATAAGATAAAACTTGTTGGTCACATTCCAAACATGTGAATACATTAATCATGTATTCTCTTGAAAAATGAATATCCATTGACCCTTAGTGAAAACTGAATGCTGTCAAAATTCAACACTTTCCACATACCAAAATCCCAAAATTTCTATATACTCAATCCATGATATCACTTTGTCCTTATACCAGTCATGAGCTCATTAATACTATCAAACAACTCATTATCTCCTTATCCTTTCATTATGAACATATAATTTACCTTCCAAAAATATTTGAATAACCTTTCATGGTTTCCAGTACCATTCATCATATACTTTCAAAACTCAAGTAAAGGCAAAAGTGTAACAATCCATAGATTTTTTCTTTATACCATAGTACCATACATTATTCCTGATAAACATACAATCATTACACTACCTTCTTAAACCATTGACCAAGCCTCAACAATTCTTTTATCTCACATATCATTTGTAATCTCTTCATCATCATCAATATAAATACTACCCATACAGACATGATGATTCTCTTCATGAGACTTTCCCTTAGGGAATTGGTTTTCATAATGGTCGCACATTCCACATTTAAAACATTTAACCATTGTTGATATCTTAGAAATACCATTATCCTTGTCAATGGTGTTAACTAAATCTTTTCCATTGCAATTACTGGCTTTGTGTCCTTCTTTTCCACACCCAAAGAATCTTCCAGTTCCTTTGAAACATTATCCATGATGCCTCTTCCCACATGATTTCCATGAGGGGAATTTAACTTTCTTTCCTCTATGATCATCATGAAACTCAATATTTCTCTTATTAGATGAGTCGGGATACTTACCAAAGTTGAGATTATTGATCATATTAGGAGATTTTTGATTTGGATTAATAACTATATGTGGACTTTCAGATCCAATTTCATTTGGTTCCTCATGAAGAATATCATTCCATTGTCCATCATATCCTCCATTATCGTGAATCTTCCGATTTCCATCCATTTTCTAAAACCTAAAAAGAATAGAGTGAGAGGTAAAAATCATAATCAAGGGGGAGTACCTTCAATATCTAACATCTTAGGTTTAATTCTAATATTGTTGCTATAATTCTAGGACTATAACCTATACGTATACTTATCCTTAGGGACATCCCTAGACATACCTTAGAAATATCTCTAGGGATCTCACTAAAGTATTCGAATCCTAATTTCCAAAGGTTAACTAAACCATTCCTCTAATACCAACTATAGAGACCCAAAGCTTGACGTACATGGACACTACATTACTTTTGTGGAATACTTAATACATAACAAAAACAGACACCAAAGGACCGTAATAGTTTAGTGCCTTTGGAAACATGGAACATAATCTTCTAATCGTGGTGAAAGATCCTCAATATATCCCATAAAGATCTTCCTTTTTTTCTTACCTAAAATCTTTCTTTATATCCTGGTGAAATGATAACATAAAAAGGGTGAGCTCAAATGCTCAGTAAGGGCCAACATAGAGAACATAAAACAATCTATAAACATTTGAAAGTAAAAACATGAACATGAAATTTAAACATCAAAATCTTGAGCAAAGACATAAATCGTGGAAGTACGTAAGGCATATATCATAATGGAACATCAATCATGATACAATATAATGGGAATAAAACATGTAATTGTGGAAATAATTCTGCACATGTTATAATTTCTATAGTAGCCATGGCATTGCTGCCAAGACCATCTTAGTGGACAAAGTCCCTTTCTGAATCGAGTTCACTCCTCATTTCAATCATGTAACACTGAACCAGATTAACTTACCATTCCAGCCATGTCTATTTCATGAGATATAAATATTTACCCAATACATTGGAGGAAGATATAGGTCCCACCCATCTCATAATGAAATCATTCTTACTTGTGCCACAACATAAACATAAATCATTCATCATTACCTAAAGAATAAAATGGGTTTCATAAACATCATTCCATCATAACATAATCCATATAAAACAAATGGATATAATTTCATCATAAGAAAATTGAAACCATGTAAATCATAGAGAAGTTATACTTTAAATATAAATATATGAAATAATGTCATCTTACATGGAAAATGGTTTTGATAAGACACTTGAAATGAATTCTTGAGGAAAATATCCTTTCTTCTTCAAAATCATTTTATTTTCAAAAAATGTCATGAAATTTTAAAAGAAAAGGATATTTTTGAAAATAGTCATGAAATCTTTTGGAGGAAGCTTCATGAAAATAAGGCTTTATAAAACAGTAAAAATCCATTCACACCGTATAAGTTAAAAATAACATTCTTCACGTACGTTTGTCGGAAAAGTAAAAAAATACCTCGTATGGTAAACAAAAGAAATATTTTGTCCATACGATGTGGTAAAAGTAGAAAAGGGTAAAAATGAAATTAAACATATATGGAAGAAAAGTAAACGTTTTATGAAAACATTTTGACAACATATGGACATGGATAATAATCATAACCCCAGTAAATACTTACGAATAAACAATCTCGTATAAGAATGAGATTGGAATAATTATCCCTTACCTTATGTCTGATATGCTTCATATGTATCCGAACCTCCTTTATAATGATTTAAATAATGTCATTGAATTATTACAGAATCATATTCATTGTTATTATATCATATATGATTCACTTATGACTTTATATTACCCATTCTTTTGTGAATTCCATGTTAAAGTCGTGTTTTGGGTTAAATCGTTTCTTTTATCGTACATGTTTGGACTTGTTGTTCTTGATATTATTAATAATTATATCATGATTTACTTACTTCTAGAATGTAAAACATGATTTATATATCATATATATTCAGTATATATATATATATATAATAGATGGATAAATGAAATGAAACACACTGTTCATGGAGACGGTAGGTCGTATGTACGCATGAACGCTGTTTTCCTTTCCTTATTGACTTGACTGGAAGTAAGTAGATGAAATATATATATATACATAAATACAGTAGCTTTATCATGTCATATGTTTCATTATTATTCATTATATATACTTTATAATCATTTTTGAATGGTTGGCATGGAGAATGAATCTCATCGCGTCATGGAGACGGTAGTCCGTACGTACGCACGAGCAATGATATCATTCTCATAATTATTGAATTGAATTGGAGTGGATGATATAATATTACAGAATCAGTATGATGTTATAATAACTATATATATTTACTCATTACACCATTATACCCATCCAAGTAAGGTGGGGTTGGAAAAAAAGATTACACCACAGCGTGGAGACGGTATTCTGTACGTACGCATGCGCGATTATTTCATTTTTCGTAGGATGGATAGAAGGTGAAATAGGGTTGTTTCAAATTTATAATAACATATCAGTATATTATTTATATTTATGTTATTAATTCATAATTAAACAACTAAAGAAGAAGAAGTATAATAAGAAATAAATTTGAAATAATCGGTAATGGATATTACCTCTTCTTCGACACGCCTCTTTGAAACCTCCTCTTAGGGCACTAAAATTGGTATTTGAAGAAGAAAATAACCTATAGTATGTTGATAATGAGGTTTATAATGGAAATGGGCAGGGGTTGGCCAAGTTTGAAGGTGCAAAAATGTGTGAGGAGGAGAGGGAGGAGGTGCCCTTTTATAAGGGATGAGAGGGGCACCTTTGGAATTATAAGAAATATTAATTTATAATAAATTAGAACCCCAATTAAAAACCTAAAAAATTACTCAAATCCAAATTTTAGATGAGATATGGTTGTAATATCATCAACCAATAAAATTTGGACAAGTTGGGAATTTATTTTAAACATTATCAACTTGATTTATCCTTATATAATCTATTTACTTTTATTTGGGGTAATAATATTCTAAATTTTAAATCGTTATAAATAATTACATATATGTTGTGAAGATTACATAATTGTATGATTTATTACATTTTCTACAATATAAATTTTATTTTATAATTTTTAAATATTTTTTTTATTTTTAAACAATTTTATAATATGTAATGTTTATAAAATAACAATAGTGTCAATTTTGATACTAGTCATTTATTTGAATATAAATAAAATCCTCACAGAAGATATGTTATAACTAAAAGCATTAATAGATTCATAACATGTCATATTTATCTATAAAATTATTGGATCACATTAAATAGTTCATATAATATTTAGTTTACTATTTGTAAAACCATTTATTTTATATTTCTCTTAATAAAATAATTACTACAACATTTTTGTATAATTATTAAATATACTTATTTTTTGTATAAAAATTAAAAATAAAATACTAGGATGAAGATAAATCTTAGATATTACATAATATTACATTTATTCGGATTTATCTTCTAAAACACCCAAATTTTAAAATGTTATATTTATTAAATTATGAAGGTGACAACTTTAACATCATATAAAATAAAATAATATAAGTGTCATAATCACTTTTATAAGACTCCAAACGGTAATATATTCGGTCATTGTATGATTATGGTGTATATATACACCACCAATAATTTTTGGTCAGGCTTGTGAGCCTTTTAATATATATTACTATTTCAATAAAAACAATAATATTGATTGTTTTTCTAAATAAATAATATCTTCATCATTAATGTATAAACTAATAAGGTAATTAAATAACTCTTAAAATTTACAAATAAATCACCATGATAAATAAAAAAAATTTAGCTGTAAAATTAGTATTTATAAATGAATTTATATTCTGTATAGCCTTATATTAAAAATACTTTTATTATTAAAGTTTGAGTAAGACATATTGCACTTTCCTTTAAATAAAATAAACTAAAGGTCTTAATCACATCCAAGTGGGTTCTAATGGATTCTATTTCGACCAAAATATGACTTAGGACGAAATATAATTATCCAGTTATATTAAGAAAAGTGTTAGAGTAATTTTATAATATTATATTTACCCTTAATTACCCGATTTACCTTTTACTATGGTAAATAAAATTTACCGAAGTTAATATTCATATTGCCCGAAAATAAAAAGTAGTCTATTAATAAAATTTTGACCCACTGATTCCAAATATGGAATCCATTTTTCCAAATTCAATACACATAATTTCCAAAAAATTAAATTACAATTAATCCCGTTGTCGAAAGAAAATGGGTTTTTGTTTAAAACTTTACAAAAGATTGAATTGATTTAACCTACGAATTCAATATAAAATCAATGCTAATGACATAAATTATATTAAATGGTAAAAATATATTCTATTTATACTTTAAAACCATTCAATATTATAATTTAACCACATAAATTATTACGATGAAAAAAGTTGTTTTTAATTAAAATATAGCGTGTTTTTACTATTAATTAAAATATGAAAGTTATCAGAATAATATGAAAAATTTATTCAAGGTAAAATTTTATATCCTGATTCCAAAGAATAATTTAATTATGTAAAATTTAACTTATAAACATGTCAAAAACTAGATTTAAAGTGGGTGCTCCATCAAAAGGCAACAAAACTGCAGTTTTTGAAAAATACTTATTTTACTCGAAATATTTATTTTGTTCTTATACCATGTTTTAGAAAATGTTTAAGATGAATAATAATGTTATAAAATTAAAATTTTAGTTAGTACTATTCATAAAGTCTAGTTCATAATAATATTATAATAATATATCGTTGTTTAGTGAAACTCGGTATTGCGTACAACACACACTATCAAGGAAGGTTGTGATTGTGTGTAAAGCAAGCCATGTTAGGGTTGTGTGTAGTGTAAGACTCATTTGTTGTTGCGTATAACAAAATCCAACCATATTTCATTTGTACTTTGAATATATATATATATATACACTCAATGTTGCGTAGAATAACTACTATCAAATAAACATGAAATTGTGTGGAACATGATCCAAGATTAGTGTTGCGTATACTGCAAGCTAATACGGTGTTGCGTATAGCGCAATATAATCTTAGTGTAGCATACAAAAGAATATATGAATGAAATTAAAAATAATATATCTTATAAAATCTCGGGGTGTTACATAACGCAAGCCAAGCTAGTGTTGTGTGCAGTGAAATATTCCTTTGCATATAACATAACACATAAAAAAAATACTTCTCATAAATATCAGTGTGTTACAATTCAATTATATCGACCTCTTATGTTCGAGGTAGGTGGTTTGTTGCCTTACGTTGAATGTATTTGAGTTTTTTTGTGAAAAAAGTGTTGTATTCCCATGTTTTGGGTATCTCGGGTTACGGTTTGATCCTGTATTATTATATGCTTTAGATATCATGTGTGCGCGAGGTTATTAGATGAATAATGATTGATTTTTAGCATGTTTGTGGATCCCCCCATTGGTGTTCTCCCCTGTTTTGGATGTTTATCACCGTTTGGATTAGGTTTCCTGTGAGGCAGACCTTGTTACATTGATTGCCTTCCAAGTTATAATTGATTGCATGTATTGCCTTCCATTATATGCTTTTGATGAATTGTAGCTATTAGCCAAGTAGTTGTTGAACTTACTTAGGGCTGTTGACAGTCGTTTACGCATGACTAGACTGCTCAGGTCTGTGTGAACCTGGTGCGGTAGACTAAAGAGGGAATTGACGATTCAGGGATTCCCTAAGGAGTCTGTTATAAATTAGTATCTTTCACATGACCTCCATGAATTGGACTTTGTGATTCCTTAGAGTGTCCTTAGTTATGTATCGAGACTATAGGGGGAATTAGATGTAAGTGCTTCCTTAGAGAGTCTATACCTATCGTTGCAAGACCATAGGGGAATTGACGGTGAGTGCTTCCCAGAGTGTATGTGCCTTTGTATGATTACTTGACTATATGGGTCTACCAGTATGAGCCACCGAGAGATTCACTGTGAATATTGTTTGGTTGGTTGTGACGAGTCCACCAATCCAAAGAACAGTCTTGGGTTTTGTACTGATTGTAGTTTAGGTAGTCTACTGAGATACATGTTGTGTTACTTTCTATGCTTTAGGAATATAGAGATGTTGCTAGATTCCTTGAGTGATAATTAAATGACTGAATTAAATTACTAAATAAATGTGGATGGATATTTGTAGGATTGTTTACTTAGTGTACTCTTGTTTCTCTATTGTATTTATATCATTTACTTTTTCTATATTTCTCACTGACAGTAGGTCATAGATCTTGGGGTGGTTGCCTACTGGGATTAGTCTCACACCATGTTTGGGTCCAGCTTTTCGGCCCAAACAGGTTATATGGTTGCAGGTGTGGATTGGGATTGTGGCCCTTCTATTTCAGGTACATGATTGTTGGTTGGAGCTAGAGAGCATATGACCGAGCCTATGCTTGCGATGCTGCTGGAGTTGCTGTTTACTTTTAGTACTTTGTTCTCATTTGTATTCAGCATGTTGTTGTGTTTTCTGCTTTCCTCAGATAGTTGTACCTGCTACATCATTATCATCATTTTTACATTATAAATTGTTTCTATTGTTTAGTTTCAGTTGTTGTATGATGTTTACTGCTTCCGCTATTGTTTACGTTTATCCTTCTATTGTATACCTTACCAAATGAGGGAAAAGTGTCCCCACGGGCTCACCAAGGCCCTTGCTGCTAGTCGGCAGCCTTTGGTGTTTGGGGAAACACGCTTGAGGTCATGTGGCAAATCGGGTATGGGGCACAAGTTGAGTGGCTCTAGATTCAGGTCGTTACAAAGTGGTATCAGAGGAGTTTCTTTTCTTCTCTATTGACTTACTGTTTGGTAACATTAGACAGGGATATGACAAAATAAGTAAATGGTAAATAGATATGCCCGGGAGTTCTAGAACCTGTGTACAGGGAAAAATCCAGGTTAACTCAAATTAGGAAATTTTCAATTTTTGAAAATGTTACAGTTTAATTGATTTCACCGTTGGGTGGTGCACTTGTTTTGTGTTGTCACTGTTTATATAATTGTGGTTCTATTTTTTTATAACCCAATGAGATGATGGTATTCCATCTCATGAATCATATAGGCACTTGTTAGGAAATCACATGTCATGCATTTTGCTATGCCATCTAGATTTCATTAGAAATTGCATGATGTTGTGATAGAATTTGTGATAGACGATGCATGCTGTTGTGATAGTTGATGTGATAGAATACCTACTATGTTGATAGGGTATGATTTGTTTAGAGCTTCTTTATCATAGATGCCAAACTTTGGTCTCAGTGGTGTTATGGGCCCTCGATGATCGGAATTTGGTGGATTGTGATGTTGTAATACTGTATACTTTTTATATACATTGCTGTGACGCCAAGATTTGATTCGCGGGGAGTATGGCCCCCCACAGATCCGAATTTGGCACCTTAACGCTTGTTTTCCTATGTTTTCTGGGCTTCGGTGCAGTTTTGAGGCTACTGTCTGGAAAAAAACCAGAATAAATGTCCTGTACTTCATGACTACACACCGTGTAGTTTTTAGCCATGTCACTGACTGTGTGGGAAGGGAAACAAGGTTGTTAAAGTTCTTGTAGGAACACGTTGTGCACTAGTTTACACATCGTGTAGTATGACTTGTGTATCCGGTAGTGTCACAAAAAAAACGGGTCGTGGATTTCCTTCAAGTACACGCCGTGTCTGTCTGGAACAAGATGTGTAGGGTCGGCTGTGTGTGAGGCCGTGTCGTTAACAACACGGACCAAGAAAGGCATGTCTAGTATACACCGTGTCGTTCTTGAACATTCTGTGTAGTTTTTTCTTAGAGGAGTCGTGTGACCTAGCCGTGTAGTTGAATACATGGGTTGGTAAATCCACATGGAAACACGCCTTGTGAAATGTTGACATGCCGTGTAGTAGTGGTCCGTGTACCAGTCTGTGTAACTAACGACACAGACATGGGAAAAATATTAAAGACACGCTGTGTAGTGGACCAACACGCTGTGTAGTTTCCTGCTGGGACAGTCTGTGTTCCTAGTTGTGTGGGATTAATCAGGTAGGAATAAAAAGGGTTAGTACACACCATGTAGTTTGAGAGCACGTTGTGTATCTGGGTGGTTTACACAGCCATTTATGGCCAAGGTTCACGCCCAGGGTAAAATTTCAGGAAACACGCCGTGTAGTCCTATTTTTTACAAATTTTAGAGTTTTTCTCTCCTATTCTATTTTACTCTCTAATGTTTCAAATGTGTTCGTCTTTAATAAAGGTGTTCTTGTGACCTTGAAGACTCATGGCACCAAGACATCCTCCCGTTTCACGTCAAGAACCAGGCAGTTACCGTACGCCTGATACGGCAGATCAGGGACTACCAGTAGTTCCGCCTATCATTCCAGATATAGAACCTACAGTGATTCCAAATGCTGGTGTCGATGCTCAGTTCATAGAGGGTTTCATGAGATTCATGTAGACCTTCCCGGGATCTCAACATCATTCCTTGTCTATGGAAGAGTTGATGTGGGTTTTTCAGCAGAAACATCCTACCACCTTCACAGGGGATGGAGGACTGCAGGCTACAGAGTCATGGCTAGAGGCCATGCTATACATCTTCGAGCACCTGGAGATGCCTCCAGATAGGAGACTAAATCTCATGACTTATATTCAATGAGATTCCACCAAGAGATGGTGGCTTGTGGTTTCGCAGGCAGGGCACCAACATGCTATGGATTGGGACAAGTTTCAGCGTACATTCTATGACTATGTCTACCTGGCGACTCTGAGGGCTGACAGAGCCAGAGGGTTCATGAACCTTCATTAGGGTAATCTCATGGTCATGGAGTATTCCTCCTGCTTCCCAGAGTTATGGCATTTCACTCCCGTTCTTGGGAATGATGAGCTATTTTTAGCGAGGAAGTATGAGGAAGGCCTTAGACTGGACATCAGATCACAGGTGAATGTCTTCCAGTTGACTTATATTACTCTGATAGTCAACCAGGTGCTTATCAGAGAGAGAAACCTGAGGGATACTGGAGCTATGGACCAAGGCGGTTGATCTTCCAGGTCTGATTCTTTTCAATAAAATAGCAGGAAGTGACACCGGGAGTCTACACGAGGTGACTCGAGGATGCGAGGTATTCCTTCTAGTAGATGAGATCTTCCTTCTAGAAAACTAGTGGTGTGCTATCAGTGTGGGAAAAATGGCCATAAAAATCCTCAGTGCCCGAGAGACCCAGTGGAGTGTCGATCATGGTGCAATATGGGTCATCTGCAGTGTTTCTGCAAGGTTCTCCTTCCAGCGGCTCGTGAAGGAGGATCAGTTTTGACTCCACGCACAGGAGCAGGATTACCAGTTCTGCAGAAGACTGGGGGCTGTTGTTCTTTATGTAATTCAGGCTAGGGTAGAGGCCATGTATTCAGTGGTCAGAATCAAGTAGGGTTAGCTCAAGGATCTCAGGCTGCTACACAGGGCATCGGTGCAGGCCGGACATTTGTGGTAGAGCAGATTCATCAGAAGCAGGATCCTGGACCTTCTACAGTTTGAGGTACAATTTTTGTAGCCTCAGTTTTATCCTCTACAGTTTTCGATATAGGAGGATCACATAGCTTTATTTCTGTGCATACTTTGGAAAGCCTTAGAATTATTATTTATACATCTGAGGATATGATGACGCTAGACACTCCCTTGGGAACTAGAACAGCTAATGTGCGTCAGTTCTTAGACTGCCCCCTTGAGGTTGGTGGGTGTTGTTTTTCATGGAGTCTCTATGTTTTGGAGATGACAGGCTATGATGTCATTCTCAGGATGGACTGGTTAGTTCCCTTCTAGGCCATTGTCGATTGCTATCACCATAGGGTGAGTTTCACATCACTGGAGGGCCGATCTAATCTTCACAAGGGAGAATGGAATGTCCAGGAGAGCAGAGCTGGACCAGAGCATCATGGGTTGGCCGGTGTTACAGCCCAGATTGCTAACTTATATTTGGATGACCAGGGGACTTCTCTGTGGGATTTTCCTCTAGTGGTTAATCGCTTTCTAGATTTCCTTCCAGAAGACATTCAGGTTTGCCTCCAGAGCGTGAGGTAGAATTTTCTATTGAGCTTCTGCCAGGAGTAGCACCGGTGTCAATTCCTCCTTATAGGATGACTACACCTAAGTTGTAGGAGCTCAAGAAGCAGTGGGAGGAGTTGCAGGCAATGAGTTTTATCTGACCCAGTACTTCCCCTTGGGGTAAGCCTTTCATGTTTGCAGAGATGGAAGACGACACCCTTAGCCGTTATGTGGATTATCGAAAGTTGAACCAGTTGACGGTCAAGAACCGATATCCATTGTCACGGATAGATGATATCTTTGATCAGCTTCGAGGATCCATAGTGTTCTAAAAGATCGACTTGAGACCTGGATACCATCATTTTCATGTTATACTATCAGATATACCTCTTACTTCCTTCCGAAGTAGGTATGGTCTCTATGAGTATTTGGTTATGCCGTTCGGTCTCATGAACGCGCCAGCAGTTTTTATGGCCTGATGAACAGAGTTTTTCATCCTTACTCAGATTCTTTTGTGGTGGTTTTCACTGACGACATCTTAGTGTACTCTCACACTCGACACGACCATGATTCCCATCTTGATATCGTTTTGAGTACATGGGGGGATCATCAGTTATATGCTAATCTCTAAAAGTTCCACTTTTGGAAGGATGAGATTCACTTCCTGGGTCATGTCATCTCAGAGACAGGAGTATCAGTAGACCCAGATAAGGTGATAGCAGTAGTTACCTAGGAGCAGCTGAAGAATGTCTTCGAGGTCTGAAGTTTCTTAGGGCTGGCTGGTTACTATAGGTAGTGTATAGAAGAATTCTCATGCTTATCAGCACTGTTTATGGTCTTGACTAAGAAGGGGGTGAAGTATGTTTGGTCAGAAGCCTGTGATTCAGTCTTTCAGGAGCTGAAGGGCAGATTTACCTCAGCATCGATTTTAGTTTTTCCGGAGCCCGACAAGAGTTATACAATTTTCTATGATGCATCTGGCATGGGATTGGAGAAGTGCTTATGCAGGAGGATCGTGTTGTTGCGTACGGATCTCGTCAATTGAGGCCACATGAGAGGAACTATCCTACGCACAACCTAGAGTTGGCTGCAGTTGTACATTCTTTGCGTTGTTGGGGACATTATCTTCTTGGAGATCATTTTGTGGTATATACTAACCACAAGAACCTCAGGTATATCTTCACACAGTGTGACAAGAATCTAAGACAGCGGAGGTTGGTTGAGTACCTACAGTGATTCGATTTCGAGCTTGCTTATATGCCTGGGAAAGGCAACGGTGTGGCAGATGCACTGAGTAGGAGGACACAGATACATGCAGTTCAAGAGGCCAGCAGTGAGTGGCAGCTTATAGAACTGTTTTATAAAATGCATTTGGAGGTGAACAATAGTTAGGGTCAGAATTTTCTTTCTTCTGCAGTTTTTACCTCTACTGTTCGTGACCAAGTTTAAATGAGGCAAATATCAGATTCTAAAGGCCTAGTCCTATGGTAAAGCGTGTCAGGAGAGGATGCCCTTCCCAGATGTGCCGTAGGGGAGGATGAGATCTTGCATTTCCAGGGACGTGTATGGGTGCCAGCAGATATACGCGAGGAGCTAATGTGAGACTTTCATTCCTCAGTTTGGGATGTTCATCCTGGCATCACCATGATGTATCATGATATACACCGCCAGTATTGGTGGCTAGGTATGAAGAGAGATGTTGCTGGTTTTGTCTTGAGGTGTTCCACCTATCAGCAGGTGAAGGCGGAGCACCAGCGACCAATAGGGCTTTTACAATAGCTACTCATTCTTGAGTGGAAGTGGAACGATGTCACGATGGACTTCATGATAGGGTTACTGAGATCTGCTCGAGGGAATGATGCGGTATGGGTTGTCATTGACAGGCTTACAAAGGTTGCTCACTTCTTGCTGATGAAGGATGTAGAGACCCGAAGCTTGACGTACATGTAAATTACATTACTTTTTCGGAATACTTAGTACATAACAAAAACACACACACAAGGATCGTAATAGTTTAGTGTCTTTGGAAACTCGGAATATAATCTTCTAATCGTGGTGAAAGATCTTCAACATCTCCCATAAAGATCTTTTTTTTCTAAACATAAATCCTTTCTTTATGACCTGGGGAAAACAAAACATAAAAAGGTGAGCTCAAATGCTCAGTAAGGTTAAACAAAAGAAATATCAATCACATCATATTCATAAGAACATATCTTTTGGGAATCTTAACCTGCAAAAGAGATCATGATTTCATAACATGGGATAAATCATAGTAGTGAAATTTAATCCCAATAATAATAACATAAAACATGAAACTTTGTGGCATACACACATAATCATAGAGAATCATTTCTTATTAGTCAAGACTCATTGCCAAGACTATCTTAGTGGACGAAGTCCATTTCTGAACCGAGTCACCCTCGTTTCAGTCCTATTTCACTGAACCGGTATAACCTACCATTCCAGCCATGTCTATCTCATGAGATATAAAATCTTTACCCAATGCATTGGAGGGAGATATAGGTCCCACCCATCTCATAATGATACCATTCTTATGTGTGCCAAAAAATCATAAATCATACATCATTGCATAACCCATGAAATAAAAATGGGATTCTTAAACATCATGACATCATAAAAAAATTCATATAAGATAAAGGAATTCATAAAAATAATTCCATCACAACATTATCAAATCAATGTAATAATAGGGATAGAAACATAACCCTATTTTATCTTAGATGTAAAATAATTTTGATAAAACACTTAAACTCTATTCTTGAGGAAAATATCCTTTCTACTTCAAAAACATTTTTCCTTTCTTAACATGTCATACAATTTTAAACTAAAAGATGTTGATTAAAAATAAACTTGAAAACTTGTAAAGGAAGATTCTTGAAAATAATGTTTTAAAAATCCATTCATGCCGTATAAGTTAAAAAAACAGTCTTCATACTTTTGTCAGAAAAGTCAAAAAGTACCTCGTACGAAAAACGACAAAAGATTCCTTTCATATCCTTTACTAAAAACTCACCGAAGGGTAAAATTGGATTTAAAAAATTTTAGGTGGATGTAAATAGTATTACATATTGAGGAAACATGGATGTGGATGATAAAATACACCCCAGTAAATACCAAAGTATAAACAATCTCGGATAAAAATGAGATTGTGATATTTCCCTTACCTTATGTCTGATATGCTTTGTACGTATCTGAACCTCCTATACAATGATTTAAATAATGTCATTAACTTATTAAAGAATCATATTCATTGTTATGATATCATATATTTTTCACTTATGACTTTATATCACCCGTTCTTTTGTAAATTCCATGTTAAAGAAGCATTTTGGGTAAAATCGTTTCATTTATCGTAGGTGTTTGGACTTGTTGTTATTGACATTATTATTACTTATATCATGATTTACTTACTTCTATAGTACAAAATATGATTTATATATCATATATTTTCAGTATATATATATATAATAGATAAATAAATGAAATGAAACACACCGTTCATGGAGACGGTAGTCCGTACGTACACATGAACGTTGTTTTCCTTTCCTTATTGTCTTGAATGGAAGTAAGTAGATGAAATATATATATACATAAATCCAGTAGATTTAACATGTCATATATTTCATTATTATTCATTATATATACTTTATAATCATTCTGGAATGGTTAACATGGATAATGAATCTCATCGCATCGTGGAGACGGTAGTCCGTACGCACGCACAAGTAATGATATCGTTCCCATGGTCTTGGAATTGTTTTGAAGTGTATGTATACTATTTCAGTATCAATATCACTTTATAATAATCATATATAGTTACTCATTACACCATTATACCCATCCAATTAAGGTGGTGGCGGAAAATATATTACACCACGGCATGGAGACGGTATTCCGTACGTACGCACGCGCGGTGATTTCCTTTTTCTGTAGGATGGATAGAAGGTTAATTAGAGTTGTTTCATATTTATAATAACATATCAGTATATAAGAAATAATTATGTTATTACTTTATCATGAAACAACTAAATAAGAAGAATTTGAACAAGAAATAAATTGAAAAAGATCGGTAATGGATATTACCTCTTTTTGACGCGCCTTCACTTAACCTCCACTTAAAGAACTAAGGATGGTCTTTGAAGAGGACAAGGACCTCTAGGATGATACTAGGGAAGTGGAGAAGAGATTTTGTCAGGGTTTGGCCGAGCTTGAATGCTCAAATTGGTGTGAGGAGGAGAGGGAGGAGGTTCCCTTTTATAAGGGAGGAGAGGGGCACCTTAGGAAAATCTCAAAATATTATTTTATATTAAGGTCAAATTTGGTTTATAATGGTTCCAAAGGGTCTTATTTCAAAGATAAAGTGGGTATGGGTCGAAATAATCTCATCCAATATGATTTAGAAAAGTTTAGGTTATTATTTTAACCTTATCAATTAGATTTAACTCTAAGTTAAATAATTTAACTTTTACCGTGTCTTTTTGTTTTCTTACACGATATGGTTAATAAACATACCATAACAAGCCAAAATAACCACAAGTTGTTTATTATTAATATCTATATCCCTATCTAAGTCATTTGGCCGATCCTTAGATTTTTAAGAATTAAATAACAATTAATAATATAATATTTGTTTTAAAAACTAATTTATGTCAATTTTGACACTATTTGGTACATGATTTTTATGAAATTCATAACAGAGTGATAAGTTCAAAACAAGTTATTTATATCAACACTAACATGTCATATTAACCTATAAAATTAATTTAAGTCATAAAAAGTCTCAAATTACATTTATTTGGGCATTTATAACATCAATTATGTCAATATTTCATTAATAAGACAATTACTGCATCATATTTGTGTCATAATAAATGATAATTATTTAATCCTTAAAAATTCTAAATAAATTCATATAATGTATATAATTGTATGAGATTTTTGGAGACTATTCAGGTTCGAAGTTTCATGAAGTTTATCACTACATTAAAATTATTATACTTATACGATTTAAGAAAGTGACATGTTGTCACATTCTTTGGTTTTAATAATAATTAAATTATTTTTATGGACAAAAGTCCATAAAATGAATCTAATACGACACTTAGGTTATATGGGTCTACTTTTAGCCATCCAATAGGATTTTCCAAGTTTTAGGGTAATTTTATAATCTTATATTTACCCTTAATTACCCGATTTACCTTTAACTGTAGTAAATAAAATTTACCGTAGTTACTATTCACAATGCCCAAAAATAAAAAGTACCTTATTAACATAATTTGGACCCACTGATTCAAAATATGGAATCCATTTTTCCAAATTCAATACACAAAAGTTTCAGAAATTAAATTAAAATTAATCTCGTTGTCGAAAGAAAACGGGTTTTTCTTTAAAACATTGCAAAATATTGAATTGATTTAACCTACGAATTCAAGGTAAAATCAATTCTAATGACATACATTATATTAAATGGTAAAAATATATTATATTTATACTTTAAAACCATTCAATATTATAATTTAACCACATAAGATATTACGATGAAAAAAGTTGTTTTTAATTAAAATATAGCGTGTTTTTACTATTCATTAAAATATGAAAGTTATCGGAAAAATATCAAAACTTTATCTAATGTATATTTATATATCCTGATTCAAAAGAAGAATTTTATTTTGTCAAATTTAACTTATAAACATGTCAAAAACTAGATTTAATGTGGGTGTGCCATCAAAAGGCGGGAAAACTGCATTTTTTGAAAAAAAACTTATTTTACCCGAAAAATTTATTTTGTTATTATACCATGTTCTAGAAATGTTTAAGATAAATAATAATGTTATAAAATTCAAAATTTAGTTAAAATTATTCATAACGGCTAGTTCATAACAATATTATAATAATATATCGTTGTTTAGTAAAACCTGGTATTGCGTACAACACACGTTATCGAGGAAGGTCGTAATTGCGTGTAATGCAAGCCAAGTCAGGGTTGCATGTTTGGAAAGAATCCTTCGTTGTCTCATATAACATAATCCAAACATATTTTATTTATACATTGAATATATATACATATATATACTCAAATGATGTGTAGAATAACTATTATCAAAATTGTGTGTAACACGATCCAAGAATAGTGTTGCGTATACTGCAAGCTAATACGGTGTTGCGTATAGCGCAAGGTAATATTGGTGTAGCATACAACACAAGACATTAATGAAATTAAAAGAATATTTTTCATAAAATCTCGGGGTGTTACATTCTACCCCCCTTAAAATGAATTTCGCCCTCGAAATTCGTCGGGGTTATAAATGGTTTACTATTCCAAAGTTTCTTTAATAGAAACCCACATCGTAAAAAGGAGTACCAAAACCAATCTTTAAAAACAAAAGTATTAAACGTAACGGTTACCCAAATAAACTAATCACTAGGTTTCCACATAGGTGAAAATATGGATATGGAAGAGAAATCTAACCATCATGTTCTGATGGAGAGTGGTAGAGAACATGGCTATGGAAAAGCCAGCAATCACAAAGCCGTAAATTTGTGACGATCTAAGGTACCATATGATTCATCATATATAAGAGCACTAGGACAACATTTTTGGTTTTCAATATCATTTCCCTAATGTTCATGAAATTGGAATTAGAATAAATACTTTTGTTATTTTGGTATAGTCTCACTATTTGTCGTTCTTTGGACAATTTCCACTTCATCTCTTAAAGAAATGAAGTTGAATTTGTCATTCGTGATGTGTTAGCAGATCATGTGATAGAATGATGGGTCATTCCATCTGTCTCAAACAAATGGTTAGAAAAGTTATCAAAAAATACATAAGTCCATCTATAGTGAGATTAATCATATATGGTTCCTAAAATGGACTTATAATTCATATATCATACCGCTTAATATAATAAAACTAGTTTATACTAAACAGGGACTTCCTGTAGGCCAGTGGTAGGTGATAAAGGCCAGTCGCACTTCGGTTGTGGGTTCGATTCCCACAGCCTTGTCCAACGCAATGGGCTGTCGCCCGTCCTGCAGGTTGCCCTTTTTCTAAAGCTATATTACTATAACATCCCATCAACAATATCAAAAAAAAGTTTTATCCTTAAACAATACTAACTTATGAACAACATAATCCATTCCAATATTTAGGCTTATCTAAAATACTTCGGTCCAAGCTCACAGTATAAATAAAATGATCACATGAATGCCATAATTTATCCCCCATATATCATAAGATATATCTTGTTGGTCAAATTACAAATATGTGAATACCTTAATCATTTATTCTCTTGAAGAATTATTATCCATTGATCCTTAGTGAAAACATGAATGCAGTTAAAAGTTAACACTTTCCACATACCAAAATCCTCAAAATTCTATATCCTCAAACCATGATATCACTTAGTCCTTATATCAATCATGAGCTCATGAATACTATCAAACATTTAATTTTCTCCTCATCCCTTCATTATGCACATATCATCTACATTCCAAAAATATCTGAATACACTTTCATGGATACTGGTACCATTAATCATACACTTTCAAAACTCAAGGAAATACAACATTGTAACAATCCTTATATGTATCTTTATTCCATAGTACCATGTGATTACTTATACAACATTTCACATGATAAACATGTAATCATTCCACTACATTCTTAAACCATTGACGATGCTTCAACAATTCTTTCATCTCACATATCATTTGTAGTCTCTTCATCATCATCAACATAAATACTACGCATACGACCATACTGATTCTCTTCATGAGACATTACCTTAGGGAATTGGTTTGCATAATGCCCGTAAATTCCACATTTAAAACATTTAAAAAATTTTGATGTCGTAGCAATACCATTATCCTCATCCCTGGTGTTAACTGAACCATTTCTTTTGCACTTACTGGCTTTGTGTCCTTCTTTTCCACACCCAAATCATCTTCTAGTTCCTTTGAAACATTCTCCTTGATGCCTCTTCCAACATTATTTACATAGGTGAAATTGAACTTTCTTTCCTCTATGATCTTCATGAAATTCCATATTTCTTTTATTAGCCGAGTCAGGAAACTTACCAAATTTTACTTTATTGATCATATTATGAGATTGCTGATTCGGCATAATAATGATGTTTGGACTTCAAAATCCCATTTCATTTGGTTTCTCATGAAGAATATCATTCCATTGTCCATCATATCCTCCATTATCGTGAATCATCTTGTTTCCATCCATTTTCTAAAACCCAAAAAGAATAGTGTGAGAGGCAAAAATCTTGCTAGGGAAAACAACATAATAAAGGGAGAGTATCCTCAATATCTAACATCTTAGGTTAAATTCTATGATCGTTACCGTAGTTCTAGGATTGTATCCTATACGTATACTTATCCTTAGGGACATCACTAGACATACCTTAGAAATATCTCTAGGGATATCACTAACGTTTTCGCATCCTAGTTTCCAATGGTTGACTAAACCTTTCCTTTGATACCAACTGTAGAGTCCCAAAGCTTGACGTACATGGACATTACATTACTTTTTCAGAATACTTATTACATAACAAAAACACACACACAAAGATCGGAATAGTTTAGTGTCTTTGGAAACTCGGAATATAATCGTCTAATCGTGGTGAAAGATCTTCAACATCTCCCATAAAGATCTTCTTTTTTTTCGAAACCTAAATCCTTTGTTTATGTCCTGGGGAAATTAAAACATAAAAAGGTGAGCTCAAATTCTCATTAAGTGTAAACAAAAGAAATATCAATCACATCATATTCATAAGAACATATCTTTTGGAAATATTAACCTGCAAAAGAGATCATGATTTCATAACATGGGATAAATCATAATAGTGAAATGTAATCCCAATTATCATAACATAAAACATGAAACTTTGTGGCATATACACATAATCATAGAGAATCATTTCTTATTAGTCAAGACTCATTGCCAAGACTATCTTAGTGGACAAAGTCCATTTCTGAACCAAGTCACCCTCGTTTCAGTCCTGTTTCACTGAATTGGTATAACCTACCATTCCAGCCATGTCTATCTCATGAGATATAAAATCTTTACCCAATGCATTGGAGGGAGATATAGGTCCCACCCATCTCATAATGATACCATTCTTATGTGTGCCACAAAATCATAAATCATACATCATTGCATAACCCATGTAATAAAAATGGGATTCTTAAACATCATGACATCATAAAAAAACTCATATAAGATAAAGGAATTCATAAAAATAATTCCATCACAACATTATCAAATCAATGTAATAATAGGGATATAAACAGAACCCTATTTTATCTTATATGGAAAATAATTTTGATAAAACACTTGAACTCCATTCTTGAGGAAAATATCCTTTCTACTTCAAAAAATTATTTCCTTTCTTAACATGTCATACAATTTTAAACTAAAAGAAGTTGATTAAAATAAACTTGAAAACTTGTAAAGTAAGCTTCTTGGAAATAATGTTTTAAAAATCCATTCATGTCGTATAAGTTAAAAAAACATTCTTCATACTTTTGTCGGAAAAGTCAAAAAGTACCTCGTACGAAAAACGACAAAAGATTCCTTTCATATCCTTTACTAAAAACTCACCGAAGGGTAAAATTGGATTTAAAAAATTGTAGTTGGATGGAAATAATATTACATATTGAGGAAACATGGATGTGGATGATAAAATACACCCTAGTAAATACCAAAGTATAAACAATCTCGGATAAAAATAAGATTGTGATATTTCCCTTACCTTATGTCTGATATTAGTTATACGTATCCGAACCTCCTGTATAATGATTTAAATAATGTCATTAACTTATTACAGAATCATATTCATTGTTATGATATCATATATGGTTCACTTATGACTTTATATTACCCGTTCTTTTGTAAATTCCATGTTAAAGAAGCATTTTGGGTAAAATCGTTTCATTTATCGTAGGTGTTTGGACTTGTTGTTCTTGACATTATTATTACTTATATCATGATTTACTTACTTCCAAAATACAAAATATGATTTATATGTCATATATATCCAGTATATATATATAATAGATAGATAAATTAATTGAAACACACCGTTCATGGAGATGGTAGTCCGTACGTACGCATGAACGCTGTTTTCCTTTCCTTATTGTCTTGAATGGAAGTAAGTAGATGAAATATATATATACATAAATCCAGTAGATTTACCATGTCATATATTTCATTATTATTCATTATATATACTTTATAATCATTCTGTAATGGTTAACATGGATAATGAATCTCATCGCGTCGTGGAGACAGTAGTCCGTACGTACGCACGAGCGATGATATCGTTCCCATGGTCTTGGAATTGTGTTGAAGTGTATGTATAATATTTAATTATCAATATCACTTTATAATAATCATATATATTTACTCATTACACCATTATACCCATCCAATTAAGGTGGTGGCGGAAAATAGATTACACCACGGCGTGGAGACGGTATTCCGTACGTACGCACGCGCGGTGATTTCCTTTTTCCGTAGGATGGATAGAAGGTTAATTAGAGTTTTTTCATATTTATAATAACATATCAGTATATAAGAAATACTTATTTTATTACTTTATCATGAAACAACTAAATAAGAAGAAGTTGAAGAAGAAAGAAATTGAAAAAGATCGGTAATGGATATTACCTCTTTTTGACGCGCCTTCACTTAACCTCCACTTAAAGAACTAAGGATGGTCTTTGAAGAAGACCAAGACCTCTAGGATGATACTATGGAAGTGGAGAAGAGATTTTGTCAGGGGTTGGCGGAGCTTGAATGCTCAAATTGGTGTGAGGAGGAGAGGGAGGAGGTTCCCTTTTATAAGGGAGGAGAGGGGCACCTTAGGAAAATCTCAAAATATTAGTTTATATTAAGGTCAAATTCGGTTTATAATGGTTCCAAAGGGTCTTATTTCGAATATAAAGTGGGTATGGGTCTAAATCCTCTCATCCTATAGGATTTAGACAAGTTTAGGTTATTATTTTAACCTTATCAATTAGATTTAACTCTAAGTTAAATAATTTAACTTTTACCGTGTCTTTTTGTTTTCTTACACTATATGGTTAATCAACTTACCATAACAAGCCAAACGAACCCCAAGTTGTTTATTATTAATATTTATATCCTTCTCTAAGTCATTTGGTGGAACCTTAGATTTTTAGGAATTAAATAACAATTAATAATATAATATTGTTTTTAAAAACTAATTTATGTCAATTTTGACACTATTTGGTACATGATTTTTATAAAATTCATGACAGAATGATAAGTTAACACCAAGTTACCTATATCAATAATAACATGTCATATTAACCTAGAAAATTAATTTACGTCATAAAAAGTCTCAAATTACATTTATTTGGGCATTTATAACATCAATTATGTCAATATCTTATTAATAAGACAATTACTGCATCATCTTTGTGTCATAATAAATGATAATTATTTAATCACTAAAAATTATAAATAAATTCTTATGATATATATAATTGTATTATATTTCTGGATACTATTCATGTTTGAAGTTTCATGATGTTTATCACTAAATTAAAATTATTATACGTATAAGATTTAAGAAAGTGACATGTTGTCACATTCTTTGGTTTTAATAATAATTAAATTATTTTCATGGACAAAAGTCCATAAAATGAATCTAATCCGACCCTTAGGTTATATGGGTCTACTTTTAGCCATCCAATTGGATTTTTCCAAGTGTTAGGGTAATTTTATAATCTTATATTTACCCTTAATTACCCGATTTACCTTTAACTATAGTAAATAAAATTTACCGTAGTTACTGTTCACAATGCCCAAAAATAAAAAGTAGCTTATTAACATAATTTGGACCCACTTATTCCAAATATAGAATCAATTTTTCCAAATTAAATACACAAAAGATTCAGAAATTAAATTAAAATTAATCCTATTGTCGAAAGAAAACGGGTTTTTCATTAAAACATTGCAAAAGATTGAATTGATTTAACCTACGAATTCAAGGTAAAATCAATGCTAATGACATACATTATATTAAATGGTAAAAATATATTCTATTTATACTTTAAAACCATTAAATATTATAATTTAACCACATAAGATATTACGATGAAAAAAGTTGTTTTTAATTAAAATATAGCGTGTTTTTACTATTCATTAAAATATGAAAGTTATCGGAAAAATATCAAAGCTTTATCTAATGTATATTTTTATATCCTGATTCAAAAGAAGAATTTTATTTTGTCAAATTGAACTTATAAACATGTCAAAAACTATATTTAAAGTGGGTGCGCCATCAAAAGGCGGCAAAACTGCATTTCTTGAAAAATACTTATTTTACCCGAAAAATTTATTTTGTTCTTATACCATGTTCTAGAAATGTGTAAGATGAATAATAATGTTATAAAATTAAAAATTTAGTTAAAACTATTCATAATGGCTAGTTCATAACAAAATTATAATAATATATCGTTGTTTAGTAAAACCCGGTATTGTGTACAACACACGCTATCGAGGAAGGTCGTGATTGCATGTAATACAAGCCAAGTCAGGGTTGCGTGTTGGGAAAGAATCATTCTTTGTTTCGTATAACATAATCCAACCATATTTCATTTATACATTGAATATATATACATATATATACTCAATGTTCCGTAGAATAACTATTATCAAAATTGTGTGTAACACGATCCAAGAATAGTGTTGCGTATACTGCAAGCTAATATGGTGTTGCGTATAGCGCAAGGTAATCTTGGTGTAGCATACAACACAAGACATTAATGAAATTAAAAAGAATATTTTTCATAAAATCTCGGGGTTTTACAAAGGAGACCTTCAGTGTTGATGAGTTAGGATGGTTGTACATCTGAGAGATTGTATGCTTGCATGGGGTTCTGAGTACTATAATTTCAGATAGGGATGCCCGCTTCACGTCGCATTTCTGGAAAGGGTTATAGAGGGCTTTGCATACACAGGTACTTCTGAGTACAGCTTACCATCCCCAGACAGATAGTCAGTCAGAGCGCATGATTCAGGTGCTAGAGGACATGCTATGAGCATGCGTTTTTTATTTTGGAGGTTATTTGGAGAGACATATACCTCTAGTAGAGTTTACCTACAATAATAGATTTCAAGAAACTATTTAGATGGCACCTTATGAGGATTTTTACGGTAGGTCGTGCTGATCACCCTTGTGTTGGCTGGAGGCAGGAGAGGCAGCTATGTTGGGACCTCGTCTTGTTCAAGAGACAATAGAACAGGTGGAGTTGATTCGGAAAAGGATGGCTACTGTACTGTCTCAGCAGAAGTCTTATGATGATCTACGGAGATAACCTTTCGAGTTCAAGGTCGGAGATCAGGGTTTCCAACATGTTACCCTAAGGTTGGGGCACAAGATGATCAGGATATAGGGTAAGCTTTTACCGAGATACTTCAGGCCGTTTGAGGTTCTAGAGAGAGTCAAGATGGTTTCTTATAGGTTGCAGTTACCTCAGAGGTACCAGGCTATACACGACATCATCCAAGTTTCTCAGCTTCGGCTCTATTTCTCAGACCCGTCTCAAGTTTCTCAACTCGAGGAGGTTGAGCTGGTGTAGGATGCATCATTCGAGGAGCATCCTATTGGGATTATTTATCGTAGTGAAAAGGTACACCGTGGTCGATCTGTTCCTCTGGTATAGGTGCTATGGCAGCACGACCGTGTGTAGGACGAGACTTGGGGGAGGGAGACCAATATGCGATCACAATGGCTAGAGTTTTTCAAGGTTTCTTCATCGCCACCTTGTTAGGGAAATTCGAGGACGAATTTATTTAAGGGGGGAAGTTTGTAAGAACCTGATCCTTCTCTTTAGGTATGCTTTTCCATTTTTGGTCGTTTTTGAGCAAAAGATGAAAATCTGGAAATTTTCAAAGTACACATTGTGTACATTATAAGTACACACCATGTACTTTGATGTCACGCAACGCCGTGTGCTAGTTGGGTCTGGGCCACACACACGGTGTGTAGGGGCGAGGTGGAGGCCACTTAATGTGGTGTACGGAAAATCCTAGTACTCGCCGTGTACTTTTTTTTCATTAATCGGATCGGGGTCACGCCTAATCGACAGAATCATCTTCTTCTCCAGGTTCTTCGACCGAGAGCATCCCGTACGGCCGCAAACATCCTCTGAGCCCTTGAGCCTCCATCTGTTTTTTGAATCTCCCACCGTCGATTGTGTTGGAACCGCAGCGGTGAGCTCTTCCTTCTTCTTGAGTTTCATTCCATGATTTCCCCTCTTTCACCAGATATCGTGGGTTGAACGTTTTGTGCGTTTTTGTAGATCTATGATGTTTTAAGGAGAATCAAGACTCATGTTTCAAGTACATCGATCTCCTAGGATCGAGGTAGGTGGTTTGTTGCCTTACGATGAATGTCTTTGAGTTTTTGTGAAAAAAGTCCCAGATTCCCATGTTTCATGTATCTTGGGTTAGGGTTTGATCCTGTATTATTATCTACCTTTGATAGATTTTGTGCATGAGGTTATTAGATGATTAATGATTGCTTTCTAGCATGTTTTTGGATGACTCCATGTGTGTTCTCTCATGTTTTGGTTGTTTATCACCGTTTGGCTTAGGTTTCCTATGAGGCAATCCTTGTTGCATTGATTGCCTGCCTTGTTATAATTGATTGCATGTATTGCCTACCGTTATATGTTTTTGATGCATTTTATATATGATCCAAGTAGTTGTTGAACTTACTTAGGGCTACTGACATTCATTTACGTGCAACTAGACTGCTCAGGGTTGTGTGAACCTGGGGCGGTAGATTAAAGAGGGAATTGATGATTCAGGGCTTCCCTAGAGAGTTTGTTATAAATTAGTATCATTCACAGGACCTATAGGAATTGGACTTTGTTCTTCATCAGAGCTTTATTATTCACGTATCGAGACTATAGGTGGAATTAGACATAAGTTCATACTCATAGAGTGTATACCTATCATTGCAAAACAACTAGGGAACTAACGGTGAGTGCTTCCCAGAGTGTGTGCCTTTGTATGATTATTTGACTATAGGGGTCTACCAGTATGAGACACCTAGGGAGTCAGTGTGAATATTGTTTGGTTGGTTGTGAAGATTCCACCATGCCAAAGAACAAGCTTCTGTTTTGTAATGCTTGTAGTTTAGGTAGTCTATTGAGATACCTATTGTGTTACTAGCTATGCTTTGGGAATATATAGTTGTTGCTAGATTCCTTGGGTGATAATTAAATGACTGAATTAAATTACTAAATAAATGTGAATGGATATTTGTATGATTGTTTACTTAGTGTAATCCTGTTTCTCTGCTGCATTTATTTCATTTACTTTTGCTATATTGCCCAATGAGAGTATGGCACTGATCATGTGGTGGTTGCCTACTGGTATTAGTCTCACACCCTGTTTAGGTCCTGATTTTCAGCCCAAACAGGTTATATGGTTGCAGGTGTTGATAGGGATTGTGGCCCTTCTACTTTAGGTGCATGATTGCTGGTTGGAGCTGGAGAGCATAGGACCGAGCCTAGGCTTTAGATGCTGCTGGAGTTTCTGTTTACTTTTATTACTTTGTTCTTAGTTGTATTGAGCACATTGTTGTGTTTGCTTCTTTCTTTAGATACTTATACCAGCAACATCATTATCATCATTTTAACATTATACATTGTTTCTGCTATTTATTTTATGTTGTTGTATGATGTTTACTGCTTCCACTATTTTTTATGTTTATCCTTCCATTGTATAGCTTACCAAATGAGGGCATAGTTTCCCAACGGACTCACCAAGGCCCTCGTTGCTAGTCAGCAGCCTCTGGATTTTGGGGAAACTCGCTTGAGGTCATGTGGCGAACCAGATATGGGGTACCAATTGAGTGGATTTGGATTCGGGTTGTTACATCTAGTCACCAAGGATAGTGACTAATTTTTGTTATACAATGATAAACCACTCTCTTATAAGGAGGTAGTAGTGATCTCAGAAGTTGTAATATGGCCAGAAACTATGGATTCATAGATAGCTTCCATTTATCAAAACCATGTTTTTTGTTCTGGTTAATGCTCTAGTTGATGTAAATCTTGTTGGGTGTAAATGGGTATTCAAGGGAAAACTGGACATTGAAGGTAATGTAAGTACCTATAAAGAAAGTATAGTGGAAATAGGGTTTAAATAGTGTTAAGGAATTGACTATGATGAAACATTTTCACCAGTTTCCATTTTTAAATCCACTATAATCATACTTTCTATAAAAGCTTTCCATTACTATGAGAATTGGTAGATGGATGTCATAACTGCACTCCTTAACAGGACCCATGATAAATATGTACTTATGGAACAACTAGAATTGTTTTTTACTCTAGGTGATGCCAAAAGGATTTATAGATTTCATAGATCCATTTATGGATAAAATAAACCATCTAGATCATGGAATATTTGATTTGATAAATCCATAAAAGAATTTGGTTTCATTAAGATTGAATGTGATTTGTGTGTTTAAAAAAGGTTTAATGGTAATGTGGTCATTATCCTAGTAGTATATGTTGATGACATATTACTTATTAGAAATGACATACTAATCTTATAATCTATTGATGAATGGTTGACGAAGTGCTACTCCATGAAGGAATATGGTGAAGCAGCCTACATTCTAGAGATCATGATCATTTGTGATATATCCAAGAAGATTCTTATTCTAATCCAAATACATATATTGACCAGATACTAAAGATATTTAGTATGGAATAATCTAAGAGGGGATTGGATCCAGTGTCACAAGGTTTACATCTTTCTAAGAAAATGTGTCCCCAGACATAATAGGAGTAACATAGAATGAGTAAGATCCCATATGTTGTGGTGATAGGATCATTCATATATTTCATGTTATGTGCTATACTTGATGTTTCATATTCATTGATCATGGTAGGAAAATATGAAGAATATACAAGAGAACATCATTGGACTCTAATTATGGTTATCCTAAAGTATCTGGGAATAACTAAGGAATTTTTCATGGTATATGGAGGATATGAGGAGCTGGTCATAAGGGGGTATGATAATTATAGTTTTCAAAAATATCATAATGAACTGAATTCATAATTAGGATATGTTTTCTATCTCAACAGAGGATCTGTGAACTAGAAAAGTTCAAAGTAGCTAGTTATAGGTGATTCTACAATGGTGTCTGAGTATATATCAGCTTTTGATGCATCCAAGGAATCCGTTTGGATTTGGAACTTTTTCTAGGATATTGTTGTGGTACTTATCAGTAAAGACCATATCACATTGTACTACGATAATACTTTAGTGGTGGCTATTGTAAATTATCCAAGGTCACACCAATAGTAAAAGAATATAATCTATAAGTATAAACTCTTGAGGGGGTTTATATCATAGGTGTGAAGTTTTAGTAAGTAGAGTAACCATGGAAGATAATGTGGATGACACCATGAAAAAATTCCTATCTTAGGAGAAGCATGAATATCATGTGAGAGCTAGCGAACTGATGGTTGTTAGCAGTTTCCACTAATGCAAGTGGAAGTTTGTTGGAGTTGGTTCCCTAGGACCAACATCTTATTTACATTGAGATAAATTATATTCATGGTTTTGAATATCAATAAACTCCTTATCACATCATGATTATTCTTCTGGATGAAATTATATGTGATAATTTCCTAAGAGTAGTTGTCACACTAGAAAGCCATAGAAGATCCCTAGTATGATGAGAACCTGAAAGTACTATGACACTATTCTTGAATATATGTTCTATAGCTAGATGATACCATTTGAGGGACACAAATGATATAGGCTATTAGGGGTGAAGAATCATAGGACTTTGATGTACCTTCTCATTATATACACCCTTAGTAATATTCAAGAGGCAATTATGAGAACGAGGTCTGCTATTAGGAAATTCACATTTATATGTGTCATTGGATGTTCTTATCTGCGAACTTCTTTATTGGTCCTTATACTTTAAGTTAATTTTTATTGAGTATTTCGAGTCTCACACTTAGATGTAGTGACGAAAACCATGAAGATAGATGTTCGCGGTGAGGTAGGATATGTTGGGTACATCACGAGTAATATTGTATTAATGAATAATGTAAAAAGGTATTTATCCCTTATATTCTATAATAAAAGTTAATATCTCAAGCCCTTTGATGTAAATGATATATCCTAAATAAATCCATGGCCATGGTATTTTACAGGCAAGTTATATTTCAAGAATGTCAATGAAAGAGATAATCGAGCTCATAGGATGATGGAACTAGCATGAAACTACTCGATTTGATATATTGTGATAAAGGGATTATAATTCATGGTAGGTGTCTTTATGAGGTCACATGTATTTGCGGAATTAGTTTCTTTCTCTATAGTTTCCATGGCATGTTGCTAGATGCTAACCTGGGACATTAGGTTTCTCTACCTAATGCTATCGAGAAAGAGGCCTAGAGGGTCACACAGTTAGTGTATCCAGAATCACAGTTAAAAAATATAATATTTATAATTTAAAAAGATGAATAAATATTATTCTTGGTCATGGTTTAATAATTTTTCATGTATACTTGATTGCATTTATTCTATCACTAGATATTAGAGAGAATATATTGTGAGCAGAATATTTAATAAATATTTATTTTTTGTTTAGTGGATATAATATTAATTTTATTTATTGCAGAATAATGTAGTGATATTTATTTAATAAATAAATAGTCTTTATTCTAGGCCTGATAAATATTCAGGATGAATGGAAGAACGGGTATATGGGTCTGGTGGGAAATAATAATATTGAATATTATTTGGTTAAATAATATTTAGTTGTAATTCGTGTGTTACATGGATGTCAATATATAATAATATTTTAATTTTTATTTGGCATGGAGTTTCTCTTGGATTAATAAAATTATTAAAGTCACTTGTGAAATTATTTTATTTAAACCCTAGCGATATAAATAACCGATTATATTATCTTCTCATTATCCAAGCCAAAAAATAATTAGTTGTGCACAATGGAATGGGAGAAATACTCTCAATACAAGATAGATCTTTCTTCTCCATGATCACTCTCACGAATGTAGAGTAAACCACATCCACCTAATCAAGGAGAAATCTTTGGAAGTTGTTCTAAAGGTGATCGAAGGTAGACGATGCAAGCACAAGGATCTTCTGCGCTAGCACCCAAAGTCTCTTTCAGTGAGGTTCAGAGATTCATGAAGGATGTGTGGATTACTACTAGAGGAAATCTACACACGGGTTCTACAACACAACAGTGATGCACTGCAGATCTGTCGTCAGACACATCAACGAAGAAAGAATTCCTTGGAGGTAATTATTATTTAATTAATTTAATTATAAAAAATATGTGTTGATCTCCTCCCTCTTGGTTCTAGTGTTAATACATTTCTTTTTCTTTGATTCTATCTGTTGATCGTGACACTCATCGTCGCATAGATCTCGTACTGATCATTGATTTCGGAAAAAATCTTTTTTGGGAACCGCCCAACAAACACTTCCGCTGCACTTGGAACCTACAATGAATCTCATGAGCCTTAGGATTCCTTCATGTTTTTCCATATTCTTATTAATGGGGTTCAAATTTTGTATTTTGGAAAATTAATTATTCATGTGGAAATACATTATTTATGTTCTCAAATGTTTTATGAAAAAGGTAAAAATGCTCATGGATTTTAATGTTTTTCACTAGACTAATTTCATTCATTTATTTTTATATCCATTATTAAGTTTTTTTGGAACATAACATGTTGTAAAATATTTATAATATGATGTATGGATGAATATAAACATTATCAAGGTCAAGATTTACATTATGGTAACTCAACATAATTGAAGAAAAGGTGTCTTGAATGAAAAAGGGGTGTAAACTTAAAGCTGTATTTTTTATGGAAAAACGTTACACGTTATGATATTTTACTCTTTGTTATGTAATGTTTTCCTTAATTAACTAAAACAATTAACAATAAATATTATTAGAAAGTAAAAAACTAAAAAACCATACCATTAGAGTCATAATTATGGGTTCTTAAAGTTACGTGTTGTTATAGTTGGTATTAGAGAAATGGATTAGATACCTCATGAAATTTATTTTAATGATTTCCATTTTGATTCATCTGTTCTATGTCTATTTATAATGGGTATTCTAATATGAAATAGGATAGACTATGTGGGAACAAATCAAGAAGATAACAACCATATAAATCAATAACCCAGTGTGGTTGGAATAGATCAATTTTTGGATTGTCAAATCAGCTAACACAAGTAATTAATGATGTAAAAATTGAAATTGAACAATTGAATACTCCACAAAGGAACATTTCTATCATGGATCATTTCATCAAGCAGTACCTTCCATATTTTGGTTAATCCTTATACCCAATTAAATATTAAATATGGATAAATTCATTAGATAATATGTTTTAAGTATTGGTATATATAGAAAATTAAGATGTAACGCTTAATATCTATCATTTTGAATGTGAATCAAATCTATGGTGGACTATAACTAATAATACTCAAAAAATTGATGAGATAGATGTAATGAAATTGAAAAAAATTAGAGAGATTTTTCTTGATAAGTATTTTCCTCATGATCTATAACATAGAAGGGAAATATAATTTCTAGAGATGAAGTAAAATGAAGAAGACTCAATGGACTATTAAGAATAAAACATTACCAGACTATCTATATATCTACCAAATTTTGTTATGGACCATAGGATTAAAATTAATACATTTTCAAAAGTTCGTAAACCATGCTTATGAATATAGATGGAATATGATGAATTTAAAATTTCTATGGAGGTCGTTCATTTGGATGAGAATAGTGAGATGGATTTTACTCGCAATTATGTATATCATGGCAACAAGGGTCAGATGCGGTCAAGTTGGAAAGCAATGGAGATATAGTTAACCTAAAAATATGAAGGAATGCCCCTCAAAGGATCCATATCTGGTAAATTAAATTTTAAAGACTGTTTCATAGGATTAGAAAAATTATAATAATGTTGTAATATCGGAAATATGGATCCTAACTATAAGGAAAAGACTTTTTATTAGGAGATAAATGGGAAAATAGATAGTCGGCTAGTAGTAAGGTGTTTTATTTCTAATGTTTTGTGTTATTATTCTAATGCATGTGAATAGCTAGTTACACAAGGTGGGAATCATTATAATCAAAAATCGAAAGCTATATCTAAGCCTTTTTCTACTATAATAGATGATGCATTACGGTCAAATGAAGTGGGGGTAGGTGCATTACTTGTATATTCAGATTATTTCAATGCCTTTTTCATTCATAATCCACACATTATTTTATATCTATGAAATATTTAATTAAAAATTTAATATACTATTAATAAAAGAATTCATAAATTCTAGTAAATAGTCCTTACGTTATTATAAAATCTACATGAATTTATAGAAATCATAATGTTATCATCTAGAGAATTATTTTTCCTCAAAACATTTCCATTTTTTCTTATTTTGGAATTTTATGATATTTAATGTATGGATTGCATTTCATTTTATCCTGTTATGAAGTATTAAAGTGATAAAGAAGATATTTTTCTGAAAGATTTTTAGTTTTTATATAAGAAAAAATTTAAAACTTTTATAAAATATCAAGAAGCTGAGAAACAGGGAGAAAAATAGAATTGAAACCTATCTTTAATTTATTACTAAAAAGAATTCAACTGTCCAAATTAGTTATATTCCAATAGTAAATGAATATCTTAGTATGTTTCTGAATGATGTTTTGGGCGTCATTCCAGATTAAGAGGTAGAATTTAGTCTTGAATTATTTCCTAATGCTAATCCAATTTCAAAACCTCCTAATCAAATAGCTTAATTTGAGTTATTAGTATTGAAGACGTAGTTATGAGAGTTTCCTAATATGGGTTTCATAGTCTCTAATACATACCATTGGGTTGATTTTAATTTGTTTGTAAAAAAGAAGGATATTTCTATGATATTTTCTATTGATTATATATAACTCAATAACATCACTATGAACAAAAACTATCTACTACATCAAATCAATGACATGTTTGATCACCTATAGGGTGATTATTATTTTTTTGTAGGTTGATCTCAAATAATGTCATAATTAGTTTAATGTGAAGGAATAATACATTCAATAGATATCATTTAATATTCGATATGGTTATTATGAGTTTTTTATGGTTCTATATTTGAAAAATTGACCCATTATATTTATAGATCTTACGAATAGAGTTTTGTATGAGGATGGGGATAAATTTTATTACAGTTTTCACTGATGATATTCTTTTTTTATTCTAAATGATATGAGAAATATACTAAATAGATAGGGATTGTTTTGAAAAAATAAAAATAAAATATGTTTTTTGGACAATTTTGTAAATATGAATATTCATTATGTCATATTTCTCTCCATGTACATTTTTATATATATATAGATTTACTATTGATCTTTCTTGTGATGTCTTGGACCTAAATGCCACTTAATGGGTGCCCCAAGCCTGGTGGGCCACAAGGATTCAAGAGCATATCCCCAAACTCTAGAGGCTACCAACTGACAATGTGGGCTTAGGGTGTGTCTGTAGGGACACTATTCCCTTGTTACCATAGTAAATCATAGTGGAATGGATTTATAATACAATATAATATGCGAGAGCGGATGCAATATAGGTATATAGAAGGCACAATGGAAAATGGAGAGACAACAATATCAATAACTAAAAAAACTATATTAACTGATAATGATATGTCCTGTCACTAGAAAACTAGAAAACATAGATACAAAATAGAAGGCATAACATGTTCCACAAAAGCACAAAGCAATCAAAATACTATCCCAAGCATCCCAAGTTATATATCAATCATTTGTTATCAAGCTCCATCCTAAACAGTAAGAAATAAATTGTTTGAAGTCATTTGATTATATTTATCATTACCTTCAACCATTTAATCTGCCCAGGATACAAAATGGCACCCATAGATGGTGTGAGACACATCTTAGTGGTTCACCCCCAACAGTGTCTAAAAATATCCTGCCTATGATATGGAATTTTCATAGTGTACAAGCATATATATATATATATAAAGTAAATAAGAACAATCTAACCAAATACCCAAGTACCTGGTTCATCCCTAGGCTGGTGTCTGAATATGTAACCATCCCATTAATTGATTATTACCATTTTATATTTGAGTTACAATTATACAATCGTGAAGGTTCCAAGATGTACAAGGCATCCTATAATGATATTTAATAATGAAGTTTTGAGGTAATGACCGATGTAATGTAGACCTAAAGGGTCACTAACTCAGTATTATTTGAGTCCAGCTAAGGGGTAAGAGTGTAGTCCAAGGATCATTGTCCAAGGAACTCCACAATGAGATTCCTATCAATTCCAAGGAGTTCATCCAAGGTAAAATGGGGTTAAGAAATAAATGCTCTCGATAGGCTCTAACCATGGAACCTACTTGTCAATGTTGGATTCAAAGAGTGTATCCATGGAATCATGTAGTACTATCTAAGGGATCCTACAATATCATACTAGACTACCAATATATAGAAAATGACCATGATCTAGGTTGGTTTCAACCTAGTAAAGTCGAATCCTTGAATTGAAATGAGGTTATTGAGTGCTCATGGTATCCCCAGATAAGAATCCAATGCCAAATCAAGTCTGGCCACTCCTTTTTAATAATTAGGTCATATAATATTCTAGTTGGTTCAATCCTTTCCATTCATTAGTGTGATAAGGCCAAGTAGCATGAAACCCGCTTATCATTTCTTAATTAAATAATAAGTCCATTTGGTTCAATCCTTTCCTTTCAATAGTGTTACAAGGAAAAGTGTAATTAAACCATTATTAAATCTATTTAAGGAATATTCAATAATTAAGGTTCATTCCACTACCTTCCATCAACATGGTAAGGGGTTCCATGAATATGAAACCATTTATTCTTACACATTTTATAGGGTCAAGTCATATACTTTGCTTACCAATTCTCATTTATCGCTAATATATATCAATTTAAACCACTTACCATAGGTGGGTCAGGTGAAAGTTACATGGTACTTTCCATTCACCATAAAATGATTCAACAAGTATTCATTATAAGTGGGGTTTACCATTAGTGTGGTCAAGCTCGAGAACATCCAAACGATGGCCCAAAAGTTTCAAAACACTAAAACAAAAATTATGGCATATTATCCAACATGGGTTGTTGAGAGATATTTATGTAACCACCAAAAATTAATGATATATTCAGTAAGAGAATAATGATATGATTCTAATAAATATAATCATGTCATAAAATTTCAATAAATGGAATCCAATGGAATCGGTGGGCCCCATACGATAAATCCAAAATCAATGAACTTGAGGGATGAGTTATAGACCACCCACCATAGGGTCGTGTTATCATTATCCTTAGATATCAACATTTAATTTAGTGTAGAATAGAGTAGATTTGAGAAAATGGAAAAAATTCTCAGAACTCGATATGTAGGTCGAGATCAAGAGAGAATGAGAAAGGCTTAAACAGACTTGATTATGTGTCGTTACGCATCAAACGTGATAAATGGAAGCTCGATCAGATCCCAAACGAAGGAGATATTTCAATACCTAGATTTGGCCTTCAGAGAGCTCAAAAATGAGATCCATGGAGTTAATTCCTGCATAAACATGGATTTGGAATATGGAGGGTGGTTAATTAGATCATTAAGGGAAAAATATTAAAATTACCCTCAAAATTGATTGTGCACAATTTGTCCACATGGTTTGAAAAATTGTGTGAAAACCATGGATGAGAACCTGTGGAGAAAAGGGCACATGTATGGTTAGGCCACACAGTTAGGGAATCTATACGCCAATCGTGTAGTAAGTCTATGACCAAAAGGTTACCATCTGCAAGGTTTTCTCTAACCGTGCGGCTTTCCCGCACATATTCTTATAAATTGTGCACCAGGCCTATGTTTCCCAAAAACATTGGTTTTGGGATACAAACAATCCCCAGACACTATTAGGACCTTCACTAACCCATTATGTATACATATTAGGTCTAAAATAATGAATTAGACTGAATATTTAAGGATTCATATCTGAGTGAAAAAACTGGGTTCTTACAGTCTTCCTTACTTAAAAGAAATCATCCTCGAGTTCAACCATCGAAGGGAGGAGAAATATTGTCTGAGAAAAACTCTAGCCACTATGCATGTGCATTTTCTTCCCTCTCCCGAGCCTCATCCTTCACATAGTCGTGCTTCCATAGCACCTATACAAGAGGTATAGACTGGCCTTAGAGAACCTTCATGATTCGGTCAATGATGCGTGCTGGATACTCCACAAAGGTTGCATCAACATCTAACTCAACTTCATCAGGATCAAAAGTATGAGATGGATTAGCATGATACTGGAGATACTGTGAAATATGGAATTCATCATGCATGGAATGGTACCTCTAAAGTTGTAGTATATGATAGGCTACCATCCTGACTCTCACTAGAATTTTAAATGGCCCTTTATAATGACATGAAACATCGATTTCTTTCTTAACCATCTATGTCATAGATTGGGTGATACTTGTAAGAAAACATGATCCCCAACCTCGAAATTTGGAGGTATTCCACATTGATAGGTATATGATTTCTTTCTATACTGAGTAGTATTCATATGCTTCCTGATCACCTAAACCTACTCTGATGACTCCTGAATGAGAATTGGACCATGTAGGGCTGCCTCACCTACCTCTAGCCATCATAGGGGTGATCAGCATAGACGACCATTTAAGGCTTCAAAAGTATCCATCTGAATTGTTACATGAAAGTTATTATTGTAAGAAAACTCGATGAGAGAGATACGCTTCTCCAAAGAACTGTATAAATCAAGGACACATGCTCGGATCATATCCTCTAGAACCTATATTTTCCATTCTAATTCTCTATTAGTCTAAGGGTGAAACTTTGTGCATAGAATCACCTGTGTTCCAATAGCCTTATTAAATCTCTTCTAGAACAGTGATGTAAAACGAGTGTCCCTTTCTGAGATGATAGTATGTGGGACCACATGATGTTGTATGATTTCCCGGACATTCAATTTTACCATCTCATCGACTAAAAAAGTCTCTGAAATCGGAATAAAGTGAGATAATTTCATCATTCTATCAATGAAACCCCAAATATAATTTCTACCTATTGGATACCTAGAAAACATACTGAAAACACAATAAATATATCTTCCAATTTCCATTCCAGGACTGGAAGTGGCTGTAACATGGCTGATGGTCTCTAATGCTCTAACTTAATTACATTCAAAAATATTTCTATTTAAAAACTAACTTGAATTTATTAAAAATTAGAAATTATTATAATTCTAAATATGGGATCCATTTATAAAAATTCCAATCACATAAGTGGAATAAATTAATTTAAATTTAATTCTGCGGACATGATGACAAAGCGGGTTTTTAAAGTAAAAAATGTTCAAATGTTTGATAAGTTTTTATATTAAATTTCATTATGAAATTAATTAAAATGACCTAAATTGGGTACACAAAATTATAATTTATCTAGTTATTATTTAATACTAACTAAAACTATAATTTTACCTTATAAATAAATTAGACAAAAAAATTATTTTTGAATTAAAATTCAGTATTTCTTGTAATTCATTAAAAAATGAAACTTCACATAAAATTATCAAAAATTCATCCAAACCTAATTTTTATGTTTTGATTTCAAATATGATGTTTTTTTTCAAAATATGAAATCTATAAAAGTTCAAAAAATTGGATTTAAAATAGGTTCTCCATTAACAGGTGGTAAAATTTCTTATAGAAAAATGTAGATCATTATGTGTAATATTGGTTTTGTTCTTATATTATGCCTATAATATCTAATCGATGACTATAAAAAAATATTTTTTGAGTATATAATGTATATATATATTACATTAATATATCTCACTAATTCTAATTAATATAGTTTATTAGTATCAAACTTCTTCATGAGCATAAAATAGTTTTATATAAAAACATTCCCTTTATATTCATTTGGTTCTCATTTTCATTTCTAAATAATTGGTAACCAGTGAATTCATCTTATATTTATGTAAACTGCATATTTTGATAATTTAGTTAAGAC
This sequence comes from Viscum album, assembly GCA_963277665.1. Lineage (NCBI taxonomy): Eukaryota > Viridiplantae > Streptophyta > Magnoliopsida > Santalales > Viscaceae > Viscum > Viscum album. Next base: position 116,619,492 of record OY728135.1, read on the forward strand.
TATTCATTATAACTAATTTAACAGATAGGTTATATCTTATTTTATTAACTAATAATATTTTAATTATATATCATAGGTTTGTAAAACATGGCCTTTCATGTAATGAAAACCATTAAAGAAACTTGTTGGTTTATGTGATGGAAGATAACTTGGTGTTGTGTGCATTGAAAGCTATACCATGTGTTGAGTTTATTTAAAATTGTAAATGTATTGTAATGTCTCGGGATATTATATTCCCTTACATGCTTGGTGTATCATGTCACACATGTCATTGAATATAGTGTTCTTACTTTAGAACATTGGAGGGTTACATTCTCCCCACCATAATTAAATTACCCCCTCACAATTTAAAATTGATCTTGGAAATATATGGTGATATAATTGAAAAAATGATTTTTTTTAAATCCCACATCATGAGAAGTGATAATAAAATATCCTCTTAATAAGGTACAATGAAAAGTAAAAAGGACACATGGAATATAATATAACTCAGTCACTAAGTAGAAAAACATTAGTGGCAAGTGAAAATATGGACATAGATGAAAAAAAGTATTTATAGGGAGTGATTGAGGTCATCAATAAAAAAATTATTGATAAATGTAATTTTGATGGCGTCATAGCCATAAATCTGTGATGATTTAAAATAACATCAGTTCAATAAAAATTAATGTATTAGGACAACATTTTTTAATCATTTTCCTAATGTTGAGAAATTATTATACTAACTAAGAGTATATGGAATCATACTTATTTGATATGTTTCTGTTTCATATTAAAAATTTCTTATTTTAGTTGTGCATTGATTAAATTAAAATACATTTATTACATGATGAAATATATATCAAAAAATTAACTATGAATCCTGAAGAACAAAAATAAAATTTTAATGGGTCGTAAGGCCCATACAAGAATCAAAAGTTTTTTCATTTGTCTCTAACTACTATCCAAATCCAATATGGATAATACATTAATCACTAATCCTCAAAAGTTATACCACTAGTTCACTGTTAACATTTATTCATAAAATGGTTTAAAATTAATTACACATTATCCAGGACATCACATAGGTTAGTGGTTGGCATGAAACCATTATCGTCCTTCGATCGTGGGTCCAAGTCTCATAACCATTCCACACTTGATGGGTTGTCACCCAGAATACAAGATTTCCTTTTCTAAAAACATATTCACATAATTTTTAATATAAATATGACGGACATCAATGAAATTTATACATTAAATAACATTCTAACTAAGGTTTTCAATACAAAAGATTTTTGCAAAGTCAAATAATCTTTTTTAAATATTGGAATGATTTAATTAATGATTATATGGAACCTATAAGTTATAAATACCTTTAAACATACATCTATATAGCTTATAGTCATTATTCATCAAATAACCATTTCTACTAAAACATATAATTTCCATAAATATCTCTAAAATGTTCTTCATCTTGGTAGACACTCATTGCATAAAACCTAAAAAGTTATTTAAGTAATTGATAATGTTTTAAATCAAAATCACCTTATGTTTAACCTTGGTTATTCATTTTCATTATCTATTCAACTCCTTCATAAGGATTTATAAAGAAAATGTGATTTTTCCTAAGTGTATCCCCAAGGAGTGTCAAACTAGGTGTACATTAAGGACCATTGGCGTGTACCAGGTTATGCGGAGTTAGGCCCAATGTACCTTGTCAGAGTTGTTACCCCTAGGTACATCTGTACCATAATCAAATCCACTAATAGTATGTTGATTTGGATGTATTTCTAAAAATACCCACATATTAACTACCTAAACAAAACTTTAGGATGTTATTCTGTACTTTCCTATAAATTATAACTTAGGGTCATGTTCTCAAATATATGTTTTCCTAAATCTAGTTCCCATGATTTATACTAAAATTCATTTGATGCCAAATATAGAGACCCAACCCCAAAAACCTAGATCCAGTGTATGAAACCATTAAATTAGCATGAGTACATGGAATCAAATCCTGAAGGATAGAAGAGTTAAGTAGTTTTGGTAAACTAGATACATATATGAGTTTTTTATTATAAATGAATACATTAATTGTATAAAAAGTCATTGATGAAATTTTTATTTTATCCAGAGTATAATTGAATATCATTCTTAGTACACTCCTTGGATTCCTGAGGAAATAAATCAAAAAAAGAGTGAGCTCAAATGCTCAGTAAGGGTACATAAAGTGGAAGAAATATAAAAAAATAAGAATAAATCAACATGGAAAGGTAAATAACTGAATACACTTTTCATGTAGTCGAAAGACTAAACAGGGAGTGAATAAACAATATGGAAAGGTAAATAACTGAAAATACATTCCATTAAAATAACTAGATAATTAATAATCAATATGAAAAGAAACATAATTGAAACACAATCCATTTAATCAATGAACTATGAATGAAATGTATCCATAGATATGTCGATGAAAAATCACATGGATGAATAATAACTGAATCTATATGAGGAAAATGATTAATTATTTGAAGACATGTTTCCTAGGTAAATTGTACATTTACCATCAATACATTTCACAATACATTTTATAACATTCTGGGTGAAAACCTTATTAATATAGGCTATCCAAATGACTCGTCCCATGAGACTACTGATGCATCAAGGGGTTATCTATAACTAGTCCCACTTGTGTCTTACATGTCCAATAATTCCACATATATCGAATAACCAATTTAATTCAGGAACAATATTCCTTATCAAATATTTCTTTTGAATAAAACATAAGAATTTATCAATAATTCCCCAGTAAATGAAATAAATATCAAAGAAAACACTATATGTAAAAATAGTATATGTTTTATCCAATAATCATATCCATGATAACTGTTGTAGATATTTATGGGAAAATTCACATTCAATATTCACTAGAAATTGAATATTTCATGTGGACTATAGAAAGAATCAAAGAACTGAATATAAGTAATATCCTTGGAAAAATAAATCAAAAAACCATACAGAGGAAGAATAAGGATGGTATCAACAAAACATATCCCATGTGGGATAAAAATAAAGGGTTTTTGTTGTTGATTAATAGAAATAATAAAAATATATTTTAATAACATTCATGAGTAAAATTTTCCTTTTATTTTGAAAAAATATTATAAATCCTTTTCATTGAAAATTATGTTTTGAAAAATTTCATAGAAATAAACCTTTTAATAATGGAAAGGAAACATCAATGAAATGACATAGGGTAAATCCGTACAGGCCACATGAGGTAAATAGAATTTTTTTACAAGGTAAAAAGGGTATAAATTTTCATTGTTCGAAAGGAAACAAAAAGAATCATTTGAAAAATTTTGTAAAAGACATAAGTAGTATAAAAATTTATTTATTCATTTTGTAAATTTTTAAACCATTTTTTAGAATCTTTTTTTAGAATAGTGTTCTTATAAGATAACACATTCACTGAAAAAAAGAGGGAAATGAAGTTGGGTATTCTTAAAAAAAATTCTAAGACATATTAAGTACCAAAGAGTTTAAAAAATTGTACTATTACATTAAAAAATCATGAATAACTAGAGGAGAAGAAAATAGCAGGTTTCAAAAAAATTATGAAATAATTTCCTCGAATGGATATTCAAGTGTAAATAATCCCAAATAAAATGAGATTGTGAAGTAAACCCTTAAAATGACCATAAAGTTGAAGTGAAACTCAACCAATTAATTGATTATGTATATCAACTATAAATCCAAATAACAAAATTTTAAATTAATCAATATATATTAAAATTTATTATACACATAATCATATAATATTAACGATGATGAGGAAGTAATATAACCCAATGATAAAGGAATTGAGTTATGAAATTTCTCTACCACTTGGTGATTTTAAATTAAAACCCCCTTAGATTAAATAATTAAAATTGATACTCATAATATCGTTAAGAATAAATACTTCATGACATAATATATCAATATGGGAAGTAGATACACCACAAAAAATAAGTATCTAGGGAAATTTATATTTATCTCATGGATGTAAAAAAGATAGATGAAAATCCCTTACCTTGTGTTTCCTTTCTGGTGAACACCCTATAACTTCATTTATGATAGTTTTAATAATATCACTAAATTATAAAATAACCGTATTCATATTTATAATATGATATCTTAACAACTTATAATATCTTATTACCTATTTTTCAACAACATTTCATTATTTGTAGTATTTAATGTGTTAATTGCCTAGTTTCTCTAGTAAAATTTGACTTGTTATTTGTTGTACCTCTTACATAGCTCATGATTTAATCATATATAGAATTTAATCCATGAATTTATTAACATATTTATCCATTATATATTTATTTATAATAATCCTTAATTTTTTTAAATAGGAAATGAAATTTACAATTCATGGAGACGGTAGGTCGTACGTACGAATGAATGCTACATCCATTTCCTTATTGTATTTTAAAAGAATAAAAAGTAAATAATACATATTTATATATATATATTATAATTCTTGTAGAATATTCATTTAATATATTTTATATAGGTTTATGAAAACCATCTTTCATACATTCCATGTATAGCATGAATGATTCACATCACATTAAGTAGTTGGTAGTCCACATGTCCACGAACGATATTATCGTATCCACACAACATAGAACTCATGGAGGTATGTTTATGTAAAAATTATAGAAGAATAAAGAAATTATAAATACTATATTTAAATAATATATAAATATTTTGTCCATCCTAATTCCCACCATGAGATATGGTAAAGGAAGAAACAAATAATCATCATTTCGTTAGGAGGTAGTTTATCGTACACGAATTGTAAGTATGCTACCCTTTAGATGGAAGTGTGTGTAATTATAGGTTGAAAACTTATAATAAAGATACCTAATTATATTTATTATAATAATGTTATTATATAGTCATGAAATAAAAATATTTTTTGTGTTGTAGAATGAAAATAAAACAATTCATCTTAAGGAAGATTGTTATCTCTTATTCAGGTAACTGCTTTTGGTTTTCACCAAATGGCTTCCTTGTAAAGATTTCTTCCCAATGAGAGGATTATATGAGTAAGGGAGGGATGTTGAAAGACTGTTTAGGATGTTTTTGTATAAGAAACAGTTTCTTTAGAGGTGTGAGGAAGGAGAAGAGTGAATTTCTTTTCATAGTCGATGAGGAGTGGCATTCTTGCAAATGTTTGTCAAGAAAATTCCACCCTCATTTTTCCAAGTTAATTTGGCTCCAATAATTGATAAAATTAGATAAAAGGTATTATAGGTTCAAAATATGGACATTTAGATGCTATTTTAAAAGTTTCTAAGTCATTTTTTACTTTAAGGTTAAGGTTTAGTCCATTATTAAGCTCATTTTTCGCTTAATCAATGTAATCATTTTTGATTATTTTCTCTAATATTTTTGGTAAACAACTAATTTTATCTTATAATAAATTATAAATTATGATGATTATAAATATGGAATAAATTTTTCCAAATTCTAGTCATATAAGTGATAGAAACTAATTTAAATTTAATCCTCTAGACGAAATGACAAATATTGTTTTTAAAGTAAAAATGTTCAAAAGTTTGCTATGTTTTTTATTTAATTTCACTATGAAATTGATTAAAATGAAATAAATTGGATAAATTTATGTTTAATTGATCCAATTAAGATTTAAAATCAATCAAATATATAATTTCACGTTATAAATAAATTTGATGAAAATCTATTTTGAAGTAAAATTCAGTATTTTTCATTATTTATTAAAAAATAAAACATCACAGAAAAATTCCAAAAATTCACATAAATCATTTATTCAAGATTATATTTAAATGATGAATTTTATTTGTAAATATAAAATCAATAATAGTTCCATAAATAGTATTTTAAATAGGCATTCTTTTAAAAGGAGGTAAAATTTCCTTTAGAACAATATTGTTTATTATGTATAATGTTGGATCTATTATTATCGTATGCCTATCAAATATATTGGACCAATGTAAAAAAATATTTGATTTAGAATAATATATATATATATATATATTACATTAATATCACTTAAAAATTTTAATTACATTAATTTATTAGGATAAAACAACTTTATGAGCATAAAGATAGTTTTATATAAACAATTTTCATTTATATTCAATTGGTTATTGTTTTCATTTCTAATTAATTGGTAACCAATAAAATCATATTATATTTTAATAAAGACTATATTTATATATGTTAGATAATACTCTTCCTAACTACTAATTTAATGTCTAGGAAATATTTTATTATATTAAGTAATAATATATTAATAATATATTGTTGTTTGGTAAAATTCGGTCTTTAATGTAACACAAACCATCAAAGAAACATATTGTTGAATACGATGAAAGATAACATATTATTACATGAATTAAAATCTATATCATGTATTTAATTTATTATAAATAGAAAAAATATTGTAAAGTCTTGGGATATTGTATTACCTAACATGCTTGGTGTAGCGTGTCGGTCAAGTGAATGAATACAATGTTATTACTTTAGAATTTTGGGGTGTTAAATTTTAACCACCTTCATTAAATTGTGTCCACACAATTTAAACTTGATCTCATTAATCTAGGGTAATATATTTTAAATTTATATTTCTGAAATCCCAAATCATGAGAATATTTAAAAAAATATCCTCTTAATAAGATAGAATGAGAAGTACCGAGGTCACATGGAATAATATATAACTAGTCCTCAAAAAAGGGTAACATTAGTGGAAAGTGAAAATTTGGAATTGGAGGAAAATGTTAAATATTTATATGTAGTGATTTAGGTAATCAATCTTAAATAAGTGAATGGATAATAGAAGGTTTAGGGCCTCAAAGCCATAAATCTGTGATGATTTAAAAGACCATCTGTTCCAAAAAAAATAAGGTATTAGGAAAACATGTTTTTATTATTTTCCTAATTTTGAGTAATTATTTTACTACCTAAGAGTATATGGAATCATAATTATATGATTTATTTCTATTTCATATGGAAATTTTCATCTTATGGTTGTTCTTAGATAAAATTCTAATTCATAGATTACTTCGTGAAATGGATATTCAAAAATTAACATTGATTCATAAGAAAAAAATAAACATTTAACAGATGTACATCCCATAAAAGAGTGAACTTTATTTCTTTTTATATTTAACTTTTCTATAAATCCAATATGGTTAATACATCAATCAATAAACTTCAAAAGTGATACATCTGGTTTATCATAAACATTTATTCGTCAAATTTTTTAACTAAAAATTTTTACACATTGACTTGGAAATTAGATAGGTCAACAGATAGAGTGAAATCATTATTGTCCATTGGTCATGGGTTTAAGTACTACAGTCTTTCTAGACTTATTTTATTGTCACCAAGCATATAGTTTTTCCTTTTCTAAAACCATATTTATATAATTTTCGAAAATTAATATTATGGAAATCCTTCAAATTTAGTCATTAAATAACCTTCAAACTAAGGTTTTCAATATAATTGATTTTTATTAAAAAGACTAACAATATTATTTGAATAATGGTATTATCTCATTACTGATCATATGAACCCTAAAGTTTATCAATACCTTTTAACGTGCATCGATAAAATGTAAAATGATTATTCCTCAAATAACCTTCACTGCTAAAACGTATAATTTTCATAAGTTTCTCTAAAATGTCTTTAATCATGGTAGACTCTAATCACATAAAACCTAAAAATAAGTCTAATTCATTGATCTTATTTGAAATAAATACCACCTTATGATTAACCTTGGTTATTCATTTACATTATCTATTCAAATCTTCATAATGGTTTATAAATAAAATGTGAATTATCATTAGAGTTTCCCCTGGGGGTGTCAAATGAGGTGCACAGTAAGGACCTTTTTCATGTACCAGGTTATGCCATGTCAAGAATGATGCACCTTGTTAAATTTGTTACCCCTTTTTACATCTGTACCAGAACCACATCGACTTATAATATCTAAATAGATAATTATTTCTATTAATATAGACATAATATCTACCTAACTGAAAAATTATATATTCATCTATACTTATCATCAAATTATACCTTAGGGTTATGTTCTTTAATCTATGTTTTCCTAAATCTATTTCCCAGGGTTTCAACAAAAATTTCATTGATACCAATAATAGTGACCTGACCCGAGAAGCTCGGATCCAGTTTCTAGTACCATTAGATTAGCATGATTTCAAGGAATCAAATCCCATAGGATCAAAGAGTTCAAAAGTCTTGGTAATCTAGATGTATACATGAGTCTTGTATTATAAATGAATACACTAATTACAACATTGTTTTATTTCTTGTATAAAAACATCATTCCATCTAGCGTATCCTTGAATATCTTTCTATGTATACTCCTTGGATTCCTAGGGAAAAGAAACAAAATAAGGGTGAGCTCAAATTATCTATAAGGGTAAGTGAAGAAGAAGAAATAATGAAACAATAAGAATAAGTCAACATGGAAAAGTAAATAACTAAACAAACAATTCATGTAATCAATAGACTAAAAAAGAAGTGAATAAATAATATAAAAAGGTTAATAACTAAAAAACATTTCATTTAAATTACTAAATAAGGAATAATTAATATGGAATTAAAAATAATATAGGCACATGACATTTAATCAATGTGTTGATAATGAAATGTATCCATAGATATGTCGACATAAAATCCCATGGATGAATAATAAATGAATCTAAATGAGAGAAATGCTTAATTATTGGATGCCATGTTTCCCGGGTATGTGGTACCTTTACCATAAAGAACTATAACAAGAGGGTTTATAATATGCTGGGTAAAAAACCCATTATATTAGGCTATCAAACTGATGTATCCCATGATACTACTGATGCATTGAGTGGTTATCCATAACCAGGCCCCACACATGTCATACATGTCCAAAACATTCCTCATATATTGAATAATCGATTTAATTCATGAACAATATTCCTTATCAAATATGTGTGATGAAAAAAAGATATGGATTTATTAATAATTCCCTTGCATATCAAAAATCTATTAAAGTAAATACCATTTGAAAAAATGGTATATAGTTTAGGGAATAATGAAATCTATGATAAATGATATGGATATTTAGAGGAAACTTAACATTCATTGATCACTTGAAATTCAATATTTCAAAGGTACTATAAAAATAATCAAGGAAGTGAATATTAGTAGTATCCTTGTTCAATTAAATCAAAAACCATCCAAAGGAATAATAAGGTTGGTAGCAATACAAAATATCCCATGTGAGGTAAAAATAATGGGTTGTTGTTGATGAATGAACATATTATAAATATATATTTTAAAAACATTCTTGAGAAAAATAACCTTTATATTTTGAAAAACATTTTAAGAATCATTTTCAATGAAAACTAATTTAAAAAAATTAATTAAAAATAAGGCTTTCGATCATTAAATCTTAGATTCAAAGAAATAATGGCAGGTAAATATGTATAAGTCATATAAGTTAAAAATAACATTCCTTTTACAAGGTAAAAAGGGTAAAAAAGTGCCTTATTCATAAAGAAAAATGAAGATTCATTTGAAAACATATCATAAAGGAAAAAAGAATAAAAATTTATTTATTAAATTATTTTTAAAACATTAAAAACATTTTTAAAAATCTTTTTATAAAATAGGGTTTTAAAAGAAAAGTGTTTCTCCGACTAAAGAGGGAAATGAAGTCAAGTTTTCTTAAAAACATTTTTAAATTCATCTTAAGTAACAAAGAGTGGAAAAAGGTACTATTAAATTTAAAATATCATGAATAACTATAGGATAATAAAATAAAATGATTTATTAAACAGGGATCAAATAATTTCCTCAAATGCAAATTCACGTGTAAATAATACTAAATAAAATAAGATTGTGATGTAAACCCTTAAAAAGACCCTAAAGATGAAGTGAGACTCAAAAAATTAATTAATTAAGTGAATAAACTATAAAGAAACAAAATGTAATTTTAAATATATCAATATATATTGAAATTCATTATACACGTAATCATATAATATTAACGACAACGAAGAAGTAATATAACCCACTGATAAAGGAATTGAGTTATGAAATTTCTCTACCACTTGGTGATTTTAAATTCAAATCCCCTTAGATTAAATAATTCAAATTTAACATTAGAATATCATGAATAATAAATAATTAATGACATAATATATAAATATGGGCAGTATATACATCACACAAAATATGTAAGTGGGGAATTTGAAATTTATCTCACAGATGTAAAAAGTGAGATGAAAATCCCTTACATTGTGTTTTCTTTTGGGTGAACATTATCTAACTACCTATATAATAGCTTTAATCATGTCAATAAATAATAATAGATCCATAATAAAATTAATAATATCATATATTAAATTTTTATGATATCTTATTACTAATATGTTAACAATCCTTTATTATTTTAACTATTTCATGTGTTAATTTCCTGGTTTCTCGAGATAGTTTTGAATTGCTATTTGTTAATCACCTCAAATATATTATGATTTTATCAACTCTAGAATATAAAACTTTTCTAAAATATAATATAAATTCATTATATTTGTATTTATAATAATCCATAATTTTTTGATATGGGAAATGAAATATATTGTTCATAGAGATAGTAGTCCATATGCACGTAGGAACACTACTTCCATTTCCTTATCGTTTGTTAATAGAAAGAAAAGTAAATGATATGTATGTGAATACATATAAACATTATAATTAAAATATAATATTTTTTTAATATATATCATATAATTTTATGTAAACCATCCTTCATACATTCCATGTATATCGTGAACGAATCACCCTGCATTAAAGAAGCAGTATACCACACGTCCACAAATGACATTATTGTATCCCCACAATATGGATCACACAAAGATATATGTTATGTAAGAATTTAAAAATAATAAATAAATTATATATAATATATTTAAATCATATATAAATATTATTTCCATCATAATTTTCTCTGTGATAGGTGGTAAAGGAAAAACGAACAATCAACAATTCGCGAGGCGGCAACTCACTGTACAGGAACAATACGTTTTTTACCCATTATATAGAAGTGTGTGTAAGTGTAGGTATAAAAATTACAATAACAAAATATCAGTATATTTAGGATTCTTAGGTTATTATTTAATCATAGAATAAACATATTTTTAGTGGTGGGCAATGAAAATAAAAAGTAGGAGCATGAGATAGATTTTTACCTATTAGTTGGGTAACTACGTTTGGATTGCACCAAAGGGATTCCTTGAATGGATTTTTTGAAAAAGGGAATATTATAAAAGGAGGTTAGGGATATTGGGAGACTATTTGGACATAGTCTGGATGAGAAATATAATCTTGATAGGTGTGAGGAAGTTGAAGAGTTAATTATTTTTTATATTGGAGGAGGTGTGGAATTCTTGTAAAGGTTTCACAAGTGAATTCCACTGATGTTTTTCCAATGTCATGTGGCTCCAATAATTGATAAAAATAGATAAAAGTATATATATGGTGAAAATATTTCCATCCAATGGCTACTGGAAAATTATATATGTTATTTTGAGCATTAATATTAAGGATTAGTGTATTTTAAAGATAATTTTTTACTTAATCGATGTAAATAATTTAAATAGGTTTCACTAATATTTTTGGTCAAAAACTAATTTGATATTACTATAAAATATAAATTATTCCTATTATAAATATGGAATCCATTATTTCAAATTAAAATCATAGAAGTGACATAAATTTAATTAAATTTAATCCTATATATTGGATGACAAAGTGGGTTTTTAAGTAAAAAGGTTTAAAAGTGTGTTATGCTTTTATATTCAATTTCAATGTGAAATTGATTAAAATTGCCTAAATTGGATAAATGTATGTATAATTGAACTAATTAATCTATAAAACAAATAAAAAATATAATTTATCTTCATAAATAATAGATAAAAAGTAGTTTTATATTATAATTCTATATTTTTCATTATTCATTAAAAAATAAAACCTCATAGTAAAATACCAAGAAAATCACCCGAATATATTTTTTATGTTTTTATTTCAATTATGATGTTTATTTTGATATATAAAATATATAAATGTTCCAAAAATTATATTTAAAATAGGTTCTCCATTAAAAGGTGTAAAAATTGCCTTTAGAAAAATATTGATTTTTATGCATAACATTGGGTTTGTTCTAATCTTCTGCTTATCAAATATATTGGATGAATGTAAAAATATAATTTATTAAGTATATAATATTTATATTATATTATATCACTCACTAATTGTAATTACTTTAATTTATTAGAATAAAATTTCTTGGTGAGAAAAAAATACTTTTATATAAAAACGTTCTGTTTATATTTAGTGGGTTCTTATTTTTGTTTCTAATTAATTGGTAAAAATGAATTCATCTTACATTAGTGTAGTCTATATATTTTCATAATATAGTAAACAATATTCATAATTATTAATTTAATGGCTTGTTTATATCGTATTGTATTAAATAATTATATTTTAATAATATATTATTGTTCGGTAAAACTCTATCTTGTGTGTAAAGAAAGCCATCACAGAACATTTCTATTGTGTGTGATGAACTCTAACTCTGTTTTCTAGGAATTACAAGCTATATCATGTATTGAATTACTTTAAAATATAAAATATATTGTAAAGACTCGAGATATTATATTCCCTTACACGGTTGGTGTTGTGTGTCATACAGATTATTAAAAATAGTGTTCTTACTTTAAAATTTCAGAGTTTTATAAATAAAAATATATTTTTGATTAATAAAATTACATTTAGCAAAAATTGATTGATTATTTACTATGAATTTATCAGTACATTTATATTAAGTAAGAAATTTTATATATTCCACAAATTATTTAATCTTATTCATACCCACCAATTTAACACCTATGTTATAACAGTCATATTAAAATAAGAAGATTTCATGGTTTATTTAGGCTTGGTGTTGTGTGTTGTATACAATATCAAATATAGATATCATTTTCAACAAACTTAGGGTGATATATTCTTGGTATTGTCTAACTAGAATATAAATAATGGTAGGAATACCATCTAAATATGTGATATCTATTACAGTAACTCATTATATAAATCATGATTATATACTCTCATTATCTCAACTAAATCCATCAATCAGGAATTTTTCACTATTTGAAGATCGAAAATATTATAGTGGAAGTAATTTTAAAATTTTAATTCATAAAAATATAATATTATTATAAAATATATTTTAATAAATTCTCTAAATCATATCTAATCCAATGTATTATCCATAATTTCATCTATAATGTGTCTTTAAGTGACCTGTTACATATGAATCATGTCACTATATTTTTCATGTGTTTCCAAAGTACTCATATATTCTCTACCTTTTTTACCAGTCATTTGATTGTATTCATAATACTCAACCATTAGCTTTGTATGTAATGTTTATACTTCATGCATGTGAGTACACCCATTTCACTAAATAGTAGATGATACGCCTTTTAATTAATTAAATAAAAATATTAAATTAATTTTTTTTACAATGAAAATAATTTATACAAAAAAATGTAATAGATTTGGATATATATACCTGAGTATTATTCATTGTTCTATTCTTATAGATACCTAGACTATGAAGGATTGGTAACTTTTGTAGTGCCAGCGGGCTCCAATGTATCCTTTTGATGATCAGTATACAATATATGATCATAATGACCAGGATAAGATGTTGAATAAGAATGAACATAAAATCATAGTGATACTAGAAATGTATGACTTGGAGGCAACATTGGAGTTATTAAAAATGGATAATTGGGATAATTAGTGGGAGATGTCATTAGATATGAAAATATTATATCATAATCATGACATGAAGAAAATTTTGGCAATAGGATAGGAAGTATGAAAATCCTTAATAATTGTAAGGGAACTATGGGATGAGGAATAATGCTAAATATAATATCTGGTGAAGGGTATGAGTGTGACCAGTTATGTGGTGTGATCTGAGTACCTCTAGTATTCGTCCCCATTAAACAATTAAGCTAGTCACCACTGTTACTATTATATCTATATATTAGTATCCCCATGGATAGTTGTTCATGATTAAAATTAAAAAATGATTAAATAACTAACATTATATATAAACTAATTAATATACACTAGAAGTATTATACTCATAGTCGGAACCCTAGGATGATTTCCCATCACTCTTATGATAACCTAGATAATTCTAGAAATAAATTAAACTTGTCATAAATAATTATTCGTTTTATAGATATATATTCATCATTGTTTTATAAATAATTCTATAAAAGTTTTAATTCAAAAATTGAATAGTTTTATTTAACTAAATTGTTTTATCCTGAATTTTATTTTTTAAAATAAATTTTTAACTTTAAGAAATTTATTTTGATAAAACTGTATACATTTTTGATATCATGATGTAAAATATTTTTATCTTTTTGTTTTGGTAAATTTTTTGAAACGATTGATTTTTAGATAAAGAGTGAAAAATATCGATTTGTATTAATACAATCATTATTTCATGTATTTTAAATGTTCTATTGTATTTTTGATTGGATTTAAAGTGAAATTATTCACCTTTTACTAAACAAATAATATAATTATTTCCATATTAATCATTATTATACTTGATTTGCGTAAAAAATCCTTTTTTTCTATAAAATGGCATTTTATAAAAAACAATTGTGGCGGTTTGCATGTTTATATTAAAAATATTTTTTAAAAACTTATGGAAAATTTAATATATTAAAATGATATTTCATATTATAAATTTTGATGTTCCAATTTTTTTTGTTCATTATGAATAGTTTCCTTAGTAAAAAATAGTTTACACAGTAAAGGAAAAAACATGTTAATTAAGGAAAAAACAGAGTGATAAACCCATAGAATATTATCTTAAATCTTATTAGATGATTATATTTCAACCTTAATCAAATTATATTTTATTTTGGATATTTCAATAGCTAATTTCCCCAGAATAATACTTTATATTATTTAAAAAATTGAATAATTACAAGTGTGCCACTCTCGTCACCTATAAATGGGAACCTCCTCTTCACAATTATTCATAAACAATGAGAACTATATTTCTGCAACTACCAATAAAAATTCCTTCCCAAACATCCTCACCATGTTTAAGAAGTCTTCTAACCACCAAAATACCATTTTATAAAGGTTTAATGTGTATTCCAAGGAAGGATTTCAAAAGGAGTGGTATAAGTCTTAACTGAGTATTTCATTTTTATTTATTCTTCTACCTCTATCAAATATTATTTAAAAAATATGAAATAATAAAATAACTAAAATAAATATAATAAATTATTATTATTATTATTATTATTATTATGGTAAAACCCTTTTTCATCTTCTTTTACCATCCTATAGGAAACTAAAACATTTTCATCCATGCATGTGGATTACCACTTTAACAAAGCGATGTGTCCTATTTTTCATTACTGGGTCATATGGTTGATTAAAATTCTTGATTGATTGAATATATGTAATATTTATAACATTATCATGAATACTTAAAGATAAGATATTACTTACCTTCTTACCATTCAGTTCATTGAAAATTGATAATGTCACTCGTGCGCACATGTGGAATACCATCTCTACGAAGCGATGTGATTCATTTTTCATTTCCAACTTACAAGGCTAGTTATAATGATGAAAGTAGTGGATAAAAATTATATTTATAGAATATTTATGATTTTTAAAATTAAAATATTATATACCTTATTTATTTTAAACCTAATAGAAAAATTAAAATTTTATTCATACGTACGTATGGACTATTGTCTCCCAAAAATAAAATGATTCAGTTTTAATGATCATTATACATGGTTGGTTTAAAAATTATATCTAATATATAAATATGAAAATTATAACATATTTTATATTTTAGAGTTATTTTAACCATAATCCCTTTGATCATGGTCACTACATTGATGTTGTTTTTATGTTACAAACTAAATATCCTTCGAACATCCAACGTAAACTTAACCATTTTAATAACAAGATAAGATATGGAAAATTTTTAATTAATAGAATAATAGTAACGGAATGAACATAAAAAAATATCTTCAATAAAATAGAAAACTAATTTATTTTTCTTATTCATCAGTTAGAGAACATATATTCTTAGAGAGGACTTAAGGTATGGGATTTTCCATTAAAACGTTGTTTTAAATTTTTTAAACTTTTTCTCTTCCATATTTATACTCATTTAAATTTTTCATGAATGTTATTTTTTATAAATAAATATGTGCTAAAGGTAATTTTTTTTACAAAGTTTTACATTACTAACAATGGTTTTAAAATAAATTATTTATAAATTTTACATATAGATTAATTTTTTCTAGTTAATAAAAGTCTAAAAAAATTATTTAACGTATACTACACGACCAATTTTTCCCGCTTTTATAATCTTTATTCATTATCAATATTCCACAATAAATTTTAATGGGATTTAAAATTATATCATATTTATTCTCTTATGTAATTTTTCATTCTTAAGAGTTTTCAAATAAAAAAGGATATTTCTCCTTATGATTATGCAATGATGGAAAGTGTTTTTCTTATGGGTTTAAATGATTATTTCAAAGGTTTAATGATTGAAAATTAAAATCTTACAATTTTTATATTCCTGTTATGGTACTTGAGTATTATAGATGATTATACATGATGAAACTCATAATTGTAAATATATTATTCTGTACTACAGAGTTTTAATCCTTCTAATATCATATTTTAGTTAAAATTGTCAAACTTTTAGGTAGTATTAATAATTTTATCATAATTGTAAAAATAACTTAATTTTCAAATTTATTTATTTTTATATCTATTTTTTATTTTTTCCATAACAACTTCCACCATTATAAAAGTTGTGAAATTAGTTTTAGGTAGTATTAAAAACAATAAGGGATACACTTCATTCAACTGTACCATGAGCTTAATCTACCATTATAAGGCCCAAATAAAGCTCACAAGTTGGAACTTGGAATCTGTTAAGATATTATATTTTTTTTTGAATATCGGACCATATCTTACAAATGGGATTCACAAATGTTCATATATTTTACATGGAGAAAAATAAGAGGCTGAGAAACCTTTTCATTATTTATGACATCCCTAGATTTAGCATACATCATGGTCATAAAATCTTGGGAATTAAGTATATTAGAATATGAGTAATCTAGATATCTAAATTATTATTTCAAGTAAAACTATCATAAATGT
Source organism: Viscum album (assembly GCA_963277665.1). NCBI lineage: Eukaryota > Viridiplantae > Streptophyta > Magnoliopsida > Santalales > Viscaceae > Viscum > Viscum album. Next base: position 116,636,820 of record OY728135.1, read on the forward strand.
TTATACATGTATCCAATGGAGCCTAGAATTTTCTTTTACTATATTTGATATATAGAGTAAAAAATTTTGAGAAAACCAAAATTTCAAATTCATTTGTTTAATATTCCCACCGTGTGGAGACTTTTGAAGGATATAATTGTTGCCACTATTTTCCACTCCCCTCTATAAAAATTTTATTTCCCTCCTTATTTTATGGGGTTGGATATATTTTATCCACTGTTTTTTGGAATAGGTTTTGTGATTTTCTAATATTTTTTTACATATATGATATAATTTAGTTCAACTTCCTCTGCTCTCATATATTTTAACTTTTTTATTCTCCCATCGTTCCCTTTTCAACTTCATGAAAATGGATAACAAAGTTCGATGCTTTTTCGAGCGACAAGTGGTTATGCTTGAGTTTATACACTATGATTTTTTTCATTATTTTATTCTAAGAATTTTATTGTCATTGAAACTGATTTCAATGATTTTATTCCTTTTCTAATATGTTCTTTCTTCTTCCCCATCATTAATTTTCCTCACCTTCATTATCATGAGGATTTATAGGGCTGGGTGTAAAATTGTCATGATAGTGTGTGTTATTATTGTATAAAATGTGTAGGATTGGTGTAGGATAATTAGAATTCAATGTGATGTTTTTTAGTGATAGGGTTAACATCAACATTGAGTAAAATATTGATTATTAATGTTTTAAGGAACAATGATAACATCATCGTGAAGTCCTTATAATAATGGCTTCTTCTTTATTCACTAACTTTTTTTGTGTTTTTTTCTTTTTTGTATTCATTTAAATATATTTTAATCATATATATTTTAAAAATATCATTATATTAGTATATCATTTAGTTTTATACTAGTTATTTTATAAATATTGATAATAAAAAATATATGTTGCGTGAGTGGCCTCCTTAAGAGATCACCCCTAGGGTTCACAATATATTTCAATCGTTGGTAATGAAATATTATTAGTGATAGATCCATGAAAAATCCCTATTATAATTTTGGATCTATTTCTATTGAGGATAATCACTTATGCATATTTTTTCAACAGAAAAAATAAAAAAAATAATATATTTCAAAAAATAATAAAATAGAGCTATGTTCCACATGTTTTATTTCTTATGTAAAGATGTATTTTTATAGTGATTTTTCTTAAAATTTTCATATTGATAGTCCAATTTATGAGATTTAGAGGGATTATTTTTAAAATATTCAGTTTCAATCAAAATTGATAAAAGAAAATTCCAAGATGCATAATGAAGTGATAATTAAAATAATGACATTTTCCACTTATCTAAATGAAATTAGTGTTTTGGGTCGATCATGAGTTAAAAATTATTCCACCAACCATAAAAGTTTAGGAACCAGAGAATTAGAATACATAAAAGATCCATTTTGAGTTTCTGAACAATTTATGGATGATATTGCTAAAGAATACATAAAAGCCTATGTAATTGTGGAGATCGACAAAGTTTGGATTAATACTAGTCAGAATTTTTATAAACTGAAAAGTTTTTCATTTATCCAATATTTAATATTGTAAAATATTTACTTCTCTACCTCTCTATGTATTTTTAAGAAGACACTGCCCAATAGGATTTATTTGAAGAAAAAAAAGTGGTTCTTTCTACCTACTACCATCCAAAACAAACCTACTCCAAGTGGCATTATGTAATGAAGAAGAATTGAAATCCGAATATACTCAATGAGACAATATCATCCAAAACTCATTATATTTTTATTTATTGACAATTATTTTACCATTACTACTTTTAATTTTTAAACCCTAACTATGTTTTGGTTTCCTTGGAGGATGAAGAAGATGAATAATATGCCACTACTGATATTGAGTTGTCGGTAGCCTTGCCGAAACAAATTGTGATCCAATATTATTTACTTGTAGATGAAGGTTTTTTTACTTTTTTAGTTATATTAAATTTGAAATTTTCCTGCCTCACATATTATTTATATTTTTTTAATGGATTAAAATAGGCGTGAACAAGATGAGAATATTGAAGAAGATATTGATTTTGCGGTCTAAGAAATGTATGACACATTCTTTTTTATTCCCTCACATATCAATTGGTACTACATTGATAAGGAGATGGATATATTGTACTGTATCAATGTTTTATTCCATAATCAATGTGGATGAATCAATTTTGGAAGGAAAAAAATGTGGGGGTTCAAATCACATAAATTAAAAGCAACTATACATTGGTCATAAAGTGATGTAACTACCATAAAATGTCCAATAAAAACCTCCCAAAAATTTTTTGGGTTTCAATGAGAATATACCATATTATTAATTTTATTTTCCTTTTACATATTTGTTTATGTAAATAAGTTTTTTTAAGTTTTTTTCTTTCTTTCATGGAATAAAGTGGTATAAGCTAAGAGATTCACTCATTTCTTCCACTGGAAAATAATTTCAAGTTTCACGTTTACATCTCTTTGGTTTTTTGGACCTTATCTATTTATTTTATTGAGTATAAATTAAGGGTAGGTGAATTTAAGTATAGGGGGTGTCTCAAATTATTTAGGATTCTTTTTGTGTTTTTATTTTTTATTTTTCCTTATAGAAAATTTGATCTTCAATAAATATCTATTTTCATTTTTCATTCATGAATTAATTTTGAGAGTGTTTTCTTGATTTTTTAAGAAATATATTTTAAATGATAATTGATGTGGAATCATTTCCTAGATTTTGATTTTCTAGTATTTTTATGAGTTTGACCATTTTTTAAATCCATACCCATGAAACACCAAATCGAATTAATTTTCCCATCTTATGAGGTATTATAATCCATTATAATATATTCTTTCTAATACCCACACAGTATTGAGAGAAACCAAGATTTTGTGTGCAAACCCAAACATATGATTATTCTCTTTCAAAGCATTTTAGTTCATAAAATGGTTCTGATATGATTAAGGAATTTTATTTAAAAAATTATATCTTAAATTGATACTAACCTTTACATTTACCCTAATTTATCCAATAGAATCTTGAAATTTCCTTATAGGGTTAAGCCACATTAGAAGATTATTATTTCATACCAGACTTCAATCTTAATATTTAAGCATGAATATTTCAATTTTGAGCATCAGAGAAGGGATTTTCATGTGTGTTCTATGGGATTAAACTCATTGCAGGGTGGTCTGAGGTGTGTGTAAACATATTGGGCATTTAAATAAATTGAATGAGTCAATTTATTTAATTGTGTTTCATTTATATTATATAATTCTCCCAAAAAAGGAAATTTTTTTTAAAAAAATATATGTGTTTGAATAATTCATTGTGATTAAATTTAAGACTCTTGTCACCTATTAAAAATTTTGGAATGAACTTTTTTCATTAATTTTATTATATTTCCATCTCAACATCCATGAGAAAAATGAAATGGAAAAAGTATGGAAAAAAGAAAGAAGAAAAAAAGGATAATTATTATAAAATCAAACATTTTATTCACAATTTGACTCATGTCTCATGTAAAATGGTGTTATTTTCCACATATAAGGGTAATTGAGTGAGGAAACTTTTCCTATGTTTCCACTTAATTATTTGTGAATGGTATTTAAGATTTCACCCTCCCTTTTTAGCAATGAATTTTTAAACATTTTACCAACTAACCCATAGACACCTAATTCACATTTATACTGTCCACATGGATGAAAAATATATTTTTTTACAGTGTGGATACATGAAACTTTTTATAATCCTATGGTGATATATTCACTTTCCAGGTCGAAAAATATCTCTATATTTAATTTCTCTTGAATGAAGAATGAAAGAAATTTCAATAAGATATATGCATTATTGTGCCATGGGCGGATTTTAAAAGTTTATTTAATTTAACGTTTTGAGATTAAAAATAAAGGGAATTAATTTTCATTGATAATATATGGTGAAATTTCATTTTGGAATCGATTTTTGAAACGTTCCCACATTTTATTTTTGTGTGGATTCTAATTCAGATATTTGATGATTTTCCCAGAGTGGAATGTTTAAGTATGGGAATTTATGGAACTCATAATTTCACATATAATACTCTATAATTATATTTTTTAATCCAACCAATTTCATATTTTGTGGGTAATAATCAAATTTTTAGGTTTTATTAATAATTTGATCATAATTAAGAAAATGGCCTAATTTTGAAATTTAAATATTTTTTATTTTGTTTTGTCTTTCAACAATAAAATTTTCTACTCTAATAAAAATTGAGAAATTATTTTTTGGTAAGCTTCAAAACATTATTTTCTATATTTCTCTAAACTAAACCTTGGGATGAATCCAAAGTTATATTGCCCAAATAAATCTCACAAGTCAAGCCTTGGAATAAGTTCCCAGATTGAATGAATTACGAATATGGGACCATATAAATCCAATGGAATGACCAAATTAACTTATATTTCACCTGTATATAAATAATAGGATGATTAATATTTTATTTAATAGTGGAATCCTAGTATTCATTCAATATAATGGTTATAAGTGCAAGTGAATTAGCTGCATTGGAATATGAATAGTCTCTAGGAAATAATTATTTTCTCAAGTAACACTATCAAAAATACTTCTACAAATGACCAATGGAGGTAAGTAAATTTAGGTTGATAGGAAATATATTTAGGAACATATTTCTATAATACCATAATTTCATATTCATCCATTTTTATTCCCACCATGTAGAAACGTTCAAGAAAAAAATCAGTTCCAGAATTTTCTACACTTCTCAATATAATTTTTTTTACCCTCTCCATTTCAAGGGGTTTTATATTTTGTTTATCCATTTTTTTATGTATGGGTTATGATGTTTTAATAGCATTTAAATATTTAATATATTTGATTCCATTATACTCTCTTCTCTTTCATTTTATCTTGTGTGGTCTCCTATCGTTCCCTTATCAACTTCATGAAAATGGAGAAGTAACTTCACTGCTTGTTTGAGGTGGTTATAGTGATTCATCAGTTCATGAACTAAATATTTTCACATTGTTTTATTATATGAATTTATGTTGTGGGAAAGCCAATTTCAAAGAGAATTATCTTTATATACTACATTTTTCTTCCTCTCATTCATCAATACTCCACTCCTTCGTCGTTATAATGCTATATATGGGGTGGAGTATCATTGTGTTGATGATGTGAGGGATTATTGTCCCATATGTATAGGGTTGTTGTGGGGAAATAATAATTTAAAGTATGGGTGTTGAGTTATAAGGTTGATCTAAACGTTGATTAAAATATTGGGAATTAATATTTTACAGAACAATGATAACAACATCATGAACTCCTTAGAATAATGACTTTTTCTTCTTCACAATATTTTTTGTGTCTTGTTTTCCTTATAGTTTTAATTGTAATATATTTTAACCATATAAATTTTAAAAATCCCATTATATTATTATATCATTTACTAATATATTAATCAGTTTATAAATAGTGACAACAAAAAATCAGTGTTTTTTGAGCAGCCTCCTCAAGAGATCAGCACTAGGTTAAACAATATATTTAATTCACAACTAATAAAAACATATTATTAATGGATCCATAAAACAATTATCTTATCAACGGGTGATCATTATATATTTCATGATTATGGGAGTGCCAATTATAGCTCCCCAATGTTTTTTGGTAATGATTTATCCTTCAAAGGTAAAAAAATGGTAGATAACCGGGTTGGTTACTCCTATGAAATTAAATGTGATTCTATTATTCTGGAAAGGTCTAAAAAAAGTAACTTGATATATGAATATAATTCTATATTATTCCTATATAATTCAAAAAATGGAGGGATTTTATGGGAATTTTTTTATTTCATTATGTAACCTAAGATTAAATGAGAAAGTATTATTTTTCAATGAAATGTTTTCATGAGTGTGGGAGTTGGTTCCCTAGATCCAACTTATTGTGTACTTTATAATAAATTATATTCATGTTATTTAATATCAATAAACTCTTTGTCACAACATGATTTTTCTTCCATGTGACATTATATTTGATAATTTCCTAAGATTAGTTTTCACACTAAAAGGTCATAGCGGATCTCTACTATGATGATAACCTAGAAGTTTTAAGACACTATTCTTTAATATATGTTCTCTATCCAGATGATATCATTTGAGGGACAAAAATGATATAGTCTATCAATGATGGAGTCTCATAGGACTTTGAGACCCCATTTCATGGTGTACGCCCTTGGAAATATCCTAGACGATATTATGAGAACAAGACCCACTAGTAAGAACTCCACATTTATATGTGTCATTAGATGTTCATATCTACAGACGTGTGTATTGGTCCTTAGACATTATTATTGTTATTCATGAGTTTTATGAGTCTCACACTTAAATGTATTGATGAAAACCGAGATGAAAGATGTTCGTGATGAGGTAGGACATGTTGGGTGTGTCTTGACTAATATTTCATTAATGACTAATGCGAGAAATGATTTATCCCTTTGGTTCATTAATGGATGTTAATATCTCAGACCCTTTTATGGAAATGATATAGCCTAAAAAATCAATTGACATGGTGTTCTATATGCAAGTTCTATTTCCAAAAAATCAATGAAATGGATAATTGAGCACATAGGTTGATGGCACTAACATGCAACCTGGTCGATTTGAGATATTGTGATAAAGGGATTATATTGTTGTTTTGAAAATCTGGGAGATAGGGATGACCTCATTTGTTTTAAGGTTCCAACTTTCCAATCGATTTATAACAAGTTTATTCGTCGAACCAGAAAAACCCAATGATTCTCTATCCATTGGACCTACTTTCCAAAGGTCGGTGATCATTAGTTATGGACTGATGAGGCTTAAAATTTTACATTGGTTGAGAGGATGGGAGGTCGGGCTCATTGAACCTTTTTTAGGGGAATTATTTCCTACTCCGAGACTCTTTTATAGATTTAAGATATGTTCATGAATCCTTATTAATTCACCAAGATTTGAAAATGATATTTCTTATTTGACAATCAATAATTGATATGTGTGGGATTTAGGGAATCATTTATATGTATCCAAGGTTCTTCATCAGCAGTGAATCATCTGTGTGTATCGGAGGTTCTTTGACAATGGTGTCCTTTACTACATTATATAAAGATCTCTTGGTCATTGTAAAGACCATACTGGTTTTAAAGCTACTCAGTGAAGCACTTGGAGTTTATTGTCGTCCAGAAGACAGGAATTACTTTAGGGTTGGTATCGTACCCACAAATGGGCTACTTACGTATCCTTGTAACAAAGGAATCTTAACCCACGTAGTTCAGGAATTAAGATATATTTTAACGTCATAAGGGATGGATGAGAATTAAGGGATGATGGGCTTGAACCTTAGAAAGGCTTCCTACATAATCTAATTTTAAGGTATAGATCAAATTCCACATAGTTCGGTTGAAGAAGTGAGGGGATTACGTATGATTAACGGCCCATGAAGATGTGTCATGGTTACTTTCACACTCTAAGCTCACGTGAGTCTTGCTCGGTGTGAGAAACAAGAGGTATCAATAAACCTGACGATTGTGCCATGAAATATGTGGTCACAAGGAATGATATAGGGCTTATGTATGTAAGACTGCCCAAGTATATGAAGACTAGGACTTACGTCAGGAAAGAATCCTAGGAACATGGTCCATAAAGGTGTATGTGCTTAATGTAGATTTATACTCTTAATTTGGGGCTTTGTCCTATGGAGAATTCCCATAATTAAGGGGGACTTTAACTTGTGATTGGGGCTTACTCCTTCAAAGGATGACCAGATCAAAGAAGATTGGACATTGGGATTAATCCTAAGGAGGATGCCCAAGGTTAAGGGGACCTATGATTGGGCCTTACTTCTAACGAGGATGCCTATATCAAAGATTCTCTCATCTTAAGGGATGAGGTTGAATGAAGGGAACATTTAACCATAGTGATATATAGTTATATAAATCACACGGTTTTTGAGATATGTTCCATAGAATTCCTCTCAAATAAGGAATACAACAATGAAACCATGGAATAAGTGGCTTTGAACAGGGTTTTGAAGGCTCAATATTGAAGAGGAGAGGTGAAAAAGGGGAAAGGAGGTGAATATGCAGGAGGCGCGCAAGTCCTGGTCTGGCGTGCAAGTCCTAGTCACGCAAGTAGACTTGCGTGACATGAGTCACCTTGGGAGATGTATAATCCAGATGTGATACTTAGGCAAAACATAACTCAAGCCTTTGTTACTACCCCTAGATGGTTTAAAAAGGGCGGCGTGCAAGTATTGGTGAAGGGATAAGGCGGCACACAAGTAGGTCCATTTCCCTTAAGGGATGGACAGTTAGGCGCACATGTGTTGATGAATTCTAACACTTAGGCCTTATTCTTCTTCTTTAGACCTTTCATTATAGGAATGAAATTACCTTATAAGTGTTTGGAAGGCTTTAGATGAAGTCTTGGGTGCCCAGAGCTCTGTATCTGAATTATGGAAAATCTTTCATCATAAATGGGGGCCTACAGGGGGTATTTAAAGGCTACCTATGTTTGGGAGAATTTCAAGGTTGGGGGCTCAAGTGAACTGTGCGCCGTATATCTGGCGTGCAAGTGACTTGTTTGCCCAAGGTCTGGCGTGCAAGTGACATGCGCACCCAAAGTCTGGCCCCCCAAGTGACTTGCGCACCCAAAGTCTGGCGTGAAAGTGACTTGCGCGCCATAATCCAAATATGGCTTAGGGCTTATCCTTTGTAAAATTTGATGTTTCTTTAAACAGGGAGATTCTTTTTTCTTAAGGTATTCCCCTTTGGTCCTTCTTGGGACTTTGTGATTGAACGGAGCATCAATAAAAGTCCCCCCTCAGAGTTAGATCCAGAGAGAAAAGAGGATTTCACTCTGAGGTGAGAAGAAATAAGAAATCGGGAAGTTTAAAGTCATGCATTTTGGACTATAAAAAGGATAATGGTTAAGGTCTAATATATTTGACCGAATGGATGAAATTTACTCAATTCCTTGATAATTTTTTTGGAAACATATTACCACATTCTGGTCTGGAGGGAAAAATTGTAAATTGTGACTAAAGAAATTTCGAATCCGAGGGATGATAAGGGAAAAGGGATAAAAGGAATTAGGGAAAGTATTTCCTAAGAATGAAGTTACCACTATTTGACAAACCTGTTAGGGGGTTGAATTATGTAGAGCCACCTAAGGGCATTAGGTGCATAGTCAAGTAAAATAATCTTTTGACTGACAGGTCCATTATATAGACTTGATTATGCAAGGCCGCCTAAGGGCATGTACTTCATAGTCAGGCAAAATAGTTCTCATAATTTTTACTTTTCTAATGATAAAAGCTAGTGAAAGTTTATGTAGATTAAAATTTTTCAAAGCATAGAGTCGGGTGTATGGAGAGAGGTAGTTGAATATGGAGGGGATATTTCCAATCATGATTGTTAAATAATTGTAGGAATGTCACTCCTACGAAGGTCTGACCCAAACGTAGGGAAAGAAAAATGTAAACCATAGACTTGAATACTTTCAGATCATGAAAAGAAGATTGGACAAATATGTTAAGGATGGATGTTTTTACTGATCCCTACATATCGTCATTGAGACCAATAGGGATAAAAGAGGTTTTTCTCATAAGAATGAAGTTACCATTATTTTGACAAACCCCTTAGGGTGTTTAATTATACAGGTCCACCTAAGGGCATTGGCTGCATAGTCACATAATAGCATCTTTTGGCTAACTGGTCTGTTATGTAGATGTGTTTATGCAAGGCCACCTAAGGGCATGTGCTGCATAGTCAGGAAAAAGATTTCCTAGGTATCAGACATTTTGTGACTAGAAGTCAAGAAAAAGGGTTTTGGAGACCTGGATATATTTAAGGTTAGGAGTATGGACCATGAAGATGGGGATTGTCCAATGCATGAAGGAGATACAAAGAACAATGTTGACCATGAACATGTTGTGGATGGGTCCTAAATTGAGACGCTGGAATTCACTACGTATCCCATAAGGATGGGAATTAAGCTGTACATAGTTATTGAAATATAGTTTATTGTCATACGGGCTGAAAGCATAGAAGATCTTAGTTTAGGGTCATAGAGCTCAGACCATAATGAGAGAGACACATCGTGCATTTTTTTATAATCCTGATGTGAATAAAGACTAGGGTTTTCATATCACACAATGTGCTCGCAAGGGGACTTTTCACCCAAGGGACTGAAAGTGGAGTTTGGAGTTAGGCCCAAAGACTTGGGGCTAGATTCGAGGGATGCTAAAACGTTCAGACATATCCCATAAGGATAGGAATCAAACCACATGTAGTTCTTAAAATAACCTTTGTACAGATCTGGTTCGTACATACAAATGGTAAAAGGGGACAATAGTGGAATGATGGCTAGACCCATGATTAAAGGATCGGGCATTACCATGTATCCATGCATTTTTTGAAATATGACATGATTGGAGATCAATGTCAAAGATGATTCCCTCGCAGGTGAGGGTGTCAGAGAATGTTGTATTTTATTATTGTACATGACAAAAGTGAAAACAGTTTAAGGACATATGCATGGACCGGTGCTGCATAATTTAGCATCATGTAGCAAGGATGTGTTGCTATGTATTTTAATGCCATACAACGAGGACAATGGGGGACTGTATAGTTTAACATCATATAGCAAGGATGATGGTGATGCACAGTTTAATGTCATATAGTAGGGAAAAAAGGGACGTACACAGTTTAATGTCATGTGGGATGAAGGTGAACCAACGTGAAGAGATTGGTTTTAGGCTGCTTCACATATTAATGTCATATGAGACGGAGGTGGGCTGACGTGAAGATATTGGTTTTGGGATCTTCATGGATCAATATCGTATGAGAAGGAGGTGAACCGATGTGAAGAGATTGGTTTTGGGCTCTTCACAGATGAACATCATATGAGACGTATGTGAACCAATGTGAAGAGATTTGTTTTGGGCTTGAACATCGGGAGGTTGCCTATGTACCCAGCTTAGAAGGCAAGGATCAAAGTCTGCGTAGTTTGATTGAGAATGAATATGGAGATCGGGGTGTACTTGAGGACAACAACCCGAAGGTGGTGTTGGGACTTATGTGTGATTAGCGTCCCAGAGAGGATGTTATGTTTGAGGCTCACTCTAAGCTCACGTAAGTCTTTCTCGGTGTGAGAAAAACGAGGTAGAAACAAAACTAACGATGTACAGTTTAACATCATGTAGGACAGATTAGGGACTTTACAGTTTAATGTCATATATGAAGAGGATATTGTATAGTTTAGTGTCATGTAGCAAGGAAAATGAACAGTTTAACATCATGTAGGACGTAATTGAGGAATCTTTTTTTTCTTTAGTTTAACGTCATGTAGGACGAACATGAGCAATTTGCAGTTTAACATCATGTAGGACGAAGGGTACAATGTTCACAGTTTAACATCATGTAGGACATATTAAGGGACCTTTTCACGGTTTAACGTCATATAGGACGTATGAATAGTTTAACATCATGTGGGACGTAATTGAGGTCTTTTTTCATTTTAACAACATGTAGGATGAAGGGGTTCATAGTTTAACATTGTATAGCCAGGATGATGGTTATGCAGTTTAACGTCATGTAGGACGTAAAAGGGATATTTATAGTTTAACGTCATGTAGGACGAATTTGTGAAAAGTTTAACATCATGCTAGATGAACATATAGTTTAAAGTCATGTGGGATATAATGAAAGTTTAACATCATGCAGGACGAATAGTATTTTTGTTACACAAAATAATTCTTCAGGAATATGGAATTGGTTGGAGTTGGGATGAGTTCTCCATCCATTGAGATTAAATAATAAGCTCCATTGGAGTACACATTATGTATTTAATAAGGTCCTTCCTACTATTATTCAATCATTGGAGGCATCTTCCCTAGTATCATTGGAGTTCTGAGAACTAATACCAATTCTCCTTGAATGAATGAACGAAGATGAACTTTTTTGTTGAAAGCTCATGCTATTCGATTCTGATAGACTTCCAAGTAGTGTAGGGTGCACAATATTTTCTCATCTAATCTTTCTAATTCATCCCATCGATTTTGAGATTGTTAATCTTTGGATAACTAATCACAAATGGAGACTCTCAGTGAAGGTAGTTGCAAATCATTGTGCAAGACTACTTCCATTCCATATACCAATGAATATGGAGTTGACCGCGTAGCAGTGCGGGTGGTGGTCTGATAAGCCCATAAAGCATGAAAAAGTTTATCAGTCCATGACTTCTTATCTTTTTCCACCATCTTTTGTAGTGTATTTGAAAGGGTATTATTGAAAGCCTTTATTTGACCATTGTCCAATGCATGATACTGAGATGAATGGTTGGATTTGATGTTGTATTCTTGATAAAAAATTTCCCTCCTCAGATGAATGGAAATTTGATCCATTATCCGTCAATATGGTATGAGGGACATCAAATTTGGTAATGATGTTAGACTTGACAAAGCTAACAATGCTCTTAGAACTAACTTCTTTGAGAGGTACTTTCTCTGCCCATTTGGAAAAGAATTCATTAGCGGTAAGGATATACTTAAACTTCTTATATGTAGCTGGGGGATAGGGTTCTACTACATCCATTCCCCAGGTGGAAAATGGCCAAGAGTATTTAGCTGTATGATGTAACTCTGGGCGTTTATGAATAAAGTTGGCACATAATTGGAAATAATGACACTTTTGGAGAAATCAACACAATCTTGTATCATTTTAGGCCAGAAGTATCCCAACCTTTGAACTTGATCAGAAAGTCTATGTCCAGACTGGTGGGCACCACAGACTCCTGCATGTACTTCAGTCATGAAAGCCATTTTTCATCACCATCAATACATATAAGGAGAATTCCATCAAAACCTCTCTTGTATAGAATTTTTGGTCATCTGGGATATCATGAAGAGTAAAATTGACCACGTGTTGCCGGACTAGTTCTCTCCCGGCTCTATTAGGTGGTAGTGTCCCATTTTGAAGTTATTCCCTGATAGGTGTCATCCATCCTATAGCATGACCGTGTGGTTAAGAAATGAGACTAATTTCATTAATATCCTCTTTTCTTCTTGGAATGAATGGTGAAAACATACAACGGTGGGCAATGTTGATGGTTGTCTCATCCTGATTTGGATCTTCCAAGGTTGTGGCTATATTAGCCTGTGAATCAGCTTTGGAATTTTTTGATCATGGGACATAAGAGAATCTCAGTTTCGATGTAAATTCCGCCATTAACTCTCGGACATGACTATACAAAGGGATTAGATCTTTCTTTTTAATGGAATAATCCCCATTGATTTGTTTGATTACTTAATCTAAATCACCTTTCACCAGCATGTGATTCACCTATGCCTGAAGCGCTAATTCTAAGCCTATGATGAGAGCTTGATATTCTGCCTTATTGTTTGTACCAACTTCTAATAATAAGAAGGAATAAGGCAACACTACCTTTTCTGGTGAAATAAGTAGGACTCCTAATCCAAATTTGTTGAATTTAGGATCTTCCATTGTCTTCCCTTTTAGACTTCTCGAGGCACCATCAAAGTACATTTCCCGTGTCTGAGTGTTATCTTGAATAGAGAATACCTCTTCATCAGGAAGTTCAACACTCAAGGATGTATCTTCAACAAATGGGAGTTCAGTAAGGAAATCGGCCAGAGCTTGGGCCTTTATCTACTTTTGAGACACATACTGGATATCAAACTGCAGCAAAATAACTACCCATCTTGCCAGAGATCATGTAAGTATAGGACGACTGTGGATGAATTTGAGCGGTTTATTGTGGGATACCAACTGGACCTGATGATGTTGCAGGTAGTGTCTCAATTTTTGAACTGCAAATATTAAGTCCAGGCAGCACTTTTCAATACTCGAATATTGAGTTTCTGCCTCAAGCATGGTTTGACTAATGTAGTAAAGGCTGTTTTCATTCCCAGCATCATTCTTTTGGGAGAGGAAGGAACCCAATGATCACTCTAAAGCAGTAATATAGAGAATAAGGGGTCTCCCTTAAACAGGTGGCATCAATACCGGTGGACTCAAGAGATATTTCTTTAGGATTTCAAATGATTCTTGAAATTTCTTAGTACACTGGTAGGTGACTCCCTTCTTCATCAATTTGGTGAAGGTCAAACACTTGCCGGAAAAATTGGAAATGAAACGCCGAATATAGGCCAAGTTTCCTTGAAGTCCATGTAGCTCCTTCAAATTTCTAGGAGGTGACATGTTGAGGATTGATTTATTTTTCTCAGGATCGACTTCGATACCACGATGGCATACGACAAAGCTGAGAAACATTCATGAGGTCACCCCAAAGAACATTTTAAGGGGTTCATCTTCAAATTATGTTGTTGAAGATTGATGAATATGGTTTCCATATCATCCAAGTGATCTGAAGCTTTTCTGGATTTGACTACCATATCATCCACATAACACTCGACAAATTTCCCTAGAAAGGGTTTGATGATATGGTGCATGGCACGTTGATACGTTGCACCAGAATTCTTTAAGCCAAAGGGCATTAAATGATAGAAAAACACACCTTTAAGAGATCTGAAAGCTATAGCCTCTTCATCTTATGGCGTCATATGTATTTGATTGTACCCAGAGTAACCATCAATGAAGGAAAAAACAACATAGCCAGCTATTGCATCAATTTTCAGTTCCGTGATCGGAACTGGAAAATCATCCATGGGACAATTTCAATTAAGATATCTGAAATCAATGCAAACTCTAATTTTTCCACTCTTCTTTTTCACAAGGAAAATATTAGCTTTCCATTTAGTATATTTTACTTCTCTGATGAAGTTATCTTTGATACACTTATCCACTTCAGCTTCAATTTTGGAGGCATAAGTTGGATTTGTTTTTCTTTCTGCTTGTTTGAATACTCAATGTTCATTTGGAAAACCCAAATGATGAGTAGCGACATTAGGATTAATACCTTGAATTTCTGTTTAATTCCAAGAAAATATAACTCAATTTTTCTTTAGGAATGAATTATACGCTTCTTTATCTTCAAGATTCATGGCTGCACTAATTAGAGTTAGGCGTGGATCTTATTCTATACCCAGATTCATTTCTCTGAGTACATCCACAGTGGTAGAGATACCCTCTTCAAATGCTGGAGTAGAATCTCTGAGATCTTCCACTCTTCTTCAACATGTGTTATTTCTTCTGTTTCTACTTGCATAGTAGATGACAAAGCATAACTTCCACATTTAGGGGAGAGGTTATAATTTGAACATCCCGAAGAAGAGGCCGCCATTTCTGAACCTGTTGATGATGAAGGGTCTTCCTGGGGTGAAAGAGAGGAGATTATGGATTGAGAATCGATATCCTTGCTTTCCTTTGGCATTGATATAACTGCTTCTAGCTTGATTAATGATGTATAGAAATTCTGAATTTCGGTGGATGAAATGAAGACATCTCCGTTTAAGCTTTAATCATCGCATGGAGAATCAACAATTTATTATATGTTGTCTGGCTTGATTGTCATGATTGACATTATGGAATTTTGCATAATAGTGTTTGGATTTAGGTTTACCCTATCAATTTGATTGATAGGAAACACATAATCTGTACTAACATGTATGAATGGATTTACTGGGATCTTTTCCAAACCACTTGGAGCATTAATTCTGGTAACCTCTTTGTCCATGGGCTTTCCATTTACTTCCGTGTGATAAAATTTCGCCTCAATGTCTTGAGATTCACACATTTTGAATGGGGCCTTGTCAGCATAAAATGTCCCAATTTGACCATTGAAACAATATTTGAGACATTGATGGTATGATAAAGGTACGGATGCATGTGGATTTGGCCAAGGTCTTCCAAGAAAAATTTTGAAGGCTGTTTCTTGACGAACAACCATGAAATCTGAATTAGAAATAAGATCTCCAAAATGAAATCTGAATACAATCCCTCCCAGTGGTTATTATTCATTCCTGTCATATCCTTGCAACATCTAAGTCGAAGGAGATAAATCAGATTCAGTGACACCCAATTGAAGAAGTGTTCGAATGGTAATGAGGTTGACTCATGAGCCATTATCAACGAGAGCTCATCGGATGTCTATGTCATTGACCGTACTGGAAAGGTACAAAGGTCTGATGTGTCCATGTAAAAAATTTCCCTCATCTTCATCTGTAAAAGATATCACTGCATGACATTCTACAGGATCATTATCCATACAGTAGACTTCAGCCACAACAATTTCAGTTTCGAACTCTTGAGGACTTGACAAAGCCTCAATAAGTGACTCCCGAAGATCTTTTGACAGATTCAAAGCATCCAGATTCGACAACATGGCTGCTAATTGGGCCAAATTTTTCAAGACATCATACTTTTGTTCCAAAGTTATGTGTTTCCTAGTAGGAAAATGTGGTTTTGTAGGTGCCTTGGAAGTTGATTCTTTGGCTGCAAACGCATCTTTCATCGGGGAAGAAACTATAAACATTCCTTACTTTGGTAGATTAGACCGATTAGGTCTATCTATCTGTTGAGAGAAACATGGTGTAACCTCTAACCGGTCCTCCAAAATAATGGTGTCAGGATCGAACCTGCCATGTGTGGTAGAATTTCCTTATTCTCTTTGAGCCCGTTGAATGGATTTTTTGCGAGTTTCTGCCGCATATACGGTTCTAGGAGGGGTAGGGTTGGAATAGTGGCTTCTAGAATATCCAAATATTCCTCTGTTCCCTATACCTCGGCCTCTAATTCCTCTATTGGATACAAATAAATTAGGCTCATAATAATCTAAACTGTCACTAGCATAGGGGTCCCTTAAATGAAACATATTAACGGTGACGAAGATCAATTCATCAACTGATGAAGATTCTGTCTGATGAAATAGTTCAGGTTGTGTCGTTTGGTGGGTCGATTCCCCTGCTTTTCAAGCCAATGGAAAAAAAATCTGCCAGAGTCAAAGACAATTTAGGCCTGGACATGATATAGTCTTCTTTTGACTGCTCTTTTTTCTTCAGATTACGCCGCTTCATTTAGGATTTTCCTGAAGGTAGTTCTGCTATGGCAGAAGTGACATGAGATATAATTGGTTGATTCAATTGTGTTCTCAAAGTGGCATGAGATCGATTAATTGTTTTCGTGGATATCTAATCATCGTATTTCTACACATTTTTTGCTTTTGACCTCGTGCCACTCACCTTCTTCCTCCGGATCAATAGAGATAACACACGCTATGTGGGATGAAGATATTTTCAACTGCACTTGTCCAGAGTCCACCATCTTTTGCAGGAGGTCATTGAAGACAAAACAATCCTTGATGGGATTCCCTAGCATTGGGTGAAATGGGAAATAGTTGGGGAGGTCATCATCTCCTTCTTATTTGGCTTTTTGGGCATGGGAAACGTGACCATGTTTTTTTCTAGAGCTGAGATGATGTAACCAGGAACATTCTCATTCCGAAAAGAATAAGTTTTGTTCTTTAACTCGTCAAATTGTTTCTACCTTTTATCATTCTGATTGTCTCGACGAGGTGGTCACTGTTGTTGATGCTCAGGAGGTGGAGGCCTTTGATATGATGAAGGTTTTGAAGTGGAAGCAGGTACGGGTGCTTGTTTGAGTATAACTATAGCAGCCTCTGCCTTCTCTATTCTCCTTCCTAGAACTGATGGATTTACATGAGACTTGGCTTTTGTTTCCGCAAGAGAATTTTCCACTTTTTGAGCAACTGAAGCAAGTTCCCGAAACCCTCTTGTGCATTGCACAGGGATCAATGGTGTGAGTAATTCATCACTAAGATTTTCCATGCAAATTGGTAGCAATTATTCTTGAGGGAGTACTAGTTTCAAGGAATATGTTAGACCTTTCCACCGAGAAATAATGTCTGAAACACTTTCATTCTCCCTTTGTTCGCAATTTGTGAGATCAAAAACTGTCATTTTCTGTAGCGTTGAGCTGAACTGAAAAAGGAATTTCTGACCGAGATCTTCCCATCCAAAAATTGATTAGGATGGAAAACTCCTATACTAGATAGAGATTGGTCCTTGAAATGACTGCACAAACACCTGAGCTTTACTGCATCTTGTTGTTGAGGAGTTCCCATCATAGGATCATAGTGAGAAACGAAATGTGTTAAATGCTACTCGAGATCTCCTGAACCATTGAATATGGGGAAGGTGACATTCGAAAAGTTTGGAGGAGGAGGAATTGGATCTACCCATTCAGGGTAAACCTTTTTGCTCTGGTTACACTGGTGCACGTCATCCTTCCATATCTTCCAACTGAGCTGTTAATGACTCAATGGTAGTCATTAGGTCTTGAGAAGCATCTGGTTGATCCTAGACTTGAGCAGGTACAACAATTGGTGTTTGGACGAGTGTAGTGACTGATACTGCCACTGATGGTAGTATTGTCTGTTGTTTTCACACATAACCCATAGTATTGGACCAGTAAGGGTGTACTTGAAAAGGGGGATATTCTCCATCCATCCCAGTAGCTGCGATAAATTCCCTTGATTGATTTCCTCCAGCATGTTTAGGAGGTAGACTACCTTGAAGTAGTTATGTATTCAATCTCCTAAACTCTTTCATTTCATCCTCCTGCCATGCGAACCTTTCCTCCAATGAAAGTGATTAGCCTTCTCGAGAAGAAGGGTGATTTTTACCCTTTTCCTTGGTATGTCCCTTCTTGGAGTGTGGAAGGGTATTACCAGAAGGAATGTCTTGCCTTTGGGAAATCTTATGGCTCCTGGTCTACACACCACCTTCATTTGTTTCTGTTTGAACATGAACTACTTCATCTGATTCCTCTGAGTGAGCCTTATATTTTAGGGGATCAGTAACAATGGCATTGATGACATTTATCGATGCATAATGAATTTCAGTGTTTCTGTCAACATTTATGTGATGTTGTCTTCTTCCAAGTCTGTTACTAGACTTTTCCTTTTATTTGGTGATCCCTCGGGAATTTCTTTATGAACTATAATTTGGAGGGAATTTCCTGATAATTCTGTTATGCGTTCATCTTATGGATTCTTCCCTATTTGAGAGAAGATAAAATTCTGCTGAGGAATAGATTGAAAATTTGAAAATGTCCCCATTCTGGAGGACTGGGGATATTCCTGTATTTCTTGCTCAACTCCTTGAATCCCGTCTGTTGACTCTGAGGGTTATAATTAAGGATTCCCCAGTCTAGCAAGCTAGGGTGACTCGTGAGCTATTACAGCTAATCTGTTATTAAGTTCTATCCTAGTTTTGCGGATTTTAATCCAGGAATGGGCCAGATGTATCATCTGACCCTGATGATGCTCATTCTCTAAAGAGAATCCTGTTTGATATTCTCATTTTTTGATGCAATAGAAATTCGATAACATGTTATTTATGTTCCTGACTTTGGAAAGAACTATTTGAGGCTTGTTCTTGAGAAAGCCTTAGATTACTCACAAAACCAGTTGGCTGCAACTGACCATGGGAAATAACATTGCATGAGACCACTTTTGGAGGGCTTTTTTGACTGGAGAGTGAAGTGAAATTCAATGCTCCATGGGCACTCCATCCCCTAATATGAATTCTAGATGGGGCATCAGTTATTAACTGGCGAAACTTTTTTAATGCACTAAGGCATGTGTACTGAAGGGCTCTCTGCTACTTTTCAACACTTGGATGTCGGGCGACTAAGAGAGATGCCAAGTCAATCTGGTGTTCCAACCCTTATATTACCTTTACATGATTTTGATATTCATCATAAGGCAATATTTTCTTTCATAATTGACAAAGTGATTTCTATATGTTGAGACAAAAATCATGAATGCAATCATCCGTCAACATTTCTGGAATATCATACTGAGAGTCAGCCAAGGCCAAAAAATGACTGGTATTTCACCTTTCGCCAATTGGTTTCTCATATTTAGTACTTACTCTTTATCATTGGATGAATATTCTTATACTTGATTGGACCAAAGTTTCTTCTCCCTTGTTGTTGCATCAGATTCAACAAGATTGGTAAAGGATTCATCTGTCCAATTAGAAGATGAATGACTGAGGTGTGGTTCAGAGAATGACCTATTCCTTGGACTTTCTTCTTGTTGAGAAAGTATTTCACTTGTTAGTTATAAATCATAAGAAATGATTGTCTTCACATTTGCAAGTGCCTTGAGATAAGTGGGCTTTCCCGACACTACATTTTCCATTGTAGAATTTTTCAGGAAATGTGAAGTACTACAGCATAGAAGAAATTCTCAACTAAATTCATCATCATGGGGAGGACCACCATGGTAGGTTACAACAAAAGATGAAACATTTTGCTCCTTAATATTTTGGCTATGCAGATGGTTATCGTATCTCTCATCTGAAGATGAAACTTCGAGATCGACCGAATTATCATGAAGCAAGCCTTCATGGTAAAGAGTCTGCTGAGGACCTTATGGATTAATGTTACCATTATTGGGAAATGAGAGAGTAAAATCTTGAGTCACAATAGATAATTGTCTTAGGGATTCATGAACTCATGCATTGAGAAATTCCTCATTGTAGATTGGTTCTTGACTTTCCAACTACGTTGGATGGGTCTTTTTCTTAGACGCCTTCTTACTCACATTGAGAATCACTTGTTGATGGAAGTGGTTATTGTGGGAAGGTGTGTGTGCCTACTCAGGAGAAATGGCCGGGCTAGGCTGATGATCCTCATTTGAATCAAGTGTGTGTGCCCGACTCGGTTGTCCATATGACATGGGGAATATGCCCCATGACCCTCTTGGACTGGAACGGAGGTGTGTATCTGTTCCTAAGTGACATGTTGATGAGTCACTGCATAGATAGGGATAGATTTGTGGTTCTTTCCCTAAGATGCTACTGAAACTGTGATAATATCCTGACAAGCATCCAGGATATTAGCAGGGATTTGCTGCTGCTCTTTCACCATTGAAAGAATGTTCTTGGTGCCTTCATCTACTGGAACATGAATATACGTCCATTCCATATTTGGAGTAGGTGTGTGTGCCTACTCCTGTCCTCCTTTCCCTGTCAGTGGATTCTGACAGTACTCATGTGTGGGGGAAGAATTTTTTGTCTGCCTCCAGTTCGTCAGTGGGGATTTCCAATTGACATATCTGAAAGCTACCAAACGAGAATGTTGGTTAGATTTAATAAAACTAGCAAGTGTATGTGCCTGCTGATTTCACTCCATTGAACATGGTTGACGAACTTCTTTCAAAACTGGCAGGTGAGACTGCTGGCAGTATTGATGAGGGTAAGCAGGTGTATGTGCATGTTTAACAGTTGTTAACACATTGTGTTGGCGGGATTCCTCATATGCAGTCAGACAAGCCTGCTGACTGGCTAATGATTTATAAACAGGTGTGTATTCTTGTATGTAGTTCTTAGCTGGAATTTTTGGGCGGGAACGGCATGTTGCAGCCAGATGAGTCTGTTGGACAGCAGGATTAAGGCAGACAAGTGTGTGTGCTCGCTCGTCGCTTGCCACCTAGTTAGGTTGGTGGTCTTGTTTGGAGGGGGAATAGGTAAGAACATGCTCCCTATTGACCGGTCTTCGCCTTTGGTGGTTTGACTTTTCTGCTCAGTTTTGAGGAACTTGAGCCGAACACCTAAATACAACACCCTCATCATGTTGAGGGCACACTACCGCATGAGTCTGGTGGTGATTTTTGGTGGGAGTCCTTAGGAAGGACTCATGTATCCTTGAATGGAGGCCCGGAGTGACCTCCTGATCAACCTGTCTGTAGTATGGGAGGGAATGGTTGTTATGTTCTGAGGATAACGACTCGAAATAGTTGAAGACAGGGGTTGGAACTGCCTATTTCATGACTGCTGGTCATCCTTGTCCAGATAACCAGGGTGCATTGTTGACTTGGAGGGCTTGTCGAGCGGCCTCCAGAGTTGGGATGGTACCGTGTTGATGGTACTCTTGATCAGTGCATTCGAAACCCAGCATTGAAGACGCTGAGTTGGTGACGTCATCCTTGGAGCGGATGAGGATCCAACAGAAGTAGCGGCCAAGGCATTCACAGGGGTGAATTTCAAAGAAGCCATTGGGATTGAAGAGAGATATTGAAAAAGGGTGCATGTTTGAAATAGTAGACACAATAAAGATAATCCTGGTCAGAGCAACATCTTTTGGATGAGCACACATATTATTGATTGCTTTGTTATCCTACACATTTAGTTTAATGGGGGCTTCAAAAATAAGTAAAACATCATTTAAATTGGTTAAGGATTCAAGTTGGTGTCACCATTTGTTTCGCAAATCATGGAGATGGGGATGACCTCATTTTTTTTAAGGTTCAAACATTCCAATCGGTTTCTAATGGGTTTATTCGTAGAACCAGAAACACCCAATGATTCTATGTCCATTGGACCTACGTTCCAATGGTAGGTGCTCATTAGTTATGGACTGATGAGGCTTAAGAATTTTTATTGGTCTATAGGATGGGAGGTCGGGCTCATCGCACCTTTTTTAGGGAAATTATTTCCTACTCTGGGACACTCTCATAGATTTAAGATATGTTCAAAAATCCTTATTAATTCACCAAGCTTTGAAAATGAGCTTTCCTATTTGACAACGAATAATTGATATGTTTGGGATTTATAGAATCATTTATATGTATCCAAGGTTCTTCATCAATAGGGAATCATCCATGTGTATCGGAGGTTCTTTTTCAATGGTATCCTTAACTACATTATATAATGATTTTTTGGTCATTGTGAATACCATACTAGTTTTAAAGCTACTCAGGGAAGCACTTGGAGTTTATTGTCGTCCAGAAGACAAGAATTAATTCAGAGTTGGGATCGTACACACAGATGGGCTACCTACGTATCCTTATTAAGGAGGAATTTGAACCCACTTAGTTCGAGAATTAAGATGTAGTTTAACTTTAGAAGGGTTGGATGAGAATTAAGGGATGATGGGATTGAACCTTTCAAAGGCTTCCTACGTACTCTACTTTTAAGGTAGATTTCAATGTCCACGTAGTTCTCTTGAAGAAGTGTTGGGCTTACATATGATTAATGGTCCATGAAGATGTGTCGTGGTTACTTTTACACTCTAAGGTCACGTGAGTCATGCTCGGTGTGAGAAATAAGAGGTATCGGTAAACCTGACGATTGTACCATGAAAGATATGGTAACAAGGAATGATATCGGTCTTATGTATGTATGACTACCCAAGTAGATGAAGACTGGGACTTACATTAGGAAATAATCCTAGGAACATGGTCCATAAAGGTATTTGTGATTCATGGAGATTTGGATACTCTAACATGGGGCTTACTCCTAAGGAGGATGCCCAGATTAGGGGGAATTTGGGGCTTACCCCTAAGAAGGATTCCCAGATGAACAGGGTCCATAAAGGTGTATGTTTTTTATAGAGATTTATACTCTTAATTTGGGGATTTCTCTTAAAGAGGGTGCCTAGAATTAAGGGTGACTTTAACTTGTGATTAGGGATTACTCCTGTGAAGGATGCCCAGATCAAATAAGAGAGGACTTGGGGCTTACTACTAAGGAGGATGCCCAAGGTTAAGGGGACTTATGATTGGGGCTTACTCCTAAGGAGGATGCCCAGATCAAATATTCTCTCATCTTAAGGGATGAGGTTGAATGAAGGGAACCTCTAATCGTAGTGATATAAAGTTATATAAATAACATGGTTTTTGAGAGATGTTCCATAGAATTAAACTCAGTTAAAGAATCAAACAAAGAAACCATGCCATAAGTAGCTTTGAAGAAGGTTTTGAAGGCTAGATCTTAAAGAGGAGAGGTGGAAAAGGGGAAAGAAGGTGAATAGGCAGGAGGCGCGCAAGTCCTGGTCTAGTGCGCTAGTCCTGGTTGCGCAAGTAGACTTGCGAAACATGAGTCACCTTGGGCGATGGATAATCCAGAGGTGATACGTTGTCGAAACTTAACTCAAGCTTTTGGTAATACCCCTTGATTGTTTTACAAGAGAGGCGTGCAAGTATTGGTGAAGGGATAAGGTGGCGCACAAGTGTGGCCATTTCCCTTAAGGGCAGGACACTTAGGCATTCAATTGTTGATGAATTCTAACACTTAGGCCTTATTATTCTTCTTTAGACCTTCCATTCTTGGTAAGAAATTACTTTATAAGTGTTTGTAAGGATTCAGACGAAGACTTGGGTGCCCAGAGCACTGTATCTGAATTCTGTACAAATTTTCGTCATAAATGGGGGCCTACAGGTGGTATTTATAGGCTACCAAAGATTGGGAGAATTTCAAGGTTGGGCGTTCAAGTGACATGCGTGCTACATATCTGGTGGGCAAGTGACTTGCACGCCTTAATACAAAATGGATCTGGGACTTATCCTTTGTAAAATTTGATGTTTCTTCAAAGGGTGACCTTATTTTTTCTTAGGGTATTCACCTTTAGTCATTCTTTGGACTCTGTGATGGAACAG
Source organism: Viscum album (assembly GCA_963277665.1). NCBI lineage: Eukaryota > Viridiplantae > Streptophyta > Magnoliopsida > Santalales > Viscaceae > Viscum > Viscum album. The sequence goes on from OY728135.1 coordinate 116,661,213, forward strand.
ACCTTCAACAATTACATGGTAAACATTTTTTTGAGGTGACATGTCATTATGGAATTAACGTCTTTGTCTATGGGGGCCTTGTTATATTTATAGATGCTAACCTTGGTCTTTAAGCTTCTCTACCTAATGCCACTGAGAAATAGGCCTAGAGGGTCACACACTAAGTGATTCCAGAATCTTAGTTAAATAATTATTATTTAGTATTTATAAAGTTGAATAAATATTATTCGTAGATTTGGTTTAATAATTATTCATTTATGCCTGATCGAATTTAATCTATCAATAGTTATTTGAGAGAATATATTGTGAGAGCAATATTTAATAAATATTTATTAGTTATCTAGTGAATATAATATTTATTTTATTTATTGGGGAATAATGTAGTGATATTTATTTAATAAAAAAGTAGTATGTATTCACGTCTCGATAAATATTGAGGAGGAATGACAGACCGAGTTTATGGTTCCGGTGTGAAATAATAATATTGAATATTATTTGATTAAATAATATTTAATTATAATTATCATGTTAAGCGCATGTCAAGAAATAATAATATTGATATTATTATTTAAAATGGGGCTTCACAAGGATTAATAAAACTATTAAAGGCACTTTTGCAATTATTTTATTTTAACCCTAGTGATATAAATACCCAATTAAATTATTTTCTCATTATCCAATCCAAAACCTAATCAATTGTGCACAATGGATTTGGTAAAACCCTCTCAAGCCTACAGATCTATTTATTCTCTAAAAACACTCTCATTAATGGAGAGAAATCCTCCTCTACCGGGTCATGGAGAATTCTATGGAAGTGGTTCTCAAGGAGATTGAAGGCGGATGGTGAAAGCAGAAGGATCTTTTGTGCTAGCACTTGGATAATCCTTCGGCTACATATGACGATTCATGGAACATGTGTTGTTCATCGCTAAAAGAAATATATGCTTGGTTTCTACAACACAACAATGGTGCACTGCAGATCTGTCACTGGACTCATCAAAGAATAAATAATTCCCTGGACTTAATCCTTATTTAATTAAATTAATTATAAACAATAAATTTTAATATCCACTCTCATGGTTCGAGAATTGTATCGCTTAATTTTTCTTTGATTCAATTATATTGATCATGGTGTTTATCGTCACATAGATCATGGATTGATCATTGATTACAGGAAAACATAAAAGTTGCCTACTGCCCAATGCACCCTTCCACTGTGCCCGGAACCTTTTAGTGGTACCATAGATGGAAAATAATTTTTTATAATTATTTAGATTCATTTATGATATATGCATTTGAAATTAAGTTTTTTTAATTAAATATTTGTCATTCATTTAATCTGAATTGTGAGATCAACGTCTTCCTCCATTGATTCTCAAGAATCAAATGAAAACGATTTATTTTATCATTAATATAAAATTGAGGAACTCATACAGGGGTGGAAAGGTTCCTGGTCATATGAAACTAGTCTACATCCCGTGTAATCGGATTTACATGCCTTCTAGTCATGTTCAACACATCAAGATTGATTCAAAGATCAATTCAAGATTACGAATTGATTAAGTATTAATTACACCATTTTAATGCACTATGTGTTGACAAGGATTAACTAGTGCACGATCAACCAAACTACATGTCGTGTGGCCCATTGGACACAGTGTCTAGTCTCTTTGGGTCAGAGATGAGCTATGTATTCCATACACATCCTACTCGACCAGTGATCGTGTAACACTGAGTAATCATGGTGTGTGGCTTATTCAACACACCATGTACACCAAAATTTCTGATATACGCTTCACATGCCAAGTCCCTATGCATGTACCTCGGATAGGCAGTGAAGAGTGTACACTTCATGTAGATCAGTTCTACATGTCATGTAATTTTACCAAATTATACAGATAAAAAAATTTATTTAATTTACTATATAAACCTTGAGGCATTTACTTTCAAGTGGACATAATGATAGGAAATTCCATGAGATAGGTTTTAATATACATAAATATTTTAATGTTTAATTAATATCAACATAATGTTCACGATATGTGTATCATGTATGAGTTGTATTAAAATTTTTAATATATGTGCATTGAATCATAACATGTGGATGAAAGATCATGTAATTCATGAAATCATTATTTTGAGACTACACCACATGAAAGTATGTGATATGTCATGTATTATAAATGTCACAAATAATAAATTGTATACTGTTTTAATACATGTTGGGTGGATTTTGATGGGTATTCATCATGTTGCCTCTAAGGTACAAGTTATGTACATAGTTAATTTTAGATGAATTTATTTAATATGTTTAAATTAATAACGGATGATAATATCAGTGAAATTCTGATAAGGATTCAGATAAAATGGTTGATTAATTAAAGATAACAATTAATTGATTAAAATTTGATTTATCTTAAGTAAGACTTATTATTAATATAATGCTAGTTTTATTAAATGCATAATTCGTCTCATGCTAGTGGATGATCATGAGCTAGACCAGACCTTTTGTACATGGTTGTTTTCATTTAATTTACTATTATATTATATTTTTTCCCTATGTTCCTTCTCTATTAATTATTATATAGGGCATACATGTGCAAGGTTTATTTTATATAAACCTATCACTTATGTTTGAGTAAAAGGCATATGTAATGGATAGAGATCCCAAGCTAGTGTAGGCCGTTTATGTTCAGAGTTGAGGAAAAACCATTCCAAGTGAGATACAATGGTCGACATGTGGAAAGCTGTAAACATGAATCTCAATTTTTTCAAGTTGTTTCTTTCCTACATCAACAATTAGTTATCAACTGCTAGAAAACTAGCCATTAGAATATGCTCATGATCATACCCTTTATTTTATTTCTTATCAGTTGCATGGTTAATTATTATGGATGTTTTGTCGGGATCACATAATTAATGAATTAACAAGCTTGAAAGATGGAACTAAAGTAAACTGGATTATGCGTAAATATTATCTAATACATCGTTGATCACTTAAGTAATACCAATTATTATTAACAAGCCTTTGATAAAGTTGATAATTAAAATTTATGCATAAATTATAAAATACCTTAATAAAATATTAAGTCATTATAGCCTTTTATTACTTTGGTTAGAATCAAACCATAGTTAAAAATGCTTGAGCATCCAATGTTGGGGTGCTTTCAATTATTAGGGAATTCTATCATGAGGTTTTGGTTCACATAACATGGTTTACATCAAGGGTTCACTGTCAAAGTTTGACTTTATGTAACTGATATGCAAAGGTTATGGAAATCCAATTAAAGGGTTTTAGGATTGGGGAGTCCACCCAACAGATCAAGGAACTACGAGTTAATGCAGTTGGAATTTGGAATGCCAACCTAAAACCTTTCAAGTTTCTTAAAAAACCAATGTTGGGTTAATAAAAAGTGAAATATGGATACTTACTACTAGAATGTCCAAAAAATATGATATTCTAAAGCCAATGGTGAGGTCTGTTGGGTTTCAATTAAATAGTGGGAGACAAATAAATATAATATTTATTTATTTGTCTAATTTTTTCAGATAAAGTACTAAAATCATTTCTTTTATTAATTGTATAATCGGTACTAAAATAACGCCATACATATCATTGTGATACATACTTGAGAAGGAAAATCTTTTCACCAGTACGAATTTCAAGGAATGGAAGAGGAGTTTACACATCATCCTTCGCCATGAAAGGAAATTGTATGTGGTGGAAGAACCTTTACCAATTGCGCCTGGAAATGAGGAAGCTGATGAAGAGTTATCTATCTATGAGAAACATCTGAATGTTGCTACAAATGTCTAGAGCTTCATACTATCATCAATGAATAAAGATATTTTTAAGCAATATGAAAACATGGACGCATATATCATAACGTATCACCTGCATGATCTCTATCAATAGAACTTGAGGTAAGAGAGGTACGATATCTCCAATGCATTGCTTACTACAATCCTTGGAGAGAATATTCCAATTGGGCCTTATATATTCAATCTTATCGACAACATTGAATGCCTAGACATCTTAGGGATTAAATTTCCAAACGAGTTGTGTATAGATCTCATACATTTATCACTTCCCAAGACCTTCTCCATCTTTATTATTAATTTCAACATGATCCATAATGAGAAGAGTTAGTTGGAACATATAACCTTGATTCACTAAGTGTTGAAGTACATGGGGTGTGAAAAACCCATGGTCTTTATGGTCAATAAGAAAAGGAAGAACAAGGTAATATGACCCAAGACATATAAACAACATAAAGCTCCCAAGAACCAGCCTTCCAAGAAGGGGGAGATGCAGTGGATGGGAATAGAAAGGAAGGTAGTATTCTTTTCTTATGGAAATATAGGTCACTAGAAGAGGAACTGCACCTAAATGAAAGGGGAATCTAGTGGATAATTCTTTAATAAGTGAAATTTTTCCATTTCTACACATTATGTATTAGATACAGCTTTTGGTTCTCACATTTGTATACAAATGCAAGAACCAAGTATATTTTAGATACTTTCTAGAGGAGAGGCGGATCTGTGAGCTACCAATGGTGCAAGGTTGGATTCTCTGGCTATTGGTGACTACCACCTTTCACTGCCAATGGGAATGATTTTGTATTTAAGATATTATTTATATGTACCTACAGTTACCAAGAATATAATTTCTATGTCATGTTTAGATACAGATGGTTTTATTTTCAAATTTATAAATAAAATTTGTTTCTTTTATAAGTACAACATATGTTATGGTATGGTTCATTTAAATAATGGTTTTTTATATTAAATTACAAAAAACAAGTGTTGGAAATCTATAATGAATAATGTTCACATAACTCATATAACACCCATCTATGGCATCACTGTCTTGGTCATGTAAACGAGATGCATTAGACAAAGCTATATAAAGATGTATTTTTAGACTATTCTATTCTAAAACCACTCATTAGATTTCATGATTTTTTACAAGTGAAAATGAACAACCCACCATTCAGTGGATAGGGTGAAAGGGCCACAGAGCTTCTAGTATTGGTACCGACTGATATGTGTGGACAATTTCTATTAGAAGCTAGAGGTGGATATTCTTAAATAATGACTTTTATTTATAACTTGATTATATATTGCTATATTTACTTGATAAGGTATAAGTATGAGTCCTTGGCGAAATTCAAGGAGTTCAAAAATGAAGTCAAGAATAAACATGGTAAGAAGATAAAGAAGATTCAATTGAATCGAGGTGGTGAATATCTTAACCTAGGGTTCATCCACTTTTTATGGGAGTTTGGGATTCTATAATAACTCAATCCAATTTATAAACCACAGTGGAATGGTGTTAGTGAAAGGAGAACTGTACCTTGTTCGACATAGTAAGGTCAATGATCATTCATACAGTTCTTCCATTATCCTTTTGGGGACGTTCATTACAAAATATAGCATACACATTAAACTGAGTAACAACTATAGTGGAAAATGTAATTTCTTTCACGTTATGGAAGGGGAATAACCCTATTTTATCACGTACACGTGTATGGGGATGCGAGAAATTTGTTAATTCCTTCTCAATAAACCAACTGGCACCCCGGGGCACGATGTTTATCTTTATAGGGTATCCTAAGGAAAAAAGGGATATTACCTATCGACCCCTCAGACAAGAAAGTGATTGCCCCCAGACAAGATGTCTTTCTTGAGAGGGAGCACATCCTCAAAAAAGATATTGGGAGAAATATTTACTTTGATGTAGTTGATTCTCAAGATACACATAATTTTGTACAGGAATCTGTTATGCAGGTCCTCATGAAAGAAGTATTTCCTGAAACACAAGTTCTATGATGGAGTGCAAGAGAGGTAAGAGAACCAGAGAGATGGTTTTCTAGTCACCGTGGATAGCGACTCATTATTATTAGACAATGATAAACCTATCTCTTATAAGGAGGAAGTAGAGAACTCAGAAGCTTCAAGATGGCTAGTAACTATGAATTCTAAGTTAGATTCCATGTATTAAAACCATTTTTGGGTTTTGGTTAATGCTCCGGTCGATATAAATATTGATGGGTGTAATTGGGTATCCAAGGGAAAACCAGACATGGAAGGTAATGTAAGTACCTGTAATGAAATTTTAGTGGCAATAGGGTTTAAATAGTGTCAAGTAATTGACTATGATGAATCCTTTTCAAGAGTTTCCATTTTTAAGTCCATTATAATCATACTTTCTATATAAGCTTACCATTACTATGAGATTTTGTAGATGTGTGTAAAACAACACTCCTTAATGGGAACCATTAAGAAAATGCCTATATGGAACAACTAGAAGGGTTTCTTACTCTAGGAGATTCCAAAATAATTTACAGGTTGCATAGATCCATTTATGGATAAAATCAACCATCTAGGTCATGGAATATTCGATTCGATAAATCCATAAAATAATTTGGTTTCATTAAGAAATAATGTGATCTATGTGTTTACAAAAGGTTTAATGCTAATTTGGCCATTATCCTAGTAGTATATGTTGATGACATATTACTTATTTGAAATGACATACCAATCTTACAATCTATTTATGAATGGTTGACCATGTGCTACTCCATGAAGGACTTTAGTGAAGCAGCCTACATTCAAGGGATCAAGATCATTTGTGATAAATCCAAGAAGATACTCGGTCTAATTCAAAGTATATAAATTGACCAGATACTAAAGATATTTAGTATAGAATAATCCAAGAGGGTAATGGATCCAGTTTCACATGGTTTACATCTTTCTAAGAAAATGTGTCCCGAGACACAATAGGAGTAAGATATAATGAGTAAGATCCCATATGTTGTGGTGAAAGAATCAATCATGTATGCCATGTTATGTACTATAATTGGTGTTTCATATTCATTGATCATGGTAGAAAAATATCAAGAAGACACAAGAGAATATCATTGGACTACTATTAAGGTAATCTTTAAGTATCTGAGAGGAACTAAGGATATTTTCTTGGTATATGGAGGAGATGAGGAGATGGTCATAAGGGGGTATGATAATGAAAGTTTTCAGATAGATCAGAATGATATTAATTCACAATTAGGATATGTTTTCAATCTCAATGAAGGAGCTGTGAACTAGAAGAGTTCAAAGTAGCCAGTTTTAGCTGATTCTACAATGATGTCTGAGTATATATCACCTTATGATGCATCCAATTAAGCTGTTTGGATTTGGAATTTTATCTAGGAGGTTTTTGTGGTACTTATCACTAAATACCCTATCACATTGTAGTATGATAACACATGAGTGGTGGCTATTGTAAAAGATCCAAGGTCACACCAATGGAAAAAAGAATATAATCTATAAGTATCAAATCTTGGGGGGGTTTTATTAGAGGGGTGAAATGTTAGTAAGTAGTGTATCCATGGAAAAGAATTTGGAAGACCACTTAGCTAAATTTGTATCTTAGCAGAAGCATGAATATCATGTGAGAGCTTGAGAACTAAGGGTTGTTAGTAGTTTCATCTTGTGTAAGGGGGAGTTTGTTGGAGTTGGTGCCCTAGAAACAACTTCTTGTTTACTTTATGATAAATTATATTCATGGTTTTGAATATCAATAAACACCTTAGCGCATCATAATTATTCATGTGGATGACATTGTATGTGATAATTTCATAAGAGTAGATGTCACACTAGAAGGTCATAGAGGATCCCAGGTATGATGAGAACCCAGAAGTACTATGAAACTATTCTTCAATATATGTTCTATAGCCGGATGATACCATTTGAGGGATACAAATGATACATGATATCAGGGGTGGAAAATCATAGAACTTTTAGGTACCTTCTCATTATATAGTTCGTTGGAAATAATCAAGAGGATATTATGAGAGCGAGGCATGCCATTAGAAAATTAACATTTATACCTCTCATTCGATGTTTTTATCTGTGAACTTGTGTATTTTTCCTTATACTTTAAGATTATTATTATTGAGTCTTTCGAGTCTCGCACTTAGATGTATTAACGAAAATCGTGACAATAGATGTTCGCGGTGAGGTAGGATATGTTGGGTACATCACGAGTAATATTTTATTAATGAATAATGTAAAAAGTGATTTATCCCTTCTATTCTTTAATTAATGTTAATATCTCAATCCCTTTGATGGAAATTATATAGCATAAATAAATCCATGGCCATGGTTTTCTATAGGCATGTTTTATTTCTAGAATGTCAAAGATAGAGATAATCAAACACATAGGTTGATGGCACTAGCATGCAACCTACTCAATTTGAGATATTGTGATAAAGGGATTATAATGCATGGTAGGTGTTTGTATGAGGTTACATGTCATTATGTCATTAAATTATTTTTATATAGTTTCCTTGGCGTGTTTCTAGATACTAACCTTGGACATTAGGTTGCTCTACATAATGCCACTGAGAAAGAGGCCTAGAGGGTCACACACTAAGTGTATCAAGAATCTCAGTTAAATAATATAATATTTATAATTTAAAAAGTTGAATAAATATTATTCTTGGTCATGATTTAATAATTATTCATGTATTCTTGATCACATTTATTATATCACTAGTTATTAGAGAGAATATATTGTGAGAAGAATATTTAATAAATATTTATTTTCTATTTAGTGAATATAATATTTATTTTATTTATTGCAGAATAATGTAGTGATATTTATTTAATAAATAAATAGTCATTATTCAAGGCCTAATAAATATTGAGGATAAATGGAAGAATGAGTTTATGGGTCTGGTAGGAAATAAAAATATTGAATATTATTTTCTTAAATAATATTTAATTATAATTCGTAAGTTAAGTGAATTTAAAGATATAATAATATTTCAATTATTATTTGACATAGAGTTTCTCTAGGATTAATAAAATAATTAAAGTCACTTGTGAATTTATTTTATTTTAACCCTAGCGATATAAATACCCGATTTTATTATTTTCTCATTAGCCAAGCCAAAACATAATTTGTTGTGTAAAATGGATTGGGAGAAAACTTCTCAAGCCAAGAGAGATCTTTCTTCTCCAAGATCTATTTCAAGAAAGTATAGAAAACCTCCTCCACCTGATAAAGAGAAATCTTTGGATGTGGTTCTCAATGTGATCGAAGGCGGATGACACAACCGCAAGGATCTTACGTGATAGCACAAAGAGAATCCTTCAGTGAGGTTAAGAAATTCATAAAGGATGTGTGGATTACTACTAGAGAAAATATACACATGGGTTCTACAACACAACAGTGATGCAATGCAGATCTGTCATTGGACACATCAACGAAGAAATAATTCCTTGGAGGTAATTCTTATTTAATGAATTTAATTGTAGAAATTATGTGATGATATACCCCCTCTTGGTTATGTTGTTTATCCCTTTATTTTTCTTTGATTGTATTTTGTTGATCATGACATTCATCGTCACATAGATCTCATATTGATCATTGATTTTGGGAATAATCCATGTTGGGTACCACCCAACGCACACTTCCGCTGCGCTCAGAACCTAAAATGAGTTCCAACAAGCCTTATGATTCCTTCTTGGTTTTTCATATGCATATTAATGGGGTTCAAATTTTATAAATTGAAAAAATAATTATTCATGTGAAATGTATTATTTATGTTCTCAAATGATTTATGAGAAAGGGAAACATGTTCATGGGTTTTAATGTTTTTCACTGGACTAATGGGATTCATTTATTTTTATATCCTTTATTATGATTTTTTTGGCACATACCATGTCCTAAAATATTTTTAATATGATCTATGGATGATTAGAATCTTTATCAAGGTCAATATTTCCATTATTGTAACTCATCTTAATTGAAGAAAAATTATCTTGAATTAAAAGGGGTGTAAACTTAAAGATCTATTTTTTGTGAAAAAACATTATATGTTATGTAATTTATCTCTTTATTATGTAATTTTTTTCTATATATCTATTACAATAAACAATAAATATCATTAGAAAGTAAAAAATGAAAAATCCTTACCATTAAAGTAATAATTATGGGTTGTTAAATTTATGTGTTGTTATAGTTGGTATTATAGAAATGGATTATATACCTCATGATATTTATTTTAATGATTCCCATTTTCATTCATCTATTCTATGTCTATTTATAATGGGTTTTCTCATATGAAATAGGATAGATGGTGTGGGAAAGAATCATGAAGATAACAACCTTATAAATCGAAAACCCAGTGCGGTTGGAATATATCAATTTGTGGAATGTCAAATCAGATAACACAAGTAATTAATGATGGAAAAATTTTAATTGAACAATTGAATATACCAAAAAGGAACATTTCTATCATGGAGCATTTCATCAAGCAGCACCCCCCATATTTTGTGGGATCCTTATACCCATTTAAATATGAAATATAGATAAATTCATTAGATAATATGTTTTAAGTGTTATGATATAAAAAATTAAAAGGTAACTATTAATATCTATCATTTTTAAGGTGAATCAAATATATGGTGGACTATCACTAAGAATACTGGGGAAATAGATGAGATTGATGCAATTAAGTTGAAAAAAATTATAGAGGTTTTTCTTGAGAAGTATTTTCCTCAAGATCTATAACATAGAAGGGAAATAAAATTTCTAGAGATGAAGAAGAATGAAGAAGACTCAATGGACTCCGATGAATAAAACTGTACAATACTGTCTCGATATGTACCAAATTTTGTTATGAACCATAGGAATAAAATTAATACATTTTCAAAAGTTCTTCAACCATTCCTATGAATATCGTTGGAATATGATGAATTTAAATTTTCTAAGAGGTCATTCTTTTGGTTGAGAATAGTGATATGGATTTTACTCGCAATTATGTACATCATGGAAACAAGGTTCAGAAGTGGTCATGTTGGAAAGTAATGGAGATATACTCAACCTATAAATATGAAGGTATGCCCCTAAAATTATCTAAATTTGGTAAATTAAATTTTAAAGAATGTTTTATAGGATCAAAAAAGTGTTAATAATTTGGTAATACCTTTAATTTGGATCCTGACTATAAGGAGAATACTTTTGATTAGGAAATAAATGGGAAAATAGATAGTCATCTAGAAGTAAGATTTTTTAATTCTAATGTGTTGGGTTATTATTCTAATTCATGTGCATAGATAGTTACTCAAGGTGGGAATCATTAAAATAAAAAATAGAAAGCTACATCTAAGTCTTTTTCTACTACAATAGATGATTCATTACGGTCAAATGAAGTGGTGGTAGGTGCATTACTTGTTTATTCAGATTATATCAATTTCTTGTTCATTTGGGATCCACACATTATATTATATATATAAAATGTTCAATTAAAATATTAATATACTATTAATAAAAGAATTGATAAACTCTAGTAATCACTCCTTATGTTATTATAAAATCTACATGAATTTATAGAAATCTTTATGTTATCATCTAGAGAATTATTTTTTCTGCAAACATTTCAATTTTTCTAATTGTGGAGTTTTATGATATTCAAGGTATGGATTGGATTTCAGTTTATAATATTATGAAATATTAAACAGATAAAGAAGGTATTTTTCAGAATGAGTTTTTGTTTTTATGTAAGAAAAAATTTATACCTTTTATAAAATATCAAGAAGCTGAGAAACTAAAAAAATAGAATTGAAATGTATCTTTAATATATTGTTGAAAAGAATCAAAATGTCTAAATTAGTGATATTCCAATTGTAAATGAATATATTAGTATGTTTTTGAATGATTTATTTGGGAATTTTTTGATGCTCCTTTCCGTCACAGAGTCTAAACGAAAGAAAAGGGAAATACCTTGAACCAAAAGTGATTCATCCTTTGAAGAAACATCAAAAATTGAAAAAGGCATTAACAAATATTCATCTGCACTTGGGTTGTGCAAGTTCCACCAAGGTCATGCAGGTACACTTGCGCGCCGTGTAATGGTCGTGCAGGTGACTTGCATGCCCTCTTTTAATTTCGCCCAGGGTCTTCACCAGCCTATAAATACACCCAGTGGGGCCCCCATTTCAAGGAATAAATATTCCAGAAATATAGATTTGAGCTCCCAGCCCCCTAGTCTCTTCATGAATCTTCCGAACACTTATAAGGTAATTTCTTACCTAGAACGGAAGATCTGAAGAGGGGGAATAAGGCCTAAGTGTTGAAACTCATCAACACTTGTGCACCTAAGTGTCCAGCCCTTAAGGGAAATGGCCACACTTGCGCGCCGCCTTACCCCTTCAACAGAACTTGCACGCCAGTCTTCTGCAAGCCCCTAGGGATAATACTTAGGGATTGAGCCAAGTCTCTCCCAAGTATTACCTTAAGGGTTGACCGTCGCGCAAGTACCCATGTGTCGCGCAAGTACACCTGCGCGACTAGGACTTGCGCGCCCACGCAGGACTTGCGTGCCCCTCTCTTTTTGGGTTCCCTTCCTACCCATTTCACCTCTCTTATTCCTATCCACCTCTCCTATTCAAGATTCAACCTTCAAAACCCTCTTCAAATCCATTTATGGTGTGGTTCCTTTGTTGGATTCCTTATTTGAAAGGGATTATGAGGAACATTTCTTAAAACCTAGTGATTTGCATATCTTTATGTCACTAAGGATAGAGATTTCATTCATTCAACCACATCCTTTAAGATGAGAGAATAATTAATTTAGGCCTACTTTTCAGGAGTAAGCCCTAGTCCAAGTTCTCATTAATTTGGGCATCCTCCTTAGGAGTAAGCCCCAAGTCCCCTAAACTAGGCATCCTCCTCAGGAGTAAGCCCCAATCATAATTTCCCAAATCTGGGCATCCTTCTCAGAAGTAAGCCCCAACCATAATTCCCTTAACCTGGGCATCCTTCTTAGGAGTAATTCCCAACCATAATTCCCTTAACCTGGGATTCCTTTTCAGGAGTAAGCCCTAGTCTCAAAGTATACAAATATGGACATCTTCCTTATGAGAAATCTCCAAGTCCCTTAATTCTAAAATTCCCTTAACTTGGGCCTCCTCCTTAGAAGTAAGCCCCAGTTTTCAAATTCCTTTAACCTGGGAATCCTTTTCAGGAGAAGGCCACAGCCATAATTTCTCTTAACCAGACTTATTTTACTTTTGATCTCGGCTTCCTTTTTAAGAATAAAACTCAATCATAAGTCCCTGCTAATTTGGGAATCTTCCTTAGGAGTAAGCCCCAAGTTAGAGTATCCAAATCTCTATAAAAGCACATATACCTTTATGTACCATGTTCCCAGACTTCCTCTCTGAAATAATTCCCGATATCTATCTTTTTGGGCAGTCATCCATAAATAATCCCGACATCATATCTTATGATTTCATCTTTCATGGAACAATTTTCTGGTTTCACCCATACCTCTTGTTTCTCACACCGAGCATGACTCACGTGAGCTTAGAGTGTAAAAGTAATCATGAAATATTTTTTTTGAGCCATCAATCATGTGTAAACATCATCCTACCTTACTTGAACTACATGGGTTCTGATTCCTTTTCTAAATAAGGATACGTAGGTAGCCCATCTGCGGGTATGATCCCAACTCTGAAATAATCCATGTCCTTCTGAATGACAATAAACTTCAAGTTCCCCACTGAGTGGATTTAAAACCAGTATGGTTATCATAATGACCAAGAGATTTCTATATAATGTGTCGAAGGATACCATTGACTAAGAATCTGTAAAAAAAATAAAGATGATTCTCTATCGATGAAAAAACTCTAATACATTTAAAAGATTCTCTAAATCTCTTACATACTAATCATTGATTGTCATATCTAAAGGAAAGCTCATTTTCATAATTGGTAATTTAATAAGGATTCACGAACATAACTTTAATCTATAAAGAGAGTCCCAGAGTAGACAATAATTCCCCTCAAAAAGGTGTGATGAATCCGACCTCACATTCTCTCGACCAATGCAATTTCTTAAGCCTCATTGGTCCATAACTAATGAGCACCTACCTTTGGAAAGTATGTCCAAATGGATATAGAATCATTGGATGTTTCCGGTTCTACAAACAAGCCTATTAGAAACCGATTGGAATGTTTGAAGCTTAAACCAACGAGGTCATCCACATTTCTAGAGGAAAAAAAATGGTGAACCTGACGTGAATCCTTAACCAAGTTAAAGTGATGTTTTAATTATTTGTTAGGCCCCTATTAAAACTCAATTAGAGGGCCAACCAGAAAATCAATAACATGTGTGCTTATCCAAAAGATGTAGTGGTCATACTTATCTTGATTGCATATATTATATCAAACATGCACTCTTTTCCAAGATCTTCTGCATTACCGAAATGGCTTGTCTTAAGTTCACGCCCCTAAATACTTCTGCTGTGAATGCTTCTGCTATGGATGCATCTGTTGTGAATGCATCTGCTGCTACTCCTGCTGGATCATTGTCCTTTCTGAGGATGACATCACCTACTCAGCATCTTCAACGCTGGGTATCAAATGCGATGGTTAAGGAGTACCATCAAAACGGTACTATTCTGACTATGTAGGCCACTCGACAAGCCCTCCAAGTCAATAATTCACCCTGGTTGTCTAGACAGTAACGACCAGTTATCAAAAAATATGTGGTTCCCACCACCGTCTCCTACTGTTTCGAGTCGTCATCCCCGGAATGCAATCACCATTCACTCCCATATTCTGGGGAGGTGGATGAGCAGGTCCCTCATGGCCTTAATTCCAGGATAGAGGAGTCCTTCCTGAGGGCTCCCATCAACAATCACCACTAGAATCCTGAGACATTGCGCCCTCAACATGATGAGGGTATCGTCTCCAGGAATCCGGGTTAGCTTCCATGAACCCGAGTAGCCAAGACGAACCACCAAAGGAGAAATCCGGTCAACAGTAAGCAGGTTCTCATCTCTGCCATCTCCGGAGAAGTCCACCAACCTAACTTGGTGGAAAGCAACAAGCGGACACACACACATGTCCGTTTTAATCCCGTTGTCTAGCAGAATCGTCTGGCAGCAACATGCCAATCCTGCCAGGAAATTCCGATGGAGTACTATAGACAGGAACATACACATGTTTATAAATCATCAGCTAGTCAGCAGGCTCGTCTGACTACACACGATGAAGCCCGCCAACCCAATGTGTTGATAGCTATTAAACAGGCACATATACCTACTTATACTCATCAATCCTACCAGTAGCATCGTCTATCAGTATTGAAAGAATCTTTTCAACCACGTTCGATGGAGTGCAATCAGCAGGCACATGCACTTGCTAGTATTGATCATGTTTACCAACAGTCTTATTTGGTAGCATTCGGAGATGTCAGTCAGAATGCTCCGGCGACAAATAGGAGGCACACTCAACTCTCTACACCCACACTTGAGTACTGTCAGGATTCACTGATAGGAAAAGGAGGACAGGAGCAGGAACATACACCTACTCCAAGAACGGAATGTACTTATATTCCCGTTCCGGCAGCTGAAGTCACCAAGCATATTCTATCAATGGTGAAAGAGAAGAAGCAATTCCCTGCTCATATTCTGGATGCTTTCCAGGATATTAAAACAGCTTCAGCAACATCATAGGGAAAGACACATAAATCTATCCCTACCAGTGGAGTGACACATCAACATTTCACTCTGTAATAGACACATACCTATGTTCCAGTCCAAGAGGGTTGTGGGGCGTACTCCACCATATCATACGGACAACCAAGTCAGGCACATACACCTGATTTGAGCGGAGATAATCAGCCTAGCCAGATCATTTCTCCTGAGCAGGAACATACACCTACCCATAATGACCACATTCGTTAACAAGTGGTTTCTAAAGTAAGTAAAAAAGGCATCTAAATAAAAGACCCGCCCAACACAATCTAGAAATCAAGAGCCAGTCTGTAACAAGGTCTTGCTCGATGCTGGAGTTCTTGATGCACTCATACAATTGTCTGTTGGAATTTCATATTCTACTCTCTCAGTTCCCAATAGTGGGAATATTAATTCTGAAAGTCTTCATCAAACACTTCCTCATGAAGGCTTGCTTCATGACAGTTCGGTCGATCTCGAAGTTTCATCTTCAGATGAGATCCACAAGAACCCTCTGTTTGGCTAGAAGACAAAAGTGAAAAATGTTTCATCTTTTGCTGTAACCCACCATGGTGGTCCTCCCCATGATGATGAATTTAGCTATGAAATTCCTCTCCGTGGTTATAATGCACATTTCCTGGAGAATGCTTCAATGGACAATGTAGTGACGTGAAAGACCTCTTATCTTGAGGCACTTTCAAATGTGAAGCCAATCATGTCTGATGATTTATCATTAGCAGGTAAAATACTTTCTCAATCAGAAGATAGCCCGGGGTGTAGGTCAATCTCCGAACCACCCCTAGGTCGCCCATCTTCTAGTTTAATCAGTGAATTCAATACTGATCTTACTGAATTCGATGAAGCAATAAAGAAGCACCATCTCTGGTCAAATCAGGTAGAATAATATTCATTGAATTATAAAGAGGAAGTACTGAATATGAGAAAAACAACTGGCGAAAGGTGAAGTGCCAGTCATGTTTTGGCCTTCGGCTGACTCTCAGTATGGCATTCCAGAGATGTTGACAAAACATTGAATTCATGATATTCGTCTGAAGATATGGAAAACTCTTTGTCAGTTGAAAAATAAAATATTATCTTATGATGAATATGAAAATCATGTCAAGACAATAGAAGGGTTACAATGCCAAATTGATTTAGCATCTCTCTCAGTTTCTCGATATCCGAAGGCTGAAAAGTAGTAGAGATCCCTTCAGCGTTCATGCCTTGGCGCTCTAAGAATATTGCGCCAGTTAATTTCCAATTCCCCATCTGGTATTCATATTAGGGGATGGGGTGTTCACAGAGCACTAAATTTCATTGTACTCTCTAGTCAGCAAAGCCCGCCGAAAATGGTCTCATGCAATGTTATTTTCCATGGTCGTCCACAGTCAATTGGCTTTGTTTGTAATCAAAGGATTTCCCAAGAACAGCCCTCAACAACTTCTTCTCAAAATCAAGCATACAGAGAACAAGTTGTTGAATTACTCCTACATCAAGCAAACGAGATAATTGAACAGGCCTCTCGTTTGGAGCAAGCACATCAACAAGTGACAGAAGTGTCAGAAATCATCCAATGGTCTTTTGAGCTGGGTGATAAAATTGGATGCAGGTTAATGCATCCATCCAATTTATGGACTAAATTTCACAAGATCAAGAGAGATTTCAAGAAAGTCTCAGATATAGCATGTCAAGAACAACCCGAACTTTCCAGACTGGGGACTCTTTTAACCCAACCCTCAGAATCAACAAATAGGATTCGAGGAGTTGAGTAGGAACATCAGTAATAGCCAAGTCCACCGAAATGGGGACTTTTTCAAATCCCCAATCTCTTCCTCAGAGAAAGTTATTCTTCTCTCGATTAGTGAATAATCCCCAAGAGGAACTAAGAGCCAAATTATCAGTAGATTCCCTCCAAATTATGATTTGTCAAGAAGTTCTTGAGGGATCAAATCAACGAAAGGAAATGTCTTATCAGGGACATGGAAGAAGACATTATCGTAGAATTGATGACAGAAGGGATGCAATGCGTTATGCATCAATTAATGTCATCAATTCCATTGTTGTTGATCCACCAGATGAGGCTCACTCAGAGGGATTAGATTAAGAGATTCCTTCTCAATAAGTTGTATGCACAGAGACAAATGAAGAAGGTGTGTGTACACAAAATCAAAGGCTTACCCATGAATTTGGGTGTTCCTTCAAATAACCCACTTCCCCATCTCTGAAAGGTGTCCAACAAGTTTGAAGGAAAGAATCAGGTTACATACCCTTCCTCTATAGAAAGCCAATCTCTATCACTAGAGAAAATATTTTCACAACAAGAGGAAGAAATGAAGGAATTAAGGATGGTGAATGCAGAACTACATCAGAGCAGTCTTCCTCCTAAGCGTGCTGGAGTCAGTCAGCCAAGGGAATTTTTTTTTGACTACTGAGATGGATCAAGATTATCATCCTTTATCAGTACACCCTCATAGGTCTAATCCTATGGTTCAGGTGCAACAAAAACTGGTGGTGTTATCATCAGTTGTAGTACCATCCACCACATATGTCCAAGCTCTAGTCATTGCACCTATTCAATTCCAAGCTCAACCAGATGTTTCTCAAAAGTTAATAACTACTATTGAGTCATTAATAGCTTGGTTGGAAGCTATGGAGGGAAAAAGAGCTCAAATTTAACCATAAAAGAGAGCTTACCCTGAATGGGTTGATGCAATTCCTCCCCGATCAAATTTTGCAAGTACCACATTCCCAATAATTAATGGTTTGAGAGACCCAGAGCAATAATTAACCAATTTTGTTTCATGTTGTGATCCTATTATGGTAATCCCTCAATAAAAAGAAGCAGTTAAGCTCATGTGTTTTGTACAGTCATTACAAGGGCCTGCTTTTGTCAGGTACACAAACTTGCAATCCCAGTCAACTACCGGGTGGGAGGATCTCTGTCAATGATTCCTTCTTTAATTCAGCTAATCTTTGCCAAAGACAATAGTTTTTTATATTTGAAATTGTAAGAAAAGGTAGAATTAAAGGGTTTCATATTTCATTGCTCGCTGAAAGGGATTAACATATTCCCTAAGCTTAGCACTCCCTCAATAAGAGTTGTTGCCAATCTGTGTCGAAAATTTGCGTGATGAATTATGCATGCCGTTGATCCCTGTGAAATACATAGGAGGGTTTCGATACCTTACATCAATCACTCAACAGATTGAAGATTATCTTATGAAGACTAAGGATAAAACTTGTTTAATTCCATCAGCTCTAGGAAGGAGAATGGGTAGAGTAGAGACTGCTACAGTTATGCTTAAACAAGCACCTGTACCTGCTTGTACGTCAAAACCATCATCTTCTCAAAGGGATCCACCTCCCGAGCGTCAAAAATAGAGGTTGTTTCGTCAAGATGATCAAATAGATCAAATACGAGAAAAAAAATTAGGATTTGAAAAGAAAAGTTTACTCTTTCCAAAATGAACAAGTTTCTGGATACTTCATTTCAGCTCTAGAAAATAATTTCGTTCAATTTCCAAGGCCCAAAAGGCTGAGCAAGGAAGGAGATGAAGACCATCCCAATTATTTCCCATTTCATCAGATGTTGGGACATCCCATTCAGCAGTGTTTTGTCTTCTAGGACCTCCTGCAAAAAATGGTCGACTCGGGACAAGTCAAATTGAATGGTTCATTAGCTCAGGTAGCATGTGTTACTGCTACAAATCTAGATGAAGAAGGTGATTGGTAGGAAGTCAAAAAAAAAGCGCAGAAATATGATGATTGGATGGTCAGAAAATCGATCAACTGAACTCATGCCATTTTGCGAACGCAATTGAAGAAACCAATTGTTTCTTCTCCTATGAATTCCACAGCAAAACCCTCTTCATTAGAGGTAAAATCCTTAAAGAAACGGTATAATTCAAAGAAAGAGGAACAATCAGAAAAAGATGAGATCATGTCAAAGCCCAAGTTGTCTTTGACTCTGGAAGATTTTATGCCATCTACTTCGAAGCCACGGGCACCGCCCCACCAAACGGCATAGCCTAAATTGGCTAATCAGGCAGAGTCTTCATCAGATGAATAGTTAATCTTCGGTTCTGTTAATATGATTCACTTAACTGATCCTTATTCCAGTAACAGTTTCGATTTTGATGATCTTGAGTTCCCTATATGAAATATAGGAATCAGAGGAAGTTCTAGAGGCTCAGGATACAGAGGAAGACATGGATACCCCAGAAGGCACTATTCCAATTCTATCCCTACCAGAACTGTGTATACAGCATAAAATCGTGGCAGGGCCCTTCAGCAGTCTCAACAAGAACAAGAAAATTCTTCCACCAATAGCAGATTCAGTCCTGGCACAATTATTCTAGAAGATCGTTTGGAGGTTCCACCTTCTTCTTTTCAACAGGTAAATAGACCTAATCGGTCTAATCTTACAAATCCAGGAGTATTACAAACTCTTACCCTGAGACAAGATGCATCAACATCCAAAGCATCAACTTCTAAGATACCTGTGAAACCCCATGTTCCTTTTGGGAAACACGGACCTTTGGATCAAAAGTATGATGTATTGAAACACCTGACCCATGTACTGGCCAAGTTATCAATTCTGGATGCCTTGAATTTATCAAAGGATCTTCAGAAGGCACTCATCGAGGCTTTGTCAAGTCCTCAGGAGTTTGAAACAGAAATTGTTGCGGGTGAAGCCTACCATGTTGAGAATAATCCTGCAGAATTCCATGGAGTGATATCTTTCACATATGAAGATTAAGATGATTTCATTCATGGACATATTATACCTTTGTATTTATCTGGAAAGGTCAATGGTGTGGACGTCCGAAGATCTTTCATTGATAATAGTTGAGGAGTCAACCTCATCCCCATTCGTACACTTCGTTGATTGGGCCTCACAGAATCTGATTTATCTCCTTCTACTATGATGTTACAAGGATATGATAAAATTGAACAAGAACCACTGGGTGAGATTACACTCAAAACTCAGTTTGGAGATCTTGCATACAATTTATATTTCATGGTTGTTGATCATGATACAGCCTTCATCATCTTGCTTGGAAGACCCTGGCTACATCAACATGCAACTATCCCTTCATCATATCATCAATGTCTCAAATATTGTTTCAATGGTCAAATTGGGACATTATATGGTGATAAGGCCTCGTTCAATACATGTGAATCTCAATACATTGAGGCGGAATTCTATCACATGATGGGAAAGGAGAAATCCACAACAATGGAGATTACCAAAGTTAATGCTCCATATGGTTTGGAAAAGATTCCAGTAAATCCATTTGCACATATGAGTACAGATTATGTGTTTCCTATCATTAAAATTGATAGGATAGACCCAAATCAAAATACTCTTATGGAAACTTCCACACTGTCAATTATGGAAATCAAGCCAGGCACCATGGGAGAAATTGGTGATTCACCAATAAATGATGAAAGCTCAAATGGGGATGTCTTCATTTCATATGCTGAAATCCAACAAGTCTATACTTCACCAACCCGGCTAGAAGAAGTTATAGCAATTTCAGAGTTGAATGATGATGTTGATTCTCAATCCATCATATCCTCTTTAATACCCAAGAAAGACCCTTCATCATCAATTGGGTCAGAAATGGAAGCTTCTTCTTCAAGATGTTCAAATTTTAACATCTCTTCTGATCATGGAAATTCTACTTCATCATCAACTATGTAAGTAGAAATAGAAGAAATAAAACATGTTGAAGAAGAAGAGGAAGATCTTAGGGATGCTCCACCAGCATTTGAAGAGGGTATCTCTACTACCGTGGATGAACTTAGAGAAATAAATCTAGGTACAATATAATATCCATGCCCAACTTTAATTAGTGTTTTCGTGACTCTTGTAGAGCAAGGGATGTATATTTCTTTTTTAAATAAAAATAGAGATATATTTTCTTGGAACTATACAGAGATTCTAGGGCTTGATCTTGAGGTTTCTACTCATCGTTTGGGTTTTCCAGAAGAACATCGAGGATTCAAACAAGCTGCTAGAAGAACACACCCAACTTATGCTTCCAAAATTGAAGTTGAAGTGGATAATCATATCAAAGCTAACTTCATCAGAGAAGTTCAATATCCCAAATGGTTGGATAATATTGTCCCTGTGAAAAAGAAGAATGGACAAATTAGAGTTTGTATTGATTTCATAGATCTTAACCATCATTGTCCTAAGAATGATTTTCCAGTTCAGATTACAAAACTCTTAATTGATGCAACAAATGGCTATGAAGCACTTTCCTTCATGGATGGATATTTCTTGTATAATCAAATCTGAAAGGCTCCATAAGATGAAGAAAATATAGCCTTTAGAGCCCCTCAGGGTGTGTTCTGCTATCAGGTAATTCCCTTTGGCCTAAAGAATGCAGGTGTAACATATCAGTGTGATATGCATCGTATCTTCAATCCCTTTTTAGGAAAGTTTTTTGAATGTCATGTGGACGATTTGGGGGTTAAATCCAGGCAACGTTCAAATCACTTGGCTAATTAGGAAGTCATATTCCACAAACATCGGCAACATAATTTGAAGATTAACCCCTTAAAATGTGCTTTTGTGGTAACCTCATGAAAAATTTTCAGCTTTGTTGTACGCCATCATGGTATTGAGGTCGATCCTGAGAAGACAAATTCAATCCTTGGTATGTCATCTCCTCTAAATTTGAAAGAATTGAGAGGAATTCAACGACACTTATCCAATATTCGGCGTTTCATCGCCAATTTGGCAGGAAAAAGTTTACACTTCACCAAATTGATGTAGAAGGGAGTCACTTACCAGTGGACTGAAGAATGAAAAGAATCATTTGATATTCTTAAGAAATATCTCTTGAGTCCACCGGTGTTAATGCCACTTGTTGAAGGAAGACCACTTATCCTCTATGTGACAGCTTTAGAGTGATCATTGGGTTCCTTTCTTGCTCAGAAGAATGATGTTGGGAATGAAAACAGCCTCTACTATCTCAGTCGGACAATGCATGAAGCAGAAACCCGATATTCAAATATTAATAAGTACTTCCTAGCATTAATATTTGTAGTTCATAAGTTGAGACACTACCTGCAACATCACAAGGTCCAATTGTTATCTCGCAAAAACCCGCTCAAATTCATTCTTAGTCGTCCAATGCTTACAGGACGTCTGGAAAGATGGGCAGTTATTTTGCAGTAATTTGATATTCAATATGTGTCTCAAAGGAAATAAAGGTCCAAGCTCTAGCTGAATTTTTTACTGAACACCCTTCAGTGGAAGATACATCTCCAGATATTTAACTTCCTGATGAATAAGTCTTCTTTTTTCAATATAGTCTTCAAACATGGTAAATGTACTTTGATGGTGCTTTTAGAAGTCCAATAGAGAAAAAATGGAGGATTCTAAATTCAACAAAGTTGGGTTAGGAATTGTACTCATTTCCCTGGAAAAGGTAGTGTTAACCTATTCTTTCTCATTGTTGGGAGGTGGTACAAATAATGAAGTAGAATACCAAGCTCTTATCGCAGTATTGGAGTTGGCACTTTAAGCATAAGTGAATCACTTAAAGGTGAAAGGTGATTTAGACCTAATAATCAAACAATTAAATGGGGATTATGCCATCAGAAAATAAGAACTAATCCCTTTGTATGATTATGTCAGAGAGTTAATGGCGGAATTTCTTACAGAACCAACATTTTCTTATGTCCCGCGATCATAAAATTCCCAAGCTGATGCACTGGCTAATATAGCCACAGCTCTGGCAGATCCAAATCGGGATGAGACAACCATCAGTATTTCCCACCGTCGTACAATTTCACCTTATGTTCAAACTAAAACAGAGGAAATCAATGAAATTAGTCCCATCTTTTAACCATATGGTTATACTACCGGATGGATGACACCTATCAGGGAATACCTTCTAAATGGAACACTTCCACCTGATAGAGCTGGGAAAGAACAAGTCTGGAGATGTGTGGTCAATTTTACTCATTATGATAGCCCAGATCACCTAGAGAAAATTCTCTACAAGAGTGTTTTTGATGGAGTTCTCTTCATATTCATTGATGGTGAAGAGACAATGGTTGTCGTGAAGGAAGTGCATGTAGGAGCCTATGGTGCCCATTAGTCTGGACATAGATTGTCTGATCAAATTAGAAGGCCTGGATACTTCTGGCCTTCAATGATACAAGATTGTGTTGATTTCACAAAGAAGTGTCATTCTTTCCAAGTACCTGCCAACTTCATTCATCAGCCCCCAGATTTGCTACATATAGCTAAATACTCATGACCATTTTCCACATGGGGAATGGATGTAGTGGGACCTTACCCTTCAGCTACAGCCAAGCATTTTATGTATATTCTTAATGATACTGACTTCTTTTCCAAATGGGAAGAGGCAATACCTATCAAAGAAGTTAGTTATAAAAGCATTTTTAGCTTCATCAAGTCTAACATCATTACTAGGTTTGGTGTCCATCATACCATATTGATGGACAATGGCACCAACTTCTGTTCATCTGAGGTGAGGAAGTTGTGTCAATAATACAACTTCAAATCCAATCATTCATCTCAGTATCATGCAGCATCCAATGGCTAGATAGAAGCCTTCAACAAGACTCTTTCAAACATATTGAAAAGGATGGTGGATAAAGATAATAAATCATGGCCTGATAAACTCTTTCATGCTTTATGGGCTTATTGGACCACCACCCACACTGCAATGTGATCAACTCCATATTCACTGGTATATGGAACGGAAGTATTCTTGCCCATTGAAGTTCAATTACCTTCGCTCTGAGTATCCATTTGTGATTAGTCATCTACAGATAATCAATCTCAAAAGTGATTGGAAGAATTGGAACGATTATATGAGAAATGATTGTGTACCTTTCATCACTTGGAAGACTATCATAATCTAATTGCATAAGCTTTCAAGAAAAAGTGTTCGTCTTTGTTCATTCATTCAGGGAGAATTGGAATTGGTTCTCAGAACTCCAATGATACCAGAAAAACCTCCCAAGCTTGAACCAGAATGGGAAGGACCTTATTCAATACATAAGGTCTACTCCAATAGAGCTTATTATTTAATCTCAATGGATGGATAACTCATCACTACTCCAACCAATTCCATATTTCTGAAGAAGTATTTTGTATAAACACAAAATGCACCATCGACGGTCCGTGCATATGACCCTAAACTATTTGCATCCCAATTGTCCAATATGACGTTAAACTGTGTTGTCCTTGCTGTAAGACTTTAAACTGCACAGTCCCTTATGTCCAACAAGATGTTAAATTACACCATTACGGTCCATGCATATGACCTTAAACTATTTTCATTTTTATCATCCAAAATGACGTTAAACTATGAAAAAATCCCTACTACGTCCAACATGATGTTAAACTGTGTCCTCTTGTGTCCTTACTGCATGACATTAAACTTCACAGTCCCCCTTTCATCCAACATGATGTTAAACTGTATTGTCCCCATCATCTTAGCTATAGTACGCTAAACTGTACAACACCCTTATTGTCCAACATGACGTAAAACTGTGTTCACATCCAACATGAAGTTAAACTATGTCCCTATAATACGTCCTACATGACGTTAAACTGTATTTTGTCCCTAATACATGAAATTAAACAATGCAGTACCAATAGTCCCCACTACAATACATTAAATTGCATAGTCCCTTCATACGTCCTACATGACGTTAAACTGTGCATCATTAAGGTTGTTGCTACCTCTTGTTTCTAACACCGAGTATGACTCACGTGAGATTAGAGTTAACTTCAACTGTAACACTCTCTCTGGGTCGCTAACCATATGTAAGTCCCAACACCATTTTTTATGTAGTTGTCCCCAAGAACAACTTGATCACTAATTCATTTTTTAATTGAACTACGTGGACTTTGATCCTTGCCTTCTAGGCTGGGTACATAGGCAACCTCCCAAGGTTCAAGCCCAAAACCAATCTCTTCACATCGGTTCACCTTTATCTCATACGATGTTGATTCGTTAAACTACCCCCAGAATAAATCTCTTCACATTGGTTCACCTTTGTCCTTGCTATATGACGTTAAACTATATAGCACTTTTTTCCTGCAAGACAATAAACTACAACATTCATTGACACCCTCACCTAAGAGGGAATCATTCTTTACATTGATCTGCAATCATGTTATATTACAAAGACTACATGCATACATGGAAATGCCCGAACCTTTTATCTTGGGTCAAAATCATCATTGCACTAAAGTACCCTTTTCACCCTTCACTTGTACGAACTAAATCTATACAAAGTGTATTTCTAGAACTACGTGGGCTTGATTCCCATCCTTATGGGATATGTAAGAACATTCGAGTGACCCTCAAATCCAGCCCCAAGTCTTTCAGGCCTAACTCGAAATTCCACTTTCAGTCCCCTGACTGAAAAGTCCTTGTGAAAACACACACTGTGTATTCGTTATTATGGTCCGTGCCCTATGACCCTAAACTAAGATCTCTCATACTCTCACCCACAAAATGTTAAAACTGTATTCAAGAACTACGTATGGCTTGATTCCCATCTTTATGGGATAAGTAGTGAAGTCCAACAGTTCAATTCAGGACCCAGCCACAACATGATTATGGTTAGCATTGATCTGTGTATCTCTACATACATTGGACTATACCCATTTTTATGTGTCATAATCCTAACCGTAAATATTTTCATATCTTCATAACTCTTTTATTGACTTCTGGTCACAAAATGTTCAATTTCTGAGAGTTCTTTTTCCTAACTATGCACCATGTGACCTTAGGTGGCCTAGCATAAACAGTCTACATAATAGACTTGTCAGCCAAAGGATACTATTATTTGACTATGCAGCCAATGCCCTTAGGTAGCCCTTCTTAATTCAACCCCCTAACGGGTTTTTCAAATAATTGTAACTTCATTCTTAGGAAGAAAACCTCTTTTTTATTATCTGAAAGTATTCAAGTCTATGGTTTATATTTCCCTTCCCTATGTTTGGGTCAGACCTTCGTAGGAGTGACATTCATCCAGTTCTTAGACAATCTTGTCTGGAAATATCTTCCCCATATTCATGTACCTCTCTCCATACTGCAAACTCTATGCATTGGAAAATTTGAATCCCCATAAACTTCCACTGGGTTTTTAGCAATAGAAAAAATAAATTTCTAAGAGTTCTTTTTCCTGGCTATGCAGCACGTTCCCTTAGGCGGCCTTTCATAAGTAGTCTACATAACAGACCTGTCAGCCAAAAGATGCTATTATTTGACTATGTAGCCAATTCCCTTAGGTGGCTCTACATAAGTCAACCCCCTAACGGGTTAGTTAAATAGTGGTAACTTCATTCTTGGGAATTACTTCTTCCAATGCCTTTTAGCACCTTTTTCATACCATTCCCCAGATTCAAAATTTCTTAAGTCATCATTTAAATTTTTTCCCTCATACTTGAGTGTGGTAATATGTTTTCAGATAAATTTTAAGGGAATTGAGTTAATTTTAATCCATTCGGTCAAAACTATTTCAACCTTAAACATTATCCTTTTTATGTCTGATGTGCATGACTTTAAACTACCCACAAAAGGAAAGGGAACTCTGAACAAAAGTCAAGTTCCCACTCACTAAACATACATTTCGTATGATTTAGGTAATATTGAGAAATTAAAAGATTCAAATTTTTTAGGGTTATTTATAATAATCCTAGAAAAAAATCAAACTATTCTTACTAGGCCCATTGGCTTAGGTAAAAATTTAAAGCAGATTGCAAAAGAAAGAATGCTCAAATTATTGAAGATGAAAGTGTTTTTCATTTGATACAAAAAAGTTAGAAGGAAATCCACAAACTGGAGTCCCTTCTCTTTACCAAGAATTACAAAAGTTTGTCAACATAAGTCTTCATTTGATTTACAGCATCCCGAGCTTCATCAGTAGCCACTTGATGCTCATGCACTCAAACAACTTCACTCTTTTCAGCATGATGGAGTGATTTCTTAGCATCTATAATGGATTTCATACCATTCTTTTGAACTCCTTCCAATAAATTATTATGCTGGTCAAGTTCCCCAGTAACAGCATCTAACTATTGCTGAAGGTGCATTTGGTGGACAACTTTCTCCTTGATCTTCTGCTTCAGCTCCTTCAACTTGGCAGCATGATCAGCCTTAGCTCGGGACACTGCAACCTCAAATTCATTGATGTTGACTGACAGCCTCACCCTGGTCAAATCATGACGACACTTTCACTCATGTGCCCTCCTTAAGATGACTTGTTTCACTGCGGCGTAGATCTCTTGATATCCAAAACTGCCAAGTCCCAGCATGACAAATAGGGATGACAGTCCTGGGATATTAGATGATATCTCTTCTAAAGGCACTTCAGATATGATCTTCCATATGTTCTGTCATGCCTTGATTCGTGAAAATTGGAGCACCTTTTGTAATTCTGGGTCCGACTCAGCATCACTGTCACAGGGGGGAATATAATCCGGTATTAATGCACTTAGGGAAGTGCCATGTTATGCTCCTTCCCCCTTGACATGTGTTTCTTCACCCTCTATTCCCATTGGGGCGGAGGCTGAGGCTTCACCTCTAGATCTAGCCACTGAAATTGATGGCCCTGGATAATCAATTGAAATCTTTGGTTAGTTTCAAAGGATAAAAAAAGTTGATTGGCTGTTTTGTAGATTAAGTACATTCGCAAAAAAATTGTTATCTCTTACCCAACAGTGGATCGGTAACTTGAGAAGGCTCCTCCCCATCTTTCCTAGCTTCAATGGGATTTTCAAGATGAGTTTCAGGAAGTTATACCATGTTAAGTTCCACTTGAGCTAATGCCTCTGCAATAGTAGGGTTTTCTCTACCCCATTCAGGCATTGGCAGTTCAGTAGCTTGCTCATATGGAACTGCATATTTGAACTGATCATGATCAGAAATGTAATAAGAAGTTGTTTTTAATAGGACGAAGGATAATACTCATGCCCATAATCTTCTAAATTACATGGTAATTTAACATAATCTAAAAAATATTCAAATGATGTGCCAAGTTCCATCATATCATCCAATGTAATCTCAGAATCCTGGTTAATCTCACCAGTGGGAGCATTCGATATGTCTTCTTGGCGGCCTTCAATCTGCTGCCTCTGACCTTGAACAGCCTCTTCAAATAAAATTGTGGAATCAGTTGCAATGGTCACCAAGAGATCTAGCGTAGGGGTTGAACCTAAAGTATCACAGAATTGAACTCATTAGATGTTTCATTCAATATTTTATGAAACATTGTTAACTTACTAGAAGCAAGCTCTTATCTCCTTGCAACAGCAGCAGAAGGGATACTGGGAACAGACATTGGCTCTTCTCTAGGAGTATCCAAGTCATCCTGAAATTGTGATTGTTCACCAGTACCTTCTGTGGTCCTCAAACGAGGGTTAGTTCTCTCCCTCATAGGGGAAATTGAAGAAGCCCCAACAATCCCAAAAATGTATGACAAATCTTTTCATGGGTTAAGACTCATGATTATCCGAAGGACTTACCACTACTGATGAAGCATTTAGATGTGGACTTCCTCCTCCGATGATTTTTCTTATTTGGATGTTTGGGAGTGTCAACAGTCTCTTTTACAGGTACATGAATTGGAGAATGGAGAGTCATGCCCAACTCCTCATCCATGGCTTGCTGGCCAAAAGATATCTCACCCGATTCGTGAGGGGATTCATTAACCCCAATGGAAGTACCACCAGGGATATATTGTGGTGAAGGAACCTTAGCAGTTCCTTTATTTTCAAGTTGTAGGTTGAAGAGAATAATTTCCTTAAGTAAGAATGATTTAACTAGAATCAAGTTACAAAGCAAATATGTAAAGAAACTTACATCTTCAGGAGCCATGTAATTGTTCCACTCCTCATCTCTGGAACCACCAGTCCCCTCAGTGGCACCACAATCAATCATTTCCTTCACCCGTTTGGTGACCGGAATGGAATCATCGGTGGCATATATGAGCATTTCTAGCTCTCTGATGTAAGCCGACACTTCATCGGGGTTATCCTTGTAACAGATATCTGTAGAGGCCAGAAGATTCCCTATTCCAGGGAGGTGTATCCCCTCACACAAATCCATCCTGGCAGTTTCAGCACCACAGTATAAAGTCTGCCAAGTCTGGATAGCCTCTGGCCGTAGATATTCAGTATGTATACCAGAAGGCTGTGAGGAGGGTCCTACAACCTTAGACTTCAACTTCTTCCCAGCTCCTATAACTACAGATAGAGAATAATAAAATAAGACTTGTTGCTCCATAAAGTAATGGTGATTAAATTTCCACAATGAAGTAACTAAATAGGAGTTGATGGAGTGGGTATTTTGATTCTAGTAGGGGGATTATATCGGGCATGAGGCCACTTTGCAGCATGTTAGGCCTCATCATCCACATCTTGAGAATCTGACGAAGCAGCTTCAGGTGTTACAGAAGAATCACCTTCCAGATGAAGGGTTTATTTCAATATGGTTCTCTTCCTTTTCCCCACCTGATAAACTGGGTGATTCAGCACCCCTCCAGGGTATGATGTTATCTAGTTCTCGGCATACCATGTAGTCAAGTTATTTTCCACTTTATCAACTGGTAGATCAAACACTACCCCGGTCTTCTCCCTAGATGTCAGCAACCATTGTTTTTGGGCAACCATCGGATGTTTCTCTGACCTAACATGCACAGGGGGAGATACAACAGTCTGTTGCAAACACCATAATTGACGTGAAAACCTGTATGGAGCATAGGCCTCTCATATAATCTCTCTGTCAATCCTGGTGACCAATACACCATCTTTGTAGGCCAGCATGTATGCCCTTAATTCCAGACTGGTTGTTCCATCATCAAAAAATTGCCTGGTTTGCTGATTTAAATAAGGAATGAAATTTTATTCCTTATGCATGCTCAGACTCACCTTCTTGTCATAGGAATTGATACCTAGCGGATCAATTTCAGATAATTTCTGCACTGATGGCCTGAAGGAACCTCCAGGAACCTGTAAATCATTCTGTACATTATATGTTCTAAAGTGAGTAGAGATCCTTCCTGAAAAAACTTGGAATGTTCCCATTATTCTCAAAGGAGACTTACCCATGAAAACATGGAGTAATCTCCTGTGAATCTTTGCTTAAATGGGGGTAGCCAATCCAACTATTTTTCACTCAGCCAACTTGGTTGCAATGACGAAGGTCCTTTTCCTGGCGTCTCCCTACGAGTCCCTGACTGCAAAAAGATAAACACAGAGCCATAAGACCAAGAAGCCCTCCAGACGAGTCTTCTTTCAGATTCTCTGATTCACTTCGTATCCCCACTTCTCAGATTCTACTGCTTCTAGAGTTGGCCAGAATGTGCCAGGATCACCCCTCATTTCTATTTTGGGGCAGGTGGTAGGACGAGTACAGGTGGGTCCCTTCTCCTTGGGCTGCTTCCCCTTCGATCCCTTCTCCTTCGGCTCCTTCTCCTGGTTCTTGGTAAGAAACATATTCATCTACTCCTATGGACGAATATCCTTTCTAGAATGAGTTAAGGAGGTCTCTAAACTCTCTATCTTGTGAAATATTTTCAATAATTCTCGAATAAAGCTGGGGTCTTCTCCGAATCATTCCAGGTCACCTTGGGGGGGATGAACTCATCATACATATCACCCAAAATTAGAGCCCCTGAGATCTTGTGGACATCCCACAGACGGAAGCCTACTTCTCCATGAGTTAGATGGAAATAATTGGTTCTGGGCTCCAATGGAGAGTATCTCCGGCACAAAGTCATCATTCCTATAAACATATGTTTGACCAGCCCAGATGGATTCATATATTACAGCTCCTTTTAAATCCTCGACAAACTCTACGCTGGTTTGTCTCACCCAGTATTCCCACATCCAAGTTGGATTTACACCTCCTCCAGGATGAAAGTCCCAACTCTTCTTCCAACCTTTGGATTGATCCGTCTGAGAGTTTCCGAAGATTTAGGGATAACAATGTGGTTGTAGCTCAGGCTTGTGAGGTTTCAGATCTGAGGTACATGGAATATGATGCATTATGTAGGCCTTCTCCACTGTTCCAGCATTTATAAATACACCTCCACCAGAGATATTTGATGAGGCAAAATTGGAGTAGTTTTGAAACATAGAATTTGGGAGATAGTTCTTTGCCTCTGGAATGGTGACTTCTTGCAGATGACCATAGCCATACAAAGGTAGATAAATACTCTGCTGGAAGTCAAGATGATACTTCTTCTGGTACTAGGCCAAATCTGGAAGAGTTTTGTCGTAGATAGTATAATAATCATGGCCAATGATGCTCATCATATCATCAATTCGCTTGCTCTCCAGTTCATCAGTAGTTCCGATTCTCTTGGGAGCCATTTAATCTGCACAAAAGATGAATAATTAAGTCCTAAGTAAGTTGATTTTTCATAAATTTTGTGAAGAAAATTGAAAAAATAGCTAAGGCATTAAGGCGCACAAGTCCTAAAATTGGTGCACATGTATTAGTGTGTCACACACCTCTTTCCACGCAGGTATCACTGCACAAGTCCAAATACCTCTATAGCAGTGCGACAACAAAGAAACAGCGGAAAACAGAGCAACTTGCACGGCAAAGGCAGCTTGCGCGGTGAGAGCATGGAACATTGAAATCCGGGTTCTTTGCATGAGAATGTCTGCATATATATAGGCCAGGCCTCAACCCTGCACGCCTAAAGCCAGCGCACGCAACCCTGCGCGCCAACGCCTGCGCGACTCGCACCTACGGGACTCTATCTACGTGCTCAACACTTACATGATGCATGTTTCTTGGTTTTCTTCTTTTCCTCAGAGTCACATCTTTTCTTATTTTGGATCTAACTCTGAGGGGGGACTTTTTTTTATGCTCCTTTCCATTACAGAGTCTAAAAGAATGAAAAGGGAAATACCTTGAACCCAAAGTGATTCATCCTTTGAAGAATTGTCAAAAATTGACAAAGTCATGAACAAAGATTCATTTGCACTTGGGTCACGCAAGTTCCCCCAAGTTCATGAAAGTAAACTTGCGCGCCGCGTAATGGTCATACAGGTGACTTTCACACCCTCTTTGAATTTCGACCAGGATCTTCACCAGCCTATAAATACCCCTGGTGGGCCCCCCATTTCAAGGAGGAAAATTTCCAAAAACTCAGATTTGAGCTCACGGTGCCCTAGTCTCTTCTTAAAGATTCTGAACACTTCTAAGGTAATTTCTTACCTAGAACGGAAGATCTAAAGAGGGGAAGTAAGGCCTAAGTGTAGAAACTCATCAACACTTGCGTGCCTAAGTGGACAGCCCTTAAGGGAAAGGGCCACACTTGTGCGCCACCTTACCCCTTCAATAGAACTTGCACACCAATATTCAGGAAGCCCCTAGGGATAATACTAAGGGCTTGAGACAAGTATCGCCCAATTATTACCTTAAGGGTTGACCGTCGCGCAAGTACCCAGGTGTGGCGCAGTACACCTGCGCGACCAGGACTTGCGCGCCCACACAGTACTTGCACGCCCCTCTCTTTTTGGGTGCCCTTCCTGCCCATTTCTCCTCTCTTATGCCTATACACCTCTCCTATTCAAGATTCAACCTTCAAAACCCTCTTCAATTCCATTTATGGCATGGTTCCTTTATTGGATTCCTTATTTGAAAGGAATTATGTGGAACATTTCTTAAAACCTAGTGATTTACATGTCTTTATGTCACTAAGGTCAGAGATTTCATTCATTCAACCTCATCCTTTAAGATGAGAGAATCATTAATTTGGGCCTCCTTTTCAGGAGTAATCCCTAGTCCAAGTTCTCATTAATTTGGGAATCCTCCTTAGGAGTAATCCCCAAGTCCCCTAATCTGGGCATCCTCCTCAGGAGTAAGCCCCAGTCAAAATTTCCCAAATTTGCACATCCTTCTCAGAAGTAAGCCCCGATCATAATTCCCTTAACATGGGCATCCTTCTCAAGAGTAAGACCCAACCATAATTCCCTTAACCTGGGCTTCCCTTTCAGGAGTAAGCCCCAGTCTCAAAGTATACAAATATGGGCATCTTCCTTAAGAGTAAGCCTCAAGTCCCTTAATTCTAAAATTCCCTTAACCTGGGCCTCCTCCTTAGGAGTAAGCCCCAATTTTCAAATCCCTTTAACCTGGGCTTCCTTTTTCAGGAGTAAGCCCCAGTCATAATTTCTCTTAACCAGTCTTAATTTACTTTTGACCTGGGCTACCTTTTTAGGAATAAAAACCGATCATAAGTCCCTCCCAATTTGGGCATCTTCCTCATGAGTAAGTCCCAAGGTAGAGTATCCAAATCTCTATAAAAGCACATATACCTTTATAGACCCTGATCCCAGACTTCCTCTCTGAAATAAGTCCTGGTCTCTATCTTTTTGGGAAGTCATCCATACATAAGCCCCACATCATTTCTTATGATTTCATCTTTCATGGTACAATTGTCTGGTTTCACCAATACCTCTTGGTTCTCACACTAAGCATGACCCATGTGATATTAGAGTGTAAAAGTAATCATGACATATTTCTTTGAGCCATAAATCATGCGTAAACATCATACTCCCTTACTCAAACTACGTGGTTTTTTCTTCCTTTTCTAAATAAGGATACGTAGTTTTCCCATCTGCGGGTACGATCCCAACTCCGAAATAATCCATGTCTTTCTGAATGACAATAAACTTCAAGTGCCCCACTGAGTGGCTTTAAAACCAGTATGGTTATCATAATGACCAAGAGATTTATATATAATGTTTCAAAGGATACCATTGACTAAGAATCTCTAAACAAATACATATGATTCTCAACTGATAAAGAACCTCGAATACTTATAAAAGATTCTCTAAATCTCCTACATACAAATCATTGATTGTCAGATCGAAAGGAAATCTCATTTTAATTCTTGGTAATTTACTCAGGATTCACGAACATAACTTAAATCTATAAAGAGAGTCCCGAAGTAGACAATAATTCTCCTCAAAAAGGTGTGATGAGTCCGACCTCCCATCATCTCAACCAATGAAAATTCTTAAGCCTCATTGGTCCATAACTAATGAGCACCTTCCTTTGGAAAGTAGGTCCAAATGGATATAATATCATTGGATGCTTTCGGTTCTACGAACAAACCCGTTAGAAACTGATTGGAATGTTTGAACCTTAAACCAATGAGGTCATCCCCATTTCCAGAAGAAATAGTGTTATTCCAAATTAAGAGGTTGAATTTACTATTTAATTAGTTCTTAATGCTAATCTGATTTCAAGAACTCTTTATTGAATAGCTTAAGTTGAGTTATCTGTATTGAATACGTTGTTATGAGAGTTTCATGATATGGGATTCATATTCTCTATAACATACCCTTGGGTTTATTATATTTTGTTTGTAAAAAATAAGGATATTTCTATGAGACTTTTCAATGATTATATAGAACTCAATAACATCGCTATGAACAACAAGTATCTAATTCATCAAATCAATGACATGTTTGATCAGCTCCAGGGTGCTTATTATTTTTTTGAAGGTCAATCTCAAGTCATGTCATCATTAGTTTAAGGTGAATGACTAGTAAATTCAATAGAAATCATTTAATATTAGATATGGTTATTATGAGTTTTTTATGGTTTTACAGTTGACAAATTCACCCATTATATTTATAGATCTTACAAATAGAGTTTTCTATGAGTATGGGGATACATTTATTACAGTTTTCACTGATGACATTCTTTTTTATTCTAAATTTTATGAGAAACATAAAAAATGAATATGGATTGTTTTGAAAAAATTAAAATAAAATATATTTTTTTGGAAAAATCAGTATATGTGAATTTTCATTATATCATTTGTCTCTCCATGTACATTTTGATATAAATATAGAATTACTTTTGATCCTACTTGTGACGTCCCGTAACTAGATGCCAGTTAATGGGTGCCCCAATCCTGGTGGGCCACAAGGCCTCAAGAGCATCTCCCCAAACTCTAGAGGTTACCAACTAGCAGTGAGGGCCTAGGGTGTGTATGTGGGGAGACTATTCCCTCGTTACCATAGTGAATCGCAGTGGAATTGATTTATGATGATATTTGTATTTTTAATTTCATTGAACAAAGGATGGGAAAACATCCTCCCCAAAACATGCACTCAAGGGGGCCGAAAATGGTGGAGCCCAAGGGCGTCCCCAAGAACAAAACCGGCACATTCTTATGGGACAAAACCTAAATGAGACAAGACCAAAAGGGGTTCCTCGGGATGGCCCCCTCTAGACAACGCATCCACCGCAAAGTTCCCCTCTCTATGAATATGTTGGACTGAACATCCTCTAGCGATCTCCAAATCACAACTGTGAATAAGGTACGTCATGCTCCATGGCAGCCTAATATTTCCCTGCAGCGCCCTGATCAGCACCTCAAATTCAGATTCCACCTCAAATAGCCCCACTAAAAACCTATTTCAAAGCATTAAACCAGTGTGTAGGGCTCTCACATCTGCACCTACTAAACTACCCGGGCCATAGAAGCTGCTAAAGGCAATTAAAACTGAGCCCATCTTGTCTCGGACCAGGCCACCGCCCCACATAAGCCCCTCATTAGTGAGACGTCAACATTGAGTTTAAAGCCAATTAAAGGAGGGATCCATAGAATAAAACTTCCAAGAGACGTCGGCCGAGCAGCAAGGTTGTTCGAGGAATTACCCAACAGCGAACAGCGCTGCAACCCCTTCACCAGCGAGCCCAGATCCTACGGCAACAACTTCATACGCACCTGGAGATAATAAACTGATGGACGCACCTCTATCCTGGCCTTGTTCCTGCCCTTCCACAGAGTCCATAAGACATCAGTAACCATGATGCTACTGCACTTATTCCCCATGCCTTGCTGCTCCACTCCTCTGAACCAGTTCGAAAGAAACCCCTACATGTACGAACACTCTCCATCATAGTTACCCCCTCCATCAATACTTAACCATAAACAGGCAGCCCATTCTCACCTAATAAAAAGATGTACCACAGTCTCTGCCTGAGAGCTAGAACAACTGTAGTATCGGGAAGCTAGATGAATTCCTCTCTTTTGTATTTTATCCTCAGTAGGGATTGCTTGGTGGTGAGCCCTCCATAAAAGAAATCACATCTTCATGGGGACCTCCTTGCACCATAAAATAGTCCCCCATTCATCCCACTCCCTATCCTGGCATAGCAGAACCCAATAATCAGACCCATTAAATAACCCTGAGACTGACTTAGTAAAACAACATCTTTCCTCCTCCTTAGAAAACACAACTTCCTTGAAAAGGTCCATCTGCTTTGGGCTCAGAATAGCCTCCATCATCTTAGGATAACGGCTAGCCTCCCTAACCAACATGTCTGGCCTATGACACATCAGAAAAAACAGCTTCTGTCCAGTCCAGTTATCACTCCAAAAATTAATCTCCCCTCGTCCCACAAGCCACCGAGAAGACCCCTAAGGAATTTCTAGATGTTGCACCATTAACTTTCCCAATCTTGACAGCTTTCTGTAGTCCCACTCCTCCCAAATTCTTCCAACATAATATATGATTATGTAAGAAATATAAGTAAACAAAAGGCACAATATAAAATAGAGATAAAACTATATCAATAACTAAAATAACTAGATTAACTGATAATGATATGACCTGTCACTAGAAAACTAGAAAACATAGATACAAGACAGAAGTCATAACATGTTCCACAAAAGCACAAAGAAATCAAAAGACTATCCCATAAATCTGAAGTTCTATCTCAATCATTTGATATCATGCTCCATCCTAAATAGTAAGAAATCAATTTTTTGAAGTCTTTTTCTTCTCTTTATCATTACCTGTAACTATTTAATCTACCCCAGATACAAAATGACACCCAGAGAGGGTGTGAGACAAATCACAGTGGTCCACCAACAACAGTGTCAAAAAACATCCAGCCTATGAAATGGAATTGTAACAGTGTGAAAGCATGCATATATATATATATAAAGTAAAGAAGAAAAATGTAACTAAATACCCATGTACTTGGTTCATCCCTCTCCTGGTGTCTGAATATGTAACCATCCCATTAATTGATTATTACCATTTTATATTTGAGTTACATGTTTAAAATAGTGAAGGTTCCAAGATGTACAAGACATCCTGTAATGATATTTAATAATGAAGTTCTGAGGTAATGACCAAAGAAATGTAGACCTAAAGGGCCACTAACTCAGTAGTATTTGAGTCTAGCTAAGGGGTTATAGTGTATTCCAAGGAGCATAGTCCAAGCCCTTCCACACTGAGATGTCTATCAAGTCCATGGAGTTCATCCAATGTAAAATGGGGCTAAAAAATAAAGTGGCCCAATGGGCTTTAACCATGGTACCTATTTTTCAATGTAGGATCCAAGGAGTGTATCCAAGGAATCATGTAGTAATATATGAATGATCCTACGATATCATACCGGGATACCAAGAAAGATACACGGATCATGATCTAGGTTGGTTTGAACCTAGTAAAGTTGTATTCTTGAATCGAAATGAGGTTATTGAGTGCTCATGGTATTCCCAGATAAGAATACAAGGCGAACCCAAGTCAGGACACTCCTTTTTAATAATGGGGTCATATAATATTAAATTTGGTTCAATAGTTTCCTTTTATTAGTGTGATAAGTCCAATAATAAGTCTATTGGGTTCCATCCTTTCCTTTCATTAGTGTGACAAGGACAAGTAGAATTCAAACATTATTAAATCCATTTAAGACATATTCAATTATTTTGGTTCATTACACTACATTTAATTAACATGGTAATGGGTTCTACGAATATACAACCTTTTATTATTTCATATTTTATATGGTCAAGTCAAATACTTTTCTTACCAGTTCTCATTTATCGTTAATATATATC
This sequence comes from Viscum album, assembly GCA_963277665.1. Classification (NCBI taxonomy): domain Eukaryota; kingdom Viridiplantae; phylum Streptophyta; class Magnoliopsida; order Santalales; family Viscaceae; genus Viscum; species Viscum album. Next base: position 116,699,642 of record OY728135.1, read on the forward strand.
AATTTAAAGAACTTACCATAAGTGGGTCAAGTAAAAGTGACATGGTACTTTACATTCACCATTACATGATTCAAATAGTATTCATTATATGTGGGGCTTACCATTAGTGTGGTCAAGCTTGAGCACATCCGAACAATGGCCCAAAAGTGTCAAAACATTAAAACCACAATTATGGCATATTACCCTACATGGGGTGTTAAAGATATTGATGTAACCACCAACAATTAATGATATATTTGGAAAGAGAAAAATGATACGATTCTAATGAATATAATAATGTCATAGAATTTCAATAATTGGAAACCGATGTAATCAGTGGGCCCCATATGGTAAGTCCAAAATCATTGAACTTGAGAGATGAGTTATAGAACACCCCCCCCCCCAGGGTCACGTTATCCTTATCCTTAGACATCATCATCAATTTTAGTGTAGAACAGATTATATCTAAGAAAATGGGAAAAATGATCAAAGCCCGATATCTAGGTCGACAATAAGAGAGAATGGGAAAGGCTTAAACAAACTCGATTACTTGTCGTTGCGCATCAAACGTGATAAACGGAAGATCAATTAGATCCCGGACGAAGGAGATTTTTCAATCCCAAGATTTGGCCTTGAAGAAGCACCAAAATGAGATCCATGGAGGTAATTCCCACATAAAAATGGATTTGGAAGAAGGAGGGTGGTTAATTAGATCATTAAGGTAAAACTATTAAAATTCCATTCCAAATAGCATGTGTGCAATTTGTCTACACGGTTTCAAAAACTATGTGCAAATCATGGATGGGAACTTGGGGAGAAAAGGACACTCACATGGTTAGGCCACATGATTAGGGAATCTGGATGCCAACTGTGTAGTAAGGCTATGTCCAAAAGGTTACCATCTGCATGGTATTCTCTAACCATGCGGCCTTCCTGCACGGATTCCTCTAAACCATGCACCAGGTCTATTTTTCCCAAATACATGGGTTCTGGGCTACAAACAAGCCCCAGACACCCTAAGGACCATCACTAACCCATTAGGTATACACAGTAGGTCTAAAATAAAGAATTATATCGAAAATTAAAGGATTCTTACCTGAGTGAAAAAACTAGGTTCTTACAGTCTTACCTATATAAAAGAACTAATCCCCAAGTTCAACCTTCCATGGGTGGAAAAACACTGTCTGAAAAAAAAATCAAGCCACTAGGCATGTACATTAGCTTCCCTCTCCCTAGACTCATCCTTCACATGGTCATGCTTCCATAGAACCTATACTAGAGGGATATACCAGCCTAGGAGACCCTTCATGCTTTAGTCAATGATGCATACTGGATACTCCACAAAGTTAGCATCAACATCTAACTAAACATCTTCACGATAAAAAGTATGAGACGGATTAGCATGATACTAGAAATGTTGTGAAATATGGAGGACACCATGCATGGAATGGTACCTATAAGGTAGTAGCAACTGATAGGATATCGTCCTGACTCTCACCATAATTTCAAATGGCACTTCATAATGACATGATAACTTCCCATTCTTTCGTAAAAATCTATTTCCTAGACTGGGTGATACCCATTGGAAAACATGATCCCTGACCTCAAAACATTAGAGGTCTTTGACAGTGACTGGTATATGATTTATGTCTAGACTGAGTCTTATTCATATGCTTCTTGATCAGCTGAACTTGCTCTGATGACTACTGAATGATATTAGGACCAATAGGGCCACCTCACCTGCCTCTAGCCATCATAAGGGTGATCGGCATGACCGACCATATAAGCCTTCAAAAGGAGCCATATGAATTGTTACATGAAATCTATTATTGTAATAACACTCAATGATAGGGATATGATTCTCTAAATAATCGTAGAAATCAAAGACACATGCTCGGCTCATATCCTCTAGAATCTATTTTTTCATTCTAATTCCCTATCAGACTAAGGGTTAAAAGTTGTGCATAGAAGCACCTATGTTCCCATAGATTTATGAAATCCCTACCAGAAAAACAATGTGAAATGAGGATCCCTATCTGAGATGATACTATGTGGGACCAAAAAATGTTTTATGATCTCTGGGACATACAATGCTTCCATATCTTTGAATAAAAAAGACTGTCAAATATGAATAAAGTGAACTAATTTAATCAGTCTGTCAATGACAACCCAAATAGATTTTTTACATCTTGGAGTCCTTGGAAAACTTACTAAAAAATCCATAAAAACATCTTTCAATTTCCATTCCAAGACTGGAAGTGGCTGTAACAAGCCCGAAGGTCTCTGATGCTCCACCTTAACCAGCTGACAGGTGGAACACCTACTAATAAATCCTACAATATATTGTTTCATCCTAGGTCACCAATACTATCATCGAATGTCTCGATGCATATTTGAGATGCTTGTATGAACTGCCCATTGAGAAGCATGAGACTCTTTCAGCAACTCCTATCTCATATCTGTGGGAACCCAAATACATCCATGAATACGAAGAATCCCATCTCTGTCTACAGACCAATCTAGAGGCAAGTTCTCTTCTAATATACTCTCATGGAGAACCAATACCTCAGGATCTAAAAATTACATATTCTTAACCTTATAATAGAGGGAATATATAACTATCAAGGAAGAGAGGTAAGACTATTCATGACTATCATGAAACACAAGATGAAGCTCAAAGAAGAGGGCCATAAATTTCCATTCATCATTGGCTTCTTGTGCAAGTTGTGCCTTAGTTTTATGACTCATTGAATCTAAAACCACATTACCGTTACCAAGAATATAATCAATCTCATAATGAAAGTACTGTAGATATTTGACCCATATCCACTGTCTAAGATTCAAGTCATGATGAGTAAATATATATTTTAGAATTTTGTGGTCAGTGTACACCAAAAGTTTTTACCCAATAGTTAATGTCTCTATCAACGTAAGGGATGGAAAACTGTTGCTAGATTGAGGTCATTTTTTAAATATTTTATCTCATGAGGCCTCAACCGATGATATTTGTACTCAATGACTCTATCCACCTGCATCAGCACTGCTCCTAGGCCGATGCCTGATGCATCACAGATGATAGTATAGCCTTTTTTTGGCTCTAGAAATGTCAAAATTTTTGTTGATACAAGCCTCCATTTCAAATCTTAAAAGTCTTTCTCACACTCTTCTTACTACATGAACTTAGAACCCTTACTTGTAAGGCCCATAATTAGTGAACCAAGGTGTCAGAATTCCTATATGAAATGCATGTAATATCTAGATAGCCTCATGAAACTCCATATATCATACATGTTCTTGGGATCCTTCTAGGAAACTACAAGAATAACATTCTCTAGGACAACAAATACTATTGATTTCAATATTATATGACCCAAGAAGATAAATGTTTTGATCCAGAAGTAGAACTTAGAAAGCTTGGCGTAAATCGGGTGCTCTCTCAGTGTACTCAGAATGATCTCAAGATGATTGGAATGATCGCTACATGTATGATAATATACCAATATGTCTCCCACAAAGACCATGATAAATGAATCCAAATAGTGATTAAATAAATTATTAATTAGAGCCATGAAAACAGAGTGCACATTCATAAGATGGAACATCATAACAAGGTAGTCATATAGACCATACCTGCTATGAAAAGTTGTAAGGGCTATGTCTGATGGGAAAACTTGCACCTGACGATAACCTGATCTCAGGTTGATCTTAGAGAAAATATTACCTCCTCGAAGTTGGTTGAAGATATCATCTATTAAAGGAAGTGGATATCGATTCATGACCATAATCTGGTTCAACCAATTGTAATACATGCATAGTCATAAGGTTCCATCTTTCTTCTTGGAGAAGAGCACTAGAAAACCCCAAGAGGATGTACTCATTCGTATAATTCCATTGGCATCCAAATACTCTAATTTCTATTTCATCTCCTGAAGCTCAGTAGGTGTCATCCTATATGGAAGAATGGACACTAGAAATGATCCTAGAACAAGCTCGATTGTAAACTCTACCTCTCCCTCATGAGGTAATCTTGAAAATTCATCGGCAAAAACATCCATGAAATAATATACTACTGGAGGGAAATCATTTTGAAATAAACCCTAATTTTCAATGATGATATGGGCGATGTAGGAGGTCATTCCACCTAGCCCATGATGGTTTGTTCTAGCTCTATCATCTTATAAATCCCACTAACCCTTATTTAGATAATTGTTTCTCTATTGTGATGTCAAGGATACCCTATGGTGATAGAGGTCTACAAAAGAGTGATACTGAACCAACCATTCCATCCTGAGGATGTCATTGAAACCCTCCATCTCGAGAAAAAACTAGTTCCACAATAAAGGGTAACTTCCTACCTCAAGGGGATAGTCCCTACACTAGAATATTCCATCTGTTCATTCCCCTAAATGTGTATCTAGGGTCATTAACCCACTAAAATACTATATCTTCAGTCTGAGTCCCTCCATGATAGATACAGAGATAAATGATTTTGAAGCACCTGTATCAAATAAAGCAGACACTATTGTAGAGGCTACTAGAATAGTACCTCATACTGTAGATGGTCCCACATCTTGATCCTTGAGTATCAGCTAAAGTACATGCATCTAGCCTGATCCATGGCCCTGTGCAATATATTGGCTACCACGATCATAACAGCTCTGATGGTGCTACTGGTGATCATGGATTGTGATACCATGGACATGACCTCCTCCTCGCCCAGTCCTATAAGTAGTATTCTAACTCCCCGCTGACATGGCACAAACAAACTCACTCCTGAAGGTGGAGCTAGCACAGATACTATTCCACTCAAAGCTTGTGGAATGGTCCTACCGAAACACTGAAGATGCCCCATATGGACACATGCTCCGCACTCCATTGGATAATTATCACAATGAGGTTTTATGTGCCCCTGATGTCCACATTGATGACACAACATAGAGCAATTAACATTCATACTTTGGTTGTCACTGCCCTGATGAGAAACTTCAATGGAATGTTTCATGCCAATAGGATAACTACTAGCATGCCATGGCCCTGATCCTCTGTACCCGATGCTATTTTCATCCCTCAGGTTACACTTAGTGATAATAGCCTAATTTACTATTTCAAAAAAGGTAGGAAGGAAAAATACATTTACCTGTGTACGGATGGATTACTGAAGCCCATCCTCAAAACTTCTAGCATGTGAGAGCTCATCACCAGATAGAAGTGGTGAAAAGTGTTGCAAATCAGTGAAATATGCAGAATATTACATAATTATCATAGAACCCTATACATGTAGCATGAAAACTATGGCTCTGTCAACTCTCAGCATTTGAGGAAATAACTAATCATAGAATGAAGTCTGGAACTCAACCCATAACATGCCCTGATGGTGACCATCCTGGGTATTTACATCCCACCAATGCTTAGCTGAATCCCTAAGCATGTAATTAGTATGCTTCAACCTCCTATCTGGAGCTGTATCTAGATGCTCAAAGATAGAAAGAGTAGCCTCTAGCCGTGACTAAGCAACCTACGGACCGCCATCCCCTGAAAAAGTAGGAGGAATATACTACTGGAACTCTCGAGTCAGATTAGCCATCATAGGTGAAACCTATGGAGCATCATGCATGGTCTGCACCAGAAATAAGACACTCTCATGAAATTGGGCATCAATTCCTAGATCTGGTTCAACAATTGTTGCTTCAAGTGGCACTTCTGGAGGTAAGACTGCCAGCTCCAGGCCCACCACATCTGGAGCATATTCATTTCCACCTTCCTCGCATACGATATGAAGTTGTCGTGGCGAAATTAGTCTACAAATACCATGAACACACCTAAAAACAATCATTGAGAGAATATATTGAATCACTTATAGAATATAAAAGTAAGAAAACTCACTACCCAAGGCATACTACCCCAACATCCCACTTAGACTACCAGGTATCTGTAAGTGATCATGTAAGTTTCATTTCATTTTAATTTTATTCACTAGGTTCACTCCTTCACCTTTCATAAACATGACAAGGCAGGATAAGGATGTGAAACCATATCATTTTTAAAAGTCATTTTTTACTTATAATGGATAATCATTACTAGTGAATCATTTTCCATACACTAATCACTGGAAATGACACACATATATTTATAGCATAATGGTTCAACTGGGTAAATTACTCATCCCAACCCATGGGAGGCCCATACCCCTCATGAATTGAGACAAGAAATCACTCAATCACAACCAAGAGTAATATAAGTACAAGCTAACTATCACAACATCACTCAAAAATCACAGGCATAACAAGAAATTCAAGATAGTGAAATAAACCTATATGGCATGTCAATATGCATGACATGAAAATCCTAGGCGCCTATAATGATGCATGTAACAATAATCCTTTGCATTATATCATTGGTCCAAGGATGTTGAAATCATAAATTAATTTAATAATCAACAACTCCACACAGCATGTGCATCACCCAATGGTGAAATAATATCAATTGTAATAAGCAAGACAAATCAATAATTATACCCTAGGTAACATGGATTTTTCCCAAAACATGGGTTCGCAACGCCCAAGAATGGCTTATGTTCAAGTCCCAAAGGGTTCATAACATCTAATATATTGTCTCCAAATAGTAAATCAATAAAGGACCCAACTGATATGATACCACTTTGTGATGTCATGGACCCAAATACCACTTAATGGGTGCCCCAAGCCTGGTGGGACACATGGTCTCAAGAACATCTCCCTAAATACCAGAGGTTTCCAACTAGTATTGAGGGCCTAGGTTGTGTCCATGGGGAGACTATGCCCTCATTACCAGAGTAAATCACAATGGGCTAGATTTAGGATACAACACAATATGAAATATCAGATGTTATATAAGTAAACCGAAGGAACAGTAGAAAATAGGGAGACAATTGTATTAATAACAAAAATAACTAGATTAACTGATCATGATATTTCATGTCACTGGAAAACTGGAAAATTGGATATTAGAGAGAAGTAATAACATGCTCCACAAAAGCACAAATAAATCAAAAGACTACCCCATGCATCCCATTTTCTGGCTTGGTCATCTATTATAAACCTCCATCCTAAATAGAAAGCAATCAAGTGTTTGAAGCCGTGTGCTTCCCTTTATCATTAATTGAAACCATGAAATATACCCCAGGTACCAAGTGGTCACGTAGAGGGTGCGAGATAAATCTCATTGGTCCACCACCAAAGGTGTCTGAAAACATTCATCCCATGAAATGGAAATGTAACAGAGAGGAGGCATGCATATATTTATATATAATGTAAAGAAGATCAATGAAACAAAATAACCAAGTACCGGCTTTATCCCTTGGTTAGTTTCTTTACATCTATCCAATCCATTAATTGATTATTACCATTTTATATTTCAGTCACAATTTTACAATAGTGAAGGCTCCAAGATGTACAAGGCAACTCGTAATGATATTTAATAATGAGGTTCCAAGGTAATGAACAAGGCAACGTAGACCTCAAGGGACCTTAACTCAGTAGTATTTGAGTCTAGGTAAGGGTTAAGAGTGTAATAAAAGGAGAATATTCCAAGGCATTCCACAATGAGATTCCTACCGAGTCTAAAGAGATCATCTAAGGTAAAATGGGGCTAAGCAATGATTGGCCCCGATGGGATTAAACCATGGAGCTTACTTGTCAATGCTTGATCCAAGGATTGTATCCAAGGAAACTTGTAGAACTGCATGAGGGATCCCACGGTATCATACCATAAATCCCAGAAATATAAAATTATTGGGATCTAGGTGGGTATCAACCTAATCAAGTATTATCCTTGAATAGGAATGGGGTTCCCTAGTGCTCATGGTATTCCCCGATAAGAATCTAAGGTGAACTAGAGTCAGGCCACTCCTTTTTAATAATTAGGTCATATAATATAAAAGTTGGTTCAGGCCTTCAATATCCTTACTGTGATAAGGCCAAATAGCATGACAACAATTAATCATTTCATAAGTAAACAATAATTCCATTTGGTTCAAGCCTTGCCTTTCATTAGTATAACAAGGCTTAGTAGAATGAAACCATTATTCAATCTATTTAGAACATATTCAATAATTAATGTTCATTCCACTACCTTTAATCAACATATTAAAGGGTTATACAGACATGAAACCTTTTATTCTTTCACATTTTATCCGATCAATTCATATAATTAGTAAGCTTGCCAATTCTCATTTATCAGTAATATATAACAATTTAAATAACATACCTTAGGCAGGTAAAGTGGAATTGATATGGTACTTGTCATTCATCATTACATGATTCAACAAGCATTCATTATATGAGGGCCTTACTATTTGTGTGGTCAAGCTCGAGCACATCGGAACGATGGCCCAAAAGTGTCAAAACACTAAAACGACAATTAATGCATATGACCCTACATGGGGTGTTGAGAGATGTGGGCATAACCACCAACAATTAATGACATATTATTCAAGAGAATAAGGATTCTATTATATTAAATATAATCATGGAATATTATTTCTATAAATGGAAACTGATGGAATCGGTGGGCCCCACACAAAAAATAAAAAATCAATGAACTTGAGGGATGCGTTATAGACCACCCACCTTAGGGTCATATGATCCTTCTCCTTCGATATCGGCCATAAATTCAGCTTAGAATGGAATAAATCTTCAAAAAAATTAAAATTTCTCACACCTCAATATCTAGGTCGAGATCAAGAGAGGAGGAGAAAGGCTTAAACAGACCTGAGTACTTATCATTAAGCATCCAACGTGATGAACAAAAGCTCGATCAGATCCCGAATGAAGGATATCATTCAATCCCAATCTTTTGCCTTCAAAAATCTCCAAAACGAGAGCCATGGAGGTAAATCCTGCATAAACATGGATTAGGAAAAAGGAGGGGGGTTAATTAGATCGTTAAGGGAAAAATAGTAAAATTACCCTCAAAATAGAATGTGCCTGGTTTTTTAGCATGGTTTGACAAACCGTGTGCCAACCATGCATGGGCACTGGGGGAGGAAATGGAACTCGCATGGTAAGGCCACATGGTTTGAAAAACCATGTGCCAACTATGCAGTAATTCTCTTTCCAAAATGTTACCATCCGCACGGTTTTCTCTAACCATGCATCTTTCCCACACAGTTTCCTCTAAGCCATTCTCCAGGCCTATTTTTTCTTAAAAGATGGTTTACGGACTCTGAAAAATCCCCAGACACCCTCGAGACCTTCACTAATCCATTAAGAATACATATTAGGTCCAAAATAAAGAATTAGACCAAAAAATAAATGATACATACCTAATTGAAAAATCAGGTTCTTACACTATTGAAACTAAATTGGTGTAAGAGTGTCCAAGACCAAAAAAGGCCACTGAGATTGAAATTATGTTGGATTTTTTGGTCACTATTGATGGTTTTTTTGAAACATTTATTAGTTATATTGACTACAATCTATGTTAAATAAAAAATTAATAAAATTAATCTTGAATAATTAATTCGATTACTATTTTTTGTAATTGATAAGAAGATTACATAATACTACAATTCCTACCTTACGACCAATAAAGAGTGAATTCTTTATTTTTTGTGATTCCTCTTTAATAGGCCTTGGTTGTGAGTAGATGTAGAATGACTGGGTTGTCGCATATGAATATCATAAATTGAACCCCCATTAAATAAATTATTCTACACATTGAGATAGTTTAAGAAGTTTCTTCTTTAAAAATATAGAAACGTCATCTATATGGGAAGAAATGTGAAATATATAATAATAACACATGTTTAAAAATATATATTCGCTAAAATAGAGTTGAACATGGAGTGGAGAAGATGACTTGATCTAGGCAAGGATTATTATTTCATAATTCACCATCATCCAGGTAAAACAAAAAAGGTAGTTGATGACTTGATTCAAAAAGATAATGCATAATTAAATATGTTACATCTAGAACATGAACAATTAGTTAATGATTTAATGAATGTAAATCTGGAAATTTTTCACATAAAAATCCTTATATTTCGAATCACGTGTCTTTATAGTCATCCATTGTAGAAAGAATTAATAAGGCTATAATAAAATATCATGGCTTTCAAGAAAAGGTGTAATTTTTCAACAATGGTGAGTTTCCTAAGTTTAATGATGATAAAGAAGGTGTTTTCAAATTTGTAAAAAGTTTATATAATTTGAGTGTTTCCCTGTTTAAGAAGAAATTGTTAAGTGGATCTTAAAACTCTCCATTTTTTATATCCTAGTAGCACCGGGATGTAAAGAGTCCTTCGGTAATATTATTTTTGATATGTTATGAAAAAGGTTATTATTGATATTATAATGAAATGTTTGACATGTTAGTAGTTTAGAGCTGAATGAAAACTATAGAAGTGGGTGTGTAATACTATATCAGTTCCATAAATAAAATGGGATTGTATATCCATGTATTTCATGTTTGTATTTCCAATGGAAGCTCGAGTAAACAATTCAATTTTGGGTATTTTTGATAGTTTGACTAAATTTTTCTCTTTTCTTATTATTCAAGATACTATGTATTTAGATTGGATTTATAAACTATAACTAAATTAGATAGCTCGATTACATGAATTCCCTATATCATGACCCATCCCACTAGGGCTCTCCTGGTGGTAGAAGTTCAAGCCACAACTTCCCCAAGACTGCCTTTATAATCCAAGGGCTAGAAACAAGCACCGAAAGCCACAACTAAAATGGGAGGCATTTTACTAAAGTACATGTACACACACCTGACCGTCACCATGTATATATACAAGGGAATAATAATAAAATAGAGAAAAATCTAGAGTAAAAAGCATTCATCAATACTACAAATTTGGGTTTATCCAGTGCTAGCCTTTATCAGTGCTAGCTAAAAGCCCCCATAAATGCCCCCTTTATCAGTTCTAGAAAATGTGCTGATAAAGGGGGGATTTATCAATGCTTATAAAATTCATTGATATATGTGGGACCCTTATCAGGGATAATCGAAAAGTGTTGATAAAGGTGTTCAATTATCAGCACTAGAAAAAGATCACTAATAAAGTGGGGCCTTAATCAATGCTTTTTTATTAGTGCAGATAAATTCCCCCATTATTTGTGCTTTTTTAATAGTGCTGATAAAGGGTGTATTTCATCAAATAATTTATATTTCATAAAAAATTAATATATAAATATATTTATATTGGTATAAATATAATATATTATATTAATTATGATTTATATATTTATAAATACGTATTTAAACTTAATATTAAGATATTTAGTGAAAAAATCGATTATAAAATAATTGAAAAAAATATTATTTAAGTTTTTTCTAATTATTATCATGTAATTTTTATTTAATAATAGTTGGATGACATAAAAATAATTATACTAATGAACATTCTATAATAAGTTAAAATCATTACTTGAACTTCAATCGACAATAAGTTTTGGTCTGGGTGTCTGTTTGGACTCTACCACATATCAAATCAATTCCCGAGAAGAGATCTATTTCATGTTGACTTAGAGGATCCTAGTTACTATATTGTTTTGGAAAAAAAGGCATAGAATTCTTCCAAAAAAGATTTTTTATTTAGGATACACAAATTATTTAATAGTCGTTAGTATTTCTGCTTTGTTTAAGTGGGTATTATTATCCTTTTCAGTAGAGGGTGAATTTATTTCAGGGGATTAAAATCATAAATATATTATTGTTATGATATTTTATAAGTTTTAATAATGCATTTTTATTTATAATTAAATATATCCATATTTTATTATATTTACTTATAATAAATTTGTTGAATAAATACATATTTAAATATATCTAAATAAAAATTTATTTTAATTATATAAACAAAATGGTAAAAAATATTTATTATTCATTTTATTTTAAGTAAGAAATTATCAATTTTATTTACCATATAAAAATGAATTAATATGTATATATATACATATAAAATAATGTTTATATATAGACATGGGTGTTTCAATAATCAAATGTATATTTATATTCATATTCTAATATATTTAAATAAAAACATTTATATGTAAATATTGTTATGTGTTTTTGAGAATATATAAATTTGTACGTGTGTGTGTAAATATGTGTGTATGTGTACATGTATCATTTTTTTCTATATAAATCATATATAATTTCATTTTTGTAGTTATATCATTGTCATTAAATCAAGTATATAAATGTGTTTACAGTACATATTTTTAAACACATTTTAAAAAAATTATATATAAACACACAATTACATGTAAATATGTAGAAATATATATGTAAATATATAGAAATATAAATTTATATGTTGTGTATAAAATTTATATCTCAATATATAGACATATTATAAAAATTCATTGAAATATAACTATATAAATTATGTGAAATTAATGATTGTCCATTTTATTTGAAATTATTTAAAACCATTTTTTATACATTAAAAAAATATAAGAATATATATATATACATACTTGTACAAATGTATATATAATGTTTATATATACATAGGTTTGTGTATTAATAAACATATATATATATATATATTATAATATATATAAATCAATATTAATATATAATATATTGAAATAAATATAAATGGGTGTGTATATATATAAAAAACATCTAAATATATATGAATAAAAAGTTATATTATAAAATATAAAACAAAACAAGATTGGTGGAGTGGTAAAGGGCATCGAAGAGCTGAAGGGAGGTAACATGATCCAATCCCAGTACGAGCAGGTATTTGGGGGAGCCATTCTACCACCGAGGAATGATGTGGGGGTGTTTGTGAGCACTATGTAGGGGTTGGTGGGTTCATGATGGTAGGTTTGGGAGTGGAAAGTGTTGAGGAAGGGGGCTGCAAGCGCTGAGAAATGGGGGTGTTGTGGTGGGTGAAAAAAATAATTTTTTTATTTTTTATATCATCGCAAACAAATAGAACTAATAAAGGGTGAAATTATTAGAACTTTTTTAGTTTTTTTAGATCCATATTTTATCAGTTCTTTTTAGTGCAGATAAAGTCCCCCTTTATTAGTGTTTCTTTCTAACACTGACAACCATCAGATTTTAGCATCAGTTACAATATCTTCACTTTTTAAGCGTGAATTAGCCCTTTTAGTGTTGTTAAAGGCCAAATCTACAGCAATACATGTAATAACATATATATAATAAAAAGATTGCAACATTGTGATCTAAAAAGTAAAGGGGAAAACACATGCCCAACCAGATTAGATGTCCCAATCTGAAAATAACATGAAAAGTAATACAGAGAGATACTTGCACAAGATATCCAATTCTCAACCACCGTATATGATCAAATGCATTGAGTATCCCTAGGCCCCATTGAAATCAATACTTACTTTTTATTCTTATATATAATACATGACACATATGGGAAAATCCCATGTATGGTTGAGTATATAAAAACACTGTAAGATTACACAAAAACATAAGGGGGAAATAAAAGACACGATAGAAATAATCAGATCAACCCAAATAATGATGGAAAACAAACCAACAACAAAGATATATATATATATATTCTTATAGAAAACCCACATAATAGATGAAGTAGATATCCATATTATAGACAAACTCCAGAAATAGACTACCAATAGTTTGAAAGGACTATCACCAATGCCCATCATCTCTCATGTCTGTCCGTAGAAGTAACCATGCGGAGGACCCACACCTTTCCACTCTACTGCATAGTCCAAGTGTCACAATATCCAAGTAGAGCACCAACAACCTAGTGTGTCAGGGGTTACAACACAGTAGGTAGAGGACCTACGACCTACTTTGTAAGGGGGTACCACTCAGTAGGTAGAGGACCAATTCCCTAGTCCATTTGTGGGTACTATTTAGTAGGTAGAGCACCCATTCCCTAGTCTATACTAGGGGGTTCCACTCAATTGGTAGAGGAACCACACCCTAGACCATCATCGAGGTATTAATCAGTAGGTATTGGACTCATGGCCTCATCCATCCGAGGGTACCAATCAGTAGGTAGATAACCCATTCCTTAGTCTATTAGGGTAGTACCACTTAGTAGATAGAAGATGCATGGCATATTCTATCAAGGGGTACCACTCAGTAGGTAGAGGACCCACTCCCTAGTTCCTTAGGGGGGTACCGCTCAGTAGGTAGAGGACCCACACTCTATTTCTTTAGAGGATTACTACTCAATTGGTAGATTACCAACACCCTACTCGATAGAAAGTCGCCACTCAGTATGTAGAGGTGTTTGGGGGATGCACACCCTAGTATGATATAGAGATTTTCAACCCCTCCCTTTCTATAGTGATCATGCCTGATCACTACTATCGTCGAGTGCCTCCTAAAAATATTTTATACTAATAACATCATGCATCGTCTCTCAAAATCCACTATAAAGGTCACCATCACATTCTTTGTTTAAAAAAACTCATTATAGGATACACATCGGCCAAAATCTAGGTCAAAATGAAGGAGATATGAGAGGTATAAGATTCATAAAGAAGTACATGGCATGTATGGTGTCTACACAGTGTGTGGCCTCACTCCTATTATAGGTTGTTTCCTCTATAGTACAAGGATTTATGTCCATATAGTACTACATAGAATTTAAGGGTACTACATGGTATGTCTTGGCCCCATGGGGCTAAGTCGTGTGCTCCTAGTAATTCTGTTGTCCATCAAGTCATGCATGTGTACTCCCAGAGTACACAGTGTAGCCTCCCACATGAGACCCTAGGTGTGTGAAGCTGGAACATGTCATGGCTTCCCCTAGAGGGTTACATAGTGTGTGGCCCAGCCACATATAATTTGGTTCTTATATTTTTACTAAAACCCTAGCCACCATAGCAGGGGGACTACACGACGTGGGTTCATCCCAGCACACACTATCTAGGTGGGGTTTTTGTAAATCATATATTTATCCACATTGCCTTTATATCCGGCTCTCCAGCCAACAAATCTACCCATTAATCATATGGAATATATCAAAAACAAATGAACCATTATGAAACATCAATTTCCAGGATTTGTTGGATAGAAATCGGGATTCCAAAAACACTTTTACGTGGTTCTGGTACACCACCCATCATTTTGGAAACTCTGGATCCCAGTTCCATGAATAATCACCCATGTTCCATCCATATCTATCCAAAATACATTTATCTGGTCATTTTGCGCACATACATCACAAATTTGGGGGTCTTATCACACTCTCACCCACCAAAAAATGTTGAACCATGGTCTCATAGGCTATTGGTGAAGAACACAATGAACATGTAGTAGAAAGGAACATGAACAAAGATGAATCATTCTTTAGGCAATCATTATTGGGAAAAATTTCAAAATCATGGATATTTTCTAGAAAACCATGTAATTGGAAAAACAACTATTGAATAATCAAATTATTCATCAATAGGGCTCATGTGATGGGTACATAAATTCTGAATGATAAGATGATTAAACCAATGTTTAAAATATTTAATTAATTGGTGAAGAAAACAAAAAAATGATGAGACCTGCATCAATTTGGATCAATAATTGGTAAATAATGTGTTTTATAGCAACAAGGAAGATCTTAGTCATTCTGTCTGTTGATTCAACTTGAGCCAACCACCAAGCATCGTCTAATACTGATTTTCTAATGAATGGCACCAAGTATCCTCTCAAGAACCTTCTAAGGGTATGAGACTAACCATGATGATAATTCATAGTGACATATTACAAGAGGATTATATTTTGGTCATTAAAATTAAAATTAATGAATTAATAATTTATTTTAATTTAAATGCACTCGCTAATGGCCGACACATTCAAACATTCAGCACTGACAAAATTTATGTCACAGCAATGGTAAAACCAACATTACAGATTAAACTGAGGTGAGGCCCCATTAAAAATATATTCCATTATTTCTAAAAAACTATGTGTGAGTGAAAAAAATATATTTAATATATTTATAAAATTAATTCCAAGATCACCGGGCCTTGGAATCACATATCTCTTCAACACCAAGATCCAAAAATAATTTTTCACATACGTAAAAGTCTTACAAAGAAAGAATATAGTCTTTATATGATCCCCTCCTTCAATATTTTCTTCCTAAAAAAGTATAAAGTAAGAGAAAAGGAAGGGATATTGGGCCTGCATCTGGTTCTCCCTCTCTCATGATCTCTAATTTATGCTCCCATACTTCCATGACACACGAACCAAGGGAATAGTCCATCCATTTAGGATCCTCTTCTACTGAACCGTTATTTTCATGAGGTTCTCCATGAATGTGGCTCTATCCTCAGTGTCTAGCACACCCTATTAAATAATATACACAATATCACAAATATATCTCCTTACTTAAGACACATGTATGATGTCATGCACCCGCTCCAATATTGTAGGTAAGGTGACGCATTAAAAAACCTAACAAACCTTTTATTGGATCCCAAGAAACCTGATGAACCTCAAGGATAGATTGGCTCCCCGACTAAATGACCACAAACATAATAATGGGAAGACTATATAGAAAATTT
Source organism: Viscum album (assembly GCA_963277665.1). Lineage (NCBI taxonomy): Eukaryota > Viridiplantae > Streptophyta > Magnoliopsida > Santalales > Viscaceae > Viscum > Viscum album. The sequence continues at coordinate 116,716,141 of OY728135.1, forward strand.
GATCTCCCCACTTGAACTCCAAGGGCCTATGCTGTCAATATGTATATGCTTTATGCCTAATATGAGATGTATTCATCCAATTATAGATCCCCTAGACCTTATCCATCATAACCCGCAATATCAATGTCCCAACAAGTGATACCTCACCAATCTATATTCAGCATTAGGGTGACCTGTAGGGTCTCTTGTACAGGGCCTCGAAAGTTTCCATGCCGATAGTAGATTGAGATATTTTATTATAATCACACTATACCAAAGGTATGTTATCCTCCCATATCTTGATAAAGTCTAATACACAAGCCCTTTGTATATCCTCCAACACCTGGATAGTGTTCTCAATCATCCTATCTATCTTGGGGTGAAAAGTTATACTCATCCTCTACTAGGTCCTGAATTCCTCCTACCAACCTCTCCACAACTGTGAAATGAACTATGTATCATGGTTAGATACAATCAAAATGTGCACCCCATGAAGGTGTATGATCTCTCTCATGTAAAACTTCTCTAATCTCTCCACCAAACACTACTCCCTGATAGAAAGTTAGTGTGCTGACTTGGTGTGTAGATCAACTATCACCCTGATGATATCCTAGATTCTATATTTCTATGGAAGCCCTGTCACAAAGTCCTTCGATATGTCATCTCAATTCCACTCCAGGATCTCAACAAGCTGCAAAAAACTTGCTGGAACCCAGTGCTCGTCCTTCTCCTGAAGACTTATAAGACACTAAGAGAAAAACTCAACAACACTCAACCTCATACCATCCCACCAAAATTTCCACTGAAGGTCTCTGTAAGTCTTACCTAAACTAGGATTTGCAATCAAGGGAGAAGATTAAAACTCCCTCATCACCTAATCTATATTCATGACTGGAAACACCATCCCTCCCTCGAAATTTGTGATGTGATTTCTAAATATAATGAATCCTTCTGGTGAATCTCAGGGGGATATCTGGTCACTTAAGACCACACTGTCAATATATCACAACCAAGCCTCCTTCACATTATGGAGAAGAATATATTTCAACACCATTCTCATAAGAAAATATACACCCTAAATCATGACTAGGGTTAGCTGCAACAAATCCAACTGCTCAAAAGCCTCCTTGACCCAATTATAAGGGGAATTCCTGATAAATGAATCCTCTATTATGTTTCCCTTCCTATGATTATAGACTTTCTCAATGTCATAGACCTACATGAACTCTAACTACCACCTCTATCTTAGGTTTACATCTCTTTGTGTGAAGTCATACTTGAGATTATGATGGTCTGAGTAAACAACAAATTTCTCTCCTAGAAGATAGTGCATACACATCCTCAAGGCTAACATTAACACTACCAACTCTACAACGTCAGTCACCTAGTACTGATCCTGGGGTCTAAACTACCTTGACACATATGTGACCACTGCCTACCGTTGTATCAACATGCATCTGAGCCCAGCTCTATAGGCATTACAAAACACCATGTACTCCATTACCTCCTATGGTAGTCTCAAAACAGGATCACATTTCAACCGCGGCCTTAACTCCTAAAAGGTTCTTTGGAAATGCTCAGTCTAGGTAAACGACTTCCCTTTTTATGTCAAGCCTGTTAAAGGTGATCAAATTCTATAGAATTATATCTCGAACCACTTGTGTTACCCTACCAATCCATAAAAATTATTCACCTCTAATACGCTCTTAGGTGGATCCAAAGAAAGCACTACATCAACCTTAACTAGGTCCATAGATAATCCAATATTATAAATTACATACACTAGAATGTGAACCTCATGGATATAGAACCGACACTTCAAGCACTTTCCCTAAAGAAAGTTCTCCAGATGAAATTCCAGGACCATCCTCAAGTTCTCTTCATTCTCATCCTCTGAATAAAATAATATGAGTAGGTAATCAATGAAGACAATAAAAAATTGGATCAGATATTTCTAGAAGATTTGGTTCATCCGAGACATAAACATAATGGTTGAATTAGACACAACAAAAGGCATCACAATGAAATCATAGTGTCTGCAACACCATCATAATTCCAGATTCAGAATATCATCCTCGAGAACCCTCAACTTGTGGTAGTTGAACCTGAGATAAATCTTTTAGAACCATCTCATGCCTTACAACTGATCAACGTGGTAATCAATCCTTAAAATTTTCACTTATTCTTTATCATGTCCTTATTCATGTGATGATAATCAACATAAATCCACAAGCTCCAATATGAATTTTCAACAGAAAAATAGGTGATTCGCAGCAGGACACACTAGGTTTCATAAAAACCGTCTCTCATAGATCCTCTCATAGAACCCTTTGCACCTAGATCTCATTAGCGTCCATCTGATATTCAATAAAAGATATCAGAGTGGTATTTGGTTAAAATTCGATGCAAAACTGTATTCCTACCTTAATGGTAGTCGCAGAACATCATCAGGGAAGATATTAATATAATCCTCCATGACTGAAGGAACCCAGAAGCCTGATAAAAATTCTACACTCAGGGATAAAATCACCAACTTAGGGAGATAGTTTTTAACTCACTGCTCATAAGACCCACTCACTCAATCGTCATATCTCTCTCTCCCACAATGTAGAATCTCGTACCATCCATTTGAAGGCATATGATTCATCTGCAATGGTATTTGTTTTAGGCTCCAACCCTAAACATGCCATCCATATGAAAGATGACGTCATATGATTTCATCTTAATGAAAATGAGGTCCCATGAGAAACTGTATCCACTAATGATATCTCATGCTACCAGCAGATAAGTGATATCATAGAAGCATTCCCCATAAGAACCTCACTAAAAACCTGATGGGATAAAGTCTCAATTTGGAGCTCCTACTCTCGCACCATGAGTAATGAGATGATGGAATGACTTGAAACAATTTCTACTAGTACTGTGTCAATAGTTGAATAAAAATACATCATACCTCTAATCATCTTGTGAGCTACTAGGTCATAAGAATCCATAGAATGTAGCTTCTCATGGCCCAGAACAGAATATCCTTGATCCTAACATGGGCCTCCTTATGGTGGGGAGGGGAGTATCTCATAACATTGGGCCCCACCAACAGCTACTCATATGACATCCACACTAGATATTTTTCTAGATTTACCTCCCTTAAGGCTACCTTAGCCTCACCTTGAAGATACATTATCATGATGATGCCTCTGGAATGGGGGCACATCCACCATCTTCGCACCCATCTCATCAAGTCGAGTTAGTAAATAACATGTTATATGACCTCACCCATAACATTCATAACATATTCCCTCTTCGGGGTACCCTATTCTTCTGTGTGGTACGTGTTCCACATGACCATTTTCCTAAGTTCATCCACAATGAGTTATCCTACACTATTATCCTATCGACTGATTCTTGCTATTTATTGCAGATGAGTCATCCCTATAACACCCACGGTAGGATCCACCTACATGGAATCCCTTAGATAGGAACAACTCCATTACTAGTGCACATTCTAATACTCCAGCATATGTGGGAATGCATAGGGGTTCCACACTGGCATGGATGCCTCTGTAAAGACCATGATCGTATGTCTATGCTTGGAGGTAACCATACCAAATCATGTTGAAGGAGTAAATTGTATGGTTAGTGAACCTTGTGGAATAATCAATAATTTTCAACTCTCCCAATTGCACATCCAAAATCTCCTAAATCAACACGGAGTGTGGGTACGATGGGTAGTACTCCTCAAAAAAAGGTATTGAAAGTCCGACCATGAGAGTGATAACTCTTCATGTGCCTACATGATTGGACTCTACAATCACCCATCAACTCTATTGAAAAGATGGATACCATCATAAACATATAATTAAGTTGGTTCCACAAAAGTATAAAAACTTGAATCATCAACTCAAGACAATCCTCAGTTGCTAGGGGATCTTTCTCACCACATATCACCACTAGAATTTTACACTTTACCAAAGGTTCAAAACCATTGGTAAAGGCCTAGAAACAGTTGGTATATAGCATACCAACGGTTCCCTCAACCGTGGCCAAGTAAGCCGTGACAATAGGACTATACCAATGGTTCTGTGAAAACTGTTAGTATAGGTATCAAAATAGAAGGGATACCAACGGTTTGCTAAAACTGTTGGCATATGTGTGTTAATGTAAAACATATACCAAAGGTTTTAAAACCGTTGGTATATGTGTATTAAATTTATACCAATGGTTGTAAACCATTGGTATAGAGGGGATATGGCAATCCATAAGGCTATACCAATGGTTTTGTTATAATAGTTGGTATAAAACTATACCAACAGTTATAACAAAACTGTTGGTATAATTGTATTATAGAATCTATACCAACGGTTTTGAAAACCATTGGTATACATTTTATCAACTCCACAGCAGCCGACCCCTCTCCCCTCTTCAGACCTACAACAACACAGCTCCATAGCAACACACCTCCCCCTCTCCATACCTGCAACATCACCAAAACAAAATCCACATCAAAAGTATTCAAAATTTATAATTCATTCCAGAATTTCGATATTTAGATATTTAAAAATTGAAATGCAATAACACCCATAAGAGAAAAATCCTACATGCTATAGGAAATGAAATAACACCCATAAGAGTATTCCAAATTTAGAATTCATTCCTCACTCAAACCACAACACCAACACACATAAGATTATTCAAAATTTAAAATTCATTCCCCACTCAAACCACAACACCAATACACACAATAGAAAAAAACTAGATGTTATAGGAATCACAAGGGATGTTTAGTCATGGTCTTGGGTTGAGTATCTTAAAACCAAAAGAAAAACTTGGGTAGAGTGGACAATGATTATGTTACGCATAAGATATACAATGGTAGTGGTCATGTGCTTAGACCTAGGATGTGTTATAGGAAGCACATGGGATGTTTATATTCCTCTAATGATTATGTATCCTTGTATAAATGGTTCCTGATGTGTTAGTGGGAAACATTGGACAATCTCGACATATGAGATGGGTTACTGGAATAGCCTACATGTTTTTCATATACTTTTTAATTAGAATATGGGGGTATGTGTCTAATTGTAATTTTCTCTCCTCGGTTTGATGTGAGATGAATCCCCATCCTGGGTAGTGGATATGAATATTCAATTATGTTTTTTCTATTGGGTTCCCAAATGGACTTTGGTTTGGTCATAGAAACCACTATTTGAGGATGGGATTGAGGTGATCCATGGGGCTATGGTGTCACCATATGTATTCCTCGCCATTGGGGTATTTTTATGAGACTTTGAAACTTATTTTTCAAGAATCTATGTGTAGCCTTGTTGACCAATTTCTTATATGGTATGATTGAGTGTTCATAGGTTTCATATGAAATCACTATATGATATTTATTTTCTGTATGTTAATTGTGTAGAATGAATGACCCGTGATTGAGAATAAGAACATGAGTGATGGTGCATGTTCCTGATGGGATGTCGAGACTCATTCCTAATATAATTCATGTTTTTTTATATATACTATGACCCATTGTGTTTCAATCTATGAATTTTGAATTTTTTCTTCTAATAAAATAAAACAAATAGACTATATTTTATTTTTTATCCCTTAATTTCAAGAATCTATGTGTAGCCTTGTAAAGATTTTCCATATGCCAGTTGTTGTTTTCACTTAAAATGTTATCCATTTCAAACAAAAGTGTGACACTTTTAGTGATACCCATTACACCACTCCCCAGATTGATGTGGGGTTGACTCATACCCATCAAAAATGATCCATGGATCGTTTTGCTAAAGTATCAACACAATCTGAATGTGTTTGGTCAGTTTTCCATATGACAATTGTTGTTTTCACTTAAAATCCTATCAATTTCAAACAAAAGTGAGACACTTTGAGTGGTACTCATCACACCGTGCCTTGGATTGAGGAAGGGATGACTCGTACACATCACAAATGACCCATGGATTGTTTTCCAAATATATCAACACAATCTGAATGTGTTTGATCAGTTTTCCATATTCCTGTTGTTTATTTCACATAGAATTATGTCCATTTCAAATAAAAGAGAGACACATTGAGTGATACCAATCACACCATGCCTCATATTGAGGCGAGGTTGGATCCTACACATCAAAAAATACCCATGGATCATTTTTTTAATGTATCAGTATAATTTGAATATGTTTGGTCGGTTTTCCATATGTCAGTTCTTTTGACTTAAAATGTTGTCCATTTTAAACACAAGTGAGACATTTTGAGTGGTACCAGCCACACCTTGCCTCGGATTGAGGCGGAGTTGACTCATAAATATAAAAAATGACCAATGGGTCGTTTTCCAAAGGTATCAACACAATCTAAATGTGTTTGGTTGGTTTTCGGTATGCCATTTGTGGTTTTCACTTAAAATGTTGTCCATTTAAAATAAAGTGAGACACTTTGAGTGATACCAATCAAACCATGCCTCATATTCAGACAGGGTTGACTCATACCCTTAAAAAATGATCCATGTATCATTGTGCTAAAGTATCAACACAATCTGAATTCGTTTGGTCGGTTTTCTGTAGGCTAATTATTGTTTTCACTTAAAATCCCGTCCATTTCAAATAAATGTGAGAGAATTTGATTGGTACCCGGCCATACTGTGCCATGGGTTGAGACGGGGTTGGCTCCTACATGTCCAGAATGACCCATGGATGGTTTCCTAATGTATCAACACAATCCGAATGCATTTGATCAGGTTTCCATATGGCAGTTGTTCATTTCGCTTAAAATGTTGTCCATTTCAAATAAAAGAGGGACACTTTGAGTGATATCAGTCACACTGTGCCTCAAATTGAAGTGGGGTTGACTGGTACACATCAAAAATGACTCATATATGTATCAGCACAATTTGAATATGTTTGGTTAGTTTTCTGTATGTCAGTTGTTTTGACTTAAAATGTTGTCCATTTTAAAAAAAAGAGAGACACTTAGAGTGATACCGGCCACACCGTGCCTCGGATTGAGGAAAGAATGACTCTAACACGTCAAAAATGACCCATGGTTCATTTTCCTAATGTATCAAGACAATCTGAAAGTAGTTGGTCGGTTTTCCGTATGCAAGTTGTTGTTTTCAAATAAAATCCTATCTATTTCAAATAAAAGTGAGACATTTTGAGTGGTACCGACCATACAATGCCTCGTATTGAGGCGAGGTTTACTCTTACACCTCAAAAATGGCATGTAGATCATTTTCCTAATGTATCAACACAATCCGAATTTGTTTGGTCAGTTTTCCGTATGCCAGTTGTTGTTTTCACTTAAACTGTTGTCCATTCCAAACAAAAGTGCGACAATTTTAGTGATACCGGTCACATCGTGCCTCAGATTGAGGTGGGGTTGACTCATAACTGTCACAAATGATCCATGGATTGTTTTCCTAAAGTTTCAACATAATATGAATGTGTTTGGTCTGTTTTTCATATGCCAATTGTTGTTTTCACTTAAAATGTTGTCCATTTCAAATAAAAGTGAGAGAATTTGAGTGATACCGGCCACACCGTGCCTTGGATTGAGGAGGGGTTGACTCGTACGCATCAAAAATTACCCATGGATCATTTTACTAATGTATTAATACTATCTAAAAGCTTTTGGTCAGTTTTCCGTATGCAAGTTGTTGTTTTCACTTAAAATCCTGTCCATTTCAAATAAAATTGAGACATTTTGAGTGGTACCGACCACACTGTGCCTCGATATGATTCACTAACTATATAAAAGGAGTGGCTATGATGAATTCAAACCAAGTTGATTCATATAATCATGAAACTTGAATTGTAGAATTAAAATAGAAAACAAATCAAACTACAATTATTGGGTATGTCATGCCACACACAACACCAACAGGTTTAAACCAAATCAAAAGAGAATCAAACAATAATATATAAAAAATATTAAAACTAAGTTAAGACTTAACAATTTGGAGTGTAGAACTAAAAAATTTATTGACTTCAGAAGGATATATAGGGAGGAAGGAGTTCCCAGCCTGGGTAAAGAGAGAGGGATCTAGTTTAGACCCAATCAAAACAGAAAACAATTATATGAATAACATTAGGTCTTACATATTAGACTTAAATAATTGAGTGGGGGGCTGTCCGCGGTGAGTGGGAGGGTGGGGGTGTCCGAGGGGTGGGGGGCCGTCCAGGGTAAGAGGGCTGTCCGAGGGGTTGGGGGCTGTTAGAAGGGTGGGGGCGTCTGAGGTGAGGGGGTGATGTCTGGTGGGAGGGGTGGGGGGGGGATTGTCCGGTCGGTGGGGGCCATCTGGGGTGCTGTTTGGGGCTTTCTTGGGGGTGGGGGACTGTCTGGTGGTGTGGGGGGCTGTGCGGGTGGTGGGGGATCTCCGGGGTGAGTGGGGGGCTATCCAGGGGGTGGGGGCTGTCCGGGGGGTGGGGGCCATCCAGGGGTTGGGGGATGTCCAGGGGTTGGGGGCTGTTAGAGGGAATGGGGGCTGTCCGGGGTGAGGGGGGTGCTGTCTGGTGGGGGGGGGGGGGGCTGTTCGGTGGGTGGGGGCTGTCTGGGGTGGTGTGTGGGGCTGTCTGGGGGGGGGGGGGCAGTCCGGGTGGTGCGGGGGGGGGGGGGGGCTGTCCGGGGGTGGGGGGCTATCCGGGGGTGGGGGCTCTCCGGGGGTGGGGGCTGTCCGGGGGTGGGGGGTTGTCCGGGGGGTGGGGGACGTCCGGGGGTTGGGGGGATGTCCAGGGGGTTAGGGGGTAGTCAAAGGGGTTGGGGTCGTCCGGGGTGAGGGGGGTTGTTGTCCGGTGGGGGGGGGGATGTCCGCTGGGTGGGGGCTATCTTGGGTGGTGTGTGGGGTTGTCTGGGTGGTGCAGGGGGGGGGGGGGGGCTGTCCGGGGGGTGGGGGCTGTCCAGGGTGAGTGGGGAATGTCCGGGGGTGGGGAGTTGTCCGTGATGTGGGGGGCCATCCGAGGGGTTATGGGGCTGTCTGAGGGTTTGGGGGCTTTCAGAGGGGGTTGGGCCGTCTGAGGTGAGGGGGTGGTGTCTGGTGGGGGGGATGTCCGGTGGGTGGGGAAGGGGGATGTCTGGGGTGGTGCGTGGGGCTGTCTGGGGGGTGGGAGGGTTGTCCGGGTGGCCCTATTACCCCAGACGCCCCCACCCCAAGACAACCCCCCTTACCACGGGGTGGGGGGTGATGTCCGATGGGTGGGGGTTTGGTGGGTGGGGGGGGGGGGTTGTCCGGGGTGGTGTGTGGGGCTGTCTAGGGGGTGGGGGGGGCTGTCTGAGTGGCCTCCCTTACCCCGGGCGGCCCCCCTAACCCTGGATGCCCCCCCCCCCCCGGACGGCCCCCCACCCCCCAGACATCCCCCCACTCACCCTGGATAGCCCCTCACACCCCAGACAGCCCCCCCCCCCCCCCCCCGCACCACTCGGACAGCCCCCCGTACCACCTGGGCAGCCCTCCAACCCCCTAGATAGCCCCACGCACCACCCTGGATAGCATCCCCACCTACCAGACAGCCCCCCCCCCTCCCCCCACCAAACAACACTCCCCTCACCCCGGATAGCCCCCCACCCCCTGATAGCCCCCCCAACCCTCCCCCCACCACCCTCGGACATCCCACCAACCCAACAAACGGCCTCCACCCCCCGAACAGCCCCCCCCCCCCCCCCCACCCACATGGACATCCCCCTACTCACCCCAGACAGCCCCCCACCCCTCGGATATCCCCCTGCACCACCCAGACAACCCTCCCACCCCCCAGAGATCCCCACACACAACCCCAGACAGCCCCCCCCCCCCACCCACCAGACACCCCCACCCACCGAACAGCACCCCCCCCCCCCCCCCCCCGTACATTCCCTCAACCCCCAGGACAGCCCCCCACCCCCTGGACAACCCCCCACCCCTCGGAAAACCCCCACTCACCTCAGACATCCCCCACCACCTGGACAACCCCCCCCCCTGCACCACCCGGACATCCCTCCCACCCCCTCAGACAGCCCGACGCACCACCCCAGACTGCCCCCCCCCCCCACCGGACACCCCCCCCCCCACCGGATAGCACTCCCCACCCCTCACCCCTGATGGCCCCCACCCCCCCTGACCGCCCCCAACCCCCTGAATAGCCCCCTTACCCCAGACATCCCCCCACCCCCTAGACAACCACCCACTCACCCCGGATATCCACCCACCCACTTGACACCCCCCCCCCAACATCCCCACGCACGCTTTTCAAGCACGCCAAACACCTAAAAAACACATATTCAATCATGTCGAACAATACATTAAAAACTGAATATGTAATTATATGTGATACAGAATTTAGAATACAGAAAAAAATTGCATTTTTTATAACACATAAACGATTGAATTCAGAATTAGAAGGGTGGGGGGCTGTGATGGGTGTCTACAAGGTGTGCTAGGCTTTGAAGTAGAACGACACATCCATATTAAATCAAAAATCAAATGTCATAAATATAGGTCAAAAATGTAATGGATCACTCTTCCCATGATCACCGTCACCATCACCACTGTCATCATCAGCCTCATCCTCGCCACCATCTTTGTCCTCATCGTCGTCCTCATCATCATCCGCGTGCTCATCCTCGGCCCCTTCCTCGCCCTCGTCTTTATCCTCATCCTCACCCTCACCCTCACCATCATCCTCTCCCTCGATCTTGGCATCATCATCATCCCCAACATCTTCCTCTTCAGCATCCTCATCATCACCAGGAACGTCATCATCTCTACCACCACTAGAACTTCCGCCTTGTGCATTGGATAATGCACCCATCAAGGACATATATGTCTGACAATCCGCGCTTGCCTCTGGTGGAAGTGATGGAGGGAATATTTTCTCTAACTCACACAAAATTAATGTTGTCTCTGCCAACAATTTTTGCAAGAAGAATTTGACAAACCTGGATGACACTCATTATTGACCTGAACCCAAGTGGAAACATGGCCTCAAGCACATCTAAAAAAATTCCAAATGTTATTGACTAATAGTGAGAGCCTTTGGTGTGTCTGGGGGAGACTATTATCTCATTACCTATGTTGCACAATTTTAATATTATCAGTTAATAAGTGGAAGAAAGATAACAATTGGAAAATATTGGAAATGGATGAAAATAACCAAATCAATAATACCAACTAATAACAGAATCATAAACCGAATGATGGTAATGTATGTCATGTATCAAGAAGAAAAACATAGTTACAACTAGCAGGAAGTATTACTATACAAGTGGCTCAATAAATTCTAAAATTCAACCTAGCTTCTTGAGATACAACCCAATCATCTGCTACATTCTCCATCTTATTTCATGTGAGCGGTCATGCATCTGTAAAATGGTGATTCCCCTTATCTATAAATATAATCATTTAGTTTATCCGGGTACCCAATGGAATCTGGAACAATGTGTGAGATACAATTATGTTGGTGACCACCGAGAGGTCTAAAACTATCCAGTATATTTATATAACATTTTATTATAATGATGTGATAAATTAAAGTGGAAACTAAAAAATCTAAAAGGGTTTTCTATGGTTCCAAGGAAAAAAATCTAAAATTGTTTTATAGGTTAAATCAAAACAAAAAAAACAAATACACATCAAAATCAAAACATAAAACTAAAATATTCTATAGATAACAATAAAAATAAGGTACCACTTATGAAAATACCTAATTTGGGATGGTTGGGATGAAGATTCAGTGGCTTGGATGGGGGAAGCCAAGATTCCAAGATGGGGGAGAGGATAAGGGATATCCGAGATGAACTGAGATGAACTAAGAGGAGAAGGGCTGAGAGAGGTGTTCTGATCACAAGGGTTGTTGTCAAATTATGGTTCTTCCTGAATGGGGGAGAGGAGAAGATCCACGTGGTGATATTGGGGAAAACCATTACCAATGGTTTCTAAAAACCATTGGTAAAGGTAACCTTTACCAATGGTTTTCAAGAACCGTTGACAAAGGGGGGTGTGGAATGTTAGTTTTACCAACAATTTTCAAGAACCATTTGCAAAGGTTGGGATAATGTTGGTTTTACCAATAGTTTTCAAGAACTGTTGGCAAAGGGTGGGAGGAATGTTGGTTTTACCAACATTTCTCATGAACTGATGGCAAAGGTGGGTGAGAATGTTTGTTTTACCAATGGTTTAAGCAAACTATTGGTATATAAGTGTTGGAAAAAACACATATTCTAGTAGTGTAACCTTATTAGCCTATGGAACTGGATCTCGTAGATTTTTATATTTCTAGATACATCATCATATTATTCTACTAGAATAATATACTTCTTGATAGGTGGGGTTCTACAACCTGCTTTCATAGAGTAAATTTATCATGAGATGTCTCCTGAACTAAGCCATCATCACTCATCAGATCATCATCATGATCCTGAAGTGGTAACCTAGATGGAGGTCTATGTAGAGGCATTTGAAAATTTATTCATGATTTACCATTTTCATATAAACATATATATATATATATATATATATATATATATATATATATATATATATATATGGGTAGATGACTCATGAAGGATAGTCAAACGACTCAATCTTATATGACTTATGTACCAGTGTTCCCTGCCACCAATATGTCAGTATTCCAAGTTGATAAGAAGGTAGTCCGAGTCTTGGTGAATGGATACGTCAACCACTACACCAACACTATGTTCTCTAGCCTAATGTCACACTCATGAATCATTGGCATGAATTACTTAAATTCCAATCCAAGCTTCATAATGGAACAAAACTCCTAACATGTCCCTATGGTCAAACCTCTATCTGATACCAATATGACATGACATGACCCACAGGGGCATGCCTAGATAGTGAAAGGCTAAGTAGTAACTACACCATGATGAACTCAATATTCCAGGGGCCGAACAAAAGTTATGAATGGAATAACTAAAAAGGAATTACTTCTTTTAATTTACATGTAGTCATGTACCCAACCATCTCCATAAACAAGTGAAGTGGAATAATAATTAACGAAAATAACATCTAGAGTAAAAACCAAGCATATAATAACCTATTGGGGATACAAAGATTGTGACCGTGAAATCCAAAAAGTAAAGGGGAAAAATAAATGCCCAACCACAAAAAATGTCACAACCTATAAATGACTATAAAAGGGAAGTTGAGAGATCCCCACTCTATATCTCAGACCCTTGACAACTGTATATAGTCAAATGCACTTGGGAATCCCTATTCTCCTTGGAAATCACTGCCAACCTATCCTTCATATACACAATACACGAAACATGTGGGGAAATCACCTATAGAGGTGAATACATACATACCCAATAGGACACCCTACAAACTGGAGGGGTGAAATAAGAGAGATGATAAAAGTAGTCACCTAAACCTAATGAAAGAGGTAAAACCCCAAAAATAAAGATTTTCATATATATATAATCATATATGAATCATATATGAGAGAGAACAGGGATTCCATCTAACATTTCATCTTAGAAAAGAGTATACTAAAAGTTACAAAGGTACATAATTGATGCACAACATCTCATGTATGTCTATAGAAGTAATCGTGGGGAGGACACATGCCTCATCAATATGTTTTATAGTAAAGGTGGAAAAATATCCAAGTAGAGAACCCACACCCCAATGCATCAGGGGGTATAACTCAATATGTAGTAGAACCACTACTTGGTCTATAAGGGGATACCACTCAGTGGGTAGTGGACTCATGCCCTAGTCCATCAGGGGGTACCACTCAGTAGGTAAAGAATCCAAACCCTAGTCTATAAGGGGGGGTACCACTAAGTAGGTAAAGAACCCGTGACCTATTCCATCATGTTGTTGCCACTCAATAGTAAGAGTACCCATAGACTAGTCCATCATGGGGTATTACTCAGTAGATAGGTAAACCACAACCTAGTCTATCAAGGGGTATACCACTAAGTATGTATAGGACCCATACCCAACTCCATCATGGGGGTGCCATGCATTCACCAGTCTATAATGGGGTACCACTCAGTAGATTAAGATGTATGGTGGACCCATGACTTAGTACGACTGGGATATTTCCAACCCAAGCCTCTCTTTGATGAACCTACCTGATCACTTCCTTACTCAAGCATCTCTTAAATAAGTTTCATGATCATAACATTACGAATCATATCTCAAAATTCACTATAAAGGAAACCATATCATTATACATAGAAAATATATAAATTTATGATATTCATTGTCTAGAATCTGAGTCAAAATGAAGAAGATATGATACTTATAAGTTTCATAAAGAATTATATGGCATGTAACAGGTCCATCCAACATGTGTCTTTACTACTCGGCATGTCCAAGGCCTCATTAGTACATATATTATCTTACATGTAGTATTACACAGTCTGTAACAATACTACATGATGTGTCACGACCTCTTTGGAACGAGTTGTGTAATCTTGTTCATGACTGTGTTTGTAAAACTATATACGTGTACTCCAGGAGTACATGGAGTGTCCTCCCATATGGGGTCTTGGGAGAGTATAGCCGAAACATAGCATGGCTTCCTAAGGAGGATCACATAACATATGGCCTATCCATATGGCATCGGATACTTATCCTTTTCCCGGAAACCCTAGACGTTGTAGCCGGGTGGCTACATGGTCTGTGTTCATCCTTCTACATGTCAGGTAATAGGTATTTTTGAAGAATTATTATTTATCCATGTGTCTTATAGATCATGTTCTCATATTGGTAAATCCACCCATTGACCGCATGGAATCTCCTAAAAAATTTTCATTGACCAACCATCAATTATTGGGCTCTAGTGGCCAAAAATCTAGAATCCAAATGCTCATATGAGCTTGAAGGGCCTCTGACATACTATATTTTATCGTCACTACTTTAGATCTTGGATCCACATAGTATCACTGAGTTTCATCCCGATCTATCTGAAAATTATTGATCTGGTCATTGGGTGCACATCCACTATAATCCTTAGGGTCCGATCATACTGGGACCCTCCTAGTAATGTCGAACCATGGCCCCATTGGCTAACAATGAAGAACATGAAGAAAAGGTGGGAGAAAGGGACAATAACAATAGTCTATAAAATGTTGGACATGTGTTCTTTTCTATAAATTTCAAAATGGGTACAACTATTGTGAAACCAAGGAATGAAAATATACCAATAGAATAAATAGATTATTCATCAATGAGGCTCATTCGATGGGTGTATAAATATAGAAACAAATTAATATTACAATACTGACCACAAATATTTAATACAAAGGGGAGGAAACCAAGAATTGATGAGGCCTAAATTGATTATGAATCGATCATTGATGAATTGTGGGTTCTCTAGTGATGGGGAAGATCTATTGCATTCAATATCTATGGATTCACCTTGATCTGATCATCAATCATCATTTGATCTTAATCTTACAACAACGGTTGTCAGATATCCTATTAAGAACCTCTAGGGTTATGCTTCTAACCCTTACAAAATTTCACTGATATATATTTATATAGGATTATTTTTAAGTTATTTATGTTAAAATAAATAAATTAAGAATTTATTTTAATTGAAATTCAACCCCCAAATCCACCTCATCTGAATGTCCAGCTCCAACCACCTTTAGGTCATGCCTTTGGTAAATACCACATTCCAAATTCAACTATGGTCACACATTTTTTATCTTGAACTTCATTTAGGTGATATTCAATTATTTTTGAATAAACTATGCATGTGTGAAATAAAATATTTTTAATATTTTTAATAAATTAATTTTAGACTCACAAGACCTCTAAATCCTGCGTTTTCACTGGGAATGGATCTAGAAATAGTTCTTAATATATTTCAATGTATTATATGAAAAAAAATAAAAGTCTCTACCTTATTCCCTTCTTCAATATTTTTGTCTCGAATAAAGAATAGACTGAGAAAAAATGTAGGGATACTAAGCCTGAATCTGGCTCTCCTGCTCCCAAGATCTCTCCTTCATGCTCCCATGCTTCCACCAGACATGAATCAATGGAATGACCTTTACATAAAGGATCCTCTCTATCTAATCCTTGATCACCATTGGGTTCTCTCCAAAGGTGGATCCATCCTCAATATCCAACTCACCTCATTCAATAATGTTCTTAGAATTATGCATGTATATTTGTAGATGTGGCACGTAGAAGATGTGATGCACCAGCTCCAACTTTTGGAGTAAGGATAGGTGGTATGAAACATCATCAACCCTCTGTAGAATCTCAAATGGCCACTAAAACTCCAGGTTATATTGTATCTTCAGATTAATCTCATTAATCCTCGCCATGGGGAGACTCTCAGTAAAACATGGTCTCCCTTATCGAACTCTAAGGGTTTAGGATGTTGAGCTTCATAAGATTTGTTCCTTCTACGAGCTATTCTCATCTGCTCATAGATCACCTGGACCTTCTCTATCATCAACTTTACCCTCTCTGGACCAACAAGAGATGTTGGACATATCTAAAAAATAGTACAAGGTTGACCTACAAGGCCTTCTATATAGGGATTTAAAGTTGTCATGGTGATAGTAGAATGATAAATATTATTATAAAAAAACTCTAACAAATTTAAGTGATCCTCCCACATCTAGTCGAACTCTATCACACAAGCCCTCAATATATCTTCTAATACATGGATAGTGATCTAAGTCTTCCATACCTTCTCGGGGTGAAAACAAATAATCATCCTCAACTAGGTCCTAAATTAGTAATTCAACCCTCTCTATAATTGTGACACAAACCACACATCAATGTAGAAGAGAATCAATAAGGTAAGCCCATGAATGTGTATGATCTCCCACATGTACAACTGCCAAAATATCTCCACTGGACTCTTCTTCCTAATAGCAAGTAAGTGTGCTGGCTTGGTATGTCACTCAACTATCTCTCAGATGTCATCATGGATTCTTACTATCCACAGAAGCCCTATCACAAAGTCCATGAATATTTCATCCCATTTCCAATTCTTGATCTATATCGGGTGAAACAAACCTACTTAGACTTGGTTCTTAGTCTTCACATGATAATATATGAGACACTTAGGGATAAACTCAGAAACACTCCAATGCACATCATACCACCAAAACTACCACTAATGGTATTTATACATCTTCCCTAAACAAGGATGTATAGCCAAAGGAGAAGTGTGAAATTCCATCATCATCTCCTCTCACATCGCAATGAAAACAACCATACATAAAAGGAAAAGAATGATGTTATTTACTCCTTCAAAGAATTCATCCAGTGAATATCCTAAGGATATATGTCCACATAGGACTTCACGGTAAATGTTTTCCAAATTAACCTTCCTCACATGCTGGAGAATCTAAGAAGTCAATACCATTGACTGAAGAAAAGATGCACCCTCCTCATCTACCATGGCTAGCTATAATGAATCAAAATGATCAGACACCTACTTCACCACATGAAGATGTGATTTTTTATTGAGGTTATATTCTACCACATTTCCCTTCCTTGGAGTATAGTATATCTCTAATTCATAGACTTCTAGGAACTCCAAACAGTTACCCTTTCTCAGTTTCAAATCTATCTCCGTGAATACATATATTATACCTTGATGGTCAAACTATAAAATAAAATTTTCTCCCAGAAGATAGTACCTCCGCATGCCCAGATAGAAGACTACCACTTCCAAATCTAGGTCATGAGTCGCACAGTTCAACTCATGTGGTCTCAATCACCTCAAATGATATTCGACTACTTCCTAAATCTGCATCAACACCTATTAGATCCCAACTCTAGATGCATAACAATAAATCACATACTCTATTCCCTCCTCTGATAGTCTCAAAATGAGATCACTGATCAGCCTTGGCCCCAACTCCTCAAAGGGTCTCTTTTACTACTCGGTACTGGTAAACGGATAACCTTCCATGTTATTGAAATAAAAGGGGATTCAATTCAGGTGAATTCTTCTATGAATAACCTATAGTATACCGCCAATCCAAGAAAAATTTGAACCTGTGTCACACTCTTTTGTGGCTCCCAAGAAAGCACTCCATAAATATTTACTGTTTCCACAACTAATCCATTCTCACAAATGAAATATACTAGAAATTGAACCTCATGGATCTAGAACTGGCACTTTGAGATCTTATTATAATGATGGTGATCGTGAAGCAAGCCTAGGACCAACCTCAAGTGATCTATGGGATCCTTATCTAACACAGAGTTGAAGAGTATGTAATCAATGAAGACAAAAATAAATCGGTCCAAGTATGGATAGAATATCTAGTTCATCATATCCATAAAAATAGTGGGTTAATTAGACACAATGAAAGTAATCACCAAGAACACATAGTTTCTATAGTAAAATAATAATTCCAGACTACGTATACCCGCCTCACGGACCCCCAATTTGTGGTTATGAAACCATAGATCGATCTTTGAGAACCATATCATGCCTCACAACAAGTAAATGAGTTCATAAATACTAGTAAAGGGTTACATTTTATTTATTATGGCCTGTTTCAAGTCATGATAATCAACACAAAGCCATAATATCTCATCACCCTTTATCAAGTACAAAACTAGAGCTACCCAATGGGACAAACTTCGTCTGATAAAAACCTTCTCTTGATGGACTTCTAATTACACCCTCAAATACTATATCTTGATAAAGGACATCTGGAATGCCTTATAATATATCAGAGTTGTATTTGGTTGAAATTAAATAAAAAACACTATATCCCACTTCATAGGTAGTCTTGAAAAGTCCATGGGGAAGTCATTGGTATAATATTCCATAACTGAAAGAACCTAGATTCCAGAATAGCCCATTGTACCAAGGTATAAACACACAAACTGATTAGTAATGGGTTATAGATTCCTTCTCATAAGACCCACTCACTCCATAATGATATCTCTCTTACCTAATAAGGATAATATCATCCCATTAGTCTGAAGGGATATGACTCATTTGTGGTGATAGTCAATTTGGGCTCAGACCATGGACAACCATTCCATACCCAACATGACATCATATGGGCTCATCGTGATGACTAAGAGGTCCCATTAGAAACTATATCTACAATAAATATCTCGTACAACTAGTGAAAAAAACTATATCAGAGAAGTGTTCCCCATAGAAACCTCAAGTCAAAGATGTTGGGGTAATTTATCAACTGAGAGCTCCAAATCTTAATGTAAGAGTAAGGATAAAAATCAATGACTCACACATATGTCTCCTAGTACTGAATTTATATTGTAATAACCACAGATCATACCATTAATCATATCATGAGTTTTCGGGTCATATGGATCCATATCATGAAGTTACCCATGGCCCCAACCATTGGCTACTTAAGCCTGACATGGCCTGACTAGTGGTGGTGGTAGGAGTAGCTAAACACCCCCCCCCCCCAATATCAGCTCCTCTTTTGGGAGCGCCAATTGCTCATCTTCTAGCTCCACCTCCATAGGGCCCACCTTAGCCTTGCCTAGAAGATCCATGATCATTGAACTGCCTATGTCATGGAGGTCCATCCACTGAATTCTTTCCCTTTTAAACATGTCGAGTCAAAAATTAAGGTTCCCTATGACCTCGCCCATCACATGCATAACAACTCTCCTCTCTATGATTCTTCGGTCCACTTCATGATATATATTCCACATGAACATGTTCCAAAGTCAGACCATGATGGGGTCCCATATGTCAAGATCCTATTAAATAGCACCCACTAGATAATGTTGACAACATAGAAACATGATTTCCACTACCATCCCCAGCTTCATGGTATCCATTAGATAGGAACCTCATGACATACATAGAATCTATCATACCTCCCTACTGCAGCTCTAACAGATCTTAAATCCATACTGATTACAATCATGGGGGTAGTACTCCACATTAAATAGCTCTTGGAAGTTAGAACTTGAGAGTGAAGACTCATCATGTGTCTTCATGACTAGACTCCACTAGTGCACATCTTCTCTATGGAAAGGACTAGATGCTAGCACAATCATATGATCAGTTAGGGTCTGTACAACTCAACAAAAACATGGATCATCGACCCAATCCAATCCTTAACTATCTAGGTATGTATCTCACCATAGAACATTAATGAAATTTGGCACTAGAACTTGTGTAGTTCAATAATCCTACGTAAATCTTCAACCTAATTTGTTTGTATTATCTATTTCTCGATTGGTAGGGGTGCTTCTACCTACTCACCTAGAGGAAGGTTCTTATAAGATGGACCCTAAGATGAGTCCCCATCACTCGTTGGATCATCGATATGATCCTAAAGTGGTAACCTAAATATCTATCTACATGGAGAAAAATTAAAATTTAATCAAGGTGTACCATACTCAGATGAGAATATATATATGGGGAGTTGAATAAAAAATGATATTCAAAGGATTTAATCATATATGATGCATGTACCAATGTTTAACGCAACCAATGTATCAGTATTTTTAGTTGATAAGATGGATGTTAGAGTCCTGGTAAATGGTTACATTAGCTGATACACAAACACTGGGTTCCCTGGCCTGAATACCACACTCAAGATACTTTGACACTATTTACTGAAATTCCCCACCAAAACACCAAAGGTGAAAAAACTCTAAACACCGTCCAAAGGTCAGACCTCTCTCTGATACCAATCTATCATGACCCAACCCACCGGGGCCCACCTTGCCATTGGATGGCCAAGAAAAACTACACTAGGCCAACCTAAATAGACCAAGGTCTAGAAAAAAGTGCTGAAAAGTATAACTAAAATGGGAGGCCTTTTCCTAAAGTACTTGAATCCATGCACACAACCATTTCCATACAGATTTGAAAAATAATAATAATAAATGATAGTAACATATAGAATGAAACCAATTATCTAATAACCTCTAGAGAAAAAAAAAGATTGTGATAGTTCAATCTGAAAAGTAAATGGGAAAAATACATACAAAACCTGAAAAAATGTTCCAATTTGAAAATAACTTGAAATGGAATGCTGAGAGAGTTTGGATCTAGATCTCTAATACTTGACCATATTACATGGAAAAATGTATCCGAGTTTACATATTCTCTTTTGGAATCTTCACCGACCTATCCATCATCAAAATAAGGCATGATATATGTGGGAAAATCCCATTAAGGGGTGATTATATACATACCCAGTAGGATTCCTTGAAAACTGGAGGGGGAGAAATATGAGACACGATAGAAGAAGTCAGTTAAACCCAAATCATAAGGGAAACAAAACCCAATAATGAATATATATATTCATTATCATATAATAATCCTAAATGAGAGAGAAAGTGTATCTCCATCCAAAATCCCTCCTCATGAAAGAGTCTTCTAATAGTTTCAATAGTCATCATCGATGATAAGAATCTTGTGTGTCTATACATGAAACTAACTTGGTGAATGACCCACACCTCTCCATTGTGCCACATAGTCGAGTGGGAACAATCTATAAGTAGAGGAACCACACTCTAGTACATCAGAGGGTACCACTTAGTAGCTATAGGACCCACACCCTTGTTTGTAAGGAGGTACCACTCAGTAGATAGAAGACCCAAGCCCTAGTCTATAAGAGGGGCACCACTGTGTAGGTTAAGGACCCAAAAAATATTCCATAAAGGGATACCACTAAGTTAGTAGAGGGCCCACAACCTTGTACATCAGGGGTTACCACTCCGTAGGAATAAGAACCACACCCTAGTCTATCAGGTATACTACTTAGTTTATATAGGACCCACACCCCAATCAATTAAGGGGTTACCACTCAGTAGGTAGAGGACCCATGACCTAGTCCATTAGAGGGTATAACTCAGTTAGTAGAGAACCCAATCCCTAGTTCGTAAGGGGTACCAATCAGTACGTATAAGTGTGTGGGGGAACTACATCCTGGGACGATAGGGGGATTTCCAACCCTGGCCACTCTCTGATGATCCTGCCTGATCACTGCCATTTTTGATTTCCACCTAAAGAAGCATCATGCTTGAAACATTGTTTATCATATCTCAAAATATACTACTAATTCCACCATTGAATTATACATGAATAACACTCAAGATAGGTTATTTTTGGGACAAAATATGACTCAAAACAATCGAGATACGAGAGGTAGAAGATTCATAAATAAGTACATGATGTGTTAGGGGCCCACACAACATTTTTCCTCACACTTTTTCCTAGTCATGTCCTCATTAGTACATGGATTTTTATACATTTTATACTTCACAGTTTGTAATAGTACTTCATGGTGTTTCTCATCCTCTTGGGTTCGAAACGTGTGCTCCTAGTCATGCATGTGTTTGTTAAGTCATTATTGGGTACTCCTCGAGTATACAAAGTGTCCACTCACATGGGGTCCTATCCATGTACAACTAGAACATGGCCTGTATTCATAGGGAGCATCACATAGTGTGTGGACCATCCACACAACATATGATCCTTATCTTTTTTCCAAAGCCCTAGCTGGTGTAACCGGGGAACTACATGGTGTGTATTTGTCCCAATATATTCCATGTTGTTAGTATTTTTGCAGAACAACTGGCTCTACACATGGCTTCCAGATCCAATTCTCCTGTTGCCATATCTTCCCAATGACCACATGCAATATACTGAAAATGAAGGAACCATTTCCAAAAATAGATTTCAAGGCTCTAGTGGCTAGAAATAAGGAATTAAAAATTCTTGTATAAGGTTTTAGACACACTCTCACTCTACCCATAATCATCACCACTCTAAATCCCATATTCACTAAGAATCTCCCATGTTCCATCATGACAATTCTATAAATATTTATCCTTTCATTATGCGCACATCTACTAAAAATTTGAGGGATGATCGTGCTCAAACTCACGGGAAAATATCAAATTATGGACCTGTAGACTAAAGCCGAAGAACACAATGAAGAGTTGGAGGAAGGAATAAGAAAAATTGTGAAATAATTATTTTCCAAGTGATCTTAGACAAAAAATTCAATATCATGGATAATTTGGTTCAAACCAACGGATATAAAATATAACCATTGAATAAAAAATTTATTCCTCAATGGGGCCCATGTAATGGGTGTGTAAACGCAGAATCAAAATCATATTACAATCCATGCTTAAATATTTAATCAAAATGGATGAAAACACAAAATTGATGATACTTTCTTTGATTATAGATCGATTGATGGTGAAGAAAATGTTCACCAGCAATGAGGAAGATATGTTGCATTCATTGTCTCTCACTTCACCTTGACTTGATCACTAAGCATCATCTGGTCTTGATCTCCCAATGAAGGTCATAAGAGCTGCTCTAAAGAACCTACCAAGGTTATGTGAGAACCCTTGGAAAATTTTCATAGTCGCATATTTGTAGAGAATTAGATTTAGGTCATTAAAATTAAAATAAATAAATAAATAATTTATATTAATTTAAATACACTCTCCAACAACTGCCTCATCCGAATATCTAGTGCTGACCAACTTTAGATGATGACTAAGGTAAAAATATTGTTCTAGAGTAAACCATGGTCTCATATTTTTATTTCTACAAAACTTTTATGTGAAATTTTATTAATTCAGAAAATCTACGCAAGTGTGATATAAAATATTTTTAATATTTTTTTAAAATTAATTCTTGACTCACCGGGCCTCAGAATCATGACCCAACTCAGTTCCTAGCTCTGAAAATTATGATAAACATATTTCAAAGTCTAAAATGGAAAACAATATTCTCCACACCCAATCTATATTATATCTGATCATGATCCCATATTTATCTCAAATTTTTTGTTGGACTTTAGAAGTCATTGGGATCTGAATTAAAATTCAGTGAAGATTTTTATCCTCAATTTGATGGACAGTCAGAGTGATAAATTCATACTCTGGAATATATGATTCAATATTATTCATTGGATTATCCGCGAAGTTGGGATAAACATATTTTATTGGCAGAATTTTTATATAATTATATTTTTCATTTCAGTATACAGATGGAACCTTTTCAGGAATTATATGAAAAGTGGTGTTGAACATCATCATAGTGGGATGAATTGAGTAAAATTAATTAGTTGGGACAAATGTTTATAGATTACATGGTTTATAATTTAGATATTATTAAACACTATATGAGGAAAGATTTGTGTATGCAGAAAAGGTTTAAATCAAAGAACAAATAGTTTTATGTAACTAATTTTTTTTGTGAATTACAGGGTTTTATTTAAAAGATAAATTTCTAAATTCTAGATATTTAATTTTATAAAATGGACTTAATTTCATATACCATTATATAAAATTTTTCTTAAGGGTGTTTTTTGGGATTTTTTTTGAAAAGATTCATTTTGGTTGAAGAGTGAAAAATACAAATGTTTTTAAAAAAGGCCACATATTTTCAGTTATTTAAAATGTCCCATTATATTTTATTAAATATAAAGTAATATTATTCCCTATTGAAAAACATAATCCAATTAATTCTATATTAATCATCATTATACAAAATTTTGGTATAATATAATTTTTATGCTTAAAAAGGCATTTTTATGAAAATTATTTTCTTTACTATTTATGTGTTTATATTGAAATTGATTCTTGAAACATATTGAAATTAAATATGGGAAAACATATTTAAAATTTGGAATCAACTGATTAATTTTTTTTTATAATACCAATTTTAGTTTCATTCATTATGAATAGTTACCTATGAAAAAATTAGTTACCATTAGAAAGGGTAAAATGGGTTAATTAAGGTATTAACTAATTGAAAAGGCCACAAAATATCATCTTAATTATTATTTTATGATTTTATTTTGACTATTATAACCTTATCATAGAATGTAGATAATTTTTGATCCATATTCTAATGAATATGTCATTAATGTTTTTAAAACATTGAAAAATTACAAGTGTTCCGCTCCATTCACTTATAAAATGGAACTTCCTATCCTAACATTTTTACAATCACTGATCACTCTAGGTATGCCAATACCTACCTAAATAACATACAAAATCTCCTCCCCATTCCCTATAGGTTTTGGTCTCACCAAAATACCAACCAAAGAAGGGTTCGGTTTTAATCCAAGGGAGGTTTTCCAAAGGAGAGGTTTGTGTCTTAACCAAGTGTTTCTTGTCTCTTTATTTTTATATCTATTTAAAATCTTTATTAATAATGAATAAATAATTAAATCTATATCTTAGATATATAGAAATGTTATTATGATTATGGGTCAATCCATTTTTATCTCATTTTTCCATCCTATGGGAAATAAATATTTCGTTCAAGTGTATTTGGGGACTATCATCTCCACAATGTGATGTGTTTCATTTTTCATCACTGAAAAATATAATTGCATAAAATGATAGAAAAAATAAATATATATGGTATTTATACCATAATAATGATTCTATAAATCTAATACATACCTTATCATGTTACTTTTTGTTGGAAATTGGTAACATTACTTGTGCATCCTTTTGGAATACCACATCCATGAAGTGATGTGATTCATTTTTTACTTTCACCTTAATGGGATTGTCATAAGAATGGAACTAATGAATAAGTATGAAATGTATAAAATATTTATGATTCTGAATAAATAAAATATTATCTACTTTATGTCATATCCACCCTTTAGAAAAATGGAAACATCAGTCATGGATACGTATGGACTACTGGATCTGTTAGATGATGTGGTTAATTTTTCCTGGCTTCCTTACATGATATAATTTAATGTTTTATCAACTTTATAAATTTTATGATTATAATATGTCTGATATTATGAATTCATTTTAACCATAACTACTTTGACCATAATCAACACACTGATAAAATTTTGATGTTCAAAACTAAATTTCCTCAAACCATCCACCATGAACTTAACCAATTTAATGACTAAATAAAACATGATAAAAATGAAATTAAAAAAGAATGAAAAAGGAATGAACATGAAAAATTTTATTAATAATTCATAAAAATAGTATAAATTTATTATTCAGGATTTATAGAGCGTCTGAAGCTGGACGAGACTTAAGGTAAGGGATTTTCCTTTAAAAGGATATTTTAAATGTTTTAAAAACATTCCCCTCTATAACCATTTTCTTTTAAATTATTTAATAATATTATATTTTAAAAATAAATTTTTAATAACTTTTATTTTTTTCCGCATCATACCTTATTTACATGTTTTAAAAAAGCAATCATTTTTGCAATTTTAATATGTGTTAATTTTGAAATTTTTATAAAAGTACAAACATAATGTCTTATTAATGTATAGATATTAACTACCATTTTCCCATTATCATGGTCATTATTCTTTATCAATATTCCTTTTCAAGTTAACATGGTATTTTAGAGTATATCACTTTGATTATATTTTGTTTATTTTTCATTTTTAAGATTTTTAAATAAAAATGATATTTCTTCTTTTAATTATATAGAAAAGGAAAGTGTTTTGTTTATGGGTTTGAATGAGTTTTTAAAATATTTTATAAACAAAAGTGGAATATTAAGATTTTTTTTCAATATATGGTACTTGAGGATTATAGATGATGATGAGTTAGTATGATAGATCTCTTGATGATGGGTGAGCTTGATATAGCTCTCAAATGCACTGGGTAATGATTTAGTCTATAAATGAAAAAAAAAGTAGGTAGATAACCAGGTTGGTTACTCATATTAATTAACTAGGATTCAATTATTCTAACATGGGTTAAACATGAGATTACATGGGTTATGAATATTTTCTTTACGATACCAATATTATTCTTTCAAAAAGGATTTTTTTGGAAGTATTTTGATTTCATAAGGTAAGGAAATATTAAAGGTGAAATGTTTGTTTTTTAAAGGTATGATTCCATGAGTTCCCACAATCATCAGGACACATTCTGGGTGTTTCCTAATATTTCTAATGCATTTTAATGGTTTTATTAAGAAAATATTGATTTTCACTTGAGGAAATGTTTTATTTATGTGCTCAAATTGTTTTTTTAGAAAATTTAAACATCTTCATTAGTTTTCATGTGTTTCAATATACTAATGGGATTCAATTATTTTTATATACATTATCA
This sequence comes from Viscum album, assembly GCA_963277665.1. Classification (NCBI taxonomy): domain Eukaryota; kingdom Viridiplantae; phylum Streptophyta; class Magnoliopsida; order Santalales; family Viscaceae; genus Viscum; species Viscum album. The sequence continues at coordinate 116,743,136 of OY728135.1, forward strand.
ATCATTGTTTTTACCATCCAATGTATGAGTAAAAAAAATTACAAGGTCAAGATTTCTGTTATGGTGACTCATTATGAATGAATAAAAATTGTGTTTAATGAAACAAACATATATATGTAATGATCTATTTGTGTGGAAACAGAGTACACTATAGAGAATTATCCTTTTTATTAAATAATTTTTTTATAAAATTCTCTTAAACACCAAAATTGAAAGATAGATGTAATTTTAAAATATGAAATACTTTATTTTTGGCTCATATTGATGGGTTGTTATGTAATGGGTAGTTGAATCACTTATGCATCACTTATTTTCTGAAAATATCTTCTTATATATGACTTCATTATTTTTAATTTCCTAAATTTGAAAATAAATTATAAATTTAATTATAAATTCAATACTAATAGGTATTCCTTAGAAGACACAAGAGGTTAGATAACATATTAATTTATTACAGATTATCTATCCAAACAACTAATAAGTAGAGACTTAACGTAATCATTTCATATTTAGTGCTATGAAAAAAAAACATAAATGTGGCATATCATTAAAAACACATACTAATTATGTAATAATCCGGACCCCGTTATCACAAAGTCGATATCATACTTTATTAAATTTGCATAAGATATAAGTAATCAAATCTTAAAGGACCAAATTGTTTATTAGTCTTGGTTAACAAGATACATATATGATTCCTATATTAAATTTAAATACACAAATTATAACATAATTTTTTTAAAATAATAATCATTTTTACCTCTAGCATATCCTTCTATATCAATCATAATACAATTCATGGATTTTTAGGAAAGAAAAGAAATAAGGATTTGTATAGATTCTTAGTAAGGGTTAAGTATAGTGGAAGCTATAATAAATCAATAAGCACAATAAATATAGAAAGGTAAATAACTAAGCACACATTCTTTTTAAATAATTTGATAAGTAATAGTCAATATGGTAAGGAAAATAATTGAAAACACATGTCATTTAATCAATAAATGAGAATGAAATGCATCGAGAGAAGATATCATAGTGAAAATCTCATGGGTAATAATAATTGATCTTTTAAGGAAGGAAATTCTTAAATATTGGACACCATGTTCCAAGGAAACATGATTTCTCTACCATCATGACCTTCCACAAATGATTTAAACTATAGGTATAAACCTGTTTAATGCTAGTTTCGCTTGTTTGTATCATGAGACCTACCGATGTATCGAGAGGATATATTATACCAATGCCCATCCATCACTGCGGGTCTCAAGAATTTTTTATATATCAAATAATTGACTTAATTTATGAAATTTGTTTCTTTATCATCAAATATCAGTATTTAGTAAAGAATACTAATTTATCAGTATTTCCCTAAATAAACAAATATATTTCAAGGTATAAAAACATATATATAAAAAATGATATATGGTTTAAGTAATTAATATATACATGATATGTAATATGGATATTTAGGGGAAACTTAATTTCCAATTATTACAAAAAAAGTTAATATTTTATAGGAATGTTGATGACTACAAAAATAAATCAAGGAAGTGAATGCCAATACTTTCCTTGGTCAAAATGATCATAAAAAATCCAGTGAAATAATAAGTATGGTATCACTACATAATATAACCATTATAGAAATAATAATGTGTTGTTTTCATTCATGTCTTGAAATACGATAACATTATCTTAAAAAATTCTTAAGGGAGATATCCTCATCCTTTAGAAACAAAAATTGAAAAGACTTTTTTTAAATCACTTTTAACAACATTTCCTTTAAAAATATTTCATTGACATGCAATGTAACCTTAAATGAAATTATGTTTATGATGGATATTAATTCCATACCAACTAAAAAAGTTAAAAAAACATTTATTTTTTCTATTAAATATTTTTAGTAAATGTACTTCATTAGAAAACAATAAGAAGATTTCTTTCCCATTTTCAGTAAAACCCAAACAGACATTGTTTTTGGGAACAACATAAGTTTCATTTGAAATCATTTTTTTAGAGAAAATATGTTTGTAAATTCCTTTTATAATTTTTTTTAAATGGTTAAAAATATATTTAAAAAAAATTAGAAAACATGGTTTTGGAAGAAAATAGATTTCTGACAGAAGAGAGAAATGAATTTGGATATTCTTAGAAATATTTTTTAAAACATTTTAAGTAAAAAAGAGTGGAAAATGGTACTAATTCTTGAAAATATAATGAATTTTCAAATTAGAATAAAATAAAATATTTTTACTAGGAAATGGTCAAATAATTTCCTTCAGATGATATTCAATAATAAACAAACCCAACAAGATTAAGATTGTGAAAGAAACCCTTAAAATGATCATAACATTGGAGTAAAAATTAATCAATGAGTAAATTATGGGTGTCAACTATAAATCCACATACAAAAATTGGAAATAAAACATAAGATAATGAAAATTCCTTATATAAATCATCTTATAATGATGTAGTCAATGAGGTAGAAGTTTAACCCAATAAAAATAAATTATGTTAGGAAATCCCTTACCACATGGTTACATTTATTTCAGATCCCATTAGTTGAATTAATGAAAATTTAAAATTAAAATTATATGATGAATGAATTATTCATGATATTATATGTCAAAGGGGAAGTATGTACACCATATAAATGAAATTAGGTGCATAACATTACAATATGTCTCAATGAAATGAAATTGAGATGAAATATTTTACCATAAGATTCCTTTTAGTTTAAGGTAATTTAACCTCTTGTATAATTATTTTAAACAAGTTATTAACTTTTTTTATAAGCATTTTATTATTTATAATATCATATATGATCAGTTCATAAAATATTATTAGTCATTTATTAATATATTTTTATTATTTCCATTGTTTGGGATGTTAATTTCATTGTTTTCTTATGTGAGAGTCTTTAGGAAATATATAGTTATTGTGAATATTAAATACTTATATAATCTCCAGAATAATAATAATTACGTCATTATCATATTTTTACATTACATTTATAATTCAAACTTATCATTAATGATGGTTATGAAAAATGAAGTGTGTTATGATCATGGAGATGGTAGACGGTATGTACACATGAGTAACATTTCCATTTTTCACCGATCCTTATGAAATTGAGGTAAGTAATATTCTATATCTACAAGATTACTATAATATTATTAATATCATATTATATACCCATATATCATTCATGAGGTGTGGTGATGAAAACAAAATCAAATCGCTTCTTGAAAGCGGAAGTCCACACGTACACGAACGATGTTCTCATCATTACATGAGTGAAATAAAAAGAAATAAAATGATATTTAGAATCTTTAGAGAATTATAAATATGTAATAAATGTCATAATTATTTAATTTATATCATATATAATCATTAAATTTATCTTTATCACCTTCTATGTGATTCATTAGTAAAAGACATGTCACAGTGCCTCGTGAGGCGGTAGTATGTCATACACATGAGAAATGTTATCGTATCTGCAGTGGAATGGAATTTAAAAATGATATATATGATATAGTGACACAATATGTAAAACTTTATTAAAAATATCATATATATATATATATATACTTTATATTCATCATCATATCCAACCTTTATAGGTGGAAATTGAAAAATGAATGACATCAATTCACAAGGTTGTTGTCCACTGTACACATGAATGATGATTTCATAACCCATCTAATAAAAGAGTTTATGGATATGGGTAATAACATAATTTCATAAAATTTCTAGTATATAGAATTTAATTAGGTTATTATATCATCATATATTAATAAAAATTTAAGGAGGTGGAGAATGAAGTAAAACAAATACACTAGTTGAAGAATATTACCTCTTCTTGAGGTATCTTCCTCAGTTTTTCACTAAAGCCATCAATGGTTTCATTTAATCAAAAAATAATTATTCTAGGATTAGGGTGAGATGTTGGGAAGTGATTTGGGTAGTCCTTGTCTAGACCAAAGTATTTTTTAATGTGTGATTAATGGAAAAGAGGGGTAGCCTTTTATAATTGGGGGAGAGAAATGACTTGGTATTTTTTAAATGAATTGGATCTTTCCATGATTTTCATGTGTCTAAGCGGTCCAAAATAGACCATTATTGAACACTAGAATTTTAACTGTCTATATATTTCAATAATATAGTATTTTTAGAGGTTAATAGTCCATTTGTACTCTTATCGTTTTAGTTTAAACCACGGTAACCCATATTTTACCATAACTGCAGTAATTAAATTTTACTACATTCACTGTTAAATTTTGGAAAAACATTAAGTTGAAATTATTAGAAATTAAAAATTATTTTGAATCCAAATATTTAATATATTTTTTCAAATTCAATTCATAGAGATGAATATTTTTATTTAAAATTAATCAATCAGACATGATGAGAAATCAGGTTTTTATATTAAAAATATTCAAAACATTACAATGTTTTTATATCAAAATTTAAAATGAAAATGATTCTAATGCAATAAATTGGATTAATTTATATAGAATTGATGAAATTTTACTTTAAACCCAATTTAAAATATAATTTATCATTACAAATTATTTAAAGGAAACGGTTGTTTTTAATTAAAATACAGTGTTTTCACTATTTATTAATAAATGAAACTTCTATGAAAAATAAAAAAACATCACCCTAAGTTAAATTTGATATTATGATTTAGAAAATTAATCTTATTGTTTCATATATTGTTTCTATATGTGTAATAATTTAATTTTATATTATGTGTGAAAACCATTACTAATATATCCTTTAGAAAAAATATTGTTTTCAGAAAACATTTATTTTACTTTAAAATGATTCTTATTTATTTGAAATTAATAAATAATTAAAAAAAATATGTAAACTATATATTTTCATAAGTTATTTAATCTAATTTATACCATTATATCCAATGGAAAGGATATAACTATCATATTAAATAATAATATTAATATTATATTGTTGTTCAGTAAAACACAGTCATGCGCATAATGCAAGCTATCAAATACACTCATAGTTGAGTGTACCGTAAGCTATCAATAAAATTAAATTTATTATAAAAATTATATATGTTAAATTTTTGGGGTGTTATATTCTCTTCTAATTTATGTGTTGTGTGTCACATATATTATTAAATATAATGTTATTCTTATAGATTTTAGGGGTGTTACATTCTCCCCACCTTAAATAAATTATGTCCTTCGAATTTAAACATGACATCGAAAATATAGGTTTTGATATTTTAAAATTTCATTGATAAAAACCCACATATTAAAAGTGTTAATAAAATATCTTATTAATAGGAGATAATAGGAAAGTACAATGGTCATATGGAATAACACAAATCTATGTTTTCGAGCATGAGAACATTGCTAAAAAGTGATGATATTCTCATTGAGGAAAAGAATAAATAATTATAGAGAGTGACTGATGTAATTGATCACAATATTGTGAATAATTCATGTAAATTTAAGGGCCTCAAAACCATAAATAAAATATTTTGGAAGAAGGTTGGTAATATCATGAGAAATGATGGTATTAGGATAACATTTTATTTCAAGATCCTTTTTCCTAAAGTTGAGGAATTCTTTTTCTGTCCAAGGATGTATAAAAATATAATTACTTGCTTAGTTTATAATATATAATAAATAGTTTCATCCTTTGTTTATTCTTCAATCAATTTCCAATTCATCGCTTACTATAATAAATGAATATCTAAAAATCCATTTTTAATCATGAGGCACTAAAGTAAACTTTTAACATATGATATGTTCCATTAAATAAGTCTTTTTGTTTGTCTTAAACTATTTTCCAAAACTAATATGGTTAGTTCATGTTGTCAAATATAATAAATAACTCTCTAAACCTCAAAATTAACACCATTGTTTCATCATTTTTATTTATTATTATTATTATTATTAAATAGATTACCTAAAAATAATGATATATTAAACGTGACATCACATAGGCCAGTGGTAGTTGCTAAAATGTCACATTCTTGGTTTCATTTTTATGTATTCAATTTTATATTTTTGGCCTCATGTTTCTTCGTTGGTTTCCTTTGCAGTTTTTATTGAAAAATAGAGATTTTAGTATTGATAGTAGGTGGTCCACAGTTGGCACACGATTATGGGAAATTGTGTGCCCTTGCCCAGGAAACCATGAAATCGATTAATGTTTTTGAAATAACTATGTTGTATAGTTGGTGCATGGTTTACCAAACCCAATGGGAAACTGTGAAAATACCCTGGTTTTCTAGTAAGGGGGCCCATGGTTTGGGAAACCATGCAGCCTACCCATGTGCAGTGCCCAGGTGGTTCTATACGTTTTAATTGTGTGGGGGTAAAAGATCATGGTAGGGAGATTCTAACAATCCTAGTGTCACTTCTCTTTTGGTGAATTTGTTGGATGGTTTATCCCAATGAGTTAGAGAAGTTTTGGGGTGAAAAGGATGATGTTTGGGGGCCTTTCACCAGGTCTCATAGTTAAGGTGCATGGTTAGTTTAACCATTCAGCCTAGGTGTTAAAAAATCACACGGTTATGGAACACTATTACACTAACCACGTTGCCTAAGTGTGCAGACCATGAAGCACTAGGTAGTGGGGAATCACATGGTTAGTAAATGGTTTGTTAAACTATGTGATCTAACCGTGCAACCCACTCATGGAAGGGGTTTTTTGGGTTTTCCCTTCTTTTTACGTGGGGTTTCACCCCTTGGACACCCAACTCAAAATCCCCCAACCTGGATGCCTACCATATAGCATTTTTCCTCCTCCAAGCACCTCCAAGGTTATTTTTATGTGGCTTTTTGGTGATTAATTACCTATATCAAAAGGTTAGGGATCCACTCGTATTCTCCTATTCTTTTCTTCCATTTTCACATGCTCCTTTGTTTTTCTACCATTTTTAATTTCTCCTCTTACCCAATTGGCCAGGTTTCACTGATTTGGGTGACTATGGTGGTGAGAAATTGGGGGTTTTTCCGTCTTACGGTTCCTCTTGATTGTCCTCACTTCCTTGAGCCTTCGTGGAGTAGTTTTGGGTTGTCATTGTTGAAGCGCATGTGACTTGATGTAGGTTTCCGTTTTAACTTTTCCTTTAAATTCAAGATTTGTAGGTTTCATTCTTTTTTGACATTCCATGGATGTTTAATAGTGTTGTATGAATTTTAAAATAAATGTTTGATATGAAATGAAGTGGCTTTCATAATTATTTTGATGTATATGGTTTTCTTTGTTGAGTTGTGCACACCAAGTGTAATAAATTTACCGATTGGATTGTTGTAGTGGTTTTTGATTTTTAAATAATGTTTTAACTTTAAAATTTATTTATTCCATCTAAAATCATGTTATGTGTTTCTAAATTGGATTTTTAAGGGTTTTTGGTCGTGAATGTGGTGTTTGTTTGGTTCTTTGAAAATGGTTTGGCATGTGATGGAAATGTGTTAGTTTATTTTTGGAAAAGAGTGATTTCTCAAAGAGTGTTTTAGGCTCGGTTGGCGCTTTTGTTAAAATAGTTGTTGGGAAAACTATCTAGGGATAATTATCCTTCATTGGTTATGATTTAATGTTCTGGGAGTGCCATAGTGAGAGGCTCCCTTATGGTCGAATGGTTGAATGGAAAGTGATTGTTCCTTGGGGTGACTGAGGGGTGACATGTTTTTTGAGCTACTAGTTTGTGATATATATATATATATATATATATATATATATGATTGGATGCTTATTTGGAAATGTTGGACCACCCCTATTTTCTTATGGCATGGGAACCTTTCATAGCTAGAAGATTTTCAATGAACGATTATTACACTAGCTTAATATTTCTCTCTAGCTAGTGGCACTTAGAATGGATTTCTTGTTTGTTTATATGCTTTTTGATTGTGCCCCAAAGTCAGGCCCGGTATGGTCTGATCGAGCATGTGGATGGTATGATTCCATCGGGTAAGTCATGCATCCATGATGAGTCATATGTATAGTATGTTCTAGATTATTTATTATGCTCCAAGGTTCCACCATGTCTTTTTTTACTTAGTTTTCTATGGAATATGATTGAAATTCTTGTTGGTTGTTTACTCTTGTGTTTCTATTTTCATTGTCCTTATTATGTGATATGTTTTGTTTCACTCTTGTATAGTGTAATTATATAAATAATTGGGGAATTGGTTTTCAAAGGCTCATGAAAAATGTTTTGAAAATGTTTTACATTCACTTTTCTTATTGTGAAAGAAAACATTATCATTCCCCTCTATAGTGAAAATGGTTCCTTCATGGAAGGAATTTTTTTTTTAAATGAAAAATGGAAATTTTTTGTGTTTGGTTTTAAAGTGGAAAATGTGTGTGAAAACCAAATCTTTCAATATTGTATTTCAAACATGAATTTAATGTTTCTTTTATTTAAAGGAAATTCATTAGGAATATATTATTCGGTCACAAATATTGATTTTTAATACTCACGTAGATAGTTATTTATTATTTTTAGCTTTAGTTGTAGGTTCTAGCTTGGTTTCAATCACTGTGGTTGATTGTTGGTTTTGGGATTGGATAGTAACCTGCAGGGTCACATGGAGACTTGGTGTTCATCAGGTTAAGTTATGGTTTTATTGTGTAGTTTTTTATATTTTCAGTTCATTTATAAATGTTTTTATATTTTGAAAAAGTTTATTTATATTGGGATTCACTTTTTATTTTGTTTAAATTGGGTGATATCATTCCCTTGTTTACTCTATAGATGTAGTGGAACTTGTATCCTTCCCATGAGGATCGAGAACGACCTTTGAGCCTTCCCTCAGACCGGGTCTGGTGTTGGGTTGGATGGAATCTCAGTTTGGTTCATGAAAAAATGGTATCAAGGGAGGGAGGTTAATTAATGGACCTAGAATTCAGATTGCCCATTGTTATTTGGTATTTCAATGTAGATGGAGTATGACTATCGGAACATGGGGTGTAGGTATGAGGGATTGTCTATCCAAAACTTTCTATACCAAACATTTGGTTACAATGGGAAGTTAGTTTATGTTTAGGTTCTTTGGTTCTTGTGGTTCACTTTCTGTTTAGTAAATGAAAATGGAGTTGGGATATAGGTCTCAGTGAGCTTGTAGGTCCTGGAAGGCCACGTGGAGCCACTTCTATTTTCCTAGAAGACTCTATGTGATAGTGGCGCGGTCAGCATATGACCACCAACCAGATTTCCAAGTCACTCATCGACACTAGTTTCTCCTTGTATGTTTCTTTTAGTTCCTTGTGATTTTTAAATTGTTTTGAAAACCCTTATTTTGAAAATTGTGAGAACTAGATTTAAGCGATAATTTTTTATTGTTTTAAAGTGTAAAATGAATTTTCATATTCATTTTAATAAGGATTTTGGGAGATTTCTTCAAGTAAGATGAAATATATTCTGAAATAGGTTTTTTAACAAAACAACTCTTGATGAAATGAGGTTTTTTGAACTGATATAATTATTTTATAATGGGATAAATTGTGTTGTGAATGGAATTTATGGGACCTTTATTTCAAAAAGGGAATAATATCTATTGTTGCGTGGAGTTTGAAAATAGTTTTTTATTTAGTGGTTTGAAATATTTTCGAAGAAGTTTTGTGATGTTTGAAATATGGTGTAGATTGGGAATGTGAAAACATGAGTTGAATGCTCTATTTCAAAAGTTGAGAATGTTTTCTGACTGACCTTTAGTATTCTTACAAGAGCCCACATATGAGGATGTGTGTGAGAAGATGGATGGTTGATGGCTTGAGTGGTGGGTGCTGGAATTGACATGGGAATGTGCAGGTGTGAGGCTCTATGTACTACTATTGGTGAGGGTGAATCTTTTCAAAAAAAAATTGTTTTTTTCAAAAATTGTTTTTAAGAGAAAAAGTAATTTTACTATTTTGGAAATCGATAGTTGTGTGGAATGTTTACTTGTGTTATATAAATGTTGTTTATGAAGTGTTTTGATTTTGTGAATTCTTGTTAAGGAATTGGTTTTTATTTATTTCTTGGTATTGTTGTTTCTTAGTGTATGCCCCCACCAAAGATTCATTGGATACTCTATGTGCAGCTATGAGTGGTTCACCATTATCATACCCTCTAGATTATCAACCCATAGACTAAATTTTTGAGTTTTAGAAGTTGAATCCCCCTCCCTTTTAAGGTAAAACAGATCCTATCAAAGTGGATGAGTGGATGTGGAAGATTTATAGAAACATCAGTTACCTTGAGTTTATATATTCATTAAATTTAAAGTTTTTTACCTTTATGATATAATGTCTGGCCTGATAGTGGTGGAATTCGGTCTCTTATAAAAATAATTTAAAAGATCTTATCTAGGAGTTCATCAAGGTTTTGTTCATCTAATGGTACTTCTATGAGATGACAAAGGTAAGTAAGGGAATGGAGGTGTGTTGTAAATATCAAGGTGATGGGTTAGTGTTGGAGTTCTTTAGTCACATGGTAGATCTAGTTCCTTACCTCCCAGAGTGTGCTATGGAAAATTCCTTTAAGGCTTGGCATTTCGAATATGGGATTAGTCTGGATCAGTAGTTAAAGGTTTTAGAGTTTGGTTTAACATCTTTTACTCACATTGTGAGGCAAGTTATTCATGTAGATGTTGTGCTAGAAGAAGTTCATGATGCATCCAAACATCATCCAATCTCTGTAAGTGATGAGGGGAATTCTAGTAAGGATATTAAAAAGTGTCTTGATGCTGGTAGTCCTTATAGGGGAATTAATCGGACTTCAAAACTCTTATCAGACTCTTCTGAGTGTAATATCTTGATGTTTCGTCAGTGTGGTAAGTGTGGTTATACGAATTTGGTGTGCCCAAGTTTTCCAAGGACCTTCCACACTTGTAGATGCATATGAAACTTCCAATAGTTTTTTTGAGGTGTTTATAGGATGTGACATAGAACCAGGTCCACCTCTTTGAAAGACACCCCTACCAATTTGAAGAAGTATGGTGCATAATTGGGTTCAGTTTGAAGACCCTTTCCATTTGATTGTTCCTTCCATTTTATTAGTTGTGTTTTTTCATGTTTTCCTTTCCTTGTAACAACAATACAATTTTTGTATCTTTTTTAAACTCTTAATTTAATGAATGTGGAAATTTGGTTGAGTTTGATAGAAAAAACACGCCTGAAGCACCCCCTGGTTTTCATATCTTGCCGCCATGCGCTACGGTGGAATATTGCACTCCGGCGGCATTCCCAGCCTCATGCGCATTCGATTCAGGGCCCATTCCAGTTGTGGCTAGGCCTCCCTGGGCCCAGGATCCCTCTATCTCTTTTCAGTATTGGCGGACAGATCTGTCCTTCAGGGAAGTGTTGTGTGATTCGTCCCAGGGTTCCCAGGTGTGTTTTACCGAATATTTTTTGATTTCCCCAAAGTGGTAGTGGAAGGGTTCCTGTATATCCTTGGAGGTAACTTTTTCGACATTTGAAATATGGTGGCTGGCCTCCGGTAGACCCTAGTGGCCCGCTTCGGGGCTGCGAAGCTGTCCCTCCAGGTGTTTCGACACTTTGTGGATTCTTAGGAGCTACAGGTTAATGCTCATATTTCTTCCATCCATCAACATTCATTTTGTTTGGTCTTTTCTTTAGAAAGGGATTTCGTCCATGCCAAGTGAAACTCTCCTTGGATGTTCAGTCGTTGGCGCTTCAATCTGTCCCGTTGGTCCATGGATACTCATAGAGGGAAGGAGAGTCCCCTTGTCGCGGTCTGGGTAAACCTCCCTAGGCTCCCATTTCCATTCCAAAACAAGTCATTTCTGAAGGCCATTGGGGAGTCCCTCGGTGGGTTCCTCTGTGCGGACGAACAAACTCTATGTGGTGAGGATTTGCAGGTGGCTCATATTTGTGTTGAGTTGGATCTGTCAACTCCTATTCCAGACTCGATTGCTCTGAAGGTGCAGGGTTCAGTGGAGTGGCATCTAGACCTATTCTTCCAAGTGTTTACCCACTTCTACAGCTCATGTGGACTTCAGGGTCATTCTTTCTAGGCCTGCAGGAATCACAAGAGCAGTGGTCAGAGGCTCATCCCTGGACCTCCCTCAGCTTCTTCCTTGGATAGTTAGGTGTTTGGCCTGATCAAGGACTCTTTACCATTTCAGGGTGAGGCCCAATCAGTCTCCTCAGTTCAGTTGTGATGTTCAGCTCCGACCCTTCCCTGCCCAGATGCCCCTCTAGGGAAGGTTCCTATGAGGTCTACTTCTCGGGAGCCCGGGGTTTTGGCCTCTGATATTTTTGCCACTTATGTTAATCTAAGTCAAATGCTATTGGGGTAGTATTTTGGAAAGAGTTCTTCGGCTCCCCCCCCCCCCCAGGTTCGTTGGTCTCCTTGTGCTACCTCTTAATCTGGTCCATGAGGTTCCCTTTAGGAGGAAGGAGGTTGGGCTAGAGCCTGGCCCTCCTATTCTGGTGTTGGTCAGTGAGCAGGTTCCCCCTTCTTCTCTCTCTCAGGATGGTTATCTAGAGGATCCGGGTGTTGCCCTGTTATAATTTCTCCCACCATCATCGCCCAGTGCAGTGGGGAGTATGCCCTTCATTACTAGTTCTCCAGTAGTCCAGACTGGAGGTTTTTGCGCTGCCTCTAGCCCAGGGATGTGCACTATGTCTAAGATAAGGTAGTTGAAGGAAGGTCTGGCTTCCCCTCTTACAGTGACCATGCTACCTGGGGTCAATACCAGGTCCCTATACATTTAATGTTATCATTGTTCGTATAGAATTCTTGTGTCCTTGGAGCCCAGGTGAAATCGGATATCATCATCTCTGAGACTTGAAAGAACAAGGTGTCCATGTTGGCTCCCCTTGACAACAATCAGAGGTCTGAAAGGATCATGAGTTTCTGTTGGAAGATCAAGCTACATGGTGCTTTGCATGCAGACCCAGTTAATAGTCACATTTGGATCTTTTGGAACAGGGAAGTCTCAGTTGATTTGATTTCCTCGGGTGATCAGTTTATCACTACAAGGTTCTCAAAGGGAGGGGATAGTGTGTTAGTGACTTTTGTGTATGGAAGTTGTAATGCTGGCTGTAGAGAACAGTTGTGGCAAGACATGAGCCACTTTGATTCGAGGGACTCCCCTTGGTTTGTGGGGGGTGACTTCAATGTGATGGTTTATCCTGAGTAGAAGAAGGGTAGAGGTACCTTTCTTATAGGTGAAAGCTTGTACTTTGCTCATTTTATGGTCGGATCAGGTTTGACAGATTTGGGTTTCTCTGGAGATACTTTCACTTGGTGTAACAACCATAGGGGAAGGAGTCGGTGCTAGAGCCGAATTAACCATTTCCTTTCTAATGTTAATGTGTTAACTAAGTTTCCTAATGCCATCATTAAGCACTTGGTCTGTGGGATCTCTGACCATTTTCCTCTCCTGATTTCACTTGTTTTGGGGCATGCAACCCCAGGAGGGTTTAGGTTTTATTGGTACTAGGCAAGACTTCCTATATTCAAACAAGTCATTTCTGAGCTATGGAGTAGGCCGGTACAGGGGCACTTTTGGGTTGCAGTGCACAAAAAGCTAAGGTGCCTGAAGTCAGGGCTGCAGATGTGGGCATCGGGACAACCACTTACTGATCCGGATTTGGAGAGTTTAAAACAGATTATTGATAGTATAGAGACCAGCCTTGAGTAGCGGTGCAGAAATTCTATGTTTGAGGAGCTATCCGGGAAGAAGGTGGTTTAAGCTGAGATGATCCTTAAGAAGGAGCGAGTTTCTTGAGAAAGATTGAGGATTAAGTGGTTGCACGAAGGTGATAAGAATTTGTCCTTTTTCATACATGCCTAAAGGAGCAAGGGCACATCAGCAAACCAAATATTTTACATTAGGATGGTGCATACATGGATGAAAGAGACACGGTGGGGAGCATGGCCCATTCTTTCTTTAGGGAAATCCTAGTCGGTCCTAATCTGCAGATGGCCACGGGCTACCTAAGTGGAAATGCGGCCCTTTATGAGGTTGTGATTCCCTCTGTTTCTATCAGTGAAAATGAGTAATTTGAGAGGATCCCGGAATAGGAGGAAGTTTATTCGACCAAGATGAATCTCAATCTGAAGAGTGCCCTGTGTCCCGATGGCTTTCTTGGTTCATTTTATAGGGATTCATGGTAGGTGATTAAAGCTGATATTATTAATGTAATTCAGGATATCATTCGGGGTGCGAGCCTTCCAAGGGTATCTAGTGCCACCACTCTCGTGCTTATTCCAAATATTATAAATCCTTCTTCTCTTTCACATTTTCGTCTGGTTAGTATGTGCTATTTTCCCAAAAAAATTATGGCTTCTATCATCAAATTGAGACTGTCCAGGTTCCTCCCCTTGTGGGTCTTGTTTGAGCAGCATGGGTTTCTGAAGGGGCAGTCCATTCAGGGTGCCATCGTTCTGGCACAGGAAATGCTAAGGGATATCAACAACAAAACACACGGTTCGAACTTGGCAGTCAAGCTGGACATAAACAAGGCCTATGACAGGATGGTGTGGGGTTTCATTAACTGGGTCCTAAGGGCAATGGGGTTTTCCATCAGGGTTGTTGATCTTTTGTTCAGATGTTTCAGCTCCCCGTGGATGGCAGTTTCATTTATGGGAAAGACTCAGGGCTTCTTTAAGGCAACCCGGGGGGCTTCTCTAGGGTGATCCTATCTCCCCCAGTATTTTTATCTTAGCTCAGGAAACTCTTAGTCGCATCATCTTCAAGACCCTTCACAGCGGTGGTTTTATCCCATTTCAAAGGAGGTGGAACCGTGTATCAATTTATCATTTGATGTTTGTGGATGACACTTTTATTTTCACGAATGGTGGGAAGAGGTCAGTCAGAAGCATCAATAAATTTATGGAGGAGTATTGTTACTGGAGTGGGAAAGTGGTGAATAATGATAATAGCAATTTCTATATTTCTACCAAATTCTAGGCTTGCAGGATCTCTTCTTTATATAGAAAGTTGGGAATGCAGTGTGGTTTCTTTCCTATGGAGTACCTTGGAACTCACATTTTTTCGGGAAGACTCAAGGTGCGGTACTTTTATAAGATTGTGTGTGAAATCTGTAGTTGGGTTCTAAATTGGAAGAATCTATACCTCTCATTCAGGGGGAGGATTTCCCTGATTAATAGTGTCTTTTCGTCCATACCTACCCATTCTTTGGCTTCCACCTCTCTACCCAAGGGGATCATTAGTGTGGTTGACAAGATTTTGGATAGTTTTATGTGGGACTCAAGCTCAGAGTGGAAGAAGCATTGGGTGTCCTGGGAGAGAATGGAAAATCCCGTTCAGGAGGGGGGTTAATGTGAAGAGTATGAGTACCACTCTTCAGTGTTACCAGGACAAGATTTCATGGGATTTGATTGAAGGGAAAACTCTTTGGGGGGAAATTATGTCCAGCCATTAGGTGGGTGATGGGGTGGTGGAAGATTTCCATGTGTCCCCCTTCTGGTGAAATTTTTTCTTCTCATCGGTGTTCGTAAACAGAATTCTTGTTGGATCATTGGTGATGTGGCCCTCCTGTTTTGGTTCCATAACTAGTCTGGTTCGATTCTTGGCTTCCCTAGGTGCCTGGCGCTATTAATCTCTTTCAAGGTTGCCATTGGGCACCCTAAGTTCATTAAAGCAGTTTTGGATTCTGATCAGTAGGGAGTATGGGAGTCTATTGTCTTGACCTCGGATCCGGATAGGTGTGTTTTCATAGCTTCCTCCTCGGGGAATTTCTCTTCTCAGGCATATCGAAGGCTCTTGGCTCCACAACCTCCTCCGGACATCTAGGATGTCCTACTTTGGTGTAATAATATTCCATTGAAATACAATTTCCTTAATTGGTAAATCAGGAAGCAATCAGTGGACACAAATGCTCAGATTCAAAAGGTGGGTATCTTTTTGGCCTCTAAATGCCATTGTTGTAGTCGTCCGAAGGTGGAAATATCCAACCATTTGTTTTTCTAAAGTGACAGGGCTATTGCCCTTTGGATTTGATTTTTGGATTTCACATCCTTCTCTTTAGATGCTCATCGTGATGAGCCATTTCTGGACAGATGGTTCTTTGGGTCTGGCGGCTTGGGTATGGAGCGGCTGGCGCTGTCTGTGGTTCGTATTGATGGGTGATGGAGCTTGTGGATGGCTCAGAGTTAGGCTCATTTTGAGGGAGCTTCGACTATAGTGAGGGTCATCACCATGCATACCCGGGTCCTACCGGCGGCCCTGGTTCATCTAATACCCCAGTGGTACAATTCCCCCATGTTCAGGTGTCTTCAGATGCACTCCCCCACTCCGGCTATCTCTTGTATCAGCACTCAGTGGAGAGGGGGGCAACAGATCCGATGGAGTCCGTCGGCCTCAGGACTAAAGCTGAATTCTGATGGCTCCTATGTGAAAGGTGAAATGTGGGGGGGGGGAGTGGTCTGTGATTGGTGTCAGAGTGTGATTCTAGCGTTTACGGTGTACCTTGGGTGGGGTACCTCGCTTCAGGAAGAGGAAAATGCGCTTTTCTCTGGTTTGCAACTTTTTCTTCAGAAGAGTATTGTTATCTCCCATGTGGAGACGAATTCACTGATTCTTTATGGAGCTCTGATTGGTAAAGTCCTGGTTCCTTGGTCAATTGTGTACACAGTTAGGAGGTTTCATGCCCTCCTGGATGGTGTTAGTGTGTTGCACACCTGGCATGAGGGGAATCAAGTTGCAGATCACCTTTCCTCTATGGCGCAACCAGGTTCCAGCATCACATGTCTTCCGTCCAGTTGTTTCTTGAAGCTTTAAGGTGTTAATCTTATCAGAGGGTATGCACTCAGTTTACATTATTTTAGGCCCCCCTTGGATCGGGTGGTCTTCTGGATCTAGGTTTCTTTCTGTGGTTTTCTTTGTTTTGTGTGTTTTCCTTTTTTTTTCCTGGCTTCCTAGACACTCTCTTTTGATTATTTTTTCTTGAATAAAAATTTGATGTTGGATGGATGGAATGAATGTGAGTATTTTGTAAATTATGCATTTTTTTATAACGGGAGGTGTGTTCTATGTGTTTCTTGTTCTGGTTGCTTTTCATAAGGGAGAAAGAGGATTATACAAGTGCATCTTCTAAATATCTATCTTGGTAGAAGTGCCTTATTGGGTAGAAGTGAATTTTGTAGTGTTTTTTCTTGTTTGATAATTTTGGAGGTGCTGTGTGATAGCTTGTGTCCCCAAAAGAAGGATTTATAATTGAGGATTATCAGCTCCTGACTATGGGGAAGTATATACTTCAAGTCATTAGGGATCCATCCATAGGTCCCGAAGTGAACCTCTTCACATAGTCAGGAATCGCTAGGGTTGCGAGGAACCTTTACATGGATCTTGTCTCCGTTATTTGGGTGTAAGAAATTTAAATGTTCTTTTTGTTTTAATTTTCATTGTATGTTCCTTTTTAAAATCATGGTGGTCTTATCCTCATACATCTCTAGTGGTTGGGAATTTTTGGATGCTAATATCTGATTGGTTGTCCTTGTGTGGTTATCCTTTGTGGACCGGTTTTGGTTTTTGTATGATGTCACCTGGAGATGGTTGTGTCTTCTAGAGATTATGGTTTGTGGTATTTTTTGCTTCTTAGTTTAGATATTTCTTAATCAGGTTGGTCTATGTGGGGAGTAACCAATTTGGTTTGTGTGGGGAGTTCCATGTTTGGTCTGTGTGGAGAGTTCTCTGGTTGGTCTATGTTGGTTTTCTCATGTTTATTGGTGTTAGTTGATTTCCAATTGTGGGGAGTCCATTCTAGCCTAATGCGTTAGTAATCCGAATTAGTCCTTCGTGTAACTTTATAATGGGTAGTTTCATTTGGGTTTGTTGGTTCCATGTATTTATTTACAAGTGAACATTGGGATTTTAGGGTATTCCCAATGGTCTTGTTTCAAGAATGGTTTTAGAAGTTATAGATCGATGTTTCCATAATTTTTTGGGAAGTGGATTTGGATAATTGGATCATTTCATGTAGTAGGTGTAAGTTCTATTTGATTGTGGTTGAGGTGTTCTTATATGTGAGAAGTCAAATCACGTGGGATCTTAAACCTATCCTTTGAATCCATCAAGTAGATATGTTGTGGCTTTCTGGGGGATGAAAGTGTAATTGTGGTGAGAATTGTCACAACCCAATTTTTATTTTCATTCCCTTTTCTAGATTATCTTTTGGTTCATGGTTTTTCTCTTGAATTCTGGGTTTTAAGGATCTAATTTGTAATTTCAAGATGTTTTCTTCAATGGAACAGTTTAGGTGCACGAGTTAGGTGTAACTATGCTACCTCCTGTGTTAGAGATCTTGGGTCTAGCAGGAATATATATTTTTATTCTCTAGTAACTTTGGTGTGACTTTTTTGGGGTGGAAAGTTTTCATAGTGAGGATAATTATAAACTATTTGGTTTTATTTTAATGTATTACTTTGGTTACTTGTATCCTCATGTTTATTCCTTGGTTTTCTCATGAGTTTTTAGGGGGAAATGGTGACTTGGGCTTGACAGTAGGCAGCGCATGGTTGGTGCACGATTATGGAAAACTGTGCACCCTTTCCCAAGAAACCATGAAATCAATTTTATTTTTTGGAAAAACCATGTGACAAAGTTAGCATGTGGTTTTCCAAACCTTTTGTAAATACTATGTGAATACCCAAGTTTTCCTGTAAGGGGGCACACGGTTGGTACACTATCTTGGAAACTGTGCTACCTAAACTTGTTTAGTTCCCAAGTGGATCTAAAAGTTTGAATAGAGTGGGTACAAAAGATAATAGTATGGATCTTGTGACACCCCTATTGTCACTTCTTTTTTGGGTGAGTTTTATGGATAGTTTAGCCCCTTGAGTTTGAGGAGTTTTTGGGTGCAAAGGCTGATGTTTCAGGTACTTTCTCTAGGTCATATAGTTTAGGCACATGGTTAGTTTTACCATGCAGCCTATGTGGGCACAGGTCACATGGTTATGGTTCATGGTAAAACTAAACATGTGTCCTAAGTTTACTTCTCATGAAACACTATGAAATGGGTAATTTCATGGTTTTCATATGGTTTGTTAAATCATGTGAGCTAACCATGAAACCCACTCAAGGGAGGGTACTTTTTTATTTTTCCTTATTTTTTTGTGGATTTTCTTCCCTTGGAATCCCCACTCAAAGTTCCCAAACCTTGATTCCTCCCATGGAGGTTTTGGCTCATACAAGCCCCTTTAAGGTGATTTTTATGTCGTTTCTTGGTGATTCTTCATCTGGATCGAAAGGTTATGGCTCCCCTCTCATTGTCATTTTTTTCTTCCATTTTTCACTTTCTCCTCTAACCCTAGAGGCCATGTTTGGGCATTTTGGTTTAGTATGGTTGTGAAACATTTGGGGCTTTTCCTTCTTATGGTTCCCCATGGTTGTTCATACTTTCTTGTGCCTTCGTGGACTTGTTTCGAGTTGGTGTTGTTGAAGCACATGTGATTTGACATAGGTTTCCCATTACACATGTCCTTTAAAATACTAATTCATTGGTTTCATACTTTTTTCACAATCCTTGGATGTTAAATAGTGATATTTTAATTTTGTAATAATTTTTTGATGTGAAATGAAATGGTTTTCATAATTCTTTTGATGTATACAGTTTGTATTTGTTGCGTTGTGCATACCAAGAGTTTGATAAATTACCCGATTGTCATTTTTAAGTGATTTTTGATTATTCAAGCATGGTTTGAATATGAAAATGTATTTATGACATCCGAAATAGTGGTTGGTGTTTCACCAATGGATTTCTAAGTGGTTTTGGACTTGAGAGTGGTGTGCGTCTAGTTCATTGAAAATGGTTTGGAATTTGATAGAAATGTGTTGATTTCTTTTTTGAAAAGGGTAATTTTTTCGAAGGGTGTTTGAGGACCGATGGAAACTTTTTTGAAAAAAATTCGGTGAATAATATCCTCATTTAATTCTCTTGTTTTGGTTATGATTGAATTTTTTGGGAGCCATGTGAGAATAGGATCCCTTGTGTTCAAATGGTTGAATGGAAAGAGATTGTTCCATGGGGTGACTCGGGGGTGACTTGTTGTGCGAGCTTCTTATATGTGATATATATATGAGCTGTGATTGGATGCTCGATTGGTATTATTGGCTCACCACTATTCAGTCTCAACATGGGAACCTGTCATATCTAGAGGATCTTCAGTGAATAATTGCTGCACTAGCTTAGGATTTCTCTCTAGATAGGGGCCCTTTTCATGGATTTATTGTTTTTTATTTTCATTGGGATTGTTCCCCTCGGACAGGCTAGGTGGGGTGTGATTGAGAATGTAGGAAGTATGATGTCATCAAGTAAGGCATGCCTTCTGAATGAGTCACATGTATAGTATGTTATATATTATCCATTGAGATCCTAGTTTCTCCCATGAATTTTGGCACTTTGTTTTCTATGGTGGACGATTGAGATTCTTATTGGTTCGTTACACTTGTAGGCTTATTTACATTTCCCTAATTATGTGATCCTTATTGTTTCTCTCTAGTGTAGTGTACATATGTGGAAAAGTGGTGTATTTTTTTCAAAGGATTATGAATTATATTTTGAAAATGATTTACATTATATTTTCCCATTTTGAAATAAAACATTATTCTTCTCATCTAACCTAAAAATGGTTCCTTCATGGAAGATAGTTGGTTTTAAATAAAAACTTTTAATGGACTTTATTTCGTTTTAAAGAGAAAAATGTGTGTTAAAAACCTATAATTGTTTATTTTATTTCAAACATGATGTTTTTGTTTCTTTTATTAAAAGTAAATTCATTGGGAATAGATTATTGGTCAAGTCTACTAAGTTTGAATACTCATGTCTGTAGTTCTTTCATTTTTTTATATTTTTCTACAGATTCCATCTTGGTTTCGATAATTATGGTTGATGGTTGGTTTTGGGATTATAAAGTGATCTTATGGTTCACATGAGGACTTAGTGGTCATCAGATTTTATTTGGGTTTTTCTTTGTAGTTTGTTGTATTTTTGTTTATGTATAAATGTTGTTCAGTTTTGGAAAATTTTATTTATATTGGGATTCTCTGTTTATTTCCGATGTTCAGATTATTTATATTGGATGAAATCATCCCCTTGTTTCCTTATTTATTCCCTGGAACTAGTTTCCATCCCATCGGGATCAGGAATGCCCTTTGGGTCTTTTCTTTAGCCAATTTAGGTGTCAGGTAGGATGGAATCTCAGTTCAGTTCATGACATAAACCCATGTCATCCTTCGGTTAGGGGTTCAAGCCCTACAATCTTTCCAGATGTGATGGGTTGTCACCCTACATACGGGTTTTCCTTTTTATAAACTATATTAATATAAATTGATTAATGTTCCAAAAAAATTATGATGGGAATCCTTGAAATAAAATTAATCTTTTAATAACATTTTTACAATAATTTTTTAATAAAAAATATTTTTTCCACAGAGTCTAATAAACTTTTTTGAATATTATTAAAATTTCATTACTGGTTATATTAAATCAAAAGGATATGAATACCAATAATCTTATGTCTAGAAAATGTAAAGTCCTCATTCATAAAATATATTTTCCCCTAAAACATATATATTCTATAAATTCCTCCCAAAATATCCAGAATCTGGGTAGAATCACTTCACATAAAACCCAAAAATTGGTGTTTAAGTCATGGAACATATGATCTTCAATAAACTCAGTAACCCATGATGGTATCCATAAATATTAATTTAATGAAGTCATATTTTCTTTTAAAATTTAACACAATCCTTATACACCGCATGATTCATTTACCAAAATACCATTGGTAAAAATACTTCCACAATTTAATTATTGAATCCCAATACACAATTACTTCATCTGCTTTATTTAAACATAATTCCTTCCGTGGTCTTGAGTTTAACCTAGTCTATTAAATGTCATTATATATTAAAATCATTGATAATGGTTATAATTAAAATGTTAATTATCCTAAGTATATCCACTATGAGTGTAAAAATAGTTTCACAGTAAGACCCATTATTGTGTACCAGTTAATGCTCGATACGATCTCAACACACCTTTTTTGGAATTATTTCTGATAGGTACATATGTTCAAGATCCACATCCACTTTTAGTACCAAGATAGAGATCTATTGTATGGAAAACCCAAATTATATCTACCTTACCAAAATATTATGATGTTATTGTATACTTATTCTCAAAGTCTTATCATAAGGTTATATTCCCAAATCTATGTTTTCCCTAGATCTAGTTCTAAAGGTTTCTAATAAAAATTCTCTGATACCAAATATATTTACCTTAACACTAGTTTCCCAGATCTGGTGTCGTACTTTATAACATTGTCATAAGAAACAAGGAATTGCATTCCTAATGACTGGATAGTTTTTCATTATTTTTAAACCAAACACATACATGATTTTATAATTAAATTTTAGTACAAAAATTATAATTTTGTTTCAAGAATTATCAATATTACCTATAGAATATTTTTGATATAAGTCATAATATTCTTTATGGATTACTATGAAAGGAAACAATATAAGGGTGTTCTCAAATGCTCAGTAAGGATTAAGTAAAACAGAAGCTATTAGGAATCAATAAATATTATCAATATGGAAAGGTAAATAACTGATCCCACATGCCATTTAAATAACTAGATAGGGCATAATCAATGGGGAAAGGTAAATAACTAAAAACAAATTCCATTTAATCAATAACTATAAATTATATTCATCCATAGATAATATCATAGTGAAAATCTACAAGATAATAATAACATAGCTCTTAAAGAAGTAAATGCTTAATTATTAGACGTCATGTTCTCAGGTAACATGATTCTTCTATTATCAAGACCTTATAAAATACGGTTTAAACTAAAGGTATAAACCCATTTAACTGTATATTAACTTTTTTCTCATGATCGTACTGATTCATTGAGTGGCTATATTATATTAGGCCCCACCCATCATTGTTGGTCCAAAGCATTCCTTATATATTAATTAATTAATTTAATTAATGATCAGTGTGTCTTATCATGAAATATCTATATTGAGTAAAGAAAATAGATTTATCAATATTTCCCAAGATAAAAAAATATCATTCAGTGTAGAATATTATATGTAAAAATTATATAATGTTAAAGAAATTAAAATATCTATGAAAAATAATATGGATATTTATGGGAAATTTAATTTCTAATGATCAGAGGAAAGTTAATATTTCAAGTAAAAGCTAATGATTAAAAAAAGTAATCAAAGAAGTTAATTTCAATACTTTCCTTGGTCAAAATGATCATAAACCATCCAAAGGAATAATAAAGATGGTATTAATAAAACATATACCCATTGCAATAAGAATAAATATATTTTTTCATTGATGAAGAGAATTACCGTAAACATATCTTAAAAATAATTCATGAGGAAAATGCCCTTTCCATTTTGAATAAGATTTAAATTCCTTTTCTTTGTAAATAAATTTTAAAAAATAATTATTTTAAAATATACTCATAATCTAGCAAAGGATGTTTCAAAGAATCGATGGAATTGATGGTGGTTAATTTTGCACATACCATAAAGAATAAAAACAACATTCCTTTTGAACTCTAAAATTTTTAAGAAGGTGTCTTATTCAGAAAATGATAAGATGATTTCGTTCACATTTTTTGTAAAAGAAAATAGGAATTATTTTTGAAGATGACAAAGAATTATATTAAAAAATTTAAAGATTAAAAATATGTGAAAATACCATTGATAGATCTTTTTAAAAAGGTTAAATACATTTTTGAAAATATTTTTAGAAAACATGGTTTTGGTCAAAAATATATTTTTTACCAAATAAAAAATTAATATGGATTTCCTTAAAAAATATAATAAAACATTTTAAGTACCAAAGAGCTGAAAATGATAGTATTTAGTGAAAATATGAATAATTATTAGAGAATAAGAAGTGAAATATTTTTATTAGTAAGTGGCCAAATAATTTCTTTTAACTGATATTCATGAATAAACAATCTTGATTAGATTAAGATTGTTAAATAAACCCTTAAAATGATCCAAATGTTGAAGTGAGAATTAATAAATGTGTTAATTATTTGTATAAAATGTAAATCCACAAAACAAGTGTCGGTAAAACATAATGAAGACAAAATTTATTTTACACATAATATTATAATTTCATACTCAATGAAGTTGAATTTTAACCCAATTGACTGAAATTGAGTTAAGAAATTCCTTACCTCTTGGTAACTTTTAATTAAAATCCACTTATATGAATTAATTCAAAGAAAAACATAAAATACCCAGAATGGTGATTTATTCATGATATTACATGTAATATGAGAATTATTTAAACCATATTTAACAAATTATGTGCATAGAATTATAATATTTCTAAAAAAGATAAAATTGATATGAAATCTCTTACCTTACGCTTCTTTTTGGTTGAATGTTATTTTACATTCAATATAATATTTTCAAATATTTTATTATATTTTTAAACAATAATATTATTATTTATGATATCATATATGGTCATTTTATAACATTTTATTACCCTTTCATTAATAACCTTTAAGTATTTTCATTGTTTCAGGTGTTAATTGTCTTGTTTCCTAATGTGTGTTTCATCAAAAAAGATCTAGTTTATGAGAATATTATATAGTTATATTATCTCTAGAATAATTATAATTACATAATGATAATATTTTTACATTAATTTTACTTTTACAACTAATCATGAATGATGGTTATGAAAAATGAAGTTATAATCAAGGAGATAGTATGTCGTACGCACGCATGAGCAACATTTCCATTTTTCACCGATCGTTATTGAAAGAAGGTAAGTAATATTTTACCTTTAAATAATTATAATAATATCATTAATATCATATTATATACTTATATATATCATCAATGTGGTGTGGTGATGAAAATATAGTCACATCACTTTTTGAATGCGGTAGTCCACATGTACACTAGTGATGTTATCATCTTTATGTGGGTGGAAAGGAAAGAAAAAAATAATATATATTATCTTTATAGAATTATATATTTGTCATGAATATCATAATTATGAAATTTATATCACATATAATCATTAAATTTATCTTTATCACCTCCCATGTGAAGTGTTATTGAAAGACAAATTGCATCTCTTTGTGAGACGGTAGTCCACCATACACACATGTCACATTATTGTATCTCATATGAAACATAAAGTAAAATGATATATATGTTATAGTGACTAAATATCAATATATATATATATATATGTTATAAATATAATATATATATATTATATCCATCATCATACCCACCTTGATAGGTGGAAATGGAAGAAATAATGAAATTTGTTTTTGAGGTAGTAGTCTGTTGTACATATGAATGATGATTTTTTACCCCATTTTATGTAACTGGAGATGGATATAGGTCATTAGCTTATTTTAAAAACATCAAATTATATGGAAGATATAGATTTTTTATATCATTATGGTTTAATAAAAATTTGTTTGGAAAAAATCCCTCAAGGAAACATTTAAGCATTTTTGAGGTGATTGTGTTTGTTGAAAAAAATGGTTTCAATTGAATATTGTAGAATTATAGAGGTATTTTTGAAAAAATATGCTGACAAGGATCCATGAAAAAGGAATGGATGATTTGGAGGTAGTAAAAAGAGTACATATAGAAGGTGGCGCTGTTTTCCAGTGTTTTCCATACTTTTGGGGTCAAAAATCAGAAGATTGGAGAAATGTGTTTTTGGGAAAGGATGTTGGGCACAAGATTTAATGTGCCTTTGAATGTTTCACACAAGGCATGTTTCAAGATCCTAATGAAAAAATAAGGATAAGCAATGAAGTGCATAAAATGTTGAAATTGTGCGTGAAAGATGGGGTTGTGCGAAAGAGGTTTACGCACCCAATGTGACGTCAAATAGGTTATGTGCAGTCAAAGAGGATTTTTCATGTGCATAAGGGTTTTAAGCATAGGGGTTGATGATTCCTATAAATATGAGGTGACCCCCCCCCCCCTCATTGGGTGTGATCAACCCTTAGTGAGAATCGAAGCTCTGAATCACGCACGATTTTGTGAAAAGGGAGTTATGAGTATGAAAAGGGAGTTGTGTGCATTAAGAGAGTTGAGTGCATGATTGAAGTTTCACCCTAGTGGTGTTCCGCGAAAAAATTTAAATGTTGCATTCAAGGCATTAAATTTGTACACAGTTCACTCAAAAAGGTTATGTTAAGGATTGTAGTTTCGCATTAGTAATGTGGTAAAGAGGCGTTCAATAGTAGATAAAAGTGGGACATCAATAGATCATCTATCTACAAATGAGGATGCATTAATTAGTGATAATAAAGGGATCTAAAAGTCTATAAACTGTTAGTAGATCTTCTAGAGAAGTAATGAGTTTACATCTTTAAGAGAGCAGTGAGCTCTCATTTCATGATTGGCTGTAAACCAAGAGGGATAGTTATTTTGCTCCAAACCATATAAATAGCAGTGAAATTTTAGTGGATTTGGTAAATTGGAATATTGTCGCTATATTATCTTTATAAGTAGCCCAGTTAGGGTGATCCATGTAAAATTGATGTGCCCCATGCATGCTTTACTTTCGGTTTATACTTTTCTATGGGAAAAAGAGAGAAGAGTGTTCTGTTTAACAACTAAATAAGATCAAAATGGGAATTTGTTTTAATATATCATGCACTAATTCACCCCCATGGTATTTGACCTAGTGGTCATAACAATTGGTATCATAGAAATGGCTAAAATCCAGTAGTTCTCTCTTAGTAGAATAAATGGAGGTGGTGAATCACAAAGTAATTCTGATCTTCGATGGAACCAATTCTCAACTCTAGAAGAATCAGATATAGCACTACTTCTGATAATTAGGAATGAATGTATTCACAACAGCTATCCATATAATATCAGCTGATAACAATAGTGGTGCGTTATTAGAAGCTAAAAGAAGGGAATTAGATGATGATGTAAAAGGAATCAATGCTTTAGGAGGATCCATATCCAATGAAGTTTAAACAAATTTGATGTTATATAAAACATAACATGCTATGTGAGAAAAGCCACTGAATATTTATGAGGGAGAATTGATAGTCAGGGAGGTGAAGCTTAATATTTTGTGGAATAAGTATGAAGATCTATGAATGATTCCAAATGAGTCATTTGACTCATTCTTTGATAGGGTAAATATTTTAGTGGAAGACATGCGAGGTCTTGGAGAAGTCATTGAAGATAAAAAGATTTTGAAGAGTGTCTTGAGAAAACTTCCACCTTGGTTCAATCCAAAAGTTTTAGTATTGGAAGATAAAGATATAAAATATTGTACATTAGATAACTTACATGATACCCTTGTAGAATATGAAATTAGAAATGATGATAATGATGATATGGAAAAGGGGAAATCCCAAGATGTGGCATTCAAGGACATGAAGAAGCTCTCTATTAAATATGGAAAAGAGGATGAATATATATATGTGGTGATGTCATTCCTTTACTCAAATCTATAAATAGGAAAAGAAATGTTCAAAGGTAAACTTCCACTTGTATGATTTCGATTTGGAAAGGTTGTAAATCTTACTGCAAGGTTCTTGAAGAAGTTTCAAGAGTATGTATAATATGAAGATGAAATTCCCATGAAGAACTCTTCAGCCTACCTAAAAGGGAAGAAAATGTTTAAGAGAAATTTCATCAAAAAGTATAATGTTTTATCAAGATAAAAAGATAGTACGGAAGAATCTGAGGCAGAATATTTGTAGGACAGTAAGGATCATTGAGAAAATTATATGGTGGTAGTCGTAGGTAGCACCAAGAAAAAGGAAGAATGTGAAAATGGTGAAGAAAAATATGAAAGAAGGGTCGACTTACAGCTGAACTACAGGCCACTATAGAGGAGTTAAATGTTTAGAGATCCAAAATAAATAAATCCAACAATGTGGTTCATGATTCCAAACCCTATTTTTTCTCACATAGGTGGTTGGGAGAGAGAATGGGCCTGTAAGGGGATCTGCGTCTAGGTCTTCCACCCGTCGTCGCTTTCACCTCTCCTGCTGGATGTTCTCCTCCATCTCTCTCATAGGCGTACTCGCGATGTTCTCTCTCCCAGTTTCAACACTACAGAGGCTCATCAACATCCTCAACGATTTTCATCTCTGCGCATCCTTCTCTCTGCTCTAGCTTCGGATTCGGCTAGGGTTTCATTAGGTGCAAGATGCTGGTCCAGGGTGCGGGTTTCAGGTGCTGTGTTTTGGGGGTCCCGTCGATTTTAGTGTTGTCCGTGCGAGATTCAGGTAGATCTGGCCTTTGGGTGCAGATCTGAGGGTGGCGACGGGATTTTCTCCTGTCCTTCGTCCGGGTCGACCGGAGATCTGGTGATGTTGCTTAAGGTTTGTTTTGTTGTATTTATTTCTGGATGGTTTTTGGGATGGCGTTTGTTGCGCCAGTGAGTTTGTTTTGGCGATGGTGCATCGACGAGGATGGCGTTTTCTACGCCGGCTCGTTTGATTTGGCGATGGCGCTTCGACGGAGTCTTGCCAGATGTTCTTTTCTTCACTCCTTGTGGTTTCTTTGCGAGGGTTTGATGAAATTTTTGGATTTTTTTGGATTTCTTCCTGGTTGGTTTGAATTTGTTGCTGTGCGGGATGGTTTTTTGATGTTGGTGGGAATCTCGGCTCATGGGCAAGTGCTTCGACGATGGCTTCGCTGCTGTGATTGGTGGCGTGTGGTGATGGATCTTGGTTCGAGACATGGCTTGATGGTAGGTGCGTAGTAGGGCGCTGGTAGGTTTAGTTTTGAAATTTGAATTTTGAATTGGACCTGTATGTTTTTATGTGGTGTGTGGATGTGGTGAACGGTTGTACTGGGTATCGGCAACCCTCAAACCGGCCTTCAGAAAATGAAAAAAATGGTTTGGCGGATTCCAAACCCTATATACACTAACAGGAAGAATAGAAGTTGGAGCTGATGATAGAAATTGAAAAGCATAAGTCTTTATTTCCAGTGGACCCAGGAACATCTAATGTGTATAAGCTCAAATTTGAATAATAGAAAATGGAAGTTGATGGTTTGAATAACAAAACTACAGAACAAATCAAACACCATGAGAAACTTCAAGAAGAATGTTTCGGCCTACAACAAAAATTAAAGGATAAAGAAAAACACTTGAATCCCTATACGATACCAGGAAAGAAGATTATTCAGAAGACGGAAAAGTTGAAAGTGGAGCATAGAGGTACAACATAACATAAGCAACACTCAAATTTAAATGATAAGGTGTTCATGAGGATTGACCCAAAACAGAAAGCAGTCATGGTTAAAGTTATACCACAAGAACCTACTCCATGATTGAAGATTGATCTGGGTACGGAATGGAATCAGATGACTCATAGAACCCAAGGTACAAGTAGTGGTGTAGAAGTGACACATATGAATGCACCTCGCGTCAGGTGTTATTCTTGTGGATATATGAGACACTCATGAAATGTGTGTTCCATAGCCAAGAGATGTATAAGGGCACAAGAACAACAGTGGAAGCTAAACAAAAATCAATTCGTCAGAATATCTTACAAAGGAAAAAAAAATTCATGTAGAGGATTTGGAAACATGGCTAGATATTGTACGTTAACCATGTAAAGGAATGTTCCAAAGTATAACCAAAGAGGTCACAAATAGAAAATCCATGAATCAACAGGTGAGATTAAAATTCAGAACTTATTCACAACTATACAAAATGATGTTGGTATATCATACTCTGAGGGAGATCAATATTTTCAATATATTTTGAGTGTGAATTCAAAAACATGGATTGGAAAGGATAGAACTTAGAAGGCAGTGTTTGCAGAAATTTCTATTAAAGCATTTGATAATTTTGGTGTATGGATCTTCGACAATGGTTGTATATCCCATATGAAAGGATACATGGATCTTGTTATAGGCCTAAAATTTGACAAAGAAGGATTTTTCAAGTATGAAAATGATGAAGTCCTGAAGATAATTTCCTTGGAAAATTCTATATTTGGGGGAAAATAAATGAGATTTTTTGATGACTTAATAGTAGAAGGTCTCGGTCACTACTTGATTAGTATCAGTCAACTATGTGACGCAGGGAATTCTATAAGATTTACTAAGAAGATTTGTATCATCAAAGGAAGCGATGGTGTAGTGTCTCTATATTAAAAAAGGAAAAAGGGAAATCTATAATATGTAAGTGGAGAAGAAGATATGTGATTTTTTTGCAGAGAGGAAGAAAACAAGTTGTGGAATAAACAACTTGTTCATCTATGCCAACCATCCCTAAAATATCTAGTAAAGTGTGATGAATCTAGAAACCTCCATAATCTATCATGTGATTATACTAATATGTGTGATGCATGTAAATAAGGAAATATCATCAGAAATATGTACAATGAAAAGAAACAAAAGTCAACGAGAGTGCTCGAACTGGTGCATGTTGATGTAATTTTACTTATCTCACCAAGAGCCATTTATGGGAAGAGATATTATGTTCTGTTCATTGATGATTATAGTAGAATGGCATGGTTATTTTTCATTGACCATAAGTCTGACATGTTCAGTTCCATAAAACAGTATTAGAGGGAATCTGAAAAGATTCTCAGGATGAAAATTCTGAAGTTTCATTCTTATAATGGAATTGAATTTACAAATAGTCAAGTAGAAGAATATCTTGAGAAACATGGGATAAGGCATCAAGTTTCTTCAGTAAGTACTCCCCAATAGAATGGATTGGTCGAGAGGAGAAATTATATCATTAACAAAAAAATTAGAACGATGCTTATTGATAATGACATACCAGAGAATTTTTAGAAGGGAATAGTCTTGACATCGGTCTACATTTCTAATAGGGCTCTCTTGTGTATGAAAAAAGGAATGACTCCATATGAGATGTGGTATGGAAATAATCCAACATTAAAAAACTATTGAATCTTTGGAAGTAAGTTCTTTATTAAAAAAAAGGAAAAACAAATGAAATTTTACTCCCATGTAGATTAGAGGATATTCCTTGGCTACTCAGGAAAAAGAAAAACATAAAATTTATTTAATAAGAGGTTGGGAAAATTAGTTGAGAGAAATGGTGTCACATTATTGGGAAATTAAGATAATATTAAACAAAACAGTGACTAAATCCCTAATAAAAGTGATGAGGATGTAAACAATATAGGGGGAGTAGGAGTGGAAGTTGTAAATTCAGAAGAAGACACTGATGATGAGAAAGAGGAAGTCAAGTCAGTATCTGCATAGAATCCAAAGATTCGATCCAAAATTGCAATGACAATTATCATTGGTAATCATAAAACACCTATTAAATAAAGAAGAATAAAGTCATTACAGTAGATATCATTCTTATCTTAGGTAGATCCTAAATGTTTTAAAGATGAAACTAGAGATGAAAACTGGGTCCAAGGTATGAATAAAGATCTAGACCAAATCGATATGATTTAGGTGTGGGAGATTTTTTCAAGGCCAAGATATAAGAATTTCATAGCGACTAAATGGGTCTTTAATGACAAGATTAATGAAATTTTTATAGTTAATCAAAAAAAAGAATGACTAGTGTAAAATGTTTACTCCCAGATAGAGGGTATCGAGATTGATAAGACATTTTCACGTGTGGTATGGCTGTAGAAAATCTGATTATTCTTAGCCATTGTAGTGAAATGGATGTTCAAAGTGTTTTATATGGATGTCAAGTCCAATTTTTTGAATGGGTTTCTGGGATATGAATTATATATCAAGCATCCAGATGGTTTTCTCATTACTAAAGATGAGAACAATGTTTTTCCCATGAAGAAGGTGTTATATGGGTTGAAGCAAGTACCAAGAGCATGGTATTCAAGACTAGAACAGTATTTGAAGAATCTTGGATTTTAGAATAGTGGATTTGATTACAATATCTATGTTAATAATGATAGTAATCAAAGGAAGATGGTTCTTTTTTGTGTTGATGACATAATATTTGGTGGATAAGATGAAGCACAATATAGATAGTTTTCCAAATTCATGAAAATTGAGTTCAAAATGACAATGATTGGGGATCTGAAAATTTTCCTTGGTTTACAGGTGACACAAGGATGTAATGATACTTTCATTACTCAATCGAAATATTCCATGGAGGTTCTGAGAAGATTTGGCATGGAAAACTCCAGGGAGATGAAAACTTTTGTTGCTACTTGGATGAAACTATCAAAATATAATTATGGAAAGGCAGTTAATATCACAGAATATAGGAAAATCATTAGAGTTTATTGAACCTAATAGGGACAAGACCTGATATTGTTTTTGCCACATGCCAAGCAGAGAGATATCAAAGTAATACCAAATGGAGACACATGATTGTAGTGAAAAGAATAATTCAGTATATTAAGGGAACTATGGATTTTTCATTGATGTATAATGATAATCTTAGTCAAAGCTATTGCGATATACAGATGAAAATTGGATTGGTTGAGTAGATGATAGGATATAAATTTCTGGAGGTTCTTTTTATCTTGGTGGATTGTGTATTTCTTGGCTCAGTAAGAAACAACTTTTCATTTCATTGAGAACTACAGAAGCTGAATATATTGTGGCCACTCAAACGTGCATGTAGTTATTATGGATGAAGCAACAGCCTGAAGATATGGGAGTTGATGTGAAGTATCCAATTGGAATCCATTGTGATAACTCATCTTCTATCAATCTTAGAAAAAGTCTAGTCCATCACTCAAGGACAAAGAACATTGAAATAAAGTATCATTTTATCAAGGAGAAGATGGAGAAATGGCTTATGAAGTTGGAGTATGTGCCTAAAGAACTATAGATTACGAACATTCTAACAAAGGACTTACCCAAAGAATCATTTAAGTTTCCTAAACTAGCTCTGGGAGTTCAATCAATTATACGCACTTGAAAATGTTTGGATGTGGGACCCCCCTATATACCCAAGGTATGGTGTGTTTTTTCCGTAATGTACTGATCATTGTTCTTTACCTTGTTACAAACCAAAAATGTGTGCCCTTTGTGTTCATTGAAAGGGGGGTGTAAATCTTTAAGGGGGAGAATTTGTGGCTAAAGAACGGAGAAAATGTTTTTGTCAAGACATGGGGATAAGATGACTAGTAGAGCAGTGAGATAAGAAGAGTAGTAAGATAGGGGGATTTTTAAATATGATGATTCTAGATGTGATTGATGAATGAAAATATATATCATGATAGATAAGGTTTGTGATAATATAAGATTAGTGTTTTTGGAATGGAATTAAGTTCTTCATTGATGAACTTTTTATTATACTCTTGTTTCTCATGCTGAGGATTTCTCATGTGGGCTTAGAGTGTGTGTTGAGTAAGCCTTTGATCTCTATATGGATGGCGAGAAGTGAATGGATGTTGAAGATGGATGAATCCTTAAAGAGGTATCCTTTTCTGAAAGAGTTTTCAACAAACTCAAAGGGTAGGATTTTTGGGAAAAAATCTCTCAAGGCAACATAGAAGCATTTTTTGAGGTGATTTTGTTTATTGACAAAGAGGGTTTCCATGGACTGTTGTAAAATTATAGTGAGATTTTTGACAAACTATGTTGCATGAAAGATTGAAGGCGGCATGGAATGTTTCCCAAAAGGGAAGTTTTAGTATTATAATGGTGAAATAAGGATAATTTATGAAGTGTGAGAAATATTGAAATTGTACATGAATGATGAGGTTGTGTGAAATAGGTTTACATGCATAGTGAGACGTCAAATGGGTTTTGTGCACTTGAAGAGGATTTTGTGCATGCATCAGGGTTTTGAGTGAAGGGGTCAATGATTCTTATAAATAATAGGTGACCCCTCCCCCCTTATTGGGTGTGATCAACACTTAGAGAGAATCAGAGCTCTGAATCGCACAAGATTTGTGTGCAAAGGGAGTTGTGCATAAGAAAAGTGAATTTCTCAAAAGAATAGAGTTTCATGTAATATTGAAGTTGCGTGAAAGTGGTGTTTAACAAGAAAAGATAAATGTTTCACACAAGGCATTAATGTTGCATGCAAGATACTCAAAAGGGTTTCCTGAGAGATTATAGTTTCCCAGTAGTATTGTGATAAAGAGGAATTCATCAGTGGATGAAAGTGGATCATCAATAGGGAATCTATCTAAAACAGAGGATTCATTCATTAGTGATAATAAAGGGACCTATAAGTCTATAAACTATGAGTGGATCTTATGAATAAGCAGTGATAATACTTCAGTTGAGAGAGGAGTGAGCTCACATTTTGTGATTGGTTGTAAACCAGAAGGGACAGTGAGTTTACAACAAACCTTGTAAAAATTAGTGTTCTTTTAGTGGATTTGGTACATCAGCACACTATCTCCATATACTCCATGGAAAAAACCCAGTGATGGTGAACCAACTAAAACTAATGATTCTTGCTCGTGCTTTACTTTCTATTTATACTTTCCTGCGGGAAAAAGAGAGAAAAGTATTTTGTTTAATAATGAAAAAAGGTAAAAAGTGGTTGTTGTTTTAATCTTTCATACCCTAATTTATCCCCACCCCCCACCTCTTATGGTATTTGACCTAGTGGGTCGAACAAAATTAATTGATGTGTAGAAAGAAGTAAAATAAAGTTTCTCATTGAAAGAACAATAACTCTTCTTCAGGTATCTTCCCTAGGTTTTCACTAAATCTTTCAAAGGATAGATTTCAACCCAAACTAAGGACTCTAAGATGTAGGGAGGGATTTTTAGAAGTTATTTTTTCAGGTATTTTCCAAATCAATGTGTTTTAAAGGTCTCAATAATAAAGCAGAGTGGGTGGCCTCTTAAAAGTGGGGGAGATGACACACTTGGTATTTTTGAAAAGTATTCAGTGGTCCCATGATTTTCATTTGTCAAAATGGTCTAAAATAGACCTTTGTAGAACCTTAGAGGTTTTTAGGTCGAAATATGGCTAGAAAATAGTTTTTGTACAAGTTTATAGGCCATTTTTACCTTATTGTTTTAGTTTAAACCTCATAATCCCATATTTACCCTAATCGTGGTAATTATTTTGTACTGCGTTAACAATTAATTTCGTCAAATATTATGTTAAACTATTTATAAATTTTAAATTATAATTAATCAAAATAGCTAATCAATTTTAATAAATTCCTAAATGTGGAAAATTTTAATTTAAAATTTATCCCGCAAATGTGATGAGAAAGTGAGTTTTTAAAGTGAAAATTTTCTAAAGATTAAATTGTTTTATATCAAAACACAAAATAAAAATGATTTAAATGACTTAAATTGGATTAAATGATATATAATTGATCTAGTGTAACATTATTATCAATTTAAAATATAATTTATTACTATAATTTATTTAAACAAAAAGGCAGTTTTCAAATAAAATTATCTATTTTCACTATTAATAAAAAATTGAATCTTCTCAGAAAAATCACAAAAATTCACCCTAATATAATTTCAATATTAATATTTCTAAAATTAATTTTACGTTTTCATATGAAGTTTATATAATTGGAAAAAATTAATTTTGAATTATCTGTGCAATGCGCGACTAATCCGTGTTTTAAAAAAATTGTTTTTTAGAAAACATTTCTTTTTCTTTTAAATGATTCTTATTATATATATATTCAATAAATAATTTATAAACAACTATAATCTATATATTTTCATAAGATAGTTAATCTTATTCATAAGTTTCATTCCAATTTATTTATGATAACTATCATATTAAATAATAATATTAATAGTATATTGTTTTTTCGTAAAACTCGATCAGGCATGTAATGCAAGCTATCAAAGAAACTCATTTTTTCATGTATCATATAATATAGAAGAAAATAGATTTATTATAAAAAATATATATTATAAATTCTTGGGGTTTTTTATTCTCTTTTAAACTAGTTTTTTTGTCACATATGCTATTGCATATAATGTTATTCTTATAGGATTTTGGGGTGCTAAACATTATCACTCTAATAACATGTAAGATATGGGTTTCTACTTGTATGGTCAATTAGGACTAATTAATTTTTTTTTGGTCAATTCAATTTGGATTATTTCGGATTGGTTTATTTCTATTTAATTTATTCTTGAGGCATGTTTGGTATAGATCATTTTTTTTAAGAGTGTCTAGTTCATTTTATGTATGATTAGGTCGAATTTGTTTACATTTATTTGATTAAAGTCCATTTGGGATAGTCTTTGTTGGGTTAGATAGTTTTAATTCAATGTGAAAAATGTCATTTCTCAATTTATTTCATTTAACATGATTTTTTTGATTAACTAAATGTATTTATTAAATTTTTAATGTTTCCCAAATTCTAATTAGTGGTAATATGATATATTTTTCATTTATTCTCACTTGATATTAACATTTAATAATAAGATAATATATTTGAATGTGTTTTTTGAAATATAAAGTTATATGTTATAATAATTTCAAATATAATAAATATAAACAGTTTTGGTTGGTATTTATAATATATTTAATTAAATATTTTTATTCTTTGAAATACATTTTATTATACATGTTTTTATTTATTCATCCATTGTTTTTTATGTGAGTTTAATTAGTCATGTTCTCAAGGGTTAAGTGGTTAAAAATAAAATGGAATCATATTAAATACATAAGGCCATGATCGATATAGATTTTAATTATAATTTTTTAATACATTCAAAAAAAAAATTGATTCCAGTTTATTTTAGTAAGCATTGATTTGGATGAAGTCTCCCGGGGTTAGGTAGTTTTAGTTCCATTCAAATTTATTTTGTTCCATTCAATTCTATTGTTGGATGAATCTGGTTTTGTTTAGGGTAATTTAATTTAGTTACATATACTTTATATATATTTTTTCAATTTAGTTATTTGTGGTTTATTTCAATTATATTTCATCTAGATTGGGTATTATTCAATTGGTTATGTTTTTTTTTGTTTTAGTTCATCTAGTTAAATTTAGTTTTGTTTAATATGGTTTTTCCATGTGAAAATAAATGAATTTTATGATGTAAAAAAAATCAAATTTAGGTAAACTGAAATGAAATTAAATTGATGGAAATGATACAAATAAAACCATATTGAATAGACTATTTAATAATATAATTAAAGTCAAAATTTTGTGGTGTCGTGTTTTGTATAATTCTAGTTTTTATTGATATTATTAGCTATTTCTATAGAATTATAGTTATTCTTGTCATGTTATAAATCTAATGAAAATATATTAAAATCATTCATCAACACCAAAATTGAGTTTTAATATTTATGTGTTGTAATTGTTATGTTTCTTTAAGTCACTAAAAGTTCTCTCATTGAATGATTAGAAATTGGTAGTTCACTTCATCCTTGTCAGAACAATGACAGTAGGAACCGTCAGCTATAGGTCTTCCCAACATAAGTTTGAAAACTCCTTATAGATGTTGTGATGACGGATCTATGGTTTCCATGAATAGTGTATTAAATTGGATTTTTGACTCATTGTAAACCTCAGTTAAATAGAGAATTCAAAGGGTGGCTAGTCAAAAATATTGAATGGATTGTTACCTAATTGGATGATAATGAATTTCATGACCTAATCCACAGGGGCATAACCTGTGAATATCCCAGGTCCACCTCCAATAGGTCAGGGGTTGGTTACCAATGCCAAGTAATTATATGCGAAAAATGGGAGGCATTAGCCTAATGTAAATATAAACACACACACACATATATCAAAGCCCAAAAAATAATAAAATGTAAAATTATTGAATCAAATGCATGAATACATCTATGATCCCACAACAAATTACGGAAGTAAAGTGCTGAAAGCGAAAAATGGACAAATACAAGCCCAACCAAAACTATTGATAGTCCAACCTTCTATAAGGTTAAGGACTAGAATCAAATTAAAACACCTAGAAAACATATCATTCTATAAATATTAAGCTACACTTTGTGTTCTCCCTTTCCTCCCAAGACACTATCAAATAGGCTATCATCTACATAAGACACAACATGTTTGGGCAGAGCCTATGCAGGGGTGAGTCTAAACATACCCTCTCGGAAACCTCGAAAACACTATACACAATGCATCAAGAATAGCCATCTCATATCAGTAATAAAACAATGAATAGACACAAGAAGATCCAAAATATACTCAAGAAGTGCATCACGCCACCATGCGGTTACAACGAACTTCCATCAATAGGATTCTACTTAAAGCAATGCGTGTTCCAATAGAATACACTCCATGAGTCATCCTATCACCGAATACACTCATCCAAGATTTCAAGATCTATGAGCCCCACCCATGAAATCTCATGGGTCTCATAAGACCCTAATACTCAGATAAGGTTTCAAACACAATACTTCTAGGAGACACCACGAACCAATTCTGGATCGAACCACTATGAAGCGGATAATATGTTAATGATACCCAAACCCCTACTGATATGACCTATTAGATGGAGGATTGACACCCTACTCAAGAGGGTCATGTTTATTCAACAAACCCCACCTAGGGTATACAAATAATGATAGAGGATCACACTCTTGTCTCATAGAGGTACACCACAGTCTCTATCTAAGACTCATCCCCTAGAGGGGATCACAATTTTGGGATGTGGTTGTAGTAACGGATTGTAACCTTGAGGAAAATAAACAAAGATAACAAACTAATCCAATACTGGTCCACAAAAAAGGAACGAAGGGCTTCAAACACTCTCAAAAGGGGGTACACTGTGTGTACTGGGGGTACACGGTGTGTCCAGCCAACCCCTATCCTGCCTGTTTGGTGATGCCTCCTGTGGTATTTAAATCTTCATATACATGAAATGTGGAAAAATTACACGGTATGTAGATATTGGTTGGTACATTTTCCATGATTTATATTCATGCTCATTTACCACTGGTCTTCTCGTGTACCAACCCGTGTACACCTAGCCATGTCCATGTACACCTAGCCTAGTTCTTGCATGTGTATGTGGCTTGACCATTCCAATGTCTATTACAAGATACATGATGAGACATTGAACATGATTCACAACATGTGTGATAATGTCACATGGTGTGTGATATTTAACTCACTCTGGAAACCATAGCACTGCACAGGGGGATCTCACTCGGTGTGTAACACCGCATTACACGCCAAGTAAATCTGGATTTTTTGGATCCTAATGTTTCTCCTACACATCTCTGGAGACACAAATCTCTCCAGATAATCAAAGTCTTGTGGTCTTCTAACCCTTCCAACCATTAATATATAGGATATGGGTTTGGATCTTCTAGGAAAACACCATCATCCAGCCATCTGTAACCGCCACACATCAAAACTAGGAAGAATGAGAACAAAAAATCTATACTGATCAACCTCTGATTATTATCCATCATCATTGCACCTTGATTGTATCCTCTATCATGAACTGCACCCTTGATATCAATTTGTCACACTAAATAAAAACAACACAATGATATAATACCGGGTATGGATCATACCACGGGCCAATAAAATTTTTTTTGATGAACGTTAGAAGAATGGGAGGAAATATATATGAAACCAAATGTGAGGAATGGACCTCAACCATTATTTGTTTAGCCTCAATATATTTTAATGTATATATATACATAAATGAAGATGGATAATATCAACAAACAATAAAAATCCATCAATTTAAATCTATCATCAATGCATGAATCAATTCTTCTTCATGGAATTGGTTAGCGTTCGATTGGGATTAAGAAACAACATGGAAATCAAAAATCAAAATCATACCAAGACATTGTATCAATCAGTGATGAAGAAAAATTCAATGTTTTTATCATTGGTGGGATCCACAATCTCTAACAGCACAAAAATCCTTCATCCGATCTCAACCTGTTGTTTCAAGCCAAGATCTCCTCCAACGCTCTCTCAATGGTTCCACTCAAATTTTTGGGGTAATGTGGATAACCCTACAATTTTTCAATAATATCATTTAAATAGTGTTAATGTATAGTTAACTATTTCAAATAGAAAAGAAATAAATAAATTCATATATTTGTTAATTCACACCTACAACAACTTCTCCACAGACACCTCACACCGACAAAGGTTATATTGTGGATCGGGTAATGTTTGCAACATAACAACCCAAAGCACCAGCTCTGGTCCAGAATTATGTTTGATCTCATGCACTCCTCCCCATACACAAAAGGTTTTTGACTATCATGGAGGGTCTAAAGTGGAACCATGGGGAGACTATACCCTCTGTATCATGTCATAAGATCGATAATCAACAACAATAATATAAATAATCAATGTAATATGTGGAAATATAAGGATGAAATACAAGAAATAAAATTAATAAATCCCAAAGTGAAAAGAAAACCAAAGTGAAAAAAAACAATAAATAAAAGAACTGCAAGGTCTTCTAGTGCCTATTCTAGCCCACCCCAGCTCCATGCTTTGCTTACTCAGCCACCTACTATAGGGCACTTTCCCTTCATCATATATCAAAATAAATATTTAAGGGCATAAAAAATGAATGATTAGGGTGTGAGTCTATTTCAGATGAAAATGTTATTGACCAGGACCGAACAAAATGGGCTGACGGAAAATCACTTGTTGCCTATTATTATAGAGAGTTTTTTGTTGGGTTCATCATTCGGAACGCTAGGATGAAATTTTTTGTTGGGTATCGGGTGATGTATCTTTGTTATCTAGTGAAGGAAGTTCCATAGGCCCCATGATGCGATTGTAGGGGTAATTGGTGTGAAATTGGTGGTGTTAGTGATGACATCTTCAATGGTATCCAACGAGTTTATTCATGGAGCCAGAAACACCCAAAGACTCTCATATCCACGATTCATGGACCTACGTTCCAAAGGCAGGCGCACGTTTGATGATTTTTCCAACAACACTTTGAGAACTCACATTGGATGAGAGGATGTGAACTCAGGCCCATCTCACCCTTTTTGGGGTAACTATTTCCTATTCTAGGAACCTCTTATAGATTTAAGCCACGTTCATATGTTCTTTAATCCTTGGATCATTCCCAAGCATGTGTCTATGGATTCTTCCTAGGAAATTTTGATCATAAATATGCATAGGTTAGGAATCATCAGAATGAATTTGAGGTTCTCCATCAATGATGACATAAGTATGTATATGATTTTCTTCATCAATGTTACCCTTTTATGGATAGACTAAAGATGATTTGACCATTCTCCACGAAAATGATGGTCATATGTCGTATAAGACAATTCTATGGTGTTTATCATCATCAAGAGGGATTGGGAATGGTTTTGATTTCAGAATGGAACCCATAAGATGGGAATCCTACATACCCTTGTTAAAGGGATCATAACCCATGTAGTTTGGTGCCAATTTATTGGACACATCACCTTTTAAGATCGTGTGCATGGACCCACCCATGCAGTTTAACATCATAGAGTATGGATGTCTAAGTGGAAGATGCCTAATAAATGTTTGGTGTAGGGATTACACCGAAGCAGCCTCAGGTACCAGGAAGAGATATAGTCTCTCGGGTGGATGTGACCCTATTGGGGATATGGCCAAAAAGACATTAGTGTAGATTTTGTTTTCACATTTGGACCTCAAGGATGCTACCTACGTATCCTAGTGAGTTAGGAATCAAATCCACCATATTTTGGCATGATTGGGGCATACGTATAGAAGCATCCCATCAAGGGGGGAATGACTGAGGTTAAGGCTTGCACTGAATGAGAGGCCCATTTAATTGAGGATGGGGCATACACTGAATGAGAGGCCCATTTTATTGAGGTTTGTGCTTACACTAAATGAGAGGCCCATTTTAGATTGTGCCTTAGTAAGGCATCATATGTATCTCAGTTACGGTGGGAACCAATTTTATCGTAGATCATTGGGTTTGGGGCTTACACATAGGAGGAGACCCACTCAAGGATATATAATTTCCCATTTTATGTTTGATATAATATTGAACTCAGGCCTTGAAAAGGTTTCCTATGTATCCCAGTAATGGTGGGAATCAAAGTTCTTGTAATTCATTAGAGCTTGAAATCATGTGTATTTCATGATCACCAATCACCTATAAGCCCATGTTAGTTATGCTTGGTGTGATAAACAAGAGGGAGCAGTAGGTTTGGAAAGTCAAAATTCTTCTCATCCTCTTGTGGATGGAGCTGGAGCCCAAGGGGAGAGGGAAAGGTCTTTGGAGGTTCCATTTCATCTCTTCTTTTGATATCTGAGATGGGCACATTGGTGATCTATCTGAATATGTCCCGGGCTGTGGTGAAGAGGTGGAAGTGTGTCACCTCCTGCAAGAAAATCTAGGGGATTACCTTAGTAGAAGTTTCTTGAAATCAGTTCTGGGAAAGGGGAAGAGCATCGTCCCTCATCAAAAGGAAACACATGTACAATCTCCTTTGTTTGTCACTCACCCTCATTGAATGGAAAATCTTATAACCCTCTTGATCCCTAGAACGTGGAGGTTCATTTGAGTATCTATGGGGTTTGGGCCTAGGATACCATGGGATCATATGCTTAGGGACATTCATGGGGTCCTCCCAACTATGGTAATTACCCACGTGACTCTACTTACCAAGGGTATGTAAATTCAGAAGAACACATTGATGAACTCGATGGTTTTGTCACATGGGTATAGAAGCTTTGGTGGAGACTTAGGCCTACTTCCATTGAACTAGTTTGTGGAGGTGCTGACTGGGGAGTGGTTGATGTGATGGAAGGGAATGATCGATGCTGGAATGTGGAACGCCTGGAGGTCCCCCCTGGAATGTGGAATGCCTGGAGGTCCCCCCCCCATGAGCTACACATATCCAACAAACTATTTAGTTCATGGGGTTAAATCATACACAATGGTAGAATTCTCCACCTCCATTCCTCCAATGACACTACTCGTAGGTTCTGTACATGGAGAGGATTTATCCGCCACTTTTTGGAAGATGGCACAGTTCATGGGGATGGTACGTTGTTGCCTTCATCTCGTGAACAATGTGGTTCACTGCTTCTTCGCAAAGTAGCGGTCTGTGAAGGGGAGCGGGGGTCTATCAACTGCTTTATGGTTCACGGCGCCTGGTTTTTCATTGCCAATTTTCAGCTTCTTCCAGATTATTCACTGAAATCCTCCATCAAATTACTTTTCTTCCTTTTCCAAATCGATGGAGTATTTTCCATTCCCATTGAAAAGTTTTCAGGACCCAACAAATTCCCCCCATCGGAATAGGATTCGATCTGGATGAAGGGGAGGCTATTCTGAGGTAGAAAGTTGTCCTTACATAAGTTGGTATGTGGTATAAAGGGAGACCCGTAGGGGGGGGACCACTCCTATAAATAGGGGGACATAGGTTATTTGACCTTTATCACTTTTCTCAGCGAACTCTGTGATCTGCGATTCTCTCGCTTAGTTCGCTTTCGTGAACCATTTCCATCGCGGCCTACCATTGTCCATGAACCACTCCTTGCATTATGAAAACTAAACACAATTCATGGTATCCTTTATCTGTGAACTGAATTTCAAACCTGCAAAAAGGGCCTTGAACCTTCAATGAGTGATCTCGAGCCACTGCATAGCAAGGGCCATACGTGGTTCACCTCCAGCCATGAACATAATTTTGAATTTGAAAACTAAACTTTAAATTTCTAAACAGTGAGTTCTAAATTCAACATAGTGAGGGTTTGATATGCAGTTCATGGGATGATCATTCCACAAACTGATTTTTCACTAGCCAACGTACTTTGGGCCAGTGCCTCATGGGTTCCCATGAACTATTGGTTCACAA
The DNA here is from genome assembly GCA_963277665.1 of Viscum album. Classification (NCBI taxonomy): domain Eukaryota; kingdom Viridiplantae; phylum Streptophyta; class Magnoliopsida; order Santalales; family Viscaceae; genus Viscum; species Viscum album. Next base: position 116,786,815 of record OY728135.1, read on the forward strand.
TCAGTGCCCTTAACAAACCGTTAATAGGACTTCAATAGGCGAAGCCTTTCTAGATATGGACCTCTCTTAGTACATTTCCATTTTTCCTAATTATTTTCCCAAAATTTTCATTGGACTGACCTTTTGTATGGTGTTTTGTAGATACGAGATGGCCTCAAATATTGCATAGGCTAATACCGATGATGTTGTTGCTAGTGATATTGTTTCTCCCCTATTTTTTGTTTATGAAAGGGGGAAGAATATGATAGAATCCATTAATGAATGGATTCTTTTCACCCCATTGCATCAATATTTAGTGGAATTTTTCACCAAGGGTCATAAGGAGTATCCAATTTCAGATAGGATGTCCATTTATGGATTTGGTCTATTGTCTGATACAACGATTCTGGAGCTGCGTTGGGTCAACCAACCTACTACTTGGATAATCAATTGTTCTATTACTAAGACCCTTATCTCATCTAAGGGTAGATTCATATAGAATGATACTAATGATGGATCCTTGTTTAACTATTCACCACAATCACTGGAGGATGCACCAATAGGTCCAGATGACAATGCCCATTTCTACCATAGCATTGTATGGAGGGCCATGCCAAATTAATAGCATGTTTAGTTTAAAAATGGGAACTTGATTCTAGGGTTTTATTTAGTTTTAACTAGGGGAGGCCTTTTTGGTTTGTTAGAGTTGTGACGAATTTTGGGTCGAATTGCAGACCATTGGGTTGTATAATATTTTCTGGGTATCCCAAACCTATGATCATCGAACCAGCACCCTCATTTTGCAGATCTTGAGTAGATGGAGCCCAGGTACCAACACCTTTCACCTAGTCCTTGGGGATGTTTTTATTAGCCTCTGGGATGTTTGGCGGATTTTTTGGATTCCTATCATCAGAGATATGTATGTTGAATTTTTACCCCCTTCCTCCGCCTGGGATGATGAGGAGAGGACACTTTTTTTCGCCAATAGACTTATGTTCCAAAGAGAAGACTCTTTCAATGGATATTGACCCTTATCCAAATAAATAAATCTCTTTCTTTTACTAGATTAATGTCTTTGATAAGTGGACTAGTCGAGAGCTTAGTGCGCACAAACCCAGGTCCTGCCCAACCAAGGACACCCACAGGTGAGCATATTCATATTTTCATGTCTTAGTGGGGTTCAGTTTCATGAATGGGGATCGGAACACATCCCTGATGTTGATAATTTCTTCCAATTGATGGCCTACTTGTCCATGTTTTTGAGTTGTAGGAATCTACCAGTGTGAGACTCTAGTGGTGGGAGAGTCATGACCTTCATTATGGCGGCCCAGATGGCCACCGAAAAATGCATCACTCTGTCCATTCTAGTTTTTGCCAAAATTTACCTCTTATTAGGCCAGATCAGTGAGTGGAATCCACCTTAATTATGGGTAGGGGCTTTCCAAATCCTTTGGGTGGATTGGATCCCATATATAGGGGTACACATTCATTAACCCTCTTCTGATTCTGTACTCTATGCTTAAGACCTATCATTAGACAACAAGAAGGATCAAGTTAGAAATATGGTCCGAACAGAATTAGCCAGAAGATCAAAATGAGAGGAACGAACATGAATTAATGGCCTAAATCAATTATCATGACCACTTCACATATAGTCTTTATTCTTCTATTACTAATACCATATTAAATTCTAAATTAGAGGACTTAATTAAATGAGGTTACCTATTTTTTAAAGGGAGGGCATAATAGTTTCCCATATTGATGGCGAACTTATCTTAGAGTGGAATGAGCCTTATAGGTTTTATCAACTATTTAATTGTGTCCAGATGTGGTGTCCTCCTGCCCCCAATAGCGTGTGACTGGGAAGACATTTGATGATAACCCGATAGTTGTGGACTATGTTCACCCATGAAGACACACAATGTATGATTACGCTTCAAGACCCTGAGGGTTTTCTACCTGCTCTCACAAACGGCAATGACGATTCCAGGATTTTCTCATACCCAAATGGCCAATTAGACGAGCTAGTTCCCAACATTATGAACCCTAAATTATATGGGGAAAAGGAGAAGTAAAATGATAATTCTAAGAATTCCCAACTAGTGAAATATCTTGGGTAGTCTCTTGGTTATGAACCATCTATTAATGTCTTGATATCCTGGGGTGTGACTTCTCAGGCCGTAGAGGCTAACAGTGTTGCCACTAAAAACCAGACTCCTATCCCCACTGATGTTGACTTTATAGTGGCCTAGATGCAATGTGATACTTTGAGGAGTAGACAATCATTTTCAGCTTATTCCCCTCATGCATCATGGAACTTTCTCTAAGGTATTGAATATTCCCTTACTAGGACTGGCTACATATCAGTGCCAGCTTCCGTTTCTTATGACGACAACCCTGGAAAGGTGGAACATTACATGCATGATCTTGAGACCCTAATCAATTCTCAAGGGAACCAGTGTAAAAATTAATTCCAATTGATGGACATGATAAGACCCAAATTCCATGATAATGAAGGTTATGCCTCTAGAGGTTACCATTCTACTGATTTTCTAGTCGAGGATGGAGCTGGGAAAAATCCTCATGTGCATCCAAAATATCGCAAGTGCTCGGCCCCGGGGGTTCCAGGGTTGTGGAGGAACCCAAGAAGCAGTTTTTGTTGGTGGAACCTACTTTACTTCTTCAAACTGAACCTATAGCATTATCCATTCCCGTTATAGATGCCTTTCCAAGTTCCTGGAAGGCCTAGGATGACTTGAGGGAAAATACCTCAAATAAAGTCATTTGTGAGCTTCTCCAAGAAGAATGTTTCGATCTCCCGGGATTTGGAGCTTCCATCACTCCCTTGTGGATTTCTATTCATGAACCTTAGGAAGAGGTAGCCAAATATCTGAATGAGATGGATAGGTTCCTTCATTCATTCAAATACAAGCTTCATTGGTCTGATCGAGTAGCAGAAAGGGTGATATACTTGGACTCAGATGACATAGAAGAAGAGGATGTTTTATTTGGTGACCCCAATTTCTACTTTCCTTTTTTGTAAGGATCCTCACTCTATCCCTTACTCTTTTAAGAGTCATAGGAGTCCTAGGAGATGATACCTTCCCCAACATACACCCCCTGGAGTACTACAGCTGGGGAATGTTCCCCTTCAGATGTGGGAGTTGTCACGGAAGGTTACCCCAGTGCTACTGAGCATATGGAGGTAGTTATTGTGAATCCTACAGCGGCATTCCCTCCTTTGGTTCTACTTGATACACTTTTTAGGGCGTTATCCCCGTGGTGTATCATGAAACACTAACAGGCATCTCAACTATTGATACACATAAATATGGGGATTACAAGTAACTGCCAAGTCTATTTATCTAGTTGACATACTAACTTATTTAACTTTGTTGACAAATAAGCATGTGCATATATTAATGCAGAACCAATAAGTAATCATACGGCAGTTTCCCAGTCATCTGCATCTCTTATTCCTTCTATTAGAGAGTAAGTGAAACCGGTAGTTGTGGGTAAATAGAGCATAGTGGCTAGGCCAACAGAGGGAGTTGGGGGTGTTCTTAGATCTCTAAGAGTGCCTATTTTTAATAGGACAACCTATATATCTATGGTGGGGTAATCTTCAGAGGTCGAGGATCCAATTGAGTGTGTCTATTTCGTCATCATATAGGATAGGAGAACATTGGTAGTGATAGATGAGATAGGTAGGGATCCCTAATTGTCAGAGGATATCAGGGGAATTCCCAGTCATGAAGATTCAATATCCCTAAGCCAGGTGAACCCCACCCTTATATTGGTGGTGCATTTAGAAACTGATGCAACGATTGAACAATCTCATCTCACTCTTCAAAATGACAACATTACAGGGGAGGCGGTTATTCTAGCTCAAGGAGGCTTGGAGCTGGCCATCATTCCTTTTCTAGATTGACTCTCCTTGTGAGCATGATTGTTGTAGGTGACCTCTTGGATGTTTCTGTGTCAGTTAAGAATGGCCTTGAGCCTGATGGAGGATCGTGGGCAGCAAAAGCACAGATGCGGATCACTGGAGGTGATCACAAGAAAAATAATTATACCAGCAGCATGGTGTTTTATTTCTTCTCTCTTCTAATGAAATACAACACAAACAACCCTCCCTATTTGTAGGGATACATCCGTACAACAAAAACAAAGGAAAAAAATTATTCAGTTTTTTGCGGTAGGTGTCGTCCAATCCTCCGGATCCACACACATCAAGTCGTCTTCATGGAACTCTTCAAGCCTTCATCCCAACAGTGGAAGTTTGGGACCGTCCATGGAATATGGGTTTAATATCCAACATCCCCCCCCCAAAAAAAGTGGAAGTTTTCACTTCAAAAAAATAATTACTATCGGAAAAATGATTCTACTGGATAGTGACTTCAATTTCATCGATTACTTCGAATTATTTTTGGACATTGATGACGATGAAGGAAGCCCTCTGCCTTCATCTTGTAACCCGAAGATGAATCAATCATCTGCAATTGAAGTCACCGAAGAACTGGAATTGATGTCAAATGAAGATGACTTTTCGAAATTCGAGACCTTGGTCGACGTTGTATGTGTCGAACCATCTACCAATGCAGACACCTTCCCAAAAGGCACCGAAGAACATGTATTGCTATCGAATGAAGACACCATCCAAAAACGCACCGAAGAACAAGTATTACTATCAAACGCAGAAATATTCTTGAAATTTGAGACTGACATCAACATTGTATTCAGAAAACCGTCCTCAAATTTAGTATTGAACTATCAAATCCCCGAGTTAGTTCCCCTGGTGAAGAATAGCGATGCCTCCTTCCAATGTGTCCGAGTCCCGATGAAGCCCTGCAACAAGGGGGACATTTAAAAGAATCTAAACTCGTGGTAGAAGACTCCATGGACAAAACTTTGATCCAAGAAGAGGACGACGAGGAGGATGTAGTGGAAGAATTCCAACTCAAGGAGGCCGTGAAATTCAAACCAATACTCCATGGGAACGTGGAAGAGGAAGAAGGGGTGGATTCAACAATCTCTAACCGGAAAAAAGAACCATTCAATGCTATAATTTTAAAAAATATGGACATTATAGAACTGAATGTTGGTACAAGCAACTCATGGATAATAACACCGAGGAGGCACATATCGTCGAAGCAGAAGATTTTTTTGATGAGTCCCATGTGTTGATGGCACAAACATCGACACAAAATCGAGGTATGTGGTATCTTGACTCTAGAGCTAGAAATCACATTACAGGGCACAAACACCTGTTTACGACCCTAGATGAGTGGGTTCGAGGAGGAATTTCATTTGGAGATCTCTTGATAGTATTTGTATATAGAAAAGGTGATATTCTAATCAAGAAAAAAGACGGAAATCATGCTTTAATCTTTAACATCTACTATGTACCCGACATGAAGACCAACATCTTGAGTGTCGGATAGCTGGTGGAAATGGATTTCACATAAGTCTTCAAAATAAACAAATGGTGATTTCTGATGATAGAGGAAGGTTGATCACAAAAGTACCGATGACAGAGAACCGCATGTTTCCACTACTGATCCAACCCGGCGTACCACGGTGTTTGGCAATGGTAGGTAATGATAAAGACTGGCTATGGCATCTCAGGTTCGGGCATTTAAAATTTGAAAGTTTAATATTATTAGGATGTAAGAATATGGTGAATGGGATTCCTATCATTCGGCACCCGAATCAAATTTGTGAAAGCTACGTTCTAAGCAAACAACATAGAAACAGCTTTGCAACGAAGGCCAACTGGAAAGCTGCAACACCACTGGAGCTAGTTCACACCGACGTGTGCGGTCCATTGAATCCGAAATCAGATGGACAAAGGAGGTATTTTCTGACATTTATTGATGATTATAGCAAGAAAACATGGATATATTTCCTCAAAATGAAGTCAGAAGTGTTTGGCCTCTTCAAAGAATTTAAGGCGCTGGTTGAAAATCAAAGAAAGCATCGCATACAAACTTTTCGATATAATCGAGGGTGGGAGTACACCTCTGATGTTTTTCAAGAGTACCTCAAGAAGCATGGAATTCAACATCAGCTGACACCGGCTTACACACCCCAACTCAATGGAGTAGTAGAAAGGAAAAATTGCACCATTCTAAACATGGTGAGAAGCATGTTGAAAGACAAAGGAGTGCCCATGACATTATGGGCTGAAGCGGCTTTGTGTGTAGTGTATCTATTCAATAGATTCCCAACAAAAAAACTTGAAGCAATGACGCCACATGAATCCTGGAGTACTCACAAGCCAAGTGTGAGTCATCTTAGTGTTTTTGGTCCTATTGCCTATGTCAGGATCCCTGAGGCAAAACAGACAAAGCTCGAGGACAAAGGTATGAAATGTGTCCTATGGGACACGGAGACCGAGAAATGGGATATCATTTGTATAATCCCATCACAAAGAAGATTATATTCAGTAGATACGTTATCTTTGATGAAAAGGAGACATAGAAGTGGAATCAAGATGATGATTCCAGAGAGGTACGAGTCACCCTAGAAAATGATGAAATAGTTAAAGAAGTACCATTGGAGGAAGGAATAACTGGAGAACCACTGACGTTGTCATCACATACTCCAACATCTGAAGACATCGAATGAGAACTCTCTCATATATGTTCTCAAAACGTTTGAAGCCTTGCATATATATATGAGAGAACAGAACCAATGGAAGAGTATGTTAATTTTTATTGTCTCTCAGCAACTTTCAATCTAGTTAGCTTCAAGGAAGCTAAAACTGATGACATGTGGAAGAAAGTGACGGATGAGGAGATTCATTCCATCAACACCATTAAAGGTTACAAGAAAAAGGTATGCTTTGACTTTGGTGAATTCATTGCACCGGTTGGATAGCCACCCGGATATGATGCAAAATCCTGGGTCATGAGGAATATGATTTTAAGGGGGGATGTTGGATATTAAACCCATATTCCATGGACGGTTACAAACTTACACTACTAGGATAGAGGCTTGAAGAGTTCCGTGAATATGGATTAATGTGTGTGGATCTGGAGGATTGGATGGAACCTACTGCAACAGAGCCTTGGATGCCTCTGGATGACCTCAAAACTCGATCGCATGTAGGGGGTGTGGCACCGTCTATACCGGGTGGTGATGCCACAATGGAGGTCAAAGGATTTGATGCAGTGACAAGCGGAGTTTGGTTTCCCAGCCTTTCAACCATTCCTTTTTTTTGAATTTAGAGTGTTCACATGGCATGTTCCTAATTTTAGGATCATAGCCACAAGCACTTTTGATTGTTGTTGATACCTTGACCATGCTTCCTGCTGGATCTACCAAAGATACGGCCACCTGGGGGTCAAGTTGTGCTGAGGTTATCAAGTCAAGGACTCCCATATTGATATTTATTCGTGAATATTTTCCATCATCTAGGAGTGACTCTAAAAACAACTTATAGGGATTGTCCAGCCTTCATCCCAGCCACCAACAGCATGGAAAAAATCTAGATGCTAGTCTCTCAAACACCGTTCACATATTTTCAAGAAACACTACCCAAATTAAATCACTTGTTTGTGGTCCTAGGATTTTTAGGTTTCAACCATCATGGAATTTATGACATAGTGAATTAGGTAGTTACATCCATAGAGAAAATTGGAACGCTCGATTCTCACCTTTTTACTATAGATTCAAAGGATCATCTCACTGCCTATAGAAAAATACTTATGAATGAAGCTTCTAAGAAATATGGGGATTTGCGAGGCTAAAGGATGAACTATCGAAGCAAAAATCCCTGGTGGAGCAACATAATCAGGAGGTGGAGCCGAAAATCAAGGAGCTAGAAAACTTTAGAAAAAATGGGTACATGTTGTGGTTATAGTTAATGGTGGGAAACAGTTAGTGGAAGAGGGAAAAAGGGCATGTCATGATGTGGCTAAGGAGGCATAGGTACTGTGGGAAAGTGATAAGGCTAAGACCATTAATTTGTTGGAACTTTTTCAATCAATTGAGGATTTAAACAAGGCATTAATAACATTCTGTGAATCTGCAGAACAAATCCTATAATTATCGTACCCTACTCATATGGTGAGATTCCAAGATGTGAATACTCCTCCATTACTTATTTAATGGAATGAAATTTTTTTTATTCTTTATCATTCCTCCTTCACATTTTCTTTGTAATTTCAATCATTCATAATTGACCACATTTGAATGACAATATCAATCAGAAATCAATTTGGATCATGATCCAAGATAATCGAAATAATCAAATAATGGTATAATTTTTGCCTAAGAAAAGTGGTGCAGCGAGCGTAACATGACTATTGCTAGGGTCACATAAAATACCCCACAAGATTTATTTCTCTTTCTATCATAACCCTAATTTTTTCCTAAGAATTTTATGATGCGAGATTAGCAGATATAACTTGAAATTTTCCTAGGCTTCCCTTTACGGGTCTTTGACCTAACAATATTTGTGTCTCTTTTTGATATTTGGATTTCTCGATATTTTTTCCTAAACTTTATGATGTGTTGGTTTAGCGAGCTGATACCCAAATTTTACCCAAGGTTCGCTTTAAGGGTTTTCAACCAAGTGGGTCTCATGTATCTTTTCATGGGTAGTTTATAGTCTTGCCAATGGGACATTATAATTACTAATGTTTAAGGTCAAATAGATTTTACCAATATAGATATTTTAGGTCAAACAACTTTAACAGATATTGATATTTTAGGTTGAACAACTTGGACTGATACTGATATTGTTGGTCAAAAAGATTTGGCTGATTCTAATAGTTTAGGTCGAATAGCATTGACCGATACTTATATTTTAGGTCAAACATCTTTGACCGATATTGATATTTTAGGTCAAACAACTTTGACTGATACTTTTATTTTAGGTTGAATGGTTTTGACCATGATTTTTAGGGAAAGGGTACCAATCTTGGACTCATTAACCGATAATGTTCTAATAGATTTCAGAAATGGATGAGGGGTTTTTCATGACCTAGTTTTGAGGTTTTTTGGTATAAGGAATAATAGGGGGCATGGGAACCATGGGGTGTATTAAGATAAGAAATCCTATCCCGAGGAAAATTTTTCCTCTGTTTGATATATTGTTTTTGTGGGTGTTGTATGCATAGCCATTAGGAGATTGTGTGGATATTCAAACAAAGTTGCCCGCAGGACGTCGGCCGCTCATTCCCGATGGAAAAAAATCTTATGGAAATTGGGGATTTGTTTTGTCTCCCTTTTTTTGTAATAACACAGTGGGTGTCCTATTTGGGGGAATGACGTCTGGAAGTAATAAGTTCATTTATATAAATTTCGGTCGAGTCACCTATCCCACTTGAATTTGACATGTGTAAAGGAGGGTTGAAGCATGATGCAGTTTATGGTCCTGCAACTAGGATATTTGAGACTTTTGGGTCTACTTTGTCAAAAGGTGAAGTGGTTCACCATTTTTATTAATAATGTTCTATCATTTCTTGGAAAAAAGGGAATGAAATGATGTAAACTTAAATCTAGGGGGTTTTAAAACCCAAGAGAGAAGTGGGACATAAACATTGTAGTAGCGTATACGGGTAGGAGTGGCCTCTCCTGATATCAATTATGCCTTTGGTGGACATGCCATTTTTTTGGGAAATGCATGAAGAGCTTCCAAGGAATTGTATACATAGTCAAAAAAAGGGTTTCCTTAGAACACTGACCTTCTCTTTCTGATGGTATGGGATGATTATTGGTATTCAGACGTTTCTGGGAACATAGTATGTTTTATGAATAAGGGAGTACCTGTGCATGAAAGAGATCATTTCATGTCGATTCTTCTAGGGGATGTTTTCTCCATACAGGTGAAAAGATGTTCCTAGCGCTGATCTGATCTATGCATGGGAAATATGGGATGTGTCAACTTCATGGTTAGACCTGGGTTATGATATAGGGTGTCACTACATATCCTAGAAGGGAAGGAATTAAGCCAGACATAGTTTTTTTAGGGTTTATCGGTATGTGGATCTAGTTCACACACATGAATGGGTAATTTTTACCTTAGCTCATATATGGGTCCTTCTATGTGGATTTATTTCATGTATAGGGATATCTAGGGGAGGAAGATTCATGTTGTATCCAAAAGTTCCCTTATATAGGTCTGGCCAATGCCCAAGAAAGGAAGGGACACATTTTATGGTACATTTTCACATCATGGTTAAACATGATGTTAAGCATTTGGCATCAACCATTATGTAGTCTTAATGTCCTTCGATCGGGACCTTGGTATGGATGCCCCGATTAACTAGAGGATAACGTTTCCATGATGTCCTGATACGCCCAAAACATTAGGGGGAAAGAAGGTGTAAACCATGGTCTTGTGGTTTCTTTGATCGGGAGAAATGTTATGGGGCAAGGAAGCCTTTAAGTGTACTGAGGTGAGAGAAGCCTCTTCTAAGAATGAATTTTCCCTTGGTTGACATGCCATTTTTGTGGGAATTTTATACAGATCTTCTAGGGAATTGTGTTCATAGTCAAACAATGGTGTCCGTAGGACACTGGCCATCCATTTCTGATGGAAATAGAGGTTTATGAAGATCTAAAATTGCTTGAGGAATGGAGTTTGATGGCTGGAATGGGGGTATCTTGACATATTAGAGACATTCAGGCAATGATTATCCCTTGGAGGATCCCTACATAGATCTGACCCATAAGTAGAGGCATTTTTTTATTGGATCCCGAGATGAAGAACCCAAACTTGAAGCTCCCCATGCATATCTAGCTCATACATGGGGAGGGGCATTTTTTATCATTGAATAGTCAACGACTTATGCTGAGGGTGAGATGCTTTATGGAAAGGGCATCATAATGATGTTTTGTATCTTTATCATCACACAGCTAGAATGATTTTCCTATAGTTTAATATCATGTATACAGGATGAGTTGCATACAAGAGCGGGGTTGATTTCTTGCTCACCCCGTGGCTAGGTCTGGGTTATACTATTTAAGTGTCACCATGTATCCCCTGGGATGGGAATCATACTTAGTGTTTGTACTTTGACTACCTACATTGGTCTATTCCATACGTAGGGAGGGGGAATTTTAAATTTTCTTAATACTGGGAAGCTAGACCAGGATGTAAGAATCCAAGCATCACTATGCGACCTAAGAAAAAGTGACTTCTCAAATTAGGATGTAAGCGAGGGCCTAGGAGACCCAAAAGAATTTATGTAGCATGATGTATTAACAACCCAATGTGAATGAGGCCTAGGAGACCCTGCGTCACAATGCATACTTATAACTAGAGAAAAAAATGATAAAGGAACTTGTAGCTGGGCCCAAAGACAAAGTGCTTAGGAATCACTATGTATCCCATAAGGATCAGAATCAATCCTTACATAGTTCTCAGAGCACCATGAATTTTAGCATCATATGGTGAGGACGTTTTGGCCATGTTGTTTTACGTATTTCGATAAGGACATTTCAATCATAGATTAATGTCATGTTGCAGGGACAATTTGATAGGAATCGTGAGTAGATATGGCATAATCGGGCTAATATACTCTGTCATACCCTAGACGTGAGTAAGGGAGATAGTGTAAACCATGACTCTGGGAGGTTCTTGGGACAATAGAAATGAAACGGGTTTTGGAAGCCATTGGGTATACAGAAGAAGGAAAGTCCTCTATCGAGAATGCTTTTTCCTTTGGTTGACAAGCCATTTTTTTGGCAACATATACAGAGCTACTGGGGAATTATATTCATAATCAATCATAGGTTTCCACATAAAACTAACCATTCATTTCTGGTATCCATGGACAATTGTGGGGATTCGATATTTCCCAGTGCATCGATTTTGAAAGATGAACATGTGATATCTGGGTACACACGATGTATCTAGATCATGATTGGACATGCGGTATGGAACCCCCTTCATAGATCTGACTCATAAGTTTGGGGGGGATCTTCTTCTAAAAAATCCTTACTATAGGATTGAGGTTTGGGATCTCCTTCATCATTTTTCACTTTGCAAGTAAGAGATTGGAGGTATATTTTTTTTCCTACGCGGCTGGACCCGGGAGTTGGGTTCAGGTGTCACTACATATCTCATAAGCACAGTAATCAAGCCACATAGAGTTCTTGATTCAATATGCAGTTTAGTGTCATATGGTGAATGCTTAGACTCTCTATTATGAAAGGGAACCACCTAGAATATGTCTTTTTAGTTCTTATTTCTAGGATCCTAGTGACCTTGCTGTAGATCTGCATGCCTTAACTTTGTGGGGAATCTCCATATTGAATCCCCTAAGCCCACTTGAGTTATGATTGGTTCCAGAAACAAGGATTGGTGAAGGGTTATTCTTACCACATGAGGGTGATGTCACCGAGTACGAGAGACTTTCACTTTCAGTCCATTGTCTCAGCTTAGTGTGAGTTTGAGATAAGGATGCCACTAGGTCTCTTGTTATACCAAGAGTGAGACGAGGTTCCTTGAATTTTCATGTTCTTGGTTTCACCCACATGCAGTAGAGGGGAATTTTTGTTCTTGTTTAGTGTTTTTTTTATGGAGGCAGGTCCAGGATGTAGAATCTAAGCAGCACTACATATCGTACATGGGAAGGAATCATGCCACATGTAGTTCTGGAGTTTCCCTGCATAGGTCTAACTTGTACGCAAGGAAGGACGTGGACATTGTTATGCTATACAGTTTAATGTCATGCAACAAGGGAATATTGACCATGAAATTTAATTTCATGTAGTGAGGATATTGGCAACACACATTTAATTCAGGTTGTGGGGATGCTTGATCATAGAACCATTTTTGAATTGGGGGATAACCAGGTAGTGATACTATGGTGGAATCTAGATGTGAAGGGGAAAGGTGGTGTAATCCATGGATCCGAGAATCTTTGGATCAAGACAAATGACATGGGTCATGGAAGCCATTGGGATACCGAGATAGGAGAATCCTCTCCTGTGAATTAAGTCTTCTATTCTTGATATGCCATTTTTGTGGGCAATTTATGCGGAGGCATTAGGGAATTGTATGCATAGTCAAAAAAAGGAGTCATCTGTACACTGACCATCCACATCTGATGGACAAGGATTATTATGGTGATCTTAAAATTTCACAAAGCACATAGTATGACAAATTGAAACGGTGTATCTAGACACGTAAGAGATATCCAAACCATGACTAGTCGTGTGACATAGGCTTCCCTACATAGATGAGATTCGTACCTAGGGGATGGACTCTTGATTCTTTGACACATACTTACTGTGGGATCTAAGAAATCTAGATATTCCTACACATATGAAAGGGATTGGGGCATTTGTAATTGTGCGTCTGGACTCAAACACAAGACCCTAGGCATCACTACATATCCTGCATGGGAAGTAATCCAACCACACATAGTTCTTTATTTTTTTAAATAGGACCAACCCATACTAGGGAAATAAAGTGACATTGTTATGTTGTTCTTATGTTTGATGGAATCTGGACTAGGATTTGAATCGAAGCATCACTACATATTTTGTAACAGTAGGAATCAAGCCACATGTAGTTCTAGAAGCATCTCCATATATCGGTCTAACCCAAGCTAGTGAGGGGGCATTTTTTGGACCATTTTATTGAGGTGAGGGGCCTTTCATATACCTTTACTCTTTGTTTGTACATGGAAAACATATTCTACAAATCCTAAAATCACATGAGCTATTCTCAGTGTGAGAAACAAAGAGTAGGGAGAGTTTCTATCATTATACAGAGGCAATTGGGCAAGTATGATAGGTGTTTAGTGTCATAAGGTTGTTGGAACATGATATAGACGTATCTTGTAAGGGCATGAATCAAACCATACATCATTCTATGAGAAAACCTCCCCACATCGGTCTGGTTAATATGCAGGGGGGGTATTTTGATTCTATGTGGCTGGACCAAAACATTGGCCTCAGGCATCACTACATATTATTTGGGCACAAGAATCCAGGAACACGTAGTTCTTGAGTTACGCTCCCTATACTGGACAAACCCATGCGTAGAAAGGGGGCATTTTTTTGAGTGGTGTCTAGACCGAGATGTTGTATCTGGGTGTCACTACATATCCTGTGATGGAAAAAATACAGCCACATATAGTTCTAGAAGCTAGAGAGTTCCCATGTGGATCCATCTCTCACATGGGAACTGGGGAATCGTTGTTTCTTTTTCATGCACCGAAAAAAATCTTGTGCGGAGAATTATTGACTGAAATTTCATAGTCCCCTTGTACTTTTACGTCATCTATTCAAGATGATGATTCAAATAATTTTAACGTTGTACATCATGTACGTAAAGTTATCTATGGTTTAATGGCTTTTCTTGAGGACTGATCCCATAATGTTTAGATTCATGTGGAAAGGACATTCAGACTATGCATTTTAACATCATAATGTGAGGAAAATGATCACTCTACATGAGAGGAAAGACATGTTTTATCATTCAATGTAACATCTTGCAATAAAGACATTTTGGGCCATGCGGTTATGATGAACCCTTGCATCAGAGTTCAATGTCATGTTGTAGGGATTATTTTTATCATTTAGTTTTATGTCATGAAATCTGGATGTATTACATACAATTTATCATCATGTGTTCAATACATATTCCATACAGTTTATCATCATGTGGTCAGGATGACTCATCACTGGTTACATGAAATATTTCTTCAAGAACCTTACATTTTTGGGAATTGTAGTGAGCTTCCAATCCATCAAGATCAGGGAATATGCTACATTGGAGTATACCTTTTTTATGACATAGGCTCCTTCCCATTTTGGCTCCAACTTTGAGGGATTCTTCTCAAGTGTCATCAAAGTTCTGAGGACCATCATCATTTCTACTTTGAGTAAAGACCAAAGGAGAACCATTTTATTAAAGGCTCGTGAAATCTGGTTCAGTTAAATGTCCAAATGGTGTAGGGTGTTAAATCTTTTCTCATCCGGTTTCTCCAACTCATAGATCTATTTTTGGGACTACTCATCTGTGGATAGTTGGTCGCAGATGGCCACGCGGAGTGATGGTTGTTGAATTTCGATTGGTAGAACCACCTTTTCCCTATATGGTAATGTGTACAAGATTTCATGAGTGGTGGTGTGGTTTTTGGTCTGGTAATCCCATAGAGTATGGAGGATCTTGTCCGACCAATACTTCTTTTCCTTGTTTACCATCTTTTGGAGTATATTGGATAGGGTCTTGTTGAATGCCCCTATCAATTCTTTGGCTGCTGCATGGTAGCGGGATGAATGGTTGGTCTTGATACCATACTCTTGGTATAATTTCTCCAATTCAGAAGAGTAGAAGTCGGTTTCATTTTCCATCAGTATTGTATGTATCACACCAAATCTTGTGATAATATTGGCTTTCATAAAGCTGACGATGATTCTCACTCTGGCCTCTTTAATGGAAGTGGCTTCGGCTCGTTGGGAAAATATGTTGATTACTGTGAGAATATAATTTAATTTTTTTGGTCATAACGGGAGGATATGGTACCACGATGTCCATCCATCGTAATGAAAATGGTTAAGATTAATAGGTTGTGTGAAGTAACTATAGGGGTTGGTGGATGAAATTGGCATAGACCTAGCAGGAGTGGTACTTCTACATGAACTAAGCACAATCTTGTGCCATAATGGTTCAATAGTATCCAAGCCTTCAAATTTGATGGGAATGGTTGGAACCTAATTAATGTAAACCACAGGTTTCATCGTTTACGTCTTGCATGACAGTAGTGGTCTCTTCTCCATCAATTCACCTGAGAAGGAACCCATAAATTCCTCGCTTATAAAGAACCTTTTTTTTAATTTTGGGCCATTGTATAGAATGAAATTAATAACCCATCTACAAATTTTCTCCCTTACCACACTGTCTGATGGTAGTTTCTCCTTTTGAAGGTAACATGCAATGGGAGTAATCCAACAAGTGGTAAGACCATATGGCTCTGTGATAGGACTAATATAAATAATTTCTTCGGTTCTGACACGAATGAGTGGTAGAACAATTCGACGGTGCACAATGCTCATGAACATCACATCCCAGGCTGGGTCAGCCAGAGTTCTGGCTACATTTTCTAATCAATTAGATTATTCATTTTTTGACCGGGGTATATGAGTTAATGTCAGAGGGGAACTCTACCATTAGTTCTTTTATGTGATCCATCAAAGGGATTAGTTCCTCTTTCTTGATATCATAGTCACCATAGACCTTCTTGATGACCAATTCTGAGTCACCTTTTATCGTAAAGCATTTTTCTTATACATGAAGTGCGAGATACAGGCCTGTGATGAGATCCAGATATGTGCACCCCTCTAATAACAGGAATGAGTAAGGCAAGACTGCCTTTTCTAGAGATATAAGTATTACTCTCAACCCTACTTTGTTTATCCTCGGGTCTTCCATCCTTTTTTCTTTCGGTCATCTGTATGCACTGTCAAAATGAATCTCCCACATTGGGGAGTTATCTTGAACCAAGAAGACATCCTCATCTGGAAGTTCAGACGCTACTGGACTCGTTTCTTCCAAGGTGTGATCTTCCAGAAAATATGAAAATTCTAGGACCTTGATGGATTTCTGAGGTATGAAACATATGTTAAACTGCTAAAGGATAACCACCCACTACGATAGGTGTCTAGTCAATATTGGATGGAGAAGGATATACTTGAGCGGGTTGCTATGAGAAACCAAATGGACCTCACGGTGCTGTAGGTAGTGTCATAGTTTCTATACCATGAAGATCAATGCAAGGCAGCTCTTCTCGATATTTGAATAATGAGTCTTAGCATCAATCATGGTATGACTGAGATAATAGAGACTATTCTCGTTGCCGATATCATTCTTCAGGGAGAGTAAGGCACCTGGTGACCAATTTAAGGAAGCCATGTACAGAATGAGTGGCCTTCCTTTGACGGGATGCATTATCACTGGTGGAATTAGGATATATTTCTTGAGGATGTCAAAAATATCCTAAAAATTATCAGTCCATTGATATAAGACCCCATTTTTCATCAACTTGGGGAAGGGAAAACACTTTCAAGAAAAGTTGCCTATGAAGTGGAAAATTTATTCAAAATGTCCTTGAAGTCCTCTAAAAACTATAAGTCTATGATGAGGTGACATATTGAGGATATCATTTGTCGTCTCAGGGTCAACCTTGATTCATCAATAGCTTATGACGAAGCTGAGGAATTTCCATGAGGTAAAGCTGAAAGCAAATTTTAGGGGATTCATTTTCAGACTATGTTGTCATAGTTTTTGGAAGACAGTTTCAAGATATAACAATTAGTTTGCATGTATTCAGGACCTAACCACCAATTCATCAACATAATATTCGACAAACATTCCTAGGAAGGGATTGAAGATGCGATGCATGACATGTTTGTATGTGGTGTCGACATTATTTTGGCCGAAGGGTATTAACCTATAGAAAAATACTCCCTGGGGGCCTAAAGGTTGTAGAGTCTTCATCTTTTTGGGCCATTCAAATTTGGTTTTATCTTGAATAGTCTTCCATGAAGGAGAGAGCTTGATATCTGTAGTTTCATCAAACAGAAATTCTTTAATTGGGACTGGGAAATCATCTTTCGTGCTATTCTAGTTGAGATCCCTAAAGTGTATGAAGACCATGGTCTGACCATTCATCTTTTTAATAGGGAGTATATTAGATAGGTAGATAAGATATTGGACTTATCAAAAGAATTTTCCTTGAATGATCTTTTCAACTTCATCCTCTATTTTGGTAGCTTGCGTCGGGTGTGTCCTTCTGGCGGCATGTTTGTAGCCATGGTGGTATTTCGGCAGACCCATCTGGTGAGTGACCACATTGGGATCAAGGCCTAGTGTTTCTATATAGTTCCAAGAAAATACATCCTGATTCTAACTTAGGAAGGAGGTATATACCTCTTTCTCTACAGAAACCATGGTCGTGCTTATCAAAGTGTGCCACGGGTCCTCTTTGGTACCCAAGATTATTTCCATGAGTTCATTGACGGCGGGGGAGACACCTTCCTCAAATGTTGAAGGGGAATCCTTAAGGTATTGTTCTTCTTATTCCTCCTCAACATCTTCTCCTTATGATGGGGAAAAATTATTGAGATGAGCTCTCTAGAGTTAAGGGAAGATTCGTACATTTAATATTTGAAAGATGTGAAGACTTCTTTTGACCTAACTAATGGCAGGGGATTTTCAGGAGAGGATGGAGTGAGGGAATGACGAGTGTCCTCTTTCCCTTTTTCCTTTGTGGGTAACGCAGGAATTTTTTGGGGCCTTGAAGATTATTTGAGGGCATTTTCCATTGATCATTCAACATTATTTGTGGAATTAGTGGGTGTTGTCGTGCGGTTGGGCTCGGAAACCTTGTTTGAGATCACGAGGAATGTTGTATATGTGTCCAAAAAGGGACTTCCACACTCAATCTAATTGATTGCTAGTACATATTCCTCACCAAGCTATTTAAAAGGGACATCAATGACCATTTCCAGACCGTTCAGAGTGGTGACCCAATCAATCCCATCGGCTGAGGGTAACTTCTCTTTCTAGTAAAGAATCCTACATCAATATTGTGTGATTCGCAAGATTCAAATGGGGCCTTAATGGTATACAACATACCATTCTATCTATTAGTGAAATACATGATACACTAATGGTATGATGAGGGAATCACTACATGATAGTGTAGTTAGGGCCTTCCTAGCAGGAAATTGATGGCCATGTTTTTCTGAACCACCGGAAATTCAGAATTGCCTACAAGGTCGCCAATCTGGGTTCTGAGCGTGATTTGGCCTAACGGTTTTTGTTCACTTTTTTCATAACCCATCAGGGTTGTGGTGCAGGGTGTCAGGATATCTTCACTATATCCCAGCTGACAAAACATCTACTCTAGGAGGAGGTTAACACTAGAACCATTATCAATCAAGACCATTCAGACCTCTACACCTTTTATCTAGCTATATACATATAACAGTTTGATGTTCCCATGCATGATGGCATCTTTATCACTATCTATGAAGGATATGATCGCATGACATTATTCCAGGTTGGTCTCTGTCCGATAGACTTCAGTAGTGGCCACTTTAGCTTCAAACTCTTTAGGGATTATCAAAGCCTATATGGGTGCTTTCCTAATATTTTCTGATAGGTTAAGCACATCCAGGATTGATTTCTTGGCTAGTACTGAAGCCAACTACATCAGGATATCATATTTCTGATCTAATGGTTGGAGATTTCTCACATGGGTATCCTCTTTCACATGCGCATTAGGATCTTGAGCATTGGATCAAGATAGACCAGTCTTCAAGATAAGGGCTGATGCAGCTTCCATTCATTGCAAGTCAATTTGAGCAGGTTTGCCTCCATGTTGTGATGGTTAGGCATTTTTTCCTCCTCTAACGGATATTCCAGGATAATCTGGCTACAGTGTCCCCTTAAAGGGGTTGATAAATTTTGATGTCCCTATTGGGTCCACTAAAGGACTCTCCCGTGAGTTTCCACAATATTGACAGTTTGAGTCACGACGTGGCCAGTAGTTTGGATTCTTCCATGACATTGTCGTCCCTAGTATCCATGGCCTCTATGTCCTCCACCTTTGGTCACCAAGTTGGGTGTGGGGAAATCAATATCATAACCATACTCTTTTTTGTGGATGAGATCCTTTAGGTGGATGAAATTATTGGATCTTAAGATCAATTATGCATATAATGACGACTCTTCCTGATTGACAACATCTGATGGTTCCATTTGGAAGGGTGGTGCATATTCATCCATTGGGTGGGGCGGTGCCCA
This sequence comes from Viscum album, assembly GCA_963277665.1. NCBI lineage: Eukaryota > Viridiplantae > Streptophyta > Magnoliopsida > Santalales > Viscaceae > Viscum > Viscum album. The sequence goes on from OY728135.1 coordinate 116,806,574, forward strand.
TGATTCTAAATCTATTGATATAAAATCTATGAGAGTCAAGGATAACATTGAAATTCTAATGGGATATTCTTCTTGTTTTTGAACCAACTACCCTTTGGATGATTGTGGGGCCATGAATGTCGGTTGCATTGCATTAGGGGTCGTCAGAGGAAAAGTCAGTTTCTGCAAATATTTATAAAGTATTTCATGAGATCGGTTGACTATTTTATGAGTCATTAAACTATCAAAATTTTGTTCCCTTTTACTGACGACCTTTTTCCACTCTTCTCCTTCATTTGGGTTAGTGGTGTAGATATATTCCACTTGTGCTAGTGGTGGTCCTAGTATGACTTTTCCATATTCTATCATTCTTTGTAAGAGGTCTTTGAAGATGAAGCATTCTTGGATGTTATGTCTCAATATCTAGTGGAAGGGACAATAATCTAGATGGTCATTGAGACCTACTTCATCAGTTATCTTTGGTTCTTGAAGGTGGAGCAAGTTTCAATTCATAGTGGCTATAAAGTATCTGGGCACTTGGTCATCTCAGAATGAGTATAATATTTTCCTTCATTCATCAAAATGACTTCTCTTGGCCACCTTTCTCTCATATTATTGAGACGGGGGTGGTTGATGACATTTAGGGATCCCTGGACGGTTTATGAGGGCCATGGAGAGGGAGCTCAGGCATGGGGTGGATTAGGCATAATGGATGCCAATTTATCTCTCCCTAATCTCTTTCCTAGAGCTAATAGGTCTACCCAAGTCTTGAGATTAGTCCGCTGTAAAGAGTTTTCTATCCTTTTTGCAATATTAGAGAAATCTCAAAACCCACTTGTATACTTCACCAGAATGATTGGTATTCGCAGATCATTATGGAGATTGTCGATGAACAGAGCAAGCATCTCATCTTGGGGTAGTGTATGTTTCAAAGAGTAGTTCAGACCTTTCCATCTGGTTATAAGGTCTAGAAATATTTCATTTTCTCTTTTTTTACAATTCATAAGGTCATTGACTACCATCATTGGCATTGTGGAGTTGAACTAGAACCGGAATTGTCACCGAAGATCCTTATATCCTATTGTTGAATGGGGTGGAAAACTGGTGTACCACACAAAGTCTCAACCTAGTAGGGTCCACATGAAAAATTTGAGTTTAACGACTTCTTATTACTCTGGGGTCCCCATCATGGGATCTCCGTAAGATGCGTAGTGCATCAGATATTTCTTCGGGTCATTGAAACCATTGAACACGGAGAATACGAGGTTCCCGATGTTCGGTGGTAGTAGTACATTGCTTACCCAGTCGGGGTAGGGTTTTCATTCAAATTAGATTTGAGCATGCCACCCTTCCATGGCTTCCAATTGAAATTCTAATGAATCAATAGTGCTGATGATCCCTTGATTCATGTCATGTGGGACCTGAGCATGGGCTTGTGCGGTAAGGGGAAAGACTGAGCATGCAGGTTCTAAATTTTCTTGGATCGGATACCCAACCGGGGAAACCTTTGGGGGTTGGCCTAAATTTTTTCTTGTTTCTTCCTCAATGAGGGGAAATATTTATATCCTTTCAGGATTGGGTTCAGATAGATTGGAAGTTCCAGTTCTGTCTTAGACGAAATTTTGGGCTTTGTTTCATTTGTCTGAAGGAGCCATTGTGGTAGAGGCACACCTACTGGAAGTGTATGTTGAAGCTCTACCTAGGGAACATACCTGGTACGATGGATCACATGGAGAAACTCAGTGTTGAGTCACCTAATCTCTTTCATTTCCTTTACCTACCTAGCGAATCTATATTCGAGCGTGAGGGAATCGCTTTCATTTGGGGGAGGAGGTGTATTGCATGCAACCTTTCCCTTGTTTTTATGGTTGTTGGGGATTCAGAAGGGAGATATTATACTGTCCAAGGGAGTACCCAGATTTAGAAAAACCCTCTAGTTCTAGGTTTTCACACCACCAGGTTCAGTGTGGATCACATTCTAAGCAGAATCATCCACTCCCCATTCTTCTGTATTCGCATTATCCTATGTGTGGTGAGCGGGATTGACATTTTTGGTGTTCACTGAGGCATAATAAATTGTGGGAATTATACTAGCTATACAATAATAGGTTAATTATTTTCATCCTTGTATAGACTTTTTCATTCCATTCTGGGATCCCTATTGAGTTTTTGATGAAGGAAGACCCAGATGGAATCTATGTATGGCCTCGATGTATGCCTCCCTAATGGGGAAAATGATTCACGAGATGGGACTGAACGGGTGACCTCTATATTCACAATCCACCATAGGGAGGAGAAGACTGAAATCTTCTGGGTGGGCTATTGAGGTAAAAATGACTCCAGCCCTGTGGGATGGGGTTTCTCCTATTCCCTTTTTTGTGCCCCATCTCAGATTTCTTGGTCTTATAGGGGCATTTTTCTGTTAAAATTGCCCATAGCCCTATGGGCTGGGGATAGTACCATAATTTGGTTATTGCTGCATCTATTTTCGCCTTCTTGATCTCATACATCCCCATTCGGGGATGATATGGATATGGTACCGGGTTTGCACTTGAATTATTTGATTTTGAGGACATGAACATTGCTTGTTCATTGGATTCTCTGAGGAAAGAAGCTTGATGAATGTTCTTGTTTGCTTGGATAAGGTGCTTTTTAATGGCTTCCTCTTATCAGGCCTGATTCTTTTGAGACTTACTCAAGGCTTATTCTTGTCGAGCATGACACATTTCTAGAGCAGGGATGTCATTTGACCACCGTATCAGGATAATGACATTGTAGTAGTTCATTTCCAATGGGTTTTGCTGGATTGGACATGGGGTGAAGTGTAAATCTATATGTTCTCTCCATCCCCAGATATGAACACCAGATGGAGCATTGCAGATATGTCCACATAACTTGTTCAGTGCAAGGAGGAAAATTGATTCTAGATCTTTCTTTTTCCTCTCATACTATGAGCACCATGCAGACGGAATGGATTCTAAGTAGATTTGATGGAGACGCTCTCCCAATAGACTGATATGGTATGTATACCCATCATAGGGAAAGAATTTTTCTTTCATCTGGCATATATTTTTCAAGATATTAAGACAAATTTTATGTATTCATTCTTCAAACAACTCATGTGGTATGTTGAACTAAGAAGATTCCATGTGCAATAACATAACTGGTGTATCACCCTTAGCCACTTGTCTTTTCAAGAGTACCATATCTGCCTGTTAATTTTCTATAGGCTTCTTTACTTGTTTGGCCCATGTTGGGAACTACTTAGGGCCTGTAGGAGTTTCAATATATGAATGGAACAATGGTGTATTAGAATGAGATCATGGTTCCAATCCATCTTCTGGCTGAGAAAGGATATCGCGTGTCATGGACAGATTTTTTAACATGTCATACTCCATTTTTCCAAGAACCTAAGAATATGAGGGCATCATCAGGTTTTACTTGGCGAGTGGAGGACTATATTATTGATGTACATTTTGACTATGGGGATGACCTCCAGAGTAGGTGCTATAATAGCGAGGATGACCATTATAGCCTAGAATTTTCTTTCGGGAAGTATTTCCACTATGTGTATCCTGATGAGGACTTTTAGGATGATTCTCAATAAGGGGATGACATTCTTACAACTTTTTTTCATTGTGGGGGGGACCTTCACAGCGACTTCCATATTGGTGAGGACCAACATTAAGTATTGATATTCAACCGTAGGGTGAATTTTTGTAATGTGCATCCTAGGAAGGACCTTCAAGATGAGATACAACAAGGGGAGGACATTCTTGTTGCTTGATTTCATTGTGGGGAGGGCCTTTGCAGCGACTGCTATCATGGAGAGTACTAGCATCATCGTTGGGCATCCAACTACCTGGAGAATTTATGCAGCATATACTCTAGGGAGAACCATCAGGGTGGATGACATCAAGGGGAGGACCTTCTTGCTATTCGATCTTCTAGCCATGCGGAGGGCTACCGTGATGCTCATCAGGAGATAAGATCTCAAGATCCATCATATCTTTCCAATAAATTAAGTCCTCATTGTTGCTCTGGGGAGGACCTTTAGAGCTGTAGGTAATAATATTTTGGGGAGGACCTTTGCAAATACTACTGCTGATTCCATAAATTGTTAATGGATCGACAGGATCCTGAGCCTCCATTGATAGGTTTTTGATGGCATAAAACACATCAGCTTACAGTAGATCAGAATTAGGAATATTCTCTTCATTTTCTAATTGCCTTAGGCGCATTTCATTTTTGGTGCTCTCTTGTGGGAAACTGGGGTCACATGTTATTGGTAAAGGCCTTCAAATATGGGTTTCTATTTGAGTGTTTCCAATGATGTCTCTAGGATATTCAAATGAACATATTAAGTTCTATAAGGGATATATTCCTTCCATGGAGTTTCCACCACGTTGGAAAAGTGTCCCCCAGTTGGAATGGTTATTTTTTCATGATCTAGTTATCCTTATATCACATAATATGAATGTAAACCCTCCTGGGATGGAGCATGGATTCATGTTTTCTCTAGAGTGATTGTATTATTTTTTAAGTGAATAACCCCTCTTGGGATGATGGGGTAGTGGGCCCAACTCTTGGCCTTTGTCATAGATTCAATTATGTCTTGGAAGGTTTGGATGATATGATCTAGAATCGATTTCTGATAATCCATCAGTACTAGGATTTTTTGAGATATGTCATTGGATAGAACGGGTATAAATTCCCATTCCATTATTAGAGTAGGAGTTTTTGCATGCTCCCGTCCTCCATGATTTTTTAGTGGGTACTAGAAGTTCTACTGTGTCAGGGTGGAGGAACAAGTCTTCCCCTGAATTATAACTAGGATACACCATCTATTTTCTCTGGTTACCATCATATTGGGATGATGGGATTAATATTCACGAGCATAGATTTTTATATTCTCATTTGCCGTTGTATTTTTCTAACAGGCTTGGTATGCATCCATATTAATTTTACTCTTCTTATATTTGGATTCCACTGTATTTGATTGGTGGGATTCATATTTGAAAACAAGGATTTTCATCTTCTCATTTGTCGCCATATTTTTCTCACATGCTTGATATGGGAGAACATGAATATGACTCTCCCCATACATGAAGACCACTATATTTGACTGGTGAAATTGATATTCATTGGTAGTGTGGTTTGATTTCCCATAGTTTTTTCCCTCTTCGGATAGTGGGCTCAGTGTTTTTCAATAGGAATTTCACTCTGTTGATACTTGGGTGCCACCGTATTTGACTGGTGGGCATGATATTCATTGGCATGGATATTAGTTTTCTTGTACTTTGTTATCCTATTTTGATTATGGGATTCTGGTTCACCAGCAGGTATTTGCATCTACCTATAATTTGTCACCCTTGCCACGGGGTGAGACTGGAAAGAATTAGCGGGAATGTGCATCTAATCATAACTTTTCGATGTATATACATGGTGTGCTTTAGAAGAGTATGTAGGATTGTACGCTTGCTCATAGTGTTCCCCATGTTTTTTAGTGGATTTTCTCTTCAGGAACTAGGGTGATGACCTCTTCCCAGTTGTAGTTTTGTCACCCCCAGTGGGAAGCCCGAGTGACCTATGTCCTCCGCCTTCATCGAGGGCCCCACAGAGTGGTTTCTTCCTCAAAGTGAGTATCCCAGGATACTTGGTGATGGTGGTGTTGTCTCCTAGTAGGGGACCATGAGCAGGTCTCTTGTATGGTAGGGATGATGTTGTCGATGACATCCTCATTCACTTCCCTAAGATAAGAGAGGTACTTGTTGTTATACTCCAGATATATGCTTCTGAAGCGATTAGAGACAACTAGTAGGGCCACCTTATGCTGGAATGTCGGTCGCGTCTAAAGAGGCAGTTGGATAACATTCACCGATTAGAGGGCCTACCTTTTAGCCTCCATCATGGGAGAGTACCCATCTGGTGGTACTCCCATATTAGTAAGTTTGAAACCCAGCGATGAAGATATTGGTTGGGTGATGAAGTTTCCTAATTTGTAGATGACTCATCCAGTGCGTTGATCATCATGTGTGACTATGAGAACTTTTAGGATTCCATTGGGTTGAAGGTTTCTCTGGGGACCTGTAATATATATAATAAATATAGATTGCAATACCCTATCAAATTATCATCTCATGAACATATACATAATTGATTACCCTATTAAGGCCCACTTCCTTTTGACATGAAAAGGGAATGCGTTGGGGTAATATCTCCCCTTTTATCCCCCATTATTTTTTGTGTATGAGGGAAAAATGGCCTAACATGTAGTATAGGATTGCTTGGTATTTATGACATTCTCACAAAGTGGTAAAACCACAACCTTGGTTAAGGATTCACGTTGGGTTCACAAATTTTGTTTCCACCCAATCGCAGGTGGGGGGAAAATGGCTCAATGGATGGTAATATAGTCATTTTTGTATTTATGACACTTATTACAGTGGAGTAACACTAAAACTTTGGTTAAGGATTCATGTCAGGTTCACCATTATTTTTCAAATGAAGACGTAATTGAACAAGACCGAACAAAATGGCCCGATATATAATAACTAGTTCCCTATTATTATAGATAGTTTCGTGTTGGTTTTGTCATTTGGAATGTTGGGATGAAATGTGTTATCGAGGAATGGGTGGTGTATCATTCTTATCTTGCAAAAGAGGTTCCACAAGCCCCTTGATTCCATTGTAGGGGGTAATTGTTGTGAAATTGTTGGCGTCAGCGATGACATCTTCGATGGTATTTAAAGGGTTTATTCCCTGATCCAGAAACACCCAACGGCTCTCACATCCATGATTTATAGTCCTAATTTCAAATTGGAGGCACTCGTTTTGATTATTTGGCCAACAACACTTTGAGAACTCACATTTGTTGAGAGGATGGGAACTCAGGCTCATCTCACCCTTTTGGGGGGAACTATTTCCTATTATGGGAATCTCTTATAAATTTAAGCCATGTTCATATGTTTTTCAATCATTGGTTCATTCCCAAGCATGTGTTCGCGGATTATTCCTAGGCATGGTTGATCATAAATACTCAAAGGTTAGGAATCATCTATATGATTCAGAGGTTCTCCATTATTGAAGACATTTGTATGTATCCTAGGTTCTTCATTGATGTTACCATTTTATGGGCAGACTGATGATTACTAGACCATTCTCCAAGATAATGTTGGTCATAAGCCATATGGGACAATGCTTTGGAGTTTATCATCATCTAGGGGGATGGGAATTTTTTCGATTTCAGGATTGAATCCATAAGATGGGCTTCATACGTACCCATTTGAAATGAATTAGAACCCATGTAGTTTAGTTCCACTCTACTGGACACATCACCTTTTACGGTTGTGTGACAAGGACCCGAACATGCAGTTTAACATCATTCTTTAAGGATGTCTAGGTGGAAGATTCCTAGTCAATGTTTGGTGTGTGGCTTACACCAAAGTAGGTTGAGGTACCTGGAAAAGATATGGTCTCCCGAGTGGATGTGACCCTATTAGGGATATGGCCTAAAAGACATCAGGGTGCATTTTTATATTGAGTTTGGACCTCATGGAGGCTTCCTACATATATCAGTGAGTTGGGAATCAAATCCATTGTAGTTCAGCATGATTGGGAAATACATAGGGAAGATTCCCATTGAGGGGGGCATGATTGAATTTAGGGATTACACTAAATGAGAGGACCATTTTATAGAGTTTGGGGCGCACACTGAATGAGAGGCCCATTTGATTGAGGTTATGGCTTACAATAAATGAGAGTCCCATTTGAGCTTAGGCCTTAGGAATGTGTCCTAAGTATTCCAGCCATGGTGGGAATCAAAGTTCATGTAGTTCATTGGGTTTGGGGCATACACCCAAGAGGAGGCCCACTCAAGGGGATATAATTTCTCATTTTATGGTTGGCATGATAGGAAGCCTGAGCCTAGAGATGGTTTCCTACATATCATAGTTATTGTGGGAATCATAGTTCTCGTAGTTCATTCGATTTTGGAATCCTACGAATGTTGTGATCACACCTAACCTCTAAGCCCATGTGATTCATGCTCAATTTGAGCTGTAAGAGGAAGCGATAGGTTTAACTAAACACAATTCTTCTCATCCTCTGGTGGATGGAGCTAGATCCTAAGGGGAGAGGGAAAGGGCTTTGTAGGTTTCATTTCAACTATTGTTTTCATACCCAGTATAGTCACATCAGTGATCTATCTAGATATGTACCTGGTTGAGGCGAAGAGGTGGAGGAGTGTCTCATCCTGCAAGAAAGGATAGGGGCTTACCTCGGTAGGAGTTCCCTATAATAGGTTTTGGGAAAGGGTAGGAGCATATTCCCTCATCAATAGGAAACGCGGGTGCAATATTCTTTGTTTGTCCCTGGCCCTCAACGAATGGAAAATCCTGCGACCACCCTTGATCCCTAGAATTGTGACGTAACAAGAGTTTCTATGAGGTTCGGGCCTGGGATACCAGGAAAATGTAAACTTAGGGACATTCTGGGGGGGTCTTCCCTACTATGGAAATTACCCACATGACTCCACTTACCATGGGTTTGTAAACATAGAAGGGCGCGTCAATTCCCTCAATGGTTTTATCACATGGGTCCAGTAGATTTGGAGGAGGATTGGGCCTAGTGTTGTTGGACTGGTTTGCAAAGGTGTTGACCCGGGAAGGGCTGATGTGACAGAGGGGAATAATCAGGACCGAAAGGTGGAATTCCTGGAGGTCCCCCCACCCGTGGTTGGAGGGACTTACGTGGAATGGGGGATCAACCGCATAACATGTTGCTATGTGGGGAATGAGGTTATCCATGTACCGAGTTGGTGCATGGACCGGGTTAGAGTATGCATATAGGTGAGATATGCATACAAGGTTCCATCCATGTAGCATCTTTATTCTACACAGGCCCACTCTCCTACCGCATTCCATTTTGGTATGTGGGGAAAGATTCCTTCCACATAGAGAATTTATACACGGGGCAGGGTTCCATCCGTGTAGCAATGTGCTACGTGGTATGCTGGTTTGAAGAAAGTTAATTGATCCTCCAATTCATGGGAATTTCATCCATGAAGGAAAGGTAGTCTGAAATCATCTATTTAAGTTCATATTTTCTTGTTTTATGTTATGTGGTATGTAAGACCTATAGGAATCCGTTCATGGTTCTTTCATTCAGATTATTCTAAAAATTTTCCTTCTTAATTATTTAAGTCTCTGAAAGTCAATCTAAGCTTCTAAATTTCAGTCCTTTTCTCGGCACCCCTTAGGGTCCTTTTATAGAGTTTCAGGGGGAGTTGGATCTAGGGGTCGCACAACACCTTTTGTAGAAGCCCATGGGGAAATCATCTGACATGCGAACGACTCAATCAATGGGGTCCTTGTACCCTGTGGTGGAAATCATTGCCTCGCTCTCACGAATGACTTTGTTTCATTCATGGGAGGCTATCTATTGTGCCTCACCCGCAAAACTTTTAGTTCATAGGGGAAAATCATATGTGGGGGAGTGGATTTCTCCACCTCTTTCCCCCATCAATTATACTCATGGTGTCTTTATACAGAGCATATTTCTCCACCTCTTTTTGAATAATGGAGTAGTTTGCGGGGATGGTGCATGTTTTCCTCCATCCCATGAACCATGGGGTTCGTAGCTGCTTTGCAATGTATTGATCTGTGAAGGGGAGTGGTGGTTCACAAACTACTTTATGGTTCACGAAACCCAGTTTTTCTTTTCCAATTTTTGGATTCTTCATGATTCTTCCTTGAAATACACCTTTAAATTAATTTTCTTTCTTTTCTAAATTGATGTCAGTATTTTCCTTTCCCTTTTAAAAGTTTTCAGGACCCAATTGTGTACAAGAATCAGTATGACACCAAAAATTCATCCTCAACTTGATGTGATAATGTATACAAGTTTATTCCATAATAAAATAATTCTTAATAAAAATAACACAAAATCAAATACTAATCGGTCTTGCACTAACCAAGCTACCCACCCAAACGTAACTTCTTTGGCTCCATTCTGAATGGATAATCAACGAATCAGATGATCAAGGATTATCCACGAGGGTAATGGATCATGATTTTTGGTGTCATGTGATTGTGAAACTCAATATCAGTTCTTATCAAGAAGATATTTTCTCGATATATGCAAGGGAAAAAGTGATAGTTAGATTCCCCTATTCATCAAGTGACATACTAGGGACTGAGAGCTAATCAACAACCCTTATTAATAAAATAATATACTAGGGACTCAGATCTAGTAAGCATACCTTTTTCAATGATTAACATACTAGGTATCAAGAACTAATTAGAATCCCCATTCATTGAGTGCATACAAGGGATCAATATCTAACCCACATCCCTTAGTCTTGTTTGTGCATGTGCATATTTCCTTTAATTTGATTTCATATGATTTTGTTTGATTAATTTTATTATGTATTTTGATGATATATTAATTTATGTTATTTGGATTTTTGTGATTTTTATCACGTTGGTAATATAAGATATTTATCTATATTTTATTAGTTAATGAAAAAGTTTGAAAATGATTAACTATTACTCAAAAATTTAATGAAGTTGCTACTACGTTTTTAGAAACTCTACATCTCACTATTTTAAAACATTTATGTATTTATTTTACTACAACTTCAAAAGTTGTCCGATTTGCATGAAATTTGATTCTATGGAAAGATAAAATGTTTATATTTATTTCATTAGTTTACATAAAATGCTAAAAATATTGTTTGAATGGACTTTTATTTACTTGAAGTTCTGATATTCTGTTTTGAAGTAGCAGTTTTTCCAGAATTGTTTTCCTTTTTTTAATGATTTTAGGAACTGTAGATGTCTTTTTTAATTGATTATATTTTTGATGGAAAGATAATAAGTTTTTTTACAAATAATTAGTTTTGATAAAAGTCTGAATCTGCTGTTAAGAGCCCTTATAAATTTGTTGAAGTTTGTCACAACATTCTGTCCAAATTTCTCTCGAAAGTAAGGTTCATTTTTTATCAAATGGTTCATTTTTTTATGAAAAGTAAGGTTCATTTTTTGTCTCGAAATTAAGGTTCATTTTTTATCAAAAGTAAGGTTCATTGTTTATCAAAAGTAAGGTTCATTTTTTGTCTCGAAAGTAAGGTTCATTTTTTATAAAAAGTAAGGTTCATTTTTGTTTCAAAAGTAAGGTTCATTTTTGTTATCAAAAGTATAGTTCATTTGTTATCAAAAGTAAGGTTCATTTGTTTATCTCACAAAAGTATGGTTTTTTTCATACCCTACGTTAGTGTTCATACCTTACGTTATTGTTCATACCCTACATTACTGTTCATACCCTACGTTACTATTCATACCCTACGTTACTGTTCTTACCATACGTTACTGTTCATACCCTATGTTACTGTTCATACCCTACATTACTATTCATACCTACATTACTTTACTATTCATACCCTACGTTACTATTCACTCTGAAGTTACTATTCACTCTGAAGTTACTGTTCACTTCGAAGTTACTATTCATTCCGTGCAATTTTTTTAAAAATTGATTTTCTGCAAATATATGGATTATTTTTTAACGATTTTTTTTTTGTAAAATCCTCTTTAAATATAAGGATCGTAATGAAATGGTTTTTAATGTTTTTGGTGCTATATTTAGAGAGAAAATTTAATAACGTTATTCAACGTATTTTACAAATAAATTTGGACATTTCAAGATTGTTTAAATTTAAATGTTTGAATTTAATTCTAGAATCTGCTGCTAGTTTTCAGGAACTGTTTTGACTTTGTTTAAATCATTTTAAATGGATTTAAAATTCTGTTTTGAATCATTCAATGCTTTTATTATTCTGGATATTTTATTGGAAGACTTATTCAAAATATATTGAATTCCTTTATTTTATTTTACGGGAATAAAGAAGCAATGGTTCTGCTATTTTCAGGGAGATATTTATGGGATCTCTTAACTTAATTAATTTTTTATATCCTAAGGAATAAGAGTTGTTGTACCTGCTAGATATTTTTGTTCTCTATATATACAGTTATCTCTTGCAGGAAAAACAACAATACAATACAAAGAGAAAGTGCTGTGAACTTTGAATCTGATGTGCATTTGCAACATCCTGTGACACTCTGCTTCACCACTTGCTCAGTCTCTCAAGCACTGAATTAATTCTGCTTCGACTACAATTTCATTGACGAGACGTGCTGAACTAAAATTCAAGAACTAGTACCTATGCTTTAATTTTTATCTTCTCTTTCATCTGGTTCTGAGTCTGTAACACTACTTCCCATCTCTCATACGCACTCTATTTTTTCTGTTTATGCTTTTGCACGCAAAAGCATTATTTGTTATTCTTTTTCTTGGGTTGTGACTCCCTGATTCTAAAGTCAGGATCTTAGGGTTGTGACTCCCTGTATCTAAAGTCAAGACTGTTTGGGTTGTGACTCCCAGTATCTAAAGTCAGGTTGTAAGGGTTGTGACTCCCCACACAAAAGTCAGTGTTGTGGTTATCCCTCCACTAGAAAAGGATTTTGTAATTGGGTTATGATTCTCCTTTAAAAATCATTTTTAGTGCACACGTATCTCTCGCCGAGTAGAGAGGTATAAGAGTAGAGTAGACCCACTTTGGACTGAACTACTAAAAAAACATTCTTTCATTATTTAATTTTTCTGCTGCTAATTAAATTTAATAATTAACTTTGATAATTAATTTTTTTGATTAAATTTTTTGATCTGGTCTATTCACCCCCCCCCCTCTAGACCATCTTCCATTACCCTGTCTGAACTAACAATTGGTATCAAAGGATAACCTTTTTAAGAATAGTTTTTCTCTATATTTATATTTCATTATACTTGGTTGTTCCTTCTGGAATTTATCCAATCATTTATTTTATTTTCTTTTATATTTTATTGTGCTAACCTATTTCTAGACCTCACAGTCTAAGGATATCAATCTAATAAGATGGAAGGATTAAACCTGAATGATGCTTGGATTCCTCAGAAGCCACCACATTTTGATGGAAATGATTATGGATACTGGAGATCCCAAATGAAGGCATACCTCAAACAGTTGAGCATTGAGCACTGGTCTATCATGTGAAAACAATACACACTTCCTGAAGCTGATCTAGATACTCTTACAGGAATTGATGCTACTAGATATGTCTTAAATTACAAAGTCGTTAATATTTTATATTGTTCTATTAATAGAAGTGTTTTTAGTCATGTTTCTGCATGCAAGACAGCTCGTGAGATTTGGAAGATTTTGTAAGTTACTCACCTTGTCTCTGACAAATTGATCCGAACGAAACTTGGAATGCTTCGTACTGAGTATCAAGACTTCAAGATGGGTGAATATGAAACTGTAAATCCAATGTTCCATAGATTCACAAGAATTGTGAATGGAATTAATTCACTTGGAGAATCTCTGGAAAATCCTATACTTGTTGAAAGAGTCCTACGAGCATTACCAAAGAAATGGCATGCAAAGAAGGTTGCCATTGATGAAAGCAAGAACTTCAAAGAGTACACACTTGATGAATTGATTGGATCACTACTCCAATATGAACTGGAACTGAAGAACATAGCTGATGAGGAGACAACAAAAATAAAATGTGTAGCTTTTAAGTCTGTAAATGTTATTTCAAATAATTCTTCTGATTCTGATCTACAGGATATTGAAAAGGAAGACATGGCTTAGATTGTAACTGGAGTCTACAAAAGAATGAAAAATAATGGTTTCAAAAACCAGTTTAGTAGAAATCCTCAAAAGGAAAATTATAAGGGAGGTAAGAAAGGTGATACAAATTACAATGCTTCATATGTAACTTGTTATGAGTGTAGGAAGAAAGGTCATATCAAACCCGATTGCCCTAAACTAAAGAATAAAGAAAAATACAAAAATAAGGATAGAAAGGCATTGGCAACTAGCTGGAGTTGTACTGAAGAATTTGATTCTAGTGAACAAACTGGAAATGACAAAGAATCGGTTAACTTGTGTTTCATGGCATCATTGGATAAGGTTTGTAATTCTAGTTATTATTTTCAATGTTCTGATTCTGAATATGAATCTGAAAACCCCAATGTTTTTGAATTAAATAAAGAAATTGAAAGATTAAGAAAAGATATTATCAAAGCTGCTGATTTATATAATAAACTTAAAGAAGATAATGAAAAACTTATTTTTGAAGATAAAGTAATTTTGCAAGAAAATAAAAGGTTAATAAACACTGCTTCTGCTTCTCATTCAACAATTTATGATAATTTGAAAACTGCTCAAGATTTGAATGAGAAATTGAAAAAGGAAGTTGAATGTCTTAAACAAAATTTATCTACTTTTATTCAAGGTCGTGAAAAATATCATGAGATGATGTCTTTGACTAAAACTGATAAAAATAAATATGGATTTGGTTATGATAAAAGATTACCTCAAATGTATAAAACTTTTTTTGTTAAAAGTAAAAATGGTTGTACTTCAACTGTTACTTGTTTTAAATGTGGCATGAATGGTCACTATGCCAATGAATGCTCACTTAGATTTAAACAATCTTTGGGATTTACAAAAACTAATATCTCTAAATCGTTGTTATCGAGAGTACCTTACAATACATGTTTAAATTCTGTATGGGTACCTAAAAATTTTATTACTAATCCTATTGGACCCAAAGTATCTTGCGTACCAAAATTGTCAATTAATTGATATTTGTAGGAAAAATGCCTTGGATGTCTCAAGAACGAAATATGGTACATGGAAAGTGGATGCTCTAGGCATATGACCGGATACCCATCAAAGTTCACATCATACAACACATTTGATGGAGGCACTATTACTTTTGGAGACAATTCCAAAGGCAAAGTAAAAGGTTTTGGTAAAGTTGGTATTTCAAATTCTACATTTATTTCAAAAGTTTTATATGTTGAAGGTTTAAAACATAATTTAATTAGTATATCACAATTATGTGATGATGGAATGAAAGTTAAATTTCAAAATAATAAATGTTTAGTTTTTAAAGATGATTCTTTATTATTTTATGCTAATAGAAAAGATAATATTTATACTATTGATTTTACTGAACTAACTATTCAACATGTAAAGTGTTTCAATGCTGTACAGAATGACTGTATACTTTGGAACTGACGTTTAGGTCATGTTAATTTCAGAATGTTACATAAGCTCTCAAAGCATGAGAATGTTTTACAGCTTCCCTTTTTGAAGAAATAACAACTTCATGTTTGTGACGCCTGCATGAAAGGGAAGAAACACAAAATTTCCTTTAGACCTATCAATCAGATAAGTACTATTAAGCCTTTACAGTTAGTACATCTTGATTTATTTGGTCCAACTCAAATTTCTAGCCTTGGTGGAAAGAAATACACTTTAGTTATTATTGATGATTATAGTAGGTTTACTTGGGTATATTTTCTAGCTCATAAGAATGATACTTTATCTAAATTCACTGCTTTCTCTAAATTAGTTCAAAATTAAAAAGGTTGTAGGATTATTTCTATTTGTAGTGATAAAGGAGGTGAATTTCATAATTTAGATTTTGAAAAATTCTGTGAAAATAATGGATATTTTCATAATTTCTCTGCTCCTAGAACACCACAACAAAATGGTGTTGTAGAACGGAAAAATAGAACTCTTATTGAAATGGATCGAACTATGTTAAGTGAATATAATCTGCCTAGATATTTTTGGGCTGAGGCTATTTTTCTTTCATGTTATATTTCAAATATAATTATTATTAGACCTTTGATAAAGAAAAATCCTTTTGAATTATTCAAAAATAAAAAGCCTAAAGTTGGTTATTTTATAGTTTTTGGATGCAATGTTTTTATTTTAAATTCAAAGGATAATTTAGATAAATTTGATGCTAAAAGTGATGAAGGTATTTTTCTTGGATATTCTAATAACAATAAAGCTTATGGAGTTTATAATAAAATAACGATGGTTATTGAAGAGTCTGTTCATGTTATGTTTGATGAAAATAATGTTAAAATAAATTCTGATTCCAATTTTATTGATGATGAGTTTAGATATTTTAATTTTGGTGAAGATATTCTCTAAGATAAGAGTGAATTAGTTGAGGGGGAGCATACCCCTTCTCAACCTGATCCATGATCATGGAAGATTCACAAATATCATCCTTTTTAAAATGTAATTGGCAATGTTGATTCTGGTATCAAAACCCGAAATTCTATTTTAAATTATTGTGCCCATTCTGCTTTTATTTCTAATTTTGTTTCTGTTAATATTAATGATGCTTTAAAAGATGCAAACTAGATTGTTTCTATGCAAGATGAATTAAAACAGTTTGTTAGAGATAAAGTTTGGAATTTAGTAGAATTTCCTGAAGATAATCAGGTAATTGGAACGAAGTGGATCTTTAGAAACAATCTGGATGAATCTAGACAGATTGTCAAAAACAAATCCAGACTTGTTGCTCAAGGATACTCTCAAGAAGAAGGTATAGACTTTGAAGATTCATTTTCACCTGTTTCTAGGTTAGAGTCAATTTGAATTTTATTGGCCTTTGCGTGTTTTCAAGGTTTTAAATTATATCAATTTGATGTAAAAATCACTTTCTTAAATAGTTTTATTACTGAAGAAGTTTATGTTTCTCAACCCCCTGGTTTCGAAAATGAAAAATTTTCCAACCATGTTTTTAAATTATCTAAAGCTTTATACGATCTCAAACAAGCACCTCGTACTTGGTATAAAAGACTTTCTTTATTTTTATTAAAAAATGGTTTCAAGAAAGGCAATGTTGATCCCACTCTTTTTATTAAAAGATCTTCTGATGATATTTTAATTGTTCAAATTTATGTTGATGATATAGTTTTTAGATCATCTAGTGACATAATTTGTAATGATTTTTCTTTATTGATGTCTTCTAAATTTGACATGAGTTTAATGGGAGAATTAAAGTTTTTTCTTGGACTTCAAATTTCTCAAAGGAAAGATGGAATTTTTCTTAATCAATATAATTATGCTAAAGATTTAGTTAAACGATTTGGTCTGGATTCCTCTAAATCCATGAAAACCCCTTTGGGTACTAATTGTAAATTAGACAGTGATGCATATGGTAAATCATTTGATTTAACATTTTATAGTGGTATGATAGGTATCTTTCTATATTTAACTACATCTAGAGCAGATATCATTTTTAGTGTTGTTTATGTGCTAGATTTCAAGATGGTCCTAAAGAAAGTCATATTAAAGATGTCAAAAGAATAATTAGATATGTTAAAGAAACTATTGATTCTAGTATATTTTATCCAAAATATAACTGTTTTGATTTAACATCTTATTCTTATTCTGATTTTGGAGGCTGTAGAATTGACAGAAAAAGCACATCAGGTATGTGTCATTTTTTGGGAAAATGTTTAATATCTTGGCCATCTAAGAAACAATTATTTGTTGCTTTATCTACTACAGAAGCTGAGTATATCTCTACTGCAAGTAGTTGTGATCAAAGTTTATGGATAAAGCAAACTTTATGTGATTTTGGTGTTTATCATGATAAACTACCTATTTATTGTGATAATACATCTGCAATTTCTATTTCTAAAACCCCTTACAACATTCTTGAACAAAACATATTGATCTTAGATTTCATTTCATTCGAGATCATGTGAATAAGGATGATATTGTTTTATAATTTATCCCTTCTGAAAATCAGCTTGCAGAGATTTTTACAAATCCTTTAGACTCTGCTCAGTTTCAGAAAATTAAATTTCCTCTTGGTATGTTGGAATATTAAATTTTATTTACTGCATTTGTTTAGGGGGAGCATGTTTTCACTTTTTGTTTATTTAAAAAATGGGTAGAATTTTTGGAGAGAAGTTTTGGTGAGAAATAATTTGGTTTTAATCATTTTAAAAATTCATTTATGGTTTAAATGTTTTGGTTTTGTAATCAAACAAAAAGGGGGAGATTGTTTGTGCATGTGCATATTTCCTTTAATTTGATTTCATATGATTTTGTTTGATTACTATTATTATGTATTTTGATGATAACTTAATTTATGTTATTTTGATTTTTGTGATTTTTATCACGTTGGAAATATAAGATATTTATCTATATTTTATTAGTTAATGAGGATGTTTGAAAATGCTTATCTATTTCTCAAAAATTTAATGAAGTTGCTATTATGTTTTTAGAAACTCTACAGTTCACTATTTTAAAACATTTATGTATTTATTTTACTGCAACTTCTACAGTTTTCTGATTTGCATGAAACATAATTATATGGAAATATAAAATTTTTATATTAATTTAATTAGTTTACATCAAATTCTAAAAAAAAAATTTAATAGACTTTTAATTACTTGATGTTCTGATATGCTGTTTTGAAGTAGCAGTGTTTTCAGAATTATTTTGCTTCCATTTTTTAATGATTTTAGGAACTGTAGATGTCTTTTTTAATTGATTCTTTTTTTGTTAGAAAAATAATAAGTGTTTCTACAAATCATTAGTTTTTATAAAAGTCTAAATTTTCTATTAAGATCCCTTATAAATTTGTTGAAGTTTGTCACAACATTCTGTCCAGATTCCTCTCGAAAGTAAGGTTCATTTTTTATCAAAAGTAAGTTTCATTTTTTTATCAAAAGTAAGGTTCATTTTTTGTCTTGAAAGTAAGGTTCATTTTTTATCAAAATTGAGGTTCATGTTTTATCAAAAGTAAGATTTATTTTTTGTCTCAAAAGTAAGGTTCATTTTTTAACAAAAGTAAGGTTCATTTTTTATCAAAAGTAAGGTTCATTTTTGTTTCAAAAGTAAGGTTCATTTTTGTTATCAAAAGTGTGGTTCATTTGTTATCAAAATTAAGGTTCATTTGTTTATCTCACAAAAGTATGGTTACTATTCATACCCTACGTTACTGTTCATACCCTACGTTATTGTTCATACCCTATGTTACTGTTCATACCCTACATTACTGTTCATACCCTACGTTATTGTTCATACCCTACGTTACTATTCATACCCTACATTACTTTACTATTCATGCCCTATGTTACTATTCATACTCTATGTTACTATTCACTCCGAAGTTACTATTCACTCTGAAGTTACTATTCATTCTGTGCAATTTTTTTAAATATTGATTTT
Source organism: Viscum album (assembly GCA_963277665.1). NCBI lineage: Eukaryota > Viridiplantae > Streptophyta > Magnoliopsida > Santalales > Viscaceae > Viscum > Viscum album. The sequence continues at coordinate 116,825,655 of OY728135.1, forward strand.
CTGCAAATATATGGATTATTTTTTAAAGATTTTTTTGTAAAATCCTCTTTAAATATAAGGATCAAAATGAAAGAGTTTTTAATGTTTTTGGTGCTATATTTAGAGAGAAAATTTAATAACATTCTTCAACGTATTTTACAAATAAATTTGGACGTTTCAAGATTGTTTAAATTTAAATGCTTGAATTTAATTCCAGAATATGCTGCTAGTTTTCAGGAACTATTTTGACTTCGTTTAAATTATTTTAAATGGATTTAAAATTCTGTTTTGAATCGTTCAATGCTTTTATTATTCTGGAGATTTTATTGGAAGTCTTATTCAAAATATTTTTAATTCCTTTATTTTATTCTATGGTAATAAAGAAGCAACAGTTCTACTATTTTCAGGGAGATATTTATGGGATCTCTTAACTTAATTAATTTTGAATATCCTAAGGAAGCAGAATTGTTGCACCAGCTTGATATTTTTGTTCTCTATATATACAGTTATCTCTTCCAGGAAAAACAACAACACAATACAAAGAGAAAGTGTTGTGAACTTTGAATCTTTTGTGCATTTGCAACGTCCTGTGACACTCTGCTTCACCACCTACTCTGTCTCTCAAGAGTTGAATTAATTCTACTTCGACTATAATTTCATTAACGAGACGTGCTAAACTAAACCTCAAGAACTAGTACCTATGCTTTAATTTTTATCTTCTCTTTCATCTGGTTCTGAGTCTGTAACACTACTTCCCATCTCTCACACACACACTATTTTTTCTGTTTATGCTTTTTCACAAAAAAAAACATTATTTGTTATTCTTTTTCTCGGGTTGTGACTCCTGGATTCTAAAGTCAGGATCTTAGGGTTGTGACTCCCTGTATCTAAATTCAAGACTGTTTGGGTTGTGACTCCCAGTATCTAAATTCAGGTTGTAAGGGTTGTGACTCCCCACACAAAAGTCAGTGTCGTGGTTATCCCTCCACTAGAAAAGGATTTTGTAATTGGGTTATGATTCCCCTTTAAAAAACATTTTTAGAGCACACATATCTCTCACCGAGTAGAGAGGTATAAGAGTGGAGTAGGCCCACTTTGGACCGAACTACTAAAAAAAACATCCTTGTGTTATTTAATTTTTCTGCTACTAATTAAATTTAATAATTAACTTTGATAATTAATTTATTTGATTAAAATTTCTAATCTGGTCTATTCACCCCCCCCCCCTCTAGACCATCTACCATTACCATGTCCGACCTAACAAGTCTTTGAGTGCATCACACGACATCCCCAAGGCATCATTGTATGTCTACCCCATGCATATGACCCTCGTCATCACTGTTGCATGTTATGTGCATCCCCCCCCCCCTCCAGGGGATATCATGTCACGATGGTCCACCTATACTATCTCCAAGAACATTACCACATGGCATAAAAAACATGACAGGATACATGAGAATGCATAACATATCATCATAAGTAAAGTGTTACACACAATAAATGTGATCAAAATCTATCATGGTCATCAAAACATGTGTACGCATAATCATATCAATGGAAATCGTGTGTAAAAAAGCCCAAAAGGTTACGGAAATTCCTACCTCAAATGTTGGAAAATCCTCTTCGGGGTATTATTATCATCAAAGTTTCTATGTCAAAGTATTAAGTTGTTGGTACGTCGATGTTCAAGTTATTTCAAGGGTTTCCTTGAACCAAAAAAGCTATTTTATTTCAAAAATATATAAAATATTATATGTGATGATACCTTTCTCTCTCCTAGATAATTTTTGAATTATTTGAATTAAAAATTATCATGTGCACTGATAAATTATAATACATGACTTTATTATTCTAAATTATCCCAAGCGATGATAATTATGGTTTTCAAATAACAAAATCATCATTGATAATATTACAATTATTGTTTGATGATTTCATTCATTGTTATAATTTGATAATTTTGTTAATCATATTTTAATAATTTATTTTTTATAAAATTATCATTTGATAATCCAATTAATATTATCGGTTGATAATTTTTTGTGTTATCATTTTATTCAAGATCTAAATCTTCTTTTATTATTCTTTTATGAAACTAATTTATATTATTATAATTATTTTTTCTTCATTTCCACACTTAAGGGATGATTAAAATTAAAAACAAATAAATAAATAAAAAGAAAGAAATGACATGTAGTTCATTCAGTGGAGGAAGGAGGAGGCCAATCGCATGTTGGTTCTTGGATAAAAGGAAGAAAAAAGAATCAAATACTTCATCAAATAGGTTTCCTTGACTCAACGGTGTGATTCCAAGGAAGAAAACACCCATGTATATATAGAACCCTAAAATTCATGTTCTTATTTTTGATAATTTAATTATGATATTTCAATCTATTTTTCAATGAATATACCAAAGAGGAGTGGACAGATTTGCGATACAGATTTATTTCAATTATTATTTGGTCAAAACTAGTGAACAGAAGGAGGTTTAAAATCCTCCATACACGTCAATGGAGGTGCACCAAGGTTTGATGGTGGATGAATAGTTTTTCTTAGACTTAATTGTATTGATAAACTAAATTATTTATTTCAATTATCAAATAACTTTATTTTTTATGGGAAAACTAACCGAACGCCCGCTGCATATGAATTTTATACACTTTTTAGGGTAAACCCTACATTCCAAACCCAATAGTGGTCTTAGATTTCTCATATGATGCACTGTTTGAGATATGGTAATTATTTAATTTTAAAAAAAAATTAATAATTAATTAATTAAATATAAAAAGTATTTTTTTCATGAGCAACACATCCGACCCTATGTTGCATATAAATGTTATTCCCTGCCTATGGTAAACACTATATCACAGACCTAACAGTGGTCTTGGATTCGTCACACAACACATATTTTGAGAGATATTGAATTATTATTAATAAATGGCATGCACTTACTATAATGTATTTAATTTTTTTATTCCATCTTTAATAATCCTTTACAGTCCTAGAAATCTCACACTAAATTAATTTTCTCCAACAATAGGATGTTTTATTATATTTTAAAAAAACATGATATTGCAATTCTCCCCCTGTATGAAAATTCTCATCCTCGAGAAGTATCTGCAGTGGTCTTGCTTTAACAACTTAGGATGCAAAGCTCAAACATCAGACTCACACTCCTACATCTCTTCTTGGATCCACCCATTTTTCTAATGAATCTAGACTAATGATATCATCTTCCCTTATAATTTCTTCTCACTTTGATCAATAATATGCACTGGATGATTCTCATAAGATGTTCTTATCTCTAGATTAACATCCTCGCAATCAATAACATGCATTGGATTGGGTATGTACCTATGTAGTTGTGAATCATGATACATTTCATGCATACCAAGATAAGTGGTACATCACCTATCCAACACATAGAAGAAATCATGTAGCCATATTACTAAGTAGTACATCACCTCTCCACCTCTATGAAGTATCTAGAAACAGCCAATTAATTTCAAAGATAACGTGATGCCTCAGCCAAATATAATAAATATAGGTCGATGTGAGACCATCAGGAACACATGATCTTCCTCGTCAAATGCCAGAGGTCTCCATCATTGGTCCACATACTACTTTTGATGGATCTATGTAGTCTCATCCACTCTCAGATAATCTTCATTTTATCCATGGTATCTCTCACCAACATCGGTACCATCAGTGCTGACTGGCATGGATCATTCAAAAAATGTGGCGACCTACAGGGTCACCCGTACTAGGCCTTGAATGGTGGCATACCAATAGTGGAATGGTAGGTGTTTTTGTATGTGAACAATCCCAAGGGTCAATAATACATCCAAATATATCTAAAGTCTAACATGAAATCCCACAACATATCCTCCAAGACCTTAATGGACCTCTCAGTCTGACCGTTAGTCTGGGGGTGAAACATTATGCTCAAGTGTAACTAAGACCCAAAGGCCTCTGACAATCCTCTCTATAATCATGAAATGAAGTGAGTGTCAGAGCCTGAAATTATCCTCAAGTGAACTCCATGGATTCATATTATAGCCTACACATATATACTTCACAAGATCTCTACTGAACACTACTCTCAAATAACTATGAATTCGGATGACATAGTGAGTCGTTCTATGATCACCTAGATGTAATCTTTTCCTCTACACTTATGTGGTAACCGCATCACAATGTCCAGGGATATCCCATCCCACTTTCACTCTGGAACCTCAAGGGTTTGTGCTAAACCTGCTGGAACTTGGTGATCATCCTTCAATTGCTAACAATTGAGGCATTATGAGACAAACTCTACAACACAACTCTGCATTCCTAGCCACTAAAAACGATGTTGGGGGTCTTGGTACACTATTTCTATGCTCTAATTTTCTTCTGAAGGGCATGTATGAAACTCTTACATCACCTCCTCCTATGACATCAAGGGTACCAACACCCATGCTCTAAAAAGGATAGTGTGATCCCCACCTTCAGAATATCAATCAGGATACCCATCTAGTGGATATATAAGTACATAAGGTCTCACAGTCGATATATCCACATTGAGCATCACTAACATGCTTTAAAAGAGGTTGGGTAACAACCATAGACTGTAGATATGAAGCACCATCCTCATCCACTATGGAAAAGTAAAATGAGGCTAACTATTCTGATTCCTCGGCCAACAACTGAGAACAAAATCTCTTATTGAGAGAATCTACCACCATGTTCCCCTTCCCATGAGTATAGAAAATCATGAACATATAGTCATGGAAGAACTCTAGCCATAAACTCAATATCATGTTAATATCTTTCTGATGGAATATATGTTTGAGACTCTTGTGGTCAAAGTTGATAATAAACCGTTCTCCCATCAGGTAGTGTTGCCACATGTTCTGTATGAAGTCTACCATTGTTAAATCAAGATCATGTGTCATATATTTATTCTCAAGTGGTCTCAAATAATGTGAAAAATAGGTGATCACCACCTGTCTCTTCATCAAAACACAACCAAACCTGGTCCCTGATGAATTTCAAAACACTACACACAAGGCACCCTCCTCTAGAAATCTCAATATGGGAGCACTCATAAACCTATTACTAAACTCCTAAAATACCTTATGGAACCCTTCAATACAAAAAAAAATCTTCCACTTCTATGTCAAAGCATTCAAGGGTTCCACCACTCTAGAGAAATTTGGTACAAACCTCTTATATTACCCTTCTAACCCACGGAATCTCATCACCTCGGTAACACTCTTGGGCAGCTCCCATGAATGAACTACCTCAACCTTCATTGGGTCCACTTCTAATCATAGATTTGAAAATATGTTCCTCAAGAAGTGGACCTATAGAATAAAAAACTAACACATTGAAAGAATCCCATAAAGGTTCTTCTCTCGAAGCGTTTCCAGGACCATCCCCAAATGTCTCTTGTGCTTCTCCTCATATATCGAGTTCACTAGGATATCATTGATGATGACTACCACAACCATTATAAGAATATATCGATTATCTAGTTAATGTGTCCCTTGAACACTTTTTTGGAATTATTCATACCAAAAGGAATCACCAAGTACTAAAAGTGATTTTAGCAACATCTGAATTTCATCTTTGGAATATCATCATCCTATACATGTAGCTGGTGATAACCTAATCCAAGGCCAATCTTTGAGATCCATTGCACCTATATTAATTTATCTAAGAGGTAATTGTTCCTTGGTAGATGATACATATTATTCATAGTCACATAGTTCAACATCTAGTAGTCTTCACATAATATCAATCTCTCATACACCTTCTTGGTTGTAAGAACCTAGATTTTATTTGAGGTACGAATCTATTGTTTTCTATCATGTCTCAGTTTAAATGCTCAAATATGACATATTGTGAATTTCCTAAGAGGTCATTGAGGTGTCAAGAGTGTCTGGTGCTGTTTCAGAGCCCAAAACCAAAGCGAAGGGATGAAAGGTCCTATCGCACGGTTTGTGAAAACCATGCAGAAGGTCCACATAGTTGCATACAAACAGTGATTACAGCTCTACAACATTCCATAGGCTAACAACAGGGATTGCATAAGGTTAGTCAAACCATGTTGGTAGCCCATGCAGAACCCTTTTCTCCTTCATTAGACCATGCAACATGGCACACCGTTTGGGAAAAAATGCACAGAAACCAAGTGGTCTATATATTTTGGGTAAAATGACATTTTTCCATTAAAAGTTATTAACTTAAACCTTGTCTCTATTTTATATTCCATCTACACAGTAGCCATTTTAGCTCCCACGATGGTTAATCTATAATTTGATCTAAATTATTCATCTGATCTTTGATTCTAATGTGGATTATCTCATTAGATCTACAATGGTAAGATCTAAATTTTTTTTCATACGTTCTTGATATTTCTGGATATCAACTGCACTATTTGGATTTAGGCTCATATTCCCTAACTTCATGTTCTTCATCCATTCTTCAGATTTATTCCAAAATGGTATGAATCAGATCTTGATACTAGATGTTCTTTCTAGAATTGGCCTAAGGTAGGCATTAATGTTACTTTTGTTTAAATTCAGACCATTTATATGTGTCGGTTTGCTGCACACCCATTTTCTAGGTGTCAACTGAATTGAAATTAAATCCTATGATTGATAGGTATAACCTAATTAGTTAAATGAGAATGTTAATGGATTTTTATTGGTTGAAAAACTTGAGTAAAAATCACACCATTGGTGATTTTTCCTTGAAATGACCATTTTATTGTTTTTGACCCGTGTATGCCTTTGAGGCATGCCTTTTACCCCATGTATGGGATGTCACTTGAGAATTGTTATGTAAATTAAAGTGATTAATTGACTTATGAATTAAAATTTAAATGAAAAGTATTAAAGGTGAGGATTGGTTGAGTTTCCTTCAACCCTTGTTATGTCATAGTTGAAATGGCTTGATGTTTTAAAGTGCCCATGTGAGTAAGTAGTGGATATGCTTTGTATTGATTGAATTATGCATTAATTCAAATTTATTTTTCCTTTCCCATGTGAGATAGATTGGGTTCGTTCCATGTAATGGAATAATTATCCTTGTTATTCTTTAAATATAAAAAACTCCCATGTTAGTATTTGAAGGTAATCCTTCTTGAGCTTGGCCTTGTATGCAATTCCCTTGTTTAGAATGAATTGAAGTTTTAAGTGATATTCCCATGTGATATATAGGGTAACTAAGTCATGTCTTATCTTGATAGTGTAGCAACCAAACCCTAGATATCTCAGAGATAGTGTCTGCTAACAATTACATTTTCATGATTATAAGGAATTGAATACTAAAGGAACAAATATTTTAGTAGTCTTGGTAAAATAGATACATACTTGAGACTTGAATTACAAATGAATATAGTAATTATAACATATTTTTTTATAAATAACTTTGAAGATAACTTTATTCCTAGATAGAATATCATTGCATTTCTTTCATAGTATTCTTCTTGGACTCCTAGAAAAAGGAAACATAAATAAGGGTTAGCTCAAATGCTCGGTGAGGGAAAAGTATAGTTGAATCAATAATGAATCTATGTGAATAATAAATATGGAAATGTTAATGACTAATAACACATGTAATGTATAAAATATATAATAAAAAAGTGAGTAAACAATTAGGAAAGATAAATTACTAAAAACGCATGACATTCAAATAACTAGATAAGGGAATATCAAAATGGAAAGATAATAAACTAAAACACATTCCATTTAATAAATGAACTAAAAATGAAATTTAAACATTGATATGTTGATGAAAAATATCACGGATCAATAATAAATATAATTAAATGTGGGAAATGATTAATTATTAGATGTCATGTTTCCAAGGTACATGGAACCATTACCATCAAGAGACAATTTACCTATTCTAACTTGAATAACTAATTCATTCCATGATATAACCAATGCATCAAGGGGAATTCATTACCCAGTTCTTAACCCATAGGGATTGCCTTAAACAGTCCTCAACCCATGTATTTTATGTCCAAAGTATTCCTCATATCGAATAAAAAATATTCCTTATCAAATATCCATAATGAATGGGTTTATAAATATTTCACCAAATAATTAAATAACATTAACAGTAGACACCATTTTAAAAATGGAACATGGATCATGGAATATTAAAATCATGTTAAATGAAATGTATAATTTTTTTTGAAATTCAATGTTCAATGATCATATGATATTGAATATTTCAAGTGGGCTGACGAATGAATAAAATAAGTGAATTTGAATACTAGACGTGGCCAAATAAATCAGAAACCATCTAGAGGAAGATTAAGGATGGTATTAATAAAATATATCCCAATCAGAGTAAAAATAAAGGTTGTTGTCATTGATGAATAGAAATACTATAAAACTATCTTTTAAAAACATTATTGGGGAAAATATCCTTTTATTATGAAAAACCTTTTGAAAAACCATTTCTTTGAATTCAATTTTGGAAATATTTTCATTAAAAAGTAACCATTAAAACCTGAAATAGAATATTCAACAAAATTACGGCAGTTAAATCCATACAAGCTATATGAGGTAAAAATAACATTCCTTTTGCACAGTTAAAGGTTAGAAAACTTCCTTGTTAAGAAAGTGAAAAGAAGCTTCAATTGAAAAAATAGGTAAAAGAAAAAAGGGTAAAAATGTAATTAACAAATCTTTCTTAAAACATTTCAGAAACATTTTAATAAAACATTTTTTTGAAGAAAACTGGTTCTCCGACAAATGAGAGAAACAAAGTTGGATTTTTAGAGAAACATTTTCTAAAACATTTTCACTACCAAAGAGCGGAAAAATGGTACTAATACTTGAAAATGATCATGAATAACTAGAGGATAGAAAATTAAAGGTTTTATTGACAAAATTTCATATAATTCCCTTGAATGGAAATACCATTTCAAGATCATTAAAGTTATTGTTGATGAAAATAATCTTTAAACATTTAAAGTGTCCCATGCCACTTTTAAAAATTCTAAATCATATGCCTCAAAAAAGAATAAAATTAACTCAAAGTTATAATATCATGAGTGTAAAGAGATTTATTATATATCATGTAAAATAGTATTATATACACTATATTAAATAAATTAGGTGCAAAACAAAAAATAAGTCTCAATAGAATGTAAATTGAGACGAAATTCCTTTCCTTGTGTTTCCTTTTAGGTGAACGTCCATTAGATTCTTATATAATAAACTCATATTAATTATCTACTTGATTTAGAACCTATTTCATGTTTATCATTAATTTTATTTCACTTTTTACCTTTTTGTATACTACTACTTAATCAATTGATTTTACATCAGGTGTTTTGACCAGATTCAATTTATGTGTCAAAAACAACTTTTGATGGTCATCTATGTTAAAAGGGGTCATTATATAACATATCAAGAATAATAATATATAAATAATTATTATATTTATACATAAAGTATAATTTTACAACCAATAATTATATATTTTTATGAAAAATTAATCAACGTTACAATCATGGAGGCGGTATGTCGTACGTATGCATAAGTAAAGTTCTCATTTCTCAATGATCGTTATAGAAAGAAGGTAAGTAAAATTATATCATCTCATAATGATGATTATATCATGAATAACATATTTTTAATAATATATACTTATATATATAATTATGTTGATGACAAATGAATCACATCATGTCGAGGAGGCGGTGGTTCACACATCCACGAATGATGTTATAACTTTTTAAGTGTGTGCAAGAGTAATAAAGAGAATGATATTTATTATATTTAAATAAAGTTAATTATGTCATGAATATAAAATATATTTTTTTTATTTAACATATGTTTAATTAAAATCATCCTTTATACATTCCATGTATCGTGTTAATGAATCACATCGCTTTTAGGAGGCGGTAGTCCACACTTCCACAAACGATGTTATCATATTCTCACAAAATGGAGGGCATAATAATATGTTTTGTAAAATAATTATAGATGTATAAAGAAATTATAAATATCATATATATTTATAATATAAAAAAATATTTCCCACCATAATTACCACCATGAGAGGCAGTAAAAGAAAAATGAGCAATCATCATTTTGTGAAGTAGTAGTCCGCTATTCACATAAATAGTATGTTCATTAATAATTAGATGGATGTTTTTGTAAGTGTAGGTAAACAAAATATCATATAAACATTATATTATATTTTTTATACTGGTATTTTAATTTAATAATGTAATAATGAGAGTTTAGGGAGTGGATAATCGAAATAAAACTAAATATCATAAGGAAATTTGTTACTTCTTATTCATGTCACTCCTTTTGGTTTGAACCAAAGGATTACATGGTTTTCTTTCTGCACAAGGAGAGGTTTATATGATGAGGTTAGGGATGTTGAAGAGAAATTTTAGTATATAATGTTCAAGACAAAGTGGCTGGATATGTGTGAAGATGTGGGAGGAGAGGAGACCTTTCCATAGTGGAGGAGTGGCACTCTTGTAATATTTTGACAATGGAATCACATACACATTTTTCACTTTAAATGTTTCTCTAATAAGGGACCCAATTCTATAAAAGGTATTATATGGTCCAAATATTACCATAAAATGTATTTTAGAGTCGTTTATAGGTTATTTGGACCCTTAAGATTAAGGTTTAGTCCCTTATTAAGCTTAATTTTACCCTTTATAATTGTAATTAATTTTATTTACTTTCACTAATAGTTTTGGTCAAACATTAAGTTGTATTATTATAAATTATAAATTATTATGATTAAAAATATGTAATAAATTTTTAGAAATTCTAATAATAGATGTGGCATTAATTGATTTAAATTTAATCCCACAGACGGGATTACATTGTGAGTTTTTAATGTAAAAGCATCCAACAGTTTGCTATGTTTTTATAGTAAATTTCAAAGTTAAATTGATTCCAATGAACTAAACTAGATTAATTTTTAAAAAATATTATCTAATTAAAATTTAAATCAAATTTAAAATATAATTTAACCTTATAAATAAATCAGATGAAAAAGGAGTTTTAAACTAAAATTCAGTATTTTTCATTATTCATTAAAAATTGAAACTACACAGAAAAATACCAAAAATCCACCCTAATCAGATTTTAATGTTTTTATTTCAAATATGATGTTTATTATTTGGTATATAATCTATAAAAGTTCAAAAAATTGAATTTAAAATAGGTTCTCTAATAATATATGGTAAAATTCCTTACTAAAAATAATGTATTTTATGTGTAAAATTGGTTTTGTTCTAATATAATGATTATCAAATCTACTAGATGAATATAAAAAATATTATATTAAATATAATATATATATATATTTATATATATATATTACAATAATATCACTTACTAATTTAAATTAATTAAATATATTATGGTAAATAGCTTTGGGATCATAAAAATAGTTCTCTATAAAAGTATTGTTTTCATATTCAATTGATTCTTATATTCATTTATAATTAATTTTTTACCAACAAATTATTCATGTAAACCATATATTTTAATAATTTAGTTATTAATATTCATAAAGGATAGTTTATTTTTTATTATATTAAATAAAATATTTTGATAATACATTATTTTTTGGTAAAACTCTGTCTTGCGTGTAATGCAAGCCATTGAAGAAACTCATTTTATTGTACATCGTATGTTAACTCAGTTTCTTTTTCATTTCATGATATAAAATATTTTTAATATATTAAAATAATTTAATGTATTATAAATTCTCAGTATATGATATTCCCATATGCGCTTGGTGTTACGTGTTATACATGATATCGAATAAAATGTTCCTACATTAGATTTTTGGGGAGTTACATTCTCCACACCTTAATTAAATTGTATCCTTGCAATTTAAACTCAAACTTGGTATTATATTTTTTTTATTTCCAACTTTTAAACCCACATCATTAGAAGGTTTTTTAAAACAGCCTCTAGAAAATAGGGAATGGAAAGTACAAAGGTCACATGGACTACCATATAGCTAGGTTTCTAAGTAAGAGAATATTAGTGGAATGTGAAAATGCATACATGGAGGAAAAACATAAATATTAATATGTAGTGAATAATTTACTCAATAAAAAACGAGTGAATGATCAATAAAAAGTTGATATCCTCAAAGACATACATCTTTGATGATTTGGAAGAACACCGGTTCAACATAAATGAAGGTATTCAGACAACACTTTATTTCTAAGTCAATTTCCGAATGTTGTGTAATTATTTTACTAGCCAAGAATATAAGGAAGTATTTTTACTTAAAAGGATGAAATTTCATATAAAAATCATATTTTTTTTATCAATCAAATTATAATTCATCCCTTTACTCCCTAATATTAATTACCAATAATGAAATTTTTTTATGCTTGAAGCACTAAAAGAAACTTTTAATGGATTATAAAACAATTATTTAAATTATTACTATTTTCAAAAATTAATATGGTTAATAAATTAATCTCTAAACCTAAAAATAAATATTATAGGTTTATTATTAATTTTTATTCATCAAATTGTTTAAGTAAAAACAATGATATATTAATTCCGGACATTGCGTAGGTCAGTGGTAGGTGTAAAACCCCTATCATCTTTCAGTTATGGGTCCAAGAACTGCAGCCTTGGTGAACTTGATTGGTTGTCGCCTAACATACAGGTTGTCCTTTTCTAAAACCATATTAATATAATTTCCAAAATAAATCTAATGGAAATCATTCAAATAATGTTAATCACAAAATAGATTTTAAACTAAGGACTTCAACACCACCCTAATACATAAATACCTCATCCATTTTATTTCACATAGGTTCTTCATTGTCCTAGGGTTTATCCGTAATATCATTTATGGGATTTTTAAATCATAAAACCATATCTTCAATCTAAAACACATTAGGTTTAACATAGGATTTTCATTTTCAAAATCCTTCATAGTGGGTTGTAAAGAAAATGAAAATTTTACTAAGTGTATCCCCTAGGAGTGTCAAACTAGGTGCGCAGTAAGGCCCATTGTTATGTACCAAGTTATGCAGACTTTAGCCTAACACACCTTGTCAGAGTTGTTACACCTATGTACATCTATTCCAAAACCACATCCACTTGTAGTATCTAAAAAGGTATTTATTTCTAGTAAAACTACATAATCTCTATCTAGCCCAATATTTAGGATGTTATTTTATACTTATCATCAAATTATACCTTAGGGTAATGTTTTCTAATCTATGTTTTCATAAATCTAGTTATCAAGGTTTCTACTAACCTACCTATGATACCAACTATAGCGACCCGACCCCAGAGATCCCGAATCTGATGTCTGCTATCAAATACATTGGTATGATTACAAGGAATCGAATCCTGAAGGAACGAAGAGTTTAGTAGAATTGTTAAACCATATACATACATTATACTTTTATTAAAAATAAATACACTAATTACCACATAAATGATTTCTAAATAACATTGAGGATAACTTTATTCCCACTTAGTATATACTTTCATATCTTTCTTAGTATACTTCTTGGATTCTTAGAGAAATGAAACATAAATAAGGGTGAGATCAAATGCTCAGTAATGGAAAAGTATAGCATAAGAAATAATGAATCAATGTGAATAATCTATATAGAAAGGTAAATAACTGAGAACACATGCCATGTAATCAATAACTGAAAAGAAATTGAGTAAATAAAATGGAAAGGTAAATAACTAAAAACACATTCCATTAAAATAACTAGATTAGAAAAAATCAATATGGAAAGGTAAGAAACTAAAACACATGTAATTTAATCAATGAACTAAAAATGATATATATCCATATATATGTTGACACAAAATATCATAGATGTATAATAACTAAAACTGAATGAGTGAAATGCATAATTATTGGACGCCATGTTTCCAATATACATGGAACCATTACAATCAATAGACAGTTTACCTATTCTAATTTACACAACTAATTCATCCCATTAGACTACTGATGCATCGAGGGGTTTTCATTAACCGATCCCCAACTAGTAGGTCTTACCTTAAATGGTCCCCAACCCGTGTATTACATGTCCCAAGCATTCCTCATATCAAATAAAAAAATTCCTTATCAAATATCCATAATGAATGGGTATATCAATATTTACAAAAATAATCAAATAAAATTCAAATAGACACCATATGAAAAATGGTACATGGTTTAGAAAATAGTAATATCCATGATAAATAAAATGGATAATTTAGGAAAAATTCAATGTCCAGTGATCATAATAGATTGAATATTTCAAGGGGACTGACAAATGAATCAAGGGAGTGAATATGAATACTATCCTTGGACAAATAAATATTAAACCATCTAGAGGAAGATTATTGATGGGATCAATACAACATATCAAAAGTGGAGTTAAAATAAGGGTTGTTTTTATTTATGTATAGAAATACTATAAAATGATATTTTAAAAACTTTCTTGAGGAAAATATCCTTTTATAATGAAAAACCACTTAAAAAAACTCATACTAACTTTTAGAAATATTTAATCTAAAAACAAAACATTTAAACACGAAAAGGAAGATTTAAATAAATGATGATAGGTAAATCTGCATAAGCTATAAGTGGTAAAAAGAAAATTCTTTTTTCATACTTAAAGGTTAGAAAAATTCCTTATTCAGAATGTGACAAAAATATTCCATTGAAAACATTAGTAAAATAAAAAATTATAAAAACTTTTTTGCCAAATCATTTTAAAAAAATTTCTAAAAACATTTTAATAAAACATGGTTTTTAGAAGAAAATAGGTTCACTAACTACAGAGAGAAAGAAAGTCAGGTTTTCTAAAAAAACATTTTCTAAAACATTTTGAGTACCAAAGAGTGGAAAAATGGGGCTAATACTTGAAAATGGTTATGAATAAATAGAGGAGATAAATTGAATGTTTTTTTTGAATAATGGTCGTATAATTTCATCAAATGGATATAGAATTGAATGATCATTAAAATTATTTTTGAGGAAAAAATCATTACACATTCCAAAGTGTCCCATACATCTTTGAAACATTCTAAATCATAATCTGTATGAAGGAATAAAGTTATATGAAAGGTATAATTTCATAAGAGTAAGAAGATTCAAGATATATTAGGTAACAGGGAATTATATAAACCGTATAAAAAAACTAGGTGCATAACAAAAAATATGTCTCAATAGAATGTAAATTGATATGAAATCCCTTACCTTACATTTCGTTTTCGGTGTACATCCTTTAAATTCCTCTATAATAAACTCATGTTAATTATATACGTAATTCATAAAAATTTTCATGTTTATCATTACATTTATTTTACTTATTACCATGTTTTAGACAACTACTTAATGAATTAACATTTCCACAAGTGTTTTGACCAAATTCAGTTTATGTGTCAAAAACAACTTGTATAGGTCAACTATGGTTTAAGGGGTCATTATATAACATATCCATAATAATAATAATGAAATAAATATTATATTTATAAATAAATTATAATTTTAAAACCAATAATTAAATATGGTTATGAAAAATGAATCAATGTTACAATCATGGAGATTGTAGGTCATATGTACGCATGAGTAACGTCCTCATTTTTCAATGATCATTATGGTAAGAAGGTAAGTAGAATTATATATTTATATGATGATATTTATATAATAAATATCATATTATTTAATCATATATACTTATATATATAATTATTTGGATGAAAACAAAATCACATCATGTTGAGGGGTGGTAGTCCACACATCTATGAATGATGTTATCACTTTTTAAGTGTGTGAAAGGGTAATAAATAAAATTATATATATTATATTTATAAAATTTTAATTATATCATGAATATCATATAGATGTTTTATATGACAAATATTTTTAATTAAAATCATCCTTTATACATTCCATGTATCATGTGAACGAAACACATCGCTTTTAAGAGGTGGTAGTCTACACTTCCACAAACGATGTTATCGTATTCCCACAAAATCGAGTGCATAAAGATATGTATTATAAAAGAATTAAAAAAGTATAAAAACATTAAAAATATCATATATATCATATATAAATAGATTTTTCATCATAATTTATAACATGAGAGGTAGTAAAGGAAGAACAAACAAACATCATTTCGTGAGGCGGTAGTTTTCCATTCACATAAACAATATGTTCATTACCCATAAGATGGATGTGTCTGTAAGTGTAGGTAGAAAAAATTCCATAAAACATACTAATATATTTAATATTACAGTGTGGTTATAAAATAATGGAATAAGGATATTTTAGGGAGTGGAGAATGAATATAGTTCTAAAAAGCATAAGTAAAGATGTTACCACTTAATTGGGTAACTCCTTTTGGTTTGAAAAATAGGATTCATTGGATTCATTTATTCCTAAGAAAAGGCTTCTGGGATTGGGAATTGTATTTTAAAGATCTATATGGGAAGATATTGGTCAATCCAATGTGTCTTGAGAGGTGTGAGGAAGTGGGAGGAGGGGAGGCCTTTTTATAGTGGAGGATGAGTGGCACTCTTGTATTATTTTGACAATGGAATTCCATACACATATTTTACATTGAAAGTGGATCCAATAATGGAAAAAATTCGATACAAGGTATTATAGAGTCTAAATATGACCATCTAATGGCTTTTGGACAAGTTTCTATGTCATTTGGACCCTTAAGATTAAAAAATATTCCCTTCGTATGATTAATTTTTCTTAATTATTATAATTAATTTTAATAATTTTCACTAATATTTTTTGGTAAAAAATTAATTTGGTATTATTATACATTATAAATTAGTCATATTCCAAATATGGACTCCATTTTTCTAAATTCTAATAAAAAACTGATATAAATTGATTTAAATTTAATCCCGTAGATGGGATGACAATGCGGGGTTTTAAAGTAAAAATGTCCAATATTTACTATGTTTTCATAGTCAATTTGAAATTCCAATTTATTCCAATGACCAAAATTGTAATAATTGATAAAAAAATTATCCCATTAAACTTTAACACCAATTTAATATATAATTTATATTTATTAATAAATCCTATGAAAAATGAGTTTGAACTAAAATTCAATATTTTTAATTATTCATTAAATAATGAAAATCCACTGAAAAATAAAAAAAATCACCCTAACAAAAATTTTATATTTTTATTTCAAATATGAATATTTTTATAATATAATCTATAAAATTTACAATATTTAATTTAAAATAGGCTCTCCATTAAAAGGTGGTAAAAAATCCTTAATAAAAATCTAGTATTTTATGTGTAAAATTGGGTTTGTTCTTATATTTTTCTTATCAAAACTATTGGATGAATATAAAAAATATTATATTAAATATATATAATATATATATTAAATTAATATCACTTAGTAATTGTTATTAATTAAACCTATTAGGGTAAAATATCTTTATGATCATAAAAATAGTTTTCTATAAAAATATTATTCTCATGTTCAATTGGATCTTATATTCATTAATAATTAATTTTTAACCAATGAATTAGTTTTGTAAACTATATATTTCTATAATTTAGTTAATAATATTCATAACTTATAGTC
Organism: Viscum album; assembly: GCA_963277665.1. Classification (NCBI taxonomy): domain Eukaryota; kingdom Viridiplantae; phylum Streptophyta; class Magnoliopsida; order Santalales; family Viscaceae; genus Viscum; species Viscum album. The sequence goes on from OY728135.1 coordinate 116,843,236, forward strand.
TTGGTCATATTATATTAAATAATAAAATTTTAATATTAAATTATTGTTCGGTAAAACTCAATCTTGTGTGTAATGCAAGCCATTGAAAGATCACGTTGTTGCGTAAATTGTACACTAACTCACTGTCACATGCATTTAAAGCTATAAAATATTTTGAATTTATTTAAAATAGTAAATATATTAAAAATTATTAGTATATCTTATTCCATTATTCTCTTGGTGTTGTGCATCATTAACTCTATCGAATACAATGTTCCAACATCATATTTTCGGGGAATTATAGATAGGGACTTTAGGCTTGTTATACTAAAAACACCCTGAGAGTATTTTAAGGAAATCCCTTTATCTTGACCTTATTATGAGATTTCCCTATTTGACATGAATTTCTTTATTTGATGCTTTTACCACATGAGTTAAATGATGTTAAATTCATGTATTATTTTGTAATGCATGTGATGCTTTTCATATGAAATATTCCCACGTGAGTAACTGAAAGGCCAATCTCTTAGAGGTTGGATAAGTCTTGATAAACCTTTTGAGGTGAGCTTGTTAAAGGATGCTCTTGGTTTGAACCTTGTCATGTTAAATGAAATGTTTAAATGAAATTTTATTGGCTAAATGATCAATATCCTTGGGTTTTACATGGATTCACATTAGAATACCATGGACGGACACATGTGAATTTTGAACTTTATACCTTCAGTGAAACATAGATTCACCTTAGAATGTCATGGATGGAACCAATGGTTAAATATTTTTTATCCATGGGTGATACATTGATTCACATTATAATTCCATGGATGGACTCATTGGACTGAACTTGATTATGCCATGGGTGATACATGGATCCATTGAGGGATTCCATGGATGGACTAATTGGTTTGAGCGTGATTATGCCATGGGTGATACATGGATCCATTAAGGGATTCCATGGACGGACTCATTGAGGGGTGACTTATAAACCGAGTGATACATGGATCCAAATTATTGATTTCATAGACAAACTCAATGGGTAATTGATTATATGTCCAAGGTGATACTTGGGTCTTCCTTATAGTAATGCCAAGGATGGACTTGAATGACATGGATGTTATACCTCACCGAGAGCGATACCAGGTTCCTTAAAGGTTCTCTAGGGATGGTCTTGTAGGGTGTTGGTTGATATTACACCTGGACCAATACTTGAATTACAACTTAGGAATGTTAAGGACTAGATTAGGTTATAAATTGAATATTTAATGAATTTATTTTTATGATGCGTCTGCTAATAAAAAGAACAATCTTGAATCTGGTCTCCACTTATACTTGTTTAGATGACCTTCTGAGGAATCTGATGTTCTACTAGTCATATAAGGGATTCCAGGCTTCCTCTAGATGTCAAGATATATAAATTCAATAAGATTTAATTGATTAAATGAAATTTATTCGATGAAATTCTTATTTAAATGACAAAATGTAATTATAGAAATTCTACTCTTGAGTAGTTCTCTGTTTACTTATTTTCATATTGTACACTTCATGTTATATATACACTAACTGATTGGCATAGGACCTTGGGTGGTATCTTACTTGGATTTCATCTCACACTCTGCTTGGGAAACCTTGGTACACAATTATATTATATGATTTCATGTGTTGACAAGGGAAAGTTCCTTGCTATAAGTACTTGACTTAGTTCTTTGGAGAAAGAGAGCTTGGGACCGAACTGAGGCTTGAGATGATAATCAGATAGTTTTGGGCCTTTTTTTTTACTTTTCTATATTTACTATAACTCTTTTTTGTATATATTTATTGGGTATTTTATTAGAGGCATGTGACATGTATCGTCATTTTGTATATGAGCTATTTAGCTTTGTTATCTATTCCTACATTCATATATTTTCTATATGATTTACATCTTTCACTACTTGATTTTTACTACTTTACCATTGTGGTACACTCTGGTGAGGATGGAATAGTCTCCCCACTGACACACCCTAGGCCGAAACTGCTAGTCAGAAGACTCTAGCATTTGGGGAGATGCACTTGTGGCCATGTGACACACTAGGCTCATGGCACCTTTCAGTGGCATCCTGGTTTTTGATGTTACAAAGTGGATTCAGAGCATTCATTTCTAGTTTTCTTTACGATATAGAAATAATAAAGATGGATAGGGAGGAAATGAAATATGGTAATGATCATTGCCCGGACGTAGCTAACCCATGTACCGGTAAAATCTGAATTACCTCAAGTTAAAATACTATTTTCTAGATTTTAATGATTAATGTTGTTTCAACTACATCGTTGGGTGACACACTTGGATTGTGATGTTATTATTGATCTGATTATGGGTTCTATTATGTTTCAACCAAATAAGATCAGGGTATTCCATCTCATGCATCATATAGGAACCTACGAGATTTCACATGTCATGCCATTTAGGATTCATTTATGATTTCATGTTGTTGTGATGGGTGTTGTGATATATATATATATATATGGTTGTTTTTCTGTTAGGTATATTGGTAACTATTATGGTGTGAACAGGTGGACTCCATCCTTTGTCCCCTGAGGTGTATGGGCCCTCTTGGATTGTAATTTGGTGGATCATTACTTAAACCATAAATGAAATGTGATATAAATTTGAAATGAGTTTCAATTAAAATTAAAGTGAATGTGAACTCAGATGAAATTGAATTAAATGTAAATCAAGTGGAAATGAAATGGAAACTTGAGCTGCTTATAGAAGATTACTTCAACCAGACCCGACCACTGTAGTGGTTTGTTGGTATCATCTCTCCCTTTTACATGATCTTTACGATGCCAAGACCTAACCCATAGGTAAGGAAGAGGGGCGTGTTCTTATATAGGAAGGCTTGTACCTGTCCTATTTCTCATCTACACTTCTAAGCTACAAAAATTGATATTTATAATGAACTGAGGCATGTGTTTAAGTTTATAGAGTTATTCCATTATGATGACCTCCAATAGTTTGTCGGGAGAGTAGAAATGATCACACTCTGGATGTTGTGGGTCGTGGGATACAAATGGATCATCCAGTCATGCTAGATATAGAACCAGTAGTTTTATTAGAAATAGGTGTTATAAAATAGTTCCATGATGGGTTCTTGTGCTTTATGTAGACCATTCAGGGATCACCCAAACCTACCACGATAATTAAAAAGTCGACATGTGAGTTTTAACAGTAGCATCTGCCCTTGTTTTTGAAGGATGGTGGACCACAAGGTGTAGAGTCCTATCTAGAAGATTTGATAGCTATGTTTGATCATCTTGAGACACCTCCTAAGAGTAGGTTAATGATCACTAAGTATATGATGTGTTAATTCGCAAAGAGGTGGTGGGATGTGATCACTCAGTTGGACCTTCATCAAGAGATGTCCTGGGTAGATTTTCATACGGTCTTATATGATTACTTTTATCCTAAGATTTTGAGGGCCAATAGAGCCCGAGAGATTATGAATATAGAGAAGTTAATTCTATCTATTAGGGAATAATCGGCCCATTTTAATGATCTCTAGTTCTTCACACCTATTCTAATGAGTGACGAGTTATCCAAAGCTAGGTGATTTGAGGATGGTATCAATAATCACATCCGATCGTAGGTGAATATCTTTTGGATAACTACCATCTGTGGAATAGTGAATCATACACTTATCATATAGTGTAACCTGAGAGAGTTTGGATGTGTGATCTAGTGCAGTTCAGTACCTAGTTTTGCTACATCGATAAGGAGTAGAAAGAATCAAATGGATATTTACTATAGTGATACTATTTCTGACGCTTTCGTCTGGGCGCACGCATTCGTCTGTGGGGAGGAGGCACTGCCTGTTTCCTCACATTCCCGCTTTCCAAAGGCGGGCGGCATTCTCTCCTTATTCAGGGACGTCTGCTCCTCGATCAAAATGGGATGATGGGACGTCGGTTCTTCCTTATGTGGATTCCTCCTCAGAACTCATCACCTAGTCCGGGTATCCCTCATAGATTTAATACGTTGTCTGTGAAACTCTTCCCAGTGTCATGTTTCCATGGACGCCGGTTAATTACACTGCTTCTATTGGGACATTCCAAAGGGTTCGGTCAGGGCAGTAACCTTTAGTCGGGGGAGTAGTCACGTTGAGGCATCAGTAGCATGTCTGGATGATGGGAACCTGGCATGTCTGTCTATTATCCCCGGTCACAGGGCTTCTCGAGGGCGTGGAAGCCCGAGGCATCCCACATCGAGCGCGGGGAATTATATTCCATAGAAACATATCTGAGGTTTTCCTCAGCTTCCTGTGTTTAACACAGGGTATTCCGCAAGTTTAACGTCCAGCGGAGACGGATCAACCCGATCAGAGCTTTAGCTAGAATGGATCAGATTGAGGGATTTCCCTTGAAGGGGTGCCGATACCGGGACCAACTCATGGGCGGCTGTGAAGAGGAGCGTACCGACATGGTCTCACCGGGATATGACGGTCCCGATGAGAATCAGGGTGGATGATGGATGAACGAATTAAGTGGAGGGGGAATGGCAAGGAACCGTTGTAAGGGCGACGATGAAGTTGGGATTGAGCCTTGAAGAGGCTTCCTACGTATCCCTGTGGCAGAGAATCAAAGTCTGCGTAGTTCGGGATGGTGCCGGTGAACCAGCATGAGGGTGGACCATGGTCTGATGGGCATCATCAGCGAACAAACATGAACGGGGAGGGCCAGGAGGGACCTAGTGGTGGTGGGATTGGACCACGTTGAGGCTTCCTACGTACCATGTCGTGACATGGATCAAAGACCATATAGTTCAGAGGGGATTTGTCGGCGAACCGATGTGAATGTGGACCTTGGTCCAATGAGAGATGGGCTTGAACCTCGGGGAGGCTTCCTACGTACCAGGCCTTGACAAGGATCAAAGTCCTCATAGTTCGGAGGGTGTCATCGGCGAACCGACGTGAAAGTAGACCCGGTGGCACACTAGCGGTGAGCTTGAACCTCATGAAGGCTTCCTACGTACCATGCCTTGGCATGGATCAAAGTCCTCATAGTTCGGAGGATTGATGGAATACATTTTAACATCATGCGGGACGGTAGTGAACCCTGACGTGAATAAACGACGGGCGGTGGGCTTGAACCTCGTGGAGGCTTCCTACATACCATTCCTTGGCATGGATCAAAGTCCCCGTAGTTCGGGATGGTGGTGGGTGTCGGAGAACCGACGTTAATGAGGGACCTTGGTCCGATGGGAGATGGTCTTGAACCTCTGGGAGGCTTCCTACGTACCATGCCTTGACATGGATCAAAGTCCCCTTAGTTCAGGATGGTGGGTGTCGGTGAACTGGAATGCAGTTTAAAGTCATGTTGGACGAAGGTAGAACTCGACGTGAATTGGATGATGGGTGGACTTGAACCTCGTGGAGGCTTCCTACGTACCATGCCTTAACATGGATCAAAGACCTCGTAGTTCAAATTGAAAATGGGGGGGGGGGGCTTGGCACACTGACAAGGAGACGGTCTGGGCCAATGATTGTTGGGCTTGAACCTCAGGGAGGCTTCCTACGTACCATGCCTTGACATGGATCAGAATCCTCATAGTTCAGGTTGGGTGAGTCACAACGGCTTGTCGTCGGACCGGAATGCAGTTTAACGTCATGTTGGACGGGGATGGGACCCGACGTGAAGAAATGACGGGTAGGCTTGGACCTCTGGGAGGCTTCCTGCGTACCATGCCTTGACATGGATCAAAGACCTCGTAGTTCAAATGGTTTCATCGGTGAACTGACGTGAATGTGAACCCAGGGGGTCCACTTGTGGTGGGCTTGAACCTTGTGAAGGCTTCCTATGTACCATGCCTTGGCATGGATCAAAGTCCTCGTAGTTCGGGTGGGGACAACGGCTTGTCATCGAACTGGGATGCAGTTTAATGTCATGCTGGACGAAGGTGGAACTCAACGTGAATTGTATGACTGGTGAGCTTGAACCTCGTGGAGGCTTCCTATGTACCATGCCTTGACATGGATCAAAGACCTCGTAGTTCAAATGGGTGTGTAGTTTAATGTCATTCGGGACAAGGGCATACAGTTTAACGTCATGTTGGACGAAGGCATGCAGTTTAACGTCATGCTAGACGAGGGCCAGCAGTTTAACGTCATGCTGGACGAGGGCATGAAGTTTAACGTCATGCTGGATGAAGGCGTGCAGTTTAACGTCATGCTGGACGAAGTATTGTCATGGCCAATGCCAACTCTAAGCCCACGTGAGTCATTCTCGGTGTGAGAAACAAGAGACAGCAAGGACTTGACGATCACGCTGCGAAGGGTGCGTCCGTGAGAAGCGAAGAGGGGCTTATGCGTTAGGTGGCCCATGGTGCTGGGACTTACTCCAGGATGGAGGCCCGAAGTGTGACAGAGCGCAGCGAAAGAGGGATTTGGGACCAATGATGGGAGGTGCCTCGTTCCCTATCATGCCCTCCACTGACCTTGGTAGTGGAGAAGTACGGAGATGCAGGGGTGCAGCCATCCGTTGGGGAACTAGGGTCACCCTTCTCCTGAGAACATACGCCACTCCTGTAAAGAGGATATCATCCCTTGTGTATGGGTTATTCCACTCCTGTGGAGACGAGTGGCGTAAAAAAATGTTGGAGCTGGGGGGGACCATTCGCGAGAGGCACGAGGTCGGGTCACAGTTTAACGTCACGTGTTGAGGAAGTGGTGCTTGGCAGTTTAACGTCCTGAAGCTCGGACGAGGTGGGTTCACTCCTCACCCTTAGGACTTACATAACCGGTACCCTCTGGTCCTTGGGGGAGGGAAGTTACTGGCAAGGCCATGGTCAAGGGGGGTTGTGGAGCGAACCATTGAGGGGTCCACGTTAGCGTGGCTATGCGAAGGAGCAATAGTCGTTAGTGTGCCTATGCGAAGAAGCATTAGGCGAAGCAACGCTACAAGTGGTATTGTCTGTGGGACTTTGAAATCACATCGTGCATACTTGGAGGGTCGCACGGGAAGAGTAATTGCCAAGCAAAGGAGTGTGCTTCGCGAAGCGGAGTGCCTTGGCCTTAGTGTGGGGCATAGGTGTGAGTGTAGGGTGATTCGCGAAGTGGAACAGTATTCACGGAGCACTTCCTCACGAAGAAGAGGTGCCTCGTGAAGCAAGGTGCTACAAAGCAGTGTGCTTCCCGATGTGTAGCGATCCTGCCTTAGCATAGGGATCACTAGTACAGGTTGGGTGTTTCGCGAAGCATAAACGCTCCGCGGCTACCCGGGTTCTCTTGGGAATCCCTTTCCTTCGCGAATTCCCTTGATATAACGACCCATACTTTACATACATTGTTAATACTTCGAAATTGAAGCACACTTATTACAACATATGACAAAACCACAAAGGACCGTATAGGTATAGTGTCTTTAGAAACTGGGAAACATAAACAACTGGTTCATAAATCTTCTACAGTGTCTCCCATTTATTTCATCATATCTAGGGTCCCTTTTAGCATATTCTACTTAATATCCATCTTCCTGACCTGGGGAAAATAAAACATAAAAGGGTGAGCTCAAATGCTCAGCAAGGACAAATAAAAATCATATCGTATCTTTATGAAAATCAAAACCTGCAAAAGAGATCATAATATCTTAACATGGAATAAATCATAGAAGTGAAAATGAGATCCCCATAATCATAACATAAAACTTGAAACTTTGTGGCATGCACACATAATCATGGAAATCATTTCTTGTTAGTCATGACTCATTGCCAAGACTATCTTAGTGGACAAAGTCCCTTTCTGAACCGAGTTCACTCCTCGTTTCAGTCCTGTATCACTGAACCGAAATAACCTTCCGTTCCAGCCATGTCTATCTCATGAGATATAAAATCTTTACCCAATGCATTGGAGGGAGATATAGGTCCCACCCATATTATAATGAATCCTTTCTTATGTGTGCCACATAATCATAAAACATACATCATCGCATAACACATGTAACAAAAATGGGATTCTTGAAACATCATGACATCATAATTCAATTCATATAAGATAAAGGAATTCATAAAAATAATTCCATCACAACATGATCAAATCAATGTAATAATAGGGATAAAAACAGAACCCTTTATTATCTTAGATGGAAAATAATTTTGATAAAACACTTGAACTCCATTCTTGAGGAAAATATCTTTTCTTCTTCAAAAACATTTTTCCTTTCATAACATGTCATACAACTTTAAAATAAAAGAAGTTGATTAAAAATAAACTTGAAAACTTGTAAAGGAAGCTTCTTGGAAATAATGTTTTAAAAATCCATTCATGTCGTATAAGTTTAAAAAAAACATTCTTCGTACTTTTGTCGGAAAAGTCAAAAAGTACCTCGTATGAAAAACGATAAAAGATTCCTTTCATATATTTTACTAAAAACTCACCAAAGGGTAAAATAGGTTTTAAAAAATTGTAGGTGGATGAAAATAATATTACATGTTGAGGAAAAATGTATGTGGATGATAAAATACACCCCAGTAAATTTCAAAGTATAAACAATCTCGAATAAAAATGAGATTGTGATATTTCCCTTACCTTAGGTCCGATTTGCTTTTTTCGTGTCCGAAGCTCCTGTATAATGGTTTAAATAATGTTATTGACTTATTCCAGAATCATACATATTGATATGATATCATATATGGTCATATTATTAGCTTCTTGTTAGTAATATTTCATTGTTACTTGTTACTCGGGTCTTTATAACTTTTTGTTCTTATGCGTGTTTTGTCGAATAAATTCTTATTCTTATCTTTAGGTTATAGATAATTCATTTACAGAATGTTATTAGTGTAGTATATACCATATTCATTCATTAAATTCATTTATATAATCATTATGAAATGAAGATCATGTAGAACGAGTCGCATCACATCGTGGAGACGGTATTCCGTACGTACGCACGAGTGATGATATCGTTCCTATGATCGTGGAATTGTATTGGAGTATATATATATATTATTTCAGTATCAATATTACTTCATAATAATCATATATAGTTACTCATTACACCATTTATACCCATCCTTGTAAGGTGATGGTGGAAAAATAGATTACACCACGGCGTGGAGACGGTATTCCGTACGTACGCACGCGCGGTGATTTCATTTTTCCGTAGGATGGATAGAAGGTGAATTAGGGTTGTTTCATATTTATAATAACATATAAGTATTTAAGTAATACTGATGTTATTACTTTATCATGAAACAACTAAAGAAGAAGTAGTTGAAGAAGAAAGAAATTGAAAAGATCGGTAATGGATATTACCTCTTCTTTGGAACGCCTCTTTGAATCCTCCACTTAAGAAACTAAGATTGGTCTTTGGAGAAGACCAGGACCTCTAGGATTATTCTAGGGAAGTGGAGAGGAGAAAATGTCAGGGGTTGGCCGAGCTTGAGTGCTCAAATTGGTGTGAGGAGGAGGGGGAGGAGGTGCCCTTTTATAAGGGAGGAGAGGGGCACCTTAGGAATATCTCAAAATATTATTTTATATTAAAGTCAAAATCGGTTTATAATGGTTCCAAAGGGTCTTATTTCGAAGCTAAAGTGGGGATGGGTCGAAAGCCTATCAACCAATAGGATTTAGACAAGTTTAGGGTATTATTTTAACCTTATCAATTAGATTTAACTCTAAGTTAATTAATTTAACTTTTACCGTGTCTTTTTGTTTTCTTTCACTATATGGTTAATACACATACTATAACATGCCAAACGAACACCAAATTGTTTATTATTAATATATATATCCTTATCTAAGTCATTTGGCCGAACCTTAGATTTTTAGGAATAAAATAACAATTAATAATATAATATTTGATTTAAAAACTATTTTGTGTCAATTTTGACACTATTTGATATATGATTTTTGTGAAAGTCATAACAGAATTATATGTTCGAACCAAGTTGATTAAATCAATACTAATATATCATAGTAACCTAGAAAATTAGTGGAATTCATAAAAAGTCTCAAATTACATTTATTTTGGTATTTATATTATCAATTTTGTCAATATTTCATTAATAAGATAATTACTGCATCATCTTTGTGTCATAAATAAATTAAATTATTTGATGTCTAAAAATTACAAATAAAATACCATCATGTAGGAAATCTTTTTATCTCTCTAATGAATATTTAAAATCGAATTTATCTTATGTATAACCCTATATTAAAAATGATTTACTTATTAAACTTTGATTTTAACTATTTTAACCCTTCTTTAAATAAATTAATAATAAATGTCCTAATCTAATCCAAGTGGGCCTAAATGGTCATATTTTATTCCTAAGTTTGTTTTTGGTCGAATTACACTTGTCCAATAGAATTAGGACATGTGTTAGGGTAATATTAATATCATATTTACCCTTAGTTACCCTATTTACTATTAACCGCGGTAAAAATAGTAAAAAGTTACTATTCACCAAAAAATTATTTTCATCTCATTGAACCACATTTTAGTCTTTGATATTAACCGTGTCTCTCGGATTTTTGAAATTCCATTCACAGAAGTGGTAAAATTAAGTTTTATGCAAAATTCAGTTTTTAACCTACCACTTAGTGGTTTCACTATTCATCAAAAATTGAAAGTTTTCAGAAAAATACCAAAATTTCACCCTAGGCTAATTTCGATATTCTGAGTCCAAAAATGAAGTCCATTTTGAAAAATAAAATTTATAAAATTTCAAAAAGTGGTTATTACTATTCATAACGGCTAGTTTTAATAGCATATTGTTGTTTAGTGAAACTCGGTATTGCGTACGACGCAAGCTATCGAGGAAGGTCGCGATTGCGTGTAAAGCAAGCCAAGCAAGTGTTGTGTAGAAAAAGATTCCTTTTATGATTTATATAACATAAAAGTCTCAGGTGTTACATTCTACCCCCCTTAAAAAGAATTTCGCCCTCGAAATTCGTCACTTTGCAACAAACAAATGAGGATACTTCTCCCTCATCATATCCTCAAGCTCCCATGTAGCTTCTTCAAGTTGGTGGTTTCTCCATAAAACTTTCACCAAGCGAGTGGTCTTGTTTCGTAGGACTTTTTCGCTACGATCCAGAATCTCTATCGGCTGTTCTTCATAAGAAAGATCTTGCTCCAGCGGTACAACTTCTGAGCTGAGTACATGTGAAGGATCTGGTATGTACTTTCTCAGGAGAGATACATGGAACACATCGTGAACTTGAGAGAGATTCGGTGGAAGTGCCAATCGGTAAGCTACCTTCCCAACACGATCCAGTATTTCAAAAGGACTGATATATCTAGGGCTCAACTTCCCCTTCTTTCCAAATCTCATAACCCTCTTCCAGGGAGATATTCGTAAGAACACTTTATCACCCACTTCAAACTCTAGGTCTTTTCTTCGGTTGTCGGCATAACTTTTCTGTCGACTCTGAGCTGCTCTTATGTGTTGTTGAATAGATCTGACCTTTTCTGCCATTTCATCAACGAGATCAGGTCCTAATAGCTTTCTTTCCCCAACTTCATCCCAGCAAGTTGGAGTCCTGCATTTCTTTCCATAGAGAGCTTCATAAGGAGCCATCTGAATACTGGAGTGAAAGCTATTATTATAAGAAAATTCCACCAAAGGTAGGTGTTGATCCCAACCTCCTTTGAAATCCATAGAGCAAGCTCTCAACATATCTTCTAGGGTTTGAATTGTTCTCTCAGACTGACCGTCTGTCTGGGGATGATAAGCAGTGCTGAAACTCAACTCTGTATCCAGAGTATGCTGAAGACTTTGCCAGAACTTAGAGGTAAATCTCAGATCTCGATCAGATATAATAGAAAGTGGTACTCCATGCAATCTTACCACTTCCTTTATATATATCCTGGCAAGCTGATCTAGAGAGAAATCCTCTCTAATAGCAATGAAGTGTGCAGACTTTGTAAGACGATCAACTATGACCCAGATAGCATTATTGCCTTTGGATGTTTTAGGAAGTCCTGTGACAAAGTCCATAGTGATGTTTTCCCATTTCCATTCGGGTATGGGTAATGGTTGTAACATCCCCTTAGACTTCTGTCTCTCAGCTTTAACTTGTTGACAAACCAAGCATCGAGAGACATATTCAGCAACATCTCTTTTCATGCCATCCCACCAGAAGTACTCTTTCAGGTCCCTATACATCTTCGTGCTTCCAGGATGAATAGAGAATGAAGAACTATGAGCCTCATCCAGCAGCTCTTTCTTTAATTCGGGGATGGGAGGAACGCAAACCCGATTCCTGAACTTTATTATCCCATCACAATCAAGGTTGAATTCAGGAACATTTCTCACCTTCTTTTGTAACTTGACATCTTCTTTCTGTGCCTCTTTAATCTTCACATGTATAGATGGTTGAACATTCATTTGAGAAAGATATGATTTTTCCCCTTCCATTATAATTCCAAGATCCATCCTTTGTAAATCCATAAATATTGGATCTTTTGTGATCCTCATCATGGATAAACTAGCATGGTCTTGTCGACTTAATGCATCTGCCACCTTGTTTGCTTTCCCAGGGTGGTAATGGATTGAGCAGTCATAATCCTTAATCAGCTCCAACCATCTTCTTTGGCGCATATTCAGCTCCTTTTGTGTGAAAATATACTTTAAACTTTTATGATCAGTATAAATATCACACCTTTCACCATAAAGGTAATGCCTCCAAATCTTTAATGCAAAGATTACCGCAGCCAACTCCAAATCATGTGTTGGGTAATTTTGCTCATGGATTTTCAACTGTCGTGAGGCATAAGCTATCACCATATCATTTTGCATAAGAACACACCCCAATCCCTTCTTGGATGCATCACTGTAGATCACAAACCTTTCTCCACTACAAGGCAGTGTGAGCACAGGTGCACTGGATAACCTTCTTTTTAACTCCTTGAAATTCTCTTCACATTCCTCTGTCCAGACAAACTTAACTCCTTTCCGAGTCAACTTGGTGAGTGGATTAGATAATCGTGAAAAATCTTTTACAAAACGTCGATAATATCCAGCCAAACCAAGAAAACTTCGGATCTCAGTTACTGTTGTTGGTCTTGACCATCTTTCGATAACCTCTGTTTTTGATGGATCCACAGATATCCCCTCTTTTGAGATTATGTGACCCAAAAATGCATCTTTTTGAAGCCAAAATTCACACTTGGTAAATTTGGCATAAAGCTTCTCCTTTCTCAGGGTCTTCAATATAATTCTCAAGTGATCTTCATGCTCTTCCTTGCTCTTTGAATAGACAAGAATATCGTCTATAAAGACTACCACAAATTGATCAAGATAGTCTCTAAAGACTCTATTCATTAGATCCATGAAGATAGCAGGGGCATTAGTAAGACCAAATGGCATCACTATAAATTCATAGTGTCCATACCTTGTACGGAAAGCCGTCTTTGGTATATCCTCCCTTTTGACCCTTAATTTATGATACCCTGAACGAAGATCAATCTTGGAAAAGTATTGAGCTCCGCGTAGTTGGTCAAATAAGTCATCAATGCGTGGTAGAGGATATTTGTTCTTGATAGTGATCTTGTTAAGTTCTCGATAATCAATGCAGAGTCTCATTGATCCATCTTTCTTCTTAACAAATAGAACAGGTGCTCCCCAAGGTGACGCACTAGGGCGTATGAATCCCTTATCAAGATTCTCTTGGAGTTGCTTCTTCAATTCCTGCAACTCAATTGGGGCCATTCTATAAGGTTTCTTTGAAATAGGCAAAGCACCCGGTACGAGTTCTATTGAAAACTCAACTTCACGATTTGGTGGAAGACCCGGTAATTCCTCCGGAAAGACATCATAAAACTCCCGTACAATGGGCATATTCTTAATCGTGAGTTTCTCACCAACTATTTGAGATAAATAACCTTCATTTAGTGGAATCAATACCCATAAGATGGAAGAAATTTCCACTGGAAGGTTATGTTCATCCTTGCATTGATAGACGATCGTAGGTTGATCTGGAATATGAAATGTGACTTCCCTTCTTTGGCAATTGATATGAGCTCCATGTAGAGAAAGTCAATCCATGCCAAGAATCACATCAAATTCCACTAAAGGAAGGATCACAAGATTTGCAGGAAGCACTTTCCCACAAACTTCGATCGGAGAAGAATTATAAACTTCTGATGCGATTGATGTGCCATTAGGTGTTGTCACAGCTAACTCAACATATAATTGTTGAGGTAATACGGTGATACCCTTAGAAAAGTCTTCAGAAATAAAAGAGTGGGTGGATCCAGAATCAAATAAAACATTTTCTACTTTAGAGTGGATGGTAAGTGTACCTTTCACCACATCGTTATCGTACTCCACATCGCTGATAGAAATTGCATGTGACTTTCCTTTGTCTTTAGCCTTAAGATTTTGTTGACGTCGACCATCATCATCAACCCTTGGAATTGGGCATTGATTGGCATAATGCCCCATCTCCTTGCACTTGAAACATTGAAGTGTAGTAGGTTCATTCTGTGTATCCCTTCCTTTGTTTGCATCATTAGACATCTTCTTCCCATTATCACGGCATTCAAATGCCCGATGACCTTCCTTTCCACATTTAAAACATTTACTTGTCCCTTTAAGACAACTCCCTCCATGTTTCTTTCCACACTTTGAGCATAAGGGAAAGTTCATCTTCTTTTCCGTGTGCTCTTTAGATTTTTATTTGAATTCCATCTTCCTCTTCTTATCAAACCCATGTGACTGATGGGTTACTCCAATCTCCATATCGACTTTGAGAGCACATCGAACGATTTCCTCGTAGCTATTGAAGTCCCTTATGGATAACGCCCTTCGAAGACTTGGTTTTAAGCCACTAAAGAATCGATCGATCTTACTCTCAGGTTGGATAATAATACCAGAAGCGTACCTTGCAAGTCTTGTAAAATTTGCTTCATAGGTACTAACAGATTCATCATCCCTTTGCTTCAGTTCAAGGAACTCTTTCTCCATCTTTGTTCGGAGAATACGAGGGAAGTAATTATTGAAAAATAAGTTCTTGAACTCGTCCCATTCCATAGACTCAATTTCATCCCTTTGCCTCGTATTCTTAACAAGATTCCACCATTGATCCGCATCTCCTTCCAAACGATACACTGCTAGGATGACTTTCTCATGCTCAGAACATTGAAGAACTGAAAATATCTTTTCAGTAGTACTAATCCATTGTTCAGCAACTAATGGATCAGTAGACCCACTGAAAGATGGTGGACGCTGCCTCATGAAGGATTCAACAGAATTTTGCTCCCTCCTTTGTTCGTTTGGAAATCCTGCATGATTCATAGCTTGAGAAAGTTGTGTGAGCATGGCTACAAGATTTTGCATTCCAGCTCCCATATCGTTTGGTTGCTCAGGGGGAAAATCATTGCATTGCCCATCGCATTCCGCATTAACACGGTTCCTTCGGGTTCCAGCCATTGACTAAAACCAAGAAGAATAGTGTGAGTAACACTAATTATAAGAGGAAACCACATAATTCAAGAATAAAATTTTCATGCTTATGGTCTTATCCTAGGTTATTCATGGCCATTTCTAAGATTGTGTTCTATGCTTAGACTTATCCTTAGGGTTCTTACTAAGGCTTTCACATCCTAGTTTCCAAAGGTTGACTATACCTTTCCTCTGATACCAACTATAATGACCCATACTTTACATACATTGTTAATACTTCGAAATTGAAGCACACTTATTACAACATATGACAAAACCACAAAGGACCGTATAGGTATAGTGTCTTTAGAAACTGGGAAACATAAACAACTGGTTCATAAATCTTCTACAGTGTCTCCCATTTATTTCATCATATCTAGGGTCCCTTTTAGCATATTCTACTTAATATCCATCTTCCTGACCTGGGGAAAAGAAAACATAAAAGGGTGAGCTCAAATGCTCAGCAAGGGAAAATAAAAATCATATCGTATCTTTATGAAAATCAAAACCTGCAAAAGAGATCATAATATCTTAACATGGAATAAATCATAGAAGTGAAAATGAGATCCCCATAATCATAACATAAAACTTGAAACTTTGTGGCATGCACACATAATCATGGAAATCATTTCTTGTTAGTCATGACTCATTGCCAAGACTATCTTAGTGGACAAAGTCCCTTTCTGAACCGAGTTCACTCCTCGTTTCAGTCCTGTATCACTGAACCGAAATAACCTTCCGTTCCAGCCATGTCTATCTCATGAGATATAAAATCTTTACCCAATGCATTGGAGGGAGATATAGGTCCCACCCATCTTATAATGAATCCTTTCTTATGTGTGCCACATAATCATAAAACATACATCATCGCATAACACATGTAACAAAAATGGGATTCTTGAAACATCATGACATCATAATTCAATTCATATAAGATAAAGGAATTCATAAAAATAATTCCATCACAACATGATCAAATCAATGTAATAATAGGGATAAAAACAGAACCCTTTATTATCTTAGATGGAAAATAATTTTGATAAAACACTTGAACTCCACTCTTGAGGAAATTATCCTTTCTTCTTCAAAAACATTTTTCCTTTCATAACATGTCATACAAATTTAAAATAAAAGAAGTTGATTAAAAATAAACTTGAAAACTTGTAAAGGAAGCTTCTTGGAAATAATGTTTTAAAAATCCATTCATGCCGTATAAGTTTAAAAAAAACATTCTTCGTACTTTTGTCGGAAAAGTCAAAAAGTACCTCGTATGAAAAACGATAAAAGATTCCTTTCATATATTTTACTAAAAACTCACCAAAGGGTAAAATAGGTTTTAAACAATTGTAGGTGGATGAAAATAATATTACATGTTGAGGAAACATGTATGTGGATGATAAAATACACCCCAGTAAATTTCAAAGTATAAACAATCTCGAATAAAAATGAGATTGTGATGTTTCCCTTACCTTAGGTCCGATTTGCTTTGTTCGTGTCCGAAGCTCCGGTATAATGGTTTAAATAATGTTATTGACTTATTCCAGAATCATACATATTGATATGATATCATATATGGTCATATTATTAGCTTCTTGTTAGTAATATTTCATTGTTACTTGTTACTCGGGTCTTTATAACTTTTTGTTCTTATGCGTGTTTTGTCGAATAAATTCTTATTCTTATCTTTAGGTTATAGATAATTCATTTACATAATGTTATTAGTGTAGTATATACCATATTCATTCATTCAATTCATTTATATAATCATTATGAAATGAAGATCATGTAGAACGAGTCGCATCACATCGTGGAGACGGTATTCCGTACGTACGCACGAGTGATGATATCGTTCCTATGATCGTGGAATTGTATTGGAGTATATATATATATTATTTCAGTATCAATATTACTTCATAATAATCATATATAGTTACTCATTACACCATTTATACCCATCCTTGTAAGGTGATGGTGGAAAAATAGATTACACCACGGCGTGGAGATGGTATTCCGTACGTACGCACGCGCGGTGATTTCATTTTTCCGTAGGATGGATAGAAGGTGAATTAGGGTTGTTTCATATTTATAATAACATATCAATATGTAAGTAATACTGATGTTATTACTTTATCATGAAACAACTAAAGAAGAAGAAGTTGAAGAAGAAAGAAATTGAAAAGATCGGTAATGGATATTACCTCTTCTTTGGAACGCCTCTTTGAATCCTCCACTTAAGAAACTAAGATTGGTCTTTGGAGAAGACCAGGACCTCTAGGATTATTCTAGGGAAGTGGAGAGGAGAAAATGGCAGGGGTTGGCCGAGCTTGAGTGCTCAAATTGGTGTGAGGAGGAGGGGGAGGAGGTGCCCTTTTATAAGGGAGGAGAGGGGCACCTTAGGAATATCTCAAAATATTATTTTATATTAAAGTCAAAATCGGTTTATAATGGTTCCAAAGGGTCTTATTTCGAAGCTAAAGTGGGGATGGGTCGAAATCCTATCAACCAATAGGATTTAGACAAGTTTAGGGTATTATTTTAACCTTATCAATTAGATTTAACTCTAAGTTAATTAATTTAACTTTTACCGTGTCTTTTTGTTTTCTTTCACTATATGGTTAACACACTTACTATAACATGCCAAACGAACACCAAATTGTTTATTATTAATATATATATCCTTATCTAAGTCATTTGGCCGAACCGTATATTTTTAGGAATAAAATAACAATTAATAATATAATATTTGATTTAAAAACTATTTTGTGTCAATTTTGACATTATTTGATATATGATTTTTGTGAAAGTCATAACAGAATTATATGTTCGAACCAAGTTGATTAAATCAATACTAATATATCATAGTAACCTAGAAAATTAGTGGAATTCATAAAAAGTCTCAAATTACATTTATTTTGGTATTTATATTATCAACTTTGTCAATATTTCATTAATAAGATAATTACTGCATCATCTTTGTGTCATAAATAAATTAAATTATTTGATGTCTAAAAATTACAAATAAAATACCATCATGTAGGAAATCTTTTTATCTTTCTAATGAATATTTAAAATCGAATTTATCTTATGTATAACCCTATATTAAAAATTATTTACTTATTAAACTTTGATTTTAACTATTTTAACCCTTCTTTAAATAAATTAATAATAAATGTCCTAATCTAATCCAAGTGGGCCTAAATGGTCATATTTTATTCCTAAGTTTGTTTTTGGTCGAATTACACTTGTCCAATAGAATTAGGACATGTTTTAGGGTAATATTAATATCATATTTACCCTTAGTTACCCTATTTACTATTAACCGCGGTAAAAATAGTAAAAAGTTACTATTCACCAAAAAATTATTTTCATCTCATTGAACCACATTTTAGTCCTTGATATTAACCGTGTCTCTCGGATTTTTGAAATTCCATTCACAGAAGCGGTAAAATTAAGTTTTATGCAAAATTCAGTTTTTAACCTACCACTTAGTGGTTTCACTATTCATCAAAAATTGAAAGTTTTCAGAAAAATACCAAAATTTCACCCTAGGCTAATTTCGATATTCTGAGTCCAAAAATGAAGTCCATTTTGAAAAATAAAATTTATAAAATTTTAAAAAGTGGTTATTACTATTCATAACGGCTAGTTTTAATAGCATATTGTTGTTTAGTGAAACTCGGTATTGCGTACGACGCAAGCTATCGAGGAAGGTCGTGATTGCGTGTAAAGCAAGCCAAGCAAGTGTTGTGTAGAAAAAGATTCCTTTGATGATTTATATAACATAAAAGTCTCGGGTGTTACACTTGAGCTTCGCGAAGGACATCCCTCTCGGAAGAGGGGCTCAAAACGAGACAAAGCAAAGGCGTCACGCGAAGTAGAAGTACCTCGCGGAGCTCAGGATTCCTGGGGGCAAAGGGTGCTTCGCGATTCGGGAGAGGAGAAGCCAAAAGGTCATATTGTCCATCCCTGGGACTCAGGGGGAGCCCCGTATTTATAGGCAAGGGGCACCGTGAAGCTGAACTTGTGCACCGCCAAAGGTGCTTCACGGCGGGCTCGCGAACGTCTAACGTGTTCGCAAAGAGTTACCGCCTCCGGAGCTTCGCGGCAGGCACGCAAACGTCAAACCCCTTCACGGAGAGTTACCACCTCCAGAGCTTCGCGAGACCGCAATGCTCGGGGTGCTTCGCGGCGGTGCTTCGCGAGGCAGCGTGCTGGCCTTCATTTTCGGCCCTTCCTTTTGTGGAACATTTTGGCGCCAACAAATTCCCTCCCTCAGACTTGGAGCCGCGGAGGGTGAAGGTTCGAAGTCTGAGGGAAAATCGCCAAAATTGTCGGCGGTTCGCGATGCGGGTTCACGAAGAGGGCCCGCGGTGCTGACCGAGGCCACGGATCCGGATGCGCCGTGATGCTCCATGCGGGTGAGGCGCACCGCGATGCTCCGGGGTCACCGCCTATAAATAGGGGGGTTGACCTCTTTTGTCCTCACGTGACTTCCTTGTCTTTTTGTGCTCTCGACTTCGCGAAGCTCTGCGTACTCCGCGATAGCCCTCCGCGAATCGAGCTTCGCGGCGAACCGTGGGTCTCCGACTCCACGTTCGCGCCAAGCGAACTTCTGCTTGTCGGCCTACGCCCGAATCCGCGGTTTGGACTCGCGACCGACCTTCGTGATCTGGCTTCTTGATCCAGCTTCACGATCCGTTCTGAAAAAATTATTTTCTGAGGGACGAAATCGAAATGGCCCACCAAGAAGCTGTATTGGGGGTGCTTGTAGATGTCGCCCGTCGGGATAAGATGGACAACTGTCCAGGCCTTGGGGAGATTGTCCGAAGCCATTCGGACCACGCTACTTTGACAGATTTTCTATCGGAGGGTCAAAAGAATTATCCGCAGTGTAAGAAGCTGCCATTGTACGGCTTCGGGTTGAGGGATGACGTCTTCATCCCTGTGGTGAATAGGGACGAACCGACTTGCTGGTTCAGGAGTACACCATGCCAGCACCAATGGTTCAGGGCGGCCGATGGTCATGCACGAGAGGACTTCACACCCGTCACCGCTGATTGTCTCTACAACCATGTAAACGATATTGACAGGAAGCCATTGCAACCAGATACGTCCCCTCCTCTCTATCGTACCATGCTGAAGGCGGCTTTGCAGGATTCGAAGAAGGGATGGTCTGATGAGTGGGACCTGCGCCAGGGCGGCAACTTTACTGATGACTGGGCCTGGGCCTACTGGGTAGGTGCCTCATGCGAGGAGTTTGGGGTCGACCTGAGGAGAGTGGGGTTATATGAGGCGGCATGGGCCTCCCAATTCCACATTTACCAACCAAAGAATCTGATGCCGGAATTGCTGAGCAGATGGTCGTCCAGGACCAATACCTTTCATCTGCATCACGGAGAGGTGGGCATCAGCCTGTGGGATGTCCACCAGATTTCTAGGGTTCCGATCTTGGGGGCCATGTATGATGAGTTCCTCCCCGTCATGAGCGCGTGGGAGGATACCGAGGAAATGCCGCGACTGGCGTTAGTGCTGATGGCATTCGTCCCTGGAGAGGACATGGAGGCAGTGAGGGATGTCCACTTTAGGAGATGATTCAAGGGCTTCCTGAATTTCCCATAGAATCGAGAGTTCCCTCCGAGGCCTCGAACTTGTCCGAGGGCAGCCCAACGAGGTAAGGGGCACTCGTATTGGCGGGTCTTGGAGGAAAGCCAATGGAAGACTTGGGGTTTTAGTGTCAGTACTGAACAACAGCTGATAGTCAGGCTGGCGGCATTCATCGCGGCTCTCATCTGCGGTTGGATCCTACCGGTGAGGGATACAAGCATGGGGGTGCGGCCCAGCTCATTTATTATGGCATCCATGTTGTCCATGGGGTGGCGGATCAATCTGGGGATTCCAATGCTCGCCAAACTGTACAGAATGCTGAGGCACATTAGCGAGGGAAAGAAGCCTCCAAGGATATGTGGGCCCTTTCACCTCCTGTATGGGTGGATCGTAGCGCACATCGGGGGGATCTATGAGTATCCAAACCCTATTTCGCCGCCGGGATCGAACTTCCGCCCCTCCATCCTGAACGCGGTCGGGAGCTTCCTATTCAAACTAGCCATGCCGATGGTGCTGAATCGGGTGTGGAGGGCGGATGAGTTTAATTTCCACCCCTTCCCATTGCCGACGGGGATACTTACTGATGACGGGCGGGGAACGGAAGAACATCAGGCTTACCTCCTGGCCTTTTGAGGTGGAGTTTTGGTGGCACAAGTAGATCATGAGCCACTCTACGAACCATACACCCCGCACCGTTTTGCGAGGAAGTTTCGGTGCCTTCAGCGGCTGACCCCGCATGTCTACTAGGAGGTACGTCACGAGGAGCACCCGTGTGTGATGAGGAAGCTATGCCTCATGTTCACACGGGAAGATGGGAATATGTGAATCGCATTGCCTCCATCCACCGCCGCTTTCAGATTGGTGAGGGAGTATGCCATTAGTTGGGAGGCTGCTTACCCAGGGGAGATGCTGAAGCAACCGACTATTCCAGTCGGTGACGGTGGGCCTCCTCTATCTCTAGGTTGGGGTCGGAGGGCAGCTAGGGCCTCTCGCGATGGCAGGGATGCCGTGGCGGCGAGACCCGCACCGATCGAGGGTGTGGCTGCAGTGGCGGATCCGGTGATTCTGGAAGAGCAGGGCCATCCGGAGGGGCATCCACCAAGGGGATTTCGTAGGATATCCACTCAGGCTCCGAGGAAGCTCCTACGTCATATCGACATGGCAGAGGATGCCGTCTTCCCAGAAGCCTGGGACATTTGGGATGTCAACTGTCAATTCCTCAGCCCACCTAAGATATGGGCCCACCTGAATCGCCTCGGGATGGAATTACCGGGCATAGGCCCAGTTCGGGCTGGATTCATCGCGTCTCCGGCGGAGGCAGAGCAATACCCAGATGAGCTGGAGGATTACGTCCACTCTAGTGGTGTCCCTCTCCCAATGACAGACCGGGTGAGGGTACTGCTGAATCGAATGGTCCCCCCACAGTTATCAGCCACTGATCTGAGGTAGCACATCCCCCTGCCTAAAGAATCATAGGACTCCTCTCGGGAGGATGAGGCTGGAGGAGGGAGCCCATTGGAGGAGGGCGAGGTCGGAGATCAAGGCTCAGATTCCGACAATTTCGCAGAGGATCTCTAGGTAGCATTCCAAACTTCTTTCCTTTCGATCTGTTCTCAGGCCACTATGGACTTCTCACCGATGTTTGAGTCGTGCAGGAGGAACTTGTTCCTAGGCCTTGTTCTTGCCCCTCGGTGGGTGATGATTCGGGACCATCATAACTCGTGCCTATGGCTGCATCCAGTTCCACGTCTGGTGGGACCAGAGCACCCGAGGTGGCTCCTCCGGAATCTCCAGACCTTCCAAAAGTATACGGAGGGCCTCGCCTCGGGGTCATATCAGTACCGGCTCAAGAGCAGTGCCAGGAGGTCGATCTATGTAATTTTCCTCTATCCGTTTCCTTGTCGTCACATGTAGACTATGCCAATTAACGTTTATGTCCCTCTCTGTCGTACAGTTCTCCGACTGGCGTGGGCTACTGCAGAAAGACTATTCGGGATGTCTGGTGGAATCCCTCCTAGGGGCATGCCGGTGATGGTGGCGATAGTCCCCCCATCTCCTCAATCTGCAACACACATCATCACTGGCGGGACCACCAGCAGGGTCGTGCCCGAAGTCATCGAGGTGGACTTCGATGAAGAGGATCAACCAGTCGATCCCAGTCCTGTCACGCCTTCTTCGGCGTCGGATGCCATACTGGATTCAACACCAGATGTAGATCCTTCCGAGGATTTATTGCGGGCATATCCCATGTATGAGCCTACCAATCGCGTAGACTGGGAAAAACGGCCTCCGACGAGGAAGACAACAGTATAGTCCACCGCCGGTCGTGGAATCTAATCACGCGCTTCATCAAGGACACCCCCAAGCGAAATGGCTGGCCGAAATGGACAGACTCCATTCGCGGTTGCGTGAACTGTGCACTGGGGGAGTGGATGCCCAACGTCCTCATGCACTCATCCGAGATCTTATGGATGAGAAGATCCGGGAGCATGATCATGGTCTCAGCGTGGGCTGGCAGCAGAGGAAGGCGACCAACATCAAGAAGATCTAGGAGGCTGAAGATGAGGTCCAACAGATGCAGACCCGGGAAGATGAGCTTTCAGCCTCTCTTAATGCACAATCTGAGCTTATCTCACGATTGAAGGCCCAGCTGGCAGAGGCAGAAGAGCATATGAGGCAGGCCTCTAGAAAGATGGCTGCCGTTCAAGCTGGCGTAGAGAGGGCCAAAGCCAAGGCTGACGAACTGCGCCCTGCCGCTGCTGAGGAGGAGCGGGAGCTAAGTCAGCGGCAGCAAGCCTTGGATGCCACAAGCCAACGGGTGGCGGAGCTGCAACGTTCTTTTGATGGGGTCAACCCGTCCATGGGGGGAGTCGACCCCCGGGCATTGTAACAAACCAAAAACCTTTCATTGGTACCATCGTGCTTCAATTTTTTCTTTCTTTGTTTTGAATGTCGTAGCACGCACGATTTCCACTGTTTGAATCGCCTTGTTACATTCCTACAATGTTTGCGGGACGTTCGTCGATAATTCCCCAAGCCCACGTGGGTCAAGCCCGATGTGAGAAACAGGGGATAGTTGCCTTCTCGTCCCACCTAACATAGGAGTGGAGACCATGCTCCGGGCATCCGGGATTCGGGTTACCAGTCCGGATTTCCGAAAGATGGGAGAGGCTTGACCGGAGAAGGAACTTTCAGGACAGCCGAATTACCGTTTCTTCAACGTGCTCTTACGCACGAATGGTGTAATACCAAGGACACTGGAGTCAGTCCGAACAAATGGAAACAGGAAGTGTGAATCACGACACCCAAGATTTGGAACACTGTGTAGATGGCGTGACAATAAAGGACAAACATTAACCATGGTGGAGAAGCGGTATCCTTACTACGTTAGCCTGTAATGGGTAAAAAAATGAGGGTCGACCGTTGACCATGTTCGAAACACGGGACCATGTCACAAATATTGTCAGTCAATTTTTTAGGACATTGACCCAGGACAGTTGGCTGACCATAGGTCAAACATCCATACTGTTAGGGGGTCCTTCCAAACATGACCAGTCTTCCGGAATGTTGGCCCAGGACGGTAGGTGAGCCAATGCGGCATGAGACCAGGCCATTAGGGGGTCCCGTGAGACATGAAAGGGGACGAGGGTCCGAATAAGGGGCACTCAAAGCGTGGAATATGGATTGATGGTTTGTCCGAACAGAATCCAGCACTTAGGTAGTTACACCACCGTGGTGGGAGTACACCATATGGGCGCATTGGTTTGATCATGGATCATTCATTCTTTCAGACAAGGCCTCTCTGGCGAGGGGATTTACTGCTTCCCAATGTAATCTTGGGGCATTCTGAAATTGTTCAGGGAACGGTCCCCTATGAGGGGTCTGACCAGGGGGCGGAATAGGATTTTACGATTCCTGGGGCTGGACCCTAGGTGAAATGCCTTGGTGTCCCTACGTATCCCATAAGGATGAGAATCAATCCATACGTAGTTCTGGAAGCACAGTTTAATGTCATGCGGGATGATGAGAATCCCGGCCATGTTGGTGCAAATCCTGCCAAAACTACTAAGCCCACGTGAGTCGTGCTCGATGTGGGAAACAAGAAGTAGTGGTGGGAATTTCCCGACATAGAAAGGGGTAGGTTAGGGAAAAGGGACACTAGGTGAATATCGACCCAATGACACTAACACAATCATTTGGCGCACCTAGATGCGTGAATAGAAAGAGCCGAGCATGATGGAATTCAACTTGAACATGAGGAAGTGGAAATGTGTGAATAATGGAGCTCGAGATTCAGATCACGATGATGGCGGCGTGACGATGGAGGATAATTGTTGACCATGGTGGAAACCCAGCATCCATATCGCGTTAGACTAGAATGGGGACAAACAAATGAGGGTTGATCGTTGACCATGTTCAAAACATGGGAGCATGTCACAAATGTTGTCAAAGATCTGTAGGGACGTTGTCCCGAAACGATTGGAGGGCCCTTAGGTCCAGCATTTATGGAGATCCCTTAAGCCTAGTATCCATGTAGTCCGAGGGTCCTTTTGGATGTGGAAGAGGATGAGGATCCAAATAGCGATCTCACGAAGCTTGGTCATGGGACGAGAGGAATGTCCATATGAAAATCCCACACCTCAGGTTCTTTGTCAAAACACATCTGAATACGACAACGAGACGTATTAGATAGAGGGAGGAGATTCCTTTCCCATAAGGAGATCTTAGTTTGGGATCGTAGAATTCGGACCATGGATGGGAGGAGACATAAGAGGCACATGGTGGAGTAACTCAAACACCTGGCCTGAATGGGAATAGGGGATGTGTGTGGTGCGATGAACAACCTGACGTGAATGAGGACGTAATCCCATATCACACCGCAATACCCCCTTGAGAGAGGCTTTAGGTCAAGGGACCAAAAGCGAAAGTTAGGCTGGGCCCGCATGGGAAGTGCCCAGGCGCTCCTACGTATCTCATAAGGATGAGAATCAAGCCTCACGTAGTTCTTGATGGACCTTAGACCATACATGGGTAAAGGGAGAAGGGGACACATGGAAACAAGACCCGGCGTGAAGGAGGACCTAAGCCCTACTTACCATGCGTTCTCTGGGGAAATGCTCGAGTCGAGGGACTGAACACAAAGGTTAGGCTGGGCCCGCAGGGAAGTGCCCGGGCGCTCCTACGTATCTCATGAGGATGAGAATCAAGCCACACATTGTCTTTAAGGGTGACATGGTAAGATACCAGTGCCTGAGGAAAAGGGGAGCGCAGTCGTGGCCCTTGCACGAAAAGAAGCGGAATTTGATAAATCTTGTTTGTCCTTTAAGGTGAGTGGCTTTTTTTTTGAGAAGCGACATGCCTGCAGTAGTAGGCGGTGGTGTCGCCACAAGGATCAAGTCGTGATAGGCATTGACAATTGGCATGGCACGTGACCGATACCCAATGTGATGTCCTCTACAACAAGGTCACCACAATGCAGTGCCGTTTTTTGTCGTGCGTCCAGGACGATAATGTCACAGTTTAGGGTCGTATGATGGGACCAAGTATGCATTTTATCTTCATGCAGCGTAGACATAGCAGAGACGATGCTAGGAGGGGAACGTGTGTAGTGTTATAAAACACAATTGATGGAGACATGATCCCACATCACATTGTACGCCACTCGAAGATGGAGATCTTAGGCCGAGGGGCCTATATAGAGGTAAGAGGTGAAACAAGGGGGAGATACTGGCTCCCTAAATTGGTTGTACCCGAAGACAGGGCGTCCGGGTGGTCCTATGTATCCCATGAGGATGGGAATCAAGCTGAACATAGTTCCAGATGGATCTTAGTTTATGGTCTTAGAGCTCGGACCATGAATGGTAACAACCTCCCAAGTTAGCGTAGAAGTCAACCTGATCCCTAAGCCCACGTGAGTTAAACCCGGTGTGGGAAATAAGGGGGGAAGATCCTTATCGTGGTACTTGGGGTGTCCGTCAGAGGGGAGTTAGTAGAGAGCCCCAAAGGACACATTTGACGCGACTTGTTTCCCCAATGCGCACACATGCACGGATGAAAAGTACCAAGAGTTCTGAGACTCTACATGGATACGATGAAGTGATGAAGGGTGTGAATTGTGTACCCGATATTTTGGGATTAATGGGTTGGCATGGCGATAGAGGAAGACTGTTAATCATGGTGGAAACGCAGCGTCCATATCGTGTTAGCCTAAGGTGGGAACAACAAACGAGCATCGACCGCTGACCATATTCGCAACGCGGGATTTTATCGATTTGTTGTCCAAAACCCTCGGGGCGTTGGCCCGTAATGGTAGGAGAGCCCTTGGGCGTAGTATCCAGGCCTTTCTTGGGGGTCCCACTGAGTGTGAAAGATGATGGAAGCCCTGATGCGGGGATACAAAAATCCTGTAAAGCGGGTGCGGACGTGTCCGAGTAAAGCTTGGCACTCCAGGTAATAAACCAGAGTATTCTTAGGCACATTGGCGAACTGCCGAAAAGGGATCGACGAAACAGCCCAGGAGGGAGAGCTACATGGTGTGGTCATTACGAGACTAATGTGAATAAGAAAATAACCTCATGCCACACCATATACTCCTATAAGATAGGACCTGGGTTGGGGACCAAAAAGTCCAAGGGGCCTAATAGTTTGGCATTGGTTAGGAAGGCCTGACGGGTCTGCAGTTTAACGTCTTACATGAGGACGGGGGCCGGGGACCCGAGAAGGCCAAGGGGCCTGAGGCTGGGCCTCGTAAGGGAAGGCGTACGGCATGGTACATGATCCTGAAGTGAATGAGGGTGTAGTCCCACACCACGCCATACACCCTTATGGGGAATCGGGGCCGTGGGCCCGACCGCTAGCATCACCCGGGGGGAAGTTTGTCACTTCGGAATGGGGTAGAATGAATCATTGCGCTCGATGTTTTGGACATCTCAGGGTGGACCCGAAGATCCAGGACACTGTTGACCATGTTCGAAACACAGAGTTCCTATGGTGACCTGATATGGGAGCAACAAATGAGCGTCGACCGCTGACCAAATTCGCAACGCGGGACTTGTATCGGCTTGTTGCTTGAAACACCTTGGGGGCATTGGCCCGTATTAGTGGGAGAGCCCTTGGGCGTAGTATCCAGGCCGTTCTTGGGGGTCCCTTTGGGTGTGAAGAATGATGGAATCCCAGTCAAGGAGTGGGTGAAGCATAGATGTATCCATACATGAAAGAGGCAAACATCTCCAGGAGGATGTGCAGCCGGGCCGAGGCTTGCTCGATATGAGTTGGGGAAAAAGTGTGCACCCTGCCATATGTCTTGACCCAAGGGGAAGATTTTGGCTTCTGGGTTGGGCCAAAGGACGAAATTCCAGGGTGTTCCCATGTATCCCATTAGGATGAGAATCAAGCCACACGTAGTTCTTGAAGGCCATGTAGTTTAGCGTCATGCGGTGAGGATGTGGGAGGATAGAAGAATGGGAGTGGGCACATGGTGCTTCCCTTATAATCCGTGTGTGAGCGGGGTTGTATGAGCAGGGCTAAGATAGCCTACTCCTCGCTACACAAAGATCCTCCAAGGAAACTATTCCCAGGGGGTAGTGGAAGAGAAAATCTTGGGGCTGGGCTCATGACGAGGCGCCCGAGCGTTCCTACGTATCCCATTAAGATGAGAATCAAGCCACACATAGTTCTTGAGATTCAGTTTAACGTCATACCGGACGAGGATGCATCTCATTTGGGGATATGTATGGTACGACAAGTAATCCGATGTGAATGAGGACGTAATCCTACACCAAACCGTACAATCCCGCAACAGGGTAAGTCGAGGATAACCAAGGGGCCTAAGGTCGGGCCGTGGTCAGGGCGACCTGACCAGCTTGTGGCTTAACGTCTCACAGTGAAGACGGGGGCCGGGGGCCCGAAGAGGCCAAGGGGCCTGAGGCTGGGCCTCGGTCAGGAAGGCCTGACTGGGTTGCAGTTTAACATCTTGCAGTAAGACGGGGGCCGTGAGCCCGAGGAGGCCAAAGAGCCTGAGGCTGGGCCTCGGTCAGGAAGGCCTGACTAGCTTGCAGTTTAACGTCTTGCAGTAAGACGGGGGTCGTGAGCCCAAGGAGGCCAAGGGGCCTGAGGCTGGGCCTCAGTCAGGAAGGCCTGACTGGCTTGCAGTTTAACGTCTTGTAGTAATACGGGGGGAGATCTTAGTTTAAGGTCATATAACTCGGACCATTTTGCAGTTTATCGTCTCGCAGGACGAAGATGCAGTTTAAGGTCGTGTTGGACCATAACGTGCAGTTTAAGGTCATGTGGGACCCTGACATGCAGTTTAAGGTCATACAGAACCAAGATGCAGTTTAAGGTCATGCAGGACCCTATATTTTAAGGTCGTGTTGGACCATAACATGCAGTTTAAGGTCATGTGGGACCCTGCCATGCAGTTTAAGGTCATGTAGGACCATTTTGCAGTTTATCATCTTGCAGGACGAAGATGCAGTTTAAGGTCGTGCAGGACCCTTGTGCCCTAGGAAAAGTATCGCTTGAAGAACTTGGCATTGGTGGGAGGGGTTATGCGCTCTCCATCCATGGTCACCAAGGAGTATGCTCCATTGGGGTAAACCTTATGGATGATATAATGCCCTTCCCATTTGGGTTCTAACTTGGGCGGTTTCCTACCAGGAATCATTGGTGCTCGAAGGGCCAGCACCAGGTCTCCCTGTAGAAAAGATCACAGACGAACCTTCTTGTTGAAAGCCCTCGCTATCTTATCCTGATGCCTCTCCAGATTGTGCAGGGCACGAAGCCGGTTCTCATCCAGTTCTTCTAATTCAGCTAGACGGATTTCAGCTACCTCATCTGATGTCTGGTGATCATAGACTACAGTGCGTAACGATGGCAGCTGGATCTCAATGGTTAGGACGGCCTCATCTCCATACACCAGGGAATATGGGGTCACCTGGGTAGAGTTGCGAGTCATCGTCCGATAAGCCTAGAGGGTGTTGGGGAGCTTTTCCGGCCAACTTTTCTTGTTCTGATCAACCATTTTCTACAGAATGTTAGAGAGGGTTTTGTTTAACGCCTCGATCTTTCCGTTTTCCTGCGCGTGGTAGCGGGAGGTATGGTTCTAACGGATGTCGTACTTGGCATACAATTTCTTCAGTTCAGCCACCCGGAAGTTGGTGCCATTATCGGTGAGGACGGCGTGAGGGACCCTAAACCGGTGGATAAAATTGGAGCTCACAAAATCAACGATGGAACGGGCCTTGACCTCTTTGAGTGGAACTGCCTCTGCCCACTTGGAGAAGAAATCTGTAGCAGTCAGGATGAACCTACACTGGCGAGCTGTTGCCGGTGGATACGGTCCCACTACATCAAGTCCCCATACTGCAAATGGCCAAGAGTACTTGGTGGGGTGGAGGGCATCTGGCGGCCGATGTAGGAAGTTGGTGTGAATTTGGCACGCGTGGCATCTCTTGGCATACCCAATACAATCATGGATCATAGAGGGCCATAAGTACCCCAACCTTCGGATTTGATGAGACAGCTTCGGCCCAGCTTGATGGGCGCCGCAGGAACCGGCATGAACCTCTTACATAACTTGAGGAATCTCTACTCCTTGAATGCAACGGAGGAGTATGCCATCGAAGCTCCGCTTATAAAGGATCTGTTCAAGACTGGGGCCGCTCTGGAGGGTAAATTGCAGCGTGCGGCGTCGGACTTGCTCGCGCTCGGCCTGGTCGTCCGGGAGGCGACCATTTTGGAGATACTCAACAAAAGGTGCCCTCCAGTCGGAAGTGGCTTCAACCACTATGTCTGATGAACCCGGGACCCCTGACATAGAGGGTCCGGCAGTTAGATGACTTACCCGTAGGCCATCATTGTCCTCTTGGGTGACGGGGGCGATGACTCTCCGGTGTGCCACATGTATGATCAAATCATCTTGCTCGGGTTCTGAGAGCGACACGGCTAAGCCAGCCAAGACGTCTGCTTGACCGTTTTGTGACCATGGGACATGGGTAACCTCTGGTCGAGAAGAGAACTAGGCCATTAGGCGGAGGGTGTACTCCAGCAATGGTACAAGCTCCGGCTTCCTGATGACGTAGTCGCCATTAACCTGTTTGATTACCAGCTCGGAATCTCCTTTCACATGTAGATGGGGTACATGGATCTCAAGGGACAACTCGAGACCGGTGATGAGAGCCTGGTACTCGGCCTCGTTGTTCTTACAGCCTTCTGACAATAGGAACGAGTATGGCAGGACGGCTTGCATCAGGGTAATGAAGAAAATACCCAGGCCCACTCTATTGAGCTTGGGATCGTTGAGCCTCCTACCCATGGGGCTCCGAGAGGCGCCATCGAAATGCATTTTCCAACACGGGATGCCACGATCGACTAAGAGGATCGTCTCATCAGGAAAATCCAGGTCCAGGGATTGATCCGTGGAGGTTGGATGGGCAGCTAAAAAGTCTGCTAATGCCTTTCCCTTAATGGCCTTCTGAGGTACGAACCTGATATCAAACTGCTGGAGAATCACTGCCCAACATGCTAGTCGTCCAGTCAGCATGGGGCGGTTCAGGATGTACTTCAGTGAGTCTACCCGGGAGACTAATGGAACCTCATGGTGTTGCAGGTAATGTCGCAACTTCTGGACGGTGAAGACGAGCGCAAGGCAGCTTTTTTCGATAGGGGAGTATCTGACCTCCGAATTGAGAAGCATGTGGCTGAGATAATAGAGACTATTCTCAGTACCCTCGTTATTCTTCTGGGCGAGCAGTGCACCGAGGGATCTTTCCAGGGCGGTCACGTAAAGGACCAGCGGCTTTCCAGAGATGGGTGGCATCAAAACCGAAGGTTGGAGCAGATACTGCTTTATTCCCTCGAAGGCGGTCCGACACTCCTCATCCCATTCGTAGGTGGCACCCTTCTTCATGAGCCGGGAAAAGGGATTACACTTGTCATCCAGATTCGCGATGAATCAGCGTATATAGGCTAAGTGGCCTTGGAGGCCTCGAAGCTCCCAAATGTTGCTCGAGGGAGGCTTTTGGATGATGGCCTTGATCTTCTCTGGGTCGATCTCGATGCCTCGGTATCTAACAACAAAGCCCAGAAACTTCCCAGAGGTGACCCCGAAGGCACACTTCAACGGGTTCATCTTCAGGTGACAGGAACGGAGGAAACCGAACACCCTCTCAAGGTCTTTGAGATGGTCCCGGCGCTGACATGATTTGACTACGAGGTCATCTACGTAGCATTCCACCAACGTTCCGAGAATCGGCTTGAATATGCGGTGCATGGCCCTCTGATAAGTGGTACCTGCATTTTTCAAACCGAATGGCATAACCTGGTAGCAAAAGGTAACTTGGGGAGCCCTAAAGGCAGTGGACTCCTCGTCTTCGGGGGCCATCCAGATCTGGTTGTACCCGGAATACCCGTCCATGAAAGAGAGAGCTTAGAACCCAGCCGTGGCGTCAATCAATTACTCCGTCACCAGGGGTGGGAAGTCATCCTTTGGGAAGTGGTGATTAAGGTCACGGAATTCGATGCAGAATCTGATCTGCCCATTCTTCTTCCTCGCTGGTACTATGTTTGCAAGCCACTTGGGGTACTGGAATTCCTTGACGAAGTTGGATTTGATAAGCTTGTCAACTTCGGCCTCAACCATAGAACCATGAGAAGGGTGCATCTTCCTGGGAGGCTGCTTAAATCCACGATGGTTTGCCGGGAGGCCCAGAAGGTGAACGGCTACCTAGGGATCTAGTCCTGATATCTCATTGTAACTCCAAGAAAACACATCATGGTGTTGTTTGAGGAAGTCTACGTACTGATGCCGCTCCTCGGGGGACATGGCTGCACTGATCAATGTGGGTTTCGGATCTTCCTCGCTACCAAGGTTCACCTGTACCAATTCATCAACCGTGGTAGAGATTCCTTCCTCAAAGGTGGGGGGAGCATCCTCCAGGTCTTCTTCCCCACCCATGGGGGGATTTCCCACGACGGGAGATACTTCTGGGTTATCAAAACCTGAGGGGCAGCTGGTGCCGGCTCGGGCAGCAGTGGTCATCATATCAGGAGACTCACTCGCCATTGAGACCATAGCAATGAAGGCAGTCGACCCTATCCCATCTGGCATTCGGCCTAAGGGGCCATGTTTGATGATATCAAAGTAGTGGTGACGTGTCATCCTGAGTCAGTGGATTCCAGCCCGGCGGAAGAGACACGCATGGCGTGCCGCCATTGTCATAAGCTTGAAATTCTGGTACCGTATAGGGGTAGGAGGTTCCGGGATCACCTGAGCCTAGTTGATGTAGGAGTACGAGGTGATTTTCTACCGTCACTTGGACACGAGAACATGCCTTCCTTGTGTACCCAAAACAACAAAACATTGCCCCATGTCGGGGGTCGTGGCCTCCAATCGGTGGATCGGGATGATGTAGGTGTCATCCATGCTTGCCCAGGGATCACTTGTGACCGGGGAGGGTTCATCCTCACTTACTAGGATTTGCTTATCCTTACTTTTGTAATAACCTACATCTAGATAGCGAGCCTCACAAGAGGCAAAAGGAGACGCATCTCTTTAGAGCACGCCTACTCGACCGTTGAGTGAGTATTTGAGGCACTGGTGATACGACGAAGGTACCGATGCATGCAGATGGAGCCATGGCCTACCCATCAACGTGTTATAGGCGGTGTCCTGAGAGACGACCATGAACTTGGTGCTGGAAATTAAACCACTGAACTGAGTCTTCAGGCGGATCTTTTCGACTGGGGTTTTCTCGGTCATGTCGTACCCCTGGATGCGGAGGTCAGAGGGAGTTAAATCGCCTTCCGACAGACCTAGCTTTCGCAACGTCTGAGTCAGAATTAGGTTGATTCTGGAACCCGTGTCAACGAGGCAGCGGCGGACTTCCACAGCATTGAAGTGGCCAGTGATGTACAGCGGGCGAATGTTCCCCTGTATAGGAGGGTCCTCATCTTCACCGGAGAATGAGATAACCGCCTGACATCCGGCGTTTTCAATCGTCTCGGTATGGAAGGCTTCTGCAGCTGCTACCTCCATCTCAAACTGGAGGGGGCTTCATAGGGCCTCGGCAAGTGCCTCGCGCATTTTAGATGATAGGTGAAGGGTCTCAAGGATAGAAAGACTTTCTGTAATGCCGAACAGGTGCTTCAGGACATCATACTTTCGTGCCAAACACAAACCTCTGCCTACAAGAGGTCGTTCGGCAGTTGGAGGCATAGCGGGTCCTGCCGGTTGAACCGGTGATCGGCTAGTACTGGGTGCATCCTGCTGCCTACTTGTTGAATCCTGGAGAGTAGTCGCCGGACTAGGATTGGACAGCGGAGGATGGCCTGTAGCCGGGCAAGACTGACTATGATACAAACGAGGCATCTCTCCCTGATCTAGTAGCACGAACGGCGGTGGAGGTAGAGCCGAGGGCATTAGATGGGGTCGCGCGTGCTGAGCCTACTGTTTGGTCTCAGTAGCGTGCATGGCTTGGCTGAAAGTGCATGCTGACGTACCTTGATGACCAGCGCAGTTGTGATTCCGCTGACTTTGACGTCGGCTAGAAACGTTGGGGAGGTTCGCTTGGCGTTCCCCCTCATCGGGAGTCATATAGAGCTTTACCAGCTCCACGATGTTAACTGAAGTGTACCCCTGACTGTCACTCGAGGAGTCACCCACCACCGGGTGGATTCTGGGAGGAATCCCAATTTTAGGGGGCATAAAGTCGTCGAGAGTGGGGGATGACGATGACACCGGCGGAGCGCGTTGCTTCTTCTTGCGTCGTCGTTGCTTGACCTTTTGGGAAGTGGTCAGCTGTCAAGACGATGCAGAGGTACCAGCTACTTCTTCTGAGGGTTCTAGCTGCTTCAGGCATGCTCGTATGATACCATGGGCACGAACAACGGTTTTTCGAGCCATCTAGTCGTCGTATTTCCGGGACCCGCGGCTGGGGACCTGCTGCCACTCGCCTTCGCTGTCGCTGCCGATCTCTGATCCTGCAAAGACACCCGCCACTTGTGCTGGCGTCGGGCTCAACCTGACCATGTTGTTGTTGACCTGGTCTTGAAGCCAGTCTTTAAACACATAGCATTTCTTGAGGGTGTTCCCCATAATTTGATTATAAGGATAGTAATTGGGGTGATCGGTGAGATGCGCCTCTGCCGGCCTTCTGCACTCGGGCAGGCGCACAATCCCTTGCTCTAGAGCACTTTGGAAGTAGCCAAGGACCTGATTTTTGTTGAACGAATAAGTCTGGTGCCTTCTTTCCGGATAGGGGGCCCTGGGGGCCTGGCCCTGACGAGGGGCCGGAGGGGCCTGCCAAGGAGGTGGCGCCTGATTGTCTCACCTGGGTGGCGGTGGCGCATTGCGCGGGGGGAACCTGTCGATTCTGAGGCGGTCGCTGCTGGGTGGGAGCCTATGCTTGAGGTGGAGGACCTCTGCGGGGTTGCGGGGATGGTGCCGCTGGAAGTAATTCCAGCTGCCTAGGGGATTCTATTTGGGCCACCGTGGTGGGTTCAGCCCTGGAGGTCCTCCTGGCTGGGATCATAGGGGGCAACAAATGTGCCTGACTAGCCTGTTGCAGAGCTTCCTCAAGGCGCTGATCCTTATCTGAGAAATCTATGAACCCTCCAGGGTAGTTCTGGGTAATTAGGGAGGGTACCAGCTCCGTCTTGACGTTCCCCACACACATCGTCAGTAATTTCTCCTGAGACAGTGGCATATCGAGGGAATACGTAAGTCCCTTCCACCGGGCGATGAAATCTGCGACTCACTCATCAGGCCTTTGCTTGCACTTGAAGAGGTCTGCAATGCTAGTCTTCCACGTGGTGGAGCTGAACTGGTAAAAGAACTGCCGGTAGAGATCCTCCCAACCGGTCACCGATCTGATAGGGAGCTAGCTGTACCAGACGAATGCTGGACCTTCCAATGTCTGTACGAAACATCGGAGCTTGGCAGCTTCCTGCTGAGCCGGGGTTCCCAGCATGGGGCCACACCTGGAAGAAAAATGAGCCAAGTGCTGCGGTGGGTCCCCTATCCCGTTGAAGGGTGAGAAAGTGGGGTTCCCAAAACCCAGGGGCGTGGGCATATCATCCACCCACGCGGGATACGGCTTGCCGTCCGGTGGGACCGCCACCTGCCGCGTTTCCAACGCTTCGAGGTGGGCTGTGAGTGCCGCTATCAGATCATCCGGGTGGGGGTAGCTGTCTTGACGGGGATCCCTGATCACAAGTGCGTTGCTAGGTTCCTCAACACGGTAGATGGCTTCAGCAGCTCGTGGATCGACTGGCGGAATGACCTGTGGGGTGATTGGGGGAACCCGGACTGGATTCTTCAGATTGCCCCGTCGCTCGGGGGGGGGGGGGGTTGGCGAGATGTATCGCACCCTCTTTCCGTAATTTCTGGCTTCTGTCCTATCTGCGGAAGTAGCATGATCAGGGTTTCTTGGAGGCATCTCACCAGGGGGAAATTGTTCCTGCCCTGCTGCCCCGGACTGGGATTACCATAGTCAGGTCGTCGCTCCGTAGCGCGCCCAGCCAAGAGTTCGTCAACCAGCCTCTTCTGCTCAGAAAGCTGCTGGCGTAATGTGGCCTTCTCGGGATCTTCATCCATTTTTTGCACAGAGATAGATGGGTCGGAGTGCTTGATAGTTCTGACGTGCTCCTTACCCTTTCTGGTATTTCGACCGAGTACCAGCGACTCGGTGGGTATGGGGAGGCCTAGAAGGTTCCTCTGCTGACGGGTAACCCTCCCTGATGGGTCCAGCAGCGGCGGTATGCCCTCGGGGGGTAAGTCTCCATCAAGGAATTCAATCTCGTCTTCCTTGTCCACAACATCAGCCATGTGGACCGCGACCCCTCTTGAGGGCGTGTCCTCGATGTCGCATAACGAATCGGGCTTCCGTCGGATAGGGTCGAAGAGGAGAGCGGCATAGTGTCCCCAACCACGGACTTGCACATGGGGGTAGCTTCCGTAATGATTCTGCAAAGTACTTTGAAACTCTGAACACATTTTCATTGAAGGGAGCTCTGGCGGCCTGGCGACTCAGGGTGTTGGGCCACAAGGAGTGCGGCCAAATCGATCAGGCGGCATTGCTCGTTGATTTCTTTGAAGTGATCTTGACTCCTAGGGTACACCACCCGCTCATAACGAAGGCAGAAGTGTGTCGCCCATAGGGTTCGACAAAAGCACCCCACTTCTTTGGGGGTAAGTGACTCTGGTGCGCGAAAGTTCAGCACTGCCATCGGCCAGAATTTCTCTGGGAAGTGATCTACTGCGAGAATACTCCAGAATCTTCTGGGTTCGGACTCGGGGTCTGGCCCTGTATTGCCCCACTCGTCAACCGGGGGCGGCTGAGGGACCGGTAGTGGTACCGAGGCGGACCTCTGGGATAGTAAACTCGGCGGAGGAGAGTACGGAGAACGAGCTGACTTGCCACCGAATTCTGGGCCATCCTCTGAAGAGTAAGGTGACCTGGCCACGATGTCACGATACGATGGGCTGATAGCCGCAGCTTCCAGCATAGGAGTCACGGCTACCGGTGACAGGTCATGTCGTTACTCTACCGCCGTTGTCCCCCAAAATAGATCTTAGTGATCTCTGGTAGAGGTAGAGGGTGCTACTGGTGACAATGGCGGCGATTGCACGGTCGAGACCTGCGGAATTGCCAAGATTTCGTCCTCCTGGATATACCTGCAGAGAGAGATGGGAATCTAGTGGAACTCATATTCCAGGAGAATGAGGCTAACGCGCCTGGTTCCTGCTCCAGTCCTTGATATGGAGGAGTGGGGAGAAGGTTCCATCGCTGAGTCGCATTCTGCTTCAGAGTCGGAGAAGTGGGTGGGTTTGATCTCCACCCGGGCCTTCACAGGACTCTTCTTGTGGCGGCGACAACCTGCTCTCCTGCCCCGGGGTGGCTCTTCGGGACACAGTTGATTCCCATCATGTAGCCTCGGGGCGGCGCTGGTGTCGTGGCGGAGAGGGCCCCCACTTGAGATAGCCGAAGTGCGAGGGGCACCAGGGCAAATGTCGAAGGGTACATGGGGAGGACCTCCATGGACAGCACCCATGTGGGTGGAGCCTCTGTTGGAACCGGCAGGAGCATGGGGAGGACCTCCATGGTCGATGCGGGCGGAGCGAGGCTGAGCTTCACTCCTCGAGTTTCTGGGGCAAGGAGGACCTTCGCTGGTTGCAGAGAGGACGTAGGGAGGGCCCCCACGTTGTAGAAGGACCGGATGGACGGTGCCTTCAGATCGGTGGTTGGGGGTAGGAGGATGGACTCCATACCCTGTATAGTGGGTGCGGGAAAGTTTTTCGCGCCGAGCGTCACTGCCATGGGGCAGGTATTCCTTCGGGATGGGGGTAGCACGAGGCATACCTCCATGACGAGCTTCGGAGCGGGGAAGGCCCATGCTCTATGGAGTAGTGGTACGGGGAGGGCCTCTGTATGGGGTGACATCACCGCGGGTTAGTTCGCGGCGATCACCACTCAGGCCTGCAACCCGGAGAGTCAACCCAGCCTGCCCGTGGGGCGGTTGGGGTCTTGATCCTGGTTGGGTGAAGGAGTGCCCCTGCTCAGCGTATGCAGGGGCCCCATGATGCACATCGGCAGTGGCTCGGGCCACTGTAGTTTTTGACGTCGATGCACCTGAACAAGCGTCCTCAGCCCGGGCCCGGCGCTGACGTCGGGTCAGATGAGCTGACATAGGTGGTGCAGGGGCATGGCCTGCCTACTCCTCCTGCAGAGTCGGACAGCGGCGCTGACGTGGCCAGACGGGAGCCCTTTCCTGGAGCCCTTGGGTTGGGACCCTGAGCGGGCTGAGCCGGATGGAGCCTGCCTCATCAGCGTAAGGCGAGGAGCTGTCAAGGTGTTCCGGGGACAGGCTCCCGAAACGGTTGAACGTTGGGGTGGGGAGCAGGGGCTCCCTGCGCGGCCTGTTAGGGAGGCGTTGACGGCGGGGCCTGGATGCCTCCAGGTCCAGGCGGGCCATATCCCGAGTTGGGATGACCCCTTCCTCCTCGTACCTGCGTACGAGGTTGTTGATCACCTTTCACTGGATGACCTCTGATGGGGAAAGGGGACGTGGGCGCCCCGTATTCCGTGATGTGGCGGCCGTTGTGGCGGTAGCTGTGCCATGCGGGGTGGCTGTGGCGGTGTTTCCCCTGCCCCTGCATAGGTGAGCGGGCGGTGATCGTGTCTCTATAACAGAAACCTGGTTCCTGAGAAACGAAGGGATCAACTCATCAGCACTGAGAGGAAAAGGACTGACAACCAGTTCCCCAGCATCCTTCCATTCTCCACGTCTTTAAGAAGGATCCACGCCAACACGCTGCAGAACGGAGTGCCCCACGTTCTACTGCCCCGACTTCCGGTGAGTTTCATGACAGGCCCGCTATTTTCTTGGCAAGACCATGCGCCGAATATCTGGATCCGGTGACACGTCAATCTACTAGTGTCTCAAACGCTACTAATCTCCACATTGAGGAGAAGAATTTCACGTCGGGTTCACCATTTCTGTTTCCTACGCTTTCGCTGGGGCGCGCGCATTCGTCTGTGGGGAGGACGCACTGCATGTTGCCCCGCATTCCCGCTTTCCAAAGGTGGGTATCATTCACTCCTTATTCAGGGACGTCTGCTCCTTGATCAAAACAGGATGATGGGATGTCGGTTCTTCCTTCTGTGGATTCCTCCTCAGAACTCATCACCTAGTCCGGGTCTCCCTCATAGATT
The DNA here is from genome assembly GCA_963277665.1 of Viscum album. Lineage (NCBI taxonomy): Eukaryota > Viridiplantae > Streptophyta > Magnoliopsida > Santalales > Viscaceae > Viscum > Viscum album. The sequence goes on from OY728135.1 coordinate 116,882,953, forward strand.
TAATACGTTGTTCGTGAAACTCTTCTCAGTGCCATGTTTCCATGGACTCCGATTAATTACACTGCTTTTGTCGGGACATTCCAAAGGGTCTGGTCCGGGCAGTAACCTTCAGTCGGGGGAGTAGTCACGTTGAGGCATCAGTAGCATGTCTGGATGCTGGGGACCTGGCATGTCTGTCTATTATCCCTTGTCACAGGGCTTCTTGAGGGCGTGGAAGCCCGAGGTATCCCACATCGAGCGCGGGGAATTATATTCTATAGACACATATCCGAGGTTTTCCTCAGCTTCCTGTGTTTAACACAGGGTATGCCGCAAGTTTAACGTCCAGCGGAGATGGATCAACCCGATCAGAGCTTTAGCTATAATGGATCAGATTGAGGGATTTCCCTTGAGGGGGTGCCGATACCGGGACCAGCTCATGGGCGGCTGTGAAGAGGAGCGTACCGACATGGTCTCACCGGGATATGACGGTCCGGACGAGAATCAGGGTAGATGATGGATGAACGAATGAAGTGGTGGGGGGAATGGAAAGGAACCGTTGCAAGGGAGACAGTGAAGTTGGTCTTGAGCCTTGAATATACTTCCTACGTATCCCCGTGGCAGAGAATCAAAGTCTGTGTAGTTCGGGATGGTGCTGGTGAACCGACATGAGGGTGGACCTTGGTCCGATGGGCATCATCAGTGAACTGACGTGAATGGGGAGGACCAGGAGGGTCCTAGTGGTGGTGGGATTGGACCTCGTAGAGGCTTCCTACGTACCATGTCGTGACATGGATCAAAGACCACGTAGTTCAGAGGGGATTCGTCGGTGAACCGACGTGAATGTCGACCTTGGTCCAATGAGAGATGGGCTTGAACCTCGGGGAGGCTTCCTACGTACCAGGCCTTGACATGGATCAAAGTCCTCATAGTTCGGAGGGTTTCAATGGCGAACCGACGTGAAAGTAGACCCGAGGGACCACTAGCGGTGGGCTTGAACCTCGTGACGGATTCCTACGTACCATGCCTTGGGATGGATCAAAGTCCTCATAGTTCGGAGGATTGATGGAATACAGTTTAACGTCATGCGGGACGGTAGTGAACCCTGACGTGAATAAACGACGGGCGGTGGTCTTGAACCTCGTGGAGGATTTCTACGTACCATGCCTTGGCATGGATCAAAGTCCCCGTAGTTCGGGATAGCGGTGGGTGTCGGAGAACCAACGTTAATGAGGGACCTTGGTCTGATGGGAGATGGTCTTGAACCTCTGGGAGGCTTCCTACGTACCATGCCTTGACATGGATCAAAGTCCCCGTAGTTCAGGATGGTGGGTGTCGGCGAACTGGAATGCAGTTTAACGTCATGCTGGATGAAGGTAGAACTCGAAGTGAATTGGATGATGGGTGTACTTGAACCTCATTGAGGCTTCCTACGTACCATTCCTTGACATGGATCAAAGACCTCGTAGTTCAAATTGAAAATTGTGGGGGGGCTTGGCACACCGACAGGGAGACGGTCTGAGCCAATGATTGTTGGGCTTGAACCTCAGGGAGCCTTCCTATGTACCATGCCTTAACACGGATCAAAATCCTCATAGTTCAGGTTGGGTGAGTAACAACAGCTTGCCGTCGGACCAGAATGCAGTTTAACATCATGTTGGACGGGGATGGGACCCGACGTGAAGAAATGATGGGTAGGCTTGGACCTCTAGGAGGATTCCTACGTACCATGCCTTGACATGGATCAAAAACCTCATAGTTCAAATGGTTTCATCGGTGAACCGACGTGAATGTGAACCCGGGGGGTCCACTTGTGGTGGGCTTGAACCTCGTGAAGGCTTCCTACGTACCATGTCATGGTATGGATCAAAGTCCTTGTAGTTCGGGTGGGGACAACGGCTTGCCGTCAAACTGGGATGCAGTTTAACGTCATGCTGGATGAAGGTGGAACTCAACGTGAATTGTTTGACTAGTGAGCTTGAACCTCGTGGAGGCTTCCTACGTACCATGCCTTGACATGGATCAAATACCTCGTAGTTCAAATGGGTGTGCCATTTAATGTCATGTGGGACAAGGGCATATAGTTTAACGTCATGCTGGACGAAGGCGTGCAGTTTAATGTCATGCTAGATGAGGGCATGCAGTTTAACGTCATGCTGGATGAGGGCATGCAGTTTAACGTCATGCTGGATGAGGGCGTGCAGTTTAACGTCATTCTGGACGAAGTATAGTCATGGACAATGCCAACTCTAAGCCCACGTGAGTCATGCTCTCTGTGAGAAACAAGAGACAGCAAGGACCTGACGATCACGCCGCGAAGGGTGCATTCGTGAGAAGCGAAGAGGGGCTTACACGTTATCCAGCCCATGGTGTTGGGACTTACTCTAGGATGGAGGCCCGAAGTGCGACAGAGCACAGCGAAAGAGGGATTTGGGACCAATGATGGGAGGTGCCTCGTTCCCTATCACGCCCTCCACTGACCTTGGTAGTGGGGAAGTACGGAGATGCAGGGGTGCAGCCAACTGTTGGGGAACTAGGGTCGCCCTTCTCTTGAGAACATACGCCACTCCAGTAAGGAGGATATCATCCCTTATGGATGGGTGATTCCACTCCTGTGGAGACGAGTGGCGTAAAAAAAATGTTCGAGCTGGGGGGGACCCTTCGCGAGAGGCACGAGGTCGGGTCACATTTTAACATCATGTGTTGAGGATGTGGTGCTTGGCAGTTTAACGTCCTGCAGATTGGACGAGGTGGGTTCACTCCTCACCCCTAGGACTTACATAACTGGTACCCTCTGGTCCTTGGGGGAGGGAAGGTACTGGCAAGGCCATGGTCAAGGGGGTTGTGGAGCGAACTATCGAGGGGTCCACGTTAGCGTGGCTATGCGAAGGAGCAATATCCGTTAGCATGCCTATGCGAAGAAGCATTAGGCGAAGCAAATCTACAAGTGGTATTGTCCGTGGGACTTTGAAATCACATCGTGCATACTTGGAGGGTCGCACGGAAATAGGAATTGCCAAGCAAAGGAGTGTGCTTCGCGAAGCGGAGTGCCTTGGCCTTAGCGTGGGGCATAGGTGTGAGTGGAGGGTTCTTCGCGAAGTGGAACAGTATCCGCGGAGCACTGCCTCGCGAAGAAGAGGTGCCTCGCGAAGCAAGGTTCTACGAAGTAGTGTGCTTCGCGATGTGTAGTGATCCTGCCTTAGCATAGGGATCACTAGTACAGGTTGGGTGTTTCGCGAAGCATAAATGCTCCGCGGCTGCCCGGGTTCCCTTGGGAATCCCCTTCCTTCGTGAATGTCCTTGAGCTTCACGAAGGGCATCCCTCTCAGAAGAGGGGCTCAAAACGAGACAAAGCAAAGGCGTCACGCGAAGTAGAAGTACCTCGCGGAGCTCATGATTCCTAGGGGAAAAGGGTGATTCATGATTCAGGAGAGGAGAAGCCGAAAGGTCGGATTGTCCGTCCCTGGGACTCAGGGGGAGCCCCGTATTTATAGGCAAGGGGCGCCGTGAAGCCGAACTCATGCGCCGCCAAAGGTGCCTCGCGGCGGGCTTGCGAACGTCAAATGCGTTCGCGGAGAGTTACCACCTCCAGAGCTTCGCGGTGGGCTCGCGAATGTCAAACCTGTTCGCAGAGAGTTACCGCCTCCAGAGCTTCGTGGCGGGCTCGCGAACGTCAAACCTGTTCGCGGAGAGTTACCGCCTCCAGAGATTCGCGAGACCTAAATGCTCGGGGTGCTTCGCGGCGGTGCTTCGTGAGGCAGCGTGTCGGCCTTCTTTTCCGGACCTTCCTTTCCTGCAACACTTTGGCACCAACAGATACTAGTAGTCAGAATACATCCTCAGGTATCCAAGTGATGTGTTAGTGGTGTGGTAGGTTGGGACATAAGAGGCCACAATGTATGAGGGACTTAGTAGATTTCCAATCTTTTGGAAAGATGATCCATCTACAATGCTTCTACAGAACGTTTCCTCTAGCAGTCAGTGATCGAGGGTCAGTAGTGACTCCACGTTCAGGATCATGGTTAGTAGCTTATCATCAACCAGGGATCTAGAGTACAGCTGGCTAATCAGGTCAAGGTGGTGGTCATGTCCATGGAAGTCAGACCCCTGGTTTTCAGCAATAGCAGGGTGGATTGCTCATGGTAGTCAGGTAGTATCATAGGGTTGCAGTTCATTCCAAGTATATGTAGTGAAACAGACTCGTGAGGATAAGGATCCTGAACATTCTACTATCAGAGGTACTAATCTAGTATCCTCTACATTAGCTTATTTACTTTTTGATATACAGGCTTCACATTTTTTTATATATGTTCCCATTTTCGGGAACCTTGGGATTAGTTTCTAGACCTTCGATGGTGTTATAGCATAAAATACTCTATTGGTAATTAGAATAGAGGATGTAAGTCAGTGCAAGGAGTTCCCCCTTGTGGTTTTTGGGTATCACATCGTATGGGACCTCTTTATCCTTAAGATGACTGGTTTTGATGTCATTCTCAAGTTGGACTAGTTGGTTTCCTTTCGATATTTCATTTATTACTATTGTCGTAGGGTGACTTTTTCATCACTAGAGGGTGGAGTGTTTATTCACAAGGGTAAATGGGATGTCTAGAAGGGCTGATATAGACCCAAGCATTGTTGGTTGGGTGGGATGAAAGCCCATATTATGAGTTTATATCTAGATGATTAGGGAACCTGTCAAAAGGATTTCCCTACAGTGGTTTATCATTTTAGGGACGTCTTCCCAAATGACTTTTCATGATTACCACTAGAGATAGAGGTAGAGTCCACTATCGAGCTAGTTCCAGCACCTACACCTGTATCCATTCCTCTTTATAGGATTAATACTACTGAGATGCAAGATATTAAGAGGCAGCTATAGCATTTAGAGTAAAAGGGTTTCATCTAACCCAGTTCTTCTCTGTGGGGTTCGCCTGTCCATTTTACAAAAAAGGCAGATGGTACCCTCAGGATGTGTCTGGATTATAGAAAATTGAACCAACATATGTTTAAGAAGTAGTATCCTATGTTGTGGACAGATGATATATTTGATCAAATTAGTGGATCTCAAATGTTCTTGAAGATTGATTTGATATCTGGTTATCATCGTGTAGAAACCCGGTTTTTTCTATGAAAGACTTTGGAATATTTCTTGATGTTATTCCAGAGTAGGGCGTTCAGATGGCGTGTGATTCTGAGTCCCGGTGTGTCTGGAATTAAATTTTAAGTACGTTCACATTGGGCATGCCAAATAATTAGGGTAACTCCTAACTGATAGTTTGAATTGGAATATCGAGGGCATCGTTGAGTCTGGAGTGTGTCGTTTACCCTTGGAGGGGTGTAACCTTCGCGGGCGCGGACCTTCTGTGGAAAACGCCACCAGGGGTGTTTTCATAAATTAGCAGCCTCGGGCATTAAGTTTTAAAACATTCGAGTGCAGTCTTGGATTAATATTCTAAGACCGCCGTTGTGTTCAGAATGCAGAATTTACCCTAGGAGCGGCTTAACCTCGACCCCATCAAGAGTTTCAGCTACGGGTCTTCTCGTGGGAGATTAAAAAAATTATTTAAAGGTTAAGTAGTATTTTTATACATAAACCATTATAAACCCCTCTCCTTCTCCCATTGGTTCTCTAGAAGAATCTCCTCCCAAGATGAAGCTGAAGCTCTCCCCTCCTCCTCCTCCATCCTGATCAAGGTAGAAGTGGGCCGACGAGTCACGGATCGACAGCGAAGCGTCGGGCTACGCCCTGTAAGGTACGCATTGTTTCGTTTTCATTCTAAGTTTCTGCATATTCTTTTATTTTTGTTTATTATGTCGATTTGCTATTATTTTGTTGAGCGAAGGCTATATTTGCGTAGGATTTGATCTGATCTTTCCAACTCTCTTTTCGGATCTGAAATATGAGTTCCATGGTTTCCGGGCGGTCCGACTATGTTTTAGAGGTTTTTCGGGTCTTCCGACAGTTCGGCAGGAGGTCCAGCCAGTTTCCGGTGTCATCAGGCGGTTCAGGCGGTGGCAGCCTCATCTCAGGTGGATGCGGCCTCGGCTGAGGCAGCAGGTGGCTCGACGTTCGGGTGGTGCCAGTGGATGGTCGAGCGGGCGCGACCAGCTCCAGCAGGCGGTCGGCGTTGGGCGGTCAGCGCAGAGGTGGTCCGGGCACAAGCTCCTTTGGCAGTGGTGTGAGTGGCTTCGGGTGAGCGGGACGGTGGTTCTGTGGCACGGCTGACGGCGGTCGAGAGGCAGGTGGTCGACAAGTGGCGGGAGACCGGGGTCGTCCCGGCCCTGGGACCCGGACCGGACCTGCCTTTTGCGGGGTCGCATTGAAAAAAAGGGGGACTGGCTTTCACCAGTACAGTCAACCGACCACAGTCTGCGTGGTGAACCGTGGGCCGCGGTGGACCAGGCGGTCCAGGTGGATGATCCACGGACCATCGGTCTAATGGGGTGGACCGGTTGAACTGGTCCGGCCCACCCCATCTCTGTCCGTTGAAGTTAAAATTCCCTTGATTTGCAAACCGAGTGTCGGATTCGAATGCTATCTACGACGACGTTACCCTTGGATCGAGCAGAGGTTCTGAGATAGTCTCGGGAATTTTTAATTCCCGAGACAGGGGCTCGGCAGTGCGACACGTCCGCTAAGTAGTGTTAGCGCTTTTCTTGAGATTATTGTTTCGGATGGCGCGAGCGCAACCAAAGTCTGTTTTGGGCGCCGTCTGCGGCGTTCAGACCCTGGAATCAACAAAAAGTTTTCTAGAGTGGTTTCAGGAGGTGAATCTAGAGTTGAGGTATGGGCCCCATAGCTCGTCCTTCAAGCTTTGTGTAGCATTTTTCAAATTTTTCATCAGACACTCGTTCAGTGAAAATGAGCAGTTGATTCGGGGTTTTTTCTGAGGGAATTGCAATGGCGCATTCCTCTTGTTTTAATTCAGTACGGTGGAGTGGGACCCACGAGGGTCGTTTCATGCATTGACGGTGATTTTCATCTTCTTCACCAGGTGTCCATTTTGGACAAGTGAATAGTCAATCTTGTGTACGTTTCGGAGAGGATCACAATGATGTGATCCGTTTGTTGCGCTTGGAGACCATTATGTGTATCCCACGTAGCACCGATCATGTGTGGTATAACGAAACACATCTTTTTCTCCGGATATCTATTCCACGCAAGTAAGCAGTCAATTTGACCTGTTTTTCCTAGGGGATCACAATAGTGCGATGCGCCCGACAGTTTTTGGGACCGTGGCTTGGGACCACGGGACGTCGTTCAGGCATAAAGTGGTGTTGGAAACTTTTCCCTCAGATGTTCGTTTACGGTGATTAGATAGTCTATCTCATGTGTTTTTCCATGAGGATTACAACGGTATGATCTATTGGGATGTGTGGAGCCTTATTCAGGATCTTCTTAAATGTGGAAGCATGAAAGGTGTACCGGTGGAGGTTTTTTCTTGCTGTGTTTATAGGAAACCCTTGGCGTGTGATTGTGTCACTCCTGTGAGACTGAATTAAATGGTTAAAGAGGTGTGGTTGGCTATGCTAGTGCCCTGAAGGGGGCTAGTTGGTGAATTTATGTTTTCACCATTCTCATTAACTTTGGGGGTCATGTGCTTGGTAGCCTTTGGGATAGAGGTGTGGTATACAATGGGAGTATGCAGGAATTTCTGGGGGTACATTTTGTAGTTTGTACCAGAGAATGAATGTGTACATGGTTTGGAGATGATTTAGGGCCATGCGTTTTGTGGGACCCATGCACGTTATGTCTACATTACGTACCGTTGACCTCTCATGATGTTTTGAGGGTCCTTCTGTTAGAAACGTTTAGACTAGCTGAGTTGAGTGGGTCCCCCTAGTCCTATTCTTGATGGTTTAGACCAGTAGGGTTGAGTGGGTCCCTCTGGTCCTGTTCTCAATGGTTTAGACCAGTAGGGTTGAGTGGGCCCCCTGGTCTTGTTCTCGATGGTTTAGCCGGCAGAGTTGTTTGGTTTCCCCAGGTCCTGTTCTCGATGGTTTGACTGGCAAAATTGTTTGGTTTCCCCTGTTACTTTAGCTGTGAGGGTTTTTAGTATCATTTCCCTTTCACTGGACTATGACATTGTTTACAAATACCTGCATTCGTACAGTGTGGGTATGTTCCCACTTTCAGGAGTGAGGTGTCTCAGTCCGCTTCGAATGTAGACTCGGTGGATTGGAGCATGTATCGCCCCGAGAGGCCCGACACGATCCTCACATCCCTTCGTGTACCCTGGTAGGGTTTTTTTAGAATTGTTCTGACCAACTCTTTACACGGGCACTGATCTTCTACCCAAGAGGTTGTTTCCAGTAGGGTATGGAGCCCCCAGTGAGCACTGAGCGCAGACTCCCTAGCTGAGTATCGAGAATCATATCTTCCTTCCGAGATCTACCGTGACGTGTTTCTCACTCTGTGTTCCTTTTACTAGTGTTGTACCATCCAGAAGTGATGGCTAGTGAGGTACCATCCAGCATAGATGGCCAGTGTTGTACCATCTAGTAAGGATGGCTAGTGAGGTACCATCCATCCGGGATGGCCAGAGCAGTTTTGGGTTTACCCTCTAATAGGGTTGGGCAGCGGGATGCCCGTCGACTTTGAGAAGACCTCTCGACTGTGTCACAGTGACGATTTGCGGTTTGACTTACCTCATAACTCTCAAAGAAGGGGGCGCTTTCCCCACCGAGAAGCGTCCTTCTGATGCGACCTAAAATTGTGCGGGCGAGTCAGTTCCGCCCAAAACAAATAGTGTCAAGGTACGGTGATTTGAGCCCCTTTTAATTGCAGTTCGGGGAAAGCATGCGGGATGCTGGGCATCGATGGTGTTTACTTCTGGGATTGTTGGCTACTCACTTTCTTGGGCTGAGCTATGAGATGGAGATCCCCATATGATCTTGTTCGGGCTTCTTGACAGAGCGTATATATGTATATCTTGTACCAGTACCCACTCCTTGTGTTGGTTACTCTCTTTCTAGGAGAGGTGAAGAAACAAGGGGTATGAAATGTTCTTTCAGTGTCTATATTCTCATGGTTAGAAAAGTATACTCTCCTACTATAGGTAGCAAAGACTCTATGAGAAGTTCATCTTCTCACTATTTCTAACTCCTTGTGTTTGTACGAGCCTACTTCCTTTCTCTTTTTGGGTTGAGTTGTACTATTTACTCCACTCTCTATTATACTCCAATACTATTCCATGTTCGATCTACTACTCCCCTCCTCGGTGCCTCTTTTTCTGCTCCCTCGAGCCTTCGGGGCATCCTTCTGAGTATTTTTATACTCACCCCTTCTTGGGATTTTCCCGCACTTGGAATGCCCTTGTAGACGATGAACATGTTGATCGTTACCTCAGAGGAGCTTAGAATTTTAGGAGATTGGACCACATGTGGTGGTCGTGGTTGGGATCCAGGTGTGGGACCATCCCATCTGTTTTACTTTTGTTTACTTGTTGCTAGGTTGTGGCGCCTTTCTGGTTGGGCACGTTTTTTTTTCTTTTCTTTTCAGTTTACCTTCAACACTTACTTTGTACAGTTTAGGGGTTGATGCACTTTTGTGGTTTGTTTGTAGCAGTTAGTACTTTACTTTTCCATTTTACTCTGCACTTCCGCATTGAGTGGGTTGCGCGTGTGTGTGTACAAATGCTTAGGAAAAGGCCTCCCTGAGTTGTTTTTCCTTCAGTGCTTGTCGCTAGCCCCTGGCCTATGGAGGCGGGCTTGGGGTAGTTGCGGCTCGATCCCCAGTAGGGTCAGGTCGTGACAAAGTGGTATCATAGGTGGTTTGTTCTTTGGGATGTTGTTCAGACGTCCCTAAAAAATAATTGCTTGGGATTTAGGGCAAAATTGTCGACGTGTCTCGAGAGCGGATCTCATGTCAGGGAGTCTAGTGATGGTGCGACAACCGACGTATCCATTCACCAGGACCCTGATAACCCACTTGTCGACTCAGAATGCTGAGACACTTATTGCAGGGATGAATCACATAGGATTTGGGTCATTGAACGTCCTTCTTGAGTTAGATCCCCATTGTTGTTACTGTTATATACATATATGCTCATCTGATCGTGGTACTCCTTAATAAAATTCTGGATGTCTCCACAAAGATAGCCAGCTAGGATAACAGCTTTGGTTCATGATGACGACCCTATGAGCGATGAGGCCTCAGTCCAGGACCCATCATGTGAGCCCCTTTCTCCAGGTGGGATGGTAGTAGCATGCCAACCTGGTGAGCAGTAGACAGATCCAGCAGAGCAGACTGAGCTCGGTCGCAGGATGAGCGTGCTCTGTGAGTTCCAGCATCAGAGACCGCTGAGGTTCTGCGGTGAGGCAGACCCTTAGGCAGTAGATGTTCGTATAGAGATAGTGGTTCACCTCTTTAGGCTTGCGTAGATTCTAGGAGATCTTATGGTGGATTTGGCCGCCAGCCTTTTCCACGGAGCAGCTGGGAGTTGGTGGAGTTTGGTGACTCAAATACATGATGAGACGTAATTTTCATGGCACGACTTTCAGCTTCTGTTTTGTGAGTAGTTTTACCCATATTTCTTATGCTTCGTTTGGATTCAAGAGCTCCTGTAGTTTTAGCAGGGAGGGATGACGGTGACTGAGTACGTGACTATTTTCGCAGACCGTGCAGGCTTTTGTCCAGACATGGTCCATGACGGCAACTTCCGAGCACGGAAGTTCGAGCATGGCATCCGCAGAGAGATTTGTACTATCATTGTACCCTTGTGCATTCCCACTTATTCTGAGGTTCTAGAGCAGGCGTTGGTGATAAAGAGCTTCCAGTCACGCTTTACAGTTGGTGGTGGCAGTAGGCAAGATAGAGCCGAGATGTCTATCGCCGCTAGCAGGCGCCGGATGATGGGATCTTGACTCAGTGGTCCTTCCCCCAACCGGTCTCAGAGACGTGGTCGTGCACCACTGTGGTGGTAGAGATCATGGCCTCGGTAGGGATGACCCTTCCGTGAGTGGACTCAAGGGCGTGGTCGTACACCACGGTGGCGCCAAAGGGCACAAGGGTAGCCCAGAGAGAGTTGGTAATATACTTGCGACAGGCAAGGTCACTTGGCTTGGGACTGCCCGACCAGATATGCTGAGAACTTCGGGTAGGCAGTAGGTGCACCACCATGACAGAGGCAGCGCCGTGATCAGAGTGGTACCCAGAGAGGTGGTGCTAACAAAGGAGTGGGAGGATCTGGAAGTGGGGGAAGACATTATGAGGTATTCCCATCACCACCAGGCGGTCCATGCCAGACTCTAGAAGCTGACAGTTGGTACCACAGACAACCGCAAGCCTTGGATGTCTACAATCTTGCTTAGCATGATATGATAATAGTTATGCTTACGACTCTTCTACTTTTTTCAGTAGAATTGTTAGACTCTCTGTGTGATGTAGTCTTTTCTCCCTGCTCTATGCTAGAGGCGTTACTAGGGTGACGCGAGGCATTGATGTGACCCTATGTCAGTAGAGTAGAAGGTGCAGAACCATTTTCTTTAGTCGATGGTGATGAATCCTTCGCTTTCTCAGCATGTAAGAGAGTCTTGGTTGTGGGACAACAACTATGAAACCATGCGTGACTAGATATCCTTTGGTGTTTCACCATATGGATATTCTGAAGGAGGGAATCATCGGGCCTTGTTCCAGGTCCAAACAGTGATTCCAGTCATGGCGTGCGATGTAGAGGTTTGATCGGGGAGGTGAGATACCCCTGAGGTCCTTCGGGCAGTTTGAGCTTATGCGAGGGATGGCGAGGCTATCAACCGCCTTGACCTATCTACAAAGTCTAGAGTGGGTGCATGACGTCTCCCACATGACTCACCTGAGAAGATGTGTGCATGATCCTATGCACGTCATCGAAAAGGGCAGACCTCGCGTGAACAGATCAATCCTTTGGTTTATGTGCAATGATGCAGAACTATGCAAGAGATCTCCTGGGTACGGGAAAGATACCTGTGGGCTTAGTACCCTAAGTTGTTCCCTATTTTTGCTTTTCAGGGATTAAAATATTAAAGGAGGGAATGATGTAGAAACCAGGTTTTTTCTATAAAATAATTTGGAATATCTCTTGATTTTATTCTAGAGTAGAGAATTCAGACGGCATGCGATTCCGAGCCTCGGTGTGGCCGGATTTAAATTTTAAGTGTGTTCACACTGGGCATGCCAAATAAATTGTGTAAATCCTAAACGGTAGCTCAAATTGGAAAACTAAGGGCACCGTTGTTTCTGAAGCATGTCATTTACCCTAGGAGGGGTGTAGCTTTTGCGGGTGTGGGCCTTCTATGGAAAATGCCACCAGGGGAATTTTCGTAATTTAGAGGCCTCTGGCGTTAAGTTTTATAACTTTTCAACGGAGTGTCATATTAAAATTCGGAGATCTCCATTTCACTCAAAATGCAGAAGTTACCCTAGGAGCGGCTTAACCTCGACCCCGTCAAGAGTTTCAGATACGGGTCTTCTCGTGGGTGATTAAAAAAATTAATTAAAGATTAAGTAGTATTTTTCTACTTAAACCATTATCCACCCCTCTTCTTATCCCCTTGGTTCTCTATTGGAAGATCCTCCAAAGAGTAAGCTCAATCTCTCCCCTCCCCCTACTCCCTCCCGATCAAGGCAGAAGTGGACCAGCGAGGCACGAATTGACAGTGAAGCATCGGGCTACGCCCTGTGAGGTATGCGTTGTTTTGTTTTCATTCTAGGTTTCCAAATCTTCATTGATTTTCGTTTATAGCATCTAATTTCCATTATTTTTATGAGAAAAAGCTATATTTGCGTAGTATTTGATCCAAGATTTACAACGCTCTTTTCGGATCCAAAATTCGAGTTCCGAGGTGTCTGGAGCGGTTCGATGAAGTTTCAGAGGTTTTGGGGTTTTCCGGCGGTCCGACAGGAAGTCTGGAAGGTTTTTGGCTGCTTCAGGTAGTTCAGGTGGTGGAAACCTCAGCATAGGTGGTGGGGGCCTTGGCTCAGGTGGCGGGCGACTCGACGATTGGGTGGTGGCAGTAGACGGTCGAGCGGGTACAGCCGACTCTAGCAGGCGGTCAGCGTCGGGCGGTCGGCGTGGATGTGGTTCGGTCATGAGCTCCTCTACTGGTGGCGTGAGTGGCTATGGGCGAGCGGGATGGCGGTTCGGTGGCGCGGCCGGTAGCGGGCGGTCGACAGGCGGTCGGTGAGCGGCATGATACCGGGGTCGTCGCAACCCCAGGACGCGGACCAGACCCTCCTATTGCGGTTCTGTGTTGAAGATATGGGGGACTGGCTTTTTCCGGTTTGGTCAACCGACCGTGGTCCACATGGTGAACTGTGGGCCTCGGTGGACCGGGTGGCCGAGCCACGGACCACCGGTCTAAGGGGGTGGACCGGCCGAACCGGTCCGACCCACCCCATCTCCATCCGTTGGTGTTAAAACGCCCCTAATTTGAAAATCGAGTGTCGGATTTGTGTGTCGTCTATGGCGACGCGATCCTCGGATTGAGATGGAGGTCTTGAGATGGTCTCGGGAATTTTTAATTCTTGAGATGGGGGATCGGTGGTACGACACGTCCGCTAAGTAGTGTTAGCGCATTTCCTGAGATTCATATTTCGGATGGCGCGAGTGCATCTGGAGTGTGTTTTGGGCGTTGTGAGCTTTCTAGAGTGGTTTCAGGCGTTGAAGCCAGAGTTGAGGCATGGTCCCCACAGTTCGCCTTTCATGTTGTGTGCATCATTTTGAAACTTTTTCATCAGACGCCCATTCGGGGCGAATGAGCAGTCAATTCGAGGTGTTTTTCTGAGGTCATTGCAATGGCGAATTCTGCTCGCTTTAATTCCACACGGTGGAGTGGGGCCTACGAAGGTCGTTTCAGGCGTTAACAGTGATTTTCACTTTCATTCACCGGGTGTCTATTTTGGACAAGTGAATAGTCAATCTTGTGTGCTTTTCAAAGAGGATCACAACAGTGTGATCCGTTTGATATGGTTCGGTAACGTGTTGTGAGTCCCACGTAACACCGCTCATGTTTGGTATGGAGAAATGCATCTTTTTTTCCGGATATCCGTTCCATGCAAGTAAGAAGTCAATTTGATGTGTTTTTTCCAAGGGGATCACAATGGTGCAATGAACCCGACTATTTTCGGGACCGAGGCTCAGGACCACAGGGCGTCATTCGGGCATAAAGCGGTGTTGGAAACTTTTTCGTCAGATGTTCGTTTAAGCAAATAGATAATATATCTCACGTGTTTTTCCGCAAGGATTACAATGGTACTATCCGTTGGTATGTGCGGAGCCTCATTCAAGATCTCCTTAAATGTGGAAACATGGAAGGTGTACTAGTGGAGGTTCTTCCTGCGGTGTTTGTAGGGAACCATTTGTGTGTGATTGCATTCACTTCTGTGAGAGTGAAGTAAATGGTTAAAGAGGTTTGGTTGGATGTTCTAGGTCCATGGAGGAGGCTAGTTGGCGAAATTATGTTTTCTCCCTTCGCGTTAACTTTGGGTGTCGTGTGCTTGGTAGCCTTTGGGCTATAGGTGTGGTATACTCTGGGAGTATGCAGGAATGTATGGGGGTACATTTTGTAGTTTGTACCTGAGAATGAATGTTTACATGGTATGGGGAGGAGTTAGGGACACATGTTGTGTGGGCCCCATGTGAGTAGTGTCCTACTTTACGTACCTTTAACCTATCGCAATGTTTTCAGGGTCCTTCTATTAGCGACATTTAGACTAGCTGGGTTGATTGGGTCCCCTGGTCCTGTTCTCGATGGTTTGACCAGCAGAGTGGTTTGGTTTCCCCTAGTCCTATTCTTGATGGTTTGACCGACAGAGTTGTTTTGTTTCCCCTTTTCCTTTAGTTGTGAGGGTTTTCAATATCACGTCCCTTTCACCATACTGTGACACAATTTACGGCTACATGTGTTCGTACAATTTGGGTGTGTTCCCACATTTCGGAGTGAGTTGTCTGAGTCTGCTTTGACAGTAGACTTAGTGGATTAATGAATGTATCGACCCGAGAGGCCCTGAGCGGTCCTTACGCCCCTTCGTGTATCTTGGTAGGGGTTTTTGGAATCAGTGTGACTAACACTTTACGTGGGCACCAATCTTCTACCCAAGAGGTTGTTTCTAGTAGGGTACGGAGCCCCCAGTGAGCCCTAGCTACAAACTCCCTAGATGAGTATTGAAAATCATATCTTCCTTTTGCGATCTATAGTGACGTGTTTCCCACTACATGTTCCTTTTACTAGTGTTGTACCATCCACCAGGGATGTACAGTGAGGTACCATCTATCAGGGATGTCCAGTGTTGTACCATCCAGCTGGGATGGCCTGTGAGGTACCATTTAGCAGGGATGGCCAGTGAAGTTTAGGGTTTACCCTCCAACTAGGCTGGGTAGCGGGTTTTCCGTCGACTTTGAGAAGACCTCTCGACTGTGTGACAGTGACGATGTGCGGTTTGACTTACCCAGGAACTCTTGATGAATAGGGGTGCTTTCCCCACCGAGACGTGTCCTTATGACACGACCTAAAACTGTGTGGGCAAGTCAGTGCCGCCCAAAGAGGATAGTGTCAAGGTGTAGTGATTTGATTCCCTCGGACTTGCAATTCGGGGCAGACATGCGGGATGTCGGGCATCGATGGCATTTACATCTGGGATTGTTGGCTACTCACGTTCTTGGGCTGATCTATGAGATGGATATCCCCTTACGATATTGTTCATGTTTCTTGACAGAGCGTATATATGTATATCTTATTCCAGTACCCACTCCTTGGGTTGGTTACTCTCCTTGCAAGAGAGGCGAAGACATACGGGGCATGCCACGTGCTTTCCATGTCTAGATTCTCATGGTTGGATGAGTATACTCTCCTACAATAGGTAGCGAAGACTCAACGAGAAGTTCATCTTCTCACCGTTTCAAGCTCCTTGTGTTTGGACGAGTCTACTTGCTTTCTCTTGTTGGGTTGAGTTGTACTCTTTACTGCACTCTCTGTCGTACTCATTTACTATTCGTTGTTTGATCTACTACTCCCCTCTTCAATACCTCCTTTTCTTCTCCCTCGAGCCTTCGGGGAATCCTACTGAGTATTTTTATACTCACCCTTTCTTGGGCTTTACCTGCACTTGGTGTTCCCTTGAAGATGACGAACAGGTTGTTCGTGACTTCAGAGGAGATTAGGAGTTCGGAAGTTTGGACCACGTGTAGTGGTCATGGTTGGGTTCCAGGTGTGGTACCCTCCCACCTGTTTTACTTTTGTTTACCTATTGCCAGGTTGTGGCACCTTTCTAATTGGGCGCGCATTTTACCCTTTTCTTTTCATTTTACCTCTATCACTTACTTTGTACTGTTTAGGGGTCGATCCACTTTTGTGGTTTGTTTATAGCAGTTAGTACATTAATTTTACTTTTTTACTCTGCACTTCCGCATTGAGTGGGTTGCGTGTGTGTGTAGAGGTACTTAGGTAAAGTCCTCCCTGAGTTATTTTGCCTTCAGCACTTGTCGTCAGCTCCTGGCCTATGGTGGCGGGCTTGGGGTAGTTGTGGCTCGAGCCAAGGTAGGCTCGGGTCGTGACACATCAAGTTCTTGGTAGACCATCATACATACCTCATATAGCCTTTCATAGCAGTTATGGTCTCTATGAGTATTTGTTTATGTCTTTTACCCTTATGAACACACTAGAAGTCTTCGTGGAACTAATGAACCACGTTTTCCATTCTTATATTTACTCATTTGTTATGGTTTTCATGGACTATCTCTTGGTGTATTCTTATACTTGACATGACCATGCCAAACGTCTTGATATCATATTGAGTACACTAAGAGATAATAAGTTATAATATATGATTACAAATTACCACTTCTGGAAGGATCAAATTCACTTCATGGGTCACGTTATCTCAGAGACAGGAGTATTAGTTGACACAGAGAAGGTGAGAGTTGTAGTTACCTAGGAGCAGCCAATGAAAATATTCTAGGAATGGGGTTTCTTGTGGCTAGATAGTTATTATAGGAATTTTATTTTGGACTTCTCATTCCTAGAAGTGCCACTTATGGTCTTGACTAAGAAGGGTGTGAGGCTTTTATGGTAAGATTCTTGTGAGATGACCTTTCAGGAGATCAAAGTGAGATTGACATCAGTAGTAGTTATGATATTTCTAGAGCCTTGTAAGAGTTACATGGTTTACTATGATGCATCAGGTATTGGGCTAGGATAACTTCTTATGTAGTAAAATAGAATCATGGAATACAAGTATCGACTATTGAGGCCACATGAGAGAAAATACCCAATGCACAATCTAAAATTAGTTGCAGTTGTTCATGTGTTCTGTTGTTGGAGACATAATTTATTAGGAAAGTTTTTTTTGGTGTACACGGATCACAAAAGCCTCAAGTACATATTTACACAAATTGATATAAATCTAAGGCAATAAGGGTGCATTGATTACCTTTAAACAATTGATTTTGATGTTTCCTATACTCCTGGTAAGGGAAACATAGTGGACGATGTATTAAATAGGAGGACTCAAATATAGATAGTTCATCAGGACAGTAGCAAGTGCCAGCTCACGGTTTTATTCTATGAGATGAATTTGGTGGTGGATGAAAGTTAGGGGAAGACTTTTCTTTCATTGTTAGATGTTACACCTACCCTATTAGATAGAGTGGTGATGAAATAGATATCACATTCAGATGGCCTAGTCTTAAGGAGAGTTTGGAAAGTGAGGTCCCTCCTCCTGGTTGGACTATTGGCGCTGATAAGGTATTGTGTTTACAAGTATGTTTGTGGGTTCCAGTGGATATATTTGAGTAGATTATGTGAGACTTTAATGCTTCAACTTGGGTAGTGCATCCTAGTGTCACCAAGATTTATTGGGATTTACATCAACAATACTAGTGTTTGGGTATGAAAGTAAATGTGGTTGGTTTTATTGTGAGATGTTCCACCTGTTAGCAGGTGAAGGTGGAATACTAGTGACCAGCTAGAATTTTACAGCAACTACCCATTTTCGAGTGGAAATGGAATGATTTCATCATGGATTTTTTGATAGGTTTACCGAGGTCACCTCGAGGTAATGATTTAGTATGGGATGTTATTGATAGGCTCACGAAGGTTGTGCAATTCCTACCATTCAGGAAAACCTTCAGTGTTAATGAGCTTTTAAGTTTGTACATCCACGATATTTTACAACATCATGGGGTCCTGATTACTATCATTTCAGATAGGGATTCCCTATTTAATTATTGATTTTGGAAAATACTACAGAGGCCATTTGGTACACAGGTGTTTTTGAGCACAACATACCACCCCCAGATAGATAGAAAGTATGAGTGCACGATTCAGGTGCTTGAGGATATGTTGCGGGCATGAACCCTGGATTTTGGGGGCTCTTTGGAGAGGTATATACCCCTGGTTGAATTTTTCTACAATAATAAATTTCAGGATATTATTCATATGGATCCTTATGAGGCTTTATACAATAGTCCATATCGATCACCCATATGTCTATTAGAGGTAGGAGAGGTATCTATGCTTGGCCCTCTCCTTGTTTAAGAATCCAAAAATAAGGTTCATTTGATTCTGAAGCGGATGGATACAATATAGTCCAATCATAAATCATATTCCAATCGCCAGAGATGACTTTTAGAGTTCATGGTCAAGGAATGGGTTTTCTTATGTGTTTCACTGAGGTTGGTACAGATGGGGATGAGGAGATAGGGTAAGATTTCACTGAGATATGTCAGGAAAATTGAGATTCTAGTGAGATTCATCCCGGTAGCATATTAGCTGCAGTAACCTCAGAGGTACCGATCCATGCATAATGTCTTCCATGTTTCTCAGCTGCAACATTACTATTCAGACATGGCTCAATCTTTTCAGCCTGAGTAGGTTGAGTTAAAGGAGGATGCATCCTTTGAGTATCATCCTATATGTATTGTTGATCATAGTAGGAAGGTTCTTTGAGGCTAGTATGTTCTTTTTGTATGGGTGTAATGGAAACATGACTGAGTATAGAATGATACCTAGGAGCGGGAGGCCAATGTACAATCACAGTGCCTAGAGATTTTCTCATATCATGCTTCGCTACCCTTGGAAGGGAAATTTGGGGATGAATTACATTAAGGAGGGAGGTTTTTAAGAACCTGGTTCTTCTATGAGTTATGCATATCCTTTTTCCACTAATTCATACTTTAAATGCTCAAATATGACCTAATTTGAATGGACTAATAGGCCATGGAGGTTATGGGAGTGCCCGGGGCTGTTTCGGAGCCTGAAACCAGATCCAAGGGAGGAAAAGGCATGTCACTTGGTTTTTGAAAATTGTACTGAAGGTCCACATGGTTTCAGACAAACCATGTAGCCAGCTCTGCAACTTTTTATTGGATAACTACATGGTTTGTGCACTGTTAGTCAAACTGTGAGGGTATCCCATGTGTCTCTCTTTTCTCTTTCAGTAGACTGTGCGAATTGGTGCACGGTTTGGGAAAACCATGCACATAAACCATGCAGAAAAAATATTTTTGAAAAAAATGACATTTTCCCATAAAAAATGTATTAACTTAAACCGTGTCTCTCTTTTCTATTCCATCTTCACAATAGTCGTTTGAGTTCCCAAGGTTGCTAATCTTCAATTTGAGCTACGTTCTTCTTCCGATCTTCGATTTGAATGTGGTTCATCTCCATATATCTACAATGGTAAAATCTAAAATCTGTATTTATAAATTCTTGATATATCTAGATATCAACTATGATATTTGGATTTAGGTTCATATGCCTAAATTTACTATTCATCATCCATTATTCATATTTCTTGAAAATAGGGATGAATTAGATAATGATACTGGAAAATCTATCTAGCATGTGAATAATGTTAGTGGTCATGTCCCTTTTATTTAATGTGTGACCATTTATATGTGTCTGCGTGCCACAAACCCATTATCAAGGCATCACCTAAATTGAAATTAAATCCTAGGATTTATAAGTATGACTTAATCAGTTAAAAGGGATTGTTAATGGATTTTTATTGGTTGAACACCTTGAATAAAAATCACCCCATGGGTTATTTGTCCTTGAAATAACCATTTGATGGATTTTAACACTTGGATGCCTTTGAGGCATGCCTTTTACCCCCTATATGGGATTTCACTTGATAATTGAGATGTAAATCAAAGTAATTTATTTATTTATTAATTGAAATGAAAATGAAATGGATTAAATATAAGGATTGATTAACTTTACTTGGACCCTTGTTATGTTATAGCTTTAATGGCTTGATCTGTTAAAGTTCCCATATGAGTGTGTTGGGGACATGCCTTGTATTGATTGATTTAGGAATTAATTACTCTTTATTTTTCTTTTCCCATGTGAGATAGATGGGGATTTTTCCATAAAATGGCTTAATTAAGAATTTGATTCTTTAAATACAAAAATTCCCATGTTAGTATTTGAAGAAAATCCATCTTGAGCTTGGCCTTGAATGCAATTCTCTTATTTAGCATGAATTTAAATTTTAATTGATGTGGCCACATGATATATATGATAACTAAATGATGTATTATCTTGATAGGATCTTTACATTTGTTATACTAAAAACACCCATGTGAGTATTTGAAGGCAATCCCTTTATCTTGAACTTGTTATGAAATTTCCCTATTTGGCACGAATTGCATTATTTGATGCTTTTACCATGTTAGTTAAATGATGTTAAAACCATGTATTAGTTTTTTATGCATGTGATTCTTGTTATGTACAATATTCCAATGTGAGTAACTGAAATATCATACCCTTTGAGGTTGGCCAAGTCTTGGTACACCTATTGAGGTGTTCTTGTTAAAGTATTCTCTTTCTTTTGACCTTGGCATGTCAAATGAATTGTTTAAATAGGATTGAATTTGTTAAATGATAAATATCCTTGGGTAATACAAGGAATCAAATTTTAATTCCATGGATAGACACATGTGACTATTGAGCATTATACATTGAGTAAAACAAGTATTCACCTTAGAATACCATGGTTAGACACAATGGTCAAATGTGCTTATGCCATTGGTGGTACATTTATTCACATTAGAATACATAGATGAACTCATTGGTTTGAACTTGATTATTCCATGAGTGATACATGAATCCATTGAGGGATTCCATGGAAGGAATCATTGAGGCTTGACCTATATACCAACAGATACATGGATCATAATGAGGGATGCCATGGACAGACTAAAAGGGTCATTGATTATATGTCATGTGTGATACTTGGGGATTCTTTATAGGACTCCAAAGGATGAACTCAAATTACATAGATGTTATACCACACCTACATTGATACCATGTTCCTTAGAGGTTCTCCAAGGATGGGCTTGTAGGTGTCATTTGATATTGGACCAAGAGCTATACTTGGATTCCAACATAGGAATATCAGGGATGGGCTTAGGTTATAAATTGAATATTGAGTGAATTGATTGTTATAATTCATCAAGAAGAAGCTTTGATTCAGTATTCAATTATACTTATTTTAATGACCTTATAAGGCATCTATTTTTCTACTAGTTATGTGGGGGAATTCAGGCTTATGCCAGATATCAAGACTTATAAGTTAAATGAGATTGAATTTATTAAATGAAGATGATTAAATTAAATGCTTATTGAAATGAGAATAATAATTTATAAAAAGTCTATATTTGATTAGTTATTTTCTTACTGTTTTTCCTATTGCACACTAATTGATTGGCACAGGACCTTGGGTGCTTACTTGTGACATCCTAGACCGAGATTCCACTTACAAGGTGACCAGATCCTAGTGGGACACATGGCCTCATGCTCATCTCCCTGAATACCACAAGCTTCTGACTATTAATGAGTGAATATGGTGTGTCCTTGGGGATAATATGCCTTCATTACCACAGAATAGCTCATTGGCTAAATATAATAACATTAAGTAAATAGAGGAAGAAATATAAGTAAATATAGGAAGAAGACAGAAGTAATAAATAACCGATCAACTGATAATCTCATACAAACAGATGATGATATGCCATGTGCCTAATATGCTAGAAAACAGGGATACAAGGTAGAAGGCATACATGATAAACCAAATTAGCAAAATAAAATGCATAAACTATCCCAATCATCCTGAGATTTAGGTCGGTCATTTGCTACCATCTCCATACTAATAAAGAAATAAATCAAGTGACTAAATAAGTACGCTTCCCTTTATCAACACTTTCATACATGTAATATAGACTAGTACCATTGGTGGCCATATGGGGTGTGAGATAAATCTCATTGGGCCACCACCAATGGTGTCTATAACATTCGTCCCATGAAATGGAAACTCTAATACTGTGAAATCATGCATATATAAAATAAAGATGGAAAATGTAACTAAATACCCATGTACCTACTTCATCCGTCAGCTGGTGTCTGAACATGTAACCGGTTCATTGATTAATTGTAATCAGTTTATAATAATAGGTCATGTTAGGCATATGGAGCACTGACATCACCTCGTGATAGAAATATTAAATGATCTATGATGTAACAAGGAAACCTGAAATGTAATTATAATGTAAATGTTCCAAGGTAATAAACAAGGAAACCTAGAACTCAATGGTCACTAACTTCGTAGTAACTGCAGCCTGGATAAAGGGGTAAGAGTGTAATCCAAGTATCATTGTCCAAGGAATTCCACAATAATTAATGTAACAAAGCCCATGGAATACATCCAAGGTAATTTCTAGGCCCAATAATGTAACCAAGGCTCCTCATGTCATGCTGGATCCCAGGAGTGTATCTAAGGCAGCCTGTATTAATATTGAAGGGATCATACTGTGTCATACTGGACATCCAATGATAGGTGAGGATCAGGTTCCAAGGTGGGAATCACCCTTGGAAATAGGTATAACACCCTATAATGATAAAGGGTTAAATGACTAAATGATATGACTCATGTCACCAAGGTGAACCTTCTTTTTTGAGAGACTACCTAATTAAAACTCCATAGTTAGGCGTGCTTGGCCTGGAGTAGTGATCAGGATGGGTGACCTTCTAGGAAGTTTCACATCATGTGTGTGAGTGATAAAAAATCACACTAGAAAGGATATGTTATTTCCTTTTAGTACAATCATCAATCATATGACCCGTTCAGGCACGTTGGTGGGCCCTAGTATGGGGACCACAAGTCTGTGGGCAACTAGTGGTACTTGGCAGGTCAGGACCTGATGACCATGTTAAGGCGGGGTGTTTATGCTATCAACGAGGCCCAGTTTGTTACATTTGGTATCAGAGCAGTAACCCCATCCTTAAGTGTGGTGCAGTACCTGGGTTGATATGTAGTGTTCACAATAAAAACATTGTGCTCTTAATGGGGGTGAATGTGACACCCCATAATGATAAAGAATTAAATTACTAAATGATATGACTCATGTCAACAATGTGAACCTTCTTTTTTGGGAGCCTATCTAATTTGAAGTCCACAGTTAAGCATGAATGGCCTAGAGTAGTGGTCACGATGGGTGACCTTATGGGATGTTTCCCAGGGTGTGTGTGAGAGAGGAAAAAGCACACTAGAATGGTCCCTGCTTGGGTTGATATATAGGGTCCACAAAGAGGACATTGAGCTCTATAGGGGGGGGGGGTGAATGTAACACCCCAGAATGATAAAGGGTTAAATGAATAAATTATATGACTCATGTCAACAAGGTGCACTTTCCTTTTTGTAAGCCTTCCTTATTAGAACTCCACAGTTAAGCATGCTTGACCTGATGTAGTGATCAGGATGGGTGACCTTCTAGGATGTTTCTCCTGGTGTGTGAGAGTGAGGAAAACGCACACTTTCTCCTGGTGTGTGAGAGTGAGGAAAACGCACACTGGAAAGGAAATGTGTTGGCCTATGGGGAAAATCATTAGTCAGATGACCCATTCAGGCACATGGGTCATCCCCAGTTTAGGGACCACATGTCTGTAGGGCAACTGGTGGTACCTGGAGAGCAAAGACCAGATGACCATGTTAATGTGGGATGTCTATACTATTAGAAGGGCCAAGTTGTTACAATAGGAATCCTAGAATCAGAATGACATCGTCGAGTAACCAAGGAATTACCTTGTGAATCCAAGATCTAACACAAGTCAATCCTTCTTATAAATATTTTATAGTCTATATGTATAAATAGGAAACATTCATTTAATTCGTTACAGTCAATTTGGTCGTATAATAACTACACCATTTATCAAGTCTTTTAGTTCAATCCTTTCCTTTCATTAGTTTGACAAGGCCATGTAGAATACCAAAATTTAATTCAATAATATATTTCATAATCATTTAATTTGGTTCATCATCTACCTTCCACCGTAAGTGTCAAGGGGTGTTATGGCATGCAACCAACCATTCATTTTAAATTAATAACGCCGAGTCATATTCATATAGAAAACATTCCAATTTATCACCTAAATAAACTAATTACCTTTTGGAACATACCTTAGATTGGACAAGTGGAAGTGATATGGTATGTACCATTTACCATTACATGATTCAATAGGAATTTAATTTAAGGGGGCCTACTATTAGTGTGGTCAATCTCGAGCACACCCGAATGATGGCTCAAAAGTGTCAAAACACTACAAACTCAATTATAGAATATCACCAAACATGGGGTGTTGGGAATTGTGGATGTAACCACCAAAATTTAATCAAATATATGGAAAGATAATAACCATATATTTCTAATGACTATAATCATTCCATATAAATTCAATAAATAGAACCCGATGAAACCAGTGGTTCCCAGACAAAAAATCCAAAATCAGCGCACTTGAGGGATGAGTTATAGACCAACCACCTCGTACTCATATGACTATCCTCATCTGGTATCGACCACTAATTTAACATGGATCAGGAAAGATCGGAAAAACAAGAATAAAAGGACTCACACCTCGATAACTAGGTCAAAAGCAAGTGAAACGAATAATAGCTTAAGAAGACTCGAGTACTTACTATTGTGCATCCAATGTGACAAACGAAAGCTCAATCGGACACCAAATGAAAGAGATATATTGATCTATATATTTGGATTTAAAAATCTCAAAAAAATGAGAAAATGGAGTTCATCCCACTGGAAATTTGAATGTGGAAGAATGAGGGGTAAAAATTAGATCATTTAGGGAAAATGGTCATTTTCCTAGAAATTAGAATATGCACAGTTTGGCAGCACAGTTTTCCAAAAAGTGAACCAACCATGCATGGGTACCTAGGGAAGAAGGGAAATCGCATAGTTTTGTCGCACAGTTTGATAAATTGTGCTCCAACCATGCATTATGGCTCTGCCTGAAAATTCTAACCATCTACAAGGTTTATGCTAACCATGCGACCACCCCTCACAGTTTACTCTAACCAAACACTAGATCTATTTTCCCTAAAACAAATTTGGGTTACTAGCTTCAAACAAGCCCTAGAAACTTCTGAGACCTACATGAACTCATTAGGATTCCACATTATGTCCATAATGGTGAATTAGAATAAAATTTAAAGAATCCATAACAGAGTGAAAAATAGGGTTTTTACATTGCCTATTGGGATTTAGTCTCCCACCTTGTTCAGAAACCCTTGGAACCAGAGTTGATTATTGGAATGTAGGTGTTTACAAGAGAAATCACCCTACCGTAGGTACTTGACTTGCTTCATAGTATTAGGAGAGCATGGGACTAAGCTGAGGCTTGCGATACTAATTGGATATTTTTTGTCCATTTTGTACATTTGTTGTATGTACCAGATTTGTTTTTTGTATACATTTTTTTTATACTTTATTAGAGACATGTGACATGCATCATTTTTTTTTATATGAGCTATTTAGATTTTTTATCTTTTCCTGCTTTCATCTACTGTATGTATGATTTACTGCTTCTGCTACTTGATTTTTATTACTTTACTGATGTGCTACACTATAGTGATGAGGTCATAGTCTCCCCACTGACACACCCTAGGTCCTCACTGCTAGTCAAAATCCTATGGCATTTGAGGAGATGAAATTGAGGCCATGTGACCCATTGGATTAGGGAACCTTTCAGTGGAATTTGGGTTCAGGATGTTACATTGGAAAAACAAAACAGGGGATGCCTGAGGGGAGATTATAGGTCTCATAAAACCATTCTCATGAAAGTCCTCCAACTGTACCCTTAGTTACCGAAGTTTTGTGAGAGACATTCTATATACTGGTTCATATATCAAGGTCATCCTGGGGTGAAATTAAATGAAGAAGTTTAGATCTTAATAGGGTGGTAAGACTGAAACATCCTCATGAAATATGTTCTCATACACCACCACCACAATAGGGAACTGGTATCCCATGGAATCAACTACTTTAAGAGTCATTCTAGACAACTAGTGAGTAATTGGCTACAATCTCTTATTCTTAAGCTCATCTTGATCTTCCAAGGGTTCTTTTTCACCCATATAGGAAAACATTATCCAATCACTACGGACGCACCACATCCTGCACCAAAAACAATCGATTTGGGCATGAACTGTGGATAGCCAGTCCATACCAAATATAAATTCATAAGGCCTCATCACTACTGAGAATATATCCCATTAAAAACTCTCACCTCCAAGAATTAAATGTATTTATAAATAGAAGTGTACATTTGTCTAGTCACCACCTATCAGAGTCTATACTACTAAGGGTTGAACCAAAGTCTCCACCTGAATCTCTTTTTTTTTAACCAAAGAAGTGGATTGACCCGCAACTAGTTCTATCAATACTAAAACTGAAGTAGAAATGTCATAGATCGTACCTCGTATCTTCCTTCGAACCTCTAGTACATAAGACTCCATCGCCTGTAGTTGGCCTCATCCTATACCACAAGCTCCTTAATCCTAACATGGACCACCTGGGGGAGGTGGTGGTAATAGGTTAAACCTATAACCATATCCTCTTGCTCTACGAGCCCCTCTACAATGACTGATTCCCTGCGGACCACCTTTCTTTTTCCTCTACCACTACCTCGATGGTCCCCTAACCATCTCTTAATCAGTTATACGACAGGTTAGAAAATCCCGAGCTAGATGTCCCCAACTGTCATAGGAGAAACACCACCTCTCCCATGGTTTACTCGAGCTATCCTGAGAGGCATAAGATACTGATCTAGTGTCCTGAGATGATCTCATGCTACCAAGGTCTCACCTTCTAGGTACCCGCTACCGGAAACCACTTTTGGCGCCTAATATTTGAGGAATCTCTCCACCAATGAGGCCCACTCAAGCACTCCAGCATAGGTTCGAATGGAGTGACATATCACTGAATACCTAATATCCTGACATAATCCCTACTCAAAGGGTTTTACTATGAAAAATAGATCCCAAACCACAACCATGGAGTATCGAAAGATATCATTAAACCTAGATAAGTACTCTGCCATGGTGAAACTACACTTCAATAGATGCAAAAGCTCTTGTATATGCACTGATCACAACATGTCGGAATAAACCTCCTCCATGAGAAGATGCTCAAAATATGACCAGAAGGGAGCTATCTCATCATGTGACTGAGTCACTAAACTCTAACATCACACAACTGATCCATAAAGAAGAATCGTAATAAGGACCTCAATCTTATCTATTTGAATCCTCACAAGTAAGAAAAGTTGAGTGACTTCCTCTAGCTAGTGTTTAGCCGCCTAGGGGTCTAGCTTGATTCAAAACCTGGGAGGTTTCTGCTTCTGAAACTTTCACAGCTCACTGAACTAGCATGAATCCTCAAAATGCACTTCCAGTGTTAGATACTACTCAAAGGGTTGTGGTATAGCAAGTAATCCACCTATTTGTGTTATCTCCAGGCTAGACCCTTGTATTGATGCATCGTCACTCAGTGGATCATCCTTATGATCACATGGTGAAATCATGGGTGGCTTTCTGTATGGAGGAATATTGAAATAAGAAAGATGTACAATGGTCAAAGAGTGTATTTGGGGAGTTAACTCAATAAGGACATGGAAACTAAAAACTATTCCTATATGATGCATGTGAGAATTGTTTACCTATAACCATTTCCAACATGTACTGTGTCGAAAGGCAAGTGATCAGATTCCTAGTGTATGGATTCTATCGATCACCGTACCAACATTGGAGTCTATGGGCTGAAATCTTAACATGAAACACAATAAATTTTTTCACAAATTTATCTCACAAAATCCTGTCCTAATGTAGAACCACCAACTCTAATACCACTCCTTCATAACCCGACCCACTGGGGTTTAACCAGTGACTTCCCCAAGAACGCCTACAATAGGCTAGGGGATGGCGTCTAGTGATCAGTATGCAGATCCCACAAATGAGTGGCACAAGACTAAAGTAATTGTACACACCCAAATGACTCCAAACCCACAAAATCCTGAAATTTAAAACAAATAAATCAAATGCATACATGAATCAATGATCTGAAAATAGAGTATGATAGAAAATTACTGAAAGAAAAAATGGGCCAAATACAAGCTCAACAAAAACTGTAGAGAGTCCAACCTATTCCAATGGAGAGTAATATGATCAAATTCAAGCACCCAAAAAACACCTCAGTCTTTATAGCTCAAGATATTCTCTTTATACTCCCCATCCTCCTAGGACATTGTCAAATTGGTTATCATCTAGATAAGACATGACACATGCAGGAAGATCATTTGTAGGGGTGAGTATAAAAATACCCAGTAGAAAATCCTAAAAACACCTAACATGATGAATCATGAATTTTCAGTTTATAACAGTAATACATCACTAAATAGAAACAATATAAACCCATATATACTCAGGAATGACATTGCGCTACTAGTAGGTCACAACCAATTGCCAGCCACAGAATTCTGCTTGAAGAAATGCTCATTCTATGATAATCCACTGCACAAGAAATTATATCACTGAAGTTTCTCATACAATAGTTCAATATCATTATGCCCCACCCAATAAATATCATTGCCCTCAAAAGACCCTGATACTCGGACAGGTGGTCACACCTTGGACTACTGGGGGACACTACAAATCCAATCTACATCAACCTGCTACATAGAAGATCATATGCCAATGATACTTTGAACCATACTAATACATCCTGCTAGAAGTAGTATCAATGCACTGCTAAAGGAGGTCACGTTGATTCTAAAAACCCTACCTAGCGTGTAAAGAAATTAGAGAGGATAAAAATCCAGTCTCAGTGAGGGACAACAAGAATTTTATCTCAGACTCATCCTCTAGAGAGAATCACAATACTGAGATGTGGATGTAATAATTCACTATACCCTCAATAGAAATGGAACAAGGGAACACACTCAAAAAAGATTGGTCCTAACTAAATTAATGAAGGTCTTAAAACACCCTCAAATGGGATACATGGCATGTACTTGGGGTACACGATGCGTCAAGAAAAAACTTGTCCTACCCGTGTGGTGATGCCTCACACGAAATGTAAATATTCATATATATGGTAGGTATAAAAATTTCATAGTGTGTAGATATTTCATGGAACCTTTTTTCCATCTTCCATTTCCCATATACTGCTGGTCATGCCTATATACAGACCAATGTACACCTGGGTGAGCCCGTGTACACCTGGTTGAGTCTATGTCTGTGTACTTGGCCTTCCCATACCGACTTATCCCCCAAGATACATGTCAAGATTATAAAAACATTTCACACAGTGTTTGATAGGGTCATAGGAAATTTGATATTTAACTCACCGTGGAAGCCCTAGCACCGCACCAGTGTGTCCCACATGGCATGAAGGCCATATTACATGCCAATTAATGTGGGATTTTCCAAATCCAGTGGTTCTTCCACCACATCATCAACTATGTTTTCAGGGCCAACAATATCCACAGAAAATCATCAATCAGAGGTCTTACAACCCAATCCATCATCGATTTTTGGGATCCGGGTTCTGATCTACTCAAAAAAGACCACCATCGAGCCTTACATTTCCACCGCACATTAAACCCGAGATGAATAGGAACTGAAAATCCATTCTGAACATCCTCTACCTTCATCTCACTTCGACCGTGAACCATACACACAATATCGATACTTTGTGATGAATAATGGTTATGCAATGATTTAATATCATGAATTCATCAAACTATGGGCCAAAGAAAGTTCCCACAATGAATATGATAAGGACAGGGGAGAGAGAAATCCATAATCCATCATATGTGAGTAAAAATACATGTACAAATGAACAAATAGGTATAAAATCAATGAATAATATAAATCCAACAATTTAAATCTACCATCGATGCATGAATCAATTATTATTCAAGGAATTAATCTGCATTCTACTACGAATAAGAAATGTGAAAGAAATTAAAAATCAACATTCTACCTAGAGTTTGGATCAATCACAGATGAATACCGGTTCTTCATTTTCATCGTTAGAGAGGCCCACGAACTCTAATGGTGAAACGATCCTTGATTCTATCTTGATCTATTGTCTCTCTTCAAGATCTCCTCCAAAGTTCTCTAAATGTATCCTCCAAAATTTCAAGGGTTAAGTGGTTAAACCTACAAATTGGCCATGATAGTGTTTAAATGGAGGGAAAATCAAGTTAACTATGTCAATGAAAAAATTAGAGAAATTTATTTTTTTATTTTGTTAATTTTTAGTCGTGATTATTTTTTCACAAACACCCTACATCAAAAGAGGATATGTTACACATGGGATAAACCCTATGATATAAACTCAAAGGTTCCCTCAATTTTTTATTCCAGGTACATGTTTGGGATTTATTCCATTTTATTCAAGAAAATGACACATGTGTGTTATTCATATATATTTAATATATTTCAATCATTTATTTCAATCTCATTGGGCATTGGAATAGCATGTCGTCTCAGTTCTTGGTCTAGAAAATATTCCATGAGATACCCAAAAATATTAAATAGAAAATCTGAGTCATTATTATGAACCTCTATAAGAAGAAGTGGTATCATCTATAGTACGACAGTCTACAAATATAAATTATAAAAAGTATAATGTTGTCTTACTAAGATGAAGCGTTTGTAAATATTTTTCTTTTGATAATACAAGGTCTGGTAGTGTTCTCCCATGTACATAGGATGAAATTTTGAACCACATAAAACTAGTTTTCATTCGTTGATTTCTTAATTCTCTTAAACATATGTCTATGTGTAATTTTTCTTTTGAGTAGTGATTTTGGTGATTCATGACTTCCTAATTTCAGTTCTCTAATACAAATATGAAATATCTAGTAGTTCAAGTACCTATTTTATTATACTACTGATGGATTTTATTTTCTATGAACTCAACGTTCAACCATTTCAGGTTTGTATCAGCCTAATACATGAGTATTCTTCCCAAAAATTGGTATTAGAAGATAATTTATTTGTAAACAATCATAAATAAAGGTAACTATATCACTCTTTTATAATTAATTTTGAATTTTAGTTAGTTATATATCATCATAAGATATGGAAACAAATGAAGTCAAGGATCGAATCAGTTAGATTGCTGGAATCATATTTATTTTTTGGAAAATGAATATATAGGAAAATCTAGTCTAGAAGGATCTCAAACTTTCATTAGATAAAAAACCTGTCAAGATAGAGAATGGAAAATGGGATAAGTTGAAAAAAAAATATTGTTGGGGATAATATTGCCACATAATTTCACCTTAAATATTTATTGGAAAAAATCTATAGCTGCACTTATGTCAGTCCTAATGGATATTTATGAAAAATTGAATACTTTAAATAAAGTGTTGCTGATGATATGATTTTTTAGCTTGAAACAATCAGAAGTTTGGTCAATGGTATATCATGTTAACAATTTCATCATAATTAAAAGCCTTCTAGAATTAGTAAAAGTGACATTTATAGATGATTTCATGTCTATACTACTACATTCAAATTTATTGGAATCTTGAGATGGAAAGTTTACCATGGTTAGTAATTACTAAGGAAAATATGATCTTGTTTCATATATTTCTAGAGTTTTATCTTTAATGAGGATCTTATAATAATAGAGTTCCATCAAAATTATGGGAATCCATTCCAAACTAATGGGAGGGGATGATCACCTCAATAGAAGAATCATCAATAATCAAAAGAAAATATCTGTTATAATAGTCTTAGAATGTGAATAGTTTCAATTTTTACCTTCTGTAATTATTGTAAGATAGGATATCATTAGTGGAACTGTAGAAATCACAATTGGGACACTAAAATAACAACTTTCAAAAGTTAAAAAAATTTATTGCAATGTAAGATGTCAACGATCTATTGGTCACTATTCATAATCTAATAGAGTCATTTGTGGTTGACTCTGGTGCATCCTTCCACTCATTATTTAATCAAGGATACATGATAAGTTATGTATTTAGAAGCTTTGTGGATGTTTTTCTGGTATACAATGAATCATTTGAAGTTGTGGGAAAAGTATATTTCAATATTCAGATGCCAAATGCGATTTTTCTTTAGTTGAAAGAAGGGAGACACATACCATTTCTTAGGAGGAATGTAATTTTAGTGGGGTGGTTAAAAAATGAATGTTGTGGTATTTATTTAAAAAATTGAGTATATAAAGTGACTCAGGAATCATTTTTTGTGGCATGAGGAGTAAAGTATAAAACCCTTTATTTAGATAGAAATTTATATGGGAGTGTAATAGCTAGAATTTCAGCCTCTATAAATCTAGATTTCTATCATTCTAGACTATGTTTCCTTAGTGAGAAGAACATAAAGGTTCTAGCAAGTAATGGAATTATGAATCATGATCATATATTTGTTGGATTTTTGGGGAAATAAAAATTGTACTTCCTTAAATTTTAATATTCAGAATCCCAAAGCCCAAAACAGGAGCTAGTTAGCTTGAATGTTTAGGGACCTACTCTAGTTAATCCTTTTGGAGGATCATAATACTATTTCTCATTCATTGATGATCCCATAAGGAAAGTAAGGGTTTATTTTCTTAAAAATCAACTAGATGTGTTTCATGAATTTGTATAGTGAAAATCCATGATAGAGTTGGAATGTGGTTGGAAATTGAAGTTCTTAAGATATAATAATAGTTGTGAATGCAATAGAAGAAACTTCCAAAACTTTTATAAAAAATAAAGGGATTAAGCTTCATATAATATTACTTGGAACTCCTAAATATAATGGATTGGAAAATAGGATAAATCAAACTTTTATATAGAATTATAGATGCGTGAAAGTTTACACCATTATTCCAAAAGTCATCTAGGAAAAAGAAATTAACACAAAAAAATACTTGGAAGACAGAAGTCCAGCCTCTACAATTGGGAAAATTCTACCTAAAGAACATTGGTCTGATATGTTAACAGATATTTCACAACTCAAAATAATTTGTCTAATATCTTATGCTCTTATTGATGCAAACTAAAGAGATAAGTTTGAGGAAAAGTCCAAAGCCTGCTTTCCTATTGGATTTTAAAATGAATAGTAGGGATAATGACTATGGAATGACGATCAATGGAAAAAATAAGAAGTAAAGATGTAATTATATGATAGGATTCTCTAGAATTATTAGAATGTGGTTAAATCAAAATTTAATAAAAATAGGTCAACTACTGAAGTGAATGTGGGTCGGATGAAAACACTGGAAATTCAAAAATACCGGTGATATCAAAAATTATAAGGAATTTATTAGAAGTTTGACCAATGGTATATAAGCTAGAATACATCAGAACTGAAGAAGTTGGAGGAAAATATTTGGTAGTAGAACAATAATAAGTATAAGAAAAAGAAGTTCAAGTGCCAATAAATAACTTTTTAGTGAAAGTTGAAACATCTTTGAGAGGATTTTCAATATTCATATGACCATTATAGAAATATGAGGTTAAAAAGAACATTTTAATTCCAATAGATATTTGGGAAACTAAATGTCTCGAAGATGCAGCAATACTCACTGAATCAAACTAGTGGGATTAATACATAGAGGAAGAGATGGATTCCTTAAAGTTCAATAACACTTGGGAGTTAAATGAACTATTAATGTGGAAACAAAAACATGATAACAAATGAGTATCCATTTTCAAAGAATAGGCCAATAAAATAAAATTATATAATTCATTGTTGTTGCTAAATGAATTTCTATAGAAATAAGTAATCGATTTTTCATATATATTTTCACAAATATTAAAGAATACTATAATCCTAATAGTGTTGAGAATTATTACATCCAATGGGTTACATATGGAACAAATGGATTTGAATACTATCTCACGCCAAAGTAATTTAGAGGAGGAGATTTACATAAGGCATCCCAAGGGGTTTGAAGACCATCAAAAGGGGAGCCTTGTTTGAAAATTGAAGCCAATACTATATGTCATGAAATAGGCACCTCAATAGTTTTACTGAAAGTTTGAAACTTACATGTGTGAGTAATGATTCACAAGTAGTAAATCTGATCTCTATTACTGTAATAGAAGTTGGGAATTAATTGATCTAGTTAATGTTCTTATAAAAGGAACTCAAAAAAGAATCATAAAGAAGAACAATAGTCTATGAAAATCAGTGTGTTATCTAACTTTCCATGAATATTTAATTTCAAGAAAGAATTAAAAATATTGACCTAAAATTCCATGTCATTTGGAATATGCTAGAGGAAAAGGTGTTTGATCTTCTAAAGATACTGGGTAAGAAAAATCAAGCAGACAGGTTTACAAATGTGTCAGCCCAAGAAATCATGAGGTGGAATTGTGCCTTAGTTAGACTTAATTGAGTGTTAATAGAATGGTTAACTTTGTAACAAATATAGAAAAATTATTTTCTTTTCCCAAATTGTTCAAGGATACCAATTAGGTGTTTTTAATAAATATTCTAGAGGGATATTGTTGGGATCTTGATGTTTAATCATGTCACTGAAAGTTCATTCATTATAAGTTCAAACACGAGTAATTCACTTTTGCCTTATCATAACAATGGTAGAAGGAACCTTCTGTTGTAGGTCTGACCACCTAATGCTCACAAAAATCTGATGAATTTTTTTTCTGACTGATTAATGGGTACAATGATTACTGTATCAACTGGTATGGGTTTTTCAGTTGAATCCTCAACTAAATAGAGAATTCCTTGGATTCATGACCACAAATGTTAGAGGGTTGTGTAACCTTTTTGACATATATTAAACATCTATAAGAAGACTTGGGACTAGCTACATTACTAGGATATATAGAATTTAATTATGAATAGAATAATGTTGTCTTACTAAGAAACATTGTTTGTAAATATTTTACTTATATTAATAAAAAATTGTTTTACCATTTTCTTATGGATGTAGGATGAATGTCTGAACCATGTAAAACTTGTATTCATTGTTTTCTTTCCTATTATTTATATTCTTATGTTTGGGTGTGTGTGTTGGATTCATCTTTTGAGGTATGATTAGGATGCTAATTCACTTCCTAATTTATGTTCTCTAATAAAGAGAGGGATGATCAGGAAGAATGAATTTCTAATATGTTGTACTACCAGGGAATATGAATTTCAAGATAACTGAAGGTTCTGGGATCCTGTGATTTTATTAGCCTAATACATGAGTCTTATTCCCCAACATTACATATTAAAAATTTGAGCTAAACTCATTACAAATATTTCCTTAAAGTAATAATTTTTTATTTTGGGTTACTTTATGTTTTTGATGATATATATAGTTATATCTTTCAGTATTCATTTATTATTATCATCTACAAATTATAACGAAAATAATTAAAAATATTCAATTAAACTAAAGACTATTTTACACATTTTAGTTATTATTAATTTGGCTAAAACACATAATATTTTTGTGTCAAAATTTTAGTTTCATGATAGGTTGACTTCAAGATATTGATAATATCTATTATTATAAGTATTAAAATTGAGTGACTCTTGTTGATTTGGATTGATAATGAAAATATCTAGAATAATTCCAATACATATGAATCCATTTTAATCATTTAAATATTAATAATCTGAAATGTAATCACTAAATCAAAATATTTGGATAAAAATGGAGGGTTGAGACAAAATAACATTGAATCTATATATTTCACACCACTAATTATGGTTCATATTCATCTTTGATAAATCAATTATTGAAGTCATCATATAAAACATATTTTTCAAGTCTAATGGGGGTAGTGATATGTCATTTTCATCCCCACCATCATAAAAAATATTTCATGGAATCACATTAATAATGAAAAAGAATTAAAGTTTTAGTGGTTTATTTACATAAAATAGTTGTTTCACCATTAGTGAAAAAATATATGGATCTTCAGTAGCTTCGACGTGAATCATTTCAATAACTCAAAATCCATATTCATTAATAAATTCTCCAATTAAAATCATTAAATAAATCCACATTTGTAACACACCGAAGATTTAAAAATAAATTTAATATAGATTTTACTGCACACCACACCGAGTCTTTTCAAAAAAATACTTTAATAGACATTAAACTTAATTTGATCGCTTCTCTATTTTGAATTTCGAAAAATAGACAGACACGATTGTGATCAATAAGTTATTTAGAGTCTGATAGAATCATCTTAATTTTTGGTGAATAGTAACCCACCCTTATGAATAGTAACCTACACTTATGAATAGTAATATGCCCCTTATGAATAGAAAATTTGAAAATGAATAGTAATGTCACACATGAATGGATCATATAAGTGACAATATTATCATAGTATAAGTGTTCGTATGTTTGTAAATATTTAATTATAATATTATGATTAAATTAATAATTTAAATAAAAATATGTTTTCCTAAAATGTAATCATAAATTATTATTTTATTTTCTTATAATTATAAGATAATTTTATGAGACCTTAATTAAAATTTCAATGTGTTATTAGATCAGTTATATATTTAAAATTGTTATTTTTTGAATAAATTATTATTTTATTTAAAAATTAAATTTATCATATTTGGAAAATTATTTTGATAAAATGGAGTTCATTTTTTAATTATACATGTTGAAAAATGGTTTGGATGTATCTTTGTTATTTTTCAAAAATACTTGAATTTTTATGAATAGTAAAATACGGTGATTTACATTATTTAAATTATAATGCAAAATACATGAATTAAAAACATCATGCATGATGTAAGCACCCTTGGATCGAATTCGAATGACCCATTTACTATATTTAGTCATGGAATCATCATTATTTCTTGTCTTATGGAAAAATAATAAACTAATGACTAAAATAATGGGAAAACCCTCCTCTCCTCCATTATAAATACCCTCCCTCATTCCCTCTTCCTCACACACCTTTCAAGCCTTAAGTCTTGCCTAAGTTAGGCCAAATAGTCTTCCTAATCCACTCTCTCATGTCTAAGAGCTTATGGTCTCACCAAAAGGCCAAAATTAAAGGCTATAAGGGGGTTCTCACGGATGATAATTCAAGAGGTGATCCCCTCTTCTGTGTACTTTCAATTTCTTTTTCATGTTCCTTTGTTTTATTTTATCTCTTCACAATATAAAAAAACCACATTTAGCATTTTTTTTGCATTAGCACCATTTCAAAACGACGCTAATTAATTTACCAATGTTTCTTAAAAACATAGATAAATAGGGTGATGCTAAATTAACGACGTTTACAAACGTCGACAATTTAGCGATGTTTATAAATGTTCCCAATTACCAACGTTTATAATCGTCGCTAATTTAGAAACACCCCATTTAGCGATGTTTTACAAAACGTTGGTATAGAAACGTTGATAAATTCGTGACATTTAGCGACGTTTCAAAACATCCCTATTTAGCGACCACTCATTTACTGAAATTTTGAAAAAGTGTTGATATTTTTTGTTTGAATGACATTTTCATTTTTTTTCTTTTCAATTCTCACTTTCCCCCTCCCGCTCTCTCCCTCTCCTCTCCCTTTCCCCCTCCTCTCGTACTGACCCTTCCCTCTCCAGACCCTCTCCTCCTTTACCCCCCATCCCACCCTCCCTCTCCAGTTTCTCCCCCCCAACTACTTCTCTCTATTCCTCATATTTCCCATCCCATTACTGCCCCTCCCTCCCAGTCCCGTACCCACCACTCGCTGCTGAACCATATGGCTTAATAGCTTTTAATAAAAAATATGCCACCCTTGAGAATCGAAACCTTCACCATCACATTATTAGCCTGAAACACAGACCCAAAAAGTTAGGTGCCTTTTGGTTTTATAATAGTATTATATATATATATTAGTATTAAAAAAATTATATAATAGATGTATAAATTAATATAGTTATATTAATATAAAAATATATAAATATATATATAGATATCTGTATTTAAGAAATAATATATTAGATATATAAAATAATATATATATATATATATATATAAATATCAGTATTTAATTAATTATTTAATTTTCATGATTAATTTATTATTAATTATGCATACCTGTGCATGGAAATAAATAATAAATTAATT
The DNA here is from genome assembly GCA_963277665.1 of Viscum album. NCBI lineage: Eukaryota > Viridiplantae > Streptophyta > Magnoliopsida > Santalales > Viscaceae > Viscum > Viscum album. The sequence continues at coordinate 116,921,322 of OY728135.1, forward strand.
AAGATAATTAAAAAATATCATAAATAATAAAATAATAGTATAATAATAAAATAATAATATAAGATTAAAATAATAATATAAGAATAAAATAATAAATAAATAAATAAATAATTACGAGAATAATAAAATAATAAAATAATATATAATATATAATAAATTAATTATAAGAAATAAACAATTAACAATAATAATAAAATAAAAATAAAAGAATAATAACAGTATTAATAATTAATTGCGAGAATAATAAAATAAGTAAATATTAAATAAATAAATATATAGCTTAATTACGAGAGTAATAAAATAATAATAAATAAGTAAATATAAATAAATTAATGATGATAATTATAAAATAAAAAAATAAAAAAAACATTATTTACGAAAAATAAAAAATAAAAAATAAAAAAATCCCATGGAATTGATTTAGTGGTGCTTTAAACTACCGCTAATGATTTCCCCAATTTTAAAAAACCGTCACTAAATTTTATTATAGCGGTTTTGAAAAACCACTGCTAAATGATTGTCAACACATGATTTAGTGGCATTTTAAACCGCCACTAACTGCCTATTTCAGTATAGTGTAATATATGTCAGTATATGTTAATTAACTTCAATGAAGACTATTTCAAGATACTCCTTAATTTTAGAATAAAAATCATGGATTGGTCTATCATTTCCATGATTATTAAAATCTACACATCTTGACCTAACTGTATCTTATGGATCTTTATCACTGCGTTGGATGAAACACATACCACTCTGAGGAAACGTCGCTAATTTAGCGACGCTTATGAGGAAACATTGCTAATTTAAAGATGCTTCTCATAAAATGTCTCTAATTTAGAGACACTTCAGAGTAAACGTCACTAATTTAGCAATGTTTCTCATGAAACGTCACTAATTTAGCGATTCTTCAGAGGAAACATCGCTAATTTTGTGACGCTTCTTAGGAAACGTCGCTAATTTAGTGACACTTCTAAGTAAATGTAACTAATGTAGCGACGCTTCTGAGAAGATGTCATTAATTTAGCGATGCTTCTAAGGAAACGTCATTAAATTAGTGAAGTTTTCCAAAAATGTTCCTAAATTAATGATGTTTTCAATAAAAGCTGCTAAATTAGCGACGTTTCCTGAAAAATGTCATTAAAATTTAAAATTAGCGTCGTTTTAAAAAAACGTCATTTAAAAAACGTCACTAAATTACAGTTTTTTTAGTGTCACCTCCCCTCATCCAAATGCTATAAAAACTCCAGTACCTTATATGTACTATAATTTTATTATGCTAATAAAATATTTCATCATCAATTACATTTCCCACTCCTTTTATACAAAAAATGAAACACCATCCGAGATGTGTTAATTTATTGTATTCAAGGATGACGAGTTTTCAATTTCGATTACTGTCTTAAATTCTAGTCATGATAACATTTTTATGATTGAACCAAATCACAATATATGTATTATAACTTATTTAATGTTATGTAATCATTATACACACATGATGTAAATTAATAAAACAAAACAAGTTCTTTGTGAGTAAAACCGCTAAAAAACAATCCATGTGTTTAACAATAAAGTTTTATCTAATGATTCATCTTCACCCAAAATAACCAAATGAATTATATGATAAATTAGCCTTATTTATAATCATTAATCACATATAAAATCATTTCAGGACTCCAATTACCATTTCACATGTTCTTCCATTTTCTTGAAGAAGCGATCTGATCATGGAAATTAAGAAAATGAGCACTCACGAATGAAAAATTGAACATTATAAATCATCAAAAGGGGAATAAAAGAACTAAATGAAATTATACTAAATAAATTACATGTTGAAATTTTTCTGTAATTATTAATTAATGAATCCAATTTGGTTATCCAGGACACTAAGATAAAGGGAAGAACACCTTCAGACTTAAGGTAAGGGATATCTTAACTCGATTTTCATTTGTTGAGTTAAACATCTATGTCATTGGTTATGATTTCTCCAAGAATATGTGTGAATGAAATATCATTGTTTTATACTATATATATATTCTTATATTTTTTGGGTTTATATTTGTCCAACATAATTATGTCATTGATTTGTTTTCACTCTAATGATATGATCTTTGTAGGAGTTTTCCCATCTCACTTTCATTTTTGTGAGACATTCCTTATTCCCCATTATTTCATGTGTATGGTGTATGTATACTACCTAGTGATTTCCTACACCATGAAACTATTTATTCTCATGGTATTCAATTTATCATTTCATGGTTATTAATTTTGGGGCATATGATTGTATTGATTACAAAGTGGTAATTCTTCTACCGGAACCTTCATTTTTCCTTTGGGTTATTCTTTCACTATCTTTACCCAAATCTAATGCTTATTTATTTTTGTGTAAAAATAATATATTCTATGTATATTTTTTACACTCATATATCTATATCATATCATTATTATTTTAGGGGAATATACATGTTTTAAAAGGTTCCCTTCTCAATTCTTCCCGATAAATAAGCCCGATTCAAGGGAACTTCCCTATTTCTTGCCTATTTTTAAGTGCACTCCAAAATATGTTTTAAGCCATAATTATATTTATAAATTCACTCATTTTATCATTAAAATATATTTTGGTTTATTTATGATTTTATTACATCAAACATACCTTTGAACTTTAATATATCTTCAATATTTTCCTTAAACCACACTAAAATGTATTATTACAAAAGTTTTTTAAAAGTTTTCTTACTTTATTTCACTTTAGTGGGACATAATTTATTCCTAAAATCTAATTTCAATGTCCTTACCTATTAGTTTTGGGATATACATGTTTAAAATCTGATTTTATGACAAATACAAATGGTTTTCCAAAAGAACTATTCTTTCCAAAGTAAAAACGATTTTTATCATCTCACTTTAACTCTGTTGAGATATATGCCTTATTCACCACTTATTCCTTGCATGCGGTTTATGTACATCCCTTTGATATATCATATAAAGAGTCTCTTTATTCTCCTAATATTCTAATGGGTTATTATTAGAATGTTTCAAAGAGGTATGGGATGCTTTGTAATGTTAAAATAATAATTTCTCATGAACTTTTTAATGGTATCATTTAAAAGTATCATCATCTATCTCAATATCCTTTGTTGAATCTTGTACTTCATTGAGGTCTATATCTTATGATATAATCTACCATACATTTTTTAATGGTTGATGATCATTTTGACATTGGATGTGCTAATTTGATACCATTCACGGGTTATAGTTAAAGTATTCACATTTCATTTGCTGGTTTTACAATACAGTTGTTTATGTTGTTTATGTTTCATACTTTTTATTTTTGGAATGTATTGGACATAGTATGTGATGGTAGGGACCCCCTATATCCCATCAAGGAATTTGTAGGTCTCATGAGGAAAAACAGAATTAGGTTTTGGTGGAGGACTTACCGTATTATTTTTGGACATCTTGGAAGAGGCCTCGACAATATGTTTATGAATGTTCAGAATTATCTATTCCCTCAATATGAAACTATTAATTGATATTCCATTTGATTATTCAATTAGTATAATATCCATGGTTATGTTTATTATGAAATTATTCATTCAGCTTGTATTTTTGTAATTTTATACTCAAGATTATTATTTTTTGGCATGTGTACTTTTAGTCAGTCACCATACCTTACTATTTATGCTTACCCTTATTGAGCACTTGAGATCACCCCTTACTTATGATTTATTTTCTCAGGAAGTGAATATTTATTATATGAATGACTTTAATAGATAATCTAATAGATTTTTTTTGCTTCTGAAGAAGATTCTATGTTCTATTTCATTACAAGTTGTAATGATGAACTTATGTTTGTATCATGTTTCCCAAAATTATTAAATTGATCAGCCCTTCAGTATTTGTTTCCTTATAATAATTTCAATGTATTATAACAAGGCACCAGATCTGGGAAAATGGTTTTGGGTCCTTACCCTTGGTATCAAAGGAAATTTAGAATCAACCTTGGAAACTGGATTTAGAAAATTTATATTAGGAAACAAAACACTAAGGTAGACTTTGAGGATCAGTATAGAAGAACATCCCAAATAAACCATGTTTATGATTATGATATTAGCTATGCATATTTTTTTCAATTTATGTTCTGTAATTCAAAAGCATTGGGATTATGCATTATGTTTCATAATATTATGATGTAATCTAGTTTATGAAATTGTTTAGAAATAGCGCCTACCAAAAGTAATGGGAATCACAACAATGCACATAACTCAAACAATAATAATGATTATTTCTTTGATGGTTTTGTGCTAGTCTTTCAAAGAGAACTTGTCTATCAAAAATTCATGTCATATGGGGGGATAGTATCATGTCCTAATAAGAAATAAAAAGAATTATCTAAGAAATATGGTTTCATAAGGAAGTAAGAGAAGAAGAGGACAACTGGGAAGAAGATAAATAATGGTAAGAAGGAAACAAATTATTTTCCAACATGTGATAATTATAGAAGGAAACACCTTGGCATGTGCTTAAAATGAAAAGGAGTTTGCTTCAAGTGTAGATAAAAAGGCCCCAATGATCATTATTGCAAGAGATGGAAAGAAGTTTCTAATATTTAATGCATCAACTGTAAGGATATGGGACACTATGCAAAGGAATGTCTCAAGCATCAAGGAAATATTGCTCCAAAAAAGTAAAGGGATCATGGTCATGCTTATGATGTTAATATAATTGAATTATATTAATTAATGTATTTGTGTTTTTGGATTTATGAACTATATTATAAAATTCCTATTATAACAATTATGGAATATATAAGGATTGTATTGTAGTACTATTTTATTAAGGATTTGTGGTCCTGTGATGAAGAGTACCAAGGAAAAGTGACTCAGTAGAAAGATAAACTTTCAGGAAAAAAATATATGGTTGAGGGAAATACAACTCTTAATATGTTCCTGATAGTAAGATAACAATTTCAGAATAAATATATGATTGATTTGTATAAAATAAATTGGATATCACTTACTATCTTGGATATAAGTAAGGGGTTGTCGACAAAGTGGTTTATGTTATATTTGGTAGAGTCTATAATATTTTGGATTTAAGGCATATATCCAAATTCTTATGTTTTACATAAGAAATAAATAAGCATGAGTGTATTCAATGTGGTTTTATGGTTATTCAAGTTTTCACCATGCTTTAAGATAATACTAAGAGATTTCACTCACATATGTGATGATTAAGAGCCTCTTAATGTTATTCAGTGACCTTCATTCTAAAGTAAAGGATCGTGATATTTTGGAATAGTTAACAATTAATGAAATGGTTGAATTTGATATTTGTACAAGGTTTTAGAGATTATTCTACCCTATGATATAACTTGTGTCATGAAATGATGTAGGAACATTCAATGGCACAATATAAGGATAATATTGAGTTTCTAGAAATTTATCAAGTACTCATATTTCCTTACATTATTTCTCAACACTAGGGAATGGATTTTGAAACAAAAAAATAAAGTTATCCTACTACCTTCTTTTTCGATGTTGGTTTTCTACCAAGTTATTTTCTATTATCAACCTTATATTTTATTTTTTGATATTAAATTTTAAATTGCGTAGATGTAATTTATTAAAAGAAGGGAGAATGTAACTCCCAAATGATTTACAAAGAAATGTAATATACAATTTATTGCACACAACACTAAGCCTTTTTGAAACAATACTTTAATACACATTAAACATAATTTTTCCGCTTCTCTGTTTTGAATTTTGAAAAACAAATTGACATGGTTTCGATCAGTATGCTATTTAGAGTTTGATATAATCAAATTAATTTTTTTGTGAATACTAACATACCCTTATGAATAGTAGCCTGCACATGTGAATAGTAATATGACCCTTATGAATTGAAAATTGGCCAAATGAATAGTAACCTCACACATGAATGTATCTTATAAGTGACAATACGATCATAGTACAAGTGTTTGTATTTTTGTAAATATTTAATTAAAATTTTATGATTAAAATAATAATTTAAATAAAAATATGTTTTCCAAAAATGAAATAATAAATTATTATTTTATTTTCTTATGATTATAAGATAGTTTTATGAGATCTTAATTAAATTTTCATAGTGTTACAAAATCAGGTATAGATACAAAATTGTTATTTTTTGAATAAATTATTATTTTATTTAAAAATTAAAATTATCAAATTTAAAAAATTATTTTGATAAAATGGATTTATTTTTTGAATCCTAAACATTGAAAAATGGTTAGGGTGATTTTTTTTGGATTATTCTAAAATACATGAATTTTTATGAATAGTAAAATACAGTAATTTACAGAATTTAAACTATAATACAAATACATGAATTATAAACATCATGCATGATGTCGGTACTGTTGGTTTGAATTCATGTGACACATTTACTATATGTAGTCATGTAATCTTTACTATTTCTTGTCTTATGGAAAAATAATAAACTAATGACTAAAATGATGGAAAAACCCTCTTCTCCTCCACTATAAATACCCTCCCTCACTCCCTCTTCCTATCACACCTATCAAGATTCAATACATAACTAGGGTGTGAAAAATAGTCATCCTATTCACCTATCCCACATACAAGACCTATTGGTCTCACTAAAAGGACAAAACCAAAGGCCTTATCGAGGCTCTCAAGGAAGATAATTCAAGAGGTGAACCCCTCTTTCGTGTTCTTTTGAATTTCTTTATCAAGTTCCTTTCTTTTATTTTCTCTCCTCAACTCCCCTCATCCAAATTATATGATAACTATAGTACCTTACATGTATTGTAATTTTATTATTCTAATGTAATATTTCTTCATCAATTCCATTTACCACTCCTTTTATACTAAAAATGAAACATCCTCAGATATGTGTTAATTTTTCGCATTCAAGGTAGATGACTTTTCAATTTCTATTACCATCTTTAATTCTGATCATGAAACCATTATTATGGTTGCAACAGATCATAATATATGTATTATATCTTATTAAATGTTCAGGAATCATTATACAGACATGATGTAAAGTAATAAAACAAATCAAGTTCGTTGTGACCAAAACCGCTCAAAATAATCCAAGCGATTAAAATTAATGTTTTATCCAATGATTCATCCTCACCCAAAATAACCAAATGAATTATATAATAAATTAACCATATTTATAATAATTAATAACATATAACTTCAGTTCTAGACTCCAATTTCTATTTCACATGAACTTCCATGTTCTTGAAGAAGTGAGTCGATCATGGAAATTAAAAAAACAAGCACTCACAAAAAATAAATTGAACATTATAACTCATCAAAAGAGGAATAAAAGAACTAATTGAAATTATAATGAATCAATAAAATTTTTAAAAGGTTATATATTTATTAATTAATTAATATAATTTGGTTATCCAGGATATTAAGATCAATGGAAGAAAACCTTCAAACTTATGGTAGGGGATATCTTAACTCGATTTTCATTCATTGAGTTAAAAATCTATGTCATTGGTTATGATTTCTCTAATAATATGTGTGAATGAACTATGATTGTTTTATACTGTATATCCACTTATATTGTGGGGTTTTATAGTTTTTACACATAATTATATCATTTAATTTTCCACTCTTTAATGATATGATCTTTGTAAGAGTTTTCTCATCTCACTTTTATTTTTGTGAGACATTCCTTATTCCCCATTATTTAATTTGTATGGTTTATGTATACTACCCATTAATTTTATAAACCATGAATATTTTTATTCTCATGGTATTAAATATATCATTTGATGTTATTAATTTTGGGGCATATGATTCTATTGATTACAAATTAATAATGAATTCTACCCGGACCTTCATTTTTTCTTCAGGTTATTCTTTCACTATCTTTACCCAAATGTAATGCTTATTTATTTTTATGTACATATTCTATATTATATTTATAAGTTTGAAACTAATATATCCATATCATATCATTATTATTTTATGGGAATATACATATTTTAAAAGGTTCCTTTCTCAATTATTCTTGATAAACATGCCCGATTCAATGGAACATCCCAATTTCTTGCATGTTTTCAAGTGCACTCCAAAGTATGTTTTAAGACACAATTATATTTATAAATTCACTCATTTTATCATGAAAAACTATTTCATATCATTTATGGTTTTATTAAATCAAAAATTCTTTTCCGCTTTTAAATCTCTTTAATATTTTCCTTAAACCGCCCTAAAATGTATTATTTGAAAGTTTCTTAATTTTTTTTTACATGATTTCACTTTAGAGGGACATAATTTATTCTTAAAATATAATTTGAATGTCCTTACCTATAATGTTTTGGATATAAATGATTATAATGTTATTTTATGACAAATATAATAGGTTTTCCAAAAGAACTCTTCTTTCCAAAGTAGAAAAGGATTTTTCTCATCTCACTTTAACACTTTTGAGATATATGCCTCATTCACCAATTATTTCTTTCATGGGGTGCATGTACATCCATTTTATATATGATTATCCAATAAAAACACATATTTTGATTAAAATTTAAGGTTATTAAATGTTCATTTTTGATCTTATGGGCTTGAGTTAGTGGATTTTAATTTTGAACATCCATTCTCATCATTTATGCGCTTCATGCCTAATATGCACCAATTTAGGCCCAATGTTTCATATGATTTTAAAGAATGTAATTATCCATATTTTAATTTGATATTTTGGGAAATGTATATAAATATTAATATGAACATTTTTTATTCAGGGATCAATGGAATATTCATAAAGGATGATAGAGATATTTGGTGATAAAAGGAAACAATTCTGAAGAAGGCAGATTGGATATCATCCCACTGATCGGAATGTGGGACCCACAATATAGGCCCGATGAATGAAAACGTTAATGGGAGGATAAAAGACATATATAGGAACAAATATTTCTTCAGGATCCAGTGCTAATTCGTTTTACATGGTGGTGATTAAGGCGGACCAAGTTGATGATGAAATTATGGGCCAGATTCTGCAGCCCAGAAAAACAACCCATTATTTATATCATATCTCACGAATGGATTATTATTTTGGGCTGAAATTTTACTTAATGTTAGGGTAAATCTGGGGATTCATGTAAGTTTTATAGGGCCCTCTAAAAGTCAGCTTTCTAGAAGGCCCGTTTGGCGCGTCTTTTTAGTGGATGCATGCTGGCTGCAACTTCAGGGCAAGAAGTGGAAAAATCTCTCTACATTAATGTTCAACCAACCTTTCCTAAACACAATTAATTAATGGCAGATGGAATGTTGGGGACTTGGAAAAGGCTTCAAGTTTACCTATTTAAGGAAGTAGTGGTGGAGGATTTAGGGATCTTGGAGCTTTGTTTTGGTTGTAATGTTATTATGCCAAATTGTCTTTGTAACATTATTCATTCCCATGTAAGTTGTTCGAATCATCTTAGTTTTTAATAAAAGTTCTTCTTATTCTATTTTTATGTTCTTATTTCTATCAACTTGATACTGTTTCCTCAAGGTGTGGACTTTTTCACACCAAACCTTGTGATTTTGTTCACACAACGGTGGAATGATCATTATTTTTGTTGTTTTTACTTCTTCAATTCCACCCTCGTAAGTATACTTTCCACTTCAGTTGAGAACTTTTCATCAATTGAGGGCTAGATCTTTTATGGGTTGATCCAAGGGAGTATCAAGGGGCTGGAATGAATGTTATTTCTCACTCTCTAAATTTTATTAATTTCTTTTAATTGAGTTTCTTTCATTCAATGATTTCTATTCTTCCTCTTCCTTATTGAATTTATTCACCCCACTTTCATGTCCTAATTATATCCTTTACCTTGGAGTGCTCATGAAAATGATCCTAAAAGTTTATAGGTGATCATAATTTTTTGTGAAGGTGTTTAATCAGTATGTAATGAGGTTATTTTGAATTCATTGCATGAATCCTTCCTGAGTTAATGAAATTAAAATCGTAAAAAAAGGAATTCATTCAATCCACCCCGAGCAATAACCTAGGATCATCTCATTTTCTCAAAATTTGAATTCACATAGATATTTTTTTTCTATTTTAAAACCATCTAAAATCAAACCATGTTTTCCACTTCATAGCCAAAAATCCATCTCTTTTTATTGAGTGTTTAGAGGTTCTTCTTAGGTCTCTAAGGATTTGACAACCCAAGATACACTACAACCGACCGCTTGACCCTTAAAACTTGGGTAAATTTGGGAGACACCAAATTTTGGAACCATTGCCTAGGGCCAAGTAAGTTCCTTAGACCAAAACCTTATTTCCCCACCCCCAATATTCTATTCCCACCCAATACCTCTTATCTTTTCCCTTTCTCACTTTTTTTCTTTTGTCGCATGTCCGCCTACACCCGCGATAACTCAAACAGACTAGTTAGGGTGGAAGGTCATAGGAAAGGGGAGTCAAGTACACCATTGGATCCTAATATTCCTAATACCCCAGAGTAAAAGATTGAGTCAATTTCAATGGAGGGTCTTCAAAGAAACCAACTCATAAACCAGGGTGGGAACCAAAATAGAAATCCAAATGAGGCAGCCCCAAATTTGGGGAATACCGTCGATCAAACCATGAATGACTACCTTACACCTACCTCGACCAATGCACCCTCCTGCATTAGGCATGCTACCCTAGGAGATACCCACTATGTCTTTAAAACTCATTTCCTAAACCACCTACCAAACTTCCATGGGATGGAGTCAGAAATGCCTTACCTTCATGTCAAGGAGTTCAATGACATTATTGAAACCATGTGCTCACCACATCAACTTGAGTCAGCTAAGATGAGGCTCTTTCCTTTCTCACTTAAGGATCGAGCAAAGAACTGGTTAAATAATCTGATACCTTCATCAATCCACACACGGAAACAACTGCCAAGAGAATTTTACAAAAAATACTTCCCCCATCAAAAAACCATTGAACTAAAAAAGAGCATCCAAATTTTTTTTGAAAAAGAGGGAGAGTCATTTTATGAAATATGGGAGAGGTTCAAAGACACCCTAAACATGGTTCCACACCATGGTTTTTCTATTCCTGAACAAGTGAGAATTTTCTATGAAGGTTTGGGCCCAGGGAACAAACAATTCATTAACATGATGTGTAATGGGACCTTTAAAAACAAATCCCCAAATGTTGCTTACGAGTATCTAGAAATCCTTGCTGAAAAAAAACAAACATGGGGAATAACAACTTATTCTAAAAAGACTAAAAGAACTGCTGGAATACATACACTTAGAGAAGAGGAAATCTTTAAGGCTAAACTTGCAGCACTCTCTACGAAGGTTGAAGAGATAGACCATAGGAAAATCCATGAAATCCAAACTGTAGAACTTGTTTGCACAATCTGTGACAAACATGACCACAAAACAGACAACTGCCCAACCATTCCATCCATCAAGGATGTTCTTTTAGGAGGACCACCTGCTGAAGTCAATGCCCTAAACTTTCAAAATCCCCAATACCCAAACACAATCAACCCAAAGTATAATGACCACCCAGGCTTCCGATGGAAAGATAACCCACAAGCTAGACAACTATAAGGACCAACCCCCTACCCAACACAAAATTTTCAAAACCATAACCAATTCAAACCACAAATAGTACAATACCAACATCCTCTAGTCCAATACCAACATCCAAAGTATCCCCCAAGGATAAACCAACCAACACAAGCCCCCACCCAATTTGTCCCTCTTCTAATCCTTGAATAGTTGTGTAAACAAATGGAAAAAATGAACTCCGAATTCTCATCCCTAAAACAAGAACTTCAAACTATAAAAACTGGAAAGGAACCCATGCCCACACAGGCCATTACACAATAATAATCAAGGAGAGAGACAAGTTTCACTCAAACAACTCATGAACAACTAAAGTTTGTGATAGTTTTGAGAAGTGGGAAATCAATTGAGAAACCTGAACCAATAGTTCAAAAACCACCTGAAGATTCAAACTCTAATGAAAATTCAAATGAAACACATGAAAAAATAGAATAAACTAATCAAAATGTGAAAGGAACAACTCTTCAAAAAACAACCCCATAACCTGCCCCATTTCCTCAACGCATGAGGGGGAAAACCAAGCCTGAGTTGAGTGAAATGTTGAGGGAAATATTCTCACAAGTCAAGTTGAATATTCCACTCCTCAAGGCAATTCAAACCATTCCTGCATACTCAAAGTACCTTAAGGACTTGTGAACTTTTATAAGAAATTTTTTACATAAAAACCATGTCCTTTTGGCTACTAATGTGAGTACCACCATTCAAGGGACCATTCCTCCTAAGTTGAAAGACCTGAGTTGCCCATACAACAATGTTGACCGAGGAGAGAGAAAAGTTGTCAAGGCCTTATGTGACCTAGGTTCTAGTGTCAATCTCATCCCCTATGTTGTGTACTGGAAATTAGGCCTAGAAGATCTCCAACCCACATCTGTCACACTTCAACTTACTGATCGTAGTATTAGGGTACCAAAGGGGATCTTAAAGGATGTTTTGGTGAAAGTTGAAAATTTCATTTACCCAGCTGACTTCATTGTTGTGGACAATCACCCAAGCTTAGGTCCTAGGGAGAAAACCCCAATCATCCTTATTCATCCCTTCCTTGAAACAATCAACTCTGTTATCTGAGTCCGAAATGGGAACATGACCATCACCTTTGGAAACATGAGTCTAGACTTGAACATCTACAATACAAACTCTCAAATTGGGTATGATGAAGAGAACCATGTGGTTAATTGGATAGGTAGTGTTGATAGTGAAATCAAGGAACATCAAGGAATTACTGATGGATGTTTAAGTCAAGAAGAGATTGTTTTTATTTGTTCACATGAGGGAAATTTGTCTCCTTGGCTTGAATCTCTTCTAGATAGCTCTATTGATGATTTTCTAGAATCACCAATCAATGATACCATGGGTGAAGTCAATACCATCAAGTCCATACCCATTCATGAAACTACTCTAGATAATTTAGTGGATGAAAATTCTTTTCACAAGGAACCAATTTTGTCAAGAAATATGAACAAATAAACTGAGTTCAATACAAAGTCTCATCCTTTCTTGGAATGTGATAACAACTCTGATCTTTAATTTAAGTTTTTACCTTCATCACTCAATTATGAATTCTTAGGGGACAATCAATCCTTTCTTGTTGTCATTTTTTCCTCTCTTGAAGCTGATCATGAGAGGATGCTTCTAGATGTCCTTAGGAGACACAATAAAGCCATTGGATGGACCCTATCTAATATTCTTGGGATTATCCCACTTATCGAGACTCATAGAATTGTTCTAGAATCTGATTCAAAGCCTTGACATCAACCTCAGCAGCGAATCAATACTAATCTCATGGAAGTAGTGAGAAGATAACTTTTGAAATTGTTAAAAGATGGTATCATCTATCCTATAGCTGAGAGTGAGTGGGTTAGCCCAATCCATGTGGTTCCAAAGAAGGCTGGAATCACAGTAATAACCAATAAGGATGGAGAGATGCTTCCAACAAGGGTTAGTAGTGGATGGAGAGTCTGTATTGACTATAGGAAGCTCAACTCTTGTACCAAGAAAGACCATTTCCACTTTCCCTTTATTGATCAAGTCCTCGAGCGAGTGGCGGGTCATCAATTATACTGCTTCCTAGATGGATTATCAGGGTATAATCAAATCAAAGTCTCCTTAGAGGATCAAGGAAAAACAACTTTCACTTGTCTATTAGACACTTTTTCCTTCAAGTGCATGCCCTTTGGGTTATGTAATGCCCCTTGTACCTTCCAGCGGTGCATGATGGGAATCTTCTCAGACATGGTGGGGGATTGTTTAGAGGTCTTCATGGATGATTTATCCATATTTGGGGATACTTTTGAGGGATGCCTTCTAAATGTTGAAAAGGTTTTGTCAAGGTGTGAATATAAGAATCTCCTACTAAATTGGAAAAAATGACATTTCATGGTAAGGGAAGGACATGTTCTAGGTCATCTGATATCTGGTAGAGGGATTGAAGTTGATAAAGATAAGGTTGAAATCATTCTTCACCTTCCCTCTCCTAAACCTGTTAAGGAAGTGAGGTCCTTCTTAGGGCATGTTGGTTTCTATAGAAGGTTCATTAAGAATTTCAGCTCTATTTCTCAACCACTTTGTGCTCTATAGGTAAAAGATGCTCCATTTTTATGGACATAAAGCTGTGAGGAATCATTCTCTAAACTCAAGTCAACTCTTATATCTCCTCCTATCATGAAATCTCAAAATTGGAAACTTCCTTTCGAGCTCATGTGTGATGCAAGTGACTTCGCTGTAGGAGCAGTCTTAGGACAACGGTGTGAGAAAAATCCATGTGTCATTTATTATGCAAGAAAATATTTAAATGATGCACAAATAAACTACACCACCACTGAGAAAGTGTTTCTTGCTGTTGTATTTTCCTTAGAGAAATTCAGGTCTTATATCTTAGGATCACCCATCATTGTCTTCACTGACCATTCATCCCTAAATACCTTTTCCAAAAACAAGATGCCAAGGCTAGATTGATTGGGTGGGTCTTTTTTCTTCAAGATTTTGATTTAACCATTAAGGATAAAAAGGGTGTTGAAAATGTTGTAGCTAATCACCTCTCTAGGATAGAATTTAAAGACAACTCACACCACCTCTCTGTGTCTGATTCATTTTCCAATGAGCACCTCTATTCAGTGAGTGATTGCCCTTGGTATGCTGACACAGCAAACCATTTGGTGACGGGTGACATTCCAAAATTCATAGGGACCCAAGATAAGAGGAAATTCCTTTCTGATGTCAAACACTATGTGTTTGATGATCCTTACCTCTTCAAGTTCTATCCTGATCAAATCATTAGGAGATGTGTTCCCGAGTGGGAGCAAGAGTCCATTCTAGAATTTTGTCATGGAGAGGCATGTGGAGGCCACTTTTTTACAAAGAAAACCACTGCAAAGGTCTTACAAAGTGGTTTATATTGGCCGAACCTCACTAAGGATTCCTTCCAATTCTGCAAAAGTTGTCCTCAGTATCAGCAATTAGGATCCATTTCCAAAAAGAATCAAATGCCCCTCACTCCCATTCTGGTCGTTGAAATCATTGATTGTTGGGTAATTGATTTCTTGGGACCCTTTCCAAACTCTAATGGATACCTCTACATCCTCTTATCTATTGATTATGTCTCAAAATGGGTTAAAGCCCTTCCCACCAAGTCCAATGACCATGATGTTGTGATCCGATTTCTGAAAGAGCATATATTTTCTTGATTTGGAATTCCTAGGGCTATAATCAGTGATCGAGGAACCCATTTCTGTAATCACCAATTCTCTTCACTCATGTCAAAGTATGTAATTTCTCATAAAGTTTCCACTATGTACCATCCTTAAAACAATGGTAAAGCTGAGTTAGCAAATAGGGAGATTAAGAAAATTCTTAAAAAAACTGTCAACCCCTCTAGGAAAGATTGGTCTGAGAAACTCTTGGATGCACTTTGGGCATATCATAAAGCATTCAAAACCATCCTAGAAATGTCACCATATAGGTTGGTTTATGGAAAATCATGCCATTTACCTTTTGAAATTGATCATAAGGCATTTTGGGCAATCAAAAAAATGAATTTTTACATTTCTTTAGTTGAAGAAAAGAGGAAATTAGATCTTAATGAACTTGAGGAACTTAGGATGGAGGCTTATGAAAATTCAAGGATAAATAAAGATAGAGTTAAATCCTGGCAATCTAGGAATATCAAAGTCAAAAAATTTGAACTGGGAAAACCTGTGCTCTTGTATAGTTCAAAACATCATTTACAGCTGGGAAAGTTAAGGTCTAGATGGTCAGGTCCATTCATAGTGCATCATGTGTACCCCCATGGGGTAGTAGAGATTCAAGATCCCACAAGTGGTAACATTTTTCTGGTCAATTGTCATAGGTTAAAACCATTCATTGAGTCATTCAATAAATAAAAAATAGAGGTACAGTTAATAGAGCCAACCTATGAACCTGGAAAAAATTGATAGATTTAGGATCCATGTCAGGATAAAGACGTTAAACAAAAGTGATGCATGGGAGGAAACCCTTGGTTTTCATGTTTCTAATCTTTGTGAATCATCTTTTGTTTCTTTCTTCTTCATTTTATTATTTTAAAAAAAAATATACTGTTGACCTGTTCTTCTTTTATGAGCTGGGATGGGTATTAAAGGGGAGCACTGTATTCATCTGTGTCACACGGTGTTATCCCTGAGTAATACCTTACCCAGAAAGTATAAAGAAGACAATGTATCATCAGTTTATTTTATTTTATTTTAAGTTTTTGTAAGTATTTAAAAAAATATTGTTGACATGTTCTTCTTTTATGAGTAAGGATGGGTATGAAAGGGGAGCACCATATTCATCTGTGTCACATGGTGTGATCTCTAAGTAATACCTTTCCCAGAAACTTAAGAGAACACAATGTATCATCAGTTTATGTTATTTTTATGTTTTTTCAGGTTTTAAAAAAATATAATACAAAAAATATATATGTATTAATTTTTTTTAAAGTCATGACATAGGTCATTGGGAAAAGCTGGTCACAACCGTCCAAGCCATTGGGAGACAAACTAGAACTAAAGGGAGATAGGGGAATGTATTTTCAACATCAACCAACAGGTGACTTTTTTCCATAATTTTCATTTTCAATGTCTTCGTTGAACTTCTATCCTACCACTTCTATGTTTCAATTCTTTAAACACTCGGGACAGTGCTATTCTAAGTTGGGGGGAGATGGAACTTTGTGGAAGGAAAAATGCCATTAACCTTGAACATGATAACACACATTCCAAACTCTAAAATTGGATATCAAATAATTTTGCATGCCTTGATTCTGATTTTAATACAATTTTATGTTTATGTGAATAGGTATTGGAAAGTGCAGTTGTCCAATGTCATTTTTCACCATTTATATTTTCATCCAATTATATAAAAAAACACAATGCACATCCTATAGATTGTTGGGTTTTATTTTGAGTTCTTGGGGACCCATAATAAATAGAATAGGATTGGCGATCATTTTAATTTTAACATGAGTATTCAAAAACAAAAAAAAATCAATTGCGCGTAGAACAATGAATTGATCTAATGTGTAGATTTCGGTACTTGGGGATCGTGACTCCACAGTTTTCTGCCCAGATTTGGACATTGTATCTCTATTTGTGGTAATTTGAATTTGTTTTTGATTGATTTAACTGGAGATGATTCCCAAGTATGTGAGCTTCACTTGGTGCCCTAAGGTCTTTGAGCCTAGGAGTCATCGGCAAAGTCTTGCTACATGGGTTGACTCGATTGAGTTCAATTTCAATTACCATGGAAAAATTGCAAAAAAAAAATAAAAAATCAAAAAAAAAATAAGTACACATTTTATTATTAAAATTTTATTTCTCCTAGCGCTTCCATCTTTTCTCCCTCGAATGAAAATGAACCCCCATGTCTATTGTGACGCACAACACTTCATCATGCTCAATTGAAATTAGATGAAATATGGTGATAAATTTGAACAAAGGAATGAGATTGGGCTTGAGATATGCCTATGGACATAGCTTGTTTTAAATGATTTTGATGGGTTTCATAATTGTTTGGTATGAGATCTTTGGGTGAGAAATGTGTATTAAATGTTTTTTGGTAAAGTTCATTCAAATTTCATTTTTATGAGATATATTTTTCTCGGGACTAGAAAAACTCAAGTTGGGGGGTGTTATTAGCCAATAAAGACACATATTCTTATTACATTTTAAGGGTATTAAATGTTCATTTTTGGTCTTATGGGCCTGAGTTAGTGGATTTTAATTTTGAACATCCATTCTCATCATTTGTGCACTTCATGCCTAATATGCACCAATTTAGGCCCAATGTTTCATCTGATTTTAAAGAATGTAATTATCCATATTTTAATTTGATGTTTTTGAGAATTTATATAAACATAAATATGAACATTTTTCATTTAGGGATCAATGGATGATTCATAAAGGATGATAAGGATATTTGGTGATAAAAGGAAAACATTTTGGAGAAGGAAGATTGGATATCATCCCACTGATCAGAATGTGGGGACCATAATACAGGCCCAATGAAGCCCAATATTCATTGGAGTCTTGCAGACATATATAGGAACAAATAATTCTTCTAGAGATAGTGTTAATTCGTCCTAAATGGTGATTATTAAGGTGGCCCAAGTTGAAGATGCAATTCTGGGCCAGATTCTGCGTCCCGGAAAAATATCCGACTATTTATATCATATCTCGCGAACTAATTATTATTTTGTGATGAATATTTGTAGACTGTTAGGGTACATCTGGGGCTTCATTTAAGTCTTCTAGGGACCACTCAAATTTGGCTTTCTAGAAGGTCCTTTCGGCGCGTCTTTCCGGTGGATGCAAATTGGCTGCAACTTCGGGGAAAGTAGTGGAAAAGTCTCTCTACATTAATGTTCCACCCACCTTTCCCCAACACAATTAATTAATGGCACATGGTATGTTGGGGTCTCATAAAAAGCTTCATTTTTCTTATTTAAGGCAGTAGTGGTGGAGGATTTAGGGATCTTGGAGCTTTGTTTTGGTTGTAATGTTATTATGCCAAATTGTCTTTGTAGCATTATTCATTCCCATGTAAGTTGTTCAAATCACCTTAGTTTTTAATAAAAGTTCTTATTCTTCTATTGTTATGTTCTTATTTCTATCACCTTGATACCTTTGCCTCAAGTTGTGAACTTTTTCACACCAAACCTTGTGATTTGGTTCACACAACGGTGGAGTGATCATTATTTGTTTTGTTTTTACTTCTTCAATTCCACCATCGTAAGTCTACCTTCCGCTTCCGTTGAGAACATGTCATCAATGGAGGGCTAGATATTTTATGGGTTGATCCAAGGGAGTATCAAGGGGCTATATTGAATGTTATTTCTCACTCTGTAAATGTTATTAATTTCTTTTAATTGATTTTCTTTCATTCAATGCTTTTTATTCATCCTCTTCCTTATTGAATTTATTCATTCCACTTTCATGTGCTAATTATATCCTTTACCTTGGAGTGATCATGAAAATGATCCTAAAAGTGTATAGGTGATTATCATTTGTTGTGAAGGTGTTTAATCAGTAAGTGATGAGGTTTTTTTGAATTCATTGCATGAATCCTTCTCGAGTTAATGAAATTAAAATCGTAAAAAAAGGAATTCATTCAATCCACCCCAAGCAATAACCTAGGATCAAATCATTTTCTCATAATTTGAATTCACATAGATATTTTAGTGCTCTTTTAAAACCATCTAAAATCAACCTAGGTTGGCCACTTAATAGCCAAAAATCCATCTCTTTTTATTGAGTTTCTAAAGGTTCTTCTTAGGTCTCTGAGGATTCGACAACCCAAGATACACTGCAAGCGACCACTTGACCCTTAAAACTTGGGTAAATTTGGGCAAAACCAATATATAATATCAATATTCTCCTTATTCTCCTAACATTCTAAGGTATTATGATTTGAATGTTTCAATGTGGTATGGGACACTTTGGAGTGTTAAAAGAATAATTCCTTATGAACTTTTCAATGGTCTCATTTAAAAGTATCATCATCTATGCCAATATCATTTGTTGAATCCTATACTTCATTGAGGTTTATCTATTATGATATCATCTACCATAAATTTTTTATGGGTTGATGATTATTTTGACAATGGATGTGCTAATTTGACACCATTCATCGGTTATAGTTAAAGTATTCACATTTAGTATGAATGTTTACAATATGAATGATTATGTTTTTTGTGTTTCACCATTTTCATATGGAGAATGTATTGTAATTTTTATGTGATAGGCGGGGCCCGCTATATCCACTCGATGTGTCGATAGGTCTCATAGGAAAAAACAGAAATGGGTTTTTTCAAAATCCTTACCCTATTATTTTATGATGTCTTGGTCGAGGCCTCAACGATATGTTTCAGATTGTTAGCCATTATGAATTCCCTCATTATGAAACTAGTAATTGATAGTCCATGTAATTATTAGACTAGTATAATATCTATGGTTATTTTTATTCTGGAATTATTCATTTAGCTTGTATTCCTGCCATTTTATGCTGAAGATTATGTTTTGTTGGAATGTGTAATTTTAGTCAGTCACCATGCCTTACTATTTATGCTTACCCTTATTGAGAACCTAAGATCAACCCTTTATTATGTTTTATTTTATTAGGAAGTGAAGATGTATAATATGAATGACTTATAGGGATAATCTAAGATTTTTTGTGTGCTTCCAAAGAAGTTTCTATTTTGTATTTCTTTTAATGTTGTAATGATGAACTTATGTATGCATATGGTATTCGAAAACTACTAAATTGATCTGTCCTTCAAGATTTGTTTTCCTTGTAATCATTCCAATGTATTAAAATAATGTACGGTAAATGGGAAAATGTGGTCAGGTCCTTACAACTTTCATTTCATCATAACAACTCATCCATGGGAGTAATAATCCAACATTTATATTTTCTTAAAAAACTCAATAAGAAAACACATTTTCATATCGATGTTGAATGTCTCAATGCACAAAAGTGACAATATATTTTTACAATTACACCATGATTTTGTAATCACATATTC
The DNA here is from genome assembly GCA_963277665.1 of Viscum album. Taxonomy (NCBI): domain Eukaryota; kingdom Viridiplantae; phylum Streptophyta; class Magnoliopsida; order Santalales; family Viscaceae; genus Viscum; species Viscum album. The sequence continues at coordinate 116,941,947 of OY728135.1, forward strand.
ACTAATAAACTAATTAAAAAAATCCGTAGTAATTGATCACCGATGATTTTCATTCATAATCCAAATTATTAGGACCAAAATCCAATAATCTTATTTATTGTGAGTCAATATCATTCAGTTGACTCAATAATATAAATATATATGAATATTAAAATTAAATTGTTTTTTATTTTTACAAAATTAATGGTTATACCATCAATTTCATCTATTATAGAAACTCTTTACTATTTAATGTTTATCTCTTTCTCAATGTTAACAAATGATGAATTCCAAAAATAATGTTTTATGGTCCTAACCAAAAAATTATAGCAAAAGTTTAATATATATGTACTATTACATAGTGTGATATAAAATATATGTGTTTAAATTACATACTTGTTATATAAATTGAACAAATCATAGTTAAACAAGACAAAGAAATGTGTTATCACCCAATCTTCAAGTCTCAATATATTCAACATATATAATATTGGATTTCCCCTATTTATGGAAGTGATGGAAAAATAGGATCAATTTTATCATATTTGTCATCTTTATATATATTTGTATTGTTAAATATCCTACCAAAATCGTCCAAATATGTTGAATATAAATCCATACATTCTTATGCTAAATAACAATTCAAAATGGATCCTTCCAAATGGTTCTTGTTCATGACATATGGCTTTATTGTGTATGTATTTCAATTTATTGGATATATACAATGAAAGGAAATAGGTCCCCCAAGAAGTATTTTATTTACAAGATAGATAGTTATTTTTAGTATGCAAGTGAGAATATATAATTGAAATTTTTTCCCTAACTCACATATAATTAATGGTTCCTCTGAAGGGGATGTTCCCTAAAGTCGTTACATATATATACATGTATATATGTGGTATATATATGTTATATCATATGGAATGATATAACTAATCAAATAATAGGACTTGTATTCTATAAAATTGTTTTGTTCATGCATATGAGGTATATCGTATCATATGATTTTTGGGAAATTATAATACATTGAAGGAGATTACATGAAACTCCCATTGGAAAATCATATGGTAATATTGGTCGATATCATAATATGAACTATCAAATTTCATATTCTATGATATTAATGATAAAATAACATTAAGAGTTAATTTTTGGATGAATCCTCTATGAATGAAATCAATAACAAGTCATTTGATGAGATGTTACAAATGGGAGATACATTCATGAAAGTGTTGTATGCGTTGGTCATGGTATTTAATCGTGCATTATAATGAATGAGTAAATGCATGAAAACCTGAGGATAATCCATGAGGTCCATATAAAAACACCACTACCATGAAATAGCAGTGCATGTTTGTGTGTGTGTACATTCATATTTCTGTATTTCTAAAACTTCCTCATTATAGAATGTTCATTATCTTCTATCTCCTTTTCACGGAGAAGTACTAGCATGCTATGGAGGATAGAGAATTCTATTCATATGTTAAATGGTTTTTCATAACCCATGGATACCTCTAAAAGTATGAGTCCTTTGATTTCAACTCTTATGATTTTCCTCAATCACATACGAAGATGAAGATGTTGTAGTTGCATCTTAAGAGTAGTTATTTACTGATTTTTTGTTTTTAATTTCTAGTACATGCATATTTTCATTTATCAAACCATAAATAACTTCGTTTGTGTTTCTAATATTTCTAATGCCTATAATAAGAGTATTTTTTATCCCTACAAACACCATAAGTGGTATCAAAGTTTACCATAAGTTTATATTTGTGAAACCATCTAGGAAATGAAGATTATTGATATCATATTTCATATTTTAATTATAGTCATAAAATAATACACAAAATAAATCCTTTTCATGTATATACCATAACATATATCTCTTAGAAATTCTATCATATGATTGTGTTGCTCCATGTTTTCAATAAAATAGAGAATTGAATCACCCTGGTGATTTTAGTTCCTATCATTAAATTAGATTGGGAAAGTCACAAAAGGAAAAAAAAGATTTCAAACATAAAATATAACTAATGGTATAGAAATATTTATCACATCAAACAAATTAGTCATAACCTATTATTAGACTCATTTGTAAAATATGATTGGTAAATAAGTTTTTTTCTTATTGAAATTCAATTTAGAATTGGATTTTATTATTTAAATTTTTTTAATAAAAATGATCAAAGATAACTTATTGATAATTAAAAAAATAAATTATTATGAATTAATTAATTATAAAAAAATTTATATTTAATTAATAAACGTGTATGAAACATTTATTATAAATATTCCTAAATATTAAATGTTAATATTAAAAATGTATTTTTTCCAAATTATATGGTATCCCTTAAGTCTTATAAATAAAATTCTTATTTATAAAACTTAAGGTAAAATTATAAATTCTTTAAAAATTATAGAATCATGTCAAAATATTAAGTGTTTATGTTAAATTATTTATATATCATAGTTATTAATTTCAATTGTTCAGGTAATAAAATTATTTAAACCTAATAAAAATGAATCTTTTTGGGTTATTTGATCATGTTATAGATAATAATTCAGTATGAGATTTTAATATTATATAAAATGTTTACATTCTAGAAATTTTTTTAAAGTTTTTATAATTCATTAAATATCATATTTGTAAATTAACATTTGATATGAAGTATAATATGATGGTGTTAATATTATAAAATTAATATAAAATATTTATTTTCAACATTATAGAATTTCCATAATAGTCATCTATATTATAAATTGTTTATAATGGGATTCTGTTTACGAATTGTTCATATCTATTTATATCATATTTAAATTTATTAATTTTTCATTTATTTAATATTTTTTACCTTTTGTTATTTATGTATATAAATTGTTTATATTTTGAATATATGTATTCTTTAGTGTATGTTGTTAAACTAATTCTAGATAATATTATACATGAATCAAACATGCTATGTATGATAAATGGATTTAGTTTCCATCTACCTTTACATTAGTTTACAACTAATGTTATTAGATTAAATTTAGTTATTGGATATAGTTTATATAAATTATGTGTAATGGTTATGATAAATTGGAATATCCATTGAGTAAATAATCCTTGGGTATAGGGACTTTGGTTTAGGCTTCTCACTATCTTAGGGGATCGTCCATTATTCTAGAAATTAGGGGGTTGGCTATATGTGGCTCTAATATTACTCATAATTCCACGGCCCAACTCATTGGGGCCTACGTAGATGGTGATAAGCCGATTGTGACCACCCCAAGCCCGCCACCAATAGGAAAAGGTCTAGAAACTAGTGTTTATAAAGAATAACTATAATTGAAGGAATTTTCTTAATAAACCTGTATGTACGCACCCAACCATATCCATATAACAGTACAGAGAAATAATAAAATAATGACTATAAAATCGTGAGTAAAACCATTCATGCATAAAGCCTCTAGGGAATACATCAAGTGAGACAGTATATAACCGAAGTATAAAAGGTAAAAAATACACACCCAACCAAAAATTAAGTCCCCACCTAAAAAACTGGAAACAATGAATATTGAGAGAGCTAAGATTCCAATATCCAAGACCAACCACTAAACTCAAACTATTCACCCCAAAGTACCTCTATGTTCCTTCGATATCAAAGTTGATGTGCCTATAAACTACATAAGACACACCAGTTGTTGGAAAATCCCATGCAGGGGTGAGTATATACATAACGAGGAGGACATATAAAAAACTGGGAGGGGAGAGATAAAATGATTCAACAATAATTCAGATCAACCTAAAGTTAGGGGGAAATAAGAAACCAAAAGATAAATATATGTGCCCAAAAAGAAACCCAAACAAGAGATAAAAGGAACATCTATATCCATATCCCAGTTAAGATCGATGAGTCTTCCTGTAGATCTAAAGGGTCCTTCTCTGATGCCTAACATCTCATATAACCATACTAGGAAACCATGTGGAGGACCCACACCTCATCAATCCACTCCATATCCTGATAGGGAACAATCTATGTTAGAAGACTCATTCCCTAGAGTGTTATGGAGGTTCTAATAAATTTATAAATGACTTTTGCCCTAATATGATACGGGTTTTGCTCAGTGGATGGAGGACCCACACAAAGGAATGGTAGGGCGTTCCACTCAGCGTATAGAGGACACACACCCTTGTATAATAAAGGGTTCCACTTAGTGGATAGAGGACACATGCCCTTGTGTGATAGGGGGTTCCACTAATCACAAAATTAGAGGACTCATGCCATTATATTGATGGGGGTTCCACTCTATATGCAAGTAGAGGACCCACACCCTTGTACTACAGGGGGTTCTACTCAGTGATTAGAGGATCCATACCTCTATAACATGAGGGGTACCACACAATCATTTCCAATAGTATGTGGGACCCATTCCTAGGTGCGATAAGGGGTTACTGACCCTATAATATCACTCTAATGATCTATCCCAATCACTAACATCATCTAAGTGTTACTGAGAGAAGTGTCTCTCTCATCACCCCACATGTTGTATCTTGAAGGGCACAAAAATGGTCATCATCACGTCCTACATGGATAACTACTCATTATTGGATACTCACATGTAAAAATATGAGTTGAAAAGAATTAAATATTAAATTTTGGAAGTTCCACAAGGGGCTACACATTGTGTTTTAAAGGTCACATGGTGTGTGATATCACCTGGAAACTTGGTTGTGTCCTAGCCTGCACACGACTTGGTAGGTCATCTGTCACCACACGGCATATTCAGGTTGTACACAGAGTGTCTCAACCTTCCTAGATCTTCATATGTGCTCATGTTTTTTCCATGTACTTTGGGCCATTCCCGTGTACCTATCCACGTAATTGGCCATGTCCGAGTATCGATCCATACTCATGTACTCTAGGAAAATTCTGTGTACCCACAGAGTACATAGAATGTCCAACCGTATGGGTTCCTAGCTGTATGCATCCAGCACACGGCTTAGCCACTCATGAGGGTCACATAGAAAGTAGTTCAGGACACATGGTTTTTGATTATTAACTCCACATGAAACTATAGTGCTGCATCTAGGGGGCTACACACCATGTGTTCTTCCAGGATACATGATGTGTTGTCGGTAATTTTCAGATCTCAAAATTCCATCATTTGGTTCCCAGATATGTCCTCTATAATGATATTTACACTGTTTTACCAACTTAAATCCGCTAAAAATGAAGGTAATGTCACAAACCATCGATTTCTCAGCCTTTGGTTTCCTAAAATTAAAATCCGGCCATCCACACAAATCCCAAAATGCTTCTCATTACTCCTCACATCGCCTACCATTGACACTTGGAGTCCCATACCCACAAGAATGTCACCTGATATCTATAACATGACCTTTTCCATCTGAAAATCACTAATTTATTCATCATACATGAAACCCCCATGGATTCAGGGGTTCAGTAAAACATGAACCTACACTAAAAATGTCTAATCCTCTCACCATGGTACAACGATGAAGAATGTGAAGAATAGGTGGGGGGAAATTAATAAGAAAGGTGAAACCATCATTTTACAAGAGTTCTTTGATAATGAATATGAAATATGAGATTCCTATGGTGATAAAGGAAATTAAATTAAATAATTTGATTTATTATATAGGATTGTGAGAAGGGTGAGAAAACATAGATCAAATAAGGTAATCAGAATTTCATGCTTGATTGAATCAAAAGGGTGGAATCCAAAAGAATACATTCCCTAACAAAATTTGGGATTGATCATTAGTGAAGAATTATTTCCTCAGTGATGAACAAGACTCACCACTTTCACCATATCTCGATCCACCTTGATATAATTTCTTATTGTTCTTCAATTTTGATCTGTCAATGAAGAATGTCAAAATAACCTCAAAATTATCCCAATGTTAAATGAATAAAAAAATAAAATTTCTATAGTAGAGAATTTATAGTGGAATTTAGGTCTGGTAATATTTTTTTAATTTATTTTACTTAGCACATCACCAATGGATAAAATCCACGAAGTGACTGATGCTGACAAACCATAGGAATTCCGAAAGTAAACCCCATGTTTTGAATTAACCCATGGTCTCAGATTTCCCATCTGAGGTCCCGAATAATAGTAAAACTACCAAAGATGGGACTTCATGATATAATATATTTAATATATTAATATATATATTCAAGCCTCTCTGAGGCCTAGAATCTTGCACATGACTCATCTCTTGTCTCCAAAAATATTCCTTATGATATTATAAAGTCTTAAAAGGCAATAACATAGTCATTAAATTCTCCCCTTATTCAAAAATTTTCATACTAGAATGAACAATCTATATATAAAGGTTGGGATACTAAGAACGCATCTGGATCTCATGATCATCTCTCCTACACCCTCCCATCCTTCCAAAGCACACAATCCAAAAGGATCGCATGTTTATGCATGATCCACTCTAACGATTTCGTGATCACTACCATGTACTCTAAAAATGTGGCTCCATCTTAAATGTATAGTTCACCCTGGTCAATAACGTGTGTCGGTTCATGCATGTATCTCATAAATTATGACACATGGTAGACTTCATGCACCCATTCCAACCGTGGTGGATATTCTAGGTGGTAAGAAACCTCACCAACCCTCCATAGGATCTCAAATGACTCGATGAACCTCATGGATAACATTCCTCCCAACCAAAACTTCACAGTCCTCATCATGGTGAAACTCTAAGGAAACATTTTCTCCCTTATCGAACTATAAGGGACTATAATGTAAATCATTGTAAGATTTATATTAGCTCTAGACTATTAGAATATGATCATAGATCACTTGTATCTTCTCTTTCGTCACCTACACCATCTTTGGCCAGAAAAGTGAAGTCTTTGCGATGTAAATCCTACATAAGGGTGATCTTTAGGGTCTCCCGTATAGGGCCTTAAAAGGTTTCATTCAAATAGAAGAGTGATAAATATTATTATATTATAACTCTAATATTGATAAGTGATCATTCTAGCACTGGATAAAGTCTAGCATACTAGCCCTTAAAATATACTCCAACACCCGGATAGTCTGATCAATTTTCCAATCTGGGGTGAAATGTTGTACTCATCCTCAACAGGGTCATAAAGGCCTCATGCAAGAATCTCTATAACCATCATAAAAACCACACATCAAGGTTAGTGACAATCATCAAGAGAACCCCATGAATTTATATGATCTCTCAAACATAAAAAACCCCAAACTCTCCACTGAACTATACTCCCTGATGGAAAGGAAGTGTCCAGACATGGTAATTCAGTCAACTATCACCCAGATAGCATTGTGGCCTCTTTCTTTCTGTGGAATCTCTATCACAAAGTCCATATATATGTCATCACACTTCCACTGCAGTATCTTAGGAGGTTTTTTCAAGCCTACCAGAACCTTGTTCTTATCCTTCACCTACTAACATGTGAGATACTAAGAGATGAACTCAAAAACACTCCACCATAAGCCATCCCACCAGAACATTCACGGAACGTACCTATACATCTTCACCACAACAAGATTTACATCCAAGGGTTAACTGAGATACTCCCTCATCATTTCATCTAATAGCATGAATAAAACCACCATTCATCACCATAAGAGGATGATGTTATCCTCTCATTTATAGAATCCATCTAGCGCATCCTTTGAGGATATATAGTCACATAGAACCTCACAGTCAATGTATCCAAACTGATCCTCCCTCACATACTAGAGAAACATTGGATTCAACACTATCAACAGAAGAAAAATTCTACGATTATCCTCTAACAAGTTCAGCTACAATGAGGAAAGCTTCATAGATGCCTCATACACAAAGACAAAACGGGACTTCCTGATAATGGAATCTATAACCATATTCCCAATTATAGAAATATAAACTATATCAAAGTCATAGTCCAACGAAAAATTCTTCCTCTATATTCTTCACTCGTTAAGATGTCCTTAAGTGAATATTTTCTTGAGATTATGGTGGTCTGAGTAAACAAAAAAAATGATCACCTAGAAGATAGTACCTCCACATATTTAGAGTGGAGACTATCACTTCAAATTCTAGGGTGTGATTCATGCAGTTATTCCCCTAGGGTATCAACTGTCTCGACCCATATTTGATCATTTCTTACCTCTACATCAACATGCAACTGATCTTAGTTCAAAAGGCATCACAAAACACTATGTAATTTATGCCCTCATCCAGCAGCCTCAAAATAGTAACGCAGGTTAGACTCATCTTCAACTCATCACAGGCTCTCTATCACAGCTCGGTCTTGGTAAATAGCTATCCCTTCCATGTTAGGATGGTTAAAGGAGCTATAATATTAGATAATACTTCAACAAACCTCTTGTAGTACCCCACCAAGCCAAGGAAACTTCACACCTCGGTTGTGATCTTGGGTGGCTCCCATGTGAGCACAACATCGATCATTGATGGATACGCATCTAAACCATGATTAGAAATATCATTCCCAAAAAATCAAACCTTGTGGATGGAGAAATAGAACTTCAAAATCTTACCATAAAGCTGGTTCTCCCTTAGAAATTCTAGGACCAACCTTAAATTCGTTACATGATCCGCCTCTGATGCATAGTAAATGAGTATCTAATCAATGAAGAAAACCACAAAACATCCCATGTATGGCTGGATGATCTGGTTCATAATATCCATAACCATAGATGGGGAATTCATGCCACCGAAAAGAATTACCATGATCTCATAGTGTCCACAACGACATTGGATTATCATTTTTAGAATATCAGCCTAATAAGTCCTCAATAGGTGGTAGCTACACCTAAGATCGATATTTGAGAACCAAATTGAACTTTTCACCTAATTTAAGTGGTCATTAATCATTATAAAGGGTTACTTATTATTTATCATTAACAATTTAGTCCATGATAATCCACACAAAGCCTCAAGATCCCATCAACCTTTTCATGAAAAAAACTAAATATGCCCAAGGGACACATTGGGTCTGATAAAACCCTTATCTGGAATATCTTCTAACTATACCATTATCTCTCATATCCTAGTAGGGGACATTTGTTTTACTGCAGAAGATATCAGTGTCATCCCTAGGTGCAAGTCAATGGCATAGTCTATCTCTATCTATGGAGATAGCCCCAAAACATCCTCATGGAAGCCATTGTATAACCCTCTATTATCACTAGAAGCCAGATGTCGGAAGAGACAATTTCACCAAGGTCCAAACTCACCAACTGTTGGGTGACGGGTTTTATATTTTTTCATGAAAAAACCCACTCGCTCATCCATGAGATCTCTCTCACTCGCAAGATAGAATCTTGTACCATATATCAAAATGCATCTAACTCATTTGAGATGACATCATATCTAGTCACTCACCATATACAGTCATTACATACCTAGTATTATGTCATAAGGTTTCATTATGATGACTAAGTGGTCTCATGATAAAATATCTCCAAATAAAATCATCTTACACTAACTTTATATGTATGATATCATTGAATAATTCCCTGCAGGAACCTCTATCCATAGGTTCTGGGATAAGGTCTCAACTAGAAGCTCCAACTCTCTCACCAGGGATATGGAGATGAATTAATGAATCATACTTATGTCTATAAACACTGGAGAAAGAGTATAATAAACATAAGTTATACCTCTTATCATCTCATGTACATCCTGGTTATAGCCCTCCATGGCCTCCAACTATCCACGACTCTGACCACTTGCTCCCTAAGCCTGGAGGGTTCCACATATTAGTGTTGGTGGTCAAAGTATCTCATAGAATCATCCCCTGCAAAATTCTCATCCATTTGGAGCTACACCTACTCCTCTAATAGTAACTCCTCTCTTGGGCCACCACTGGGAAATCTATAATCATGATGCTTCCTCTATCATGTAAATTCATCACCTTTCTATCTTCCCTCCTCAACACATTGGTTTAGCCAATCACATTACATGTGACCTAACCCTCTTCAAGCATTTCATCACCCCTCTCTAGGATTCCCGGTGTAAAAACCTTACACAGCATGTCAATGTGCCTGAGTCCGACCATGGGGATGTCTCTTACTTTAAGACCTTGACAAGTGTCTTCTGCTAGCTATTGGTGATGACTCAACCCTAGGACACATACTACCACCTCCCTCTACCCAGAATCCCATAGGTAAGGATTTCTCTAAAATCAGATCCCTCTCCATCAGTCCAACATATGTGGGAATGCACAAGGGGACCACACTAGAAAGGATGTTTCTTGGAAGACCCATCTCAAATTTATTTACATAAAAGTAACCATATTTCACCTTATAAACTGAATATTTTGTTTGGTTTGAGAACCTCAAAACATTCTCAAAACCATCATAACACCCTGTTGTATCTCAACAGGCTCCTAAATACAAATTGAGTGCATGAACGATCGGTGGTACACCTTGAAAAACAACTGCTGGAAGTCATTCCATGATTGAATCATCTTTTCATGAGTATGTATAACTAGACTCCACCAGAACCCAGCTGGTCCATGAAAAAAATGGATACCAGTGCGACCATATAATCTTTCAATGTCTGAACTAGTTTGAAGACTTGAAACATGGACTCAATCCAATCCTCTACTACTGGAGGATCTGGATCAATATATAACTTTAGCATCCACTAGAATTGTATCTCATGTATCATACTAAGGATGAGTGCATCATCATCCAACCTTATAAATACTATCTACTACTCAACAGGTGGGGGTACTTATCCCTTCTCTCCTAGACATAAAACCTAATGAGTAAGACCCCACACTATGGCCTCATAACTCAATGGATCGTCATCATGATCCTTTATCATTATCCTAACTAGTTATCTTCATAGTGGCATCCTAAAACAAATCAATATGTATAATGGTTTGATGAGAATATATATGTATGGGGAGAAAAATTAAGAAGGATATTCAAATGATTAAATCCTTTATGATGCATGTAACATTTTTTCCTATAATTGATGTGTCGGTATGCTAATTCAACAAATATGAATTCAGAGTGTAGGTGAATGGGTACACTAGTCGCCACACCAACAGTGGGTTCCCTGCCCTAAAAGCCACACTCAAGAAACTTTGAAATTATTTCCCTATGTCCTAAAAAATCCTAATATGTGGGAAACAACTACTCATTCCAAAGGAATAAACTACACTGATACCACTCAGTCACAACATAACTCATTGAGGCCCTCATGGATGATGATTAGATTAGTTTGAAACCCCAATCCCACCGTTAATATTCCAGGGGATAATGGCTAGTGTTGATGAATCATGGATACAATAAAAGGCCTTTTTCTAATGTACTTGTATGCATGCACCCAATCATCTCCATGCATAAAATATAGAGGATTAATAAAAGAGAGACTATAACATCAGTAAAAAAACCCAGCACACATAAAACCTCTAGGTAATACATCAAGTGAAATAGTATATAACCAAATTAGAAATGGGGAAACATAAATTCCAAACCATGAATGAGGTATTATCCTTAAAAAATAGGAAACAAAAGAATATTGTTAGAGACATGATCCTAATCTCTCATTCTAACCACCAAACATGGCCTATGCACCTGGAATTACTACTATGCTCCTCAAATATCACCACTGATGTGTCTGTCAGCTGAATAAGACACAAAATGTGCGGTAAATTCCCATGATGGGGTGAGTATATACATACCTAGTGGGATACCACAAAATACAAGAGGGGAGAGATATAAATATATAACAAGAGGCCAACTCAGCCCAAAGAAATATGGAAATGAAAACCCAATAGATAAATATATATTCTCAAAAATAAACCTAGAAAATAGATAATGTGGAACTCCATCTACACCATCCATCTAAGATAGATGACTCTGCCTGTGTCTCCAAAGGGTCCTTCTTTGATGCCCAGCATCATACGTAACCATACAAGGAAATGGTGTGGAGGACCCACACCTCACCACTAAACTCCATAGCCTATAGGGAAACAATATCCATCAGAAGTCGTGTTCCCTGATGCATAATGGTGTTCTACTCGATGTATAGAGGACTAAAAACCCTGATATGATAGGGGGTTCTACTCAATGGATGGAAGACCCACACCCTAGCATAGTAGGAGTTCCACTTGACATATAGAGGACATGGTCCCTAGTGTGATAGGGGTACCACACAACATATAGAGAACCCATGCCCTATCACAATATGGGGTTCCACTTTAAATATAAAGGACCTATTCTCAAGTGTGATAGGGGGTTCCATTCAATATGAAAGTAAATGAATCACACCCTGGTACTGTAGGGGTGTTCCACATAGTGGTCAGAGGAATTCACCTCTATAATAGGACGGGGTACCAATTGACCTATACCAATAGTATAGGGGACCCACTACCTGGTGCGATAGGGTGGTTTCTAACCCAAGAATATCTCTCTGAATATTTGGGATGATTATTACCATCATCCATGAATTTCTAAGAGAAGAGTTTCAATTATCACACCTCATTTCATATCTCAAAAGCCACTATGAAGTCCACCATAATTTCCTGGGTGGAAAACTACTCAGGACATGCTACTGATTGGCCAAAATTAGAGTCCAGATGAAGGATATATACAAGATGGATGTTCCACAAAGGGATAGATGGTGTGTCATAGGGGTAACACCACATGTAACATCACATAGACACCTAGTTATGTAATGGTCTGCACATATTTTGGATGGCCATGTGTCAGGAAAAGGTGTGTACAGGTGGTACATGATGTGTCTCTAATTCCTGGGTTTTGTCTGTGTCCTCCTAGGTATACCCATGAAATTCAAGTCATTCTTGTTTACCTAGCCATGTACCTGGCTATGTATGAGTAGTGGTCTATTCCTATGTACTTCTTATTGTTCCCATGTACTCCCAGAGTACACGACATGTTTGACCACATGGGGTCCTGGTCACATGCTGATGGAAAATGGATTAGCCACTTGAAGGGTGTCACATGATGTGTTGTCCTATCTTCACAACATGTGATCCTTAACTCCTACCAAAACCCTAGTACCAATTCCAGTGGTATCCACATTGTGGGTTCTTCTAGTTTACACATTGTGTAGTCCGGAATTTTGGAGATCCTGGATTTCCTTCACACAGTTTCGATATTCGACCTGTTCATATTTATTTCAATTGTTTGACCATCCTAAATCATCTAAAAATGAATGTAACCTCACCATCCATTGATCTTAAAGCCTATGGTGGTCAAAAATTGGAATCCAACCATCTTCACAAAGCCTGAAATATCGCCCTTCCTTCCTCTTATTACCTCCTTCCACCACTCTGTGTCCCAGATCCATGGAAGTGATAACTGATACTCGTAACATAACCTGATCCATCCAAAAATAACTAATCCATTCACCATTCATGCAACCATTGTAAATTTGGGTGTTTTTATCATTCTCAAACCCTCCCCAATAATGTTAAATCATATCCTCATGGTCCAAAGATGAAGAACTCAAAGAAAATGTGGGGAAAATCCTAATAAAAATGTGTAACCATCATTGGACAAGTGTTCCTGACCATCGATTATAAAATCAAGGATTTACAGGGTGTGAAACAAAATTAAATTCTACTAAACAAATTAATTTATCATATAGGCTCATGAAAAGGGTAAAAAAACCCATATCAGAGAAGATAATAATATTTCTATGCTTGATTCAATCAAAATGGTATAATATAAAAAAAATATGTGCCTTGCCTCAATTTAGGATTTATAAATTGAAAAAAACTTCTTCACCAGTGAGGAATAATACCCATTTTTTATGTCTCTTCATCCAAATTGATCTGATTGCCCACTATTATCCAGTTTTGATCTACCAACAAAAAATTCTTAATAATTTCCTCAATTATCTCAGGTTAATTAAGATAACCCTAAATAGTTTCTATAGAATTTCATTTATAAAGAAATTAGGTTTTGGGAAAAAATAAATTAAATTATTTACTTATTTTACATAACGCCCCGCCAAAAACCAACATTTACAAAAATTATGATGTTGACCAACCTTAGGTCATTCATGGGGTAAACCTCACATTCCATATTTAACTCTGGTAACATATTTCCCATCAAAGTTAGGTTAAAATTGTAAAACTAATAAATATTTATATGTATGGTATAATATATTTAATATTTTTAATATATCAATATCAAGCCTCTTTATGGCCCGATATCTCTTACTGACTCAGTTCCTGGCTTCGAATATATTCCTTATAATATTCTAGAGACATAATGTAAAAACGGAGTTATTACACATAAGGATATTATTAATATTATATATTTACAAACCATTATGGGTAAATTTCAAATTCCTCGTGAAAAGGATGTATTTGGATATGTGTAAATATGTGTGACATCTATTTTTTGAAAACACAAACTATTTATTGTGTAAGTAGTTATACATAAAAATGTTTTTAACTTATTGGTTTAGTGGAATGAATATGATTCCAAACTATATCAATAGAAACATGAATATACATATATATATATAAGTATATAGATATATATAGATAATAACATGAGATAAGACAATAAGATTTAATCCACATGAAATCTTATTTTATAGATTATATCCAAAAAAATCAATACCTCAATCATTCAAACAGGTAGGTTTATCTAAATTGTGGTGCCCATGGATTATCTTTTTTAAGAAAAGATTGTTATGGGTGACCTCAGATCATCCAACAAGTTAGGTTTTAACAAAATGGGGTTCTTTTTTATTATATTGTGTTATCATATTCTTTTTTTTTTCTTTAGGATACATTTAGTCGGGAAACCCTTAGAAATGATACCATAGTAATAGAGTTTAATTTATCCATATTTTACGTTAGAATAATAGTCATTTGCTCATATATCAAAGAGTTATATATTATATGGTTGGAATGATGGAATATATAAATATCCAATTAGTGAGACAAATTTCAAAGTGAACTCATTTATTAGTGAAATATAGTTCTTGTCCCAGTAGTAGATATGATGAATTTCTAAAGGGTTATCATTTTATTGGGATCCAATTAAATACAATTCTTTATCAAATACTAATGAAACATGACACTCATCTAATAAAATATTCCATTATAGATCAATCACGTCATCCTCATCAATAATAATTTTAAAAACAATTCTTGAATGGTGAGGTTTAATTTAAGAAATATCTTTAATTGGTAACTTAATAAAATTTCTTAAAAACATATTTTCTATGTTTTTAGGAAATAATGTTTCAAGTAAAAAAAAGTGTTTTAATTATATGTAAGGTGAATATATCTTCTTCTAAAAATCATATAATTATCCAATTAAGGTTTTTAAGGCATTAAATGTAAAATTACATAAGGAAATTTAGTCTCAAATACAAAATATGATTGTGTATGTCAATGATATTAAATTTTATTATGTATTCTAATGAATTTGTGTGACTGGATGTTCCCTTAAGGATTATTCTAGTTATGTAATTTCTCCTATTTTCCTCTATGTAATTTTTTTTGGATAATATGATTGATTTCTATAAATGTATACCCTATTATTCCCAAACTGTTGATGATTGATGAACTATGCAAGTGATGTACCAGTTCTGGTGTTTAATTAATAGTACATGTCTATAAAAGTTCAACCTAAAAGGATAAAAGTTAGTTAGAGAGTGAAATAATATTTCTTCATGTATCTAGTTAAATTTTTCTAAACCAAAATTTAAAATATATAAGTAATAATGAATCGATAGGATTGAATTGATTAATATAACCAAATGTGTTTATGAAACTCCATAGAAGGTCAATGTCAAGTATTGGTGTTATAGAAATTAATCCATTGATGTTACAGGGTATATAGTACCAAAATTATATTTCACAAGTGTTTTAAATATAGATTGGTAAAAATCATTAAAAATTTTATAGTTCATATTATATGAATTCAACTATAAATTATCTAGTTTCTAAAAGAGAGGTGTGAATGTGACATAAAAAATCAGTCTCTGATGGATATAAGTAAAGAATGTGTACTGTTATATAATTTATCTTAAATTATAAGATATTTTTTTGTTATCAAATTGATTTTATAAAAAAAAATATGAGATCATGAATTAGAAAAACATGGTTTATGATTTATATGATTCAAAAATAATTTTTTAAAATTCGATAAGGATGAAAAAAGTTTTATCCTGGATAAAAAAAATTCAATATGTTTTTAAGAATATGAGGGAATATGTTCCTTACACTCGTTAGTGTTTTATTTAGAAGAATAAATTCTCATTTTATATAAAAAAATTGTCCAAGAACATATAATACCATATATGATATGTATATGATGGTTTATTTGTTAAATATTCCCGATAAGAGTAAATAAGTGTTATTTCCTAACACTTATGGGTTTTCATATCTTGGAATGATATTATTAAATAAATTTAGTGTCTAAGAGGTTATTGAGAGTATGTTTGGCCTTATGAAGGTTCAAATATATTATATAAATTATCAAACTAGTATATATTTTAAATTTTCTTTCACTTGAAATCCAAATGTGTTTGGGATATGTGATAGTAATGAAAAACATAAAATTAACATTCAGTTACCATGAGTAAGTGAATAAGACTATTTCCTAAAGGATTAAACCATTCAAAATACAAAAAAAAATTTACCTAGAATCCTAAAATAGTTTTATGGTGTTCTGAAAAATATATAAGGAAAGGTAACATTTAGTTTCCATAATAATATGAATTCCACTTTACACTAAAGGAGTTAAGAATGTGGTGTTATGTAATAATGTTAATAGTTACTTTTTCTATGAAATGATTTCAAAAAAATGGTTTGATGAATTTTTTTTAAGGATAACGATATTATAAATAGACCTTTTTCTAAGTATATAATAGAATATATTAACATTATAGCATTTGATGATATGGATTTATGAAGATTGAAAATGATCAAGGACTTGAACAATAGGAATATGATTCCAAAATCACCCCATTATTAAAAATTTATTTCCTTATAAATGTTTCCCACTAAAGAGTTCAGTGGTAGGGTTTTATCAAGTATTAACATAGAAATGTGGTTGTAATAATATATATATATATATATATAACTAGAAATAAACCAAAAATTATTTTTAACATAAGAGTGATCTTTTATTCTTTCATAAATGATATGATAGATAGTAGCTCATGTAGAGTTTTGTTAACTATTAATAAAAGGCATAAGAATATAAAATATATCATATAAAAATAAATATCAACTTTATCATTCATTTATATTGAATACATATATGTATATTTGGAAATAAGTATCATGAAATTTAATGATAATTGACCTATCAATGTAATATGTTTAGTTATCTCTAACAAATTTTAATTATGATGTATTGTTGGGTTTGATTAAATTTAGAGGTTATCATGAGTATGATTCTTATATCATGATGCATAATTTTCTCAGTAGGCACAAAAATGATTTGTGTGCACTAGAAAACCCACTAAGTATATCATATGGAGTGTTATATAATTTGTACTTAGTATACTAGGGTTGAATGGATCATATTGTGGCCATTACTAGAAAGAGGCCTATAGCCATTGGTTTTTCAAAAACCATGGCTATAGACCATAACTATAGGAACAGATTTCCAAAAATTATGACTACAAGAATTTTTTTAAAAGGTTATTTCCATGGTTCTCTAAAATGGTGGCTATAGAGTGTACCTATACCCATGGTTCTTATAACCATGGATATATGTTTAATGTGCATGCATGAGAAATAAAAGTAAATGGGGGGGGGGGGAACAGGAAGACCTATTATGATAGATAATTTCCTATTTCTATGGTTTATATATATATGTGTGTGTGTGTGTGCCATAAATGGTTTGTAGGGTATTGGTTATGGACCTGGTTTCTAATAGCAGAGGTCTGGGGTTCAAATATGGCTGGATACATTTTATTTTAACCCTATATACAAGGTTAAAGTGGCTATATACTTGGTTTTTCACCATGGAAGTAGACCTATAGCCACAGTTTGAAACTATTTCAATAGAAATATTTTCTACGTGGACAACCGAGAGTGTTATTTCCATAGTGGAAAAACTATGGTAATATGGATATATCCACGGTCGAAATATTTTGTAGCCACGGTTATCCACCATGGAAAGTAACCTATTTCTATTGTTTGAAACCATAGATATAGGCCTATCTCAGTGATGGAAAATTGTGGCTACAACCCTTAAAATTTTGGTTATAGCTTTGGCGCTATTTTCAAGACAATTAGATCCATAACCATCTTGACCATGGGTATAATCTATAGTTATTGTCGTTATGTCTATAGACAAGGTTTTTGACCATGGATATGGGTCAATTTTCTAGTTGTGTGCCATTAACTAAGGTTTTAATGATACCAGGTATGAAAACCGTTATAATCTGATTCCTTCATTTCCCAAGACATGAGCCTTATCTAATCAGGTGTAGTTGGGTATGTTTTTTATCATGTCAATAGTTGGAACATGCCCAAGATGGTATTTTTCCACTTCTATGATGACAATGAAATTTTATCCCTTAATTGAGTAACAAATGGAGTGTGAGGAAACACTTAGATAGTACACATGATTTTATTACCTATTAGGATGAGGGGATTGTGATGTGATCATCCATAAAGGTTAATGACATGCTATATATTCATCAAATTGGTCCATCTATACTCAGATAATAGATAATGAATGATTTGAATATATGGTATTGGAATAATCTACACCCAAGGTCACAAAATGTCTTGTAAAAATGTAATATATGAGTGTTTGTACTAGCATGTGGGCCAACAGGTGGACACAAATATAGACATAAATTCTATTTATGATAATTATTTTAATTTTCATCTACCTTATATTTGGCTTATACTATATTTTTTTCTTGGTTTATATAATTAATTATGATTTATATATATTGTCTATTAGAATTATGATGTAATTTAGGTATCTCTTGCATATATTTTCCTTGGGTAGTGTGAATTTTTTTAGACTCCTCACTTTATAGGAGTCATATTCCATTTCTAGAAAACATGGATTCAGTTATCTATCATTTAATGAATTGTCTAGTATGGATAAATGGTTTTATATGTCTTAAAGACTTTACATTAAATGATTTCATATACCCTATACATGTGATAATTTTATATATGAATAAATATAAATTGATTTTATTTTAGGTTAATACCACAAGCTATGAGGTGTATAAAAAGATACATATGAATATTATTTAAATATTTTTAATTAGTATAGGAAATATCATTCCAAAATAAATCATTGTAATCATAAATAAATTTAATGGGAATAAAATGAGGAAATTTGGTGAGATTAGATTCCCTCTAAAATACTACATGTTAGATTCGTTCTAATAAAGCACATATCAACACCTTGATCATCCAATTGGATAGGTCTATATAAATTTGGTTGTCGTTCTATTATCATTTTTAAGGAATGAAAGTAATGGGTGACCCTAATAGGATTAGAGTGTCATTGTTAGTGATTTCTTTAGGTTACACTTATCTGAGATACCCAAAGAGGATTAGGTTAAAATAAGAGTATATTTGAGTATTATCTTTATAAGATATTGGATAATGTGTTATCCACTTAACTATCCATGATACAAACATGATACAATTCGGATAATACCCTACATAAATAGCTAAATGATGGGGGAAATTCCATAAACACCCAAATCATAATGACATATAAATCTTGGTCTACAAGTATATATGATGAATTTAAAAATGGTTTATTAGTTTAGTGTCATATAATTTATGAAAATTTCTTATTTATTGTTTATAAAAGATTATAATCATCTAATAAAATATTTTATTATAGATAAATAACATCATTAGTATCATAATTAACTTTGAAAAAAAATCTTTTTAACGGTGAAACGTAATGTAATTATTTTCTTAAAGTTGGAATCCTATGAAGTTTTATTAAGTATATAAATTATATGTTTGGTAACAATTTATTTTCTATTACTTTCCACTGAGACTATAATGTTAGAATATACCATATATAGTCACAATCTAGGTCCCACATTCCCACATTCCAAACGAGTGGGACTTATCATAATTAGGATATTGATAAGGAAACCTTAATCACAATTGGTGAATGGTAGGTTAGTTTGTCTCTCTGAATATATTTTTTATTAATCTAAACTCCCTAATATATTTAATTTATGACTGGGAATATCATTTAGGATGTCATATTCATGTTTAAATTAGTTAATTACATTGCTCATTTCCTTATTCTAGTGATAACCAAGCCATCATAGAAAATGAGTGTGTTGAGCATCTTATTATCTAGATGGTACTTTTTATATCATCCTCAAGCCTAGACATGAGGTCATCTAATGAGCATATCATTATGAAAGAAAGGGTATGTGAGTTAAAATCCAAACAAAATGGTTTTTTGTATCTTCCTCGTGTTATCCCATAAGGGAATCTGATGCTAACCGCATATGAGACCCCACAATCATCACATGGGGCATCCCATGCTCATCACATGAGGAATAATATGCTCATAACATATTTTGGTCATGGATTAAATTCTAGTGGTGAAACTCATAGTTTTGAAGTCTAGAAGAGGACACTCGCTCTTAAAATTCCTATGGGTTAGTCCTAATTTAATGTATAGTGGAAACATTTATAGTTTAAATTCATATGGGGATTCTCATGGTTTAGATACTTATTTCATATGGTTTAAAGTTATATGGAGATTCTCATAGTTTTAAGTCCTTTGTAGATACTCATGGATTAATGTATAGTGGGGATACTCAAGGATCAAAGTCCTATATGGATTCTCACGGTTTAAATTCTTATGTGATTCTCATGATCTAATGATCTATATGGATTATCCTGGTTTAAATTTTTATGTAGACACTCAAGATTTATATTTTAGGGGTTATTCTCATGTTTTAATGTACAATGAGGATTCTTACTATTTAAATTTAAGTGGGAATACTCATAGTTTAAGTATGATGGGGATTCTCATAGTTTATTATCTTGTGGGGATACTAATGGTTTAAAAACACGTGGGGACTATCTGTGAGGTAATAATCTCTCTATACAGGTTTTTATACTCTGATATACCACCCTCGATGGTTGGGATAGAATGGTATCTTACTAAAATGACAATAATTAAACTCGTAAATGCATCCTACATAACATGCTAGAACAAAAATCAAAACCCATGTAGTTTGAGTTACACAGTTTAGGGTTGTGGAAATCGATCAGTCCATATAGTTTAATGTCATATTTTAATTATAATTATGCCCTGAAATGATAAAAAAACATGGGGTTTTTTTGTTTTTTTGGGATTTACAAATTAGGATTCACAATATTTCAACCTATAATATGATTCAGTTGAAGGAAATTTACATTTATTATACCTTTTAAGAGGAAAAAATGTAGTTTGGTAGTAGAAAATATATATGCGGGGATTATACATGTGATACCCTATTAATGTGGGAAGGATGAATGGATGACTGTTTCCTAGCACATGCTTTTTGAAAAGGTCTTATAGATGAAAGGCCATAAGTTTAGTTTTGTTTACAAGGTTTTCATAAATTATAATTTATTTAATAGTTGATGTTTTTCATGTACTAACATACCCATGAAATTTTTTCTCATGAAATAGGTAGAAAATGGGATTTTGTAACACTTTTTCACACAAGATTTTTTGGATATATAATAAAATGAGCTATATGAGCCCCAAAGCCCCTTTATGAATAGTTTTTTTCAAGGAAAATGGAGTGGTTTGAAATAGTCTCAAACACTTTCAATCTAATTAATGGGAATTTCATGAGTTAATTTTCATATTATTATTATATTCATGTATCCATGATGATTAATTGGATTTTATGAGGTGAATAATTTTAGGATGTATGATCTGAGAGCTTCGACTAACCCAAAATATGAAATAAAAATTTCAAACCATTAAAATTACAAGTATATGGGTATTTAAAGGCCTTTGACTGATAGAATATGGAATCTCCTAGAATATATTCATGTTCATGAAACTCTGAGTAATATGGTTCATCATGCTATGCGTTAAAGAAGTTTTCCATACACATAAAACTTCTCTTTGAATGAAACTTTGGAGGCATTCTCTCACAACTTGCGTTGCATGAAAATATACTTATTTTATTCAAAATTTATTTCTTCCAGTCCTTATTCTTCTCAAATTCATTTTTCGTGATTTTTTATGTTAGTCAGTTCCCCCCCGAGAATGGGATCTTATTAGGTTAGATAGATCAGATTATGAGGTAGACACTAAATTTTGGTTACATTTTCCTTTAGTGTACAAAAAATGAGCCATCCTATTTCCTATAAATAGGGGTGGGGAGCTCAAAAGGTAATACTCAGATTTCATGGAAATTTAGAGATTCTCTTTTTTCATCGATGTCTAATCATGTGTGATATACTAGTGATATAAATACAATTTATTTTATGCTACTGAATATCGTATTTGAGAAATATTCTATGACCAAGTGTTATGTGAACTAAAAAGTATAAATTTTTTAGGAATCCTTTCATGAATATTCATTACTCAAATATAACATTCATGAATCATCCCTAGTAAAGTTGGAAGATCCCTAGTAAACGGTTTCACCTCTGAGATGGGGGTTTGAATCAGTGGTGGTTTCTTTTTATGATTTTTTAATTCAAAATAAAACTTTGGACATACTAATATATTATAAAATAATGTGAAATTGAAAATTTAAATTTATTTAAGAATAAATGAAAATAATATAGGGTATATTCAATTTTTATGAGGTTTGATCCCAAGGTGGGTACCTACTTTTTACTGTGAGAAGTTAACTCACCCCAGGTAAACAATTTACACTATAATTTCAAGTGGATTCAATGGGAATATTATTGATCTCATATTTAATCACACACCTCAACATAGAATCACATTACTTATTATAGACTCTCACTATCCGTTATAAAATTATAAGAATAAGTTGTGAAAGATCGTTGAAGAATTTCAGTATCATCAACAATAAATGATGATATTCCTCTTTGATCCTTTAATATAATTTGATAAAATTACTCTCACTATCATTTATAAGTTCCAAATATGGTAATTATTGTTGAATATAGATTGGTTGACCTTATTTAATTTATGTATAACATCACTAGTTTGCTTCTCAACAACATAGATACTAGGAATACTCGAGTCTAGTGTGTTTTTTGACTCCATTTTTATCTCCCATAATTATTCTATGTTAGTATCTCAAAGTTTGTAATGGTTTTATCAACTTAAAATACTCATCTAACCTCACCCCCTTTATCGGGAATATATATTAATTTTCAATATTTTAAATCAATGAAATTCAATGCCATCTCAAATTCCAAAGAATTCTCTCAACAGATTTTCTTTTTGAATCCATACTATATTTTATAAAATAAATTTAACACATCGGATAGTCTCCATGGTCTCAAAGTATTATATCCCTTATTTAACCACTATCTCTTTTGAAATATTTGTGATACCTATCTAACATTTCATCTCATGTCTGCTAAAAAATAAAAATGATTAGGTAATTCTTTAATAATAATAACTATTTAAAATAATTCAAAAATATATCCATTTGTGAAATCTAGAACACTAATATAATGATATCCCCTCTAAAATTTTACTCAATTAGATTTACTTTGTAAATATCCTATTTTCCCTCACATTATCACACAACTGATCATGATATAATATTAAAAAAACTCAACTTGAACCACAAGACAATGATTTTAATGTGAATTATTAATTCATGATCAATATAGCATTGTCCAATTTTAATTTCCATCCTTATAATTTGATCTTAAAATTTCTCCATATTAAACTTTTTCCATGTTTTTAGCCTCAAAATTAGACAAAAGTGGTAATTTATAAGAGTGAAATTAATTTGACGATGTTTTTTGTACTCACATGTTGTTTCATATTTTTTATATCAACTAATATATCATAAGAGTAAATAACTCTTATGATCTCTACGTAAACATCCTTATTTAAAATTTTCACATCCAATGGTATTTAATATTAGAAAATAACTCATAAAAATTCAATATATATTCTAATAAAGTGCTTCATAACTCTTATGATGTATGTATGATACATAAAATGTCAGGAAATGACTCATCCAAATTAATTCCTTTGCTAATTTTTTAGTTCCTCTAGATAGAATAACTTTTATAGATTCTGAAATGTTCCATAAAAAGGCTATAATTACACTTCTAAAGTCTAAAAATCACTCTTACTATCCTAAAGGGTCCTCTTATGTTTTTAAATTCAATCACCACTCATCTAAAAATGACTCTTTTAAAGCGGTGAGTGAAACTTATGAACTCACTAATTTATTCTTATAATATTTTAATAACACATATAAATTCACTAAATTACTATTCTTAATTGAATTTAACATTACATATTTTCCATATTTTCATAAATGATCATTATATTTCTCCTATAAACATGTCATAATTTTTCCAATTTTTACTCCAGAGCTGTAATGACTCTTATGAAGTACATGGTGCCTCTAGAACCTTTCCATTTTTTAGCTAAAAATTAATCAAATAACCTCTTTAATTCATCGATGAGTTTCAAAATTCATATCAAAATCATTATAAATATTCTCAACCATAATATTTATCAATTATATTTTATGCTTGATGACAAACAAAACACATCAAAAATCTCATGGGTATCTATAATCTCCCCTACAGTTTTTATAACATCATTCAACTCAATTTAACATTTACAATTTCATTGACCACTTTTTAGAATTTAAAAATTATTGATAGAACCATAAAATCACAATCTTTATCAAATAATAATAATATTAATAGAAAAATATTTGATAAAGAAATTCTCTTTTATAGAATTTCATCTCTCAATGATAAGAAATTTTTTCCCAAAAGACTGAGATGTTCTCCCCCCTCAATATATACAAAATTTCTCCCTCATTTATTAATAATCAATTTTCTATATTAAAATATGAAAAAAGAGGTATTAACACTCACCCCATTTTATCATAAAGAGTTATTCCATATCTAAACCTTTGAAAAAAAATCTAAAGCCTTATGGAGAGGTTGTGTTGTATAAATTTTCAAGTGAGAGGGGCAGGATGAACATGGATTTTCTGTCTTATTTTAGGAATCTTCTCTCTTGTCATTCCCCTTGTAAAACTATTTAAAATCTGATTTTTTGTGTAAATGTATTCATGTTTCAAAACTCTATTTTCTACAATCTATTCAATAAATTGATATCTAATATTTATGTGCATTGATCTTGAGTATTGAAATGGATTTTTTTATAAATCCATTTCTCTTTAATTATCAAAAAACTTTCTTAGTGGATTCTTATATTTAACTTTAAAATCTCCTAACTACACTTGTATCTTATATTATGTGCAAAGCATGTGTTATTCTAATGTATTATACCTCCATTGTTCCCAAGGAAACAAAACTATTCTTCTTACTATGATGAATAACACAACTCTCTATAAGAAATAATGATCAACCAGATATGGAATTTCTATTAGTAATATATCCTTCCATGTTTTTATTTATATATCCCTATAAGAAAAGAGGTTAGAGTACCATAGACATAACAAAAATTCCATTTAGCTTATAGCATATGAGACTCGTTAAGATCACTCTAATAACAAAAATAAAGAGTCACAAAAAAAATCAAAAAACGGTCTTGATGATATATTATAAAGCAGACTTCTAATGATTATTCTACAATCCTTTTGATTAATATTATGTATGTATTCATATTTACTTATATTAGTGCCAACTATAATGGGTTTTGAGATTATTTTACAACCTTCCATACCAAATTTATTCAATGATTCTCTAGAATATTTCACTTATGATAAATATACATATTGATTTCTTAATGTCACCAGCAATTCCAAAAAGTATTTCATCTCACAAGATAAAGATATGTCAATGTTTTTCTTTATCTTATTAGAAAATTCATCATCAAGATACTCTTTTTAACAAGAAATTATAATTTAATCAACCTACAGAATGAAAATAGAGCACCTATGGACATCTCATTTACATATAGGTTATTATTAACCATTACCTTTAAAAATTTCATAACTCTCAAACAATCATTAAATTTTTACTATCAAGCTCTGTGGGTATGTTTTTAAGCCATACAATGCTTACTTTAAACTACATTTCATACTTCTCAATCAATTTGTTTCAAAAAAACACACTCGGTACTAATTATATTTATTTCTTTAATGTCTTAACATATGATCTTAAGTAGATCAATCAAGTACTTAATTAATATCATTGATCTACTTCTCATGATTAACTAAATATGAAATAGTATTTGGTTGAAGCTGGGAAATGAATGTAATCTATTTTCATGCCTCAATATTATTCTTGTTTGAATTGGTGCCTCTTGATTACCAATGATATTTTGTTAATCAATAAACTTCTTCAATATATGATTCCTCAATGTATAATTTCTATAAGTCTTGTATGTGTCATTTTTTTGTCAAAATCAACACCAACATAATTTATAACATTTACATCTTCTTTTTGAATCATATTTTTAGAAATATATATGATTCAACCTTTAATATTCTCATTAAAATCTTTAACTATCACTTAAATCTTGCAAAAAAGTTCAATAATTTTTACATTGGTGCATTCAACATGTTTTTTCATCCATTTTTATTTAATAACTTATAAAAACTTTCATTATATATGCTTCTTATAATTATTTCTTTAATGATTTTCTTCAAACATTCCAAGATTTGTGCTTGTTGATCTTTATGTAACAGGAGATGCCAAAAAACTAAAAGTAATTTACATGTGGATTTCTTGTGTACTAAATTTCATAAAGTTTCATATGGGTCTCATATATCAATAAACATATATTTTGAATATGAATAGTAGTATAAAAATCCTCTCTCTATAAAAGTACTGAAATTATATGCTCAATTAGCACAGTTCTTCCTATCTCAAAAATACTTTTATTCTTTCCTTTAGCTACACCATTATACTGGAGATTATATGTTATACAATACTAATGCTTCATTATATGCTTTGTAATATAATTTTCAAATGAATCACAAGTGAATTGTCTTCCTTTTTCAGATCTTATTCTTTGGATGTATACTTTTAAATATTTCTTAGCCTATCTTCTAAGAATTACAAACACGTCTACTGTCACGAACCAACCTGGGTCGACCCTGAACCGGTCACCCGAGCCGGTCCGCGACATGACCCGAGAGGCGTTCCCGATCCTCCCGGGCTGGCGACAAGTGCCAGGGCATCAACAGAGAGAAAGTGGGAACGATTCTTCCCAATAAAAATAAATAATTAAAGCAGTAGAAAATAGACAGAGCAATGCAAAATAAATAAATAAAGTAAAGTAACTAACAAGAACAAAAGAAAATAAAACTAACGGAAAGAGACAACCACTAGCACCGTGTGACCTTGCGGGTCACTCTCCAACTTACGACCAAATTTCACCCAAGCTGTAACCTGCACAAACACTAAAAACAGAAATGATCTATAGGCGTGAGTATTAAAACTCAGTAGGTAGGCCCGACTAATTCTATTCTCAATGCACATACCAATAAATAAAAAATTTATCAATTCCAGGTTTGAACTAAATTATATAAAATATAGTTTCCACACAATTTCATTTCTAAAACAAGTAACAGTCCATTTTCCTTTTTAAATCTAGAACAAGCTTAATGTTGAAAGAAACAGGTGCATTGCATTTTTAAAACATTTTGCGAACAATTTAGAAATTAAAACTTCAGTTGTTAGTCAAAAAGGAAAATCACACACAACACACACTAAGGGCAATGGTAAAAGTGGCACACATGGGTCAGCAACCGAACTCGACCTCTCAATCGTCTGCCACACACAACTAAACACTCAAAGAAACATGGGTCGAACCTAGGAGATCGTGAACAATCCAGAACATACTATACATGTGACTCATCCTGAAGGCATGTCATAACTCGATGACGTCATAACGCCCATAATACTACCCGGCATATCCCTGCATGGCCTAACCGAGGGGCCCAATCCCCATAGTAGCAATAACTCAGTATTCCCCTACTATGGGGCCACTATCCAGTGCGTGGTCTAAACTAGTGCAGCAATCGTTCTCAGAAAATTCACTCAATATGTCAGGTTCTCATGTCAACATGAGCAATAAAAAAAAGAAATGCGTCCACAATATAAATCAAGAATTCACAAAGCACTAACATCACATATAGCTCACGCAATCAACACACACCAAAGATCACCCCCGAGTGAATTTTCCAAAATAATCTATTTTATTACAGTGCCAAACGGGCCTTTATCAATTTTTAAAGCAAAACTTCATTTCTCGAGAAAACCCAAAACACTCGTTCAGAAGAAATCAATTATCTTTAAAACTAGAAGTACATTTGAAATTCCGTGAATTATGTTTAAAGTCCAAATAGTCATTCTTTCAAAATTGGGTGTCCGCCCGTCAAGAAAATGTTCCAAGTGTTCGGTATAAAATAAACGGCTCTTTTCACACTAAATAGTCATTTAAAGTTTTATTAACTAGTATTATTTCTAATTCATTAAAAATTAATAAAACAACAAGCAATTAATAAATTCTAAATCTAAAGGTAAGTGCAATGGGGGACCTACCTCAGATCGTTGTCCAAACACAAAGATGCGACATGCCTCACACAGGCATACAAGCAGGCGCGAGCTGATGAAAGCAATATCGCGGGGCTACCTGGTGAACGCGCTGCAATAAACGCATAAAACCAAAATCACACAAAGAAGGACTTAAAACAATCCAATCAAACAAACAACGTGAAATAACCAGCTCGACATGATTTTGAAACACAACTCACACCGTCAACATTATTTATTAGGTCACTTTAAAAAATCCGCAAAGTGTCAACAAAACCACACGACGCCAAGCCAACCACCCATTTCAAGAAAACACTCAAGAGCGCAAACCAGACAAAAATGCATGACACGATTAAATATACATTTAAAGCGCATGCGCCCAAACACATTTTCAAACCAAATTCACAGCACCCAAATTATTCAACAAAACATTGAAAATTTATAAAACAATTTCATGAAAATACCACAAGGTGTTATACCAAAACACTCAAATCATCTTTTTAAACCAAACATACCCAAAACCTATCCCAAACATGTTTCTTATTCCATACACAATTTAATAAACCATTAAAATATTTTATAAAACAAATTCAAGAAGTTTCGCAAAGCTTTTACACCATAAATGCACCCGAAATCCTCTTTTAAAACCTACCGTACACAAACACCATATTAAAACATGACTCGCAGCTTTTGAATAATTTAATAAACCAACTGCACAACTTAGAAAATAATATTAAGTGGCACAACAAGATTTCACAAGAGAAACACATCCAAAAATATATTAAACCTCAAGCATCAAAGACAATCAAGGGAAATTAAAAGCATGGATTTGCCTACCTCGAGGTAGTCAGTTGAAACTTTCTAACTCAAGCAACACTTCGCTTGCACGCGCACACGTACTTCCATATATATACATATTCATAATTGAAAAAAAACGTGTGCGCGCACCTGGAATTGATCCCAACGCCCTGCAACAATTCCCAACACCCAAATTTCAGCGTAACTAGAACCAACACACGACCAAATAGGTATTCAAGACTTGCATAAACAAAAGTCCTTGAATTGGATGACGTGAAACAACATAGTAGGTGAGAATCAGGCCAAAACAATAATTAGATCCGCCAAACCTTATCTGGATTCAATTAGAATGGGAAGAGATGAATAAATCTACCTCGAAGGCGTGCGAACACAACCACGCGTCAACGGAAGGGAGAAAAGAATCTCGCAGACCCGTCACACACCCTAAAATACCAAGAAAAATGCACAAAACAAATGACACGTGGAACAAGAGTGTTATTTATTTCAGAATAACACCAAAAATATAAATAAATAAAAGTACCAGCGGAGTAGAACAATGGGAAGGGAGGTGAGGTCAGAATCGGCTGGGTTGTTCATCCTGGAGCTAGAGGCGAAGGGCGAAGGCGGCGTGGACCTGAAGGGGGCATAAGGTGGAGGGCCGTAGGCCTGGTGCAGTGTTGCGGAATCCTCCTACAGCTGGAAGGAGGTGCCTCACGCCATGGGGAAGGAGGGGAGGCCGGGACAGGGGGGTCGTTGCTACTGGAATTATTCGACCACAAAGGAAGGAGGTCGGGATGCCGATGTTGGCTGGAGCCGGACGAATAGAGGGCGATGACTTCGTAGCTGCCAGACGGAGGGAAGGGATTTAGGTTCTGCTTGCTGCGCACAGGGAGGGAGGCTGGGAAAACGGACCACAGTTGCTGTTGGCCGGAGTTCGGGCCGCCTCCATAGGCTGGGGTGAAAGAAGAAGGCCGCCGAGAAGGGGTGTGATCAGAGGGCGCCGGTGGAAGGGGAAGGCCGGCGAGGTGTGGAGGAAACCGGGGGGGGTGCTGTGGGCCGATGGCGCAAGAGAGGGGCGAGCTGCATGGAGGCTGGGGGTGTGAGGGAGGCGCGACCTGGGCACGCAGAGCAGCAACGGTGATGGGATTTGGAGGGGGAGCGATCGGGCGCTGCGTACAGGGTCTAGGGGGAGGGCGGCGCACAGAAGGGTGGGGGGTAACGGGATTGGAGAGGGGGATGTGGAAAGAGGGTAGGTTTAGGGTTCTAAAAAAAAGAAAATAATAATAATAATAATAATAATAAACATCATAATAATAATAATAACAATGATAATAATAATAATAAAACTAATAAATATTAATAAAACCAATAATAATTATTTCTTATCAATTTTATTTCAAGTAAAAAAAATTATACTTACAACAATTTTATAAAAATAGTATTTTTACCAAATTAAATAAAAACAATATTACCACTTGCGAAAACATATTTCCATTATCATAATTTAAATATTAACCTTGTTTTCTTGATATAAAATTTTATTTGGCTTCCACATTCAATTAAATTAATTAACTTAGTTAATTTATTATTTATTTGAAGTGTCGCGCCATCGCGTACCATCGCGCAAACACCAGAACCAAAAGCACGGTCGCTGCTAATGGTGCGGTGGCCGTACATCGGCCAAAGACCCACCAAAAACACCAAACTTCAGAAAAGTTCAAACAGGAATCCAACTAAACCCCATCGAAACAACGCGGGGCTGATAAAAGAATAAAATAAAAGGTGTCTGTGGTCGGGGTGTGACAATTCTCCCCACCACAAACACTTTCTGCCCCCAGAAAGTCACCAAGCCGACAATTGACACAACTCGAGTCCATGCCCAGTAAAAACCAAGGAAAAACTGTGAATCCCGGAATGACCTTACTCTCAACAGGTCACACCCGACCAATTAAAGAGAAAACTGAAGCCCGAGGTTGAGGGGAGAACATGGGAGGGTTCTCCCCACCACAATAATTTACTAATACAGAGACCTTGAAACTTGAACACACCACCCCTGAGGGGGGGGGGGACAAGACGGGAACTCCTAAACCGAACCCAGTCACTTTCTCCACACAGACCGAACAACACTCGGAGACTTAAACAGGAAGCTTGCTACGAACGACCCAATAGCTCGAGGATAAGGAATTATCTCAACCCCTCACACACCGACCGAAGAAAAACCTCACCGCAACCAGAGTCTAGGGAATTTCTAGACCGAACTCACAAAGGACCTCGAAACAATGCCTGTTAATTTCATAATACCACACATCCCCCTAACACACACAATTGAGACCCAACTCAAAATTAGATTGACCCGTTCATTCACGGGTCCATCACCCTTCAAGGAGAACCGAACGATTTGAAAACACACTGAGAATAGATAAGACCGCTTAGACTGTGGTAGAATAAGTTCATCATGCAACCGCAACAAAGGTGATCTTACAATGATGACTAGAACAGAACAAGGAAACTTGGGGTATCTCCTTTCAAAAGCTGAAAACATAATCTGAAGTGAGGTTCTACACACCCTCGGCAACTCCTGACTATGCGCGAGCTTCACCCTAAGACCTGTGGTTGGGGCTCTGATGGCTGAAGCATCTCCTACCTCACAGTCAGGAATTTGCATCCTCTGGTCCCTAGATCCTTCTTCCCGAATGACACTTCTTCCAGAACTCTCACCGGTGGCCCGAACAGCCACACGGTAGCAAGACTTGGAAGGGATGCGGCAAGGCAACTTAGAATGTCTGGATAGGCCATACTGGTGGCACACAAGAGAGAGGTTCGACGAACTATGAGCCGGTACCGACGAGGAAGGTTTCTTGGAGACAGTTTCCACTGGACCACACTCCTTTCCAGGTGGGGAACCTTCACGGACGTCGACCACCATTAATCACACCCAAAAATCTAACGATGATGAGACATTTCATCTATACTAGTCCAGAACTGAACCCTCAAACAACTCTAGGGCGGTAAGAACCTTGACTATCCTGGGAGTTCCCAACAACCTGAAGACACACTATCTTTCAGAACTATACAACTACCTCTAATAGACTTCTACTACCTCGATAAGCAAGAAACACACAAAAGGAACTGAGAACTAAGAATAACTCAGTGATAACTTTTGGAGGCTTTCTGAGTGGCATACTCATGAAAACACGAGAAACACCATCGAAACAGGCATCAGGCCAAAAATCAATCATAGAAACAACACAAGCTAAGGGAAATAATCCCATAATCCAAACACATACAACACAAGGAGAAATCACTTTTCCAAAACCGTTATTTCTTTAAAATTTTCAAAACTCACCTATGGCACTTTATGAACCGTCACACGTGTGTTCATTCAATCCCGCTCACATCATCTGTGAACAAGTGCCACCACACACTTTCCATACTTACCCATGCACGTGTGACCCTCCATAAGGAGTGCCAAGGTTCAAACACTTCTTTTCCTTACCAAATCCAAACACATACCAAGTTTTTCCAAACCGAAACACCTTCTCTTTAAAAAAACCAACTTTAGTAATTTAAAAAACAATTTGGAAGAAATAATTTTCCATTAAAAAAACAATTTCACTTTTAACGCACACTCAAATCAATTGAGACTAAAACAAAACAGAAGCAGTAATAACCCACTGGAATGAGAAACTAGTGCATATGTCTGACCCAGCGACATGGTGGTGAGCCATGCCCCAGGTAAAGCATAACACTAAGAGGATCTTGAGACTGACACTTGGACTCCACATGGGTCACCACCCCATGTGAGTCCGCAAAGTGAACCGATTCGCCTCCATTTTCATCCCTCAATACAAAGCAACCAAAGATAAGAGACTCAAATCCCAGACTAACCCTGGTAACTCAGGTCTCGTCACGAGCGGTGGTGATCAGGCACCGACCCGTAACCTACCTCCTGAGCCCCTACAGTCCTAATCTCCTTCTACTGGACATCCCAAATAACAAAGGGCCCTCTGAAAAGCAAGGTCCGCTAAGGGCTGACCCCCTCTGATACCATTTTGTCACGAACCAACCCGGGTCGACCCTGAACCGGTCACCCGAGCCGGTCTGCAACATGACCCGAGAGGCGTTCTCGATCCTCCCGGGCTGGCGACAAGTGCCAGGGCATCAATAGAGAGAAAGTGGGAACGATTTTGCCCAATAAAAATAAATAATTAAAGCAGCAGAAAATAGACAGAGCAACACAAAATAAATAAAGAAAGTAAAGTAACTAACAAGAACAAAAGAAAATAAAACTAACCGAAAGAGACAACCACTAGCACCGTGTGACCTTGCGGGTCACTCTCCAACTCACGACCAAATGTCACCCAAGCTGTAACCTGCAAAAACACTAAAAACAAAAAAGATCTATAGGCGTGAGTATTAAAACTCAGTAGGTAGGCCCGACTAATTCTATTCCCAATGCACATACCAATAAATAAAAAATTTATCAATTCCAGGTTTAAACTAAATTATATAAAATATAGTTTCCACACAATTTCATTTCTAAAACAAGTAACAGTCTATTGCCCTTTTTAAATCTAAAACAAGCTTAATGTTGAAATAAACAGGTGCATTGCATTTTTAAAACATTTTGCGAACAATTTAGAAATTCAAACTTCAATTGTTAGTCAAAAAGGAAAATCACACACAACACACACTAAGGGCAATGGTAAAAGTGGCACACATGGGTCAGCAACCGAACTCGGCCTCTCAATCGTCCGCCACACACAACTAAACACTCAAAGAAACATGGGTCGAACCTAGGAGATCGTGAACAATCCAGAACGTACTATACATGTGACTCATCCTGAAGCCATAACTCGATGACGTCATAACGCCCATAATACTACCCGGCATAGCCCTACATGGCCTAACCGAGGGGCCCAATCCCCATAGCAGCAATAACTTAGTATTCCCCTGCTATGGGGCCACTAGCCAGTGCGTGGTCTAAACTAGTGCAGCAATCGTTCTCAGAAAATTCACTCAATATGCCAGGTTCCCATGTCAACACGATCAATAAAAAAAAGGAGTGCGTCCACAATATAAATCAAGCAGTCACAAAGCACTAACATCACATATATCTCATGCAATCAACACACACCAAAGATCACCCCCGAGTGAATTTTCCAAAATAATCTATTTTATTACAGTGCCAAACGGGCCTTCATCAATTTTTAAAGCAAAACTTTATTTCTCGAGAAAACCCAAAACACTCGTTCAGAAGAAATCACTTATCTTTAAAACTAGAAGTACGTTTCAAATTCCGTGAATTATGTTTAAAGGCCAAACGGGCATTCTTTCAAAATTGGGTGTCCGCCTGTCAAGAAAATGTTACAAGTGTTCGGTATAAAATAAACGGCTCTTTTCACACTAAATAGTCATTTAAAGTTTTATTAACAAATATTATTTCTAATTCATTAAAAATTAATAAAACAACAAGCAATTAATAAATTCTAAATCTAAATGTAAGTGCAATGGGGGACCTACCTCAGATCGTTGTCCAAACACAAAGACGCGACATGCCTCGCGCAGGCATACAAGCAGGCACGAGCTGATGAAAGCAATATCGCAGGGCTACCTGGTGAACGCGCTGCAATAAACGCATAAAACCAAAATCACACAAATACAGACTTAAAACAATCCAAACAAACAAACAACGTGAAAGAACCACCTCGACATGATTTTGAAACACAACTCACACCATCAACATTATTTATTAGGTCACTTTAAAAAATCCGCAAAGTGTCAACAAAACCACACGACGCCAAGCCAATGACCCATTTCAAGAAAACACTCAAGAGCGCAAACCAGACAAAAATGCACGACACGATGAAATATACATTTAAAGAGCATGCGCCCAAACACATTTTCAAACCAAATTCAGAGCACCCAAATTATTCAACAAAACATTGAAAATTTATAAAACAATTTCATGAAAATACCACAAGGTGTTATACCAAAACACTCAAATCGTCTTTTTAAACCAAACATACCCAAAACCTATCCCAAACATGTTTCTTATTCCATACACAATTTAATAAACCATTAAAATATTTTATAAAACAAATTCAAGAAGTTTCGCAAAGCTTTTACACCATAAATGCACCCAAAATCCTCTTTTAAAACCTACCGTACACAAACACCATATTAAAACATGACTCGCAGCCTTTGAATAATTTAATAAACCAACTACACAACTTAGAAAATAATATTAAGTGGCACAACAAGAGTTCACATGAGAAACACATCCAAAAATATATTAAACCTCAAGCATCAAGGACAAGCAAGGGAAATTAAAAGAATGGATTTGCCTACCTCGAGGTAGTCAGTTGAAACTTTCTAACTCAAGAAACACTTCGCTTGCACGCGCACACGTACTTCCATATATATACATATTCATAATTGAAAAAAAAACGTGTGCGTGCACCTGGAATTGATCCCAACGCCCTGCAACAATTCCTAACACCCAAATTTCAGCATAACTAGAACCAACACACGACCAAATAGGTATTCAAGACTCGCATAAACAAAAGACCTTGAATTGGATGACGCGAAACAACATAGTAGGTGAGAATCAGGCCAAAACAATAATTAGATCCGTCAAACCTTATCTGGATTCAATTGGAATGGGAAGAGATGAATAAATCTACCTCGAAGGCATGCGAACACAACCACGCATCAACAGAAGGGAGAAAAGAATCTCGCAGACCCGTCGCACACCCTAAAATACCGAGAAAAATGCACAAAACAAATGACACGTGGCACAAGAGTGTTATTGATTTCAGAATAACACCAAAAATATAAATAAATAAAAGTACCAGCGGAGGAGAACAATGGGAAGGGAGGTGAGGTCGGAATCGGCTGGGTTGTTCATCCTGGAGCTAGAGGCGAAGGGCGAAGGCGGCGTGGACCTGAAGGGGGCATGAGGTGGAGGGCCGTAGGCCTGGTGCAGTGTTGCGGAAGCCTCCTATAGCTGGAAGGAGCTGCCTCACGCCATGGGGAAGGAGGGGAGTCCGGGACAGGGGGGGTCGTTGCTACTGGAATTATTCGACCACGATGGAAGGAGGTAGGGATGACGATGTTGGCTGGAGCCGGACGAATGGAGGACGATGACTTCGTAGATGCCGGACGGAGGGAAGGGATTGAGGTTCTGCTTGCTGTACACAGGGAGGGAGGCTGGGAAAACGGACCACAGTTGCTGTTGGCCGAAGTTCAGGCCGCCGCCGCAGGCCGGGGTGAAAGAAGAAGGCCGCCGAGCAGGGGTGTGATCAGAGGGCGTCGGTGGAAGGGGAAGGCCGGTGAGGTGTGGAGAAAACCGGGGGGTGCTGTGGGCCGACGGCGCAAGAGAGGGGCGAGCCGCGTGGAGGCTGGGGGTGCGAGGGAGGCGCGACCTGGGCACGCAGAGCAGCAACGGCGATGGGATTTGGAGGGGGAGCGATCGGGCACTGCGTACAGGGTCCAGGGGGAGGGCGGCGCACAGAAGGGTGGGGGGTAACAGGATTGGAGAGGGGGATGTGGAAAGAGGGTAGGTTTAGGGTTCTAAAAAAAAGAAAATAATAATAATAATAATAATAATAATAA
The DNA here is from genome assembly GCA_963277665.1 of Viscum album. NCBI lineage: Eukaryota > Viridiplantae > Streptophyta > Magnoliopsida > Santalales > Viscaceae > Viscum > Viscum album. The sequence goes on from OY728135.1 coordinate 116,979,017, forward strand.
TAATAATCATAATAATAATAATAACAATGATAATAATAATAATAAAACTAATAAATATTAATAAAACCAATAATAATTATTTCTTATCAATTTTATTTCAAGTAAAAAAATTATACTTACAACAATTTTATAAAAACGTTATTATTACCAAATTAAATAAAAACAATATTACCACTTGCGCAAACATATTTCCATTATCATAATTTAAATATTAACCTTGTTTTCTTGATATAAAATTTTATTTGGCTTCCACATTCAATTAAATTAATTAACTTAGTTAATTTATTATTTATTTGATGTGTCGCGCCATCGCGTACCATCGCGCAAACACCAGAACCAAAAGCACGGTCGCTGCTAACGGTGCGGTGGCCGTACATCGGCCAAAGACCCACCAAAAACACCAAACTTCGGAAAAGTTCAAATAGGAATCCAACTAAACCCCATCGAAACAACGCGGGGCTGATAAAAGAATAAAATAAAAGGTGTCTGTGGTCAGGGTGTGACATCTACTGTTCTAGAATTATGCCATATAAATAGGCTATTGGTCATTCAATTGAAATAATCAATGAATATAATAAAATATAGATCACCCTTGGTATTCTTGTGTCTCATAGGTCCACATAAGTCGGTCTAAATTAACTCAAGTGGCCTAGAGAAGAAAATATCTCCCTTTTATATGAGTTTTTTGAACCAATTTTCCTTTATAACATGTTCAAAACATAACATCTTTAATATTTTTCAATAGGATTTAGTCTCTAATTATATCATACATTAAGATTTTATTCATTATTCTTCGACCAAGATGGAAAAGTATATTGTACCACAACTTTTTTTCAACTTTTCACTCAAAAATCATGAATTTTTAGGTTCACCAATTTGATACAGATTTCCACTTGTTCATCATACATGAGTGATAATCATGTTATCCTTTATGATTTTGATTATAAGTTAGTATTTATTTAATATAACCTCACCATCATCACTATATAGTTGACTAAAACACATGAAATATCATTTAATTTGCTCCATATATAGTATATATTTGGATTTGATCTTTTGAACAACAATTTTAACAACTAAAACTCTTATATGTTTTAGAGAATTTTCATTTCCAAAATTCATTAATACACCTTCATGATATTTAATTTTATTCATTAATCTTTTATCACAAGTTACATTTGATGAATAACCACTATCAAGAATCAAATACTTGTTTATCTTTCAAGATTCAAGAGAAACATTAGCAATGAATGACATGTCATCCATTTATATATTCTAACTTCCTTCTCCTTAATATCATATTAATTCAATCTAGGAATATTTTTCATTCATTTCTCAAAAAATATCCTTATTACATAAATCTAATATAGAACATTCACATGTACTCAAACATGTTCTGTGTAGGAATAATTGGTGCATTTCTTATTATACCTTGCTTCCTTTGTGAATCACTTCTAATATTGTAAGAGTTTCTCCCCTATGATTCAGTATCTTCCTTAGTAGTAATGTATTAAACCAAAATAAATAGTATTTCTTCTCAAACACTACACACCACCTCTAGTATCCTGTAAACATTGATCTTTTTTAATGATAATAATTTTCTCCAAAATATTATTTTTAATTCATTATATAATATTTTCTTGATTTTTTCTTGGGGATATATATTTTATTAGGATATTATTCACTACCTTTGATTTAAAAGAGGATTTCTAATTATTACTTGTAACATTTGTTTCAGAAAAATTAATTTAAACCCACACTATTACAAATAATATATTTTCTTTTAATCTTAATAGGGGAAGATTTAACTTTCCCCCTAGGAAATTTGTTTTTGAAAATTATGATGATTTAACTTTAACTTACAAAACCTTATATAAATATTAATTCAATATCTTTAGTGCTTTCATGGAGCCATGAAAGATTTGTTTTGTCATATATAACTCATTATCTATTAGGGCATTTTTTTTCTTCAAGATAAATCACTATTTTCTCTTGAATGATAACCCTTAGCTCAAGTTTATTAATTTCATTCATTTGGTTGGCTTCCCTTTTGAGAATATCTTCTTTATATTCATTCTTATAAACATTCTATTCATTTAATTACCTAAGACACATATTTTATTTTGTACTTTTAACAAGGCAGGAATCAATTTTAGACTATAACATATGTTCTATATATTTTATCTCACCTTTTTCATCTTCACACCTTAAGGATTCTTTGTTTTTTAAATATAAGTGATAATCGTTTTTGAACTTTTTAATAGATTTTGTTTCTTATTAGCTACTTTATAAGTAGTTATATTCTAATTATTTAATTATCAAGATTATTTATTTACTTCTTGAAAACCTCTACATTTTATCATTAAATTTGGTTAACTATTTTGATCTTTTATCCCAATTATTTTTTAATGGTCTATCATCTTTTTCACTACCTCTATACTCATCAGTTTGTTTATATTGATAGTTAAATATAAAGTGAACAATTCCACCACACCTATAGCACCTATGAGGTATTTTTCACTTATAATTTTTCTTTTATTTTTTAAATTTCATTGAAATAAGATATAAAATTATTTTATAGTTTTCATTATCTTCATAGTCTTCTAATTAACCAGAATCTTCATATTTTTTATTCATTGATTTTGAGTTTTCCCATGGACTCAATGACTTTTTCATCCTTGATATTCAATTTTTATTCAAGAATATATCCCATTTCATTAAAAATTATAATTTTATTCATTTATAAATTGTACATATCCTCTATATCTTCTAATGTAAAAATTTTAAGATTAATATATCTTGAAAGTTTCTCATTAACATTAAACAAATTTTGAATTCATCAAGACTTCAAAGAAAAACAGTGATATTACTAGAAATATCATTGAATCTTTCTACGTATTTATCAATGACATTTTATAAATTATCATAAAATATTTAAATGAGATTCTAGATATTTATATTTTATCTTCATTATCTTTCACATTTCTATAATTGCTACTTTCTAGTTTGTCATAGTTTAATTTAGTTGTTTATAAAAAAATAAATTTTGGGTAAACCTTTTTTGATAGATACGTGAAAATTGAATTTTAGACGTTAAAATAATCTTATAAATTTATATTATAAATAGTTTAATTACATATTTTCCTTCAATTTATGTAATCCCATTATTTTTTTATCTTTAACTTCTAGGCCTAGTGGTAGAAGACAAAGTAACATTCTATTATTTTAGTTGTAATAATTTTTTCTATCAAAATATGGTACAACCATGAAATTAGTGAAATTTATATTATATATCTTCAATAAAGTTTTAGATCATTTAATGTAAAATTGGTGGCTCTGATACAAGTTAAAGTGCCTCAGGAATGGGTTTCACAACTATGAAGGGTGCTTTGAGTCATTAGTGGTTTCCTTTTACAATTTATTCTTTAAAAATATAACTTTTTATCTTTTTAAATATAATCTAAGAAAGTATAATTCTTAGCCTCACTAAATTTATGTATAAATCGAAAACAAATAGTTCACAACTATTTGTTACAAGGTTTGGTCCTAAGGAGGGGTGCCTACTCTCTGTTGTGATTGGTTAATCACCCCAAATCATATATTTTAAATATATTTACAAGTCGTCACAATGGGTATATTCTTGATCCTATAGTGAATCACACATCTCTATAGAGCTTCTAAATTTTTATCATAATCTCTCACTATCATTTAAAATATTATAGGAACAAGGTCAGAAATATCACAAAATAATTTGAGTTACTTCTATAACTGATGATGATCTTCATCTTCAAACCCATAAGATAATCGTATCAAAAAAATTCTCACCTTAAGCAAGGGATTAAAACTTTTATAACTTTTGGTGAATCTAGATAATTAATCCTCCCATAATTCATTCTTTATTCACTCATTTTATTCAAAAAAACATAGATACACTAAATACATAAGCTCAAACAAATTTCTGGTTTATTTTTAACTCCTAGATTTAGTATCAATTTTTTCTATAAATATTTCATCAATACTTTCTCAACTAAAAGTAATCACTAATACAATCCCACTTCATTGGGAATATATAAAAATCTATAATATTTTAAATTCATGAAAAATCATTATATCTCATTTACCATAGAATTCACTCAAGAAACTTGAACATTAGAATCCATACTTCATCTCCTTAATCAACTAACCATGTGGGTTTGTCTAAATGATCTAAAAATATTCTCTTCTTAATTTAACTTCTATCTCTAGTGAAATTATATTTATTCCCTTATTACATTTATTCTCATATTGGATTGAAAATAACAATGATTAGTTATTTCTTCTATAGCGAATGAAATTTCAAATTAATAATATATATATACATCTGTGAATTCTAGAATACTCCAACAGTGTTATCCTCTCATATATTTCTATAATCTATATTTAGTTGGTAAATTTCATACTCTAAATCATGGAATAGCACAACATATCATAGTGAATCATTAAAAAATTATCTTGAATTGTAGCATAATTATTTTTATGTGATTTAAGAATTAAATAACATCATACCATTTTCCCATTTTAAATTACCTAAAAAAATTCAACCAAAAATATCCATATTAAATAATTTTAAAAAATATATATTTAGAATTATAAAAAAACTAGAAATTTTCACAATTAAAATGAATCCTAGGAAGTTATATACACTCCCATTACCTTTCATATTTTTCACCTCAACTGATATATTATAAAAGTAAATGAATCTTATGATATATATATGTAATATTACCAATATATGATAAATGTTCATTTCCAAAGGTAATTTTTAAGATAAATGGAACTTATAAAGTCTATATTAACTCATAAAAAGTGATTCAATAATCTTATGAAGATTTTATGGTTCATATAAAATCATTTAATAACTTTTATAAAGTCATGCCATTGCATGTTTTCCAGTTCCTCCAGTGAGCATGACTCTTATGAAATTTCAAATGATCCTTATAAAGTTTGTAATTGATCTTCTAAATTCCAAAAAGGAATCTTATGATGATAAGTGGTTTTATTTAATTTTATAAATTCAATCGAAACTAATTTTAAAATAAATATTATAATGTGTTGAACAACTCTTAAAAACTCACTAACTTACTCTTCCAAAGGTTCAGTGACTCTTATGAAGTCACTCAATGAATCTTACAAATTATAGTAATCCTTCTACCATAATTATGTTTTTAAAATGATTCTCTAGATGAATATTTTGAAATTATCATCCCTTTTAAAAATTTTACTCCAGATTATGAACAACCTTAATAAAAATCTTTAATAATTATAGAACCAACTAAATTAATATAATCATAGAATCTAATAAATTCATTCCTAATATTCTAAATCAATATTAATGAAATTATAAACAACACTAAATAGAATCATAAATAATTTTTATTCTTGTTTGAAAATAAATATAACACTTCACCATTTCTATAAGGGTCCTCACATTTTTTGAGAACTGACCAAACTGTTAATATAGAAACTAAAAATATTACAGTTTCCTCTTCTTAGAGGATTGAGATGATAGAAAATACATGAATCAGATTGAGTAACTAGATTAAGATACTGTTTGTGGTATTGAAATATCTATGAATAGAATATCTGAGGAAATACTCATTGTGAATTAGGATTCCTTTTTACAGGATTTATCCACAAGATGACTTTAGGATCCTAGAAGATATGTTTAACACATCACTCAATTTTTTAGGAGATGTAGAGAGCTCATATTAGAAAGAATATAAACCTAAAATCACATCATGATAGACCATGACCCAATGATGGCCTTCCTCTTAAGGAACAACCTCTAGTTCTCTATTGGTCAGGTTCTTACTATAGAATCATCTCCCCAAAAATTATTCCAATATCCAATAGTCTAGTAGAGTGGATAGCCATTAGGGATATACAAATGACTGAGATATACATTTAAAAAAGTATGGAAGAATAGTAAATAGAATACTAGTTCCTCTATACATGGGATAATTTTATATATATCCTTCATGATGTCGAGCTATTTGAGGCGGTGTGGACTTCATAGTATAATTACAATCACTATCTAGACCACATTTTGGAACTACTGAGAAGGTGGTATTTATACATAACACTTTCTACATACATTATGATGTGATTGTGATCAAACTATATGATCTCTATAAGTTTATAGGAATCACCATATTCATTATAAAATGAGACAAATTCTTAATATTAATGAATGATTGAGAATAAATAGATTTGATTCTATTGGTGGTGAAGGCATTGTTGATTGCATTGTGGGATACATAGTAAAATAAGCCTCACCTATATCCAAATATTATTTTTAATACATTTTTTGTGATTTTAAAAGAAATTACTATGGGGTGGATGTTTGGGGGGTCAACGAGATTTATGGTATTTCATGAATGAATCAATATTAGAACATACTAGATCATTTTAGAATATGGATATCACAGGGAATAACATTTTATCATGTAATATCAAGTTCCCTTTAAGCTATGGTATGTAGTATTTCCGGAGGCCTTCCTTAGTGTATGGTAGCTTTTAGTTAAGGATTACCACATGGGTGTGAGTCCATTCACCTTAACCATGGTGGATTCAGTAGTTAAAAAGCATATGATCAACCACATTGTCATAGTACTAGACAATCACTATAATATGTTAAAGCACATCAACCAGGGGAATATCCCACTATGTGTTTATGGACAATTCCCATTCATATATGGGTGTATCACCACACATTTTAGTGGGTATGTGTACCTGAACCCAACATCCCCAAGAATAATAAATTGAACTTATTTTTTTCATTGTTAATAGGTAGTTATCACTATAAATTGACAAGATGAGGTCAGTTTCCATGATAGGTTCTTGTGTGTGGTTCATCATTAGCCCATGAAACACCCCAACTATATTAATTCAGTATAACGGTTATTGTAGAATCAAGAAGAGATCAAAAATGGTAGAATTAATATGTGGGGTGTTAAATACATGCATCAGTGTAAATATCATATATTATTCTCAAACAACAGATTTGTTCACATTTTAGTTACACCACCTTCAATAGCTGATACTGTTGGTGTACCCTGGGGTCCATCAGTAATTACACCCAATGATTATCTATTAGCTCTAGTGTAATATCTATTTTGATGGAACCAATAATAGGATCACAATATCAGTGGTTATAACCCTAACTAGGTTACTCTAGTAGATAATTAGTGTCATATATTAGGGAAATATTAATAGATTTAATGATTCAGATAGATGTACCTGTACAACCCCAAGGGTGGCATGGAAAAGGAAACCCCCCCCCCAAACACACTATTAGGGAAAATAATTATCCAAGGATAATGGATATTGTTAAAGCACTGGTGGATACTAAGGGGGATGTGAGGCCTCTTACAGATCATCAAGGTGAGGCATATTAGAAGAGAATAGATTATGAAAGTGAGTTAGGAATTGAGTCTGGGAGCATGGTGTAGCTCTCAAAAATTTAAGATCTATGTTTGTGATATATTCAAGGATGTACATATATCCCACCAAAGATATACAAACTAATATTTTCTTTATTGATTCTTGAAGGAACTATAGTCACATCTAATGAATCATTTCTTAATAACTGATATGGAGGGTCACTTCAGAACACAAGGATTCACCATTCAGGATTTGGGTATGATAGAGTCATATTCTCATCTACTAATATGGAAGACACATTTTATGTCATTGATTTAGAGGATTATATTTACTATCAATACAAGGTGAACACTTTATGATATGGAATACCTCAAGGTAATAATTGAGTTTCCCACCAGAATTAAGGGGCATCTTTCGATCAAATATAGATATAGTATTTCACATTGTAACCTATTAGTGGGCATGGAATCTTAGAAGGGCTAGGTCTCCTAGACCCCTATCATCCCAAATGAGGGGGAATACAATATCTTAATTTCATACACAATCTATAAGTCCTCATCCCATTACTCTTACTAAAAATTTAATCTTTTCCATCTACTAAACTAATGTTATCCCTCTTTGATAGTATTTCCCTTGGATGTGTTGGTGTTTGGGGTCTCAGGGGTCTAGGAATAACCTATAACTAAATTTATGAAGGCCGAGTTGGTTCATAAACTTAATTAACTCTATAATCATGATGTAAAACTTACTAGAGTGTCATTAGTGGAACAAGCCTTGGTGGTGCTAGCTATTCAAGAAGATCCATGTATGATTTTGGATATTGAGTCACTACCTGTGGAGGAGGTTATAGGTAACTTGATACCTCCTCACACACTAGAGAATATCCTAGTAGAGTTTAGAGTTCCGGGTCAATCCCCACTTCTCATATAGTTATAATATGTATATAATTATTTATTAATTAATTATTCATAATGATTTTTTAAATTATAAAGTGATTATAATTATTTATTTATGAATTGTTCATAAGTAGTTTATGTCATCATTAAATTTATTAACTATAAATCTATTCATTTTATTCCATTATTTTTTATTCATAGATATAATTTTTCAATCATGATCATGTCTGTTATTTAGTTAAAGCAATTATACTTCTTCTAAATTTACATACATGAATCCAAGGAGTTATATGCTATGTATGATAACTGATTTAGTTTTCTTCTAACTTAATAATGACTTTCACAAGGATATGAACTTGAATTATGTGGTTTAATAATATTTATATATATTAATTGTTATAATTATGATGGTATTGAGGTATCACTTGAGTAAAGTATCACTACATAGAGGGACTTTGGGAAGCACTGCTCACTGGCATGGAGACTTATACCTTTTTCAGAAAAGTGGGGTCTTGTTATTCATTTCTCTAAATATGGTCTTATTAGGATTGTTGGTTTCATATGGATCAATTACTTTGTATTAAATGGTTTCATGAACCATATGAATAGGATGTACATGTATATGTTTAAGTATATTTTCATTTTATTTTATTTTAATAACAGAAGATTTGTGGTGTGTGAAGAGATACACATAAATATGGTTTGAACATATTGATTTTGTGGAAGTAATAATAATAAAAAATCAATAACTATAATCATGCATATATTAAATGATAATACCATGATATAATATAGTGATATTAAGTCCAATTTAAAATACTAAATGATATATTCAATTCAGATAGAAAAATTTTCAATAACATTATCATCCAACTGGGTAGGTCATGCCAAAGAATGGTTCCCAGGTATTATATTATGTGAGGAATGCAAGTAATGGGTGACCCTAATATGATTAGGAATCTATTATTAAAATTTATTCAAGTTACACATAGCTAGGATACCCTAATAATATTATGTTATTATAGGGATAGAGTTGGTAATTATGCGTATAATTGATTGCAAAATTGTTATCCACTTAACTATTCAAGATTCATTTATGATATTATTCAAATTAATCCCTAACAAAATAGATAATTGATAGGAGATACGTAGAGGTGGCCCTAATATTAGGAAAATATTGATCTTTTTTAACAAATATATATGAAATCTTTAAAAAGGATTTAAAATTTTAGTGTGAGAATATTTAATTAAATTCCTTATCAAATATTTGAAAATCCTGATACTTATTTGATGAAAATTTATGTCATTGATATGTTGCATCATCATCATCAAACCTAATATTGTGATCAATCCTTGGAAAGTAGAAGTTTAATGTAAAAAAACATCTTATGGGTGGTTGTAACACCCGAGACTTTTATGTTATATAAATCATCAAAGGAATCTTTTTCTACACAACACTTTCTTGGCTTTCTTCACACGAAATCGCGACCTTCCTCGATAGCTTGCGTCGTACGCAATACTGAGTTTCACTAAACAACAATATGCTATTAAAATATTATTAAAACTAGCCGTTATGAATAGTAATAACCACTTTTTGAAATTTTATAAATTTTATTTTTCAAAATGGACTTCATTTTTGGATTCGGAATATCGAAATTAGCCTAGGGTGAAATTTTGGTATTTTTTTGAAAACTTTCAATTTTGGATGAATAGTGAAACCACTAAGTGGTAGTTAAAAAACTGAATTTTTCATAAAACTTAATTTTACCACTTCTGTGAGTGGAATTTCAAAAATCTGAGAGACACGGTTGATGTCAGTAAGTAAAATGTGGTTCAATGAGATGAAAATAATTTTTTGGTGAATAGTAACTTTTTACTTTTTTTTACCACGGTTAAAAGTAAATAGGGTAATTAAGGGTAAAGATGATATTATTATTACCCTAACACATGTTCTAATTCTATTGGACAAGTTTAATTCGACCAAAAACAAACTTATGAATAAAATATGACCATTTAGGCCCACTTGGATTAGATTAGGGCATTTATTATTAATTTATTTAAAGAAGGGTTAAAATAGTTAAAATCAAAGTTTAATAAGTAAATAAATTTTAATATGGGTTTATACATAAGATAAATTCGACTATAAATATTCATTAGAAATCTAAAAATATTTCCTACATAATGGTTTTTTATTTGTAATTTTTAGACATTAAATAATTTAATTTATTTATGACACAATGATGATGCAGTAATTATCTTATTAATGAAATATTGACATAATTGATGTTATAAACACCAAAATAAATGTAATTTGAGACTTTTTATGAATCCCACTAATTTTATAGGTTAATATGACATGTTAGTATTGATTTAATTAACTTGGTTAGAACTAATAATTCTGTTATGATTTTCACAAAAATCAATTACTAAATAGTGTCAAAATTGACATAAAATAGTTTTTAAAACAAATATTATATTGGTAATTGTTATTTTATTCCTAAAAATCTAATGTTAGGCCAAATGACTTATATAAGGTTATATATATTAATAATAAACAACTTGGGGTTCGTTTGGCTGCTTATAGTAAGTTTATTAACCTTATAGTATAAGAACACAAGAAGACATGGTAAAAGTAAAATTATTTAACTTAATGTTAAATCTAAATGATAAGGTTAAAATAGGAACCTAAACTTTTCTAAATTCTTTTAGATGAGAGGATTTCGACCCATCCCCACCTTAGAATCAAAATAAATCAATTTGGAGCTATTTAAAACCGAACTTGACTTTATAATAAAATAATATTTTAGTTATTCCAAAGGTTCCCCTCTCCTCCCTTATAAAAGGGCACCTCCTCCCTCTCTTCCTCACACCACTTTGAGCCTTCAATCTCGGCCAACCCCTAACAATTCCTCCTATCCACTTCCCTAGAGACATCCTAGAGGTACTGGTCTTCTTCAAAGACCAATTTTAGTGCCCTAAAAGAAGGTCTCAAAGAAGCACTTCAAAGAAGAGGTAATGTTCGTTACCGATTCTTTCATCTTTATTTCTTCTTCCACTTCTTCTTCTTTAGTTGTTTCATTATGAAGTAATAAAATCAGTATCACTCATATAATGATATGTTATTATAAGTATGAAACAACCCTATTTCACCATCTATCCATCCTACGGAAAAAGAAATCATTGCGCGTGCGTACGTACGGAATACCGTCTCCACGCTGTGGTGTAATCTATTTTCCACCACCACCTTACTTGGATGGGTATAATGGTGTAAATAATGACTATATATGACTATTATAAAGTGATATTGATTCTGAAAAAGTATACATATACTCCAATACAATTCCACGATCATAGGAATGATATCATCACTCGTGCGTACGTACGGAATACCGTCTCCACGATGTGATGTGACTCATTCTACATGATCTTCATTTCATAATGATTATATAAATGAATTGAATGAATGAATATGATATATATTACACTAATACCATTCTGAAAATGAGGTATCTATAACCTAAAGAAAAGAATAAGAATTTATTCGACAAAACACGCATAAGAACAAAAAGTTATAAACACCCGAATAACAAGTAGCAATGAAATATTACTACTAAGAATCTAAGAATATGACCATATATGATATCATAAAAATAAGTTTGATTCTGTAATAAGTCAATAACATTATTTAAATCATTATACATGAGGTTCGAACACTTACAAAGCATGTCGGACCTAAGGTAAGGGAAATATCACAATCTCATTTTTATCCGAGATTGTTTATACTTTGGCATTTACTGGGGTGTATTTTATCATCCGCATCCATGTTTCCTCGATATGTAATATTATTTTCATCCACCTAAAATTTTTTAAATCCAATTTTACCCTTCGGTAAGTTTTTAGTAAAAGATATGAAAGGAATCTTTTTCCGTTTTTCATACGAGGTACTTTTTGACTTTTCCGACAAAAGTACGAGAAGAATGTTTTTTTTAACTTATACGCCATGAATGGATTTTTAAAACATTATTTCCAAGAAGCTTCCTTTACAAGTTTTCAAGTTTATTTTCAATCAACTTATTTTAGTTATAATTTTATGACATGTTAAGAAATGAAAAGTGTTTTTGAAGTAGAAAGGATATTTTCCTCAAGAATGGAGTTCAAGTGTTTTATCAAAATTATTTTCCATCTAAGATAATAAAGGGTTCTGTTTTTATCCCTATTATTACATTGATTTGATTATGTTGTGATGGAATTTTATTTTTATGAATTCCTTTATCTTATATGAAATGTTTTATGATGTCATGTTGTTTAAGAATCCCATTTTATTTACATGGGTTATGCAATGATGTATAATTTAAGATTTTGTGGCACACATAAGAATGGTTTCATTAAGAGATGGGTGGGACCTATATCTCCCTCCAATGCATTGGGTAAATATTTTATATCTCATGAGATGGACATGGCTGGAACGGTAGGTTATACCGGTTCAGTGAAACATGACTGAAACGAGGGTGAATCGGTTCAGAAAGGGACTTTGTCCACTAAGATAGTCTTGGCAATGAGTCTTGACTAACAAGAAATGATTCTCTATGATTATGTGTGTATGCCACAAAGTTTCATGTTTTAAGTTATGATTATTGTGATTACATTTCACTTCCATGATTTATCCCATGTTATGAAATTATGATCTCTTTTGCAGGTTAAGATTTCCAAAAGTTATGTGCTTGTGTATACGATGTGATTGATATTTCTTTTGTTTACCCTTACTGAGCATTTGAGCTCACCCTTTTATATGTTTTCTTTCCCCGGGTCAGGAATAAGGTTATTAAGTAGGATATGCCAAAAAGGGACTCTAGATATGATGAAATAAGTGGGAGGCAAAGTTGATGCTTTATGAACCAGTTGTTTATGTTTCCCAGTTTATAAAGACACTATAACTATACGGTCCTTTCGTGGTTTTGTTATATGTTGTAATAAGTATGCTTCTATTTTGAAGTATTAACAATGTATGTAAAGTATGGGTCGTTATAGTTGGTATCAAAAAAAAGGTATAGTGAACCTTTGGAAACTAGGATGTGAAAGCCTTAGTAAGAACCCTAAGGATAAGTCTAAGCATTGAACACAATCTTAGTGTTTTAGAAATGGCCATGAATAAGCTGGGATAAGACCTTAATTGTGAAATTTTATTCTTGATTATGTGGTTTTCCTATTATAATTAGTGTTGCTCACACTATTCTTCTTGGTTTTAGTCAATGGCTGGAACCCGAAGGAATCATGTTAATGCGGAATACGACGGGAAATGCAATGATTGTCCCCCTGAGCAACCAAACGTTATGGGAGCTGGAATGAAAAATCTTGTAGCCATGCTCACACAACTTTCTCAAGCTATGAATCATGCAGGACTTCCAAACGAGCAAAGGAAGGAGCAACATTCTGTTGAATCATTCATGAGGCATCGTCCACCTTCTTTCAGCGGGTCTACTGATCCATTAGTTGCTGAGCAATGGATTAGTACTACTGAAAAAATATTTTCAGTTCTTCAATGTTCTGAACATGATAAATTCATCCTAGTAGTGTATCGTTTGGAAGGAGATGTTGATCAATGGTGGAATCTTATTAAGAATATGAGGCAAAGGGATGAAATTGAGTCCATGGAATGGGACGAGTTCAAGAACTTATTTTTCAATAAGTACTTCCCTCGTATTCTCCGAACAAAGATGGAGAAAGAGTTTCTTGAACTGAAGCAAAAGGATGATGAATCTGTTGGTACCTGTGAAGCAAATTTTACAAGACTTGCAAGGTATGCTTCTGGTATTATTATCCAACCTGAGAGTAAGATCGATCGATTCTTTAGTGGCTTAAAACCAAGTCTTCGAAGGGCGTTAGCCATAAGGGACTTCAATAGCTATGAGGAAATCGTTCGATGTGCTCCCAAAGTCGAGATGGAGATTGGAGTAACCCATCAGTCATATGGGTTTGATAAGTAGAGGAAAATGGAATTCAAAGAAAAATCTAAAGAGCACACTGAAAAGAAGATGAGCTTTCCCTTATGCTCAAAGTGTGGAAAGAAACATGGAGGGAGTTGTCTTAAAGGGACAAGTAAATGTTTCAAATGCAGAAAGGAAGGTCATCGGGCATTTGAATGCCGCGATGATGGGAAGAAGATGTCTAATGATGCAAACAAAGGAAGGGATACACAGAATGAACCTACTACACTTCAATGTTTCAAGTGCAAGGAGATGGGGCATTATTCCAATAAATTCCCTAATCCAAGGGTTGATGATGATGGTCAACGTCAACAAACTCTTAAGGCTAAAGACAAAGGAAAGTCACATGAAATTTCTATCAGCAATGTAGAGTACGATAATGATGTGCTGAAAGGTACACTTCCCATCCACTCTAAAGTAGCAAATGTTTTATTTTATTCTGGATCCACCCACTCTTTTATTTCTGAAGAATTTTCTATGGGTATCACCATATTACCTCAACAATTAGATGTTGAGTTAGCTGTGACAACACCTAATGGCACAACAGTCGCATCAAAAGTTTATAATTCTTCTCCAATCGAAGTTTGTGGGAAAGTTCTTCCTGCAAATCTTGTGATCCTTCATATAGTGGAATTTGATGTGATTCTTGGCATGTATTGGATTTCTTTATATGGATCTCATATCAATTGCCAAAGAAGGGAAGTCACATTTCATATTTCAGATCAATCTATGATCGTCTATCAATTCAATAATGAACATAACCTTCCAGTGGAAATTTCTTCCATTTTATGGGTATTGATTCCACTAAATGAAGGTTATTTATATCAAATGGTTGGTGAGAAACTCACGATCAAGAATATTCCCATTGTACGGGAGTTTAATGATGTCTCTCCGAAGGAATTACTGGGTCTTCCACCAAATCGTGAAGTTGAGTTTTCAATAGAACTCGTATCGGGTGCTTTGCCTATTTCAAAGACACCTTATAGAATGGCCCCAATTGAGTTGCAGGAATTGAAGAAGAAACTCCAAGAGAATCTTGATAAGGGATTCATACGACCTAGTGTGTCACCTTGGGGAGCACCTGTTCTATTTGTTAAGAAGAAAGATGGATCAATGAGACTCTGTATTGATTATCGAGAACTTAACAAGATCACTATCAAGAACACATATTCTCTCCCACGCATTGATGACTTATTTGACCAACTACGCAGAGCTCAATACTTTTCCAAGATTGATCTTTGTTCAGGGTATCATCAATTAAGGGTCAAAAGGGAGGATATACCAAAGACGGCTTTCCGTACAAGGTATGGACACTATGAATTTATAGTGATGCCATTTGGTCTTACTAATTCCCCTGCTATCTTCATGGATCTGATGAATAGAGTCTTTAGGGACTATCTTGATCAATTTGTGGTAGTCTTTATAGACAATATTCTTGTCTATTCAAAGAGCAAGGAAGAACATGAAGATCACTTGAGAATTATATTGAAGACCCTGAGAAAGGAGAAGCTTTATGCCAAATTTACCAAGTGTGAATTTTGGCTTCAAAAAGTTGCATTTTTGGGTCACATAATCTCAAAAGAGGGGATATCTGTGGATCCAGCAAAAACAGAGGTTTTCGAAAGATGGTTGAGACCAACAACAGTAACCGAGATCTGAAGTTTTCTTGGTTTGGATGGATATTATCGACGTTTTGTGAAATATTTTTCACGATTATCTAATCCACTCACCAAGTTGACTCGGAAAGGAGTTAAGTTTGTCTGGACGGAGGAATGTGAAGAGAATTTCAAGGAGTTGAAAAGAAGGTTATCCAGTGCAACTGTGCTCACACTGCCTTGTAGTGGAGAAAGGTTTGTGATCTACAGTGATGCATAAAAGAAGGGATTGGGGTGTGTTCTTATGAAAAATGATATGGTGATAGCTTATGCCTCACGATAGTTGAAAATCCATGAGCAAAATTACCCAACTCATGATTTGGAGTTAGCTGCGGTAATCTTTGCATTAAAGATTTGGAGGCATTACCTTTATGGTGAAAGGTGTGATATTTATACTGATCATAAAAGTTTAAAGTATATTTTCACACAAAAGGAGATGAATATGCGTCAAAGAAGATGGTTGGAGCTGATTAAGGATTATGACTGCTCAATCCATTACCACCCTGGGAAAGCAAACAAGGTGGCAGATGCATTAAGCCGACAAGACCATGCCTGTTTATCCATGATGAGGATCATAAAAGATCCAATATTTATGGATTTACAAAGGATGGATCTTGGAATTATAATGGAAGGGGAAAAAACGTATCTTTCTCAAATGAATGTTCAACCATCTATACATGTGAAGATTAAAGAGGCACAGAAAGAAGATGTCGAGTTACAAAAGAAGGTGAGAAATGTTCCTGAATTCAACCTTGATTGTGATGGGATAATAAAGTTCAGGAATCGGGTTTGTGTTCCTCCCATCCCCGAATTAAAGAAGGAGCTGCTGGATGAGGCTCATAGTTCTTCATTCTCTATTCATCCTGGAAGCACGAAGATGTATAGGGACCTGAAAGAGTACTTCTGGTGGGATGGCATGAAAAGAGATGTTGCTGAATTTGTCTCTTGATGCTTGGTTTGTCAACAAGTTAAAGCTGAGAGACAGAAGTCTAAGGGGATGTTACAACCATTACCCATACCCGAATAGAAATGGGAAAATATCACTATGGACTTTGTCACATGACTTCCTAAAACATCCAAAGGCAATAATGCTATTTGGGTCATAGTTGATCGTCTTACCAAGTCTGCACATTTCATTGCTATTAGATAGGATTTCTCTCTGGATCAGCTTGCCAGGATATATGTAAAGGAAGTGGTAAGATTGCATGGAGTACCACTTTCTATTATATCTGATCGGGATCCGAGATTTACCTCGAAGTTCTGGCGAAGTCTTCAGCATACTCTGGATACAGAGTTGAGTTTCAGCACTGCTTATCATCCTCAGACAGACGGTCAGTCTGAGAGAACAATTCAAACCCTAGAAGATATGTTGAGAGCTTGCTCTATGGATTTCAAAGGAGGTTGGGATCAACACCTACCTTTGGTGGAATTTTCTTATAATAATAGCTTTCACTCCAGTATTCAGATGGCTCCTTATGAAGCTCTCTATGGAAAGAAATGCAGGACTCCAACTTGCTGGGATGAAGTTGGGGAAAGAAAGCTATTAGGACCTGATCTTGTTGGTGAAATGGCAGAAAAGGTCAGATCTATTCAACAACACATAAGAGCAGCTCAGAGTCGACAGAAAAGTTATGCCGACAACCGAAGAAAAGACCTAGAGTTTGAAGTGGGTGATAAAGTGTTCTTACGACTATCTCCCGGGAAGAGGGTTATGAGATTTGGAAAGAAGGGGAAGTTGAGCCCTAGCTATATCAGTCCTTTCGAAATACTGGATCGTGTTGGGAAGGTAGCTTACCGATTGGCGCTTCCACCGAATCTCTCTCAATTTCATGATGTGTTCCATGTATCTCTCCTGATAAAGTACATACATGATCTTTCACATGTACTCAGCTCAGAAGTTGTACCGCTGGAGCAAGATCTTTCTTATGAGGAACAACCGATAGAGATTCTGGATCGTAGAGAAAAAGTCATACGAAACAAGACCACTCGATTGGTGAAAGTTTTATGGAGGAACCACCAATTAGAAGAATCTACATGGGAGCTTGAGGATATGATGAGGGAGAGGTATCCTCATCTGTTTGTTACAAAGTGACGAATTTCGAGGGTGAAATTCATTTTAAGGGGGGTAGAATGTAACACCCAAGACTTTTATGTTATATAAATCATCAAAGGAATCCTTTTCTACACAACACTTGCTTGGCTTGCTTTACACGAAATTGCAACCTTCCTCGATAGCTTGCGTCGTACGCAATACCGAGTTTCACTAAACAACGATATGCTATTAAAATATTATTAAAACTAGCTGTTATGAATAGTAATAACCACTTTTTGAAATTTTATAAATTTTATTTTTCAAAATGGACTTCATTTTTGGATTCGGAATATCGAAATTAGACTAGGGTGAAATTTTGGTATTTTTCTGAAAACTTTCAATTTTTGATGAATAGTGAAACCACTAAGTGGTAGTTAAAAAACTGAATTTTTCATAAAACATAATTTTACCGCTTCTGTAAGTGGAATTTCAAAAATCCGAGAGACACGGTTGATGTCAGTAAGTAAAATACAGTCCAATGAGATGAAAATAATTTTTTGGTGAATAGTAACTTTTTACTTTTTTTACCACGGTTAAAAGTAAATAGGGTAATTAAGGGTAAAGATGATATTATTATTACCCTAACACATATTCTAATTCTATTGGACAAGTGTAATTCGACCAAAAACAAACTTAGGAATAAAATATGACCATTTAGGCCCACTTGGATAAGATTAGGGCATTTATTATTAATTTATTTAAAGAAGGGTTAAAATAGTTAAAATCAAAGTTTAATAAGTAAATAATTTTTAATATGGGGTTATACATAAGATAAATTCGACTATAAATATTCATTAGAAATCTAAAAAGATTTCCTACATAATGGTTTTTTATTTGTAATTTTTAGACATTAAATAATTTAATTTATTTATGACACAATGATGATGCAGTAATTATCTTATTAATGAAATATTGACATAATTGATGTTATAAACACCAAACTAAATGTAATTTGAGACTTTTTATGAATCCCACTAATTTTATAGGTTAATATGACATGTTAGTATTGATTTAATTAACTTGGTTCGAACTAATAATTCTGTTATGATTTTCAAAAAAATCAATTACTAAATAGTGTCAAAATTGACATAAAATAGTTTTTAAAACAAATATTATATTGGTAATTGTTATTTTATTCCTAAAAATCTAAGGTTTGGCCAAATGACTTAGATAAGGTTATATATATTAATAATAAACAACTTGGGGTTCGTTTGGCTTCTTATAGTAAGTTTATTAACCTTATAGTATAAGAACACAAGAAGACATGGTAAAAGTAAAATTATTTAACTTAATGTTAAATCTAAATGATAAGGTTAAAATAGGAACCTAAACTTGTCTAAATTCTATTTTATAATAGTATTTCGATCCATCCCCACCTTATCCATGAAATAAATCAATTTGGAGCTATTTAAAACCAAACTTGACTTTATAATAAAATAATATTTTAGTTATTCCAAAGGTGCCCCTCTCCTCCCTTATAAAAGGGCACCTCGTCCCTCTCTTCCTCACACCACTTTGAGCCTTCAAGCTCATCCAATCCCTGCCAATTCATCCTCTCCACTTCCCTAGATACATCCTAGAGGTACTGGTCTTCTTCAAAGACCAATTTTAGGCCCTAAAAGAAGGTCTCAAAGAAGCACTTCAAAGAAGAGGTAATGTCTGTTACCGATTCTTTCATCTTTATTTCTTCTTCCACTTCTTCTTATTTAGTTGTTTAATTATGAAGTAATAACATCAGTATCACTCATATACTGATATGTTATTATAAGTATGAAACAACCCTATTTCACCATCTATCCATCCTACGGAAAAATAAATCACCGCGCGTGCGTACGTACGGAATACCGTCTCCACGCCGTGGTGTAATCTATTTTCCACCACCACCTTACTTGGATGGGTATAATGGTGTAAATAATGACTATATATGACTATTATAAAGTGATATTGATTCTGAAATAGTATACATATACTCCAATACAATTCCACGATCATAGGAATGATATCATCACTCGTGCGTACGTACGGAATACCGTCTCCACGATGTGATGCGTATCGTTCTACATGATCTTCATTTCATAATGATTATATAAATGAATTGAATGAATGAATATGATATATATTACACTAATAACATTACGGAAATGAGGTATCTATAACCTAAAGAAAAGAATAAGAATTTATTCGACAAAACACGCATAAGAACAAAAAGTTATAAACACCCGAATAACAAGTAGCAATGAAATATTACTACTAAGAAGCTAAGAATATGACCATATATGATATCATAAAAATAAGTTTGATTCTGGAATAATTCAATAACATTATTTAAATCATTATACAGGAGGTTCTTACACTTACAAAGCAAGTCGGACCTAAGGTAAGGGAAATATCACAATCTCATTTTTATCCGAGATTGTTTATACTTTGGCATTTACTGGGGTGTATTTTATCATCCACATCCATGTTTCCTCGATATGTAATATTATTTCCATCCACCTACAATTTTTTAAATCCAATTTTACCATTTGGTAAGTTTTTAGTAAAAGATATGAAAGGAATCTTTTGCCGTTTTTCATACGAGGTACTTTTTGACTTTTCCGACAAAAGTACGAGAAGAATGTTTTTTTTAACTTATACGGCATGAATGGATTTTTAAAACATTATTTCCAAGAAGCTTCCTTTATAAGTTTTCAAGTTTATTTTTAGTCAACTTATTTTAGTTATAATTTTATGTCATGTTATGAAATGAAAAGTGTTTTTGAAGTAGAAAGGATATTTTCCTCAAGAATGGAGTTCAAGTGTTTTATCAAAATTATTTTCCATCTAAGATAATAAAGGGTTCTATTTTTATCCCTATTATTACATTGATTTGATTATTTTGTGATGGAATTTTATTTTTATGAATTCCTTTATCTTATATGAATTGTTTTATGATGTCATGTTGTTAAAGAATCCCATTTTTATTACATGGGTTATGCAATGATGTATAATTTAAGATTTTGTGGCACACATAAGAATGGTTTCATTAAGAGATGGGTGGGACCTATATCTCCCTCCAATGCATTGGGTAAAGATTTTATATCTCATGAGATAGACATGGCTGGAACGGTAGGTTATACCGATTCAGTGAAACATGACTGAAACGAGGGTGACTCGGTTCAAAAAGGGACTTTGTCTACTAAGATAGTCTTGGAAATGAGTCTTGACTAACAAGAAATGATTCTCTATGATTATGCGTGTATGCCACAAAGTTTCATGTTTTAAGTTATGATTATTGTGATTACATTTCAGCGCCATGATTTATCCCATGTTATGAAATTATGATCTCTTTTGCAGGTTAATATTTCCAAAAGTTATGTGCTTGTGTATACGATGTGATTGATATTTCTTTTGTTTACCCTTACTGAGCATTTGAGCTCACCGTTTTGTATGTTTTCTTTCCCCAGGTCAGGAAGAAGGTTATTAAGTAGGATATGCCAAAAAGGGACTCTAGATATGATGAAATAAGTGGGAGGCAAAGTTGATTATTTATGAACCAGTTGTTTATGTTTCCCAGTTTCTAAAGACACTATACCTATACGGTCCTTTCGTGGTTTTGTTATATGTTGTAATAAGTATGCTTCAATTTTGAAGTATTAACAATGTATGTAAAGTATGGGTCATTATAGTGGTAACTTAATAAAAGATTCTATTTATTAATATTGTATGTGTTAAATTAATACCCTCTTAAGGGACAAACCATTGATGCTTTTCAACACTCAGAAATTAGATTCTTATGAGAAGAATAGATAGATTCATCTAAAGTTTCAAAAGTATTTGATGAAAAATGATATAAATGAATTTTAATGCTCATTTAAATATTAAAAATGATTTATTTTGTTAACAACTTGGTGAGACTAGATGCTTACTTTATCCCTTAATCCAGTTCTTGAATTCATTTTAGATTCATCATTGGATATATTACAACAATGTGAATGAGTTCAATAAAAGTTTACCCTATTTTTCCAAAGTGATGGTGATTGATGAACTCAGCCTGATATGACCTGGTTTTAGTATTTCACGGTTTAATGTTCAAAAAATATAAAGAATATATATTTTTAGAATCTATTGATATCTCATTGAGTAGAGAGTCGGGGTTATTGAAACCTAGAGTTAACAATAAATAAGATCATTGTTTATATAATATGGGATTTTCGAAAAAACCAGAATTAGTTTGGTAACTTCATGGAATTTTCATACCATGTCTTTCTATTATATAAAAAAATTATTTAATTTTGAAAGGTATATGATGGAAAATATAAACATTATAAAATTTAAAAGTATTCATGACTTGAAAATTAGGGATATAATTGATAAGTCTTATAGTTTGTTTTCAAGTGATTTTGAAAAGGGTTTATAAATCCTAGATATTAATGAAAATGAATATTATAAAGATCAAATGGATCAATATTTGGGTCATGTGTTTTTATCTTATTTCACTTACATGATAAGATAAATGAAGATTATATGAATATTCTTTCATAAATTTAGTTCTATAATATGTTTTGAGAAAATTAAAATGGATATATATGTTTTAACCATGAATAAAATACTTTATCCAATATTTTTGTTAAAATATGAGTGATATAATCCCACTACCCTTCTGTGTCATAATTTAATAAATAATAATCTTTTCATGAAAATTACCTAAAAATAGAATTCCATACTTTATATAGATATAATATGTTTTTTAACATTATCTCTTAAAGAAATAACTATTTATTTCCTAAGATAAAGCAGATTTTGTATCTTAGTATGATATTTTGAATAGTATATAGTGTCTATAAGGTTTGTGGGAGTATGTTTGGACTTCGAGAAGTTCCAAGAAGAAAAATGATTATACTAGAGAAAAAATAAAGTAAAATATCACATTAAAAGAAATATTTTGATGGAAAATGTTCTAAGTAAGATAATGATAAACTCAAAAATATTTTTAAGTAAACCATAAAAGTTAGTAACATTATAAATTTTGATATTGTGGAGTTAAGGGGTTTGAATATGTTCAAGGATTTTAACATTTGAAATATAATTATTAAATATCTATATTATTAAAAATTACATTCATAATAACTATTACTCAATAAATTTTTTAGTGGTAGAGTTTAATCAAGTGGTTAGATGGGTATATCATTATAATATCATAAAAATATAATGAGTTTAACAAATCCATTAAAGGTGCAACAAGCATAAGGTAGATCTATTATTTTATATTATGTGATATGTTTAAAAGATATTATGTATGTTTATAATATTCTTAATGGAATTTAGGAATATAAAATTTATCATGTTATACAATAAGAAATATGAACTTTATTGATATTTTACCTTGGTTTCACACACACACACACACACATAGTGAAGCGAAATGATAATCGACCACTCAGAGTATGACTTTCAGTTATACATAATTGATGTTCATCATGGGGTGTTATATGTTATGAGGAAATGTTATGCTACAAATGGGTATAATTCTTTTACCAAGATATGGAATATTTTCATGAGGTACAAGATTGTTTTTTTTGTACTAGATTACCCAATAAGTATACCACCTGGAGTGCCATAAATTATGTATTTAGAATATTAGGTATCTATGGTTCATATTTAGAGTCCTCACTACTTGAGGTTTTTAAGATACATATTATGAGAGCCTTAATAATTTGGTAAATTTCTCATACACACCTTATGTATTATTTAATCAAGTGGTGATCGAATATTTTTTTATCAATGCATTAGGTAGAGCAAAACCAAGATGACATTTGTCCTCTCATTTGACTAGTGTGACATTAGGTGCCTCTATTGAGAAGAATTATGTGTAAAATCATATATAGTGATTAAAAACGATATAATTATCTATAGGATGATAGGGATTTTATGTTCTAATTAATAATGATGAATGACATGTTATGTATTAATCGACTTAGTCAACCTGTAATTGAATATTCTAAAATGTATAATTTCTATATATTGTATTAACATAATATGTGTACCATGGTCACTCTATGTTTAGGTCAATGGGAGCATATGAAAATGCATTATTATATATGATATAGCTAGTATAGATAGGCATAGAGATACATGTGTTTGATGGAAGTCATATAAGATCCCTTTTTATTTTGAGTAGCATTGATGTTTTTCTTGAGGTCTATCTCTTCTAGAGGTCTCACATTGTATGGGTATTCATAAGGTCTTTAAAATAAAATGATACATGATTGTATTAAAGATATATTTCCAAAAAGTATTTTGGGTGATATCCAAAAGAAGTTTTGGATATGGTTTCACAAGTTGTTATATATGATATCATATAAATAGAAATGGATCAAAGTTGATGAGGCATGAGTTCAAGTTGGTGGTTAATGAATATATTCCCTAAAACTAAAATGCATGTGATGCTTCTAGGATATATAACATAACATGATATCAGTATATCATAAGTCATGTTATATGATATATGTACACTACCTCAAGTCATTAATAGATTAAAATATAGTAATATGATATAAAATATTATAAGATGATTTGATACTCCCATCATCAAGTAATAAGGTACAATATGGGTATATTGTGTTGCAATTCCTGGGCGTATCATAAAACCTTAATTATGATATTATTATACTTCCATTTTAATAATAATTTGATAACTTTTAGATGATTCTTTCATTATATCTAACATGAAACACATTGAGAATCAACTCACCTAAGAGTCAAATATTGGTCAAAGGGTTGCTAGATATTATAAATGCATGTCATTTACTCATGAATTATATAAGACATAAGAGAAAACCTAATCTCATTTAGTGCCACCATGGAATATATAAATTTTTTAAGGATTTGGAAATGGTGATAACATTCATTGGATTCTCCCTGTAACATCACTCCCCCCTTGCACATTTCATGATAAAGATACAACCGCATTATGGGAATAAGGATAATTCCTCCCATGTGATGAATGATTAGGTTTTAAACCAGGTATTAAATATATAGTAGGGACTCCTTATCCTATATATAAGTGATATTAATCAAGAATATTAATTAAATTCTATAGTAGAGGAATCTAAATTTTAAAATACTTGAAAATATAATCATTTTATGTTAATTAATGGTATTGGTTTCAAAGGTATTGTTTTATTCAGGTTTATGGTTTTTAGTGGATTCACCTTCCATGGATAAGTATTAATCATTTACTTGATTAAGTGTTAGTAGGTTATAGTAATCCCATCACATTGAAGAAAGGAGGCTTCTACCCTATCCAGGATAAGGGCTGAGAATCACTATATCCTTATGGATATGTTATTGATGAATATATAATCCATAAAAGTAGAGAATATATCCTACATTTTACAAATGATTTCTTGGGCATCAATAAGGTAATATAAAGGGTTTATTTGATACTTTATTAAAAGGTAATAAAAATAATGGAAATGAAGATTTATGAATTAAACATCGGCAACGATATAGTCATTACATTTTGAACTAATCTCTTTATATTATCAAAGCCTATGATAAAGAAATATTAACTAGAGAATTCATATATAACATGTTCCTTTATCTACTATCAAAGTACCAATATGTACTGATATAGCGACCCAAACATTTTAGAGATATTATGACGTGGATTTAAGCATATTTTTCCATGAAATACAAACCAGAGATTGAAAAATCTAGTGTCTTTGGAAGACTAGGTTCATATTTAAGAAACATGAAATTAGAATAAAACCTCTCTATATTAATATTGATAATGAGATATTAACTCACTTGGAGCTCCTATAACTTCATAGGATAACATGGGGAAAACATAGATAAAAGTGATGAGATAAAATCCCAATAAGGTAATAAATATGGGATTAAAGCATAACACATGAGTCAGAAATCACAACATGATAACATAAAAGGAATGTATCATGAATAAACATATGAAATATTCAAATATAGAACATGGAATCATATGATCATGGAAAAATAAGAATATGGCGGCAACATATAATATGACCTATACATAAGTCAAGGCTAACTGCCAAGACTGTATCACATAGTGCACATAGTCTCATAATAGATTTGGTTTACTCCCTAATGCCATACATAACATCACATGAGACTAAAAAATATCCCAATTCATTATAGTTCTATCTAGGTTCACCCATTATAACATGTTCATGAATATGTGTTCCATATAAAAATTCAAACATAAGGAATAATCATTGGGTTACCCATGAAATGAAATGGGTATTGTAATCATGTCATAAGCCATAACCAAAGGGAGTATAATAATGGTATCCATGAAATAATGGATTTAAATCATTGTTCTATATTAGTAAAGGAAATATAAAAACATATTATGAAAAACTAATTCTAAGTGAAGTTAAAACATTAAAAATAATGGTTAGGTAACTTTAGAAATGTGGCACTTAAGCATGGTTTTAAGGAAAATTTAAAGAGCCTTTAATGGTGGTAAAAGAATAATTGTTTGAATAAAAATGAAATAGAATAGTCTTTCTTGGTAA
The DNA here is from genome assembly GCA_963277665.1 of Viscum album. Classification (NCBI taxonomy): domain Eukaryota; kingdom Viridiplantae; phylum Streptophyta; class Magnoliopsida; order Santalales; family Viscaceae; genus Viscum; species Viscum album. The sequence continues at coordinate 117,005,603 of OY728135.1, forward strand.
ATTGAGTGATTTTAGAAAAATATTTGAGGATTAAAATAGTTTATGGAGTGTAGTTGAGAATGGGTAAGAAACAGAGAAGTTCCCTTTAATCGGGTTTGCTTATCGTAAGGAATTGAGAAGGTAACCTTTTAAAATATTTATTTACCAATAAAAGGAAGATAAATTGAGAAATATATATATTTTTTGTAACATATATACAGAATATAGAAGAAATATATTAGAAAAATGAATATTTTGCAAGATAAAAGGATAGAGATAAAGCGTTACCCAAATGATATATGGAGGTTCAGAGAGATCTCTTACCTTATGCCGGAGTGTGTTCTACACTTGAAATTAATGTTTTGGATAATAAAATTATATTAATTAATTAATTGAAAACCTTTTACATATATTTTTTATTTATTATAATTTTATTAATTTCATTTATGACCATTTTGATGAGTTATAAAGATTAATTTCATCGTTTTAAGATTTCTCATTTCATGGTTTCATGATCGGTTCATTAGTGTATAATTTTATATGTTCTAATAAAATGGAAGTAAATCCTTAAAAGTGAAATTAAATGGTATTAAAGAACATAAATAAGTTAAAATGGTCCCATATATTATTTTTTTCTAAAATGAGGATGATTCATTTGACAAAACCTTGGTGATAAATGTATAGTTTGTTTTGGAGGTTTTTCCAACCATCACAAACAAGTTTCATTTTATTTAATATTACATATATATATTACTTACATAACATGAAATAAGTAATAATATACCTATTAAAATATTATTTAACTAGAATTATAGTTTTATCACTATCCGTGAAAGAGGTATTGGAAAACAAAAACTCATTACCAGGGAGACGGTTAACCGATATAATTTGGACAATGGTTTTTTATTTGAATAAGTTGATATAATAAAAGAGATTTATATAATATATTAAGTTATAAATATAAAATTAAAGTATATACATTATAATATAGTTATTATTCCTTGATTTATGAAGGAGTTGGGGAGATTTTAGAAGAAGAAAAGAAATTAAGGGAGGTTCTTTGTGAAAGTTACTTCTTGAATATCACCTCCTTGAAGGACCCCTTAAGGAACATGGAATCAATATTTTGGTGATAATATAATAACATGGACATGGGGAGAGTATGGATGAGAGGTGTTTTCATAGAGTTTAAGAGCTTCAAGTCTTTTGTGGAGAAAGGGTGTGGTGAGAATTGATATTAATACTTAAGGAGGTGTGATTTTAAGTGAATAAATAATGATTATATTATATATAAATCAAGTCACATTTGTGTGGAATTAATTATAAGGAATTATATTGATAATAAATTTTTTAAAGGATCTTTATGGTAAAAAAACTCATAAACCACCAATTTAATGTTTTAGTATTAAGTATTTTAATCCTTTTCAGTTTAACTTTTACCTGCTACACTGTTTAACAGATACTGCGGTAATGTTTTTTTACCACGATAAATTTTTTAATGTATAAAAAATGAAATTTATAGTATTACCTAATTTTGACATTATAAATCCAAATATTCAATCCATTTTTATTTATTTAGTGTATTAATGTTTTAAAAATCAAGTTTAATGTGATACCAATATAACTCCTAAAAACAATTTTTTAAGGATTAAATCATGGTTTTCAATAATGTTAAGCATGTGTTTCTAAATGTAACACATTAGATATTATTTCATTCCCAAAATACCTTTTTGATCAATTATAATGGTTAATTGCCTTGAAATTAGGATCATATAATAATTATTTTATAATTGTTCTGTAAAAATAGTATTTTCACTTTTTAAACCAAAAATCGGTTTTTTATAAAATTCCAAAAAAATAACCTAAGATAATATTGATGTGATGGGTCCAAAATTGAATTTTTTTCATAAAAATAATTCTTTTAATATAATAATTTAAACTTTTAAATAAATATCCTTATTTATTAAAATGTAGCTATTTAATAAAAAAATAAACATTTTGACCATTATAAAACATTCTTAGGACATTTTTAAAATATATTATCATATAAAAAGTGATTTTTTGGTTTATATATATTATATATGTAATTTATAATACCTTAAATAATTAAAGTAAGTTAAATACCTATGATAAAATTTTAGTTCATCTCATTCTTCGCCCCTTATGAAGTATCACCAACTAAATTTCATTTTACATACTAAGGTAAAAACAGGTGAGGGTACTTCTCATTCATTGCATCTGTAGTATCCCATGTCACTATTTATATTAGTGGTTAATCCATGGTAAATTTAATAGGTGAATAGTATTTATTCATATAAATCTATCTCTAAGTTCCAAGGTATTCACCGAAAACTCTTCATAAGGGAGATCATTCTCGAGGTGTACCACCTCTTAATTTAGTACATGTGAGAGATCTGGTATGTAATTTTTTAGAAGTTATACATGGAATACATCATGTAATTGATATATGGTTGGTTTAACTACTAGTTGATATTCCATTTCTTCGATGTGACCAAGAATCTCAAATGAAATGAAGTACTTGGGACTTAGATTTCTCTTCTCCAAAAATATCACGACTCCCTTCCATGGAGATGTTTGGAAGAATACCTTATCTCCATTATCTAAATCTAGGTCCCATAAATGACTTTTTTTCATAGAAATTTTGTCGACATTGGGTATCCCTTATGTGCTACTGATATTCGTTACCTTTCTTACCATTTTAGGTCCCAACCGTATTCATTCACCAACTTCATCCCAACATGTAGGTATTCTGTATCTTTTCCAGTAAAGGGCTTCATATGGATCCATCTGGATTCTTGAGTGGAAACTATTATTATAAGATAACTTGACAAGAGGAATATTTTAGTCTCATCCACCTATTAAGTCAATCGAGAATTCTCTCAACATGTCATCCAATGTATGAATAGTTTGATCAGACTGTCCATTAGTCTGAGGGTGATAAGATGTACTGAGGTTCATCTTAGTGTCTAGGGAATGTTAGAGACATTTCTAGAACATGGAGGTGAATCTCATATCTAGATCAAATATAAGAAATAATGATACTCCATACAGCCTCACAACTTCCCTAATGTTTATTTGTACATGTTTCTCAATTTATAAGTCTACTCTAATCCCAATAAAGTGAGTAGTCTTTATAAGACGATCCATAACAACCCATATTGAATTATTTTCTCTAGATGTCTTTTGAAGTCAAGTGACAATGTCTATGGTGATTTTTTCCCATTTCTATATTGGTATGTGTAAAGATTTTATCATCACCTTAAAATTTTTCCTTCCATCCTTCACTTGTTTGAATACCATGAACATTGATGTATATTCTATGATCTACTATATTATTTTGTCCCACCAATAGTGCTCCTAAATATCACGATACATCATTGTTCTCCCTGGGGGTATAGAGGAGTTTGAGTTATGTGAATCATTCAAAATCACCCTCTTTATATCGGGATTTCATGGTACACATAATCATGACCCAAATCTTATCAATCCTTCATCATCAATTTTGAACCCCATGGATTTCCCATTTCTAATAGCTTCCACCTTTTTATGAATATCAACATTATCTTTCTTAGAATTATTTATCCTCTCTAAAAGGGATTTTTGGATTATCATTTGAGAGAAGATTTATTATGTTCATAACCCTATGATTCCCATGTCCATCCTTTATATTTCTATGAATATTATATTTTCCTCAATTCTCATCATTGATAATGTTGTAGGATCCTTTTTACTTAGAGAATCTTCCAATTTAATTTATTTACCATGATAGTAGTGGATTGAGTAGTCATAATCCTTGATAATCTCTAATCATATTCATTTGTTCATATTAATCTTATTTTGTGTGAATATATATTTGAGGCTCTTATGATCAGTATGTATCTCACACTTATCCCCATAGAGATAATTCTGCCACATTTTCATTGTGAAGATCATAGCTTCCAACTCTAGATCATGCATGGGATAGTTTGCAGATGAAATTTAAGCCTCCCTCCGGTATAGGATATTACTTTATCATTTTTCCATTAATACAGAGCCAAATTCATTATTTGATTCATTTACTTATACCAAAAAGTGTTATCCACTTGTGGATAGCATGAGTATTAGTGTAGTGATAAGCCTCTTTTCAACTCTTTAAAGAAGTATTCTGATTACTGGTCCCAAAAATCATTACCCACTTCTTAGTCAACTTGGTTAGTGGGTTTTATGGTCCTGTGAAATTTTTAAAAAAACATTGATAATACCTATATAGACCAATGAAACATTTTATCTTCATTATAGATGCTGGTCTGGGCCAGTCCTCAATTTCCTTAATCTTATAAGGGTCCATATATATCTCTTTTCTAGTGATATCATATCCTATGAATGATACTTCATCCATATGGAACTCACATTTATTGTACTTTTCATATTGTTTCTCCCTTTGAAATGTATTTATCATAGTATTCAAATGCTCTTCATGCCCCTCCATAATCATAGAGTATATAATAATATCATCTATAAAGACTACCAAAAATATTTCATGGTAATATATAAAGACTCTATTCATTAAGTCCATGAATATTGATTGAGCCTTAGTGAATTCTAAGGTAATTACTATGAACTCATAGTGTTCATACCTCCTTCTAAAGGAAGTCTTAGGAATATATTCTTTAATCACTGTTAATTGGTGATATATCAAATATAGATCCACCTTAAATAAATACATTTCCTCATATACCTAATTGAACCATTCATTTATCCATGGAATGGGATACTTTTTCTTTATTGTGATTTTATTGAGCTATTGATAATCAACGCATAGGCGCATTGATCCTTCCATATTATTGACGAATAGGATCGGTGCACCACATGGTGAAGCACTCCGACATATGAAACCCTTGTACAGTTTCTCTTATAACTACTTATTCCATTATGTAATCTAAATGGTGGATATTATATAATGTATCTTTGGTATAGGTAGATATCTGGGTATAAGTTCAATTGGGACCTCAACCTCTCGGTCAGGAAGAAGACTATGAAATTATTTAGGAAACACATCATTGTAGTCCCTCACAATGGGCATGTCTTAAAGTATGACCCTCTCCACTGTCTCAGTCATTTATGAATGATATGATTTCTCATAAGGAAATAATATTCACACTTGAGTTGATGATTTTGAAGGATATTCATCCTCTATCTTACACCAGTACAAAATTGGAGGATTCCTCGGGATGTGAAGAGTGATATCCCTCTCCTAAATTTGATTTTGTCTTTGTATAAGGATATCCAATCCATTCCCAATACAAAATAAAATTTCACAAAAGGAGGTAAGATGAGATTTTATGGGCGATTCAATCCACAAATATTGACTTGAGATGTTTTATATACTTTATATTAAATAATTTAACCATTTATTGTTCTCATGGATAATTTAAATTCAATATTTTGTGGTGGTGTTTGAATAGTTCTACTAAAACTATAAGATATGAAAGAATGCGTAGAACAATAATAAAGTCTTATGTTCACAATTATTTAATGAATCACCAGTCTATCTATCACCACTTAATTATCAGGATCCACCACAGTAATAGTGATAGAATATTCCATTCCTTTCTTCTATGGAGTTTGTTGTCAAATATTTTCCCTGACAACCCTTAGATTAGGGTATTGGGTCGCATAGCTCCCATGTTCCATGCTATTAAAGGATAAAACAATAGGCATAGTATTACACTAATCCTTTTTCCACTTACACATAAGTCAGTTTCTTCGTTTCACTTCATCATTGATTAGCTTGGTCCCCTCTTTCCTACACTTGAAGCACTCTCTGGTCCCCCTTCAGCATTTTCCAAGATGCTTCTTCTGACACTTTTGACAAGTGGTATGATGGGGTTTCTTTCCTATATGATATTTTTCTATTTACATTTCTAAAAATAATTTCATCTTACATTTATTATCTATAATCCCATGAGACCATCGAGAATCACCGATAACTACCTCAAAATTATGGGAATAACTAACAATCTCTTCATAACTATCAAAGTATTTAATTTCTAAGGCTTTTCTTGAATTTCATTTAATAACACTAAAAAATATTTCCACCTTAATTTTAGTGCTAATGATAATGCCATAAGAATATCATGAAAGACTTGTGAATTTTACCTCAAATTCTCTAATAGACTCATCTTCCTTTTTAATCATACAGAGGAACTATCTCTCTGTTTTAATACAGAGATTTCTATGAAAATATTTTCTGAAAAATATTTCCTTGAATTGTTCCCAGTCCATGGAATCAATTTCCTCCTTAGACATTAAATTTTTATCAGTTTCCACCACTGATCAGCTTCCCCATCTTAACAATAGACCACCAGTACAAATTTCTCTTATTCTAAGCATTGGAGGACATAGAATATTTTCTCAATAGTGTTTCCACTATGAGGGGATCATAAGATACACTAAAGATAGGATGACTTTGTCATATATAGGATTCGACTGCAACTTTATCTTTCTTAGGAGGAGTGAATTCCACATGATTCATGTTATTGTTCATAACTTGAGCCAGTTGTGTGAGTACTTTCATGGCATTCTATGCTCTAGTTCTAATCAGGTTTGTCATATCATTAGGGAAATCATCACATTGCCTATCACCTTGACTCTTATCATGGGTTCTCTTATTTCTTACCATTAACTTTAAAAATAAAAGATAAAATTATGGGGATTTAATACGTAGCTAATGAGAAAATAAAAAGAAATTATAAACAAATAAGGATAAACTTATAAATGAAAAGTATATCCTAACTTATGATTTTCTATGTTTAAAGATAGGTTATCCATTATGATAGAATTATCCATATAGTTCTTAATAAAGTTTTCTAGTCCTAATCTCCAAAAATAACAAGACCATACTCTGATACCAACTATAATGACCCAATAATTTTACACATATTATTACATAGTTTTAAGCATATTTATCAATGAAATAAAAACCATGCATTTAAAATTGTAGTGTATTTTGAAGACTAGGTACATTATTAGAAAACAAGAAACTTCAATAAAACATATTTTTAGTAATTTTTATAATGAGATCCTAGCTACCTTTGAGCTCCTTTAACTACATAGGATAACCTGGGGAATATATTGACAAAAGGGATGAGCTAAAAATCAAAGGGAATAAATATGGGATTGAAGCATAGCATGATAGTTAAAAGGCATTACATGATAACATAAAATGCATGGATCATGAAGAAACATATGGAATCATAACATATATAACATGGAATCTTATGGTCATGGTAACATATGAAAGTGGTGGAATCATATAACATGACACAAACATGAGTCAAGGATAACTGGAAAGACTATTTTACATGGTGGACAAAGTCCCATAATAGATTTGGTTTACTCCCTAATCCCATACATAACATCTCATGAGACTAAAATATTAACCAATGAATCAGTGCACTATCTGGGCACACCCATTACAACTTTTTCATTCATATTTGTTCCAAATAAAAATATCAAATAGAAGGGACAAACATAAGGGTTTATCTTGGAATGAAAATGGAATTATAATCATGTTATAAGTCATAACCAAAGGTCGTATAACAATGGTATCCATAAAATAAAGGGTTTTAATCTTTTTTAAATATTAATAAATAAAATATAAGAACATATCATGAATAATGAAGTCCAACTAAATTAAAGTCATTAAAAAGAGTGGTTAGGTGACTTTAGAAATGTGCCACTTAAGGTGGGTTTTAAGGAAAAGAATAAAGATACTTTAAAGAGGATAAAGGCATAATTGTTTGAATAAAACAAAAAATGAACTAAAATAGTTTTTCATGGTAAATTTAGTGATTTTAGAAAAATATTGGAGGATTAAAATATTTATGGTGTGTACTTGATAATGGGTAAGAAATTGGGAAGTTTCCCTTAATCGAGTTTGCTTATCATGAGGAATTAAGAAGGGGACCTTTTAAAATATTTATTTCCTCATAAAATAAAGATAAATTGATATATATATATATATATTTAGGAAATATATATTGAATATAAAATAAATACATAATATTAATGAATAGATAAGTTTAGGAAAAGAGAGAAAAAATCGTCACCCAAATGAAATGTGGAGGTTCAGAGAGATCCTTTAACTTATGTTTGAATGTGTTCTGCACTTTAACTTAATGTCCTTGATAATAAAATTAGATTAATTAATTAATTAATTAATTCATAACCTTTTCCATCTATATTTATTATAACTTTACTATGTTCATTTATTACCATTTGATGTGTTATAAAGATCAATTTCATCATTCTGGGAGTGTTTATTTCATTGTTTAATGATTAGTTAATTTTTATATAATTATGGATGTTATTTTTAAATAGATAAAAAACTCTTGAAGTGAAATTAAATGGTATCAATGTACATAAAGAAGATTATATGGTCCCATATATCAATTTTTCTAACACAAGTATGATTAATTTGAAAATATGTTACTGATAAATGAATAGTTTATTTTGGGAGTTTTTCCAACCATCGTGAACTAGTTTTTTTATTTAATATTATGTCTATATACAACTAACAGAACATGAAATAAGTTATAATATACCTATTATAATATTATTTAACAATAATAATAGTATTATTACCAGCCCTAAATGAGATAATGGAAAATATAAACTCGTTATCCATGGTGGTGGTTAACCGCTATAATTTGGACAATGGTTTCATTTCATTGAATAAGTAGAGATAATAAAAGGTATCAATATAAGATATTCCATTTTAAATTTTAAATTAAAATATATATATATATATATATGATACTATGGTTATTATTCCTTGATGGATGAAGGTGGTGAGGAGAAGGTATAAGAAGAAATGAAATTAAGAGAGGTGGTTTGAGAAAGATACAACTTGAATATCACCTCCTTAAAGGATCCCTTAAAGAACTTGGAATGTATATTTGGGTGAAACTAGTAGAACTTGGATGTGGGGAGAGGGTGAGGAGATGGTTTGGAAGGTTTTTTAATATCTTCAATGCTATTATGATAAAGGGGGTGGTGAGGAGTGGTATTTATACCTAAGGAGGGGTGGTCTTAAGTGATTAAATAATGAATATTTTATATTTAATGTAAGCCACAATCTTGTGGAATTAATACAAACGAATCAGATTGATAATAATTTTAGTAAATAAAGTTTAAGTTTTATTAACACATCGAACACCCATTTAATGTTGAATATTTTAGGTATTTTAAGCCTTTACCTTTTAGAAATAACCCGCTACACTATTTAACTTATACTACGATAACTTTTTTTTACTACGGCAAATTTTTTTATTCTAAAAAAATGACCTTATTACTGAATTTGGAGCTCCTATATACAAATATTCAATCCATTTTTATTTATTTATTTTATAAAAGTGGTAAATAAAAATTAAAATGTGATACCTGTATACCTCATAAAAAAGGTTTTTTATGGTTAAAATCATGGTTTTCAAAAATGTTAATAATGTGTTTCTAAATATAAAATATTGTGTATTATGTCATTATCTAAATAAATTTTTTTCTCAATAATAATAGTTAATAAAATTTTAATCATTATGATATAATAATTATTTCATAAGAGTTATGTAAAATAGTATTTTCACTTTTTATCCCAAAAATAATCTTTTTTAGAAAATTCCCAAAAAATTACCCTAAGCTAATTTTCACCAGATAGGTCCAAAAATGAATTTTATTTTATTAAAATATTTATTAAAATACAAATATTTAAACTATTAAATAAATATCCTTATTAAATTTAATTTTTTAAATTTCATAGGAAAATAGAAAATTCTGACCATTATAAAAAAAATCATAGGACTTTGTTGGAATATATTATTATATAAAAGTTTTTTTGGATTCCTTATGTGATATATGTTATTTATAATACCTAAAATAATTCTATGAAGGTAAATAATATTGACAAAATTCCAGGTTGTTACAACCAAGATCTTTGAGAATACTTATAGTGGGACCACATGAAGAATTATGTTACTCCTCACAAATTAATGTGGAGGGTATGCAAGCGATTTATTGTAGACTGTCAAAATTATAGGGGGATCATGTAAAAATTACTATTACCAACATGAAATGGGATAAAATCACTATTTAAATTATAATAGTGATTCTAAATACATAAAAGGTAAATAATTTCATATTTTTTATGTTGCATGATCTTACCAAAATATATCACTTTATAATATTTTGGGAAATTTTTTCACTCGAATAATATTCCAAGTTATTTTTCAAATACATGGTGAGGCTAAATTTGGATCCATATTTGATAATATATAATTGAGTTCCAAGGTTATTCTTTAAGTTCTAAAGAATCTCTAACTTCTCTTAAATACTGACATGAACATTAGCATAGTCTATCACCCCTAGATTGATGGCCAATCTAAAAGTAACATTAATAGTTGTGATTACATACTTTGAGATTTTTTAATGGACTAAAAATGAGGTTTGGTTAAAAATATTCTCAAAGATAAATTATTATATAATAATTGTTTCCACTCAATTATTAAAATATTCCCATATGAGAATCACTATGGGAATAGATGAAAAACACTGACATGTTTGTATGAATTCAGGGAAAGGAAATTACCGAGACCCGAAATTTTATAAGAGATGATAAAGGAAGTTCAATCCATTTAAAACACATTAAAGATGCTCCAATATGGTAGAAGTTATATATTTAAAAACATTTAATGGTCTTAGAATCTAGTGTTTGAGAATAATTCATCATATCAATATCACCCTAGAAGAGTGTAAAAAGGTTTGGAAGGATTGGGAAGCTAAACCATTGGTACATTAGCCTGTTATAGATCCTTGATTATGACATAATAGTAACTTTTAGATAAGAACTTAGGTCCAACCCTACTCAAATACATAAAATGTACAACATATCTCATTCATGGAAGTACTTGTTTGAACCCTTATGTGTATTGAATCTGAAAGCGATACGACTGGAGTATAACCTCTTTGGTGAGGACCATCTGGTAAAAATAATAGGTTGTAGAGACATTTTTTTAAAAATAATATAACTGAACTTAACAAAGTACTTCAGTGAGTAGAAATTTCAAGTAAATAATTTATTCTTGATTGAGAATATGAGTATAATTTCAAGTAAATAATTTTTTAAAGAGGGAGGGGAGACTGTAACAGGCCAGAAATTTATACATGAACATTCATTTTAAATATTTAGGTGTGCCACATTAAGTTATAGGTTATAATATAAAAAAATGTACATGTTAATAAAAAGAAACATGAATTCATTGAATTAGTATACAATATTTCATATAGATAATAAATATAGCCTATAAAAAATATGAAAATTTGATAGTAAACTCAAATAAATAACATAATTATAATTTTTTAATTTGAGATTTTTATGGTCTTATAAAATTATTATTTCCAAAAGAAACTCTATAAGTATAAAATAAATCATTATAAATATGACTGGAATTTTGTAATATATATAGAAAACGTTCGGTGGAGACTAAATAAATTAAAAATGATGGAAATAAGACGAATTTATTAGAAGTATAAATAAAATTTTACAATTGGAATAGTAAACCTAATTGTTAGATTGAAAAATCTAACCATTGAAATAGTACCTTGATGTAACATCTTGATATTTAAAAAAAATTATAGTGTATATGAAATGTAACACCGAGCATAAATGAACAAAGAAATATTATCATTTAATTATTATCTCTATAACCTAGTCGTTAAGAGGTGGGAATGAATAGTATTAATAATATTATTAAATATATAATTTTTATGACAATTTATTAATTATTAATTAATTATTTTTAGATAAGCACTCAAATATTCATTAAAGTCATTTTACTCTTCAAAAATACAACTTCTTCATAAATGTTTTTTCTGGATTTTTATTAGTGAATATTGTAAATAATTTATGAAAGTATGATAAAATTTATCTTTAAAATTAATTTCATTTTTGGATCCAGAATTTCAATATTATATTAGTATGAATTTATGATAATTTTCTAAAAAGATTAGTTTTTCAGTGACTAAAGAGAATTCTAATTTTAAAAAACCGTAATTTGTTTTATATTAAAAAGTACCTTTATGATTTTAATTTGATAAAAAATTAATTTAAGTACTATTTATTTAGATATAATATAATTAATTACATTTTTATAATTTTTATACCTTATTTCCGTATATGAGCATTTTTTGGGCTTAAAATGCATTTTTTCAAGAAACCTTTTTTTCATTGCATTTTCGGGATTAATTTTAATTTAAAATATGGAATTTATATGTTATGAATTTTGAAAAATTATTCCATATTGGGAATTAGTAGGTTTAATTTTAGTAAATATTTCCCTTTTTTGTCTATATGAATAGTAACTTCAGTAATTTTGGTTACAACTATAAAGGGTAAATCATGTAATTTATGTTGCAAATAAAATGATAAGAACCAAAAAATGATAAAAAAACCTACCTAAATCTTATTTTATGATTATATATCTTTCATAATAGTCCAAGGTTCTAATTTATGTTCTTTTGGGACCACTTGGATGAGATTATGACTTTTATAGTATATTTTTAAATAAATATCAATCATGTTAGACTCTAGTTTTTAAAAAGTGTATTGTTTTTAATTTCGAGTTACTTTGAGGATATGTTAAAATATAAATATTATTTTTAAATATAAAAGATTTTTATTTATCTTTGTAATTTATATTTAATTTTTAGGGAATAAATAACGACCTTAAATTCTTACACAATGCTGATGTAGTAATTATTTAATTAATGGAAAAATCAAATAAATAATATTAAAAAAATTAAAATAAATATAAATTGAGAAAAATAATATGATCAAAAACTTTTAGATATTACCTTGAAATTTTTGGGATATAATATATATTTTTAAATTTTAGATGTTTTTTTATATTATTAAAGTCAAAGTAATGAATAGTTCTAAAAATTGACATAATGGATAATTTATAGTAAATAATATTTTATTAAATGATATAAAATACATAAAAATATAAAATTTATTATTATAATTGTTAGGTCCACAAGGCTGAATACCCTAAGAGGGGGGGTGAATCAGGCTATGACTAATTTAAAATTAATGCTCGTTCTGAACTTGTTTTTCTGTTAAGAAAAACACTCTTCTCTCCCTTTCCTATTGCACAATACAAACAGAAAGTATATCATGCACAGGACACAATGATTTTTACTTGGTTCACCCTCACCGGGCTACGTCCAAGGAGCATACGCCGACAAGTTTCCAATCATACCAAATTCCACTGAACTTCACTAGATGTGGATTACAAAGTTCAGGCATAGTCACTCTGTCCCAGGCTCACTGCCTTTACAAGGTTTAGGGTCAGCTCACTGCTTTCCCAAGGGTCACTCCCTGTTTCTCTCTCTCTAGCTCACTTCCGGTGGAGAGGAACACCATCTTCCTCTTCCTTTTCTCACTGCTCTGGAAAGGATCCACTCCCAGTTTATAGACTTGTAGGTCTCGTCATTTGCATGAAATAATTCATCTTCCTCTGTATGTAGATGCTCTGTTGAAGTCTAACATTCACCCGTAGATGAATCTCACTTTGCACCAAAGGTATCACGCAAACTTCCAGCTTCCACGAAACCCGAAAACACTGTTGGGGAATCAACCTTACTTGGTGTGAAAGTCTAACTCGGCATGCAATTACCGGCGTGCAAGTCCCAACTGGCGCACAAGTCCTACTCAAACACTTGCGCGACATGAGCTTCTTCAACTCCAAACTTGCGCGACACACTTCCCTTTACGCCCAATCCAATATTGGTACGCAACTACAAACTGGCGTGCAACTTCAAACATCGGCGCGCAACTTCACTTGCGCGACCACACACCACTTGCGCGACCACCAAACTAGGGCAATGAGAGATCTGATTTTTCAACGTGTTGAACTCCGTTGAGAATGAGGAGGGGTGGTCCACTATTTATAGGCAATTTGACCACCCTGTGCGATGGCGCGCAAGTCTTCCTTCGGCGCGCAAGTCTCGGTGCACAGGTCTCTTTCCTTACAAGTAACTTGCGTGACCCACTTCCAAACTTGCACGAACCTTTTTCCTTTTCCATATTTTGAAGTTCTGATCTTGAAAAACAACAGGCGCACATGTTCTCAAGCATCAAGGCATCGGCGTGCAAGTCACCTACGCGACAACACTAATACCTGCGCGAACCTTATCCCTTTGCCATATTTTGATGATCTGATCGTGAAAAACTTATGGCGCACAAGTTTCCAATCCTTCAAGTACACTACGCACAAGTCCCTTTCCCAAAAACTACTTTTCATCATTTATCGATTTTCAGGCCCAAAAATTTGGCAAACATTGGAAAACGACGCCACCTTGTATCTGTTCTTTTTGTACTGCCTCCATATCATCCATTCTGTTGTTGACGTTCTTGAATCAAACATGGATCGTTGACCACATATCTTGAACTCGACATTCTACCATGAAATTCCCTTCGTCAAAAAAATTGAATGTCATTGTTCTGCTTTGTCAACAATCACCACATTGATGTCCACTTTGTAAATAAACACAATCACCTCAAAAATTCTTCAATGATAGCTTGAGGGAGTTTTTCCCAACAATAATGTTTAAATTATCATTAATTCCCCATTTATAGGTCATTTTTCATGTTATGATAACTATATTGACCCTCAATGTGTAAAAATCCATGTTGTCAAGGTAATATTAGTTAAAACCAAATGATAGGGGTATAAATATAGTCATAACTTGTATAATTTTTATTTTATGAGGGTGTTTAGACCCATATTTATCTTACTTTCAAAATATATCACTTTTGAGGAATTTATAATTGACAATTAATTTATATTAATTTGATATTTTGATAAAGGCTAAGAGTTCCCCTCCCCTCTCTTATAAAAGGGAACCTCTTATTCAAATTTTTTCAGAATTCAAAACCTATTTTTTGGATATAAAACTACTCAAATACCTTATTATAATCCATTCTCTCATTCTAGAGGATAGTTTTTAGGCATAATACCAATCTTAGAGGTTTTAATATGTTAAAAATGAGTTTTCAAAAAAAAGGTTTGGTTTTTATCTATATGTTGTAGTTTGTTACTTATTCCATAAGAAATTAATTAACCATGATATTATAATAAATCTAGTTTCCTAAATATAATTACATTTTATTAAGTTAGTTTCATGACCCACACCCATCTCCTCTTCCATCAAATTGGAAATGAAATCATCATTCGTGTGTTTGGTGGATTACTGCCTCGGGAACCGATGTAAATCATTTTCCCTGAACATAACTCAATACTGGTTATAATTATGGAATTAATGTTTATAAATAATATTCCTGATATATTCATCATTCTAAATATAAAATATATTATTTAGATTCTTAATCATCCATGAATAGAAAAATTATAACATTGTTCGTTCATACGTGTGGACTACCACCTCTACAAAGCAATGTGATTCATTTTTTATTACCACATCACATGGAATATATATACAGTTATATTTAAAAAATTAATATGACACATATTATTTTTTGATCATTCTATAATGATAAAATAATACTTAGTTTCTTTCTATAATGATTATTGAAAAATGGAAACGTTTCACATGCGTACGTACGGCTTACCGCCTCCATGATTATAACATACAACTTTTTTCATAACAAGATTAAATGGTTGGATTGGAAAGTATAATTGATGTATAAAAATTATAATTATCTCATTATTATTATTTTTTACATGATGGAATAATAACCACTTTGATTATATTCAAGCTGTCAGAGTCATTTTGGACTGAAGTACCAAATATCTTCAAAACGTCTGACGTGATCTTAAGTGATTAAGTAGGAGTATATAACATGGTAGTAACGAATATAAAATTACTATAAAACCTATAAAGTGTTCTAAATCATGTATAAAATTAATAAAATTTTATTACACAAGAAGATAAAGAACATAAATGACGTGTTAGACTTGAGGTAAGGGACTTTGTTTTAAAAATTGGCTTTTTAAGGTTTCTATTAAAACTCTATTTTTCTTCCATATTTGTAATGTCCCTGGACTATTAGAAACTATATCTAGTTCCCTGGTCGGGGTTTCCACGTGACCTCAACAATACCTCCCCATATGCCAAAGGCTTCCTACTAGCAGCAAGGGTCTAAAGGAACACATGAGGAGACTATACCCTCTTTATCAGTTTCATCTACAACAGATAGAATATGAAATAAAGGAACTAATAAAAAATAAATTTTCATCACAAATATATTTCCAAAAACTGGGAACATTCCCATGACCAAATAGTAAATATGCAATGTCATTTCATATAGTTCTAAGTGTAAGGAAACCCAAAATAAATGAAAATCAAATAATACCCAAAATAGATCCTGACTCCATGTTCTGATCCCTCATCTATGCACATCTGTTTCCGAAATCTACCATATAAAATAGGTCCATTTCCCTTGTCCTAACCTGTAACCGTAAAGTCTATTCAGTTACATAATAGCGGCCCGAGTAGGGTGTGAGTACAACATAGTAGGATACCACCAAAATTGTCTTAAAATATCAAGTTTAAACACATACTATATGCAAGTGAGAAATGAATGACAAGATAAATAGAAGTTAATCCATGTACCTTTAATTAGAGAAGTTCACATTAACCACCATCATCATTTGTTCTATGGGTTATCCATTTTCATCAAATACATTTCGACCTATATCAATCATGTGAACTATACATAAGGGAGAAGAATAAATTTCCCTACATCACTAGGGAAATAATTTCACAAAACAAAACATATAAATTACCTCAAAGCCTCATTCCAGTAATTAACATCACATGCATTCGTTAAGGGTATAGAGCCTCAGCTCGACTCCCTAACCAATGAATTATAGGGGAGGGGTTTAGATACTCAATCTAACCTAAACCATGGGTGTGGAGCATCAAGTCCAATTCCCCACACATACTACTAAGACATGCTCACATGATTTTATAACCATTTACACATATACCATTTACAAACCATAACTCGATGAGAACACATACAATATAAAACCCATAATTCATCCAAAACATATACCATATTTATGCTTTAACCAATTAACACATTTACCATTTACATGTCTTATCTCATCATCATAATTACCATTTTCATGCCTTATCCCACCAACACATTTACAATTTAAAAACCATAATTTAATTAACCCAATAATTTTATACCCAACACCCCCTTATGTCATGTCAACAACTATACACCATTACCCTTAGTTCCATTTCATAATTCATGTTAACATTTAAACATAATTATCATGTGTTCGATCTCATAACAATTCAATTATACCCTTAATAACTCAATTCCATGTTCAAGGAACTGGCACACCCCAAGGGTGTCCCTTAACCCAGCCTAATAAACTTCAATGCATCCCTCGAGGATCATGAGGGGTTCAATTCATCATTTAACCAAATAATTCACCATTTATACCATGGAAAACCAAATGGTAAACCCAAAGGAACAAACACACAACCGCATACATATAAATTCAACCATAGAACTATAAGATATATCATGTAGAACACCCACATTAATTCTAAAATTAACTCTCACTTAATCTTAGCCTTTGATTATAAAATAAACAGCTTTTAAATCCCTAACCTAGAAAC
Organism: Viscum album; assembly: GCA_963277665.1. Classification (NCBI taxonomy): domain Eukaryota; kingdom Viridiplantae; phylum Streptophyta; class Magnoliopsida; order Santalales; family Viscaceae; genus Viscum; species Viscum album. Next base: position 117,023,297 of record OY728135.1, read on the forward strand.
CACTAGAAAAATTGGTTTTTAGAGATTCGGAAGAAGAATAATGATTCTACATGACCTAATACATAAAAATTAATTAATATAAGTGTTATACTTTCCTAGAGATTAAATCACAACCCAATGTCACTCCAAACGATTTAGGAATAGGGGAGATAAATCCTTGGGACGTTTGAGAGGAAGAGGTTACCACCCTTGGCGACTGTAGGAATAATCAGGACTAAATTCTGAAAAGGAATTTTAAACCCCAAGAGGGGGAAATGTAAATCTCTCATATTTAATGGGGTGCATAGTTTCCTCACACGGTTGGCCAAACCATGTGCTAGCCGTGCATCACCCTCTATCCAAAGGGGAGCTATGTCACATGGTTTCTTGGGGATCCTAGATAGTTTAAATAACCATGTGGTAGATGTGTGAATTGGATCTGTTCAATTTCACATGGTTTCTTGGGTCCCCCATGGATGGTTTTCAAGCCATAGACCACCTCCCCGGGCAAGCATGGTTTAGGCACACAGTTACTACTAACCATGCGCCAACCTTGGAACATGAACTAGATGGAAACATTTTCCCATCATTCATATCTTGAATCCTTGGTACACCACCTAGCCTCCCCATAAACTCATAAAACATTTCATTATCGATCTTGAAGGGATTTAAACTAAAACTAAATCAAGAAAATTCCTAAAATGAGTTCGAGATCTAAAAAAATCCCCACCTTATAATGGCTCATCCTATAGCCATAATTACAATGAATCACTGAGCTCCCAAGGTAAAGATATCAGACCATAAGTCCCACATATCCATCTCCATTTCCCAAGTCTCTTCATGAACTTTTATGTACTACCACAACATCAATCCATTGGCATGGTATTACCATGAAAACATTTCTAACTACAATTCATGATATGAAATATATGCTCCTGAAAGGATGCATCAGCCTCAAGATCAACATCATCAACATATATCACATAAGAAGGGTTGGGGTGATACTTCCAAAGCCGTGACACATAAAAAACATCATGTATGACACTATACCATTGTGGAATATCCAATCGATATGTCACCTGTCTGATTCTCTCCATAATCTCAAATGACCCTACATACCTGGGTTCCAACATAACCTATTTCCAAATCTGACAGTGACCCAACATTGGTGACACCAAAAGAAACACACTATCACCCACCATAAACTCAAGAGGTCAACAATGATGATCTGCATATGACTTATTCTGATTCTGAGCTGTATTCATATGTTTCTAAATAAAATAAACTTGTTTTGATGTCTCCTACACAAGACTCGGTCCCAAAAACTTTGATTCCATAGCCTCCATCCAATATAATAGATATCTACATGGCTTTCTATATAGATCCTCATATATGTGAACTCAATAAGAACCAAGTTCTTCTCTAAAGATCCCCCAAAGTCTAAGACACATGCCCTCAACATGTCCTCCAACACCTGAATAGTACTCTCTAACTTCCCATCAATCTATGGGTGGAAATCCATACTCAAAAACACCAAGGTACCAAGTGCCTTCTAAAAACCCTAATAAGAGAATGATGTAAAACAAGAATCATGATCTAAAACTATAGTTTATATCACCCCATGAAATAACACTATCTCCCAAACTTATAGATCAACTAACAAGTCAATGGTGAAGGTTTATTTAATTGGTATGAAACCTTCTACCATGTTAAACCAATCCCCAACTACCCATATTTCTTTGTTATAATGAGGCATCTTCGAAAGACATAACGAAAAATCCATCATGATGTTATCCCACATTCATTCCGGAATGGGAAATTTCTATAACAAACCATGGTCACTGATGATCTGCCTTCACCTGATGAAAGGTATAGAATTGTGTCATGAAACCTACAATATTCTATCTGCATCCATGGCCACTAATACTCTCTATGAAGATCAAGATACATTTTGGTCAAAATAGGATTCACCACCCACTTCAATGCATGAAAATCGTGTATAAACTCTTCCTTCATACAATTAGGCACAACAACATGGCCAAAAACATAAAAAATATCATCCTCATTGATATTCCCATTGGATAGTGACTCTCCCCCTTCAAGAATTTACCTCAAGTCCAAACCCTCTAGATCCTCATACCACCTCTCCTTAATCCTCCTCAAAAGCATGGAATCAACTTCCAAGGATGCAAGGGTCAACTTCCCTTGAACAACCTTAACCTCTAGATGCATCTCAGAAAATAATGGTATCATCCACCACTTAGAACTGGACTCCTGAACTTCTTGAGTTTGTGTATTCCAACTCAAATAATCTATAGCACTATTCCCCTTTCCCGGTAGTTAGACCAGATCAAAATAAAAGTAATTCATGTAATAGACCCATATTAATTCCTAAAGATTCAAATCATACTGGGAAAAGATATATTTAAGTATTTTATGGTCGGTATACACAGTGAACCTTCCCCCCAATAAGTAATTCCATTTACACATTAATTCATAAACCGTCGCTGCCAACTCAAGTTCATGTGTAGGGTAATTTCTTTCGTTATTCCTCAACTATCATGACCCATACATCTCAACTTGATCATCATACATTAACATTTCCCCATGATCAACACTGGATTCATCAAAAATCATGGTATACTCCCTACCCAGCTTGGGTAGGATCAAAATTGGTGCAGTAGTCAACCAATTCTTTAACTCCTAGAAATCATTCTAACATGCCCCAGACCATTAAAAAATGGTTCCCTTTTTGGTCAGGCATAAAATTGGTGCTTCCAAATAGGAGAATTATTCAATGAACATTAGATAATATCCCTCCAAACCCAAAAATCCTGGGATATAATAAAAATTCTTGTGATGCTCCCAAGATACTACTTCTTTAACTTTCTCTGGATCCACTGATACATCATTTTCATAACTAATGTGACCAAATAAATGTACCATGTCAATCGTAAAATGAAACTTATATAGCTTGGAGTATATCCCATTCTCTCTTAGTGTACTCAGGATGATGTCAAGATGTTTGGAAAGTTCTTCATGAGTCTTAGAGTACATGAAGATTTATTCTACAAAAACGACTACAAACCTTTCTTGTTATGGGTGAAATATTTAGTTAATTAGAGACATAAACATTTTTGGTGCATTGGTCTACCTGAACGACATCACAACAAAATCATATAGATCATTCCTTATACTAAATGTATTTTTTGGTATATCAGAAGATATCACCCTCATTTGATGATACCTTGATGTTACATAATTGTGTGGAATACAGTAGAACCTCTCAGTATGTTGAAAATATCATCAATTCATGGAATATGGTATTGATTCTTAACCATCATCTGATTCAGCTTATGATAATCATCACACAACCACAACATCATGTCATACTTCTTAGAAAAAAACTAGAGACCCCAGAGTGATGTATTTAGATGGATAAAACCCTTATTATCCAATTCCTCCAACTGATATTTAAAATCTTGATGTTCTTTTGGTTCCATAGTATATAGAATAATAAAAACATGCTCTACTCCATGAAGTAACTCAATCATTAATTGAACCTCTCTCTTAGGTGGAACCCCCAAGAATTCCTTAGAAAACACATTACACCATATGAGGAAGGAAACCCTACTATTCTCCCCATAATCAAGTACAATACATTCCACTTAGGATATGAGCTCACCCAACTGCTGAAAAACGATCCCTACATGTCCTACTTAGATACCCCACTCCCCACAGTGAACATAAGTGTCTCTCTCAAGAGACATGAATGTTACCCTATGCCAATAATAGTCAACATGGTCTTGATTCAGTACAATCCAATCCATCCCCAATATCAAATCAAAACCAAACATCTCAAAAATAAACAAGTCCCACAAGAAATGTTTCCCTCCAACCTCAAGGGTACACTCCTTACATTGATGAATATTTTCTTATCGTGCTCCTAATGGTGTGTCAATCGACATCACCTTACACATATGATCCATTCATAGACCTAACACAATCACAAAGTGAGTAGATATGAAAGAATGTGAGGAAACTGAATCAAATAAATCACTAGAAATCATGAAAGCTACAAGATTCATACCTCAAACTATTGATGGTCCAGCCTTGCCACCCCCAGGTATAGGTTGGAATGCATGGAGATGAATTGTCTCTCTACCCTGGCCTCTGGTCTGGGTCCCTAGTACTATACTACCCTACTTATAGGGATTCCCATGTCCTAGGGTACCAAATCCTCCACCTCAATTAGTACGACCAGAAGAACTCTAACAACCTTCTAGGTATGGGGTAGTCGACCCCCTATCGACACCCTTTATCAACCTTTATCATCCATCATTTCCCATATTTATAGGTTTCCTACAAAACCACTACACATTCCTCATCCGGGTGCATTATCATTAGTTAACCGGTAGTCAAGGGAACTGATCATGCATGTACCCTATCTTGTCGTGCTGATAAAAAAACACCTTATCACCACCCTTAGAGGTTAAAACGCTCAGTATTTACCAGAATATCTCACAAGTACTTCTCTAGTCCTTGTAACATATTTTCCTCCAACATGACCCTCTTCTCAGGATGAGTCTCTTAGTGATCCAGAATCATATTGATAAACTCTATTAAGAACATGGCTACCTGAGGTCCTCCCTCTTTAGAAAATTTTGGAGGGTGTTGCCTCTGAAACTCTCTGGTCAAGTCAAACATAATTAGCACAACCCGCCTTGGGTCCCATTCCATCATCTGTATAAAATGTGAACAATTCTCACATAAATTCTCCTCCCTACTATTTCCCTTGATTAATGGGGTTTCTTACTCCTCTACTGAAGGAGAGTTCTCGGTGATATACTCATGTCTCCCCTCTAGCACATATATTCATGGTTGAATTTCTCTATAATACCAAACACACATCTCAAAACATATAACATAAATCTTCCAAAATTTTCACAAAATAAAGATCTCTAATAGCCATTAACAACCTATTTCTCATATACTATCCCAATGGATACAGTCGCTTCTCTTTCGCTACCCTCAACCATCCCTACCACAATCCATGGTCCAGATGGGGTAAACCAACTTACATAGTCACAATTATTTCATTAGAAACCATTTTTAACCAATTTATTTTCACAACATATGTGTTTCTTATTTAGGTACCTTTCAATCATTACAACTCAACACAACCAATTTTTTAACCCATTAATGACTCTTTATTAGGCATTATTCATTAACCATACTTTCATGTATGTTCTATTTACCTAATTGCATCATCATTATTAGGAACCACTTCTTTCAAATTTCAAGGAAAATTTAAAATCATTATATCCCTCACATCCCACATGTATTTTCTGGGTCTACATACCATGACACATGTCACATATATACCTAGTTGAATAAAATAGTTCTTGTATACACAATCTCGTTTCATTTAAGATATGATAGAAATACCATAAAATAGTCACATCACACAACAAGTGCATCACCCAAGGTGAAATATCATCTAACCATGACAACAAACATCATAAACAACAATCCCACCTCGGGTACTTGGGTTTTCCCCCATACATGGGTTAGATACTCTAATACATGAGCTTATTGCAATGTCCTGACACATCCTAATATCCTAAATAACTTCCCAAAATAAAATAATAACTTAAAATAAAACCACTCTGATACCACTGTGTAACATCCCTGGCCTCGTAGCAACTATAACTAGTTCCCCTGATCCAGGTCTCCATATGACCTTAGGCATGTCTTCTCATACACCAGAGGCTTCCGACTAGTAGATAGGGTCTAATAGAACATGTGGGGAGACTATACCCTCATTATCACATTAATCTACAGTATATTAAATATGAAATACAAGAAGCATTAAACAACAAATATGAATCATTAATTCATTTCCCAAACCTAAGTTCAAGCCCACAACCAAATGGTAAATATTTTATGTTAGTACCATGTGTAAGGAAACCCAGAATAAAGACAATGTAAATAATCCCCTAAACCAGTCCTGACTTTAAGTACATATCCCTCATCCATGTACATCTCACTCCTAAATCAACCATCTTGCATAGGGATCTTACCCCTGTCCTGACTTATAACCATGAAGTATGCTCGGGTACCCAATGACGGCCTGATATAGGTGTGAGTATAGCCTAATAGGCCACCACCAATTATGTCTAAAATATCAAGTCCAAAAAATAGTTTATAATAGTCAAAAATGAAAAACAAGATAAATAAAATCTAATCTAGGTGCTATTAATTAAAAAAATTTACATTAACCACCTTCTCCATTTATTCAATTAGTTAGTCATTTTCATCAAATACACTTCGACATATGTAGATTATATAAACTATGCATATGGGGAAGAATCAAGTTCCCTACATCGCTTGGGAAATCATTTTACAAAATAAAACATATCACTTACCTCGGATCCTTCGTCAAGGTATTCACATCACATGCATTCATTAGGGTCATAGAGCCTCAGTTTAACTCCCTAACCCGTGAATTTTTAGGGTGGGGTTTAGAGTCTCAATCTACCCAACCCATGGGATGGTGCCTCAAGTAAAATACCCTTCACATACCCCTAATCCAAGTGACCATTATTCTATAACCATTTAATATATATACCATTTACAAACCATAAATCATTGATAATATTTACCATTTAGAACTCATAGTTCATTTAATAATCATATCATATTCATGAATTAACCCATTAACACATTTACCGTTTACATTACTTATCCCATCACCATAATAACCATTTACATACCTCATCCCATCAACACATTTACCATTTACAACCCATAATTTATTAAACAAATTCACTTTATACCAAACACCCCTTTTATTTGATGTAAACAACTAGACTCCCTTACCATTAGTTCAATTTCATAACTAAAGTTAACATGTTAACATAATTATCATGGGTTCTATCTCATAACAATTTTATTCTACCCTTAACATCAAAATTCCATATTCAATGATGTGGAACACCCCAAGGGTGTCCCTTAACCCATCCTAATCAACATCAATGCATACCATGGGGATTATGAGGGACTCAATTCATCATTTAAGCAATATATTCATCATTTCTAACATGTATAACAAAATAAACAACCCAATGGAAGAAACACACAACAACATACAGATAAATTTTAAAAAATTACTATGGGATATAACTTTTAGACGACCTACCTCGATGTTGAAGATGAACTCTCTCTTAATATTAGCCTTTGATTAGGGAACAAACCACCTTTAAAGATCTAAACAAGAAACCATTGGAAAAGTTGTATATTAGAGCTTTAGAAGAAGAAGAAAAATTACACAAACCCTAATCTAGAAAAAGTAAGTTAGAGGAGTGTTAGAATCACAATGAGATTCTATCTGCACCCAATGGTAATCCAAACTTCATAGGAACAAAGGAGATTGATTCTTGGGAAGTTTGTGAGTAAGGATTTTTCACCCTTGGCTAATCTAAGACGAATGCGGAGGAAATTCGTGTAAGAATATTTAAATAAAATATGGGGGAAATTCTAAATCTCTCATATTTAATGGGGCACATGGTTTGGCCACATGGTTGTCCAACCCATGTGCCAACCATGGGTCAACCTCTATCCAAAGGGGAGATGGGTTTCATGGTTTCAAGAGAATCCCTCAAAGTTTGAGAAACCATGTGTTGGCTGTGTGAATTGGCCTAGTCCATTTTTCATGGTTTGTGGCCTCCCCCACGCACGGTTTTCCAACCATGCACAACCTTTCTAAGAAATCATGGCTAAGGCACGCGGTTATTACTAACTATGTGCCAACAATGGAACATACATTGTATAGCCATATATTCCCATCAGTCACGTCTCAAAACCCTAGGAAACCCCCAATCCTTGTTATAAACTTGAGAAAAATTTCATTAATCAACATGATTGGATTTAAACAAAAACATAAACAAGAACATACATAAAAGGATTCTAGGATCTTAAAACCTCCCCACCTTATAACAGATCATCCTTGAGCAACACTTTCCAATCATTACTGAGCTCCCAAGGTAAAGAGATCAGGTCACTGTTCTAGAATATCCATGTGATAGATGTTAATGATGTTAATTTTGAGGCTAATGCATCATTTGAGGAGCATCCTATTAGTATCATGGACCATAGTCCATGGCACCCCATGAAACTGCACTATCTCCAAAACGTATAGATCACCCAAATGATCAATGGTGAAGGTCTATTGGATCGGAAAACAATGTACCAACATGGTCAATGGTCTAAAACTACCTTATCACATTGTTATTCATAGGATTCTATGGAAGACATACTACAAAATACATCATGACGTCATCTCACTTCCATTTTGGAATGAGAAATGGTAACAAACCACTCTATCATTGAGTCATAGCCTTCACCTACTGATAGGTGTAGGATCGTATTGAAAAACCTACATCATCCTTCTTCATCCCCGACCACAAATAATATCTATGAAGATTATGAAACATTTTTGTTAAACCATGATTCATCGCCCACTCAAGACACGAAATTAATCTATAAACTCTTATCGAATAAAAGCGGGAACAACAACATGGCCATGGACATAAATGATCTCATCCTAATTGATAATCTAATCGAATGGTGAATCCCCACCATCAAGACTTTCCCTCAAGGAAAAACATTCTGGATCCTCATACTACCTCTTCTTGAGCCACCTCAATAGCATAGAATCAACTGCTAAGGATGTGAGAATCACATTCCCTTGTCCATCATGAACCTCTAGATGAATCTCAGCAAATAATTCCATTATCATCTACTCAAAACTAGACTTATGAATCACCTAAGTTTGCATATTAAAACTCAAAGCATCTACAACACTATTCCCCCTTCCTACTATATAGTCCATCTAAAAAATGGATTGTATGTACTTGACCCATCATCATTATTGAAGATTCAAATCACACTAAGAGGATATGTACTTAAGTATTTTATGATCGGTATACACAATAAGCCTTTCTGCCAACAAGTAATTTCTACAACACTTTAAAGCATAAACCATTGTATCTAACTCAAGATCATGTGTAGGGTAATTTCATTCATGAGGCCGTAATTGTCATTACCCATACACTACAACCTGATCATCGTACATCAAAACTGCCCAAATCCCAACATTTTATGCATCATAAAACAAGGTATACTCCCTACCCGGCTAGGTTGGGATGAAATTTGGTGCAGTAGTAAACCACTACTTTAACTCCACGAAATCATTCTCACATTCCCTATACCATTCAATCTTGGTTCCATTTTTGGTCAATCCCATAAGTGGTGCTTCCAAATTGGAAACTTCTTTAATAAACCTCTAATAATAGCTTGTGAAACCCAAAACCCACTGGATATCAAAAACATTCTTGGGATACACCTAATATAAAACTAATTTCAGTTTCCCTAGTTCCACTTATACACCATCCTCATAGATAATGTGACATGAAATATACCTTTTCAATCCAGAAAGGAAACTTATATAGCTTGGCGTATAACATTTTCTCTCTTAGTGTACATAGGATTATTTCAAGATGTTTGACCTGATCCTCATGAGCCTTTGAGTACACCAAGATGCCATCCACAAATATGACTACAAGTTGATCAAGTTACTGGTGAATGATTCAGTTCATTATGGCCATAAACACTATTCATGCATCAGTTAACCTGAATGGCATCACAAAAAACTCATTTAAACCATACCTTCTCTTAAAATCATTCCAAGGTATATCAAATGGTCTCACCCTCTATTGATGATAACATTATATCATGTATATTTTCTAGAATACATAAGAACCTCTCATGATAGTTTAATATATAATCAATTAATAGAAGAGGGCATCGATTCTTAACCATCTTCTAATTCGACTTCTGATAATCAATACACAACTGCAATGTCCCCTCTTCCATCTTAGAAAAAAAATTGGAGACCACCAAGGTGATGTACATGGATGGATAAAACTGTTATTATCCAATTCCTAAAACTGATCATTATACACTTGAGGTTTGACTTGTTCCATCCTATTTAGAGGAATGTAAATAGTCTCTCCCCCAAGAATTAACTAAATAGAGAACTCAACATCTCTCTCTCGAGAGGCAACCGCTAGAATTCCTTAGGAAACACATCCTCGAATTGATCCTCCACAAGGGGAATAAAACCTTACTATACTTCTCCATCATCAAGTATACTATATGCCACATGGGTTGTGAGATCACCCAACTACTGATAAAGTGTCCCTGCACAGCCTACTCAGATATTCCACTCTCCTTTGTGAACATAAGTGCCTCTCTCAAGAGAAGTGAACATTACACTATGGTGGTAACAATAAATATGGGTCTGATATAATAACATCCAATCCATCCCCAATATTAGATCAAAACCTCATATCATGAGTAAAAACAAGTCCCACGGGAAATGGTACTCCCCAATATCAAGGGTACACTTCTAAAATTGCCAAATATTTTTGTATCATACTCCTAACGGTGTGTCAATCGACATCACCCCATATATATGCCCCATTGCTAGACACAACACATTCAAAAACTGAGAAAATATGAAATAAATTGAGGAACTTGTATTAAATAATGAACTTGAAAATGTGGAAGCTATAAGAATCATACATCAAACTATTGATGGTCCAGCCTCGCCACCCCCATGTGCAGGATGGAGTGCATGAATTTGACCATGTCCCTCTATCCTGGTCTCCGTCCATAGTCCTTGATGTTTCACTACCCTGATAATAGGGATTCCATTGTCCTAGAGTACCACATCCACCACCCTAACTGGTACGGCCATATGAACTCCAACTGCTTTCCTAGAATGTGGTATATCACACCTTTTCAGCACTATGCATCAGCCTTGATCCTCCATCACTTCCCATCTATTGAGGGTTTCTATAGAACCTCTCTACATAACCCATCTTACCATATGCTTGGCACAAAACTGGTGGTTAGGGACACTAACTGCACATGTACAGTAGCCTACCAAATTGATAACAAAACATCGGATCACCTCCCTTGTAACATCTTGATATTTTAATAGAAAAAACTATACACCACCGTGCTTAGACAAACAACTAAATACTATTATGTGGCCTTTATAACCTAGCCATTAAATTGACCTTCATAAATAGGGATAACTGATTTATGAAATAAATATAAAGTCCCAAATCAAAATGAATTTATTTTTATGTTCTTAGAAAATAATCACATACATTTTAGTAAAGTCATTTTGTTATTCAAATATATGTTTTAATCAAAAAATGGGTTTTATTGATTTTTATGGGAAAATAAGTATAATTACGTTCTGACACTTAATGAAAATTTATTTTATGAAAATAATATTATTTCTTAAATCAGAATATCAAAATTATTCTATGGTGAAATTTTTCAGAATTTTCTGAAAAAGTAAAAAAATTTGTAATTATTAAAAAATACAGTTTTTTTATAAAATACGGTATTTTTGTGACATTGTCAAGGAATAATTAAGATATAAAATTTATTAAACATATAGAATAACTAAATTATGATATTATAATATAAATATTGTAAAAAAATAATTCAAAACATGTAAATCATAATTTATTTCATGATAAATATAAATATCATTTTCAGTGCCAACACATCACCTACGCAATGTTGGAAAAGTAAAATTTGGATCCTTGTAGATAATAATTGAGTAATACAAAATTATTTACATGGATTTTTTATTAATTAATTTTTTATATAATATTTTTTTGGTTTATAATTTAACATTTTAGAGTTATATAACATGAATTATATCCAAATGTTTGTGCAATGATTGTACAATGAAAGAAAAGTCAAATTAACAAATTAAAGAAGTTTTCTTGATATGGATATGATTAAATATACATATTGAATGATTATAAAATATTATCTTGAATATAATTTATTTACATTTTATTATATTAATTTGTTTTTAATTATTATATACGAAATAATTATCTTTAATTCTTGTGCAACGCTAATGTTGTGCTTGTGCAGGAAGAAGAAAAATCAATTGAATGATTTTAGTTAAATTATATTATCAATTAAGTGATATAAAAATATGAATAAATATTTTTTATGTTTAATTTTTTTCAATAATATTATATTTTTATAATTTTGGACCTTTTAGTTCCACTTGGATGATTTTAATCCAGATATAATATTTAATTTAAAAAAACGTCATGTTGTTCATGCATTGGTTTTTAATTGGTACAACTTTCTAATATGTAGTTTTCTTGAAGATATTTTAGACCGTAAATAATATTTGGAAATCTAAAGGATTTAACTCAATCCTAATTATTTATTTTTAATTTTTAGGTAACAAATAAATACCTTAAGATCTTACAAAAATATGATGTAGTGATTGTGAATTTAAAATAAAAATAAAATAAATGATATTAATAATCTTAAAATAAATATAATATGAGATAATTTCACTAATCCATAAATTATATAGATAACTATGATGTGTCTAAGATATAATATGATATCTTGTTATACTTTAATATTTTTTTGATGTTTTTAAATTCATATTTATAAATAGTGTTAATTTTAAAAAATATTATATTTTAGGATAAAAATATTTTATTAAACTATTCAAAAATAAAAAAAATGTTAAATAAGAAAAAATATGATAATATTTGGTCGAAAATGTGATCTCATTTGATATTTAGGCCTTTTTATGTCTTTACCCCTATAATTGACTTATTATATTTTAATATTTTAAGTAATTCTTAATTTTTCCTTCAACATAATTATAAAGGGGGACTCGTTACTTCACATAGTTTCATCACCTTGATCCTCATAGATCAAAAATGTCTACCCCTCACTCCTCATAATATCCTTATCCATGTTCTGGAGGTCCTGTGTTCCCAGAAATTCCATCTTTAGATCCCTTAAGAGAATATCTAGAGGAAGTATACCAAAGAAGAGGATGTTAAAGCACATTCAATTAAGGGAAATAAAAAGGTAAGGGACTTCATCTAAATCTCATTTCATTGAGGTATAGTTTGATGTTATACACCTAACTTCTTTTATGAGGTGAAAATATAGACCCATTGACTTATAATTTCATTAATTTATATATTATCATGTTATTTACTATTTTGTAAATTGTATCTCTTTCATGGGGATTATGATTTAAATGTTCAAAGTGGTATGAGAATCCTTGAATTTTTAATGATTTAATTATCAAATCATTTTAAACTTGTTAATATTCTTGAAATTATTTTACATATTTATTTATATGGATATAAAAGGATTATAAAGGACAATTCATGTCAATTTTTAATTTCATTCAATGGTTTTAAAAAGGAATATTTTTTTGTATTTTTTATGGGAAATATTGATAAATAACAAATGGAATATTTTATTCTTAAAGTATACGATTAAAACAATATTCTCGTCATCATGACTATTATTTAATTTCTATATTCCATTGTAAGAATACATATTTTCTTAAATGGAAAACCCTATTCCCTTATTTTTGGGATATTTGTTATTGAAAGTGGTTATTTGTTAAAAAATAGGGTATTTTATATGAAAGTGTTTTTAATATGGGTTTAATAAGAGTTTTTACTCAATATTTTTTCAATGATTTTATTAAATTATTTCCATCTATGTAAATACCATTTGTTTAATCTTATGCTTCATTTAGGTTGATCTATTATGATATCATCTACAATATTTTATTAAATGCTTTATGGTCAGTTTGACTGTTGATGTATTATTTTGATACCATTCACCATATTACTCAGAATGGTTTGTGATTATGTTTACTGATTTGGAAAAGTTATTTATATTTCACATGTATATATTGATTATGTTTTACCCCTTTCATATGAGTAATTCATTAGACTTAATAAGCGATGGGTGGGGTCCACTCTATCCCCTCTATGTATCAGTAGGTATTGTGTGACAAACTAGATCAGGTTTTAGCCATGGCCTTACCCATTATGTAGACTTCTTGGATGAGGTATTGATAGCATGTTTATGATGTACATCATTATAAATTCCTTCATTATGATATTATTTTTTGATATTCAATGTGATTATTCGACTAGTAGAATATCAATAGGTAAGTATAATTTCATGGTATTATTTGTATGGAATTATTTAATCAGTTTTAATTAATTCCATATTATGCTCAAGATGGTGTTTTAATGGATTATTTTTTTATTCACCTTGACTTATTGTTTATATTTATTTATGATAGCTTCCATTGTATTCTTACCGTTATTGAGCATTAGATTTCACCCCTTCCATATGTTTCATTTTTTCTCAGGGTTACAAGAAGTTTTTAATGACTGATATGTAGTGTTACCCAGAGGGGTAATAATGGAAGACTCAAAAAAATTCCTTTATTATTTTATGTTTAAAATTTTAATGTGTATTTCATGTATGTATAACGTTTACCAAGACTAATAAACTATTCCGACCATTGGGATGTGATTCTTTGAAATCATGTCAATGTAATAAAGTAAAGCACCAGCTCCAGGCTACTGGGGTCAGTGTCCTTCCAATTGGTATCAGAGGAAGTTTAGTAAAAACCTTGGGAACTATATTTTGGAAACATAACCTTAATATTTACTTTGAAGATAACTATAGAAGATCATCCCAAATAAACCCGGCTTATGATATTATATATGCATAAAATTTTCAATGTATGTTAAGTATTTCAAAATGTTTGGTATTATAAATTATTTTTTGTAATGATATGATCCAATCCAGTGTATGTAATCATTTATAAATGGAACCCTATGCAAGTAATGAGAACCTCACTAATTCCCATGATCCAAAGAGTAAGTGGGATAAAATATTTTATGGTCTGATACCAATATTTCCTAAGGAACAAGTCTCCCAAAAATTCTCATCATATGATTATATAGTATCTTGTCCTAATGAGATAATGAACAAATTCTCTAAGTATTATGGCTTCAAAAGGAAGCAAAATAACAAGACTACAACTAGGAAAAAGTTGGATAAGGTAACGAAGAGAAAGAAGTACTTTCCAACATGTGATAATTATGGAAAGAAACACTCTATTACTTGCTTAAAAGTAATGGGAGTTTGATACAAGTGATGAGACAAAGGAAATCGTGCTTGTGATTACAAGGGTATGAAAAATGTTATCGATCTGCAATGCTTCGACTGCAAGGAAATGAGACACTACATAAATCAGTTTCTTAAGTGTCAAAAGAATATACCCCAAAAAAGGATAATGGATCATCATCAATCTTACCCTACTACATCAAACAAAGATTAATGATTAATATTCCCATGTCTGGATTTAAGAATTAATTTATCTGAGTATTTTATCAATAATACTCTAGTTATAAGAACCATGAGATATATAAGGATTGTACTACAATACTTTAACTTTAAGGAATTGGAAGAATACTTGTTTCATAAATGATTAAAGGATATTAATCTATTCACATATTTGGTATGTGACAATAAGAGCTATAATATTTGAGGAAGTATTATGTTATGTTTATTTTGGTAATTTAGTGACCTTCCATATAATTGTTTTTCCATTGAATTTTCTCAAACATATTTTGAATGAGGCTTAAATAAAACTATATATGGAATGGATTAAGGATATTATTAATTAAGATTAAAGTATGATTTATTGTATTGGATAACTTGTGCTATCCATTTTGTTTTCAGTAAATATTTAAATTATTAAGGAATTATTTATGGATAATTTGATAAATATTATTCAGGCATAAAAATATCTTCTTGAATATCCATATTTTTGTTTAATAAATAAAGTGGATAGGGGTAAAATCCCAACCAGATAATGAGATTGTAATTATTACATAGAAAGTAATTAAGTAATTCTATATTTTTATCAAGCACATATATTTACATTAAAGTAAACCCTCAACTCTGGGAAGAGTATTTTGGGACAAAAACATTATTTTTTTTCTTTTCATACCAACAAATAAATGGTCTTTTTACCGATCACAAATTTATGGTTATATAATGGTAGACATTCTAATGGACATGTTCTCTATCACTCTCCATTAAAAATTTATAGTTAGATTTATTTTACATGACCATGTTTCACATCCCACTAATGTTTCCCTTTGTGGAAGCCTAGCATTGTGGTGACCATTATATTGTCCTTTCCATCCATTTAAGAAGAAGTTTTATTAACACTATAGATGATGTGGGAATTAGATAGTGGTATTTTAAAATAAAAACTCCTTGATTACCAATAATAATTTTAAATTGTGAGGACACAATTTATTAAAGTAGGGGATAATGTAACATCCTGATATTTTGAAAGGAAACACTATACCACATCATGCTTAAATGAACATCTAAATACAATTATGTGACATTTATAACCTAGCCGTTAAATTATTGTGTATGAATCGAGATAACTGATTTATGAAATAAATATAAATTTCAAATTCAATATGAATTTATTTTTAATTTCTTTTATAATAATAACATACTTTTTAGCAAAGTCATTTTATTCTTCAAATATAATTTTTAATCATAAATGGCTTTTATTATTTTTATGGGAAAATAAGGATAATTAATTTCTGAAACTTCTAGAAAATGTATTTTATAAAAATAAATTTATTTTTTAAATAATAATATAAAAATTATTTTATGGTGGAATTTTTATAATTTTTTAAAAAAGTTAGATTTTTGTTGAGTAGAAAAAAAAATACATATTTTTTTATAAAATATGGTATTTGTATGACATCATCAAGATATAGTTATGATATAAAATTAGTTAGACTTATGGAATGACTAATGTATGATATTATAAAATAAATATTGAAATAAAATAGCCCAGATCTAATAAACTATAATTAATTTCTTGATAAATATAAATATCATTTTCAGTGCCAACAAAGCGCCTATGTAGAATTGGAAAGCTAAAATTTGGTTCCTTATAGATAATAATTGAGTGGTAAAAAATATTTTCATGACCTGTTTATTGATTATTATATATAATCTATGTTTTTGAAATATATTTTATAATTTTTGAGTAATATAACATGAATCCCATCCAAATTCTTTTTCAATGCTTGCAAAAGGCAAGAAAGGTCAAATTAACTATTTAAAAAAGTTTTCTTGACATGAATATGATTAAATATTCATAATGAATGAATATAAAAGATTATATTGAACATAATTAAATTAGTTTTAGGATATTAATATATTATTTATTTCTATATATGAAATAATTAACTTTAAAATTTTTCAATGCTGATTCAGTTCTTGTGCAAGCAGAAGAAAAATCATTAAAATGATTTTAATTAAAATTATAATAACAAATAAATAAAAAAAATATGAATTAATATTTTTTTATGAGTATGTTTCATCCATTATATTATTATTTTTCTAATTTTTGACCATTTAGATCCACTTGGATCACTTTAAGTGACAAATAATATTTTACTTAAAAGAATGTCAAGTGGTTGACTCTTTGGTTTTTAATTGGTATAACTTTCTAATATATGGTTTTCCAGAATATATTTTCAACCATAAATATTATTTGGAAATATAAATGATTTATACCAATCTTGATAATTTATTTTGATGTTTAGGAAACAAATAAATACCTTAAATTCTTGCACAACAATGATGCAGAAATTGTAAATTTAATAGAAAATTCAAATAAATGATATAAAAATATTAAAATAAATATAATATAAGAAAATAAATTAGATCCATGAATTATATAGATATATAATACATATATAATATATAATAAAATAGTTTTTTTTACTTTTAATCTTTGTTTTTATTTTTTTAATGTCATAGTTATGAATAGTTTTAAATCGGACAAAAATTATATTTCATGAGCAAAATATTTTACTAAAATATTCAAAAATCAAAAAAAATAATAATAAGGCCAAATATTAAAGTATGTGGTCTAAAATCTGATTCCATGAACTTTTTAGGCCTCTTGAAAGACTTTAACCATATAATTGACTTATTATATTTAAATATTTTATGTAATTCCTAATTTTCCCCTCACCTCAGTTATAAAAGGAGACTCATTCCTTCACCTAATTTCATCATCATGGGCCTATTATCTTGACCATGACCTTCCTATATCTCCTTATAAAATCCTTATCCATGTTCTAGAGGTATTCAATTTCTAGAAAGACAATATTTAAGTTACTTAAGAAGAGATCCAAGGTATGAATTCTAAAGAAGAGGAAGTTAAAGCATGTTCAATTATGGAAAAATTTTGTTCTATCATGGGGCATATGATCTATATGTTTACAGTGTTATCTGACACCTTGAATATTTAAATATTTAATTATAAAATATTTTTCTCCATTCCAATAATCTTAATATTATTAATATATTTATTTATATGGATATAAATGGATTGTAAATGATATTTAATGTCTATTTTTAATGTCATTCAAATATTTTCAAAAGGAATTTTTACGTGTTTTATACCGAACATTTTGACAAATGGAAAAAAGAAATGGTTTTTTCCTAATATATATAGAGACAATGACTTTCCTTCCACTGTGACTATTACATAACTTATAGATTTCATTTTATGATTAAATATTTTTCTTAAATGAAAAACCCCCTTCCCTTAATTTTGGGATATTTGGTATTGAAAATGGTTATTTTTAAAAGAAAAAGGTATTTTTATACGAAAGTGTTTTTCATAAGAGTTTAATAAGATTTTTTCTTTAATGATAATTCAATGATTTTATTAGATTATTTTCATCTATGTCAATACCATTTGTTAAATCATATGCTTCATTGTGGTTTATCTATTGTGATATCATCTAATATATTTTATTAAATGGTTTATGGTTAGTTTGAATGTGTATGTGATATTTTGATACCATTCACCATATTACTCATAATAGTTTATGATTATGTCTAATGATTTGGGACTGTTATATACATTTCATATGTATATATTGTTTATGTTTTACCCCATTCATATTAGGAATGCATTTGACTTACTATGTGATGATCGGGGCCCTCTATAGACCCTCGATGCATCGGTAGGTCTCATAAGACAAACTAGACCAGATTTTGGGTTAGGGTTTACCCATTATATAGATTTCTTGGATGAGGCCTTGATAGTATGTTTATGATGTTCCACATTATGTATTCTCTAATTATGAGATTAGTTATTAATGTTCTATGTGATTATTAGACTAGTATAATATCCATGGGTAAGTATCATTTTTATATGATTATTTGTATGTTTCCATTTGATTAGTTTTTTCCCAGCCATATTATTCTCAAGATGATGTTTTAATGGAATGTGTTTTTAGTTATTCACCTTTCCTTTTTGATTACTAGTATTTATGATAGCTTCTATTGTATTCTTACCCTTACTGAGAATAATATCTCACCCCTTATTATGTTTTATTTTTATCTAGGAATCCAATAAGTATTTTATGAATAATATGTAGGGTTACAAAGAGGGGGAATAATGGAAGACTCAATGAAATTCATTGTGTAGTTTATGTTTTAAAATGTAATTTAGATTTCAAGTATGTATCTATTTTACCAAGATAGCTAAACTATTTGGACCTTTGGGATGTGATACCTTGTAATCATTCCAATTTAATAATGTAAGGTACAAGCTTTGGGCTACTGGGTTTTGGGTCCTTACATCCCTGAGAGGTCAAACCTCTTCCATGGATATTGTGACTATCACGGATCTAGTGAAAACCCTCAAAACTAAACTTTCTACCATCAAAGGTTGCACCACTGGATCACCCAACTGGTACCACATTTTCACCATCCAATGTTTAATTTAGGTTCCCTTCTGAAACTAGGTCTTGATCCCCCACATTAGAAAACATCTTTAAATGGGAGATATTCACCAGGGACTTGATCTCATGTTTATGCCCATCTTGAAAATTACTCACCATAGTTGCCTCATCTTCTTCCAATGTTGGAAAAAATCATTCAAAGTCAGTAAAGTGGCCAATATAATTCATCACTGTCATAGTCTCATGGTTTAACCTCATAAAATCTTTAGACTTCTCTTATATCAAGGCCACTAGATAGAAATGTTCTAGAAACTTTTCCCAGAAATCATTCATCCACATACCTTATGCCTTCTCTGTCTAAACTAGAATAGCCCACCAACGCTTCTCTGGTCCCCATAACATATAAGCTACCAACATGACTTCCTTATTATGAGGAGTCTCTATGTGATCTAGAATTTTCTGGATGGACTCTATCAAGAACTTTTTTTCCTCAGGCACACCCTCTCCAACAAACGACTGAGGGTGATGCATCTGAAACTATCTAGTCAAGTCAAATATACTCTGCACAACCTTCATTGGGTCTCATTCCATCACCTTCATAAAATAAGAAAATTTCTCCTGAAACTACTCCTCCCCTATATTTTCCAAGATCAACGGGGTTTCCTTCTCCCCTACTAGAGGAGCATTCTCGATGACATTCTCATGTCTCCAAACCGGCACACCTCATCTTGGTGGCATACATCTTCAATTCCAAATACATGTCTCAAAAAACATAAAATAAAGATTCCATAATTTGTGAAAAAGAATGTTCTCTACTAGCCATAAACATCCCATTTCACATACACTATCCCAATAGATATATTCGCATCACTGTCACTACCCCTAACTTTTCCTACTATGGGTCATGGTCAACATGGTGTAAACCAACTTACAAAGTCACAAGACTTTCATTAGACACCCTTTTTAACCATTTTACCTTCACAACATAAGACTTACTTATTTATTTCAATCTTTACAACCCATCACAAGAAAATTTTTAACCTATTTATAACTCTTCATTAGGAACAATTCTTTCACCGTTCTTTCACAATCTTTCCATTTACATATTTTCATCATCTTTATTAGTAACCACTTATTTCAAATTTCATGTAGAAATGAAAATCATTATATCCCCTTCATCCCATATGTCTTTCCCATGTGTTCCTACCATGATCCATGTCACATATATCCCTAGGTGCCAAAAATGATTCATATATGCACAATATCATGCCATTTAGGTAATCAGAAAAATACCATAAAATATTCACATCACACAAAACGTTCATCACCAATGGTAAAATATCATCCAACCATAACAAAAAACATTAAGAACATTAGTCCCACCCTGGTTACATGGGTTTCCCCCCATACATAGGTTGGGTACTCTAATGCATGAGATCATTTTCAAGTCCTGGAACATCCTAATCTCCAATCTACCTTCCCAAAAATTAATAACATAAATTAAAATGGCTCTAATACAACTTTGTAATGGTTCCGGCCCGGTATCCACTATATCTGGTGCCCTAAGTCTTGTCTCCACGTGACCTCAAGGGCTTCTCCATTACGTGAGAGGTTTCTGACTAGAAACACGGGTCTTATAGAACACATGGGAAGATGATAACCTCTTTATCAGAGTATTAAATGAAATAATAAATGAAGGAATCATTGCACAATAAATATACATCATGAATCCATTTCCTAAAGCATGGTATAGTCCCACAACCAAATAGTAAATATGTAATGTCAAGTCATACAGTTCCAAGTGTAAGGAAACAAAAAATAAAGTAAAATCGAAGAATCCCAAAAATGGGTCCTAACTCCATGTTTGGATTCCTCATCCATGCATATCTCATAGCCAAATCAACCATCTAGAATTGGGACCTTTCCTTTTTCTTTACCTACAACCATGAAGTCTACTCAGGAACCCAATTCCAGCCTAAGCATGGTGTGGGTATAACATAGTAGGTCACCACCAAAGGAGTCTAAAAATATCAGTCTAAACATATAGTGTTTGTGAGTAAAAAATGAATAAGAAGATAAAAAAAGTTAATCCATGTGCTATTAATTTACAAAGATCATTTTATCCAAATTCACCATTTGTTTCATGGGTTATCCATTTTCAATAAATACACTTTGGACTATGCCGATCACATAAACTATGCATAAGGGAGATGAATAAATTTTCCAAAGTCACTATATAAAACATTTCACAAAATAAAACATATCACTTACCTTAGATCCCTAATCTAGGTGTTTACATCACATTTATTCATTAGGGACATAAATCCTCAGTTTTAATTCATAACCCATGAATTATAGAAATGGGGTTTAGAGCCTCAGTATAACCCAACCCATGGTCATGGAGCCTTAAGTAAAATACCCCTCACATACCACTAATCCATGTACACGTTATTCTTTAACCATTTAACACATATACCATTGACAAACCATAACTCATTGAGTACACATACCATTTACAACCCATAGTTTGTTCAACACTTATATCATATTCATGACTTAACCCATTAAAAAATTTACCATTTATATTCCGTACCTCATCATCAAAATTACCATATAAATGTCTTATCTCATCAACACATTTACCATTTACAACCCAAAATTTATTTAACCAATTCACTTTATACCAAACACCCTCTAATTTCATGTAAACAACTAGAAACCATCACCGTTAGTTCCATTTTATACCTCATATTAACATGTCAACATAATTATCATCATTTCTATCTAATAAAAATTTAATTCTACCCTTAACAACTCAATTCCATGTTCATGGAAGCGAAACACCCCATGGGTGTCCCTTAAACTGACCTAATCAACCTCAATGCATCCCTGGGTATCATGATGGTTTGAATTGATAATTTAACCAATAAATGAATCATTTATTCCATGGAAAACTAGATTATAGGCCAATGACACAAACACATAACCACATAAAAATAAATTCAACCACAATACTATGGGATATAACTTGTATACCACCAACCTCAACTCTGAAGAAGAATGATCTCTTAATATTAGAATTTGATTTGGAAACACCCCACATTTAAAGACCCAACCTAGTAACCATTGGAAAAAGAGGTTTATGGAGATTCAGAATAAGAATAATTATTCTAAAATCCCAAATCCATAAAAAGGAAGGAAAATGAGTGTTAGAATCACGCAAGGATTTGATCTACACCCAATGACACTAAAAATGGCTTAGGAATGAGGGAGATCGATCCTTGAGATGTTTGGTAGGAAGGGGTCATCACCCTTGGATACTATAGAAATAATTGGGAGGTAATTTGGGTAAGAAATTTTAAAGCCCAGGGGGGAAAATCTTAAATCTCCCCTCTTTAATGGGGTGCATGGTTCGGTTGCACAGTTCACCAAACTGTGCGCCAACTGTGGCTCACCCTCTGTCCAAAGGAGAGCTGGGTCACATGGTTTTATGGGAATCCCACATGGTTTAAAAACCCATGAGGTGGACATGAATATTAGTTCTATCCAATTTTTTATTGTTTGTAGGTTCTCCTATCCCCAGTTTCCCAACCTTGCACTACCTCCACAGGAAAGCATGGTTAAAGGTCACAGTTACTAATAAACCTATTCCAACTATGAAAAATTCACTATATGCTCACTTTTTCCCATAATTCATGTCCTGGACCCTTGATATACCCTTGCGACTCTTTATAATCTCAAGAAAAATTGCATTCACCAACTTGGTGGGATTTAAACCAAAACAAAAACAAGAATGTACCTTGATAGAATTAGAGATCTTACAATATACTATTGAATTTTTTAGTAAAATGATTTAAAGAGGGATGTTAATATTTTTATATGATTTCTTAAAGTCATTTTTACCCATGTTTTTCTTTTAAAAACCAATTTAAAAGGAATATTTTTTTATTTTCCAAATGAGGAACCATGTGACTTTTCCAAAAAAAATACATAAAGAATATTTTTTTTAATGTATATGATATGATCATATTTACATATCTTCGTGACTATTAGTTTCTTTGAATCTTACCTTATAAGATAATGTGGTTATTTTCAAACAAATGTTTTTCCATTTTATGTGAGAATATTTCTTCTTAAATAAGTAATTTTCCTCAATAAATGTTTTTGTGATGAAAGAATTCATGATTTATGATTATTTTCTATTCATGGGAATTGTGTATGATGATAGATGGTTCCATTATAAACCAATGTTGGGTGTATCAGTAATATCCCGCCAATTCATTAGGTATGTTTATATTGGAAGTTGACCGTGATGGTTATTCCATGTATAACTTTGATGGTTACTCTACGTATAGCTGTGAGGGTTATTTAAATTATAATCATGAGTGTTATTTAACGTTTGTCCATGAGGGTGACTCCATAAGTAATTATGATAAGAAAATTAATCCCCTAAAGTTCCCAGTGAGGATCTAAGTATCATTGAGAGAGGGAGTGGTTGAATCGGTGATATCTTTTTCTTTTTATGTTTCCTGCTTTTTGAAACAACCTTTTCATCCTGTTAAAGAGTTTCTTCCCTGCTGAACACACACAACCAAAGGAACAAAAGATTTACAAGGTTCACTACTCAACAAGAGTAGCTATTTCCTTGGTATGGTATGGAAACAATCCAGTACCACACAATCCATAAGAAAACAATCCTTTGATGTGGAATACAATGAGTAGGATATACCCTTACACCCGTGTCTCACTTTGAAAACAATCTAATAGTGTTTGTACTCCCTCTTAGCAGAAATAGGGAAATTTAATGATTCTTTTCTTCTTAATGAACTTTCACAAATGAAATCTATCAAAACAATTTTTCACTTTTCCACCCAGAAGCTGGTAAGAACCTCCCGGTGCAGACATCTTGCATGCCACTCCCTACTTGCACGCCTCCCTACTTGTGTTCCACCTGCTTGTGCGCCTCCCTGCTTACGCGCCTCTGGAAACTTGTGTGAAAAAACATGTGTGGGAAAACATGCACAACACCCTACTTGCACGCCTTATCAATAACCCTCAGCATGCACGCCGCCCTCTACTACTTGCGTGATCAGAGCACCCTCTACTAGTTGCACGATCAGAGCTCACATTTTCTCTTAAGTGTTGAGAATGGAAAAAATGAGAAGACTAGTCATATATTTATTGTAATTTTGGTGACTTGCGTGCCACATACACTTGCACGTCGTTCCTACTTGTGCGCCGCTCCATCACTTGCACACCACTCCATCACTTGTGCGCCCTTCCATCACTAGGGAAACACATTATTTCCTTTTTCATTTTTTAATATGATGATGTTGGAATATGACTTGCATGCAACATACACTTGTGCGCTGCTTATACTTGTGCGCCACACTTGTGCGCCCCTTATACTTGCACACCACACTTGCGTGCCACTTATACTTGCACGCCACTTTTTGACTTGTGTGCCAATATTTAACTTACGCGCCATTTTATTTCTTTTGTCAGATTTTGATGTGATGTTCTTGAAATATGACTTGTGTGCCACATATACATGTGCGCCAATAATTGCACGCCAATACTTGTGCACCACTCTTGACTTGCACACCACTTTCATTCCTTTTACAAAATCACTTCTTTACTCCCTCTACTCTTCATAAGGCTTGCATCACAAGTTTTCCAAACTTATGATATTTGTGAAATACAAATCAGAAAATCATTTTCATAGTTTTGGTCCTTTTACAAATTGAATTGATTTAACTTATTTGACTACAAAATACAACACTCTGCAAAGGCTAACTCTTCAAACTTCCTTCTCCATCCAACTTGGTCCAAACAATCTCCCCTTTGGATTTTATTATCAACCAAGACTCATAAATCACTGAACATTGTATCCTTATGGAATGGATTACTTATCATCAATTCTATGCTTACGTGAGCTAACTCATTGTAGGAAACAAGAATTATTGATAGCCAAAACCATGTTGTCCAAAGGCATAGACTATGAAATCTCATGATCATATCTCCTCAGCCTTCTTCAGAGCATCTTTCAGAACATCTTTCAAGCTTCAACTTCAGCAGTCTTCACTTCTTCAACATTCCTGGAATACAAAAAAAAATTGTTTCCTACAACCACTCCAACAGACAATTAGAATAGTTCACACATATACATGATGGATTCATAGCTTACCCACAACTCCCCCTTTATGCAGGCATATTTAAGGTTAGATTTATGAAACAATTCTCCCCCGTTACAACACTATTCAAAGGAAAGATAAGAGTGGGGACAGAAACACATACCTTAACCTTGATGAGAAGGAGGTTGGACACCCATTTTTAACCTCAATTTTTCAAATGGTTCTTTCGGTAAAGGTTGGGTGAATATATTAGCAACTTGGTTAGATATAGAAACATACTCTATCTGTAATTCATTCTTCTCCACTTACTCTTTGATGAAGTGGTACTTTATATCAATGTGTTTTAACGAGAATGTTGTAACAGGTTTCTTGTAAGATTTATTACACTCTGATTATCACAACCCAAGAGCAATTGTTGCTTTACTTCAACAAGTAGATATTCTAACTGAGTCTTCATCCACATTAGTTGAGTTGTAGCTTGAGTAGAAGCAATATACTTGGCTTCAGATGTGCAAAGTGTTACTGAATTATTTTTCTTGGTATGCCAACTAACACAACTTTTCCCCAGAAAGAAAACTCCACCAGATATGGATCTTTGATCATCAACATTTCCTGTCCAATCGGCATCAAAATACCCGAATAGATTAATTTTTTCTAAGCCATCATACCTGATTCCAAAAAATTTTTTGCCTTTGATGTATCTAAGAATTTTTTTCCCTGTAAGCAAATGTGATTCCTTAGGAGCACTCCGAAATCTTGCACAAAAAGTGACAGTATAGACGCTATCAGGTCTTGAGGCTGTCAAATACAACAGACTTCT
This sequence comes from Viscum album, assembly GCA_963277665.1. NCBI lineage: Eukaryota > Viridiplantae > Streptophyta > Magnoliopsida > Santalales > Viscaceae > Viscum > Viscum album. The sequence goes on from OY728135.1 coordinate 117,049,996, forward strand.
AATCAGATTTTAAAACTCTTTCTGATCAACTTCCTTGTCTTCTCCATCTTTAGAAAACTTGGTTCTCATAGAAATATATGTGGAGATTGGTTTTGAATTTTCCATGCCAAACTTCTTCAGAAGTTCCTTAGCATACTTTTCTTGAGATAGAAAAATGTGATTCTTCTTCTGTGACATTTGTAGCCTAAGAAAGTACGTCATTTCTCCAAGCATGGACATCTCAAATATCTTCTTCATCACCTAAGAAAATTTTTCAAATGGTCTTTTATCATTTCTAGCAAATATAATATCATCGACATAAACAATAACGATCAGTGAAAACTCCTGAAATTCCTTGATGTCGAGATTTCGGTAAACTCTCCCATTCTTAAAGTTTATATTCTTTAAGCAAGTATCTAATTTAGAATACCATGATCTCAAAGCCTGTTTTAGCCCATAAAAATCCTTCTTCAACCTAGAAACATAAATTTCATCTTTTCCAATAACAAATCTACAAGTTTGATCAATGTAAACTTCCTTATCAAGGTCACCATTCAAGAATGTAGATTTTAAATCAATTTGAAAGATTTTGTAACCTCATTGTGAAGCAATAGAATGAAAGATTCCTATTGTTTATAATCATGCCACCAGAGCAAAGGTTTCATCAAAATAAATGCTTTAAATTTTTGAATACCCTTTATAAACCAATCTTTCTTTGTTTCTTAATACTTTACCTTTTTCATTCAGCTTGTTCCGGAAAACCCACTTTGTACCAATAATGTTCTTGTTGTCCGGATTGGGTACAAGTTCCCAGGTATCATTATTCTCTATCTGATCAAGCTCTTCATTCATTGCATGAACCCATTTTGGATGCTCAAATTCTTCATTTACATCATTCGGTTCAGCTTTCTAATAAAGCGATGTATGTGATATTGCATCTGTTCTTCTTCTTGTTTGAACCCTCTGATGTTTATCTCCAATAATATTCGGAGCCTCCACTTGTTTCCTCAACCTAGGATGAGTAGTTCGAACATCATCCTCATCACTCGAGATTTCTGAGTCAGATTACTCTACACCAGTAGGATTAACAAAGTCTGTAGCATTATCAAAATCATTAACAAAAGCTTCTCTATCCTGCTCAAATTCCACATCATCGTATGAATGCTTTTCTTTCTCAACATTTTCAACAACTTTTACATCTGAAGAATAAATAATTATTCATGTTTCTTTGTTGAGACATCTATATCCTCTTCCTTCTGGAGCATAGCCAAGAGAAATTCCATCATCTCCTCTTTGGTCAAACTTTCCAAGGTTTCCAACATTCTTCTTTATAATGCATGGATTCCCAAATACTCTTAAATGTTTCAGACTTGTAGTTTTTCCATAGAACATTTCATACGGAGTCATATATGAGTTTGGCCTATAGAAGCATCGGTTCTGAATATAAACAGTAGTGCTCATGGCATACCTCCAATAATAATGAGAAAGACTATGTTCACGTAACATAGTTCTCCTCATTTCCACCAGGCTTTGATTCTTTCTTTCAGCAACCCCATTTTGTTGAGGTGTGTATGGTGAACTGAACTCATGCCGAATTCTATGTTTCTCAAGGTAACTTTCAAACTCTTCATTCTTATACTCACCAACATTATCAGTTCTCAACTTCTTCACTGAATACTCACATTCCTTTTATGCTTTCCTCCTAAAACTCTTAAACATTTTCAGATCATCTGACTTATGTCTCATGTACATAACACTAGTAATGCGAGTAAAGTCATCAATGAAAGTAATGAAGTACTTATCTCCATTTTTTGATTGTTTTATCATTGGTCCACATATATCGGAATGTATGAGTTCCAAGGGTTGTTTTCACGAATTTCAACTCTCTTATGAAAAAATTTTGTAATCTTCCCTTTTTTACAGATAGTGCTTCACCAATCTCTTCTTCTTGATAAATCAGCCATATCTTAGACATTGTCTTGCATTTATAACTTACACATGTTTCTCTGACACATATGTCCCAGAATTGTTTTCCATAATTGATTTTCATCCACCAAGCCCATGTAACAAGAATTTTGTACTTCACCAACTTGGAACAAGTTTCCTTTTGTATGTTTGCCTCTTGTAACTATATTTCCATCATTTTCAAATTTCAAAGTGAACCCATATTTTCGGAATATAACTTTTTTTTCCTCATCACAGAGTTTTGAAAGACTCATAAGATTATTTTTCAACCCATCAATATAAATTTTTTCCTTAGATTTCATTTTTTCTTTTCGTATAATGGCTGATCCAAAACCTTTGATTCTAAGAGATTCATCATTTCCAAATGTAACAATTCCTTCTTTGAATTCTTTCACATTCTTTAGAAAATTTTAGTCTCCTATCATATGACAAGAACACCCACTATCAAGAATCCATTGACGTTCTCCTTTTGTAGCTTTCAAAGCTGTTTCGACAACAATAGCTTTTTGTTCTTCCTTTTCCTTCAGTTTCTGTTGTGCTTCCTCCAATTTCCTAGCTAGGTCAATGTGTTCTGGACAGACAACCATGCACTCTTTCTTTTCAGACTTATCAGACCTTTCTTTTTTATAGTTTAAAATCTATGGATTTTGAGAATTATTAATAAACTTTGTTGCTCTGGTAACACACTTAGACATCCCTTGGCAAGATGTCCCGGTCGATCACATCTTTAACAAATAGTTTCCAGTGGTTGGAACCTATTCTCAACTTTCACTCATGTCTTCTCAGATATATTATGAAATTTATTTATAGAATTTCTATTTTGAAAGGATTGAATCCCCCTCAATCCTTGTCTTGCAAAATTTGTGGAATAGTTGTAATGTTATTGGTTGAACCAACACATATTTTCCATGTGTCTGAATCCACCACAATACCATCAATAACCATAGAAATAATATTTGCCTCTGAAACTTCAATACTGACTAGATTTGTGAACATCTTTCTCAACAACCTTCTTAATATAACTATGTTAACCATCAACCTTCATGTTTTCATTTGTAACTCCCTTTATCATTTTAGATTTAATAGTACCAGAAGTATTATAAGTCATTCTTAACTCATTATTTTTATACACTTCTAATTTTTCATCATTGCTGACTTTGACAACAAACATGGTCTTTCCATCCTTGTTCTTATTATAACTAGTTCTATGTTTCATTTCTACCTTTGAAGGTAACTTTTGTAGATCCTTGTTTGGTTCATTGTTACTGGAACATTCACAAACTTATAAGATATAATTTTTGAAAATGATATTCATTTCATTAGCTTTATAAAGTTTTTATTGGACAAGTTCCAACTCTTCTTCTTTTTCCTTCAACTTTACTTCAAGATGATCATTATGATTCTTTGTATTCTCAAGATAATTTTTCATATCATCAATCTCTTTTTCCATATTTATTTTCTCATCAGTAAAACCTTATTGATTGTTTAATGTGGAATTTTCATTTATCAGCTTGTTGTTTTCCTTCTCAAGCCTTCAGATCTTCCTCAAACATTATTTTAACTCATCTTTTAGATGATATTCAAGTTGAGTTTCTTATTCTTCTTAACTGTTGTTCTCATACTCTTCATTATTTACTACAGCAATAAAGGTATTCTCTATTGGTTTTTCAGAAAATAATTTCTCGTATTCATCTTCGCTATCTTCTCCATCTTCATCTTTAGATAAAAAGCTTCTTCTTTTTTATTTGAAGAACTTTTTATCCTTTCCCTTTGAAAAATATTTATCTTTGTCAGCTTGTTTCTTCCACAACCTTCTTGGCCTTCTGTTATCATCATCACTGTCTTCATATTTATTCTTTCGAGGAAAGTTAGCGGCAAAGTGACCAATGGTTCCACACTCAAAACATTTCAAGGGAAGTTTACACTTGTATTTCCCTGTACCTCTTTTCTCATTATTAGAAAACAAGGATAAAATTTCATCAAAATTTTTATGTACCTCATCTTCGGAGTCAGATTCACCAACATCATCCTCAATATGAGTCTTCTTTGACTTCTCTCTCTTTGTATCCTTGAATGACATTTCTCTATAAGATTTTTCCCCTTCATAGTCTTCTCCCTTCTCATCTCATAAGTAATGAGAGTGCTATGAAAATAATCCAAAGATAATGTTTCAACGTATCTATATTCTAATAAAGACACTTTAGCATCAAACTTTTTAGAAAAAATTCTCAAGATATTTTCGACACATGTAGAGTCCTCAAATGTTTCACCAAGACATCTAATTGTACTGACAATATCATTTATCCTGGTAAAGAAATCCCCAATAGATTCAGATTCTCCTATTTTAAAATCTCTATACTTCAGTCTCCAGATTTTTAGTTTATCCATCTTCGCTATTGTATTTCCTTCTTAGATGTTCTTCAGTTTGTCTTAGATTTCTTTGGATGTAGCAACACCTTTCACTCTTAAAAATTAACTCACAGAAATAGGTGAGAGTAACACATTTTTAGCTCTTCCATAATTCTCAAGGTTCTTCTTATCAGCATGAGTAAGAGGAACCTTGTCATCAATAGCATAAAATCCATCTGTTATAGTTTCAAGAACTTCATATCCAAGAGACATAAGATTAGGCATCATTATGTCCTTCTAGATGTGATAGTTCTTTCCATCAAAAATCAGAATCCCCTTACTATTCATGCAATTTAGATTCTCCATCACAACTTCTCTTCAACCACTTTAGTAAATAATAAATAAAGGGAACTTGTCGCTCTGATACCAATTGATGTTCCTAGTCAGCATCCAAGTATCACTAAGAGGGGGAGGGGGTGAATCAGTGATATCTTTTTATTTTTATGTTTTCTACTTTTTGAAACAACTTTCACCTCCTGTTAAAGAGTTTCTTCCCTACTGAACACTCACAACCATAGGAACACAATATTTACTTGGTTCACTACTCAAAAAGTGTAGCTACGCCCTTGGTATGGTACTGAAACAATCCACTACCACACAATCCACTAGAAAAAAATTCTTTGATGTGGAATACAACGAGTAGGATATACCCTTACACTTGTGTAGCACTTTGAAAACAATCCAATAGTGTGTGTGCTCCCTCTTAGCACAAATAGTGTAATGTAATGATTCTGTTCTTATTAATGAACTTTCACAAATGAAATCTTTCAATAAAATTCTTCACATTCCTACCCAGAAGCTGGTAAGAACCTCCTGGTGCAGACTACTTGCGCGCCACTCCCTACTTGCGCTCCTCCCTGCTTGTGCGCCACCTACTTGTGCGCCTCCCTACTTACACGCCTCTGGAAACTTCCGTGGAAAAACTTCCGTGGAAAAACTTGTGCATAAAAACTTGCGTGACAAAACTTGTGCAGAAAAACTTGCGCGAAACCCTACTTGCGCGCCTTGTCAATAACCCTCAGCTTTCATGCCACTTCAGCTTGCGTGCAGCCCTCTACTACTTGCGCGATCAGAGAACCCTCTACTACTTGCGCTATCATAGCTCTAATTTTCTCTTAATTTTTGAGAATGGAAAAAATGAGTAGGATATTTGTCTATTTATAGGAATTTTGGTGACTTTCACACCACATACACTTACATGGCGTTCCAACTTGCACACCGATCTATCACTTGGGCACCGCTCCATCACTTGTGTACCCTTCCATCAATAGTGTGACACTTTCTTTCCTTTTTCATATTTTGATATGATGATGTTGGAATATGACTTGCGCACAACATACACTTGTGTGCCACTTATACTTGTACGCCACACTTCCACGCCCCTTATACATGTGTGCCACACTTGTGCGCCACTTATACTTGCTCACCACTTTTTTACTTGCACATCAATCTTTATCTAGCGCACCATTTTATTTCCTTTGTAAAATTTTGATGTGATGATCTTAAAATATGAATTTTATGCCACATATACTTGTGTGCCAATACTTTTTCCCCAATACTTGCGTGCCACTCTTGAATTGCAAACCACTTCCTTTTCTTTTCCAAAATCACTTCATTACTCTCTCTACTCTTCATAAGGCTTGCATCACAAGTTCTCCAAACTTATAATATTTCTGAAATACAAATCAGCAAATCATCGTCATAGTTTCTAGTCCTTTTACAAAGTGAATTGATTTATCTTCTTTGACAACAAAATACAACACTCTTATAAGGATAACTCTTCAAACTTCTTTCTCCATCCAACTTGGTCCCAACATCCCCAAGTTACCTATAATATATATTTATGCTTGTTATGTTTTTACATAAATATCTTATTTTCACTATGTAATTTATTGAGTTTATGTTAAAAGTATTATTATGTTACTTCTTAAGGGTGAAAAGTATAACATTGTGAAAAAACATTCATGATTTTATCATATTTTCAAAGAAACCTATATAGGTTTTATATATCCTCTAATATTTCTTTTGAAATGTTTTATTGAAATATGTGGGCATGAAAGGTGACTTCCTGGGTAAGAAAATGTTTATTTTGAGCTCAATTTTTTTTAAAGGAAAACCTTTTTATATGTATTCATGGACTAAGGTTTTACTTTTTATTTTTATGTCCATTACTAATATTATTTTGATCATACCATGTTTTAAAAAAAATCACAATGTTTAAGAATGGGTAAATTAAAAAAAGATGTCATGTTTAAATTTGTGAACATTTGTCATGAAAATAAATCATGTTTTGTTTTAAAAGGTTTATATTGTGAAAAAATGGATATTGAGAAAAAGTTACTACCTTATAATATATGAGTTTCTATGTCTGTGTTATGACCTAATTCTCTAAAACTGTAAACTAAAAATAACCTCGGGATTGTAAAAATTTTAACCCTAGTTCAAAGACACTATGATATGTAATTTTTAAGGACAGTTACTTGTAGTTGGTATTAGAGGAGAGTTTAGAAAACATTGTAGATTAGTATGTTTTCAAGAGAGTCTATCTTAAGAGTGATGGATACCATCATAGGTTTATAGTTTTGAGTGATCATGAGTCTAATATCATAGAAACCCCTTTTTGAGGCTTTAAGTTATGAAATTTTAAGGTGATTAATGATATTTTTGGAGACATTTATTTTTGAGGTAATTATTGTTTATTAAATTTTGTGATGCAAAATTAGATGTATGAGATAACCATTTAGGTAAAAACATTTCATTAATATTGAATATATTAATGTTATTTTGAGTATTTTATCACATTTTTGGGAGTTTTGTATGGATTATATTATTATATTTATAGAAATAAAGACAACCTATGGGTTGGGAGAGAACCTGTGCATCTGGAAAGGCTGCAAGGCTTAAACCCACAACTGAAGGGAGATTAAGGTGCATCACCTACCACTGGCCTATATGATTCCCTAGTTAGTATAAAATTTTATTCTTATTTAAATTATATGATGGATGAAGAATAATTTTATTTTTGGAAAATATGTAATATCAAATAGATAACCATGTGATTGGAAATTTATTTAGTGACTAACATCATTTCAGAATAAGATCACTATAATTGTAGGGAGAATTATAGGATTAAGGTAATAAAAACACTATGGGGCTTTATTTGAGGAATAAATATTGCATTATATTTTGTAAGAGTATATAATTTTATGGTGTTTATGGGGATTTTGTTTATTTATGGAAATGGTTATCATATATTGGAGTTATGAGATTTTGAAATTTTACATTTTTTGATGAGACATTAAGAGTGATTGATGTTATTTTTGGAGATAAATATTAAATTTATCTAGGAAGACAATGTGATAAAATGGTTTGTATTTTTGGGATTCAATATTAGTCTAAAATATTTTTTTAGGAATTTTAAGTATAGTTATTTATTTAATAATCTATGTTGAATTTAGGGTGTTACTATTGAATTTTGGAGATTAAAAGTAGTTTTTCTTAATTTTAAGAATCATTTATTTTGGGTAATTATCTTATCATGCACTAAATATTTTGGTTTCGGTTAATTCCTTAATACAGGAGGAATATATAGTTATTCTTCTGTTGATTTTATATTTTGTAGAAGTTGATTCAAATGTTTCAGACATAAAAAATCATCTTGGATACTCATCATTTTGAGAAAAATATGTGATTGTGGTGAAAATTGATTAAAGGATGAAATTATACTTTTAAATTATATTTCATTATATTCTTATTCTAGGTGGTAAAATAATAGCTTAATTTTAGGAAAAGGATTTTGAAAAAAAACATTATCCATTTACTTTCCTTCCAAGAAATCAATGGTCTTTTAACCCATCACAAATTTATAGTTCTGTGATGGATAACATTATTTTTACCATATTCTCTATCACTCTCTATAATTCCTTAAGAATTATCATTTCTCTTTTATATCAAATTTTCCACTTCCCACTTATGTTCTCCTACTTGGGAACCTAGAATCTGTTATTCTAGACAGCCTTTTTACATCCCTTTCTCTCTTATCATGTTAATGATTTATTAATCCTTTTTATGATGTGGGATTTCAACAAAGTTATATTAAAATTTCAAACCCTAGATGTCAAACACGAGTTAATATTTTGTGTAAAAAAATTCTTAAAGTGGGTATAATGTATCATCCCATGATTTAAATAATAAACATTATGTTTGACATCATAGAAGATATGTAACACTGAGCTTAAACAAACAATGAAATATTATTATTTAAATATGACCATTATAACCTAGCCATTAATAGGTGGGAGTGAATAGTATTAAAAAATATGAAATATATAATTTTCATACTCACTGATAAATTATTAATTTATTATTTGTAATTAAGGACTCAAATGTTTAGTAAAGTAATTTTATTCTTCAAATATAAATTTTCCTCAAAAATACTTTTTGTTTCTTTTTATGAGTGAATATTATAATTAAATTAATTATGTTTGAAAAATAAATATATGTAAAAATGAATTTAATTTTTTGATTCATCAGTTCAAAACTTTCTTAGTATGAATGTTTTAGAATTTTTTGAAAAGATTAATTTTTTAGTGAATATTGAAAAATACCGATATTTTCTAAAACTACCATTTTATTTATATTAAAGAGTAACTTTATGATTTGAATTTTATCTAGAAGTAATTTAAGTACTCTTTGGTTATATAAAATATAATTTATTACATTCAAATAATTCTTATACCTTAATTTTGTATAGGTACATTTTTGGGCTTAAAAACACATTTTTTCAAGAAAAATATTTTCCATTGTGTATTGCAGGATTAATTTTAATTTAAAGTATGATTCATATGTGTTATTAATTTTGAAAAATAAATTCCATATTTATAATAATGAGTTCTAAATTTAATATATATGTCCATTTTATTTTTATTAAATATGGATAGTAACTATTATAATTTTGGTTACCACAGTAAAAAGTAAATTAGTAAATTTTTGTTTTGAATAAAATGATAAGAACCATAAAATGACCCATAAACATACCAAAATCTTATTTTATAAGTCAAAAATAATCTAAGGGTATAATTTATGACATTTTGGGGACACTTAGAGGAGGTTTGTACCAATATAGTATTTTATTTAATGAAATGTCAAACAAGACACACTCTTATTTTTAATAAGTGAAATATTTATAATATAATGTTATCTAGAGGATATTTTTGAATATAAATAGAATTTTTAATTATATAATATTTATATTCCCCATGGTAATTTATTTATAATTTTTATACATAATTAATTACCTTTAATGCATACAAACTTTTAATGCAGAAATTATTTAATAATTTGAAAAATGAAATAAATGAAATAAAAGAAATTAAAAATATTAAAATAAATATAATTTGAGATAAATAATATTATCACTAAATTTTCTAAACTAAAATTACATGTTGTAGATATAATAAAATATTTTATTTTAATTATATATGCTTTTTTATTTTATTAAATTTAAAGTAATGAATAGTTATAAATATTGACATAATGGATATTTTGTAGTAAATAATATCTAATAAATGATACGAAATTCCTAAAAATCCTAAATTCTTCAAATTTATTATTAAAATATTTAAAATATCAGTCATTTTCCATTTATGGTTCTTTTTTTATTTTATAGTAACTATTTTGACCATCAAATAATTATTTTCCATGATGTCAATGTTAGAGCTAATGTGGTTAAATAGGTGTCAAAACCAAATGAAAGGGGTATAAATATAGTCAACAAAATTAATTTTTATTTTATGAGTTTTTTTGACCCATAATTATATTATATTCTAAATAATTCAATTTTGGGGAATTTTTAATTGAAAGTTTATTTATATTAATTTAATATTTTAAGAAATACCAAGAGTGCCCCTCCTCTCTATTATAAAAGTGCACCACTTCTTCACATTTATTCATAGTTAAACACCTATTTGGTTTCGTAATTATCAGACTAAATACCTTACTTTAATCACACCTATAATTAAAGAGGTCTTATTTTAGGTAGAATATCAATCTTAGAGGTCTTAAGCTGTTAATAAAAGGAGTTTTCCAAATAAGAGGCATGGTTTTTATCTAAATATTTTAGTTTTGTTTCTTTATACGTCAAACCTTATTCGGGCATAAAATTATAATAAATCTAGTATCCTTTATATACTTATATTTTTTTGTTATTTTCGTGACCCATATCCATCTTGTATTCTATCAAATCAGAAACAAAATCATCATTCGTGTGTATAGTAGACTACTACCTCGCACAACAATGTATTTCGTTTTCCCTCACCATCCCTCAAGACTGTTTATAATGATGAAATTAATTTTTATATATCATATTAATAACATAACTATAATTCTTTAAGGATAAAATATCATTTATATTCTTACCTTTCCATGCACAGAAAAATGATAATGTCGTTCGTGTGTACCTATGAAATACCACCTCCATTAAGAGAAGTGATTCATTTTACATCACTACATCACATGGATGGTATATATAAAGAATTAATTTGATATATATAATGTTATAAAATTTTGTTAAATATAAAATAATAGTTACCTTCTTTGTATAATGATCATTGAAAAATGGAAACGTTACTCACACATACACATGACTTATCGTCTCCATGATTGTAACATAATTCATTTTTCATATGCATATTTCCTGATTGGATTTAAAATAATAATTAATGTATAAAAAGATAATAATTTCATGATTATTTTTGTATAGATGATGGAATAATTACCTCTTTGATTATAGTTAATTGACTGAAGTCATTTTGGACTTAGGTACCGAATATCGTCAAAACATCCTATGTGATCTTATGTAATTAATTAATTATGTATAACATGGTAATAAGTGATATAAACTGAATAATAAATTTCTAATTGGTTCTTAATAAAGTATAAAATTTACATAAGTTTATTTTTTTGGAATATAAAGAACATATGTGATGTGTCAGACTTGAGGTAAGGGACTTTTTTTAAAAATGTTTCTTCGAAACGTTTTCCTTAAAACTCAAGTTTTCTTCCATATCCATACATTTTTTTACAAAAAATAATTTAAATAAGGTTTTTATTATTTTTTTTATTATATAAAGACATTTTTACCCATATTTGAGTTTTTACAAAATAGTTTTAAAGGAATATTTTTGGTGTCTTCCAAATGAGGTACCTTGTGACTTTTTTGAGAAAAATAAAAAAGGAATGTTTGTTTAACATATATGCAGTGAAATTAATTTCTATCCTTCATGAATAATATTTTAATTGAAGCATACTTTACAATATTAAATGGTTATTTTCAAAGAAACTGTTTTCCACTATATATACACATTTTTCTTTTTAAATAATTTATTTTCCTCAAGGAATGTTTTAATGAGGGAAGCATTAATGTTTTATGATTATGTTATAGTTATTATGAGTTTTTTATGATGATAGATGGTTCCCTTATTATCCAAATTTGGGTGATTCCATGATATCCCTCTAATTCATTGGTTGTGTTAATGTTGGATGTTGATTGTGATGATTATTCCAAGTGTAACTATGATGGTTAACTCCAAGTATTACCATGAGGGTTATTTTAAGTATAACCATATGGGTTATTTAATGTGTATCCATGAGGGTTACTATATAAGTATGATAAAAAAATGATTCCCCAGGTTACCTATATGATTTATTAATGATTTTTATGTTTTTACTGATATATCTTATTTTCAAAACTAAGTTATTGAGTTTATGTTCAAAGGAAAGAGTATATTACTTATTATGGGTGAAAATTATAACTTTGTGAAAAAGTTTTCTTGAGTTTATCATGTTTTCAATGAAAAATATATGGATTTTATTTTTTCTTTAATATTTCTTATGAAATATTTTATGGAAATCTATGGGTAGAAAAAGTGATTTTTTTGGTATAAAAATGTTTATTTTGAGAAAATATTTTATTTGGAAAAGGGATAAAAATATAAGTACTCTTAGACTAAAGGTATCTTTATTTATTTTTATTTTCCTTATTGAGATTCACGTTCTTATCCCAAGTTTTAAAAAAATTAAAAGGTTTTAGGGATGGGTAAACTAAAAGAAGTAGATATGTTTAAAGTGGTGAATATTTGTCAGGAAAAGAAATCATGTTTTGTTTTAAAAGATTCATATAGTGAAAAAATGGATATATATATATATATATAAGAAGTTTATATTTTGTAATATATGAGTTTTTATGTATTAGTTATGTCAAAAATCTCTAAAACTCTAAATCAAAATGATCCTCAAGATTTTAATAATGTGAATTCTAGGTCAAAGACACTAGATTATGTATTGTTTAAGGTCAGGTCCTAACACCTGACCCGTAGAATAGTATATTGGCCATTAAAATTGAAAAATTATATCTGAATAGTATTTAACAAGATTTAAATAAGTTACAATAAATTAAATAAATTTTCAAATTTAAAAACTCAAAGCGATTATAATTGTGTGTTAAAAAATTATTTTAAAACACTTTACAGAAACCTTAATTATAATGTTAATATTTAAATATTAATATTACCTATGTTTGGAAAGTATTTTGATAGAAATTATTTTATAAATTTGTAATAATAATGTCTAAATAATAAATAAGTTAATTTTTATTTATTTGTAAAAAATATGAATTTTTAGATGAATAGTTAAATATGTTTTTTATATGTCTTATGTTTTCTAAAATAATATTGATTTTATAATGATATAATAAATTCAAAAATGTTTTTCCTAAATAATAAAATGTTTAATGAGATATGTTATCCACATAAAATAAATAAAATCCAATTCTAAACAAAAATAATAATTTACAAAGTCAAAAATGATAAAGTATACCTTTAATAAACTATTCCCAAATCCATGTAATTAAAATATATCTATATAATTTCTTTACTATATACCTCCACAAATCCCTATGTATTTTTTGGTCTCACCCTACTCAAATAATTAAAGTCATTAATGTTTTTAATAAAGAATACCCATTAAAAGATAATAAATGTTGATTCCCTTTTCCTTTTAATTTTATTCTTTCATTGTTTTATCCTCCTATCCATATATATACCAATATTCCTAAAATCTATTAATTATAATATTAACATGATATTAATTTCATTATTCTACTATAAAAGTATTATAAAGTTTTTATAGTTTTAACATAATCTCACTATTTATTTTTAAAAAGTAATATTTATGCTCAGTTTAACCGCATACGATGATGTTGTCAATTTATTATGAATCACTGCCTTTATGGCTATTTACTGTAGATTACTTTTCTATATATAATTTGTATTCTAATATTATATGGTCATTACAGACTATTTATAATGCGTATATATTATTTTCCCCACCAACTTTTGTAAAATTCCAATTAATGGTTGATTTACCACCTACGATGATGACATTAATTCTTTAATTATCACCTCCTTCATGGACGATTATTTTAGCCGATATATAATAAATAAATATTTAGTTTTATGTATTTATGAACTACATAGGATTTCTTCCCATTTTTTCTTCTCCATGATTTCCAGTTTTTTACCTTTGTTACTTCTATATGGGCTTCTTACACCTATTTCTATGTACTAAAAGATTTATTTACACTGGATGAAGTGGACCAATACCTAGTAGTCATGATAGACTTCTCAGGTTGACAATAGACAATTACCAGTGATCCTAACCTAAAACCTATCACAAATGATCAATGCGGCTGAATATTTCACCTTAATTCTCCTCAAGAGCCTCTAGAACATGTTTTTAACATTATAAAGTAGGTAAAAATATATAGGAAATAATTTTTAAAAATTTATTTCATATAATAAATCTTATAAACATTTATTATATCCCATAATTAATAAAACACCCGTATTTATTCTTTATGTTCATGATAAAAATGTTTTTCTTGAGTTACACTCCCTTCATTGCTTAATACCATTCACTGAAAAAGGCAATGCATTAATGAAAATAATATTCAATATTTTTTTTAATTATTTGAACATAAATATCAAAAACTATTGCTATAATATGATGTTTCTTATTCTCTAAAACCTAATAAATTTAAATATTTATAGTTTACTAAAAAAAATACATGGTTTCTTTAATTTTGAGCTTACTCATTCATCCCAAAGTTTACACATACATCATATAACTCTTGTTTTTTTGAATGAATTATATAAAATAAAATTAATAGTTTAAAATTAAATTATATATATATATCATAATCATTTTCAATAAAAATTATCAAATTCAAAAAATACCCTCAACTTCTGACTCTTCCAATAATCAATAATCTCATAGTACATTATGACTAGACAATAATTAAGGGTGGGTATACCCTTTAAATCCATTCAAACATTACCAGTACATCCATTATATTACACATACTTATATATTCGCTAAAGGTTATAAAATTTTATCAATCATGCAACCCTCATAATTTGACCATCAAGAAAATTATAGTGAAGATTCTTCTAGAATATTAATTCATGTAAATACGATAATAATATGAAATTTAAAATAAAAAATTTTCTTACCTATATTTTAGCTCTAGATTTATCCTTGATTTATTCTCCAATGTTTCACCAATATATTGGATTCATGGGAATGATGTGAAAATATTTTCCAAGCATCATCATAAAACTCCTATATTACCTCCCATGTTTACCTATCATTAGAGTTTCATTGTTGTAATCAACCATTAACTGTATATGGAAGTTTCATACTTCACTCATGTGAGTATTCCCATCCATCCTAATAGGTTTTGTTCCATACATGAAATAATAAATGAAAAATATTAAATTAACACTTTTTATAAGGAAAGTATATTATGATTATAAAATTAAATATATTTTTCTATGTATACGTGAGGTAGGATAATTAGTGGGATCTTATAGATCCATGTAATATAAAAAATCGGTAACCTATGTAGTTCCAGTAGGATCCAATGTATTATCACAATGGTCAGTTTTTAGTGGATGATTGTAATAAGATAGAGAAGAAGTCTAAGGAGAGTGAACATATAATCATAGAGATATTAGAGAATTAAAAAATAGAGGTGGCCTAAAATTTGGGTGAAAAGGATAATAGTGATGAGGATCAGAATCCATTATCAGAAAAAGAAATGGTATATGAGAAGAATGACTTGATTTGACCTGAGAACAATATATAAGAATAATCCATCATTTTATATGAAATATTAAAAAAAATTATAGTATATCATTCCCAATAAATATATATATTTAGTTTCCTTGAGAAATATATAAATAAAAATTATATTCTTGCACTTACTTCAATATATCCCACAATAATTGTTAACATATTGAACCCTTTTAAACACATCATAATTAAAATAATTCTCCATAATATAGGAAAATGGTATCATAATAAAGGGTGATATCAAATGTTCAGTAATGCTAAACATAGGAGAAAAACATTATTGATCATAGGTGGGATTAATAAGGCTATAAGGGTATTAGAGCATAATCATGGTATATCACCATAGCATATAAATATCATACCCAACATGTCATAGATCATAAACATGATTCTTGATATAGGGATTTTACATAATATAAAACATTATGCATAAGAGAATATCAAAAGAATAGGACTATATCATAGTAATGTGGCATAATCATAAAAATATGAAATCATTTCAGTAGTCAAAGATTACTTCCAAGACCATCCTCACTTAGTGGAAAAAGTCTTATAATGGTTTGGGTTGACTCCCCAAACTATTTTCATTCATGGAATGGGATCATTACTCTTCCTATTTCATATAATTACATAGAATATCAAGATTTAATCAATGCATTGGAAGGTTATAAAATTCTAGGAAAACACATTAAATATTGAAAACTATATATAACTGTACCATAAGAATATTGAATCATTTATAATTCCATCATCAAAAAATTAACCCATAAAAATAAATGGGTCTCAAGAATCATTACATAAAACAATTGAATAGACTATAACCATAAACCATTCAAAGAAATAGATTGGTAGGCATCATAAGATGATATCCCCTGTGATGCATTAAAATCAGTTAACGATATTGGCAATATAAAAAAACACTTTTATAAAAATATCTTCATTTTTCTTTAGAAACAAAAAGTAAGAAACTTTCTTTATGATAAAAATTCTATGAAACAAAAGAAATATATATTTACTTTGAAAACCATAGAAAATTTTATAGGAATCTTGATAATTTATAATGATATGATGATGTGGAAAGCCGAGTTAATGGTAAACCCTAAAAAATAACTATTTTTTCTTTCTAAAAGAATGCATAATTGACCTTTATGAGGAACATTAAAAATTTTACTATTTTTAACTTCTAAAAGAGAGTAGAATGTTTATGAAAATTACTTTAAAATGTCATTATGAATATAAATTAAAACATTTTTTAAATATTATATAAACAAGGATCTTGGGGGAAAAGGTTTCTGACTCAAAGTGGAGTAATATGGCTAGTTTTTCTTTTTAACATTATTTCAGACTTTTTGAGTACCAAAAGATGAGAAATAAAACAAATAATTGAAAATACCAAAAATAAAAAAATAAGAAAAAATATATGTTGTTTAAGTGAGAAATTAAAAAAAAAATTCCCCAACATATATTTAAATATGAGAAATCCTGATTAAAAGTGAGATTGTGACAGAAAACACTTACTTCAGGTTCTGAATTATTTCATATGTAATCGAACCTCCTATATAATAAATTTTAATTTATTATACATCTATTATAGAACCATATTAATAATTATCTTACTAGATATAATTTACATGTAATTTATAATTATCCATAATTAATAATTCCTTTGTAAAATCATTATTCAAGATGTTAACTATTCTATTTTTAAGCATGTTTCTATTCAAATGTCTGGGTCCTTACACACTTATCATGGTTACATCATATCTAGAATGATAATAATGATTAAATATATATTATTATATAATATAACAAGTATATAGCATTCCTTCATTATTCATGTCATATAATTTAGAGCATCATTCGTGTAGGTGGTAAAAGCGACCAAAACATGAGTGTGTTGTAAAGACTGAATAAGAAAGAACATGATATTAAAAAATCATAATAATATTTTTATAGATTTTTAAAAATGTTATAAGTACAATATATATTCATTATATAAATTTTTATAACAATCAATGAAAGAATGATATATAAAATGGAAATATATCTCTAATGGAGTCGGTTGTCCGTACAAAAGCATAAATGATAATTTAATTTTTTGATCCAAAAAAGGAAAAGAAAGTATATAATGTTTTATCATTCAATAATCAATATTCTATTATAAATACCATATATATTAACTAATTGTACCATTAAAACCTTCCATGATATGTGATGATTAAAAATGAAACTTGTCATTTTGTGGATCTGGTAGTCCATACATACGCATGAGCGACGCTTTCATTTTCCATTGGATGGAAAGAACAACAAATTTAGTTTCTATATCTTTTAAATAACACTTAAGTATATTGATTATATTGATATCATTATATTAGGACATATAGAACATATTTAATGGAGGTATAAAAGTATATAAACATGAAAGGAATTATTGAGGATAATTACCTATTCTTCATGTATCTTCCTTTGTCTAACAACTTAATCTTCCAAATGATGGTATTTTGGGAAGAAAAGATTCACAAGGACATGGTTACGGATGATGGTAAGATATTTTTGTAGTTTTTGGATGAGATATAAGTCTAAATTTAATTCAGTGGATTAAGGGATGAGGTTCCCTTTTATAAGTGAGGTGGGTGTCAATATTGTAAAATACTAAAACATTTATATATAATTAATGTATTTATAATGGATAGTAGCTCCAATTTATAAAAATATAAATTGTAATATAATTTAATGGACAAATATCTTCAACCAATAAAATCTAGACAAGTTTATGTCATATTTTATTCTTTCTATATATATTTAACCCCTGGTAAGCCAATTTATCCTTTACCATGGTGACACCGTTTTTACCATAGTTACTATTCATTATCACAAAAAATGTAATTGAACACGGTGAAAAATTTGGCAATTATGATTCAAAATTTGGGATCCATTTTAAAAAAATTAAATTTTTTAAATTTCTAGAAATTAATTTTAAAATAATAATTCAAAATTCATTGAAAATAATTGTTTTGAAAACATGTATTTATGCATGAAACTGAACTTAATTAGATTCCTTATCTAGTAAAAAACTTAAAATTAATGATAAATATTTTACCTAATATATTGTCTATAAAATTAATTAAAATCATAGATTAATATTGATCAATTTAATTTATCAAGATAAAAATACATTGCACATATAATAATAAGTTTTCTGAAAATACCTCCTTTACCATCAAATTATTTTATATTCATTTATAACAAATTTCTAATCAATTTATCAATGATTGTTCATTGGTTTATGTGTATATATAATAATTATAAATATATAGAATAATAAAATTAATATAAATTCATCATTTTAATAAAAACCATAGTTCTAAACAAAACATTTATATTTAACCAATAATTAATATTTGAATACTCATAAATTTTTTTAATGAAACTTATCCATTGTTAAAATATAATTTTGCATATTATATTATAGGTAATTAATAATTTTAGTACAATGTTTAATTTCTCATAAGATATCAAATACATGAAATATATTTAAATGAAAAATTTAAATAAAAAATGTGGGATGTAACATTCAACCTCTATTAGAATAATTTCTCCTTTAAAATTATCTTACTTTAGAAAAAAAATGAGATCATTTATATCTCATTAATTCAATGGGATCCAACATAGATTTTTCAAAAAATTTGTTCCTCTATAATACTTTAACTAGACATATAGTCTTATTCAGTTGTAATTTGTCTCTATTTTATTAGATCTCAAATGGTTATTCCTCATAGGAAAGATAATTTTCCAATTGTACAACCTCAGAGTTAAATATATGTGAAGGATCGAGTATGTACTTTCTCAAAAGTGATACATAGAACACATCATGTACTTGTGATAGGGTTGGTGGATGCCCCACGTGATAATCTATCATCCAGATGTGATCAAGTATTATGAAGGGATCAATATATCTAGAGATCACCTTCGCATTATTTAGAAATATCATAAACCCATTCCACAGAGTTTTTTAGAGGAATGCCTTATCACTATCTTTGTGTTCTAGGTCTCACCGTCAATTTTCATTAAAACTGTTTTTTCAACTCTGAGATTCTTGGATTTGTTGTTTAATGGTTTTAACCTTATTCACCATTTGTTAATCTAGTTGAGGACCCAATAGCTTTTTTTCCAATTTCATCCCAATATGCTAGATTTATGCACTACTTAACATATAAAGATTTATAAGAAGAAATCTGAGTGCTTGAGTGAAATACATTGTTAAATAAAAACTCAACCAGGTAAATGTGTTGATCCCAACCACAATGAATATCCATAGATATTTCACTCAAAATATCTTATAGTGATTGAAATATATTCTCAAACTAACTGACTATTTAAGAATTATATATAGTACTGAAACAAAACATTATATCCAGTTCTTCCTGATAAATTCTACAGAACAACAATGTAAATCATGGAACTCGATAAAATATTATTGAGATTGGTATTTTGTGCCACATTTCCATTTATTTAATGTATATCCCGGAAGGATTATCAACAGATAAATATTCCATGTTAGTAATAAAATTCAATAACCTTATAAAGTGATCAACTACAACACAAATAGCATTATGTCTCTCTGATGTCTTGAGGAGTCCTTTAAAAAATCCATGGTGATGTTTTCCCATATACATTCATGTATAAGAAATGGTTGTAAGATCACCTTATACTTTTTTTAATATGGCCATAAATTGTTGGCATACCAGACATTGAGATACCTACTACAAAATAACTATTTTCATGTTATCCTCCTAGAATTTCACTCTATGATCTTTATACATCTTCATATTTCAAGTATTAATAGATAATGATGAACTATGAGCTTCATATAATAGATACTTCTTTAAATATTATATTGATAGGAAACACACTCTATTATTGAACCCTATAATTCCATCATAATCATGGCTGAACTCAGGAACATTATTTACCATCATTTAAAGTACCAAAAACTCATTTTCCACCTCTTTGATCTTTAAACGAACAGATGGTCAAGTATTCATTTGAGCTAGGTAATATTTCTTCCATTTCCTTATGACTCTAATATCCACCCTATGGAAATCTATAAATTTTGGATCTCTTTCAAAACTTATTATGTAAAAACTAGTATAGTCCTTTCAACTCGGAGAAACAAACATGTTGTTATCCTTCACGTTGTGGTAAAAATAATCATTGATCAACCACATCCATCTTCTCTAGTGAATATGAAACTCTTTCTGTGTAAAAATATAATTAAATATTTTTTTATCAATATATATGTCACACCATTTACCATAAAGCTAATTCCTCTAAATATTTGATGAAAATATTACCAATCCAAACTTAAACTCATGAGTTAAGTAATTTTACTCAAGAACATTCAATTGAAAAGAGGAAAAGCTACCACCATGTCATTATGCATGATAACACATCAGAGTACTTCTTCCATACATCACTATATATCACAATCCCTTATCCACTTAAAGGTATTGTGAGTATAGATGAACTATCCAAACTTCTCTTGAGTTCCTTGAAATTCTAGTCACATTCATCATTCTATAGAAACAGGGATCCCTTCCAAGTTCACTTGGTGTGAAGACTTTATAGTTGTGATAAATTCCTCACAAATCATTGATAATACCCTTCCAATCCATTAAAACTATATATCTTTTTCATAGTAGTTGTTCTAGGAAAATGTTTAGTAACCTTTATCTTCGAAAGGATATATATATATTTACCTTTATTTTTAATTACATAACCTAATATTGGTACCTTATATAGCCTGAATTTTCACTTACAAAATTTGGAATATATTTTTTAATTCCTCAAGGTATGTTGAACATTCCAAAATTACAATTCATACTCTTCATTTATAATTGAATATATAATAACATCTTCTATAAAAACTACCAGAAACATTTCAAGGTAATATATAAAATATATATTCATGATATCCATGAAGATAATCGGAGAATGAGTAATTATGAATGGCATTACAATGAATTTTTAATGATCATGCAACATAAAGAAATATGTATTGGGTATATCCTCCTTGACTATTAATTAATGTTACCTAGATTGGAGATCAATCTTGGAGAATTTCTGAGCTTGATGTAGCTGGTCAAACAAGTCATCAATATGGGTAAGGGGTATTTGTTATATAACTTAATCTCCTTAAGTCTCTATAATCAATATAAAGATACATTGAACCACATTTATTTTTCAAAAATAATTGGATCCCACCATGGTGAAGTACATGGTTGGATAAATCCATTATCTATAATCTCTTGGAGTAACTTCATCAACTATTACAACTCAATAAAGTTTGTTCTATACGGTGTATTTTAATTTAATGAAGCAACGATTATTAGATATATTGAAAAATAAACTTCATGATTCAGAGGAATACTAGATAAATATTTAGGAAATATATCATCATACTCTTTTATGATAAGAATATCTTCAATGTTTATTCTTTCACCAACCATTTGAGATAGTTACCCCTCACATATATGTAGTAAGACCAAAACAATGGATGCAATTTACACTTGAATTTCATATTTATTCTAGCATCAAAATGGAAATCATATGTTTATTACTAACAACAAATGTGACTTCATTTTTTCAATAGTTAATATGATCTATATATATAGAGATAGGTAGCTAATACATTCTGAAAATTTCATCTAATTCAACTATAGAGAGAATTATATGATTTTTAGGAATAAAATTCTAGAAATATTTTATTAGAGAGGAGTAACAGATTTGATATGTAATAATTCTAGCATTAGAAGTTTTCATTAATAGTTATACATCTAATAGTTGAGGTAGCGATGTGATACCCTTGAAAAATTATTCAAATATAATAGAGTGGGTAGAGCCTAAATCAAATAAAATCCCATTATCCACTTTGACAGTTGTGATAACAATATATTTCACTTTTTACCTTGGGGTGAGAGGTTGATAACACTAATTTTCATCATTAAACCTCATATTTTTACATTATTTCGTATAATTTTAATACTCCTTGAAAATATAGAATTAGAGTGTGGGTGGTATATTTCATTGATATTTAACTTCATTCCCCTAATTGGTTAGTTTTTTCATATATCTCCAGCATTATTTTACCTAATATCATTCTTTTTCCTAATTTAAACAACTATATATTCCCTTAATTTGATTTATTCATGATTATTTCCACTCTTTTGGAATAAATTAACATTACTTTTATTTCCTCGATGGGTTTTGTTACTTACATTTTCATAGAACTCCATTTGAATCTCCTTATACCTAGATCCATGAGAATAATGGGAGTATCCAATTTCCATTTCTATCTTGAGAGAACATATAATTATTTCTATATAGCTATTAATGTCTCTTAGGCCCAATTCCTTTTGGATTCTATGTTTTAAGACACTAAAAAACTAATAAATTTTACTTTTAAGGTTGATGATAAAACCATAAGAATACCTTGGAATTGTTATAAATTTTGACTCATATGTACCAATATAATCACCATCCTTCTACTTTACCTCCAATAATTCCAACTCCATTTTAGTATGAAGAGTTTGGGAAATATAATTAGTGAAAAATAACATTATAAACTCTTCTAATTTTCAAGATTAAATTACTTCCTCTTTCCTCATGTTCTTGATAAGATCCCACCATTGATAAGATAACACTTTTATATATACAATGAAAAAATTTCTATTTCATATTCCAAGAACTAGAGAATAGAGAATATATTTTCCATAGAATGAATCCATTACTCATTAATTAGTGGATCATTGGACCCACTAAAGGAATATGAATATTTTTGTATGAAAGACCCGGTGATGAGTTGTTCTTTCCTTTTTTAATTTGTAAATACACTATGATTCATATTGTTGTTTATATCTTGTTATATTTTGCTGTACATAGCCACTATATTTTCCATTCTAGCTCCCATATCATTTTTTTCTCATAAGGAAAATCATTGTGCTGGTTATCCCATCCATTTCTAACATGATTACTTCTGGTATAATACATTTACTACACCCAAAATAGTCAATGTGAGTATCAAGAAAAAATAAAACTAAGTAAAAATATCATAAAGAAAATCATTCCTATAATGTAGTAAATTATGACACCTTCACTTAAACCTATGACATCTTAGGTTCATCCAACTTCACATAGGTTGTTACAAGTTTTATCCTCATAACCTAATCCCTATAAATAACTAAACCAATCTCTAATAATTACTATGGTGACCCAAGCACAACATATAAGTATAATCCATCATTTTATATAAAATACATAAAACATTTTATAATAAATCGTGCTTAAAAACCATAATGGATTAGTATCCCTATGGTATATATATATAAGAATAATATTCCTTCATAATACTTCATCATCTCTTACAAATATTAATTACACATGCAACCCTTCTAGAAAATCATAATTAATGATTTTCACCATTACCTGGGGAAAAAGAAATATATGGAAGATTGAGTTAAAATGAATAGTATGTTTAAGTATAGAAGATAATATTTTCTAACCATAAGGGAGAATATGATGGCCATAAGGGTATGGGAACAAAATCAAGGTATATAAACCTATCATATAAAAATCATAACTAATAATTCATGGATCAAAAAACATAATTTTTGGAATAAGGATATTTTATAATATAAAACATAAGATCATCCCAGAGTAATATGGAATGATCATAATCATAATATATCATTTCTTTCATCAAGGATCACTACTAATATCATGATCACCTAGTCGATAAAGTCCCATAATGTTTTGGGTTTACATCCCAACCTATTTCATTTTTGGAATAGGTTCAATCCACATCATAATTTATATTATCACATGATATAGCAAGTGTCAGTCAATTAATATGAGGGCTATATAATTTTGGTCTCATCCATCACATAATGAAAAACATACCTTTGTGTGCCATAAAAATATAGAAGCATAAAAAAATCAATCATCACAAAATTAATCAATGAAATGAAGTGGATTTCAAGATACATTCTGAAAATCATTTTAATAGTCCATAATCATATATTGTTATCATTCAAATAGTAAGCAATTTTATCAATTGGATTTCCCTTCTGATTATATAAATTTTTCATATTGATTAATGTAGTATTATCTGAACCACATGAACCTAATGATAGAACCAATAATGTTTTATTATATTGAATTGAAAATTAAATTTAGATGATAAATATAGTTAAAAATTGTAGATCATTATAATGGTACTAAAAATAGAAAATAATATAATAATAATATAACAATCTGGATCTACTTGATCTCCCCGAATGATCGCAGTCATGAAAAACCTTATAGAAATGAAGTGGAGTATTATAAATTCAATATCCATGTTGAAAATTAAAATATAGACCTTTAAAGTAATAAAAGTAAATTAATAATGAATGAAATATGTTGTATTTATAGATATTAGGGAACCCATATAACTGTTAAAAATCTAATCATTGGAATTTTAATATGACCGTTAGAATCATAATCCCACATATGTAATTGTAAAATAATATTTATTTATCTTAAAAATGAAAATATGGGAAATTTATTCCATATTATCGATAAATAAATGTTTAAAAAATGAAAAAACATATTTGTATTTTCATAAAATACATATATTTTATTTTTCTTTTTATTATAAATACAAAAATTTAAAAGAATGATTATTTTAAAATAAAAGTGTTTATAAAATAATAATATATTTTTACTATAGGGATAATATAATTTTAGGGGTCTATGAGTAATTTTTCAAAGGGTTATAAAGTGGATCATATTTTAAAATTTTGTATTTTTCAAAAAAATATTAATATTATTTAAAAATATATATTTTTTATATATAGAAAATTATTTTCCTAAAATTGATTTATTTTTTGTAATCTAAATGTTTATAAATTGTTATGATTTTTTTGATATTTTTATAAAATTATAAATTTATATAGAAAGGTTAAATACAAAAAAATAAGGTATTATGAATTATAAGAAAAATATAAGAAAAAATGAGACATGACTGATTTAAGTGAGAATTGGCTCAGCTTCACATGCAAAAATTTCTATTTTTTAGTCACAAGAATCAATAATATTGATTTTCTTGATCAAAAAATTAAACAAATGGTTTTTATATACAAAACTACACTCCCCCCCCCATTCTAAATTTCATTCCTTCTACTCAAACTTTCTAAAACTTAGATCTTTCCCAAACTCTACCAAAATCTCTTCTTATCTATATCGGCTTGTCCCTGGAATATTTTTTCTCTTAAAAAGACCAATATATGGAGTTTTAAGTGGAATACTAATATGAGACATCCATGGGAGAATATAACACTCTCCACCGAGTATTCATTTATTCTTTCCTTCATCTACCTCCTCAACCTTTCTTATACATAATGGTATATTAAATTTGGTACTTTTAATATACTAAATTATTCTTATAACTATGGAATGTCCCCTTCTTCCATTCTACTATTATAAAAATGAAAACATAATCTATATTATGGTTGGTTCACCCCCTCTGTGGATAATGGGTTTTCATTTTTTCAATTACCATCTTAATTTCTGGTATAAATTCAATTATTATTATTTAAAGTAAGATTAATAATTATTTTTTATATTTTTTATTATTCTTGAATTTTTATTTAACCATAATATTATATGAAACCAAATAAGTTCATCCTAGATGAAAAACCCTTCTAAATTAACTGACTATAAAACAATAAAACGTATACTCTCTAAACCATAACTTTTTTTGTGAATATCAATGTGTGTTAATGATGTTTTGAAATTATAGAAACACATTAACTCTATACCATTACATGTATGGATTTATGGAACCATTTCATATGAACACCCATAATTATCTTCTAAAAAATCTAACCCTGGAACCATGAAACAGACGAAATTCATATAGTAAATATAGAAATGGAATATCAAATAAATGAACCTAAAACAATATGAATGAATAATAACAATTCAAATATTATTTAAGTAGGTTTTAAATTATGTATTTTATAAATCTAATTTCATTTTTTGGGACTTTAATTGAAAGTTCACAATGAATATGGACCAGAGGTAAGGGAACTCTCTGACTCAACCTCTTTTCTGTTGGTTGTCCAATTTCTCTCTCTAACTCATTTGACCTCTCTATTTAACATTATAGAATTATTTTAAATTTTTTATATATGTTTATTATATATATAACTGGTTAATTTATCCACTATTTTCCAGGGTTATACACACCTTATGTTCATTTCTCAATGGCTACTTTAAAATCATACTTGGTTAAGGTGAAATTTTATATCAATTAATTATTTTTGTAAATATATTTTAAATCCTCTTTCTCTTTCAAAATATCATTTAATAAAAGACTATTTTAAGGATAACCATTCTGGTCAGCCCATTGTTCCAATCTCTGTTCGAGAGTTTTCCGAAGCAACATCGATGTTTTCCACAGCCTTAATCGCCAGATTTGTGCGGCGACGTCCTTTGATTGAGGATTTTGGGAAGATTGTTAATGAAGATTGGGGTTTGAAGAATCAGGCGTCGGTCGGGATTTTCGGGCCTCGGCAGATCCTCATCATCTTCTTTGGTGAGGATGATCTGGGTAGGGCATGGTCTAGATCAATGAAAGCCTCCTCGTTCCATCTTCTTCGGTGGTCTTTTGATCATCATTTGAACCGGGATTCCCCAAATCTCACCATCTGGCTGCAACTGCTGGGACTCCCCCTCCCATTTTAGAACTCCAGGCTTCTGAAGTCGATAGGCAATTCCATTGGACACTTCATTTTCACTGATCAGAGGACTGCCTCTATGGGAAATCCTGCATCCGCACGAATCTGTGTGGAGATGGATCTTTCAAAGAGCCCACCTGATGTTTTCTGGATCATGGTGGAGGGTGAGTATAGGTATTCACAAAAGATTTTCTATGAGTCATGGATGCCTTTCTGCTCCTTCTGCCATAAGCAGGAGCACGGGATGGATGTTTGTCGCAGGAGTGGACTAGCTGCACGACCAGTGGAGGCATGCACAGCGGTGGCCGATCCTGCTCCAGGTGCAAACTAGGATGATGAAGTTCACCCCTCTAATGATCTGGCTATTGCTGCTATTATGGAGCAGGGAGTGTTAGCAGGGGAATTGATGAATGGAAACTCTCTGAATTCTGGACTCAGTCAAGTTCCAGTGGATGATGCTAGGGAAATTCAACTGGACAACATTGGTCAGGTTGTGACCCGGCTTGGAGACTCAACTTTGAACGAGTGTACCACATCTATGAATGTGATAGAAGATCCAGATTTACAAAAGATAAATATGGAAGGATCTACAAAATCTGGATCCAAGGTTCAAAATAAAGTGGAGAGCTCAAATACTGACTCTTAGTACATTGTCAGGGGGTTTGCTCTGATGCAGGATATCACTGCATCTGTGGAACCGATGTCTGAACAGAAAAACACACCTGATGTCCTGTTGCAGGTAAATCATCATGAACTGTTAAATTATTCTACAAACAGATTTGTAGTGCTGGTTGATGTTGGAGCAAATGAGGCAAAGGATCTTGAAGTGGCATAAGAAGTTGTAGAGAAATATGACCATGTTACTCTGGACAGAATGACTGATGAATGCAAAATCCCCTGTGCTGATGACCCAATCAAGACACCTCAACTGGAGGGTGGGAAGGATGGCAGTTTCATCCCTCCTATGGCCCATAAAAATAAGTGGGGGGATAGATCTGATTGTGAAGAAGAGCTCCACAGTCACAAAACATCCTACAGTGATGCTGTTAAGAATGGGAATCATGAGACCCTGAGCAAGGAGGTGGAAGAAAAATCTCAAAGCAGGAGGAAGCCACGGAGGGACTATTCGGACCTTCCCAAACCAATGGGGACAAGGTCAGCATACAAGAATGTTGGGACCCAAGTAAATGTCTTTGCAAATGGGGACAGTGGCAAGAAAATGTGAGGGTCCCCTAAGATAGATAAAGGGCCCAATGGGAAACGGCCAATCAAGGAGAAAATGTCTGAAGAAATGATTAGAAAGAAAAACATGTATCTTGAGATGATGCAGAAGTATGAGTCTTCTGAATAGGAGTCAGCTGATCCTGGTGATGGGTTATCTGATGATGGGGAAAGGGATGCGTATGGTTTTGATGTAATGTAACGTTTACTTTTTCTACTTCCTTTACTTGCACTTTTCCTTCAATAAATTTACGGGACCAGGATTTTTCCTGGTTCAGACTTTCCTGGTATAATGGGAGCACCCAAATAGCACTTCAATCCATTGGGTAATGTTTATGTCTCGTGAGATGTTATGTATGGGATTAGAGAGTAAAAATAATCCATGATGAGAATCGGTCCACTGTGTGATCTTGTCTAGGAAGCTATCCTTGACTTGTTCTTATATCATATTAAATTTTTTTACCACATTAGTATGATGAAATGAACTAATGTTTCTAGAAAATTTATTTCATTCCTCCATGTGATAATTCATGTGCATTTTCTCTTATGATATCAGGATATGTCATTTAATTCATGTGTTAGGATTATTTATTGTGTATGTTCCCTAACTGAGATTTTTAGATTTCCCCTCTTGTTTATGTATTCCCTAGGTTATCCTATTATATTTTATGATATAAAATAGATTTAAGAGGATATTATGGATATTGAAATAATTTTTTATTTTTTAGTTTCATTCCAATATTTTATGTACACAATTTCCCAAAGAAACTTTGCCTTTGTATCATCGGGTTGTGTTTGTTGGATATTTAAATTAAAAATAAAGAAATAATTTATATAAACAACAATTGTCTCTATAGTTTATATCAAAGTAAGGACTAGTAATTTTATGGATTATAACAATAATATATTAGTGATAACCTTATTCCAAATATAGGAATATATCCTGAAATATTAGTGAAGTATAGAGTGAGGGGCTTCCAAGAAATTACATACCTTTATGGACACTACAAGTGGATGTGGCTCTAGAATAGATGTACCAAGGGGAACTAACCCTAAAATAGATCATTTTGTATTAACTTTATTTGTACATTTTTAATGGAATTGGCCTTACTACACACCTAGTTTCACACTCTCGGGGGATATGCTTGGCTAAATTTAAAAACACTTTATGAGCCATTATAAAGGACTTGAATAGATTATTATGTTAGCAAACATAAAAGGAATATGACCATGGATAAACTAGATACAAAATAAGAGGCTTATAATTTATTATATGTGTTTCCTCTATAATTTAATCCTTTTATATTCAAAATTTCCCTTTTATATTCTTTTTAGTTTAAGTATTCTCTTCTATAAGTTTATTTTTAATGTAAAAAATTATTAGATGCAAAATAAAATATTCAATGGTGTGGTAGTCATACATTCATGAACATAAAAGTTTCTATATTAATATGGTTCTACATATTATTTCATATTATTTAATGGTCATATATCTATAATATTAAGGGAAATGGTATAAGCTCATCATGGCCATAAGACCCTCCTAAATGAACTAACTGTATAACTACAAAAAATATACTCTATAAATCATGATTTTTTCAGAAAACCATTGTGTATTCATAATGTTATAAAATTTTTAAAACACCGTAAATACATATCATTACACTTCTATATTTATGGATCCCTACTATATGAATTCCCATAATTATTTACTAATTAATCTGACCATGGAACCATGAAATGAACGACCTTGGTGTAGTGAAAATAGAAACGTTATCTCAAATAAATGATCCTAAAACAACGTGAATAAAAGATAATAAGTAAAATATACTTAAATAAAGTTATAAATTTAGTATTTAATAAATCTAATTTTATTATATAGAACAAATTTGTACCTGGGGTAAGGGAACTCTCTAAAATTTCCCATTTTATTTGAATTATCCTATTTCTCTCCATTACTCACTTTATCTATTTATTTTATATTATTTAATGCCACTAAATTTTGTATATATATCTATCAAATATATAAATAGATTATTTTCACTTTATTTTATGGGGATACACATGAATTAAGTTAATTTCTCAATTCCCACTTTAAAATGAAAACTGATTATGGTGAACTTTTCTATCCCTAAATCCTTTTATATATAACTATTTTGAAGTGTTTATACCATTCATGGTTTCATATAATAAAGTATTATTTTATCAATAACCATTACAGTTACATATAATTTCAAATAAAATTCCATATTCTTTCTTTCTTCAAAAATATTTTTTTGATTCCATAAAACACTGTTTTAAATATTCATTTAAATGCCCAATTATTTCCCTTTTCTCATCAAATTTTCATCAACTAATCTCCATATTTGAGACCTATTATTATTTATATGAATATAAACATAAAATATATTTAATTCTTTCTTATATTTGGAATATTTATGAAATCTTATTTCATTGTGATATGAGGAAAGTTTATGTTACCCATTTCTTTCCATGGGTATTTCTTAGGATTATACCATATGTTTGATTCCCTTATGTGGAAGAGATATTCATATACATGTCATGATGGGTGTTCTTAGATATAACTATAATTACATGGGTAATTTTTATGTATCATGAGATGATATGTATGGGATTAGGAAGTTATCCTAATCTGTGATGGGACTCAGTCCACCTTGTGATGTTCTATTGGCTGTTAGGCTTGGCTTATGCTTATATAATAATCTATGTTATTTCCACATTCCTATTATGCTATGATTTATGTTTCTAGCATATTTATTTCATACCCCCATTTAATCATTCATGTTCCTTACCTCTTATAATACCAGGATATGTTATTTAATTCATATGTTATGCTTCTTTATCATGCTTATTCCCTTACTGGGATTTTTAGCTAACCTCTTTTGTTTATGTATTCCCTAGGTTATGATATATAGTTTTAGGAGATCAATGAGATTTAGGATATCATTATTTATATTAAGGTAAATTTGTTTTATTTTAGTTTCATTTTAATGTTTAATGTACCTATTTTCCTAAAGATACTTGGCATCTATATCCTTGGGTGGTGTTTGTTGGATATTTATTTTAAAAATCATGTAATAATTTTTATAATAGTAGTGGGTTATTATTATTATATACCATCCAGATAATTATATTGGATGGTGTGATTATATCATATCCCAACTAAAGAATAAAAATCATTAATTGATTTTGATGTAGATGAAAAACAATTTTATAAAAACATTTGAAATTTTCTTCAACAAAAAGTACCACCCTTCCATTTGATTATGAAAATGCCATGAAATAAAAGATATATATTTTTATTTACAAAAACATATAAATATATAGAGGAATATTTTTAGTGTTTAATTTCATTACTTCCTATAATAGAATATGAATAGTAAACCTTTAAAAATCATTTTTTACTTTTGTAATGAAGTCAAAATTAACCAGTATGGTAAATGTTAATAAGATTAATTTTTTACAACATTTTAAAGAGATTTAACCTAATTTAAAATGATATAAATCAATAATTTTTAATATAAATAAAAATATTCTTGAAACGATATATATAAATATGGATATGGGACAAAATGGTTTTCGTCCGAAAGAGGAGAAATATGGTTTATTTTTCAAAAAAGCATTATTTTAGGCTTTTTCAGAACCAAATAAGAGGTAAATGGATAGAATAATTAAAAACCTACAAAATAAACAAATGAGAACCAAAATTATTGGGTTTATGAGAAAAATAACATGAAATTACCTCAATTGAAACTTAAACATGAATAATCCCGATTAAAAGTTAGAATATAACATAAAAATGTTACCTCAGGTCCTGACTTCATTCGTATGTGCTCTAACCTCCTTTATAATAAATTTAAGTTTTTTATACATCTATAAAATAACCATATTAATACTTATATTACCATATATGATTTAATTATAATTTCTAATTACCCATTAATTAATAATCCCTCTTTAAAATCATTCTTCAAGATGATAACTGTTCCATTTTTTATTCATGTATCGATTCAAAAGATCATTTCCTTGCACTTTTATCATGGTTCTATCATCACATAATTATAATAAATAATAAATATACATATTATTACATAATATAAATAGAATATATCATTAACTAATTATTCATGTCATAAAAATTATAATCTCACTCATGTAGGCAATAAAACCATCCCAAAAATGAGTGTGTTACATGCTATTATAAAATCATAATAAAAATTTTATACAAGATTAATAATGTTATAAGTATCATATTTATTCATTATATATAATTTTAGAACCATCAATGAAAGGTGGATGAAGAGGAGTAGGAAAATAGTTATTACATCATCATAATAATATTTAAGTATATTTATGATACATATGTTGTTATATTATAATGGATGTAATATATTTAATGTAATTATAAGTGTAGATGTATTTGAAAGGAATCAGTGGAGATAATTACTTATTTTTTGAGAATCCTCCTTTGAATTAAATTTTAATCCTTAAAAAGTTGGTATTTTGGGAAGAAAAGAAACTCTAAGTCATGCATAGGGAATTTAGGAATATATAAGGGTGTTTATTTCTTGAGATATAATGATAAATTTCAGTGAATAAGTGATTGGACGAGTTACCCTTTTATAAGTTAGGTGAGTGGATATCTTGTAAATACATAAAATATTTAAATATAAATAATGAATTTCTCATGGAATTTGGATCCAATTTGGATCAATAAAGAATGTAGGATAATATTATTTCAAAATACATTTAACTAATTAAATTTATTCAATTTTATGTTATATTTTAGTCTTTATCTCGTAGTTTGACCCCCCCCCCAGTTAACCTGTTTAACCTATATCGAGATGACAACTTTTCACAATAATAACCATTCATTATACCCAAAAATGAAATTGACTCTATTAAGAAATAATAACATGATGATCCAAAATTTTAGATTAATTTAATCATATTCAATTTTTAAAATTAGATAAAATTATATTTAAATAACCGTACAAAATGTAATGAAAACAATTTTTCAAAAAATGCATTTTTAAGTATAAAACCGATTATTTTTTAATTCCTTTCCTAGTAAAAACAATTAGATAACTGATAAAAAATTAGATTTAATATATTATTAATAAATTTTATTAAAATAATTGTTCAATAGTGATTAATTTAATTTATTAATGAAAAAAAATATTACACACTAAAAAACCAATTTTCTGAAAAATACCTCTATTTACTAAAAAATTATTTTATCTTCATTTATTACCAATTAATAATAAATATTTTAATTATTATTAATTAGTTTAAATTTGTAAACAATAATTTTCATTATATTAAACACTCAAAATAATATAATTTTTCTTTTAAATAAAATCCATATTTTTTAATAAAATATAAATATTTAACAAAACAATAATATATGAGTACTCATAAATCTTATTTTAAATTTTTTTTAATTAAATTATAATTTTACATTTTAATTTATAGGGAATTATTCCTTTTATTTTGATGGTGTGTGTCTCAAAATCTATCAAATACAAAAAAATATCTTTAAAGGGAATATTCATATTAAAAATTTGGGATATTACATTTTATCACACTTAAAATAATTTCACTCTAAAAATTAAATTACTCCAACAAAAAAAATTATCGTAATTATGTCTCATTAATTCCATAGGCTTTCGTATAGCTTCTTCAAACATCTGATTCCTATAGAGTACATTAACTTAGTGGTAATTCTTATTCCATTGTACTTTCTCTCTACAATCCAAGATCACCACTGCTTGTTCCTCATAAGAAAGATCATGTTCCAATGGTATAACCTTTGAGTTCAGAAAATGTGAAGTATCAAGTATTTACATTCTCAAAAGATATATATTAAACACATCTTATTATTTTGATAGTGTTAGTGGAATCCCTATGTAATAAGATACTATCATTATATGATCAAGAGTATCGAAGGGACCAATAAATCTAGGCCTTACCTTCCATTCCTTCCCAAAACAAATAATTCCCTTCAAAAAATATATCCAGATAAACACCTTATCACCAACATAGATTTCTATATCTCGCCATTGATTATCAATAAAAATATTTTGTAAAATATTTTCTTCATCAATGTTTTATTTCATGGTTCAACCCTTCTCAACCATTTCTTCATCTTTCTAAAGTCTCAATAGCTTCTTTCCTCGAACTCCATCCCATCATGTTGGAGTTTTGAACTTCTTTCTCTAAAGAGATTCATTAAGGGACATATGAATGATTCAATGAAAGATATTATTATAGCTGAAGAACCCACATGGACTTGTGGATTGGATTGATAATGGTTGGAGATCCCATGGTCCTTGGTATGCATGTCTTTTTGTATTTTTTTTCAAACATGAATAAGGATCTTATATGTCTAAAAACGATTAATCAAGTTTGTATGGAATTTCATATTATGGAATAAATGTTCATAATGCAAAAAAAATACTTTTTAGAAGGTCTATAGATCTATTGAAGTGGTTTAGTTTTATTTTTTATTGGTTTCTAGATTTACATTGCCATTTTTGTAAATGGGTTTAATCATGTAACTGTTTGGGCCATATAGCTGAGTTGGTAAAGGAAACATCATGTAGCCATTCTCACTATGTAATGGATTCACGTAAAAATTCTCACTATGTAAGGGATTCACATATCCATTATCTCTATGTAAGGGAATAATGTAGCCATTTCATAAATGTAGCTATTTTGAGATGGGGAAAATGTAGCTGTTTATCAACATAGACGAATATCATTTCATAGAGGCAATTATTCTACATTTCTGATCAATTCATGTAGCTGTTTTGAGATCTATGAAGTTTTTTGGGATGTAGCTGATTATTTTTCATAGATGAAATAGATTAATATTCTATGAATGGAATGAATTTCTACTGGTTATAAAATTTAAATATTCACTAACATTACTATTATGAAAATTTCATGGACATTTTTTAATTTCTTTTCTATTATAGGCATTATAGAGACATGGTAATTTATTGTAGTTATGAGATTATAGGGATCTAATACTTACGGTTTTACTATTGTATCATTGTGTGCGTGGGTGGATCTAATTGACCAATGAAAGTGCTAATAGTATAATAATATAGGATAAGCCATCGAAATATAGGGTAGACTGGGGAGTGAATGATACAGAAATCAAGTGAGTATATAGTCTGAAATGGAGGCTCTATTATTTAGTGATCAATATATATAAATTATTACATTTTAAGAGTTATGAGTTTTGATTTTGAGAATATCTATTCAGAAATTTCATGATTGTACTATGAGAACTACATCCTTATAGATCCCGGTGGCTCGTGGGAGGACATATTTATTCTTAATTTCTGAAGAAACCTTGTTCCATGGTGATATTATTCATTCTGTGTTATCATATTTTTTATTACAGTGGGATGTTGTGTTCTTACGTGTAACTCCTGACATGTTTTTTGGAATTTTATGTGATTTATTGTAAGTAAATTTAACCTGGAGAAATAGTGAAAATAATTCATGGTTAGGGGGAATAACCAACCATATAAAGGACTAGTGTATTACATTATATCCAAACATTTTAATAATATGTGTGTCCCATGATTTTATTTTCTTCATGATTATGTGAGGCTATGTTAATTCTATTTTTTGTGTATCATATACTAACTTTTCACAAAGTTTTGTTTCATTTAAAATAAATTACAAAAATTTCCCTCTACAAATTAAACCCACCCTTCTTATTATGGGAAACTGATCCAAATAAAAACTTCAATTTGTATCAAAGTCAATTTCCCTTTGTAAGATTCGAAGAATTATGCTTTGTTCCATGTATAATATCAATTAGGATAACAATATCAGTGTACCTACATTTGAAGGGATATATTATCATAGTTGGATGAATAGAATGTTTCCATATATGTTGTCATTGGGTCCAAAAGTTCATGACATAGTGAAAGTTGGGTTTTCACCATTCAAAAAATAATCCTCTAATGAAATTTTCTGACAATAGAAACATAGAAGTGGATAGAAAATATTAGAATTCTATTCTAATGTAATTATTAGACAAATATTTCACAAATGTTATCAATCTATAAACTGAAAAATAAATTTGGGATAAGTTGGAATAAATTTATGAAGGCAATGTGAAATTTAAATAGAAAAATCTATAGATCTGGATAATCAAATTTGAAGACATTAAAATGAAATATTATGAAATTTTATATGACTTATTTACTTGAGTAAACGGAATTGTGAGTAATATATGACACTTTAGAGAAAATATTGATGAAACCATAGTTGTTATGAAATTGATGAGAAATTTTCTAGATAGATTTGATCCCAAATTCTTTAAACTTGAAGATAGATAGGATCTCTATCTTAATTCGCTACATGCTATTATCATTATGATGCCCCCAATCTTGGTTTCCTAGAATTAGTGGGTAATTTATTACATGGTAAACTGAGTAAAAGATATTACCTTCCAAGGATCAAGGTTTAGTAGTCCTCAAGATGCTATATTCATTACATTGTGACTTGAAAAAATTTAAAATATTTATTCCACAATTCTATCTTTGTTCAATCATAGTATTCAACTTCATTACCTGGGAAAATGAAGAAACAAAGTAAAGGTAGTGAGTATAAATGCTCGGTAAGGAAAACAATGTAAAGTGGAATCTAAATATGGAATGAGTATAATTGAAGCCCTAATAATGAATAAACAAGTAAAATCTATGGAAAAGAAATGTAGAATGTTATATAACACAAAATAATTTGAAAGGTGTATTTTCATAATGTTGGTCATCTTAATAATATCACTAAGGCCTTGTGCCAAGACACTATTCTTAAAGTGTAAGGATGATCCGATTACCTTATCTTAGTTGTCTTATTAAACATACCAATTCATTTAAGGGATATATATCTATGATCCCCACCCATCACATAAAACTCCAATGCAATCCATCACATACCAAATGAATATGGGTTATATATAGCATAATGTTCAAGTTTGAATGAAATAGACATACATGGAATATTTTCCAAATTGAACATATCTTATATGATCTTCCCATTTATAATCATAGATTATATAGTTAATAAATATATTTCCTCATTCAATGAATTAATAATAATTTCAATGTGAATTCCCTCAACAATTATAGCGAATAATTAAGTATTCATAGTTTTCAAAACAACGAACAACTAGTTTATATGAAATTATGAATAATGTATACATAACAAGATTGAAGGATTTCACTGAATTTAAGGAATTTTATTTTCAATTGTATAAGACCAAAGAGACACAAAAATTATACACCACTATATAAATACTACATTTTGGTTTATAAAGAGTATGATATTATACATAGCATATCCTCAGGGAGTATCAAACCCGGTGTGCAGTAAGGGCTCACTCACTGTGCACCATGATGATGACCGGGAATACCCAACCAACACCTTTTGAGGTTATTACCACAAGATTCATCTAATCCAAATCTTTGATCAATTATAGTATCTTGACATGGATTTATTTTCATGGAAAACCATACACTTTTTACTTAACTAAATTATAGTATTTTTATTAATATGATGTGATTTAGACATGGTAATGGCTTATGAATTTTACATAATGTGAGAGGAAGGAATTATCACACGGATTATTTGTCTTAATAAAATTACATTAACATAATAATGTGTATTAAAAAGGATACGAAAATGGTAATGTGAATGGGATTTCTAATATAGGAGAAAATTAGCCATTACTTCGTCATATTAAAGGCTTGAAAAAAGTGTATAATGTAAGGTGTTTTGGTAATGTAACATTCTTAATAGATCAAAGGGGGAATAATAATGATGATACATAGAATATGAGAATATAAAACTTATTTTTAAAATATATTATAAATAAGTAAATAGAAATAGGAAATGAAGAGAGATAAATAGGAACCCTTACCTCTCTTAAGCTTCTATTATTGGAACCTAACATTATATCCAACAAAACTCATCAATAATGAATAGAGGACTAGGGTATAGACTAATTTATGGAGAAATAATAGGTATAATTGAATTTTGGTGTGAAATAATAAGATGATGGGGTGGGTTTTTATTGGTGTGGTTAGTCGAATTTCATTAAATAAGTTATTAATTATTTTATTATTCCACATTCATTTAGTGATCCACTATAACATTTTTGATCCACTACCATGCTTAATTTAACACCATAGTTTTTAGTACCAAAAATAGTGAAATATAACTTACTTATATGAGTAGAGTAATTCTTAAATAAATATGATGTCATATATACCGTATTTTACCATATTCCACAATCTTTACCAAATTTTAATATTTTAATCAAATATTACCATATTTCACCCCTTGGAAAATTATGACATCCTGATTCTAAAAATGAAAAAAAATTATCAAATTAATTTTCTATTTACCTACATTTTAGTTTTTATGTTAGGTTGATACATTCATCTAGAATAAAACATATGAGTAAACATCCTTTAAATTTCTTAATGAATTTACAATAAAACCCAACTCAACCCCTAGATACATAAACTATAATCACTATGGAATATTCCCTAAGGGTATGGTGTGAAATAGTGGTACGTTAATAGGGTTTTTTGGCAAACATTGATCTGGGGTGATCTTCACCAACTTGAACTCCTCCCATATATGGTTTTGTTACAGCTTCACTTGTTGGAGTTTTGCTATGGTTTAGTCAAGGGTGAACCCTAGTGACACTACCTTTGTTCTAATCTCGGATAAATGAACTTCATAGGGTATGTTCCTACTAGTAAAATCTATATTTCCTCCATTATGTGATAAATAGAATTCATCATTACCCATAATATAGGCTAATAATAATGTTTTGTTCTTAATTGTTATATCACCAATGGTAATAATTCCCTATGGTAAAATTAACCAATGGTAATATTGGTCAATGAACATATTGACCAATGTTTGTATTTTCTAGATTTCATATTTACCAAAAGTAATATTGAATATTGGTTATATTTTCCAATGGTCCATAATCCCAATGGTTATATTAATCCTTTATATATAAGCACCAAAATTTAAACCCCTTCATATCCATCTCTTAGTTCTTATACCATTTTAATTTCAATGTTCATTATTTTCTTCCTAGTATAAGTGTAAATCATATAATTGTTATTCTTTTTCATGTATGATCTACCTGAGTACAAGATTATAGTATTTGATGCATCTTTACTTGCTTTCTGGTCTTGGTTTTGGATTCTATTATTAATTTAATTTCTTAGTGTTTTGATGAGTCATAATGTGCTATCCTATTATGATGAACTAAATTGTGAATTTTGAAAAAGTATCATGATGAATGTTTTATTTACTATTACAGTATATTGTGTATTATATGCCCCCCCCCCCAGTATAAAATTTCATCCATGATATTGTAAGTCAATCCAAAAACATATTTGGACAAGACTTCCTCATAGCATCCTTTGGGTCCCATATTGCATCTTACAAAAGATTATTCCTCTAAATAACCTTCACCATATGAGTAGTTCTATTTCAAAGAACTTATTCCCTTGTATCATGAATTTGAATTGGCTTTTCCTCATATGATAAGTTCAGATACAACTGAACATGGTCACCTTTTGCAACATGTGAAGGGTCAAGAATATACTTCCTTAGAAGTGATATATGAATTTTATCATATAATTGGGACAAATTTAGTGGTATAGATGAATGATATGAAACTTCCCTTATTCGATCCAATATTTCAAATGGCCCAATATATCTTGGAATTATCTTCCCTTTCCTTCTAAATTTCATAAACCCTTTTCATGGGGATATTTTCACAAATGCATAGTCTCCCACTTGGAATTCAAGATCCTTCCTTTGATTGTTATTATAAATTTTTTATCTAATTCGGGCTGCTTTGATAAGATTTTAGATGGATATTACCTTCTCAGTTGTCTCTTCTAAAAGTTCTGGACCCAAAATCTTCCTTTCTCTGACTTTATCCGTACATGTTGGGGATCCACATCTCTTTCCATACAAATATTCATATGGTGTCATTTAAATACTATAGTGTTAACTGTTATTATAAGAAAACATCACAAGAATAAAAAATTGATTCCAATTTCCTTGGAAGACAAAAGAAAATTACCTTAGCATATCCTCTAATGTCAAGAGAGTCCTTTCAAACTATACATCTATTTGAAGGTGATAGGTTATGCTAAGATGAAGTTGTGTATTAAAACCCTTCTAGAGACTCCTCTAAAATTTTTATGTGAACCTTGGGTCATTATTATAGACTATTGATAGGAGTGTTTCATGATTTATCAAAACATAATTAATATAAAACCGTGCATGATTTCATAGATAAAAATCTATTTTAATTTTAAGGAAATGTGTTGACTTTGTGAAACGGTCGGCAGTGACCCATATATCATTATTCCCCTTAGATGTATTATGAATCCCCATGTTGAAATCAATAGATATATTATCCCACTTCCATTATGGTATAGGGAGGGGTTTTCATTACTTACTTATGATGTTTCCTTTCAACCTTCAATTACTGTAATACTAGAAATCTTGAAGTAATCTACAGTTTCTCTCTTTATATTTTCCCACCAGAAGTTCTCTTATATATCCTTATACACCTTGGTACTGCCAAGATTTATATTGAAGTTTAAGCAATGAACCTTGTCCAGAAGATCCTTCTTTAGATCTAGTATATAAGTAACACATAACCTCTTTCCAAAACATAAAACTCCATTATCACCAGTGTTGAAATCTATCAATTTCTCATTCTTTACATATTTAATTTTCTTTTACAGGTATTTATCACCACATTGGTCTGTCTTAATCTTCTATAATAATGTTTATTGGGTAATTACATGGAATAATAATTATTTTTCCTCATCCATTATAATATCCATGTCCATCCATACTAGGTATTCTAGAAATGGATCATTTTTAACCTCAACATGGACATGACACCATGGTATTTTCTACTCAAAGAATCTTCCACCATGTTTTCATTCCCTGGATGATAATGTATAGCATAGTTATAATACATGATTATTTCTAACCATCTTATTTTCCTCATATTTAGATCTTTCTGAGTAAAGATGTATTTAAAAATCTTGTGGTCTATTTATATATCACATTTCTCTCTATGGTGGTAATTTCTCTAAATCTTCATAGAAAAGGTAACTTCTTCCAATAAAAAATCATTATTTGGGTAGTTAATCCCATGGGGTTTAAACTGTATTGATATATTGTCCATAACTATATCATTATTCATTAAAACACATCCAATACCTTTCCTTGATGCATCACTATAACTAAAAAAGCCTTATTTACCAGAAGGAAGATTCGGGACATGAATATTCACAAATCTCCCCTCTCATTCTTGAAAACTATCTTCATATTCCTTTTTTCATATGACATAACCACCTTATGAGTTAACTTGGTTGACAAATTTTTTAATCGAGAAACATTTTCAACAAAAATATTATATTATCCCGTTAACCCCAGAAAACATTATATTTCTAGTATGTTGGAGGGTCTTAGCCATTCTTTGATGGCCTTTGTTTTTTAAGGATCAAAAGATATACCATCCTTGGAAATAATAAGACCAAGGAAAGAAACATGTTGAAGTGAAAATTCACATTTACTTAATTTTCCATGTAACCCTTTTTCCCTCAACACCCCAAGGAGAAATCATAAATGAGTATCATGAGCCCCATAAATCTTAGACTATATGAGAATGTCATCAATAAATAACACCACTAAATTATCAATTTAGTCTCTTAATACTAAATTAATAAAGTTTATAAACACAGATGGATCATTTGTTAAACCAAATGACATTAATGTGAACTCATAATGAACTTAACCTATATGAAAAGATATATTTGGAATATCTTCAATCTTAACTTTTAATAGACAGTAGCTAGAATGGAGATCAAAATTAAATAATAATTGATCCCCTTGAAGTTATTCAAAGAGTTCATCAATACGATGTAATTAATACTTTTTCATTATGGTGATTCCACTGATTTCTCTATATTCGATACAGAGTCTCATTGTCCCATCCTTTTTCTTCACAGAAATTAATGGTGTTTCCCCATGGTGAAACATTTCAATGAGTGAACCTCTTATCAAATAATACTTGTATTTCCTTCTTCAACTCAACTAACTCCACTAGATCCATCCTATATGGTGGCTTAAATATTGTCTTCACGTTGGGGATGATATAAATAGAGAATCATTCTTCTTAATAAGTGGGTAATCCAGTTAATTATTTCGGAAAAACATCAATATATTATCGTATAACTGGTACCACCTCTATTCTCTGAAAAAACTTTTACCCATCATAGATTGAATACCATCTATATCCTCCCCAATAATTTCATTAAGTTGAGCTACTGAGGGAGGTTCAATGTAAAATTCATTAATTAAGTCTCTCCTTGAAAAACAAGTAATTTATCACTTGCCTCACAAATTAAAACTTCATTCTCCCTATAATTATTTCTATGTAACTCAATAGACAATCCATACCCAAGATTACAAAAAAATACACTTAAGTAGTGATGATTAGATTTTCAAAAAAACAACAACATCCATTAAGCTTATTTTGAACTGGTTGATGTACCTTTGTTGCAATCAATGTACCACTTGGTATTCTAATTGATAAATCATTCCTTATTATAGAAGTGGGTGACTTAATGTTCTTTACAAACATTTAGGATATAAAGGATTGTATAAATCCAGAATCAAACAATGTAATAGATAACATTGAATATATAATCAAAGTACCTGATATTACATCATTTGGTGCTTTTAATTATGATGTTGTTATGGTAAAGTAATGACCTTGACTCAATATCCCCTTTTGTAGTAGATTCCCTTGGTGTTTTGGGTATTGATTAGAATAATTCCCCATCTCATTCTAGTGTCATCAATATACATTGGATGATTCATTCCTTCCCTTACACTCTTGATCTTGGTGACCCTTCTCTCCACATTTATAGAAAACTCCCAATCCTTTTAAGAAAATCCATGGTTATTTCTCCCCACATTTATGAAATTTTGTAAAATATACTCTTCCTTTATTTTCCTTTATTGAATCATAGTGATCAGTCATCCTATTCTTCTCCTTTATCCATTTGAAAGTGATGTATTTATAAAATTCCTTCATAGTATTTAAAGCACCTCCATTGTCAATTAAGTAACCCTTTATTTATGTATTTTAAATGTGTAATGTGTTTGGGATAAGTTTAGGAGGGTTTATAGGACTTTTGGAATGTTTTTTGGGTTTTTATGGTAGTTCATTGTTTGTTAACGATTAGTAGAAACTGTGTAACTTCTACAAGAAACCATGAAAAGTGAAACAAAGGATACTAGATTGGTGCACGAATAGGTGCATGGATTACCAAACTGTGTGGCCACTTAAGAGTAACTGTGTATATTGTAATTGAGGGAAAAAAACATTGTTATTTCATGTTTTATTGAACCATGTGAGACAATCATGCGAAGAGTGTTGGGTGGCAGTGTCTAGCACACGATTTTCCTAACCGTGTGACCCCATCGTGCACGGTTAAAATTTAGATCATAAAAAAGTGGATCTCACTCGATTTTACTCTTAAACCTATCATGTTTCACTTCTTTAGACTCTAACTTGTTTTTATCTCCTCTAAAAGGTTTTTGAAACTCTCCTCATTGATCCAGGAGTGGTTCATTGGAAAATCATAGTACATTGATGGTCAGATTCCTTGGTAAGTCTCTGTTATTTGTGATTTTCCTTAGTCCTATTCTTTTTCCATCTCTTAGATTCATAGATATAGTCCATTTTGGATATATCTGTGATATTTTATGACAATTATGATGATATTTGGTTGTTTTAATGTTCGGGAATGAGATATAAGGGTTTTTTAGATTTAACCTAGTTTTTTAAGTGTTCATGTCGTTCTTTCTTTTCACCATAGTTTCTGGGGTAGGTGGTATCACTCTTAACTCCTCTTATTATAAAATTATATCTTGGTTTAAAAATTTTTGAATTGATTGAAATTTATTTTTAAATTATTGTTAAAACCATGGAAAAAACCTTATTTAGTAATGGTTTGTAAAACTGTGGAATTTTTATGAAAAGTTCTTTGTTGAATGATTTTAAAATAATCATTTTAAAATGGTTGTTTTCTTTGATTCATGGAAAATGATTTTGTGGAATAGTTTTAAATAAACATATAGTTTTATTGAAATGGTTTTCACAACTATTTTGTCATGGGTCTTGGTATAAGTGGTTTCTGTGTGTTCATATGTATTTGATATGGATTAGGTTGTGAAGTTACCC
The DNA here is from genome assembly GCA_963277665.1 of Viscum album. Lineage (NCBI taxonomy): Eukaryota > Viridiplantae > Streptophyta > Magnoliopsida > Santalales > Viscaceae > Viscum > Viscum album. The sequence goes on from OY728135.1 coordinate 117,094,900, forward strand.
CAATCAAAAGAATGGGACGAATAAGTGTGGAAATTTCCCTCATCAAAATGGTTCACCAAGTGATGTCTTGGTTGATGACTCACCAGTTGTGAGTATAGGTAGGTCCATGGTTTCATTCATGTTTTGATTTTTGGATATGTGTAATGGAATGCATTATTCCAAAAATGGGTTTAGAGATGGTTTGGAATACTTGTCTATTTTCATTCCTTGAAACTATTTTGGTTAGAAAATGGTTTTGGTGTGAATTGCTTTTCATTGATATAAACTATTAAAATGTTTTAAATTTTTTTATATAAATTGTTTTATATAAATGATCTAACATGTTCTATCCTTGTGGAGTGAATAGGGGAGTCATTTTTGTGAAAACCTACTGTGTTTCATTATTCCCCTCTATAAGGGCAGATTGGTGCATTTGCAGATATCATTTATCAGGACACAAAAAATGGAATGTATCACATTTCTTTAGTAGTGCTTCATGATACTTAGTCATGGATTGTGGAGTTGGATCTTTGATCTTGTTTGGAGATTCAGAGTTATTTCCTTGTAGTCATTGAGATTTGTTGGTTTTGTATTGATCTTTGTAGTTGATGATGATATTGGTTTTTTCTTAGTACTGTAATATAGTTTTTTTGATTGGTTATATATGGAGTTATCTGACATAGTTAGCATGCATCATGTAGTGGTTTTTTGTAATTTCTATATTGGTTGGTTGTTTTATTTTAAAAAGGTAAAATCATCCCTCAATTGTTAATGAGCCTCTTATCATTTATTTCTAGCCTTTCACATCTTATGGATATCTCCAAAGGCCTAATAAAAATAACACCTCGACTCAAGATAATGAGGAGAGGTGGTATGTTACAAATGGTACCAGGGAATTGGGTACATAAGTATTTTAGAGAAACATGTAGAAATTATAATGACATGACCCCCTCCCTCTAAAATTCTTCTTCCGAGATACTCGTGGAAAAACAGAGATAATGACCCCCGAGTCTTACCTTCAGTAGGCCCCGGGGTGGCAACAAGCACCATGGGTATATAAGTCACCAAATATGGAAGGCATTCCCCTTCTTATTTTTTATTTTATTTTGAAAATAGGATTGGAGATAATGAAATATCACACAAAACTCCAAGATAGATATAAATATATATAAGGAACCAAAAACCACCACACATACAAGTTTTAAACAAAGACTTTAATCAAGTACAAAATGCCTCCAAAAAGTACCAAAGGTAAACTAAGAATCCACAAAGAAATTACTCCCAAAGTCTGAGCTAAATGCACTCAGCACGGTCCATGAAGTCTTCTAGGAAACCTGAAAATAGTTTGTATACGTAGGGTGAGCATACGTGTAACGCCCCAAGAAATTTAAAAAAAAGCAATTTATTTCAAGTGATGATTTATTTATCTTTTTATAATTTTACATTTAGTTTGAAACAAATAAAATATGACAATTACATTTTTTTTGTTTTAAAATTTATCTAATAATTAAAGGAAAAACATTTTTTTATATGCAAAATATTATTATTATTATTATTATTATTATATATTATAAATATATGGAAATATACTTTGTTTCCATTTTATAAAATTTATAAAATTATAAATATATATATAATTATTTTATTACAAAAAACACACTTTTATATATATGTTTAATTATTTATTTTAAAAAATGAATATATATATATATATATATATATATAATTACACATTTTAGCTAACATATATAAATAAAAAACAAATATATATATATATATATATATTTTAAATACATGTTTTGTTAAAAAAATGATGACTTGTTTTATTAAAAAAATAATAAAAATGAAAAAAAAACAATTGAATAGTACCCTTAACAATCGTGTAAGACACACCACTCACACAAAGTCAAAAAGGTGAAAAGATTTGTGGATAAAATTAAAAAAAACCCAAATAAAAAAATTTGAAATAATATGAAATGTTGATTGGGAATGCATTAATAAAAACGAATAAAAAATAAATAAATATAACATATTATTATTATAGCCATGAAATATTATATTATTATTATTATTACATAGTATATAACATATTATTATTAAGATGAGAGGTTTGATTTGTAAAAAAGAAGAAAAAAAACAAAAGATCCAAGGAATGAATCGTGGTCCGTGAAGAAATAGGAAAAAAACTAAGCTTGGTACCTTATTTTTTTAAATACATCATGGCGAACCCTTTGAAGTCCCACACAGATTTCTTCCTTGATTCAACCTCTTAGTAGATTTCCTTTTCCCATTTGATTCTTTCTAATAGGTAAGGGGTTTTTATTTTTATTTTATTCCAAGATTATTATGGGTTTCATCAAAACAAAATCAGCATTTTTATTTGATTAATGAAAAGTTGGTTCAAGTAATGAGAATTATATATTTTTTTAAAATATATATGTTATGGATTCTATTTTGATTTAAATTAGTTTTAAAGGTGCTGCAATGAATTTTTAAGGGTTTATACTACTCCATTTTTATTATGAAAAACCCATGTATATATTTTTATGTATACATGATTATATTTATATTTCATTCCTAGTCTGGTTTGAGTTTTTCAAAGATGTTTATGAATCTTTAATTAATGTTTTGGACGCGAACAATGTTTGCAAGAGTTTATTTTGCTTTAATTTAGATATAAAAAACACTTTTATATAATTTCGTGTATAAACAATTTTATACTTCAATCTTAAATTATTTTGGATTTTCTAAAGGGTAATAATCAATATATAACTGATGTTTTTGATGTAAAAAATACTCACAAATTTTAAAATGATAGATATAAGATTATATGTTTCAACCTTATGTTTCATTTAATTTTTAATGGGATTTTGTCTTGAAAAATATGTTTACATGTTCATATGTATATATTATACATATTTACATGTGATTCATTTTATTAATTCATGAATGTCATTTAGAATATAAGTAATAGACATTATTTAAATCAATGACATGTCGTGCACATCCGTTTTATTAATCACGTGTGTAAGTTGTATGGATAACATTTATGCATGTTGTATGCACAATATATATATATATATATATATGATGTGTGGGAAAAATTTTATTATGTATGAATGATTCTTAAAATAATGATTCGTTAAAAGGAAAAGTATGTATGACAAATCATGCAAAGATATGTCGATGCGTAAATCGACTACTTTAGAATAAGAAGATGTAATCCTATATATATATATATATATATATATATATATATATGTATGGATATATATAAATTTGTATATATGTATACTTTTGTATTAAATGGTGTTTACAAGTTTTAATATATAAAAACCCAGTGAAAATGTATACATATATAATAATGCTTAAAATGTTTTCAAAAAACCTGACTCTTGAGCATTGTAAACAGGAAGGGATTGGAGAGTGAACTCATCCTTCACTAAGTGGGTTGGCCCAGACAGCCTTCAACGTGTCAAGTAGTATTAGAATAGATGTTTTGTTTTCCGAAGCTTGCATAATGTTTTCATAAAAATACTCGATTATGTTTAAGCTATTTTGAACGTATGTATTTTCTAAAATTATTTAGTATTTTAAAACCGTAAGTAATTTCAAATATTATTTTGAAAAGGGTATTTATAAACGTATTTACATTGTGATTTACAAAGAATATATTATATTTATTTGTCGAAAATTTTTAAAAACCTTACTAGACATATTTTGTACTCACCCTATGTTTTGAAGATGTTTTTCACAGGTGGGTTTGAAGTCCAAAGTTGGACATCAACATTGTAGCACACGTGGGAGCGAAGTTGGCTTTTCGTTTTGTTTAATTTTTGTCAAAACTCTGATAAATTGTAAGCTTGTATCTATTCTTTGAAACCTTGACTGGTAAAAGGTCATCTGTTATGTATTTATTAAGGTTGGGTCCTTACATTTGATATCAAAGGAACGGTCTAGAAAAAATGGAGAATAGATGTTGTCGTCTAATGGTAGTGTTTAGAAGTCTAGTTGTCCTTGTTTTCTAAATTCTGAAGATGGAAATTTAGACTTGTTTTTAGTCTAACAAACAAATTTCATGGGGGAAATTCTTTTAAGGGGGGAGAATGTAACTCCCCAATAAATTTAAAAAAAAATTATTTTAAGTGGCAATTTATTTAACTTTTTATAATTTTACCTTTTGTTTGAAGCAGATAAATTATTACAATTACATTTTTTTGTTAAAAAATATTTCCAATAATTAAGAGTAAAACATTTTTTTATATTAAAATTATTATTATAATTTTTAAGATAATATATTATAAAAATCTGAAAATATAAGACGTTTCCATTTAATTAATTTTATAATTTATAAATATATATCATTATTTTATAACAAAAAAACATACTTTTAAATATGTGTTTAATAATTTATTTTAAAAAATGAATATATATATATATATATATATATAATTACACATTTTTTAACATATATAAATAACAAATATATATATATATATATATATATATATATATATATTAGATACACGGTTTGTTAAAAAATTGAGGACTTGTTTTGTTAAAAAAATAATCAAAATGGAAAAAAAAATAGTTTAATATTGCCCTAATCAATCGTGTAAGACACACCACACACACAAAGTAAAAAAGGTGAAAATAATTGTCAATAAAAATAAAAAAACTCAAATAAAATATTAGACATAATATGAAACTTTGATTGGGAATGTATTAATAAAAATGAATAAAAAAATATATAACATATTATTATTATAGGCGTGAAATATTATATTATATTTATTATAACATATTATCTAACATATTATTATTAAAATGAGATGTGTGAGATGTAAAAAGGAAGAAAAAGAACAAGGGAACCAAGGAAGGAATCATGGCCCATGAATAAATAGGAAAAAAACTAAGCTTCTTATAGAAGCTTGGTACCTTATTTTTTTATAAATGAGTCAGGGAGAACCCTTTGAAGTCCCATTCAAATTTCTTCCTCTATTTCCTTTTTCTATTTCGATTATTTCTAACGGGTAAGGGATTTTTATTTTTATTTTCTTCCATGTTTATTATGGTTTTCTTCAAAACAAAATCAACATTTTTATTTTCTTTATTAGAAGTTGTTTCAAGTAAATAGAATTGAATATTTTTTAAAAAAAATTATGGTATGGATTCTATTTTGAATTAAATTAGTTTTAAAGGTGCTGCAATGAATTTTCAAGGGTTCATACTACACCATTTTTATTATTCAAAACCCGTTTATATATTTTAATGTATATAGAGTTATATTTATATTTCATTCCAAGTCTATTTTGAGTTTTTCAAAGATGTTTATGAAACTTTAATTAATGTTTTGGATGAAAAAAATGTTTGCAAGAGTTTATTTTTCTTTAATTTTGATATACAAAACACTTTTATATAATTTCATGTATATAATATTCTATACATCAATCTTAAATTATTTTGGATTTTCGAAAGGGTAATTATCAATATATAACTGATGTTTTTTATGCAAAACATACTTGCAAATTGTAAAATCATAGATATACGATTATATGTTTGAACCATATGTTTCATTTATGTATTAATGGGATTATGTCTTGCAAACTATGTTTACATGTTCATATATATATTATACATATTCATATGGTATTCATTTAATTAATTCATGAATGTCATTTATAATATAAGTAGTGGCCATTATTTAAATCAATGACATGTCGTGCGCATCAGTTTTATTAATCGTGTGTGTCAGCTATTTGGATAATATTTTTTCTTGTTGTATTCACAATATATATATATACATGATGTATGGGTAAATTTTTATTATGTATGAATGATTCTTAAAAGAATGATTCGTTAAAGGTAAAAGTATGTATGGAAAATAATGCAAAGATATGTCGATGCATAAATCGACTACTTCAGAACAAGGAGATGTAATCCTTTGAATATAAATATATATATACAATTATATATAAATTTTTACATATTTATACTTGTGTATTAAATGTTGTTTACAACTTTTAATATATGAAAACCCAATGAAAATGTATACGTATATAAGAAAGCTTAAAATGTTTTCAGAAAACCCGACTCTTGAGTGTTGTAAACCTCAAGGGATTGGGGAGTGAACCCATCCTTCACTATGTGGGTAGGCACAGACATCCTTCAACATGTCAAGTAGTCTTAGAATAGATGTTTTGTTTTGAATAATCTTGTGTAAAGTTTTCAAAAAAAACACTGGATTATGTTTAAGCTTTTTTGAACATGAGTAGTTTATAAAATTATTTTGTTTTTTAAAACTTTAATTAATTTCAAATAGTATTTTGAAAAGGCTATTTATAAATTTATTTACACTGTGATTTCCAAATAATAATTTATAATTATTTATCAAAGTTTTTTAAACCCCATACTGGGTATATTTTCTGCTCACCCTATGTTTTCAAAATGTTTTTCACATGCGGCTTTGAAGTCCAAATATGGACGTCAACATTGTATCACGTGCGGAAGTAAAGTCAGCTTTTTGTTTTGTTTAATTTTTATCGCAACTCTGATATATTTTAAGCTTGTATCTATTCTATAGAACCTAGACTGTTGAAAGTTCATCTGTTATGTATTGATTATGGTTGGGTCCTTACATTTGGTATTAGAGGAATTGTATAGACAACATTGGAGAATAGATATTGTTGTCTAATGGTAGTGTCTAGAAGTCTAGCGGTCCTTGTTTTCTAAATTCTAAAGATCGAAATTCAGAATTGTTTTTAGTCTGACGAACAAATTGCGAGGACCCAATTATTTGAATGGGGGAAGAATGTAACGCCCCAAGAAATTTTAAAAAAGAAATTTATTTTAAGTGAGGATTTATTTAACATTTTATAATTTTACCATTAGTTTGAAACTGATAAAATATGACAATTACATTTTTTTTGTTTTAATTTTTTTCTAATAATTAAGGGTAAAACATTTTTTATATGAAAATTATTATTAATATTTTTAAGATAATATATTATAAATATGTAAAAATATACTATGTTTCCATTTTATAAAATTTAAAAATTTTAAATATATCTAAATTATTTTATTACAAAAAAACACACTTTTAATTATGTATTTAATTCTTTATTTTAGAAAAATGAATATATATATATATATATATATATAATTACACATTTTTTAACATATATAAATAAAAAAAGAATATATATATTAGATACATAGTTTGTTAAAATAATCGATGACTTGTTTTGTTAAAAAAATAATCAAAATGGAAAAAAAGATTTAAATAGTGCCCTAATCAATCGTGTAAGACACACCACTCGCACAAAGTCAAAAAGGTGAAAAGTTGTGTGGATAAAATTAAAAAAATCAAATAAAATATTAAACATAATTTGAAACGTTTATTGGAAATGTATTAATAAAAACAAATAAAAAATAAATATATATAACTTATTATTATTATAGGCATGAAATATTATATTTTTATTATTATAACATATTTTATAACATATTATTTTCAAAATTAGAGGTGTGAGATGTAAAAAGGAAGAAAAAAACAAGGGAACCAATGAAGGAATTGTGGCCCATGAAGAAATAGGAAAAAAACTAAGCTTGTTATAGAAGATTGATACCTTATTTTTTTAAATGATTCATGGAGAACCCTTTAAAGTCCCATTCAAATTTCTTCCTCGATTCAACCTTTTAGAAGATTTCCTTTTTCCCCTTTGATTCTTTTTAACAGGTAAGGGATTTTTATTTTTATTTTCTACCAGGTTTATTATGGGTTTCTTCAAAACAAAATCAACATTTTTATTTACTTAATGAAAAGTTATTTCAAGTAAGGAGAATTATATATTTGTTTTAAAATATATATGGTATGGATTCTATTTTTATTTAAATTAGTTTTAAAGGTTTTGCAATGAATTTATATGGGTTTATACTAATAAATTTTTATTATGCAGAACCCATGTATATATTTTTATATATACATGGTTATATTTATATTTCATACCTAGTCTATTTTGATTTTTTCAAAGATGTATATGACTCATTAATTAATGTTATGGATGCAAAGAATGTTTGAAAGAGTTTATTTATCTTTAATTTTGATAAAAAAAATCCTTTTATATAATTTTTTGTATATATGATTTTATACTTCAATCATAAATTATTTTGGATTTTATAAAGGGTAATTATCAATATATAACTGATGTTTTTGATGCGAAACATACTTGCAAATTGTAAAATCATAGATATATGATTATATGTTTCAACCTTGTGTTTGATTTATGTTTTAATGATATTTTTCCCTGAAAACTATGTTTACATGTTCATATATATATTATACATATTCACATGTGATTCATTTTATTAATTCATGAATGTCATTTAGAATATAAGTAATGGCCATTATTTAAATCAATGACATGTCATGCGCATCAGTTTTATTAATCGCGTGTGTAAGTTGTATGGATAATATTTATGCATGTTTTATGCACAATATAGATATATATACATGTTGTATGGGTAAATTGTTATTATGTATGAATGATTCTTAAAATAATGATTCGATAAAGGGAAAAGTATGTACAACAAATCATGCCAATATAGGTCGATGCGTAAATCGACTACTTCAAAACAAGTATATGTAATCCAATGAATATATATATGTGTGTGTGAATATATATAAATTTTTACATATGTATACTTTTGTATTAAAGTTTGTTTACAAGTTTTAATATATAAAAACCCAGTTAAAATGTATACGTATATAAGCAAGCTTAAAATGTTTTTAGAAAACCTCACTCTTTAGCATTGTAAACAGGAAGGGATTGGGGAGTGAACCCATCCTTCACTAAGTGGGTAGGCCCACACAGCCTTCAACATGACAAGTAGACTCAGAATAGATGTTTTTTTTCAGATGCTTGCGTAATGTTTTCAGAAAAACACTCGATTATGTTCAAGATATTTTGAATGTAATTAGTTTCTAAAATGGTTCAGTATTTTAAAATCGTAAGTTTTTTCAAATATTATTTTGAAAATGCTATTTCTAAATGAATTTACACTGTGATTTCCAAAGAATATCTTTTAAATATTTATCGGTGTTTTTTAAACCCCAAACTGAGCATATTTTGTTTCTCACCCTAAGTTTTCAAAATGTTTTTCACAGGTGGCTTTGAAGTCTAAAGTTGGACATCAAAATTGTAGCGCACATGAAAGCGATGTTGTATTTTCGTTTTGTTTAATTTTTGTCGCAACTCCGATAAATTATAAGCTTATATCTATTATTAGGAACCTAGACTGGTAAGTGGTCCTCTATTATTTATTGATTAAGTCTAGGTCCTTACAATATGAGTATACTCAGTTGGAAAACCCTAAAGTCTCTCATGCACAAGTGGCGAAGCGTACTAATTCCCTTGTGAGAAAATAGTAAAGCCACGGAACCTAAGAAGGTAAACTAACCATCCCCACGTTACCAAGGCATAGTCACCAAATAATGCAAGTCAAATAATGTATATATAGTAAGCACATCGATAGTCTGGGTATGCCGCACCACATTCCCACTGGAAAACTACTAATTCCCTAATGGAAAACATCATGATGATGCCACTCTCCCTCAAGCCCCACATAGTAACCCTCCCGCACACACCTCGTCCACACATCCAGTCCTGAAACCTGGTCAAACAAGGCTCGCCACATCCCACCCGCACACACCTAGGCCATAAAGAACACCACAACCTGAAAACCCCTGGGATGGAACAACACCTCATCCTGAATATACATGGGAAACGTATCACAACTCATCCTGAAGACACCTAGGAAATGTATCACAACCTAACCCAAAAACACCTAGGACACCACATTACAGCTCACCCGTAAACACATAGGCCCCACAACCACATCCTTCTCGATGAATCACAGGCTTCCATTCCTAGAAGAGGGAGCATAGAAAAGCTAGTGACCAGTCATCCATCCTCCCACTGTGATGTTGGGAATGCCACCCTCCCCCGTGATAATGGGGGTGATCGGCACAATGTGCTCAACTAGGTGGGGGTGCGTATGGAAGTCACATGGAACAACAAGTAAATAATTATAGATACCAAACACTCTGTCCAACCTATGGCTTCCAAAAGAAACAATCAGCCCAAACAAAACCACCCTTTGCTACTACCTCTAAATGCACAACATTTCACAAAAACCTTCCAACAAAGACACGCTTTCACCACTTCTTGTTAAAACCCATTATTTTATTAGTACAAACATGCTCATTAAAATTTATTCATATAATCACATTATTTCATTACTAACTGGGAAAACTAACTGAAACCAACTACCACTGTCATTATTCAAAGTGATCCCACTACAACTCCCTCGAATGATCCACCATATTCTTCCCAACCATACCATTGCCACTACCACACTATACTTATAGTCACACCCCCAAAAAATGCCACAACCCTGAAAACACAACCACCACTACAGCCCCACTACCTAAGCAACCCATACCCAGCAACACATAAAACATTATTTAGATAGTCCCATTGCCCAATGTTGCTCGAACATAACATAACCTAAAGGTAGTACCATTTCCTATAAGTTCATCCATTCCATAATCAATCAATCCCCTTGTGATCCTGTTGTCCTGCCCATTATCACCTCACACAACCCAACCATCTCTATACCACTAACACATCACACAGCTACATCAAACCACAAGGGGGTATTCAGATTTAAAGATTTAACACACTCCATGGTTTCAATTCCACTTGATTTTAACCAGAGATATAATAGAAATAGGTTTTGATCATGGGGCTTAAATTCATTTAACCAAATATATTTAGTTAGCCAAAATTCATATTTATAACCATTTATCAAAGCTAAACAACCACCAATAGTATGGCCATCCTATGTTCACAATCAAAGACCACCAATGGCCATGATTTTTAGAAGACATTTATCCAAGAAATATACAATGAGGATCAGAGATAACAAATAAAATGGTCATCAACATCTTCCCACACGTCATTTATTACTATGATCAAACAAGAATACAAGAAAACAAAACCATCTTCACTCCCCTACCCATTATCATAATACTATTATTAAGTTCCTGATCACATTTATAACACCCATTACTAATTGATTTGGAATTATCTGAAATCAAAAGAAGCATTATTATACCCTCCCTGTATGATACACAAGTTAGGACAAACGAAGGGGGTCCCTAACACGAAGGGGAACAGAAGAACAACACTTCTGGCCAAAACAGGGGGTGCACGAGTTGCAGGAAGACTCCAAGAAGTTTATAACCAAGGTTGGAAAATGTGGAAGAAAATATCTTGGGTATATCCATAGGCATGAAGAAAAGAAAATTTTCAAGAAGGAAAGGATCTCAAACAGTGAAGAGCAAGATCATAAAAATTAGGTAGAAGATTTAAAAGTACTTAAAAATCAATATGTGGGCTTGACCATGCGGATTGGCGGTTTCAAAGTCAAGGTAAAACGTTAGAATAATTATGATTTAATTAATTTTCTTGATTGTGGTGAAAAAAAAGGGTTTAGATACGTATGAGAGTCCTCATTGAACATTAAATAATGCCAATTTAGCGAAACTCAGAAAAATCCTGAGGTTTTGAAAATTTTGACAAAAAGGTCGGAGGTGACTCACTATTGGGTGACTCACCATTCAGAGTCACCGGTGGGTGAGCCACCAGTGTGACTCATCATTCGGTGATACACCGTTCGATGTCACAATTTGGTGAGACACAATTTTAGACCTAAACAGATTTTGGAATACAGGAAAACTAAGAAACTCATTGGAAAACCTTCTACCACTTCTAGAACACGTCAACACTAGAATTTTACAAAGGAATGCACCAGAGGGGTCCATGTTATTGCATGTAATCTCATTATCATGGGTTTATCCAATGATATGATCATGAAAAGCATTTATAGAAATTACTTCCCATTAATAGTTCATATTTCATTCTGAGTAATAATATATGATTTGGTACATGTGTTGATTTTTGAGAAATGTTGAAATTATTTTTAAATGTGATATTTTTAAAAGTGAATGTTTGTGGTATTTTGAAAATGATTTGATTTTTAAAAGCATGGTGGGATTTCCCAAAATGGTTGAACATGGAAATTTATGAATTTAGGAAAGCAATGGTGTGCTATATGATGGGGTAGAATTTTAAATTTTTAAACCTTCATTTGATAGAGAGTGAGCCTTGTGAAATGTGTTGTGTTTATAGAAAATAACACCTAGTAGGTATCGTAGAAACCAACTAGAAGAGGATACTGAGAATGTGGTTGCACCTGAGCCATAGGTGAACCATTATTTGGTTCAAATTACAATCCATGCCTTTCAGGCTTTGGATATAGGCAACAGGAGGGGTGAACCAAGTCAATAATATCATTTCATTTAGTTTCAGAAGCAGGACCCACCCATATTTTTGGGTGATTCGAAAATAGAGAAAGAAGAGGTGTGGATAAATATAATGAATCGAATATTTGATTTCCAAGTCACACAAACAGAGCTAAAAGTCAAACTGGAAATGTACATGCTGGAGGATATTGCACACCAGTGGTGAGATTTTCTAGTTCAGGCTTAGATGGACCATGGAATTTTATAGGGGGGATTTTAAATAATTTTTCAACAGACAACTCTATCCTCATACATTTGGTATTGAATGAATGATTTACATTTTCAGTTTGAAGTAGTATAATATCTCAGTGATAGAGTATATAGATAAATTAATGAATTTATTCTACTTTTCACCTAAATTTGTTTCTAGTGCATCCTTTAAAAAACACATTTTTTAAATCGGGGTCAAGGAAAGAGATTTTATCTATGATTTTTGTGCTTTTTATAATGGATTATACTAAGATAGTCAATATAGAAATGGTGGTCTAAATGTATATCCCATGTATTATTAGTGGAGGAAGCATGTTGATGCCTCTGGGAAATGGTGGGAACTCTAATATTGGGAACAAGCAGAAGAGGGACACTTATTTCCAAGGTAGTGGAATAGATTAGAATTAGGCATTGATGTATCCTTAATTTTACTTAGTTTCCCACATCTTTTTATTCTATTTTTAATGATTTAATTAATTAAAGTTGCACATTTTGATAAATTTTTACATTTTTTGTTATTTTATAATTTAATTCAATAATAAATAAATTTTTGTATTTAATTTTTTATGTTTAGATTTAAAATTTCTAATATTCTTTGTTGATTTTTTTTCTTTATTAATTCTGATTATTAGATATTTGTATGTCCCTTTTTATATATTAAGAACTTTTTCAATCTATTTAGTTAATTTTAATTTAAATTATTAATTGAAATCCTTTAAATATTTAATATTTAAATTAAATTTTTAATTGATATTTTTAATTATTTTTTACAATTATATTAATTATTTTATAATTTAATTTATGTTTTTAATTTTAATTTTCTGTTTTGAATTTATTAAATAGATAATAATTTTAATTATTAATTTATGTTCCATTCATTGAATTAAGTTTTTAATTTATATTTTCTATTTCATAATTGTCTTACTTAATATAATTTGTTAATTGATTTATTTTTAGCTTTGTAGTTAAAACTTTTGTGTCACTAAAAGCACCTTCCAAGACCTATTAACACCTTTTTTCAACCGATAGTCACATCTACCATTCCTTCCTATTGGTGACTCAATGAGTGACCGACACACACCCACCGTCCAGCCGCACCTCTAGCACTTACCGACACACCCCTTCCCTTGTATGACTCATCGACATGGGAGTCACTGATGCCTGTTTCCCCCATCCTCTACCTACTAATCCGTCCTTCCATCCTTTATTTTCCCATCTATCGATGCCCCAATCCATGACCTACCGACTGTTAAAAATAAATTGGAAGAATAGAAATCCGAATAGAACCCTGAGGCGTGAATCGGGCTCACTATCCAAAAGGGTTTTATCATTTCCCACGTTGATGGTGTAGGGTTATTGGTGGAAGTATCCCTTGAGGACTTCACTAAGGTCTCGATTATCTCATTGCATCGATGTTGGGAGAATTCTAGATGATTTCTTGGATTGAAAGACGAAGTAACCAAAAAATGATCTCGATAACGCTTATTTATAAATCAGAAACAGTGTGAGTTACACCTCTTCAGTTTCACCGTTTCGGATAAGGGACAACCATTTGAATTTCAAATTAATAAAATTCAATAGTTACGACTAATTTAGTCATTTAATAAAATATTTCATTTTATTTCATTTTTATTCTTTATTTTTTTGTTTATATATATATATATATAATCTATATATATAACAAAACATTTGACTAAATATATATTTCTAAAAAAACTTAAAAATAATTTTAATAAATATATATATTATTAAAAACCAAATCTTAAGGTTCCTTAAATAGGGGATGAGCTATGGGATTCTCCTCACAATTTCCAATGTGGGATTTTTCCTTTTAAGAGACCACCACATCCATCCATGAATGATTTTTTCAGACCAATCAAAAATATTCATTTATTTATTAAATATTTTTGAATAAAAATATGACAATCCCCGACTTTTATTCATAAATATTAGTTCTCCAGACCACAAATGAGTCATTATACATAATAAAACTATATTTCAGTTTAAACCTTTACTTAGTATAAATATCTCAAAGTTTATCAGATTTATATGTTGTCGAAACATTAAACTTATTAAGCTTTAAGATAAACCGGAGAAATCATACATAGAATAAACTTTCATCCAACATCTCATTTTGTATCACTTTTATGGCCATGTGCTTATAACCTTTTTCATGAACTCTCTAAAGAGTAAACCCATTAACACCTATAAGAAGCGGCACCACTTCTAAGTTTACATAAGAAAAATATTACAAGGTGGTTCCATTATTAGATCACATAACTCATTGAGTCTTAATATTTTTTCAAGAGTTTAAAACTCAACCTCTAATCATAACAGACAATATTGACACTAAAAATTGGGGTTATAAAGGTCAATATCAACAATCAAATGTGTAACTTGTTTTTACCCATTAAAAACTTTGATTAGGAACTACCTAAAGAAAGTGTTGGGTTTCCATTACTGAAATTATTTGTTCTATGGGATTTAACTCCATATCTTTATTATTTGTATGAATAACCTCTATCGATAGAGATTTTGTAAACGGATCCGCAAGGTTTTTACATGATCTCACAGAAAAAATTGTTATGTTACCATCTTTTAACAATTGTCTCACATAATCATTTCTCAAACTTATATTTCTAGACTTTCCATTGTACATGAAACTATATTCACTTGATAATGTTGCTTCACTATCACAACTAAAAGATATAAGAGGTATCGTACTAGGCCACAATCTAATATCAAATAATAGATTATTAATCCATTAAACTTCTTTTCCATGTGTTTCTAAGGCGATAAACTCTAACTCTATGGTCTAATGTGAAATACATGTTTGTTTCTTGCTCACCCAAGAAACAGCACAACCTCCATGAGTAAACAACCATCTAGAAGTGGATCGGTTATTACCAATATTGGCAATCCATCTTTCATCCGTGTATCCTTCTAATATAGTTATATAATCATTATAGTATAAACATAATCCTTTGGTCTTTTTTAAGTATCCAAAAATTCTCGTTATAAATCTCCAAATATCCACACTAGGATTACTAGTATATCTACTCATTTTACATACCACAAAATCATTATCAGGTCTAGTGCAATGCATCACACACGTTAAAGAACCAATTACAGTAGCATATTCAAGTTGTGCTAGAGCTCTACCTGTATTTATAAAAATATTAACACTTGAATCAAATGATTCATTTACATTCTAACACCCCAAGCTTCTACGGTACGCTTCTCTTTGAATAATGCGATAGCATGTGTTGTACACAATATTGAGTTCTAACACACCACAACCAATCAAACTAGCCATTATGAATAGTAATACCTACTTTTTGAAATTTTATAAATTTTATCTCTCAAAATGGACTTCATTTTTGGATTCGGAATATCGAATTTATCCTAGGGTGAAATTTTGGAACTTTTCGAATAACATTTATATTTTGATGAGTAGTGAAAATTACTAAATTTTAATTAAAAACAACTTTTTTAATCGAAATAATTTATATTTATAAATTATGAATTTCAGTGGTTTTAAAGTATATTTAGAATATATTTTTACCATTTAATACAATGTTGGTCATTGTACATAATTTTACAATTAAACCGGACATAAACAAGTGTCAATCTTTTGATAGTTATTATCTCTTAAAAACACGCTTTTTGTTTTAGCAACGGAAATTAATTTTAAATTAATTTCTGCCACTTATGTGTTTTGAATTTGGAAAAATGGATTCCATATTTGGAATCAGGATGTTCAAATTTTTTAAATAGGTAACTTTTATTTTTAGACAATTTGAATAATTACTTCGGTAAATATTTTATTTACCACAGTTAAAGGGTAAATCCGGTAAATAAGGGTTAAAAATAATATTATAATAAGAACAAGTTGCCCTAAAATGTGTCCTAACCTTATTTTTTGAAACATTTCCGACCATGGTCATCTTTGGGTCGATTTTTGGACCACATAGAGCCACTTGTAAGTGATAATGACACTATATATTAATTAAGTTAAAATAAATACAAAAATGACATAAGCATTTATCTTTTAGAAAAACATTTTTTATATAGAGTTATATATGTTAGATTTTAGATTATAAATATTAATTAGAAAGATAAAACTATTTCCTACATAATTATATTTTATTTATAATTTTTAGACAATAAATAAGTTAATTTATTTATGACACAATGATGATGTAGTAATTACCATAATAGTGAAAAATTAAAATAATTGATATTATAAATACCCAAATAAATATAATTTGAGACTTTTTATGAATTAAAATAATTTTATAGGATAATATGACATGTTAGGAATGATTTAATTAACTTTGTTTGAACTAATAATTCTTTTATGATTTTCACAAAAATCTATTTTCCAAATAGTGTCAAAATTGACATAAAAGAGTTTTTAAAACAAATAGTATATTATTAATTGATATTAAATTCCTAAAAATCTAAGGTTCGGCCAAGATACTTATATCATGATATTGGTATCATTAATGGACCACTTGGGGGTCTCTTGGATGTATATAGTAATATTATTAACCATGTATTATAAAAATACAAAGAGACATTGTAAAAGTGAAACTAATTAAGTAAGAGTTAATACTTAAATATAAGGTTAATATAGTACCCCAAACTTGTATAAATCCTATTTGTTGAGTGTTTTTCGACCTATCCCCACCTTAAACTTTAAATAATCTACTTTGTATCCATTAGAAACCGAATATGAATTTATTATAAAATAATATTTCTAGTTTTTCCAAAGGTTCCCCTCACCCCCTCTTATAAAAGGGAACTCACCCTTCTCATTAATTTACACCTTAAAAGCCTTTTGGTTCGGACAAAACCTGCCCAAATACTCTCTAAAATTTCCTCACTTTATCCTATAGGACTTCCTTTAGTCAGAAAGCCAACCTAAGGATCCCTTTTGATCAAATCAAAAGGAAGAACCCGAAGAAGAGGTAATGATTTCACCACCCTTTTTCAAGTTCCTTTCTTCTTCCACTACTTATTTCTTTGTTATTACCATTATAAAATAATAACTCTAGTATATTATATATACTTTGATGTTATTATAAACATTTTACAACCATATTTCAGTATTCTATCCATCCTTTGAATGACATGTCACCATACGTGCGTACGTACGGCTTACCATCTCCATGTCGTGGTGTAATTGTTATTCAAAACATTATTATATGGATGGGTATAATAATGATGTGTAATTCATGTATATAATAAATATAAAATGATAATTATTCTTTATATATTATATACCATCCAATTGAATATTATTTTAATATCAAAAGAATGATATTGTCACTCGTGCGTACGTACGGACTACCGTCTCCACGAACGCGATGAGGTTCATTCTCCATCGTATACATTCAGGTATAATTCTCATTTGAAGATTAATAATAATGTTTAATGACTTAATATAATTCTATATGTGAATATACGTAACAAAACATATAAAAGAAAACGAGTAAGTTAACACCCGAAACGACGATAATTCTAAAATATTATTAACCAAGAAATGTTAAAAGATCATATATGATATCATATTAATATATATGATTCTTGTATAATTTAATAACAATTATTTCACCATTATACAGGAGTTTAACCAATCCTCAAGCAAGGAAAAGTACAAGGTAAGGGTTTATTTCGCAATCTCTTCATTATCCGAGGTTGTTTATACGTAATAATCTACAGGGATCTCTTTATCATCCACATCCATGTTTCTTAAAAATGTATCTCAAAACATTTTTACTATTTATAAGAATATGGGTTAAAGTCATTTATACCCTTGTTTGAATTTTTATAAGAGGTTTATAAAATAATATTTCCGTCGTTTTCCAAACATAGTGCTTTTTAACCTTTTCGGCAGAATTAAGGTAAGAATGTTTTTTAGCTTATACGGTGGGTGCGGCTATTTTCCACCATTATAAAATCTTCGAAGCTTACCTTACAAGATTATAAGAAAATTTTCAAAGTAAATGGTTTATTTTATAATTATGTGACTTTTAAATGATTTCAAAAAAGGGGATATTTCTCTCAAATAGTTTTGATTTCATCTATGTCAGTATCCTTTGATGGATTTTAAGCTTATTTGAAGTTGATTTATTATGATAAAAACTTACATATTGTATTGAAGGTTTTTTGATTTTTTTGACTGTGGATGTGTTATTTTTATACCATTCATGGTTTATGTTGAAAGTATTGACATTTCGTATGCTAGTTTTAATACGAATTTTTATGTTATGATTAAACCTGTTCATATGAGGAATGCATTGGACTTAATATGTGATGGGTGGAGCCCGCTATAGCTCCTCGATGCATCGGTAGGTCTCATGAGACAAACTAGTGTCTTGGCACAAGGCCTTGACAAAATCGTATTTGTAGTCTTGGCACGAGGCCTTGGCTATGTGGTTATGATAGTCTGGCATTATGCATTCCATCATTATGAAAGTGGTTATTGATCTTGCACGTGATTATTCGATTAGTAGAATATACATGTGAATAAGTAAATGGAATTATTTCATTTTATTTTTTCCATACTATGTTGAAGTTCAAGTTTAAAAGGCTTTTGTTTTAGTTATACATTGCCTTAAATTTTTATTCTTATTTATGAAAGTTTCTTCTATATTGTTATCCTTACTGGGCATTTGAGCTCACCTATTTTATATGTTTTATTTTTCCCAGGATGTGAAGAAGTAAATTATGAATGACCTGCAGGGATAGTATAAGGGGATAAGAGTGTGGACTATGGAGACTATGTTGTTGTAGTTTTCATTTTTATGATGTAATGAAAAACTTTATGAATATATCTAGTGTTTCCAAGGCTACTAAACTAATCGGTCTTTCAGGATTTGATCTTTCTTATGATCATGCCAATGTTATGTAATAATGCACCGACTCTGGGTAACTGGGGTCGGGGCGTTACAGTTGGTATCAGAGGAAGTTTAGTACAAACCTTGGAAGCTATATTTAGATAAACTCTGATTAGAGCACATAGACCTAAGATGGACTTTGAGGATTAATATAGAAGAACTTCCTAGAATTTTGGTATTTTAGAGATTTTCTGAGTTTTCTGAGTAATACATCCCTATCTGGATACGAGCATGTAGAGGTGGCTCTAGCACAGATGTACCTAGGGGTAAAACCCAAAAACACCGCTTTGAGCTGGACTCAAACGGGAACTGGTGCACGACAACGGGCCTTGCTGCACTCTTGGTTATGACACTCCCGGGGGATATGCTTAGGATAACTCTTTTTTTCTTTAAAAATCATTATGAAGGGTTTATGAGTATATACTTCCTCAAAGAGAACATTTTTATGATTATGGATTATATCCATAAATAGTTCAATTTATGTTAAGTGTTTTATAAGTATGAAATTATGTATTTTGATTCATAAACCGATCTAGTTTATGCCATTGTTTATAAATGGTGCCTAGTGGAAGAAATAGAAACCGTATCAATGCACTCACTCTATATAGGGATTTCCCTCCTGCTCAATATAATTATAGAGGAGTTGGTGATGCAATTGGTGCCGATCAGCTAATCACCATACTGGGACAACTCACTCAGGTTATGAATAATAACCTTACCTATATGGAGCACCTTGATACGCAGCATGGAGGATCAATGTTAGATCTCTTCATGAGGAAACAACCACCAATGTTCAATGGGAGTACAAATCCCTTAGTAGCTGAGCAATGGATAAATTCCCTAGAGAAAATATTTCAGGCTTTGAGGAGTAGTGAAAGGGAAAAAGTTATCATGGTAGTTTACCGCCTCACTAGAGATGTTGATCAATAGTGGTCATTGATTCAAAACATGAAGGAAGATGATGAAGTATCAAATATGGAATGGAGGGAGTTCAAAGATCTATTTTTAGAAAAATACATTCCTCATGACCATCGAGCAGATATGGAAAGACAATTTCTGATTCTGAGACAAAAGGAGGATGAGAATGTCACAAAGTATGAGGCTAACTTTACAAGGTTAGCAAGGTATGCTGGAGATTATATACGTAACCCAAGAAGTAATATTGATCGTTTCTTTGATGGGTTAAAACCATTTCTCCATCGAGCATTAGTCTCACAATCCTTCTCGTCGTACGAAGACATTGTTTCATGTTCTATTAAGACAGAGAAATAATTCTCTAAGTCATATGACTTTAAAGCAGAGAAAGAGAAGAAGAGATCTGCTGATCAATCTAGGAATGGAAATAAAGGGAAGAAGGGAAAATTTTAATATCCATCCTGTAGTAAATGTGGGAAGAAACACCTTGGTACTTTCTTAAAAGGAACAGGAGTCTGTTACAAGTGTGGTGAAAAAGGCCACCAAGCTCGTGATTGTAAGGGGAAGAAGGAAGCTACTGATGTCCAATGATAAAATTTCAGGGAGATGGGACATTATGTAATTGAATGTCCTAAGTTTCAGGGGAACTTACCTCAGAAAAGGCCAAGGGATCAAGGCCAAGCTTATGCCATCACTACTGTTGAGGTAGAATCTCCGAAAGACATGGTGGCAGGTAATTTAATGGTTTCCTCAAGTTTAGCAAATGCATTATTTGATTCTGGATCATCACATTGTTTCATATCTTCCCAGTTTTCTTAGAAAATTAGATATTTCCAATTTGATTTAACAAGGGTGTTATCAGTTAAAACTCCTAAGGGAAGTATCATTGCAACAATGTTTTGTGAATCAGTCCCCATTAGAGAACATAAATGTTCTTTATCTGCTGATCTCATCATCATACCTATGATTGAGTTTGATATAATCCTCGGTATGGACTGGATTTCAGACCATGATGCGAATATTTATTGTAATAAGAAGGAGGTTATGATTTTTGATGATGATGATAAGGAACACCTTATCATTAGAGAAGAATTGTCACCACCTAATTCTTATCTAGATCCACCCCCAGTAGCTCAATTAAATTCAATTATTGGGGAGGAAGAGGATGAAATGACTATGGGTGAGGAAAGGAATGTTCAAATAGATGATGTACCTGTTGTGAAAGAATATGTAGATGTGTTTCCAGAAGATTTACCTGGAAATCCTCTAGAACGAGAAGTTGAGTTTTCCATTGATTAAATTCCTGGATGAATGCCTATATCGAATACCCCTTATAGAATGGCCACTGTAGAATTAGTTGAACTAAAGAAACAACTTGAGGAATTGAGTAATAAGGGATTTATTCACCCTACTGTTTCTCCATGGGGAGCCCATTTTCTTTTTGTTAAAAAGAAAGATGGATCTATGAGGTTTTGTATCGACTACAGGTAGATCAATGTTATAACAATAAAGAACAAGTATCCCCTACCTCGCATTGATGATTTATTTGACCAACTTCATGGAGCTCAATAATTTTCAAAGATTGACCTTTGGTCTGGATACCATCAGTTGTGTGTAAAGAAGGAATACATTCCGAAGACAGCATTTCGAACCAGGTAAGGGCATTACAAGTTTACAGTAATGCATTTTGGATTGACTAATGCACCCTCTGTATTCATGGATATGATGAATAGAGTTTTCAAGGAATATCTCAATGAATTTGTGGTGGTATTTATTGATGATATCTTGGTATACTCCAAAAGCTACGAAGATCATGAAAATCACTTGCGCATTATCCTGAAGACTCTGAGAAGACATGAATTATATGGGAAGTTTAGCAAGTGTGAATTCTGGCTTCAGGAGATTTCTTTTCTTGTCCATATTGGCTCTAAAGATGGAATCTTTGTTGATCCTTTTAATACCAAGGCAATCCAATAATGGTCAGCACGTACGAGTATAACTGAGGTACACAGTTTTATTGGTTTGGCAGGTTATTATCGACGTTTCGTCCAGAATTTTGCCCGATTGGATAACCCATTAACAAAGTTCACATGTAAAGGGGTTAAATTTGTTTGGAAAAAAGAGTGTGAAAATTGTTTTGAAGAACTGAAGAGAAGATTAGTCAATGCTCCTATATTTACTCTACCATCAGGGAATGATGGGTTCGTTATTTATAGTGATTCATCGAAGAAAGGACTTGGTTGTGTCCTTATGTAGAATGATAGGGTTATTTCCTATGCATCACGACAGTTGAAAATTCATGAACAAAACTATACTACTCATGATCTCGAGTTAGCAGTTGTGATCTTTGCTTTGAATATCACTACCTCTATGGTGGAAAATGTGAGATTTATACTGATCACAAGAGTTTGAAGTATATTTTCTCACAAAAAGAACTCAACATGAGGCAAAGGAGATAGCTTGAATTACTCAAGGATTATGATTTCATGATACACTACCACCCGGGGAAGGAAAACAAGGTGGCAGATGCTTTGAGTAGAAAAGATCATGGAGTTTTAAACGTGATGAGAATTGAAAGGGATCCTATTTTCATAGATCTAGTAAAGATGTATATGGGAATCACCATGGAAGGTGAAACATCAATGTTTTTTCAAATGGTTGCCAAACCATCTTTACTAGAAAGGATTAAGAGTTCTCATACTGATGATGAAGAATTTCAAAAGAAGATTAAAGCTGTGAATGATGGGATATTGAGAGACTTTGTGTATGAAGAAGGAATTTTGAAATTTGGGAAGAGACTTTGTGTTCCTGATATACCAGATCTAAAAAGGGAATTGCTGGATGATGCTCATAGTTCCAATTTCTTTATACACCCTGGGAGCACCAAAATGTATAGAGATTTGAAGGAACATTTTTGGTGGGACAACATGAAGAGGGAGATTGCTGATTTTGTATCAAGATGTATGGTTTTTTAACAAGTGAAAGATGGAAGGCAACAGCCTGGAGGAGTCATGCAACCTCTTCCCATACCGGAGTGGAAATGGGACAATATCGCGATGGACTTTTTCATGGGACTACCAAAGACTCCTAGAAGGAACGATGCAATATGCGTTATTGTTAATAGTTTTACCAAGTCAGCACATTATCTTGCTATAAGAGAAGATCTACCACTGGAACTTCTAGCAAGACTATATATTGATGAAGTTGTGAGACTTCATGGAGTACCCCTATCGATTGTTTCTGATTGTGATCCCTGTTTTACTTCAAGATTCTGGAAAAGTCTTCAGAAAGCCTTGGATACTGAACTTCATTTGAGCACTGTCTACCACCCTCAAACAGATGGATAATCAGAACAGACTATTCAAACCTTAGAAGACATGTTTAGATCCTTCTCACTTTACTTTTAGGGTATGTGGGATCAATATTTACCTCTGATAGAATTTTCCTATAACAATAGCTTCCTTTCGAGTATTCATATGGCACCATATGAAGGGTTATACGGAAAGAGATGTCGCACACCAACCTGTTGGGATGAGGTTGGTGAAATAAAACTTGTAGGCCCAGAACTGGTGGAGGAAACGATGGAAAAGGTGAAGGTAATCCAAAACCACATCAAAGCAGCTCAGAGTAGGCAGAAGAGCTATGTCGATAATCGAAGGAAGGATTTAGAATTTCAAGTCGGTGATCATGTTTTCCTGAAGGTATCTCCATGGAAGGGAGTCATACATTTTGGTAAGAAAGGTAAATTGAGTCCCAGGTACATCGGACCTTTCGAAATTCTAGAACGAATTGGGGCTGTAGCTTACCTATTGGCAATGTCGCCAAGTCTCTCCAAAGTTCACGATGTGTTCCACATATCTCTATTGAGGAAATACATGCCTGACCCAACGCATGTACTCACCTATGAGGAATTAGAACTGGAACCCGATGTATCTTATTGCGAAGATCCCGTCAAGATTCTTGATACGAGAGAACAAGTACTGAGAAACCGGACGACTCATCTGGTAAAAGTCTTGTGGATAAACCATAAGATAGAAGAGGCAACGTGGGAACCCAAGGAACTTATGATGAAGAACCACCCAAGTCTTTTCATGCGATAGTATTCTAGAAATTTTGAGGATGAAATTATTTTATGGAGGGTAGAATTTAACACCCCAAGCTTCTACGGAACGCTTCTATTTGAATAATGTGATAGCGTGTGTTGTACACAACATCGAGTTCTAACACACCACAACCAATCAAACTAGTTGTTATGAATAGTAATACCTAATTTTTAAAATTTTATAAATTTTATCTCTCAAAATGGAATTCATTTTTGGATTCGTAATATTGAATTTAGCCTAGGGTGAAATTTTGGAACTTTTCGGATAACATTTATATTTTGATGAATAGTGAAATTACTAAATTTTAATTAAAAACAACTTTTTTAATCAAAATAATTTATATTGATAAATTATGAATTTGAGTGTTTATAAAGTATATTTAGAATATATTTTTACCATTTAATACAATTTTGGTCATTTTACATAATTTTACAATTAAACCGGACATAAACAAGTGTAAATCTTTTGATAGTTATTATCTCTTAAAAACACACTTTTTGTTTTAACAACAGGAATTAATTTTAAATTAATTTCTGCCACTTATGTATTTTAAATTTGGAAAAATGTATTCCATATTTTTAATCAGGATGTTCAAATTTTGTAAATAGGTAACTTTTATTTTTAGACATTTTGAATACTTCGGTAAATATTTTATTTACCATGGTTAAAGGGTAAATCCGGTAAATAAGGGTTAAAAAATAATATTATAATAATACAAAGTTACCCTAAAACGTGTCCTAACCTTATTGGTTGATACATGTCTGACTATGGGCATCTTTGGGTCTATTTGTGGACCCCATGTAGCCACTTGTAAGTGATAATGACACTTTATATTAATTAAGTTAAAATAAATACAAAAATGACATAAGCATATATCTTTTAGAAAAACATTTTTTACATAGGGTTATATATGTTAGATTTTCTATTATAAATATTCATTAGAAAGATAAAACTATTTCCTATATAATGATATTTTATTTATAATTTTTAGACAATAAATAAGTTAAATTATTTATGACATAATGATAATGTAGTAATTACCATAATAGTGAAAAATTAAAATAATTGATATAATAAATACCCAAATAAATATAATATGAGACTTTTTATGAATTAAACTACTTTTATAGGATAATATGACATGTTATTAATGATTTAATTAACTTAGTTTGAAGTAATAATTCTGTTATGATTTTCAAAAAAATCAATTTTCCAAATAGTGTCAAAATTGACATAAAAGAGTTTTTAAAACAAATATTATATTATTAATTGATATTAAATTCCTAAAAATCTAATGTTCAGCCAAGATACTTATATCATGATAGGTGTATCATTAATGGACCACTTGGGGGGTCTCTTGGATGTATATAGTAATATTAGTAGCCATATATTATAAAAGTACAAAGAGACATTGTAAAAGTGAAACTAATTAAGTAAGAATTAATACTTAAAGATAAGGTTAATATAGTAACCCAAACCTGTCTAAATCCTATTGGTTAAGTGTTTTTCTACCTATAACCACATTAAAATTTAAATAATCTACTTTGGAGCCATTAGAAACTGAATATGAATTTATTATAAAATAATATTTCTAGCTTTTCCAAAGATGCCCCTCACCCCTCTTATAAAAGGGCACTCCCTGTTCTCATTAATTAACACCTTCAAAGCCTTTTGGTTCGGCCAAACCTTGACAAAATACTCTCCAAACTTCCCTAACTTCATCATAGAGGCCTTACATTAGTCAGAAATCCAACCTAAGGATCCCTTTTGATCAAATCAAAAGTAAGAACCCGAAGAAGAGGTAATGATTTCACCACCCTTTTTCAAGTTCCTTTCTTCTTCCACTTCTTCTTTCTTTGTTATTACCATTCTAAAATAATAACTCCAGTATATTATACATACTTTTATTTTATTATAAACATTGTACAACCATATTTCAGTATTCTATCCATCCTTTGAATGACATGTCACCATACATGCGTACGTACGGCTTACCGTCTCCACGTCATGGTGTAATTGTTATTCAAAAACATTATTATTTGGACGGGTATAATAATGATGTGTAATTCATGTAGATAATAAATATAACATGATAATGATTCTGTATATATGATATGCCATCCAATTAAATATTATTTTAATATCAAAAGAATGATATTGTCGCTCGTGCGTACGTACGGACTACCGTCTCCACGAACGCAATGAGATTCATTCTCCATCTTATCCATTCAAGTCTAATTCTAATTTGAAGATTAATAATAATTTTTAAGGACTTAATATAATTCTAGATATTAATAAGATACAACCTATCCATGAAAAACACGGCTTACGTAACAAAACATATAAAAGAAAATGAGTAAGTTAACACCCAAAACGACGATAATTCTAAAATATTATTAACAAAGCAATGTTAAAAGATAATATATGATATCATATTAATATTAGTATTCTTGTATAATTTAATAAAACTTATTTAACTACTATAAAGGAGGTTAACCTACCCTCAACCAAGGAAAAGTACAAGTTAAGGGTTTATTTTGCAATCTCTTCATTATCTAAGGTTGTTTATACGTAATAATCTACTGGGATCTCTTTATCATCCACATCCATGTTTCTTAAAAATGTATTTCAAAACATTTTTACTATTTACAAGAATATGGGTTAAAGTAATTTATACCCTTGTTTGAATTTTTATAATAGTTTTATAAAGGAATCTTTCTGTCGGTTTCCAAACAAGGTGTTTTTTAACCTTTTTGACAGAATTAAGGTAAGAATGTTTTTTTAACATATATGGCGAGTGTGGCTATTTTCCACCATTATAAAATCTTCGAAGCTTCCCTTACAATATTATAAGAAAAGTTTCAAAGTAAATGTTTTATTTTATAATTATGTGACTTTTAAATGATTTCAAAAAAGGGGATATTTCTCTCAAATAGTTTTGATTTCATCTATGTCAACATCCTTTGATGGATTTTAAGCTTATTTGAAGCTGATTTATTATGATACAAAACTTCCATATTTTATTGAAGGTTTTTTGATTTGTTTGACTGTGGATGTGTTATTTTTATACCATTCATGGTTTATGGAGAAAGTATTGACATTTCGTATGCTAGTTTTAATACGAATGTTTATGTTATGTTTAAACCTGTTCATATGAGGAATGCATTGGACTTAAAATGTGACGAGTGGAGCCCACTATAGCTCCTCGGTGCACCGGTAGGTCTCATTAGACAAACTAGTGTCTTGGCACAAGGCCTTGACAAAATCTTATTTGTAGTCTTGGCACGAGGACTTGGCTATGTGGTTATAATATTCTGGAATTATGCATTCTATCATTATGAAAGTGGTTATTGATATTGCATGTGATTATTCGATTAGTAGAATATCCATGTGAATAAGTAAATGGAATTATTTCATTTTATTTTTTCCATAATTTTTTGAAGTTCAAGTTTAAAAGGCTTTTGTTTTAGTTATACATTGCCTTAAATGTTTATTCTTATTTATGAAAGTTTCTGCTATATTGTTATCCTTACTGGGCATTTGAGCTCACCCCTTTTCTATGTTTTATTTTTACCAGGATGTGAAGAAGTAAATTATGAATGACCTGCAGGGATAGTATGAGGGGATAAGAGTGTGAACTATGGAGACTATGTTGTTGTAGTTTTCATTTTTATGATGTAATTTAAAACTTTATGAATATATCTAGTGTTTCCAAGGATACTAAACTAATCGTTCTTTTGAGATTTGATCTTTCTTGTGATCATGCCAATGTTATGTAATAATGCACCGACTCTGGGAAACTGGGGTCGGGGCGTTACAGACATCCTAAAAACCAAGATTATCAAATTTATTTAACATTTTTTCAATGTAATGAGACTAACTTAAATAATAACCCCCACTATGTTTTCTTACATTAATACCTATAATAGGATCAACTATTCCAAGATCCTTCATTTTATACATAGAAGATAAGTAAATCTTGGTCTCGACTATACCAATCATATTGGTTCCAAAAAATAACACATTATCCACATATAAATACACAATAACTCCATATTCTTTTGTAAAATTTGTATAAACACATTTATCTGCATTATTATGAGAAACACCATTAGGTAAAATAATAGAATCTAATTTCTCATTCCATTTATTTGGAGATTGTTTAAGACCATAAAGAGATTTAACTAGTTTACATACCTTGATTTCATTACCTTGTAAAACAAACCCTTCTGTTTGTTCCATGTAATTCTCTTCATTTAATTATCCATTTAAAAAAGAAGTTTTGACATCCATTTGATGGACATACAAATGATTAATTGATTCTAAAGAAAATAATATCCTTATTTAAGCAATTCGAGCAACAAGGGCATATGTATCAAAATAATCAATCCATTATCTTTGTCTGAAACTATTGGTAGCTAATCTAGCTTTAAAAGCTTAAACGTTACCATTGTAATCATATTTCTTTCTGAATACCCATTTAATAGAAATAGGTTTTGAAAATCTTGGTAAATCCATAATGACCCAAGTATTATTCCCTATAATAGAATCCATTTCATCATTAATTTCTTCTTTCCAAAAATCAGCATCTCTAGAAGACATGGCATCTCTGTAAGTCTTTGGGTCTTATTATATAGTCAATACCGTAGGATACTTATTCAGATGCTGATTATTTTGATCTTCTTCAACAAGAAAAATTATGGAATCAGGAGAAATAAAATCTAGATGTAGATGTCTCTCTATACTAATTCTTGTACTCCATTTAGGTACAACTTGAGAATCATCATTATTCTCTTCTATTGTATTTGAACTAGATAGAGTACATGAGATAGGGAAATGAGGAATCACTTCCTCCACATCATATTTATAAAATTTATTTTCGAAACACTCTATATCCCTTGATTCAATAATTATATTAGTTCATAAATACATAGTTCTATATGCTTTGTTATTTTCTGCATATCCAGAAAAAACATCTTTAATTTCTCTAGGACCAACATTAGTTCTTTTCGTATCAGGAACTCTATAATAAGATAAACATCACCACACATTGGAATAATAAATATTAGGTATTATTCCTCTCCAAATTTCATAGGGGATATCTTAGTTTCTCTAGATTCAATCCTATTATGAATATTACATGAAGCCAATAAAGCTTCGCCCCATAAATTTAATGGTAACCTATATTTATTAATCATTAAATTTACCATTTCTACTATAGTGTGATTTTTTTCTTCAGCTATGCCATTTTTCTAAGGTGTGTAAGGAGTGGTTATTTGGTGAATTATATCATTTTCTTCGCATAACTCATTAAACGCATTCATAAAATATTCACCACCTCTAACTGAGTGTAATACATTAATCTCTTTGTCTAATTGGTTTTCAACTTCTTATTTATAATTCTTAAATGCATTAAAGGCTTCATCCTTAGTTTTAAGATGATATATATTTAAACATCTACTCAGTCATCAACAAAAGTAAAAAAATATCTTTTCCTTCCATGAGTTAACAATCCATTTAATTCACAAATATCAGAATGCACTAAATCTAATATTTAATATTTTATTTCAACATTATGAAAAGGATTATTAACTATTTTAGATTCTACACATGTTTCTCATTTGTTAAAATAGTTTTCAAAATTAATCATGTTTTACTTCTTCATTACTTTTAATGAATTATAATTAACATGTGTTAAAAGATCATGCCACAAATTAGAAGATTCAATCATATTATTAATAGATAGTTGATACATCCCATCATTTGAATACCCTTTCCCCACAAACATGCCTCCCTTTGACAAGATAAACTTTTGAGATTCGAATGAAACTGTAAATCCCTTCTTACAAAAAAGTTCAACAGAAACTATGTTCTTTTGAATTTCGGGAACATACAACATATTAAGAAGGATCAAATTCTTCCAAAAAGTAATGTCAATCTCCATGATTCCTTGTTCGCTAATGTTTATGAATGTATTGTTTCCAAGATGTACTTACTTTGTGATACTACAATCATCAAATGTTTTGAATATTGAATGATCCTTGAACACATGCACTGTTGCTCCAAAATTTAGCCACCATCCCATCTTCATCGAAGTCATATTGACTTTGAATATCATTGTAACTAGATTTTATTCAGTCAGAAAATTTGCAGCGGGTTTTTCAACTTTCTTTCAATAACGACTTTCCCTTGAAAAATGACTAGGTTTTCCACAGATGAAGGAATTTCCTTTCTTCATGGAAGGTTTTCCTTTCTTCTTAAATTGTTGACTCTTCTTCTTGATATGTAAGGAATAATTTTGTTGTGGATTTCCCTCGATGATTTAACCATTGGTATCAAATTGAGAATCCATACCCACATATCTCAACATGGATTCTTCTTTGATATGAAAGAGATTTTTCAATTGCTTCCAAGAAATATAATCACTGTTTATAATAAGTGACTTACCGAAATCTTTCCACATGGGTGGCAATTTAGCAATAATTTCACCCAATTGAAAATTTTCTAGTATATTAATCTTAAGGGAAGAATTTTATTTGTTATAACATGAAGCTCGTAAATTTCCTCTAACAAGGGCTTATTATCAACCATCTTGTAGTTTAGATACATTGCAATAAGAAATTTATTGGTACCTTTTTCCTCCGATTTATACTTGAATTTGAGTGCATCCCAAATCTCTCGAGCAGTCTTCATTTGGTGGAAGTAGTCATACAGATGATTCGATAATGTATTGAGAATGTGTCCTCAATACAAGACTTCATCATATTCATGTTCCTTCCTCATTTCCTGAATGTTCTCAACATGAGTCATGTCAAAGGGTGTACCATCGACATTCGGAATGGGGTCTTGGGTATGGGAGGAAGAATCGGTTACATAATATAAGAAATATACAACTATATAAGAATAAATTTCATCTTTCCTTGCCACAAGGAGAAGTTGTTTCCATCGAAACAGTCTAGGTTGACCATATCTTGGTTCATGACTTTGAGAGATTTAGAATCTATCTTATAGTTTTTTCCTTTTCAAAACCTTTTGATTGTTATAAATAAATAGGAAGAAAAGAATGATGAATAGAAAATTGATGAGTGAATCAAGTTCACTATCCAAAAGGGTTTGATCCACCCCCACGTTGATGGTGTAGGGTTCTTGGTGGAAGTATCCCTTGAGGATTTCATCAAGGTTTTGGGGGAAATCATACATCAATTCCCGATTATCCCGCTGCACCGATGTTGGAAGAATTATGGTGAATTTCTTGGATTGAAAGACGGAGTAACCAAAAAAGCGATCTCGACACTACTTATTTATAAATCTGAAACGATGTGAGTTACATGATTTTAGTTTCACCATTTTGGATGAGGGACAACTGTTCGGATTTTAAATTAATGAAATTCAACGGTTATGACTAAATTAGTTGTTTGAAATAATTTTTTAATAAATTATTTTATTTTCCGCTTTTTTTTAATAAAATAAACATTTTTGTTTTGTTTTATATATATTTTTAAAAAAAATTAAAAAGCTTTTTGATAAATATATATTTTATTAAAAACCAAATCCAAAGGCTCCATAAATAGGGGATGAGCTATGAGATTCTCCTTACAATTTCCAATGTGGAATTTTGCCTTTAAAAATACCACCTTTAGACCAATCAAAAATCTCCATTTATTTATTAAATATTTTTGAATAAAAAAATAACACTGACAACCTCGACTTTTCAGGCCTAGCCTATCCCTTCCTTGAGCTACCAACACCACTCTTTCCCACAACCTACTGACACCTTGCCTCCATTCTGCTACTAGTAGCTCGTACTCACTGATGCCTCGACTCAACGGTGCCTCATGAGTTTTTTTAATGGGTTTTAAAAAAACTTCTAAAGGGGATCATGGTTCTTTTATACTTAAAAATGGGTCTACATATGTGTGAACCCCGTTCACGCATCCCTCCTCAGCGAAAGATGCGTGGATGGGGTTCACACATTTTTGCTATTGCGGAAGATGCGTGAACCCCATTCACGCATCCTTTAGAATGACTGTGAAGCATGCGTGAACCTCATTCACGCATACCTCCATGGCATCGATGTGTGAACATTTTTAACGTATCCCTGCCACGGCGGTGATGGGTTAACACCGTTTACACATCCTTCGCAGCCATTGTGAAGGATGCGTGAATGGGGTTCATGCATCCTCTCGATAATATATATAAAAGGACCTCCACCCATCAAAATCCATTGTTCTGCTCTGGATTTCATTGTGAAGCCCTATAGAATTTCTTTCTCAACAAATTTTTCTATTTTTAAGAGGTAATATTTCGATTTAAATTTTTATTTGTTTAATTATGTTTATTTATTTCATATGTATGGTTTAATTGTGTGTATATTTTATTTATTTTATATGTTATGCATGATGTGTATAATGTTTTGTATGATTTAATTTTTTGTATTTATGTTGTGTGTGAATTCATATCGAATGTTTGTATGATTTAATTTTTCAGATGTATGTTGTATGAATTCATATTGAATGTTTAGGAAAATTAATTATATTATGTCTAAGATGTTGAATGTTTTCAAAAATTAAATATGTTATTTTTAATGTAATATTAATGTAAATTATAATATTTTAGACAATTATTATACAATTTATGAATAAGATATTAGTTATGTATGATATTTAAATTTAGTAAAAAATATATAGAAAATTTGTTTTTTTAAAACAGTTTTGTTTATAATAATTTTAAATTATATTAAAGTACTAATTTTTAAAGTAATAGTAATTTAAATTATAATGTAATATTAATTTAAGTATCATATTCAAATTTATTAAAAAATATATAGGAAATTCATTTTGTTAATGGTATAAAAAAGGTTTTGTATAAAATATAATATTAAATTATATTAAGTATAAATAATTATTATTTGAAGTAATAAATTATGAAATATAATTAATTAAATATTGAATAGTAGAAAAATGACAAAAAATTATATATATGTAATTTTATTAATTGAATATTATAAAAGTTTATATTATTTTAATGAATGGTTTTTATATAAGTGTAAATTATATTACTTTTATGTCCTAGTAATAATATTTTTAATCAATAAAGTATAAAATATATTTACTTATATTTTGAAAAGTAGTATAATGGCCAAAAAATATTACAATTTTATAAAATTAAAATTAAAATAAGTGTTCATTATGTAAATATCAATTATATTAGTTATAATTAAATTTATTAAATGTTATTACTAAATATATATATATACATAAAAATTGAAAAGGTAAATTTTTGGAAAATAGGTGTAAATATTTAATATACATTTCATTTAGTAATAGATAATGTTATATATTATGGATAATGTAATAAGTATACCAAAAAACATGGTAAAAGTGATGACTGATCTTGAGATGACCGACCATGCATAATTAAAATTTCATGTTTTATTTTGTGTGTGTGGATATTTAATTTGTAATAATTGAATTTTTTTTGTATTAATGACCTATGAGTCATCTCTCACTAAGTATGCAAGGACCTGCGTGTCCACATAAAAAATGTTTTGTATTCCATACCCCTAGGTCCCCTCACATGCATGAGAGTAAATTTGTAATTAAAAGATATATTCCCCCGAAGCGGTGCCCCCAAAAAGGCTTCCCCGAAGAGGTGTCCCCAAAGAGGCGTTCGAGAACATGTTTGAGAGGAGGCATTGCTGTTTAACTGGAGATTGGCGGTTGAAGAAATATTTGATAATAGAGATAGGATTCCACCCAGGATTTTGTTATTTTATCATATAATGATAAACTAATCGCAAGTCTCAAGATCAAGTCATGATTATTTAGTAATAATAACACTACCACCATACCTCAATAGTGATAATCCAAACATAAAAATAGTCTCAAGATAGTCAATTATTCAATCATATACAATTTAAATAAATTAAAATTAGGATATAGTATATATATTATTGAATTTAATTTTTTTTATAGGTAATCATTTCTGCACAAATATATTGCAATGGTGAGGCAATTTATATAGATAAAGGTTTTATCTACAGTGTGCCAAATAGGTGTATATATTTAATATACATTTCATCTAGTAATAGATAAAGTTATATAATATTGATAATATAATAAGTATACCAAAAAACATGGTACGAATGATGACTGATCTTGAGATGACCGGCCAAGCATAATTGAAATTCCATGTTTTATTCTATGTATGTAGATTTTTAATTTGTAAGAATTTCATTTTTTCTGCATTGGTGACCTGCGAGTCATCACTTATTAAGTATGTAAGGACCTTCGTGTCCACATAAAAAAATTTATGTATTTTATACCCCTAAACCCCCTCACATGCTTGTGAGTAAATATGTAATTAAAAGAAAAACAAGAGGCATCCACGAAGAGGTGGCCCAGGATAGGTGTCCCCGAAGAAGGGTCCTTGAAGAGATTCCCATGAAGAGGCGTTCAAGAATAGAGGTTTGACTAGAGGCATTGCAGTTTTAATGGAGACTGACGGTTGCTATAATATTTGATAATAGACTCCATGAGTCCACCCATAGGTTTTGGTTAGTTTATCTTCAATATATTGACCATTTGTAGCACACTGAGTACCCTATATTTGATGAAGAGGATTGGATGGAGGATTCTATGTTATTCAAGAAAAAATGTACTAATGGTTTGATGGAAGTGTTTATTGTCATTTCTGGTATTAATGTCGTGCAACCAATTACTACAAAACCATACTTTGTGAGCTCTGTAAAAGTCTTTCCTTCACAGTAGTCTTGTTCATTGCCTCCTCCTCATATGACTCCTATGATAGAATCACATTATGAAGTAGACGAATAGAAGGAACTGTAGATGACATCCCTTTGTGTGCTGATATAGTGAATTAATGATTATCTAAGGAAGAAGAATCTGGGGAGTCATCAGGAGACGATGTGGTGGGGAATGAACCTTCTGAGGTTCCTTTGAGAGATAGGCATCGACTACATCCACCAGTTAGTGGTCAGCCTTCAGTTTTGAGTTCCTTAGTTAAAGGAATGTCTAGTGAACAACATTTTGATAGGGATTTCATTACACCATCTTCTGAATTACCTGGAATTATAGGGAATAGGCCTTTATAAAATTATAATTCCATATATGTTGGGCAGGAGTTCAAAAGTAAATTGGCCATGAAAAATTTGATAAAGAAATACCACATTGAGAGACATCTCAATTTTGTGGTTGATGAGTCAAAGAAGACCAAATATCTCATTTTTTGTGAACAATATGGTCCAGAATATGAATTTTGATTAAGGGGAATATTTGATAAATTTTTTGGATGTTGGAAGATAACCAAATTGGAAGGCCCACACAGTTGTGTGCATCCTAACTTGTCATAGGATCAATCTTTCCTTGATGCAGAGTTCATATCTACTGTTATTTTTGAGATGATACGAACATGTTAGGATATGCTAGTTTCCCTTGTTCAGGAAATAATTCAACAGTTGTATAACTATAAGATATCATACAACAAAGCCTGGAATGCAAAACAGAAATCCATTGTAAAAGTGTATGGTGATTAGGATGAATCTTAGGTGATATTGCCAAAGCTTATGATTTTTTTGTCTCCCAACAATCATATTGTTTGTCATTTGGACATTGTTTGGTATGTATCACACAATCATCGAGTTGATCAATCAAAGGTGAAGTTAAATAAGCATTTTGGGCATTCAGGTCATGCATTGCTTCCTTTCCCTATTGTAAACAATTTATTTAGGTCGATGCAACATTCCTTTATGGAAAGTATACAAGTGTTCTACTCATTGTTGAAACATAGGATGGTAATGAGGATCCTCTTCAGAATTCTTTTTCTATTTTTGAAAAAGAATATTTTGAATACTGAAGCTTGTTTTTAGCATGTGTACACATTCATGTCACCCAAAAACATGGTGTGTGTCTGATATCTGATCGCCATCGAGTGATTATAGAGGTCGTGAGTAGTGATGGGGTTTCTTGGACTAATC
The DNA here is from genome assembly GCA_963277665.1 of Viscum album. Classification (NCBI taxonomy): domain Eukaryota; kingdom Viridiplantae; phylum Streptophyta; class Magnoliopsida; order Santalales; family Viscaceae; genus Viscum; species Viscum album. The sequence continues at coordinate 117,131,434 of OY728135.1, forward strand.
CAAATTCTTATCATCATTATTTCATTAGACATATTGCAAGTAATGTGCATAAGCATTTCAGAGATGAGGAAATAAAGAAGGTGATCCTCTTGTTGGGTATGTTTTTCTAAAATTTATTTTTTTTAACAAAATTTAATATTTATTTTAATAAATTAATATCTTATGGTTTCATCATATGAACCCCAACAAGAAAGGTTTGATCGACACCTTGAAGAGATTCGAACTGCTAATGAAGATGTAAATGAATACATGATGCAAATTGCAAAGGAAAAATGGTCATTAGCATATGATGGTGGCAGGAGATATGGGTATATGACCACTAATATAGTGGAGTGCATAAATGGGGTCCTCAAGGGTGTGCTCAATCTCCCAATCACAGGGTTAGTGCAAGATATATTTTTTAGATGTGTTCATTACTTTGTTGACCGGTCCCAAAAGGCCTACCAGAGGATGGAAAACGGAATGCATTTTACTTAGAATTTCTAAAATGATATTGACTAGATACTGAATAAGGCTTCAAGATGCAATGTTATAGCCTTTTAAATGTAAAAGAGGAGATTTCATATAATAAAATGCTACGACCGGACTATATGCACTACTGGTGGAGTGTTTGCCATGATATTGGACTACAGGTACTGTGATTGCGGTTGCTTTCATGCATTGATATATCCATGTGCACATGTTATCGTAGCTTGCGCTTCAGTAAATATATCATGGGAGCCATATGATGACTTAGTGTATAACATGACCACTTTGGTTAACTGTTATAGTGCTTATTGGATGCATGTTGGTGACTTCCATTCTATTACATTGTATGTTGATCAGCCGACCATCGTTCCAAATATTTCCAGGGTTTCATAAGTTGGTTTTGTTTTGATTACTGATTTTTTCAATGTATACCATTTTTAAATTATTGGTTTCATACTACTAAGTTGCATCCCTAAGGAAGACTGAAGTCAACTCACATCAGAAATGAGATGGATTGGCTTCAGTAGCGAGGAGGGAGAATATGATGCAGTATTTTTCATGCAGAATGATATACTCGTAAGAGATGTCCCCAAGTGGAAGGATGGAGCTCCACATCCCGTCATCCATGATCGAGTCTGTGTACTGTATCATGATTCTGTATATGTTGTTTCGTATGTGGACGTTTCACTATTGAATAATTTTATTTTTGACCTACTCCATTTTTGAGATGTTACAATTTTTGTTTGTCTCATTTTTTGATTCTATCATAAATATTTTTATGATACAAAAACTATTAAAAAATATATACATAGAATGAAAATGAATATATCATGCTTTCACATGTTCAATGTGGGGTTTTCATCATTTCTTCTTTATATTAAAAATATCAGAATAAATTAAACTTTATTGGAGATCAATACTACAAGAAAGTCATAACAGAAACCAACAACACATCCCACATTTATTTCCTAACTTATTTTTCTTTTTGTAGATTTTTTTAATAAAAGTTTACAATTTTTGTTCAATTCACTAATAAAAAGTAATGATGATATCATGTGTGAAGATGGAAGGATTTATATTGCTCACATCCCATGATACTCATGTAACGCAACTTCTTTTAGAGGGACTTCTTGTGCCTCCCTTGATTGTACGCAGATCTCACCATTTCCATCATACCGCACCACCTCCTGTTATCGTCCCCCATCTTCATCACACTGGAATTTATGGAGTAGCGATGTGCGACTTAAACTTTCTTGATCATCAACTCATTTCCGCACTTATAGAGAGATGGAGGCCATAGTAACATAATTTCCATTTTAGAGAGGGGGAGATGACTATTACCCTACAGGATGTGGCCATTATGTTGGTCCTCCTGATCGACGGTCATGCTCTGATAGGCCGAGTTGCATCAGATTTTCCTGAGCTTATTCATAGACTACTGGGCATAGAGGTCCATGATGATGGCAGGACCATTTTCAATGGTATATTTCAGATTCCTTGGTTAGACCATCACATCACACATTTACTCGATAATACTTATGAGATCACTGTGCTGGGATTTTCACATGCATATATTGTGAGGCTGATCGGTGGAATACTTTTTTTCCACTCCACTACTTTTGTGTACCTGAGGTATTTCTCTTTTTGGAGGATTTGGACCAGGCATGCCAGTATAGCTAGGGGTCTTCCTGCCTAGGATATATATACACGGCGTTGTGCAGTGCATTTTTCATTGATAAGATGCAGATCACGGGATGTGTGGTTCTTCTGCAGATGTGGGTATGGGAGCACATCCCTCATTTAGATCTACATGCCCGTGCGATATTACTAGTTGATATTGTATAAGAGGCTCCACATGGACATCGGTATGTTATTCATTCCTTCTAATGTTTAACTAAATTTTATAACTTTCTATTATGAAATGTAAATATAACAATGTTATATACAGGTGGATCCAAGTGCATTGACATTCAGATTCTCCCAGACACGATGCCCATGCCTACAGACTTATGTTGGACATCATTCGACTAGAAAAATTAAGTGATTATTATGTATATTGTTAAATAATTATTCTTTATTGTACATCTATTAATTTAATAATTGATTATTCATTTTTTATTTCAGATTACATTGATGCCATATATAGATGATATCCTCCAGTGTATTCAGCCGTACTGTACAGCGATGTTTTCTATCTGCTCCTGCAGGGTTCCACTGATTCATTTTCATATAGTCGAGTGGAATCATACGGATAGGGTTATGAGGCAGTTTGGATTCCTTCCGCCTGTTCCTGACCCGCCCAGTCAGTTAGATTCACTACATTTCCTAAATATGTCAGGTAAGAGGGATTTATATTGGAGGCGATACCATGCCAGATATGCTGATTTATGGGATAGATGACAAGATTCCATGTTGCGAGGGGCGGGGACAATACTTTTTCATTTGATGGATCAGATGGATTATGCGTCCTGGTATAACAGGTCCCCAATCAGATTTCTAACACGACACAGATGGGGCTTTTATGAGTTGGTATTCATTCTTTCTTCAACTGTTCAGCAGATTTTTTATTCATATTACTTAACAACGGAATTTGTTTTCTTAGGATGCTTTTATATGTCATCTACTTCCTATATACGATCCAGTCAAGATATCTTCTTTGAACCGTCATATTTTCACACCCTTGTGGCAAAGCAGCTTCTGTCAATGGGTGAGATTTATCATGGCATTTTCTTTGATCCACCACCTACTGAGGAGGCTGCGGAGCCTGCTAAGCCTCACATAGATGTACCTGGGGGTGAAAAACCTATTATGGATACTGGTATTCTATAGTATGAGGGTGTCCAGCATGATCTTCCACATGCTATTATTCCACAGGAGGTGGCTATTCAGCCTGATCTGTCATATGCTCCTCCATCTTCTCAGGAATAGCCATAGGTACATACAGACGATGACTGGTTTGAGCTGCATGCTTTATTGCAGTCATCCACAGCAGATCATCCATCTTCTTTCTATTTTGGTGAGAGTTCCATCTAGGTTCCAATATCTTTAGATACGGGCTAGGGTACAAGCGGAGAGACTGTACATCCACCGCTTGTCACATAGGAGGATGTGGAGGTGGCTGCCAATGATGATGCACAGTGTACGCTTGAGCACAAACATATACAGACACGTCTTGGATGCATCTAGTATATGCTTGGTTGCGGGAAAGAGGAGTATCCACTCCATAGGCATTTATTAGGTTGATATTTGATTTATGATACATTGTGTATGTGCCTTGCTGTTATCATTTATAGAATTCTATACTTTTTTAAATAAGTGTATTATTGTTATCAAATTATCTACCAATATATATACATGTATAATAATAAATATGATTAAATTAATAAATAAATATTTATAATATTAATTATTTTTAAATCAAATAGATTCTGGATGAAAAGATTCATGAACATGAAGAAATATTGATAAATATTATTGATCTCAATGATTTAAAATTAGATGTAAAATCCTGAAATATCATGGAACATGATTATGTGTTTAAAAAAATTAAATTGCATGAAGAAGAATTTGAATGTATAATGGATATTTGTGATGAGTAGATGATTGTGATTGAAGATCATAAAACCAAAAATATGAATTAGAAGTTCATTTGGCCAATTTTGAGATGATATATATTCAGACTTTATAAAAGGAAATAGTTTCTATTGGTACACAATCTTCACCGGAGGATTTTAATGTTAAAATACTTCCATCATGTAATAAAATTATAGACATTATGAAAAATATTAATATGATATTCTTCCAAAATAAGAGACAACCATTAATAGGTTTAAGATTACATCATCCATGAAAGCTAAAAAGGGAAAAAAATCTCCACAAAAATTCAAATGTAATGTGAAGGGATCCCTGCTAGACAATATAAATTAGAACAGATGATCAGATGTACAATCATGAATACTATAGAAACTGGACCAACTCCATATATAAAAAAACTCAACCTTTCAATTCGCATTAAGAAGTACAGAAGATCCATCATATTTCATAAATCGTTGTTTAATTTTTCTATTCTTATGATGTAAGGAAGATGGTCATAATAGATGAATTTTAAGAATATATGTTAGCATTTCGAAGACAATAAGTACAAAGAAGATATCATCATATATTAATCATATTTTGGCACCCTAAAGAATAAGTATTGAAGAAGATCATCCTTGATGAAGTTATATAAGTTTTCAAATATAGACATTCATAAGACGAAGATAAATTTTAGTGTAGTCTCTGTATTAAAACATCTTAAAAACCATTATTGACAAGATCCAACATTATAAAGATATTTATGACTATTTCCCTTGAGGGGGAGGTAAATGAATAAATATAAAATTACTGCTAGAATTAATATATCAATCAGAATCAAACCTAATTAATGTAGAATGTTCTGGAAGATCATGTTATTGAAAGTGGAATGTTTTTCTAAAACTCTCTTCTTTTGTTAATAGAAAAATAAACTGAATAGGAAGGGGTTGTAATTGAATTAATCAAAGACATACCAAAATTTCAAATATGGATGAGTTTTTTGTTGATTGTTCTAATAAAAGTCACATATCTCATTTAATATCTTCATCCGGAAATAAATTTGATTACCCTTGATGATAAGTGCATGAGTTCTCGTTTCATGTTGTATCATGACCTGTTGGTAGAGGACAACATTATTTCCCAAATAAAATACTATTGTTTTTATAGAAAAATTATGACTCACTTTGTCTTAAAGTGAAACAAGGGATGAAACTTTCATAGGTATTAATTGATATTAGCAATCGAGCAGTGCAACAAGAATCATACCAGTTGATCACAATTACCATGAACACTGTTATTAAATTTTTTGACAATTTAATTAATATGTATTTATATTTAATGATACATTATACATATTTACGATTTCATAATTTATACATATTTATATTTAATTGGTATTTACAAATGTTGATGATTTTTATTTTAATTAAAAATTAGGTAAGAAGTGTGAATATTTATTAATAATTATTTAATTGATATCAATTATTCATGAATATTTAATAATTATTATTAACATGAATATGTATATGTTTTTTCATAACTAGTATATATGCTTTTTTTATTTCAACTCTTTGTGAGATGCATGAACCCCATTCACGAATCCCCAAACCCTTTTTAAAAAATACTCGTAACCCTATCCCGTTTCTAAAAAATGAAAAACCCCTTTTAAAAAAATCATCGTGCCTCACATATTCTTCGAAAAACCGCGACCCACAGTTTTCCCTCATATCAACATTGAATCCAATCACCATCACTGTAATTCATGTATAATATCCTGTTGTTGTCGATGATGCTTTCCAGATTAATCTTCCACCTACAGATCAGATGAAGCTGAGACCCCTGCATCTGAGATTTCCTATGCCGCTGTAGATCTAAGGTAAAATCACTAATGTTGAACAGCCCTGTTGCTTGATGGTGAGTCACCGACCACCGTCTGAAGCCAATGCCGAGGAAGAGAACTAGAGTCGCACCGCCTTGAGAGTTCATCACCTACCCACCTTCCACCACTGGTGAAGGATTGAGACCAAACCGCATCCGTTGATTGAGGATCCTCCGTAGCTCTTGTAGTCACTAGACCTAGAGGGCACATGCCGGGAGGAAGTGGAGGACCCGTCGTTGCTACTGGTTGCGAGTCGCCATTGGGAGGAGCTCAAACCGCTACTCGGATTTGGATCTTCACCTGTTGGAGAAGTGTGGTCGTCTCCACCAAGTAGGGCATTCGACGCTGGACTGATATGTTGCCATTGCTCATCGTGTCGTCGCGAGACGCTGCCTGAGGGCATTATTCCGCCAGGAGGAGCTCGAGCTATTGGATAACCCCCCCCCCCATGGTAGTGCGCAAGAGGAGGAGTAAGAAAAATTAAATAAAAAATAAAAAAAACTAATTAAAAAATATAAAAATAATAAAATATAATAAAGATATTTTATAACTATATTTATTTAAATTAATAAACAATATAAAATTAATTATTAAAATAAAATAATGGAATAAATAAATATAGGACAATAATCTTAATAAACTTAACATTTTTAAGATAATAATTACAATTAAAAATTTTAAATAAATTTATTAATATAAAAATTATAATAATATTTAATAGTAAAATTAAAAAATTAATCATCCAATTATAATAAATAACTAACTTAGTAAAATAATAACGCTTAATCTTAAAATAATGTTGTTATATTTATCTTTTATAAAGATATTAAAATATTAACTTTAATAATCTTAATAATTTAATACATAATAATTAATAAATTTTTTAAATAAGATAAAATAATTAATTAAAAAATAAAAATATTTAATAATAAATTAATTTAAAAACTATAAATAATATTAATTAATCATTTATCTAATAATAATAATTAATACAAGTAAATATTTATTCAAGCTTTTATTTATGTTTAAATTCATATTAACCAATCTTCATTTTTTCTTTGCAGATACTTTCAAAAGCTAGAATCACGTCAAGATTCATTCCAACAATTTGGATGATAATCAGTTAGAGACGTTTCAATAAATCACATGGGCTTCAAGAAAAATGCACATGTGCGGTGAGAAATAGAAAGACCTATATAAGTTGGTAGAAATCATTGGTGACTAGTAGCAGATGAAAAAGGGTATTAAAAATAGAGCTGCAAAATGGGATAGAAAGATCATTATTTCGAAAACTATTTGACCTAGTGAGGGAGAGCAAGGTAGAGATCTATCTTCTGTGATACTCCACATAAGACCAAGGAGGTTTGGACATCGTGAAGGAGTGTGACCCGACCAGGGGGTTCGAGCAGCTCTTCAATGGGGAGTTCTTCCCTCATCTTATTCTCTGACTCCCACTATTTTCTGTACTTCAATTTCAGTTGTACATTCATTTTCCATGAAAGAAAATTGTAAGTTTGAGTAATTTTCACTCGAGGGATTTCAGTTTTCTGGTTTAATATTTCATCTTCTTCGCAATATTCCTTTTGTGAAATCAGAATTGACTGGCGATATCAATTTTTATTTCAAATTTAAATATTTTTCACTTATCATGATTTAATTGAAAACTCCATGATCTCTCAGCGAGATTGATCATGGGTGCGTTCTTCTCCTCTTATTACAAAACTACAGTAACTTTCGGTGAGATTGTTTTGTTTTCAATCATTTTAATTCCACTGCTATTTGAGTGGTTCTTGAAGTGGAAAACGTCAAGAATCATTTTTATGTTTGTTTAGTTTCTTGGTGAGGGAGACTAGTCTAATCAACTATTGAAGAGTGAAAATTCAATAAATTTTTGTGAAAGAAGAAATCCATTTTTAAACCAGTAGGTAGAATTTCCCTTAGTCAACACCATCACCCATTTTTTCAACTCTTTAATTCCATTTTCTAACATCTTAACAATTTCTACACTCCCCATAAATTCAGTACCTCTCACATTCATTTAACGATCTTTCTTGTTGTTTTCAACAGTTTAGAGATTAGATAAATCCCAAAATATTCACCAACCTTCCATGTGGTTCAACCCTTCACTACTATACTAGTGTTGGTTTATAAATTTAATTTTAAGTGTTGTGATGAACTCTGGATCATATTAATATTTTGGAACCATTTTCAGATAAGTCATGCACTGAGTGCCTTAGGGTTATGAAAATTTAAAAATTTGAAATTTTTTAAAAAAATAATAAAAAAACCAAAAAGTGAAAGACCATACAGCTTGTGCTGAATATAAAAATTCGTTTCATTGATTGTGATTGTGTGTTTAATCTTCTTCACCTAAAAACTAATGAACTTGAGGGCTTAAATTATGATATTGGACCTTATTGTGTATGTTATGGCTATTATGGACACACAGTCTAATAGTGTGTTTATAACTAACCACAACAGACTACTTACATTGATGAACATGAAAAATACTTTGATCCCCAACCTGACTTCATAGAAAAATTAAAACAAATTGTATCTAAGATAGATGTGAATATGGATTCTAGGAACTAATGGTTAAACTAAAACGATGAACTTCAAATTAAAAATTCACAAGAGAAAGATAAAAAACTCAAAAAGTTAGAAATCATGATCTTAGAATTTCAAATCAGGTTTACAAAAGAAGAAGAAGCTGAGATAAGTGAAGAGGAAAATGTCTATATAAAATGTGAAAATGAAAATGACAAGGAGAGTGAGGATGAACCTGAGAAACAAAAGCTTTCTTGGGAATAATTAGAAACTAAAAAAATTAGACACAACAAACTCTGTGAATGAATAAAATAATATTGATACATATGTCAAGAACATAAAGGGAGTCGAGTTAGAAAATTTTCATTAATAAATTAAGATGATTTAAGATGAATGTCCAGTTCCCTTCATGATAAATACTTTAGAGAAGAATCAATCATTTAGGAGCTTTGAGAACAAGATTACTCGGGTTGAGAAGGATCTGAATAAAGATAACATTAATATTAAAAACTCTTCAACCAAATTTTCTGAATTCTTTAATAAATAACCTGAACTTTAAATTTGTAAGAGAACAATAAACTTGAAATAATTTAATATGAAACTCTTGAACATGAAATTAAAACCACTCTTCCCAGTTTTAAAATTTTAAACCCATTAATATCTAAAATGATGTTGGATGAACTTAATGAGTACACTATTTTTGAAGAAATGATATCTGATGATCTTTCACAGCCACATTCTAAGATTGATTATTTTTTTGTAACTTTGTGTACTGAAATGAAAAATAGTGTTTTCATACCTGGTGAAAATTGTCTGAATTTGAACAATCTAGAACATGAATTTATCAAATCTAAACTGAAAAATTTTCCCCCTGAACTCAACTTTCAAGAACACTCAACAGACATTGTTTTAGAAAATGAATATTTTGAATTTGATCTTTGAGAATAGGTTGAATAAACACATGATGATTCAAGAAGAATTTATTTTACAGAAGTAGTGATCGATAATTGCATTTTTTCAGATGAGAAACTATTGGAAGAGATTTATAATATTTTGAAACATAAAATTTTGGATGAACAAAAATTAACTATTCCCTATTGTTCTAAATCTTCCTCAGTAGACTTGGGTGTTGAGTTTGTTTTTGATACTGAGCGTCGTTTAGTAGGGGAGATAGACATGAGCTCCAATGTTTCTAGTTCTCTTAAGCACAATATTGATCCCCTTCTTGAACCTGATAGTCTGAACTTACCCACAAGCACCCTTGTATTGGATTTGGGTAGTGTTGAAGTAGAGAATGATAACTGTGAGGATAATGCAACACCCCTAGTACAACCTAGTTCACTGTTTTCCTATCATAAAAATTGAAAGTTTGTAAAATATGAACATAATCTATAAGTGTACAAAACTAACTTCAAGAGTGACATTGATGTGTCTGTTTATAAAATCTTATTGGTAGAGAATGAGGGATATATTTCTTTTTCACTTCAGTTTGAATGTCCTGTAACTATTAAGAAAGTGATCTTGGTGATGGACTTTCTTCTCAACATGAAGAATCTCTTGAGCAGTCACATAATGTTAAAGGGTGTTTCTTATGGATCTTTACAAATTATGACAGTTTTGTTTTATTTTTATTAAGTCTAATTGCCCACAAAATCAATTCATCAATTAAAAAAATTGGGAAAATCATATATAGTGGTTCCTACTGAGGAAACAACACCCTATTAGTGACATTGGTTAGTTTCTAGGTGAGTCCGTCTGGGGAATTAAAATCTAGCACTGTATTGGATGAAATCCATGACTTTAATACATTCAATAAAACAACTTTTGTGATTATATAATGTCAAACCGAGTAATAAAAAAATAGTGCTTCATGGGAGTCAACCCATGTTGTTTCTCTTTCTTTACATTTTTTTATGTTTTGAATAAAGTTTTGTTTTCTACTTTCTTTGTACTCTGTTTCTCTTTTTTTATGCTCCTGGTTTATCTTTCAGGATAATAATTATGTTGTTGTTATTTTCAATATTGGAGCATAAAATTCCCTTGTTCTTCAATTCATATGGAGTTTCATGGTTGATTATTCTTGGATAAAAACATTTTCAGGAAGTTCCTTCATCTTGATCTGCATTCATTTTTCTGCTCCTAATTACTTTAAAGAATTTCACTACTAAGTCATTATTCCATTGTATATCGGTGATTCCCTGACTCACCAATCCACCTGAGTTACCGTTACACTACAGTCAGTAAGTCACTCAACGGTGACTCACTGGTGGAAATGTCGGTGAGTTAGTGATTTATAGTGCTGCTGATAATTTTTCTGCACAAGCTTTTTTGCTAGAAATTTTGAATGTTTGTGCTGGTATGATAAACAAATTCTACTACATATGTGTCTATGTTAAAAATTCTATTTCATGTGTTTTCTTGCTGTAAAATGAAGTTTCAATGGTTTAAAATTTTAACTGAATAGATTATGTGTGGGCATATTTCCCATGGATTTTATTCATTTGTTGGGAGTTTAGCATACTTTTGTTTCTTTATTGAACATCTAATTGAATCTAATTAAATAACTTGCTTTAACCATATTCATTGTGTTAAACATTTTCACATGAAACTTTTTTGAATTTAATTGAAAATTTTATAACTGCCTTAAATAATAATGTATGTCAACCTTTTGTAAAATATAATTTTCTGGAAAACGTTTTATTGAAATTCACTATAACCCAAAATAAATTTCATTAATCTATATTAAAAGTCAAATTGTTGTCTTCTCCACCTTTTTATTCAACTATGGGGACAATGTTGGTTTTTATGTGTGGGGGAGGGGATCAACTTATGTTGAGCTAATCTGTGCTTTATGGGTATCCCAACAAATCTCTCTACCATTTGAAATTTTTGGTAAAAATATGTTAATTTTTTCTCAAAATTATTTCACTATTATAGTTTCTTTAAGCTTAACATATTTAATTGAAATCACTTTTGCCTAAGGACAACTACTTATTGGTTCTTAAGTGTTTCCTTGAATCTGAATCTTGTGAGGATGAATGCCTGTTGAGTGATTTTTTCTTAGTGATTTTACGAATATTCCATCTGGGAACTATGTTTGAGAGTGATATAGGATACTTTTTTTTTGAATTGAGATCATAATGTTAGGAACTAGAAGTTTGAACTTCCTCCCAGGGGACTCACTTTTTTTATTAAAAGAAAAATCACCTTAGTAAGTCAGTTTAAATGGATTTCATATAAATCTTTTGGAACTGGAGTAAATTGGCCATTTGGGAACCCACAGTGAATGTCTAAGACATTAGGCAGAGTGTGTATGAGTAATAACTCTATAATATTTTAAATAAGTGCATATGCACAATGCTTAGCACAAGTTACATGGCTTGGGAAAATGTAAAATAATAATAATAAAGTACCTAGTGTCAAAAATGAGTTCATTATGGTGAGGGGAATAATGAACACCAGATGAAGAAGGGGACAAATGATTTGTATGGAATCATTTAAGTTGTAACAATAAGGTGATTAAAAAAAATTAATTTAATTTTTCCCTTTTGGAACCTAGGAGTAAGTCAAAGTTCAAGGCTTCTTTGGTTAAGATTTTAATTCAACTTATTTTTAACATGTTATCACTCTTGAATTTAGAACTTAATCTTGAATTGAAATAATTCATTAGGCAGTTTCATAAATGAGAAAATACATCCTCAAAAGTGGATGATTGTTTTATTTATTGATCAATTAGTGAGTTTTTCAAATTGGGCAAGACTTATTTGGAACATTACATTTCAAAACCCTTTTACTCGGTTTTTTTCCTATTCTTTACAACTTTTGTACATGATTTACTCTGAGTTTCTTAATAAAAAAATTTCTATTTTAAAACGACCATTAAAGCATGGAATTGATTGAAGAAAATCAATACTTAAGTGCAAGGGAATTTGATGTGGCCTTAAAATTACTTAATTTGTCACATTTTTTATTGGATTTTTATTCATTTAATTATTTAATATGACACTTTTTTATAAATATTTTCATTTTAGTTATTTTATAATTTAATTCACTAATTAAAAAATTTATGTGTGTAATTCTGTATTTTTAGATTCCAAATTACTAATTTTCATTTTTAAATTTTTTCTTTATTTATTAATTCCAATTATTGAATTTTTTTATGTCCCTTTTTAAATATTAACCATTTTTTTCAATAAGCTCAGTTAATTTTTATTTCAATTTTTAATTGAAATCCTATTAAAATCTAATATTTAAATTCAATTTACAATTCTTATTTTATTTTTTATGTTGAATTACATTAATTAGTTTATAATTTAATTTAAGTTTTTAATTTCAATTTTCTGTTTTGAATTTATTAAATTGATAATTGTTTTATTCTAAAATTATGTTTCATTAATTTAATTATGTTTTTAAATTGTTTTTTATTTGTTTATTATTTTAACAATATTTATTTGTTAATTGTTTCATTTTTAAGGTTGCAGATTAATATAAAGACACTTCCACTACAACGATGTCTCATTTAGATATCGTCACCCATTTTCCATTTTTTCCGATTCCCCACTGCATCTTCAACAGTAAATCATTTTTCTTTTTCAAATTTTTTGGCAACCTACCAATATTGTGACTCACCAATGGCCCACTGTCTCACCGATGTTGTGACTCACTAACGCCCCAACCTTGTCTCCCCGATAATTTACCTACCGATGCTCCCAACGATGTTCTATAGACAACACCCCCTACTAACCTACCAACCCTCCGATTCTCCATCCTACCAACACCAATCTGGAATGACTCACCATTGCTCACATCACCAGACCATCAAAAAGACACCACCACAACCGAACCACCGATGTTGAATCAATGCAACCCCATTGTTCGTCGCTGCATCAGATCTTCATATCCTAAGATAGAACAATCCACAAGTCATTCAAAGCTTTAGATCTGAACGCTTTGCGTCGAGGAGTTCCTCGTCGTCACTCTCCATCACCATGAGCTTTTTTAGAGGCCAAGACATCGCCGTGGGATTTGGAGGAGGTGGTTGGATGGTGCACCGCTGGATCTGGAAACGTCTCATCACTCAAAGGTGTTCACGAGATGATTTTACCATTGAAACTGCTCCGCTGAGTCGATTTGAACCCACTAATACTGGAGGAGTTTGTCGACCCGCCGTCCACTGAGAAGCCACCATCACTGGGACTCCACCGATGTTCTGTCAACCCTGAACCCACCCGAGCCGAGGATGACTAGAGTCGCTGCCACTGTGAAATGTCGCCGAGGGAGATCCGATAACGTCACCAGCTGGAGCCGAGGAAGGAGTCCGGAGCAACTTCCTAAAGAAGCTGACCCCCCCCCCCCCAATTGCAGCACTGTATAGGGATGAGGGGGAAGAAGATAAAAAAAATTAAAATTAATTAAATATTAGAAAAATTAAATTAAATTAAACTAAATATATTAAATTTAAAACTAATAAAATAAATAAATAAAACTAAAATATAAATAATTATTATTATTAAATACTAAAATATTTTATTAAAATAGAACAATTTTTAATAAATAAGTTGTCTTATTAATCATATATTTATATTAATTACTATAATAAATATTTAAATTAATAACTTATTTAATTAATGTAATAGAATTAACAATATTAATTAATTAAAGTCCTTAATAAATTACTTTGTTTTAAATAATAATTTAATAGAAATAAATTAATAAATTAATAAAGTGTTAGCTTAATTAAATAAATAAAACCAATTATCCTTTGATATTAAAAATAATAAATTAATAATTAATAATTAATAAAATTTTAAATATTTATTAATAATTTAATAACAAACAACTATAAATAAATATTAAATAGTAATTTAACATTAATCTTAAAATAATTAAATAAATTTTCAATCTTTTATTTTCATTTAAAACCATTTTAATCAATTGCTTGTTTTTTCATGTGCAAATTCAAGCGAGGATCAAAAATTCTTCCAGATACATCAATAACTTAAATTTACGATTCTGTTAGGGGAGATTTGATAAAATCACGAAGGTTGCAGTTGGAAAACACATCTGTGAGGTGTAAAAGAGGTGAACATACCTGATTCGGCACAATCAGGGGGTAACCAATTAGAAGTTGATAGTGGATTTAATAAATTTTAGTAGTAGAAGGGGGGGGGACACATTCGAGACATTGATAACTCTTTAACGTAGAGTAGGAGATCAAGTCTTATATCTAGCTTCTGCGATACTCCACAGCTGACCAAGGAGCTCTAGACTTTGTGTAGGAGTGCTAGCAGACTAGGGGGTTCGAGTACCTCTTCAAAGGGGAGTTCTTCCCTCATCTTATTCTTTGAATCCCTCTATTTTAAGTACTTCAATTTTTCTTGTACTTTCATTTTCCTTGAAACCAAACATGAAGTATGAGGAATTTTCACTCGAGGGATTTTCTGTTTACTGGTTTAATATTTCATTTTTTTACAATATTCCTTTCCTGGAATCAGAATTGATTGAAGATATCGATTTTGATTTAAATTTTAATTGTTTTTCACTTCTCATTCATTAATTCAAAACTCCATGATCTCTCGGTGAGATTGATCATGGTGATTTCTTCTTCTCTTATTTTAAAACTATAGTAACTTTCAGTGAGATTGTTCTATTGTCAAACATTTTAATTCCATTGATATTTGAGTGGTTCTTGAAGTGGAAAACATCAAGAATCATTCTTCTTCTTTATTAGTTTCATGCTGAGAGAGACTAGTCGAATCAACATTTTAAGAGTGCAAATTCAATAAATTTTTGTGAAAGAAGAAATCCATTTTTAAACCAGCATGTAGAATTTACCTTAGTTAGCACCATCACCCATTTCTCCCACTCCTAAAAACCATATTCTATCATCTTAATACTTTCTACACTACCCATAAATTCAGTACCACTCACTTTCATTTAATGATATTTGTTGTTGATTTTAATAGTTTAGTGGTTAGATAAATCCTTATAATGTTCACATGCCTTCCTTGTGGTTCGACCCTTCACTACTATACTAGTGTAGTTTTATAATTTAAATTTCGATGGTTGTGATGACCTCTGGCTAATATCAAAATTTTGGCGCTGTTTTCGGTGAGGGCATGCGATGAGTTTCTTAGGGTTGTGTATATTTAAAAATTTGAAAAAATATAAAAAATAATAATAAACAAAAACAAAAAAACAAAAAATAAAATTGAAAGATCTTGTTGCTTGTGTTGAATATCAAAATTCTGTTGGTTGACTGTGACTGTGTGTTTAATCTACTTCACATAAAAAATGAATGAACTTGAGGGATTGAATTATGCTATTGGAACATATTGTGTATATTGTGGCTATTATGGACACACTGCGTAACAGTGTGTTTATAACCAACTATAGAAGACTAGTTACATTGATGAACATGAATAATACTTTGAGCCCCAACATGACTTCCTTGAAAAATTAGACCAAATTATATCTAAGATAGATACCGAGATGGATGCTAGGAACTCTTACTTAAACCAATACCATGAACTTCAAATTAAAAAATTTCAAGAGACGAATCAAAAACTCAAAAAGTTAGAATGCATGCTCTTAGAATTTCAAATCAGTTTTAAAGAAGAAAAAGAAGTTGAAATAATTGAAGAAGAAAATTTCCATAGAAAATTTAAAAATGAGAATGTAGTGGAGAGTGAGGCTAAACCTAAGAAACGAAATTTTTATTATGAAGAATCTGAAACCGAACAAGAAAATTTAGAAATAACTAACTCTGTGAATGAAGAAAACAATATTGATATATATGTCAAGAACGTAAAGGGAGTTGAGTTAGAAAAGTTTCAAAAATAACATAAGATGTTTGAAGATGAATCGCCGGTTCTCGTCATGATTTCTACTTTAGAGAATAATCACTGTTTTAGGAGCTTTGAAAACATGATTAATCAGGATGATTAGGATCTGAATAAAGATAACTTTAATATTAAAAACTCATCACCAAAATTTTCTGAATTCTTTAATAAAGAACATGAACTTTAAATGGGGAGTATGTTGGAAGAGAACAATAAAATGGAAATCATTGAATCTAAAACTCTTGAACCAGAATTTAAAACCAATACTCCCTATTTTAAAACATTAAACCCATTAATCTATGAAATGTTGGTTGATGAATTTAATGAGTACATGATTTTTGAAGAAAGGCTATTTTATGATCTTTCACTGCCATATTCTAAGATTGATGTTTTTTGGAATCCTTATGTACTGAAATAGAAAATAGTGTTTTCATACCTGTGGAAAATTGTCTAAATTTGAACAATCTGGGATATGAATTTATTGAATATGAACTGAAAAATTCTCCCCCTGAACTCAACTTTCATGAACACTAAACATACATTGTTTTAGAAAATGAACTATTTGAATTTGAACTTGGAGAAGAGGTTGAACACACACATGATGATTCAAGAAGAATTGATTTTACAAAATTAGTGATTGATAATTACTTGTTTTCAGATGAGAAACTATTGGAAGATATTTATAATATTATGAAACCTAAAATTTTGGATGAACAAAAATTAACTCTTCCTTGTTGTTCTAAATCTTCCTTAGTAGATTTGGGTGTTGAATCTCTTTTTGATACTGAGAGAATTTTAGTTTTGGAGACACACTTGAGTTACTATTTTTTTCATTCTGTTCAACACACTATTGATCCCCTTCTTGAACATGATAGTCTGAACTCACCCACAAGCACCCTTGTATTGGATTTGTTTAGTGTTGAATTTGAGAAAAATAATTGTGAGGATA
The DNA here is from genome assembly GCA_963277665.1 of Viscum album. Taxonomy (NCBI): domain Eukaryota; kingdom Viridiplantae; phylum Streptophyta; class Magnoliopsida; order Santalales; family Viscaceae; genus Viscum; species Viscum album. The sequence continues at coordinate 117,148,691 of OY728135.1, forward strand.
ATGGAACACCCTTATTATCACCTAGTTATTTATCATCCCTTCATGAAAATATAATGTTTTTCAAATCTAAACATAATCCAGAATTGGAAGACACTAATTCCAAGAGTGAATTTGATGTGCCAGGTCAAAAAATATTCTAGGTAGAGCTTGAGGGAGATATTACTTTTTCACCTGAGCCTGAATGTCTTGTAACTATTATGAAAGTGAGCTTAGATTGTCAATTTGCTGCTGAACTTGAAGAATCCCTTGAGTAGTCACATAATGTTATGGGTGTTTCATAGGGATATTTACAAATTATGAGCGTTTAGTTTCAATTTTATTAAATCTAAGTTCCCACAAAATCCATTCTTCTGGTAGAAACAATTGGAAAAATCATATGTAGTGGTTCCTACTGAGGAAACCACACCCTCCTAGTGACTTTGGATAGTTTCTAGGTCAGTCCGGCTCGGGACTTAAAAACTAGTATTGCATGGGAGGAAACCCATGATTTTACTACTTTTAATAAAACAACTTGTGTACTTAAATAAAGCCGAACTAAAGACTTAAAACTTAGTCCTTCATGGGAGTCATCCCATTATTTGTCTTTGTCTTCACTTTTTTTCCTTTTATGTTTTGAATAATGTTTTGTTTACTGCTTTCTTTTTACTATGTTTCTCTGGTTTTGTGCTCCTAGTTTATCTTTCAGGATAATAAGTATGTTGTTATTGTTTTAAACAATTAATCATAACATTCCCTTGTTATTCAATTCATATGGAGTTTCTTGGTTGGGTATCTTTGGAAAAAACATTTTAGGGAAGTTCCTTCATCTTGGTTTGTTTCATTTTTCTGCTGCTAATTACTTTAAAATATTTCAGTGCTAAGTCATTGTTCCATTTTATATCGGTGATTCCTTGACTCACTGATTCACGTGATTCACTGATACACTACTATTGGTAAGTCACTCGATGTTGAATCACTAGTGGAAATGTCGATGAGTCAGTGATTTATGATGCATCTGATATTTTTTCTGCACATGCTTTTTTGCTGGAAATTTTGACTGCTTATGCTGGTATGCTAAAAAAATTCTTCTACATATCTATCTATGTTAAAAATTCTCATACATGTGTTTGTTTGCTGGAAATAGAGTTCCAATGGTTTGAAATCATCACTGAAAAGATTAACTATGGGGGGATTTCCCATGGCTTTTATTAATTTTTTAGGTGTTTAGAATACTTTTTTTGTTCTTTATTTAACATCTAATAGAATATAATATGTTATCTTGCTTTAACCCTATTCATTGTGTTAAGCATATTTCACATGCATATTTTTTGAATTTAATTGAAAATTTTGTCATTTCCTTAAAAAATAATTCAAGTGAACCTTATTTAAAATATAATTTTGTGGAAAACATTTTATTGAACTTCACTATAACCCCTAATAAATTTCATTAATATACTTTATATGAAAATTTGATTTAATCTTTTAAAGTCAAATTGTTGTCTTCTCCACCTTTGAATTCAACTTTGGGGACAGAAATGGGTTTTAAGTGTAAGGGATGGGGTCAACTTATATTGAACTAATCTGTGCTTTAAAGGTATCCCATCAAATCCTGATAACTTTGAAATTTTTGGTAAAACATGGTAAATTTGTTTTTCAAAATTCAATAAAAATTAGAGATTCTTTTGGATTCAAATTTTTAATTCAAATCAATTTTTTCGAAGGAAAACTACTTGTTGGTTCTAAAGTGTTGCGTTGAATCTGAAACTTGTGAGGATGAATGACTGCTGAGTAATTTTCTATTAGTGATTTTTTGAATATTTAGTATGGAAACTATGTTTGAGAGTGATATATGATACATTTTTGTAAAATTGAGACCATAACCTTAAGAACTGTAAGTTTGAACTTTCTCATCGAGGACTCACTTTTTCTTATTAAAAGAACAATCACCTTTATAAGCCAGTATAAAAGGTTTTCATATAAATATTTCAGAACAGGAGTAAAATGAGAATCTGGGAACCCATGGTGAATCTCTAAGACATTAGACACAATGTGTGTGAGTAAGACCTTTGTACTATTTTAAATAAGTGAATATGCACAGTGCTAATCACAAGTTACATGACTTGTGAAAATGTAAAATAATAATGATAATAAATTGTCTAATGTCAAAAATAAGTTCCTTAAGGTGAGAGGAATAAAGAGCGCCAACTGAAGAAGTGGAAAAATGATTTGTATGGAATTATTTTTATTATAACAATAAGGTGATTCAAAAAAAATTAATCTATTTTTATTCTATTTGGAAATTATGAGTAAGTTAAAGTACAAGTTGTCTCTATTTATGTTTTTAATTCCACTTATTTTTAACCTTTTATCACTCTTTAATTTTGAAATTAAGCTTGAATTAAAATAATTCTTTAAGCAGTTTCATAAATGTTGTAATAAATCCTCAAAAGTGGATAATTCTTTTCATTCTTGATCAATTAGTGAGTTTTTTAAATTGGGCAATACTTTTTTGGAACATTACATTTCAAAATCCTTTTAATCAGTTTTTGTCCTCTGCTTTAAAACATTTATACATGCTTCAGTCTGATTTTCTTAATAAAAATATTTTTCTATTTTAAAATGACAATAAAAGCATTGAATTGATTGAGGATAATCAATTCTTATGTGTGAGTGAATTTGATGTGGCCTTAAAATTATTTAATCTACCACATTTTTTATTGTATTTTTATTCATTTAATTATTTAATATTTCACTTTTTGATAAATATTTTCATTTTAGTTATTTTATAATTTAATTCAATAATTAATAAATTTATGTATTTAATTTTGTATTTTTAGTTTTAAAATTAATAATTTTATTTTTTGATGTTTTTCTTTATTTACTAATTCATATTATTAAATTTTTGTATGTCCCTTTTTAATTATTAAGCATTTTTTCAATATGTTCAGTTAATTTTAATTTCAATTTTTAATTTAAATCCTTTTAAAATAAAATATTTAAATTACCTTTATAATTATTATTTTATTTATTATGTCTAATTACCTTAAGTAGTTTATAATTTATTCAATGTTTTTAATTTCAAATTTCTATTTTCAATTTATTAAATTGATAGTGATTTTATTCTTATTTTATGTTTCATTAATTTAACTAAGTTTTTAAATTCTTTTTTTTATTTGTTAATTCTTTTAAATATTTTTATTTGTTAGTTGCTTAATTTTTATGGTTAGAGATTAAAATTAAGACACTACCAGGGCAACGGTGTCTCATTTAGATATCATCACCCATTTTCCATTTTTATCTGAGTCACTGTTGCATTTGCAATGGTAAATCATTTTTCCCTTTTCAATTTTTTGGAAAACTACCAATGTTTTGACTCACCGATGCCCCAATGTCTCACCGATGTTGTGACTCACTAAATCCCCAACCTTGTCTCTCTAATAATTTACCTACTGATGCTCCCAACAATGTTCTACAGACAACACCCCCTGCTAACCAACCAACTCTCCAATTCTCCATCCTACCAACACTAATCTTGCACGAATCACTGTAACTCACATCACCAGACCTGTAACAAGACATCACCATAACCAAACCACCAATGTTGAATCAATGCAACTCCACTATTCATGGCTACATCAGATTTTTAGATCTGAAGATTGAACAATCCACATGTTGTTCAAAAATTTAGATCTGAATGCTTCGCCCGAAGGGGGACCCCGACATCGATCTCTATCACCACGAGCTCTTGTAGAGGCCAAGCTGCCATCTTGGGATTTAGAGGAGGATGTTGGAAGGTGCATCACTGGATCATGAATCCTCTAGTCACCTGAAGGTGTTCACGAGGTTCTTTTTCCAATGAAACTCCTCCACCGAGTCGATTTGAAACCACTCCTGCTGCAGGAGTTTGTCAACCCACCGTCCACTTAGAAGCCGCCATCACTAGGACTCCATTGATGTTCTTTCAACACTAAACCCAGACGAGCCGAGGAAGACCAGAGTCGTTGGCACTGCAAGATTCCATCAAGGTAGATCTGACAATGTCGCTAGCTGAAGCCAAGGAAGGAGGCTAGAGCGGCTTCCTGAAGGAGGTGACCCACACCCACTTGTAGTGCTGGATATGGATGAGGGGGAAAGAAGATACAAAAAATAAAAATAATTCAACATTAAAAAAATTAAATTAATTTAAACTAAATATAATAAAATTAAAACTAATAAAAAATAAATAAAACTAAAATATAAATAATAATTATTGTTAATTACTAAAATTAATTACTAAAATAAAATAATTTATAATAAATATTATATATTTTTAAATAATTTTAAATAAGTAATATTATGAATCATAAATTTATATTAATAACTATAATAAATATTTAAATTAATAACTAATTAAATTTTAGTAATATAATTAATAATAATAATTAATTAAAGTCCTTAATAAATTAATTAGTTTTAAATAATAATTTAATAAAAATAAATAAATTAATTAATAAAGTGTTAGATTAATTAAATAAATAAAACCAATAATATTTTAATATTAACAGTAACAATTTAATAATTAATAATTTATAAAATTTTAAATATTTATTAATAATTTAATAAAAAAACTATAAATAAATATTAAATATTAATTTAACATTAATCTAAAAATAATTAAATAAATTTTAATTCTATTATTTTCCATTAAAACAATTTTAATCAATTATTTGTTTTTGCACAAGAAGATTCTAGTGAGGATCAAAAATATATCCTGATACATCAATAACTTCATATTACAATTCAGTTAGAGGGGATTTGATAAAGTCACGAAGGTTGCAACAGAAAAAACAACTACGAGGTGAAAAAGAGGAGAACCTACCTGAGTCAGTGCAAACATGCGGTGACCAATGAGATGTTGATAGTGGCTTTAAAATTTTGTAGAATTAGAAGGGGGAGGGACACATTCGAGACATTGAAAGCTCTTTGATGTAGAGAGGGAGATCAAGGAATATATCTAACTTCTACGACACTCCATAGCTAACCAAGGTGCTCTGGAATTTGTGTAGAAGTGCGAGCAAACTAGGGGGTTCAACAAGCTCTTCAAATGGGAGTTTTTCACTCATCTTATTCTCTGACTCCCTCTATTTTCTTTACTTCAATTCTTGTTGTACTTTCATTTTCCATGAAACCAAACATGATGTTTGAGTAAATTTCAATCTAGGGATTTTTTTTACTAGTTTAATATTTTATCTTCTTTGTATTATTACTTTCTTGGAATAAAATTGATTGGAGATATTGATTCTGATTTCAATTTTAATTGTTTTTCACTTCTCAGGCTTTATTTCAAAACTCCATGATCTATCAGCAAGACTAATCATGGGTTCATTCTTATGCTCTTATTTCAAAACTATAATAACATCCGGTGAGATTGTTCTATTGTAAATCATTTTAATTCCCTTGCTATTTGAGTGGTTCTTAAAGTGGAGAACTTCAATAATCATTCTCCTGCTTTATTAGTTTATTTGTGAGGGAGACTAGTCGAATCAACTTTTGAAGAGTGCATATTCAATAAATTTTTTTGAAAGAAGAAATCCATTTTTAAAACAGTAGGTAAAATTTCCATTAGTCAGCACCATCACCCATTTCTCCAACTCCTTAAAACCATCTTATAACATCTGAACACTTTCTTCTCTCCCCATAAATTCATTACCTCTCACTTTAATTTAATGATCATTCTTGTTGTTTTCAATAGTTTAGAGATTAGATAAATCCATAAAATGTTTACCTGCCTTCCATGTGGTTCAACCCTTCACTACTATACTAGTGTAGGTTTATAAATTTAATTTTTAGGGTTATGTGACCTCCAATTCATATAAATATTTTGGCTCCGTTATTGGCGAGAACATGCACTGAGTTTCTTAGGGTTTTGAAAATGTAATATTTTGAAATTTTTATAAAAAAAACAATAAAATTATAATTGAAATAGCTTACTGCTTATGTTAAATATAAAAATTTTGTTTGTTGATTGTGATTGTCTGTTTAATATTTTCCACTTAAAAAATGAATGAACATGAGGTCTTGAAGTATACTAGTGGACCTTATTGTGTATGTTGCGACTATTATGGACACATTTCTTGGTAGTGTGTTTATGACCAACCACAATAGACTGCTTACATTGATAAAAATGAACAATACTTTGATCCCCAACCTGACTTCCTAGAAAAATTAGACCAAATTGTATCTAAGATAGATATGAATATGGATGCTAGGAACTCATGGTTAAACCAAAACCATGAACTTCAAAATAAAATTTCTCAAGAGCACGATCAAAAACTCAAAAAGTTAGAAAGAATGATCTTAGAATTTCAAATCATGTTTAAAGAAGAAGAAGAAGCTGAAATAAGTGAAGTAGAAAATTTCTCTAGAAAATTTGTTAATGAAAATGAAGAGGACAGTGAGGCTGAACCTGAGAAAAAAATATTATTGGGAAAATCTGAAATCAAAGAACAAAATTTGGAAATAAATAAATATATGAAAGAAGAAAACAATATTGATACATATGTCAAGAACATAAAGGGAGTTTATTTAGAAATTTTTATGAAAGAACTTAAGATGATTGAAGATGAATTTCCAGTTCTCTTCATGATTTATACTTTATAGAAGAATCATTGTTTTAGAATCTTTGAAAACATGATTACTTCGGTTGAGCAGGATCTGAATAAACATAACTTTAATGTTAAAAACTCTTCACCCAACTTTTATGAATTCTTTAATAAGGAACCTAAACATGAAAGGGAGAGTATGTTGGAAGAGAAAAATAAACTGGAAATCATTGAATCTAAAACTCTTAAACCTGAATTTAAAACCGCTCTTCCCTGTTTTAAATCTTTACACCCATTAATATATGAAATATTGTTGGAATAAGTAAATGAGTGCATGAATTTTGAAGAAAGTATATCTAATTATCTTTCACTACCATATTCTAAGATTTATTATTTTTCTAAAACCTTGTGTACTGAAATGGAAAACGGTGGTTTCATACATAATGAAAATTTTACGAATTTGAACAATCTGGAATATGAACTTATCGAATCTAAAATGAAAAATTATCCCCCTGAACTCAATTTTCAAGAACAATCAATAGAAATTGTTTTAGAAAATGAAATATTTGAATTTAAACATGGAGAAGAGGTTTAACACAAACATGGTGATTCAAGAAGAATTGATTTTACAGAAGTAGTGATAGATAATTTCTTGTTTTTAGATGATAAACTATTGGAAGAGATTTATAATATTATAAAACCTAAAATTTTGGAAGAACAGAAATTAACTCTTCCCTATTGTTCTAAATCTTCCTCGGTAGAGTTTGGTGTTGAATCCCTTTTTTATATTGAGAGTAGATTAGTAGGGGAGACACACTTGAGTTCCAGTGTTTCTAATTCTATTCATCACACTATTGATCCCCCTCTTGAACCTGATAGTTTGAACTCACCCACAAGCACCCTTGTATTGGATTTGGTTAGTGTTGGAGTTGAGAAATATAACTGTGAGGATAATGCAACACCCCTCGTATCACCTAGTTCACTATTATCCCTTCATGAAAATTTACTTTTTGTCAAAATCTGAACATATTCCAGAAGTGGACAACTCTACTTTAAAGGGTGAATTTGATGTTCCTGGTCATAAAGGATTCATGGTAGATCTTGATGGTGATATTTATTTTTTAACTGAGTATGAATGTCTTATAACTGTTAATAAAGTGAGCTTTGTTGATGAATTTTCTACTGAACTTGAAGAATCCCTTGTCAAGTCACATAAATTTAAAGGGTTTTTTTAGGTATCTTTACAAATTATAAGAGTTTAGATGATTTTATATTAAGTATAAGTGCCCACAAAATCAATTCTTCTGTTAAAAACAATTAGAAAAAGCATATGAAGTGGTTCCTACTGAGGAAGCCAAACCCTCCCAGTGACATTGGATAGTTTCTAGGTGAGTCCGGTTGGGGATTTAAAAACTATAGCTGCATGGGAGGTATCCCATGACTTTACTTCATTAAATAAAACAACTTTTGTGCTTAAATAGTGTCTAACTGGAGACTTAAATCTTAGTTCATCATGGGAGTCAACCCATGCATTGTCTTTGTCTTTACTTTTTTCATGTTATGTTTTGAATAAAGTTTTTTTTTGCAGCTTTCTTTGTACTCGGTTTCTCTTGTTTTGTGATCCTTGTTAATATTTCAAAATAGTATGTATGTTGTTGTTGTTTTCAACATTGGAACAAAACATTCCCTTATTCTTCAATTCATATGGAGTTTCATGGTTGAGTATCTTTGGATAAAATAATTTCTTGGAAGTTCCTTCATCTTTATCTACTTTCATTTTTCTGAACCTAAATACTTTAAAAAATTTCACTCCTAAGTCATTGTTATATTGTATATCGGTGATTCCCTGATTCACCGATCCACCTGAGTCACTGTTACACTACTGTCGGCAAGTTACTCAATGGTGACTCACTGGTAGCAATGTCAGTGAGTTAGGGATTTATGTTGCTGGTGCTAATTTTTATGCACATGATTTTTTGATAGAAATATTGACTTCTTCTACCTGTATGCTAATTTTTTCCTACTTATGTATTTATGTTAAAAATCCTTCTGCATGTGTTTGTTTTTTTGGAAAATGGAGTTTCAATGGTTTAAAATCATCACTGAAGAGATTATGTGTGGGGGGATTTCCCATGGTTGTTATTCATTTTTTGGGTGTTTAACATACTTTTTCTGCTTTATTGAATATCTAATTGAATCTAATGTTTTAACTTGCTTTCACCCTATTCATTGTTTTAAACATTTTTCGCATGCAACTTTTTAAATATAATTGAAAATTTTCTCATTACCTTAAATAATAATGTTTTTTAACATTTTGTAAAATATAATTGTGTGGAAAACATTTTATTGAACTTCACTATAACCCCTATTACTTGACATTAATCTTCTTTAAATGATAATCTGTTTTAAACTTTAAAAGACAAATTTTTGTCTTATCCAACTTTGAATTCAACTTTGGGGACAAAGTTCGGTTTTAAAGGTGGGGGAGGGGGTCAACTTATTTTGAGTTAATCTGTGCTTTAAAGGTAGTCCATCAAATCCCTCTACACATTGAAATTTTTGGTAAAAAATGGTTACTTTTTTTCAAAATTCTATCACAATTAGAGTTTCATTAGGCTTCACATTTTTAATTCAAATCAGTTATTCCAAAGGACAACAACTTAATTGTTAATATGTGTTTCCTTGAATCTGAAACTTGTGAGGATGAATAACTGATGAGTGGTTTTTTCTTATTGATTTTATGAATATTTGGTCTAAGAACTATTTTTTAGAGTGATATAGGATACATTTTTTTGGAATTGAGAACATAACCTTAGGAACTAGAAGTTTGAACTTTCTCATAGGGGGCTCACTTTCTTTATTAAAAGAAAAACCTCCTTAGTAAGCCAGTTTACAAGGATTTCATATAAATCTTTTGGAACTAGAGTAAAATGGGCATTTGAGAACCCACAGTGAATCTCTAAGACATTAGGCACAGTGTGTGTGAGTAATCCATATGTACTATTTTAAATAAATGCATGTGCATAGTGCTTAACACAAGTTACATGGATTGAGAAAATGTAAAAATAATAATAATAAAGTTCCTAGTGTAAAAACTAGTTCATTAAGGTGATGGGAATAATGAACACCAGAATAAGAAGGGGACAAATGATTTGTATGGAATCATTAATGTTGTAACAATAAGGTTATTCAAAAAAATTAAATTAAATTCTTTCCTTTTGGAACCTAGGAGTAAGTCAATGTACAAGGTGTCTTTGGTTAAGTTTTAAATTCCACATATTTTTGACCTGATATCAATCTTGAATATAGAACATAATCTTGAATTGAAAAAATTCATTAGGCAGTTTCACAAATGCGGGAAGAAATCCTCAAAAGTGGATGATTCTTTGTTTTCTTGATGAATTGGTAAGTATCTGAAATTGGGCAAGACTTATTTGGAACAGTACATTTCAAAATCCTTTTACTCGGTTTTTTTCCTCAGCTTTAAAACATTTGTACATGCTTCACTGTGAGTTGCGTAATAAAAATGTTTTTCTATTTTAATGTGATAAGAAAATAATGGAATTGACTGAGGAAAATCAATGCTTAATTGTGGGGGAATTTGTTGTGGCCATAAAATTAATTAATTTTCCAAAATTTATATTGGATTTTGTTTCATTAAATTATTTAATTTTACACTTTTTAATAAATATTTTCATTTTAGTTATTTTATAATTTAAATCAATAATTAATAAATTTATGTATTTTTTTTATTTTTTGTTTTAAAATTAATAATTTTATTTTTTGAAGTTTTTTTTATTTATTAACTCCGATTATTAAATTTTTGTATATACCTTTTAAATTATTAATAATTTTTTTCAATATGTTCAGTTAATTTTAATTTCAATTATTAATTGAAATCCTTTTAATATATAATATTAAAATTAAATTTATAATTCTTATTTTTTTTATTATGTTCAATTACTTTAATTAGTTAATAATTTAATTTAAGTTTTTAATTTCAATTTTCTGTTTTGAATTTATTAAATTGATAAACGTTTTATTCTTAGTTTAAGTTTCATTAATTTGACTATGTTTTTAAATTGTTTTTTTATTTGTTAAATCTTTTAACTATTTTTATTTGTTAATTGTATGATTTTTAAGGTTGCATATTAATATTAAGACACTTCTAGTGCAACTATGTCTCATTTAGGTATCGTCACCCATTTTCCATTTTTATCCGAGTCACCATTGCATCTGCAATGGAAAATCAATATTCCCTTTGCCTTTTTTTGGAAACCTATCGACGTTGTGACTCACTGATGCCCCACTATCTCACCAACTCTGTGACTCACCGACGTCACAACCTTGTCTCACTGATAATTTACCTACAGATGCTCCCAACTATGTTCTACTAACAACACCCCCTGCTAACTTATCAACGCTTCGATTCTCTATCCTACCGACACCAATCTTGCACGACTCACCGTTGCTCACATCACCAGACCCACAACACGACACTACCACAACTGATCCACCTATTTTGAATCCATGCAACCCCACTGTTCATTGCTATATTAGATCTTCAAATTTAAAGATTGAACAATCCACAAGTCCTTCGAAGTAGTAGATCTAAACGCTTTTCGTTGAGGAGGACCCCACTGTCGCTCTCCATCGCCATGAGATGTTGTAGGTCCAAGCCACTACCGTGGGATTTCGAGGAGGAGTTTGGAAGGTTTTTTGCTGGATCTGGAATCCTCTTATCACCCAAAGGTGTTTATGAGATGCTTTTTCCACTGAAACCCCTCTGTGGAGTTGATTTGAACCCACTTCTACTAGACGAGTCTGTCGACCAGCCATCCACTAAGAAGCCGCCATTGCCGGTACTCCACCAATGTTCTGTCAACACTGAACCCACCTAATCCGAGGAAGACCCGAGTCACTACCACTGTGAGACACCGCCGAGGGAGAACTGACAACATCACCATCTTGAGCTGAGGAAGGAGGCCGGGGCAGCTTCCTAAAGAAGTTGAACCCCCCCGTCCACTTGCAGCACTGGATAGAGATGATGGGAGAAGAAGATAAAAAAAATTACAATTAATTAAATATTAAAAAATGAAATTAATTTATACTAAATATAAAAAAATTAAAACTAATAAAATAAATAAATAAAATTTAAATATAAATAATTATTAATTATTATTTAATAAAATTATTTATTAAAATAAAATAATTTTTAATAAAGATAATATATTTATAAATAATTATAAATAAGTAATCTTATTAATCATATATTTATATTAATAACTATAATAAAAAATTAAATTAATAACTAATTTAATTTAAGTCGGTGTATGTAGAGGCTGACCAATGAGAAGTTGACCGTGGATTTAAAAATTTATAGCAGTAGAAGGGGGAGGGAAACATTTGAGACATTGACTAATATTTGATGAAGAGAGGGAGATCAAGGTAGATATCTAACCTCTTCAACATTCCACAGGTGACCAAGGTTCTCTTGAATTTGTGTGGGAGTGCGAGCAGACTAGGGGTTAGAGAAGCTCTTCATTGGGGAGTTCTTACCTCATCTTATTCTATAACTCCCTCTTTTATGTACTTCAATTTGTGTTGTACTTTCATTTTCCATGAAAACAAACATGAAGTTTGAGTGATTTTCACTCAAGGGGTCTCTGTTTACTGGTTTAATATTTCATCTTCATTGCAATATCTATTTCATGGAATCAGAATTTATTAGTGATATCTATTCTGATTTCAATTTTAATTATTTTTCACTTTTCACGCTTTAATTATAAACTCCATGATCTCTCAGTGAGATTGATCATGGGTGTGTTCTTGTGTTCTTATTTCCAAACTACAGTAAATTTTGGTGAGATTTTTCTATTTTCAATCATTTTAACTCCATTTCTTTTTGAATGGTTCTTAATGTGGTGAACATCAAGAATCATTCTTCTGTTTGATTAGTTTCTTGGCGAGAGAGGCTAGTCGAATCAAATTTTTAAGAGTGAAAATTCTATAAATTTTTGTGAAAGAAGAAAACCATTTTAAACCAGTAGGTAGAATTTTCTTTACTCAACACCATCACCCATTTCTCCAACTCTTTAAAATCATATTCTAGCATCTTAACTCTTTCTGAACTCCCCATAAATTCAGTACCACTCACTTTCATTTAATGATTTTTTTTGTTGTTTTCAATAATTTATAGATTATATAAAGCCCTAAAACATTAAGATTCCTTCCCTATGGTTTGAACCTTCACTACCATACTAGTGTTGGTTTATAAATTTAATTTTGAGGTCTGTAATGACCTCAGACTCATACCATACATCTGGATCAATGAATCTTCCTCCAAAATGAAAGGGCAAACCTGTATATGTGAAATGTGGTTTATTTTACCTTATGAAGTGAGATTTTATGACACCACCTTTATCATGACACAATTGCAATGATATGGGTCATTATCAGTTATATTGTCACAGCTCTCCAAGGTTTATTATTCAGGACACATCTCATGTTTCACAGAGGTCGTATGCTTCAATGGGATGAGGGAAGTAGAATACCTCTTGTCATCAGAACTAAGCTAGACAAGGTGATTCTAGGAATTCCATGACTCATCAACAAGAGAAATATCAACAGGGAAATAAAGAACAAAGTGTAGTGAGTTAGTAGTTATATGGAGTTGAGCAAGTTATTTTGGATGATCAATTTGGACCATCGATGGTGAGAGGTATGATTCTTTTGAATTATACACTTATGCAAGGTTTTTTTGATACAGGTGCATCGAATTCATTTATTACTTATCATGTTGTTTATTTTCTATATTTAAATATTGAGATGATGCCTTCTATTTTGAAACATAAAACTTCTCTTGGTCAAATAGAAATTTGAGCCATTATTTTCAAATCACTTTCGATAACTATTGATGGAGATGAGTTAATATGGAATTTCTCTATGTTTGAGATGGATGACTATGAAATAATCATGGGTTTGGATTGGTTGATAATTCTTAAGGATCACATCGACTATAATACCCGAAAGGTTAGTTTTATGACTGATAATGGTGTCGAACATCCCTTTAAAGGAGACAAAAATGTAAAGTAAAGTGAAATGATCTTGTTTTCACCATTAGTTGGAAATATCTCATACCAATTGGTAGCTTTGACTTTGGAATCAATGGAATAGATCAAGAATAACAATTTTCCAATAGTTTTTGATCAATTTTGGATGTTTTTACCAAATATATCTCAAGGTTTCCACCCATAATGGAAGTGGAGCTTATGATTTATCTTTTTCATGGGACCAATACTATCTCCCTTCCATCATATCAAATGGAACCAATAGAATTTATGGAAGTTAATGTGAAATTGGAAGATCTAGAAATCAAAGGATTAATTCATCCTATCATGTCAGACAACACTAGTTTTTTTGTCAAAAAATGATGATAGAACTCTTTGGTTGTGTGTTAATTATTATAAGCTTAACCAAGTTATGATAAAGAATCAGTATCCAATTCCATTCATTGATGATATATTTGATCAATTGAGGGGATATCATTGGTTCTCTAAGGTTAAATTATAGACATGATATCACCAATTGTGGGTTTGGTAATAGTAAATTCAATTGAAAGCTTTCAAGAGTAGATATGGCCATTAAGAGTATGTGATTATTCTTTTCGGTCTTATGAAGGCACTAGTAGTCTTTATGGAATTGATTAATTGGGTATTTTAGATATATTTGGATTATTTTGTGGTAGTTTTTATGCATAACATATTTTTTTATTCAAGTAAAATGGATGAGCATAATCAACACTTAGTGATAGTGTTGGAAATTTTTCAGGATCATCGTTTGTATGCTGAATAATCAAAGTATGATTTTTGGATTCTAGAATTAAATTTTCTTTCCCATGTATTCTATGAAAGAGGTGTTTATATGGATCCAGAAATTATATAGTTTGTTATCTCTTGGTAACTGACTTATAATTTCTTCAAGATAAGAAATTTCCTTAGTCTAGCTAGTTATTACCGAATTTTTCTTCATGATTTTTCATGACTAGCTTTAATAATAACAGCTTTGACAAGGAATAATTTTCCATTTCAATGTAATTATAACAGTCAAAAAAATTCATGAGATTAAATATTACCTTACATTATCACCAATTTTTATTTTTCTAGAATCAGGAAAGGGGTATTCTATGTATTGTGATGATTTCTGATCTGGGTTGGGATGTGTTCTCATGAAGGGAGATCATTTTTTTGCTTATGTATCACTTCAGTTATGATTTCATGATAATAACTACCCAACACATGATTTGGAGTTAGATTATGAATTCCATGCTTCGAAAAGATGGTATCATTACCTCTTTGGTGAGAAATTTTTGGAGTTTATGGATAACAAGATATTGAAACACATTTTCTCACTACGATATTTGAATCTTAGAAAAAAGAAGATGGATGGAGTATTTGAATTTTTTTTACTTTGACTTGATGTATACATCAGTAAAATGTTATTTTGTGGCAGATGCATTAAGAAGAAATTCATTTCCTCAGTTGGAAAATAGGCTTCAGATCAGTGGTTGTTGATGTCAGTGATAGCTGTGTAGGATCGAAATATAGTATGAGATGCTCAATATACAAGAGGTGGGTGAATTGTATACTTTAAAAATTCCTTTTGAAACTTTAAAGTTAGTTATGAATAACTATAGTTTCCTTAAGAAAAGGAAAGGGCTAAGTTTAACAAAGTTAATCTTAAGCAAATTCACAACACCTCTAACACCGAAAGTAAACTAGTAAGATTCTGAAAGTAGGTTCCGAAAATATGGTTCCGGAGATTGAAACTTAATAAAGAGTTACAATCTGAGATTCTACCTTAAAGCGTATAGAATCTAAAAGAATCAGTGTACAAATAAGGAAGTATAAGAAGGTTATACTTTCCTTACAATACAATATGCAGCGGAATGTAAACAAGTAGTAAAACTACAAGTAACAAGATATAAGTCTTTTAACACAAAGAGAAGGGTATCCAACAACCTTGGATAAAGGTCCCTTGATTTATACTTTCAAGCAAGTCTGCCTTACCCACACCAGGGTAAGCCCTCGATACGAATATCGGAGTCTCTGTCTTGCTATCCCCGTAAGCCCTCAACTTCAAGGTAGTTGGCACCTCTGTCTTCCTCAGCAAGGAAGCCCTCGAACTTCAAGGTAGTCGGCACCTCTATCTTCCTATCCCCGGAAGCCCTCGAATGTAATCACCAACATTTGGAGTCGCACGAAGCTTTGAGAGTTAATAAGAGTCTCTCTCTCTAGAAATCACTTCAAGCATGTAATCACATGAGTCGAAGATCTGTCAGCCTTTCATCACTAAGCTCTTTCAAATGAGCTCCTATTTATAGGTAAGGTCAGCTCCTTCTCCAACGGTCATATTTTCCTTAAAGATCGGAGGGACCTGTACACGTGTCACTTAGACAACGATTAGTTTATAACAAAATAGACGACATCTTTTTATAACAAAACAAGTGTAACAGAATGTACGACATCGTTTTAATTATAACTAAGAAGTTCGGAATGAAAACTTCGAAGTGAAGATTCGGAGTGTAATGGAAATAATAAAGAGTAGACAAATTATAGAAGAGTAAGCAGAATAAAAGTTCGGAGTCTAACCAAAATATTTTTCGGAGTCTGACTTATTTCAGAGTGTATAAAACAAAGATAATCAGATTCTGTTTCATAGGTGAATTCGGAATGAGAATTCGTAATGCAAATTCGTAATGAGATTTCATCATTAGAATTCGTAATGGGAATTCATCATTAGAATTCGTAATGAGAATTCTTCATTAGAATTCGTAATGAGAATTCTTCATTAGAATTCGTAATGAGATTTTATCATTAGAATTCGTAATGAGATTTCATCATTAGAATTCGTAATGAGATTTAATCATTAGAATTCATAATGGGAATTCATCATCAGAATTCGTAAGGAGAATTATTCATTAGAATTCGTCATGAGATTTTATCATTAGAATTCGTAATGAGATTTCATCATTAGAATTTGTATCCTGAATCTGGAATAGATCTTAGTCAGAGTTCATATCCTGAATTCGGAATGAAACTTCCTTACAGTTCTTATCCAGAATTCGGATCCTAAAACAGAATGCTTCATATCAAAGTTTCAACGATTTCGAGAAAATAGAAATGAATCCGAATCTTATACTTAATAAAAATATGGATGAAAAAATGATAAGGATAATTTTTCTTATAAAAGCGATTTTCCTTAAGAAAGCAATTTTCCTTATAAAAGAAATTTTTCTTAAGAAAGCAATTTTCCTTATAAAAGCAATTTTTCTTAAGAAAACAATTTTCCTTAAAGGTAAGGTGTTTGTGATTTTCAAAACAAGAAGGAATGGAAAATTCATAAGGAAAACCTTATTGACTCAACAATCTCCCCCTTTTTGGAAAGCACAAACATCCTTACGAAAAAGAAATTCTAAGAAGAAAGAAACACATTAAGGCTTATCTCCCTTGCTTTAAGTATATAGATGAATACGACTAACTCCCCCTTAGGCTTTGAAACTCTAAGGATCGTATTCATATTTCCGGAGTGATATTTCATAAGAAAGTCTTCTTTAATGAAAAAAAAACTCCCCCTTAAACAAACTCTTATTAGAGTTCTTTTTCCTTGGGTATCTTTTCCTTCTCCCCCTTTGATAAACTCTTATTAGAGTTCTTCTTTTTCTTAAGGATCTTTTCCTTCTCCTCATTTGTGATTTTCAAAAAGAATTGGAGGGAATGGAAAAAATAACAAAGTACCTGAAAAATTAGTAATGACAACAATAGAAACGACAAGCACGACTTTCATTAAATTTGAAATCTCAGCAACAAAAAGAATACAAAAAAAAGATCGGATTTGGTTATTTCGGATCTTTTTCGTTCGACATGAGCCCCTTTAGAATAGTCTTGATCTTCTTCAGGTCTTTATGATCTTCTTCAGCTTGCTTCTCTAAGATGACTATTCTTGCGGATTGAGCTTCAATTTTTTCTTCCTGGGCTTTCAGCTTTTCTTCCTGAGCTTGGATCTTTTATTCCTGAGCCTTCATCCTTTCTTCAAAATCAATCCGATGATCCCTTTCAAATTTTCAGTTCTGAGAAACAGAATTCAGCTTCCCATTCAGATCTCTCACTTCTTGGATCCGGAAGTTCTTTTCTTCTGTCAACTTCTCTTCAAAGGATGCAGTTAACTCATTAATCTTCTTGTCCTCAGTCTCATAGGCATCTTTAACATTATCTTGAAATTCATCGAATAGCCTTATCTCTTCCACAGTCTTCTTAGACCAGCTTGTCATCCTCTTGCAAGATCTTTTATGAGCTTTGTAACCAACAAAGAAGGTTTTGAACTGAGCTTCAATCTCAACGCACTTATCCATAACCATAGATACGGAGTCTGTTTTCTGATTCAACGCATGTTGGAGCATCTGGCATCTTGAATCAATACTAGAGACGGTCGGAATGGTTCCCACCAACTTCTTTAAGGACTGAACAACAAAGTCATGCCCCAATGAGGATGACTCCGAATCCGAAACTTTTCTTGGAGAAATTTCTTCTTCAACAAGTTCAAGCTTTCTCTTTGAAGAGCTACCAACTTCCTTCCTCTTCCTCACTTCTGAGCTCGGAGTATCGGCAAGAATTTTCTTTCCCTTATCTTTTTCCAGAATTTAATCCTGTTCCGGAGTTCTCTTCTCACTATCAGAAACTTGCACAACAAAATCTTCCTCATCAGCAACTTCCTGAACACCAACCTCTACGTTTTTCATCTGAGCAATATCATGTAAAAGTTGTTCTTCTTCTCCATGATAGGCAACTTCTTCTTCTCCTTTCTCTTCTTCCATTGCTGGAGTAACTAGCTTCGAGGATTCAGCTTCTGAAGTTCGGAGCGATAAGTATTCCAAAGGAGTCCCCTTGTAATCATCTACTTGTTTCAGCACATCTCCTGTTTCACCACTTCCTTCAGCAGCCTCTTCTACTTGTTCCACTTGCTCAACTTGCTCTACTTCCTCAGTATTCTTATCAACAGCTTCTTCCGGAGCAACAAAATTTCTTCCTGGAGTCTCAGGTAAAGATTCCAAGGAGAAAGATCTCGGAACAGGAATAGTTGCTGAAACCATCTCATTGAATTTCAACAAAGCCTGAGCTACCTCATCCTCAGACATCTTCTTCTTGAGCTTCTTTTGCTTTGTTTGTTTTTCAAGATCATCAGCAGTTCTCTCCTTCAAGGCCTTAGCCTCCGCAGGGTCCAATCCGAACTGCGGATCCCCTTCTTTCCTTTTTTCTTTATCTGCTCTCCACTTCATAACAACCTCATCAGGATAGGCTTTCTTCTTCTTTGGTTTTGGAGGTGCGGAATGGACTTCTTTAGACTTAGGATTCTCTACTTCTATTTCCACTTCTTTCAGCTTTCTCTTCGTTACCGGATTAGATGATTCCGGTTCAGCAACCTTCGGAGCCGCTTCTTCTTTATTTGGCAAATCAACGAACTCACCAATCTCCTTATTGTAAGCCACATCCATCCTCTTAAGAGTACCATCGCTGACCAGCATGATCTTGCAAACTCTTGGCTTATATTTGCAAGCCTCCTTGAAAGACTCAAGGCACCGAACAGTCAAATTGGAGAGGATTGCTGGATACATAATAATCTGAGCTCTCAGATTTCCTTTTTTCAAATTTTCAATAGTAATAAGGATATGCTTCATCAAGTTAAACTTCCTTAGATTTATCAAGAAATCTAAGATATAAACCTCACTTTTCTTCAAGCTATCTTTATCACCTTTCCTCGGTACGATAAGCCCTTGTACCCATAACTCCAGAATCCGAAAATTTGTAGATAAACTGGCAATCTTCGGAGCCTTGTCATCAGCCAGTCCGAGATTTTCTAGGGATTTTTCCTTGTCGAAGCTACCCTTAGAGTCTGGAAAAACTTGAGAAATAAATTCGGCTTCACCTTCATAGGTCAGCCCTACCAAGCTTGCTGCCTTGGTATAAGAAAGCTCATAAGTCTTGCCATAAGACTTAAAAGACAACTTTTCTCTTCCATCTTCCTGGAGAAAAGAAACTGTCTCATAGAATTCGATAAGCAAATCCGAATAAACTTCATCTTGGTTCCCGGGTTTTGACACCGCAACATCTTTCCAGCCATTCAACTTAATGTTATTTGAAATAAGAGAATCATAGTTGTTGAAGAAATCCGGATGGACTAACCTTTCTCTATAAACTAACCACTGCGAAATAGGCTTAGTGGATGACATTTCTTGAGATGCTAACTCTGCAGAAATTCGGATCTAAAGTCCTCTGAGAAGTTCGGAACGGAGAAAACTAAGGTTTGGAACGGCCTTAAAACAGAGGGACAGAGCTTCGAGACGCGAGAGCTTGAGAACCGATGTGGGACGAGTTTTTTGGTCCCCTTTATATAGGCAATGAAGCGACGGTTCGACTTCCTCAGTTAATCTAACGGTTGGAATGAGATGAGATCAGATCTAACGGTTGAAGACTTGAATCCGATCTTTTTGAGGGTTTTTTTATTAAAACAAAGGATTTAAGAAGACTATAATCCGAAAACAAAATATAAGAAACTACCAGCAAGTAAAATATGACTACGAAAACTTGAGTAAGGAAATCATATCTTTCGGATTGGCTTAGGAGGATTATTCGTAATGGGAAAAAATGACTAAACGAAACTTATTATGAAAAGACAAAGTTCACAAAATTTACTACTGAAAACAAACTCACAACGAAAAACTCACTACGAAAAACTTAGTACGAAAAACTTAGTACGAAAAACTTAGTACGAAAAAGAAACTATGAAGGTTCGGTACAAAAATCTAGTTATGAAAATACCAGTACGAAATCTTCCATTCCGGATGTTTTCAATATGAATACTTCCATTCCAGAAGTATTCTGTGCGAAAATATCCATTCTGGAAAATTGTAGTTCCGGAAGTTCCATTCCGGAAATCTTCATTCCGAAAAGTTTGGAAACAAAATTTTTGAAAAACTTTGTTATTCTATCAAACAAATGTACTCCCCCTATGAAAAGGAGTTTATTGCTTTAAGGAGACTTTTTCAACAGATAGTTAATTAAGGAGGATTACCTTACGGTTATCATCCCTAACTTCTGTTTAATGTATTCAAATCTATCAGAAGGCAAAGATTTTGTGAATATATCAGCAAGTTGATCTTGTGTTCTGATAAACTAAAGAATAATATCTCCTTTAAGTGTGTGATCCCTAAGAAATTGATGCCTAATATCTATGTGTTTTGCACGAGAGTGATGTTTAGGGTTCTTACTGAGGGAAATGGCACTTGTGTAATCACACATAATTTGAGTTTTAGTAAAACTCAGGCCATAGTCTGTGAGTGTGTGTTGCATCCACAACACTTGAACACAACAACTTCCAGCTACTACATATTCAACTTCAGCAGTGGAGAGTGCTACAGAATGTTGCTTCTTGCAAGACCAAGAAACTAACGAGTCTCCTAATAAATGACAAGTTCCGGATGTACTTTTTCTATCCATTCTACATCCACCAAAGTCAGCATCAGAAAAGCTTTTTAAAACAAAATCATTTTCAGAAGTATAAAATAATCCTAGATCCATGGTTCCCTTAAGGTAGCGAAAAATTCTTTTTACTGCCTTTAAGTGAGATTCCTTAGGATTGGATTGATATCTTGCACATAAGCATACTGAGAACATTAAGTCTGGTCGACTAGCTGTTAAGTAAAGTAGACTTCCTATCATACCTCTAAAAGATTTTTGATCTACTGGTTTCCCAGCTTCATCAAGATCTAAAGAATTTGAGGTACCAATGGGAGTACTTATACTCTTGGTGTTGTCATAACCATACTTTTTAAAAAGATATTTAATATACTTATGTTGAGATATGTAAGTTCCTTCTGGTTTTTGAGAAATTTGAAAACTAAGAAAAAATGTTAACTCACCCATCATACTCATTTCAAACTCAGATTTCATTAGACTAGCAAAAGAGTCAGTCAAAGATTTTTGAGTTGAACCAAATATAATGTCATCAACATAAATTTGAACAATCAAAACATTTTTCTTATCTTTCTTTATAAAAAGGGTTGGATCTGCATTTCCCTTAACATAGTTATTTTGAAGCAAAAATCCGGTGAGTCTATCATACCATGCTCGTGGGGCTTGTTTAAGTCCATACAAAGCTTTGGTAAGTCTAAAAACATGATCCGGATGTTTTGTATCTTCAAAGCCAGGAGGTTGTTCAACAAAAACTTCCTCTTGAACATAACCGTTAAGAAAAGCACATTTCACATCCATTTGATAAAGTTTGAAATTAAAGAATACTGCAAAGGCAAGTAGAATACAGATAGATTCAAGTCTAGCTACTGGAGCATAGGTTTCTTCATAGTCTATTCCTTCTTGCTGATTATAGCCTTTAGCAAAAAGTCTAGCTTTATTTCTAACAATGACTCCATTTTCATCACATTTATTTCTGAAGACCCATTTTACTCCAATAACATAAGTTTCCTTAGGTCTTTCAACCAAGGTCCAGACTTTATTCCTTTCGAATTCATTTAGTTCATCTTGCATTGCTTTGATCCAATCATCATCACCTAAAGCTTCATCAGTGCTTTTAGGTTCTAATTGGGAAAGAAATGCTAGATGTTCTATCTCATTTCTTAAGGAACTTATAGTACTTACAGGTTGATTTACATCACCAATGATACTATCACTGGGATGATTCTTAAGAAACACCTGATTTGGGTTTTGTAAATCCTGTTCATCAACATAGGGTAGAAAGTCTTCTGGGGTAAATGTTTCAGAAGTATCTTCTTGAACAATTTCCTTATCAGAAGGTTCTTCTATCAAAGGTTGATAATCAGTTTTTGAAAACACATCTAAAGATGTAGGCTGGGATGGTTTAAAAACAAATGGATCTGACTCATCAAATTTTACATGTACTGTTTTTTCAACAGTACAAGTATTTTTATTAAAAACTCTATAAGCCTTAGAGGTAGTGGAATATCCTAAGAAAATCCCTTCATCAGATTTTGGTGCGAATTTATGTAAGTTGTCTTTAGTATTCAAAATGAATACTTTGCAACCAAAAACTATGAAGTATTATAGTCTTGGTTTTCTATCATTCCATAACTCATAAGTAGTTTTATTAAGAAAAGGTCTAATCAAAACTCGATTTATAGTATAACAAGCAGTACTTATAGTTTCAGCCCAGAAATGTCTAGCAATAGAATATTCACTCAACATGGTTCTAGTTATCTCTTGAAGAATTCTATTTATTCTTTCAACTACACCATTTTGTTGAGGAGTTCTAGGTGCTGAAAAATTGTGAGTAATACCTTTTCTACTACAAAAGGTTTCAAAATCAGAATTTCGGAATTCTCCTCCATGATCACTATAAATAGTTTTCAATGGAAGGTTTTTCTCATTTTTAACTTGAGCTCTAAAACTTTTGAAATAGGAAAAAGCTTCAGATTTCTTTGCTAGAAAATAGACCCCAGTAAATCTAGTGTAATCATCAACTAGAACAAACACATAGTATTTTCCTCCAATACTTCCAGTTTGTGTTGGACCAAAAAGATCCATGTGTACTAACTGTAATGCATCAGTCGTTGAGACTTCACCAATTGATTTAAAACTATATTTATGTTGCTTTCCATATTGACAAGGATCACAAACTTTAGAAGAATCAAATCTAAGCTCCGGTAGATCCTTAACTAGTTTCTTCTTAGAGAGTTTACATAGGTTTCTTATATTACAGTGTCCTAATCTTCTATTCCATAACCAGCAATGATCTTCCATTGCACTTAGGCAAGGTAAATCTTGGCTTCTGAGGTCTTCTAGGTTTAAGGTGTAGACATTCTCTTGCCTATTGGCTGAGAGAATAAATTCTTCCTTGGAATTGTGAACTAAGCACTTATCATTCCTAAAATTCACAAGGTAACCTTCATCACATAACTGACTTATGCTAATGAGGTTGTGCTTAAGACCTTTAACAAAAAGAACATTTGAAATCAAGGTTTTACCTAAAAGAACAATATTACCAATACCAACAATCTCTCCCTTAGCATTATCTCCGAAAGTTACCTTTCCTCCTTTCGTTTTGATAATCTTTTTAAAAAAGCTTTTATTACCAGTCACATGCCGGGAACATCCACTATCCATGTACCATGTGTTGTTGCTGGTACTCTCTTTATTTTTTTGAAATTAAGAATAGAATTAGACTTTCGGAATCCAAACTTGTTTGGATCCGAGATTTCCAGACAATAAAATTTTAGGAACCCACATTTTCTTAGAAAAGTAATCTTTATGAAAACCTAAGGATTGGGTTTTGTTTAAGGAACAACTTTTTTCCCAGTGACCACCACATTGACATTTAGTACAAAATGGGTCACTTTGAGGAACAAAATAATAGTTACTGAAAACTGGTTTTGCATGGGTATAACCAAATCCGGATTTATTCCTTAATGGTCGTATTTGGGAATACATCTTATCAAAATTTTCCTTACCATGGGTAAAGTTTGATAAGCACTTCTTTAAGGAAAAATTTCGGACTTGAGTTTTACAACCAAGTTTTTATCCTCAAAATCATTAGTTTTTAAACTAGAGTTAGGCTCGAAAACATTTTTCTTAGAAATTACTTTTTCTAGTTCTTTAGAAAGTTTATTCTTCTCAGAACTTACTTCCTCAAGATTTTTTGAAATACTTTCGAAATCAGCATTTTTCTTATCAAGATCTTTAGAAAGATCTGAAATCTCTTTAATAAGAATAGAATTCCTAGAGTTTGCCTTATCAAGTTTCTTATTGAGTTTGGAATTCTCAATCTCAAGAAGTTCAGCAAATCTAGATACTTCTTCAAAAGTAGGTAAAGTATTTTCTTCATCAGAAGAAGATTCTTCATCAGAAGAGTTATAATACTTACTATCATTAGAATTTAAAGAAACATTGGTCATAGATTCAGCATTTCGTACCTTATCCATAAGACAATGATTATCAATAGGTAATCTGGCTATAAGACCAAGATTCTTCTGTCCTGAAGATTCATAGTCAGAAGATTCATCTGAAGAGTCACCACCACTGGCACTCCAGGTGTCATTAGCTTTCAGAACTTTCTTAGCTTTGGCTTTATAATATTTCTTTCTATTTCTGTCTGAATGCCTTTCTTTTCTTTCTTTCTTTCTGAGCAAAGGGTAGTCTGGTCTTATATGTCCAGCTCTCTTATATTCATAGCAAGTAACTTCTCCATCTTTCTTATCTTTCCTATCCTTTTTATTATACTTAGATTGAAAATTTCTCTGTCCAGCTATCTTGTTCATCCTTCGAGCAAGATTTTCTAATTCATTTTCTAAAACTTCACTTTCACTGGATTCGGATTGGAAAATGACTTTCTTAGACTTGGATCTGGTTACTCTCTCAGGAGTCTTAGCTTTCATCTGATTTGACGTTGTTGTGAAAGCAACAGTACCATTTCCATTATTCTTCTTGATGTTGTCAGCATCTCTCTTCATTCTGGTTTCATGTTGTAGAAGAGTTCCAAATAATTCATCAAGAGTAATTTGAGTGACCTTCCTGTTCTCATCTATGGCTGTTCTCTTAGATTCCCACTCATTGGGCATAATATAAATTATCTTGTCCACAAGAGCTTCATCATCTAAACCTTTTTCTCCCATAGACTGTAGACTGTTGACAATAGTCATAAATCTCTGTTGAACTTTACAGATAGGTTCTCCATAAGGAAAATTGAAGCTATGATATTCTGCTCTAAGCATAGCTCTTCTAGTCTCAATAACTTTAGAAGTACCAAAGTGTGTAACTTCTAACTTCTTCCAGATACAGTTAGCTGCTTCACAAGAAGAAATTTGGCTATATATATTTCTAGTCATTGAACACAGTAGAGTGTTGCGTACCTTATAATTGATTTGGTATTCCTGATTTTCCTGATTAGTAAAAGATCTGACTTCCTTGTCAGTAATTTTATAATCACCAGTAAGCATAACAAAGTTGTCTACTCCAGTATTGATAACAAAATTCTTCATACGATCTCTCCAATATTCATAATCATTACCATAAAAGATAGGTGGCCTTGTAGGATTCAGATTGTCAATCGAACCAACATTAACTCCTTCCATACTTAATATAACTTTTCACACAAACTTGTTAGTAGAAAAAGTTCGTAACAGAAAAGTTCGGAATGGGAAATTTCAGAATGGAAAGTCCGGAATAAAAAACTGAGCAAGAAAAACTTATTCGTGAGTATAAGTATTTCAGTAACCTGCCCTGATACCAAATGTAAGATTGGTATAGAGTAAGAGGTTTCCAACCTCTGATACCAATTTTAGGATCGAAATATAGTATGAGATGCTCAATATACAAGAGGGGGGTGAATTGTATACTTTAAAAATTCCTTTTGAACCTTTAAAGTTAGTTATGAATAACTATAGTTTCCTTAAGAAAAGGAAAGAGCTAAGTTTAACAAAGTTAATCTTAAGCAAATTCACAACACCTCTAACACCGAAAGTAAACTAGTAAGATTCCGAAAGTAGGTTCCGGAAATATGGTTCCGGAGATTGAAACTTAACAAAGAGTTACAATCTGAGATTCTACCTTAAAGCATATAG
This sequence comes from Viscum album, assembly GCA_963277665.1. Taxonomy (NCBI): domain Eukaryota; kingdom Viridiplantae; phylum Streptophyta; class Magnoliopsida; order Santalales; family Viscaceae; genus Viscum; species Viscum album. The sequence goes on from OY728135.1 coordinate 117,174,896, forward strand.
AATCTAAAAGAATCAGAGTACAAATAAGGAAGTATAAGAAGGTTATACTTTCCTTACAATACAATATGCAGCGGAATGTAAACAAGTAGTAAAACTACAAGTAACAAGATATAAGTCTTTTAACCCAAAGAGAAGGGTATCCAACAACCTTGGATAAAGGTCCCTTGATTTATACTTTCAAGAAATTCTGTCTTACCCACACCAGGGTAAGCCCTCGATACGAAGATCGGAGTCTCTGTCTTGCTATCCCCGCAAGCCCTCAACTTCAAGGTAGTTGGCACCTCTGTCTTCCTCAGCAAGGAAGCCCTCGAACTTCAAGGTAGTCGACACCTCTGTCCTCCTATCCTCGGAAGCCCTCGAATGTAATCACCAACATTCGGAGTCGCACGAAGCTTTGAGAGTTAATAAGAGTCTCTCTCTCTAGAAATCACTTCAAGCATGTAATCACATGAGTCGAAGATCTGTCAGCCTTTCAGCACTGAGCTCTTTCAAATGAGCTCCTATTTATAGGTAAGGTCGGCTCCTTCTCCAACGATCATATTTTCCTTAAAGATCGGAGGGACCTGTACACATGTCACTTAGACAACGGTTAGTTTATAACAAAATAGATGACATCGTTTTATAACAAAACAAGTGTAACAGAATGTACGACATCGTTTTAATTCTAACTAAGAAGTTCGGAATGAAAACTTCGGAGTGAAGATTCGGAGTGTAATGGAAATAATAAAGAGTAGACAAATTACAGAAGAGTAAGCAGAATAAAAGTTCGGAGTCTAACCAAAATATTTTTTGGAGTCTGACTTATTTAAGAGTGTATAAAACAAAGATAATCAGATTCTGTTTCATAGGTGAATTCGGAATGAGAATTCGTAATGCAAATTCATAATGAGATTTCATCATTAGAATTCGTAATGGGAATTCATCATCAGAATTCGTAATGAGAATTCTTCATTAGAATTCGTAATGATAATTCTTCATTAGAATTCTTAATGAGATTTTATCATTAGAATTCGTAATGAGATTTCATCATTAGAATTCGTAATGAGATTTCATCATTAGAATTCGTAATGGGAATTCATCATCAGAATTCGTAATGAGAATTCTTCATTAGAATTCGTCATGAGATTTTATCATTAGAATTCGTAATGAGATTTCATTATTAGAATTTGTATCCTGAATCTGGAATAGAACTTAGTCAGAGTTCATATCCTGAATTTGGAATGAAACTTCCTTACAGTTCTTATCCAGAATTCGGATCCTAAAACAGAATGCTTCATATCAAAGTTTCAACGATTCCGAGAAAATAGAAATGAATCCGAATCTTATACTTAAGAAAAATATGGATGAAAAAATGATAAGGATAATTTTTCTTATAAAATCGATTTTCCTTAAGAAAGAAATTTTCCTTATAAAAGCAATTTTTCTTAAGAAAGCAATTTTTCTTAAGAAAGCAATTTTACTTAAGAAAACAATTTTCCTTAAAGTTAAGGTGTTTGTGATTTTCAAAACAAGAAGGAATGGAAAAGTCATAAGGAAAACCTTATTGACTCAACAAGCTGATATTCACTTGGAATGTGATGACCAAGGTAATGATTCTATTTTCTTTATAGTTTCTTTTCTCCCTAATTTGGTTAATACAACTAAAGGGGAATATATTTACAATTCAGAATACATTTATGTGAGGTCAAGAAATAAATGGCTGGGAGACCATTGAGAAATTAAATCTTGATGGGAGTTTTATATTGTGGTTTCGAGTTCAAAAAGTTTTTCCAATGGCTTATTAAGAATAACATCTTCATGCTTACCACCATTAAAGATGTGTTGTTCATCCTAAAATACATAAGATTTATAAGTCTTTGAAAGAATATTTTTGGTGGGTCGGTGTGTAAATAAAGGTATCTTAGTTTGTTTCGAGATGCCTTAAATGTCAATAAGTTAAGGAAGATAACCAACGACTAATGGGAATTTTATAGTAATTAACTATTCCTGAGTGGAAATGAGAACAAATATCCATGGATTTTGTGATAGGTCTCCCAAGGACTGTTTTACAACATGATTCCATATGGGTGATAGTGTAAAAACTCACAAGTTTCGCTCATTTCATCCCTATTTATGAATCTCATATGGGGGGACTTGTCCAAAATTTATATCTAAGAAGTGGTAACAATGAATGGAATATTAGTTTTGATAGTATCATATTGATATATAAGGTTTAAGTTTCATTTAAGGAAATCCATATAGCAAGACCTTGGGACTTAGTTGACCTTGAGTATGGCATATTATCCTCATACAGATGGAAAATTCATAAGGACAATAAAAATGTTGGAAGACATGTTGCGGGCTTGTGTAATTTATTTTTTAGTTAATGGTATGATCACATACCTTTAGTGGAGTTATCATATAATAATAATTATCAGGCCTTAATAAATATTCTCATCCTTTTGAAGCATTTTATGGTCCTCCTTTTCCTTCTCTACTTTTTTGGGTGGAAATAGGTGAGTCTTCACTCATTGGGCTAAGCCTTATACATGAAATCATACCAATTATTTAATGTATATCATAGTAAGATGATAAATAGTTAAATATTCTCTAATGAAAAATATGAACTAAATTTGTAAGGTGGTCGACTAAACCCCAAATAGCATTATGGACCTTAGATGTCATGGGGATTCTATTTAAAAAATAAATGGTTATGTTTTCCCATTTCCATTTAGGAATAATAAATCATTGCAATATCCCCTTATAATTTTTTCATTCAAGATTAACTTTTTGGCATACCAGGCATTAAGATACATATTCTACAATATCTCATTCATTTTATCCTAACAAAAATTATTTTTAAGAACAATATTCATCTTTATAATTATAGAATGAATAGAGAATGGTGTAATATGAGATTAATTTAATATCCAATTATTTAATTCTAGGATTTATAGGATATATACTATATTATGTAACCTTATCATTCCATCATAATCAAGGTTTAACTCAGGAACATTCCATAACTTCTTTTGCAGCACCAAATCCACCTTTTCTGCCTCCTTTATGGTAAAATGAATAGATGGTTGTGTATTCATTTGAGTAATATGATATTTGTCCCAATTCCTTCTTAAATCAAGATACATACTATATAATTACATTAATATTTGATCTATTTCAACCCCTATTACGGACAAACAATCATTTTCATTCTCACTTAGAGCATCAACCACCTTATTTTCCATCCAGTGGTGGTAATGTACCTAGTAGTTATAGTCTTTAATCAAATCCAACCATCTTATATGGAACATATTAAAATCTTTATATGTGAATATATACTTCAATATTTTAGTTTTTTATATATATGTAACATCTTTCACCATATGAATAATGCCTCAAAATTTTTAAAGAAAATAATTACCACTAGTAATTCCAAATATTGAGTTATGTAATTTTTATTATGAGTCTTTAATTATAAAGAAGCATAATCTATAAACATGTCATTATGGATTATAAAATATCTCAGTCCCTTCTTTAATGCATAATTAAAAATTATAAACCCTTCTCCATTACAGGTTAGTGTATGTACATATGCACGAATCAACCTTCTCTTGAGTTCCTTGAAATTTTGTTCACATTAATCTTTCAAGATAAACATGTATCCCTTCTCATTTAACATAGTGATTGGATTTTATATCCATGCTGAATTCCACAAAAAGAATAAATAGTACATATCCATTCAAATAAAACAATAGATCTCGGTCATAGTTGTGGGTCTGGTCATTTTTTAATAACTTTCATCATAAAAGGATCCATATATATTCCATGAATTGTAATTATATGACTTAAGAATAATATCTTCTATAGCTAGAATTCACACTTTTTAAATTTAGCATAAAGTTTATCATTCGTTATGTTTTGTAGAAAAATCTATATATGATCTTCATTATCTTACTTACTCTATGAATATATAAGAATGTCTTCTATAAATACTAAAAAAACATATCATGGTAATCACTAAAGACTTTATTTATGAGATCCATAATGATAGTGGGGGATGTTTTATGTCCGAATAGAATTGATATGAATTTTTAATGTCCATTTCTCATATGAAAAGTTATATTGGGTATATAATTCTCTTTAAATCTTAATTGATGATACCTATATCTAATGTCAGTTATATAAAAGTTTTGATCTCTTCACAACTTTTCAAACATGTCATTAATACTTGGAAAAGAATACTTATTCTTGAACACAATATTTTTATGTTATTGATAATCATTTAAAAGATACATTGACCCATATTTCTTATTAAAATTAATAATTATTGTACCCATGGAAAAGAACTTTTCCAAATGAATCCCTTATCTAGATTTTCTTAGAGTTTATTATTCAATTCCTATAACTTAATCAGGTTCATTCTATTAATAGTATTTTAAATAGGTGAAGCGCCATATATGAGTTATATCAAAAACTCAACTTCACGATTCATAGGAAGACAATGATACTCTTTAGGGAATATATCATCATACTATTTTATGATAGTATTAACTCCGATGTTGAGTTTTCCCCTCCAGCTATTTTAGATAGATACCCCTCCTAAATAGGAAGTAAGACGCATACAATTGATGAAATTTTTATTATATATTCATATTCATCCTTGCACTGATAGACAATCATATGTTGATTTGGAAAATAAAACATGACATCTATTCCCCAAAAAAATTATATAGTTTCCATATAATGGTATTCAATTCTTGCTCAAAATAACAACAAATTCGATAATAGGTAGAATAATAATATTTTTAGAAAGTGAATTCTCATGAACATTTATCATATAAGAGATATGAATTTGAGATGAAATCATTATACCATTGGGATTTATCACTGATAAATCAGCATCTAATCATTGAGACAGTGATGTTTTACACCAATAAAATTTTATATATTCAAAAGAGAGAGTAGATCTCAAAAAAAAAACATTTACATTTCTAGAGTGGATGATAAGTGTACCTTTCATGAATGTATTCTCAGGACCCACTTTGATGGTTGTAAACAAAAGAGATTTCCATTTTTCCCTTGGATTAAGAGGTTTTTTATGTTGATTTTCATCATTAATATAGAGATTTTTACACTATTATCATAATTTCTATGCTCTTTAAAATTATAGAATTTGAGTGTTGGTGGTACATTCGGTTGATATTTCTCTGCATTCATCTGATTGGTTGGATTCTCCATATCTCTCCAGCATTCTTATTTATAATGGCCTTCTTTTCCACACTTGAAAAATATTCCTGTTCTTTAAGGTAATTTACCCGATGAATCTCTCCACACTTTTGGTATAAAGATGATTAATTTTCGTTCCTCCATGGGTTATTATTATTATTATATTTTATCCTTCTTTTCCCAAAATCCATGTGGATAATAAGAGTCTATAGTCTTTATTTCTACCTTGAAATCACATCGATAAATTTATTCTTGGCTATCAAATCTCCTTATGTTCATCATCATTTAGAGAATATGTATTAATACATTTAATAACTTATCACTTTTTCATTTAGGTTCGATGATAAAAGTATAAGGGTACCTGGAATCTCTTGAAAAAAAATTATTCATAATTACCAACGGAATAATTATCCTTATGTTTTATCTCCATGAATTCCCTGGCCATTTTATTATGATGGATTTGGGTAAAACACTTAGTAAAAAATACCATCTTAATCTATTCCCATTTTAAGGAGTCAATTTCATCCTCCTGACTCATTTTCTTGACAACTGTCTACTGTTAATATTTTTTACCTTACAAATGATACACCACCAAAATAACCTTTTCATGGCATGTGGTGGGTGAGAATAACCGCAATATTTTCCATTCCATATCCCATTCCATTTTGTTTAACATGAGGATGATCATTATATTTACTGCCACATTTCTTGTTAGAATGATTCTTTCTGGTTCTATCCATCGACTAAAAAAAGTTTGTGTAAGCATCCAGAAATAATTATAGTAAGCAATATAGTTGGGGTGGTAGCCGAGTGGTTAACATGGCCCATAATCCTTCATGAATCCTAGGATCAAATCATAGTAGAGGAGTATTTTTGGGTTATTGTAGCAGGTACTGTAGTGGTACTACAGTAGCTTGAACTATTCATCCATTTTGGTCTTTGTGCCACCGGTTTAGGCCTATAGGCTACATGGGCCTCTGGACATCAAAGGGGGCGATGACACAGACATAATGGACATGTGGTGATGTAGTAATGATGCAACCCGGGCCTTCAGGACATCCAATGGTGGGCCTATGGTCCATTTAATTGGCTTCATGCTCAATGGGACTTTGGGAAATGAATCAACTATGTAATAAAACAGCTGGTTGGGTGGGTTATCCCTTGGGGGTGCTATTACTTTCCTTACTAGCCTGTTTGTGTAGTTTGTGTGTGTGTTTGATAGTAATTTTACCTCCATGCACCTAATATAATATAATATAGTAAGCAATAATTTCAAAATAAGAATCATTCCTTGGATTTTATAATTTATGGAACCTTAATTTTAAAATATGACATATTAGGTTCATTATACATAGATTATGTTGTTATGAGTTCTATTTTAACAATCCAATCCCCAAAAATAACAGAACTCTACTCTGATACCAATTGAGGTGACCTGAGCACAACACACAAGCATAATCTATCATTTTGGGTGAATTGCATAAAAAAAGTTTACAATGACTCATTCTTGAGAACATTAAATGTTTATTTTTCAGAAAAAGATTATAAATATAGACATTATATTCTTTAATTGTACTTTAATATCTCCCATAAACATTCTTTATACATGCAACCTTTCTAAACACATCATACTTAGTACTTTTCTCCATATCCCGGTGAAATAAAAACATAAGAATGCATGAGATGAATGTCTATGTGAAGGTAAGAATAGGAGATAAAATTTATTTATCATAAGTGTGTATAAGATTGAAATAGGGGTATAATATCATAAGGAATTTATATGAACATAACATATAAATATCAACCACTACACGTCATGGATCATAAAACATGAGTCATAACATAACACTTTTTCATAACATAAAACATGAATCATAAGATAATATCATAATAATAAGAACATGACATCAGAATGTGGAATAATCATATAGATAGGAAATAATTCCATTATCCAAGGATCACTATCAATACCATCATCACATAGTGGAAAAGTTATATAATGGTTTGGGTTTACTCCCTATCCTCTTTTCATTCATGGAATGAGTTCACTCTCCATCCACTTTTATATTACCTCGTGATGAATAAAGATTTACCCAATGAGTTATAGGGATACATAATTATAATACCACCTATCACATAATGAAAATCATACAAATTTGTTCCATATGAATATAGAAGAATCCATAATTCCATCATCACATAATTGACCAATGAAATAAAATAGTTTTCATGAAACATTCCTTAAAATATTGTCATATACAATCATAATAGATCATCATTATAAAAAATATAGAGAAATAAAGTAGATTGTATCATATGATCATATCCCCAATGAAAAAAAATCCTTAAAGGATTTTGAGATAGATGAAAAATACTTTTATAAAAACATTTGAAATTTGATTCAAAAAAAGTATCACCCTTCATTTTGGTGATGAAAATCACATGAAATAAAAGAAATAGATTTTACACTTAAAAATAATCAAATCATATATAATAATATTGTAAATTTTTAACTGTATAAAAACACATAAAGTATAATTCCCTGAAATACTTTAAAAACATCCTTACATTACATTTGCAATGTAGTCAAAATTGAACCGTGCATAAAATATTGAAAGGATTACTTTTAAACCTTTTAAAGAGATCGAGAATAGTTTAATATAAACATAATAATTCATTTTTAATATAAATAAATAATTTATTGAAATAATTTACAATTCATTATATGGGAGAAAATGGTTTCTGACCCAAAGAGGATAAATATGTTCTGTTTCTCAAAAAAATATTATTTTGGACATTTTTTACTACCAAAGAGGTGAAAAATGAAAATAATATAAGAAAAAAAACAAAAGGATAAAAAATATACATGGTTTAATGAAAATATAAATAATATAAAATTTCCATAACCTAAATTTAAACATGAACAATCCTCATTAAATGTGAGATTGCAACATAAAACCCTTACCTTAGGACATGACTTTCTCCACATATGCTCTAAACTCTTGTAAAATAAATTTAAATTTATTTTACATATATACCAAAAAAATATTCATTCTTATATTTCCAAATATGATTTACTTATAATTTAAAATTACACATTAATTAATAATTCCTCATTGAAATCATTTTTTATATTAACTGTACCATTTTTATTCGAGTTTATATCCAAAAGCTCAGTCAATTCTCAATCATCTTGGTTCCATAATATCCAAAATGTTAATAATTATTCAATATAAATATTATTACATAATATCAACAGAATATTAAATTCCTTAATAATTCATGACATAAACTTTATACTATCATTCATGTAAGTGGTAAAACTGACCTAAACAAGAGTTTGTTATAAATCCTGATGGGTTAGAAAATGCTATTATATAATCATAATAAATATTTTATAGAAGTTTAATCATGTTATAAATATCATATATATTCATTATAAAAAAATTATAATCATCCCTAAAATGAAAATTTTGAAAAATAAAATATATTGCTAATGGAAATGGTAGTATGTACGTACACTTGAACGATACTTTCATCGTATAATGAAAAAAGTAAGAAAAAGTAGATAATATTTTATCCATATAGAATAATTAATATATCATAAATATCATATATATTCAATAATTCCAAAATTATAACCTTCCATGAGAGGCGGTGATGAAAAATGAAACATGTCAGTCTGTGGAGCCGACAATCCGCATGTACTCATAAGAAACACATTCATTTTCTATTGGATGGAAGAAGTAAGAATATGGTTGTTCAATATTCACAGTAATATTTTATTTTTTTGAGGATAAATATTTTATTATATTATATTTGATACAACATGCTTAAAATAGGTAAATAAGGAGATGAATTGAAAGGAATCAATGATGATGATTAAAATTTCTTTGAGAATCCTCCATTAGATTACACCTTAATCGATCAAAGTTTGGTGTTTTGGGAAGACCAAAATCTCTAATATGTTTGTAAGGAAGTTAAGAAGTTATTTGTTTTTCATATTGGAAAATCTAGAAGGATAAAAATATATTATTAAGAGAAGGGAGGATGTGGTCTTTTATAAGTGATGTGTGTGAAAATCTTTTAAATAATTAAAAGATTTAAATACTATTAATTTATTTCTCATGAAATGTGGCTCAAATTTGGAAAAATATAAAACATAGGATAATATAAGGTCTATATATCATTAAACAATTAAATTTAGAAAAATTTCCATTGTATTTTTAGACCTTATCTCTTATTTTAACCCCCTTAGTTAACTTGTTTAACCTTTACTGTGGTGACAACATTTTTACCATAATTACAAATCATTATATAAAAAATGAAATTGAAATGATTTTAAAAGTTAACATGATAATTTCAAAATTTTGGATCCATTTTAAAAAATTAAATTTCTATAAATGAAAGAAATTAATTTTTAAATAAGTGTGCAAAAAATAATGAAAACAATTTTTGAAAAAATGCATTTTTAAACATAAAATAGAATTTAATCAAATTACATGACTATTAAAAACCATTAGATGAATGACAAAAATATTTTATTGGATATATTATCATAAATTTAATTATAATCATTCATTAATAGTGATCAATTTAATTTATCAAGATAAAAATACCTTAAATGAATTTATATATGTTTTCTGGAAAATTCCTCTATTTAACTTCAAATGATTTTATATTAATTTATAAGAAATTATTAATCATTTTATAAATTATTATTAATTGGTTTTGATTTATAAATAATAATTTTAAATATATTTAAAACTAAAAATAATATGAATTCATATTTTAAATAAAAACCACAATTTAAAGCAAAACATGTATATTTAAGCAAAAATTAATATACGAGTACTCATAAATATTATTATAGAAAATTAATCTATGTTTAAATATCAATTTAAATATTAAATTATATGCAATTATTCAATTTATACTAGTGTTGTGAATCTCACAAGCTATCAAAAACATAAAATCTATTTAAAATGAAAATTCATCTTAAAAATGTGGGTTATTACATGACCAGATGAAAATAGTAGAGACAACATAGGTAGTATGAATACCCCCAGTTCCTATAAAAGTACTATGGGATGATAAAATAATATTATATTTTTTAACTGAATGTGTGTGATTGGGTATTATGAGTGCTCTGATTATATCTTGTAACACCCCCTGAACTATCAGGCTAGTCACTAGTATTACTAGTTTGGCCAGAAATAGTATTCACCTAGATCGTGGTTCCTAATTAAAATTAAAAAATAATTAATGATGTCGAATTATATCTTATGTTATTGATATATATATATATATATATATTTCAAATAATATACTCTATATATGAACAGAAGGATGATTTCTTATCACTCTCTTGCATTAGTCATTTATAGAAAATCACTTCTTTCATATCTCTTAAATATTTTTCATTTAAAGTATTTGAAAATAAAATTTAATGTTAATTATAATTTTTTATTAATATTTAATAAAAATAAGACATAATAGGGGACATGAAATTATTAATCAATACCAATTTCCAATACAAATAATGAATAGGAAGTAACATAACATAATCATGCCATATTTAGTGGAAATACAAAAAAAATAAAAGGTTTCATAACATAAGCAACCAGTACTAATTATCCTACTAAACATGGGTAAGATATTGTTTTTTCTTGTATATTAAATCAAATACAAATTAGTTTTGGTTAGGTTGATTCAATTTAGATTATTTCTTATTGTTTCATTTCACTTTGATTAATTCTTTTTTTTTATCATGGTTTTGTATAAGATAGATTGGTATATTTTATATCATTTTAGGTTGATTCCATTCACATTTATTTGATTAAAGTCTTTTTAGAAATTATTTAGTTGTGTTAGGTAGATTAGTTCAAGGTCAATTATGTTATTTCTCATTTAATTTCATATACCATGAATTATGTTTATTGATATGATGTCTTTATTAAATTATTTGTGCCTCTTTAATGATTATTGGTGGTAATGTGATAGATTGTGAATTTAATCTAACTTTATATGATCATTTTATGATAATATTATTGTTTTTACGGTATATTTTTGAAAATTTAAATGTTTACATTATTTTACTTTTAAATATGATAAATCTATATGGTTTGGGTTGGAATTTTTAATATCTTGTATTCATGATTTTTATTCTTTAAAATACATTGCATTGTATGTGTTTTGATTTGTACATGTGTTTTTTGTAATGTGAATTTAATTAAGCATTCTCTAAAGGGGTAAGTAGTTCAAAATAAAAGGTAATCATAATAAATATATATGACCATGTTTAATTTAGAGTGGAATTTAAAAGTCAGTTTTGACATTACAAATCAGTTTTATTGGATTTAATTCCATTATTGTTAGATTTATTTAGGATTGAGTTCAGTTGTGTCAATTATTTTTACTTCCATTATATTTTGTTTTATTATATTCAATTATGTATAATTCAGTTTGGTTAAATTAAGGGTATTTTGATTTATTTATATACACTTACTATTTTTTCAATTTAGTTGTGTGTGGTTTATTTTAGTTCTATTTCAATTAAAAGTTCCCAAAATAAGTATAAAAAAACTTTTGTTCCTCTACCCATTTTAAATCCCTGGCCAGTTGTTGGCAGTGATGTCATTTTGGTGTTCGTTTCAACCTCAAATTCCCATGGTCTATTGATTGTTCCCTCTCTGGTTGTGGATGTGACTTTTGCATCCCCCTTTGAACCCAAAGTGGATAACCTAGTGCCAGTCTATGTTGAGGGATTACTTTGTTCTATTCCCCCTCTTACCATTTTATAGATTCCAGATTTGGTTATTCCATCTTCTAGAACATTAATGATTGTGGTAATGGGTGACCCCACTTCTCTTTTTAGTGCTTTATTCCTTCATATTCCCTCGATCCCCATAGTAGTAAAATTTAGATAATTGAATTATGGTTTTCCATCCCTCTCCATTTTCGAGTATGATCTTGAAGATAATTTTAGGTATCATCAATGGTCCTTAATAGAGAATTTTGGGACAAATCATCCTTCTATTTTGATTTCCACTCATTTCATCAAATCCTGAAACCTTCCTGGCCCTGATACTATTTCTATCAAAGAATCATACATCTTTCTGCATTCACATTTTCTCTAACATTGATCTCATTTGGTTGTGGGCCAATATGGGGTGCTATTGTGATAGCCAAATATTTATGATCTGCTACTGGTCCTTTAATATTCATTGAGGTAAGGACTCTTCCCTAGAAGTTCTTTGTATTCACTTTTATGGACATCCCCTTTTATTGAAAAATCTACCAATACAATAAATAATTCATTGTGATCTTGGGTTTTTTATGTTTTTAAGAAGCAAATATGTATACCTACCATACCATGGTGGTTAAAATTTGTGTGGAAATCAATCTGGCTCTTCCCCTCCCTTTGAGGATTCTTCTCTATGAATGAAAAACTATATCCTTATAGAAAATAATATTCTACTCAAAACCCAAATTATTTTATTCTCACAACTAAATTAAAGGTCACATAGATGCTTTTTGTAGAAATAAATATGTTAAATCTTCCTCCTTGGATGGTTCCTCATCATCCTCACCAAGCCCCGCTGAATACTCCCTTGATTATCGCTCCCGAGGATCCTCCTTGTGATCCAAAAAAACTCTTTTCAAGTGAGTCTACTGGTATTGTTTTTAAGTAAGGCTGTTATATCCATAAAGAGTTTGGGTTTTAGACTTTACCATTTAAGGATTAGTCCCTACTATAGAAATTTAAACACAATTGTAGGTTTGGGAAACTAGTCCCAAGGATCTTACTCCAGCCCTTCTAAACACTCTGATTTCATCAATTTATCTTACGGAAGCTCTAAAAGTTGTTTACTCTCTCGATTTTAAAGGGTAATAGGTTGTACCTTATACTAATGATCATGGTATGTTACCCCTATAATATTGTCCCTTGTCCTCACCTTCCTCTTAGGAATCTCTCACCTTCCAAACATTTCTCAAATGTCATTCCTAATTCATTGGACAATGAGATGTTAACTTCCCTTATAGGATGCCCATTTTCTTCACCAAATTACTTTAGTACTCTTTGTGATCTAGTATAATACCCAATCCATTATCCTACAGCTATATTATGTTGAATTAAGATTAAGTCCACTCCCCTCCCAGAAACATGGTTACCCACTTAAAGTCTAAGTCAATGATTAAGACTCACATACCATTGAATCATGTTATTGTAGACCTTTAGACCAATTATTTTCAATCTCAATGATATATTATGTAATACGGCCTATTTTTATAAATGATTTATAGATAATAATATTTTTTTTAAATATTAATATGCAACTAGATGATGGTTCTCACACTAATGGTCTCAATTTTATGGGCCCTCTAGAATTTTCTCATTTTTATGATTTACTCTAAAGTCTGAGACAGTTGGTGAGTTCATGAGGATTAGGGAATAATGGTGATGATACAATCTTTAAAAATATTCTTTTATTTGTGAAGGAGAAACTTAATGAGAAGTTGAAATCTATTTCATAATAAGATGATATTATTGAAATTTTTAGAAGCCTTAATCTGCTAAGTTCTTTGGCCCTGATGGTTTTCAATGGTATTTTTAATTTCCTACTTGGGAAATCATTAAAATTAATGTTATTTAATTAGTGTAGGAATACTTTATAGAAGGAACCCTTCAAATATATATCATGACCACCATCCTTTACCCCATCCACAAGATGATCCATCATAGTGGTTTTGGAAAATTTTACCCCATCGTCATGTGGATGTTCTCCTATAATGTGATTTCCATGGTTTTGAACAAAATAATTTCTCCTCTTCTACCTACTATAATTTCAACCTGACTTAATCAAAGGTATAAAAATCTAATGGTTCATTTTATTAGGCAAGATAATGATCTTTTATATTGAAAGAATAGTGGATGGCTCCAACATAATGATAAAATTTGACAAGGAAAAGAAATATGAATGAATGGAATGGTGGTTTATTATCAAAATAGATAGAAGGTTTTATTTATATGAATGGGTTTTTGGTCATCTATTTTTCATCTAATATTCACCTTATTTTACCATATCTCTCATGGGAAGAAGATTTAGTTTCTTCAATTCTATTAAGGGTCTTTATCAGGGGTACCCTCTCTCTCTAAAACTCTTCATTATATCCAAGGATGTTCTTGGAAGAAATTTAAATAATGTAATTAATGAGGATATTATTAACCATTTTTGGGGTCGAAATGGACACTCTAGAATCTCCCATGTTTTCTTTACTGATGATATGATTTTATTCATTAGTGGAAGTTGTAACTCAATACAGAATTTCAAACAGATTATAAATTCCTATATCAATAAAAGTGTCTAACGCATCAATACCTATAAAAGTAGTGTTTTCTTCTAAAAAAGTTCCTATCTAATATGATTAATCCCATATATAAAATACTTTTAATAGAAATAATAAACTTTCATGTGGATTATTTGGGATCCCCATTATCAAATGGAAGGATTCATGTTTACTATTTTGATTGTATTGTTAATATAATCACAAGGTGGATTCTTAATTGGAAGATTCAAAACCATTCATTTGGTGGTAGGCTCACACTGATGAATAAAATCATTACATCAATATCTATCCATGTTCTATCTATGTGTTGTAATCCCAATATAGTCATTAGAATTGTTGAAAGAATACTTAATCATTTCATATGGTACTATCAAAATGAAGGATGTTATCACTGGGACAACTAGTCCAGATTCTCAAAACTAGTAATTTTTAGTTGTATTGAAATTAGGAACATTGAGGATAACATGAGATGTGTATAGGATAAACTGTCATGAGAGGTGATTTCAGAATTTTATCTCTGGTATAATTTTTCCAAGAGAAATATTGGAGTTTTCCATACCATTGGTCTACCAGAACATTTGATTCCCATTTTTTGTGTAGATTACATGATTTCATTCATCTCATTCTTGATAATTCTCTATGGATCATAAGTAAGTGTGACTTCACATTTTAGAGGGAAAACTGGGTGGGTATTCTTTTATTCTTTTCATGTTTTATAGGGATTGACATCAGCTTTAGAGAAGCTAATTTCCACCCATAATTCATTGATGTTATTCTCAACAAGAAACAAAAAACCTTGTATTACATATTTCACATAGTAAATGACCTAGATTTATACACCATCACTAATATTTATCGGGAAACATTAACTACTTCTGTTTCCACAAAATCATACAACCCACTCATCACTCTGAAATTCTAGGTGGAAACCTTTGGTTCAAAAAAAATCCTGTCAAAATCAATTTCTTAATATAGTGAAATCATAATCAGGACATTCTAACATATAGGAATATTAAAATAATGTCAATAAAAATCACATCCAAGTTCATGTGTTGTGAGAATTTGAATATTGAGTCTATGTTGTACCTATTTATTAAACGTGAGTTGGAAAGGTTCATATGGGTCTCTCTTAGGGGTATCTCAAAAGTTTATATATGTTATAATTTCGTGGATGAATTCATGCAATCATGCTTTAAAATCTTGACTAGTATCAATTTTTTTCGAAGGGAAGAATCATTAATTTTCCCATAGGTTTTTGGGTCGAATGGGATTTCAGCAACACTTTCCTACATAAAGGGATAAATGTAATTTCTACTTATGTTAAAATTAAATTTCTCCATCTCATAAAATCACCTGGATAATTTTAATAGGGCCCATCACAATTGCTGATCATGTTGGTTCAAATCATGAGATACTCTACTATTGGTGTTTCTTCTCATGGGTGGGGGTGTTTGGGAACATGGTTGATGTGGAGTTTGAAAATGAAAGGTTTCAAATTAAACATGGATGGAAAATGTATCTAGAGTATCTTGTGTGGTAGAGTGATTTTCCAGGACCCTTAGGGATCTATTTTTTTCATTTTTTAATTTCTTTGAGGAGGGAATATCCTTACAAAATAATATCTAGCCATTATCATGGATATTTCTCTCTACAAGATGAAAAATGTTAATATTTTAGTTGTCTTATCTCATTATAGCATGATGGTCAATGCCTTATTAGGAAAATACATTTTCCATTGGAGCATTGTTTATTTTATCATATCCTCCAACCTATTTATTTTTATAGATGTTTACATTAATAATTCTAAGTGAGGAGGAAATGTGGAAGCTAATGTTTTGGCTTCCAAGGGGGATCAAGTGGTGAGGTTGAAGCTTTATTCTAATTTTGGATATGTACCTATGGACTTTATTAATATTGTTAGAGGGGATACCATCAGTCTCCATAATTTAGTTCCTCCATGAAATTTCTCCCATTCATTGTCTTCCTCTTTGATAAAAACTTTAATTTTTAGATAGTTCTTTTTCAGTAAGATTAGTTATAATCAAATCGATCATGTTCTATTTAGTTCTAATTCATAAATTTTAGTTCTTTTTTCAATTTAACATGGTTCTGATTGAGAAAAAATGAATTCAAGTAATATAAATAGAACTAAATATATATGATCCAAAATGAAATGAAATTAAATGCATTAATTTGAAATGATGTAAAATAAACCAAACTGAATCGACTGTATGAAAACATTTTTAAATTTAAAACTACAGTTTTCTAGTTTTGTTTACTTTAGGTTTTTAATGGTATTTGTAGTTATAAAAACCAAAATTAAGGGATTATTTCATGTTATAAAGATAATGAAAATATCTTAAAATCATTCCATTATACCCAAACATATTTTTACCATTTAAATTTTAAAAATTTTACTTTAACCTGTGATAACTGTTTCAGTAATACTAAGGTTTTTCACTTTTGGTTAATTTATATTTTTATGATATATATAGTTATATTTTGATGATTTTAGTGATTCATATATTATTTTAAAGGAAACAAATATCTAAAAAACATTCAACTACATTTACCATTTAGATATTAAAATTTTGACATGAACTCACTACAACTTTTGTGTCAAAATTATGTCTTTTGAAATTGTTTTAATTAAGGATATTAATGATATTTGTTGTAACAACTATCAAAATTGAGTTACTATTATTGAGGTATAAATCTAATAAAAATATAAAAAATAATAATATAAAAATATTTGAATCTATTTTTACAATTCATATATTAACAATATGACCTAAATACACTGAAGAAAAAGATTTTGAAGAAAATAGAGGGTTGATACCACCTACCATTGCTTAAATATTTTAACAACTACTAATTCACATTCATAATCAATTGTAAAAATTCAATTATTTAATCCATCATATGAAACATATTGATCAAGTCTAAGGGAGGTTGTGATTAAGTTAATTGTATCCCCACCATCATCAAAAATATGTATTGTGATCACATTAGTAATGAAACTGAATTTTTCTTATGATGTTTATTTTACATAAAATAGGTGTTTATCCATTGAATCAAAAATATATGAGACATAAATATCTTAGAAGTGACTCAATTCAATAACTCTAAATCCACAGTCATTGATAATTGTTCTCTATGACATCATGGAATCAAACTACTTACATTTCATCACAGTGACTCGACCATAGGAGTAATAATCTAATATTAGTATTTTCTAAACAATTCTACAATAGGGAACATTTTCATATCATATCTAACTATCTGATGCATAGGAATAATATTATATCATTTAATTTAATATAACACCATCATGTTGTGTTTTGATGTTCACTGGTCGACTAGTTATAACAAATTTATAGCCATTGATCACCTATGATTTACATTCATGAAAAAATTATTAAGACAAAAATAAAATTCTCTTATTTCTTAGGAGTCTGCATCAAATGGTAAAATAAATACCTAAAATATACTTTTTATATAAAAATAAAATGAATATTTCATATTTAATTTATAAATTTTATGCTTTTACCATTGATTTCATCCAAGAATGAAACTAGTTGTTATGAAAATCCTATTTCCTTATCTAAGGTAATGAATGATAGATTCTACTTATAATTTTTTTATATTCCAAACATAAAAATAAAGTATGATTTTATTATATATGTATCATAAAGTAATATGAGATAACATATACATGTTTAAAATAATTTCTTGATGTAAGCATCAAACAAATCACAGTTAATCAAGACTGTGTGATGTGCCATCACCCACTCTTCAAGGATCAATGTAACCAACATATATATTCTAGGGATTAAACTTATATATGGAAGGATAGAAAATTTGGTTCAGTTCTCTCATACTGATCATCTAATTTCTTATTATCCAATTACATCTTGTGATCAAATCATAGAAATACATTGAATAGAAATCCATACATTCATGAACTAAATAATCTTTCACAGCGGAACATTTTTTAGGATTCATATTCATGATATATTACTTCATTTTTTACATATTTATTTCATTTAGATTCATAATATAAAAAATAAATAGGTCCTCCAATAATTATTTTGGTTTTAATATGGATAGTTAGATATAACATTCATGTGAAAATAGTTGGAGGGAAAATTTTATCTACATCACGCATAATTAATAGTGCCTCTCAAGGTGATATTATTTAAATTTTATATATATATATATATATATGATATCTATAAGGTATAATGTATGTAGTCATATAACCAGTCATAGAATACAACTTATATTATATGTAATATTTGTGTTGATGTATGTGAGGTGTATCAAATTATACGATTCAAGGGAAATGAAAATTAATGGAATGAGATTCCATACAACTTCTTAAGGACAGTATTAATGTATGATTGGAACATATCTCATGGTAAACTATTTCATGATGGTTTTTATGAAAAAAAAAGAGCCTAAAATTGATTTGTAATGTTTGAGTGAGTCCTCAATTCAAGTTAACATTAACTTGTAGTTTTATTAGACGTTTCAGTTGGGAGATGCTTTCATGCAGGTGTTGAATGAGTTGGTCATTGAATTTAATCATGTATTACAATACAAGATTAAATGCATGAACACATAAGTATTTTACTCAAGGGATCTATAAATATTTTACTTCTATTTGATAGAAGTGTGTGTGTATGTGTGTGTGTACTTGTTTGTTCTTTCCTGGTTTAAACTCCCTCATTCTTGAATACTCTTTATCTTGGGCCTCCTTTTCAAAATAAGGTGTTATCAAACTATAGATAATGGGGAATCCCATATGAAGATCACATGATTTTCACTCAATTTATCTTCCTCAAACCCATTCAATGATGAAGATGATTTAGTGGATATTTTGGCATAAGGTATGCACCATGATTTAGTTATTCATTTATAGTATATGTGTTTTTTCATTTTTCTAGGAATTGAGATCTTTATTTTGGTTTATATTATTTAAACTACCTGTAATAAGTGTTATTTGACCTCTATGAAACCCAACACTAGTATAAATGATTACCATGCATTTAGATTTTTGAAGTCATATTCCAAATAAATATTATTACTATCCAATTTCATATTGCAATCACAGTTCTAAAATATCAATGAATAAAAATAATGTTTTTTTATAAATTTCATAATATATGACTCTTGTAAATGTTATTTTATGATTACAGTGTGTCGTGTTATCATGAAAATAGAACATCGAATCACCAAGGTGATATTGGTTCCTATATATAAATATCATTGGGAATGGAAAAAATGATGATATGGATCTCATTCATAAAAAAAATTGATAATGAAAACCTCTTTAGTGTTTCCAAACTATCAGTAATAGCCTAAAACATTGGCTCAATCATAAAATATGATTGGTATAGAAATTTTTTTCTTCATTAAATTAAATTATGAATTCGATTTTATTACTTATAAATTGTGAATATATAATGATAAAAGGTATTCTAGGGATATTTATTAATTTATAAAATGATTATAAATTAATTTATTATAATGAATTTATTATTAATTCAATAATTTTTATTAATCATTCATTATAAAAAATCATCAACATTAAATGTTAATATTAAAAATACCTTTTACTTAATTTTTAACATGCCTTATAGCTTAGAAATAAAATTCTTATTTAGAAAACATAAGGGTATTTCAAAAAAAATGTAAATAAAAAATAAGGCCAAAATATAAATTTTATATATTTAATTATGAATGGATCATAATTAGTTTCATAACTCACGTAATGATCATGAAATGATATTAAATTATGAAAAATTCAATTATTGTACAACAACAATGTAACACACCAAGATTTATGTTTATGAATACCCTATTGAATAGATTTTAAGACATGAAACAAAGAACTAAAATTTATAATAACATGGAATAATAATTATTTAATGAATAAAAAGGTAATAATAAATTTATATTCTTACATGATATAATTTTAAAGTCAGTCAATGTTAAAAAGTGTTATTTTTCATAAAAGTAGTTTTTATTTATATTTTCAATTTTTTTAAAAGATAAATTGATAAATTTTATATTTTAAATTATGTGATATAATATTAATTTTTGAATTAAAAATTTCAAAATTATCTTTGGGTGAAATTTATTAATTTTTTTAAAATTGTTGATTTTCGGGTGAATAATGAAAAAATAATAATTTTTTAGAAAATTGTCACTTTTATAAAATTATGGCTTAAAAGTTTTTGAAAATTTTTTCTAGAAAAAATATTTATTTATAATGTATATAATTCATTTAAAATAATAGTTTTTAACTTGGATATCTATGTTTGACATTTTTAGAAATCTGAGAAATGTTTTTATTCTAATAAAAAATGTCTTTGATTCTTTCTCTATAATAAAGTATTCACTTAGTTTATTAATGTTTTAAATTGGTTTTAAATTCATATAATTATCCTTTTTATTAAAAATCTAATTAAATATAGTGGAATCAAAATTTTATATTATTTTGGTATAAAAACATTTTTATGCTTAAAATGGGAGTTTTTTTTAAAATGGCTTCATTTTCTTTTGCAAACATATATTAAAATTAATTTTCAAAACTTATAGTAATTTAAACCCATAAAATGTAATCAATATTTTGAATCATCAATTTTTTTATAATTTTGATTTAATTTTTGTACATAATTAATAGTTTTCATGGTAAAAGTTAGTCACCTAAATAAAAGGTAAAATGGGTTAAAAGCATTTAAACAATGCGATAAGGCCTTAACATATCTCAAAAACTTTTCAGAATTTCATAGTATGAGTTTATTTTGAGAAAACTCATCATATCTTTAAAATTATGGACATTTTGCTTCATTTTCCTTTGATTACAACCTTTATATTATTTTAATAAAGAATAACTACAATTGTCGCACTCTTTCTTTTAATACCTCTAATATGTTGTCATATAAATAAAATGATGTCAGGGATGGTTATGAATTATTATTATGAAATGGTTAAATTATTTTTATGATATAAATTTATTTTTATTTTTTGGTGATTTTATAATTATCTTGAAGACTTACACTTCACAGAAATTGCTTTTAGGCAAGAGGTAGAAGAATCATATAAATGATTTTAAAAAACAATTATTTTTAAAAAAATAAATTATGCTATTTTATTAATTTAATGGATAATTATAAATTATTTTTTTAGTGAAATTATTTATATTAAAATTCTATTTTTATCTTTATTCTTTTAAAGTCAAATGATGTGAATAGTCTTAAAAATGACTTTATGGATAAGATTTTAAAATAATATTTTTTTAATTGATTTAAAAATAAAAAAATTATCTTTTAAAATATGTATTTCAAATGGTATATAAAACCATACTTTGTATATTTATGAGCCACTTGGTTTTTTTAAAATTACATTTCTAAACTTTAAATCTTAATATTTTTAAAAATGTAATTGGTTTCTTCCAATAAAAGGGGACCCAATATAACCATTCAATGGGAACATATGAGTTATGTTTTATCTAAAAATTCTTCTAAAATGCCTCTCCAAAATTACCACACCATGTTCTCATGACACTATAATTACTATAAACCTCTCCTTTAAAAGATATAAGTTCATTTAGAAGGAGGATACCCAAATAAAAGGTATTTATCATTTCCAATCTAGTTCAAGTTTTATTCTTCTACCTCCTAACCATATTATTAAACCATCATAATATAACAACATTAGTATCAATATTATTATTAGATGTTATTATGTTTATAGAATAACTATTAACTACATTCCATCCATTCCATTGGAAAAATGAAAATGTCATCATGTGTAGGTATGGACTACCATCTCCAAAAATTTCACATTTCATATTTATATTAATTCCATGCATGGATTTTTATAAAATTACTTATAATAAATAAAAAATATATTCATGATATTTTTAATATTCTTGGAGATGATGAAACCATTTTATAACACCCTTATCCAATTTTAATATACTGAAGTAGTTTTTTAAAAAATTTATGAACAATGTTAAGTGATCGACTTAAGAAAAAACTATACAATTAATTGACGTAAAATGATTATAAAAAAACATAAAAATGAATTATTGATAAAACGCATTAATAAAGTATTTTAAAACATTAAATTGATTATTCAAGAGTATATAAAGTACCCAACGATGTCGGAATCCATGTTCATGGTTTTTCATCTCAATTCCACTCAATTGAGAAATATTTTATTATGAAACTAATTAATTTTATATGGTTGGTATAATGATTATTTGACATATTATATCATGAATTCCTATTTACTAATTATATTTAAATATTTAATCCTTGTTTTCACTTTTGGTGGGTTTTAACTAAAATGTTAGTAAAACCGTAAGGATTTATTTTACAATACCATTATTATTTTGGATTTTATATATTTTAATTTCTATTGAAGGCATTATATGAAAAATTATTACTAAATAATATTTATTTTCATCTCTAATAATTATTTCATTATGTTCTATGTTTTCTTCCATCTTCTCCTCTATTTGAAACTTTAAGACATTGGAATGAATGCATAAAAGCAAACCCAACCATGTTTCTCTTTTTTTGTCAAGAATTTTATTCTTCCATATCTATGATTTTCATATTTATTTTCAGGATTTTCTATACACATTAATAATTAATTACAGTTATTTTCAACTATCCTTAAATTAAATTAAATAGATCAAAATGTAATCTTTTTAATGTTTTTTATGGTTTTATTTTGACTAATTTTATAAAAGTGCAAAAATAATGTTCTTTTAATGTTTACTACTTATCCTCCATTTTCCAACTATAAGGTCAGTATTCAAAATTTAACTTCCTCTACACGTTTCTATTATTATTTTTAATGAAAATATTTTTTCATTATTCTATGAATTTTTTGTTTTTATATTAAGAGTGAAATTTTATATTTTCTTAAAAGGTTGAAAATAGTTTTGGATGTGATTTATAACTTCATTTCTATAAAAATTTAAAAATGTTTTTATGAAATTTTATTTTAATGTTTTTCTTCAATTTTACACTATGTTTGAGGAGAAATGATTTTATAAGAAAACCTTCATTTTTATTGATTTTCTTCCCTTTCAACCCTTACCAATTTATCTTTTTTTGTTCAAAAAATTTCTCATTAACACATTCCCTATCACTCTAAATCATCATTTGGAGAATATTTTTCTCCTTTATATCCATATTTACGATATCATGGGTTATTCCTACTACATTGGTATTGCCTTAATCATATTCCATTTCAAAATATGGTGTTTCTTATAAGATGATTATTAAGAAAGATAATTCATTTACTAGGGAAATATTTTTTTTGTATTGTTGATTCAATATAGATATTTATTAATTAATTATTCATATTTATTATGTATTATATTATTGAATCAATATATATGGAATTTTTTAGAAATATGTAATTTATGGGTGGGGCTCCGTTTTATGCAGCCCATCAATACAATGATAGGTCTCACGAGAAGAACATGAATATGTATTTAATAGCATATGTCATCTCATACAATTAAAATATCTTGGAACAAGTCCTTGAAGGTATGTAATATGACTTGATATGATCCATTGATGGTAAGATCTTAATTTCATGGAATGAGGCCTTGAAAATAAGATCATGGTGTCTTGGTTCAAGAAATATGATGTCGAGTATTATACATAAATCATTATGAAACCATATGTTTTTTATGTGAATTCTTATCCATGAATATATTTCATGCTCATGTTATTGATTATATGGTACTTTTATTGACTATTAACTCTACCATGTGGATTTTACCTTCTGTTTTCATGAATTATTTCACTATATGTAACTCTTACTAATCATCTAATCTATCCCTTTATTTAGTTTTAATTTCCCCAGGATATGAGGATGAAATATTTGAATGGATTTCAAGGATATTAGAAAATTTTTTATTCTATGTTTTATATTTTAAATTTAATATGGAAATCATCTATGTGACTAGTTTTCTAAGACTTATAATCTAATTAAACCATGGTTATTTGACCCTTTATATCTATACCTATGTAAAAAAAGTAAACAATAGCTCTAGGTTACTAGATTTTGGGGTTGTTTCATTTGTTATTAGAGAAAGTATAGTTAGACCCTTGGGAACTAGATTTTATAAGAACATTGATAGTGCAAGAATTATGACAAACCCCTAGAATGTTCAATGAAATTTTAGGTATATTTATATTATGGATCAATATTCATAATAATTAGACCTAATGAACCATGATCCATTATTTAGACATGGAACATAGTGAAAGGAATATAAAATGTATCAATTTTAGTATCAATGTAGGGATTTCATTCTTGAGCAAGTCAATGAATGGTGTTGGATCTAAGTAGATTATTACTATATTAAGGCAATTGACCCAGGTTATAGAAAACATTTACCTTATAGAGAAACACATTCCACAACATGAATCACCCATGTTGGATTACTTTATGTGATATAATCCTCTACCTTTTAAATTTAAATATTAATGCATTGGTCTCTAGAAAATAGATCAGGTCCCTTGAAAAGTTATTCAACAATCTGGGAAATAATGACATTGAAATGGTTATTATTGAAATATATTTTTTAAGGGATATGATTATAAATGGTGGTCATTAATCTAGAATACTATAGAATAAAAATAAATAGAATATATGGAATCAATAACTTTCAAAGTGATATTCTTTGATAAATATTTTCCTTGAGAGAAATAATATGAAATGGAAAGTAAATTTCTTAATTTAAGGTAGTAGGATGTGGAATGTGTTGAAAAATATGAAGATATCTAAAAACTATTATCATGGAATATAATAGAATAAAAAAATAATCCATAAAGTATGATTGACCATTTATTTGAATGGATTAATTCATTCCTTCTAAGTGTATTAGTTTCATAATTGTTTCCTTCGTGTGATGATATGGTATCAAGTTTCACTAAGATAGAAAAATAATTATCTAAATCTTATAATTTCAAAGGAATAAAAGAGAATACGATGACAACATATCACTCTGAAAATGGAAATGTTACAAATAAGAATAAAATAAGAACAAAACATCCATCATGTGACAATTTTGTTAAAGAACAACATGGGAAATGTTTAAAGGGAATTGAAGTATATTACAAGAGTGGATAAAAAGAGCATAAGTCTCAAAAAATGTAAATTGTAGAAAAAAGAAACCAATATTTGGTGATTTAATTATAAGAAAATTTTAATATCCCATAACATTTATAGCCGATAGTCAACAAAGTTATGGAAAAAATTGCCTCATACATATTCCTTGAGAACATTTTAGGTTTATTATTTGAGATAATTGGTAAAAAAATTCACATAAAAAAAGATTAAACCTCCATACGATGTCCACATAATGATGGATAATGATATAGAATGTGATTAGAAGAAATTTAATAATCACAAAAAAGTTTTTTTAAATGAAAGACTTTCTTCCTTAAATACAATCTTTATAACTAGAATCATTACCCTTATTAATGTACCAACTTATCCTTAAGCCATATGAAAAACATTTGAAAAAGCGGGATGAGCATAAAATTGCTCAAAAAGGGATATAAAAAAAGGATCCCATTATTTCTTTTGAGGAAACATAATAACCATAAAGAAGTTTTTTCCTTCTTAATAACCTTGAGCTCAAACCCCACTTACTTTTTCATGATTTTAGCTCTATTTTTCAAATATTTTCATAAAACATTTCACAAGAGACATAAAATCATAATCTTGATCATGAATAATTCATTGACGCGTCATACGCATATCTTCCTATTATATTATAAGATTCAAATGAAAATTACCACTTCATAGTAATAACTTATTACTTATTATCTTCATCCACATTATATGAGTAACTTGTAACCAATTATCTCTATCATATCATATGAGTAACTATTGATTGGAAATATCCTTCCACATTATCCAATGCATTATAGAGATATATTGGTATCACCCATCATAATTTAAAATTTATAAGAACTATAGATTGGTTCAAAACACATAAATATTTCACTTTAATCTAAAAAACCATTTGAATCCATAAATATAACTCACCTTTATAAAACCTTATAAATATCCTTTTAAAACACAAGAGAAAATAACCCTTTTGATAATGAAATTCCATAGATAATAAGAAATGGGTTTTTATTTTAAAAAACTATGGAAAAATTTAGCGTATTATTGATATTATAAAATTTCATGATGTCATGGAAAGTCTCAAAAACCATTAACAATAAATTAAAATTATTTTTATGAATTATTAAAAATTCAAAAAATAACCCATTTGGAAAACATAAAAAATATTTATATTTAAAAAATTATAAAATAAGTCATATATTAACATAAAAACATATTTTATTTTAAATTATAATATTCTTGAAATAAAAACATTGACATAGAGGTGAAAATTTGGAATAAAATATTTAAAAATACTTGAAAAGTAGGTTTAATGGAAAAATACCTTACCTTGAGTCCGACTTGCCACATATATTCTTTTACTCTTGAATAGTAAAACTATATTAATTATTAAAAAAATTAATAATCTTCTCCATGTTTATTCCCTTTTTATTATACCTTTTATTTGATTTATTACTAATAATTTTATAGTTACTATATCGATTAATTTCAGGTCATGCATTTTGAGGTTGTTCAGTTCACAATCCCAAAATAGCTTTGTCACAAACCAAGTCGGGTCTCCATCTGACCTGGTGCCTAACCCGATCCGCAGCAAGGCCCAAAGGGAATTCCCGATCACCACGGGCTAGCACAAGTGACCGAGTATCAAAATAAATCGAGAGGGAATGATTTACCAGAATTCAACATATTAAAATGACCAAAAACGACTAGAAATTCAGATTTTAAAAATTCATCCCAACACACCCTTAAAAACTTTCATATTTAAAGATTTATAAATTTAGACAAAACCAAAAAAGTACTATGATAAAAGGGAAAAAAACTCTATACCAAACCTCCATGCAAAGAGACGAAACACATTCTCAAACTTCCACCACAAAGATCCACACCAAATGCCACAAAAAACTCAAAATGCCAAAACTAACATCCTCATTTAACCTAAAACAAAGGACAACAGGGTTTGTATACACCCAAATGTGTATATAGAGTGTTTTCCAATGCCCAGGAAGATGCCACCTGTATAAATGAATCCATGTGAAAACATTTTAAAATTAATATAACATGCACATTTATGTAAAAGTCCTATAAGACATTTCCAAGAAACATTTATTTGATAAGAAATTAAAAAAAGAACACTTTTAATGAAATCCATTTCACCAAAATTACATTTAATGAAAAATAAAATCTAATAATAGCACACACACACCATTGTCCCCCTCGTATACCGACGGATAGCACCACATCATATATGAAGTAGAGCACTATGGTTAAATCCCTACAGTAAAGTAACTCAAGTTGGTTTCTAGGGACCTCACATATTGGTGAAATGTGGTATAAAAAACATGAAAACCTATGTTATCGTGCTTGAGCCACTATTAGGAGACATCCTCATAACCCTAGTGGTCTCTAATCATCGACCATGTGTTTAGTTAGTGTTTCCATTATCAATCATGCTAAGTGAAATCAGGTCATAGCCACCTCGTAACACTACCATGCTAGTCCTAGTTCGTCCACCTAGTTACTCGAGGTTCCCTTGTGCTCAAATATGTTCCACAGATCACAAAACACATCATTATCACACTACTTGATCCAAAAAATGTATCACACAACATATATCACCACTTGTCCAACCCAATACCTCTTTTGGAACCCAACACACACCAAAACTACTTCAAAAAACAATCAGCACTACTTGTAGAATTTAATAAACATGTTCCATAATTTATAAAACACATCCAAAAATCACAACTTTTTTTTGAAAACACAATCCATTTCCTTTTTTTCCAAACAAAAGAAAAACTCCCCATTGATAAACCAATTCCAACACAACCACATTTTCTAATAAAACTCATTGCGAACATATATGCACCTCAAGTGCCTTTAAAAAACATTTCTCACTATCCAAACAAGGCATATGACTCTTTTTAAGAGAAATTAAAATGCATTACACATGATACATAACCATCTATATTGAAGAAAAATTCATTTCTAACCAATATAAATTTTAAATCATTATGAAAACATACTTTGCACACCTTCAAGAATTAATTCAACACTTCTACAAATTACCACAACAATACCCATATGAAAGACACAACTATTTCTAAAAGGAAATCTGATTTCAAAACACACACATGTCAAAACATTTCTAAAATGCATTTTTCATCACACAATTTAACCATAGAACATTTTAAAAATTGATTAAATAAACAAATTAGATCATTATAAATTCTAGGGCATGGAACCACATACCTCGATATCAAAATCCCCAATCACATGCCAATTTTACCACAAGGAAATATAATTAAACACTAATCCACAAGATTGAACAAAATACATATGATTAAGTCCCTAATATGACACCCTAACTTCTATAAAATATTAAAACCCCAACAAAACAAGGACCATAACCCTAGAAAATAGGAATAAGGATCTTCCCATGGTGGTCATGCCAAAGGTGAGAAGCGCCAACAGGGGGGGTCGCGCCGCTAGTAGGGAGTGTGCTGCAGGGGCCGCGCACTGCATTAGGGGCATCATGCTAGAGATTCCTTAGAAGGGAGGCCGACCAGAGAGGGTTCACGTGCCATAGGGGAAGGCTGCGCACATGGTGGCTTGAGCTGGGTTGGGGCGCGACAGGGAAAGGGAAGGGAAGGGAAGAGGGTGAGGCTTGATCTTGGACAGGAATGGGGGGAAGGGGGGAGACACCAAAGCGGGGGGGGGGGACCCTAAAAAAATAAAATAAAAAAATAAAAATAAACTATTTATAATAATAATTTGATAATAATAAACTTAATATGTTAATAATAAACTTAATAATAAATTTAATAAACTTAATATGAAACTTGATAAAATTAATAATATGATAATAAACCTAATAATAATAATCTTTATATTAATAGACTTAATAATAATAATAGGATTAATAATATGAATAATAATATTAGAATTATTAATGCTAATAATAATAATAATAATAACACTCTCAATAGTAATAGTATTATTATTATTATTATGATAAAAAAAATTCTTTAAATTTTAATTATACATTTTTCTGATTTTATTTTATTTAATTTAATTATTCAATTAAATTTATTTCTTTTCATTATTTTATTCTCATTTTAACGCATTAATTATTTTTATTGTATGGTAACTGCACAGTTACCCCACACAGCTCAAGGGACTATGCGCGAATCGTGTGGTGGTCTCTTCCCATTCAAAAGTGGCTACACGAGTACCTAGGATGACCGCATGGTGTCCACTAACTATGTGGTGTTCACACATTGGCCTAAAACTCGTAGATTTTCCAAACCTTGAGAAATAAAACAGGGGCCAAACCCAAATTTTGACAATGTTAACTGATGCTAAGAAAATAATAAAATAAAGTAATTAAAAAAGGTTGGGTGTGACAATTCTCCCCGCCATAATACTTTCCACCCCTATAAAGCCACAACAAGGATGTTTAGAAATCATGAACCAATACTCCTTAGCTCAAGAAGAATTCCAACAAACAACAAATGAGAGTGAGGAAAGAACACAACCAAAAAAGAAAAGGACCTACTAATTGAACATAGAGACCCAAAATGAAATCCCTGCTAAGTGCCATATGCCCTCAAAAGTGAAAGACCCTCCAGTTGATCAATTAAAGGAATGTATCCTCTCACCATACACAATCAAACACCCTATGAAAAACACATTAAACATTCCCAAGAGCTCATTCAGTCCACCTGAAATGAACAATGAATACTTATTGCTATCATGGGATGGCCCAAACAGACTCCCCATCATAAGAAATAACCTATACCCGATGCAGAACAAGGACACTAACATAGGGAGGCCCGAACGGACTCCCCACCGTAAAAACTAGCCAGGTTATTCAAACTAGAGTACTTCTCAGCACAGACAAAGAACCCCCACCACGAGGGAGGGGAGGGAAGGGGACCTTCCAATGGACCAACAAGACCACCATTGACACATCCCAATAGTTTATTTTCTTTGAAAAAACTCAAATCTTAACTACTCTCAATTTATAAGCATGGTACACGCAGTGACCATTAAAAGAAGACTCACATTTGGTGGAACAAAACCACTGAGATTCTAAAGAAACAAGATGACTATAACTTCTTATAACCAATGAGAAAACCTTACACCCAAATGGTCACTTCCTTCCACTGAATAGGAAAAATTAAAACAAAACAAATACACCAAAGGCTTAAACTATATCTATCTCTTACACTGAGAATAGTACTCAGATCCAAACCTTTCACACCAATGGGGTTCTCC
Organism: Viscum album; assembly: GCA_963277665.1. Lineage (NCBI taxonomy): Eukaryota > Viridiplantae > Streptophyta > Magnoliopsida > Santalales > Viscaceae > Viscum > Viscum album. The sequence goes on from OY728135.1 coordinate 117,205,907, forward strand.
TGACTATGTGCCAGTATCACTCCAAGTCCTATGGATGGTGCTTTGATGATTGAAGAATCTCTTACCTCATAGTCTGTCTTTAGAACCCCCCCCCCCGAATGAAACTTCTCCTTCTGATGCCACAAACAACCAAACCATGACCAAAATAGCACCATCAGACTCAGCACACTTCGACATCAATTTTTACCACATAGAACTTCAATGAAATAAAGTCTTAGAATATTCAATGGAATCGACCCTATTTACTTAGAATAAGAAACTAGAAGATGAAGGACACATGGATGACAGTTTCCTCTAAAATAGGGAAATTCAGGATTTCCAGAAGGAAACAAGCTTTTATCAAAACTGAGGTTCTTGGAAGGGTGCATAGCCATCACCTCAACCTCCGAACGAGAACAAAACACCACAAAGTGTCACCAAACATGATCCTAGAAACCGATAGAGACATTTCAAAAGAGGGATCTTAACCTGAGTCTCTAATAGTATACGATTACTAGAAACGACCATAACTGCCTCTTATAAATAGATTCACCACATAGGCATCTTAACGCTATCTCTTACATAGATGAAACAATAGAAAACACAAAGGGCCCTTCTAAAACCGAATCCCACACTAAAAACTCTAGTTTGCTTCCAATTTTCCCCACTGGAATTTCATTCACCACTTACAAATAGGACCTATAGACTTAACGATGTTGAAATCCACTGTAAACAACCCAGGAATCCCAAGAGACCAAAGTTTCTTCCAACTCCTCTCGCATCCACTCTCCCACTGCGAGAGGATCCACTAGACCACAAAAAAAGAGGTGGATTCATATTCTGATGTTCAAGAAGAAGAAGGTTCTTACACTGATCATCTGGAGGATATTCTAATGAATAATCACTTGTGGTCGCACTTTAACCATGCACTAACTCTTTATGGGGGTGCACACTAGATGACGTGGAGACCTAAGAACCCAATCAAACCAGTCCATTGGCCAACAATGCCACGAACTATCACTAGAACACAAGAAGGGAAACACCACTAAGGCTTCCCAAAACACAACTTGAAAAGGACCACTAACCAACATCTCAAAAAAACTTACAAAAAAAACAAAAACCCGAAACATTACTAAAATAAGAGGGGTTTCCTAACTCAAAACACCCCATTAAAAAAATCCCAAAAATACAAAGGACACCACACAATCACCAGTTATAAAACACCGCATATTTTCTTGAAAACCATGTTTAGATATAGAACAATTATTATGGGTTCAAATTTACCAAATGTGACCCATGGGCCTCACACATGCATATTCTCATGGCACCACGAGCACCCATCCGCCTTCCTCACAAAACCCATGAATGTGGTCACCTTTGAGAACACCAAGGTTCAAAACAAAAAACATTCCATTCTCCAAAACAACAACCAACCCACAAGTCTAAGTTATGTAGAACCAATTCTGATAAACTCAACCCCATTCACTGAAAACCATTTCATGAAAGTCCACTTTTCCAAATCTTTATTCAAAACAAACTGGAAAACCCATTTTCCGTCCGTTGAAAATACAACCATTTCTATTTTAAAATTTCAATTCCCATACATTTCAAATATGGGTTTTCAAAAATAATCTTTGGAACCAAAGGAGTCACAAGATGATTTATGTGGAAACTAGTGTTGATGGGTGACTTGGACATATGGTTGGAGGCCATACGCCTATCACACCACCATCATGGAGAGTGTTTTAAGAAAATTCCTTCATCTCTACATGGATTTACAGGCCTTACGAGCTCACAAAGACCATTGAACCAACTCTCTTTTCATTTCCCAAACATCAATGAACTACAAGGACCAAAATACTCACTTGAAACCGACTTCCCCTAGTAACTCAAGTCTCGCTATGAGATGTGTTGTCCAGGCACCTTACTCGTAACCATAACATTGAGTTCCGATAATACTAGCTCTTGTCTACCCTGAATATTTCCCATGAGACAAGAACCAGAAGAGAGAACCTGCCTATAATACCATTATGTCATGAACCAAGCTAGGTCCCCATCTGATCTGGTGCCTGACCCAGTCTACGACAAGGCCTGAATGGCATTACCAATGCCTATGTGCTGACACAAGTGCCCGAGTATCAAATTAAAACAAGAGGGAAAAATTTACCATAATTCAACATATTAAAATAAAAAAAGGTTAAAAATTCAGATCAGAACAATATAGCCAAAATTTCCCTTACCAACTTTCATATTTAAAGATTTAAAACATTAGAAAAAACCACAAAAGTACTACGATATAAGGGAATCAAAACTCTATACAAAACCTCCATGAAACGAGAGGAACTACATCCTCAAATCGCCTCCACCAAGATCCACACTGAATGCAGGAAAAAAACTCAAACTACCAACAATAAAGTCTTTCTCTAACCTGAAATAAGTGAAAAAATGCTCTACATACACCCAAATGTGTATGTAGGGTGTGAGAAAAATCCTAGTAGGATGCCACCTAGATAAATTATTCCTTGAGAAAATATTTTAAAAATAATCTAACAAGCCCATTTAAGACAAAAGTCTTTAAGGCATTTCCAAGAAAAATTTATTTGATAAGATACTAAAAAAGAACACTTTGAATGAAAACCATTTCACCAAAATTAGATTTAAGGAAAAATAAAATATAATAATTGAACACACACACCAGTGGCCCCCCTATATATCGATGGATGGAACCACATCATATAATAAGTAGAGCACTATGGGTATATACGTATAGTCAGCCATCTCAAGTGGGTTTCTAGGGACCATGCATCTTAGTGAAATGTGGTATAGAAAACACGATAACCTGCATTCTCATGCATGAGCCACTAGTATGGTACATCCCTATAACCCAACTGGTCTCCAATCATCATCCATGTGTTTATTTAGTGTTTCCATTGTCAATCTTTCTAAGTGAAACTGGGTCGTATCCACCTCGTAACACTAACATGCTAGTCCTAGTCCATCCACCGAGTTACTCGAGGATCCCTTGTGCTAAAAATATGTTCCAAATATCACACAACACATCATTATCACACTTCTGGAGCCAAAAAATGTAACACACAAAATATATCACCACTTTTCCAACCAAAAACCTCTTTTTAAACCAAACTCACACCAAATATACATCAAAACACAATATGCATGACTTGTACAATTTAATAAACATGTTCCATAAATTATAAAACACATCCAAATATTACCATTTTTTATAGAATAAACCATTTCCATTTTTTTGAAAACAAAAGAAACAAACACCGTTGATAAAGCAATGCCAACACTACCCCATTTTCCAATAAAACTCATTGAAAACATATACACACCCAAGTTCCTTTAAAACCACATTTCGCATTGCCCAAACAAAGAATAAGAGTCTTTTCAAGAGACATTTCAATATGTTACACACAATACATAACCATCTATCTTGAATAAAAATTCATTTCTAACCCATATACAGGTTAAAGATTTTTTAAAACAAACTTCACAGACCTTAAAAAATTAATTAAACACCTCTAAGAATTACCACAACAAGACCCATATGAAAAGAATAACTATTTCTAAAAAAAATCCAATTTCATCACACACGCATGTGAAAACATTTCTAAAATGAATTTCACATCACAAAATTTAACCAAAAAATATGTAAAAATGATTAAATAAACAAATTAGATCATTTAAAAATGCTAGGGCATGGAACCACCTACCTCGATGTCAAAATCCCCAAAATTGTTGTGACTTCTTCAATCCCACACCAATCACACCACAAGAAAACATGAATTAAACCATAATCCCAAAGATTAAACAAAAATACCCAAGATAAAGACCCTAATTTGACACCCTAACTATTGGAAAATATGGAAACCACCAAAAAACAAGGTCCAAAACCCTAGAAAAGAGGAAGAAGGGTCTACCTGTGGTGGTCACGCCAGAGGTGAGCAGCGCCTGAAGGGAGGCCGTGTCGGTGGTAGGGAGTGCACAGTAGGGGTCATGCACTGGAGGAGGGGCTTCACACCAGAGATTCACCGAAAGGAAGGTCGTCCAGGGAGGGTTCGTGCACCAGGGGGAAGGCTGCACACAAGGTGGCTCAAGCTGGGTTGGGGCGCAGTGGGGAAAGGGGAGGGAAGGGAAGGGAAGGGAAGGGAAGATAAGAGGGTGTCAACCATGCTTGTATGGGAAGGGAGGTGATGCCAATGTGGGGGGTGGAAACCCTAACAAAAATAAAATAATAAAATAAAAATAAAAATAAAACAATGAAAATAATAATATGATAATAATAAACTTATTATCTTAATAATAAACATAATAATAAATATAATAAACTTAATATGAAACTTCATAACCTTAATAATATGATAGTAAACTTAATAATAACAAACATTATATTAATAGACTTAATATTTCACGGTGGATGCTCTTTCGCGTAGAAGTGGTCCAGAAGAACCGTTGATGGTGTTCTCTAGTTTGGCCTCCTTACCTCAGGAGTGTAATAAGTTTTTGTAGGGGGACGCTCTCGGGTTACATAATTTCAGACCCCCATGACACACCTTGTATTTGGGTGATGGAACACTTCTGATATAATAAAAAAAGCCAATTTTCGATTGAATACTAATTGTAATAATATTATTATTATAACAATAATTGTTTAAATTTTTATTCTACCTTCTTCTCATTTTATTTTTTTTAATTATTCATTCATTTAAATTTATTTATTTTATTTATTTTTCTTTGATTTTGATGCATTAATTATTTTTAATGTAGGGAAACCACATGGTTACCCCACACGACCCAAGGGACCATGCACCGATCATGCGGTGGTCTCTACCCAATCAAAAGCGGTCATACGGGTACTCGGGTTGACCGCACGGCTTCCGATAACTGTGCGGTGTCTAAGCACCAGCTTAAACCCCACATATTTTCCAAACCTCAAGAAATTAAATCATAGCCAAGCCAAAACTTCGACAAACTTACCCAATGCTATGAAAATTAATAAAATAAAATATTTAAAAAAAGCCCAGGTGTGACAGTTTTGGTAGGTTGACAATGGTAAAAATATTTATGTTTTCTATACATCAAAAATATTTATAATTACATATTTCTCAATTTTATACTTTAAATACACTTTTATAATCTTTTATGTAATGTGTTTATGAAAAATGAAATAAACTGATTTAAGGAGATTGTAGTCTGCACGTACACATGAGCAGTGTTTCTATTTTTTTAAAAGAATTAAAAGATATAAATTAAATAATATTTTATTTTAAAAAATAATAATTATGTTATAAATGCCATATATATTTATTTTTTCCATCCATATGACCTTCCATGTGATGTAGTAATGAAAAACAAATCACATCAATTCGTGGAGGTAGTAGTCCACACATACGCACAAATGACATTATAATTTTCTTATGGATGTAAGGGTATGAAGATAGATGATATGTTATCATTAAATAATGATAAATACGCCATTAATATCATATATATGTATTAAATCCATCATTATAAACATCCATTAATTATGGTGATGGAAAATGAAATGCATCGCTTCGTGGAGGTGGTAATCCAAACGTATGAATGAACGATGTTTTCATTCACAATAGGATGGTAAAAGATAATAATATGGGTTGTGCCTATAGAATAATTAAATTTAATCAAATTAAATATAATAAATTTTATTATAGGTTAATTTTTATAGAATACTTTAAGGTAGTATAAGAATAAATAAAATGAAAACACTCGGTTAAGAGTTATATCTCTTCTTTAGAAAACCACCTTTAGCTTACACATTAATCCTTCTATGTTGGTATTTCCCTGAGAATAGAGCCTCTAGGTGATGTGTGGGATGTATATTAAGGTATTTAGGTAAGTATTTTTCATGATAAGTTCCTTAATATTTGTGAAGGGGAGAGGATAATTGCTTCCCTTTTATAAGTGAGGGGAGTGTAACTCTTGTAATTATTCAAAGTTTTAAATTTATATAAGGTCATATACATGGTAATGTGGAACCAATGCACATGAAATTAATAGATATTATATGATAAGATCAACAAAAACTCAACTAATCACATGTAGGCAATTTTGGGGAATTTTTTTTTTATCTCCTACTTAAGCCCCTTTAAATTCATTTTAATCTTAATCGTGATATATTAACTTTTTACAATATAACATAATTATATATTAAAAAAAGGGGGCCTTATAAAAAATTTATAAATATTGTTTAAATTTTATTAATTTATTTTATAATATTAAATTTCTATAGGAGTAATAAAATACTTTTAATATAAGTATGTAAAACGCATAAAAACATTTTTTTGAAAAAAAAAATATATTTAATTGTAAAAATAATTTTACCTTAAAATCAAGTTTAAAATTTATTTTCAAGTATTTTTTTGGTTTTTTAATAAATCATAATGGTTTATTGTAATTTAGATCAATCTAAAACCGAGTTTCACCTTCCAACTATACCATTAAATAAAAAGACGTAAAAATAGTTTTAAATTTGAATAAAATATTACTTGTGTTCATAAAAGTCAAGCATGGGTTACCAAATTCAAAATAATGTTTTAAAATAAATTATTTAACTTATTAAACATATATTTTGTTTATAATTTTTATTATAATTTATTAAGTCATTATTACATCATAATAATGTCATAAAAGTGATAGTATTTGAAAAATTAGTACTTTCACTATTCACCCAAAATCTACTGTTTTATAAAAATCACAAAATGTCAGCCCAAGATTAATATGAAAGGATGAATCCAAAAATGAATTATTTTTTTAAAATGAAAACACTAAAATTAAGAAATTTAGTTTTTAAATAAAACAATTCATTTCATTGAAAAATAATTTGGTTAAAGTAAAACCATTTTTTTGACTAAAAATTATATAAAATTATCATTTTTGTCATGACCTGACCCACCGAGACCCCACCTGGGCCGGCTGTAAGCCGAGTGAGACACCCCCAGACAACATACAATGGGTTATGGGATAATTAAAAGCATCATGTAGTCATAAAATCAAATGGGAGGCCTTAGCCTATGTACCATCACACAAACACATAACCAACTCCCTACAATAATGCAGAGATATGGGGAACATACTGAACATCTATAGTGTAATCAATGCATGAAAAACCTCTATAAAATACATCATAGTAAAAACTATATATAAAATATAATGGATAAAAATACACAACTAACAAAAATGAGGTGCAAACCTAATAATAATGTTAAAAGGAAAAATTATAGTGAGTTGGCTCCCAATATCCAAAACTGACCATCAAACACAATCATCACCACCAAATGATACTATGATCCTCCAATACCAAGTCCACATAATTCACCTAAAATATTTATATCATCTATATAAAAAATAAATTTTTCATGCAATTCTTGTTCAAGTATGAGTATATACATACCCAGTATGACGTCCCCAAAAACAAAAACATAGCAATAAAAATAGTAGAAGTCAATCATCTCATCCCATAAAGAAATGGGGTAAAGAAACACAATATCGGATATATGCTCAAAAAGAAACACAAATGAATAGATAGAGGGTATCTCTATCCCCAAATCCCATATAGGAATGATTATTCATCATGTATCTTCAATAGTCCAACATCTAATGTCCAGCGCCGTTCATAATCTCGCATGAATTTGAGCGGAGGGGCATGCTCCATGTTATTGTGTCCCACAGACAAGGGAGAACTAAGTACCATGGAGGAACCACTCCCTACCAGGGCTCCAAGACAAGGGTTACTACTCCATATTTAGAGTACTTGTACCCTTTATATTATGGGGTCACTAATTCTACCTATGTAAATAGTATGGGGGTCTCATGCCCCAGTGTGATAGGGGGTACTGACCCTGAAATCTCTCTGATGATCAAGCCCGATCACTATCATCGACCAAGTGTCACTATATAAATAATCACACTTTTCAAACCTCATTTAATATATATATATATATATAATTCCAAAATAAAAGTCATCGTCAGGTTTTATGCATAAAACTACTCAAGATAGGCTACTCGTGGGCCCAAATATGAGTTATAAAGAATGAGATACACAAGGTGGAAGTTCAAGAGGAAAGTATATTATGTTTATAGGTTATAAATAGAATGTATTGGAATTCCTAGGTATTCCCCATTCTTCCATTCCATTTTCATGTTATTTGGATCACACCCATGTACTATGTTTGCTCCCATGCACCTGGCCATGTCTGGGTACTATGGCTGAGTTCAAAAACAAGTCCATGCTCTTATAAACTAGTCATGCTTGTGTACTTAGCCATGTACATGTCTATGTACTCTTGGGGTACATGATGAGCTGAAAAAACTAGCTCACATGACATGTATTTCACACAAATGGTGTGTGATATTTAATTTTTCCCAAAAACCTAGCCATCACAAAAAGGGGACAACACATTGTGTGTTCATATGAACTACATTCATTGTAACTCTTAATTTTATAGAAAATCTAGAAATCTCCATGCCTCTCTCCATGTAACATCCAATACCATTCAAACCTCAAATCAGGATAAGGAACTCAGATCTGTTGTTTTCCACACCCAATTTGTCCTCGATGACCGGATTCTAGCCACCTGAACCGTATACAAATCATCTCCACCACACTGCACCGCTGGTATACCTCTACCATTTATTATGTCCAACTATTTAGCCTTCAATCCATGTTTCCAACATCCACATCCTATATTTAATCATTATTCAATCATAAAATACTATTATCTAACTCTTTCATGAATCCAACATGAATTCGTGCGTTTGATCGTGCTCGAATCCGGCCCGAAAATGTTGAACTATAACCCTGTGGGACAGTGGTGAAGAAAGTAAACAACAATTGGGGGAAGCACAAGAAATTATGGAAAAAAATTCATTGGAAGTTCAATCCCAGCCAATGGTCACATGTTTTTGAAACAAGAGTGTAAAATATTCAAAAAAAATATAAATAATTAGGTTCAAGAACTCTAATTAAAATTGGGGTCATGCAAGTAACATAAATCATTGAGAAGTATGTAGATATAAAACACATGATTAACAATTATTTCAAAGCATATAAATCAATGAAATAACATAACCTACCTTAATTTTGGATTCATTTTTGGTGAATAACACATCCTCTAGAAATGAAGGTGATGATCCTGCTATGCACACCATCCATCTCACAATTCTCATTGATCGTTTATCATCAATCATCCATACCGATCCATCAGTGTCAATGAAGCTCTCCTCCTCCTCCCCTCTAAACTCCTTGGTTTATATGGATAACCTAGGTAATTTTCCATAATTGTCTTTAAATATAGGAGTAATAAGGTTTTTTTTCATTTAAATAAATAAATTAAATAATTTAATTAATTCACTTAACGCACCTTCCAACAATGTCCTCTAACCAAATTCCTAACACTAAAAAAATTTATGTTGACCTTAGGGTAAACCCTACATTCCTGAAAATAACCATAGTCTTAGATTTCCCATCTAAGGTCTCAATCAATGGGGAATCCATTTACTCCATAAAGATGTCTGAACGTGACATAATATATTTGATATTTTTAATATATCAATATTGGGCATCTTCGAGCCCTAGAATCTAATGTTGACTTAGACACTGGATCCAAAAATATTTTTTTAAGATATTCCAAGGTCGTACAAGGAAAGAATATAGTTGTTACATTCACCCATCCTTCAAGCCTTTTCACCTCAAAAAGACTAATCTACACAATGAGGTGGGGTACTAAGTATTCATCTAGATCTCACGCTTCCAGGAGCTATCCTTCACGTTCTCATACAATGAAATCACTCAAACCAAAGAAACGTTCTATCCATATAGGATCTTCTCCAGTTTAACCTTGATCATCACCAGGTACTCTGAGAAATTGGATTCATCTTCAATGTCCATATTTCCCTACTCAATATTGTTTGAAGGGTCATGCATGTACTTCCTTAGTTGTGACACATGGAAGACGTCATATACTTAGTCCAACTACAGGGGTAGATCCATGTGATAATAAACCTCACAAAATATCCATGGGATTTGTAATGGCTCGATGATCCTTAGGGAAATATTGCTTCCCTAACCAAATCTTTATAGTTGTTGTCATGGGGAGACTCTCAAGAAAAAATTATTTCCCTACATGAACTCTAAAGGGAAACAACATCGATCCATATAATATTTCTATCAGTTATATACTGTACTCATACCCTATTAGATAATTGGAACAATCTCTATTGTTTCCTTTACCAACATTAGCCCAACAAGAGATGTCTCACCAATCTCTTTACATACAAGGGTGGTCTGCAGAGTCTCATGTATAGTGATTCAAAAGGTGACATGCCATTAGTGGGGTGATAATTGTTATTATAAGTTAACTCCATTAATAGAATGTGATCTTCCCATTTTCAGATGAAGTCCAATATAATGTCCCTCGGTATATCCTCTAAAACCTAAATATTCCATTCAGCATACCCATCATTTTGAGAGTAAAATGTTATTCTCATCTGTAACTTCCACCCAAAAAACTCATGTAATACTCTCCACAACCATGATGTGAACCAAGTATCACAGTTATAGACAATATTCCTTAGTACACCATGAAGTTGGATAATCTCACATATATTCAAATACCCCAAAATTTCAACGGAACTCTTCTCCCTACTGATATAAAAGTGTGTGAACTTGATATGTTAGTAAACAATAACCCAAATAGTTGTGTAACCTCTAATTATACATATAATATCCATTAATAATCATTATATATACAATCCCAATTCAATTACAGGGTTTTAAGAGGTTTATTCTAGTATGATGAAACCTTATGTTCAACCATTACCTATTGAAATGTGAGGCATCAAGAAAAAAACTCAGCAACGCTTCACCACAAACCATCCCAAAAAACCACCATTGAAGGTGTTTCTTACATCTTTTCCACACTTGGATATACATCCATGGGGGAATTATGGAACTCCATCAACACCTCCTCATGCAACATGCCTAGAATGAACATCTATCTATGGAAAAGGATGATGTGTTCCTATCCTTTATAAAATCTATCTGGTGTACCTTCTGGAGATATCTGGTCATGTTTAACCTCATAGTCAATGTAACCCAACTGGGCCTCTCTCATACACTAAAGTAATGGGGGATTAACCAACATAAAATAAAGATAATATGCACCCTCTCCTCTACTAGGGTTATCTGCAATAAATAATACTACTTAGACACCTCCACCAAGAGAGAATGGGATTTCCTAATAAGGGCACCTGCCCCCACGTTTCCCTTCCCTGGAGTGAAGAATATCTCAAAGTTATAGTTCTTCAGAAATTATAACCAATGCCACATACATGGGTTAATATCCCTCTTATTAAATATTTTCCTAAGAATCTGGTGGTCTGATTAAAAAATGAAAAGCTCACCCAAAAGATAATTCATCCACATCTTCAAGGTGAAGACTACCACTACCAACTTTAGGACATAAGTTACAATGTTCTTCACATGGGGTCACAACTGAATCAACCCATAAGATATCATATCCTACCTTTATATGAAAAATCAACCAATCCCACCTCTATAGGTATCACAAAATACCATGTACTCAACTTGTAACACCCTGAGATTTTTTTAATTATTTTTTTTTTTCAAATTAATTATTCTTTTTGAGATTTTCCTCTTCATAAAATAATGAATATATTTTTTTGTTATTATATAAAATCACTATGTTTGTATAAAATTATAAGAAACACCAAGATATGTTGGAAATAACCGCAACACCGTCTTGGCTTATGTTTCACGCAACATGGAGTTTCCAAGAAACATCTTTTTATTTTTACAATTATTAAAATGAGATGATTATAACCTTATTGTTAAACATTGTGATATGAATAATAATAAATAATTTTTAAATTTCATTTATAATGGTTTTATATCAATAAAACATATTGATAATGAAATGTATAATTTTTGGTAAAGTCTTTATATGTTTAGAAATAATATTTTCTTAAAGGAACTACTTTTTATATCCTTCTGTGAACAATAATTAAATTATATTTAGACACTCAAAGAAATTTTATTTGATAAAATAAATATAATTCTTTAATTCATAATTTCAAAATTAACTTAGGGTGAATTTTTAGTATTTTTCTAAGAAGTTTTATTTTTTTATGAATAGTGAAAAATACTACATTGTAGTTAAAAAAGGCATTTTTCATTTAAATAATTATTATACATTAAATTAATTTTAAAGTCACAATAGATCGATTATACATATATTAATCCAGTTTAGTTCATTGGAATATTTTTTATATTAAAATTATATATAAAAACATATTGATATTATGAACATTCTTTTTACCCCTCTTCTCACCACGTCTGCGGTATTAGCATTAAACTTAATTTTTCCAATTCTATGAATTGAATTTATAAAAATTTATATACACAATTGTAATAAATATGATATTTAGTGTCTAATAGTAAGAACTTAATTTTTTTGGTGAATAATAAGTTTATAAAATATTTATTTACCATGGTTAAGGGTAAATCAGGTAATTAAATGTAGAAATAACATTTTAATATTATAATTTTTCAGTGCCACTTGTCATAATTTCATTGGATGAGTGGTTTTTTTCCAAAATAACTCTTAATTCAAAATTATGATCTTTTTAAAACACTTGGGTAAGAATAATAAATTTATTATATTTTATTTAAAGACAAGTTAAAAATGACATAATCATAATTTTAATTACTAAATCATTTTTAATATTGTGTAAGAAATAAGATAAATAGTAATTTTAAATACAATAAATTTAAATTAGTCATGATAATTTATTTTTAATTTTAATAGAATAAATAATTTAATTAAAGGATTTTATAATAATGATTCATTAATTGTTTAATTAATGAAAATATCAAATAAATGATATTAAAAATATTAAAATAAATATTATTTTACATAATTAATGACATACTCTAATTTTATAGATACATTAGACATGTTATATATATAATAGAAGTGTTATTTCGAAGTTATCATGTTGTTAAGATATTTTAAAAAAGAAAAATAATAAATAGAATCAAATTTGACATAAATGATACATTAAAATAATTAATATTTCATTAAATTATATAAAATTCATAAAAATATATAATTCATCCAAATTACTAGAATAAGGTTAAATATGTCATAAATGATCCTCTTGGTGTTCTTTTGGTATATTATAGTAACTATATTAACCCTAAAGAGTAAAAATCCAAGTTGTCACTGTAAGAGTTAAAAATTATGACTAAGGGTTAAATACAAAATATAAGGTTAATAATGTGACCTAAACTTGTCTAAAAATAATTTTTTGAGAGTATTTCCACCCATACATATCTTAACTTATAAATAACTCACATTTTAGCTATTTGAAATCAAAACTAAATTATTATAAATTTTATATTTTAAAGGATCCCAAAAGTATCATTCCCCTCTTATAAAAAGGCACCACCTCCCTCACTTCCTCAGACCACCTTGAGCTTTCTAGCTTTACCAAACCATAAAACTTTCTCCTACAACCATTTTTATTTACTTTTTGGAGGTCCGGGTATGAAAAAAAGGCCACCCCTAGATTCCCTAAGAGGAGATCCAATGGAAGTCCACCATAAGAAGAGGTATTTGGTTTACTAATTCATGAAAATTATTTTCATCTTCTAATTACACTTACTATGATGTTTCCACACTAAAAAAATAAATAAAATATCATAAATATGATGATATTTTATTATTATTATGGTACAACCATATTACTCCATTTATCTATCCTACAAAAACCAGTATCACCATATTTCTGTACGTACGACTTATCGTCTCCAGGTCGTGGTGTAATTTGTTTTTCATCACTAATTTATTTGGATAAGTATAATTCTGGATATAATGTATATAAATAAGAAATATTACATGATATTGATTCTTTATTATTATTATACTATCCAATTCCTTACCCCTTTACCATTAATGGAATCATACCGTCGCTTGTGTGTACGCAAGGCTTACTGTCTCCACGGCGTGATGGGATTCATCGTCCATGTTAATCATTTAATAATGATTATAAAAATGTATAAAATGAATAAATATGAAATATATGGAATAATAATTCTATTTTAATAAGATATATATATATATACATATATTTCATATAACTTCTTCCATTAAATATGATAAGGAAACAGAATCAGTGTTCATGCGTATGTACAACCTACCTTCTCCGGTAATGATGTATTGAAATTATTATATCTATCATTTATATATAAATATATACTGAATATATATGATATATAAATAATTTTTTACATTATGTATGTAAGTAAATTATGATCTAAGTAATAGGATCAAGAATAACAAGTCAAAACACGTATGATAAACTAAACGGTTTTTACATGAAATGTTGCTTATGGGTAATATAAATTAATAAATGAATCATATATGATATAATAAATATTATTATGATTATGTTATAAGATAATAATCTGTTTAAAACCACTATATAGAATTTTTGTACACATATGGAGGGATTCAAACCTAAGGTAATGGGTTTTTTTATCACTTTTATTTCTGCGAGACTTATGCCATATTCATTATAACGCCCTGACCCCAAAAGCCCGAAACAAGTGAATTAATTTATTACATTTTCATAATTATAAGGAATCAAATCTCGAAGTCTTAATCAATTTACCAATCTTGTAAAGCTAGATTACATACATAATACCCATAATACATTTGGAAAACCAAATAATACATGATTCAGAATAAACTAAAATAAACTACATACTTGAAAACTTATTTAATGTTTTGTTCTTCTTAACCTGGGGAAAAAATAATGGTGATCTCAAATTCTCTGTAAGGGTAAGTACATTGGATGCAATAATGAATCAATATATATAGAAAGGTAAATAACTGAACACACTTTCCATTTAAAAACTATATAAGTAATAATAAATATGGAAAGATATGAAAATGAAACAGATGATATTAATTAATAAACTAAAAATGAAAAAAATCCATAGATATGTTGAGCGAAAATATCATGGATAAATAATAACTGAGTATAAATGAGGGAAATACTTATTTATTGGATGCCATTTTTCCTAGGTACATGGAATCAGTATCATAAACACCTTTAACAATACAGTTTAGCATATTAGGTAAAAACCCATCTATTTTGGCCATCTATTTTATCTCATGAGAATAATGATGCTTCAAGGGGATTTCATTAAGCAGTCCCTAACCTGTAGGGATTATCTTAAATGGTCCCCAATATGTGCCATACCAGTCCAAAGCTTTCCTCATATATCAAATAAATAAAATTCCATAGAAAATATAAATATTTAATAAATAATAAGTATTTATCAATAATACCTTAGAGGAGGATAAGTAACAACAAGGGTTGTTGACATTAAAACAATCTTGAGGAAAATTAAACATTCCAATGTGTCTCATACCACATTAAAAAATTTAAATAATAATTCTTTTTCAATTAAATAAAACTTATAATATCATGAAAATAAGAATATTAATGATATAACATGTCAAGGGTCAGTATATACACAAAATAAAATATAATTGTTGCATAATCAACATAAGTCTTAATGGAAAGTAAATTGAGAGGAAATCCCTTATCGTAACCTTAATTTTTATTATGTTGTTTTTATCCTCTATTATAGTGGTTTAAAGTATGTTAATAACTAATACCAGAACCACACTCATGTTTATAATATCATATATAATCTTATTATAATACCTTTTTACCCATTTGTTAACAATATTTCATTATTTTGACTATTTTAGGTGTTAATTGCCTAGTTTTCTCAAGTATGTTTTGAATTATTATTTTTTGTTCCTATTACTTAGATCATGATTTAATCATATAAAGAATATAAATCATGAATTAATTATCTTATATATTCAGTACATATGTATTTATAATAATCTATAATGTTTGAAGATAAGAAATGAAGTGTACCGTTCATGGAGATGGTAGGTCGTACGTACACATGAACACTACTTTCATTTCATTGTCCTTTTAAAAGAATGAAAGTAAATGAAACTTATTTATATTATAATTCCAAAATAATATATGTTTTATATTTGATAACTATTTTTATTAATACCATCCTTTATATATTCCATGTATGGCATGAAAGAGTTACATTGCTTTGAGGGGGCGGTAGTCCACACTTCCTCAAACGAAATTATCATATTTACAAAGATGGAAAGAATAAAGGTATGTTATACATGAAAATTATAGAAGCATAAATATATTATAAATATCATATATATCATATATAAACATATTTTCCATCATAAATTCCTCAAGGAGTGGTGGTAAAGGAAAAATGGACATCGTTGTTTTGTGAGGCAGTAGTTCACCATACCCAAAAATAGAATGTTCATTATTCGTTAAATGGAAGTGTGTGTAAGTATATGTAGAAACCATAGAATAAAAAAATCCTAGTTTATTTAGTATAATTTTTTTATTATACAAGAATATAATAAGAATATTTTATGGGTTTTAAAATGGAAATGAAACTAAAAAGTTTGAGTGAAGACGTTACCTCTTAATCTGGTATCTTCTTTCAGTTTATATCAAAAGGCTTCCTTGGAAAATTTTATGCCCAAAGGGAGGATTATAGATTTAGGTGAGGGATTTTTGGAGTCTATTTGTTCAGATAATTGCCGAACCTGATTTTTTTTAGAGGTGTGAAGAGGTGGGATAGGTGGTGGCCTTTAATAGGGAAGGAAAAGGACTCACTTGGAACTTTTGAAAAGAAGTTGGGTGTGCACATGTTATTACCTAAAAAATTATAAAAAACCATAAAACCACAATAATGGAATTTTAATGGAAAAATTAATTCCATAATATGGGTTTTGGAAAAGTGTTGAGGTCATTTGGGCCCTTAAATTTAGGGTTTAGTCCCATTTTAGCCTAATTACAGCTTAATCACTATAATTAATTTTAATCATATTCACTAATGTTTTTGGTAAAAAATTAATTTGGTCTTATTAGAATAAAAATATCATCCTGATAAAAATGGTTTATTTCCATTTTTTGAAATTCAATTCATAGAAGTGGAAAAATTAAGATTTATGCTAATATTGCAGATGGACAAATTAACTGGTTTTAGTAGATACATGTTCGAAAGATTGTTAAGTTTTTATATTCTATTTCCACATAAAATTTATTCTAATAAAATAAATTGTATTAATATATTTATAATTTATCTAATATAAATTTATTAAAAATTAATAATATAATTTAAAATTAATAATTATTTAAATGAAAAGACATTTTTAAACTAAATTTTAGTATTTTTCACTATTCATAAAATAATGAAGTTTCTCTACAAAATCCCAAAAATTCACCCTAAGATAATTTTGAAATTATGAATTAAAAAATGAAGTTAATTTTATCAAAATAACTTCATAAATGTTTTAAATTTCATATTTAAAATAGGTTTTCCATTAAAAGGCTGTAAAAATGCCTTAATAAAAATATAGTATTTATGCATAAAATTGGGTTTATTGTTATCTTATATATATCATATCCATGGGATTAATATCAAAAAAAATTATTGAATATATAATATATATATTTTATTAAAATCATTTTCTAATTATTAATACTTTAATTTATTAGGATAAAATAGCTTTGAGAGCATAAAAATGGTTCTATATAAAAAGTCTTCATTTATATTCAATTGGTTCCTATATTCATTTCTAAATAATTTTGAAATTATAAATAAATCTTATATTATTATAAATTTTTTTCCATAAGTTAGTTATTCATTAATGATGATTTAACATGTAGGCTAAGTCTTATTATATTAAATAATAATATTTTAATAATGTATTATTGTTCGGTTAAAAACTCAGTCTTGCATGTAATAAAAGTTATCGAAGAAAGACACTCTTCTGTGTAACACACACTAACTCAGTGTTATATGCATTACAATATATTGAATATATTGAATCTATTTAAAATACTAAATAATATATAAATTCTCAATATATTATATTCTCTCACGCACTTGGTGATGCGTGCGATACATGCTATCAAATACAATATTTACACTCTAGAATTTTGGGTGTTACATACTCCCCACATTAATTAAATTGCATCATCGTAATTTAAAATTGATATCAGTAATCTAGGGATTGAAAATAAACTACTAGTGAAATACCCACATCATAAAATGAGTTAATATTACATCTTCTTAATAAGAGAGAAAGGAAATTACAATGGTCTTGTAACTTGGTTCCCTAGTAGAAGAACATAGGTGGTAAATAGAATCATTGATACATAGAAAAAATCTAACAATCTAGTTCTAATGGAGAGTTTTAGAGAACATGTTCAGATAAAATTTGTAGACCGCAAAACTATAATCTAGTGTTGTTAATAAAGGTCATTTATATCATAAAAAATAATAATAATAGGAAAAGATTTTTTTTCAAAACCATTTTTTTATATAGTTAAGGAAATCTATCTCTGCATAAGAATATAAGTAAATATACATTTCTATAAAAATAATTTTTTCCTTTGATTTTGTAACATCCCAGGTAAATAAAGAATAAATCATTTTCATATTTATTAATATTTTCAAATTAAATATTAATTTTACTTTAAAGGGGTTTCTATGTTCGATAGTGTACCTGATACGCAACAATGAGTTTCTTTGAAATCTTACTTTGCATACTAGTAATATAATAATATTATTTTAAATGGTAGTTAACACGTAGCCGTTGTATTGGTGGGAATGAATAGAAATAACTATAATATGATTATATATGTTTTTTTAAATGTTTTTACATTGTTTCAATAAAAGATAAAGGCTTAAAATAAGAAAAGAATTCAATTTTAGGCATAGATACTCTAATATTCACTAAAAGGTCGAACTATCACCTTTTGATGGAGAACCCTCTTTAAATATAGTTTTGGTTACTCTTATAAATTATATTGGACCAAATAAAACTCTTCTTTAGAATCGGGACATCAAAATTTAATTTGTGTAAATTTTTGGTATTTTTCTGATAAAGTTCAATTTTTAATGAATAGTGAAAAATGTTGTATTTTAATTCAAAACCTCTTTTTAATCTAATTTATTAATATGATTAGATTATCTTTTTAATTGGTTTTAAAGTGAAATTAGAATATATTTTTACCATTTCATCCAATAGTGGTCATTGGAATTAATTTCACTTTGAAATCAGACTTAAACTAGTGTCAATCTTTTGATACATTTTGTTTCATAAAAACACGCTATTTGTTTTGACAGCAAGAATTAATTATTAAATTAATTAATGAAACTTATATGTTTTTAATTTTGTAAAATAGACATAATTTTTGAATTCGGAATATCAAATATAGCTTAGGGTGAATTTTTGGTATTTTTCTGAAAAACTTCAATTTTTGATGAATAGTGAAACTACTAAGTGGTACTTAAAAAATTGATTTTTTTCGTTTAAATGAAATTTTACCACCTCTGTGTTTTGAATTTCAAAAATCCTGCATACATGGTTGTAATTAAGCAGTAAAATGTGGTTCATTGGGATTAAAATAATTTTTTGGTGAATAGTAACTTTTAAGTTTTTAATCGCGATTAGAGGTAATTAGTGTAGTTTAAGGTAAAAATAATGTTTTAATAAAATCTAATGACCTTGACACATGTACTAACCTTATTGGATGTGTCATGGCTGACCAAGAAAATCCATGAGTCAACTTGGGGACCCCATGGATCCACTTTGGTAGGAAAATGACATTAATAACTTTTTATTTAAAGTTAAATAAAAATGTCAAAAACATGAGTTGTTTTACTAAAAAAAAAATTTAAATGGGGTTATACAAGTCATATTTTTGACTATAAATATTCATTATAAATATAAAAAGATTTCATACATCATGATATTTGTTTTATAATTTTTAGACATTAAATTAATTAATTTATTTATAACATCATGATGATGCAGTGATTACCTCATTATTTAACAATTCAAATAAAATGAAACGATAATGTAAAATCTAAGACCTACACATGTCAAAAACCTATTGGATGGGTGTATTTCTAACTCTTATCACCTTATCCTCTAAATACATCAATTTGGGGCCTTTAAAATCCTAAAATCATTTTATAATAAAGTAAACTTTTATAACTTTCCAAGAGTGCCCCTTCTCTCCTCTTATAAAAGGCCCCCACCTCTACCACCTTACAAACACCTTTCAAGCCTTTGTCTTGCCCAAAACCTGATCATTTTATCTCTACACATCCCTCTATTACTCATAGAAGCCTCACTTTGGGCAGAAGTCTTCTCAAGGAAGCCTTAGATCTCAAATCAAAAAGAGTTACCCGTTTTAAAGGTAGTGTCTTCTCTTGTGTTCTTATGTTTTATTTTTCTTCTCAAATCCCCTAAAATCTTTTTATTCCTTTCTATTGTAACAACAGCAGTATATAAAATATAATAGTATGTTGTTATAAGAATCATTCGAGCTACACTTACACACACCTACATCTAATGGTTAAAGAACATACTGTTTCTGTGAATGGTGAATTTCTACCTCACGAAACGATAATTGTTCAATATTCTTCTAACACCTTCAAAGGTGGTCATTAAGATGTCACTATATTTATATATGATATATAATATGTTTAGGTTTTCCTTAAGCTTCTGTATTTTTCATTTATGGCATAACTTTATGGCTTCCATTATGGGTATACGCGATATCTTCATTTTAGGAAGTGCGGACTACCGCCCCCTCAAAGTGATTTGATTCGTTAATGCCATATGTGGGACGTATAAAGGATGGATTTAAAGTTATTATATATGATTTTATATTGGAATTATAATATACCTTTATATAATTATTATTTCTTTCCATTAAATTATGAGATAGAAATGGAAGTAGCGTTCATGCGTACGTACAACTTACCGTCTCCATGAACGGTGCATTTCATTTCTTATCACCAAATGTAATGTACTATTATAAGTACATATATATAATGGATATATATGATGTATGTTACATCTAAATTATTAATATAATTCTAGAATTAAAATATACATATCTCTCATTTATTTTTAATTTCATTAATATGACATAGAAATGAAAGTAGCGTTCATGCGTACGTACGGCTTACCGTCTCCATGAACGGTGCATTTCATTTCTTAACTCTAAATGATTATGTAATATTATAAATACATGTATATGATGGATATATATGATATATATGATATCCAAATCATGAATATCATTCTGGATATAATTAACCTTTGACCACACGAACAACATGTAATTCTAAGAAGTCCACTTTCGACTTAAGAACCAAATATCGACAAAACAAGCATTATTAACTTAAATGATTACATAATGTTTATAACATGTAAATAAGTGATATAAAAGGAATAATGAACTTGAAAAAGGTTCTTAATCAAGTATAAATTAACTCAAGTTTATTATTCAGGACGTTAAAGAATGATCGAGTCAAGTCGGACCCGAGGTAAGGGACTTCGTCTCAATCTCCTTTCATTGAGGCATATTTTGTTCTAATATAAGACTTTCTTTTATACGCTGTATAAAACACCTTTGACTTTTCATTTAATTCAAAGGGAATCTTTTTCTACGAAGTGTTTTACAAAACGACAAAAAGGAATGTTTGTTTTAACGTATGCGGTGACAACGACCTTTTTCGCCGCCATGAGTATTATTTGGTCTTTGGCTTCCTCAACAAGCTGTAATGTTTTTAAAATGAAATAAATACCATATAATATTTTATGTATTTTGGTATTGAAAATGGTTTTTATAATGGATTTGTTATGTCAATATATTTAAGTGGTATATTGTGATCAAAGTGTGGAAATGTTTTCTTTCCCTTATATTTGTTTTATGTATTATGATTTTATAATGGTACTTGGACATTTGACGGGTGGTTATGTGATAAACCATATGACGGGTGGTGTCGTGAATACCAGGACGAGTGGTTACATTATAACCTCCAATGCATTGGGTATGGAAGTCAGCCGTATGGCTATTCCATTAAGTGATATGTGTGGAATTCGACCTTATGGTTATTCCATTTAAGTATGTTTATGTCCCAAGTTACCTTTATATGTTATGTGTTCTTTATATGGATTTTATGGTAATCTTTAGGTTACAAAAGGGTAAGTAATGATCTTTTATTCAGTGAAGAGTTTTTACTACTTCATAAAGGTGAAAGGTATTACTTTGATAAAGTATACATGGTTTACTTGTTGTTTTGAAAAACTAATAGTTTTCATTCTTTGTGTATCCCTTACTGAGCTTTTTATGCTCACCCCAAGTTTTTGAAATGTTTTTCACAGGACTTAATGTGGAGTAGGGTCAAGGATGGGATCAATGGAAAGTCATGCTATATAAAACGTGGAACTAGACAGGTTTCTTTTTAAGAGTTGTTATTTTTATGGAAACTTAGTAGAAGTGTCTACTTTGTAATCTTTTGTGATGTAATAGTTATGTCCTAATTCTCTAAAACTCTAAACCTGAAAAGATCCTCAATGTGAATTATTTATTTAATTCAATATTAAGTAATGTTTAAGGTTGGGGCCTTATAGTTGGTATCAGAGGTCGGTTTAGACAACTTTAGGAGTTAGAAAATTGTTAATTTATAAGTTAATTTATGGTATGACTGAAATGATATAGCATTTAAAGATTACCATGTTGCTTCGCCTAAGATATTTCTGTGTTCAGAATGGTTTTCCACAGAGGAAACAAGGAAGCTATGTTGGGACGACATCAGGAGGAAGACAACCTTCCAAATCAGAAACCTGAGATGGTCGGAATTGGAACTGAATAGTTTGTTGCAGTGATGGAACAGTTGACTCAGGCTATAAATGGCGGTGGTATCCATGCACGAGATCATCCAGATCAACCACAGAGGAATATGTCAGTGGTGGAACATTTCATGAGGCAACATCCCCCATCATTTAGAGGATCATCTGAACCTGTGCTAGCTGAAGGGTGGATTAAAGCATTGGAGAAGATTTTTGATGTCATGGGGTGTTCAAAACATCAAAAGGTTAGTCTTTTTGTTTACCGTTTTGAAGGTGAAGCAGATCAGTGGTGGTCGATGATGAAAAATATCAGGGATAGTGATGAGATTGATGATCTTCACTGGGACGAATTCAAAGTTATGTTTCTTGAGAAATATTTTCCTAAGGTGGTTCGTCTTAGTATGGAAAAACAATTCCTAGAATTGAGGTAGGAGGATGACTCAGTGGCTGCTTATGAAGCAAAGTTCACTCGACTGGAAAGGTATGCTTCAAACTTCATACGAGATCTTGATAGTAAAATCAACCGTTTTTACTCAGGGTTAAAGCCAAGGTATCGAAGGGATTTAGCTTCTCGTGAGTTCAAAAGTTATTAAAAGATTGTTCAATGTGCGGAGAAGGTGGAAATGGAGTTTTCCAATGATCAGGTGTTCTTTGACAAACAACAGAATAAGAGGTCCAGTTGGCAGGAAAAAGGGAAGAATTCATCAAAGAAGCAAGGAGGTAAGAAAACCAAATATCCATCCTGTGAGAAGTGTGGTAAAATGCATCCTGGAGAAAGTTTATCTAAGTCTGTAAAGTGCTTTCGGTGTGGTAAGTCTGGTCATATTGCTCGTAACTGTAAGGAAGATGATCAAGCAGGAAATGAAAAGTCAGCGGTAAGATGTTTTAAGTGTAATGAAATGGGTCATTATGTAAATGAGTGTCTAACAAAGAACTCAAATAGGGGAAAGCATCCAGACTACAAGTAGAAAGGGGTGGTGAAATCCTTTGCAACTACTTCAGCAGATGTTGGTCCATCAAATGAAGTAGTATCAGGTACATTGTTTGTTTGTTCGGATTATGCCAATGTGTTGTTTGATTCAGAGTCTACACGTTCTTTCATTTCTGAGAAGTTTTCTAGTAAATTGGGAATTCCATCTCAAGATATGAATCCTGAACTTATGGTAAAAACACCCGGAGGAAACATTGAGGCAAAAATAAATTATAAGAACCTCCCTATCGTTGTGTGTGGAAAGAATCTACCTGCAAACCTTACTGTTTTGCCTCTAGTAGAGTTTGATGTTATTTTGGGCATAGATTGGCTTTCTGTTTATCATGCTAAGATTGACTGCAGAGCTAAAATGGTTTCTTTTTAGAAATATTTTTAGTTTGTGTACAAGAATGAACCCTTGATTTTTATAACATATCAGGAAGTTGAGAAACTAGTAAAAGATGGAAATGAATGTTATCTTGCACATATTGTTGAAAATAAAGGAACTATTCAGATTAATGATGTGTCAGTGGTAAATGATTATCTTGATGTTTTTCCTGATGAGTTGCCTGGTATTATTCATGATCGGGAAGGTGAATTTACGGTTGACTTAGTTCCTGATTCTAATCCAATTTCAAAACCCCCTTATCAAATGGCTCAAGTTGAACTTTTAGAGTTAAAGAAGCAATTGCAGGAGTTATTTGATAAAGGTTTCATTAGACCTAGCACATCACCATGGGGTGCTCCTATCTTGTTTGTTAAAAAGAAAGATGGTTCAATGAGACTTTGCATTGATTATAGAGCCTTGAATAACATTAATGTTAAGAACAAGTATCCTCTGCCTCATATCGATGATTTGTTTGATCAACTCCAGGGAGCTCAGTATTTTTTGAAGATTGACTTGAGGTCGGTGTACCATCAGTTGAAAGTAAAAGAAGCAGACGTTTCGAAGACTGCATTTCGTACTAGATATGGCCATTATGAATTTGTAGTTATGCCTCTTGGGTTAACCAATGCACCTGCTATATTCATGGACCTTATGAATATAATTTTTCATGAGTTCTTGGATAAGTTTGTGGTTGTTTTCATTGAGTATATTTTGGTGTTTTCTAAAAGTAAAGAGGAGCATGAAAGTTATTTAAGGGTTATCTTGAAAACCTTAAAAGAAAAGAAACTATATGGAAAATTCAGCAAGTGTGAGTTTTGGTTACAACAAATTTCTTTCCTTGGTCACATTGTTTCAAAAAATGGCATAACGGTTGATCCTACTAAAAAAAGTTGTTGAAGAATGGCCAAGACCCACAAATGTAACCGAGATCCATAGTTTTCTTGGTTTGGCAGGTTACTACCGAAGGTTTGTTGAAAATTTTTCACGGTTATCTAGTCCAATGACTAAGCTAACTCGGAAGGGTGTTAAGTTTATCTGGACAAAATAATGTGATGATTGTTTTCAAGAGTTGAAAAGAAGATTGGTGAATGCTCCAGTTTTGGAACTTCCTTCAAGGAATGGTGAGTTTGTTATCTACAGTGATGCTTCATTGAAAGGACTTGGTTGTGTCCTAATGCAGAATGATCAGGTAATTGCTTATGCTTCATGTCAGTTGAAAACTCATGAGGTAAATTACCCCACACATGATTTGGAATTAGCTGTTGTTGTTTTTACTCTAAAAATTTGGAGGCACCATTTGTATGGAGTAAAGTGTGAAATATATACTGATCAAAAAAGTTTAAAGTATATATTCACTCAGAAAGAATTGAACATGAGACAGAGGAGATGGCTAGAATTAATCAAGGATTATGATTGTACAATTCATTACCATCCAGGAAAAGCAAATAAAGTGGCTGATGCTTTGAGTAGAAAAAGTAATAATTCATTAACCATGATATGTTTGGAACGAGATCCTTTGGTTTTTTATTTGATGAACTTTGGCATGGAAGTTGTTTGTACAGGAAGTCCTTCTGTTTTGTTTCAGGTATTGGTGAAATCTTCTCTATCATACAAAATCAAGCAAGCACAGAAACAAGACAGTGAGTTACAGAAAAAGGTAGAGCTGGTTCAGAAGGGTAAGTTTCCTGAATTCAACATTGATAATGATTGTATTTTGAGGTTTGGGAAGAGATTATGTGTTCCTGGTGATTCACAGTTGAAGGGTGAGTTGTTATGTGAGGCTCATAGTTCCCCGTTTTCAGTTCATCCTGGCAGTACTAAGATGTACAAAGATCTGCGGGAGTATTACTGGTGGGATGGAATGAAAAGAGATATTGCTGATTTTACTGTAAAGTGTTTGACTTATCAGCAGGTTAAAGCAGAGCAGCAGTTACCGAAAGTTATGCTTCAACCTTTACCGGTGCCAGAGTGGAAATGGGAAATGTTTCCATGGAATTTTTTGTGGGATTACCGAGGACATCTCGAGGAAATAATGAAATCTGGGTTATTGTTGATCGCTTGACTAAATCTGCTCATTTCCTTCCTATTCGAGATACTTTGTCTCTAGATCAACTTGCTCGATTGTATCTTAAAGAGATAGTCAGGTTGCATGGATTTCCCCTATCCATTGTATCTGATCGTGATCCCAGGTTTACTTTTAAATTTTGGAAAGGCCTTCAGAAGTTGTTGGGTACTGAATTAAATTTTAGTACAGCTTTTCATCTGCAATTAGATGGGCAGTCAGAACGAACAATTCAGACTTTGGAGGATATGCTATGTGCTTATTCGATAGATTATCAGGGAAGTTGGGACCAACATCTTTCTTTGGTTGAATTTTCATATAATAACAGTTTTCATTCCAGTATACAGATGGCACCGTTTGAGGCATTATATGGGAAGCGGTGTCGAACTCCATCTTTTTGGGATGAAGTGGGTGAAAGGAAGTTGATGGGACCAGAATTGGTAGAAGAGATAGCAGAAAATTTTCAGTTGATTCAGAAACACATGAGAACAGCTCAGAGCAGAAAGAAGAGTTATGTGGATAACCGGAGGAAGGATCTATCTTTCGAGGTAGGTGATCATGTTTTTCTCAAAGTCTCACCGTGGAAAAGTGTGATGTGATTTGGTAAGAAAGGAAAGTTGAGTCCAAGGTTCATTAGACCATATGAAATTCTATAGAAAGTTGGATCAGTTGCTTACTGAGTGGCTTTACCTCCGAGTTTATCTCAGGTACACAATGTTTTTCATGTTTCGATGTTGAGAAAGTATATTCCAGATCCATCTCATGTTTTGATCCCAGAGGTAGTTCAGTTGGAAGAGAATCTCTCTTATGAAGAACAACTAGTCCAGATTCTTGACCGTAGAGAGCAAGTGTTGCGGAATACGGTAATTCACCAGGTAAAGGTTTTGTGGGAAAACCATATGGTTGAAGAGGCAATGTGGGAATCTGAAAATGCCATGAGGGATAAATACCCCCAGTTATTTTGATAAGTGAATAAAATTGTGAGGACGCAATTCCCAAAAGGGGGGAAGGATGTAACATCCCAGGTAAATAAAGAATAAATCATTTTCATATTTATTAATATTTGCAAATTAAATATTAATTTTACTTTAAAGGGGTTGCTATGTTCGATAGTGTACCTGATACGCAATAATGAGTTTCTTTGAAATCTTACGTTGCACACTAGTAATATAATAATATTATTTTAAATGGTAGTTAACACGTTGTCGTTGTATTGGCGGGAATGAATATAAATAACTAGAATATGATTATATATGTTTTTTTAAATGTTTTTCCATTTTTCCAATAAAAGATAAAGGCTTAAAATAAGAAAAGAATTCAATTTTAGGCATAGATACTCTAATATTCACTAAAAGGTCGAACTATCGCCTTTTGATGGTGAACCCTCTTTAAATATAGTTTTGGTCACTTTTATACATTCTATTGGACCAAATAAAACTATTCTTTAGAATCAGGACATCAAAATTTAATTTGTGTAAATTTTTGGTATTTTTCTAATAAAGTTCAATTTTTAATGAATAGTGAAAAATGTTGTATTTTAATTCAAAACCTCTTTTTAATATAATTTATTAATATGATTAGATTATCTTTTGAATTGGTTTTAAAGTGAAATTAGAATATATTTTTACCATTTAATCCAATATTGGTTGTTGGAATTAATTTCGCTTTGAAATCGGACTTAAACTAGTGTCAATCTTTTGATACATTTTGTTTCATAAAAACACGCTATTTGTTTTGACAGCGGGAATTAATTATTAAATTAATTAATGCAACTTATATGTTTTTAATTTTTTAAAATAGACATCATTTTTGAATTCGGAATATCAAATATATCTTAGGGTGAATTTTTGGTATTTTTCTGAAAAACTTCAATTTTTGATGAATAGTGAAACCACTAAGTGGTACTTAAAAAACTGATTTTTTTCGTTTAAATAAAATTTTACCACCTCTGTGTTTTGAATTTCAAAAATCCGACATACATGGTTGTCATTAATAAGTAAAATGTGGTTCATTGGGATTAAAATAATTTTTTGGTGAATAGTAACTTTTAAGTTTTTAATCACGATTAGAGGTAATTAGTGTAGTTTAAGGTAAAAATAATGTTTTAATAATATGAAATGACCTTGAAACATATCCTACCCTTATTGGATGTGTCATGGCCGACCCATACAATCCATGGGTCAACTTGGGGACCCCATGGAGCCACTTTGGTAGGAAAATGACATTAATAACTTTTTATTTAAAGTTAAAATAAAAATGTCACAAACATGAGTTGTTTTACTAAAACAATTTTTAAATGGGGTTATACAAGTAATCTTTTTGACTATAAATATTCATTAGAAATATAAAAAGATTTCCTACATCATGATATTTTTTTATAATTTTTAGACGTTAAATAAATTAAATTATTTATGACATCATGATGATGCAGTGATTACCTCATTATTTAACGATTCAAATAAAATGAAAAGATAATGTAAAATCTAAGACCTACACATGTAAAAAACCTATTGGATAGTTGGATTTAGAACTCTTATCACATTATCCTCGAAATACATCAATGTGGGACCTTTAAAATCCTAAAATCATTTTATAATAAAGTAAACTTTTATAACTTTCCAAGAGTGCCCCTCCTATCCTCTTATAAAAGGCCCCCACCTCTACCACCTTACCCACACCTCTCAAGCCTTTGTCTCGGCAAACCCTTGATAATTTTATCTCTTCACATCCCTATATTACTCCTAGAAGCCTCACTTTGGGCATAAGTCTTCATAAGGAAGCCTTTGAGCTCAAATCAAAAAGAGTTACTCGTTTTAAAGGTAGTGTCTTCTCTTGTGTTCTTATGTTTTATTTTGCTTCTCCAACCCCCTAAACTCTTTTTATTCCTTTCTATTGTAACAACATAAGTATCTAAAATATACTAGGATGTTTTTATAATAAGAATTCTAGCTACACTTACACACACCTACATCTAATGGTTAAAGAACATACTGTTTCTGTGGATGGTGAATTTCTGTCTCATGAAACGATGATTGTTCAACATTCTTCTAAAACCTTAAAAGGTGGCCATTAAGATGTCACTATATTTATATATGATATATAATATGTTTATATTTTCCTTAAACTTCTGTATTTTTCATTTATGGCATACCTTTATGGCTTCCATTATGGGTATACGCGATATCTTCATTTTAGGAAGTGCGGACTACCGCCCCCTCAAAGTGATTTGATTCGTTAATGCCATATGTGGGACGTATAAAGGATGTATTTAAAGTTATTATATATGATTTTATACTGGAATTATAATATACCTTTATATCATTATTATTTATTTCCATTAAAGTATGAGATATAAATAAAAGTAGTGGTCATGCGTACGTACGGCTTACCATCTCCATGAACGGTGCATTTCATTTCTTATCCCCAAATGTAATGTACTATTATAAGTATATATATATAATGGATATATATGATGTATGTTACATCTAAATGATTAATATAATTTTGGAATTAAAATATACATATCTCTCATTTATTTTTAATTCCATTAATATGACATAGAAATGAAAGTAGCGTTCATGCGTACGTACGGCTTACCGTCTCCATGAACGGTGCATTTCATTTCTTACCTCTAAATGATTATGTAATATTATAAATACATATATATGCTGGATATATATGATATATATGATATCCAAATCATGAATATCATTCTGGATATAATGAACCTTTGACCACACGAACAACATGTAATTGTAAGAAGTCCACTTTCGACTTAAGAACCAAATATCGACAAAACAAACATTATTAACTTAAATGATTACATAATGTTTATAACATTGAAATAAGTGATATAAAATGAATAATGAACTTGAAAAATGTTCTTAAGAAATTATAAATTAACTCAAGTTTATTATTCAGGATGTTAAAGAACGATCGAGTCAAGTCGGACCCGGGGTAAGGGACTTCGTCTCAATCTCCTTTCATTGAGGCATATTTTGTTCTAATACAAGACTTTATTTTATACGTTGTATAAAACACCTTTGAATTTTCATTTCATTCAAAGGGAATATTTTTCTACGAAGTGTTTTACAAAATGACAAAAAGGAATGTTTCTTTTAACGTACGTAGTGACAATAACCTTTTCTGCCGCCGCGAGTATTATTTGGTCTTTAGCTTTCTCAATAAGCCGTAATGTTTTTAAAATGAAAGAAATACCATATACTATTTTATTTATTTTGGTATTGAAGATGGTTTTTATAATGGATTTGTTATGTCAATATATTTATGTGATATATTGTGATCAAAGTGTGGAAATGTTTTCTTTCCATTATATTTGTTTTATGTCTTATGATTTTATAATGGTACTTGGACATTTGAAGGGTGGTTACGTGATAAACCATATGACGGGTGGTGCCGTGAATACTAGGACGGGTGGTTACGTTATAACCTCCAATTCATTGGGTATGGAAGTCGGCCGTATGGCTATTCCATTAAGTGATATGTGCGGAAGTCGACCGTATGGTTATTCCATTTAAGTATGTTTATGTCCCAAGTTACCTTTATATGTTATGTGTTCTTTATATGGGTTTTATGGTAATCTTTTGGTTATAAAAGGGTAAGTAATGATCTTTTATTCAGTGAATAGTTTTTACTACTTCATAAAGGTGAAAGGTATTACTTTGATAAAGTATACATGGTTTACTTGTTGTTTTGAAAAACTAACAGTTTTCATTCTTTGTGTATCCCTTACTGAGCTTTTTAGGCTCACCCCAAATTTTTGAAATGTTTTTCACAGGACTTAATGTGG
The DNA here is from genome assembly GCA_963277665.1 of Viscum album. NCBI lineage: Eukaryota > Viridiplantae > Streptophyta > Magnoliopsida > Santalales > Viscaceae > Viscum > Viscum album. Next base: position 117,236,993 of record OY728135.1, read on the forward strand.
AGTAGAGTCAAGTATGGGATTAAGGGAAATTCATGCTATATAAAATGTGGAAATAGACATGTTTCTTTTTAAGAGTTGTTATTTTTATAGAAACTTAGTAGAAGTGTCTACTTTGTAATCTTTTGTGATGTAATAGTTATGTCCAAATTCTCTAAAACTATAAACCTGAAAAGATACTCAATGTGAATTATTCATTTAATTCAATATTAAGTAATGTTTAAGGCCAGGGCCTTATAGATTTCACCTTAAAATATTTATATTTCACCTTTTAGAAGATGATGAATCATATGGTGGAGTAATAAATTAACCTCTAAATTTATAAATCCCCAGCCTTAAACATTAATTAATTTTGATTTATTTCAAGAATTCACATTGGAGATACTTTTAGGTTTATAGTTTTAGAGAATTAGATCGTAAATCATGCATAACATTCCACATTTAAACAAGGTGGTTACAACAAACATAGTATTCAATTTTTTCCATCAAATAAAACTTGTTTAAAATAAAACATGGTTTCTTTCTTGAAACATCCTCAACACTTTCATCATATCACTTACTTTTCCATTGACATGTGAAAAACATTTCAAAAACTTGGGACGAGCATAAAAATATTTGTAAGGGATATAGAATACAAAAAGAAAACATTAGTCCATGAATACATACAAGTCAATGAAATCATACATCACTCATAAAACACAAGCTCTTTAATATACCTCATGAAATTATAGGAATTACGAATAACTCATAAATATCATAAATCATAAATGTAACTTGATGCATTCATAACATTTCTTACATAGGGAGTAACCAACATGGTTACATTTGGAATACCCATCATGGTATATTCTATAAATCTCTTCGGAGAAACCTTAATGTTTAACTCCTTCATGTTACCCAATGCATTGGAGAGATATCTCGGACTCACCCACCCTTATTTTATCACGGAACCCACCGAATTCCTAAACCATTCCCAAGAACCATAACATAATCATAAAACATAAATTCATATATCATTAAAACATTCTTTTTGAGTAAAATTTTAAGAGAGGATTCTTAAATAAAATTATATTAAAAACCACATATCATTGAATCATGAATTGGTAAAATGAAAGGAATATGTATACATTATGTAAATTTACATAATATAACATTATATAATCATAATTAATTTCAAAAATCATTTTATCATGATTATATTATTTAATGTTGAAAGTTAACGCAAAGATTGTAAAATCGGGTTAAGAATTCCCTTGCGAAATTTCGGTATAGTTACTACTTAGGTAAGAGATCAAATGAGGGTGGATAAATGATCCATAATTGACATAAAATATAATGGACAATAATGTTATGATTATAAATTAATGATATTATAACCATATGAAATTACAAGAACTATTTCCAAATAAGATTCTTGAATTTTGAAAAGTGGAGTGGAATGTGAGGATCCCTTACCTCAGGTTCGTCTTACTTCAGTTGTGTTTATTCCTCATGTATAATGGTTAAAAAGTGTTATTAATAGTTTAGTGAAACATTTTCATATTAATAATACCTTATATGATCATTTTATATCATTTTTTCATTAATTAGTTATTAATATTTTGTTAATTCCATTGTTTTGGGTGTGTTCTTTAGATGGGTTCCATGGGAAATTTGGAATGGATTTCCTTGTTGGATGGAAATGAAACTCTAGAAGTTTAATGAAATGTAAATAACATGTCTCCAAAATATTAAATGATACCATATTCCATTTTTCCCAGAAATGATGATGGATCATTAGTTAGAACATTAATGATACTCCTTTAGATCACTTTTGCGGTTCTTTGATTATAACCAACTTAATTTGTTTCATTAATCAATAACATTAGCACAAAATGAAACCATAACATAAAATATGAAATAATACAAAGAATATAATCTGTTTCAAACAAAAAAATGGTTTCATGACCATAATTGAAGGAATTAAAGGAATTTGAAAACACATTATCCACGATGTCGGTAATTCGACACATCGCGGACGATTTTTTGAATTTAGAACACGAGGGAGAGGAGGAGAAGCATGATGATTGAATTTTTCAAAAAAAATGATTAAAATATAGAATATATGAGATTTTTTATCTTTCATGCCTCTTGGATAAGGTATGGGGAAGAGGGTATAAGAAAATAAAAGAATTGAAAACCAAACATAAGAAAATGAAAGAGGATTCTTACCCTTTGATCTCCTCTCTTTGAGATCTCTCTTAAGTCCTTTGATTTTGGCCTTTTAATGAGACCATAAAGACTTGTACGTGGATAAGGATCTTGGAGAGAGATTTTGGCAGAACATAGGCAATTATTAAGGCTTGATAGGTGTGGGAGGAAGAGGGGTAGGAGGGTTGTGTTTATAGTGGAGGAGGGAATGTATTTTACATTATTTTAATCATTAATTTATTATTTTTGTCAAATACTTTTAATAATCATCATTCATGTGACCCTAAATAGTAAAATGTGCATGTGAGTTTGAATCAAGTGGGATTACATCATCTTTTCATCATCTATGATGCAGTAAAACAAGTATTTTTCATTTATCGTAAAATACCGTATTTTACTATTCATAAAAATTCAAGTATTTCAGAAAAATCCCAAAAATTCACCCTAACCATTTTTCAATGTGTAGAATTAAAAAATGAACTACATTTTTTCAAAATAATTTTCTATATATGAGATATTTAATTTTTAAATAAAATAATAATTTATTCAAAAAAAAGTAACAATGTAAAATCTATAGCTCATTTTATAACACATTGAAAAATCAATCATGATCTCATTATCATATAACCATAAGAATAATAGATTTATAAGGCTCGCATTACTATTCATAAGGGTGGGTTACTATTTATAAGGGTATGTTACTATTCACCAAAAATTAATTTTGTCTTATCAGACTCCAAAAATCATCTTGAACGCAACCGTGTATGTCAGATTTTCAAAATTCAAAACATAGATAGAAATTATGCCTAATGATAATTACTTATAAGTACCTGGGTTGTCACATTCTCCCCACCTTCTGAAATTGCGTCCTCGCAATTTATTTCTTACTTATTAACCAAGTGAGGATACTTTTCTATCGTAGCATTTTCAGATTCCCATGATGCTTCTTCAACCATGTGGTTTCTTCAGAAAACCATTACATGGTGGATTACCTTATTCCAAAAAACTTTCTCTCTACAATCAAAATTCTAAACAAGTGCCTCTTCATATAAAATAATCTCTTCCAGCTCAAAAACCTCTGGGCTCAAAATGTGAGATGAATTGACACATACTTCTTCAACATCAAAACATGAAAAACATTATGTACCTGAGATAAACTTGGAGGCAAAGCTACTAGATATGCCACTGGTCCAACTTTTTTTAGGAATTCATAAGGTCCAATGTATCATGGACCTCACTTTCCTTTCTTACGAAAACACATAACACCTTTCTAAGGAGATATTTCAAGGAAAACATGATCACCTGCCTCAAAAGAAAAGCATTTCCTTCTATTATCTGCTTAACTTTTCTGCCTGCTCTAAGCTATTCTCATGTGCTGCTGGATCACCTTCACTTTCTCATCCACTTCCTATAATAATTATGCTCCCATTAACATCCTTTCCTCAACTTCATCTAAAAATGTTGGAGATCGAACACCGCTTCCCATACAAAGCCTCAAAATTTTCCATCTGTATACTGGAATGAAAACTATTATTATATTAAAATTCAACTATGGAAATATGTTGGTCCCAACTTCCCATGTATTCCATTGAACAAGCTTGTAGCATATCCTCCATTTTCTTAATCATTCGGTCAGACTATCCATCAGATTGGGGATGAAAGGATATGCTGAAATTTAATTTTGTTCCCAAATACTTCTCAAGTCCCTTCCAAAAGTTAGATGTGAACCTGGAATCATGGTCAGATACAGTGGAAGGAAGAACTCCATGAAACTAAACAATATCTTTAAGGTACATTCGAGAAAGATGATCCAAAAACATAGTGTCTCTAATAGGGAGGAAATGTGAAGATTTATTTAATTGATCAACAACAACCCAAATCACATTATTACATTGAGGAGTCTTTAGAAATCCCACAACAAAGTCCATGGATATATTTTCCCATTTCCACTATGGCATTAGAAAAGGTTGAAGCTTCCCTTTTGATAACTGCCTCTCTCCTTTAACGTGTTGAAAAGTCAAACATTTCACATTATAATCAGCAATATCTCTATTCATTCCATCACACTAATAATACTCTCAAAAGTCTCTATAAATCTTTGTACTATGAGGATAAACTGAAAACAGAGAACTGTGAGCTTCATTCAACAATTCTTTCTTCACCTGGGAATCATAAGGCACACATAATAATTTTCCAAATCTCAAAACACAATCTTTATCAAGGTTAAATTATGGAAACACACACATTTTAACCAACTCTACCTTTTTATATAGCTCATGGTATTCATTATGGGCTTCCTTAATTCTGTTCGATAGAGAAGACTGAACTGACACCTGAAACAATGTAGAGAAATTTCTTGCACCAACAACCTACAAAAAAAATTCATCAATTCATTAACTAAATGGCCTCATTCCAAATTTAACATGGTTAATAAAGAATTACTTTTTCGACTCAAAGCATCTGCCACTTTATTTTCTTTTCTCGGGTGGTAAAGAATAGTACAATCATAATCCTTGATTAATTCTAGCAATCTCCTCTTTCTTATGTTCAATTCTTTCTGAGTGAATATATACTTTAAAATTTTATGATTAGTATATATTTCACACTTTACACCATACAAATGATGCCTCCAAATTTTTAAATCAAAAACAACAGCAGCCAATTACAAGTCATGTGTAGGGTAATTTAACTAATGAGTTTTAAACTGTCTTGAAGCATAATAAATTTCCTGATCATTATGCATTATGACACAACCAAGTCCTTTCCACGAAGAATCATTGTAGTTAACAAACTCACCATTCATGGAAGGTAGTGACAAAACTGGAGCATTCACCAATATTATTTTCAATTCCTGAAAACAATCATCAAATTCTTTTGTCCAGATAAACATAACACCCTTCCAAGTTAGCTTAGGCAATGGTCTGGATAAATGTGCAAATTTTTTAACAAACTTTCGGTAATAGCATGCCAAACCAAGAAAACTATGAATCTTGGTTATATACATGGGTCTTGGCCATTTCACAATAATTTTTGTTTTTGTAGGATCATAATTTATTTCGTCTTTAGAAACAATGTGACCAAGGAAAGAAATTTTTTGCAACCAAAACTCACAGTTGCAGAATTTACCATTCAATTATTTTCATTTAAGGTTTTCAAAAAAAACTCTTAAATGACTTTCATGCCCCTATTTACTTTTATAAATCACAAAAATATAATCAATGAAAACATCCATGAACTTATCCAAGAACTCATGGAAAATTCTATTCATAAGATCCATGAATACAACAAGTGCATTGGTTAACCAAAAAGGCATAACTACAAATTCATAACGGTCGTATCTTATAGGAAAAGCAGTCTTTTGAATATTTGATTCCTTTACCATCAACTGGTGGTACCCCGATCTCAAGTCAATCTTTGAAAAATAATGAACTCCCTGGAGCTGATCAAAAAAATCATCGATATGGGGAAAATGATATATTTTCTTAAAATTGATGTTATTCAAGGCTCTATAATCAATGTAAAGTCTCATTGAACAGTCTTTATTTTTAATAAATAAGATAGGAGAACCCTATGGTGATGTTTTAGGTTGAATGAAACCATTCTCTAATAAATCTTGTAATTGATTCTTCAACTCCAAAAGTTCAAATTGAGCCATTCGATAAGGGTGTTTTGAAATTGGCTTAGCATTAAGAACTAAGACAATAATAAATTCAACTTCTCAATCTGGTATTATTCCAGGAAACTGATCAGGAAAAACATAAATGTACTCATTTACCATTGGGTCATCATTAATTTTAACATTTTCTTTGTTTTCAACAATATGTGGAAGGTAACATTCATTTCCTTCTTTTACTAGTTTGTCAGCCACTTGTTATGTTATCAATATTAAAGGTTGTTCTTGTACACAAATTAAAAGTCTTTCTGAAAAGAAACTTTTTTATCTCTATAGTCAATCATAGCATGGTGAACAGAGTACTAATCCATACCTAGGATAACATCAAACTCTAATAGAGGTAACACAATAAGCTTTTCAATAAGATTCATTCCACATATAAGGATAGGAGGATTCTTATATATTCTTATTTCCACAACATTTACCCCAGGTGTTTTTACCACAAGTTCGGGATTCATTTCTTGAGATGGATTCCCAATTTACTAGAAAATTTCCCATAAATTAATGAATTTGTAGACCTAGAATCAAACAACACATTGGCATAATCTTAAAAAAACAAAGTACCTAATACCACTTCATTTGATGGCCCAACATATGACGAAGCAGTTGCAAATAATTTCACCACACCTTTTGTATTTATAGTATGAATGCTTCCCATCATTCATGTTCTTTGTTAGACACCCATTTAAATAATGACCCATTTCACTGCCCAAAAAATATTTTACTAACTGTAAATCAGATTTTTCCTTAACACTACCCAGATCTTTTTTAGTGCAATCACGATCCTTATGTCCCATCTTACCACATCGTAAGCACTTTCCAGAATTCAGAAGAAACTCCCCAGTGTTCTTTTTACCACAAATTTCATAAACTGTAAACTTAGTTTTCTTACCATTGAACCTTTTTGAAGGATTATTCCCTTTCACATGCTTCCTTGATCTCTTCTTCTGTTAGTTTTCATAGAACACCTAATCATCAGCAAACTCCATTTTAACCTTTTCATCACATCGAACAAGCCTTTCATAACTTTTGAACTCACGAGAAGCTAATTCCCTTCGATACTTTAGATTTAATCTAGAGTAAAAATGATTTATTTTACTATCAAGGACTCGGAGAAAATATGGATAACCCTTTTCCAATTGACTGATATTTTCTTCATATGTAGCCATTGAGTCTTCCTCCCACCTCAATTCCAAAAAAAAATTCCATCCAACGTCGAACAGCCTTAGGAAAATATTTCTCAAGAAACATACCTTTGAATTCATCCCAATCAAGAGAATCAATCTCATCACTGTTCCTGATATTTTTAACCATTGACCACCACTGATCTGCTTCCCCTTTAAAATAGTAAATAGAAAGACAAACTTTTTGATTCTCTGAACACCCCATGACATCCAAAATCTTTTCCAGTGCTTTAATCCACCCTTCATCTAGCACAGGGTCATATGATCCTCTGAATGATGTGGGACGTTTCCTCATGAAATTCACCACTGCTGATATGTTCCTCTATGGTTGATATGGATGATCTCGTTCATGGATTACACAACCATTAATAGCTTGAGTTAATTGCGCCAATACTACAACAAACTACTCAGTTTCGATTCCAACCTTCTAAGGATAATGATTTCAAAGGTTATTTTCGTCTATATACCTTCCTAGCACGGCTTCCCTATTTCCTCCATGGAAAACCATTCTGAAAAAAAATATCTTATATGAAGAAACATGGTAATCTTAAAATTCTATATCATTTAAATATGACCATAATGTGAAAATCATTTTCGGATAATCATTTAACAAAATTCTAACTCCTAAAGTTATCTAAACTGACCTATGATACTAACTATAAGGCCCCAACCTTAGAAATTACTTAATCTTGAGTTATTTGAAGAATTCACATTGAGGATCATTTCAGGTTTAGTGTTTTATTGAATTTGGTCGTAAATCGTGCATAACATTCCACATTTAAAAAAGGTGGTTACAAAAAAGACTGTATTCATTTTTTCCAATCATAGGAAACTTGTTTAAAATAAAACATCGTTTGTTTCTTGAAACATCCTCAACACTTTCATCATATCACGTAATTTTCCCTTGACTAGTGAAAAACATTTCAAAAATATCAGATGAGCATAAAAAGCTCTGTATGGGAAATAGAATGCAAAAAAGAAAACATTAGTCCATGAATACATTCAAATTAATGAAATCATAATTTACACATAAAACATAAGCACTTTAACATACCTCATGAAATCATAGGAATTATGAATAACTCATAAGTATCATAAATCAGAAAGGTAACTTGAGGCATTCATAACATTTCTTACGTAGGGACTAACCTTCATGGTTACGTTTGGAATACTCATCATAGTATATTTCTTAAATCTATTTGGAGAAACCTTATTGTTTAACTCTTTCACGTTACCCAATGCATTGGATAGCTATCTTAGGCTCACCCACCCTTAGTTTATCACGGAACCACCCGATTTCTTAAACCATGACCAATAACTATAACATAATCATAAAATATAAACAAATATATCATAAAAACATTCCTTTTGAGTAATATTTTATGAGAGGATTCTTAAATAAATGTCTCTTAAAAACAACATATCATTGAAGCAATAATTGGTAAAACAAAAGGAATATGTATAAATACTGTAAATACATATAATAAAAAATAATATAATCATAAGTCATTTAAAAAATCATTTTAGCATGATTAAATAATTTAAGTTGAAAGTTAACCCAAATAATGTAAAATATGGTTAATAATTCCCTTACGAGATTTCATCATAGTAACGGCTTAGGTAAGTGCTCAGAATGAGGGTGGATAAATGATACATCATTGACATAAATTATAATGGAAATTAATGGTATGATTATAAATTAATGACATTATAACCATTTGAAATTACAAGAACTATTTCTAAATAAGATGCTTGAATTTTGAAAAGAGGAGTGGAAAGTGAGGATCCCTTACCTCGTGTTCGTCTTACTTCAATTTTGGATAAACATTCTATATAATGTATAAAATAGTGTTATTAATATTTTATAGAAATATATTCATGTTCATAATACCTTATATGATCATTTTATATCATTATTCCATCAATTATTTATTAATATTTTGTTAATTCCATTATTTTGGGTGTGTTCTTTACTTGGGTTCCATGGGTTTTTTACTCATTCCCTTTTTCAAAGTGTTCAGAATACCTTTTCTTCTCTTGGTTTCCCTTGAGGCCATAATACTTTGAATATTATTTCTCTATCATCATAGTGCATAAAACTATCTCTTTATATGATGAGAAATTTTTGGAGACCATTTACCTTTGGTGACATAGATTAAGACCTTCAAAGAAGTTGTAAATCTTCCACTCAGTGTTTCATATATAATCTGTACCATACCTGGCTAACCTTGTAAAGGTAACTTCATAATCTGCAACACTCTCTTCTTTTTTTTCTTTAAGCTATGGAACTTTCTCTTCATCTCAATTTATTGATCATGAGGGAAGTATTTATTGATGAATGTTTCCTTAAATGTTGTGTGTTCCATGTGTTCAAATTCTTCTTCCACCCTTGTATTCTGGATTAGATTCCCCTACTTATCCACATCATCATTCAAACAATATACTACAAGTGTATCCTTTTCCATTTGACCACATTCTAATTCCATGAATATCTTCTCCAAAGACATAATCCATTACTCAACTACCATTGGATCATTAATCTGACTAAATGATGGGGGTATCTACCACATAAATCAATCCAACATCGTTGAATCTCATTGTGGAAGTGGTTGCTCTATCTGGTAAAGGTTACATGTCACAATCTGATTAATCTTCCATAATATTTCCATAAAATTCTCTGTTCCAATACCAGCTATATTGGTTTCTTTAGTAGTGAAATCTATACATTTTCCATAAGTACTAATAACATTCTTCCTTTCATGCTCCATTTCTTATAAATGGAATATAATGGATTATTTATTAAGATTATAAATGTTCTATAATTCTAAATATAGCGTAACACTTAATATATATTGAAACAATTATGCATTGCTAATCTCATAACCATAAACAAGGTTTCTTTAAGATTTTATTTACTTTTAAATACTTCATAATTTTAGGTAAATAATATGTGAACTATCATAAGAATATCCCCTGGGAGTGTCAAACTAGGTGCATAGTAGGACCCATTGTCGTATACCAGGATACCCTGAGTCATGCCTGGAAGACATGGTCAGAGTTATTACTCTTAGGTACATTTGTTCTAGAACCATATCCACTTTTAGTATCTAGACAGAGATTTATTTCTAGGAATACCCAGATAATATCTACCTTACCAAAAATCTAGTATGCTCTTCTATACTTAAACTCAAAATCTATCTTAGGTTAATTTTCCCTAATATAAGTTTTTTTTAATCTAATTTCCAAGTTTATTGCCAAAATTCCTTTGATACCAACTGTATCACCCCAACCCTAGAATCCCAAGGCCAATACATTATTTTATTACCTTGGAATAATTACAAGGAATCAAATCCCAAATTACTAATCAGTTTAGAAGTCTATGAAATCCAAATTACATACATAATACCCATACTATATTTGGAAAAAAAATAATACATGATACACAATAAACTGAAATAAACTACTTCCTCTAAAGCTTATTCAAAGCTCTATTATTCATAACATAGGAAAATAACTATAATAAGAGTGAGCTCAAATGCATAGTAAGGGTAAGAACAACAGAAGCTATAATGAATCAATATATATGGTAATATAAATAACTAAACATACATTCCATTTAAAAACTAGATAATTCGTAGTCAATATGGAAAGGTAATAAACTAAAACACATTCCATTAATCAATAAATTTAAAATCAAATAAATCCATGTATATTTTGATGCAAAATTTCATTGATAAATAATAACTGAGTCTAAATGCAGGAAATGCTTAAATATTGGACATCATATTTCCTTGGTACATGGAACCAGTACCATCAAGACCTTTCACAAGACATTTTATCATATTAGGTAAAAACCCATCTATTTTATCCATTTATTCCATCCCATGAGAATACCAATTCATCGAGGGGCTTTCATTAAATGGTCTCTAACCCGTAGGGCTTACCTTAAACGATCACCACCCTGTGTCGTACCAGTCCAAAGAATTGCTCATATATCAAATAAATAATTTTCCAAATAAAATATCCATATTTAACAAATAATTTGGATTTATTAATAATACCTTGGAGGAGGATAAGTAACAATAAGGTTTGTTGACATTAAAGAAATCTGGAGGAAAATTAAACATTCAAATGTGTCTCATACCACATTGAAACATTTAAAACATAGTTCCATATGAATTAAATGAAGCTTATAATATCATGATAATAATTAGATTCATGATATAACATGTCAAGTAGTATTATATAGACTAAATAACCATTAATTGGTGAATAAAAAACATAAGTCTCATTGGAAAATAAATTGAGACGAAATCCCTTACCTTAACCTTCTTCTTTGTTGTGCAGAATTTATCCTCATGTATAGTGGTTTAAAATATGTTAATAAATAATATAATAACCAAAATAATGTTTATAATATCATATATCATATTCTTATAATAACTTATTACCCATTTGTTAACAATATTTCAATATTTTGACTATTTTGGGTGTTAATTGCCTAGTTTTCTCAAGTATATTTTCACTTCTTATTGGATGTTCCTATTACTTAGATCACGATTTCATCATCTAAAAAATTTAAACCATGAATTAATTATCTTATATATTCAGTACATATGTGTTTAAAATAATATATAATTTTTGTAGATAATAAATGGAGTGCATCGTTCATGGAGACAGTAGGTCATACTTACGCATGAACACTACTTTAATTTCTTTATTATATTAAAATAATGAAAAGTAAATGATACATATGTATATTATAATTAAAATATAATATATATGTTATGTATGTTACCTATGTTTATTAATACTATCCTTTAATCATTCCATTTTTGGAATGAATGAGTCACATCACTTTGAGGGGGTGGTTGTCCTCACTTCCTCAAACGAAATTATCTTATTTACATAAGATGGAAAGCATAAAGGTAAGTTCTAAATGAAAATTAAAGAAGCATAAAGATATTATAAAAAATATATATATCATATCTATATATTGTGTCCATAATAATGGCCACAAATAGAGGTGGTGAAGGAAAAATGAATAATCATCGTTTCATGAGGCAGTAGTTCGTTGTACAAAGAAACAGTATGTTCGTTATCCATTATATGGAAGTGTGTGTATGTTTAGGTAGAAATATTAGCATAACAACATACTAGTATATTTATGATTGTTTTTTTATAAATTAATAGAATAAGAATATTTTAGGGGTTGGAGAATGGAAATAAAACTAAAAAGTTTGAGAGAAGACGTTACCTCTTAATTGGGTAAATTCTTTTGGTTTATACCAAAAGGTTTCCTTGGAAATATTTCTTCCAAAAGGAAGACTTATATGTATATGTTATGGATATTGGGAGAATATTTGGGAATATAATGTCCAAAACTATGTGGTTTGAGAGGTGTGAAGAAGTGGGAGATGTGGTAGACTTTTATAGGGAAAGAAAAGGACTTGCTTGGAATTTTTGAAAACAAGTTGGACGTACACATGTTATTACCTAAAAAAGTAATAATAAACCATAAAAAAATAATTTATGGTTAATTTACCAATTAAATCAATTAAATGGGTGTTGGACAAGTGTATAGGTCATTTGGGCCTTTAAATTTAGGGTTTAGTCACTTTTTTAGCCTAATTACACCTTAATTGTTGTAATTAACTTTAATCACATTCACTAATATTTTTTGTCAAAAATTAATTTGGACTTATTAGACACAAAATATCATCTTGATTAAAATGTATTATTTTAATTTTTTTAAATTCAATTCACATAAGCTGCAAAATTTTGATTAATGCTAATCTCACAAACGGACAAAATTACTGGTTTTAGTATAAAAATGTTCAAAAGATTGTTATGTTTTTATATTTTATTTAAATGTGAAATTTATTCTGATAAACATAATTGTATTTATATATTTATAATATATCTAATATGACTTTATAAAAAATTTATAATATAATTTAACATTAATAATTATTTAAATGAAAAGACAGTTTTTAACTAAAATGCAATATTTTTCATTATTCATCAAAAAATGAAGTTTTACAGAAAAATCCCAAAAATTCACCCTAATATAATTTTGAAATTATGAATTAAAAAAATTATTTAATTTTCTAAAAAAAATTCATAATTGTGTTAAATTTCAGATTTAAAATATGTTCTATATTAAAAGGCGATAAAGTGGCTTAAAACATAGAGTACTTATGCATAAAATTGGTTTTATTGTGATCTTAAACTTATCAAATCAATGGGATTAATATAAAAATATTTTATTTAATATATAACATATATATTTCAATAAAATCATTCCCTAATTGTCATTAATTTAATTTATTAGGATAAAACAACTTTGTGAGCATAAAAATGGTTTTATATAAAAACGCTCCATTTATATTCAATTGGTTCTTATATTCATTTATAATTAATTTTTAATCTATTAATTAATATTATATTATTATAAAAAATATAATTTCATAAGTTAGTTATTCATAAATTAATATTTAACATCTAGTTTTAGTCTTATTTTATTAAATAATAATATTTTAATAATGTAATGTTGTTTGGTTAAAAACTCAGTCTTACATGTAATGCAAACTATAGAAGAAATCTGATCTTCCATGTAATGCATGATAAATTGGTGTTGAATAAATTAAAATATAATTAATATATATAATCTATTTAAAATACAAAATAAACTATAAATTATCAGGATATTATATTCTCTCAGGCGCTTGGTAATGTGTGTGATACACGCTATCAAATATAATATTCATACTCCATAATTTTGGCATGTTACATTCGACACTTGTTTCTTTGGTGTGATTTCTATACTAACCATGACTATATTCTAATATCCTTATTATAAAATTTATGGGTATTAACATGTCAATTTGAGGATTTCTCTATCATGGGGTATACTGTTCAAAAGTTTCCAAAATCAGTAAGATAATTTTGTCTCAATTTTCCTTCATTGAGACACATGTTATGTTATATGGTTATATTCATTTACAAGGTGTATATACCACCTTTTTACATGTTGTATCATTAATATCATTATTTTAATGATATTTTAATCCCTATGTAATGTTATTCTCTCCACGGTTAGATATCATTGTTCCATCAAAATAATGTTTTTCTAAAATTGTTTTAAATGTTATTTAAATGAACTTGTAAGTAATTTAAAGAAAATTAACTTAAAATATTATTAATTTTTCTTCAAATCCTCCTTTATAATATTTCAAGGTTATTTTCAAGGAAAAGTGTTTGATAAATGTTTTTTGATTTTAAAAGTGTTTTTCAAAGAAAAAAGGATAATTTCCTCATGAATTATTTTCAAGTGATATTTCAAAATTATTTCCCATCTAAGATGACATCTGTTCGGGTTACTCATGCATTTCTAGGAAATGATCCTAGTTTCCATTCATATTCATTCTCTAAATGGTTTGTGTTTTGATGTCATGATGTTTATGAAACTCTTTTCTGATTCATGGGTTATAAGATTTTGAAACCCACTTTTTTTCATGGGTTATATGCTTTTGAAAACCACTTCTTTTCCTAGGTTATGATTTTGATGAAATGATTATGAAACATGTCTTTGTTCCATAGGTTATGATATTATTACATGTTTATGATACCCATTTCTTTTCATGGGATTTGATATGATTTTTTAGGATCTTTTGGCACATGGACATATGATTTTATTATGAGATGGGTGGGACCTATATTTACCTCAAATGCATTGTGTAAAGATTTATATCTCATGAGATAGACTAATATGGTCTTGGGAGTGAACCTTGACTACTAATATGACCATGGGAGTGAACCATGACTACCAAGATGGTATGAGGAGTGAACCTATACTACTATTATGGATATAAGAGTAAACTATGACTAACATGATAGTATGGTGAGTGAACCTATACTAATAAGATGGCCATGGGAGTGAACCATGACTACCAATATGGTATGGGGAGTGAACCTATACTAATAATATGGCCTTGGAAGTGATTCCTTGACTACTATGAAAATCATATTATATGCTTATGTGTTTGCCACAAATTCCATGTCTTATTCCTATATTGTGCTTTCATGGATTATCTCCTTTATTTCCTTATGATTCTTGTCTTATGAACATTAAAACTTTATTATGTGATTCAATTATATGATCTTTGATATGTAGGGTACGATCTTCTAATGTTATGATCATGTTCTCATGCCCATTCTAATCATGGTTTTTCTTACATATCTCTCTTTCATACCCTTTATAAGTATCTAATATCACTCCTTTTTATGTTTCTTTTCCCCTAGGTTATAAAGAAAGGTTTTAGGTAGGTGTAATAATGTGGGAGATCTTTGTGGGAAACATTTAATATCTTTCACTAAAGTAGATGTTTGTGTTCCTTATTTACAAATGCATTAGACTATTACTGTCTTTGGGCATGTGTTTGTGTAAAGTAATAAGTATTCCACAAAACTGATGTAATGTTAATGTAGGAAAAGTGAGAGCCGCTATAGTTGGTATCAGATAGAAGGTCTAGTTATCCTTTAGAAACTTGGATGATAAAACTTTAGTGATATCCCTAGGGGTATTTCAAAGAATATGTATACAAATGTCTCTAAGGATATGTTTAAGGATAAGGAAATGTATAGGAAAATGTCCTGTAATTTTTGTAAAGGATAGAGTGAGTGGTTTCTAATAAATACATTCTTGTCTAGATACTACACGTGGATTTTTCACTAGAACAGATGTACTTAGGGGTAACAACTCCGACAAGGTGCTTTAGGCCCGACTCGATCGTAACCTGGTACATGAAAACTGGACTTGAAGCACACCTGGTTTGACACTCCTGGGGGATATGATTTGGGAATTCATAAACACTTCATTAACCATCATGATAAATGTAAATATAATTTGGACATGGATAACCTAGGATTAAACCAATGATATTTTAGACTGAATGTAATTTACCTTGATTATGTGGTTTTCCTACTATGATTAATGTTACTCACACTATACTATTGGTTTAAGAAGGTGTTGGGAACCATAAGGAATGGGTTAAAATTTAATGTGATGAATTTGTTTTGATGAGCATTCAAATGGAATGATCACTAGAGTGAAGGACATTGTGATCATGACTAATCAGATTTTACATAACATGATTACAAACGTGTACCTTAACCAACCCTTGGACTCACTAAAGAATAGAATGATGAAGTTCACTAAGATTTAGGATAATGGAGATCATCAAGGAAAGAAGATTTAGTTTCTTACATATTGATAATGTGGGAAGAAACACAAAATTGAATGTCTCAAAGGAACATGAATATTTTTTGACTATGGAAAAGAAAGACACAATGTCAGTAACTACAAAAGGAAAATGAATGTTTCAGTTGACGTAGTGGATGGGAATATTGGACAACCTAAGTTGTTATAAACAGTTGAATGAATTATGTGTGTAATGAATGGGAATTATGCAAACCAATGTCCAAGGAGTAATGATCATGAAATAAATCATCAATATGGTACAAGTAATGGTTATAATATTGATGATGATGAGACAACTGATAAAATGTGAAAGGAAAGAGGTATTAAGTAATATGATGAGGTAGCATTTTTAATGACTTAAGGATGAAGTAGAAGAATTGAAGTGTTTATATAAGGCCCCAACCTTAAACCTTACTTAATATTGAATTAAATGAATAATTCACATTGAGGATCTTTTCAGGTTTAGAGTTTTAGAGAATTAGGACATAACTATTACATCTCAAAAGATTACAAAGTAGACACTTCTACTATGTTTCCATAAAATAAAAAAAACTCTTAAAAAGAGACATGTCTAGTTCCATGTTTTATATAGCATGACTTTCCCTTGATCCCGTCCTTGACCCTATTCCACATTAAGTCCTGTGAAAAACATTTCAAAAAAACTTGGGGTGAGCATAAAAAGCTCAGTAAGGGATACACAAAGAATGAAAACTATTAGTTTTTCAAACATCACGTAAACCATGTATACTTTATCAAAGTAATACCTTCACCTTCATGAAGTAGTAAAAACTCTTCACTGAATAAAATATCATTACTTACCCTTTTGTAACCAAAGGATTACCATAAAACCCATATAAAGAAGACATAACATATAAAGGTAACTTGGGACATAAACATACTTAAGTGGAATAACCATACGGTCGACTTCCACACATATCACTTAATGGAATAGTCATACGGCCAACTTCCATACATACTTAATGGAATAGCCATAAGGCCGACTTCCATACCCAATGCATTGGAGGTTATAACGTAACCACCCGTCCTGGTATTCAAGGCACCACCCATCATATGGTTTATCACGTAACCAACCGTCAAATGTCCAAGTACCAATATAAAATCATAAAACATAAAACCAATATAAAGGAATGATAACATTTCCACATTTCAATCACAATATATAATTTAAATATATTGACATAATAGAATCCTTTATCAAAACCATTTTCAATACCAAAATACAAAAAAGAGTATATGGTATTTATTTTATTTTAAAAACATTACGGCTTGTTGAGGAAGCCAAAGACCAAATAATACTTACGGCGGCGGAAAAGGTCGTTGTCACCGCGTACGTTAAAAAAACATTCCTTTTTGTCATTTAGTAAAACGCTTTGTAGAAAAAGATTCATTTTGTATAAAATTAAAAGTCAAAGGGGTTTATACACCATATAAAAGAAAGTTGTGTATAAAACGAAATATGCCTCAATGAAAGGAGATTGAGACGAAGTCCCTTACCTCGGGTCCGACTTGACTCGATCGTTCTTTAATGTCCTGAATAATAAACTTGAGTTAATTTCTATTTTATTAATAACCTTTTTCAAGTTCATTATTCCTTTTATTTCACTTATTGTCATGTTATAAACATTATGTAACCATTTAAGTTAATAATGTTTGTTTTTTCGATATTTGGTTCTTAAGTCGAAAGTGGTCTTCTTACAATTACATGTTGTTCGTGTGGTCAAAGGTTCTTTATATCCAGAATGACATTCCTGATTTGGATATCATATATACCATATATATCCAGCATATACATGTATTTATAATATTACATAATCATTTAGAGGTAAGAAATGAAATGCACCATTCATGGAGACGGTAAGCCGTACGTACGCATGAACGCTACTTTCATTTCTTTGTCATATTAATGGAATTAAAACTAAATGAGAGGTATGTATATTTTAATTCCAGAATTATATTCATAATTTAGATGTATCATTCATAATATATATCCATTATATACATGTACTTATAATAGTACATTACATTTGGGGATAAGAAATGAAATGCACCGTTCATGGAGACGGTAAGCCGTACGTACGCATGAACGTTACTTTCATTTCTATCTCATACTTTAATGGGAAGAAATAATAATGATATAGTGGTATATTATAATTCCAGTATAAAATCATATATAATAACTTTAAATCCATCCTTTATACGTCCCACATATGGCATTAACGAATCAAATCACTTTGAGGGGGCAGTAGTCCGCACTTCCTTAAATGAAGATATCGTGTTTACCCATAATGGAAACCATAAAGGTATGCCCAAAATGAAAAATACAGAAGCTTAAGGAAAACATAAACATATTATATATCATATACAAATATAGTTTCATCTTAATGGCCACCTTTGAAGGTGTTAAAAGAATTTTGAACAATCATCGTTTCGGGAGGCAGAAATTCACCATCCACGGAAACAGTATGTTCTTTAACCATTAGATGTAGGTGTGTGTAAGTGTAGCTCTAATACTTATTATAAAAACATCCTAGTATATTTAGGATATTTTACTTGTTACAAAATAAAATAATAAAAAGAGTTTAGGGGGTTGGAGAAGCAAAATAAAACAAAAGGACTCAAAAGAAGACATTACCTTAAAATCGGGTAACTCCCTTTGGTTTGAGATCAAAGGCTTCCTTGAGAAGACTTATGCCCAAAGTGAGGCTTCAAGGAGTAAGATAGGGAAGTGGAGAGACAAAATGGGCAGAGGTTGTCCGAGCCAAAGGCTTTGGGAGTGTGGGTAAGGTGGTAGAGGTGGGGGCCTTTTATAAGAGGAGAGGAGGGGCACTCTTGTAAAGTTACAAAATGTTACTTTATTTTCAGAAGAGTTTCGGATTTTAAAGGTCCCAAGTTGATTTATTTCAAGGATAAGGTGATGAGGGTTCTAAATCCACTCATACAATAGGTTTTGGAAATGTGTAGGTCTTATATTTTACATTATCTTTCCATTTTATTTAAATCGTTAAATAATGAGGTCATCGCTGCATCATCATGATGTCATAAATAATTTAATTTATTTAATGTCTAAAAATTATAAAACAATTACTATTATGTAGGAAATCTTTTTATCTTTCTAATGACTATTTATAGTCAAAAATATGACTTGTATAACCCCATGTAAAAATTTTTTTAGTAAAACATTTCATGTTTGTGTCATTTTTTACTTTAACATTAAATAAAAGGTATTTATGTCATTTTCCAACCAAAGTGGTTTCATGGGGTCCCCAAGTTGACCCATGGATTGTCTTGGTCGTCCATGACACATCCAATGAGGGTAAGACATGTGTCTAGGTCATTTAATTTTATTAAAACATTATTCTTACCTTAAACTACACTAATTACCTCTAATCGCGATTAAGAACTTAAGAGTTACTATTCACCAAAAAATTATTTTAATCTCATTGAACCACATTTTACATCTTAATGACAACCATGTATGTCGGATTTTTGAAATTCAAAACACAAAAGTGGTAAAATTTCATTTAAACGAAAAATCAGTTTTTATAAGTACCACTTAGTGGTTTCACTATTCATCAAAAATTGAAGTTTTTTAGAAAAATACCAAAAATTCACCCTAAGCTATATTTGATATTCCGAATTCAAAAATTAAGTCTATTTTACAAAATTCAAAACATATAAGTCACATTAATTAATTTAATAATTAATTCCCGCTGTCATGACAAATAGCGTGTTTTTATGAAACAATAAGTATCAAAAGATTGACACTAGTTTAAGTCCGATTTCAAAGTGAAATTAATTCCAACGACCACTATTAGATTTAATGGTAAAAATATTTTCTAATTTCACTTTAAAAACAATTAAAATTATAATCTAATCATATAAATAAATTATATTAAAAAGAGGTTTTGAATTAAAATACAACATTTTAAATTATTCATTAAAAAATGAACTTTATCGGAAAGATACCAAAAATTTACACAAAGTAAATTTTGATGTCCCGATTCTAAATAATAGTTATATTTGGTCCAATAGAATGTATAAGAGTGATCAAAACTATATTTAATGACGGTTCTCCATCAAAAGGTGATAAGTGAACCTTTAGTGAAAATTAGGGTATAAATGCCTAAAATTGAATTCTTTCCGTATTTTTCGCCGTTATCTTTTATTAGATAAAAGTAAAAACATTTAAAAAACATATATAATCATATTTTAGTTATTTCTATCCATTCCCTCCAATACAACAGCTATGTGTTAACTACCATTTAAAATAATATTATTATATTACTAGTGTGCAACGTAAGTTTTCAAAGGAACTCATCGTTGCGCATCGGGTATGCTATCGAACATAGCAACCCCTTTAAAGTAAAATTAATATTTAATTCGTAAATATTAATAAATACAAAAATGTTTTATTCATTATTTACCTGGGATGTTACATCCTTCCCCCCTTTTGGGAATTGCGTCCTCGCAATTTTATTCACTTATCAAAATAAGTGGGGGTATTTATCCCTCATAGAATTTTCAGATTCCCATGTTGCCTCTTCAACCATATGGTTTTTCCACAAAACCTTTACCTGGTGGATTACCTTATTTCGCAACACTTTCTCTCTTTGGTCAAGAATCTGGACTGGTTGTTCTTCATAAGAGAGATTCTCTTCCAACTGAACTACCTTTGGGCTCAAAACATGAGATGAATCTGGCATATACTTCCTCAACATCGAAACATGAAAAACATTGTGTACCTGAGATAAACTCGGAGGTAATGCCACTCTGTATGCAACTGATCCAACTCTCTCCAAAATTTCATATGGTCCAATGAACCTTGGACTCAACTTTCCTTTCTTACCAAATCGCATCACACTTTTCCATGGAGAAACCTTGATAAAAACATGATCACCTACCTCGAAAGATAGATCCTTCCTCCGGTTATCCGCATAACTCTTCTGCCTGCTCTGAGCTGTTCTCATGTGTTTCTGAATCAAATGAACCTTTTCTGCCATCTCTTCTATCAGTTCGGGTCCCGTCAGCTTCCTTTCACCCACTTCATCCCAAAATGCTGGAGTTCGACACCACTTCCCATATAATGCCTCAAATGGTGCCATCTGTATACTGGAATGAAAACTATTATTATATGAAAACTCAACCAAAGAAAGATGTTGGTCCCAACTTCCCTGATAATCCATCGAAAAAGCTCGTAGCATATCCTCCAAGGTCTGAATTGTTCGTTCTGACTGCCCATCTGATTGAGGATGAAAAGTTGTACTAAAATTTAATTCAGTACCCAACGACTTCTGAAGGACTTTCCAAAAGTTAGAAGTAAACCTAGGATCACGTTCAGATACAATGGAGAGAGGAAATCCATGTAACCTGACTATCTCCTTAAGATACAAACGGAAAAGTTGATCTAGGGAAAAATTATCTCGTATAGGAAGGAAATGAGCAGATTTAGTCAAGCGATCAACAATAACCCAGATTTCATTATTACCTCGAGATGTCTTCGATAATCTCACAACAAAGTCCATTGATATATTCTCCTATTTCCACTCTGGCACTGGTAGAGGCTGAAGCATCCCTTTCGGTAACTTCCACTCTGCTTTAACCTGCTGACAAGTCAAACACTTCACAGTAAAATCAGCAATATCCCTTTTCATTCCATCCCACCAGTAATACTCCCGTAGATCTCTGTACATCTTATTACTGCCAGGATGAACTAAAAACGGAGAACTATGAGCTTCACATAACAATTCTCTCTTCAACTTTGAATCACAAGGCACATACAATCTCTTCCCAAACCTCAAAACACAATCACTATCAATGTTGAATTCAGGCAACTTACCTTTCTGAACCAGCTCTACCTTTTTCTGCAACTCACTGTCATGCTTCTGTGCTTGCTTGATTCTGTCTGATAGAGAAGATCTCACTGATACCTGAAACAAAACAGAAGGACATCCTACACCAACAACTTCTATGCCAAAGTTCATCAAATCAAAAACCAAAGTATCTCGTTCCAAACGTAGCATGGTTAATGAAGCATTACTTTTTGACTCAAAGTATCAGCCACTTTATTTGCTTTTCCCGGATGGTAGTGAATTGTACAATCATAATCCTTGATTAATTCTAGCCATCTCCTCTGCCTCATGTTCAATTCTTTCTGAGTGAATATATAATTTAAACTTTTGTGATCATTATATATTTCACACTTTACTCTATACAAATGATGCCTCCAAATTTTTAAAGAAAAAACCACAGCAGCTAATTCCAAATCATGTGTAGGGTAATTTACCTCATGAGTTTTCAACTGACGTGAAGCATAAGCAATTACCTGATCATTCTGCATAAGGACACAACCAAGTCCCTTCAACGAAGCATCACTGTAGATAAAAAACTCACCATTCCTAGAAGGAAGTGCCAAAACTATAGCATTCACCAATCTTCTTTTCAACTTCTGAAAACAATCATCACATTCTTTTGTCCAGATGAACTTAACACCCTTACGAGTTAGCATAGTCATTGGACTAGATAACCGTGAAAAATTTTCAACAAACCTTCGGTAGTAACCTTCCAAACCAAGAAAACTACAGATCTCGGTTACATTTGTGGGTCTTGGCCATTCTTCAACAACTTTTGTTTTAGCAGGATCAACAGTTATCCCATCTTTAGAAACAATGTGACCAAGGAAAGAAATTTCTTGCAACCAAAACTCACACTTTCTGAATTTCCCATACAATTTTTTTCTTTTAAGGTTTTCAAAATAACCCTTAAATGTCTTTCATTCTCCTCTTTCATTTTATAAAACACCAAAATATCATCAATAAACACAACCACCATTTTTCACCTGAGTCAACTGAGCCATCACTACAACAAACTGTTTAGTTCTAATTCTGACCATCTTAGGATATTGATTTGAAAGGTCATTTCCCTCTGTATGCCTTCCCATAAAATATGTTCTATTACCTCTATGAAATACCATTCTTAACATAGAAATATCTTAGGATAAGCAACATGGTAATCCTTAAATTCTATATCATTTCAGTCTTACCATAAATTAACTTATAATTTAACAATTTTCTAACTCCTAAAGTTGGCTAAACCGACCTCTGATACCAACTATAAGGCCCCAGCCTTAAACCTTACTTAATATTGAATTAAATGAATAATTCACATTGAGGATCTTTTCAGGTTTAGAGTTTTAGAGAATTAGGACATAACTATTACATCTCAAAAGATTGCAAAGTAGACACTTCTACTATGTTTCCATAAAATAAAAAAAACTCTTAAAAAGAGACATGTCTAGTTCCATGTTTTATATAGCATGACTTTCCCTTGATCCCGTCCTTGACCCTATTCCACATTAAGTCCTGTGAAAAACATTTCAAAAAAACTTAGGGTGAGCATAAAAAGCTCAGTAATGGATACACAAAGAATGAAAACTGTTAGTTTTTCAAACATCACGTAAACCATGTATACTTTATCAAAGTAATACCTTCACCTTCATGAAGTTGTAAAAACTCTTCACTGAATAAAATATCATTACTTACCCTTTTGTAACTAAAGGATTACCATAAAACCCATATAAAGAACACATAACATATAAAGGTAACTTGGGACATAAACATACTTAAGTGGAATAACTATACGGTCGACTTCCACACATATCACTTAATGGAATAGCCATACGTCCAACTTCCATACATACTTAATGGAATAGCCATACGGCCGACTTCCATACCCAATGCATTGGAGGTTATAACATAACCACCCATCCTGGTATTCACAGCACCACCCATTATATGGTTTATCACGTAACCACCTGTCAAATGTCCAAGTACCAATATAAAATCATAAAACATAAAACCAATATAAAGGAATGCTAACATTTCCACATTTCAATCACAATATATAATTTAAATATATTGACATAATAG
This sequence comes from Viscum album, assembly GCA_963277665.1. Taxonomy (NCBI): domain Eukaryota; kingdom Viridiplantae; phylum Streptophyta; class Magnoliopsida; order Santalales; family Viscaceae; genus Viscum; species Viscum album. Next base: position 117,261,245 of record OY728135.1, read on the forward strand.
AATCCTTTATAAAAACCATTTTCAATACCAAAATACATAAAAGAGTATATGGTATTTATTTTATTTTAAAAACATTACGGCTTTTTGAGGAAGCCAAAGACCAAATAATACTTGTGGCAGCGGAAAAGGTCGTTGTCACCGCGTACGTTAAAAAAACATTCCTTTTTTTTGTTTAGTAAAACGCTTCGTAGAAATAGATTCCTTTTGTATAAAAGTAAAATTCAAAGGGGTTTATACACCGTATAAAAGAAAGTTGTGTATAAAACGAAATATGCCTCAATGAAAGAAGATTGAGACGAAGTCCCTTACCTCGGGTCCGACTTGACTCGATCGTTCTTTAACGTCCTGAATAATAAACTTGAGTTAATTTCTATTTTCTTAAGAACATTTTTAAAGTTCATTATTCCTTTTATATCACTTATTGCCATGTTATAAACATTATGTAACCATTTAAGTGAATAATGTTTGTTTTGTCGATATTTGGTTCTTAATTCGAAAGTGGACTTCTTACAATTACATGTTGTTCGTGTGGTCAAAGGTTCTTTATATCCAGAATGACATTCCTGATTTGGATATCATATATACCATATATATCCAGAATATACATGTATTTATAATATTACATAATCATTTAGAGGTAAGAAATGAAATGCACCGTTCATGGAGACGGTAAGCCGTACGTACGCATGAACGCTACTTTCATTTCTTTGTTATATTAATGGAATTAAAACTAAATGAGAGGTATGTATATTTTAATTCCATAATTATATTAATAATTTAGATGTATCATTCATCATATATATCCATTATATACATGTACTTATAATATTACATTACATTTGGGGATAAGAAATGAAATGCACCGTTCATGGAGACGGTAAGCCGTACGTACGCATGAACGTTACTTTCATTTCTATCTCATACTTTAATGGGAAGAAATAATAATGATATAGAGTTATATTATAATTCTAGTATAAAATCATATATAATAACTTTAAATCCATCCTTTATACGTCCCACATATGGCATTAACGAATCAAATTACTTTGAGGGGGCGGTAGTCCGCACTTCCATAGATAAAGATATCGCGTTTACCCATAATGGAAACCATAAAGGTATGCCCAAAATGAAAAATACAGAAGCTTAAGGAAAACATAAACATATTATATATCATATAAAAATATAGTGTCATCTTAATGGCCACCTTTTAAGGTGTTAAAAGAATGTTGAACAATCATCGTTTCGGGAGGCAGAAATTCGCCATCCACGGAAACAGTATGTTCTTTAACCATTAGATGTAGGTGTGTGTAAGTTTAGCTCGAATAATTCTTATAACAACATACTAGTATATTGAGGATATTTTAGTTGTTACAAAATAAAATAATAAAAAGATTTTAGGGGGTTGGAGAAGCAAAATAAAACAAAAGGACTCAAAAGAAGACATTACCTTAAAATCGGGTAACTCCCTTTGGTTTGAGATCAAAGGCTTCCTTGGGAAGACTTATGCCCAAATTTAGGCTTCAAGGAGTAATAGAGGGAAGTGGAGAGACACAATTGGCAGAGTTTGGACGAGCCAAAGGCTTTCGGAGTGTGGTTAAGGTGGTAGAGGTGGGGGCCTTTTATAAGAGGAGAGGAGGGTCACTCTTGTAAAGTTACAAAATGTTACTTTATTTTCAAAAGTGTTTCGGATTTTAAAGGTCCCACATTGATGTATTTCAAGGATGAGGTGATGAGGGATCGAAATCCACTAATAAAATAGGTTTTGGATATGTGTAGGTCTTAGATTTTACATTATCTTTCCATTTTATTTAAATCATTAAATAATGAGGTCATCGCTGCATCATCATGATGTCATAAATAATTTAATTTATTTAATGTCTAAAAATTATAAAAAATTACTATGATGTATGAAATCTTTTTATCTTTCCAATGACTATTTATAGTCAAAAATATGACTTGTATAACCCCATGTAAAAATTTTTTTAGTAAAACATTTCATGTTTGTGTCATTTTTTACTTTAACATTAAATAAAAGGTATTTATGTCATTTTCCAACCAAAGTGGCTTCATGGGGTCCACAAGTTGACCCATGGATTGTCTTGGTCGGCCATGACACATCCAATGAGGGTAAGACATGTGTCTAGGTCATTTAATTTTATTAAAACATTATTCTTACCTTAAACTACACTAATTACCTCTAATCGCGATTAAGAACTTTAGAGTTACTATTCACCAAAAAATTATTTTAATCTCATTGAACCAAATTTTACTTCTTAATGACAACCATGTATGTCTTATTTTTGAAATTCAAAACACAAAAGAGGTAAAATTTCATTTAAACGAAAAATCAGTTTTTATAAGTACCACTTAGTGGTTTCACTATTCATCAAAAATTGAAGTTTTTCAGAAAAATACCAAAAATTCACCCTAAGCTATATTTGATATTCCGAATTCAAAAATTAAGTCTATTTTACAAAATTCAAAACATATAAGTCACATTAATTAATTTAATAATTAATTCCCGCTGTCATGACAAATAGCATGTTTTTATGAAACAATAAGTATCAAAAGATTGACACTAGTTTAAGCCCGATTTCAAAGTGAAATTAATTCCAACGACCAATATTGGATTTAATGGTAAAAATATTTTCTAATTTCACTTTAAAACCAATTCAAATGATAATCTAATCATATAAATAAATTAGATTAAAAAGAGGTTTTGAATTAAAATACAACATTTTACATTATTCATTAAAAATGAACTTTATCGGAAAGATACCAAAAATTTACACAAAGTAAATTTTGATGTCCTGATTATAAAGAAGAGTTATATTTGGTCCAATAGAATGTATAAGAGTGATCAAAACTATATTTAATGACGGTTCGCCATCAAAAGGTGATAAGTGAACCTTTAGTGAAAATTAGGGTATAAATGCCTAAAATTGAATTCTTTCCGTATTTTAAGCCTTTATCTTTTATTAGATAAAAGTAAAAACATTTAAAAACATATATAATCATATTTTAGTTATTTCTATCCATTCCCGCCAATACAAAGGCTATGTGTTAACTACCATTTAAAATAATATTATTATATTACTAGTGTGCAACGTAAGTTTTCAAAGGAACTCATCGTTGCGTATCGGGTACGCTATCGAACATAGCAACCCCTTTAAAGTAAAATTAATATTTAATTCGTAAATATTAATAAATACGAAAATATTTTATTCATTATTTACCTGGGATGTTACATCCTTCCCCCCTTTTGAGAATTGTGTCCTCGCAATTTTATTCACTTATCAAAATAAGTGGGGGTATTTATCCCTCATAGCATTTTCAGATTCCCACGTTGCCTCTTCAACCATATGGTTTTTCCACAAAACCTGTACCTGGTGGATTACCTTATTTCGCAACACTTACTCTCTTTGGTCAAGAATCTGGACTGGTTGTTCTTCATAAGAGAGATTCTCTTCCAACTGAACTACCTCTGGGCTCAAAACATGAGATGAATCTGGCATATACTTCCTCAACATCGAAACATGAAAAACATTGTGTACCTGAGATAAAATCGGAGGTAATTCCACTCTGTATGCAACTGATCCAACTCTCTCCAGAATTTCATATGGTCCAATGAACCTTGGACTCAGCTTTCCTTTCTTACCAAATCGCATCACACTTTTCCATGGAGAAACCTTGAGAAAAACATGATCACCTACCTCGAAAGATAGATCCTTCCTCCGGTTATCCGCATAACTCTTCTGCCTGCTCTGAGCTGTTCTCATGTGTTTCTGAATCAACTGAACCTTTTCTGCCATCTCTTCTATCAATTCAGGTCCCGTCAGCTTCCTTTCACCCACTTCATCCCAAAATGCTGGAGTTCGACACTGCTTCCCATATAATGCCTTAAATGGTGCCATCTGTATACTGGAATGAAAACTGTTATTATATGAAAACTCAACCAAAGAAAGATGTTGGTCCCAACTTCCCTGATAATCCATCGAACAAGCTCGTAGCATATCCTCCAAGGTCTGAATTGTTCGTTCTAACTGCCCATCTGATTGAGGATGAAAAGTTGTACTAAAATTTAATTCAGTACCCAACGACTTCTGAAGGCATTTCCAAAAGTTAGAAGTAAACCTTGGATCACGGTCAGATACAATGGAGAGAGGAAATCCATGTAACCTGACTATCTCCTTAAGATACAAACGGGAAAGTTGATCTAGGGAAAAATTATCTCGTATAGGAAGGAAATGAGCAGATTTAGTCAAGCGATCAACAATAACCCAGATTGCATTATTACCTCGAGATGTCTTCGGTAATCCCACAACAAATTCCATGGATATATTCTCCCATTTCCACTCTGGCACTGGTAGAGGCTGAAGCATCCCTTTTAGTAACTTCCACTCTGCTTTAACCTGCTGACAAGTCAAACACTTCACAGTAAAATCAGCAATATCCCTTTTCATTCCATCCCACCAGTAATACTCCCGCAGATCTCTGTACATCTTATTACTGCCAGGATGAACTGAAAACGGAGAACTATGAGCTTCACATAACAACTCTCTCTTCAACTGTGAATCACAAGGCACACACAATCTCTTCCCAAACCTCAAAACACAATCACTATCAATGTTGAATTCAGGCAACTTACCTTTCTGAACCAGCTCTACCTTTTTATGCAACTCACTGTCTTGCTTTTGTGCTTTCTTGATTCTGTCTGATAGAGAAGATCTCACTGATACCTGAAACAAAACAGAAGGAAATCCTGCACCAACAACTTCTATGCCAAATTTCATCAAATCAAAAACCAAAGTATCTCGTTCCAAACGTAGCATGGTTAATGAAGCATTACTTTTTTGACTCAAAGCATCATCCACTTTATTTGCTTTTCCCGGATGGTAGTGAATTGTACAATCATAATCCTTGATTAATTCCAGCCATCTCCTCTGTCTCATGTTCAATTCTTTCTGAGTGAATATATACTTTAAACTTTTGTGATCAGTATATATTTCACACTTTACTCTATACAAATGATGCCTCCAAATTTTTAAAGAAAAAACAACAGCAGCAAATTCCAAATCATGTGTAGGGTAATTTACCTCATGAGTTTTCAACTGACGTGAAGCATAAGCAATTACCTGATCATTCTGCATAAGGACACAACCAAGTCCCTTCAACGAAGCATCACTGTAGATAAAAAACTCACCATTCCTGGAAGGAAGTGCCAAAACTGGAGCATTCACCAATCTTCTTTTCAACTCCTGAAAACAATCATCACATTCTTTTGTCCAGATGAACTTAACACCCTTACGAGTTAGCTTAGTCATTGGACTAGATAACCATGAAAAATTTTCAACAAACCTTCGGTAGTAACCTGCCAAACCAAGAAAACTACAGATCTCGGTTACATTTGTGGGTCTTGGCCATTCTTCAACAACTTTTGTTTTAGCAGGATCAACAGTTATCCCATATTTAGAAACAATGTGACCATGGAAAGAAATTTCTTGAAACCAAAACTCACACTTTCTGAATTTCCCATACAATTTTTTTCTTTTAAGGTTTTCAAAATAACCCTTAAATGTCTTTCATGCTCTCTTTCATTTTATAAAACACCAAAATATCATCAATAAACACAACCACCATTTTTCACCTGAGTCAACTGAGCCATCACTGCAACAAACTGTTTAGTTCTAATTCTGACCATCTTAGGATATTGATTTGAAAGGTCATTTCCCTCTGTATGCCTTCCCAGAAAATCTGTTATGTTTCCTCTATGAAATACCATTCTTAACATAGAAATATCTTAGGAGAAGCAACATGGTAATACTTAAATGCTATATCATTTCATTCTTACCATAAATTAACTTATAATTTAACAATTTTCTAACTCCTAAAGTTGTCTAAACCGACCTCTGATACCAACTATAAGGCCCCAGCCTTAAACCTTACTTAATATTGAATTAAATAAATAATTCACATTGAGGATCTTTTCAGGTTTAGAGTTTTAGAGAATTAGGACATAACTATTACATCTCAAAAGATTACAAAGTAGACACTTCTACTATGTTTCCATAAAATAAAAAAAAACTCTTAAAAAGAGACATGTCTAGTTCCATGTTTTATATAGCATGACTTTCCCTTGATCACATCCTTGACCCTATTCTACATTAAGTCCTGTGAAAAACATTTCAAAAAAACTTGGGGTGAGCATAAAAAGCTCAGTAAGGGATACACAAAGAATGAAAACTGTTAGTTTTTCAAACATCACGTAAACCATGTATACTTTATCAAAGTAATACCTTCACCTTCATGAAGTAGTAAAAACTCTTCACTGAATAAAATATCATTACTTACCCTTTTGTAACTAAAGGATTGCCATAAAACCCATATAAAGAACACATAACATATAAAGGTAACTTGGGACATAAACATACTTAAGTGGAATAACCATACGGTCAACTTCCACACATATCACTTAATGGAATAGCCATACGGCCAACTTCCAATCATACTTAATGGAATAGCCATACGGCCGACTTCCATACCCAATGCATTGGAGGTTATAACGTAACCACCCGTCCTGGTATTCACGGCACCACCCGTCATATGGTTTATCACGTAACCACCCATCAAATGTCCAAGTACCAATATAAAATCATAAAACATAAAACCAATATAAAGGAATGATAAAATTTCCACATTTCAATCACAACATATAATTTAAATATATTGGCATAATATAATCCTTTATCAAAACCATTTTCAATACCAAAATACATAAAAGAGTATATGGTATTTATTTTATTTTAAAAACATTACGGCTTGTTGAGGAAGCCAAAGACCAAATAATACTTGCGGCGTCGGAAAAGGTCGTTGTCACCGCGTACGTTAAAAAAACATTCCTTTTTTCGTTTAGTAAAACGCTTCTTAGAAAAAGATTACTTTTGTATAAAAGTAAAAGTAAAAGGGGTTTATACATCGTATAAAAGAAAGTTGTGTATAAAATGAAATATGCCTCAATGAAAGGAGATTGAGACGAAGTCCCTTACCTCAGGTCCGACTTGACTCGATCGTTCTTTAACGTCCTGAATAATAAACTTGAGTTAATTTATATTTTCTTAAGAACCTTTTTCAAGTTCATTATTCCTTTTATTTCACTTATTTCCATGTTATAAACATTATGTAACCATTTAAGTTAATAATGTTTGTTTTGTCGATATTTGGTTCTTAAGTCGAAAGTGGACTTCTTACAATTACATGTTGTTCGTGTGGTCAAAGGTTCTTTATATCCAGAATGACATTCCTGATTTGGATATCATATATACCATATATATCCAGCATATACATGTATTTATAATATTACATAATCATTTAGAGGTAAGAAATGAAATGCACTGTTCATGGAGACGGTAAGCCGTACGTACGCATGAACGCTACTTTCATTTCTTTGTCATATTAATGGAATTAAAACTAAATGAGAGGTATGTATATTTTAATTACAGAATTATATTCAAAATTTAGATGTATCATTCATCATATATATCCATTATATACATGTACTTATAATAGTACATTACATTTGGGGATAAAAAATGAAATGAACCGTTCATGGAGACGGTAAGCCGTACGTACGCATGAACGTTACTTTCATTTCTATCTCATACTTTAATGGAAAGAAATAATAATGATATAGAGGTATATTATAATTCCAATATAAAATCATATATAATAACTTTAAATTCATCCTTTATATGTCCCACATATGGCATTAACGAATCAAATCACTTTGAGGGGGCGGTAGTCCGCACTTCCTTAAATGAAGATATCGCGTTTACCCATAATGGAAACCATAAAGGTATGCCCAAAATGAAAAATACAGAAGCTTAAGGAAAACATAAACATATTATATATCATATATAAATATATTTTCATCTTAATGGCCACCTTTTAAGGTGTTAAAAGAATGTTGAACAATCATCGTTTCGGGAGGCAGAAATTCGCCATCCACAGAAACAGTATGTTCTTTAACCATTAGATGTAGGTGTGTGTAAGTGTAGCTCGAATACTTATTATAACAACATCCTAGTATATTTATGATACTGGAGTTGTTACAAAAGAAAATAATAAAAAGAGTTTAGGGGTTTGGAGAAGCAAAATAAAACAAAAGGACTCAAAAGAAGACATTACCTTAAAATCGGGTAACTCCCTTTGGTTTGAGATCAAAGGCTTCCTTGGGAAGACTTATGCCCAAAGTGAGGCTTCAAAGAGTAAGAGAGGTAAGTGGAGAGACAAAATGGGCAGAGTTTGGCCGAGCCAAAGGCTTTGGGAGTGTGGGTAAGGTGGTAGAGGTGATGGCCTTTTATAAGAGGAGAGGAGGGGCACTCTTGTAAAGTTACAAAATGTTACTTTATTTTCAAAAGAGTTTCGGATTTTAAAGGTCCCACATTTATGTATTTTGAGGATACGGTTATGAGGGTTCTAAATCCACTCATACAATAGGTTTTGGACATGTTTAGGTCTTAGATTTTACATTATCTTTCAATTTTATTTAAATCGTTAAATAATGAGGTCATCGCTGCATCATCATGATGTCATAAATAATTTAATTTATTTAATGTCAAAAAATTATAAAAAAATTACTATGATGTAGGAAATAGTTTTAGCTTTCCCATGACTATTTATAATCAAAAATATTACTTTTATAAACCCATGTAAAAATTGTTTTAGTAAAACATTTCATGTTTGTGTCATTTTTTTACTTTAACATTAAATAAAAGGTATTTATGTCATTTTCCAACCAAAGTGGCTTCATTGGGTCCCCAAGTTGACCCATGGATTGTCTTGGTCATCCATGACACATCCAATGAGGGTAGGACGTGTGTCTAGGTCATTTAATTTTATTAAAACATTATTCTTACCTTAAACTACACTAATTACCTCTAATCGCGATTAAGAACTTAAGAGTTACTATTCACCAAAAAATTATTTTAATCTCATTGAACCACATTTTACTTATTAATGACAACCATGTATGTCGTATTTTTGAAATTCAAAACACAAAAGTGGTAAAATTTCATTTAAACGAAAAATCAGTTTTTATAAGTACCACTTAGTGGTTTCACTATTCATCAAAAATTGAAGTTTTTCAGAAAAATACCAAAAATTCACCCTAAGCTATATTTGATATTCTGAATTCAAAAATGAAGTCTATTTTACAAAATTCAAAACATATAAGTCACATTAATTAATTTAATAATTAATTCCCGCTGTCATGACAAATATCGTGTTTTTATGAAACAATAAGTATCAAAAGATTGACACTAGTTTAAGTCCGATTTCAAAGTGAAATTAATTCCAACGACCACTATTGGATTTAATGGTAAAAATATTTTCTAATTTCACTTTAAAACCAATTCAAATGATAATCTAATCATAAAAATAAATTATATTAAAAAGAGGTTTTGAATTAAAATACAACATTTTACACTATTCATTAAAAAATGAACTCTATCGGAAAGATACCAAAAATTTACACAAAGTAAATTTTGATGTCCCGATTCTAAAGAAGAGTTATATTTGGTCCAATAGAATGTATAAGAGTGACCAAAACTATATTTAATGACGGTTCTCCATCAAAAGGTGATAAGTGAACCTTTAGTGAAAATTAGGGTATAAATGCCTAAAATTGAATTCTTTCCGTATTTTAAGCCCTTGTCTTTTATTAGATAAAAGTAAAAACATTTAAAAAACATATATAATCATATTTTAGTTATTTCTATCCATTCCTGCCAATACAACGGCTATGTGCTAACTACCATTTAAAGTAATATTATTATATTACTAGTGTGCAACGTAAGTTTTCAAAGGAACTCATCGTTGCGTATCGGGTACGCTATCGAACATAGCAACCCCTTTAAAGTAAAATTAATATTTAATTCGTAAATATTAATAAATACGAAAATGTTTTATTCTTTATTTACCTGGGATGTTACAGTTTAGGTATTTGGATTGAAGTGTTTATGTATTTGGATTCAAGAATTATTAAATATATATATGGATTTCATTTTTTCGCTAAATATTTACAAGAGTAGGTTGAATGAATCTGGTAGAATACACAATTTATTTAATGACATGATGAAATTTTGTTTAAGGGAAATGTAGCCCTTAATATATCCATTATTCTAAAATGAAGAAAAAGGTATGTTGGATTGGATGATACTAGTTACCTTGGAACTAATTAATGATTTCTTGAAAAGAGGGTTATGCTATCGTGGTTGAAGTTTAGAACTTTTTGGACTTAAGTAATATATCTAATAAACTATGTAATAAGTAAACATGAATTTTTTAAATAAGGAATTATGGTTATTAACATGTTTTAATAGAATACTTGATGAAGGTATTCACATGTTTAGAATGTGACAACCAAAGAGATACCCTATGATATATGAGATATAATTGTTAAGTTGATTTAGTGAACTTATTTCTAATGTTTTAGATTTTTAGATTTTATAAGGATTATAATGCTATCCATTTATGGAAATATTAAGTTAAAATTTAGATGAATTTTGTAAGATTAAAGTGTTATCTCTCCATTGGTGTACTTATTCATATTTGATAACTTATGGTAACCTTTTATTGTGATAAAGACAGATGGAATGACCTATCATTATATTTATAGATCTAATGATCTGATAATGCTTCAGGAATGAAAAATTAAACTTCCTTTCTTGGAATTGGAGATGAAGTGGAAATTGATCAAGGAATGGCAATGGGTGATATTGTTTTGAAATAAAGTAAGTATGTATTCTCATAAAAAATATTCAATATTAGGAAAATATCCTGATGCAAAAAAGGATGTCATGTTATCATAATTATTGATGATATCAATGGCCTCTTTCATGTTTCTTTATTTTAAGGTTTTTTGATTGTTAACTTTCTCTGGATCACCCACATTCTTGTGATCATCTATCTTTTTTAATCTCAATGATTATTTATGCTTTTCCACTATTCCAAAATCTTTACTTATGTTCTCCTACGAGAAAACCTAGTTTTGAGTTACTTTGGGTAACTATTTTATTCCTAACTTCCCTTTTAAAAGGAAGATTTAGTATTTTTCGATGTGGGTTTCTATGAAATAAATTTTTAAGTATTAAACATTTGATAACCCATATGAATTTTGAGGGTGAAATTCATTTTCGGGATGGTGTTAAGTAACACAATGAGATTTTTTTAATTAATTTTTTCAATTTAATTTAATCTTTTTGATATTTTTCAGTTCAAGAAACACTGAATATAGATTTTTTATTATTATATAAAAGCAATATGTTTGTATTATGTTATATGAAACACCAAGTTATATTTGCGCTATACGCAAAACCGTCTTGGCTTATGTTACACACAACACTGAGTTTCCCCAAAAAAAATATTTTCATTTTTATGATTATTAAAACAAGTTGATTATTACCTAGCTGTTAAACATAGTGATATGAATAGTAATAACTACTTTTTGAATTTTATTTATAATGGTTTTATATAAATAAAACATATTGATGATGATGTTTATAATTTTTTGTAATTTCTTTATATGTTTAAAAATACTATTTTTTTAAAGGAACTACTTTTTATGTCTGTCTATAAACAATAATAAAATTAATTTTAGATACTCATAGAAATTTAATTTGATAAAATAAACATCATTTTTGAATTCAAAATGTCAAAATTAACTTATCTTGAATTTTATTTATCTTTCTGAGAAGTTTCATTTTTTGATGAATAGTAAAAAATACTTCATTGTAGTTAAAAACTGCATTTTTGTTTAAATAATTATTATACATTAAATTTGTTTTATTGTAAAATAGATCAATTATACATGTATTATTATAATCTAGGTCATTTGAATCAATTTTATATTAAAATTATATATAAAAACTTATTAAACTTTTGAACGTTCTTTTTACCCTCCTTCTCACCACATCTGCGGGATTAGCATTAAACATAATTTTTTTGCTTCTCTAAATGGAATTTAAAAAAATGGATATAAACTGTTATAATTAGTCTGATATTTAGAGTCTAATAGGATAAAATTTATTTTTTTGGTGAATATTAAATTTAGTAATTTTTAATTTATCATGGTTAAGGGTAAATTGGGTAATTAAAGTTGAAAATAATATTATAATATTATAAAGTTTCCCTAACACATGTCCTAATTTAATTGGAAGAGTGTGTTTATAAATAAAATCCAACTTATTAAGAAATTATGATCTTTTTAAGACCATTGGGCAAGAATTAGACATTTTTAATATTTTATTTAAAGATAAGTTTAAAATTGTATACTCATAATGTTTAATAAATAAATCATTTATAATATAGGGTAATACATATGATAAAATATACTATAAATATTAATTTGAAATATAATAAATTTATCTTCATCATAAAAATTTATTTTTAATATTTTGATCAGAAATAATTTAATTAATGGCTTTGATAATAATGATGCAGTAATTGTTTAACAAATTGAAATGTCACATAAATGATATTAAAAATATTAAAATAAATATACTATGACATCATTCATGAAAAAATAATAATTTTATAGATAACATAGACATGTTAAAGAAATAATATTATTATTAGTTTGAAGTTATTCTGTTGTTAAGATATTTTTAAAAAGAAAAATAATAAACATTATAAAAATTGACGTAAATGATACTTTAAAATAATTAATATTTTATTAAATGATATAAAATTCATAAAAATCTATAATTTTTCTACATAACTTTAATAATTACATATATGTCATAAATTATCCACTTGGGGTTATTTTGGAATTTTATTTTAAATATATTAACCCTACAGAGTAAAGTGCCAAGTTGTCACGGTCAGAGATAAAGGGTTTAACTAAGGGTCAAATAAAAACGATAAGGTTAATATTATAACCTAAACTTGTCTATAAATAATTGTATTAGAGGATTTAGATCCATACTCATATTATCTTCTAAATAACTCACTTTGGGTCTATTTTAAATCAAAAATAAATCTATATTAATTTAATATTTTAAAGGATTCCAAAAGTTCTCCTCTCCTCTCATATAAAAAGGCACATCCTCCCTAACTTAATCACACCACCTTGATACTTATATCTCATCATAAACCTGAAAATATATCCTCCCAAAATTATTATTTAAGTAATGGAGGTCTTGTTCTCCCAAAAAAACCTAACCTAGTATCCCTAAGTGGATATCCAAGGGAAACCCATCGAAGAAGTGGTAATTGTTTTAACAATTCATTCTAAATATTTTCTTATTATAATTTATCTTCATTTGTTTTTTCCATAGTAAATTAATAAATCCAGTATAATATATATGTTTTGAATTTATTATGATTATGGGACAATCATATTACTTCTTTTATCCATCCTATGAAAAATAATATCATCATGCGTGTGTACGTACGACTTACCGTTTCTATGTTGTGGTGTAATTTAGTTTTCATCACTACTTTTTTCGGATGGGTGTAATGATGGATATAATGGATATAAATAATAAATATTATATGATATTTATTCTTTATAATTAATATACCATCCAATTATCTACCCCTTTACCATTAATGGAATGATATCGTCCCTCATGTGTTTGTACGGCTTACCGTCTCCATGACATGATGGAATTCATCTTCCATGTTAGCCATTCAAGAATGATCATAAAAATGTATATATTGAATAAATATTAAATATGTGACAAAATAATGATACTATAATAATATAAATATACATATATGTCATTTAACTTCTTCCATTCAATACAATAAGAAAACAGAAACAACTTTCATGAGTATGTACTACCTACCATCTCCATGAAAGGTGTATTCAATTTCATGTAAATATATTATATATATATTTATATACTGAATATATATAATATATAAATCATGTCTTACATTCTTGACATAAGTAAATCAGGATCTAAGTAATAGGACCAAGAATAACAAGTCAAAACACATAAGATAAAAAAATAGGTTATTATACAAAACATTGCATTAACCTATAATGGTTAATAAATGGGTAATATTAAGTCATAAATGAATCATATATGATATAATAAATATTATTATGATTTTGGTACAATTTAATAATATGTTTAAAACAACTATGGAGGATTTTACTACATGTATGGAGGGAATCAGAACTAAGGTAAGGGATTTTGGTTTCACTTTTATTTCTGTGATACTTATGCCATATTCTCCACTCATTTATTTAGTGTGGTGTATATACTAACCATGAATATATTATATGATGCTTATTATAAAATTTATGGAACTTTAGATATCTATTTGAGGATTTCTCTTTCATGGGGTATATAGTACAAAAGTTACCAAATTGGTAAGATAATTTTTGTCTAAATTTTTCTTCTTTGAGACACATGTTTTGTTGTACACCTATATTCATTTACAAGGTGTATGTACTGAATTTTTAAATTTTGTATCATTAATATAATTATTTTAATGATATTTTAAGCCTCATGTAATATTATTCTCTCCTCGATCGGAAATCTATGTTCCTTCAAAATAAATTTTTTCTAAAAATGTTTTAAAGGCGCTTTAAATAATCTTTTTTTTATTTTCAAGAAAATTTATTTCAAAGATGCTTAAAATGTTTTCAAAGACATTTTTATAATATTTCAAGTTTATTTTCAATGAAAATGGTTTCATAAATTTTTTATGATTTTAAAATTATTTTTCAAAGTGGAAGTGATATTTTCCTTAAGAATTGATTTCAAGTTATCTTTCAAAATTATTTCCCATCTCCGATGACATATGTTGGTGTTACTCATGACTTTATAGGAAATGATCCAAGTTTCCATTCATATTCAATCTCTGAATGGTTTATGTTTTGATGGCATGATGTTTATGGAACCCGTTTCTATTTAACCGGTTATATACTTTTGAAATAGGCTTATTTTCATGGGTTATATCCTTTTGAAACCTGCTTCTTTTAATAGGTTATGCATTTTATGAGAGGATTTTGAAACATGTATTTGTTCCATAGGTTATGATATGATTACATATTTATGATAGACATTGTTTTTCATGGTTTGTGATATGAATTTTTATGATGTTGTGGTACACGGATGTATGATTTTATTATGAGATGGGTGGGACCTATATCTCCCTCCAATGCATTGGGTAAAGTTTAATATCTCATGAGATAGACTAAGATGGTCTTTTGATTGAACCATGGCTACTAAGATAGCCATGAGAGTGAACCATGACAACCAAGATGGTATAGAGAGTGAACCTGTACCACTACGATTACCATGGGTGTGAACCATGACTACTAAGATGGTATGGTGAGTGAACCTAAACTATTAATATGGTCTTGGAAGTGATTCCTTGACTACTAGGGAAATAATATTATATTCTTATGTGTCTGCCACAAATTCCCGGTCTCATTCCTATATTGTGATTTTATGGCTTATGTCCTTTATTTCCTTATGATTCTTGTCTTATGAACATAAAATATTTATGCCTTGATTCATGTATATGATATTTGATATGTAGGGTATGATATTCGAATGTTATGATCACATACTCATACCAATTATGGTCATGTTTTTTCTTACATATATCTATTTCTTACGCTTACAGAGTATCTGATCTCACACCTTTTTATGTTTCCTTTAGCCTAGGTTATAATTGACGGTTTTAGGAAGGAATACTAAAAGGGAATATCTTTATGGAAAACATTGAATATCTTTTACTAGAATATAAGTTTGTGTTCCATGTTTCCAAAGACACTAACGGTCTTTGGGAATGTGTTTTGTAATGTACAAATTATTCCAGAAAAGTGGTGTAATGTTAATATATGAAAAGTAAGGGTTGATATACAACACCGTCCACCGGTAGCCTCAAAACCGGAGCACTGGTCAACCTCATCCTCACCTTAATAAAGGCTCTCTAACATTGCTTAGTCTAGGTAAACAACTTCCCTTTCCATATTAAGGATGTCAAAGGGGCTTCTATCCTAAAAAATTATGCCACGAACCACCTATAGTACCCCACCAAACCAAAAAATCTCTACACCTTCAACATGCCCTTGGTTGTCTCCCAAGTAAGTACTATATCAAAATTTTCTAGATCAACAACTAATCCATGCCTAGATATTACGTTACCCATAAATTGGACCTCTCAGATCCAAAACTAACAATTCAAGAACTTACAATAAAGTTGGTTCTTCTTGAGTAATTCTAGGACTGCCCTCAAATAATCTATATGATCCTCCTCAAATGCAGATTAAATGAGAATGGCATTGATAAAGATGAATATGAATCATTATAAGTATGACTGGAATATCTAGTTAATAAGTTTCATAAACATAGAAAGGTCATTAGTCACATTGAAAGGCTTCACCAGGAACTCATAGTGTCTGTAGTGACATCAGAATGTCGTCTTTGGAATATCATCCACATGAACCATCAACCAATGGTATTCAAACCTGGGATTGACCATTGATAACCAACTTGCACACATCAACTGGTCAAAAAATCATCAATCCTTATAAAGGGGTTATTGTTTTTAATCATTACCTAATCCATGTGATGATAATCAACACAAAGCCTCATTCTCTCATATACCTTTTTCTTGAATAAGATTGGGGACTTACAAGGGGACACAATGGGTCTGATAAAACCTTTCTCTCAATGGTCTTCCAACTACATCCTCAGCTCTCAATCTTAGTTGGGGCCACCCGATATACCGTAGAAGATATCAATGCGATATAGGGGTTCTAGTCGATTTAGATGTAAATCTCTCTCCTTGGAGTCAGTCCTAAAACATCGTTACTAAATACATCCATATAATCCCCCACTACCATTGGAGGATAGATATATGAATATCCCACAACACCAAGGTCTTTACTCACCAAATGATGGGTTATGGGTTGTAGTTTCCTGCTCTTGAGCCGCACCTGCTCAACTATAAGATCTCTCTCACCCACAAAGGATAATATCATACCATTTATAAGAAGGAATTTAACTCTAATATGATGAAAGTATATCTAAGAACACACCATAGATAACCAGTACTACCAAAGATGATTTCCTATGGTTTTATCATGATAGGAAATATGTATCATGCGAAACTCAATCCAATGATCACCAACTCGTGCTATTGGAAGATTAGTGATATATAAGAAATGCTCCATGTTGGAGCCCCTATCCATAGTTGTTGGGATAAAGACTCAACTAGAAACTCTAGCTATGACATAAGGGATGTGAATATGAAATAGTGGCTAGAGAATGTGTCTATAAGTACTGGATATACAATGAAAATGACTTAGATTTTACCTTGGATCACCCTTAGCACCTCTAGTTCATAAGATTCCACATTATGAAGCTATACTTCCCCTTTCCCACCAATTTCCCACAACCAGGGTTTGCAATTAAGCATTAACACAACCAAAATGAAAACAAACATATAATTAAAAGGATCCCATTATCCAGACCATGACACTATCTTAGTAGAGTGGAACTAACTCACCTCCTTGGCTTTAAATTATGTCACAAGAGAATGTATCTTGGTGGGGGAGTGTCCATATAACATGAATTATTGAAGAGACATCATTCATCACCTACATAGGGATAAATCAACACCTTGAGTTTACCTGAAGGATTCAAACTATTAGTACCACCATCTAACTAGGAGGGTTCCCATAAAAGGCAGAAAAACAAAGTCATCGCCTCTAGGTAAACCTATGTTACCTATGGGGTTAATGTAATATACTCTACTATGAAGAGATAATCAAATATATCCAAGTGAGGTTCACCTCATCATGGATATGGATGAAAAAAACCCACCAGTTCCCTACTTCTCTAAGAACAAGACTAGTTGTGAGTGTATCCATCTGATCTATCGGGGTCCAAACAAGCCTAAAGACTTGAACAACCACCCTGAACCAATCCTCTACTACCTGAGGGTCTATATCACTATAAAACTTCAAAAATATCTATCATTTTAACTCATGAAACAAGATAAGCCGGCATGCATCATTATCTTAGACTTCTGGATCTATTATATATCCAACACACAGTTGTCCTTCTGGCTTGACTGCTTGGGGAAACACCTCATGAGTGGGTACCTAAACTAAGGCCTCACCCCTCATGTGATCATTGTCATGATCTTGTATTGGTATCCTATATTCTATCATCAATAAGGAATCCTAAAAGTTAACCAGACAAACCATATTTAGATGATCATATATGGGGAGATAACTCAAGAAAGACATGTAAATCAAAACGATTCAATCTAATATGTTGTATGTTAAATTTTTTCCTATAACTAATGCCTTGGTATGGCATGTTAACAAACAAGTAGTCAGATTTCTGGTGAATGGATACATCAATCATCATAAATACACCAGGTTCCTTGGCCTAAAATTTGCAACTCAAGAAACTCTAACACCATTTCCCTAAGTTCCCATACCAATCCTCAAAATAAGTTCAACACCAGACTTCAACGAGAGGACAGTCCACCTATGATACCACTCTGTCACAACCAAACCCACATAGACTCCATCTGGCCGGCAGTAAGTTGATTACGACACCCTAATCCAACCTTCAATAGGTCATGGGATATCATCAAGCATTTAGTATGAATAACACTAAAACAGTAGTCCTTATCCTATGTACTTGTACACATGCACACAACCAACTCTATACAACGGTGAAGAGATAAAGAGAAAATACTAAACATCTAGGGTTTAATTAGTCTATGAAACATCCTCTAAGAAATACATCATAGCATAGTATATTATTTAAAATATAATGGGAAAAAATACATGCCTAACCAAAAATGAGGTCTCAACCTAACAATAAATAAGAAAATAAAAAACCGAAGAGTGTTGTGTATCCAAGTCTCCAAGACCTCTCTGTCAAAACTAGACCCACCAAGACCCTTCCTGGTCCAGTAGTATGTTGAGTGTGATATACCAAGTCCACCTCCAAAAGGTCAGGGGCTGGTGACAAGTGTCGAGTAGGCATAACACTAAAATAGGAGGCCTTAGGCTAAGTACATGCATGCACACACACAACCAAATCCATAAAATAGTGTATAGATAAAGCAAAAAGACCGAGAATGTAGGGTGTAATCAATGAATATAGAATCCTCTATGAAATAAATCAATGTATAATAATTTATATAAAAGATAAAGGGGAAAAATAAATGACTAACTAGAAATAAGGTCCAAACCTGAATATAACTGAAAAATGGAAAGATGAAGAGTGCTTGGCTCCCAATCTCCAAGACTATCCACTGAACGTGGTCAGAACCACTAAATACTACAATTCTCCTCCAATACCAGGTCTATTAAAGTCGCCACCAATATTTCTATTGTCTACATAATACACAACACGTGTGAAAAAATCCCAAGCAGGTGTGAGCATATACATACCCAATAAGACTCCCTAGAAACCATAAAGGGATAAATAGAAATAGAAATAGTCAATCACATAAACCTATAAATAAAGAGGTTAAAGAAACCCAACATCCAATATATGCTCAAAAAGAAGCTCAAAAAAAAAGATAAATAACCTATTTATCTTCACAACCTATCAAAGAATGATGATCAGCCTACAACTCCAAAGGTCAAACATCTAATTTCTAACTCCATTATCAATCTCATAAGATCTGATTGGAGGGGACATCTTCTCACTACTATGCCCCACAACTTATGGGGCACTAACTCTTGTGAATAACCCGCTCCCCATCATGGCTCAAAAACGGTACCCGCTCAAGCTTCATAGTCGGTGGAGCTTCTGCCAGTGACAAACGCACAAACGGTTGGGAAGTGTACCACTTCATAGTTAGATTAAACACACACTATTTTGTATAGAGATATTGATTCTACATATTATAGAATATGGGTGACCCACACTCTGGTGTAATAGGGGTTACCAACCCCAGCATTTCTCTGATAATAAAACACAATCACTATGAATGGAAAATAATCGGTGAAGTAAGAATCACACTTGTCACACCTCGTGTAGTAACTCTAGTGAAAACAAAGGCTACTATCATGTTATACATGGAAAACTACTCAGTATATGCTACTCACAATTTTAAATACAAGTTCTAAAGAAGGATATACACAAGGTGGAAGATCCTAGAGAAATTACATGGCATGTATTGGATTCCCTGGGTATGATAGCTTATTCCAACCTTTGTTTATATACTTTATCCCATTCCCTTGTACTATGGTTGTTCCCATTAACTTTTCCTTGTCCAGGTACCCTAGGAAAGTCTAAGGACATGGTTGTGCTCATTTACTATGGTCGTTCCCATATACATGGTTGTGTCTATTCCTGTGTACTCTAGGGGTACACGTCAATCCACCAGCACCGAGTTACATGGACTGTATCTCTCATACAAGGTTCATGATATTTAATTCTACTTGAAACCCTAGCCACCACATCAATGGGGCTACACAACATGAGTTTATTAGAACTAAATTTCACGTATCTCAAAATTTTCTAAAATTCTATAAAACATCATGTGTCTCACCCGCACCACTACCAAAACTGTTTCCACCTTGAATTACACCAAGGAACTCAAATCAAAGGTAGACCAAATTTTTTCCATCATTGACAATCTGATTTTGGCCACTTGAACATCATGTATATCATATTTTTCACACTGAATCACAACTACCATGAATAAAGTCCCATTATCTGACCTTCGATCCATGTTGCCAACACCCACATCCCACATCGCATCAGGATTCAGTCACAGAATATCAATCTACAACTCATTCGTGCATCTTCCATCATTATGGGGGTTCAACCATGCTCGAATCAGGCCCAGAAATGTCAAACCATGACCCATGGGGCAATGGTGAAGAATGAAAATAATAGACGATTCAAAACACAAGAATAATGTGAACCAATGTCAGTAGAGGTGAAATCCCAGACAATGATGAAAATATTCAAAAAAATGGTGTAAAAGAGGTGAAAAAGTATAAATAATTAGGTTTAATAAATCTAATTAAAATTGGGATCATGAGAAGAAATGAAATCATCAAGAAGTAAGAAGATATCAAATCCATGATTAAAAATTAATTCAAATGGTGAAAATCCATCAAAAACATGACCCACCCCATGTTTGGATTGATTTTTAGTGAAGAACACATCTTTTAGAAATAAATGTTATGATCCTTATATGTTCAATGTCCATATCATGATTCACCTTGATCATTCATCAATGATCCTCGTTCCTGATCTGTCAATGTTAATGAAGCTCTCCTCCTCCTCCTCTAAAAAATCTTAGGGTTATGCAGTTAACCCTTGGGTTTTCCATAAAATGGTTTAAATAGAGGATTAATAGTGTTTTTTCATTTAAATAAAATAATTTAATAATTTAATTGATTCACTTAATGTACCTTCTGATGGACACCTATAACTGAACACCCTGACACTGACCAATTTTTATGTTTTATCTTGGGTAAAAATCACATTCCATAAACAACCACAATCTTTGATTTCCAATTTGAGGTCCCAAACAATGGGAAACCATTTATTCTATAAAAATTAATGCATTTGATATAATATATTTAATATTTTTATTACATCAATATCAAGCCTCTTCCGCCCCTGGAATGTCATGCTAAATAAGCACTTGGCTCCAAAAATATTCCTTAAAATATTTCAAAGTATTAAAATAAAAAATTGATTCATTAAAATTTTATATATTGATACATAAAGTTTGTTATAAACATTATTAAAACATGAAATTGATTTATTACTAACATTACATGGGTTGTCACATTCTTCCCCCCTTTAAATAATTATTTCCTCATAATTGTATTCCACACTTAAACAAGTGAGGGTGTTTTCCCTCACAACCTCTTCATATTCGCATGTTTCTCCTTCAACCATATAGTTCCTACATGAAACATTAACATGGAATATTACCTTATTTCATAACACCATCTCTTTTTTATAAATAATCTAAACTAGTTTTTCATATGAGAGAGATTCCCGTCTAATTGTATAACTTCAAGAATCAAATCCTGATATGTTTTCAGTATGTAATTGCATAATAAGGAAACATAAAACACATCATCAACCAAATATAAACTTGGTGGTAAGGATATTAAGAAGAAAATTGATCCAACTTTTTCTAGAATTTCTTATGGTCTAACAAACCATGGGATCAACTTTACCTTTTTCCAAAACACATCACACCTTTACATGGATATATTTTAAGGAAAACATTTTCACCTACCTAAAAAAAGATCTTTCCACTAGTTATCTGAACAACTTTTCTACCAACAATGTGTTTCCCTCATGTAGTACTAAATCATCATTACCTTCACAACCATCTCTTTTACCAGTTCTACTCCCAAGAACTTTCTTTCACTAAATTCATCCCAACATACTAGGTTTGGAAACCATTTCCCATATAATGCTTCCAAAGGTTTCGTCTATATATAAATATGAAAAAATTAATTATAGGAAAACTCAACTAATGAAATATATTTATACTAACTTCCTTAATTATATAATGATAAAGCTCAAAGAATATTATCTAGTGTCTGAATTTTTTTCTCTGATTACCTATTAGATTTTGGGTGAAATATTTTACTAAAATTCAATATAGTATCCATCGACTTATGAAGGCTCTTCCAAAAAATTGATGTAAATATAGGATCATAATTAGATATAATAAAGAGTAGAACTCCATATGACCTAAATATTTTCTTAAGATAAATCCTATAAAGTTGTTCCCATGACATATTATCTCTAATAAGAATAAAATGCATATATTTTTGCAATATATCAATAATAACCCAAATAATGTTATTACATCATGTGGTATTTGACAATCCCACCACAAAATATATGGATATATTCTCCCATTTCTATTCTAGAACTGATAGTGGAAAGAGAATCCCCTTTTATAGTCTCCATTATACTTTAACATATAGAAAATGCAACCATTTCATCAAAGAATAAGTAATATCCTTCATTATTCCATTCAACAAAAAATATTCACAAAGGCCTCTATATATCGTAGTGATGACATGATTAACATAAAATAGAGAGTTGTGAGATTCACTCAATAATTCCTTCTTCAATGACGGGTCACTAGGAACACATAACTTCTTTTCAAATATGATAACACCTTCTTTATCAATATTAAAAATAGGAAGCATACCTCTAAATTATACTCTATCCTGTAGACCAAGATCTTCTTTATAATCCCCCTTAATCCTGTATAGAAATATTATTACACCGATACATTAACTAAAATATAATATATTTATGTTTCCACAATTTCTAGGCTATCATTCATTAAATAAATAAAAAATGATCATGTTCTAAACATAAAATAGTTAATTATGTATTATCTTTTTGAATTGGGGCATCATCCATTTTATTGTATTTACATGATGGTATGGAATTGTGAAATCCTAATCCTTTATCAATTTCAACCATTTTCTAAGACTCATTTTGAACTCTTATTGAGTGAATATATATTTCAAACTTTTATGATCAGTATATATTTAAAATTTATCACCATATAGATGATGCCACCAAATTTTAAATAAAAAACAACTACGTTAAACTAAAGTTCATGAATAGGATAGTTTTTCTCATGGGTTTTCAATTTTGATGATTCATAATAGTAAACTAATGAGTTTTATTAATACACAACTAAGTCCATTTAACAAAAATTCTC
This sequence comes from Viscum album, assembly GCA_963277665.1. Lineage (NCBI taxonomy): Eukaryota > Viridiplantae > Streptophyta > Magnoliopsida > Santalales > Viscaceae > Viscum > Viscum album. Next base: position 117,284,975 of record OY728135.1, read on the forward strand.
TATAAATTAAAAACTACTTGTTTTTTTATGGAAAGGATAATACTAGAGAATTAACCAAACTTCTTTTCAATTCATGGAAGCATTCATTACATTCCTTTTTCTTAATAAATTTAATTCCTTTATTATTTAACTTGGTTAGTGGGTTTTCTATCCATGTAAAGTTTTAAAAATTAATTCAGTAGTACCCTACTAATCCAATAAAACTATGTATCTCAAAGACATTGGTAGGTCTCAACCATTCATTCAATGCTTTAGTTTTTACAGGGTCAAATTTTTTGAAATATTTAGAAATATAATACCAAAGGAGAGTGATCTGTCATATCCAAAACTAACATTTACCAAATTTTCCATAAAATTTATTTTCTTTAATTTTTTGATAAAAAATCCTTATTTGTTTCTCATGATCATTATAACTTCTCGATTATAAAAAAATTAATCAATGAATAAAACCAAAAACTTATAAAAGTACTCATGAGAAACTATATTCATAAGATCTATAATACAATGGGTGAATTATTCAACTATAAAGGAATAACCATAAACTCATAATAGTTATACCAAATTGGAAATCTTATCCTAATAATATATTTATCCTTCACCTTCAGCTGAAAGTACTCAGATCTTAGGTCGGTCTTTAAAAAAAACTAAAAACCCTGGATCTTATCAAGAAATTCATCGATGTGAGGCAATGGATGCTAGTTATTTATATTTATGTTATTAAGTGATCAATAATAAATTTTTAGTAATATAACAATAGTTCTTTATAATAATAAAAACTGGAGCACCCCAAGTTGATGTGATAGTGTGACTAGAACCCTTGTTAATTATCTCTTACAACCATTTATGTAATTCCAAAAAGTCTAATGAATCCAATTGATAAGGAGGTATGGAAATTGGCTTAGCATTAGGCACTAATTTAATAATAAAATCAACCTATCGATCATGTACAACACAAAGAATGTCATCAGGAATAACATTCATATACTCATTTACACCTAGTACATCACTAATTTGAATGGTTTCCATATTTTTAACAACATGTGTTAAAAAACCTTCATTTCCACATTTAATCAGTTCCTTATCTTCTTGATAAGTTATTATAGGTATGAGTTCATTCCTATATTCAAATTAAAACTCAATTTAAAATTTTAATATGACTTATTTAGCTCTTCAATATATCTTAGAATGATAAACTAAAATCCAATCCATACCCAATATAACATCATACTCCACCAAGGTTAATACATCAAGATTTATAGGAAAAACCATTCAAAAAAAATAATGGGGAGTTTTTTTATAAATATTTGTTACTTTTATACTTCCACCATGAGTTTGATAAGAAAATTATATCTTCATTTATTGATATCATGTTTCAATGTTACTAGAAAATATCACAAAAAATAAAAGAATACATAGATCTTTAATAAATAAAATTAGTAATAATTATAGTAATCAATTAAAATACCTATTAGCACTTCATTAGTTGGTTTAGTATTTATGGAGGTAATAGAAAATAATTTTTCTACACCATTATACCATTTATCTCAAGTACCTCTATCCTTTATACTTTTCTTTAAGAAAACATTAGTATTATAACCCATCTTATTACAATTGAAATACTTTACTATCAACCTTTCATCACAAGCATGATCATTACCATTTCCATTTACTATATAGCCACAAGTAAGATGTTCTGGCTTTGAACATCGGTAACACTTTCTAGATCCCACATGACGTAGACCATAATTTTTCTTACTGCACTTTTCATAAGAAGAATGTTTAACTTTCTTACCATTAGATTTACCTAATAGAAGATTCTCCATTTCATGCCACCAGAACCATCTCTTCTTCTTAATATTTTAAAGATCAACTATCTTCAACTCAACCTTCTCATCATATTGAAAAATATCATCATAATTTTTAGACTTATAATAAACTAATTCTCTTTGTAAACTTGTATTCAATGTAAAATAAAACACATTAATTTTACTATCATGGTCCAGTATAAAATTTGGTTCATACCTATCCATTCTAGTACATTTTTCTCCATTGTATGAATTAGAGTCTTGATCTTTCAACTTCGACTCTAATAATTTATTTTTCATTATGATTCAAACAACTTTAGAAACTATTTATCAAGGAAAAAATCCTTAAATTTTATCAACTACATGGTATCAATCTCATGTTTCTCCTTTTTATTGTTAATTGGAGACCACCATCAATCGGTTTCACCTTTAAAATGATAAATGGAAATTGTTACCTTTTAGTGTTGAGAACACCCTAATGATTTGAATATCTTTTAAAAATAAATGATTCATCCTTTGGCTTTCATAGGTTTTTAGGTTCTACAAAATATAGAAGGGTGTTGTTTCAAAAAATGATCCACTATTGAAATGTTTTGATGTATATAATATTTTAACTCTTTTTCACAGTCATCGACATTAATATCCTATATCAGTTAAATTAACACATCCATGAAAAACTACATTCCAATCACCCCATGTCACTGATTTAGAAGGTCACCATACCATTGATGTTATCCTAGACCATTTGCCTTATTTCCTCTATGGAAAACTATTCTGAATAGATATAGATTGGATGAAGAAACATGGAAATCCTAGAAATCTATATCATGATAATATATCCATAAATTAAAATTTATTAACCGTGTACTTTAACGTCACCCTATACTCAAAGTTTAACCAAACCTATTCTTTGATACCAATTATAACACTCTATAACATTTTCCACCCATGGTCATTAGATTTATGGAAAATATTTCAATTCAAATATTCCCAGAGATTCTTTTAGGATTATATTTTTAAATATTTTAGAAAAAAATTACATAAAAAAGAGGAAATCAACATACATTGTACAAGGAATGACGAAAAATGTGATCAGAAGAATGATAAATATCAAAAAAAAAGTTTTTTTAATGAAACACTTGGTTCATTCAATAAACTCTTAATAACTAGAAACTTTAACCTTTTTATCATACCCACTCATCCTTAATCCATATGAAAATAAAATTATAATTAAGGGATGAGTATAAAAAATATCACTAAGGGAATAAAAACAAAGAAGCTCATTATTCCTTTTGATTAAACATAAAAATCCCATAAGGAATTTTTTCCTTAATAATAACTTTGGACTCAAAACACACATACTTTTCCTTGAAATTGGATCTATTTCTTAAATATTTTCATAAAAAATTTTGCATGAAAGCGTAAAGGCATGATCCTAATAATAAAGGATTCTTTGAGTCATCACAACCATATCATCATGTTAAATCATAGGAGAGAAATGACTCTGTCCAATTAATAGGAGTAATTTATTACTAGTTATCTACATCCACTTTACAGGAGTAACATATAACTAGATATCTTTTTCCTCTTTATAGGAGTAACTAAGGAATAATTATCTCCATCTACATTAATTATTGAATTGTAGAACTATATCAGGATCACCCATCATAATTTACAATGCCCAAGAATCATATCATGACTAGAAGCACATAAATACTTCACTTTCATCATAAAACACACTTTAATACATAAATATTACTCACCATTATAGAACATCATAATTTCCTTTGATAACACAAGAGAAAATAACCCTTACTTTTGATTATAAAAAATTAATATATAAGAATAAATATATTATTATTTTAAAAACATTGTAAACATTTTGATAAATATTGATAGTATAAAATGGTATGATGGTGAAATATGTTTAACCGGTTGTTAAAATTAATAAACATTTTTTTATACTTTACCAGAAAGTAAAAACAACCTATATCGAAAATATCGAAAATATTTATTTTAAAAACAATCAAAAGGAAGTCATTTATAACCTTAAAACACCATTTTAGTATAAATTACAATATTATTTAAATATTAAAATGTATATGGAGGTGAAATTTTGGGATAAAATATTTGAAAATATTTGAAAAAGTGGTTTAAAGGTAAAATCTCTTACCTTGATTCGGACTTGCCATTAAAATTTATATAGTCATGTATAATAAAAATATGTTAATTATTAACATGTTTAATAAAAATATATAAGATTATTCCCTTTTGATTATCCATTTTATTTCATTTATTATCATATCATTTATAGTTATTAAATCTGTTATGTTTTTATTGGAGGTTTTTTGGACGTTCAGTTCACAATACCAAAATAGATTTGGTAGGTTGACCATGTTAAAGGGAGACATGAGTCCATTATCTATAGAATATTAATCATGACATAATTATCACTTTTATATATTAAATAAACTATTATATTCATCCATTTAAGGTGGTCAGTAAAAATGAACAATATTGTTTCATAGGGGCGGTAGTCTTCACGTACACATGAGTGATGTTTCCATTTTTCTAACAAATGGAAAAGAGATAAAGTAAATAATGTTTTAATTTTACATAATCATAATTATATTATTAATGATATATATATATATATATATATTTCTATATATTTCTATCCATATGACCTTCCATGTGGGGCAGTAGTGAAAAATGAATCACATCGCTTCATAGAGGTGGTAGTCCACACGTATGCATGAACAATGTTATCATTTTCTAATGATGACATGGTATGAAAATAGATAATATATTATCTTTATAGAATGATAATTATGTCATTTTTATCATGTCTATATATTTATATATATATATATCTTAATTCCATCATTACAACTATCCATGAAATTCGGTGATGGAAAATGAAACACATCACTGCATGGTGGTGGTAATCCACAAGTAAACATGAACAATGTTTTCATTCCCAAAAGGATGGGAAAGGATGTGAATACAGGTTTTGAATCCATAATAATAAAATTTTATTATATTTAAGGTATCTATTTTATTGTTTGGTCATTGTTATAAAATATATTAAGGAGTTAGAAGAAGGAATATGATGAAAACATTCAGTTATGAGTTGTACCTCTTTATTAGAAAACTACATTTAGATTACAAATTAAGAATTATAGGTTTGTATATTGATGATAACATACCCTATATTTCATGTGGAGGAAGTTTTTTAAGGTAATTGGTTAGGTATTGTTTCAGCTATGTGGCTCAAGAAGTATGAATAACATAGGAGAAGTGGTACCCTTTTATAATTAAAGGGAGTGGAACTCTTTTATTTATTTAATGTTTTAAATTAATATATGATCATTTTAATGTTAAATTGGAATAAATTAATCCTAAATTCATAGATAATATAGATACCCTACTTTTTCTTACATTACTATTACATCATTTTAAAGATAAACAATATAATAGTGTTATAAATCCAAGATTCAAATGATCAATGTCTTTGGAAAATTAGGATCATACATAGCTTATACATAATAAAACATAAAAAATTACAAAAATAATTATTATTTACCCTTATAAAATATCACATTATCCTTAGTATATTAAATCACATGAGGATATACATCAAAGAAGGGGGTGAGATAAAATACCATTAATAGGATGAATTAGGGACATGAATGAATATAACACGGGTGAGCATAATAATCATAAACATATCATAATCAAAAGATTATCATCAACATCATGAGGGAAAATTTTGATAAAATAATTTAATGTTTCAATGCATAAAAATGAAACATCAAGTCATAGTGGTCAAATACCACACATAGATGTGAACAAAGCATGCATCATGTTCATGCATAACATGTGTTCATAATCCTAACATCATATTGTGAACAACGATAGCATAATTCCCATGAGTAATACACATAATATCATGAGATACATCACATTACCCAATTAATTAAAGGGATATATAATTATGATCCCATCTGTCACATGATAATATTTACATAATCATGCAAGCCACATAGAACATGTAATAATCATAATCATGAAATAACCCGTGGATTGGAATGGATTTCATAAGTATTTCATCAAACATTATTTCATAAATAAACATGGGGTTCCAAAATGAAAAAATGAAAACATATTTAGTATAATAATAATCAATCTTGAGTAAATAAGAAACAACTCAAGAGGAGTCAAAGATATATTTTTGAAAGAATGGTTTTCTTGAAAATCTTTGTATTTGTCATAAAATCAAGTAGGAAACATGTATATCATGAAAAAAAAGAAAAATTAATAACAATGAAATGATATTTAAGGAACGTTAGATTAGTATTCATACCAAAGATGTCATGAAAGAGGGATTACCAAAAGAAAATGAGTTGGGTTCGAGAATCCCCTTACCTTAATTCATGCTTTATTTCATTAATTTTTCACCCCTGAATAATAAACATAAATTTATTAAAAAACTAATCCACAAGTTAATTATTTTAATTATTTCTGTTATTTATGATAAAAATCATTGGATTTAATTTTTTTAGTTTTTTTATGTAATTTAAGCATTTTGATGTCATTTTTTCTAAAAATACTCTGAATTCTCTTTGATTTCTCTATTTTTGTTCAAATCCATTTATAGAAACGTAAGATAATATAAAGAAGATTATAATACATGTAATTAATTATTTATATATTATATATAGTTAAAACTATCCATATATTAATTTGGTTATAGTAATTTTCTTCTTAATGTCTTTGTAGGTGGTTAACTGACATTTAATGGGACATTATCGAGAAACTGGGAAAGGGAAGTATGGAATTTATATTTTTCCTAAATATGTTAATTAGAGTAGCTTAAAATAATTAATATAATTTTAACATACTACATAATAAATTTTATAGTATAAAATTTTGAATGGAATTTGGGAAAAGAATAAATGGATGAAGAAAAGAGGGAATAGGTAATAGAAACTTGCACTCCTTGGTGTAGCATCTCTTGTAAAATACTATATCTCCCTTAGTGGTTGGAGTTGGATTAATCCAAAATATCCCTAAGTATTCTTATTGTATTAATATGGATGGTTTGGATAGATCATGGTCTTTGTAATGGGTGGTAGGAGTGGTTTTTCAAGGTAAGGGAGAGGGTTTATATATAATTGAGGAGAGGGGTATTTTTAGAATAAAATATTAAATAAAATAATATATAAATGGAAAACTTCTAATAGTTAATTTTTGAAAATATAAGTCATATATTAATATAATATAATTTATTTTAGAGTTTAAATACCCTTTATAATTATAATTCATTAGTTTATTAAAAGGAATGTGGAAAAAAAGAAAAAATATTATTTTAATGAATCACTTTTGACTTTAGATTTTGTAATGTTCTTTTTAGGATTGTAAATTAAGTTTATTTCATTTTAATGACTCATTTATGAAATAAAATATATCATGGATGAACCTACTGTTATAGAAATGATTATTTTATTATTACCTCATGAATGATGTAATTTTAGATATATCGGTTATGTGAAAAATTGTGTATTTACTATTCACCCAAAAATTGAAGTATTTCAAAAAATTACTAATGAATCACCCTTAAACAATTTTGAGATTATTATTTAAAAAAATTATATTCATTTTATTAAAATAAATTTCTAAAATGTGTAATTTTTATTTTTAATATAAAAATTATGACTTTTACAAAATACTATAAAATGTAGTTTATTACAAATGTGTTTATATTTTCTTTGAGTTTTTTAATCACGATATTTATTTTTTGTATTATAATATTTATATTTACTTAAATTAATCATGATAAATATTATTTATATCATAATTTTATATTTCTAGGCAAAATTAATATTACAACATTCAGGTTACTTTTCCCAGCAGTCAAGTTACTATTCACAACAGTCAGGTTATTATTACAATGATCACATTACTATTACAATGGTCACATTACCTACTATTAATACCTCTACTTTATTTCAACCAATATTGAACTCAATTCCTATCACAGTTCTCTATTTACATTTTCTATGATTTTGACTAGTTTACTAATATTTTGTTTCTTTCCTATAGTGTTTGTAGTGGGGGATATGATTCTAGAAGATTGGGGTCATCCATATTTTTATATTTTATATTTTATATTTTTTTTCTAGTTATGATGTTTTGAATTTAAATTGGTTTCATTGTTCATCAATGTGGCAGTTTTTAGTAATGAAATAAATCCTTTGTTGCTTTCTCTATATTTTGTATGTTCATAATATTATATAAAATAATACAACTCACATTTATTCAGGAAATAAATATTACTAATAAACATAGAGTCGATACATTCTTCCCCCCTTTATAAATTTCAACCATAAATTTTAAACTAATATTCTAGGTTGATAATTGATTATGGTACTTTTGTTTCATTGATTCCTCTACTTCCCATGTTACCTCTTTATACTTATGGTTCCTCCACATGACTTTGACATGGTGGGGGTTATTTTTTATATAACTTTATTTATATAGTCCATGATTTTTATCATATACACTTTGTATAAAAGTTCATTCTCTAGTTGTACCACCTTTGGGTTTAGTAAATGTGAGGAATCAGTTATGTACTTATTCAAGAGTGATATGTGGAACGCTTCATGAACTTGATCCATACTTCGTGGAAGTATAAGTTGATCGTCCACTACTTCAATGTGATCAAGGATCTCAAAGGAGACAATGTACCTAAGGATAAGCTTACTGTTCTTTCTAAACCACATGACTCTCTTTCATAGGGATATTTGATGGAAAAATTTGTCTCTAAAATAGAACTCCAAGTCCCTTTGGCAGTTGTAAGCATCGGTCTTTTATGACCATGAGATACATTTATATGTTGTTGGATGGATTTAACCTTATTTTTCATTTCTTACACAAGACCAGGTTCAATTAGATTTTATTCCCTAACTTCACCCCAAAAATTTGGTGCCCTACATCACCTCATATATAGATTTTTATAAGGATCCATTTGAATAAACTATTGGATGTTGTTGTTAAATGAGAACTTAACCAATGGGGGATGCGGATCCCATCTTCCTTTAAATTACATTGATTAGACTCTTAGAATTTCCTCAAGAATCTGACTAGTCCTTTCAAATTGTCCATCGGTTTGGGGGTGATAAACCCTGTTGAAATTCAATTCATTAGTTAATTCATGTTGATGACTTTTCCAAATTTAGTCGTGAACCGTGGATCACAGTTAAATACGATCGAAAGTGGAACCCCATGTAGTCTCATCACTCCCTTCACAGAAATCATGGAAAATTGATCATGCGATAAAGCTTCCTAAATGGTGATAAATTATGCAGTCTTGGTGAGTTGATCTTCCATAAACCATAACTCATTGTTTCATTTGGATGTATTTGGGAGACTGGTGATAAGGTCCATGGTGATATTCTCTCATTTCTATGTGGGTATAGGCAATGTTTGCATCATCCCTTTGAACATCTATCACTCTAATTTAAATTTTTAACATACCAAACTTCTTGAGATATAATCAATAATATCTTTCTTCGTGTTTTCCCACTATAAGTTCTCTTGAAGATCGCGGTACATCATGGTACTTTCGGTATGGATATATAAAGGTGAGGTATGTGCATTATCCAGTAGTTCCTTCTTTATCTCATGAGACAAAGGCACAAAAAGCCTAGTTTAGGTTAGATGAAACAATCCTCATAAATATGGAACTCGTGTAGCTTCCCTTCATTTACTACATTCACCTTCTTTTGAATCTCTATATCATCCCTTTGTGCCTCCATGATCTTTTGTTGGATTGATGGTTGGGAAATCATTTGGGAAAGTTAGGATTGATTCCCTGCCATTATGATTCTAGGATCCATCCATTTCATATCCAAGAATATATGGTCTCTCTCAACATATATCATGGATAGAGTAGTAGGTTATTTTCTTCTAAGATCATCGGCTACCTTATTCTCCATTCCCGGATGGTAGTGAATAGAGCAGTCATAGTCCTTGATTAGCACTAACCATCTTCTTTGATGCATGTTGATCTCCTTCTGTGTGAATATATAAATTAGACTCTTATAATGATTATATATTTCACACTTTTTCCCATAATGATAGTGCCTCCAAATATTTAGATTGAAGATCAAAGCTACTAGCTTTAGATCATGCATTGAGTAGTTCTTTTCATGGATCTACAACTATGATGAGGCATAGGCTATCACATTATCATTTTTCATGAGTATGAATCACATGCCTTTCTTTGAATCATCATTGTATGTCACAAAACCTTCACCACTTATTTCTCATGTGAGTACAGGTGTGGTTATTAGCCTCTTCTTGGGATCCTTGAATCTTTCCTCACATTATTCAATCCATAAATACTTTACTCCATTCCATTTTAACTTATTAGGAGGGTTATACAATCATGAGAAGTTTCTCACAACATGCCGGTAGTACCCAAATAATCCAAGAAAACTATGGATTTTCATGACACCAGTGGGTCTAGGTCATTCTTCAATTGCCTTTGTTTTTATCAGGTCCATATAAATTTCCTCACAAGTGATCAGGTGCCCCATCAATGCAACTATCTGCATCCAAAAGTCTCACATACTGAACATAGCATACCGTTTTTTCTTCCTTAATACTAGCAGTACAATAGTAATATGCTCTTTATATTCCTCATTTCTCTTGATGTAAATGAGAATATCATTTATAAAAACTACCAAATATTTGTTGATATGTTCTATAAAGACTCTATTAATCAAATCCATGAATATTTCTAGGGAATTAGTAAGTCTAAGTGGCATCACTATGAACTCAAAGTTCCCAATCCTTGAACAGAAAGTAGTCTTATGAATATCTACTTTCTTCACCTTTAGTTGATGGTATCTAGAACAAATATCCACCTTTGAGATGTATTAATCTCCTTATAGTTGATCGAAAAATTCTTAAATCCTTGGTAAAGGATAATTTTTCTTTACGGTGATTTTTTTTAGCTCCTGATAATCGATACATAACCATATTTATCCATCCTCCTTTTTGAAAAAGAGCATTGGAGCACCCCAAGGTGATGCACTTTGGAATATGAACCCCCTGTATAAATTTTCTTATAGTCTCTTCTTTTACTCTTCCATTTCAATTGGGATCATTTTGTAGGGGAATTTTGAGATTGGTTTAGCCCTAGGTATAAGTTATATTGAGAAATCTACCTCACGATCTGGGGGAAGTCTAGGTAAGTCTTTAAGAAATACATCAGTGAACTCACTAACAAAGGGAATTTCCCTATGTTTGATCTTTTCCTTTAACACAACCATTTATTCCAGGTATGCCTCTTCATAGGGTATCAGCACCCACACGATTGAGGGATTATCCAAAGTAGATTCATGATCTTCATTTCATTTTTAGAGAAGCATTGGATGGTTTAGAATATGAAAATAAATTTCTTTTTCCCAGAAGTTGATGTGTAATCTACATAATGAGAGCCATTCCATGCTTAGTATAGCGTCAAATTCCACCAAGGGGAGTATTATGAGATTCGCTGTAAGAATATTCCCATAGATGTTTACAAGATAAGAGTCCAACACTTAGGTTTCATTGATTGAACAAATAGGTTTTTTAATGTTTATGTATACTTCATGGTATCTGGGATTTGATTCGATAGTTCTAGAAAACATGTAGGATATAAAGGAAGGCATGAAAAAAAACAAATATGTATTTTTTCAATTTTTAATTAAATAGGAAGTGTAACTTGTATGAATTCGTTTGATTTCTCCACATCAACAATAGTGATATAATAATATTTCCCTTGGTCATTTGGATTTGGTAGTTATTGATGTTGATTACCCTTAAGGACTTGAGGTTTAGTGAATTGGATTTCATAGTTTCCTTGATCCCTATAGTTGAATAATTGAAACATAGGTGGTTCGTTATGTGGTTCCATTTTTCCCCCATCATGTTGGAAATATTATTTTTGTCTCTTTGAAATTCATGAGCTTGATATACTTATCTCCCACAATTGAAGCATTTTCTTATCCCTTTGATATAATTCATTGATGTTTCTTCCTGAATTTGTGACATGTGGATAGTTGGATCCTCTTTTCTCCTTTTTCATTTGACCTAATATCTTGAAACCTTATTTTTATTTTATTATCCCGATAAACATGGGAACATTCTCTAAACTCCACCTCTACTTCGAAAGCACATTGAACCACTTCTTCATAACTCCCAAAGTCTTGAATAGCTAGAGCCTTTTGAAGGTGTGGTTTTAAACCACTAATGAATCTATTCATTTTTTTATCATTGTCAGTAACATAACTCAAGGCATATCATGAATGTCTTTTGAATTTTTACTTATAATCAATGATAAATTCACCTTTATTTGGATTCAACTCTATGAATTCACTATCCATCTTTGTTCAAAGAGTTCAAGGGAAATACTTGGTAAGTAATATTTTTTTAAACTATTTCCACTTTATATCTTCCATTTCAACCTTCAGCTTGGTATTCTTTATCAACACCCACCATTGATCAATTTATCCATCTAAATGATAAATTCCATCAAGTCAACTTATCATTCTCAGAATAATGGATCACAAAAAAGATATTCTCCATTGAGTTAACCCACTGTTTTGAGACAAGTGTATCAGAATTTCCACTAAATTTTGATGGTTGTTGTTGCATAAATAACTCAATGTATAGTTGATCCTTCATGGGTGATAGAGGATGTTCTATGTATTTCTGGTTATTATTCATAGCCTGAGACATCTGGGTAATAATTTCAATGATTTTTTAAACTCCACCTCCCATGGAATTGGATATGTCACTCAAAAAATTAATTTCATTGTCCCTCACAAGGGTTGTTGGCCTGGTTTCTCCTGGTTCCCAACATTTTCTAAAATATAGAAGTCTTGAACAAAAATTAAGTTAAAAAATAATGAATAATTTATTATTTTAGGCAATTAACACTAAAGTCATATCTTATGGGATCCATATTTTTATACTTTTCTAAAAATATTCTTCTATGATTTTTTACCTATAAATAAACTTATACTTATGTTTTTCACTATTGTTTTCGAATACTAATCCCCAAATTAACTAAATCATGTAATGATACCGACTATAGCGACCCTAATTTTTCTTACATGACTATTAAATTATTTTAAAGATAAACAATATAATAGCCTTACAAATCCTGGATCCAAAGGATTACTGTCTTGGGAAAATTATGATCATACCTAGATTATATATAAGAAAACATAAGAATTCCTTAAAACACTTATTCTTTATCCTTCTAAAATATCTCATTCTCCTTAGTACATGTAATCACCTAAGGATATACATAAAAGAAAGGGGTGATCTAAAATCCCAGTAAGAGGATGAATAAGGAACATGAATCAATATAACATGTGTGTGAATAATGATCATAAGCATATAATAAGTATAGAATCATCATCAAAATCATGAGGGAAAATTTTTATGAAGGTGTGGAATGTGGTAATGCATAAAAATGAATCATCATGTCATAGTGGTCAAATACCACACATAGTTGTGATCAAATCATGCATCATAACTACCAAAAAAATGTAAATTAGCGATGATTTGTTTCAATTGGAGATGATTTAAAATGTCTCTAATTCATTTACCGAAGTTTCTGAAAAATGTCGCTAAATGAGGTGTAACTAATTTAGTGACATTGATAAACATCCTAAAAAAAATTAGCGATGTTTTTTACAAATGCCAGTAAATGAGGTTGAATTTACCAATGTTTGTAAAAATGTCTCCAAATGACACGTCGCTAATTAGTGTTGTTTATAAACAGAATAAAATTAATGACGTTTCAAATTACATTTCCCCCTTTTTTATATATAATAAAATGATTTTTTTTGTACACCCATCGTCCTCCTACATTCTTCTGGCAGGCCTCCCCTGAACTGACCCCTCCCTCTAGTTATCGGGAACCCTCCCCTAAACAGGCCCCTGAATAGACCTCTCCCCTAGATCAGCCCCTCTCCTCCACTAGTTATCTAGCGCCTCACTTAACTGGCCCCTAGCCTCCCCTCCAATTATCCAGAAGCCTCCTGAACTAGCCCCCGACTAAACCCTCCAGTCATGTCCTCCGACCCCAACAGTAGATCCCACAATCTAGTTCTCCTCTAGCCCAGTAGCCCTCTGGTTTTCTTATGACCACTTGTCACCAGTCCCTCCATTTAATTAAAAAATTTCCAATAGTGGGATTCGAACAGGAGAATAGTAAGTAACCCCGAATTCATGTTGCGGTTAGTGAACCACTGTGAAAAAGTTACTTACGTACAAAAAATAGGCAGAGTTCTATTTATATATATTTTATTCTTTTTTTATAAAACTACATATATTAATATATATGTATATATGTTTTTTATTTTATATTTTATGTTTTATGTTTTTATATATACACATATATGTTTATAATATATATATATGTGTGTGTGTGTGTGTATTTCTAATTTATGTTTGTTTACATGTTTATATTATATAAATATATATATATATATATATAATTTTTATATATTATATGTTTATATTAAAATATATATATATGTTTGTGTGTTTTTTTATATTCTTTTATTTTATAAGTATATATATATATATATATATCTTTATAATATATTATATGTTTATGTGTGTGTGTGTGTAAATATTTAGTTGTATTTGTACATACATATTATTATAATTATAAATAAATTTATATATAATTACTCACATTTTAAAACACTAGTAAAAATGTCATTAAAATAGCCACGTTCTCTAAAAAATATGACTAAATTTAAAATGTGTGTGTGTGTGTGTGTATTTATATATTTATATTTATTTGTGTGTGTGTGTGTGTATATGCTTCTTTGTTTATATATATGTTTAGATATAGATATATATATATATCTACATCTATGCAGTTATGGGCTATATAAATATATATATTTTTGTAACGTTTCATGAAAACCTAGCTAATTTAGAGACGTTTGTGAGGAAACGTCACTAATTTAGCAACATTTTTTTAGGAAATATCCCTAATTTATAGATGTTTGTTTACAAAACGTCACTAAAATAATGATGTTTTTAAGGAAATATCGCCAAATTAGCACCAATTTTTGGGAAACGTCGCTAAATTAGCGACACTTTTCAGGAAACACCACTAAATTAGTGATACATTATGTGAAATTTAGCTAAATTAGCGACTCTTTTCGAGAAAAGTTTCTAAATTTAAAAAATCGTGACATTTTTTAAAAATGTCACTAAAAAATCATTGCGAAATTCAAGTTTTTTTGTAGTGCATGTTAACGCATAATATATGTGCATAATCATAACCTCATCATTTGAAGAAAGATAGCATTATTTTCAAACATAATACACATTATCTCATGAGATACATCACATTACCCAATGCATTAGAGGGATATATAATTTGGGGACCACCTATCACACCATAATATTTACACAATCATGCATACCACATAAATCATATAACATTAATAATCATGAAATAACCCATGAAATGGATTGGGTTTCTTACATATTTCATCAAATATAATTTCATGAATAAATATGAGGTTCCCAAATTAAAAATGGAAAACATGTTTGGAATAATAATTATCATTCTTGAGAAAAAAAGAAATAACTCAAGAGGAGTCAAATATGTGTTTTGTAAAGAAGAGTTCTTTTGGAAAATCATTTTATTTATCATAAAATCAAGTAGGAAACATTTATGTCCCCAAAAAGAAAATGGAAAAAAATTAAATGATATTGAAGGAAAATTAGAGGACTATTAATACAAAAAGATTTTGTGAAAGGGGGATAACCCAAAGAAAATAAGTTGGGTTAGAGAATCTCCTTACCTTAATTCCTGCTTTATTTCATTAATTTTGTACCCACTAAATAATAAAATAATATATATTAAAACATTGATACAGAAGTAAAATATTACAATTATTTATACTATTTAACATTATAATCATTGGATTATATTTATTTTTTATGAAATTAAAGCATTTTAATATCATGTTTTTCTTCAAAGTTTCCTGTTTTGCTTTGATTTCTCTATTTTCATTCAAATTCATTTATAGAAAAGTATTATTAATTCCAGAAGCTTATAATACATGTAATTTATTTTTTATAATTTATATATAATTAATACAATCCATCCATGAAGTTTTTTATATGAATTGTCATAAAAATGTCTTCATAGGTGGTTAACAACCTTTAATGGGACGTTGTCAAAAGAGCGGGAAATGAAAGTATGACATTTATATTTTTCATAAATATGATAATTATAATAGTTTAACATCATTAATATATTGTTAACTTACTGAATAATTATTTTTGTAGTAAATTGTTTTGAAAGGAATTGTAAAAAAGTAGAAAGATAAGAGGAAAGGAGGGAAGAGTTAATAGAGACTTACTCTCTCCTTGGTGTATCTTCTCTTGTACAACACTATATCTCCCTTGGTGATTGGAGTTTGATTTCTCCAAAATAACCCTAAGTATTTTATGGGTCTTGATGTAGAAGATTTGGGTAGATATTTGGATTTGGAATGGGTGGGATAAGTGGTTGTCCAAGGGAAGTGAGAAGGGTTATTTATACTTGAGGAGTGAGGAATTTTAAAATAAAATATTAAATAAAATAATATATCAAAGGTAAAACTTGTAATAGTGAAGTTTTTACAATATAAATCATATATAATTATAATATAATGGTTTTATGACTTTAAATTACCCCTAAAAAATTCTAATTCATTAGTTTATTAAAAATAAATGTGGAAAGAAATAAAAATTGTTATTTTAATGAATCACTTCTGACCTTAGGTTTTGGAAAGTTATTTTTAGTTTTGGAAATTATGTTTGTTGTATTTTAATGACTCATTTATGAAGTAAAATATATAATGTCCTAACCACAAGTTCTAGAAAGGATTATGTCATTAATACATCATGAATAATATAATTTAAGATACAATAGTTATGTGAAAAAGCGTATTTTTACTATTCATCTGAATATTGAACTATTTCAGAA
The DNA here is from genome assembly GCA_963277665.1 of Viscum album. Classification (NCBI taxonomy): domain Eukaryota; kingdom Viridiplantae; phylum Streptophyta; class Magnoliopsida; order Santalales; family Viscaceae; genus Viscum; species Viscum album. Next base: position 117,301,847 of record OY728135.1, read on the forward strand.
AATTACCAAAGAATCACCCTTGGAAAATTTTGAAGTGATGATTTCAAATGGTCATATTATCTCTTATAAATACAAATTACTTCTTTCACTTGATATTCAACACAATTCATCTCAGGTTTCTATATTTACATTTTCTAAGATGTTGATTCGTTTACTAATATTTTGTTTCTTTTCAATAGTGTTTATAGTGGGGATGATGATTCTAGTAGATTGGGGTGATCTATATTTTCCTATATTAGATTTTATATTTTATATATTTTCCCAGTTGTAATGCTTGGAATTTTAATTGGTTTTATTGCTGATTAATGTATCAGTATTTAGTAATGAAATAAATTCTTTGTTTTTTCTCAATATTTTGTATTTGTATAATATTATATAATACAATACAATACACATTTATTTTGGATAAAAATATTACTAAAAAACACTAGATTGTTACAGATAAGAATTTATAGGGTATAAATACACTCTACTAATCACATTTAGACATGTGTTTGAGACATCTTAAGCCTTATCTCCTTGTTAAACCCCTTTGAACCCAATTTAACCTTAAACATGATAACTTAACTTTTTACTGTGATAAAATAATTATATTTACAAAATTAGAAATGTAATTATAAAAAAATTGGACATGATTATTCCAAATATGGAATCCAATTTATCATATTCAATTCTTATAGGTGGATGAAATTACTTTAAATATAAATACTCACAATGGATGAAGAATAGTTTTTCAAAAAATACCTAATTTAATCATAAAAATATTTTTACCTTGAAATAAAGATAAAAGGTTGATTACCAAAAATGTTTTTGGTTATTTAATAAAAAAATTAAGTTTTACTGACATTTAGATCAATAAAAAACTGAATTTCACTTTACACCTATACCATTAAATGCAAGGAACAAAAAATAGTTTTTAATTTGAATAAAATATAACTTATGGTCATAAATGTTAAGAATGGGTTCCCAAATTCAAAATAATTTTTTACAATACATTATTTTACTCTTAAAACATAAATTATTCCTATAAAAAGTTTTCATATTTTATTAAATCATGATTAAATCATAGTTTCATAATAGTGATAGTATTTGAAAAAATGTTATTTTCACCATTCACCAAAAATTCTACTAATTTCAAAAAATTTAAAAAATTAACCCCAAGATAAATTCAATATGATGAACAAAAAAGTAAATTCCTTTATATAAAATTCAAACTCTAAAATTAAAAAAAATATAATTTAAAAAAAAAAGTTGATATATTTCTTGGAAAAATAATTTAGTTAAAGTTAAACCATTTCTTTTTTAAATGGAAAATCATATAAAATTATAATTTTATATATAAACCCATAAATTATATTTATAAACATTATTAATTCATGAAATTTATTTTTTACTAACATTAACTGTGTTTTCATAATGTTGTGGTACTATTCAAATCTATTCTTCAAGCATCAAGGATTAATTTGATATTTTCAATGTGGTATTTATTGATGTTATATTGCTATATTATAAAATCAAAAAAGAGAATGAGCATCACTTATTAATAATTCTTGATATTATTATAGAAAAAGTATTATTTGGGAAATTTAGAATGTATGAACTTTTTCTTCAGAATTTTTATTTTCATGGATATGTTATCTCTAATAGTGAGATATTTATTGATGTTTCTAAGACAAGGCAGACTGTCACTGGTGTATTTAACCTTTAGGGCTAGTATATGATTTTATGTAAAGGTAATTATAATAATTTTGGTTTAATATATAATTATGATGTATTCAAATGTGTTGTAAATTATTCTGAATAGTTTTATAGTTTAGTTGAAAGATTAATGTTGTACCTTGGATGTTACTATTAAGGTTTTAGGGATTGAAATATTTCTCCTTCATGTGATGGTTTATTTTATTGAGAATTATTTTTTACTTATGCTAAATCTTATTGAATAGAAAAAATAGGAATCTATTGTAAGAAAATACTTCATACAATGATGAAAACCATCCTTTAATAAATATCATTGTCCCTTAAGAGATGATTTTAATGCTTTGATCATGAAAAATTCATCTTATTCATTCATAGTTTTGAATATGAGAGAAATTAGAGGAAGAAATTGATCAAATCCAACATGAATTATTGAATTATAATTATGTAATGAGAATAAATCAAGGTACATTTTCTTGTAATATTTTAAACTTAATAAAAGGTTGATAAATTTATCGATTCTTATGTGGAATGTATTACTCAACTACCAAGGTATGCAATTAAAAACTCATTTTCAAGTATGAGACTTATAGAGGTACTTTCATAGTAAATATTCAGTTCATAACCTATAAATTAATTTTCATGATAAAATATATATCTAATTTTATTACTATATTATGATATATTCAGTTTTGGGAAGAAGAATTAAAATTATGAGGATTCAATTTTTGTAAGGAAGGGAAAATATAACACCTCAAGTTTACAGTTTATAAATACATTATTGAATAGCTTTTAACACAAGTAACACAAAACTAAAAAAATCCATGGAATTGAATAATAGTAATGTAATAAATAAAAATTTATTAATAAATTAAGATTCTTACATAGTATTAATTTAAAATCATTCAATGTTAAAAAGGTAATTTTTCTATAAAGCATTATATCTTTATATTTTGTATTTTTATTTAAAAGATAAATTTTTAATTTTAAAATATGAATTAGAATAATTAAACTTAATTTTTAATTCAGAACTTCATAAGTATCTTATGATTAAATTTAGGATTTTTTCTAAAATATTTGATTTTTTTGGTAAATAGTGAAAAATAATGATTTTTTTAAAATATCACCAATTTTATGGCATTAAAAAATAATTTTTTTTGAAACCACTTCATAAAAAAATCTATATTTATGAATTAATATGTTTACTTTGAAAATATAATTATGAACATAGAAATCTATGTTTAACTTTTTGTATATCTAAGTAATATTTTTATTATAATAATAATTGATTTTGATTCATTCTCATTAATCAAGTATTAACTAGGTAAATTTCAGTTTTGAATTGTTTTTAATGTCACATCAATATCCTTTTTATTTATAATCAAATTAAATCCATTAGAATCTATATTTTACATGATTTTTGTATAAAATCATTTTTATGCATTAAAATAACATTTTTCTAAAAATGGTTATCGTTGTGTTTTGTGATATTATAATAAAATTAATTTCTACCGATTATAGAAATTGAATATTAGGAAAATGATTCCATATTTTTAATTATTCTCTTAAAATTTGTTAATAAGTTCAATTTCCCTTTTGGTCGTAATGAATAGTAATCATAGTAAAAGTTAGTCACCTCACTAAAAGGTAAATTGGGATAAACAGGGTTTAAAATATTGGATAAGACCTAAAAATCTCTAAATAGCTATCCTTTATTTCATTTGATGAGTGAATTTTGATAAAAAAACATCCTATATTACAAGATATGGAATTTAGTTTTTCATTTTCATTTGATAATGACCTATATATTATTTTATGTAATGAGTAATTACAATATGTCACTCTATTTCTTTTAAAATATATAATATGCTTTTATAGGAATAAATATTTTCCAATAATGGTTATAAATGGTTATTTTGAAGTTAAATAAATTATTTTTTCATATTAATTTATTTTTAATTTTTTGGTGGTATAATTACCTTGAATTCTTATACATCAATGACACGTCGCTTATGTAAGAAAATCATGTAAATTGTTATCAAAACATTTAGTAAATTTTATTGTTTGAATTATAGTTTTTCATGAATTTAAAGAATAATTATAATTTATTAGTAATGGAGAAAGTATTTATATTTGAATTATATTTTTTTCATGGTGTCTTTAAAGTCTAATTATGTGAATAGTCATAAAAACAATATTTTTGATATTTTATTTTAAATAATATTTAATGAATATATTTTAAAAAAATCATATCATTTATAAAATAGATGTTAAATTCTCTATAAAACTATAATTGGTTCATTTATGATCCACTTTAAAAATATTAAAATACATTTTTCTTTCTTAAATACTTAATATTTTCGAAATCGTCATAGATTTACACTGATAAAAAAGGGACTCAATCTCTCCATTCAAAGGGAATATATGAGTTCATTTTTCTCTCCATATTATGCTCGAATACTTATTCATACATCCCATTCCATGTTTCTAAGACCTTGGATTCACCATAAACTTCTCCTCCAATGGCTTTAATTTCAATTGAAAGGGGGGTACCTGAAGAACAGGTAATTTTCATTATTGATCTATTTCAAGTTTCTATCTTCTACCTCCTCTAAATCATATTCAACCATCCTAACATAATAAAATGAGAATAACTGGAAGAATTAAATTTTATTATTTTTATATAATAACTTTTATCCACTTATAATTCATTCCATTGGAAAAATGAAAACATCGTTGTACAAATGTGAAGACTACCATCTCCATGAACAACATATTTCATTTTTTGATTAACACCTTGCATGGATAGTTATAAAATTTTATATATTGAATAAAAATTATATATATGAAATTATAAAAAAACTGATGATGTAAAAATTTCATATCACCACTAACAAAGCTCAATATAATGAAGTAGATTTGGAAAAATTGGTTGAACAACCTTACATAGTAAACTTAAATAAGAACTATACAATAAATAGATGTCCAATGATTATAAATGGACCTTAAAATTTTAAATATAGATGATAATGTTTATAAAAAAATATTTAATAAATTTAAATTGATTATTCAAGTGGAAATAATACATCCAACAATTCAAGAATTCAAGGTAAGTATTTTTCGTCACAATTCCACTGCATTAAGAAATATTTTATTATGAAATTAATTTTTTTATATGTTGTATACTTCACCTTAGAAATATTATATCATGAATTACTATTTATTTATGATAATTAAATTTTGGATCCATTTTTTCTCTTTTAGTGGATTTGAATTCAATACTTCTTAAAATGGAACGAGTTTATTTTACAATATCATTTTTATTTGGGAATATTTTTGTTTGAATTTTTATTTAAGAAATTATATGATCTATTCTTATTAAATTCTATATATTTTATTTTAATATGTTAATTTATGGGTTTTAAATTTTTTCATTCATCTTTTACTTTAGTTTTACACTTGAAAAAATATGAACTATTTTTTATAAAAAATTTAACCATGGTTCGTCTTTTTAGTTAGAAATATTTTTAATCAATATCCATATTTTCCATATTGTTTAAAAAAATTATACAATTAAAGTGTTATTCAAATTCATTTTCAATTATCCTTTAATTTCTTTTAAAAAATATAAATGGAATACATTTATCATTTTTTATATGGCATGCATTTGGGAATTTTTATAAAATGGTAAAAATTATGTTTTTTTTAATGTTTACCTCATGAATGACTTTTTACAATTTTCATGCCATTATTAATTATTTAGATTCATATAGAATTTTCTATGGTTTTTCAAATAAATTAATTTTCCCATTATTCTTTGAATTTTTATTTTTTATATTAAAATAGAAATGTATTATTTTCTTAAAAGGATTAAAATATTATTGAAGTGATTTTTAACTTCATTTTTATACAAAGTTACAAATGGTTTTAAAAAAGATTATTTTAGTTTTTTGCTTCCATATTCCTATATGTCTCAAAAAAACTACTTTACTCTAAAACCTTCATTTATAATGGGTTTATGGTCTTTTTTCATCCGTTATTGATTTATCGTATGTTGGTCATTAACTTTCTCAGGGCCACTTTCCCTATCACTCTATATCATTATTTGGACATTATGTTTCTCTGCCATATCCATATTTCCAATATCATGGATCATTGATACAACTTAGACAATTTCTTAACATTATATGATTTCTCAATATGGTGTTAGTTGGAGGAAATTTATAAAGAAATTTGTTTCATTTATTAGAGACATAATGATGTTCCATATTCTTGATTCAATACATATTTTTAGTAATTGATTGGGAATATTGATTAGGTATTATATTATTGATTAAATATATAAGGAATTCAATGGATATATGTAAGTGATGGGTAGGAACCAATTATATAAATCCACATAACGCATTGATATGTCACATGAGACAAACATGAATGGGTATCGATGGGTTTATGCTAATCCATATAATTAAAATGTCTTAGAATAAGGCCGTGAAGGTATGTAATATGATTTGATACAATCCTTTAATGCCCTGATATTTTAATATGTGAATTACATTAAATAAATCAAATGTGTTTGATATTCTATTCTACATGCAAAAATGAACTAAAATGATATTGTGATATATTTTATTTATAAAATTAATTAAATTAAAAATATGTTCATTGAAACATAGTCTTTTGATTACCGGGTATAAATATGGGTAACTGCATTTTGAAATATAAATATAAATAAAATATATACTACTTTTAATATGAATTAAATTCAATTAGTTAACCAAAAATGATAAATTATATCATTTTATGCTTAAAATGCATTTTTATAAAAATCACCCTTTTATGTGTTATATATTTTTTCTAAAAAAACTATTTTTAATATGATTAATTTATGGTAAAATATTTAATTAAATTCATAGATGTTATAATCAAAGGAAACAACACACACCCTTGGGGAAAAAAAGATAGGTTACACCCCCTACAAGGGTTCAACCAATCCATAGAAATCCCATTACATTGACTTCACCAAAGGCCCATTGACCTAAATTCTTTTTCTTGGGTCTACACCCCTTCTTGCATCGCTCCTACATCACCACCTGACTACGTTATCACCTTCATAACTGCATGCATCATAAATCCACCCAAGGGGAATCCATGATTAAAACATGATATCTTGGATATGGATGCCAGTGGTGATTACTAATCAACTATGGATTGAGCTGTAATGACCCGGCCCTATCTTGTATATTCCTTTATTGAAATCTGGTGTTTGGGGTGTTCTGGGAGGTTAGGGTAACTTATTCCCAACACTTTACCAAATACCCAGTTCTATGAACAGTGTTTCCAGTTTTGTGAACAATGGCGTCAGTGAGTCATTTTTGAACTGTCGGAGTCGGTGAGTCGTTTTTGAACTGTTGGCATCGGTGAGTTGTTTTTGAACTGTCATCGTCAGTATGTCATTTTTGAACTTTCGGCGTCGGTGAGTCATTTTTGAACCGTGGGATTCGGTGATTCATTTTTGAACTGTCGGCGTCGGTGAGTCATTTTCGAATTGTCGGTGTCAGTGATTCATTTTTGAACTGTCTCTGTCAATGATTCATTTTTGAACTATCTGCGTCAGTGACTCATTATTGAACTGTCGGTGTCGGTGAGTCTTTTTTGAACTGTTGGCATCGGCATCATGCTATAGTGTTTCCAGATCAACCAGTGAACAATGTTTCCAGCTTCCTATAGTTTCATTGTTTTAATGTAATCTTTGATGTAATTTCTTTTAAAGACCACTTAAAGTGTTTTTAAAGTTGTTTCAAAGTCTTAAAGAGTATCATTAAATTACTAAGGACCCAGAGTCTTTTAATAATCAAAAACCTATGGTCTTGGTCAACATCCACTTTTAATAGAAAATCTTGAAACTATTTCGTATCCCCTAAATATAGTATCTGGTTCCTATCGAAAGTTCTTCCTGTGTATCTTTTTTTTTTTGTTATTTTTGTGTGAGGTTCCTCAAACCTTTCTTCTATGAAGGGATATGAATCTTTGGTCCAGTCATTGGTTAAGCCTTTCCAAAGAGTTTTTGCTGCTTGCGCACCCCTTGTTTCGGTGTAAGGAGGAAATATTAATCATCTCTTAGTTGAGTAGAGGATTCTTTGTTTCTCTTTTATTATGTGAATATTGTAGAGTTATCATGGTTTGGCACCTGGATCACAATGGAATTAACATAAAAAATATTTAAACCAAATTAATGAATTTGTATCATTTTCTTAGCGATGTTATTGCCTCTTTATTTCCTAGATAGTGTGAAATCTATGCTTTATTGGTTTAGCATGTCATTCTTGTTGTAAATTGGTAAATTGAGAAAATCCAGGATTAATTGTAAATTAATTGGCTAAAGATAAAGAGGAAAGTTTTGAATCTGGTTGTCTTTCTATGAACTGTTGATTATTTATTTGATGCTGATAAGAATTTTTAATTGAATAGGTTAATTCAAGATGGAATAAAGAACCCGTTGTGTGATAAATATGATACCTTGTGGAGTTTTGAGTTACCCTTTTTCATGTAAAGGTTGAGTGCCTTATGATTTGGAGCTGTGAGTGCTCATTTTGGGAGATGGTTGAATGCCTTGTTTAGGGACAAGAACCCAGTTTCTTTCTTTCTTGTTTCTTACTGCTTGAGTTGTGATGTGAGCCTGGGATGGATGAGCCTGGAGGGTTGTTGGTATATGTGGGGAGGGATTCCTAGTGTATGTGGCATTAGTTGATTCCTAGAGTGTCGAGATGCATTGGTTTATGTATATGGGTGTCGGGGAGGACACCAGAGATGATAGAATGGGTTGAAACTGGGCTTACCCGTTTTTTTGAATGTTGAATGCTTTTTGAACATGTTGTATTGTTAACTACTATAATTTCCACACTAGTTTATGCAGATGGTCTTGCAAACCCTCCTTCCAAATGAGGCAAAGACGTGCGGGGTATACCATGTGTTTTCCGCATTTAGCTTCTCTAGGATGAATACTTCTACGCTCCTCCTATAGGAGGCAATGACTTGATGGGTTGTTCATCTACTCACTGTGTTGAGCCTCTGTGTTTGGTAGCTGAAGATTCTTCTGAGGAACTATGGACTTGGTTAGTTATTCCTGGAGGGAATGGAACATTATGGTGTTGGTTTTGAAAAGTAATGTTGAAGTGGTAATGGTTAATAATGATTAAATAATTAATTAATGTAAAGTGTAACTGAGAAAAAGGGATAAAATGTTTTAATAAATCTCTGTAAATGGTTTTGTTCTTATAGGATATCTAGTCTTAGTAGTGGCAGCCAGGAGTCTGAGAGACATTAGCTGCAGTTGTGTCTTAGACTAGGTTTTTCCCATAGTGTGGTTGTGAGCTATATTATATTAGGTAATTTTTTGTTTCTATATGCTACTAAACATTATTGATTAGGGAAACTGACATCCCAGGGATTCTGATCCCTGGGAGGGTGTTTTCCCTAACATCCTGGTGAGAGGATGGATGGTTGACTACCCCCTTTGGCCCCACTCACTTCTATTGGAAGTTACTTGTGCTAGTATGCACGAACATTAGTTTTAACATATATGTGTGTAGAGAGATGTAATGGCTTGTGGTTATTTTACACACATATATTCTAGATATAGTTTCTTATTGACTTCTATAGGTATGACGTGTATAGGATATGATGGTTTGAGAATCCTTACTCAGCGTATGGGCTGTAATGGCTTGAGGTATAATACCTGACATACGATACACATTATATGAGTTGTGGTGGCTCCCAAAAACTACCTGGTTACATCTAGTTGTGAGTATGTGGTGGTGAGTTGCACGAGGTGCATGTTGTGGTGCTTTGCACAGGTGTCTGCGGGCTAGCCTTTTTGGAGAGAGAATCTTAGGACGTGCGACATTGGGGAAAAGTGGAAAACCAGTGGGGAATTAGTAGCGGGGTACCCTTGACATTATTTATTATATTAAATACTATTGTATTAAATATTTGGTGAGATTATTCATGGTGAGGCTATAAACATAGTATACCTATTTAGGTGGTGAGTTAGTTTCATGTGTTGTTCACTATGCTTTAGCATGCTTTCTTTACTTTTTCATGAGAGGATCTATGGAGAATCCTACTGAGTATACTGTTATACTCACCCTATGTTATAAACTGTTTTTCAAGTCCCTTAGAGCAGGTTGGAAATCAGGTTGGTTACTACTAGCTTGTGGGTTTTTCAAGAGATTTTCGGGCTTTGTGGTCGCTGCCGTTTTACATTATTTTGGTACTTTTAGTTTTTTCCTTTTTAGTTATAGTATTTTTGCATGAAATTACATTGGTGTACGTGGTTTTTACTTTTATTCTATTCTAAGAAGGTGTTGATTGGTGTATGTCTTATCTCTATCTTTTGCATGTGTTCTCTTAAGGGGTAATGATTCCCATCTATGTGTTTACTATACCCTCAGTGCTAGTCGCCAACCCGAAGCCTACTAGAGGCGGGAATAGAGGGTTATTATCTCTCATTTCACAATGCTGGCCCATGTGGGGTACACTTTGTGGGGAGGGGGTCATGAAAGAGTGGTATCAGAGTGAGGTTGAGGGATAGGATGGAGTTTGGAGTTAGGCACAGGTGATATTGCATGGTGTGGTAGGGTAATGGTGTCAGCTAAGTTTAGATAGCACTGTAAGCATGGGAGACCGACTGAGACATTTGTATTTAGGGCCCCCTGTGATCTCATTCACGAACCATTATGCTTACAGTAGCTACAAATTTAAGTGATACTGGTTATAGGATAGAGACCTAGGAAAGGATCATGAATCACTATTCATTATGCTTGTGTTTGAATGGGTAGACCTTGAAATAGGTTAACCTAAATGAATAAAATAAAAGAAAAAAATTAAGGTTAATGTCTTCCATATTCCAGGTTTAGGATCTCTAATTGTTGTTACTTTGCAGGTATGGCTCTAGGTCGACGTCATCGTCAGGTTCGCACAGAAGATATTCAGCAATTTGCGCCAGCAGATCGTAATAGAGTAGAAGTCGATGATGATGACGCTTGGAAGAGGACCCTTCAAGAGTTTCAGTGCCAGAGTCTGCAGAAGTACGAGGGCTCTATTTTAGATACATTCACGGAAGACTGGTGGGAAAAGGTTGGGATATCTTTCAGTTTTATCCATGCTTGGTAGGAGCACTGGGTATCGTTTACTATGAAAATGTTGTGTGGGGTAGCGAGGAAGTGGTGGATCTTGTTCCTTGGGGATTGTGATGAGTCATCGGTTTCATGGGAGAAGTTCCGAGAGCAATTCAGAGCTGAGTTTCTTTCTTCGACCGCGAAGGCGAGTAGTCAATAGGAGCTGCTTACCCTTCAGCAAGGGATCACCAGTGTACGAGAGTTCGGAATCCATTTCAGAAACCTTCTCTGATATTCTTCAGACCCATTGCCATATGAGGAGGCTAGGGCGAGGCATTTCAAGGAGGCATTGTCTCCAAAGATCTAGTTCCATGTCACCTCGTTTATGCTAACAACATATCTCGAGGTGATGGCTAGAGTATATGTCATTGACAGGATGTTAGCCAAAACCGGATCGTCACAAGAGGGGATACGAAAGGATTTCCCATGAAGTAGAGCTGCAGTCTAGGGTTTCATGGTTTTCAGGGGAGAAGATTTTTCTTTATGTCGGGGGTAGGTCCCATCCCTCAATGTCTCATTTATACGGTGGCAGTAGCTCTCAGACATATGATAAAGTATCATGTTATTTTTTTTCTTATGGAGGCCAAGGTCATCAGCATTGGGAGTTCCCGAACTTTTAAAGCAGTCAGAGTGTGTTAGGTGCTCTGCTCAAGGTTCCTCCGTTGAGGCAATTTCATCCAAGCCAGCAGCAGTAGGTTGCACTAGCTTTGGATAAGCAGAGAGAAGATGGGGCAAGCAGAGGACAGCCCCGAGATGTTCATCATCCTCATAGAGTATAGTGTGGCCATGTAGGTGGTCTCTAGCAGGGCCAGAGAGATCATGGAACTGCTCGTAGTCAGCTTCATGCTTTAGCATGGTCAGCACCAGGTGACCGAGACATCATTCAAGGTACCATTTTCTTGTTTTCTACTTGGTTATAATAATTTTTTTTATTCTGGAGCAACACACTCTTTCATATCACCTTCCATTTTCGATGCGTTGGGACTTGAGGTGGATAGGCTTTTAGTTCCCTTGGTGTTGACTACACCAGTTGGAGGTCGATCAGACTTGTTTGAAGTATATAGAGACTGTGAACTAGTTTTGGGGCTGCACTGCTCTTGGGAAAATCTCTTATGTTTACGGATACAACCATATGATTTCATCCTTAACATGGATTGGTTGTATTTGGTGCAGGCTATTGTGGATTTCATCTGGAGGAAGATCGTGTTCTTCGTTTCTGATGGAGAGACAATAGTGCTTGTCAGTGAGAGAGACCCTCGGATGGGTCAGAGGCCTGTTTCTTCCTTATCATCCTGAATGGATGAGATGATGTTGAGTTCTTCAGAGATCCAGTCATCAGTTTTTCCCAGGGTCATGGAGGAGTACTATGATGTCTTTCCAGGGGATTTTTTAGTGTTACCCCTTCGATGGGAGATCAAGTTCGGGATAAAGTTACAGTCAGGCGCATCACCTATCTCGATGTCTCTATATAGGATGGTGCATTTCGAGTTTCAATAGCTGCGTATACAGCTCAATGGTCCATTGCAGTGTGGTTTTGTTTAGCCGAGTGTGTCACCTTGGGGTGTACCAGTTTTTTTGTGAAGAAGGTTGATGGTAGTTTGTGATTGTGTGTTGATTATCATCGCTTGAACAAAGTGACAGTGAAGAACCATTTATCCTCTTCAGTGGATTAACGATATCTTCGATCAACTAAATGGTGCAAGTTGGTTCTCAAACATCGATTTACAATCAAGGTATCATCAGATCCGTGTAAGAGATGAGGATATTCCATAAACGGCTTTTCATTATCTTCATGGGCATTATGAGTTCGTTATGATGCCATTCGGTGTGACGAATGCTCCATATGTGTTCATGGGATTGATGAATGTTGTGTTCTGTGAGTTCCTGGATAAGTTCATGGTGGTTTTCATTGATGACAATCTTGTGTAATCCACATCTGAGGAAGATCATGCAGTACATCTGTGTGTTGCTTTGGGAGTTCTAGGTCATCAGTAACTATTCGTGAAGTTGTCAAAGTGTGAGTTTTGGGATCAAGAATTCCATTTCTTGGGGAACATTTTCTCTCAGCAGGGATTAGTTGTGGATCCATCAAATATATAAGCAGTTGTGTCTTAGGAATCCCCAATGATAAGGGCAGAGGTGTGGAGTTTCCTTGGTCTTGTGTGATATTACAGGAGGTTCGTGGCCGATTTCTCTCGAGTTTCGACTCCTCTGATAGCGTTGACCCAAAAGGATCAGGCATTCATGTGGACTAATCAGTGTCAGGAATCTTTTGAGTATCTCAAGGAGAAGTTGGTCGGTGCTCTAGTTCTTTGCTTTCCAGCAGAAGGAGTTCAGTTTGAGTTTTTCAGCGATGCTTCGTGCCTTGGGTTGGGTTGTGTTCTGATGCAACAGAGATCAGTCATTTCTTATGGGTCCCGGAAGTTGTGCCCCATGAGTGTAACTATGCTACCCACGATCTCGATTTTGCATTTGTGGTCTTTTCCCTGAAGCTGTAGAGATATTACCTCATCAGTGAGTGCTTCGAGGTCTTTACCGATCATAAGAGCCTGAGGTATGTTTTATCCAAGCATGACTTGAACTTGCGTCAGCATCCGTGGATGGATTTTTTATAGGATTATGACTTTGATATTTCATACACACCTGGGAATGGGAATATTGTAGCCGATGCGCTGAGCAGGAAGTCTCGTAGTGATGAAGTTCGTGAATTTGGTGATTCTTGGAGAGTGATGGAGGAACTTTCAGCATTACATCTGGATATGGGAGAAGTTGGGGGAAGAGGTTGTCTTATTCATATGATGGTGCAGTCATCTCTGGTTCAGCAGGTAGAAGTGTCCCAGTTGGGGGACCTTGATGTAGAGGTATTTAGAGACTGAATTGTTTTTGGCAAGGCCGCTGATGGGTGGTCGGAGGATGAATAGCACTGATTGATGTTATAGGGAAGGATTTTCATTCCCTTGGTGATGCGTGAGATGGTTCTCATATATTTCCATAGTTCTAACTTATTGGTACATCCTGGCATGACAATTATGTACCAAGCTTTGAGAGGTCAGTTCTGTTGGCCTGGGTTTGAAGCATGCAGGTGTAGAGTTTGTGACTCGATGTTTGGTCTTCCAGAAGGTGAAGGCTGAGCACCGCATTCCAGGTGGTTTTCATCAATCATTAGATGTTCCTCAATGGAAGTGGGAGGACATCTCGATGGACTTCATTACAGGTCTACCTCGAGATCAACGATGCTATGATGCTATATGGGTAGTAGTGGATCGTTTGATGAAATCAGCCCATTTTATAGAAATCAAGGAGTCGATCTTAGAGGAGGTTTTCTCAAGGTAGTATCTATAGGAGGTGGTGTGACTCCACGGAGTCCCGAGGACAATTGATTTGGATAGAGATCCTCATTTCACATCCATGGTGTGGAGATGTCTCCAACATGCTTTTGGTTCTCAGCAATGCCTTAGCACTGCTTTTCATCCACAGACGAATGGTTCGACAGAGCGAACCATCCAGACTCTTGAAGACTTGTTGCACTCTTGTGTCCTGGATTTTAGGGGTTTTTGGATGAGGGACTTACCTTTGATAAAGTTTTCTTACAAAAATAGTTTTCACTACACCATTAGTATGGTTCCGTTTGAATCCTTGTATGGACGACCTTGTAGTTCTCCATTGTGCTGGACTGGGGTCAGAGAGTCAGCGATTCTTGGGCCAAAACTAGTACAGAATACAACAAATATAGTTCATATAAGGCATCGGCCTTAAACATCTCTTAATATTGAATTAAATGAATAATTCACATTCAGGATCTTTTCAGGTTTAGAGTTTTAGAGAATTAGGACATAACTGTTACATCTCAAAAGGTTACAAAGTATAAACTTCTACTAAGTTTCCATAGAATAAAAAAACTCTTAAAAAGAAACATGTCTAGTTCCATGTTTTATATAGCATGACTTTCCCTTGATCTCATCCTTGACCCTATTCCACATTATTTCCTGTGAAAAACATTTCAAAAAAAACTTGGGGTGAGCATAAAAAGCTCAGTAAGGGATACACAAAGAATGAAAACTGTTAGTTTTTCAAACATCAATTAAACCATGTATACTTTATCAAAGTAATACCTTCACCTTCATGAAGTAGTAAAAACTCTTCACTGAATAAAATATCATTACTTACCCTTTTGTAACCAAAGTATTACCATAAAACCCATATAAAGAACACATAACATATAAAGGTAACTTGGGACATAAACATACTTAAGTGGAATAACCATACGGTCGACTTCCACACATATCACTTAATGGAATAGCCATACGGCCAACTTCCATACATACTTAATGGAATAGCCATACGGCCGACTTCCATACCCAATGCATTGGAGGTTATAACATAACCACCCATCCTGGTATTCATGGCACCACCCTTCATATGGTTTATCACGTAACCACCCATCAAATGTCCAAGTACCATTATAAAAATCATAAGACATAAAACAAATATAATGAAAAGAAAACATTTCCACACTTTGATCAAAATATATCACTTAAATATATTGACATAACAAATCCATTATAAAAAACCATTTTCAATACCAAAATACATAAAAGAGTATATGGTATTTATTTCATTTTAAAAAAAACATTACGGCTTGTTCAGGAAGCCAAAGACCAAATAATACTCGCGGCGGCGGAAAAGGTCGTTGTCACCGCATACGTTAAAAGAAATATTCCTTTTTGTCGTTTTGTAAAATGATTCGTAGAAAAAGATTCCTTTTGTATAAAAGTAAAATTCAAATGGGTTTATACACCGTATAAAATAAATTTGTGTATAAAACGAAATATGCCTCAATGAAAGGAGATTGAGATGAAGTCCCTTACCTCAGGTCCGACTTGACTCGATCGTTCTTTAACGTCCTGAATAATAAACTTGATTTAATTTCTATTTTCTTAAGAACCTTTTTCAAGTTAAGTATTCTTTTTATATCACTTATTGCCATTTTATAAACATTATGTAATCATTTAAGTTAATAATGTTTGTTTTGTCGATATTTGGTTCTTAAGTCGAAAGTGGACTTCTTACAATTACATATTGTTCGTGTGGTCAAAGGTTCTTTATATCCAGAATGAAATTCCTGATTTAGATATCATATATATCATATATATCTAGAATATACATGTATTTATAATATCACATAATCATTTAGAGGTAAGAAATGAAATGCACCGTTCATGGAGACGGTAATTCGTACGTACGCATGAACGCTACTTTCATTTCTATTTCATATTAATGGAATTAAAAGTAAATGAGAGGTATGTATATTTTAATTCCAGGATTATATTAATCATTTAGATGTAACATACATCATATATATCCATTATATATATGTACTTATAATAGTACATTACATTTGGGGATAAGAAATGAAATGCACTGTTCATGGAGACGGTAAGTCGTACGTACGCATGAATGCTACTTTCATTTCTATCTCATACTTTAATGGAAAGAAATAATAATGATATAGAGTTATATTATAATTACAGTATAACATCATATATAATAACTTTAAATCCATCCTTTATACGTCCCACATATGGCATTAATGAATCACATCACTTTGAGGGGGCGGTAGTCCGCACTTCCTAAAATGAAATTATCGTGTTTACCCACAATGGAAACCATAAAGGTATACCACAAATGAAAAATAAAGAAGCATAAGGAAAACATAAACATAATATATATCATATATAAATAGAGTGACATCTTAATGGACACCATTAAAGGTGTTTAAAAGAATATTGAACAATCATCGTTTCGTGAGGCAGAAATCCTCCAACCACAGAAACAGTATGTTCTTTAACCATTAGATGTATATGTGTGTAAGTGTAGCTTGAATGATTATTATAACAACATCCTAGTATATTTAAGATACTTTATTTGTTACAAAAGAAATGAATAAAAAGATTTTAGGGGGTTGGAGAAGCAAAATAAAACAAAAGAACACAAGTGAAGACATTACCTTAAAATCGGGTAACTCTCTTAGATTTGAGCTCAAAGGCTTCCTTGGGAAGACTTCTGCCCAAAGTTAGGCTTCAAGGAGTAATATAGGGATGTGGAGAGACAAAATGGACAGGGGTTGGCCGAGCCAAAGGCTTTGGAAGTGTGGGTAAGGTGGTAGAGGTGGGGGCCTTTTATAAGAGGAGAGGAGGGGCACTCTTGGAAAGTAAGGAAATGTTACTTTATTTTAGAATGAGTTTCAGATTTTAATGGTCCCACGTTAATTTTTTTCGAAGCTAAGATGATAAGGATTCGAAATCCACCCATACAATAGGTTTTTTACATTTTTAGGTCTTAGATTTTACATTATCTTTCCATTTTATTTAAATCGTTAAATAATGAGGTAATCGCTGCATCATCATGGTGTCATAGATAATTTAATTTATTTAATGTCTAAAAATTATAAAAAAAATATCATAATGTAGGAAATATTTTTATCTTTTTAATGAATATTTATAGTCAAAAATCTGACTTGTATAAGCTCATTTAAAAATTGTTTTCGTAAAACAACTCATGTTTGTGTCATTTTAATTTTAACTTTAAATAAAAAGTTATTAATGTCATTTTCCAACCAAAGTGGCTTCATGGGGTCCCCAAGTTGACCCATGGATTTTATTGGTCATCCATGACACATCCAATGAGGTTAGGACATGTGTCAAGATCATTTCATATTATTACAACATTATTTTTACCTTAAATTACACTAATTACCTCTAATCACGATTAAAAACTTAATAAGTTACTATTCACCAAAAAATTATTTTAATCCCATTGAACCACATTTTACTTCTTAATGACAACCATGTATTTCGGATTTTTGAAATTCAAAACACAGAGGTGGTAAAATTTCATTTAAACGAAAAATCAGTTTTTTAAGTACCACTTAGTGGTTTCACTATTCATCAAAAATTGATGTTTTTCAGAAAAATACCAAAAATTCACCCTAAGCTATATTTGATATTACAAATTCAAAAATGAAGTCCATTTTACAAAATTCAAAACACATAAGTTGCATTAATTAATTTAATAATTAATTCCCGCTGTCAGAGCAAATAGTGTGTTTTTATGAAACAATAAGTATCAAATGATTGACACTAGTTTAAGTCCGATTTCAAAGTGAAATTAATTCCAATGACCACTATTGGATTTAATGGTAAAAATATATTCTAATTTCCCTATAAAACCTAATCAAAAGATAATCTAATCATATAAATAAATTAGATTAAAAAGAGGTTTTGAATTAAAATACAACATTTTACACTATTCATTAAAAAAATGAACTTTATCGGAAAAATACCAAAAATTTACACAAAGTAAATTTTGATGTCCCGATTCTAAAGAAGAGTTTTATTTGGTCCAATAGAATGTATAAGAGTGAACAAAACTATATTTAATGACGGTTCTCCATCAAAAGGCGATTAGTGAACCTTTAGTGAAAACTAGGGCATATACGCCTAAAATTGAATTCTTTCCATATTTTAAACCTTTATCTTTTATTAGATAAAAGTAAAAACATTTAAAAAACATATATAATCATATTTTAGTTATTTCTATCCATTCCCTCCAATACAAAGGCTATGTGTTAACTACCATTTAAAATAATATTATTTTATTACTAGTGTGCAACGAAAGATTTCAATGAAACTCTTTGTTGCGTATCGGGTACGCTATCGAACATAGAAACCCTTTTAAAGTAAAATTAATATTTAATTCGTAAATATTAATAAATATGAAAATGTTTTATTCATTATTTACCTGGGATGTTACAGTTCAGGTGCTTCGTGAGAGGATGAAGGAAGCACATGATCATCAGAATTCCTATGTATATCAAAGGAGGAGACCTCTAGAGTTTGACCTTGGGGCTCACGTATTTCTGAAGGTGACTCCCCATCATGGGAAGAAAAGGTTTGGTCATGGGAGTAATCTTTCTCCCTGGTTTTTTAGGCCATTTGTGGTGTTGGCTAGTGTTGGTGTCGTGGCATATCGAGTAGCACATCCCCCGTAGATGAGCCAGATAAATGATGTTTTTCACGCGACGTAGCTCCATCATTACCTTCATTATGACTCTCACGTCATTGATTGGGGAGAGATCGATGTTGATGATGATATGACCTTTAAATATCAGCCTTTAGAGGTCTAGGACTTCAAGGAGAAGATGTTGCACAAGCGAGCTATTCCCTTGGTTCGTGTCTAGTGGAGGCACGATGTTGTGGAGGAGAGTAAATGGGAACGTGAGTCGCAGATACATGCTCAGTACCCTAAGTTTTTTGATTTTTAGTTCTTCTCTGGTAATTCTGGTTATTTGTGGTCATAAACCTTTTCTTTTATGAGATGATATTCTTTGTTGCTTGTTGTGGCTTGCTCTCTTTTGAGAGGTATCTCCCTCAGGAGAGTGTTTAGAAACATGTTTTGGTTGTCACGTGGTTTTTTTTTTGTTCCTTTTTATAAAGTGTTTGAGCTCCACTAGTGGTGAGATCCTTGAGAGGTATCTCTAAGAGAGGTTGTTCAGACCCTTTTTTTATTTTCCCTCTGGTTGGGTTTGGATTCTCGAGGATGACAATGTTTTGAGAGATATCTGATGTAATGGCATGGCCCTCTCTGGCCTATCCCTTTGTTGAAATCTAGTGTTTGAGGTGTTCTAGGAGGTTAGGGTAACTTATTCCCAACAATTTGCCTAATACCCAGTTCTGTGAACAGTATTTCCAATTTTGTAAACTGTCGACGTTGGTGAGTCATTTTTTGAACTATCGGCATCGGTGAGTAATATTTGAACTGTCAGCATCGGTGATTCATTTTTGAACTGTCAGTGTCGGTAAGTCATTTCTCAACTGTCAGCTTTAGCATCATTCTATAGTGTTTGCAGATCAACCAGTGAACAGTATTTCCAGCTTCCTACAGTTTCATTATTTTAACGTAAACATTGATGTAAATTATTTTTAAAGAACTCTTAAAGTGTTTCAAAATCCGTTTCAAAGTCTTAAAGAGTATCATTAAATTACTAAGGACCCAGAGTCTTTTAATAATCAAAACCTTGTGGTCTTGGTCAATATAAACTTTTAATGGAATATCTTAAAACTAATTCGTATCCCCTAAATATAGGATCTGGTTCCTCTAAAGAGTTATTCCTTTGTATATTTTCCTCTATAATTTTTGTGTGAGGTTCCACAAACCATTATTCTCCAAAGGGTTGTGCATCTATGGTCCAATCATTGGTTGAGCCTTCCCAAGTAGTTTCGGCTGCTTGTGCGCACCTTGTTTCGGTGTAAGTAGGAATTACTGATCATCTGTTGGTTGAGTAGGGGATTCACTGCTTCTCTTTTCTTAAATAAAAATTAAATAGTTATCATGGTTTGTCCCCTGGATCACAATAGAATTAACATAAACAAATATTAAACCAGATTAAAGAATTGGTATCATTTTCATAGCAATGTTATTGCCTCTTGATTTCCTTGATAGTGTGAAATCTATGCTTTGGGGGTTTAGCATGCCATTCTTGTTGGAAATTGTTAAAGAATGTAAATCTGGGATTAAATGTAAATTAATTGGCTAAAGATAAAGATGCATGTTTTGAATCTGGTTGTCTTTCTATAAACTGTTGATTATTATTTTGATACTGATGAGCATGTTTAATTGAATCAGTTAATTCAAGATGCAATAATGAACCTGTTGTGTGATAAATATGATACCTTGTGGGGTTTTGAGTTACCCGATTGATTGTAAAGGCTGAGTGCCTTATGATTTGATCTGTGAGTGCTCGTTGTGTGAGATGTTTGAATGCCTTGTTTAGGGTCAAGAGCCCAGTTGCTTTGTTGCGTGTTTCTAGCAACTTGAGTTGTGATGCGAGCCAGGGGATGGATGAGCCTGGAGGGTTGTTCTGATATGTGGGGCAAGTAGACCCAGTTGATGTGGCAGCAGTTGATGCCTAGAGTGGTGGGATGCATTTTTTTATGTATATGGGTGTCCGGGAGGACACCAGAGATGGTGGAATGGGTTGAAACTAGGATTACTCATTGATGGGAATATTGAATGATTTTAAAGACTATTGTTTTGTTATCTACTTTACTTTCCCCACTGCTTGAGGAAGATGGTCTTACAAATCCTCTATCCTAAAGAGGAGAAGACGCTTGAGGTATCACACATGATTTCTGCGTTTAGTTTCTCGAGGATGGATGGTTCTACACTCCTCTTATATGAGTAAAATACTCGACGGGTAGTTCATTTACTCATCGTGTTGAGCCACTATGTTTGGTAGCTTAAAATGATCTTCCTAGAATTCCATGAGTTAGGGGAAACAACAAAGATGTAAATAAATAATTTATTAAATGATGTTGAACCCATGGGGTTGGAGCATGATGGGATTCAATGCTGCGGTTATGCTTTTGAGGAACTATGGACTTGGTTAGTTATGCCCGGAGGGCATGGAACTTTGTTGTGTTGGTTTTGAAATGTAATTTTAAATTTGTAATGGTTAATTAATGATTAATTAATTAATTAAAATAATGTAAAACTGGGAAAATTTGATAATATGATTTAATAAATCTCTTTAAATGGTTGTGAGTTTATAGGATATCTAGTCTTAGCAGTGGCATCCGGGAGTCCGAGAGACGTTAGTTGCAGTTGTGTCTGAGACTAGGTTTTTCCTATAGTGTGGTTGGGAGCTATATTATATCATGTACTTTTGTGTTTCTATATGCTACTCCACCCTGCCAATTAGGGAAACTGACATCCTGTAGATTCTAAGCCTTGATAGGGTGTTTTCCCCAACATCCTGGTGAGAGGATGGATGACTGACAACCCCCTTTGGGCCCGCTCTCTTCTCATAGTAGTTACTTGAACAGGTATGCACGGCGGTTAGTTTTCCCATATATGTGTGTAGAGGGATATAATGGCATGTGGTTATTTCACACACGCATATTCTGGATATAGTTTCATATGGACTACTACAGGTATAGTGTGTATAGGTGGGGATGGCTTGAAAATCCTTACTCGGCGTATGGGTTGTAATGGCTTGAGGTATAATACGAGATTTATGATACACGTTATACGATCTGTGGTGGCTCCTAGAAACTACCTTATTAGTTTGGGTTGTGAGGATGTGGTGGTGAGTTGAACAAGGTGCATGTTGTGGTTCTTTTCCAAGGTGTTTACAGGCTAGCCATTTTGGAGAGAGATGCTTAGGATGTGCGACATTGGGGAAAAGCAGCAAACCAGTGCGGAAGTAGTAGCGGGGTACCCTTGACTTTCTTTATTATATTAAATACTCTTGTATGTGATATTTAGTGAGAGTAGCCATGGTGAGGCTGGGAACTTAGTTTAACTGTTGAGGTGGTGAGTTAGTTTCACTTGTTGTTCACTGTGCTTTAGCATGCTTTATTTACATTTGCACGAGAGGCTCCAGGGAGGACCCTAGTGAGCATATTGTTATACTCACCCTATGTTATAAACTATTTTTCAGGTCCCTTGGAGCAAGTTGGAGATCATATTGGTTACTACTAGCTTACAGGTTTTGCAAGAGATATTCATTCTTTGTGGTCACAGTTGTTTTACTTTATTTTGGTACTTGCAGTTTTTCCCCTTTCAGTTGTAGTAGTTTTTCATGAAATTACATTGGTGTACTTGGGTTTTCCTTTTTATTCTAGTCTGGGTAGTTTTTGATTGGTGTATGTCTTATCTCTCCCTTTCACATGTGTTCTCTTAGGGGGTAATGCCTCCTATCTGTGTGTTTACTATACCATCAGTGCTAGTCTCCAACCTGGGGAATACTGGAGGCGGGACTCAGGGGTCATTATCATTCTTCTCACATTTTAAGCCCAGGTGTGGTACACTTTGGGGGGAGGGGGTCGTGACAAAAGCCACATTTTTATTTATTAAATTATAAGAAATAAGAAAAATAATAGTCAGTATTTGTAAATTTTATTTTCCTAAAAAACGGGTTTTCATTGTATGACATATTTTTATTTAAATGTTAAATTCCTAAATTTTAGAATTTTAATTTGAAAAAATGAATATAATTTTTGGATTCATGATATTAGTATTTTCTTAATATTAATTTATTAGATTTTTATTTTGATATTTTTCAGAAAATATTGATTCTATGGTGAATAGTACAACATTCCATTTTCACAAATACTGCGGTTTTATGGAATTATTAGTTTATGAGTATGGAATAGAAAGTAATGAATCCTTTTTCATGAAAAAATAGATTTTTTTTAAGTATCGTTGTAATTTTTAATATATTATTTTTAATTTACAAATCTGTATTTTTCATTTTAAAAATTATATTACGTTTTTATCGAAATTTATTTTAATAAATTATACATTTGTTATATTATAATAAATGTTTACTTATTTTATAAATCAAATCAAATAAAATGGATTTAAAATATGGAATCATTATGTCTAGAGTTTTAGTAAGGTCCATTTTATTTTTATGCATAAGGGACAAAATACTTAAGTAAAAACTAGCTACCATGGTAAAAGTTAAAATGGTAAAAGTGAAAAATATAGTGGTGAAGAGGTAAAAATACATATAAAACATGTGTTAAAAAAATATTTGTATTAGTTTTTGACCTTATCTCTTATAATTCCATTATTTCACATTTTTTGATCCTTTATCCATGAATAGTTTCATGAAAATTATGAAAAGTAATGGGTATTTACAAACAAGCCATCCTCCCCACTATAAAATGGGACCTCTCACCACCCCTTCAAGAAAAATATAATGTTTTAAACCTATAAAAATACCCTTATTCCTTCTCCTATAATCCTCTTTCACTTCCTTTAGCTTATGGTCCCAATAATGTTTCCTAAGCCCTCTGTTTCCATAGATTCCCGTAAGGAAGACTCAAAGTTATCAATGAGAGTAATCATTTATCCTTAGTTTATTTTCTATTATATTTTTATTTTCCCATTATAATTTCAAAATACCTAAATAATTATATAATTATTTATTTTATAATTAATTTTATTATTCTATGGGAATAATCAAAAACCACATCCCCCTTTTCCTTTAATATAAATGAAAACATCATTTGTGTGTATGTGTGGACAACCAACTCCACGGTTCAATGAGTTTATTTTACATCACCACCTAAAATGGATTATAAAAAAAGGAATTTAATATATAACAATGATTTTTATAACTTATTTACTATTCTTAAATGATAAACCATATTAATCATTTTTTCCATTCTATAAAAAACTAAATCATCATTCATATGTACGTACAGACTACCCCCTCGATGGAACGTTGCATTCTATAATTCATTAATGTATTTCATGGCTAGTAATAAGAATATTTTTGAAGGATAAATATTATTTTTATGAAATAATTATGCTTTTGGTATGTAAAATATAAGGACCTAGTAAATATATGATCAATAAACAATTATCATAAATTAAACCGTTTAGAACAAGAGTATTAAGTGGAAAAAAAATTTATTCATACTATATAATAGTTTTCTATCAGTTAATTATTCTTATATTTATATTAAAGTCTTACATATGAAATTAATTAAACATTATTAATATCATTATTCCTTTGGAATAATGGTATTGTAACTGAATCACTTCATAATCATCCATTAATTTATAGTATGTTCATCTTTGGGTCGATTTGACCACCTACTTGAAAATATGCTATAAAATTTTATTATGTACGAATATATAATCTAAATTTATGATAATATATGATATAAAAAATAAATTAATTGTTTTTTCTAGTTTTGTAAGGGTAAAGTGTGTATTTAACTCATTAATTAATAAAACACATGGCATTCACTAAGAATCACCGAATACGCTAGATGCTGATTTAATATTCAATGATAGTAATTAAAACCCTCATTCAATGAAATTATAACATTATAAAAAATCATGGAATACATATTATATTACAATTAATTATCTTTGAATAATTAACTTTATAATAAAAATGAATACAGAGACCACCTTTTTGAAACTTGTAAAAATAGTCAAATTTTAAACACCTACTGTGGAAACTAAACAATAACTAACTATGATTCATATAGAGAATAACTATAAATTAATAGTATAAATGTAAATAGGTATGATTATGGTCCTTACATAAGGTATTTAGATTGTTACGTTTTTTTATATAAGATTTTATAGCATATTTGAGGAAGTTAGGATATAAGGTAAGGGTTTATTCATCTCAATTTGGATTTATTAAGTTATGCTTTGTATTCACTGCTTATTTTATTTATGGTTAATATACTCCATTGGATGTAAATTTATCAAAAAAATTATTTCATGGGATATACTATGCCAAATCATGTTTGCTTATTAATTTGTTATTGAATCAATTTTTTCCCCTAGTAGTATGGGATTTTGGTAACTAAAATTTATATTCCATGAGTTACATGTTTCATATTAAACTTTATTATTTCACTCTTGGGTTATTCCACCCTAATATTTTACAATATATAATTTTATATTCCAATCATTCAAATTGATATTTTTATAGAAAATAAATTTTTACTACTCTATTTACAATGTTGGTTTTTAGAGAAGGTTTTTAAAGTATAAAAATGTTTTCCCCTTTCACATTCTTATGTTTTTTCTCAAAAAATACATTCCCATTGGATAAAATTTTTTATTTTTCGAGGATCCATTATTATGGATTATTTTTAGAAATAATGTTTTTCAAAATCATTCACTTTCCATTTTCTAGAGTTACTTTTGAAATCAACATGAATATTTTTCTTTTATGATGATATTAAAAATGTTTTCTAAAAACTTGTGTTTGTTTTTTTTTCATTTTCCTTTTTAGATTAACAAGGATATAAACTCATAGTATTTATTTTTCATGATTTATCCAATAATTCATATTTATCTTTAGGTGGATTAAACTCACTATATCCAACAATCTAATTCTTGATCCATCTTGGGTGGTACTGTTTGATGAATTATTATTACATGGGTGTTTTTCATCTATTTTAACATTATTCTATGTTTATTCTATCATAAATGAGATATATTATTTTGAAATCATCAATAATTTTTATCTGGATGGATTATGGTCATTTTATTATGGTATCAACTTAGTTATATACTCATTACTCTATACGATGTGAATATCCCATTTTATATAATTCAGATTGATGGAAGTTGACATAGAATGAAAGCTTATTTATTGATTTGGAATGTATTGAAATTATATATTCTTGCTAGCTTCAATACAAGTGATTATTATCAATGTTTATTATGTACTATTTATTCATTTTCTCATATCATGAATGCATTGGACTTAATTAGAAACGGGCAGGTCCTGTTATAGCCCCTCGATGCATTGGTTGGTCTCGCGAGACTAACTAGCATGAGAATTGGGGTAAACATCTCCCTATTTTAATACAATGTCTTGGAACAAGGCATTTATAGTATGTGGGTTGATGTCTTGGCATAATTCCTGGACTGTGTAATTAGTATGGCCAACATTATGCATTCCATCACTATAAATTCAGTTCTTGTTATCTATGTGATATATATTTACTTCGATTATTATCCCTGGATATATTGTGCTATCATTTTTAGTTGATTATGACATTAATTTGATTATTTATCCCTATCATAATATTAATTACATGATTATGCTTTGATAGCATCAGTTACATGTTTTCCCTTACTGAGCATTTTATCTCACCCTTTCTTATGTTCTCATTTCCCCAGGTTATAAATAAAGTTGAACACATGATTTTTCTAAAATAACAACATGTGTGAAGAAATTGTGGAAGATATTGAAAACATATTCTAAAATAATTAGCTCTTAATGTAATGGGAAAAATTTTACATTTGAATGGTTTTAATAGTTAATGATGTTTCCTAATTCTCTAAACAACTAAACCTAAAAATGTCTTTGGGTTATATGATATTCATTCAATATTATTTATTTTTTAATGATGGATGGTTATTTTTGGGATTCCACGGTTGGTTATGGAGCCTATGTGTATAATATGAATTTATGTCACTAGATTCGGGAGTGTGGGTCCATGTTGTTACAAATCCCCTGATGGTAATATCAGGATATCTTGGTATATGGCCTTAATGTTAAGATCATAATGTCTTGCCTCAATAATTTTGGTGTATGTAATTATAAATTCCATCATTATGAAATCTATTAATGGGTTTTCATGTTAATTTATTATCCATAAATATATTCCATTCTCTAGTTTTTCATTATATGGAATATTTATTAATTATTTAATCTACCTTGTTGATTATTCCTTATATACTCATGATTTATTCCACTTTATATAACTCTTATTGAGTATCTATGATCACCCTTTATTTTTTTCCTTTTCTAGGGATATAAATAATAAAAATATAAATGATTTTAAAATATGAAAGAATATTTTTCATTCAATATTTTATATTTTTGTTATAATATAAAAATAATGTATGTAGCTCATTTTCAAAGGATTCTAAATTGATGAATCCTTTATGATGTGATCCATTATATCTTGTACCAATGTAATGAAGTAAAATGGGTGTGAGGTTACTGATGATTTGTATTATTGGAAACAATTCTTGAAATACATTATTCAACTATCAATTCTTCATATGTGATCAAATACAGTATTTAGAATAATAAATATCCTCTATATCCTAAGCTAGTTCCCCTAGCATGTTTCATATGCTAGGATAAACTAATACAAATGGATTACCAACCCATACAATCCACTATAGTTCATACTTAAAACTCTATAAATCCTCATAAAGAATCCACCTGAATTGGAAACAAGTACAATAGTAATAATAGAATCATATCACTAATCATCCAGGAGATGGAGAGTAGTAAAAAGGTAAAAACCATAATATGGAAAGAATTAACTTTTTTTAAAAAAATAATATCTAATGAAAATTTAATAAAACTATTATTTTTATTAGTAAATGTACACATGTAATGAATTTTTCAAAAATGATACAAAACAAGCTACTTACATCAAGTGACTAATAAAAACCCATGCCTCAATATACTCCAGGATATAAAAATAATTTTCCTAAAAACATTATCACATGGATCCACCATAAACATTATCATATAAGTAATAAAAAAATAATGTGAGTATAACATCATACTAAGTAGAATCCTAATCCAACATCTCTAGTTTCATGTAAGAATACATAATAAGTAGAGTCCTAGATAATGAGGTGATGTGACATTACAAGAGGGGTGATTCGTATTAGAAATAAAACCTATATTTTTTTAATCCCATGTAAAATATAGGTTGACCGGGTATTGTAACTTCTAACCAAATAAATGTTTAGAGAGTATAAATTAGAGAAAATGAATGAATCAAAATTTAAAAACATAATAAATATTAAAGTGGCCAACACAATGGAACTTAAACTGTTGGATGTAATCTACTTCACCTAAGAAAGTAAAGTTTATATAAACGAATAAAAAAAATAAGTTGTACATAAAAACAATTCATAGAGTATGGATGAAAATTCTTGAACTCCTAAAAATAAATTTATCAATAGTTTGTTTCCAAATCACTATAAACCCTTACTTTAATATAAAGTATATAGAATATTATTAAACCTGATATTAGGAATCCCCATTCTGAAACCAGAAGGTCCTTAACTATAAATTTATCTGATGATATCAGTTTCTAATCATCAAACACTCTATCTTCCAAACCCTGAAAGCCCATGATCACACTGGAAAAGTTAATCTATCTTCCAAACCTCAGAATCCCTTGATCACATAGGATCAAACAAACCACCTTCCACACCAAAAATATTTTTTTATTATAAAGGATAGCTCATATCATATTCCACACCCAGAAGCTTGTAGATCATGAAGTATTTCACCAATAACAATTACAAGTAAGAAATAACATATGTAAATTACATTGAAAACCTCACACATTCATACTCTTTTCACATACCCCTAAATAAAATACAATAATAATTGATCAATAACAATGAGATGATGAACATTGTCAAATTCCCTACACTTCAGGTTTAGTTGTAACAATATCAGAATCTTCTTTGCATCATCTGATAGATGTGGCTTTATCTCAACTTTATATTGTGTTTATTACCACCACAATTTGTATTATTTAGAGAACACAATTACTCGTCTATTAAATTCTTTTAAACCTTTAATTTAGATAATCAAATTTTAATTTTATCATAATAAAACATAAATAAAAAACTATATATTAAATCATATACATCATGAGTGTATTTTGATTTTTAATAATTACATTTTTATTTTCAAAACTAATATTAAAATGTGATCTTATACCTAATAATAATGTCTTTATGAATGTAACATATAAATATTAATCAATTGGAATAAACATTCATGTGAACATCAATACAATCACCTATAAGAAATAATGAATCCAATTATTCCCAGTGTTATTCCACTAAAAGAAACAAATAAGGACCTTAACGTTAGTTTATAAAATCTAAAAAACCAAATGAAATTCATGAAATATTAAACTCTAGGCCACCATTGAAATATTTTTTAGTATAATTCTGAAAGAAGCGAATAAAATAAGAGAGAAGGTAGAGGGAAACAACATACCTTAATGATTTCATTGAAAAAACATTTCAAAAATAATGAATTGAAGAGGACATGAAGGATAATCAAAGTGGAGTTGAGGGGGTAGAGAAAATTCCTATAGGGAAAGCTCAAATAATACTAGAAAATGGGTTTCATGCATATGTTATAGGGTGGAACCCTATATCAATGATTTTTAAAAACTATTGGTATAGGTTATCCTTATACCAATGGTTTTTTAATAATACTAGTATAAGTTATCTATACTAATGATTTTAAAAATACTATTGGTGTAAGGGTAAAATATAACAATGGTTCCTTAAAACTATTTTTATAATTGGTCTAAACCAATGGTTTGAAAAAAAAATATAAGCCCATTGGTATATATTATATTTCTAGTATTGATGTAATCTAACCATTGAATATTTAATGAAATATTAATAAATAAATTCCATTGATTATAATTAATCAAAAATAACAAAAATGAAAACACTATTCTTCAATATAAGTTGACGATATAGGAGATGAAAACAAGATAAAACAAAATAGGATAAAAGGTAAAGGGACTCACAACTCTTACCATTTCTTTTTCACTCTCTCTTTATCTCTCATTTCCTTATGATTCTTTTAAAATCCATTTTAAATTTAATCTATTTAAATTTCCATTGTATTTTCTCAGGGGTATTCATGTCTTTATTTAGTTTGGAATCATTCTCATCCAACTTCATGATATTTTATAAATATATTTTTATAAAAATATCTCAATTATTATTTATATGTTTATTCTTCTCCTATATATGAAATATTATTTTATCATTATTTATGGTGCCCTTGAAGGTCTAAAATAAAATTTACCCCTATTCTTTTCGGTAACCTAAATGTATATCCATTTATATATTCCTTATGGAATTATTATGAAACTTATTATTCTCTCATTAGTTTGTTTCGTGTTTTTAACTTATAAATGTTTCCTTTTATGTGCAATACATTATTATGAGAATATATGATTTGATGGATGGAAAAAAAATTTATATCCCTCCAATGAATTCGGTATAATTTTTTATCTCATGAGATCTTTATATATTAACATGATGTAGTTAGTTTTTTCTATAATGTTATGTATAGACATGATGAAGTTATCATTGTCCATAATGGTATGATGCGATGTTCATAAAACATGACCTATGATTATAATTCTTAATTACTAAACATTTTCCCCTTTCATATCTCAATCAAATGATTTATGTGTACTAATGATAATGATTTTATGTGGTTGGTTGGAGTGAGAAACACAAGAGGGGAGTGAATTTAGTTTTTAATTAAATTTTCTATTAAAAATGAATCAAAAAAATCTCAAAATTTATATTTTACAACCCAGTTAACTAAAATAGTATAGTATATAATTTGATCTTTAAAAAAATTTCTCATAATTTCTACCAAAACACTATTAAAACAAGTTTAAAACTCTCTTAAATTTTGAAATAGATTTACTTATATCAAACATAGTATATAAAACACTTATTAAAGGTAACTATGAAAGAACTGTTTTCTATTGAGTTTTGAAAATTAAAATAGATTTTTTATTTTAAAATAATGTATAATAAAATTAGTAAATCACATAGAATAATAAAACAATAGGTTCAATCTCAAGTAAAGACCTAGTTCACTCCACTTTGTAATAACCTTATCATAATAAATTTATTAATAAATAAATTGATCCAGGATCTGAATCAGGTTTTTATAGAAAATAGTGCCTAAGGATGTCCAGGATATACAAAGCCTCTTCTAGAGTTCTTCATGGGAGAATAAAAATGTAACAACTCATGCTACATAACCTCTTCCACTATTCTTCATGGGATTATAGATATAAAATTTTTAGGGAGAGTGTTTCTATAAATTTCTAATTAAATACAAGAGTCGGTGTTAATGAATTAATAATGTATAATAAAAACATCTCGAAATATAAGAAAAACAAACTAAGAGAAGAAAAGGAATTTGATGTTGTAGATAATGTAGTTCTATTGTTCTATTTGATATTATTCTCTTCTCGGTGTTTTGATTTCAAAATGATGTGCAAAGATGAGTGGATGTTTTTTGATTTTTTTAAAGTTAATGTGAGAAAAAAGTGTTGTAGATGTTCAAAAAAAGTGATCTAGTTCTTCTTTTTCATTCATGAAAAATCCTGAGGTAAATTTTTTATGTGTGCCTTTTTACTTATCACCAGTAATCTATAAAAACATAGATTCTCTCTAAAAAGAGTTATTGAAAAATCATCATTGGGGATCCTCATACTCAGCAAGAAATCTGGGTTCAATAAATTCTTTTGATAGAAATTTAATTCAACATAGAAAAGTATTTCAATTAATATATTTTAAAATAAAATATAATACATAATTTTAGATATGGTCACTTTATGTTGTATATATCATTATCCATTGTTGCTTCAATACTTTGTGAGAATTTTGGTTGGATTCTTTGATAAGTCATACAGTTGATCACTTTTACTTATAGTTGATCACCTTATACTTATAGTTGATCACCTTATACTTATGATTGATCACCTTATACTTATGGTTGATCACCATGTACTTATGATCAATCTAGTAATTTTAAAATACTTAATTATAGACCATGTTCACTTAAATAAAATCAAAATTCAAACTTTGTCATGGTCTCTTTTCTTTCAATGTGCACACAATCCATCACCTTGTGGGATTCTCAAAAGTTATGCAGTCACTTCCATTTAGATTTGTGATCATAAGGTTACTCATGAATTTGATTTTATTTTTGGTGATAAAGTTTCATGGTCGATCACTTGGGAATGTATTCGATCTGTCTTTTCATTTGGTCAATTCATTTCTTTGTGAAAAATAGAGTCTCAGTCACCTAGTCGTGTGATTGATGCATGTCTTTATGAAATTTTCATTCTTTTCCAAAAAAAGATTTAAATTTCATAAAACCTAAATTATATTAAAAATAACATAAATATGATTTGAGATTATTAAAAAAAGTTATTTTTGGACAAAACCAACAATCTCCCCCTTTTTTATGATCACAAATCATAGCATAAGTGATTATTCAAAAGAATTAAAGATTAAGAATTAATGATTATAACCTATTATAACATGCATGAATGTAATAGTTATCATATTTTTTTAATCATTCCATATTTTACTCCCCCATTTGTGATTATAAAAAAGAATATAATCAAACAAGAAATTAAATTGAATTAAAAGAAACAAATTGAGTAACAATGATAATTTTCATTAATCTATTAAAATGTTTATAAGATGCCCTGTGAAAATATCTTAGTAAGAATATGAATCCTTGGAAGAGATAGGTCCTTCCCTTTTCCAATAATATGAGGAGGAGGTATAGTACAAGGAGTTGTTGGAGGACCTGGATTAGATATTCCTTTGAAAACTAGTCATATTTTTCTAAGGTCATGAGAAATAGTAAGACTGAAGAGTCCTGCAAGAGAAGTTGCAAGTGAGGATGAGGTTGGAGAAAAGAAATTTATAGAAACTAATGTTGAATCTACTATTGAGTCTTGGGTAGGATAGCTAGTGATGCGTGGCATATGAAGAGCAGGGGTGCTAGAACAAGGGAATTAGCAACGTACATATAAGGCTCTAAAATCATGGTGATATCAACCACATCCCTTGTTCCATGCTCTATGACTTGAAGGAACCCATCTTTCTCTAACATGAACTTATTGAGCAGAGGATTAATCACTAGTAAGTTCTTTACAATTTATTTGAATGTTATGATCATAGGATAAATATTAAAATATTTTTCCAATGAAAGGAACATATCATTGATATCTACATTGGTGTATATCCTTCTTAGATAGTATTTGATTACAACATTTTCTTTGGTAGTATTGATAGATTCTTCTCTAATAAGATCAAATTGTTTTTCTCGATGTGTAGTAATATCCAGTTGAACTTGATTTTCATTTCCCTTCACATGATCTATGATATTATGAATTTCCTCATAGAAAAATCTTTGAATGAGATCCTCATCAATAGAGACTGATGTAGGAGGTACTAATGTAGAAGTGGAGGGTCTAGAAAGGATGGTAATCATTGAATGATACCTTTTATCCAAGGAATCCAGCATATCTATCAAATCAACATGTAGAGCACCAATATATCCTCTAATATTATCCATTTCATTTATGAAACATGAAAGACCATGATACATATGATTAAATTTTAGAAATAGTTTGGGATGTATATGAGCCACTACACTCTCAATAGTGTAGGTTTTATCTTCATATCCATCGTGATTATTAACCCAATTGATTCTTAGGAATATTTCTTTTAATACTTGAAAAATTCCATTCTTAAATTGGATGAAGTCAATATTAGTTATCCCTAAGAGAGGTTCAGATGAAAGTCATTCTTGGTGAGGAAAAGTAGGAATGGATTCTAGAGGAGTATGAAAATCCTTAGAAGAAGAGGAAGAGCTGGAGATATTGAAATCAGGTGTGTGTCTCCAAGGTTATCCTTTAGGAGAGAACACACCATGAGGTCTCTCAACTTCTCTAAGTGAGGAATATGATTTTTCCTTTGAATATTCCATATAAATCACTTATTTTTTTGAGAAGATTCATAATGAGGTTCTTCTTGAGAAATAATTTTAGGTACAGCTCTTAGAGAATGAGGAGTAGCCAAAAACATTAACAAATCCTCAAAAGACATGGGTCTAACTAGTCCATTTAGAATAGCTATAGAATAAATCCCTGTAATATTAGGTTGTTCTCTCATGAAACAATAGGAATGAAAATTTCTTATAGATTTAGTAAATTATCATCATCCTCATCCTTTCCATCTTTACCACTAACATCTGCAAGAGCAGATACATCCCTATCAAAGAACGGAATATCTAGAGTGGATTCTTCACTTCAAGTCATGTATCAAATATATAAGATCCCCCTATTTCAAAAATTGAAGGAATATCTTCCATTTTATCAACATCCTAATCATTTTCTGATTTAGTGAGAGAAGGTACAAATAGAATAGATATATGAACTCTCTTTCCCTTATGATTTACTACTCCTTCTCCTACAGTGTCAACCAAAAAAGGTATATCAATCTCTTTTGATACTTCAATAGCAGTTTTAGAAGAATTTGGAACTTCAAGATAGGAATATCCACCTATTCTCTCTTTATAAGCTAGTATAACTTCCTCATACACATCCACAGGAGCATGATATTCATCTTGATCAGAAGAATAATTAGCTTTTATAATATCATTTGGTTCTAATCCAGGATTAATGATATTCATTGGTCATGTGGGATTAGAGATTGGATCGAATATATCATATAGTATTTCCTCATTAGCAATACATAGCCGCTTCTACGGATTCTAGTTGAACTTTAGCAATTTTCAAGCGGTTTGATTTAAACAAACACCATTAGAAAACATAGATCTTTTTAATCCTATATGAATTAGTCATTTATATTTAGGACTTACATAAATGAATTTTGGGTATGGAAGTGTATTGAATCTTGAAGAATATTTGGTTAACTCTTACACATGCTTCATTAAGAATTGATGCAAGCTTATCTAAATTTTGTAAACCAATAGGTAGAGAAAAAACGATTCTTTATATCTTATAGAGATAAAATATACCCTCATAGGGAAGATAATATGTTTTATGAATATCAATAGTAGCAGACACTCTCAACTAAGATCATTTATAACCCGTATTCATTATGTTTTGTCATCTATAAAACCTTATAGCATATTCTCAATATCGAAATGGGGATGGTTCAATGGATATGAACTCTAATAGCCCTCAAATTCTTCAAAATGCATAAGTCTAAAAACATTGACCCAAGAGACTAGAGATAACTCACAATATTGACCATAAATATTAGTTATGATTATATCCTCATGATCTCCATCTTCAAAAACCATGTTTAAGTATAACTCTTTCACGAGTCACATATAAAATGGAGTAATTTCATCTAAGAACCAACTCATCCATCATTGAAGAAGAACTTCTATCCAAGCCAAGGAATAAAACAATCTGAACCACTCAATATCCACTTCCTTTTCTAGTATGTCTTCATAAGAAATAATATGTAGCTTTGTAAGCTTTCTATATTTTATCAAACTGGATTTCACACTTTTGGAAGCATTCAAAGATTCCAGAACATCATATTCAAAAAATATCTTCATTTCAATTGTAAACGACTATGATTCACGATTTGAGAAGGATAGGGATTCAGTGAATAAGGATTTCAGGGAGGGTTTGGTTTGAGGTAAGATGGAGTGTAATGATTTGGATTTTAAGTTAGATATTTTAATCCTTTAAGGATTTTTGGAATAGTAACATATGGAAAAATAATAATATATAGGATATCATTAATAGAAATAAAATTAAAAATAAAACCATTTAAAATCATAACTTATATAGATTTATAAACTCGTTAAGATGAATAGTATGAAAAAGTTTGTAATAGTAATACCATAGAATATTTTAAACATAATTAATCATACCTAATTCATGTTTGATATAGTTTAATCTCTCAACATTCAAGGGCTTTTTAAAAATGTCAGCAATCTAATGTTTTATGCCAAATAATTCAAGAGTGAAATCTCTTTTCTGAAAATGAT
The DNA here is from genome assembly GCA_963277665.1 of Viscum album. Lineage (NCBI taxonomy): Eukaryota > Viridiplantae > Streptophyta > Magnoliopsida > Santalales > Viscaceae > Viscum > Viscum album. Next base: position 117,337,928 of record OY728135.1, read on the forward strand.
CTCTCAAAAATTAATGTATTATATAAGTATATTTTTCCATGAATGAGACACAAGATTTTTATTAATTTTAATATCACTTGTATTATCATGATTTATAGGGATATGCCTGTATTGAAACCTATAATATAGTAATGTGTGTTTCATCCGTAGAATATGATCAGAAAAAAAAATTGCAGCTATATATCAAGCTTCAGTAGTAGATAATGCTATATAATTCTTCTTTTTACTAAACTAAGAAACTAGATAATTTCCCAAAAAGTTACATATTCTAGAGGTTTTTTTTCATTCAAACTTACAGCCACCAAAATCAACATCAAGATAACTAATTAGATCAAAATCATGTCCTCTAGAATAAAACAATAATAGATTAGTTGTACTTTAAAGGTATTTATATACTATTTCGGGAATATTTATATGTGATTACTTTGGGCCACTTTAATTAGTTTGATCAACTAGATTCCCTGTTTCATCAAGATCCAACTTACAGCTAATACTCATAGAAGTATCACTACATTTTGTGTTATCTATACCAAAAAATTTTAAAATATACTTAGTGTATTATTTTTATTTAAAATAATTCCATCATTATTTTTAAAAATATAAAAACCAAGGAATAATTTCAGTTCATCCATTAAACACATTTCAAATTCATTTTTCATCATTTTTTAAAATTTGGTATATATAAAGTTTTTGGATAATTTAAATATAATATCATCAATATAAATTTGAACTACCAAAACATATTTGGAAATAATTTCAATAAATAAATTGGTATCATTAATACCTTTTGAAAAACTTCTAAACAAAAAAATCATTGAGCCTATCATACAAAGATCTAGGAGATTTTTTAAACCATAAAGAGATTTGGTTAATATAAAAACATGTTTTTTAAAATGTGGGTTTCAAAATATAGGGGGTTGTTCAACAAAAACATCTTTAATAATATAACCATTAAGAAAAACACTCTTGAGATTCATTTGATATATCTTGAAATTCAAATGTGTTTCATAATAAAGAAATATTTTAATGGATTTATGACTTTCCACTGGTGCAAGGGTAACTACATAGTTAGTTGCTTCTTCTTGAATATATCCTTATAAAATCTGTCTATAATTATTTCTAATTATAATATCATAATCATCAACCATGTTTCTAAACACCCACTTAGTTTTAATGTTAATAACGTATTTAGGTCTCTCTATTAATTCCTATATTTTATTCCTTTCAAACTAATTTAAATCTTCTTACATAGTAATTACCTATAATTCATTATATATTTCATTGGTGATTTTTTTGGGTTAAATCTATAATAATAAAACTTTATGTTCAACCCGGTTTCTAATAGGAGCTCTAGTTTGAGTAAATATATCTATATCTCCAACTACAACAACTAAAGGATGGTCTCTATGAGTCCAAATGGATATAGGGATATAAGTACTTAGTATTTCATTTTATTTTTTAGGTTTAGGTTCATACAATTCTACAGAACTAGTTGATTTTTCATTATCAGGTTTTACATAACTATCATTAAGTTTGGTTGAGGCATTGATATTCAACTTTGAAATATCATCTCAATGAACTCTAAAAGGTTTTCAGGTTCATTTGGATCAATTTCATCAAATTTTACATGTACAGATTCTTCCACAATTTTGGTTCACTTATTAAACACCCTTTATGAAATACTAGTGGTTGAATAACCATGGAATATTCCCTCATCACTCTTGGATGAAAACATTTCTAAACATTATTTTTTGTTGAGAATAAAGTATTTGTAGCCAAAAACTCTAAAATAATTAACCTTTAGTTTTATTCCATTACATAACTCATATGGATTTTTTATTATAAGTGGTCTAATAAAAACTCAATTAATAAAATATTAAGTCATATTGATAGCTTATACCCAAAAATAAATAGGTAGGTCATACTCATTGAGAATGGTCTAGAAAATTACTTAAAGGGTTCAATTCCTTTTTTCTATAACACCATTTTTCTATGGATTTCTAGGAGCAGGAAAGTTATAATTGTAGCCATGTTGTGAGTATAAATATTCAATGTATTAGGTATCAGTATCATGGCCATGATCACTCCCCAGGGACTTAATTGTATGTCCTCTAAGATTTTATATAGACTTTTCATATTTTTTGAAATAAATAAAAAACTCACTTTTTTGAGAAAAAATAAACACTCATGTGTATCTAGAAAAGTCATCTACAAGAACATAAGCATAGTACTTCCCATTTAATCTATAAACTAGTGAATTTATAAACTAGTCTATGTGAACCAATTCTAGAGTTCTAGAACATGAAACTTCTTTCTTTGGTTAGAAAGATATCTTATGATGATTCCCTTTTTTACATGGGTTGTAGACTTTATCTTTTGAGAATTTTAGTTCAATAATATCCTTAACTAATCTTTTCCTTGTTAGATTTATAATTGAGTGAAGGTTGTAAGGGCCTAGTCTCTTATGACATAGACAATATTATTTTTGAAATTTACATAAATAAGAAATATTTTTTTAGAATAAATAATCTAAATCAACTATATAAACATTATCATTGCATAAACCAGTAAAGACTAAGTCACACTTAAACTCATAAATATTCTGAGAATTAATTTTAAATTTAACATGATAACCATCATCACATGACTTTGAGATACTAAAAATATTGTACTTTAACTCATCTTTAAATAAAACATTAGAAATTATAACAAGATTAGAATTACATATTTGACTGAGTCATGTTTTCTTTCCTTTTTCATTATCACCAAAAGTAACATGTCCACCATAAACCTTTATAAAAAATTTTAATCTTAATTAATAACCAATCATGTTTCTAGAACATCCACTATCCAGATTCCATAAATGTTTACTAGTACTCTTCAATTAAGTTTCCTATAGAAAAATAATACCATAAATGATTTTGGTTGGGTCCAAAAAATTAAGTAATAAAATATTTATGAATTCAAAGTTGTTTAAATGGTCAACTATAATTATACTTAATAATTTTAGAAATAAAACTTTATTATGTCAATAAGAATATGAACTATGTATAGAGATATAAGACCTTGATCTAGGAATAATTTTACTCTTATAAATCCTCCTTTTTCTAAGATGGTAACCAATAATAGTTGTATATTTAGGTGTGGTAGGTTTTCCAAGAATCCTAGTAAAGGTTTATCTACAATTTGTAAACATTTAAATATCCTTTTTAATTTACTCATTTAAAAATTTAATTTCATTGTTTTTTTAATTAATTATCATTCTTGTATTTTTCTACAGTAAGGTCAGATTTAACATGAATAGGTAAAGCATGTTATTTCTTTATGTTTTTATACTTTTGTTTAAGTTCACTGAATGTTTCTTCCAATATTTTATAGTATTAAACTAAATATTCACTACACATATTTTTATCATCATTTTCATTTTTAGGAAGATTAAAAATATGAATAGGAATGATATGTAATTATTCTAATGTATTTTTCATAAAACATATTTTTTCTATGTCATATTTTTCTTCTATACTACAATAAAACTCACTAGAATTGTCCTCAGGGAAACTCTAGTCCTATTTTGTAGATTTAATTAGTGTTTTTCCATTATCCTCATATCTTTTCTTATATTTTAGTTTTGGACAATCGGCTTTAATATGCCCTTTCCTCTTGAATTTATAACAAGTCACTTCACCCGTCTGGTTTTCCTTTAACTTCCTATTTTTTTATATTTTCCTCTATAGTTTTATTTCATGTAGAATTTATTCTTTTGGAAGAAGTTTTTAAATATATTAGCTAAGTGAGCTATTTCCTCATCACTATCTGAAGGTGATTCATCTTTACTTGATCTTTCTTCTTGGATATTTCTCCTTTATCATTGAGTCATAAGTCTTGAAATAAACTAATTTTATTTTAGGTTCATCATTCTCTATATTTACTTTTATTTCTTCCTCATACATCATAATCTTTCTAATCAACTCCTTTACTAGTAGATTACTTATCTCACATTATTCTCTAATGGAAACAAAGTTTCCTCTTCACCAATCTAGTAAGCATCATAGGAGTCGCATCACTTGATCTTTATCTTCAATTTTCTTACCAAGTGCATAATTTTGTTAACAATCTCATTAGACCTAAGATACATATCATAAATGTATTCATCATGTTTCACCATAAAAGTATCGTATTTTCTAGTGTAAGTATTTAGGTGTATTTCTTTAAATTTGGAAGATACTTCATGATAAATAGAAAAAGTATCCCTAATTTGATAAGTTATAGAATAAATAAAAAAATTATTAAATTAATATTCTTATAAATCATGGTATAACGAATTGGCGTCCCTGCATTAACATTCATAATAGGCCTTTGTGTAATCTCTCTAGTCTGCTCTAGCAACATTGGTTTTTTTATATTCGTCCCTGATTATAGTTAAAATATCAACTTACATGCACTCTATATGGATTTTCATTTTAATTTTTTACTAAGAATAGTTAGATCCATTAAAATAAGGAATAATTTTTATAGCATTCCCTTGTAGACAATTATTATTCATAAAGATACAAATTTAGAAATAACATAAAATTTGATCTTTTGTGTACATATTGACCATATTTAAAAATAAATAAAAGAACATATGATACCAAATGTTTTTTAGAGTGGACAACTTAAGAGGAGGATGAATTGATTTTCCAATAAAAATTTCTATTGAAAAAAATTAAAAACAAAATACTCCAATTAATAAAATATAACCCAATTAACTAAAATGGTTGAAGTATATAATTTGATCTTTCAAAATTATTCTAAGAAGATCAATCACAACTCATTTAATACAAGTCTAAAACTCTCTTATCATTTGAAAAATATTTACTTTCATCAAACACATTATATAAAACACTTGTTAAATATAACTATCGAAGTAGTGTTTTCTCTTAATTTCTGAAAACTATAAGTTATATGTTTTTAAAACAAAGTAAGATAGAACTGGTAAATCACATAGTGGAATAAAACAATCAGTTCAGTCTCAAGCTAATACCTAGTCCTCTCCACTTGGAAATCTCGTACTTCCAAGTAGTTTATTAATAAATAAATTGATCCAAAACATGGATTGGATTTTTATACAAAATAGTTCACACGGATTTCCAGTATATACATTGACTCTTCCATAGTTATTCATGGGTGAATAAAAACATAACAGCTATATGTGGGCAGTTCATGGATGTAAATATGTAGAAGAATGATAGAAAGTGTTTCTATCACTTTAAAATACAATACAACATTATAAGTTAACAAATTAACAAATTATAATAGATACATCTTGAAATTTAGTAAAAAGAATAGTAAAAGAAGTAAAAGAATTTGATGCATTCGAGAATGCAGTTCTGTTGTTCAATAAGAGATTCTTCTCTTCTTGACATCATCCATTTATTTGTAAAGGATTTTATAAAATGAATAGATTTTTTATATTTCTCTAGTTTAATTTTAGTCTATAATAGAGTGTCATGGATATTAGAAAATAGATATATGGATCATCTTTTTTATTCATGAAAAATCTCAATGTCTATGTGTTATGTGTGTCTTTTTTCTATTTTTAGTCTTCTATAAAAGAAGATCTTTTCTTTGAATGGAGCCATTGAAAAATCGTTATTGGAGATCCTTATACTCAGCATGAAATCCAAGATCAATAAATTCGTATGACAGACATTTAATTATGCATAGATAAGTAGTTGAATTAATATATTTTGAAATACTTATAATACTTACTTTTAGATATCATAGCTTTATGGTTTCCATGTCATCATACATGGTCGCTTCAATACTTTGTGATAATTCTATTTGGATTCTTTTTTGGGTAGTACAGTCGATCAATTTTACTTATGGTTGATCACCTAATACTTATAGACGATTTCCTAGTACATTAATTTGATCACCATGTACTTATGGTCAATCAACTTGTACTTATAGTCAATCAAATTGTACATATAGCTAATCCAGTACATTGATAGATTCTGACTATGGACCACGATCACTTCAACACTATCAAAATTCAAACATTATAATATATGTATTTCTTTGAATATATAGTTGATTCATCACTTTTAAATATTTCTTGTAGTTTTGTGGTCACTTCCATTTAGATTTACGGTCACAAGGTTACTCATATGGGTTCTTCAATAGTTGGTGAGAAAGTGTCATGGTCGATTACTTAGGTGTGTGTTCAATCTATATTTTCTTTCAATTAATTCATTCCTTTTTGAAAAATAGTGTCACAGTCACTTAACCATGCAGTCGATGCATGATTATGAGAAATTTTCATTCTTTTCCATAAAATTTTTTTACTTTCATAAAACAACAAATAGATTATAAATAACAGAACCATGATTCTTAATTATTAAAATAAGGAATTGTTGGACCAAGAAAACATATTACATTATATAATGTTGATTTTTATTATTCTCACTGATGTTCTTATATTGATTCATGTATAATGCTCTTTCCTATTATTCCTCCTCTTATAGGGATTTTATCTCACCCTTTATTTGTTGTATTACCTTATGTGATTACATGTTTTAATAATATTAGGAACACTAATAACAATTCTATATTAGATGAATTAAATAAAATTTAATTTTTTATATGTATTCATGTTTTGTGAACCTAATTCTTCGGTGATTATAAACCTACTAATATTAGAAGTTGAATTATTATGTATGTTTGTCTTAAAAATGATCTAATAGCCATATATGAAAGGTATGAGTCACTATAGGAATAATATGGTCTGAACCAATCACTAAAACCATCCCAAAATTATATAAGAGTAGAATACAGAAAATAGAGGTGACCATATAAGAATATTCAATTGGTTCTTCCTTGAGATATCTTATGAAAATTTAAGAGTATACTAATGATTTAGTTAATAAATAGTGAAACTAACTTGTTACCTATCTTAGGTCAAATATTACTCAACCTCACTAAGGCACCATCACCAAATCCACATAAAATTTAGTAATGAATTGGTAAGTGTTTATATGTTTGTGTGTGTGGGAAGGTACCCCGCATCTTCTTCCCCACTGATCTAGCCTCACTCACGTCCTAACATCACACGTCTTGAAACTCACATCGTTTACATATCCACATAACCACAACCTTGTATAACATAACAACCATAACCACACAACCATATCCACAAAACACACAATCATAAACAAATAACAAATAACTAGAAGAGGATAATAATTTCATCACCACATCATCACGTCACTATCGCGTATCCACATTATAGCCATGTAACCACTTAACCACACATTGTTTTTTTGGGCACACAAATATCTTTCACTCAAAACACAGGAAAAAATCTATAAAAATTACAAGGTAGAATAAAGTAATGGAATGATCCCACATTTTGGGTTTAAAAACTAATAATACACAAATACCTAAATCACCATAGCACAATTCACAACCTTCTCAAAAAACCAAAAAATAAATTCTAGAACACAATGATTGAAAGAAACAGATAAAAAAAAGAACAACCCAATAATTTCCAAGGTTTGTACATGAGTCATACTCCATGAGATAACACTATATTACTTTTATTAATAATATTAATCGAATTAAAACAATATCTTGGAAAATTATCAAATAAAATGACCCATACTGCTATAATATAGAGGGGCCCAAGTGGTGCAACTGATTTCCACTTGTAACAACCCAAAAATTTAGTATGAAGTTACCTTTAAATAAATTACTTGTTTTCAATGGACTATTACAAATGAAACACCATACTAAAGTGAATAATTCTTTATTATAATTTAAAATGAGAAAAAAATATTTGAAAAAATAATGATTTTCAAAAAAAATAATTTTAAAGAGTACTCATCTACTAATTATTGGTTAAATAGAAATGTTTTGTTTAAATAACTTGTTTTTATTTAAATGGTAGATTTATTTTATTTAGATTATTTAATTTATTAAAAAATATTGATTATACATTTAAATAAATGAATAATCCTTCATACATTGATTATCAATTTGTCATAAATGAAGACAAAATCATTTCAAGGTAAAATGAGGTATTTTTCAAAGAATTATTTATTTTTGTGTGGTGTATTTATATATTAATAAATAAAATAAATAAATTTTGATGAAATATTTTAATAAAAATTATTGATAATATATTCAATTAAAAAAATTAACAAGAAAACTATGGTTTTTACAATCCATGGAATGAGAAAAAATTTCCTTTTAATCTTAAAGATGCATTTTTTCTAAAAATGGTTTTTAATCATTTTTACAGGGGTAATAAAATTAATCTTTACCACCATTGGAAATTGAATATTATAAAATAGTTTTCAAATTTTGAATCATAAGGATTAAATTATTTAAGTGTTCCAATTTCATTTTTAGTCATAATGAATAGTTACCATGGTAAATGTTAATTACCTGAGTAAAAGCTAAAATTGGGTAATATTATTAAATCATGGGTTAAATTAAGGGATAAGATCACTCAAAACCTATATTTATTTGATTTATTGAGTATATACTTGACCCTCACCCAATTATCATAAATATTGGACTAAATTGGTTCCATGGAAAATGAGTAATAAATTTTTTATATACTATGAAATCAAGGGATTACAAGAATACCACCCCTCTCGCTTATAAAAGGACCTCACTTCTCCTCACATCTACACAGAACATGAGCCTCATAGCTTACAAAATATCTAATAAAATCAATTTTTCAACATCATTATCTATGAACTAGATATATATCTATTACCAAAATACTAATAAATGAATCCTTAATGTGTTACCTAATGGGGGTAACCAAAGAGGAGGCAATTGACTTAATGAAGTCTTTCAAAGTTTCTTAATTATTTTAACTCCTCTATATATTCCATAACCATACTAATATAATAAAATAATTATCATAATTATACTCAAATTTTACTATTTTTTTACAATAACTATTATCTATATCTCTTTTATCCAAATGGAAAATGAAAATGTGTCTCATATATACGTGCAGACTATCACCTCCATGAAGCGATGCATTTACTTTTTCATCACCACCTCATATAGATAGTAATAATGATGGTTTTAATGAATATGATTTATATTTTTTGGATAATTATGAATTTTTAAAGATAAATTGTTATCTAATATTTTCCCTCTCATTCATTTAAAAATGAAAATCTCACTCGTGTGTATGTGTGGACTATTGCATCCATGGATGATGTATTTTATTTTTCATAACCATACATGGATTTTTCAAAAAATATATTTAATGAATTCATATGTTATTAATGAAAATCTTATGTTATCATTATGAATTATCATTTTCTTTCTCATTCAATCGATATAACACACTCTTTTTTGGTTAATTTTACCCCTACAAGAACGACGTTATATTTTTTATGACATGAATGACTACGAGATGTTATGAAATGGAAATAATATTGAATAATGATGAGATTAGTATTTTTTATAATATTTTAGAGTAAATATTCAAAGGTATACATGCATATATGTTTAATTCTTTTTCAATAAACACTAAAAAAGGAATTTTAAAAGTTTCATGAGAACTGTCATAATAAGATTCATTAAATGACTGTGGGACTCTATAACCTTATAAAACATATTAATTATACTATCATGAATATTCTAGAGATGGTGAAACTATAATTTAACTCCTTTTATTATGGTAAACATACCAGAGTGGTTTTGGAACATATGATACTAAATGGAATTTAGAAAATGAAATATACTTGAAAAAGGTTCTTAATAAAGTATTTAGTATATTTTATTTTGTTATTCAGGTGTTCAGATACATGCACCAAGCAAGTCGGTACTGTAGGTATGTTTTTTCTTACCATAATTTCATTTTATTGAGATATGTTCTATATTCATCACCTTCTTAATTTTGTGTGGCGTATATACTTACCATGAATATATTTTATGAAAATATTTATATAATTTATTTGGATTAAAAAGTTACTATATGGCTCTCCCTTTCTTACTATTTTTATTTAAAGGTAACTAAGGTTGTAAGGTGTTTTTATTTAAAATCGTTATTTTTAAATCTTTTTAAAGCTTTTTTGTCAACACATTCTCTTATATATCCATTTTCTCTATATTATCTCCAAAAATGTCTTCTTTGTGCTTAAATGGTCTATAAAAGAACATTTTAGACTATTTTTACACTCTTTAAATGGTTTTAAAAAAATTCTTTTTTTCATTTTTCTATACTTGTCAATTTTGACATCATTATAAGAGTATAGAAAGGAATGTATTTTTAATGTTTACCATTTGACCACATTTTCCCATCATCATACATTTATTCATTATCATGCTTCCTCTATATGTTTCAATCATTTTTCAACTAAAACCCGTTATCCATTATTCAAGGAATTTTTTGTTTTTTTTTCAAAATCTAACCAAAGGAAAATATGTTTCTTCATAGCATATTTCTAATTCTTTTATAAATAGATTTTTCATGAAACACATTTCTTTTCACAAGTTCATTATCTGATGATGGAATTATAAAGTGTTCATGTTCATGTAGCTCACATATATATGTTTTTCATTATGTGATATCTATACATTGAATTATATATCCCTCTAATGCATTGGATAAGGCTTTATAACTCATGATATAATATAAAAGGTAATGGGGAGTAAACCAAGACCACTATGGGAATATTTCAAATATTTGTATTGGAATGGGGAGTGAACCCAATCCATCATGGGAATTTATCTACTATGTGATAATGGTCATGAAAGTGATCCTTGAAAAAGGAAATCATTTTCCATGCTTGTAATTATGCCATATGTTTATGCATATGTTATGCTCTCATGACTCATGATTGTTAACTCATGTTTCTATGAACTTACGACTCATGCCTTATGTTATTCCAAAGACTCATTCCATGACTCATGTTTAATGTACTATGGATTATTAGGTATGAATTATATATGTTATGAATATGTACCCTCTTTATAATTTTCTTACTATTATGCTCATATTATACTCACTTATGATCTTCGATTGTTATCGACCATGATTATCCTTACTGAGAATCCAAGATCACCCTTTTCTATATTTCCATTTCTCTTGGCTGTGTAGAATGATTATATATATGATAATTATAAAAGGATGCCATTTTTAAATAATTTTTTTGGAATATATTGAAGATCATTCATGAATAATTTGATTATAAATCTAGTCACCAAAGACAGTAAACATATTCAATTCCTAGGAATGAATTATTGTGAAATGTATTAAGAATTCATAAAAAATGATATATTATTCATGGATGTTATTATCAGGTCACCTCACTACCACCATTTTAACTTCATGGTAGATAGACCACAAATTCACTATCTTTACTGGACACCGTCCACTCAGTAAAATTCCTCCACAACCTCAACATCCCCATTCCGTGAATAGTGACTGCATCTAGTACTGTCAAAAGTCACTCATACACATCATATCATGATGATCCTTACATGATCCCATTTCTAAAAACCCACATGAATAATAATCATTAGAAAGATACTTTTGTTTCATTGAGTTTCTTTTACACAATCCATTTGTGATCTCATGATGTCTCCTTCAAATTTTTATTTTTTAATAATCTGGCTTCTAATTTTCATGTTACTAAGTGCTGTAATCCATCTACTACTTTTGGTTCTCTAATATCTAGACACCCAGACATTGGTCATTCCTATTTTTACCATCTCTATCCAGTTATCAAAAATCAAGCCTTTGAAATAACTCCTTCCAATGGTCTAAGTTCCTAGGTTGTAAAATGGTTTTTATATCCAAGCCTAATATTCTCCCACTTGATAATAATTTACAAGCATCACCACTAGGTCCTCTATTAGAATCAGAGACCATACTTACATTATCAGTCATCCACTAGTAGTTTTATAGTTCCCAAAACAAGATTTTGATCACCCAAATTCAAATGAAGATCTACACCACCTTAACATATCTTGGATGACCACCTTCATCAATATGTCTTATAGATTCTGAGCACCATTAAGCTTCTTCAGATCATATAATTTTCCCAATAATAACTTCTAAATGAAGTGCTAAATCAACTAAATGTGATTCATTCTAAAAACAAACATTGGATTCTTGGACAATTGAATTATACGTTGTGATTCACAAAATAATATCCCATTATCTTTCATTCTTAGGAGATCTTCCAATAACCCCTTCATCTAGGTCAACTAATTCCCAAATTTTGTTAATGAAACATACACAATTTCCATTTCAAAATTTAAAGTACATATTATAACTTTGATATCCAACTTATACAAATTCCTCAAAAAGTGAGTACATAGACTATAGTACTCTTATAAGTATCCAATCCCCTCAGAAATCTGAATCTATAAACCCTTAAAATTACTCATATATTCTGATGAAAAGAGATAAAACATTAAATCCCATAAGTTATCGAAGAATCCACTTCACTTCTTCACAATGATCTATTCTATGATTCAATATTCATATGGTAACTAATCCCACAACCTGCATAATGTATGAATGATTACAAATGACGATAGACATCAGGCATTCAATAATCTATGAATATAGAACCTTTTCCATGTACTCAACTTCCTTTTCTATTCATGGTGACTTCTCTTTTCTACAAATGATTTGTTTGGCCAAGGGAGTGGGAATAGGTTTTTCTCCACTCATTCTAAATCACTCCACCACATTATGAATGTAATCCAATTGAGTTAGGAATAATTTTTTTTACTTTAAATCATTTATGATCCATATACTAAAGATCCATTTCACTAGACTGTGATTCTTTATCTAGATGATTCTTTATAATTCAGACTTCAACTTCCTGATCCTTTTCATTACTATACCATTAATTGATATATTGTCAATATATAGAAGTAATATGTTGAATAACCTATTATCCAAAACCTTATGATAATATAAATTGATAGTATTTCTCCTAACAAACATGTTTTTCAACCATAAAGTCTTTCAAATTCCGTTTGTAATTATTTGGTGCTTACTTCAATCCATAAACACTTCAGTTTATCTTATACACAAGATCCCATTTTCTATGCTCTATGAAACCCTCTAGGTGATCCATATAAATTTACTTACCTGAGTCCTTAGAAAGAAAATTGGTCTTCACATCCATCTATTCCAGATTAAGTCCTTCCATTATTGACATGCTAAGTACCATTCAGATAGTCTTGTTCTTAAATACCAGAGAGAATATTTTAATAAAAATCAACTCTTTATATTTTTCAAAACCCTTTCATGGAAATCCTATCTTTATATCTCAGTCTACCGTCTACATTGTCATTCATCTGATATACCCAATTTTTTGAAGGAATTTCTTCCTGGTGTGTCTTTTCATTAGCTACTATGATCTGGAAACATGTAAGGAATCAAGCCCATCCCTCATGGATAACTTACACTATTTACAATTTTAAAGAGTGGGATCTTCTTCTAGAATCTTAGGATCTCCATTATTTATTAGTATCAAGAAGGTAAATCTACATTCACACCTCAACACATGGAACCTGATCCTAGTAGGCCATCATAACTGACCATGTGACTAAGATCCTTTTAGGACATCAACATATGTAACATCAGCTTTTAAAGATATTGATCAATCATCCATTATACCTAAACTATCTAATAGTTTTTTCATGGGTAATACCATCAAAACATGAGATCCATCATCCAGATATTCTAGTGTTTCCAAAATTGTCCTACTCCTAGAAATTCTCTCAAATATCAATAATTTCCAGACATTTATTTAGTGGAACCTAGGATTATAATGATACTTTAATCTTTTAAATACTCATTTATTGATTCTTATCCTTACATAGTATATCTTCCTTAAAGATCACATTATTACATTGAACAACCTTTTGAGAGTTGTAATCCTTGGGTTAAAAACCAAACACTTTGTCAGCACACCCTAAAAAGTAACATTCTCAGAAATTCGACTCAAATTTTTTTCCTTTACTTGAAATAAATATTGACATAGACATGTAAACCAAATACATTGAGTTGGGTAAGAATAACCTTCCATCCATACCAACAGATTTCTCAAATCTCCTACCTAAATATAGATTAAAGACTGCAGTTGATCAAGTCGACCACAAAATTCACTACTTCTATATAAAATGCCTTTAGAAACATTACATGAATTCTCATAGTTTATTCACCCTATACCAGCTTATAATTCATATTCCTCATGACTCTATTATATTTCAGAGTAATTAGTATGATCATATCAACCCATATACCCTTCCTTTAGAAAAATCTCCATAACTCTCTACTTCTATACTCCCCACCATTGTCATACCTTAAGTAAATCAATATTGTTTTGGTGTCATATTCCACCATGTATATTTATCTAATAATGATTAAAAAAACCTCATACCGACACTTTAGAAGGAAAAACCACACTATCCATATTGTGTCATCAATGAAGGTTACATAAAATAACTACCCTCTATTATAATAAACCAGATCTAGCCCCCATACATCTATATGTTCCAAATCTATATTCGAGTTATTTAGTTTCATAACTTTGGTTTCATATGGAATCCTTCTACTAATTTCCTAGGATTCACTATTCCTGAATTTTGTACTTCCTTCTTCTAAGAATTAACATTTTTTTAGTGTTTAGGAATTGTATCCCCTTCTCACTCCAGTGACCCAAATAGTCTTTCAATAAATTTATGAAATTTATTTTTCCATAATGAATTACACATGATAAACCTATTAAGTATAAAGTTCTATCCCTCACACCTTTAGACATAACCAATGATATAAATGACATATTCCACACTCCTTCAATGAATTTTGTATAGAATCGTGTGTTATTCAGTTATCTAATAGATATCATGTTTTTTAAAAAAATCAGTATATTATACACTTCATGAAACTCAAACTTGATTGGTTTCCCCATTTGTACAAAGACATAATTCAAACCAAATATCCTAAAAGAAGCATTATATTTAAGATAATCATTTCCAAACCATTTGAAAATATGATTCACTAAACATAGACACATGGATGTCAAATTAATAGAGTCTATAATTAATGACTCAAGTTAACTTGTGGAACTTAACAAAAGTACTTTGTTATCTTCTATTATAGGATTCATGAAACAACTTATTGAAGTATATCATCTAGAAGTCACTCATTTCTCATCACATTTCTTCTTTAGTTGTTTGTTCCTCCCACAATTACAACATATGGGACTACCTTCCACATAGCTACTTCTGCTAAATCTTCTCCTTCCATTTCCCTTTCAGTGACCATTTTGTATTACAGAACATCCCCTTCCTTTTGCACTATATGTGTTTCAATAATATGTTGGGATATTATACCAATAGAGTTCCCCATTCATGAACAACAGGTCAGACTTTATTTTAGAGTTACTTGTATTGGTAACAATTACATCCCATGATTATGGGAGTGATGAGAGTAACATTAATGACCATTACAAATCTCTAAAGTTCACCTTAACTAATTCAAAATAACTTCATCTCGTATTTAAATCATTGAAAAGATCAGTTGATAAATTCCCTTATGATGATCACATGTTAAATTGACCCCCATCAAGAACACATTATTCATTATTAAGGGATTCATATAGAGATCTGAAAGAACATTAATGAGTTTTAAAGAATTTTTAACTTCCCATATGTTATAAGCCACATTCTGAGAAAATAACATCTGAATCAACCCCACTTATTTCTTATCCATCCTTTCTCATTATTCCTTCTTCATTGCTTTATACTTATTACCTATAAAATGAAGATACAGATCCTTATATTATAAAAAATCCTCCATCTATAATTTCTAGAATTTTAAATCCTCTTTTTCAAACTTCTCTTCCCACACCATACCCTCATCAAATTCCTTTTTCAGAATGTGTGAACACCCACTAAATTTTGAAACATGTTTTTTATATCAATAACTAATTAATATATATTCTACTATAATGTCAAGGACAAGATGATATTACTGAATTTATCTTTGAAACACTTTATTCAAGGTTTGATCATCTGAAATAATCCATTTAAAGATCAGTTACCACTTGATGGGATCACATCTATCATATACGTAAATCACAAGAAAATATCCATTGAAATATTCAAGGAGGGAAAAAGTATTATAATGGTCCTACTCTGATGTTTTTGGAACTTGGAAGACACAATATCTAAAATCACCACACTAAAATGCACAACCTTCAAAAAACAAATAAGAACTTCTAGAAGAAAATAAATGAAAGAAACAAAGGTAAAAGAACAGTACATAAAATTTACTTGCTTTGGACAAGAGTACTACTCCATGGGGGTTCACTTATTTAAATTTATTAGAATTTGAAATAGGATTACAATAATCACTATGATCTTCTTTAAAATAAATAAATTATCCCACTATAATATATATGGACCCAATTGGAGTAACCGGTCAGCACCACCATATGAACATCATGGTAGGGAGGAAACTAATTCTCTATCTTCCAGAGAAATATTTTGATCAATAAAAGACATCCACCACCTTAACCACCTCATTTACTTAATAAAACCTACTTTAGATTATTTTTAAATTCACACTTACACATCATCTTTTGATGACCCTTATGTTAACATTAAAAAGGCAATTATATTTCCCAAAGTTGGTTTTATGAAAAACCTTTACATCCTCGCATAATATCCTTTAGAATATATCTTTTTATAATCTGGATAACAATTTCTGTATTACCTCTTGATGAAATCTATCTGCTTCTTCTAGTCTTCAATATTTAAACACCAGAAGACTGGTCATTATTACTTTCCTTATCTCTATCCAACTATAAAAAATAATAAATTCAAAATCACTCCATTCAGTGGACTAAGTGATGAATTTTTCAGAATTATTTTATGATCTTTATCAATGGAAACAATCCCGAAAAACAAGAAAATATATTTTCAAGAAATAAAAAGTGTTGAAAACATCATAAAACAGAGCATACTTGTAACTCATATATATTGGCCTCCATATTCCTTTCATTAATGTATAATTCTTGATGATGATAACAAGGATAATTTTATCAATATATACTACCTCTGAGGAGGATACACCAACAACTCAGTCCATGATCTCTATTATGAGGAAAATCAGACTCCTAAAGGGGTGTTATCACCTCCTCGAGAGAGGTGAATGAGGATCGAGAAGAATAAGATTATAGAAAGAGTTTATCGAAATTTAGGATCTCTAGAAGTATCAAATGAATGATTTATATACACCTCACTAATGTGTAGAATCATATTCTTTTTATATAAGTGAATATTGATGTGTCTATATAAATGAAGATCATGTCATGAAGTCATTAGATATCATTAATATGATGACCAAGATTTATGCCTCATTGATTAATCTATTAAAAATGTTCAACGACAAAATTAAAATATTTTAATCCATTCAAAATGAATTAATAAATTATGAAAACACATTGAGAAGTATGAGAAAAAACACATGCATCACATTCATGAAAACCCAAGCATGGATGTCAACCATGTATTTTTCAATGACTACCATAGCATAGTGCTTCCATGTTTTAGTGAATATCCAAAAATATCCTACATTCACTAAAATCATATCATTAATTTATTTAAAACTTCACAATTATTTGATAATTCATATAAAATCTTCTGAATTTGATTTCATCAAGCACTCTTCATTTTATAACAAAAACATTATTCAAAATTGTACCCTTATCAAAGGGCCTAACTATGTGACCCTACCGAACTTAGTATAACTGGAAACAAATATGAAATAATTATTTCATAGATTATGCAATGAGAGGTCTCCAATAAAGCATCAATGATACTCAATATACTAATAGCTCTAGTGAGAGATCCATCAAACATAATCATATATCTATATGAAAATTTCCACCAATGATGTATAATATATATCATATGTATGTATGTATAATCCATTTTCCCTAATAATGAGTGATTAATAGGCATGAAACATGTTAATATAGAATAGAACATCTCATATTTTCTTGATTCTCTAAGGAAAACTAACCATGCTGATGAATACATCATGTGTCATTCATCTAATGGATAATAAAATCACATATTCCTTATCCAAAAATTAGAAAACAACAAAACTAATCCAACTAATCATGTCCATGAATTTACCTAATCTAATTAAATCAATGTCTAGATCTATTAACTTGTCATACATGTGCGAAAATCCCGTCTTGGTTTCACTCAAACTGATGACATGATCATAAACATACCCAACCACCCCCTGATTAGATAAGTTTATATTTTTACTTTCATGAGTAGGGCATCAATGTTTGAAAGTTCTCATTCTATACTTCTCACCAAACTCAGGTAAGAAAGATTGATAATAAACACACACCCGTAGTTATATCGATAACTAGATGACATCCTATGTGTTATACATTAGTGAGTTGGTATGAATAATAAGTCTCTACTTATTACCTCATAAATATATTCTTTGTGTCTCATATAAAACCATTTGTAATGAGTAAAATAATTTATTCAAGATTACATTAACATGTCGTCACAACCCATAATACTTTGTGATGATCATCAAATAGGGACAACTCAATGTTTTATACATTGAGGCGATATTATCATTAGACCATTCTTATTAAATAAATTTCATTACACATGAATGAATGATAAACATAGATTTTCTTTATTATAAATTCATTATACATTTAGTGCTATTAAATCATCCTCTTAAGTATAAAATACCTAGAGACCTAACATGGCCATCATGTTATTATTTCATAAATGGATTCGTTAATAGATCTACTAAATTATCCTCTATATGAACCAAAATTATAATTACATTGACCCTCTAAATAATCTTTCATATGGGTTGGTATTTATAAATAATGTGTTTGGTTCATCAGTGAGACTGAGGTTCCTTAGATTGAGAAACAGCTCAATTATTATCTTTGAAAAGCTCAATTTATCCCTTAATGTTATGAACCACTCTATGTTTAAAGAAAAACATATTGATCCAAACTGCTTCTTTTGTAGTATATGTTATTGTGGTGTGCTATGCCTCTATTTGTGAGACTACTATAGTGGATTTTTTGGAACTCTTCTAAGTGATAGTTACACCATTTAGGTAAAACACAAAGCTAGATTGATATTTCATATCGTCTTTTCTATATTGAACACATACACTTGTGTGATCTTTTACAAAAAACTCATATTCTCCTCCAAAGATGAAGAGAAATTTATTTTTCCTTATCAATTACTTAAGAATGTTCTTAATAGTAAACTAGTGACTCGCTAGGATTGGATTGGTATGTACTGGTTATTCATAAACTATAGGCATTTTTAGATCGAGTACACAACATAGAATACATGATAGATCCAATGGAAGATGCATTATGGATTATATCCATCTAATCTAACTCTTTAGAATGATCATGAATCTTTCTACGATTTGTACCATGTAATAGTAGTAAAGACCCCTTCTTGGAGTCCTCTATAATAAACCTTTTTAACACATAATCGACGATGTATCCTGACTAAGTCTAGTCACCCTCTTAGATCTATCTCTATATATAATCATACATATTATATAGTCTAATTAACCCATGAATTTAATTAAGATGCATTTACCCAGCTGTATCTTCATATAGTTAAGAGTCTAGATGTGATTTCCAATCAAGAGTATTTCATCTACATAAAAAATCAAAAATAATAATATGATCCCATTAATCTACTTTTATAAATAGGAATATTCATGGTTTTTTTTCAATTAATCTAATTTATTTCATTGCCAAATTGAATAATCCATCATTGTGAGTCTTTATTTAGTCTATAAGTATACCAGTGTAACTTTCATACCATAGTAGTATCCTTTAATATTTCAAAACCTTTAGGGTGTATCATATATAGGTCCTCAAATAAATTCTTATTAAGGAATTTTTTTTATATCCATTTGATATATCTCATAATCATAATGAGATGTTATGGAAATAAAAACCAAAATGGACTTTATCATCACTACTAGTGAAATGGTTTATTCATATTTAATACCATTAATATCTTTATAACCTTTTTCCACCAAGAGTGCATTATAGGTTGACACACTAATATCCTTGTTAGTTTTATTGTGGAAAATAAACATGCACCCTATGAGTCTTATCCATTTAGGTGCATCCACTAAGTGATTCAGGATCCACATTTCACTAAGCAATGAATCTGCTTTAGAATTAATATATCCACGCAGTTATTTTGGTTGGGAATCATCCTAATCATTAAAATTATGATTCTTGGGTAGTTGAGTATATAACTATTTACCCAGGTCCATCATATGGATAAATTCAACTATATTCTTATGGTATCCTAACCATTAGGAATTTTTAGCTTATGTAACCCAAATAAAGTTCCTTAAAGTAGAAAAAAATTTAATACAATGGCACCCAAATTTTGCATGAAACTACCTTGTGGATGATCCAAAGTAACCCATTTCTGGATTTCCTTACACAAGATAATATAGGGGTAGTTGAATTTAGAATGAAACAACCTATTTGGGTGATCAAGGTCTTGAAAAGTATCTCTTTATAAGGAATATAACACTTATTATTTCATGGGTTTTACATTTTGAAGTGTCCCTAATTTAATATAAATCATATTCATATAAAATGCATATATATTATATAATATTTAATATTTATATTCTCATATTTTATTCTTTTTGTGTATTAATTCTTATAGTTATTTAGTTTTAGAATAGATATTCCAACTACCAAAATAATAGGTTTACACTGCATTAATGTGTAACATTTACATAACTCACAATTTGTGTTGTTCACATAAAAATAGAATATAATAATATTCATACATATCAAAATGTACCATATGTATAAGGAACATAAACTCTTCATATGAAGGCATGGAGATATATGATATTTATAATCTCCACATGAGTAACCCTTGGGAAATGTGTAATACCCTCAAATTTACAAGTTGTAATAATTTAAGTTTTGGAATACCCTAAATAATATTTTGAGCCTTTTAAGGTCTTAATTTGGGTTTGAGAAGCTTTGGAGGGTATTAGTGTCATAAATAGGTGTTTCAGGCAATTTATGGAACACCATAGGAAGGGTCATGTCATTGTGTAGATCTTTTTATGAGTAGAACCCACCTGTTCAAAATGGGTAGGACCAAAACACCCATGAATGGGTGTGATGTAAAGCATGTACACTATGAGTGCTCTTATGGACCATATCAAACTTAGCATCACCATGAAATGGTGGAAGGTGTGGTGAACACAAAACGACCATGTTTTTTTCAACCCTCCATGTGGGTCACCACGTTGGGATTCTAGTTCTTGGTGTGTTCAAGGTAACTATGTATATGGTGGGAATCACCATTCCATAGTGATGGTTATTTCAGAAATTGATATTTTTGAATCATCCACTGATCTACATGGATTTTGAGGGTTTCAAAGGGAAACTATATGAAATCATTAAGAGGGTGTCTTTAATGCCTTTGGACTTAGTTCTTCCCTATACTAATCAGTTCTTCATCCGCCTCTTTTCAAGTCCTTAGATATAGATGATTTTTTATATAAATATAGGGTAACTTTTTTGAAATATTCCCTCTCCTCTCATAGATTTATGAATAGTGAAATTTTGGGGGATGTGACTAGGGACCTCTCTTCATTATAATGTGTGTCAGGATGATAATCCACTTCTCATAGATCTACTCTTTCTATGTTGCACTATGAGGCCAACCTTGATGTAGGGATTCCTTACCATAGAGGGAATATATAGATGGTGTGACTTTTACTATAATGTGTGTGTGTGTATAGACCTATGAGACATATGCATGATGTGATTTACATATATATATATATATAGTGTGTGTGTGTGTGTGTGTTTATCCTATAAGATATATACTTGATGTGATTCACATATTGTGTGTGTGTGTGTGTTTAGCCCCATGAGACCAATGCTTAATGTGATTCGCATGTGGTGTTCATGTGTAGACCTATGAGACTGATGATAGATATAATTTTCATGTGGATGTGAGTTAGATATATGATTCTTTCTTGAGATGAAATTATTATGAAATGACTTATTGTATTATTGTGTGTTACATATGTAGTTTCTATATCCTTGCAATTAAATGACTAGGTTGAGCCATATGGGTTAGTCACTTCCTTATGGGGGTGTGGATGATGTGATGGCTTGCCCCAGAGCCATGATATTGGGTTGATGCATGGTGTTATATTGTCCCAGAGCATGAGATTGGGACAAAATGAGGTTTGTAGCTTTCCCTAGAGTTGTGAATTGGTTCAACGTGAGTCTTGACCATAAAGGCAGGTGTGACTATCACTTCAAGGGGGGTATGGATTGATTATTGAATGGTAGAGTACATCTAGATGACGTGTAACATTTTTACCAATATGGATCTGAATCAGGTAAATTTATTCACAAAGAACCTAACATTGGTGTGCACATGTGTGATTACTTGTTTCTTACTTGCGCATTGATTATTGACTTGGCATACAACCATGTATATTGTGAACTTTTTTAAGGACTATTGGTGGTGTCTTATTGGGTTTTAGGCTCTCACCCAATATAGACATCTCAAAGCCAGTGTAGAATTTATGACCAGGGATCTGGTTAAGTGGAGGAGCCTTATAGTGGGAAGTAGAGAAAGAGCAGTTGGACAATGCGGGGTAGTTCTAGGTTGACTCCAGGACTTAGATGTTATGTTGCATGTTACTCAGTGGTTTACCCTTATTTTAGTATATTGACCCATAATTTGTGGGAATATTTTATTTGGTTTGGATTGAATTTCTTTTATTATATTATTTGATGGATTTTTTGTTATAGAGAGTATAGTCTTCCCATAATGCCTCTAATTCCCTCACTACTTGTCGGCAGCCACTTGTGTATTGCGAGGCATTCATGAAGTCATCTGGAATTCCTACCTAAACCCAATGATTTGGATTATGGTGATAAAAAATGGTAATAGAGTATATTTCCTTTTGTTTTACCTTGATTTTGGACATAGTTTTGAAGTGATAGGATTGTAGGGACTTTGGTAGGGGAATTATGTTAGTTCCTAGATAGCACTGTATAGTGGATCTTTGAGTTTCACGGAAAGTGGGATTGATGTTCTTATTTTTGGTTGTTAACATTTATTTTTTTCACCTTGGGTGATGCACATGATGTTGATATTGTGATTTATGGAATTTTAAGGTGCATTCGTGTATCATGACTAGGAACGTTAGTACATATTTCACATTTTTTTATCATTGGATAGGGTTAAATTACGTAAATACTTGTTTTAATATATGGATTGTGTTCTGTTGGTACATAATTTCTTACATTTAATTGCATGAACTTGAGAATGTTATTCTTGTTTTGTATATGTGGTTGTAACTAAATTGCAGGTATTGGAGACTTATCATTGGCCTTTGTTAGTGCTAAGGGGGTTTTACCTTATATTGTTCGTAGCCTCCTAGGATTGGTCACCTGTATAAAACCCTTATTATGAATAAGAATCATGTAAGTGGTTACCTTAAGAAGGATATTCCATGAAATCTAAATGTTCATTTGAATTTTCAGAAATTTACACCCTAGAGATGTATTACAAAACCACCAAGGGAAGTAGGATAGAATGCACCTATAAGGGGGAATACCCATGTTTCACTACATGTTGTATAAGAGGTTTCATATGGCCATTCTCCAATAGATTATCTTATAGTTTATGCTATAGAACCAATACATCCCTAACTCATTTCGCTAGTTCTATCTCAGGTAAAAGGGTTTTAAAATTCAATGGTTGACTAAGATCTTAGATTCAAACTACAATATCCCCCATAATTCTAGTGAACTTGAGGCCCCCATGATACTAAAGAATGGATAGACATCATTGAGAATATATTAAACTTGATGGAGACTTAGGAGTATCATAAGATGAAATTTATTACCTTTATACTTCAGGGACCAGCTAGGCGGTGTTGGTGTGTTATTAATTAGGAAAGAAGGTGTGATGAGATGACATGGGAAACCTTAAAGGAACACTTATTTGAGGAATTAATCCATGATATATTGAAATAAGATCACACATAAGATTTCATGGAACTTCAGAAGGGGTTGATGTTGATATCTATATATGCAGCATGATTCATCGAGATATTCTATTTTACTACACTTTTTGCTAGAAACAAAGAACTAAATACCAGGAAGTTTGAGAATGGTTTTAATTCTGAGTTCAAGCATCATGATAAGAATTTTTATTTGATGACTTAGGATGAGGTGATTCATAAATATCTGACTATTAGGAAGGTACTTGAGAAAGATAAATTCATAGGTCTTCTTTCAGCTTTTAGTGGGCTGACTGGAGGATTTTATAGTGTTAACTTAGCTACCTTTTTAGGGAATAGAAATAGGAAATCAAAGGACTTGAGTTAGGGAAGCATGAAACAATCAGAGTAGAGAAAGGGGCCTTCAAGTGCCTTTATTGATATGGTTCTCCCAAGTCCTATAATTGTGGATGGAAGGGGAATTATATAAAATATTTTCTTAACCCTCCCATGAATTGCCACAAGTGTAGTAAGGAAGGACTTATTAAGTGGTTCTATGAAAATTCTTCTTAGATGGGCTCAGTGAGGTCAGGAAAATATGTGGGTTGAGAGTTTGGGCAGCATGTGTAGACTCCATATCGGTTAGTGAATTGTGTGACTCATGATCCTTAGAGGTGATCTCATGGAGCTAAAACGAGAAAAGTATAAGAGGATAATCAGGTTACAACCAATAAAGGGGAGGTAAAATTGGTAGTTCAAGGTACAATTATGATTATTTTCACACTATCTATTTTTTTGTTTGGTCTAGGTGCTTCCAAATCATTTATATCTGCTCAAGTTATTACTGGGTTATACTTATTGGTTAAATTTTCTTTTAAGTTTCTTTTTATTGATACACATAATGAGAAATAAAGTGGATTATCTCCATATTTTCCTAGAGTGACCCATGGTAATTTCTAGATAAAATAATGTGTGGGATTTTATAATTATAAATGTTTCTAGATTCTATATGATATTTATCATCGATTGTATGATTATTTATTATTCCCACATAGATTTTTATCAGAGATGAGTGTCCATTACAATACTTGAGTGAAATTTATGTTTACAGGTGAGTGGGATATTGAAGCGGGTAGAGTGGGATGGGACCCTAGTCATATTGGAGTCATTACATCATAGGTATCTAGCATGAACCTTGTTGTTGATCAGACAACAACTCCCTCCTCTTTTCCTCATGTGGAAAACATGTACCAAAATGTATTTCCAGATTAATTCTCAGGGTTACCTAAAGATAGGGGGATTGAGTTTCGAATTTAACTCACGTATAGTTCCTATAATATATCTATTACACCATACCATATGAAACAAACTATTTTGAATGGGATTAAGGAACAACATGGGGATCTGTAAGTGAAGATATTTATCAGATCAATCACTTCTCCAGGGGGTTCTCTATTGTTGTTTACTAAGAAGGTAGATGGTAATCTTCGACTGTGTGTAGACTACAAAAAGTTGAATAATTTTTTTAAGAATAAGTATCCAATCCAAAGGATTTATGACTTGTTTGAATTGTTAAGGGGAAACCGATGGTTCTCAAATATTTATTTGTGGTCTGGATACCATCAACATCGGGTAGGAGGAGGAAATATCAAAGAAATCATTTTGGAGCATATATGAGATATATGAGTATCTTATTATGACTTTTGGTATAACAATTTATCTAGCAGTGTCCATGGCCCTCATGAATAATATAATTATCCTATACCTAGACTCATTAATCATTGAGTTTGTCGATGACATCCTGATATATTTAAAGACCTTAGAATCACATTCTAAACACCTTGAGATCTTATTGAGAGCACTTTGAGTGCTTCATCTTTATGTTAATCTCTTGAAATATCACTTTTAGATCTATGAGTTTTGTTTTCTTAGGGTTGTCATTTATGTGGTAGTAATTTATGTTAATCAAGAGAAGGTAGAGGCTTTTATGTCTTGGGAACAACCTAGGAATGTGTTCGAGATTTAAATTTTCCTTGGATTGGTTGGGTAATATAGGCGGATCATTCAAGTCATTTCCTCATAGGTAGCACCTATAACTATGCTTACCAAGAAGGGGGTAAATTTTTTATGGAAGGATTAGTGTGAAGAACCCTTCCTGGAAATAAAGAGAATATTGACATCGGCTTCGATTATGATTTTTCCTAAACCCAAAATTGGGTATGTAGTGTATTGTGATGGTATTGAGGTTAGATTTGGAGTTTTATTAATTCATAATGATCAATTAGTTACTTATAGGTCTTGTCTTCTGTGACCTCATGGGTGTAACTATCTCACTCAATGCCTGGTGTTAGCAGTTATGCTCCATGTATTGAAGTATTGGAGATATTACCAATTTTTTGATTGATTTTTCAGGTATACATGACATTAGAGCTTGCCCTATATCTTATCCTAGTAGGAATTAAATCTTCTTCAAAGTAGTTGGGTGGAGTACCTTTAGATTTTTGACTTTGAAATATTTTATTCTCCTAGTAAAGGGAATGTTCTCACAAATTCCCTTAGTAGGACATAGGAAATTGGTGAAAAAATATTAGAATCTAAGTGGAAGTTGATGACATTGAGGGAAAAATACTTTTTGGGAATGCTTGAGGATTGGGGATTATTATCTTGTGAACCCTTGGTGATCACATCTCCATTGGTGGAGAAAGTATGACATAGTCAATAGTGTAATCTAGATTTTCATGTGATGCATGAAAGGTTATCGGCAGATGACTCCATTCTGGGATGGGACTTGGATGTGAAGTGCATTGTGTTCATGGAAGAATAGTGGTTCATTATTCTATAATAGTGGAGATGATGTGGTACTATCATGATTCACATTGGGTAGTAAACCTGAGATTGACCAAGATGTATCATGATGTCAGATGATGATTTTGGTGCCCTGGTATAAAGAGGATCATTGTAGGATTTGTCTCTTATTGTTTGACATTTCAGATAATAAATGTTGAACATTAGTGTCTTACTGGGTTTCGTTAATAACTTTTGGTTCTCATGTGAATGTGGGATGAAGTGAAAATGGACTTTATCATAGATTTTCCTAAAACCCCGAGAGGATGAGATGTCGTATTGGTGATAGTTGATCAGCTGACAAAAGGGTCCATTTCTTGCTGATTTTGTTGAATCATTCAGAAGATAAGTAAGGAAAGATAGATGTTCAAGAGATGATATAGATGTATGGAGTGCCTTCAATATTAGTGTCTGATAGAGACACTTGTTGTACATTGTGATTTAATCAAGGCTTGTAAAAGGAAATGTGGGTATAGTTGAAGCTGAGTATGACTTATCATCCCTGGACCAATGGGATGTCGGAAAGGATAATCCATACCTTAGAGGATATGCTTCAGAAATGTGTTATAGATTTTGTTGGATCATGGGATCATCATTTAGCGATCACCAAGTTTCCCCTTTAATTGCAGTTTTAAATTATTAATTCATATGGATCTAATTGAGGATCTTTATGGTCATTCATGACGTTCATCACTATGTTGGTATGAGGTGGGTGTGTCTTCAGTTTTTGGACCAAGGGTGGAGTGGGAGACCTCAAAATGGGTTCATTTGATTTGTAAGAGGTTGGTTACTGCTCGTAAAAACAACGATTATATTCCAATAGTAGTAGGAGACCATTTAAGTTCATTGTTGGTGATTAGGGCTTCTTCTATGTGTCCCTTCAGTTAGGGAATAGATGATTGTGTCAACAAGGGAAATTGGAACTGAGGTTTTCTAAACCGTATGATATCTTTGAATGCATCAGGACGGCGGCCTATCGATTAGTGCTTCCTCTAGGATATCGATGTAGGAATAATGTGTTCCATTTGTCTCAACTTTGGATGTACGAGCCCAATCCTGCACATGTGATCAACTGAGAGGACATTGATTTGTAACCAGATGCATTGTATGTGGAACAACCTATTCAAATTTTTGACCAAAGTGAAAAAAATTTGTGATGAAATAAGGTTTCTCTAATTCTACTACTATGGAAACATGGGTTTTCCCAGTAGGACAAGTGGGAGTGGTATTCTGATGTTTATGATCAATGGCCCAAGTAATTTGAGCATGACTGCTAGATACACTTCTCAAGGATGAGAAGTCATTAGAGGGGGAGATTTATAGAACCCTAGAATTTTTAATGTATTATAATGTATGTTTCTTCATAGAATAGATAATGTTTTTAGCCTTTAAATGATTGAATTTGGGTTTATGAAGCATTGGAGGATGTTAGTGGCTTAAACAAGGGTTATGGGCATTTTAGGGTACACCATGGGCAGGACCACACAATTGTGTGGGTATTTTTTTCCATGAACCTGTCTGTATGAAATGTGTAGGACCAAAATATCCATGATAGGGAATAGTCTTCAAAATTTAGCACTACATGTACTCCTATAGGCCATGACTATATCAGCCTCATCACATCATGATGGAAGGCATGGTGAACACAAAAATAGTAATGGTTTTCCAACACACTGTGCGGGTCACCATGTCCGGATGGCAGGGCTTGGCGTGTTTGAGGCCATTAATACCATGGTTGGCATCACCACGCCGTGGTGATGGATGTTTCAAAATTGAAATGGTATAATCTGTTTCTAATCTTCATGGGTTTCGCCTGTGTTGTGTTGGATTTTTCTAGAGCTTTAGATTGGGTCAACATGTGGTGTGTGGATTTTCCTAGAGTCGATAATTGGGATGAAATAATTATTACCATTAAAGGAGGACATAGTTATCCCTTCTTGGGGATGTGGATTAATGATCATTTTGATGAGTATATTGGGACGACATGTGACAATCTTATAGAGACTAATTCGAATTAGGTAGAGTTGGTCACAAAGGACTTGGCATTGGTGTGAACATGTTTGATTACTAGTTACTTGTGCATTGATTATTATCATGGAATACACTTGTGAATATGTTGTACTTATGTTAAGGATTTTTTGTGGTGTCTTAATGGGTTTTATACTCAAAACATACATGAGAATCTCGGTGTTTCTGTAGCATTGATGATTAATGATCTAGTTGAGGGAAAGGGCCTTATGGTGGATGGTTGAGAAGAAGTTGCAGGATAGTGCATGGAGATTCTAGGTGGACTCCAGAACATAGATGTTTTGTTGCAAGTTACATTGTATTTTACCCTACTTTAGTAAATTGACACATCTTTTGTGGAAATCCCTTATTTGGTTTGGATTGTACACTACAAAAAGTGACCTTTACCAATAAACAATTACCGAGAGATAATATATATGTTGGTAAAAATTATTAATTCCAACAGTTATTAGATTCTGTTCATATTAATTATAGGTACCAACATTTATTTTTACCAACAAATATATCTATTTATATTAGTAGTTCAATATGAACAAATATTTTACTAATATTTAAATCTGATGCATTATTATAATAATACCAACAATTGATTTACCGATAAATGAATCTATTAATATAAATTATTATTACCAACAAATCTTTTACTGTCATAAAAATCCATTAGCAATAAATTATTCAATAATATCAAATATTTTACAAAACATTAAAAATATTGATATATATATCACCCACTACAAATATATCATTTTGATAAGAATAAACATTATATATATAGAAACATCATAAAAAACTAATAAAAAATTGTATTAATAAATATTAATAATGAAATTTTTTTTAATGAAACAATATTATAAAAAAATGAGAAAAAAATAATTAAAAACCCCCATTAATGTGATCCTCGCCCACTCCCACTACTACCATCACCGCACCCCCCTATCGTGACCCCTCCCCCAACCTTACCTCCCTTTTCCCCACTAGCATTCCTCACAGACCTCTTCGTAGGAACCCCTCACTGTTCCTGGCTAGCATTCCTTGTTGGTATCTTCACAAGAACCACATCCCTATTTTGGGTCGGTGTCCCCATCTGATATCATTACGTTAACCCCCTCCCTATTCCTGATCAGCATCTTCGCATGAAACACCTCATTGGACCTTTCCATTCCGAGTGTTCCAAGCCATCCTCACTTGATCGCCGTCATCCGCATTGCTTTAGATCGGCGTCCCCATGCGACCTCTCTTCCTCTGATGCCCTAACTCAACCCTAGATGTCCCAAGAATCCTTACCCATCGCCCACAGTCATCTCTTCCCTATAAATGTGGCACCCACTACTACCCCTTTGTTTGAAGTTTTTTCACTTATCAATACTTTGAAAGGTTTTCGTGAAATTAACTCTACCCCTAGCTTTCGGCTCCACTACAACATTCAGGTGGCTAATTGGAGTTGAGTTCAATGGATAAGATTCCTATATGATAGATAGTTATGTTGTAGTATTAGTTTTTATCCTGGTCTGTAGTTAGTTGTTTCTATTTGTTATCTATTTGTTTTTTAATAGGCTAGATGACCATTATTGTTTCTATAACACCGAGCATTGTTGTATTGTTTGAATTTCTAGGCATAGAATTTTATTTTCTCTCTCTTATTAGTTCACTAGTAGGTAAATTATATGTACCCATGAAATCTAATCAAATATGTTTCTGGAAATAAATTTTCATCCATTTTGTTCATTACTTATCACTTGTATTTGTTTTTCCTCAGTATGAAATTACTAAATCTTTTGAAGGCAGCATGTCAAGGGGATGTACGTTCTATTGACTGAACAAACATCATTCATTTTTAGGTCCTCCCTTAACATCCCTTTTCGATCCTTGTTTTATCCCTATTTACTTTCTTTTATGAAAATACTGGTTTACATTGTTCATTCTTTTTACAGTTTCACTATAATATTTGGTTTGTGATTGTCTTCCATTGTCAGTATAGGAGAAAAAGTTTTATTCAATATTGTGTATGTTAATTTTTTATCTTTTATCCCCATTTTTAATACCTGAATGATTTTTTTCTTCTCAATACATATGATGACAATCAATTTTATTGGTTATCATATCATCATTCATTTTTTCAAATATGTTGACATTGTGTTATAAGATTCATCACACATTCAATTTCTTAATTCCAAATTTCATTGGAATGATCCTTACTATTTTTGGTATAAAAAAGTATAATTTCTTGATTGCTGATATAAGTGCACTGTCAGAAGTGGGAATACAACCATAGATGTGAAATTGGGCACACATTCCAATGCAATAAGAAATTGTTCTGGGTACACCCATTTATTATTGGGTTAAAATTTGTTTATATTTTTAGGAATCCTTTCAATTGTTTGTAGATAATATCATATCCCACTCAAAAAGTATAGTTAGCTTTAGAATAACCATTCTTGAGTATGGAAAGGATAGTATTTCTAAAAGTAGTTTTAACACAGCTAGTATAATAAATTTATTTAGAAATTTTAATATTTTCATTATGATATAACAACTCATTGATGATTCAATAAAAACTTTTATAGTAAAATAAGATTTTCTTCAATTATCTTTATTTATTAATGTGTATATATGATTTTCATTAGTCAATAAAAATATAAATTTTGAATCTCATTATCTTGAATGACCTTTGAATCATAAAAAGCTAAGGTCACCCAATAAATCGATTTTTGTTTTCTCAATTTACTTATTTATGGATCCTCAAATTTTATATTTCATGTTTATATTAATGTAAATATATTGTTTTGAGGCCTTATTTTATTATCAGTAAATAATAAGAATTTTAAATGCCGGTTCCAGACATGTGACCCATCAGTGGCATGAGTTTATAGGGGATTTAGGAAGTGTTTTATTTTATATTTTTTCAACGATGTCAAATACACATTATTTTAGTTTATTATTATTTTTATTTGACTCTAGTCTAGTAATTAATCATACACACATGTCTAAAAATACATAGTACTATATTATTAAATATTGTCCCTAATAAGGGAAAAAATTATTACATATAGTTATTAATCATACATATTACGTTAGTTTATTACTATAGTCCCTAGAAAGGGAAAAAATGAATTTGAAGTTATTGAATTTATTTTCACTAATTTTAAGTCACTTTAAATGGATTTTCAGCACTCAATAAGAATACTTCCCTTCTTACATGCCTAAATTTCTTATGTATTCACCCAGTCAACATTGATGCTTAAACATTCATCTCATTAAAATGAAGATTGTGTTATTTTACTGAAGTTTAATATTTATGTGACTTGAACAAGGAAATATATTTATATTTGAACTGAATCCATTTTTTACCTCAAACATTGATTATCACAAAATTATTGATAGGTTAGTGGATTTATGAAAAATGGATTAAACCATGTATAGAGAAAATGAGATGAAGTTCAATGTTTGAAACATCAGTATGGTGATTTCAGTTTGTGGTACATTCAAATTATAAATGATGACAATTTATTAACACATTTCATCTGTATACATGTAGATTAAATCCTTAAATAATTATGTAGTAGATGTATCTCTCTATAATTTATTTTTATTTTTTCTTTCTGTTCTTATTACTAAGGATTCTTATATAATCTTTTTTCCAGTCTATGAAAAGCTAGTGATTCTAAATTAAAGCTGATATTGAAGAGTTAAAATGTTTCTCCGGTATTGGACTTTTTTAAGGAAAGTTTTTCTTAACTATTAAAATCAATTGAATTTAACATTTTAGATTCCATGTTCATCATGTTGACTCCAATTCCCGCACTCACATATCCCTGACTTCAACTATCTTCTAAACTAAATTATGATCATGCACTTGATAGTGACATTGTTAATGACTGAACTGGGAACTATCTCTAGGAATAAAAAGTTCATGTATTTGATGTTTATGATTTTGATATGATCATATTTATTTTTTTATAGGTTCTGTTTTAGTTTTGAATTATTTTCTTTTCCATTACTCCACAATTCAATTTTGAATAATTTTATACTCTTCTTTCATTTTAATTGATGGTCTTCAATGAAGGCCATCTCATGGCATTACTGAATGGTTCATGTTATGGCTGCTTACAGGTGGTTCAGAGTGTTGATCTTAGATTTCACAGGCTTGTGAGCTATGTATTGCCTACAAAAAGAGACTCAAGGGGCTACCACCTATCCCTCTCTGGTACTAATTTTTACCTCAAAGAATACAGCTTATGATAATTGTATAGAGCTACCCAACCACGCTATCTCTTGTATATATATATTCTCTATTTGTTTGGTACATTCTTAATTTATATGGATAAAATCAACTCAATTTTAAATCTATCCCATAATTCTTGATTGGTTACATGATTTTTTTTCATTTCTATATTCATTTTAGTTTAAGATTAATTTTTATAACAATTCTAAAAATCTTTTTTTTAAATACATTAACATGATTAGCAGTCATTTTTTACTGGTTTTATAAATCTTATATGTATTTTAAAAATGTTTTTCTTCTTTTGAATGAGATTTATTGTGGAATATAGTTAGTTTTTTTAATCAATTTGTCTTACAAACTAAGATTTGAGTGATGTGAAATCTGTATTAAAGCTGTTTTCCATATACTGGTCTTTTAATGTGATCTTTTCATGCTTTTTGTCTACTGTCTTCTGTTGCACTTGCTTCCCCAAATTCTATTTGAGATCGAGAGTGATCAAAGCCATAGAAACACTAATCCCTCCCTCCCTCACTTTCCCCACCTCCCTCGCACCCGCACGCTCTATTCCCTTTCAGAATCAATCCAATCCTTCTCCCCAGACACCAGTATCTATTTATCCATTCTCCTCCCTCCCTCCCCTCCTCAAAGTGTTTTGTGATGTATATTGTTAGTCTTCACAATTTATATTGATTATTTTCTTCTTATTATATTCCTCCTTTAATTTTTTTCCCTTTCGTGTGTGCATCATGCAAGAAAAACAGAATTGAATTGTTATTTTGTTCTGTTTTTAAGAAATGTCATCCACAATTCAAGATTAAAGTGTCACCAACTATAATAAAAGCAAGGATAATGGTACACTCTTCATTTAAGGTATAAAATTCTTGAATATTTTATTAATTCTTTGAATCATGCATTTCTTTATTCCTTGGAGCATACATTTTGTAATTTCTATCTGATTTACATTGTGTTAATGTCGCAAACATGTTCATGTTTCTGTTTAAATACAGTTAATGTGTTTATACCAAAAACTCCATACTAAGGTAATTGTTTTAAATTTATTATCGTAACAATGTAATTATCTCAATTTACATAAAAAAATGTATTTGTTGTGACACAACACACACATTTATTTGACTGCATATTCCTTGAAAAGTCATATCGTTTTTGTAATTATCTTTACCGATTATGAAATATTTGGAATCATAGTATTTTTTAATGTAAATCCAATCATAGTGATTAAAATATAATGAAAAACAATGAACAGAATAAATCATTGTTTGTATTAAGTTCTCGGGGTCTAAATGATGCAATACAATCATTGTTTAATTCTAGGATGACGGAAAACTGAGAGAAATTTGTTATTGTCTATGACTGTTAAGAAAAATGGGTAATCCAAGCCATTACAACATTGTCTATTCAATATGGTCCGGGTTTAGATGATCTTTTGAAATAGTTTAGATCAGTTTAGAAGACTAAACTGTTTTTAAATTCCAATGCCATGGTCAGTGAACAAATCTGGATATGTGCATTTTAGATCACTATGTTTTCACATTCCAATGCCATGTTCAGTGAACAAATTTAGATATATGTATTTTAGATTATATATGCTTCATTTTGGCTTCATATTTGTAGTTTGATTAAGATTTTTGACATACTAAGGTGTTTATCATTTTGGATAGATGTTCATTTTTTTGGGATTCATATTAACAGTTTCAAGAGTAAATAGAAAATAACTATTTCTTATGGCATATAGTAAATGAATTCATAAACAATTTGAATTTTTGATGTTTGGTTGGTATTTGTTTTGACTTCATATTTATTTTGAATTTTTCAAGAGTAAATAACAAATGAAATTTGGGTAGTATATTTGATAGTTTCAGGGATTAATTTTCTATAATGGTTGGTTGGTATTTTTTTGACTACACATATTCAATCCATTTGTTTTAATTGACTTTTGGTTTCTTTGGAAATCTTTATTTTGTATGCAGGTGGTTTCATGTGTGTGTCCAACTGCATGATGAACAGGTGATAAGAGTGTTCGTCCTTTGGTTACTTTTATGGAATGGCATGTTGTATTAACTCATTTGTATTTTAAATCACGTGTTTACTTTTTTTAATATATTTATTATATTATTCAACCCATTTTAAGATGGGTATACTCTTTGGTTGTGTGGTGTGGATCTTGGAGTTGAAGGGTGTGGCATAACAGTGACTTCAGGTTCCTCACCGATACTAGACCTGACTTGATTTATTTCTTCTAGTGGCCAACATGGGGGGTGATGAAAGATACTTGGTGGGAGTAACTATTCTTTTATCATGATGGGTGTTGGAGGATTGCAGTTAATAGACGACATACTGTTTTTTCATTTGGAGGATGGGTTTTTATGTTTTTAAGATCTTTTTAGTGATCAATAAACATTAACTATGTATTGATTCATTTTGTCTTAAATTTCATTATTTATATAATTAATATTTTTCGAGTTTGAACATGCTTTAAAAGCGTCTTCAGTTTGATAATTAAAACAGATGTATTATATATGATAAATTAATAAATATAATATGAAATTTTACTATCAATATAAATTTATAATTATTATTTAAATGCAATTTATAAACATATGTTATATATTGGTAATATTATTACCAACAGATAGATTTTTCATATGAATATGTTTCTAAACACTTAGAACAACATATATATTATCTGCTGGTATTAATATAATTGTAATGGCTTTTTTTATCTGTCACAATAACATTAAACGATAGAGCTTTTACCGATAGTTCGGTGAGAGAGACATATTTGTTGGTAAAACATTTTACAAACAGAAAATGTACCTTTACCAACAGATATGACCCTGATTGAAAAATTTAAATATTTTGTAGTGGTATGATTGTCATTTCATTTAGTAATTGGTTAATTTCTTTCCCTTATTATTGCTATTATTGTGGTTGTTGCTTCAGTAATATTCTTTGATGGTTTTATATTACCAAGGGTATAGTCTCCTCAAGATGCCTCTTAGACCCTTGCCGCTAGTCGGTAGCCTCTTGCATACAGAGAGGCAAGCATGAAGTCACGTGTCAATCCTTTTTGGACCAAATGATTTGGGTTAGTGTTTTACATAATAGATATCCAACCCCACTCACCATTCTAGACAAGGAATAAACCGCCAGGTTGGTAGGTAGTCCAACCCCAATTCCCTCTCCTCAAGAAGACTTTACTAAAAATATAATTCAATTCATGATATCTCAAACACCTAATATACACTTATTATTTCTAATAACTAAATTCAAGATAATAAAATCATTTTTAAAATAAGGTCAAAGTATATGAAAACTAAATTTTATGGAGACGTACCTAGCATGTAATGAAAAGTTATCGCCTATGAAAAATTTATCATATAAAATTTTCAAAAAAAATATTCACAATATAAACAATTTTATATACATGAATAAAAAAGGAATAACTACCAAATAAATGAATATATCATATATTTAAACATGAGAATACTATTTATGAATAACACATAAATGAAAGGTAATTATAAACACTTTATGAAATTTTATAAATATTCTAAAATATATTTTCCATTATTTATAAAATAATATAAAAATAGTAATTTAATTCGTAATTGAAATTTCATAATAAATAAACAGTTTATTTATTTATTAAAACATGTGAAACAAATATAAACAATCTCATATTTAATATAGGCATAAAATCATATTTTACATCTCCTAACATTTACTATTTTAGAAAATATAAATGAAAAGCAATTTTTTTCAAAATAGTTTTTAAAAAACATTACATTTACATTTGTGTAGAATACCTATTATGCATAAGGGTAATCACGCATGAACCTTACATAGAAAACTCTACATAAAGGAATATGGTTCTAATATTTACACATCATTTTTTGAATAATGGTAAACCATGATTACCATTACGTAGATGACACTAACCCATACATAGAACACATCTACAAAGTGGTAGATGTCATTTTACTTTACGCAACATCTTTTGTATGAAGATAAATAACAGTGAACTTTACATAGACCCATCTGTGTAAACATAAAACATGATTACCTTTACACTAGTAGGGAGGGATTTTACCTAAGGATAACATGAAATTCATTTCCACAAATATTTGGGCATGCAACTCTGTTCATGAAAATGGATCCCCTGTGTAGAGGATTATACTTGGTCACATGTTCATGCATGAGAGTTCCCAGGAATTGGCCAACTCTTTTGCCTTTGCTTTGATACCTCTGAAGGGTTTCATAAGATCATTATATGATCCTATGTAGTATAATAAAACATGGAAACAATAAAATCTATCTTTAAGAAATCAAAGTGCTGAAAAAAAAAATTATAAAATAGAATCTTTTTGTAACTCATATGTCATGGCCTCCATCTTCCTTTTTTAGGGGATAAAACATGATGATGCTCATGAGGAGTAGTTGATCAAAGCCTACTACCTATAAGGGGGATACACTAGTTATTGGATACCTGATCATTATCATGAGGATACTTAGACTCTCGAAGGGGTGTTAGCGGCTTCTCGAGACTGATGAACAAGGATTGGGAAGAAGAAGCTTATAGAAAGTTTTACATGATACTGATGATCGCCGTATGTATTGAATGAACAATTGATCCACGCCTCACCAATGAAGAGAATCATATTATATTTATATTTTTGAAGAATAATTCTTCTTCATAAATAGAGAAAAAACCATGTAATCATTGGGTATCATCCATGCAACGCCCCAACGCAAACCACCATGTCTGAACTGGTCTGTCACATGACCTCATGTGCACCTCCACATATACAAGAAACTACCAACTAGAATCCATGGTCTAAGTCTATCATTGGAAAGAATATACTCTTAGTATCATTTCATAGAACAAATAATAAATAATATAATAAAAAATCAGAGTAATCATGTGAAAACTAATATATGGAATACATGTATTACAATAATAAGCGGCTCCGAAAGTGAAAAGCCAAACTAGAGTATAAAAGAGAGATGGTTAAATAAATAAATAAAACTATTGTAACCCCTCATGTCTATCCCAAGACTGCCTCCATCTCCATGTTCCACAACTCATCCATCTTCCATGGGCCCCTTTCCCTTTTATAGATTCATATACATGATGTTTGCACACACATCGAGAAGCTCGTGTAGGGTGTGAGTAATAAAACACAGTAGGACATCATCAATGTTCCCTTAACACGAATGCCCAGGAATAAGACTATATGCCATGATAATAAATAAATGCACACATGAGTAAAAAACTATAAAGAGCATCCATGCACTAACCAATCCACCACAAACCTCAGTTGTACCCGTTTCGGCTCATTTACAGAAGAATATCAGAAAGGTCATGGAGCCAACCTCAAAGTTTCATAATAGTTTTATAGGTACTAAGGCTCTATATCAGGACATAATAAGCCATCATACTCTATCTATATCTCTCATGTCAATCCACATAGACCATCACACCCCACAGTTACCAAATATGTCAGGTCACACAGACCATCATGTATCATTGCTGCCACATGAGTCAGGTAACATAGACCATCATGCCTCATTGTTGTCTCACGGGTCTAATCACATATGATCAGAATAATCCTAGGTTGGGCCACATAATGCCATCATGTTGAATCATCTATCTTGGTCATATCATTAGGTCACATGCAACATCTGAACACACTCCCCCTCTAGGGATATCGAACCACGTCAAGTCCACCTATCAATTGGGTACCATGCATAGAACAAAAAAACATAGAATATACCAAAATATAACACAAGGCAACAATGGCATCATATCAAGTCACGCATAGCATATCATGAGTATGAACAAAATCCAAAACACCCATACACGTGAACAAACTCAACATCATCTAAAGATCATCAACAGGCATCATCATATCATGCTAACAATCATAACACAACCTCAATATGGTAAGGATATTCATACCTCAAGGTTGCTAATTTCAACATTAAGGTATACCAAGGAATAATAACTCAAACCACGTCGGCGTATTATTCAGTGTAAACCGCACGCCATGGATTCCCGGAGTTATCCCTTCAAAACGCAACACCTAGGAATAAAGGAGGGAGAAGGTTATGATGCACCTGGAAACCATATGAAGAATTCATATTTTTTAAAGAATGTTTCACTGATCAAGAATAAGGGAATTCCTGGAATGCCCAGAATCAAAATAATATCCCCAAAAACCGATGGTAGCAAAGTTTGAGATATTATAAGAAGGAAAACTACACACTAGTCCGCGACATTAAAAACCAAAATTTAAATTAACCATTTAATTTGTCTTCTGCTCTAATCTTGAATTTTAAGCATTTAAAACCTTCCCGAATATGAGTTACATCCTTTAACCAAGTCAAAAGAATTAAATCCCACGGTTTTAGGCTTTTAAAATCATCAAAAACGAGTTACACATGTGTTATGGGGAAGAAGAAATGTAAAGGTTTGTTTTTAAATCATTTTTTTCAAAAAAGCATTGTGTAAGGGTAAGATAGTTTTACCTTTATGAAGATCCTAGGTGTCGTGTTAGGGTATCAGGTTACCCTCATGCAACTGTTGGGAAGAATGGATTACCCTAACGCAAAGCAGCCCTATGCATACCCAACCTTTGAAATCTCTGGGTTGCCCTGACACAGCGTATACAACTTAAGTAAACATGGGGTTACCCTTACGTGAAGATCTACTTACTCTTACATGAAGCTAGGATGACCCTTACACAACATATGGAATTCCACCTTACCTTTACACAGTGTCAGGTTTACCTTTACGCATCCATTGAAAATAAAAGGATGCCTTTACACAAGCTATGAAAACACCAACTTACCTTCACGCAGACAGAAGAAAAAAGAAGTTACCTATATGTTAACCTTCAAAACAAGGGGTTACCCTTAGATAGAGAATAGGTCCCGAATAAGTGTAAGAATGTAATTGGATTATTTTAATTATTCACACAACAGACTTATGAATTAAAACCAAAAAGGGTTTATAAAAACAAGGATGTAACAATCAATATGATACTCCGGATTTTTGCATCGTTTAGGAATCCATTGAACACATTCAATGACCGAATGGAATTATTTTAATCTGTTGAAAATAAATTAATGATTGATAAAAACAGCATGGGGAGGGATGTGGAAAACACATGCATCACATTCATGCAAACCCGAGTGTGTATGTCGACCACATCTTCTGTAGTGACTACCATGACGTAGTGCTATTTGGTTTTAGTGCATTTTTAACACTAAGTTCCAATAACAGAAAATGGGTTCCACTATTGAGCATAACATATCTGAAGAAGGAATGGTAGGGGGAGTATTCAACCATATGTGTCATTCACATCATGAAAGATGGGGGATATATCTGAAACACAAAAACATATATCAGTGTGAGTCGTTAATGAGTGGAACTTTTTTCATGAAGTCCAAAATCAAAAAAAAAAATTCATTACCTAAGAAAGAAATATAATGGAACAAAATATGGTTATTATTACAACAGTTGGGGGAGGGGGAGAAATACAATAAAAATCCATACACTGGCAACAATTATGAACTCGGCCAGACTCGAATCTGAGACATTGCCAAGACCCCTCAGGTCATCTACCAACTGAGCAGCACCGCTTGAGCAACAACCTAGGGTTAATATCCAATGGAGTCCACCAAAATAAACTATTCTTCTATTTTCACTATTATATATATCCTACAAATACAATACAAACTTTAAACAATGGGAGACTTATTAGAAAGTTCATATATAAAATGTATAAAGATGAATGTGATGCAATAGAATGCATGTGGAAGAAAAACAGAATATAATTACCAAGAAATTGCTTCTCTTAGGAGTTAATAGTAGAAACATATCATTTTCCCACAAAAAGTATGTCTGTTTATATTATTTTAATCAAATGGAGAATCAAAACCATTCATCTCTCATGTCACTCATTCAAACAGTGAAAATCGTACACAAAGACCTCAACCATGTAGGAAAAATCTCCTTTAAAATGTATTTAAGAAACTTATTCACCAAAACATCACAATCATAATCCATATCTGTCATATTATAGACTATATTGATAAAGAGAGGATGAAGATATGAAAAAAAAAGAGAAGAATAATAGTGCAGTGAAAATGTTGCAATTGGGTACCTGGTCAATTTAACTTTCACTATCATCTCATACTGAAACAAGAAAAATCATGAAACAAAACTCAAGGTTACAATCTAATCATCTCTCCTTTGAATGTGAAACATTATTAACACTCCATTACCATAGATATTTGATAATCATAGCACAAAAAAAAGGGGAAAACATTATGATGCTTCGATTATAGAATAAGAGATATATTTAGGAGGAGTTGAAAAAACAATATAACCTACAGTCCCAAAATAATAGGAATCTGAATCCTGAATCATGAAATTGAATTCATAGAGGAATCCACTTATAATTTATACAACAGAAAAATAAAATATCGAATTACCATAACTCAATCCAAGTGATAGTACCTCCAATGTTATTCATCCCTACTTTTTCAATGACACTTGGAGTATCTCCTAACCGAAGATTCTATGATCATGTGATGAAATGTCATCTCCAACTCTAAGAATTTTAATGTGTTCACAGACTAGTTTAGTGAGGACTTCCATCTCAGTAATCCCAATTTGGTTCTCCATCCTCACATGCTCACTCGCGCTCACTTTAACTGAAAAATGTTCAGTAGTGGCTCTTCCATCTAGTTGAACCAATTAAATTTACTCAAGGAATTAGTGGCTTAAAAATCATCTACCATCAATTCTACATACCCTAGATTTCTCAAATCAACTCAATAATTGGTTGTGGAAATTTGTCAACCACCTTGTGTGCCTTGATCTTAACCCTCTCAACCATAGCATTTGGAAAATATCAAACTCCAATCAACTTTGAAAATTCGATCCTACAAAGAAATATAAACAATCGATTGAAAATTCCTCATATAAAATCGAATCTTTTTCTTCGAAAATGGTTGAGCACCATGGATTTTAATTCGAATCACATTCATCTTCTTTGACTCTGACCGAATGATGATCAGTGTTCATAAGTTTGGTGCTCTCGGCCTCCTAGGGTCCAGCTATCGTCATCCTTATCATTCTCAATCCACAAACCAAGCTCATCATCCTTTATTTCAACTTCACACTAACACCCCAAGAAAATATCCGGCTTTAGATCCCTTCATCCTCGCAAATCTACTTCGAACCTTTGAGGTAACATTTTTTATCCAAGGATTCAACAGATGTCAAATATTTATTTGGCTTCACTATTCTTAGTTGATCAACAGGTCCTTGCTATGCAGGTTGTCTGAATTTCCATGATCATGACTCTTCCTTTGAACATTATCCACAGCACCATGGAAAAAATATCGTCTCCGGTTCGAAATAAAAACTTGAGCATCAATTTGACCTCGGATGATTACTCGGTGTTAAAAAACAAATAAGTTTATTTGAATGTATTAAAAAAATATAATAAGAAAACAAACTAGAAAATAGAAAACAAAAATGATAAATATATAATAATAGTAAATAAAAATAAATGTATTAATATAATTAATAATTATTTATATGTTTATAAATATATAATTACTAATAATTATTTTAAATATATAAATTTTTTATATTTATTTACTGTATGATAAATATATAATAATTACTAGTATTTTTTATAAATATTTATATATTAGTTATTTATACATTCATGTCACTATAAATATTAAATGTTTAATTTTAGACCTGAAAACTATGTTTATAGTATTAGATATGAAACATAATAATATTTTCATGTCCTTATAAATATTAAATATTTAAATATTTTTATGTATAATATTAAATATATAATAATTAGTAATATTTTTTCATGTCTAACATTAAAACATTCATGTCCTTATAAATATATTCATAAAACCCATTTTGAAATCATGGACATGAATGAAAAAGATTTATTAGAATAAATATTAAAAAAATTAAAACGATGTTTTAGTTAAAGAGTCTCTTACATAAAACCTTAAAAAGATTCATTTTGAAATCATTTGAATGAACTTCAAAGTATACATAAAATTTCATTTATAATCCTTCTAAATCTATATAAATATATATAATATCAAGAATATTTAAATGGATAAAGGATTAAATCATTAAATATTCAAAGCGTCACATACCACTTTCAACATTTAAATAATAATATCCATGAAAGAATACATTTACCAAAACCATAAATAACATGAGTCTTGATAAAATACTAATGTGAAATGTCATAGTAGCTGTATATACACCTTATAAAAGAAGGTGC
Source organism: Viscum album (assembly GCA_963277665.1). Lineage (NCBI taxonomy): Eukaryota > Viridiplantae > Streptophyta > Magnoliopsida > Santalales > Viscaceae > Viscum > Viscum album. The sequence goes on from OY728135.1 coordinate 117,381,465, forward strand.
ATATATGACATCAAATTATGCCTCAATGAATGGATATTGAGACAAAGTCTCTTACCATACAATTTCTTTTGGGTAAATGTCTTTTAACCTCTGATATAATGGTTTTATACATGTTATTAACTTATACCAAAACCATAATAATACTTATGATATCATATATGATATATTTATGACTTTGTATTACCCGTTTATTAACAATTCCAAGTTAATGCAACGTTTCGGGTAATAACCGTTTGGTTTATCGTATGGGTTTTGATTTGTTATTATTGATCATATTAGATAGATCATGATTAACATACATCCATAATGTAAAACATGATTTATATATCATTTATATTTTTTATATAAATACATATTTAAAATATATAACCAGGAATATTTTGTTCATGAAAATGGTAGACTATATGTATGCATGAACGCTATTTCCATTTTCTTATCACATTTAATGAAAGAATGTAAATGAAATATATGTATATATATATAATTCCAATATCATTATTATGTCATATATTTCCTATTATTCATTATATACATTTTTATAATCATTCTTGAATGGTTAATGTGGAAAATGAATCGCATCGTGTCGTGGAGACGATAGGCTGTACGTACGCACGAGCGACGATATCATTTTCTTAATTGTGAAAGGGTAAATAATTGGATGGTATATTAATTATACAGCTTCAATATCAGGTTATATTTATTATTTATATCCATTACATCCATCATTATACTCAACCAAATAAAGTGGTGATGAAAAACAAATTACACCACAACGTAGAGATGGTAAGCCTTATATATGCACGCGGTTTACTTTTGTTTTTCATAGGATGGATAAACAGAATAATATGGTTGTTCTGTAATCATAATAACATCTCAGAATATAGGAAATACTGTATTCATTACTTTAGTGTGAAAAAAACACATGGAGAGGAAGTAGAAGAAGAAATGAACTTGAATGAGTTGGTAAAACAATTACCTCGTCTTCGGTGGACTTCCTTTAGATATCCTTTTAGGGACACTAGGGTTGGTCTTTTTAGAAGAACATGACCTTCAGAACTTATATAATAATGTTGGAAGGAGTAATTGGTAGGGGATGGTTGAGTTAAAAGGCTCAATGTGTTGTGAGAAAGTGAGGAAGGAGGTGCTCTTTTATTAGAGAGGGGGGGTCACTCTTGGAATCCTTTAAAATATTAAATTTATATAAATTTATTTTCGATTTCTAATAGCTCAATGTTAGTTATTTAGAAGATAATATGAGTATGGGTCTAAATCCTCTCATCCAATGAATTTTAGACATGTTTAGGTCACATTATTAACCTTATCTTTTCTCTTTAACCCTTAGTTAATCTATTTAACTCTTACTGTGACAAATTGGTTTTTTACTCTCTAGGGTTAATATTACTTTAAAAAAACAAAAGAACCTCAAATGGATCAACAATTGAATATGTAACCTTATTCTAGTTATTTGACCTAATTAAATATTTTTATGAATTTTATATAATTTAATAAAATATTATTTATTTTAATGTATCATTTATGTCAATTTTGATACTATTCATTATTTGTCTTTTTAAAAATATCATAACATGATATCTTCAAACCAACACTTCTAATATATCAAAAATATTTCCAAAGTATCTATAAAATTCATGTATGTCATTAATTATGTAAAATTATATTTATTTTAATATTTTTAATATCATTTATTTGATATTTCCATTAATTAAATAATTCTTGTATCATTATTGTGTAATCATTTAGATAAATTATTTATTCTACAAAAATTAAAAAAAAATCATCATGATGAATATAAGTTTATTATATTTTAAATAACTATTTACAGTTGAATTTATATTTTGTTTAACACTATATTAAAACTGATATAGTTATTAAAAATATGAGTACGATATTTATAACTTATCTATAAAAAATTATAATAAATGTCATATTCTTACCCAAGTATCATAAAAAGGTTATAATTTCATACTAAGGTTAATTTTGGTCCAAAACCACTCATCCAATGAAATTAAGGAAAGTGTTAGGGGAATTTTATAATATTATAATATTATTGTTACCTTTAATTACTCTATTTACCTTTAACCATGATAAATAATTTTTTTTACTAAAGTTACTCTTCATAATATAAAAATTATTAAAAAGTTAAATAAGTGTTTATATCCAATATCAATATAAAAATGATTCCAATGAACAAAATAGAGGTAATATTTGAATAATTGATCTATTATGACTTTAAAATTCAAATTAAAATATAATAATTATTTAAATGAAAAGACGGTTTTTAACTACAATGCAATATTTTTCAATATTCATCAAAAAATGAAACTTTTCAGAAGAATACAAAAAACCTTTGATTATTTTGACATTCCTAATTAAAAAATGAAGTTTATTTTTAAAAATAAAATTTCTATAATTTACAAAATTTAGTTTTAAAATAGGTGCGCCATTAAAAAGTGGTAAAATTACCCTTTGAAAAAAATACATTTTTTATGCGAAAAAATTGGATTTCTTCTTATATCATGTCTAGAAAACACATAAAATGAATGTTAAAATTCTATGAAATATATAATATTTCTTTTGAGATTCCCAATCTACCCTTTATCTGTCTACTGTAGGTCTAAACACATATATATCAGGGTACATTTTGTTAGAGAAGTCATAGAAAAGGGAACAACGTTTGTCACTAAGATACACATGGATAAAAATCCAGTCGATAGGTTGACTAAGTTTGTAACTTTATCCAAGTTCAGCCATTGCATAGGTGTCTTGAACTTGGTTATAATTTAATAACATTTGGGTGCATGAAAATCAGATATTTTATAAGAAAACTGGGGGGATTTGTGAATTTTTATTTCCAAATAAAATATTTAAAATTCCTTATAAATTTTTTTTCTCAAATTATTTCCAGGGTTTTATGTTGAGCCCCTTACGTTCTCATAGAGGTGTTAATCGGGCGGGGTGGTTTGAGTCATGAGGCAGATCATGCGTGGTGCAGATTTTATTAAGCAGTTTGGTCTGGTCCACCGAGAATGCGGGCTTGAAAAATATAGTCCCAACTCTTTCCATGCAGGACACAAGAACTAATAGGTCATCCCCTAATCGTAAAGAAAGTAGTATATAGAAATATTTTTTGTTTGGTGAACCATGATGAAAGAGAACGAAAAACGAGAAATATTCAATATTATGAGGAAATCTATAGCTTTTCACACTAAAGTTAAATTATTTAATTGAATCATTTCATTTGAATTTATGAGTAATAACATCTTGGTGGTTTGAGGTGTTAATGGTGATGGGTGGGTCGGCCCACGGGGTGGATCATGCGGGCTGAAGATTTTATTGAGCGGTCTAACCCGATCCCCAAAGAATGCAGACATAAAAAGTAAAGGTATGACCATATCCATACTGGACTCATAGGCTAAATTTTATAAATTATTAATAAATATTTATTATTTGTCATGTTAAGTATTAAATTTTATTAGTAAAATGTTATTTTAGAAACAAGATAAAAAAATAAATAAATTTAAGTGTTTAAAAAGTAAAATGTCTCAAAACATTTTATAAACTTTTTTTACAAGAATTTTATAAAACATTTCTAAATTATAAATTATAAATTTTTATTACATCTTTATTAATTATATAAATTATATATTAAATTAACAATAATTTTAAATTATATTTTAAATATTGTAAATTATATAATGTTATAAATTATATTTTAAATTACAAATAATTATAAATAATATCAATTAATATTATGTGGTACTATTCATTCGGTTTGAGGGTTCCACGTGGATCGGATCCTGTTGAGATATTGATTGATCTATTATATCAGTTAATTTTTGAATCCTATTTATGTAAGAACTCAGATCTTCATCTTAGGTTTGGATCTTAGTTTTGGGTTGTTTTTTAGGAAAAATGAAGAAAATAATGTTTTAGGGTTACACGCTGTGTACTCTCAAGTACATGTCGTGTACATAGCTCCCCGTGTTCTAGCCATGTAACGGCTGAGTACATGTCATGTGATGATATGGGTGGCTCCGCTTAAGTAGGAGGCAACTTAAGGGTACTACACAGCATGTAGTTCAAAGAACACATCGTGTACCTTTATTTTTATTTGATATATCAGACCAGGGTCACATCTCATCCTCATAATCCTCTTTTTCTGGCTGTGTCGCACATAGAAGCGTACAGAAACAACATTAGATTCCTGAGTCCCCGATCTTTCATCCGATCTCCATTCGAGACATCGTTGGTTTCATTGGAATCCCACTGGTGAGTCCTCGATTCTTCTAGAGCCTCTCTTCCTGATTCCTCTTCTCTCGTGAGTTTTCCAAGGTTGAGTGTTTTTGACATTTTTGTAGATCTACATCATTCTAGGCCGATTCAAGGGTCACGGTTCAACTATATCGATCATGTGATGTTGGGGTAGGTGGTGTGTGCCTTTTATTGTTCATCTTTGAATTATATATTCTAAAAGTGTCTATTACCCATGTTTTGAGTATTTCGTGTTTTGGATTTCAACCTTGCTATTGCATGTTATGGTTTAATTGATAGATTAAGGATTATTGCTAATGCGTAAGGTTGAATACCTTTTTTATGGGGCACCCCATGGGTGTGTTTCCCCATGTTTGACTATTTATGACCAATTAGTGAAGGTTTCCTATGAGGCGTAACATGTTTTTCAGGCCTTACATGTTTAGGATAGAGTTTGAATAAGTGTTGATCTACCCACGTGAGTTAGATAACATATAGAAGCCTTGTGATAATTTAATTCGCATGTTAGGATTGTTAAATGTTTTTCCCATGTGAGCTCCTATTGTTAACCATGTAATTGTGTGATTTACATGCGTTATTTATAATAAGAAATGCTCATGTGAGTTATTTTTATATAATGCCTATGGGCGGAGAGTTGTTGTGCCTATGGGCGGAGACTATGTTATGCCTTTGGGCGGAGTATAGTTATGCTTGAGGATGAAGCTTGTGATATGCTTGCGGGTGAGATTGTATTGAGCCTGTGGGCGACGTTGTACCATGCCAGAGGGATGTGCTGAAATATGCATGGGGGGAGCTTATGGTAAGCCAAACGACTGGACTGTTTATGCCTGTGGGTGGTGTTATGTTGTGTTGTGCCTATGGGCCATGTTTGTTGTGCCTATGGGAAAGGTTTCTTCTACTGGTTACTTTTGACTACTTACCAGTTTACTGCTTTGCTTATTGCATATTACCTACTGTATATATATTCACTGACATTTAGGCATATATCTTTTGGTGGTTTCCTACTAGGATTCATCTCACACCCTGTTTGGGTCATGATTTTGGAACCAAATATATTATATGATTGTAGGTTTAGATCAAGGAAAGTGTCCTTCTACATCATGTACCTGATTGTTGTGTAGGTGAAGAGCATGGGACCAAGAAAAGGTTTGCGATGCTACTAGGGTTTACTAGTTTCTTTTGTACTCTTGATTTAGTTGTATTTTCATCACTGTGACATGTTTGGCTACTTTCCTAGAAACATATTTGACATGCATCATTTATATATATCTATTACAATTGTTCTATTGATAAAGCTTCAGTTGTTTTCTCCTGTTGTTGTATTTACTGGTTCCACTTTGTTATTATTTTTGTTCCACTGTGTATACTCTTCCAACGAGGGCATAGTTTCACCACTATCAAACATGGGACCTCGCGGCTAGACGGCAACCTCTAGCGTTTTGGAAAATGTGCTTGAGGTGATGTGGTGATCTGGGTACGGAGCACCAGTTTAGTGGAATCCAGACCAGGGAAGTTACAATTTATTCCCCTGGTTCACTATCCATCGACAAGCTTATCCCAGACCCATACCTACTACTCTGCTCTGAGGGTTTTGAATGAGTCTTTCATAAAAATCATTGGTGCATAAAAAGATTATCATATTTTGTACTATTGGACTGCTTCATTTAGCCTAGCCACTCTCTTGTCAGGTACTTGCACTTTTGATCACTTCATCGGACTACTTTTATTTATTTTATAGAATCACCATGTGAATCTTGATGTGACCTCCTAGATCTGGAAGATAGATTGGTGGTGGTCGAAGCAGCGATCCATGAAGAGCACGAGGATATCAATGAGTCGGTATATTCATTTAGCATAACAACTCGCTCGTCAGGTACCCACACTGCTTTGTTTTATTTTCGAAAATCTCCCTATGAATCTTGATGTTCCCGCCCAGATATACAGGAGAGATGGGTGGTAGTCGAAGCAGCGACTGATGAAGTGCACAAGGCTTTGTTTTATTTTCTAAAATCTCCATGTAAATCTTGATGTGCCCGCCCAGATATAGAGGAGATGGGTGGTAGTCGAAGCATCGATATATGAACTATACAAGGATATGAATGAGTCACTTTAGATGCTAAGGTTATAGGATTTTGATCCATGTACTCGTGAATAGCCTGAAAATTCCCCTTAGAGCGATCACAAAAAACTTAGCCTATGATGTAATAGGTGGAAAGGGGGTCACATCCCCTCAATTTCTTTATCGTTCCTTATCTTAGGGTATGTCTAGAGAGAAACAAACACTCCATCTGGATACCCACCTTGCCCACCTCATCATGTCTAATGAGACCTACAAAAATGGCCACTTGGATAGAGGTGATTCCCGGCTTCATGAAGCTTTCTAAGCCTCATAAAGCAGCCTCACACCTCAAATTCTTATCTCCCGTAAATAGTTCTTGATGTTATTCATTCATTTTGAAACTTGTGTATCTTCATCATATTATGTAGTAGCATGGAATTTTTTTCATGATAATAATTTTTTTATCTATTTCAAAATAAAATCATCGCAATGAGTGTGTTAAGTTGTGGTGAAACATTTTGGTTTACCATTCGGTTCTCATCATTCTTCTCTGTTATGATTCAAATAAAATGGATACACTACATTTTGAGAATTTGACCTTTGATGAATGATGAAAACGAATTAGCAAAAGATCCACGTGATCCGCTCAATTGATAATCCTGGTAATCCGATCATTCGTTGCACTTCACAACTGCGATATCTATTCGATCTATGATCTGAGTCATCTGATTGTATCTTGTTGTGTTTTATTCTTCAGGAAGCCTCGTACAAACTCTTGTTCACCCGAAGATCCAGCTATGTTGAATGATGCTCCATCTGAGTCCTCTCTTCACCGTTTCATTGTTTTGAAAATCCAAGGGAGATCACAATATTTTGATGATCTGTTTTCACCATTCATAGAAGTACAAATCATCGAAATGAAGTGTATCCATTTTATTTGAATCATAATAGAGAAGAATGATGCGAACCGAATGGTAAACCAAAATGTTTCACCGCAATATAACAAACTCTTTGAAATGATTTTATTTTGAAATAGATATAAAAATTATTAGCATGAAAAAAATACCATTATACTACATAATTTGATGAAGATAAACATGTTTCAGAATGAATGAAAGACATCAAGAAATATTTACAAGAAATAAGAAATTAAGCTGTTAGGCAGCTCCATGAGGCTCGGAAAGCTTCACGAAGCAGGGAATCGCCTCTATCCAAGTGGCCATTTTTGTAGGCCTCATTATCCAGGATGAGGTGGGTATCCATACATAGTCTCTATTTCCCTCTGGATATACCCATAGAGAAGGAACGGTAAAGAAATTCATGGTATTTGGCCACCTTTGCACCGATTACATCACCAACAAAATTTTCTATGATTGCTCAAAGGTGGATTGCCAGGCTATTCACAATCGTACTGGGATTTAAAAACAATAAACTTAACATCAAAAGAGACTCATTGATAACCTTGTGCACTTCATCTATTATTTCTTCGACTACCACCTGTAGCTCTTCCATATCAAGGCGGGCACGTCAAGATTCACATGGTGATTCTAGTAAATAAAGAAATGTAGTGTAGGTACGTGACGAGAGAGTGGCTATGCTAAAATAATCTACTGATCGTTGATATCCTTGTGCGCTTCATGGGTCGCTACTTCACAACCACCCGTCTCTCCTCCATATCTGGGCGGGCACATCAAGATTCACAGGGCGATTCTAGAAAATAAAGAAAAGCAGTCTGACGGAGCGATCAAAAGTGCGTGTACCTAAAGATCGAGTGGCTACGCTAAACGAAGATGTTTGGCGGTACGCAAGATGAGGATCTTGTTATGCGCCAAAGCTCCTTGTGCAAGACTCCTCCAAAACTCTCAGAGCAGAGCAATAAGTATGGGTCTGGGAGAAGCTAGCCGATGGATAGTGAACCAGGGGAATAAATAGGCTTCGAAAATTAACTGACACAACTGATCAATCAACAGCTCAACATGAGTTGATCCATGTGGCACCATCAAAACGAATGAACAGTACCACCTAATATTAATTGATATTATTTATAATTATTTAGAATTATTTATAATTTATAATATAATTTATAACATTATATAATTTACAATAATTAAAATATAATTTAAAATTATTAATTTAAAATATAATTTATATAATTAATAAATATGTAATAAAAATTAATAATTTATAATTTAAAAATGATTTATATAATGCTTGTAAAAATGTTTATAAAATGTTTTGAGATATTTTTCTTTTTAAGAACACTATTATAATTTTTTTATTTTTTTATTTTTCTTCCAAAATAACATTTTACTAATAAAATTTAATACTTAACATGAAAATTAATAAAATTTTATTAATAATTAATAAAATTTAGCCCATGAGTCATGCATGGATATGATCGGACCTTTATTTTTTAAGCTCGTATTCTTTGTGGATCGGGTTGAACCGCTCAATTAAATCTGCAACCCACATGATCCACCCCGTGGACTGACCCGCCCCACCTCATTAACACCTCTAACTACGATACAAAGATGTTATGACTAAAAAATAAAAATAAAATGACACAATAAAATAATTTTATATTAGTGTGAAAGCTACAGATTTCCTCATAATCTCAAACATTTCTCGTTTCTCATTCCCCTTCATCATGGTTCTCCAATCAAAAAATAGTGATATATATTATTTTCATCAAGACTAGGGGGTGACCCATTAGTTCCTGTGTCCCTCATGGATATATCCCGGCCTATATTTTTCAAGCCCTCATTCTCAGTGGACCAGACCGAACTGCTCAATAAAATCTGCACACCGCATGATCTGCCTCATGACTCGACCTGCCCTGCCCGATTAACACCTCTATGAGAAACTAAGGGGCCCAACAAAAAACCAATTACAGACCAAAACAAAAACAAGAAATAATTTGAGAAAAAATAAAATGCATAAGGAAATAATAATAAAAAATATTTTGAAATAAAAATTCATAAATCCCCACAATTTTCTTATAAAATCTCCAATGTTCTTACACCTAAATGTTATTCAATTATAACCAAGTTCAAGACACCTAAGCAATGACTGAACTTGGATAAAGTTACAACCTTAATCAACCTATCGACTGGATTTTAATCTGTGTGTATCTTAGTGACAGATGTTGTTCCACTTTCAATAACTTCTCTAACAAAATGAAGCCAAATATCTATGTTTTTAGACCTACAATTAAAAACAAATTTTTTAGACAGATAAAGTGAAGAATGAGAATCACAAGGGTAATTTTATATATTCCATATAATTTTAACATTCATCTAATGTGTTTTCTAGACATGATAAAAGAACAAATCCAATTTTTTCGCATAAAAGTAGTATTTTTTCAAAAAGTTAATTTTACCACCTTTTAATAGTGCACCTATTTTAAAACTAAATCGTGAAAATTTTATAATTTTTTTTTAAAATAAACTTCATTGTTTTAATTAGGGATGTCGAAATTTGCATAGGATGAATGTTTTGTATTAATCAGAGAAGTTTTATTTTTTGATGAATAGTGAAAAATATTGCATTGTAGTTAAAAACTGACTTTTCATTTAAATAATTATTATATTTTATTTTTATTTTTAAAGTAATGATATATCAATTATAAATATATTAATTTAATTTAGTTCATTTAAATCATCTTTATATTGAAATTGGATATAAAAACCTATTTAACTTTTTAACGATTTTTTACCCGCTTTCTCGTCATGTCTGTAGGATTAGCGTTAAAACTTAATTTAGCCACATTTGTGAATTGAATTTGGAAAAATGGATATACATGGAGGTAATCGGTATTATATTTAGATTCTAATAGAATCAACTTAATTTTTTGATATTATGAATAGTAACTTTAGTAAAAAATTTTATTAATCATGATTAAAGGTAAATCGGGCAATTAAAAGTAACAATAATATTATAATATTATAAAATTACTCTAAAACTTGTCCTAATTTCATTGGATGAGTGGTTTTTGACCAAAATAAACCTTATGCCAATATTATACCCTTTTTAAGTCACTTGGGTAAGAATATTACATTTATAATATTTTTGTAAGGATAAGTTAACGTACTCATATTTTTAATAACAATATCAGTTTTAATATAGGGTTATACAAAAGATAAATTCAACTATAAATAGTTATTTGAAATCTAATAAAATTATATTCATCATGATAATTTTTTTTAGTTTTTAGAGAATAAATATTTTAATTAAATGCTTACACAATGATGATACACTAATTATTCAATTAATAGAATTATCAAATAAATAATATTAAAAATATTAAAATAAATATAATTTGACATAATTAATGACATAGACGAATTTTATAGATACTTTTGAGATATTCGTGATATATTAGAAGTGATGATTTGAAGATATCATGTTATGATATTTTTAAAAATACAAATAATGAATAGTATCAAAATTGACCAAAATGATACCTTAAAATAAATAATATTTTATTAACTGATATAAAATTCATAAAATTCATAAAATTGGCCAAATAAATAGAATAAGGTTACATAAGTCATCAATTATCCATTTGAGTTTTGTTTGGTCTTTTATAGTAACTATATCTATCCTAAAGAGCAAAAAGTCAATTTGTCACGGTAAGAGTTAAAGAGTTTAAGCAAGGATTAAAGCGAAAAAATAAGGTTAATAATGTAACTTGGACGTGTTTAAAAATCATTTTATGAGATGATCTAGACTCTTCATCATCTTATATTCTAAAAAACTAACTCTGGAGCTATTTTAAATCGAAAATAAATTTATATTAATTTAATATTTTAAAGGATTCTAAGAGTGTCCCTCCCCTCTTATAAAAATGCACCTCTTCCCTCACTTCCTCACACCACATTGAGTATTTTAACTTGATAAACCCCTACTCATTTCTCATTCTAACATTATTAGATAAGTTATGGAGGTCCTGGTCTTCCAAAAAAGTTGTCCCTAATGTCCCTATGAGGATATCTAAAGGAAGTCCATCGAAAAAGAGGTAATTCTTTTACCAACTCATTCAAGTTCATTTATTCTTCTACTTACTCTTAATATATTATTTCCATACTAAAGTAATAACTAACGTATCATTTATATGTTGAGATGTTATTATGATTATGGTATAACCATATTATTCTGTTAATCCATCCTATGAAAAACTAAAGTAACACACATGCATATGTAGGGCTTATTATCTCTACACCGGGGGTAATTTGTTTTTCATCACTACTTTATTTGGATGGGTATAATGATGGATATAATGGATATAAATAATAAATATGACATGATATTTACATTATATAATTAATATATCATCCAATTCTTTACCCTTTCGCAATTAAGGGAATGATATCGTCGCTTGTGCGTACATACGACGTATCGTCTCCACGACGCGATGTGATTCATTTTGCACATTAACCATTCAAGAATGATTATAAAAATGTATATTATAAATAAATATAAAATATATGACATAATAATGCTACAGGAATTATATATACATATATACATGTATTTCATTTACCTTCTTCCATCCAATATGATAAGAAAATGAAAAAAGTGTTCATACACACATACGGCCTACCGTCTCCATGATCGAAGTATTTCATGTCATATCGTTTATATATATTTATATACTAAATATACCTGATATTGAAATCAAGTTTTACATTCTTAAAATAATTAATTTATGATTTAATTAACAGGATCAAGAATATCAAGTCGAAACCTGTATGATAAACAAAACAGTTATTACTCAAAACATTGCATTAACTTGGAATTGTTAATAAACAGGTAATATAAAGTCATAAATAAATCATATATTATATCATAAATATTATTATGGTCATTTAATAAGTTAATAACATGTTTAAAACCATTATATTGGAGTTTAAAAGACATTCCTCAAAAAATTGCAAGGTAAGGAACTTCGTCTCAATCTTCTTTTATTGAGGAATAGCTTGATGTTATACACTCACCTTCTTTTATAAGGTGTATATACAGCTACTATGATATTTCATATGCATATGTTATCTAGAATCATGTTATTTAATGTTATGGTAAATGGATTCTTTCATGGAGATTATGATTCAGATGTTCAAAGTGGCATGAGACACTTTGAATATTTAAAGATTTAATCTTTTATCCATTTCAATATTCTTGATATTAAATTTATTTAAATGGAAATAAAAGGATTATAAAGGAAATTTTATGTCTATTTTGAATTTCATACAAATTTTTTCAAAATGAATCTTTTTAATGTTTTATTTAAGTGAATCTTTAACTGAAACATCGTTTTAAATTTTTTATGATTTATTCTACTAATTCATTTTCATTCATGTTCCTGATTTCAAAATGGGTTTTATGAATTTATTTATAAGGACATGAATTTTTTAATATTAAACATGAAAAAATATTAGAACTTATTATATATTTAATATTAGACAAGAAAATATTTAAATATTTAAAATTTATAAGGACAGGAAAATATTATTATGTTTCATATCAAATACTATAAACATCATTTTCATATCTAATATTAAAATTTTAATATTTATAAGGACATGAATGTATATATAATTAATATATAAATATTTATAAAAAATATTAGTAATAATAATATATTTTTCTTAGAGTGAATAAATATATAAAATTTATATATTTAAAATAATTTTTAGCAATTATATTTATATATAAATATAAAACTAATTATTAATTACAGTAATGCTTTTAGTTTTATTTACTATTATTATATATTTATCATTTTGGTTTTCTATGTTCTATTTTGTTTTCTTATAATATTTTTTTTAATACATTTAAATAAATCAATTTGTTTTTTAACAACGAGAAATCATCCATGGTTAAACTGACGATTAGGTTTGTATTTCGAACCGGAGATGATATTTTTCCCGCGGTGTTGTGGACAAAGTTCAAAGGAAGAGTCTGGATCAGGGAAATTCAGACAACCTACATAGCTAAGATCCACTGATCAATCGAGAATAGTGAATCCAAATAAATATTTGATATATGATGAATCCTTGGATAAACATTGTTACCTCGAATGTTCAAAGTAGATTTGCGAGGATGGAGGGATCTAAAGCTGGATGTTGTCTTGGGGTGTCGGTGTGAATTTGAAATGGTGGATGACGATCTTGGTTTGGATATTGAGATTCATAAGGTTAACATTAGGTGAGGAATTTTCAATCGGTGGTTTAGATTTCATTGTAGGATCATATTTTTGAAGATGAAGGGAGTTTGATAGTTTCCAAATGCTATGGTTGAGAGGCCTAAATCAATGCACACAAGGTACTCGAAATATTACCGCAGCCGATTGTTGAGCTAAGTTGAACAATCTAGGGTATGTAGAACTGTCATTGGATGATTTGCAAGCCACTAATTCTGGGAGTAAATTTAATTGGATCAACCAGATAAAAGAGCCAACTGAAAATTTTTCAGTTAATGTGAGCTCATGTGAGCATGTGAGGATAGTGATCAAAATTGAGATTATTGAGATGGAAGTCCTAACTGAACAAATCCGGGAACACATTCAAATTCTTGTAGAGTTGGAGCTGACGTGGCATCACATGAGAATATAATCTTCTGTTAGAAGATACTAAAAGTGTCATTGAAACTTCACCAAAGCAGATATGAAAACCATTGGAGGTGTTGTCACATGGACCGAGTTACGGTAATTAAATATTTTATTTTTTTCATTTATGAATTTTAAGTGGAGTCCTCTATGCATTCAATTTTATGATTTAGGATTTAGAGCCTATTATTTTCGGACTGTAGGTTAGATTGTTTTTTAAACTCCTTGTAAATATCTCTCTTACTTATAATCGAAGTATCATGATATTTTCCCATTCGTTTTTTGTTGTTATTATCAAATATCTATAGTAATGGAGTGATAATAATGCCTCACATTCAATGAAGATGATCAGATGGTAACTTTGAGTTGTAATTTTTTTTCTTGATTTTTCTTTTTCCATTATGAGATAATAGTGAAAGTTAAATTGACCAGGTACCCGATTTTCATAGTTTCAATCTCCACTGTTATTCTTCTCTTCTTATTCATCTCTTCTTCCTCTCTTCATCGATATATTCTATCATATGATGGAGATGGATTATGATTGTGATGTTTTGGTGAAGCGGTTTCTTAAAGTCATTTTAAAGGAGAATTCCCCTACATGGTTGAGGTCTTTGTGTAGGATTTTCACTGCTTGAATGGCTGGCATGAGATATGAATGGTTTTGATTATCCATTTGATTAAAATAATATAAACAGAGATACTTTTTTTTGGGGAAAATGATTTGTTTCTACTTAGAACTCCTAATATAAGTAATTTCTTGCTAATTACATTTTGTTTTGCTTCCACATTCATTCGATTGCATCACATTTACCTTTATACATTTTATATATGCAATTTCTAGTATGTCTCTCATTGTTTAAAGTTTCTATTGTATTTTTAGGATATATATAATAGTAAAAATATGAGAATAGTGTATGTTGGTGGAGTCCATTGAATATTAACCATATGTTGTTTCTCCCAGGGTGCAGCTCACTTGGTAGTGGCCTTGAGGGGTCTCAACGAGGTCTCATATTCAAGTCTCGTCGAGTTCTTCTTCGTTTCCAGTGTAGGGATTTTCTTTGTATTTCTCCTCCACCCCAACCATTGTAATATCAACCATATGATGTTCCATTATATGGTGTCCTTAGGTAATGTCAACAATTTTGATAATTGGACATCATGAAAAAGGTCTGCTCAACAACAACTCACACTGATATATGGTTTTGTGTTTTAGATGTATCCCCCAACTTTAATTATGTGGATGATACAGATGGTTGACTACTCCCCCTACCATTTACTCTTCAAACATCTTAGGCTCAACAATGTAACCCATTTTCTGGCATAAGAACATAGTGTTAAAAATCCACTAAAACCAAATATCCCTATGTCATGGTAGTCACTACGTGGTCGACATCCACACTCGGGTTTGCATGCATGTGATGCATGTGTTTTCCACATCCCTCCCCATGTCATTTTTATCAATCATTAATTCATTTTCAATGGATTAAAAGTTTTCCATTTGGTCATTGAATTTGTTCAATGGATTCATAAACGAGGCATAAATCATGGGTATCATATTGGTTGTAACATCCTTGTTTTTATAAACCATTTTTTATTTTAATTCATAAGTATTTTGTGTGAAAAATTAAAAAAAAAAATCAATTAATTTTTTACCCTTACGTGAGACCTCTTCTCTACCTAAGGGTAAACTCTTGTTTTGAAGGGTCACATATAGGTAACTAATTTTTTATTCTTTCCACGTAATGGTAAACCGGTGTTTTCATAGGTTGTGTAAAGGTATACCTTTATTTTCAAAGGATTTGTAAAGGTAATCCCGGCACTGTGTAAAGGTAAGGTCGAATTCCATGCACTCCGTAAGGGTCATACCGACAGAATGTAAGAGTATGCATAGCTTCACATAAGGCTAACCACCTGTTTACTTAAGTTGTAAACACTATGTCAGGGCAACCTAGAGTTTTCAAAGGGTGCGTAAGCGTAGGGTTGCATTGTGTTATGGTAAGTCAGTCTACCCAAAAGTTGTGTGAGGGTATCTTGGTACCCTAACATGACACCTAGGAGCTACATAAGGGTAAAACCATCTTACCCTTACACAACACCTTTTTTTGGAAAAAATGCTTTAAAAACAAACTTTTACATTTCTTCTTCCCGATAACACATGTGTAACTCATATTTGATTATTTTAAAAGCCTAAAATCATGCTATTTAATTATTTTGACTTGGTTAAAGTATGTAACTCATATTTTGGAAGGTAGTAAATTCTCAACATTCAAGATTCGAGTTGAAGAAAAATTAAATGGTTTGTTTAATTTGTGTTTTTTAATGTTGTGGACCAGGGTGTAATTTGCCTTCTTAAAATATTTGAGCCTTTCATATCATCGGTTTTTGGGGATAATATTTTGAGTCTGGGAAGTCTAAGAATTCCCTTATTCAGGATCAGTGAATCATTCTTTGAACAATATGAATTCTTCATCTTGTTTCCAAGAGCGTCAGAACCTTCTCTCTCCTTTATTCTTGGGTGCTACATTTTGAAGGGATAACTCCATGAATCCATGGTGAGCAGTTTACACTGATTAATACACCAACGTGGTTTGAGTGATGATTCATTTGCTGTGATTTGTTCACATGTATGGGTGTTTTGGATATTTCTCACACATGATATTATATGTGTGACTTGATATGATACCTTTGTTTCCTTGTTTTATATTTTTGTATATGCTATGTTGTTATTGTTCTATGCGTGGTACCAATGTGCCTATTGGACCTGACGTGGTTCGACATCCCTAGAGGGAAAGTTTGTTTAGATGTTGCATGTGACTTAATGATAATACTGAGATTGATTATTGATCATGTTGTCCATATGTGTCCAAACCACGGGTTATTTTGATAATATGTGATTGGACTCGTGAGACGACAATGGGACATGATGATCTATGTTACCTGACTCATGTGGCAGCAATGAGACACGATGTTCTATGTGACCTGACATATGTGGTAATAGTGGGGGCATGATGGTCTATGTGGCTTGATATAAGATATATAAACATGGTTTGATGGCTTATTGTGGCCTGATTTGGAGGCTTAGAACCTATAAAACTATTGAGAAACTTTGAGGTTGGCTCCTTCATTTGTGATGTTTCCATGACCATTCCAATATTCTTCCATAAACGAACTGAAATGGGTACAACTGGGGTTTTTGGTGGATTGGTTAGTGCGTGGATTCTCTTTATAGTTTTTTACTCATGTGTGCATTTATTTATTATCATGGCTTATAGTCTTATTCATGTGCATTCTTGTTAAGGGCACATTGGTGACGTCCTACTAAGGTTTATTACTCACACTCTACATGGGAATCTCGATGTGTGTGAAAACATCATGTATAGGAACCCAAAAAATGGAAAGGGGGACATGGAAGATGGTTGAGCTATGGAACATGGAGATAGAGACAGTCCTGGGATAGGCATCGGGGGTTACCACAGTTTTATTTATTTATTTACCTATCTCACTTTTATACACTTGTTTGGCTTGCCACTTTTAGAGCCGCTTATTGTTCTGTTACATGTATGTCATCTATTAGTTTCCACATGGTTACTCTAATGTTTTGTTATATTTTTAATATTTTTTCTATGAAATTATAATAATGGTATAGTATCCCCACTGGCAGACATAGACCATTGTTTCTAGTCAACGATTTCTTGCATATGGGGAGGTGCACATGAGGTCATGTGGCACACCAATTCAGACATCGTGGTTAAGGTTGGGGTGTTTCATTGATGATACCCAATGATTACATGGTGTGTTCTTCATTTATAGAGAATCATCATGATTCAACAATATAAAGATAATATGATTCTCTTCATTGGTGTATAATGGGTCAATCATTCATTTAATGCTTCTGGCGATCATCAGTATCATGTAATGCTTTCTACAAGATTCTTCTTCTTAAGCCTTGTTCATCAATCTCGAGAAGCCGCTAACACCCCTTCGAGAGTCTAAGTATCCTCGTGATGAAGATCATGGATCCAACGGCTAGTATACCCCCACATAGGTTGTAGGCTTTGATCAACTACTCCTCATGAGAATCATCAATAATTATCCCCTAAAGAAAAGAAGATGGAGGCCATGACATATGAGTTTGTTTCCCTCAGAATGTGTGTTCTGGTTAGGGATCACTATTTTCAAATGGTTTCCAATAAATTTGTTTATGGAATCGGAAACCCTCAATGGTTCTGTATCCAAATGGACCTGCTTTCCAAAGGCATGCGTTCTTCAGGAAATTTGGCTGACGAATCTTGAGAACATGCATTGGTCGAGAGAATGGAAGGTCGGGCTCATCATACCCTTTTGAGGGGACTTATTTCATATTACATGACTCTCTTATATAATTTATTTATGTTAGTGAATCCTTCGTTAATTCCAAGGTATGAAGTAGGTCATACCGATATGAGCAATCAAATTTTTTTCATGAATGGAATTCAGAATCACTTGTATGTATCTGAGGTTCTTTGTTAATGGAGGAACTTGTATATATCTGAGGATCTCCATCGATGGTATCCTCTAGTATAATACTTAAGAGATTCTATAGTCGTTATTACGACGATGCTGGTTTTTAAGCCACGTAGTGGGGCTCCCTAGAGTTTGTCGTCATCCAAGGAGATTGAAAATTACTCTGGAATTTATCGTCATCTAGATATATGGGAGTTATTTTGATGCTCGGATCAAACCCAAAGATATGCTTCCAATGTGTCCTTGTGAAAAGAATTAGAACCCACGTAGTTCAGTGCCACTTAATGGGACACATCATACCTTTTAAGGTCATTTGATGAGGACCTAACCATACAGTTTAACGTCATGTGTCAAGGACGTCTAGGAGGAAGGTGCCTAGTCAAAGCGTTGGTGTGGGACTTATACTGAAGTAGCCCATGGAACCTAGAAATGGTATGAGTTTCCATGTTGAATTAGACCATGCTAGAAATGTGGGCCAGAGAGAACATGGTTGATTTGGGATGTTGGGTTTGAACCTCGGGAAGGTCTCCTACATATCACATTTGGATGGAAATCAAAGCCCATGTAGTTTAGTATGTCTCGTAGGGGATTATGGACCATTGAGAATAATAGGTTGGGGCTTACTTGGATGCCCTGTAACAGGGTCCATGAGGAATGCTTTAACTCATGGATATTTGGGGACTTTACTTGGCACTTACTCTTAAGGAAAATCCATGAATTAAAGAAATTAGGATTAGGACTTACTCCTGAGGAGGATGCCTATTGAGGGGGGTGATTTCTCATTTCATGGATGAGATGATATAGAGCTTGGGCCATAGAAAGGATTCTTACATATCACAGTAATGGTGGGAATCAGAGTTCTCAGATAATCATTAAGTGAGGTGGGTTGTATGGTTGTTGTGATCATCACCTACCTCTAAGCCCACGTGATTCATGCTTGGTGTGAGAAACAATAGAATGTGAAAGATTCAACAAACCACACACTTTTCCTCATCCGTTGGTGGAAGAGGAAGGGCCTACGGTGGAAGAATTTGGGATGATGGTGAACGAGGGTGTAGATCAATGAACCTTTCAATGTGGAATAAAATTGAAGGTCATTGGATCCAGCCTAAAAGGATAGGGGCTTACTCCAGGAAAGATTCCCTTAGCACTACTACAAAATATGGATATAACCACGGTTTGTAATCAGGGCTATAGACCCCAAAATCGTGGCTACAGTTAATAGCCATGGTTTAACGAACTGTGGCTCTTATTGGCACGGTTATAGTGAAAAACATATAGCCATGGTTTTTAACCGTGGAAATAGACTTCAGATTCCATAAAAAAACACCTAGATGCAGCCTCATATCCTACCCAACAACTGCCATAAAAAACATACAAGTTACTACGCAAGGAAAATGGATACGCCATATAATCCTAGACCAAATGAATACATGAGCAAGGGAACTAAAATTACAGCTGAAAATTTTCCAAGTCCTACAGAAATGAGAGAACACTAATAATGAAACAATTTCATTGGTAAGATGTTATGTAAAATCTCAATTTGACAGTTTTTTTTAAACTTATATAACTTATATGTGCTTCTGTACAAACGTTTCAAGATAACTTATTGAAACAAGTGACCTTCTAAAACTCATTTAAGTACCTTTCTTCTGGAATTTAAGTATATTTTTTCAGAATCCAAATAAATACCACTTATTTCTTTCAAACTAATTATCATAAGTGATAATTGCTATGAAAAATTTCCTTACCAACTATCAAATGGAACTGAAGCTATAGAAAAAATAAAAACTACTTACTGATACATAACATGGGGGTCTTTGTATCCTTAAATCCACGAAAAATTCCCTGAATAGCCATTGAAACCACTAACTGCTGGAGAACCATCCTCTCTTAGTGGAAGGAATCTGTATGCTATATTGTGCACTGATGAAACCTGAACCATGAAATGTTTAAACAATCCTTGTGCTAAAAAAAGCAGTCAAAAGAACAAAGGGCCCATTCAAACCCTAGTAATCTAATGGTTGTTTTGTGTATTATTGGAAAAGAAATACCTATACAGCAAAATAAGAACATAGTTATGCATAGGAAATAAATGTATCATCAAATTTAGATCCATACTCATAAAAAACAAGTGTTTAGGGGTCAGTCTGACAACGCTTATTGAAAATTGTTTATATTACTTTTCACTTGTGATAAGTAGTTCAAAAAAATAATTAATGTTTGTTCAATTTCTAAAAAAAACACTTCTCTAATACAGTTCATTTAATTTTTCATTACAGTATAGAGAGAATTTGTCTTTAAGAGATAAAATAGGCACCTAAATTCCAGAAGAAATCTACTTAAATAAATGATAGAAAATAATTTTTTCAATAAAAAAATCAACAAATACTTATACATACACATTTATCATTAGTGATAAGTGCTGTGTAGTTTTCAGTAAGTGCTGTTCTGTGGGCCCTGAGTACTGATATAAATATTTACACCAAAAATATACATCTAGGATTTTTTTATGGGAGTATTGTTGCATTTTAAGTGAGTTATAAAATGTAAAACTTACAGATGATATGCCCATCATGCGGATAAGTGTCTAGACCCCAAATACAATGTTAACCCCTAAAAACACCAATTGAAACTGCTAAAAATAATTCAGTGGGAACTAAATATAGAAACTTTTTGGAAGACATTTCATCAATTGGATTGCAAATACTATCTGGCTCTAAATTATCCACTTTTACATATTTACGAGAATGCCACATTCTGAAAGCATTCACAATTCTATATGTATACACTTTTCTTACATGTTGATTTACCTAAAAATTCTTTGCTTGGATTTATTGAGATGTCTTCAGCCAAAAATGATGTCGTGACACTAAGTAGAGGAATATTCAATACATTTAACACGATGTTAAATATCGACATAGAAACACCCACTGATGCAAACTCCAAGGTGCCTTATCAATGAAAATGAGAGGAAGCAGGCAACATAAAATCCTTAAACTATCATGGGAAATTTTACAATGTTACTAAAATTTCTTCATGGCCGAGAACTCTACAGTTGATTTTCCTTTTTCGCAAACAATTGAGAAAGAGAAACTACAGTTCAGATTAAGTTCTTTTTTGTAACCTTTATTCATTGTTAGGCAGGAAAATAATATTTTAAATAAGGAAAAGATACAGATATAGATAGATTAATGGATGGATAGATGGATGGAAGAACATTCCTTTCAAAAAAAATGGATTCATGATAAATGGTGCTCCCTGATGAATATAATTAAAAATAAAAGAAAGAAACGTTACCCAATCTGCCAATATAACCAGTCTCCATGAGGTGTGCTAAAGGGCTCAATTGTTTAACCTGCAAAAACAGGTAAAGAAGCATCGTATGTTCAGATAGGATGCTTTGTGGGTGATCTTTAATGAGGAGAATCTGCTTTGAAATGCTGAAAGAAAATTAATGATCCAAATCAGCACCAAAAGAATAGTTGTAGAAGTAAAAAACAGGCACTTGTTAGGTTGAAAAAGAAAAACACTCTTCTAAGAAGTAGAGCCAGAGGGTATATTCCAGGCACTTCACACAAAGAAAAGAACCAATGCAACCTTTATAGAAGTCCAACCTAAAACTACAGTTCAAAAAATTGATAATGATTAATGAGAACATGAATGTGAGAAAAACTCTACAGAAACCCACTAATTTCAGATCTTTTGATTATGAAAAATGTTTCCCATGTAAAAAAGCATTGTATGTTCAGATAGGATGCTTTGTGGGTGATCTTTAATGAGGAGAATCTGCTTTGAAATGCTGAAAGAAAATTAATGATCCAAATCAGCACCAAAAGAATAGTTGTAGAAGTAAAAAACAGGCACTTGTTAGGTTGAAAAAGAAAAACACTCTTCTAAGAAGTAGAGCCAGAGGGTATATTCCAGGCACTTCACACAAAGAAAGGAACCAATGCAACCTTTATAGAAGTCCAACCTAAAACTACAGTTCAAAAAATTGATAATGATTAATGAGAACATGAATGTGAGAAAAACTCTACAGAAACCCACTAATTTCAGATCTTTTGATTATGAAAAATGTTTCCCATATTGCATTTCCAGAAACCCACCAATAGCATGCCCCTTGATGGAAGGAGTTTAATTTAACTACAAAATAACTTTTTTTCATAAGAAATTAAACATGGGGGATTGTAAGTTAAATCATTGAACACCATATATTAACATAATTCACCGTTATACCTAATACAGGTAACATAATGCACTGTTTAACATACATTTGTTTTATAATGATATATCATGCAGGTTTACATAATGTAGATAACATAATGAACTGTTATATAATTATAATGGGTTTTCATAATGCATAATAGGTTTTCATATAATTATAATGCAGGTTTTCACATCATGCATGTTTGTATAATACAGAAAATAAAATTTCATAATTCTTGTAACATGATAACATGTTTGAAAAAATCATAATACAAGAATGTATAATAACAGTTTTTCACATAATTATAACATAATAATAGGAATGTATAAGAAAATAGTTTTTCATATGAAACAAACATAATGAAAATGGGTTTTCATATAAAAAAATAGGTTTTAATATGAAAACTATAGTTTGCATGTGTAAAATTAGACATGAGGACCTCATATATGCATATGAAAATTAAAGCAGGAAAACCTGCTATGCATACGAAAAAAACATGATAATTCATAATGATCATCAAGACAACCTGATAGTCTATCATAAAAGTATGTCATTAGAAAAGATACCCAGATGTTGGGCTTATGAATGTGTTGGCAACATTTCAATCAACTATGAATCAAATTTTCAGATACGACTAGAACTTCTTGAATTGTAACCTCTTTCTATTCTAGATTTGTAACTACAGAAAATAGCCTTATAATAAGAAGTCTAGCTATAGTTTTATACTTTTTCTACTTTGCTGCTGCCATTGTTAAACTAGAAAACCTAACAAGAAGACTTACAAGGTCTTCTGCGCCTGGGACCAAGTCCTAGACCTCCAAAGACTGCTGGAGCAGTGCCTTCTACACCGAAACCTCCAGACTGCTAGAGAAGAATGCCAAAGAAAAATGTCAAATTGATATATTCCCCACCTATGTGATTTTATTTTTAGGTACGGATAGTTTTATGAGAGGTTGTTTGATATCACATGAGTTTTGGTTTCTCATTACTATTTAGTGGGTAACATGGATAGAGTTGATATTGTTAACCAAAAAATCTTATTTCTAACACTGAGTTCCTACTCAGTAGGATTAGATAATTTGTTTACAAGTCATTGCTAAGTGGTGAACCTCACTAATTCAAATTTAAAAGGGGGGATGTAGCTTGTATATGAAGGAGTCATAGAAGTTGAAAGGATAATTCAGGTTGGACAGAAAAATTAAGTCAAGAAATTTAGTGATGTTCAACATTTGGATCTAAGAATATAATATGCATCCACAACAGTAAAAGTTTTGGATGGCGTAAGGAACTTCATGCATACCGATGCATATGTGGGTTTGTTTTCATGTGGATTGGATGGAGGAATTAAAAAACAAGGTGACCATGATAACTCCAAAAATCATGATGTGAATCCCTAAATTTTAAAAGGAGTTAAATTCCACAAGATTCATTGAAGAATAAAATTGAAACTGGGTTTCCAAGATTTTTTTAAATATGAAACAAATGGAATCGTGTTAAAAATATTACCTTAAGGACGCAGAATAACAAAAAAATGAAAGGAGAAAAGTAATTTCAGATACAAAGAGTGGAAAAATAGTAAGGATTAGAATTAGTGAGCCCTCACAAGAAAAACCTGAGCAATCACAAGGGCTCTGAAATTGAGCATATTGCAATTACCCAATCCAGTTGAATGGATTTAACAAATCAAACCTCTAAATTTAGAACTGTAATTAAATGCATAGTTCCTTCTAATGATGAGACTCATCCTCCATCTATGATGAACAAGAAAAAGGATTCATTCTTCAGTTCTGTATGGTAACCTTCCATAGACTAGGTACCATATGCAATGTGAAGCTGTAATAAAGCTGCCTATGATAGTATTAATATGACCTGTCACAACAACACATGAAATCATATCCAAAATCAAGCCCTCCACCGCAAAATCCTCATTTCAAGCAACCACATTAAGTAAAAAATACACGTTTCACAGAAATTAAGAAACAGTCAATGATTTAAATAAGTTTATTGAAAAATAAAATATTCTATAAAAAAATACTAGATAAACATTTACATTGATCTATTACTGAATTTATGAAGGTCAGTGACAAAATAAAAATAAATGCACGGATTTTATTATATTCTGGATCATAAAAATTCCAATTCTTCTTATATCTATGACCAAAGGTTAGAAAATGCATGATGACAGCCATGTTTTATTATGGTAAAGGAAACCCTATTCAGGCATGTTTATACATGGGTCTCACTCTATAGCAGCCTACTTTTTCTATCCTATTACCATGGATATAGAGTCATGTGTTTGGGTTGCGTGCTGAGATGGGGCTTGAAATTTTACATGTCCAAAAATTAAACTAGCAATAAGGTCTGAAATTTTGATGATCAAAAAATACATTTGTTGAACTTTAGTGGATGTGCCTCTCATTATTTATGACTCGCTTTCTTCCCTCCCTCCAGAATGTGCTTCTTTTGTGCTGGGGGATGCCCTTGGACTCCACCATTTCCGACCCCCTTGAGGGGTGTTGTCTCCCTTGCCCTTTCCTTTTTGAATAAAAAAAAATATATTAAGAAGAAATGTGTAAAACCATTATTGACCATCACAAAGTTCAGTCCAGCAGCATTCCTTTTTGAAAGCCCTGTGAAACTTTTACTGTAAAGAATGTGATTGTTCCGCAAGACCTGAAGAATGAAGAACCAATAGCTCATCCTAAAAAACATGTTCCTAAATTTGCTCTGGTATGATGGTCAGAAGGTTCTGATAAATATCATGGTTTACACAATCCACATTTGGTTAATATTGATAACATCTCAATAGTAAGAACCCATCACAGGATCAGAATAACATCAATAGAATTGCAAGGGCTAGAAGAATTGAAAGGAACATGAGTTTTCTCATTATCATCCTAGTCATGCCTTCTGAACGAGAGCATTCTCATTATCTCAAGTTTCTATTTTTTTAATGCAGTGAATGATCATGTTGACTAAACTGAGGTTTATGGAAGACTTAAATAGGAGTAATATAGATACTAAGATTGAAGGGATATTTTATTATCATAAATAAGTAATGTTTATTTTCATGTGAAGATTCTTGGGATTCTAGTTAGATAAGTTATATTCAAAATGAAAAAAAATGGAAATCAATAAAGTGCTCATGCTTAAGGTAGGTAAGAAGATTCACAAGAATGAACCAATGATCAAGAGGTTCATTAAATGAAATGAAAACAAACTGGGAATATCGCAATGGATTTCATGGTAGTTCCATATATATATGATTTGTTAAAAATGATTTATATTTTCTTTTGAAATGGTCTTATTACAAACATTGGTGGAATTTCTCTTCAGATGGATGTTAAAAAATCTTTTGACTCTATAAAATGGGAATTCATGCTTGGAGTTATTCAAATGTTCAGGTTGAGAGAGTATTTTTTTGGCAAGCTGAAAATTCTCTTCAACTCTATCGGGCTATCCATCCTAGTATATGATACCCCGAAGGGATAAATTCCACTCTCATGTAGGGTTAGGAAATGTGACCCTCTTTATAATGTTCTATATAGAATTGCTAAACACAATATAAGTAGATCCATTTTGATATGGTCGAGCAGGGATTGATCAAACCTATCCACTAAATCATATTGTTTTTGTTAATACAAATATCATTTAAATAGTCTTTATATGTTTATTTAGATGTTGTTTTTTTTAATAAAATTAACATATAAACTATATAGACATTATGGTCTGAAAATATTACCATATAAGATAAAAAATTCAATAAAATTAACATATAAATTCATATTTGCATGAACAAATTTAAAATAGAATCACTAAAACATCAATAACTAAACAGAAATAAAAAATGACAGGAATATCTTTGAATGAGTTTTTAATATATAAGTAAATGTCACATGAAATAAATTATTACATACTGTGTGGAAAACACACTCCTTAATAATCTATAAGATAGAAGATTAAGCTTCAAACTGTTGCTAGAAATCAAAACATAGCTATAAAGGAAACTTTCAATTACATGAAACATAATGCATTCAATTTGTACACACAAAAGGAGTTATGTGGGGGGAGTGAGAACATAATCCTTGGTAAATATCACAACACCCTATATTAACCCATGGAGTTAGTATGTGAATATATAAATAATAGTGTAATGCCAAAAAGGGTTAATTGGCTTCAAGGCCAATTATGCCATACCATGGAATTTCATAACTCAGCTCACCATAAGCCAACTATAAGTGACCATTACCATATCTCAAACATAGCACAACACGGTTAGTACTAAAAATCTCACACATGACTAAAAACACAACATATTAAAGTATTTCATTCTGATAACAAATCATGTTGTCATTTTATTCCCCCTTGCATAGCATGCGAAATCATCATGGAAATACAAATCCATTCTATATGTTAAAGATCATAATTTATGTAACCCAATACCCATAAAGAACCTCTAAAAATGTCTCAGTATCCCATATCTCATGTCAAGGTTAATTACCCAACCATTACCCAATTATTCTTCCTATGTAACCATTTAAGGATTATTTTCCAACATCATTACATATAAATCCAGCATATAACTCACACCATAACAAACCCGGTTAAAGAAAATCACCACACATTCTGGTTTAATTCCCCAATGTAGGCTTGACATTCTTATTACTCATGAAAAATAATTTCCACATGTGTAAATGACCATTTTAGCAGTAGCATTACCCCATTAAAACCACCAATATTTGTTTAACTTATCACCAGGATATAATGAAAATTATAATTCCACCATGACAAAGTGATAGGTCATCTGACTCAAAGAGTACAAGGAATACTCTTATGGTATAGACTCATAGCTTCTCTATGAGAATAAGGATTCAATAACATGATGAACTATAAGAAATGATAATATAATTATAAATATATGGGACCCCCATAATTTAAAAACAAGTTGGAACGATAGTGTTTAATGAAAATTACTCAAATGATAATTTTAATATTTGTGTCATCTAGTGATCAATGCTTTTATTTTATTTTTCTAGCAAAAGGTCATGCTACCTAATTTTCAAAAGGACATGTTACCTAATTACTCAAGTAAAATTTTTTAAACATGTTGGAAAAATATATGAAAAAAACAATTAATTTTGGAATGATGTCAATTTCATACTAAGGATACTAGAGGAATCATACATCTTCACCAATCTCATGTTGTAGATGTTATAGAAAGTAAAAAATACCACTAATAACCTAATGAAAATTTAGAATTCCTCATCCCAGTGTTGTGGGTGAGTAGTAACATATAGATGTATAAGTCATATCACTCTTACCTTATACAGTGGGTGTGAAAAGGAATCCACAACAATATCTCATCATAATCAATAGAAATCTATCACTGGGATACATCATGTCTCAAATTATATAAACATAAACAATCACTTCACTCAAATCAAAGATCCCCCTATCAATCATATATGACCTTATGTATAGTTATCAAAAGTTGTTCCATCATCCTCAATAGATCCCAACATTCCTAGCCCATTGAAAACTAATGTTAATAATTCAATAATATATACATGTTTGTCATTTAATTATCATATGAATCATAACTCGGTCAATATCAATACCAACATCCTAATAAACATTTGTAAGTATCATTAGTATGTTTCCCATAATTCTCATAATTTATCTAAATCATTATCAATAAGATTCCACAACGTAAATTATCTTATTTCATTTAATCATCTTAATCTCCTTATCAATAATTTTCAAATAAAATATTCATTATTGCAATAACCCAACTCTGGTACCCAAATATTGAGGCTTGGATTATACCCCCACATGCCCTCAAGAACACTTTATAATCACTTGATCTATAGAATTATTTGAAGAAACTGCACAACGTTAGGATGATGATGTAGATTCTACATATACTAGTGATGATGAATGAAAATAGAAACTTACAAGTAAATGTTAAAGGAAGTGGAATCATGTGGACTGAATTTTATTTTGATGGCGCTCACTGCCTCTGATACCCTAGTTGAACGGGCAGATACGATTCGTGATTGAGGAGAGGCAGAGGTTCGGGGAAGGTGGGGTGGCCACGTCGAATCCGCGTCGGAGCTGCATTAGAAGAGGTGGATCATAGGGAGGTGGATAGGTCGCATCAGAGCTGCGTCGACATGGAGGTGGGGAGGCCTTGTCGGAACCACGCCAGCGGGGAGGTGGGCTATCTACGTCAGAGGAGGACGATCGTCAGGAGCACATCAGAGGCTAGGACGTGCTGGCGGGGAGTATCTACAGAGGAGGTGGGTTTGACCGTGAGGGGATAGGGGAGGGCTCGATCCGAGAAGAGATCGGTTGGGGAGGAACTTGATCGGGAGAAAATGTGGTGCGGGTTTAAATTAAATCATGGCAATAGATAACCTATTGTCCCGATTTTAATAAACTGTGGTGGTAGATGTATGTTAGATCTTTTTTTTTTCGTATTTTAATTGGTCTCAGATGAGGAGGGAGATTTCACTTTTTTCCAAAGGGAAAATCAAGTGTGATCATCACTCTCCCTCCTCGGAACGGGAGGCTCCAGGTCTTAAAGATGAGAATGGGAGGACTTAGCCTGAACCCTAATCCTCAAAATCAGGAACTCCTCAACATTGTCCCAAGGGTAAGGGTTCATGTGACCATAAATATATAAACCTACAGACATCCCAAGGTTCCTTAACTTTCGGTAAGACGAGTGTGGGAAACCTCTGACCATAGAAATATAAACTCAAATGAGAGACACATTGATGTGCCTTTTCTAAAGGTTTGATAAATCAGGAGGTCTTTGTGGAGGTTTCAAAATGATCTCTTTCAGGCAAGGGAGCCAATGAAGGAGAAGCACTGCCACTCCATGAGTGGCATAGAATGAGGCTTCATGAAAGGCTTGTGTAGGCTGAAGGGTAGGGTGAACATCAAGGAAGGGCGCTCAAGAGGTGGCCTGTAGGTATGGGGTGTGCAAGTAGGCTTGGGGGAACTGATGTCACCTAAGCGACAAAAAACCTAGGAGACTATACTTGGGCGAGACATGGCTCAAGCCTTCAAGGGTCTCTATAGGTATTCCCAAAAGTAAAGGGCACAAGAACCTACTCGAGGAATGATGGTTGCGTATGTGTTTGTAAGTTAGGGGGATTGGACAACAATAGCACGCAAGTGTTTGTTTACATTAAACATTAAATGGACTTAAGTCTCATTGTCCCCCTTGAATTACCTCTCTTTGGGTGTTAAAGAACTAACGTGGAGTTTTTGGAGGACTTGGGTGAAGGACTAGGGAGACCAGAGCAGAAAATACACTTCAGGGAAATTTTTCCATACAAATGGTGACTTGGTGCACAAGTGGGTAGCGTGCACGTGGATGGCGCACAAGTACTTGTGTGCTGCCGATGAATTGGGCTAACTTGGGCGATCCAACTTTTGACCCTTTGAAAATCTTGGAATTTTTCATGCATTTTCTCCTCTTTTTTCTTTTTAATTTTCCTTTATCACTTTTTTTATCGAAGTGATGAAACAGAGTTTCATTAGGGACTTAGGGAAAAAAATGCTCTATACCGCGGGGGTTGCTCCCCTGCACCCCTGCTTGGGATCAATGTTGGACTTCAGTCCTGGCCCTTCGGGTCGGTGCCTTTGCTACCATCACTGACCCCCATAAAAAAATGCAGAGTCACACCATGAACTTTTTGAGCCCGATTGAGGACATTTTCGACCGCAACACATGGGAATCCAATCGGATCCTTCTAGCATCAAGACATATTTCTACTTAAACTCATCATTTTCTGTCTATGTCATGTTAACAAATTCCATTTTGTGGAGAAGTGGATGGAACACCTTTCATTGTGTCTACAAAAGCCCCCTCAAAGAATTAGATTCGTTCAGAATGAAAAACAATCAAGTTCTAAAGTAAAAGAAGGGAACTTTGAAGCATTCCAAAATCATTTTGTGGGTTTTGGAGCTCTGTCATGTTTGGAAGGATGCTCAATTTTTTTCTAAGTTGTGGGCTTAGCGAGCATAGTTTTTCTGTTACTAGAATCACCTTAACAACCCTATAAAATTTGCATCTTTTGTGTCATCACCCTAATTTTTGCCTAAGCTTGATATGGAGGAAACTTACTGAGCGAGACTTGTCTTTTTCTTAGGCTGCCCCTTTTGTTTGGGTTTTCAACATAAATTTTTTTGTACTTTTTATCTTTTTATTGCTCAATATTGCATAAACCGTACAATGTGTAGGTCTAGCGAGCTGAGACTCGGCCTTTGTTTAGGGTTCCCTTTGTGAGTTTTCAAAATGGTGAGTATTGTATCTCTTTTTGTGATCAGTTTAAAAGTCGTGCATGTTAGAATAATAAAGATATAGTTTTAAATCGAACAACTTTGACAATAGATTTTGAAATTAGAACCCAAACAAGGTTTAGTGGCTAGGAATGCTCCAATATTCTTTAGATTATTCCAAGGGGAATCTTGAGATAATTTTACGATTTACCAATCTAATTCATGGTGTTCAAGAAAAAATAATGTCTCTCCTGAGAATGAAATTACCATTGTTTAACAAACCCATTATGGGGGTTGTATTATGTTGGACCAGCTAGGGAATTTACTACATATCCAAACAATGGAATCCTTAGGCTAACAGAAATGTTATGTGGGCGACTTATGCAAGGACAACTGGGGGCATGTACTGCATAATTAGGAAAAAGAGTTTTCAAGAATTCTGACATTCTTATTACCGGTGAACAAGGAAAGCATATGATTTGGATGTCTCAAGGCCATAGTGGGTAGCTTTTCCAAGGAAAGATGTCTGAAAATAAAGGAATCATTTGTTACCTACTTCGGTAATGAATGGGAAGCCACTCCTTTACGAATTTTATGTGTGAAGAAGGGTACATTTGGTCAGAAAGGGAGCTTTATGATATTATGTTGTGCAGTTTCAAGACATGCAATGAGAACATTTTTGGGGCTATGCAATTTAAATTCACACATCAACGACATTGTGCTTTGAAGTTTAAATTCATGAATCTAAGACACTGTGTTATGTAGTTTAAAGTCTTGTAGCAAAGACATTAAGGGATTTTTTGATAATATGTTGTGTAGTTTAAAGTCATACAGCAAAGACATTAGGGGATTTTAGTTTAAGGTCTTTAGCTTTGACAAAAGATTTGATGATCCCTTATGATTCTTGGTTATCTGTCTGGAAATATGCTACCATATTTATGTAGGGAATGAGTAATTTGTATGATGTGATTTGGGGATTCCCGAATCCAAAGAGTGATATGGGAAAAATAGGGCTAAATAACATTATAGGAGTTCTCCTTCAAGAATGATGTTTCCACTATTTGATAAACATGTTATGGGGGCTATTATGTTGGGCCAACTAGGGCATGTGTTGCATAGCCAAATGATGGAATCATTTGGATGACATGCCCATTATGGGGGAAACATATGCAAGGATGTCTAAGGGCACGTACTTCATAGTCAAGAAAAAGAGATCTCAAGAATTTTACATTATATTGCTAAAACCTTATGAATGTTTATGGATATTTGAATTTTCCCAGGCACAGAGTTTGATTTATGGAGAAATGTACCTGAATATAGAAGGAATATTTCCAATCATGATTGATAAAGAATCGGAGAAATATGCTCTCTATGAAGGTCTAACCCAAAGACATGAATTATGATGCTTGTAGTTTTAGGTCAAACGACTAGGACCATAATACTATGGAAACAACATATGATAGGTGATCGAATATCGCAAGGTTATTCCTATAAACTTTGAACATATGAAGGAGGAAGATGTAAGCCATAGTCTTGGAGACTTTCAGTTCAGGAAAAAAGATATGGGACAAATATGCCAAGGATGACCACTTTAAAATACAGATTCTTGCATACCATCATCAAATCTAAAAGGGACAGAAGAGGCTTCTCCAACGAAAAAAATTACCACCATTTGACAAACCTGTTATGGGGGCTGTATTATGAAGGGTTAGCTGGGGCATGGGCTGCATAGAAAAACAGTGGCATCTTTAGGCTGATAGGCTCGTTATGTGAGAAACATATGCAAGGACACGTTGGTGAGCATACTGCATAGTCAAGAAAAAAAAAGTTTTCAGGTATCAGACATACTGCCACCAGAAATTGAAGAATGATTATGAAGATCTGAAAGTATTCAATATTAGGAGTATGGAAGGAAAAAAGGGTAATATCTATTGCATAATGTAGGTATTTGGACCAACATTGGTCATGGATGTGGATTCCATTACGTAGATCTGACACATATGTATAATGGGGACATATTTTGTTTCCGTAGTGGGCTTTCTAAGGAGAGAACACCAAAATAAAGGCTCTTGCATATATTTTTTTAATTGTATTTGGGAGATGGAGAATATTGTTTTATACTATGGCTGGGACTAGGATCTAAGACATAGTTTTCACTATGTATCTCAATAAGATGAGAATCAGGTCATTTGTAGTTCTCTGGGAATTGTGCAGTTTAAAGTCATGCAGAAAGGACATGATGTTGTGAAGTTTAAAGTAATGCACCAAGTATATTAGGGTTTTTAATATAAAAAGTAATGGGATATCATGGTTGTACTAGGGAATAGGTCCCAAGTGTCACTATATATCTTGTCGAAGAAAGAATCATGCCACACATAGTTATGAAAGAACCATGTAGTTTATCATCATGTGATGAGGACGTGAAGTGATTATGATGTGAAAAATAATATTGTAGATTAACTAGGATATAGGATCTGGGCGTTACTATGTATTTTACTGGAGCAAGAATCAAGACACATTTAGTTCTTGAAAAGGTTCCTCATGTAAGTCTGATGCATACACAGGGATTGGGGGATTTTGAATTGCGACTGGACCCAAAATAAGATATTTGGGCGTCACTACGTATCTCAATAAAATGAGAATCAAGCCACATATAGTTCTTTAACATCAATGTAGTTTAACGTCATGTGGTAAGGATAAAGGTAAACTAACATGAAGTGTTTACATATCACATGAAAACTAGAATTGAACCACACATAGCTTTTTAAGAAGATCATTCAATTTATTATCATGCAAGAACATCTGTTATGCAGGAAATTCTTTTACTAAACTCTTAAGCCCATGTGAGCTATTCTCGTTTTGAGAAACAAGAAGTGCTAAAAAAAATTCTATAATACAAAGATAATGCAAATGAAAGACAGGTTAATGATGATTATATGGTGGTTGAACCTAGGTTTAAGACCGAAACTTCAATACATATCTTGCTGGGGAAAGAATCAAACCATGTGTATTTCTTGAAACATTCCCTGTGTAATTTTGATTCATGCACACATGGAATAATGATACTTTTTATTTTTGTTGTGGATGAGCCTAATATTATATATCTTTTAATCACTACGTATCTCATTAGAATAATAATCAAGCTACACATATGTGTTGAAGAATCGTGTAATTTAACGTCGTGAGGTATGGACGAGGGTCACCTGACGTGAAGGAAACATTGCTACTGGACCAGGGAATAAGACCTAGGTGTCACTATATATCTTGTGTAAGCAAGAATAAAACCACACCTAGTTCTTGAAAATCTATTCACTATGTAGATCTGATTCATACACATAGGGAGTAAAGGATATTTTTAGATATTTCGGTTGGACTAGGGTATATGGCCCATGTGTCACTACATTACTTGTAGAAGCAAGAATCAAGCCACAGGTAGTTCTTGACGAAATCATTTCCCACACCAGTTGAGTTAAATGTAAGAAACAAGGGCTTTTAATACAGTCTAGAATAACGGTTAAGATAAAGACACAGGATGGTATGATAATCAAAACATATATTCTGAAAGAGTTCTATGTATAGATTTAGATCATATACAGGAAATGGGGAAATAAATTTCTTTATGGTTGCTGCTTGGACCAAGATTAGAGATTTGGGCATCACTATGTATCTCATTAGAATGAGAATCAAGCCACACGTAGTTCTTGAAGATGCTCCCTGTGTAGGTTTGATTCATGCACACATGTAGTAAAGAGGCCTTTTTAAACATTGCGGCTAGACCCAAGATTGATGATTTGAGTGTCACTATGTATCTCACGTGGGTGAGAATCAAGCCACACATAGTTGTTTCTCCATAGCAACTGGATTTTTATGTGAGGAAGGGGTTTTGGTAATTTCTTCACTAATGGTTGTACTCAAAACAGAAGTCATTGTAATGATATTTTGACCATATATATATGAAAAAAGTGGTTCCTGTCTAAATCTAGTTCATACACAGGGAAAGAAGAAATTTTCTTTGTGGTTGAAGTTGGACCCGAGATTCAAGATTTGAGCATCACTATATATCTCACGTAAGTGAGAATCAAGCCATGTGTAGTTATTAATGGATAATTCCCATGTAGGTATGTTCAAGACATAGGAAAAAATTGGAGCTGAAGAGCTACTAAGGAATGACAATGAGATGAATGGGGCTTATACATAGAGGCCACTCATCTTAAGGGACCACAAGGAATATCACTCATTATATCTTGGGGGGATTTCATAACTTCAAATGAGGGAGATGTTAATCGTACAGTTTAATTTCATGTATCAAGGAAATATGATTTAGTTCAGTTTAATGTCATTCGACAAGGACAAAGATGCTACGTAGTTTAACGTCGTGTAACATGGACGTGTATGGTGCTATGCAATTTAACGTCTTGCGTCTAAGATGGTGATTATTATGTAGATTAACGTCAAGAAACTATGACATACATTATGTGATTACACAAAGTATTTCTTTAGGAACCTTTCATTGGTTGGAGTTGTAATGACTTCTCCATCCATTGAGATTTGGGAATAAGCTCCATTAAAGTTTAGCTTATGTATCGAGTAAGGTCCTTCCCACATTGGATGATTCTTTGGAGGTTTTTTTCCTAGTATCATTACTGTCTTAAGGACTAATACCAATTCACCTTGGAGGAATTAATGGAGGCGAACATTCTTATTGAAAGCTTTTGTTATTCTGTTTTGATAGACTTCCATGTGATTCAAGGTTTGCAGTCTCTTTTCATCTAATTGTTCTAGATCATCTAGTCCCTTCTGAGACTGCTCATCTGTGGATAATAGATCAAAGATTGAAACTCTAAGTGATGGAAACCGAATTTCAATAAGCAGAACTTTTTCTGTCCCATATAATAATGAGTATGGGGTTGACCGTGTGGCAATATAGTAGTAGTCCTGTAAGCCCATAAGACATGCAAGAGTTTATCAGGAAAAGATTTCTTATCCTTATCCACCAACTTCTGGAGTATATGTGATAGAGTCTTATTGAATGCCTTTATCTGTCCATTGGCCACTACATGATAGTATGATAAATGGTTGGATTTGATATTATGTTCATGATATAACTTCTTTACCTCAGCATAACAGAAATTGGTTCTGTTGTCCATTAATATGGTATGAGAGACACCAAATCTGGAAATGAAATTAGATTTGACAAAGCTAACAATACTTTTGGCTTTGACTTCTATAAAAGGTACAATACCAAAAAACGGGCCAAGGCAAGTGTTGGGCTTTGTCAACGCTAACGAAAAAGCGCTGATAAAGGGGTTAGCATTTATCAGTGCTAGCTATAAGCACTGATAAAGGTTTTTAATAAAAAAATTATTAATTTATATAAAATTGTTATATTTATATTCAAAAATAATGTTTATTTGTATACATTAAATAAAAAATGCATGTTTATAATTATTATATATATTTTAATAATTACTATATATATATATATATAATGTTTTAATAATTGAAAAAAGTATTTCTATGATTATAACTATATATATATAATTAAATAATGATGAGATTATAATAAATTACATTAAATAATAAATATATTTATAAGATATATTTTATTTATTATATTTAATAGATTTATTGGATTTATTAGATTTATAATATATTATTATATTTATTACATTTATTATAGATTTATTATATTTATTAAATATTATAAGATTTATTAGAGATTTAGATATATATTTATTAGATTAATTGGATTAATTTAATAGATTTATTTTATTTAGAAATATATAATACTTTTTAAAAAATATATATATGTATAATTAAAATTATTGAATATATATGTGTTTTGTAATAAATTTGGTTAATGAATATATTGATCATGTGTATATGTTATCTATCATGCATGAATGTTCATTTATACATTACATCACGTTGTCCATTGATGTGGTATATTGATTAATTCATAATGTTACCCATATGAACTATATATGTTCTAAAAAAGGTACTTATAAAATTACATAAAATATATTTAAATAATAAATATATTTTATTATATTTTCAATGATATATATAAATACTTTTTAAATACATTTGTAATTATAATTATAATTAACTATATATGTATAATTATAAAATTATACAGATAATATTATAATTTTTATTAATATTTATATATATTAACAATTATATACCAATATTTATAAATATATACTATTTATAGTTATAATTATAACTATATATATATATATATATGTGTGTAAATAATTATAAAATTATAATAAATATATTTATAGTACTACTTCAAAAGTTATAAATATATAATAAAATAGATATATTTATAAATATATTCAAATATTTATAAATAAATACAAATAAATTTATATTTATTTAAATAATTTTTATTTATAAAAAATATAATTATTATTTCATATATAATATTTTATATATAATTAAATAAATATTTATAAATTTATTTATAAGTATTTATACAAATATTGATAAATAAATTCAAATGTTATTTATAGTTATAAATAAATAAAGATATATTTAAATAATTTTAAAATTATAGAAAATATAATAATTATATATATTAAAAAATTATAAATATTAGAAATTAATATAAATTTGATATAATTTTTTAATTATTTAAATAAATAAATAAATATTTATTTATAATTATATTTATAAATATATATATTTTTCTTATAAATATTTATAAAATTATAAGAAATATAGATATATATATCTATAATCTTTTAAATTTATAAAATTAATATATTTATTTTATATATTTATATAATTATAAATATAATAAGTATATTGCTTATTATTATATAAGTATAAATAAATATTTATTTATTTATAGTTATAATTATTAATAAATAAATAAATATTTATCATATATATCATTTTAAATAAATATATAACTATATAAATAAATTAATAAAATTATACATTTATCAGCGCTTTTATTAGCGCTCATAAAGGATGTCTTTATCGGCACTTTTCATTTTAGTGCTGACAAAGACCCCCTTTATCATCGCTTTTAACTAGCAATGATAATGGTTCCGAAGAGTTTTATAAAAGAACCATACCTTCCTCCTCCCTCGCAACCTGTCAAGCCTTCGCGGAAGTCGTACCCTGCGTCTTTGAGACCTCCTCTGCCGCTGCCTCCTCCACCTCCTCCGCGGTCGCCACCTCCTCATCCTCCTCCGCCACCGCCTCCACCTCCTCCTCTGCTGCCTCCTCCACCGCCACCACCTCCGCCGTCGCTGCTACCACATCCTCTATCGTCGTCGCTGCTGGCTCCTCCTCCTTAAGGTGAGTATACTCTTTTTTTGGCATCCTATGTGTTTTATTAGAATTTTAGTTGATGTGGTAATCTATCAAACAAGAATTGCATGACCCAATGACTTCCATGGAGATAACATCAAGATAAAAAAATAATATAATGGATGGTCGATCCTTTGATTAGTTGAGGACTCAACCAATAAATTGAGTTTGCAACCCAAACATGGAATAAAAGCACTAAAATTTGCTCATCTCCTCTACATTATGTAATAGTGTAACACATTGTTCTCCCAGGTCCAAAAGCATAGGCCATATATTTTTGTCATTTATCCACATACTCATGACATTAGGTGATATCTTTAGAAGAAGGGTAAAATGGAATTTCCATGAATTAATTATGTTGCATTTGTTGTCAATATTGATATTGAATTAGTTTGAATGATTTTTTGATGTAATATATGATTTGGGACTCATTATGATGTTTTTGAGTTGATTAGATTAATTCAAGAACAAAATGCTGAATAATGTTTGTTTGGAAAAGTCATTTGTGTGTGTTAAAAAAGGTGATGCGGGTAGCAGATTGATAAATTAGACGGTGCATGGGATATGTTCATGTTTTCTTGTAAACACATGTATTTCTTTGAAACAAGAATAATCATAATGTGAGATAGATATGTTGATGCATTCATAAAATTGGGCATTGTATAAAAAATAATTAGAGTTTCATTAGATAGTCAATGCGATTGAGAAGATGGGTGGAACAAAAATTGGAGTTGTGTGAAATATAGGTGTTGATGTGTGAGACATAGTTCTTGATTGATGTCTCTACACGAGACAAAATAAAAAAAGTTCCTCAATAACTAACTTGTGTTGAACAAAATCACCTCTACATGGGATAATGATAGTGGTAGGAATACTTAATGAGGGACTATGTCCACCATTCTAATGATAGTGGTAGGTATACATGATGAGTCTAAACAAGTTCGGGCATCATTTTGGGTTCTTAATTCAATGATTAAACTTAGTTTTTTGATTATCCACCTATTATACTAGCATGACTCTGAAAAAACCATTTTAGTCAGCTCAGAGGGAATTGGGGTATTAGTTGGTTGATTTAGTTTCAAATTGGTTATATAATGCATTGGGTTGACTGATTTTCTAGTCATACAATCAAAAAAAATTCATGCCCTTTTTATTCAAGCAGTGGAGGACTAACCGATATTTATGTGAATAATTGGATTAAGTGGTGTGGAATTGGTTTATATTTTATCATATTGGACATGAATATTATTTTTTAAGGATTGTAACATGTATTTTGTAATGAATATGATGTATCTAGATAAAGTGTGTGGGTGGTTGAGATGCATTTATCTTGGTTTGGGATTGAGAATGAGGAGTTATATCAAATTATGATCAATGGATTGGAAGTCACAAGATGTTATGGAGTGTTTGTCAAGGATGAGAAGCAGCATGGTGTGGATTTCATAATTAATTGTGTCATTAAGGGTCGACGATATTCAGTATGAATTTGGATATTTTATCCCAAAGCAGGGGTGTTTTTTTCAAGATTGGTCGGTGAAAAAATCATTTTGTAGGTAAGTCCTAGTATCCTACAAAAGGATAAATTTCTATAAGTCCTGAAAATAACTAGATGGATGATGGAATAGAGAAACTATAGTTCATAAGGATGAAGGACCTTGGTTTTCATTTTTCTGAATGCCACAATTTAATAATAGACATTGAGATGGTGTGGGATTTCCTTGGTCTTGACATAAATTTTTTTATGACATCATAAATATGAATTGACTGATTAGTTCCAAAGATCAAGTTAACTTCTATCATCATAGTATCCAATTTCTATCTCCTAATATATATAGTCATGACTTTTAGGGTGAGTGGGATCTGAGGTCAGGGAAGGAACAACCCATGGTGAGCTTAAAAAAACAGATCCCAAAAGGAACATGAAGTAGATCTCTAGTTTAGAATAGATGAAATACAATCTAAAATTTATATAACCATCACTAAGTCACATTACTTACAACAAAACGATCATACTTCAATAAATTCTATATATAGAACCCCCGTAAGGATATCTTCGTTACATTCTCAGCCTCTTTTTTTAGTCTATGATGCACATCCTTGGATTATTGATACACCTATTATCATTTTATGTTTTCTTTTAAGTTGGAAATCTCCGCTGCCGCGTGCCTCTCCTCTGCCACGAACACACCTCCACCACTAGCTGAACCACAACTTCACGGTAAGTTTTCTCTTCTTACTCATTACTTTACTCTTTTTCGAATGTTATTAATGTTTGATATTGATGGTTAATTTGTGAAATGTACGGGCTAAACGCCCCACTGAAAATCGTGGTCGTTGGTGGTCCTTTTTTGCGCACTAGATGAATTGCATGTTGGTTGGTTCCTCTAGAACATTTCAATATAGAAATTGGTAATTTACATATATATGGATAATTAATGAATTCCCCGGGATGATAAAACATCATTGATATACCCATAATTAATAATTGCAATTGAGTAAGGGATGCTTTATAAAATCAGAAATTGAGTTTGTTTGGTTTGTATGGTGTTTCGATTGTGAGCATGATTGTGTGTTTGTATGGTGTTTCGGTTGTTGACATGATTGGTATGCCATTTCTTTTCCATCTTATAGTTCCTCCACCATTGAATATCAATCCAAACCTTACCAATTTCAATGGCCCCACCACTTTTTTACTAGTGCAATTTCACTGAATCTTAGAAAACCACTTCACTAGAGGACTTTATGGGACACTTTATGGACACCCTAGTCAAATAACCATAACAAAAAATGTAATTAATCCTTCCACCCACAATAAATCTATGGAATATCATTCCATCGATTAGTTTATTACCATAGTTCTTGACTTGAGACATTATGTTTCTAGAGAAAAACTAAAAAACTGGTTTACAATAATGCATATAGATCACATGTGGGATACTAAATCATTCTAGTTTAAGGGCTTCTCATAGCTAGTTCCATTGATCAGGTGGTTGGGAAGATAGGTGTGATCTACTTTGGTCTTGAGTAATGCATGGAGAGGTCGTCTTGGATCTTTAGTGGATCTATGTATAGGATCTAGTCTTCAACTCAGAAAACTATTGATGCAAAGGAGGTTCCAATGAGGTTTAGTTAGTTTGAATCTTGAATCGTGGTCATTACTTGATGTAGGTAGATTGATATTTAGAGATATCAAGATAATGTTTATATGAGGTAGCACAATGCAGTGTGAAATAAGAATAAGGGTGAGAAACTATATTTTATTAAAGTCACTTTAAATGATAATTCCATTAATTTTTTCTATAATTGAGCACACCCCCACACTCTTCGAAGTATCTAGCTTTTTGTTTTTTATCTTAATTATACCCATATTACATATCCTCTATACAATATACCCATCCTTCGGATTTCAAATAGGATGAATATGAATAAAGAATGGATGAATACCAATCGGTTGAAAAAAGAGTATGTAGATGGCGTGAAATAGTTTATAATGCTTGCAAATGATCACGCATATGACCCTTCTCAAATCCTTTGTCCATGTTTATACTGTTGTTATTCAATACAAATTAGTCCATAGGAGTTGGAAGAACAGTTGAT
This sequence comes from Viscum album, assembly GCA_963277665.1. Taxonomy (NCBI): domain Eukaryota; kingdom Viridiplantae; phylum Streptophyta; class Magnoliopsida; order Santalales; family Viscaceae; genus Viscum; species Viscum album. Next base: position 117,423,354 of record OY728135.1, read on the forward strand.
CTTTAATAGAATAGATATAAGTTATACATGTTGGAATAAACACGGTGAAACAACGAATATAGGTAGTGGCTAGGATAACACTACGTTTTATGGATCATCAGATATGATTACAAGTGTAAAAAATGAAGATGACCGTATGAAGGATGTGATTACAGATGTGAATGATGATGAATATCGTATTGAGGAAATGACAATGACAGTTGAAGATGAACTTTGTGATTTCACAAAATTATTTGAGAAGATAAAGAGTTGTGAAAAGACACCATTGCATGCTAGTTGTACTAAATATACAGCATTGTCAGCCATACTGAAGCTGTATAATTTGAAAGCAAGCAATGGATGTAGTGATGCCAGTTTTACGGAACTACTTTCTCTCGTAAATGACATGCTCCCAGAAGATAATGAGCTCCCAAGCTAAACATATGAAACCAAATTAATGATACACTCGATGGGTATGATCTCTAATAGAATACACACCTTCCCAAATGATTGCATACTGTTTCTCAAGGACCACAAATCACTTAAATAATGCCCAAAGTGTGGTTATTTTCGATACAAGAAAGATGAATTGAGTCCCACTAAAGTTTTATTACAGAGAAATATATTGTTGAGGAAGTAGTTGAATTCTGTACCAAATACATGTCTGGTGTGGAAAGCATTGGCCTACCAAAATCTCGTCACACTGTGTTGCTTGAGGGTGAAGAAATTTCTGAAAGAGAGGTTGTCACAACAAATATTACAGATCGGGAGTAGGCCCAACTTTATGTTTTTCATAACAGTTTCGACATTGACCCATATGTTCAAACCCACAAAGAAATTATTAGGCATTTGAATCCATCTAGGGAATAAAAATGGACATCATATACACATAATCAACAGTTTATAGGATGGTTTCAGGACCATATTTTTAATAATTCTAATGAACATCCATACTCAATTTTAGAACGACTTCGATGTCTAGCCGGAGGACCATGTGTGTATATATTATCTTACAATGCTTATATAGTTAATTGATATAAATTTTATACTATTGAACATGATGAAGACAGTACCATGCATAATAGTGGGGTTACACTTGTGGATGAAGCAATACATGTTTTTATAGTTAAGGAAAGAAATCCAATTTATGCAATTATGTCATACTTTGGCATCATTAAACAAATATGGGAGTTGGATTATACAAAATTCCAAGTGATGATTGTTCAATGCAATTGGGTTGATAACATGAGTGCTATTAGAATATATGAATTGGGATTCGTGAAAGTTGATTTCAATAAGGAAGGGGATAAAGACTAACCATTTATAATGGCATCATAGGCAGTGAAAGTATTTTATGTTCTAGATACTGCAAACCGAAACTGGTCAATTGTCCTGTTATCGACTGAAAAAACTGAAGGGTCAGATGAAAATCTAACGGAGGATGAAACTTTCATTGGGATTTCACAATTATTTCGTAGCGGTCCCAATGTAGACGGTGTATTGTATGCTAGAGGAAACCACAATGAAGGGATTTGGATAGTCGATAAAGGGATCAAATCCCTTCAGCCATAAAAAAAAGAGTTCAATAATAAGGTTATTATTTTATTGTAATATAAATTGTGATACCTTATGTTATTATCTGCTTACTGCTTCTTTTATATAATCTAAATTAAAGGTTAAACCACTTATGAAGATAATGACTTCTGCACCTACTGATGCGCCCAATCCCGAGACATAATAAGTCTCTCAACCTATTGCTGCTCGCAGTGCAGAAGAACAATAGGTTTCTCAACCAATTGTTGATGGTCCCAATGCTGAGGTACAACAGGTTTCTCAACCTGTTGTTGTTGGTCTCAGTGCCAATGCTAGCACTCCGGAGGAACATAATGATGATGCTGAAACTGAGGAAATGGTAGGCAATGAAACCCCGACGACAAAAAAAAAGGTGCACCGTATTTTGATAGTGTTATCCAAAATAATTAAGGAAAAAAGAAAAAGACATCAAATATGTGGTGGGGTGGAATATGTGAGGCCATCTTGTTAACCCCAACAAAGCCATGTTTAGTAACTATATTGGAATAGTCACTTAGAAACGCGTGCCGATTGATGTAGAGTCATGAAACCGTGTTGTTAGTGAGATTAAGGAACTAATGTGGGAAGATATTACAGTAACATTATGATATAATTTCTTTAATTTATTAAAATAAAATAAAATACTGAAACATTGACTTACTCTTCATCATCCCTTACAGAGTGAATTTATAGTAGATGCCTCGATTAGAGAATATGTATTAAGAGTTGTAGGAAGGATTCATAGAGGCTTACACACCATTTTAACTAAATATCATCTTAAAGATGGTGAAGGTAAAATCAAGCCGCACACACCTCCTCTTTATGAAAACTTGATATCCCAAGGAGCGTGGGATGCATTTTGCAACTGTCGTGCAGCGCATAATTTTTAGGTACATTGTGTCTGGTAATATGTTGTTTAAGGTTTTTTGTATTCATCACTTTGATTGAAATTTTTTTATTTATGAAACAACAACTGAGTGTGGAAAATAAGGAACAGGCAGAAAAACCAGCGTACCCCTACTGTAAAGCAGGGATGGGGTACGCTTCACTTGATAAAAAATTGGTATGTATTTTAAATCTACCGTAATAATTTTATGTGACATAAAACAACACTGTAACTATGTTTCTCTCTTTATATGAATATTGATGAATCAAAATCCCATGCCACTTTCATCCCACTCAATGTGCTATGGAAGGAGGCTTGTGTAAATAAAGATGAGATATTGATATATTAAAACACACAAAAACTGTGGGAAACATGTGTAAGTATAACATAATATAAACTTGTTTTTCATTAAATCGCTATTACATAATGATTATTACTTATTTTCCTATATTTTTTATCTGACATAGTCACAGGAATCAACTACACCTGCACCAGATGCAGACATACTTTCAGTGGCCTTGAAACAGCCAGAACAGTATAACTGAGTCAGAGGTGCGGGTTTTAGGGTGACACCCCGAACATATTTTTAGTAAAAAAACAAGAGGAGGATCAAAATGAAGAAATGAAAATGATTAGAGAAAAACTAGTTGCCCTTGAAGAACACTTCCAACACCAGAGAGAGATGCAAGCAACTTTGATGGGGGAGAGTCAAAGAGAAGAAACAACTCAAGAACAACCAGTGCATGAAGCTCCCGCCCCACCCCCACCAGCTTTGAGGTAATCCATTCCCCTCAAAAACATGACTTAGCTGAAGTAATCAATGTTATAATAATTTTTTCTTTGAAATGTGAATCACATAGAAACTGATACCTTTCCTAGACTGATATTCTACAGGGTTAAAATGACTGTGATTTATATTTGTCAACTCCCACCCTTCGCCTTGTAGCGAGGGCTACGGTGTTCAATATGTAGAATGACATGCTACACAGCAGACCACTTCCAAAAGGTCATGTCAGAGTGTCGATTAACATAGCTCATGAGACAAGCACCGAGCTACCTGTTCCAAATGGCAACGATGACACTCATACGATTGAAAAAGCTATTGGAACATTCGTCGCATGGCCGTCTAATCTTGTAAAAAATCATGTCAACCTAGAGGTATTCATTTCCAATTTATTTTTCAAGGTGAACCTTCAACATTTAATGAAAAAATTCTGAATCGATGAATATTATTATAGAAGGACAAAGGAAAGGGGATGGAACGAAAGAACGACTCAAAAGGATCAACCAATCGATCAAAATGATATACTGAGAGAACCTTCACCCTGCCCGTTCTAAATCCACATTTAATATCATTACAAGCTCATGTGGTTATGGAATTTATAGAAGACAATATTCCCACAATTGTTTGTGAAAATGATATGTATGGAGAGGAATAAATATATTAAATTAGTGATGACACTATAGCTGAAATCATCATGCATGACTGGCTAGGATCCTCAGTTGTAAATGTATACACGAGGTATGTTTACATGATTTGATTTTACAAAAGATGATATACTATGATAATTATGACAAAATACATTTCATATTTTTTGCAGGCATATATATGAAAAACAATTGAAGGGATTTCCATATGAACACAAAATTGGACTTGTTAGTCCTCATACCACCTCTTCACAACAAGACATAGATTCCGATACAGAGGCTCGAATAATTTCATCCTTGCTCAAAATGTTTGAAAACAAAATTACGAATGACAAACTCTTCTTAATACCAACGATGCATGGGTAAAACTCTAAAATTTAATCATATCAATTATATTTTCTTTTCTTTCATTACTTATTCATTTTTGTATTTTTAGGCATCATTGGATGCTCATTGTAGTCAATTTGAATACTCCAATGATTTATTTTCTAGATTTAAAGAATTGATATCCAACAAACCGACCACACATGATAAAGTTTGTCAATTTGTAATACACTAGATCCAACATTTTAGAACTAAATATCTAGTTATATTATTTATATTATCTTTTAATGAGCATTCTGTTATGATAGGGCAGTGTATGTATATATTCCACTTCATGGAATTAATCTAGGGCCTAAGGACGACTATTGGAAAATGATATACAAATGGACAAGAATCATGGTATATACAATAATATTTTACTATCGAAACACATATCAAAACAAATTACTTATTTTTCTCAATGTTTTTGCAGTTTCTAAAATAAAAAAACAAAAAGGACTGTGGTTATTATGTTTGTAAATTTATGAAAGAGATCATATTTCATCAATAAACTAGCATCCCTGAAGAGGTATTTTTGAAAATAATTACTAGTTCATTTAAAATAATTATCAATCCTTTGTGTATTTATATTTTTTCAACACTACTATGACTGTCACAAAACTCATATTCACAAGATGATATAAATGTGTTTAGAAACGAATGGGCATCATACCTGATGGAAGAATGTACACAACTAGGATGAAAGTGAATTCATACTACTTAATTTATCCTTATATGGTCATTTATATATCCCTTATTTACACCTATTAAGAATCTATGATCACCCTTTCTTAGGTTTCATATCCTTAGGATATGAAGAATGGTTTTAGAAATGATTCGTCTTTCTAGTAAAGAATAACTTAATGATAGACTCTTATGAACTAGTTATTTATGTTTCCATGTTTCCAAATGTACTAAACCTAAAATATTATGAAACATTGATTTTATTTTCATTATTCCTTTCAGGGTTTGTTTATTATAGAAGATTTATATCCATGTGACATGCCTTTGTAGGAAGTGCAACAACGCCGTGTCAGCTCAATCATAGAGGTAATCTTGATGTTTGCACAATAAAATCATTTTCCCTAGAATTAATGAATTGTTTCATATTTATGTTTAATTTATTTCATTTATGTAAATAATTTTAATCTACTAATATGTGATATCAATTTATGAAATGTGTAGGTCATTAATGTTGGTATCAGAGTAACCGACCTACTAAAAATTGAGAAAAATCATTCATTTGTTTTGATACATTAGGGAGATGATCCATAAGTCATTTGAAATGTGTATGAATCATCCCCACCTCAATACGACACACGATGCGACTAGTATGACTCAAAGTGTCTCTTTTTATTTAAAATTGATATTTTCTTAGTAAAAAAAGACAACTAACATAATAAAAACTAAGAAAATGCATTCAGATAGTTTTGATACTTTAGGACAGTGATCCATATGTCATTTGTGACAAGTAGGAATCAACCTCACATATATTCAGTGCACAATGTGATTGGTATGACTCAAAGTCTTTATTTTAATTTAAAATTGACATTAGTTTTAGAAAAAACACGAGTGACATTCTAAAAATCGAGAAAACACATTTAGATTGTTTTGATACTTTAAAAAAATGATCCATGAGTCATTTTTGATGTGTAAGAATTAACCACACCTCAATCTGATGCACAGTGTGACCAGTATGACTCAAAATGTGTGTTTCTAGTTTGCAATGACATTTTTTAGTAAGAAAACACAACTGACATACTACAAACTAAGAAAACACATTCAGATTGTTTTTATACTTTAGTAAAACAATCAATAAGTCATTTGTGTCATATAGGAATTGACCTCACCTCAATTCAATTCACAATGTGAATGGTATATCTCAAAGTGTCACTTTTTATTTAAAATTGACATTAATTTTAGAAAAAAACACAGTTGACATACTTCAAACCAAGAAAAAGCATTTCGATTGTTTTGATGCTTTAGGAAAATGATCCATGATTTATTTGTGACATGTAATAATCAACCGCACCTCACTCCAAAACATGGTGTGACCGATATGAATCACAATGCATGTTTCCAATTTGAAATGACATTATTTTTATGAAAAAAACACAATTGACATACTGAAAACTAAGAAAATGCATTCAGATTGGTTGGATACTATAGGAAAACAATCCATGAGTCATTTATGACATGTAGGAATCTACTCCACCACAATCCAATGCACAATGTGACTGGTATGACTCCAAGTGTCTGTTATCAGTTTATAATTGACAATAATTTTAGAATCAAGCAGAACTGACATACTGCAAACCAAGAAAACACATTCAGATTGTTTTGATACTTTAGTATAAGGATCCATGAGTCATATGTGATTTGTAAGAAACAACAAAACCTTAATACGATGCACAGGGTGACCAGCATCACTAAAAGTGTCTGTTATTAATTAAAAATTGACATTAATTTTTGGAAAAAAGTGACATACTGCAAACCAAGAAAACATAATCAGATTGTTTTTATACTTTAGGTAAATGATCCATGTGTCAATTTTGATGTGTACGAATCAACCTCACCTCATTACGATGCACAGTGTTACCAATATGGCTAAAAGCGTCTGTTATCATTTTATAATTGACATTAATTTTAGAAAAAAAAAACAGAAGTGAAATACTGAAAATCGATCAAACGCATTCAGAATGTTTTTATACTTCAGGACAATTATCCATGAGTCATTTGTGATATGTATGAATGAACTGCACCTCAATCTGACGTATGGTGTGACAGGTATGGCTAAGTGTCTGTTATCAGTTTAAAATTGACATTAATTTTAGAAAAAAAAACACAAGTGACATATTGAACACCAAGAAAAAGCATTCATATTGAATTGATATTTTAAGAAAATGATCAATGCATCATTGTTTACGTGTATGAATCAACCGCACCTCAATATGATTCATAGTGTGACCAGTATAGCTAAAAGTGTATGCTATCAGTTTAAAATTGACATTAATTTTAGAAAAAAACACAAGTGACATACTGAAAATAAAGAAAACGCCTTTGGATTGTTTTTATACTTTAGGAAAATGATACATGAGTCATTTTTGATGTGTACGAATCAACCACACCTCAATCTGATGCACGATGTGACAGATATGACTCAAAATGCGTGTTTCTAGTTTGAAATGACATTATTTTTAGTAATAAAACACAACCGACATACTGAAATATAAGAAAATGATTTTTTATTGTTTTGATAATTTAGGACAATGATATATGATTCATTTGTGACATGTAGGAATCAACTTCACTATAATTCAATGCATAATGCAACCGATATGACTCAAAGTGTTGGCTATCAGTTTATGATTGACATTAATTTTAGAAAAAAACACAACTGACATACTGCAAACCAAGAAAACACATTTGGATTATTTTTATACTTTAGGAAAACAATCTATGAGTCATTTTTGATGTGTAAGAATCAACCACACCTCAATCCGACACACGGTGTGACTGGTATTGTAACACCTCAAGCTTCCACGGTACGATTCTCTTTCAATAATGCAATAGCTTGCATTGTACGCAAGTTCGAGATTCTAACACACTACGACCAATCAAAGTAGAAGTTATGAATAGTAATACCAAATTTTTGAAATTATATAAATTTTATATTTCAAAATGGACTTCATTTTTGTATTCATAATATCGAAATTATCCTAAGTTGAATTTTTTGTAATTTTCTGAGAACTTCCAATTTTCTATGAATAGAAAAATACTTAAAAACAACTTTTTAATTAAAATAATTTATAGTTATAAATTATACTATTGAGTGGTTTTAAATTATAATTTTAATATATTTTTACCATTTTATCATATGGTGGTCATTAAAATTAATTTCACTTTGAAATTGGACATAAACAATTGTCAATCTTTTGATATATATTGTTTCTTAAAAACACGCTATTTGTTGTGACAGCGGGAATTAATTATAAAATTAATTAATGAAACATATATGTTTTGAATTTTGTAAAATAGACATCATTTTTTAATTCAGAATATCAAATATAGCTTATGGTGAATTTTTGGTATTTTTCTGAAAAACCTCAATTTTTGATGAATAGTGAAACCACTAAGTGGTAGTTTAAAAACCAATTTTTCGTGTAAATGAAACATTACCACTTCTATGCATTGAATTTCAAAAATCTGACATACATGGTTGTCATTAGAAAGTAAAATATGGTTCAATGGGATTAAAATAATTTTTGGTGAATAGTAAATTTTAAGTTCTATTAATCGCAATTAAAGGTAATTAGTGAAATTTAAGGTAAAAATGATATTATAAAAATATGAAAATATCTTTCCACTTGTCCTACCCTTATTGGATGAGTCATGGCCGACCAAGACAATCCATGGGTCAACTTGGGGACCCCATGGAGCCACTTGGGTAAGAAAATGACATTAATAACTTTTTATTTAAAGTAAAAATAAAATTGTCACAAACATGTGTTGTTTTACTAAAACAATTATTATATGGGGTTATATAAGTTAAATTTTCGACTATAAATATTAATTGGAAAGATAAAAATATTTCCTACATCATTATATTTTTTATATAATTTTTAGACATTAAATAAATTAAAATTTTTATGACACCATGATGATGCAGCGATTACCTCATTAATTAACGATTTCAATAAAATGAAAAGATAATGTAAAATATAAGACTTACACTTGTCAAAAACCTATTGGATGAGTATATTTAGATCCCTTATCATCTTATCCTCGAAATATATAATTGTGGGACCTTTGAAATCCAAAAAGTATGTCATAATAATGTAACATTTCATTACTTTCCAAGAGTGCCCCTCCTCTCCTCTTATAAAAGGCCCCCACCTATACCACCTTATTCACACCTTCAAAGCCATTTGGCTCGGCCAAACTCTATCCAAATACTCTCTAAACTTCCCTCTATTACTCCTATAAGCCTCACTTTGGTCAAAATTCTTCCCAAGGAAGCTTTTATCTCAAATCAAAAAGAGTTACCCGATTTTAAGGTAATGTCTTCTCTTATGTTATTTTGTTTTATTTTGCTTCTCCGACCCCTTAAACTCTTTTTATTTCTTTATTTTGTAACAAAACCAGTATCTTAAATATAATATGATGTTTTTATGAGAATTATTTGATTTACACTTACACACACCTTCGTCTAATGGTTAAAGAACATACTGTTTCTATGGTTGGTGAATTTCTGCCTCACAAAACGATGATTGTTCAATATTCCTTTAACACCTCTAATGGTGGCCATTAAGATGTAACTATATTTATATATGATATATATTATGTTTATGTTTTCCTTATGCTTCTGTATTTCTCATTTATGGCATACCTTTATGATTTCCATTATGGGTAAACGCGATAATTTCATTTTAGGAAGTGCGGACTACCGCCCCCTCAAGTGATTTGAATCGTTAATGCCATATGTGGGATGTATAAAGGATGGAGTAAATGATATTATATATGATATTATACTGGAATTATAATATAAATTTATATCATTATGATTTAATTCTATTAAATACGAAATAGAAATGAAAGTAGCGTTCATGCGTACGTACGACTTACCGTCTCCATGAACGGTGCATTTCATTTCTTACCTCTAAATGTTACGTAATATTATGAATGAATGTATATACTGGATATATATGATATATATGATATCTACATCCTGAATATAATTCTGAAGATAATGGATATTCTACCACATAAACAACTTGTAATTATAAGAAGTTTATTGTTGACTCAAGTACCAAAGATCGACAAAATGACCGTTATTAACTTAAATGACTACATAATTTTCATAACATTGTAATAAGTGATATAAAAGGGATAATTAAATTGAAAAATGTTCTTAATCAAGTAGAGATTAACTCTAGTTTATTATTCAGGAGATTAAAAAATGATCGAGTCAAGTCGTACATGAGGTAAGGGAACTTCTTAACCCAATTTCCATTCTTTGGGTTAATCTCCAACTTTCAAATTATGTCATGATATTATTATGTCATATCTTTTATTGGTACTTTCTTTATGTGTACTTATAGTGAATACACATAATATATCTATTTTATTTAAAAAATTATCTTTGTAAGGGACTTCATCTCAATCTCCTTTCATTGAGGCATATTTTTTTTTATACACAACTTTCTTTTATACAGTGTATAAACCCCTTTGACTTTTATGTTTATTCAAAAGGAATATTTTTTATACGAAGCATTTTACTAAATGACAAAAGGGAATGTTTTTTTTGTCGTACGTATGCGGCGACAATGACTTCTCCGCTGTCATGACCATTATTTGAGTTTCGACTTCCCCTACAAGCCATAACTTTTTTTAAATGAAAAATAAATACAAAGTTTTAATTTTCTTTTATTTTGGTATTGAGAATGGTTTTGAATGTGTTTTTATTATATCAATGTGTTGTATTGATATGTTGTGATTGATATGTGGAAATGTTATGTTTCCTTTATGCATGTTTTATGTGATACGATTATGTTATGGTTTATGATATGTTTAAACCTATTCATATGAGGAATGCATTAGACTTAATAAGTGATGGGTGGAGCCCGTTATATCTCCTCGATGCATCGGTAGGTCTCATGAGACAAACTAGTGTCTTGACATGAGGCCTTGACAAAATTTTATTTGTAGTCTTGGCACGAGGCCTTGGCTACGTGATTATGATAGTCTGGCATTATGCATTCCATCATTATAAAAGTGGTTATTGATATTGCATGTGATTATTAGACTAATAGAACATCCATGTGAATAAGTAAATGGCATTATTTCATTTTACGTTTTCCATATTACGCTGAAGTTCAAGTTTAAAAGGATTTTGTTTTAGTTATACATTTCCTTAAATGTTTATGTTTATTTATGAAAGCTTCCACAATATTGTTATCCTTACTGAGCATCTGAGCTCACCCCTTTCAATGTTTTAATATTTTCCAGGATGTGAAGAAGTATTTTATGAATTACCTGTAGGGATATTCATAAGGGGATATGAGTGTGGACTATGGAGACCATGTTATTGTAGTTTTTCACTTTATGATGTAATGTAACTTTTATGAATGTATCTAGTGTTTCCAAGGCTACTAAACTAACCGGTATTTCGAGACTTGATCTTTTATGATCATGCCAATGTTACGTAATAATGCACCGACTCTGGGTAACTAGGGTCGGGGCGTTACAATTGGTATCAGAGGCAGTTTAGTACTAACCTTGGAAGCTAGATTTAGATAAACTCTGATTAGAGCACATAGCCCTAAGATAGTCATTGAGGATTAGTATAGAAGAACTTCCTAGAATTTTGGTATTATAGAGATTTTGTGAGTTTTCCGAGCAATACATCCCTGTCTGGATACGAGCAGGTAGAGGCGGCTCTGGCACAGATGTACCTAGGGGTAAAACCCGAAAACACCGCTTTGAGCTAGACTCGAACGGGAACTGGTGCACGACAACAGGCCTTGCTGCACTCTTGGTTACGACACTCCCAGGGGATATGCTTAGGATAATTCTCATTTTCTTTACAAACCACTATGAAGGGTTATGAGTATATAATTACTCAAAGAATTTTTTTATGATTATGGATTATATCCATAAATAGTTCAATTTATGTTAAGTGTTTTGCAAGTTTGTAATTATGTATTTTGATTCATAAATTAATCTAGTTTATGCCATTGTTTAGAAATGGAACCTAGTGGAAGGAATGGAAACCGTATCAACGCACACACTCCATGTAGGGGTTTCCCTCCTTCTCAAGATAATTATAGTGGAGCTGGAGATACAACTGGTGCTGATCAACTTATCACCATACTGGGACAACTCACTCAGGTTATGAATAATAACCTTACTCATATGGAGCACCCTAAAACGCAACATGGAGGATCAATATTAGACCGCTTCATGAGGAAAAAACCACCAACATTTAATGGGGGTAAAAATCCATTAGTAGCTAAGCAATGGATAAACTCTTTAGAGAAAATATTCCACGCCTTGGGGAGTAGCGAAAGGGAGAAGGTTGTCATGGCAGTTTACTACCTCACTGTAGATGCCGATCAATGGTGGTCGGTGATTAAAAACACAAAGGAAGATGAAGAAGTATCAATTATGGAATAGAGGTAGTTTAATGAAAATTTCTTAGAAAAATAATTTCCTCATGACCATCGGGCAAATATGGAAAGGCAATTTATGAGTCTGAGAGAAAAGGAGGATGAGAATGTCACAATGTATGAGGCTAACTTTACAAGGTTAGCGAGGCATGTTTCAGATTATATACGTAACCCAAGAAGTAAGATTGATCATTTCTTTGATGGGTTAAAACCATTTCTTCGTCAAGCATTAGTTTCACAAACCTTCTTGTCGTACGAAGATATAGTCTTGTGTTCTATCAAGATAGAAAAGGAATTCTCTAAGTCTTATGACAACAAAGTAAAGTAAGAGAAGAAGAGAACGGTGGAACAAGAGACATATAAAGGGAAAAAGGGAAAGAAGGATTTTCCATTATGCGATAATTTTGGGAAGAATCACCCCGGTACTTGCCTAAAAGGAATGAGAGTTTGTTATAAATGTGGAGAAAAAGTCCACCAAGCTCGTGATTGTAAGGGAATGAAAGAGGATATCAATGTTGAATGCTACAATTGTAGGGAAATGAGACATTATTCAAATGAATGTCCTAAGCGTCAGGGAAACTTACCTCAGAAAAGGCCAAGGGATCAAAGCTAATCTTATGCTGTTACTACAGTTGAAGCGGAATAATTAATGTATTGGTGCTTTTGGACTGAAGGATTATATTTTAGTTTTAAGAATAATATGATATATATAAGGATTGTACTGCAGTACTTGTTGTTCTCATTAAGGTTTTAATATGATGAAGGTAATCATATTTTTATTATGTGACAATAAGAGAAGCTTTACTTTGTTTGGGGAATCTGAGGTTACAATTGATTTTGGAATTTAGAGACCTTTTAGAGAAATTCTGGACAAAGGTATTTTGGATAACTATAAAGGTTGGAATGAATTAAGTTGAACTTTGGATAATATTATTTAATGTTAAAACATTTCTGAAGAATATTTTTGGAATATTATAATACTATAGTTTTGGGAAAAGGACAACTTGCAGGTTGGGGGATAACCCATCGTGTCGGACAAAGCTACAGGAATCGAACCCACAACCATAGTGCGACAGGACTTTATTACCTACCACTAACCTACAAGAAGTCCCTATTTATTACAAAATAGTTTTCCTAATCTAAATGGTATGTGTTAATATTTAGAACCTTATACAATTATGACAAATAGAGTATTTTTGAGTTCTATTACCTTTTGGAGTGAAAGATGGGTTTGTGGTAAAAATTTATGACAAGTAAGTATATTTCCTTATGTTCTTAGTAAATCTCCTAAATAAATTCCTCAACTTTATGAAAGGTAACTTAAAACAAAAATGTTGTCATTTAACTTTTCTAATTGGGGAATCAATGACCGTTTAACTAATCACAAGTTTGTGATTTTCTTGTAGTTAAATTTCTCCTAATCCTATTTTCTACAACTCTCCATCAGACATTGATGGTTTGTTTCTCCTCCATATCCATATTTTCATAGAATCCTAGTATGGGCTATCTCGGGTGACCTTTGCACTTCTCTTTCTTTCTTTTAAAGTTATATTTTTATTATCCCTATTTCCGATGTGGGTTTTCCACAAAGGTATTTTCTATTTTCAACATTTTATTTTCGAAGAACATTTTCAAAATGCAAGGACGCAATTTATTGAAGGAGTGGAGAATGTGACACCCCTAGCTTCCACGGTACGATTCTCTTTCAATAATGCAATAGCTTGCATTGTACGTAAGTTCGAGATTCTAACACACTGTGACCAATCAAAGTAGCCGTTATGAATAGTAATACCAAATTTTTGAAATTATATAAATTTTATATTTCAAAATGGACTTCATTTCTGTATTCGGAATATCGAAATTATCCTAAGTTGAATTTTTTGTAATTTTATGAGAACTTCCAATTTTCTATGAATAGAAAAATACTTAAAAACAAATTTTTTAATCAAAATAATTTATAGTTATAAATTATACTATTGAGTGGTTTTAAAGTTTAATTATAATATATTTTTACCATTTTATCCAATGGCGGTTATTAAAATTAATTTCACTTTGAAATTGGACATAAACAATTGTCAATCTTTTGATATATATTGTTTCTTAAAAACACGCTATTTGTTGTGACAGCAGGAATTAATTATAAAATTAATTAATGAAACTTATATGTTTTGAATTTTGTAAAATAGACATCATTTTTGAATTTGGAATATCAAATATAGCTTAGGGTGAATTTTTGGTATTTTTCTGAAAAACTTCAATTTTAGATAAATAGTGAAACCACTAAGTGGTAGTTTAAAAACTAATATTTCGTGTAAATGAAACATCACCACTTCTGTGTATTGAATTTCAAAAATCCGAAATACATGGTTGTCATTAGGAAGTAAAATGTGATTCAATGGGATTAAAATAATTTTTGGTGAATAGTAACTTTTAAGTTCTATTAATCGCAATTAAAGGTAATTAGTGAAATTTAAGGTAAAAATGATATTATAAAAATATGAAAATATCTTGACACTTGTCCTATCCTTATTGGATGAGTCATGGCCGACCAATAAAATCCATGGGTCAACTTGGGGACCCCATGGAGCCACTTGGGTAAGAAAATTACATTAATAACTTTTTATTTAAAGTAAAAAATAAAATTGTCACAAACATGTGTTGTTTTACTAAAAAAATTATTACATGGGGTTATATAAGTTAATTTTTAAACTATAAATATTCATTGGAAATATAAAAATATTTCCTACATCATGATATTTTTTATATAATTTTTATACATTAAATAAATTAAACATTTTATGACACCATGATGATGCAGCGATTACCTCATTAATTAACGATTTAAATAAAATGAAAAGATAATGTAAAATCTAAGACTTAAACTTGTAAAAACCCTATTGAATGAGTATATTTCGATCCCTTATCACCTTACCCTCGAAATATATAATTTTGGGACCTTTTAAATCCGAAAAGTACTTCATAATAATGTAACATTTCATTACTTTCCAAGAGTTCCCCTCCTCTCCTCTTATAAAAGGCCCCCACCTCTACCACCTTATTCACACATTCAAAGCCATTTGGATCGGCCAAACTCTGCCCAAATACTCTATAAACTTCCCTCTCTTACTACTAGAAGGCTCACTTTGGGCAGAATTCTTCCCAAGTAAGCCTTTGGCTCAAATCAAAAAGAGTTACCCGATTTTAAGGTAATGTCTTCTCTTATGTTATTTTGTTTTATTTTGATTATCCAACCCCTTAAACTCTTTTTATTCATTTATTTTGTAAAAAAAACAGTATATTAAATATACTAGGATGTTTTTATGAGAAGGATTTGATTTAAACTTACACACACCTTCGTCTAATGGTTAAAGAACATATTGTTTCTGTGGTTGGTGAATTTCTGCCTCACGAAATGATGATTGTTCAATCTTCTTTTAACACCTCTCATGGTGGCCATTAAGATGTCACTATATTTATATATGATATATATTATGTTTAGGTTTTCCTTATGCTTCTGTATTTCTCATTTATGGCATACCTTTATGTTTTCCATTATGGTTAAACGCGATAATTTCATTTTAGGAAGTGCGGACTACCGCCCCCTCAAGTGATTTGAATCGTTAATGCCATATGTGGGATGTATAAAGGATAGAGTAAATAATATTATATATGATATTATATTTTAATTATAATATACCTTTATATCATTATGATTTCATTCCATTAAATACGAAATAGAAATGAAAGTAGCGTTCATGCGTACGTACGGCTTACCGTCTCCATGAACGGTGCATTTCATTTCTTATCTCTAAATGTTACGTAATATTATGAATGAATGTATATACTAGATATATATGACATATATTATATCTAAATCATGAATATAATTTTGGAGATAATGGATATTCTACCACATAAACAACTTGTAATTATAAGAAGTTTATTGTTGACTCAAGTACCAAAGATCGACAAAACGACCGTTATTAACTTAAATGACTAAATAATTTTCGTAAAATTGTAATAAGTGATATAAAATTGATAATGAACTTGAAAAAGGTTTTTAAGAAAGTATAGATTAACTCTAGTTTATTATTCAGGAGATTAAATAACGATCGAGTCAAGTCGGACACGAGGTAAGGGAACTTCTTAACCCAATTTCCATTCTTTGGGTTAATCTCCTACTTTCAAATTATGTCATGATATTATTATGTCCTATCTTGTATTTTTACTTTCTTTATGTTTACTTATAGTGAATACACATAATAGATCTATTTTATTTAAAAAATGATATTTGTAAGGGACTTCGTCTCAATCTGCTTTCATTGAGGCATATTTTGTTTTATACACAACTTTCTTTTATACGGTGTATAAACCCCTTTGAATTTTATATTTATTCAAAAGGAATCTTTTTTATATGAAGCATTTTACTAAACTACAAAAGGTAATGTTTTTTTGTCGTACGTATGCGTCGACAACGACTTCTCCGCCGCCGTGACCATTATTTGAGTTTCAGCTTCCTCTATAAGCCATAACTTTTTTTAAATAAAAAATAAATACAAAGTTTTAATTTTATTTTATTTTTGTATTAAAAATGGTTTTGAAAGTGTTTTTATTATATCAATGTGTTGTATTGATATCTTGTGATTGAAATATGGAAATGTTATGTTTCCTTTATGCATGTTTTATGTGATACGATTATGTTATGGTTTATGATATGTTTAAACTTGTTCATATGAGGAATGCATTGGACTTAATAAGTGACGGGTGGAGCCCGCTATAGCTCCTCGATGCATCGGTAGGTCTCATGAGACAAACTAGTGTCTTGGCACGAGGCCTTGACAAAATATTATTTGTAGTCTTAGCACGAGGCCTTGGATACGTGGTTATGATAGTCTGGCATTATGCATTCCATCATTATGAAAGTGGTTATTGATATTTCATGTGATTATTCGACTGGTAGAATATCCATGTGAATAAGTAAATGACATTATTTCATTTTAATTTTGCATTATTACACTGAAGTTCAAGTTTAAAAGGCTTTTGTTTTAGTTATACATTGCCGTAAATGTTTATGTTTATTTATGAAAGCTTCTGCAATATTGTTATCCTTACTGAGCATCTGATCTCACCCCTTTCAATGTTTTAATATTTTCCAGGATGTGAAGAAGTATTTTATGAATGACCTGCAGGGATAGTCAGAAGGGGATATGAGTGTGGACTATGGAGACCATGTTATTGTAGTTTTTCACTTTATGATGTAATGTAACTTTTATGAATGTATCTAGTGTTTCCAAGGATACTAAACTAATCGGTCTTTAGAGACTTGATCTTCTGTGATCATGCCAATGTTACGTAATAATGCACCGAATCTGGGTAACTGGGGTCGGGGCATTACAGGTATAATTAAAAGTTTCTGTTATCTATTTAAAAATGACATCATTTTTAGAAAAAAACACAAGTGACAATCTGCAAACAAAGAAAACACATTAAGATTGTTTTGATACTTTAGGAAAATTATCCATGAGTTATTTTTGATGTGTACAAATCAACCACAACTCAATCCAATGCACGTTGTGACTGGTATGGATAAAAGTTTTTGTTATCATAATGAAAATGCATTCAAGTTGTTTTGATACTTTAGAAAAATGATCCATGAGTCATTTTTTACATGTATGAATCAACTGCACATCAATCTAAAAAATGGTGTCACCGGTATGGCTAAAAGTGTCTGTTATCATTTTAAAATTGACATAAATTTTAGAAAAACATACATGTGACATACTGAAAACCGATAAAATGCATTTTGATTGTTCTGATACTTTAGAACAACGATCCATGAGTCATTTGTGACGTGTAAAAATCAACCTCACCTCAATACGATGCACGGTGCGACCGGTATGGCTAAAAGTGTTTTTTTATTAATTTATAATATAGGTATTTTCTTATTATATCCAAGACCATGTTTAAATTTAATTGGTTTATTTATATCCATCATCTTGTTAAACTACCCCTTCCTTTTAAATTTTTTTTGAAGTCTCATTTAAACAATCAATTTCATTCTTATGTATTTCATACTCATCTAGTGAAATTCTATGAACCATAAAGGTTTTTATTAGATAAAGAATCATTATTTATTAAACTATAATTTTACTACATATGTTTTTATATTATTTTATTAAATGAGATAAATCATCAAAAAACAAATTTATTTTACGTTATTCCTTGTCATTGTTATTAGAATGAAAATATTTGAGTTTATCATTTCCATATTTTAGTTTTAAATTTCCATATTAATGTATTCTTTCATATTAATTTTTAATTTATTTCATTATTGTATTACTAACATAATATTTGTTTTCTTATATAGGTTTAATTTGTTTCTTGAGTTTGGATGCTTTGTTCGATAACTAATATCATGGTCGACAATTTTTGAGAGGGGATCACGGATGCCAAAGGATAAAGCATTAATGTTTTTAACAGTTTGTTGGATAATTGTAATTGAAACCATATAAAACATTGTTTGAAATGTATATAGCAGTGTTTTTTTTGTATTCATGATGTTAAGTAAATATATATAGCATTTTTTTTCCAAATTTTGTGTGTGCAGTGTTGTTCTTTGGTTGTTGGTTTGTGTGCAGGTGTTGTTTTGTGGAGGTGTGCAGGTGTTGTGTGTGCTTTCAAATAAACAACACATCCCAGGAATCAAGGTCCCTATCAACGCTATTTTCAACACTGATAAAGGGGACCCCCTTTATCTTTGCTGTGATTAAAAACACTTTTCTAGCACTTTTAAAAGATATTTTTAGTGCTTTTAAAAGCCCTGTTTGTAGTAGTGGTATTACCCCAGCCCATTTGGAGAAGAAATCAGTAGTAGTAAGGATATACTTGAACTGGTTATCCATAACTAGAGGATAAGTCCCCACTACATCCATTTCCCATGAGAAAAATGGCCAAGAGTATTTGGTTGTATGTAGCATCTCTGGGGGTTGATGGATGAAGTTGTCATGCACCTAATACAGATGACACTTCTTAGTGAAATCTTTGCAATCCTGCATCATTGAAGGCCATAAGTGTCCAAGAATTCAGATCTGATCAGAAAGCCTGTACCCAGACTAGTGGGCACCGTAGGATCCTACATGTACATCTTTTATGACAGCTGTAGTTTCTTCCCCATCAATGCATCTGAGGATAATTCCATTGAAGCCTCAACTATAGAGGATCTTCTGGTTATTTGGGACATCATAAAGAGTGAAGTTAACTACTTTTCACCAGATATTCTCTCTTTGAACTCTATTTGGTGGATGTATTCCATCCTAGATATATTCCATGATGGGTATTATCGATCACATAGTAGGACCAAATGGTTCAGGAACGAGACTGATTTCATAGTTTTCCTCGGTTCTAATTTGAACAAAAGGTGAAACCACACGACGATTAGTAATGTTGATGATTTTTTCATCCTAATTTGCATTTTCCAAGTATGTGTCTACATTTTCCAATGCATCAATTTGAGTATTGGGTGATTGTGGGATATATGATAATGTCAGTTCTGAGATAAATTATTCCATTAACCCTCGTACATAATCACATAGGGGAATTATCTCTTCTTTTCTGATGGCATAATCCCCATTAATATATTTTATTACCAAATTTGAATAACATTTTACCTCCAGACAATTTACTAATACTTAGAGTAAAAATTCCAAACCTACAATGAGAGCATGATATTCTACCTCACTGTTGGTACCACCTTCTGATAATAGGAAGAAATATGGTAACACTTCTTTTTCTAGGGAAATAACCACAATTCCTAACCCAACTTTGTTGAGTTTAGGTTATTCCATTATCTTCCCCATTGGACTTATAGAAGCACCATTAAAATTCATTTTCCACATTTGGGATTATCTTGAATAGGGAAGATTTCCTCATCAGGAAGCTTAGTATCCAATGATGTATCTTCTACAGATGGATGCTCAACAAGGAAGTCTACCAAATCTTGGATTTTTACTACTTTCTATGGCATGAAATGTATGTCAAAATGCTATAAATAAACCGCCCACCGTGCCAAACATCCTATCAATATAGGACGACTAGGGATAAATTTTATCGGGTTATTACGAGAGACCAAGTAGACCTCGTGATACTATAGATAGTTCCTTAGTTTTTAAACTGCGAAGATTAATGTTAGGAAGCTTTTCTCAATATCATAATACCGAGTCTTTGCATCAAGCATGGTGTGGCTAAGATAGTAGAGGTTTTTTACATTCCCAACATCATTCTTTTGTGTAAGGAAGGTTCCCAGTGATCACTCTAGAGTTACCACATAGAGAATGAGAGGATTTCCTTCAACCAGTGACAGTAATACTAGTGGACTGAAGAGGTATTTCTTGAGGGTGTCAAAAGATTCTTGGAAGTCATCAGTCCATTGATATGTGATTCCCTTCTTCATTAATTTGGTGAAGGGAAAACACTTGTCGACCATATTGGCAATGAAACACCGAATATAGGCTAACATTCGTTGAATTCATCTTAACTCTTTCAAGTTTTGAGGTGGTGACATGCCAAGGATAGCTTTAGCCTTCTTGGGATCAACTTCAATGCCATGATGGCATACAAAAAAGCCGATGAATTTTCTAAATGTTACCTTGAAAGAACATTTCAAGGGGTTCATATTCAGATTATGCTACCTAAGCTTACTTAATATGGTCTCCATATCAATCCAGTGGATAGAACATTATTGGGACTTAACCACCAAATCATCCATATAACATTCAATAAACTTCCCTAAGATGGTCTTGAAGATGTGATGCATAACACATTGGTATGTCGCATCAGCATTATTCAAGCCAAAAGGCATTACTCGGTATAAAAATATTCCTTGAGGGTATATGAAGGCTATATATTATTCATCTTCTAGGGTGATCTAGATTTGGGTTTTCCTAGAGTAGACATCCATGAAAGAGAGATCTTCATTTCCAGTTGTTGCATCAATCATGAGTTCTATGATTGGAACATGTAAGTCATCTTTGGGGCAATGTTGAATAAAATATCTGAAATCAATTCTAACCCTAATTTTCCCATTCTTCTTTTTCACCAAGACAATATTACATAACCACTTTTTATATTTCACCTCTTAGATGAAGTCAAATTTGATAAGCTTGTCAAATTCAGCCTCAATTTTGGAGGCATGAGTCGGGTGCGTTCTTCTTGCTTCTTGTTTATATCCCAGATGCTCTTCTAGAAAACCCAAGTGATGGGTGGCCACATCAGGGTCAAGGTCTAGAATCTCTATATAATTTCAAGAAAACACATCTCAGTTTTTCTTTAAAAAGTAAGTATACACTTATTGCTCTTTTTAATTCATGGCCGCACTAATCAGAGTGGATCGTGGATCTTCTTTTGTACCCAGATTTATTTCTCCGAGTTCATCCACAATGGTGGGGACACCTTCCTCAAATAATGGAGGGGCATTCATGAGATCTTCCTCTTATTACTCTTCTTTATGTGTCACTTCTTCTACCTATTCTAAAAGGATGGCTCAGTGGATAACCAATGAATCAAGAGTTTTAGAGTTAGGGAGATGGTATTTGGACATCCTGAAGAAGAGGAAACCATTTCTAACCCAACTGACGATGGAGGGTTTTCTTGAAGGTCTGAAGGGAAATTTATGGGTTGAGAATTACCATCCTAGTATTTCTCCATTAAGGTGTCAATTTCTTCCAGCCTGGCTAATGAAGCAGAGTCTTATTGAAGCTCGGGTGATAGAACTAAGGTATTTTTATCCGAGCCCTCATCATTGCATGGAGAGTTGATGATTTCATCCAAGATTTTAGGTTCAATTGTTACAACTAACATTATGGAAGCCACTAAATGAGTTCTTGGATCCAGGGCCCCCTTTCAATTTGATTAATGGGTAGCATGTAATCTTCACTATGATGATTGAATGAGTTAGTTAGAATCTTCTCCAGACCATTTAGAGAATTGATTCTAAAAATATCATTTTCCATGGACCATTTTCCCCTTGTGTGATATTACTCTGCATCAATATATTGTTATTCACAAGTTCTAAATAAGGACTTATCACCATGCAATGTCCAAATTTGACCATTGAATAAATACTTGAGACTTTGGTGGTCTGATGAAAGAATGGTTGCATGCTGATGTAGCCATGGTCTTCCCAAAAAAATGTTGAAAGTTGTGTCTTGAAGGACAACCATGAACTGTGAATTAGATATGAGATCCCCAAATAGATTTCTGAGCATAATCTCGCCATGAGGTTCTTCCTCATTCTTGTTATAACCCTGTAACATCATAGTGGAGGGAGAGAAGTGGGATTTGGTGACCCTCAATCGATAAAGTGTCCGAATGGGAATAAAGTTGACTCCTAAGCCATTATCAATGAAAGATCGTTAGATGTCAATGTCATTAATCCTTCCAGATAGGTACAAGGTATTGATGTGTCCATGTATGATAATATCATCATCTTCGTCCATAAAAGGCATGACTGCATGGCATTCTGCTGGGTCATTCTCTATACGGTAAAATTATGTGGCAGAAAATTCAACATTAAACTCTTGAGGACTTGAAAATTCCTCAATGAGTGTATCCCAAAGATCCATTGATAGACTAAGGGAATCCAATATTGATAACTTGGCTGGTAATTGGTCCAGTTACTTTAACACATCATGCTTTTGAACCAGAGGTCTTTGTTTTCTAGTATGGAGATGCTCTTTTATAGGTGCCTTGGGATCTAATGTTCCTGATGTGGATGGACCTTCTTTTGGGGCAGAAGCTAGAATCACTTTTGCTATTGGTGGATTAGGCTAGCTAGGTATGCCCACTTGCTGAATTGGTGGTGGCATAGCCACTAACTAATCTTCCAAGATGATCATTCTAGGGCAGACCTTGTCATGTTTGGGGGAGTTCCCTTTTTCAAGTTTAGCCCATTAGAGATCTCTTCCATGAGTTTCTACTGCATAAACAATTTGAGAATGGGTTTGGTTGAGGTAGTGATTTCTAGAACAACCACATCTTTCCCTGTATCCTTGACCTTGATGACTATGTCCTTCAATTTACCAATCAAATGTAGGGAAATTAGGTTCAAAATCAGAACCATCATGTTCATAGGGATCTATTAAATGAATAACATTCACTGATCCTAAGATCAACTCTTTATCTGATGAAGATAATTCTTGATAGGTTGATTCTTATTGTGCCATTTGGCAGGGCGGTGCCCATTCTTTTGAGAAAGTTGGCTTGGAATCTGCTAAGGTCTAGGAAAACATTGGCCTTGACATAATCTCATCATCATCTTCTCTGTCCTCATTCTTCTAGCCATGTCACTATTTTGAGGATTGGCCTTTAGAGGACTGGGATTTTAAAGAAGTTGGATTTACTATAGCTTAAGTGGTAGGAGAACTATTCTACTACTTCAACTATGTCCGCAGAATGACATGAGTTTGATTGATTTCTTTCTTGACCATACAATCATCGATTTTTTTTGCATTATTTCTGTTGACTTTCTACAACCCGCCTTCCTCTTCTAGATCGGTAGCAATGACACATGCTACATGGGCTGGTGAATTTTTAAGCTTCACTTTCCCATAATCCACCATCTTTTTTAGGAGGTCCTTAATAAAAATTTACCTAGATGGGGTTCCCCAACATTTGATGGAAGGGGCACCCGTTTGGGAGGCCCTCATCTCCTTTTATAGGTTTCTTTAGCCTTAGAAACTAAACTAATTTTTTTCCTAAGCTGAGACAAAGTATCTAGGAACATGGTATTTTCGAAAAGAATAAACCATATTCTTCAACTCCTCAAAATATCTTTGCCTATGATCTTTTTTATCATATTGATGAGACAATCATTGTTACTAACACTTGGGAGGTGGATACCTATGGTATGTTTCGGGTTTTTAGGTAGGAATGGGTATAGGGGTCTGCTTAAGTGTAACTGTAGTGGCATCTTCTTTTCTTTCTCTTCTTCTAGTAACAGGTGGAATTATTCAGGACTTGGATTTGGTCTCTGTAATGGAATTATCCAGTTTTTGATCAATTGAGGCTAGATCCCAAAACCATCCCGTGTATTTCACAGGGATTAAAGGTGTTCAAAACTCATCACGGAGGTTTTCTACACAGATGGGTAATAGTTATTGTTGAAGGAGCGTTAGGTTTAAGGAATATGTTAATCATTTCCACCGAGAAATGAAATCTGAGACTCTCTCATTCTCCCTTTTCTTGCAATTTGTAAGATCAAAGTCTGTTGATTTCTACAAGATTGAGTAGAACTAAAAAAGGAATTTTTGATGGAGATCATCACATCCAGTGAATGATCAAGACTACAAGATTGTGCACCCTACCAAGGCTGGACCCTACAATGATTGTATGAAGCATCTGAGTTACACTGATTTCTGTTGCTTAGGGGTCCCCATCATAGGATCACAGTGAGAGATGAAATGCATCAAGTGCTGTTCCAGATCTCTCGAGCTGTTGAAGATAGGAAATATAGGCTTTCCAAAATTTGGATGGGGAGGAGTCTGATTGACCCATTTGGCATAAGCCTTCTTTTCTGGTTGGATTGGTGCACATTGATCCTCAATGGCTTTTAACCAGGCCGTTAATTAATTAATGGTGTTCATTATCATTAGAGGAATGTCTGGGTGAGCCTAGTCCTGAATAGGTTTTGGAATCTGGAGCCTGAACTGGTGCAATGGCTAGTATGACCACTGGTGGTGGCACTACTAGTAACTTCCATGGGTAACCCATGGGGATATGCCTATGAATATGGGCCTGGACCTGTTCTAGACATGCACCCAACAGACGTAATTTCTGATCTGTTGCTGTGAGATCCAAATATATTGGTGGTTGATGTCTCACATTGAGAAGATATTCCCTTCCTACCTTAGTTGTTGCTACAAACCCTCTTTGTTGAGGTGCATCAACTAGAATTGTGAGTTAAGGAACTACTTGTGGAGCATATCTGGAAAGATTTCTGCCTCAGAGTAACTCTACAATGTATCTTCTCAACTCTATCATCTATTCTTCTTACTGGGAAAGTATTTCCTATAGTGAGATGGATTGAACATCTCTAGGGGGAAGGTGAGACATGGTCTAACCTTTACCTTTTTCATTATTGGGTTCCTTTCAAAGAGGTGGAAGTTGATTATTCAAGGGGATACCTAAATTTTGGTTAAGCCTCTGATTTTGGGTATGCACACCTCCTTCATTTGCATTGGTATGGACCATCTCTCAAATAGTAACTTCATCTTCTACCTCCCATGAACTAGATTAATTTTATGGAGGATCTTCAATGACAACATTGATGACATTCACCAATGCATAATGCATCGCTGGCATTCTGTTGACATCTCTACAAGATTGTCTTATTTTGTATCCTCCACGAGACCTCGTTCTACTCTTAGTTGGTTCCTTAGGAACTATTTATCTTATAATAACCTAAATGGAATCCTCTAATAGTTTAGTTGTGCATTCATTTGGTGGATTCTTCCATAATCGAAGGGAAACTGACTTCTGTTGAGGAGGGGATTGTGAATGTGAAAAAGACCCCATCCCTGCGGGTTGGGGTTATTCATATTCCTCTTTCTCAACCCTTCAGACTCTATTTGTTGGCTATGAGGTTTGGGTTAAAAACCCCCCATCCCTGCAGGATGGGGTGGCTCCTGAACTATTATGGATGATATCAACATAGTTGCTCTTCCAATTTTATGAATCCTATCCTGAACATTGGTTGGGTACATTATTTGGCACTCACTCCAATAACATGTTTTGGAAGACTGTTGCATTATTTCTGACATTTTCAACATTTGATGATGGAGATCCTCTAAATGGGAGGCCTTCTCGATATTCTCATACACTTGATGAAAAAGTATTTCAATAGCTTCCTTTCTTTGGGCCTGACATTGGTGTGGGTCAGTCGATGCCTGTTCCTATCGAGCATGTCTTCAGCCAAGAAAAGAATATATTTTTTGTAGCTGTCTTGGGGAAATAACATTGCATGAGACCAATTTTGGTGGGATTTTCTAGATTTGTAGTGTAGTGAAATTCAATTCTCCATGTGCATCCCATCCCTTAATATGATCACTTGATGGGGTATCTGTGATTAATCGTATCAACCTCGATAATGAATTGAGGTATGCACGTTTAAGGGCTCCCTGTTGCATCTCAATCTTTGGGTGTCGGGAATCCATGAGATATTCCAAGTCAATTTAGAATTTTAACCCTTCTATAACCTTGACATGACCTGGGTATTCTCTATAATTTAATTCCCTTTCTTTCAAGTGATGAAGAGTTTTCTACATGATGAGGTTGATATCATGCATACCATCATCCATAAACATCTCTAGAATTCTATATTGAGGAGTGGAAAAAGGCCATAACATGACTTGTATTTCATCTTTAGCAAGTTGTTTTCTCAAGTTTAATCCTATTCATCTTTTTCTAGAGGCTCTTCTACCCAATCAGACCAATGTTGACGTGTCTCTGTCGTTTCATTAGAATAAACAAGATCTGTCAAAAGTTCCTCTATTGCATTGGATAATAAGTGGCCCAAGATTGTTTTAGAGAATGACTGTTTCCTTGGGCTATCTTTCAACTGAGAAAGTATTTCACCTTCCAGTAACAAGGAATCACACATGATTGTCCTTATGTTTTCAAGTGCCTTAAGATAAGAGGGCTTTCTTGTCACTATATTTTTCATTGGATAATTTTCTTGGAAATGTGAATCACTACTATAGAGAGGACTTTTGCAGTGAGAATCATAAGAGGGATGAGCACCATGGTATGTTACAGCAAGGGGTAAGCCCTCTTTCTCTTTCATCTTCTTGCCACACATAGGTTTACCGTGGATATCAACAAGAGATAAGATCTCAAGGTTGACCAAATTATCATAAAGTAAGACTTTATGAGGAAGTATCTTATGAGGAACTTCAGAGTTTCTACTACTACTCCCATAATTTGGTAATGGGAGGGTTTGATCTTAATTTACAAGAGATAAATGTTTGAGTGCTTCATGAAGTCCATCATTGAGCGGATCCAAATCGAAAATTGGATTTTTATTTTTCATCGGTGTTTGAAAAGAATTATTTTTGGATGATTTCTTATAAAAAATTGGGGCCACTTGCTGGGAAAAGTGGTTTTTATGGGTAGATGTTTGTGTTTGCCTTGGAGTGGCCATCAGAATAGGCTGATTATCTCTAATTGGGATGGGTGTATGTTCTAAGTTCGGTTGTCTATATGAGATGGGGGAGTATGCCCCATGAAACTTTTGGATGGGAACATAGGTATATATCTTCCCTAGGGTGACATTTTGATGATCCACCCTACTTTTGGGGACAAAATTATGCTTCTATTTCTATGGAATTACTATTTTCATTATGAAGATGACTTGAAACGTTTCTAGGATATGGGTAGGGATTTGGGTTTTCTTCTTTACCATTTACGAGATGTGCTTAGTGACATCCGTGGCTGAAATAGGAATATACATCCATTCCATATTTGAAGTAGGTGTATATGCCTACTCATGTTCTCCCTTTCCTATAAATGGATACTTACAATACTCATGCGTTGGTGTAGAGAGTTGAGTCTTCCCTCTGCATTTCATCAGAACTTTTCGATTGACTTATCCGAATGTTGTCAAATGAGGCTATTGATAGGTTGATGGGTGCATATAGGTGTATATTCCTGTTTGCAGGTTGTCGCCGTATTTGGTTGGCAGGTTTCTTTAAATGTCACCAGATGAGTCTGCTAGCTATCTTAATGAGTTTTGTTAGGTGTATATTCTTGGTTACTGTACTCCACTGGATTAGAATAATGGGTTTCATTGGATGCCACTAGACGAGTCTGTTGTTTGGATGATTGATGATGAATGGGTGTGTGTGACCGATCATTGTTTGCCACCAAATTGGGTTGGTGGGTTTCTCTGGATAGGGAGAAGGTAGGATCCTTCTCCTTGTCGACCATTCATCATCCCTGGAGGTCTGTCTTGCATGTATGGTTTTGAGGGACCTTGATGGAATAGCCAAAGGCAACAACCACATCATGTTGAGGGTTCACTACCGCATGACGTTGGTGGTGGTGATTGTTGAGAGGAACCTTTAGGAATGACTCCTGTGACTTCAGGATGAGACCGTAGGTGACCGATTGGTTGAATTCCCTGTAATATCGGAGGGATTAATGACTGTGCTCTGGGGATAATCTCAAGAAATTTTTAAAGAAAGTGGTTGTCACTGTCTATTTCTTTACCACATGTCATCATTGACCAGACGAGCGAGGGTGATTCTTGATTTGGAGGGCCTATAGTGCATCCGCCATGGTCGGTATGGTACTGTACTGACGCTACCCACAGACCAATGTGTTAAAGACCTAGTTTTGAAGATGCTGAGTTGGTTATGGCATCCTTCGAGCGGATGAGGATCCATCTTGAAAAACAACCAGGGCATTCATTGGTGTGAACTTAAAGGAAGCCATTTGGATTATCGGGAGTTCTTTAAAAAAGGTTCATGTATGTATGAAAAACACAAATAATGAACTTTGGTTAAGTAGTATTGAAAATACATGATTGATTTCCTTGACTGGCCCTATTTTACCAATTGATAGTGGACTGAAAAATGAGTAACATCATTATCTTGGTTAAGGATTCCCGTTGGGTTTACCATTTTTTATTTGCGTAGGGTGAAAAGAAAATGGCCCGACGGATGGAAATCCAACCATTTTTCTATTTATGACACTCTTAAAATGGGTAAAAACTACCACCATGGTTAAGGATTCACATCGGGTTCACCATTTTTTTCCCTCAGAATGTGTATTCTGATTAGGAATCACTATTTCCAAACGGTTTCCAACAGATTTGTTTATGGAACCAGAAACACCCAAAGGTTCTATATCCTAATGGATCTGCTTTCCAAAGTTAGACATTCATATGGAAATTTGGCTGAAGAATCTTGGGATGTCACATTGGTCAAGTGGATGGGAGTTCAGGATCATCACACCCTTTTGAGAGGAATTATTTCATACTTCGAGACTCTCTTTTATATTTAAGATATGTTCACGAATCCTTTATTAATTCGCATGTATGAAGTCAGTCATCCTGATATGAGAAATCAATATTTTAGCATGAATGAGATTTAGAATCATCTATATGTATCTGAGGTTCTTCATCAACAAAGGAACTTGTATGTATCTAAGGTTCTCCATCAATGGTATCCTCTTGTATACTACTTATAGATTCTATAGTCGTTATTATGATGATTCTGGTTTTTAAGCCACTCAGTGTGGAAATCTACAATCCTTCGTCATCGAGGGAGACAAAAAGTTACTCTAGAATTAATCATCATCCTGGGAGATGAGAGTTATTTTGATGTTGGGGTCGAACCCATAAATGGGATACCTACATATCCTTGTGAAAGGAATCCAAACCCATATAGTTTGGTTCCACTTAATGGGACACATCATACATTTTAAGGTTGTGTGATAAGGCCCTAACCATATAGTTTAATGTCGCGTGGAAGGACATCTAGGTGGAAGGTGCATAGTCAATTCTTTGGTGTGGTACTTAATCCAAAGCATCCCAGGAACCTGGAAAGGGTATGAGTTTCCATGTTGAATTAGACCCTCCTGGGAATGTGGCCTAAAGAGAACATGGTTAATTTGGGATGTTGGGTTTGAACTTCAGGGAGGATTCCTACGTATCCCATTTGGATGGAAATAAAATCCCACATAGTTTGATAAGGCTCACCAGGGATTATGGACCATTGAGAAGAATAGGTTGGTGCTTACTTTTAAAGTGGAATCCCAGTAACAGGGTCCATGAGGAATATGTTAACTCATGGAGATTTTGGGACTTAACTTGGGGATTACTCTTATGGAAAATGCCCAAATTAAAGAAATTAGGATTAAGGGTTACTCATGAGGAGGATGCATATTGAGGGGGGTGATTTATCATTTCATGGATGATATGATATAGATATCAGGCCTTATAAAGGCTTCCAACATATCCTAGTTATGGTGGGAATCAGAGTTCTTATAGTTCATAAAATGAGGTGGGTTGTATGGGTGTTGTGATCATCACTTACCTCTAAGGAAACATGTGTCATGATCAGTGTGAGAAATAAGATGATGTGAAATATTCAACAAAACAAACACTTTTCCTCCATTGGTGGAAGAGGACAATCCTACAGCTGAAGAATATGGGGAGACAGTGGATGAGGGCACGGAGCAATGAATCGTTCAATGTGGAATAAAATTGAAGGTCATTTGATCTGGCCTGAAAGTCTAAGAGCTCACTTTAGGAGGTATTTCCTTAATTTATCCCTAAAGATGAGGGTGACTTCTTTTTTTTCAAATGGAAAATCAAGTGTGATAATCACTCTCCCTCCTGGGAACAAGAGTCTATGGGTCTTAATGATGAGGAGGGGGGAACATGGCCTGAACCCTAATCCTCAAAATTGGTAACTCCTCAACAATGTCCCTAGGGTAAGGGTTTATATGATTGTAGATATATAAACCTACAGACATCCAAAGGATCCTTACCTTTCAGTAAGACAAGTGTGAGAAACCTCTAACCCTAGAAATATAAACCCAAATGGGAGACACACAGATGTGCCTTTTTCAAAGGTTTGATAAATTAGGAGGTCTTGGTGGAGGTTTTAAAATGATACCTTTCAGGAAAGGGAGCCAATGAAGGATACAATCTTCCATGAGTGTCTTTGAATGAGTATTCATGAAAGGCTCGTTGAGGCTGAAGGGTAGGGTGAACATCAAGGAAGGTCATTCAAGAGGTGGAACACAGGTATGGGGTGTGCAAGTAAGCTTGGGTGACCAGATGTCATCTAAGCAACAAACAAATTAGGAGACTATACATGGTTGAGACTTTTCTCATGCCTTCAAGGGTCACTATTGGTATTCCCAGAAGTGAAGGGTGAAAGTTCCTACTTGAAGAATGATGGTCGCACCACTGTTTGTAAGTCAGAGGGGTTGGGTGAAAAAAGTGCAGAAGTGTTTGTATACTTTAAACACTAAATGTAATTAAGTCTCATTATCCCACTTTAATTTCCTAGATTTAGGTGTTAATGAACTACTTTAGAGGTTTTGGAGGACTTGGTAGAAGGACTATGATGAGCATATCAGAAATTGGGCTTTAGGGAATTTTTTCAAAACAAATAAAGACCAAAAGGGTCTATATATTAGAAAAAAATAGGACCTTGGGAGAAGGTGAATTAGTGTGCAAGTGGGTACCATGCACGTGGATGGTGTGAAGGTGATTTCATGCTGCCGGTGAATTGGGATAACTTGGGAGATCCAACTTTTGACCCTTTTCAGATCATGACATTTTTCATGTATTTTCTCCTCCTTTTTCTAAGGCATTTTCTTTTATCAATTTTTTTTATCCAAGTGATGAAACAGAGTGTCAATAGGGATATAGGAGGAACAACAGCTCTATACCATGGGGGGTGCACCCCTGCACCCATTCTCGAGATCAATGTCAAGATTCGATCTCAGACCTTTAGGTCGGTGCCTTTGCTATCGTCACTGACCCCCGTTTAAAATGCAAAGTCGCAGCACAAACCTTTCAAGCCCGGTTGAGGAAATTTTTGGTCATGACACATGGGAATCCAATCTACTCCTTCCAGCATCAAGACATATTTCTATATAAACTTGGAATTTGGTGTCTATGTCAAGTTTACATCATCAATTTTGTGAAGAAGTTCATGGAATATATTTCATGGTGTCACAATGTTACAAGAAAGTTCTATTTTATGATTTTTTCAGCACTTTGATTTCATAATGATAAGTTTTATTGATTACTTGTTTTCTAATAATAAAAAGGAACATAAAATGATCTTATGAAACCCTTTAGAGGTATCAAAGTAGAGGAAAAAGAGTTGGCCAATTCCTAGGAACTCTCGTGCATGAACATGTGACCATGTATAACTCTCTTCCCATGGGATCTGTTTTCATGAAAAGCGTTTCATGCCCAACGATTTGGGGAAATGAATTTCTAGTTGTCCTTAGATAAACTCCCTCTCAACTAGTGTAAAGGTAATCATGTTTTACCTTTACACAGATGGGTCTACATAAAGTTCACTATTATTTATCTTTATGCAGTAGTTGTTACGTAAAGACAAATGACATATACCCCTATGTAGACATGTTCTATGTATGGGTAATTTCAATCTACATAATGGTAATCATGGTTTACCTTTATACAAAAAAATTATGTGTAAAGATTAGATCTATTTTACTTTACATAGAGTTTTCTATGAAAGGTTCATGGGTGATTACCATTATGCAGAATAGGGATTCTACACAAATTTCAATGGAATTATTTTTAAAAACTATTTTGAACAAAATTGATTTTCAATTATATTTTTTTTAAATATTAAATGTTAGGAGACATAAAATATTATTTTTATGCCCATATTAATTATGAGATGGTTTATATTTGTTTCACATGTTTTAATAAATAAAAAACTGTTTATTTATTGTGAAATTTTAATTACGAATTAAATTAGATTTTTTAAATTTTTTATAAATAATGGAAAAGATATTTTAGAATATTTATAAAATTTCATAATGTTTTTATAAATACCTTTAGTTTAGGTTTTATTCATACATAGTATATCATGGTTAAATATATGATAATTCATTTATTGGATAGTTATTTGTTTTTTATTCATGCATATAAAATTTTTTATATTGAGAATATTTTGTACGAAAAATTTATGTGATAAATTATTAATAGGAGATAGCCTTTCATTAAATGCTAGATATGACTCCATAAAATTTAATTTTCATATACTTTGACCTTAGTTTAAAATTTATTTTATTAGCTTGAATTTATTTATTAGAAATAATA
Organism: Viscum album; assembly: GCA_963277665.1. NCBI lineage: Eukaryota > Viridiplantae > Streptophyta > Magnoliopsida > Santalales > Viscaceae > Viscum > Viscum album. The sequence goes on from OY728135.1 coordinate 117,456,622, forward strand.
AGTGTATATTAGGTGTTTGGGATATCATGAATTGAATTATATATTTATTACAGTCTTCCTAAGGAGATGGAATTGGGGTTGGACTACCAACCGACCTGGAGGTTTATTCCTTGTCTAGAATGGTGAGTGGTGTTGGCTATCTGTTGTGTAACACCCTGACCCAAATCATTGGGTCCAGGAAGGAGTGACACATGACTTCATCTTTCCCTCCCGATATGCAAGAGGATACCGAATAACGGTAAGGGTCTAAGAGGCATCGTGAGGAGACTATACCCTTGGAAACATACAACAATCAGAGAATTTTACTGAAGCAACCACAACAATAATAGAAATAATAAGGAAAAGAAATAAAACAGTTACAATATTACATAACAACCATACCACTACAAGATATTTAACTTTCCATCATGTTCATATATTTTGGTAAAGGTACATTTTTTATTGGTAAAACATTTTATCAACAAATATGCCTCTATCACCAAAATATTGGTAAAAACTCTATCGTTAAATTTTATTACGATAGATAAAAAAGTTCCGTTATAATTACACTAATACCAACAGATAATATATATGTTGGTATATGTGTTTATCAACATATTCATATGAAAAATTTATTTTAGTTAGTAATAATATTACCAATATATAACATATGTTTATAAATTGCATTTAAATAATAATTATAAATTAGTATTGATAGTAAAATTTCATTTTATATTTATTAATTTATCATAAATAATATATCTATTTTAATTATAAAACTGAATATACTTTTAAATCATGTTCAAAATTGTAAAATATTAATTATATTTATAATTAAATTTAATACATAATGAATCAATACATAGTCGAAGTTTCTTGATCACTAAAAATATCATGAAAAACACATAAACCCACCCTCCAAATGAAAAAACGTTATATCGTCTATTAACTATAATCCTCTAACACCCCTCATGATAAAAGAGTAGTCACTCCCACCAAATATCTTTCATCACCCCCATGTAGTCTACTAGAAGAAACAAATCAAGTCAGGTGCAGTACCAGTGAGAAACCTCAAGTCACTGTTATGCCACACCCTTCAACTCCAAGATCTACACCACAAAACCATAGATAATACCCATCGTAAAATGGGGTGAATAATACAATAAATATAAAAAAGGTAAAAACATTATTTAAAATCACAATGAGTTAATATAACACAAGATAACATAAAACCAACCAAAGGAAGAACACTCTTGTCACCTGTTTATCATGCTGTTGGACACACACACACATGAAACCACCTGCATACAAAACAAAAATGTCCAAAGAAACACAAAATTTAATTAAAACAAATATATTGATTATGTGAATCCAAAACAAATACCAACAATCCATTAAAGAAAATTAATCCTTGAAACTATCAATATGCAACCCATAATTCATTTGTTATTTACTCTTGGAAAATTCAAACTAAATATGCACCTAAAACAAAGACCCACCAAACATTAAAAACTCAAATAGTTTATTCATTCATTTACTATAAACCATAAATGGTAGTCATTTTATATTTACTCTTGAAACTATCAATATTCATCCCAAAAAATGAATATGCATCCAAAACCATAAACACTTTATTATGTCAAAAATGTTAATAAACTATAAATATGCATCAAAACTTTAGGGGATATAATCTAAAATACATATATTTAATTTTTTCACTGAACATGGCATTGGAATGTGAAAACATAGTGATCTTAAATACATATATCAAGACTTGTTCACTGACCATGGAATTGGAATGTAAAAACAGTATAGTCATATCAACTACTCTAAACTATTTCAAAACATCATCTTAACCCATACCATGTTGAATAGAAAATGGTGTAATGGTTTGGATTACCCATTTTTCATCATAGTCAAAGACAATAACAAATAGATTTTAGTTTTCTATCATCCTAGAATTAAATAATGTTGCATTTCATCATTTAGACCCTGAGAACTCAACACAAATAATGATTTTTTTGTTCCTTGTTTTTCATTATCTTGTAATGACCATGATTGTCTTTACATTAAAAAAATGAAATTATTCCAAATATTTTATAATTTGTAAAGATAATTACCAATATGACATGACTTTTCAAGGAATATGTAGTCAAAGAAAGGTGTGTGATGTGTCATAACACATACATTTATTTGTTTTCTGTTAATTGAGATAATTACAGTGTTACGAAAATTGATTTAAAACAATTAAATTTGTATAGGATTTTTGGTAGCCACCCTTTCACTGTAATTTAATAGAAACATGAATATGTTAGCGGAATTAAAAAAATGAGAATCAGACAGAAATATAGAAATGTATACTCCAAAGAATAAAAAAATGAATGCTTTAAAGAATTTATAAAAAATTCATAATTTTATACTTTAAATGAATAGTGTACCGCCATCCTTGCTTCTATTTTAGTTAGCGACACTTTTATTTTGAATCGTGGATAGCATTTCTTAAAAACACAACAATATAAAAATTCAATTAGGTTTTTCTTGCATGATGCATGCATATGAGGGAAAAAAATTGATGGAGGAATATAAGAAGAAGAAAAAACTCAACTAAAAGTGTGAAAGATGACAATAAACATCACGGAACACCCAGAGGAGGAGGAGAGGGAGGGAGGAGAATAGATAAACAGATAGTGGTGTTTGGGGAGAAGGATGGGCTTGATTTTGAAAGGTATTGGAGAATGTTGGTGCGAGGGAGGTGCAAAAAGCGAGTGAGGGAGTGATTAATGTTTCTCTGGCTTGGATCACACTCGATCTTGAGTTGAATGGGGGGGAAGTGAAATAGATGTAAGAAGACAACATGCATTAAAGGATCACATGAAAAGACCAGTCTATGGAAAACAACTTTTATACAATTTTCACATCACTCTAACCACAATTTTAAGACAAGTTTATTAAAAAATTAACAGTATTTCACAATAAATCCCATTCAAAAGAGCAAAAAAAAATTTAAAATACATATAAGATTTATAAAACTAGTAAAAATGACAACTAATCTTGTTTATATATTGAAATAAAATGATTTTTAGAATTTTAATAAAAAATAATCTTGAACTAAACTGAATATAGAAATGAAAAAAAACAAGTAACCAATAAAAACTTATGGGGTAGGTATAAAATTGAGTTTATTTTATCCAAATAAATTAAGAATGTCTAGAACAAATATATAATATATATATATATATATATATATATAAGATATCATGGTTCGGTAGCTCCATTCAATTATTAGAATTTGTATTCTTTGAGAAGAAACTTAGCACCTGATAGGGACAGGTAAAAACCCCTTAAGTCTCTTGTAGTAGTCAACACACAACACACAAACCATAGAAATCATAGATCGGCACACTGAACCACCTGTAAGCAGCCATAATATGAACCCTTCAGTGATTCCTTGAGATGGCCTTCTTTGAACACCTGCAATTAAACTGAAAGAAGAGAATACAATAATTCAAAATTGAATTATTGAGTAACGAAAAATAAAATAATTCAAAACTAAAACATAGCCTATAACAAAAATAAACATGATCATCTTAAAATCATAGACATCAAATACGTGAAATTTTTATTCCTAGAGATAGTCCCCAATTTATTCATTAGCAATGTCACTATCAAGTGCATGATCATAATTTAGTGTATGAGATAGTCGAAGTCTGGGATATGTGAGTATGGGAATTGGAGTCTACCTGATGAACATGGATGCTGATAAGTTAAATTCAATTTCTTTTAACAGTAAAGAATATAATTCTTTGAAAAAATCCAATACTAGAGAATCATTTTAACTCTTCAATATCAGCTTTAATTTAGAATCACTAGCTTTACATAGTTTTCAAAAATGAATAATATAATAAATCTCAGTAATAAGAAAAAAAAAGAAAAAAGTGAAATAAATAATAGAGAGAGAAATATACTACATAGTTATCAAAGGATTTATTCTACATGTCCTAGGATGAAATGTAATAAGAATTTTTCATCAATCATATTTTGAATGCACCACAAACTAAAATCATCATTTTGAAGTTACAAACATTGATCTTCTTCTCATTTTCCCTATACATGGTTTAATCCATTTTTCTTAAATCCACTAACATGTCACTAATTTTGAGATAATCGATGATTAAGGAAAAAATGGATGCAGTTCAAAGATAAATATATTTATTTGTTCATGTTAAATAAATATAAAACTTCAATAAAAAATAGAATCTTTATTGTAAATGAGAAACATGTTTAAGCATCAATGTTAACTGGGTGAATACATAAGAAATTTAGGATTGTAAGAAAGGAGATTTTCTTATTGAGTGCTGAAAATTCATTAAAAATGACTTCAATGTATTGAAAATAAATTGAATAACTTCAAATTCATTTTTTCCTTTCAAAGGAGTATAGCAATAAACTGACATAATATGTATAATTAATAACTATAATTAATAATTTTCTCACTTACTAGGGATTGTATGTAATAATAAAATGCTATTTATTTTTGGACTTTTGTGTATGATTAATAACTAGCCTAGAGTCAAATAAAAATAATAATAAACTGAAATAATGTGTATTTGACAACATTGAAAAAATCTAAAACAAAAAACTTACTCAATCCCCTATAAACTCAAGTCGCTGATGGGTCTTATGTCTGGAACTGACATTTAAAATTATTATTATTTACTAATAAAAAAATGAGGCCTCAAAACCATAGATTTACATTAATATAAACTTCAAATATCAATTATGTGGTTATGTAAATAATTAAATTGAGAAAACCGAAATCAATTTGTTGGGTGACCTTAGCTTTTTACCATTCAATGGCCATTCAATATAATGAGATTCAAAAATTATATTTTTATTGATTAATGAAAATCATAAATACACATTCATAAATAAATATAATTGAAGAAAATCATATTTTACTATAATTTGTTTTATTGAATCATCAATGAGTTATTATAGCATAATCAAAATATTAAAAGTTCTAAATAAATTTGTTATACCAGTTGTGTTAAAAATACTTTCATAAATACTAACCTTTCCATACTTGAGAATAGTTATTTAGAAGCTCAATATACTTTTTTTGCGGGATAAGATATTATCTACAAATACTTGGAAGGATTCCAAAAAATATAAAAACATTTCAACCCAATAAAAGATGGTTGTACCGAGAACAATTTCTTCTAGCACTAGAATGTGTATCCACTTTCACATCTAAGGTTGTATTCCCAATTTTTACAGTTCTCTTATATCACCAATGAAAAAATTATACTTTTCGAACCAAAAATATCAAGGCTCATGCCAATGAAATTTGGAATTAAGAAAGTGATTATGTGATGAATGTTATAACACAATGTCAACAAATTTTAAAAAAAATTACTGATGATATGATAACCAATAAAATTGATAGTCATCATATGAATTGAGAAGGAAAAAATCATTGGGTATTAAAAATATGGATAAAAGATAAACAATTAACATACACAACATTGAATACAACCATTTCTCCAGCACTTACAATGGAAGACAAGCACAAACAAAATATTGAAGTGAAATTTTAAAAAGTATGATGAATGTAAACAAGTATTTTCTTAAAAGAAAGTAACTAGGAATAAAACATGGATTGAAAAGGGATGTTATGGGAGGACCTAAAAAAGAACGATGTTTGTTTAGTCAATAACATGTATATCCCCGTGACATGCTACCTTTAGAAGATTTTGTAATTTCATACTAAGTAAAAACAAATAAAAATGGTAAGTAATGAACAAAATGGATGAAAATTTATTTCCAGAAACATATTTTATTAGATTTCTTGTGGTATTATAATTTACCTACTTATGAATAATGAAGAGAGATCAAATAATATTATATTCCTAGAAATTCAAACAATGTAACAATGTCCAGTGTTATAGAAAAAATAATTATAATATAGCCTATTATAAAAAAATACGTAATCAATATAAATTGCTAACTACCGAGTAGAATAAAAAACAATACTACAGTATAACTATCTGTCACATAGGAATCTTATTCGTTGAACTCAACTCCAATTAGCAACTGGAATGCTGTAGTAGAGATAAAATCTAGGGGAGAGTTAATTTCATGAAAACCTTCCAACGTAGTGATAAGTGGACAAACTTCAAACCAGGGGGTAGCAATGGGTGTCACAATGCTAGGGAAGAGATGATCGTGGGTGATGGGTAGGGATTCTGGGGACATCTAGGATTGTTCTAGGGAAACGGGGACTGAGAGGTCGCATGATGATGATGATCTAAAGCGATGCCGATGATGGCGGTCGAGCGGGGATGGCTTGGAACACCTAGAATAGAAAGGTCCAACAAGGGGTTTCATGTGAGGATTTCGATCAGGAATAGGGTGGGGGTTTGCATGATGATATCAAAGGGGGACCCACACTATGTGTTGTAAAACCTTGGCTATTTTTTTGTTCACCCTACCTTCCACCATAATGTGATGAGGCTGATATAGTTAGGGAACATAGGAGTACTTGTAGTTCTATATTCTGAAGGCCATTCCCTATCATGGGTATTTTGGTCCTACCCATTTCACATAGGCGGGTTCAAGAAAAAAAATACCTACACCACTATGTGGTCCTGCCCGTGGTGTACCCTAAAATTACCAAAACCTCTTTTTAAGCCACTAACATCCCCCAAACCTTCATGAACCCAAATTTAATCATTAAAAGGCTAAAAATATTATCTAATTTATGATTAAAATTAAATTATATTACATTATAAATTCTAGGGTGTTGTAAATCTCCCCCTTTAATGAATTCTCATCCTCGAGAAGTGTATCTAGCAGTCATGCTTGAATAACTTGGGCCATTGATCCTAAACATCTGAATCCCACTCCAACTTCTCCTATTGGATAAACCAATGTTTCCATAGTACTAGAATTAGAGAAACCATATTTCCTCACAACACATTTTCACTTGGGTCAAAAATCTTAATAGGTTGTTCCACATACGACGCATCTGGTTCCAAATCAACATCCTTATAGTTGATCACATGTGTAGGATTGGGATCGTACTTCCAAAGCTGAGACACAGGGAACACATTATTCATACATTGATATCCTAGAGGAATCTAAACAAAATAGGCCACCATCTCAATGCATTCAAAAATCTAAAATAGTTTAGAAAACCTTAGTTCCAATATCCCTTACCAACACAATCATCGATGCCCTAACCAAAGGAACACTCATAAGAAGCCCCGGTCGCCAACAACAATCTTAAAAGGTTTCCTACTCCTATTAGAATATGATCACTCTTTTCTATGAGAAGTAACAAACCTATTCCAAATGAAATCCACCCATTTTGAGGTCTCCCACACCGCACATGGTCCAACAACTGAAAACACACCCGCATCATACCATCATAGCAATGAACGACAGAGCCGACCATAAAGAGACTCAAACAGAGCTATCTGATTTAATAATTGAAAACTACTATTAAAGGGGAAATTTTGTGATGGATAAATTATCACCCCATACTCTAAAAAAATCTATAACACATTTCAGAAGAAAATCCTCTAAGGTATGGATCATCCTCTCTGACTTCCCATTGGTTCGTGGATGATAAGTCATACTTATCTTCAACTATACCCCCATTACCTTTTTCAAGCCTTGATAAAATCATAAAGTACAATGATTGTCTATATTAGAAACTAATATTGAAGGCACTTCATATAGCCGTACTATCTCTCAAACATATAGCTTTCCTATCTTATCTTATGATTGATTCAACCAAATCTACATGAAATGGTCCACATTGGTCAGCTAGTCTACTATCACCCATACGACATCTCATCCTCTCAGGGTTCTTGGAAAATCAACAATAAAGTCCATTTTCACTTCACCCACTTGCACATGTACACCAAAAGTGATTAAATAAACCCTCCAAGACACTGATGTTCAACAATGATTATCTGACATGTCAAACAATAAGAGACAAATCCTAAAATGATCTTATTTATACCAAGACACCAAAATCATCATCTGATATTATGATACATCTTGGTCAATCTTGGGTTCACTACCCACCATGAATCATGATATTCACCCATCATCTCCACCATTATAGAATAGGGATCCACAATTCTTCCATGAACAAAAATCATATCACATCCATCTAAGTCCCATCCCAGAATGGATTTGTCTGCCGAAAACCTTTCACACATCACAAGAAAATCTGGATCACACTCTTGACTATAATATACTTTCTCTACAAATGGGGATGTGATCACCAAGGGTGCAAAAGAGAATACTCTCTGGTCCTTATTCTTACCCACATACCAGTTTTCTATCAAAGTCATCAACTTTCACTTAGATTATAACATTTGTTCACCAAGTTCCTATGTTCTACTATGGTTATTTGTGAAAACATTCCCTTTACTATAAGCACGCACTATTTCAAAGTAAAACATCTAATGCTACTCCACCCAAATTCTTTGAAGAAGATTTAATTACTACTACGATAATATATACCACAAGATCTTGTGGCCCATATACCTGAAAAATCACCCACCAAAGTGGTAATATCTCCAATACTTCAATACATGGAGCATGAATGTTAACTCCATGTATTGAGTGGGATAGATACACTCATGAGGTCACAGATGACTAGACCTATAAGAAACTACTTGAGCATTATGAATTAATAAAACTCCCAATCCAACCTCAATCTCATCACAATAAACTACATACCAGATTCAGGGTTTAGGAAAAACCAGAATCGAAGCTGAGGCCAATATTCTCTTTATTTCCAAGAAGGGTTTTTCACAATAATGCTTCCATTAAAAATTTACCCCCTTCATGGTAAGCATAGTCACAGGTTCTACCAAAGAAGAAAATTCTTGAAAGAACCACCTGTATTAACAAACCTATCCAATGAATATTTAAATCTCAAACAAATTCCTAGGTTGTTCCCAAGACATAAAAGCCTTTACATTCTCCCGATCAATAGAAATTACTACATCATAAATCACATTACTAAGGAAACAAACCTCTTGGATCCAAATATAAAATTTCATGAGATTAGAATAATGATGACACACTAAAAGTGAACGCAATACAATATCAAGGTGTCTAGTATGTGATTCTAAGTTCTTTAAATATATTAGGATGTCATCGGAAAACTCAATGATGAATGAGTCTAAGTATGGGAGATTTATACTATTAATGAGGGACATAAACCCTAAAAGATATTTTTTTAGACCAATATTCATAATAAGATACACATATACATCATATATACTCCAAAATGATTTCGTTGATATTTCCTCCCCCCAAACCCGATGCTGATGGTAGCCAGACCACAAATCCATCTTTGAGAACCATAAGTCTCCCCTTAACTGATCAAAATAGTCATAAATCCTTTTGAAATAATACTTATTGCTCAAAAAAAAATTAACCTCATGTAGTCCACAAACATTCTAATAATACCATATACCTTCTTAGCAAACAACATAGGAGAACCCCATGGGGAAGTGCTTGATCTGATAAATATCATCGCTTATAGATCCGCAAGTTTTGTATTAATATCTTTCAACTTTGTATGTTCTATATTGTATGGTGGAATAGGTATAGGCTAGGCACCATATGTGAGATCAATTCCAAAATAAATCCCCCTATCTGTAGGTAACCTTGAGAAGTATTCTAGAAATACATCTTGGTACAGGTCAACCACATGAGGAAAATAGGAGGGTGTCACTGTCTATTACACAATAAGGTTGATGATAGATACCTATGATATAATGAATCCAATATGACTATTTTATCATCCCACTCTACGTGATTCAATGTAACACTCACCTGAAAACATAAATTTCACTCACTTCAGCATTATAAAGGCCACTCATCTCTGATAAAAATCTATATATACATAGTAACTACTCAACTAGTCTATGGTAAATATCACATCAAATCTAGAAACATTTAGAATTGTGAAATACCACACATTCATGTAGCTAGAAAATACCATGTGTCACCTTGGGAAAATATAGATATGGTCCACTTTCTTTCTCATTGGGTGTATCAATAGAATGAAGCCCGGAAGAAAATTTAACTAATAAGTATAACCTAGTAATAACTTGAGCATATATAAATGAATGGGAAACACCTATATCAAACAAAGAAATAAGGAGTGTGAAAATAATCATAACTATACCTCGAATCATAAAATTTACCACTCTTTTATTGGTTTGAACTTGATCATCCACATACAGTTTTCCTGTGTTAGCTCCATGAGTTCAACCTTGAGGCTTGTGAGTCACTTGATTCACTAAGCTATATGAAGTCTACACATGTTTTTAAAACTCTCAGCGCACATATTTTCCTAACCTCACTGAACCCATCTAAAAAACATTTGCACATAACCACTTACAAAGTCCTTAGTTACTGCACTGGTGACAATTCTTGGGAGGGTTATGACCATTTTTGATATAATTTACCTTCCATCCATTATTATATGACATAGGAGAATCATATCCCATAGAAGGAATTGAAGAGCCCCTTTTCAACTCTGATTATTTCCTACTTCCATAACACCAGTCCTTTGATTTCATATTTCAATTCCCTAAAAAGGTAGCTAAGGCAACGCTACAAAATCCACCAGTCATTCCACTGAAAGCTGAAAGAAGACCAATGACTTTATCTTTCTCAAGTACCTTCTTAATAGTCAAATATTTATGAAACACATAATCATAAGTATTCAAATCAAAAATCCTATCCCGGTGCTTCAACTTAGGTTTAAAACTATTCTCAAGCTTCCTAGTCTTCTTGACCTTGTTTCTATAAAAAATTGTAGAAAAATAGAGTAGCTTGGTGAATCATGCTGAATATGTAGATATCGAAATCATCCCCTTTTAAAGTTACATGAACTCCTAAGTGTGATCCTATTTAAATATATCATGGAATAATTCCTCAAAGAAGTTTTCCTTGAAGGGTTCCCACGTCGTCCCATCACACCTTCTTTCTTAATTCATAACACGCCAACACCACCTAGCTGGTACCTGAAGTATAAAGGTAACACATTTCTCCTTCTGATACTCCAATGTCTCCATCAAGTTTAATATATTCTCAATGATGTATATCTAGTCTTCATTATCCTGGGGGCCTTCAATTCCCTAGAATTATCAGGTATATTGGAGTTAGAATCCATGATCTTAGCCAGCCATTGAACTTTAAAATCCTTTGACTTGATATGGAACAATCTGAAAGAGTTAGTGATGAATCGGTTCTATAGCCTAAACTGGTAGAGAATCTATGGGATTATGGAAAAATAAACCCTCTTGTACAAAATGTAGTGCAACATGGGTTTTCCACCTTTTAGGTGCATTATATCCTACTCTTATTTGTGGTTCTACAAGACTTCTCTAAGGTGGGATATTCTAAAAATTCAAATGAACGTTTAGATTTATTGGAATATCCTTCTTAAGGAAACCACCTAAACAATTCATATGCACAACAATGGGTTTATATAGGTGACCTATCTTAGGAGGATACTAACAATACATGGTAAAACCCCATCAACACTACCAAAGGCCAAAGATAAGTCTCTAATACATGAAATTTGGTTACCAACACATATACAAAAAAAGACTAACATTATCAAGTTTAGTCAATTATATTTAATTAATAATGTTCCATCGGAACACAATCCATATATTAAAATAAGTATTTAATTTATTGAACCCAATCTAATGACAAAAAAAATCTTGGGAAATATGTACCAATGTTCCTAGCCATGATATATGAACACACCTTAAAATTTCATATATTATAATATCAACATCATTTTCATCACCCAAGGTGAACAAATCAATGTTAACATCCAAAAATAAGAACATGAATCCCACTTTCTTGAAAACTCGAAGATCCACTATACAGTGCTATCTAGGAACTGACATAATTCCCCTACCTAAGTCCCAACCATCCTATTACATGAATAATATGCCCAAAATCAATTTAAATGATAGGAAATAACCTCTAATACCATTTGGTAACACCCCAATCAAAATCATTGGGTTCGAGTAGAAATTCCACCTGACATCATGAATGCCTCCCAGTACACAAGTGGCTACTGACTAGTAGAGAGGGCATTAGAGGGATTATGGGAAGACTATACCCTCTATAAAAAAACCATCAGAAAATATATTGATAGAAAATACAATAATAACAATAATAAGGGAAATTAATAATCCAATAATTTTTTTAAATTTCAACCATACAATCCAAACCAAATAAGGGATTCCCACAAATGATGGGTCAATATATTAAAATAAGGGTAAACAACTGAGTAACATGAAACAAAACATCTATGTCCCAGAGTCAACCTAGAACTGCCTCACATCATCTTGCAGCTCTTGCTCAACTTCTGACTACAAGGCTCTTTCACTTAACTGGAACCCTGGTCATAAATTCTACACTGGCATTGAGATGCGTATATAGGGTGTGAGCATAAAATCCAATAGGACACCACCAATAGTCTTTAAATTTTTTTTACAGTATACATGGTTGTATTCCATGTCAATAATCAATGAGCATGTAAGAAACAAGTAATCACACATGTGCACACCAATGTCAGGTCCTTAGAGAATAACTCTACCAGATTCAGATACATATCTGTAAAAATGTTACACGTCAGCCAGATGTACTCAAACATTCAATCATTAGTCTATACCCCATTGAAGGGATAGTCACACCATCCTTTAGGGCCAATACTCATGTCGACCAAATTCACAACTCTAGGGAAAGATAAAATCCACACGTTGTGCCAATCCAATGTTCTAGGACAAGCTATCACCATGAATCAAACCAATATCATGGATCTGGGGCCAGCTATCACATTATCCACACCCCCATAAGGAAGTGACTAAACCATATGGCTCAACCTAGTAATTTAATTGCAAGGATATAGAAACTACATATGTAACACACAATTATACAATAAGTCATTTCATAATCATTTCATGTCATGAAAGAAACATATAACCAACACACATCCACAAGAAAATTATATTAATCATCAGCATCATAGGTCTACACATGCACACCTCATGTGAATCACATTAAGCATTGGTCTCACAAGGTTAAACAAACACACACACACAATATTTGTATCACATCAAGTATAGATGTCATAGGATACACACACACACACACACAATATACAATTCATATCAACCAGAGGTCTCATAGGTCTACACACACTCACACCATACAGTCAAGGCCACACTATCTATATATTCCCTCAATGGTAAGGAATCCATACATAAAGGTTGATCTCACAATGCAACATAGAAGGAGTAGATCTATTTGATGTGGATTATCATCGTGGCACCCATTATAATGAAGTGTGGTCCCCTAGTAACCTTACCCAAAATTTCACGATTCATAAATCTATGAGAGGAGATGGAATACTTAAAAAACATTACCCTAGATTTGTCTAAAAAATCATCTAGATCTAAGGAAATGAAAATAGGAGGGGGGAGAATTGATTAATAGAGGGAAGAACTGATTCCAAAATCATTAAAGACACCCTCTTAACGATTGCATATATTTTCCCATTTGAGACACTCAAAACCCATGAAGATCAGTGGACGATTTAAAAATCACAATTTTTGAAATAGGCATAACTATGGAATGGTGATTCTCACCATATACATGGTGGCCTCGAACACACCAAGACCTATCATCCCAACATGGTGACCCACATGGAGTGTTTGAAAAAAACACGACCGTTTTGTGCTCACCACACCTTCCATCATTGCATGGTGAGGCTGGTATAACTATGGTCCATAGGAGGACTCATAATGTACATACTTGATATCACACCCAGCCATGGGTGTTTTGGCCCTTCCCGTTTCACATAGGTGCATTGTAGGCATAAAATGACCTACACCATGACATGGCCCTTCCTATGGTGTGCTCTAAAATTCCCAAAACCCCTATTTAAGACACTAAAATACTCCAAATCTTCCCAAACACAAATTAAGCCATTAAAAGGATCAAAAATATTATTTAAGGTATTCTAAAACATAAATTATCAAACCATATAAATTTGAGTGTATTACTTTTTTCCTAATGATTACTCATGTGGAGATTAAAAATATCATAACACTTCATGTCTTCATATGAAGAGTATATGTAACTTATACATATGATTCAATATGAAATGTATGAATATTATTATATTGTATTTTTAGGTGAGCAACACAAACTATGAGTTATGTAAAAGTTACACATTAATGTAGTGTAAATCCATTATTTTAGTCGTTGGAATATGGATTCTAAAACAAAATAGCTAGAACCATGAATACACAAAAGGAATAAAATATGAGAATATAAAGATTAAATAATATATATTATATATGAATTATATATGCATATGATGTGTATTAAAATGGGGGGACATTAAAAAGGAAAACCCCTGAAATAATATGTGTGAGATTCCTTCTAAAACGATACTTTTCAAGACCTTGATCATCCAAATAGGTTTTTTCATGCTAAATTCAACTACCCCAAGATTATATTGTGTTTGAAAATTATGAAATTGGTTATTTAGGATCATCCACCAGGTAAATCTATGCAAAATTTGGGTTCCATTATATTATATATTTTTTTCTAGTTCATGGAACTTTCTTTGGGTTACAGTAGCTCGAAAATCCTAATGGTTAAGATACCATAGGAATATAGTTGAGTTTATTAATATGATAGAACCAAGTAAATAGTTATCTACTCAAATGTCCAAGAATCATAATTTTAATGATTATTATGATTCCCAACCAAAATAATTTTTTGGTAAGATTAATGCTAATATAGACTCATTGGTTAGTGAAATATGGATCCTGACTCAATTAGTGGATGCACCTAAATGGATAATAATCATAGGGTGTAGGTGTATATTCCATAATAAAACTAACAAGGATATTAGTGTTTCATCCTATAAATCACTCTTTCTAGAAAAAGGTTATAAAAAATTAATGTTATTAAATATGAATAAACCATTTCACCTGTAGCAATGATAAAGTCCATTTGGATTTTTATTTCAATAAAATCTCTTTATTATTATGAGATATATCAAATGGATATCAAAAAATCTTTCCTTAATTATTATTTAGTTGAGGACCTATACATGATACACACTAATGGTTTTTGAAATTTTAAAGGATACTAATATGGTATGAAAGTTACACTGGTCTATTTATAGACTAAATAAAGACTAAAAAAGATGGATTATTAAATTTTATGATTCAATAAAAGTGATTGGGTGAATAAAAAACATGATGATTCCTATTCATAAAATTATATTAATGGGATCATACTCATATTTTTGATTATTTATGTAGATTAAATACTCTTGATTGGAAATCACATCCCAACTCTTAACTGTATGAAGATATGGCTCGGTAACTACTTCTTAATTAAATTTATGGGTGAAGCAGCCTATATATTATGTATGATTATATATAGAGATAGATATAAGTGGCTGACAAGGCTTAGTAAGGATACAAACATCGATTATGTCTTAAAGAGGTTTATCACAGATAACTCCAAGAAGGGGTATTTACTAGTGTTACATGGAACAAATCTTAAGAAGATTCAAAATCATTATAAAGAGTTATAAAAGATGGATATAATCCTTAATGCATCTTCCATGTGTTCTATCATGTATTATATGTTGTGTACTTGACCTGACAATGCCTATAGTTTAATAATAACTAGTACATACCAATCCAATCCTAGCGAGTCACTAGATTGCTATAAAGAACATTATTAAGTACATGATAAAGAAAAATGAATTGTTTTTATTCTTTGTTAGATAAGATGATTTTTGTGTAAAAGATCGCACAAGTGTGTGTTTTCAATCTAGAAAAGGTGATATTAAATCCAAATCTAGCTATGTATTTTGCCTAAATGGTGTAACTATCACTTAGATTACTTCCAAAAAATCCACAATAGCAGTCTCAATAATAAATTCAAAGAACACCACAATAAAATATACTAAAAAAGAATTAGTTTGGATCAATAAGTTTTTCTATGAACTTAGAGTGGTTCCTAACATTAAGGGATAAATAATAATTTACTATGACAATAATGGAGCTATTTCTCAAGATAAGGAATCTCAGTCTCACCAATGAACGAAACACATTATTTATAAATACCAACCCAAATGAAAGTTTTTTTGAGGGTCAATGTGAAGTTCACTTTGGTTTATATAGAGGATAATATATTATATCCATTGATGAATCCATTAGTGAAATAACAACATGATGGCCAGTTTTGGTCTCTAGGTATTTGAAACTTAATAGGTTGATTTAATAGAACTAAATGTATAATCATTTTATAATAAAGGAAATCTATGTTTATCATTCATTTATGTGTACTGAGACTTATTTAACAAGAATGGTCTAATGATAATATCCCCTTAAAAGTATAAAACATTGAGTTGTCCCTATTTGATGATCATCACAAAGTATTATGGGTTGTAATGATATGTTAAGGTTATCTTGAATATATTATTTTACTCACTACAAATTTTTTTATATGATAAAGAAAGAATTGATTTATGTGGTAATAAGTAGAGTCTTATTATTCATACCAACTCACTAATGTATAACTCATAGGATGTCATCTAGTTATCAATATAATTATGGGTATGTGATTATTATCAATCCTTCTTACCTGAGGATAGTGAGATAAACAGAATAAAACTTTCAATATCTGATACCCTACTCATGAAAGTAAAAAATATAAACTTATCAAATCAGGGGTTTTTTGGGTATGTTTATGATCATGTCATCAATTTGAGTGAAACCAAGATAGAATTTTCTCACTTGTATGACAAGTTAACACATCTAGACATTGATTTAATTAGATTTACTAAATTTTTGGACATGATTAGTTGGAACAATTTTTTTGTTTTCTAATATTTGGATAAGAAAAATGTGATTTTATTATCCATTAGATGAATGAAAAATGATGTATTCATTAGAATGGTATGTTTTCTTTAGAGAATCCAGAAACTATGAGATGGTCTATACTATATAAACATGTTTCAGGACTATTAATCACTCAATTTTAGGGAAAAGATATTATATATACATACATATGATATATATTATACATCATTGGTGGACATGTTCATATAGATATATGATTATGTGTGATGCAGATCACACTAGATCCATTAGTAGCTTGAGTAACATTGATGCTTTACTAGAGGCCTCTCTTTGCATAATCTATGAAATAAGTATTTCATATTTGTTTCCAATTATACTATGGTATGTAGGGTTAAATAGTTAGGCCCTGTGATAATGGTATGATTTTGAATAATGTGTTTGTTATAAAATGAAGAGAGCTTGATGAAATCACATTCCAAAGAGTTTAGATGGATTATGAAAAAAAATTTAAGTTTCAAATAAAATCCTCATAATATTTTAGTGAATGTAGGATATTTTTTGACATGTTCTAATACTATGAATCACTACGATATGGTATTCACTGCAAAAGACATGGTTGAAATCCATGTTTGGGTTTTCATGAATGTGATGCATATGTTTTCCCCATCCTTTTCTATGTGTTTTAATAATTTTTAATTCATTTTGAATGGATTAAAATCTTTTAATTTCTTCATTGAAAATGTTTAATATATTAATCAATGAGTCATAAATCATGGGAATCATATTGATGATATCTGATGAATTCAATACATGTTCTTCATTTATATAGAATCATCAAGATTCACTTATATTAAGTGAATATGATTCTATCCATTAGTGTAGTATATATCAATCATTCATTTGATACTTCTAGAGATCATAAATTTCAAGAAACACTTTTTATAAGTTTATTCTTCTTGAGACTCATTCATCTCTCCCTAGGAGAGGCTAGAACCCCTTCAGGAGTTTAAGTTTCATCATAATAGAGATCATTGACCTAGTGGTTGGTGTATCTACCTTAGAGGTACAATACTATGATCAAATTTTCCTTGTTATCATCATCAAGTATTCTACCTTAATGAAAGTAATATGGAGACCACTATATATGAGTTACAAGTATGCTCTATTTTATGATGTTTTTAACAATATTTATTTCTTGAAAATAGATCTGTCTTTTTTTTGGGATCATTTCCATTGATAAGGATCATAAAATAATTCTAAAAAATCCATTTCTTAGTCCACTGAAAGGAGTTATTTTGATGTATAACTTTTTGATTTCTATATAGAGATAATGAAAATAATAATGACCATTCATCTGGTGTTCAGATATTTAAAGACTAGAAGAATCAGATAGATTGCATTAGGTGGTAATAAGTAAATTGGTAGGAAGATAATAAAAAGATATAAATCTAAACTAGATTATATGAGGATGTAAATGTTTTTTATAAAATCAACTCTGGTAAATATAAGAGTATTTTTTATGTTAACATAAGGTCATCAGAAGCTGATGTGTAAGAGTGAATTTCAAAATTATCCAAAGTAGGTGTTATTCAATAGATGACGAGGTTAAGGTGGTGGAATTATTTTACTGATCAAAAGGTTTCCCATGAAGATAGAGAATTGGTGTCCTCCCCACCATATTTTTCAAATAGTGGTACTGATCGGTTACATCAGATGGGTCCCTATATATTATAGTGGGATACATTTTTTATTTTAAAGAAGTGCATAGTGCTTATTGTAATCCTATTTCAATTTTTAATAATTGTAAATAAGTGAACCCCCATGGGGTAATATTCCTGTCCAAGCCATGTAAATGTTTTTACTATTCTTTTAACTTTGTTTCATTCAATTATTTTCTTCCTGAAGTTATTAATTATTTTTTTGAAGATTTTGAGTTGTAGTGTGGTGATTTAAGAAATTGTGTCTTCCAAGTTCCACAAATAGAAGTGTAGGACCATTCTAGTACTTTGTTCCTACTTGTATGATTTAATAGATATTTTCAGGTGATTTAAGTATATAATAATTGTGATCCCAACAAGTGGTATCTGAGCTTTAATTAGAGTATTTAAGATGATCAAACCTTGAATAAGTGTTTCAGTGATCAATTAAGCAATATCATCTTGTCCTGTACATTATAGTTGAATTTATATTAATTAATTCTTGATACAAAAAACATGTTTCAAAATTTAGTGGGAGTTTAAAAATTTTGAAAAAGGTATTGGTTGAGGGTAAGGTCTAGCAGAGAAGTTTGAAAAGGATGATTTCAAATTCATGAAATTAGAGATAGAGGATTTTTTATAATATAAGGATTTTTATCTTCATTTTATAGGTAATACGTATGAAGTGAAGAAGAAGGATGAATGAGAAAGTATGTATTTGAAAGAACTAGGGTTGATTCAGATGTCATTAGCTTAGAATGTGGCTTATAACATATGGGAAGTAAAAAATGCTTTAGAACTCATGAAGGTTCTTTCAGATATGATAATGAAACCCTCAATAATTAATAAAGTGTTCTTGATGGGGGGACTATTTGACATGTGAACATTAGAAGGGAATTAAACAATTGATCTTATCAATGATTTATATAAGAGATGAAGTTAGTTTGAATCAGTGAAGGTTAACTTTAGAGATTTGTAATGGGTATTACTGTTACTCTCATCACTCCCATAGTCATGGGATGTAATAGTTACCAAAACAAGTAACTCCAACATAAATGATGACCTAGTCTTCATAAATGAGGAACTCCATTGGTAGAAGATCCCATCATATTCTTGAAACACATATAGTGCAAATGGAAGGGGATGTTCTGTAATACATAAGGTCCACTGAAAGGGAAATGGAAGGAGAAAATTTAGTAGAATTAGTTCTATTGAAGATATTCCCATATGCTATAATTATGGGTGGAACGAACACTTAAATAAGAAATGTGGTGAGAAAAGATTGAATTCTAGATGATATACTTCCATAAGTTGGTTCATTAATCATAATATAGAAGATAACAAATGAACTTTGTTAAGTTCCACAAGTTAACTTGAGTCTTTAATTATAGGCTCTATAGCTTATTTTCACTCAACATCCATGTGTGGAAGTTTCGAGAATGATATTTTCAAATGGTTTGGAAAGGTTCAACTTGCAGATAATGCTACTCTTAATATAATTGGTATGAATTATGTCTTTGTACAAATGGGGAAAAGAATCATGTTTGAGTTTCATGAAGTGTATAGTATACTGATATTTTAAAAAAACATGATATCTATTGGATAACTCAACAGAATAAGTTTCTATATGAAATTAATTAAAGGAGTGTGAAATATATCATTTAGATCAATGGTTATGTCTAATGGACTGAGGGATATATCTTTATACTTAACAGGGTTATCAGGTGTAATTTATTGTGGAAAAATAACTTTAATAAATTCATGGCAAGAATGTTTGGGTCACTTGATTGAGTAGGGGATGAAATAACTGAACAATAAAAGAATGTTAATTCTCAGAAGAATGAAGTATAGAATTCATGAATAGGTAATCCTTGGAAATTAGTTTAAGGATTCCTTATGAAACCAAAAAACTTGAATATAGAGTTGGAACATATATATGTGGGGGGGGTAGATTTTGTTCATTTTAACAGAGGGTCATTGTTTTATGTAACCCTCATTGATGAAACAATTTTTATGGTGTGGTTTTTCATTATAAAGTACAGGTATGAGATATTTTTAATCGTCATTAGATAGAGATACATGGTTCTAAAGGACACCAAAACAATGTTGATTTACATAAGGTTTGAAAATAGTTGGGAGTATAGAAGTAGAGAGTTATAGAGATTTTTCTAGAGGAAGGGAATATGGTTTTAGATGATCATACTAATTACTCTGAAATATAATGGAGAGGATCAATTATATGTTGGTAAAAAAAAGAAAAAATATATGAAAATTAATGTAATGTTTCTAAATGTATTTTATATAGAAGTAATGAATTTTGTGGTCAACTTGATCAACTAGAGTATTTAATCTATAGTAAGGCAGGATATCTGGGATGTCTGTTGGTATGAAAGGATGGTTGTTCTTACACAACTCAAATACATTGGTTTACATGTATATGTATATATTTATTTCAAGTAAAGGAACAAACATGAGGCCAATTCCTATGAATGTTACTTTTTAGGGTGTGTTGACAAAGAGTTTATTTTTCAACCCAGGGATCAAAACTCTCATAAGGATATTCAAATTCATAATGTGATCTTCAATAATGTTATCCAATGGAAGGATAACAATCAAGAATTGAATATTTAAAAGATTAAAGTATCATTAGAATAAAAGGTTCCACTAAATAGATGTATGGAAATTGTGGATATTCGAGTGAATTCTAGGAGTATGCCAATTTTGGAAAAACTATAATATTCTGATGATGGTGGTCAAGTTTTTATGGTATTACCAAAGAAAAAAGTATTATATAGATGAGGGATAATGGAATCTTGATGAAGAACTCTAAAAGGTGATGTTACATATGTTGATGTCCTGAAAGGAGCTTAGTCACATGCTCAGTTATAATGGTCTACCTAGATGAGGTTCTATGTATGGAAGTATAAAAGCAGATTTACCTACTTGATACTAATAAATAATAACGATCTTGAGAGTCTATAAGAAGATCCCGCTCTTAAAGAATCTAAATAGTGTAAGTTATCCATGAGGTATGGGCTTGATTCCTTATATGTTTCCAGGTCATAGTATCCAACGAAAAGACTGACTGGGAAGAAAGTCCTTCAAAACAAATGGGTATATCATATGAATGACAATGTATATGGTAGACCAATATATAAGGTGAGGATTTCCATGAATGGTTTTTAAAAAATATAAAGAGTTGATTTTTATCAAAATATTCTCTCTAGTATTTAAGCACATTACTATCTGAATGGTAATTAGCATGGCTACAATAGAAGGACTTAATCTAGAATAGATGGATGAGAAGAAAACTTTTCTTTCTGAGGACTCCATAAGTAAATTTATATGGTTCACCTGGAATGTTCCATAGAGCATAGAAAATGGGATCTTATGTATAAGATCAATCGAAGTGTTTATGGATTTAAGTAAGAACCAAATGATTACAAACTGAATTTCAAAGACTTTATGGTTGAAAGAGATGTTTGTTAGGAGAAATAGTAACCATTTAAATTATCGTAAGGTTTTTGATAATAGGGTATTCAACATCTTACTTATCCATATTGACAATATGTCAATTAAAGGTCTAGTAAAGAAAAGGATTAGTGAGTTTAAGGCTGAATTATTAAGAAAATTCTTGATGAAGGATCATAGTCCAGTGAAATAGATCTTAAGTATATGGATCATACAAGATTTAAAGTCCAAAACATTATTCCTAACTCAATTGGATTACATTCATAATGTGGTCGAGTGATTTAGAATGACTGTAGAAAAACCTATTCCCACTCCCCTAGCCAAACACTTCATGTGGAGAAATGAAAAGTCGCCATGTATAGAAAAGAAGTTGAGTAAATGGAAAAGGCTCTATAATCATAGGTTATTTAAATATTTATGTCTATCATGGTTTTTAACCGTTCATACATTATGTAAGTAGTTGGAGTAGTTAACAGATACATATTGAATCCTAGAATAGAGCGTTGTGGATAAGTGAAGTGGATTCTTCAATATCTTATGGGATTTAATGTTTTATCTCTTTTCTTCAGAATATATGAGTCATTGTATGGTTTTGTAGATTAATATTTCAAAGGGGATTTCGGTACTTATAAGAGTATAATGGGCTATTTTCTCACTTTCTAAGGAATTTATATAAGTCGTATATCAAAGCTATAATAGGTACTTTCAATTTTTAATTGTAAACAGAGTAAGTTTTATTAACAAAATCTGGGAATGAGATGACCTAGATGAAGGGGTTGTTGGAAGATCTCCTAAGGATGAAATATTATCAGTTGTTATTTTGTGAATCACGAATTACCATTCACTTGTCCAAGAATCCAATGTTTATTTTTAGGATGAATCACATTTAGTTGATTTGTCACTTTATTTAGAAGTTATTTGAGAGAAAATTATATGATCTAAATAATCTTAATGGTTCTATCAATATATAAGACATATTGATGAATGTGGTCATCCAAGATGTGTTGAGGTGGTGTTGTGATTAATTTATATTGGGGTGATCTAAATCATGTTTTGGGAACTATAAAAAGACTAGTGGATGATTTTTAATTAAAGGATGGTTCCTGATTCTAATAGAGGACTTGGTGGTGATGCTTGTAAAGGATTATCAAGTGGGAGATTATTATACTTGGATATAAACACCATTTTACAACTTAAAAACTTAAACCATTGGAAGGATTTATTCCAAAGCCTTTATTTTTGATAACTGGATAGAAATCACGGAAATAAGAATGACTAATGTTTGGGTGTCTAGATATTAGATGAACAAAAGTCATAGATGGATTATAGCACTCAGTAACATGATAATAAGAAACTATATTATTAGAAAATAAAACATTGAAGGAGATAATGTGAGGTCACAAATGGATTGTGTAAAGTTACTCTAGGAAAAAAAGAGTTTTTCTAATGATTATGTCAGGATCATTATTCAAGTGGATTTTTAGCAAAGGTAACACATAAGTCTCATCATGAGATGATGTGTAATAGTGAATTTTGACAGTATTATATGTGGTCACTATTCACAATATGATAATGTTATGGTTGTGGAAAAATTTTACTGAGTGGAATGTGGTATGTAAAGATAGTTAATTTTGTGGTATCCCTACCATAACGTTCAAATGGTGGTAGTGAGGTGACCTGATAATAAAATAAATGAACAATAAATCATTTTTATTAACACTTGATATATTTCACAATAATTCATTCCTAGGAATTGATTATGTTTAGTTTCTTTGGAGACTAGATTTATAATTAAATTATTCATGAATGATATTCAATATCTCCAAAAAAATCTTTTAAAAATGGAACCCTTTAATACTTATCATATATAAAATCATTCTCCACATCCTATGGAAATGGAAATATAGAAAAAGGTGATCTGAGATGCTCAGTAAGGAAAATCATGGGAGATAACAATAGAATATCATAAGTGAGTATAATAGGAGCATAATAGTATGAGAATTTAAATAGGGTACATATTCATAAAATATAAAATTCATACCTAATAATCCATAGTAAATTAAACATGAGTCATGGAATATGTCTTTGTAATAAGATAAGGCATGAGTCATAAGTGCATAGAAACATGAGTAAACAATCATGATTTATGAGAGTATAACATCGGCATAAAAGTATGGCATAAAAGTATGGTAGAATTATAAGCATAGAAAATTATTTACCTTTTCAAGGATCACTTTCATGACCATTATCACATAGTAGATAAATTCCCATTGTGGATTTGGTTCACTCCCCATTCCAATTCACATATTTTAAAGATTCCCATAGTGGATTAGGTTCACTCCCCATTACATTTTATATTATTTCATGAGATATAAATCCTTATCCAATGAATTCAAGGGATATATAATTCGATGTACACATATCACATAATGAAAACCATATATATGTTTGCCACATGAACATAAACTCTTCATAATTCCATCATCAGATAATGAACTTGTGAAATTAAATGGGCTTCATAAAGAATCCATTTATAAATGAATTATAAATATACTATGAAGGAACATATTTTTCTTTTGGTAGATTTTGATAAAAACTAAAAAATCTAAGAATAATGGGTAAATGTTTTTATTTGAAAACCAATTGAACCATATAGAGGAATCATGATAATGAATAAAGGTATGATGATGGTAAAAGGTGGTGAAATGAAAAACGTTAAAAATACATTCGTTTATATACTCTTTTAATGATGTCAAAATTGATAAGTATGGAAAATGATAAAAATATTTATTATTAAAACAATTTAAAGAGGGAAAAATAGTCTGAAGGATATTTATAGGACATTTTAGTGTAGATAAGACTCTTTTGGAGATAATATAGAGAAAATGGCTATATAAGAGAAAGAGTTGACAAAAAAACTTCAAAACTTTTAAAAAGAATGATTTTAAATAAACCACCTTACAACCTTAGTGACCTTTAAATAAAAATAGTATGAAAGAGAGATCCATATGGGAATTTTTTAATCCAAATAAATTATAGAATTTTTTTTATAAAATATATTCATGGAATGTATATACCCCACACAAAATTAAGAAGGTGATGAATATAGAACATATATCAATGAAAGGAAATTGTGATAATAAAAAACCATACCTCAATATAGACTTGCTTAGTGCATGTGTCTAAACTTCTAAATAAAAAAATAAAATATATTAAATACTTTATTTAGAACCTTTTTAAAGTATATTTAATTTCCTATATTCCATTTAGTATCATATGTCATTCATTTATTTCATAGTCTTTCTCTCCTCGACCACTCAGGGTTATACAATAAATTCATCCAAAATTACTCTGGTATGTTTCCCATAATAAAAGGATTTAAATTATAATTTAACCATCTATAGAATATTACTGATAGTATAATTCATATGTTTGATATGGTTATAGAGTCCCATAGTCATTTCATGAAGCATATGGTGACGGTTCTCAAGAAACTATTACAAATTTCCATATTTGGAATTTATTGAAACATAACTGAACTTATATGTAAGTATAACATTGAATATTAACTAAAAAAATTATAAAAAAGTATTAAACTCATCGTTATTAAATATTATTTCCATTTTTTAACATTTCCTAGTCATTCATCTCATAAAAAATATAATTCCATTCTTGTGTGTGAAAAATTGACCCAAAAAATGCGTTATAACGAATAAATGAGAAATAAAATGATATTTCATAATGATAACAAAAAGATTTTATTAATAACATATGAAATCCTTAAATACATTTTTTGAATAATCCATGTATGTTTTTGAAAAATTAAATACATTATCCTTGGATGTGATAGTCCACACATACACATGAGTGATATTTTCATCTTTAAATAGATGAGAGGGAAACTATTAGATAATAATTTATCTTTACAAACTCATAATTATCCTATAAATATATATTTTATTCATTAAAACTATCATTATTACTACCCATATGAGGTGGTGATGAAAAATTAAATGCATCTCTTCGTGGAGGTGATAGCATGCACGTATACATAAGCCACGTTTTAATTTTCCATTTGGATAAAAGAGATGTTGATA
The DNA here is from genome assembly GCA_963277665.1 of Viscum album. Lineage (NCBI taxonomy): Eukaryota > Viridiplantae > Streptophyta > Magnoliopsida > Santalales > Viscaceae > Viscum > Viscum album. The sequence goes on from OY728135.1 coordinate 117,482,821, forward strand.
ATGGTTATTGTAAATAAATAATAAAATTTGAGTACAATTATAATAATTATTTCATTATATTATTATGGTTATGGAATATATTTAGGAGGTAAAATATGTAAGAAACTTTGAAAGACTTTGTTATAGTAATTACCTCCTCTTTTGATACCCACTTTAGGTAACACCTTAAGTATTCATTTATTAGTGTTTTGGTATTAAAAATATATCTAGTTAATTGATAATGGCATTTTAAAGTGATTTTATTAGATATTTTTTAAACTATGATACTCAATTTGAGTGGTGAAGTGAGGAGAAGAGAGGTCCTTCTATAGGCGAGAGTGGTGGTATTCTTTTAATGACTTCATTTCTTAGTATATAATAAATGTATTACTCATGTGTTCTAGAATCAATTTAGTCCAATTTTGATGATAAGAGGGTGAGGGTCAAGTATATACCCAATAAATCAAATAAATATAGGTTTTGAGTGATCTTATACCATAATTTAACACATGATTTAATAATATTACCCTATTTTATCCTTTTCCAGGTGATTAACTTTTACAATGGTAACTATTCAAAATGACTAAAAATTAAATGGGACCACTTAATTTAATCCTTATGATTCCCAATTCAGAAATTTTTTTATAATATTCAATTTCTAATGGTGTTAGAGATTAATTTTATTACCCATGTACAAAACAAGTAAAAACCATTTTTATAAAAAATGTATCTTTAAGATTAAAATGGAATTATTCTCATTCATTGGATTGTAAAAACCATTGGTTGATTGTTAATTTATTTAATTTAATATATGATAAATAAATTTTAATAAAATAATTCTTCAAAATTAATTTATTTAATTTATTATGATATAAATACACCACACACATATAAATAGTTTTTTGAAAAATAACTCCTTTTAACTTCAAATGATTTTATCATCATTTATGATAAATTGATAATCAATGTATGAAGAATTATCCATAGATTTACATGTATAATCAATAATTTTTTATAAATTATATACAATAAATAAAATAAATCTACAATTTAAATAAAAACAATGTATTTAAACAAAACATCTCTATTTAACCAATAATTAATAGACGATTTATCTGTAAACTTATTTTTTTTGAAAATAATTATTTTTTAAAATATAATTTTTCATTTTATATTATAATAATTCATTATTCTATTTAGTATGGTTTTTCATTTGTAATAATCCATCGAACACATGTAATATATTTAATGGTAACTTCATAATAAAATTGTGGGGTGTTACAAATGAAAATCAGTTGCACCACCTAGGCCCCTCTATATTATAGTAGTATTGGTCATTTTATTTGATAATGTTCAATGAGATTGTTTTAATTCTCTTAAGATTCTTAATAAAATTAAAATAGTGTTATACCATGGAGTGGGACTCATGTACAAACCATGTAAATTATTGGGGTATTATTTTTTCATTTGTTTCTTTGAATCATGGTGTTCTAGAATTTATTGTTTTGTTTTCTAAGAAGGTTGTGAATTTTTGTGTGGTGATATAGGTATGTGTGTATTATTATTTTTTAACACCATAATGTGGGATCATTCTATTACATTATTATACTTAGTAAATGTCTATGGATATTTTTCTATGGTATGAGAGAAAGATAATTGTGTGCCCAACAAAAAAACGTGTTTAAGTGGTTACATGGCTATAATGTGGATGCATGATAGTGATGTGATGATGTGGTGATGAAATTATTATGCGGTTCTAGTTATTTGGTATATGTTTATGAGTGTCTGGCTTGTGTCTATGGATGTGCGATTATGATTGTTATGTTATATAAGTTTGTGTGTCACACCCCGACCGCGGATGCCCGTAATTGTTCTCCTTTCTTGGTCCCGATTTAAATTTTTCGAAGTTTAACTGCAATTGGTGGTTTCGCGTCGGTGCGCGGTCACCGCATCGCTAGCAGTTACCGTGCTTTCGGCCCGGGTGACTATGCGCTCACTCGACATTCTAAATACTAAAGTTTTTACGTTGAATTTTTATTATTATTACTATTTGAGTTGCGTTATTATTATTGTAGTTATTTTTCCGTGTATAAGTATATATATATATATATATATATAGATATGTCTATATATGTGTATATATATATACATATGTATATACTTTAATACATTATGTTTATATATGTATATATATATATAATGTATCTATGTGTAGATGTTTATATATATGTATATATATATATCTGTGTTTAGGTATGCGAATATATACACGGGTATTTTGATTATAATAATTATTATTAAAATTAACTAACTTTTATTTATTATCTTTATTCTATTATTATTATTATTTTTATAGAGTTTTATTATTATTATTATCATTAATATTATTATAAATTTTGTTTATCATTTTTTTTATAAAGTTTATTATTATTATAAAGTTTTGATATTATTATCAATATAACGTATTATTATTATTATTTTTATTATTATTTTTATATATAAATATATGTAACCTAATCTAACCCAAACCCTAATCCCGTTTTTTCCCCCTGGCGGCGCTCCCACTCTTTCTCTTTCCCCACTTTTTCTCCTCTTTCTTCTTCTTCCCCGCACCAGCGCTCCCCCTCTTCCGCAGCCAGCGCCCAGCCTCCGCCTTGCCGTTGCTGGCCCTCCCTTTCACAAGTCCCGACCCCGGCCCCGCCTTCGCCGCGCGTCCGGCGCTCCCCCGCGCTGTCCCTCTCCTCCTGCGCCCGCCAACCCTCCCAGGCTCCACCTTTTCTTCGTCGCGCCAGCGCCCGCCGGTGCCCTGCTCCCCCTGCTACTCCCGGCCGCCTTGCCGCACCACCGCTCCGGTGCGCCGTCCGCCGCACCGGCTCGCCGCCCTCCGCAGCTCCACGCAGCCCGCGCCGCCCCAACCCCGTTTCGCGGCGCTGCACCCAGACCCCCTCCTCGCTTCCCTCCCTCGCTGCGCGCTGCGCCGTCCCGGCCTCCCCTTCCCCCAGCCGACCGCCGCCCTCCCTGCTCCCTGTCGCCGCTGCCCGCACCCGGCTCTCCCGGCGACCCCGGCCCGGCGCGCCCCCTGCTCCAGCGTCCGGCGGCCCGAACGCCACCCTGCTCCGCCCCTGCTCCGCCCTGGTGCGCCGTCCGCCGCCTCCGCCTCCCCGTTCCGGCCTCCACCGGCGAACAACCCAGCATCCCGCACCTCTCTCCGTCCCGAGCCCGCACACTCCTCCTGCCCTGCTCCCTTCGGCGCCCGCCGCCCATGCCCGACCTCTGTCCGGCGCCCCGCTCCTCGCTGCTCCCCGCATGTCCACGTGATCCCGACCCCCCTGCTCGCCCTCGGCCAGCCCGGACCCCCAGCTCGACCCGCTGTCCTCCCTCGCCCTTGTGAGTTTCTTTTTTTTAAATATTTGTTTATCTTTTGTTTTATTATAATTATAATTATTATTATATTATTATTATTATTATTATTATATTTATTATTGTTATTATTATTTTAATAATATTATTAATCTTATTACATCATTATTATAATTATTATTATGTTATTATTATTAATACTATATTATTATTATTATTATTATTATTATGAATATATTTATTATTGTTTTAATTATTATTATATTATGTTGTTATTTTTATTATTATATTATGTTATTAATACTATTTTTATTATTATCATAATTATATTATTATTATGCTTATATTATTATTATTATTATTATGTTAATATTATTATATTATTATTATATTATTATTGTTATAATTATTATTAAATTATTACTTTATTATTATTATCATATTATTGTTATAATTATTATTAAATTATTACTTTATTATTATTATAATTATCATTGCGCTATTATATTTATTATTGTTCTTCTTAGTATTATGTCATTATAATTATTCTTATTATTTTGTTAATATTATTGTTATGATATTTTTGTTACTCGTATTATTATTATATTATTATTATGTCATAATAATAATAATAATTATTATTATTATGACATTATTATTACTACCTTTTTGGTTATTATTATTATGGATGTTATTATTATAGTATTATTATTCTATTGTTATTATCTCATGCTATTATGATTATTATTATGTTATGGTTATCATTATTATTATTATTACGTTATTATAATTATTATTATTATTATTAATATGTTGTCATTAATGAGCCTGCTTAACGGCCTGTTGTTTTAGGACCAGTTTGACGACGCAAGACGCTGCAACCTTTACGCAACAGGAGTTTCGCGTCGCGTCGTTCTTCGTTCCGATCCGAGGTAGGTCTCCCATCACACTCGCCTTTAAATTTAAAATTTATTTATTTCTTGTCCTTTATTGGATTTCAGTAAATTTAAAAGTATTATTAAGTAGTAACTTATAATGTGGTTTGCTCTGATTATTTCTAGCATTTCAGTGGAAGTAGTTTTTCTCGGTTTTAACTGTGTATGTTTTCCTGATGATACTACTAAATGAGTTCATTATGAAATATGAAGATCATGTTGAATTGGGTTCTGAAGCGGTTTTGGTGTGTGTAAAATGGTAGGCGTATTGGTTATGGAAAATGGTGTTTTTCTTTGAACCTCGATTAGAGGAAGTGCCGTGCGACCTTTAAACTCGATTTTTGGAAACATTAAATGTGGTTCTTGGTTGTTGAAAAATGTTTTCCTTTGATGCGTGATTAAAATTCTGGATTTCATTTGAGAAATATTATTCTTTCAAAAAGTGTTTAAAGGCCCGTTTGGCTCTTAATAAAAGTGGGGTGCGTTTGGAACTTGGAAAATGATTTCTTACTTGTGACACCAACGTCTTTCAAGTTTGAGATGCTGATTTGAGTTTCTTAAATAATGTTCTAAGTGCGTTTCTGGTTTTCAATGGTGTGGCGTACGTCATGTCCCTTTGGAAATGTTTTAGTGTTAAATGTTCAAAATGTAAATGATATGGCGGCCCGGTTGGCACTTTAATAAATGTGAAGTGATTATACTTATGTATATATATATACGTACTTCTGAGGGCATTTCTACAGGGGGACTTCCCTTCGAGGGTTGTCGTGTAGCAATGTCCGTGTAAGGGGTTGGCAAGTGCGGTGAGATGAGTCACGCGTGCGCGGGTCTCCCACTTACACAGTGTTACAAAAACCACTATGGGTTCCTGGGCGTCTTGTAGATTATCGAGTGACGGTTGCTTGCTAACCCTGATTAGACGGGTTGGTACCCTCTGGAGTTGTGGACAGGCCAGGTGGGATGTGCCACTGGTTGGCTATTAGGGCGGCCAGTTGGTTATTGACTGTGGAGTACCATGCCGGCAGGTAGTCTGAACCCGAGTACGTCCAGGGGTTTTCTAGGGATGTTCAGGATCGCCCATGGTTTTGCTGATAACTTCTGGTTTGTTTTTACTTGCACTTGGTTTTCCTTGCCTGTTTACCTTTACTTGCACTTGTTTTCCCTGCTTGTTTTCCTTCATTCATATTTCACAGCCTATACTGTTAGACTTTGAGAAAAATGGTTTTCAAATGAAAATGCTTTATCCGCTTTGGGTTTGATTTGAAAATGTAACACTTTGCTTTTCAGAATGAGTTTAAAACTAATGAAATGGAACTATCTTTCGAAAAAGAATAAGGGAAATGTCTCGTGTTTTATTTTCAAGTAAAACATTGTGAAAAATTACTTTTATACATTATAGTTCAAACCTGGATTATGTAGATTCTATTTTTACTGGCAGTGCTTTGGGATTTGTTGTGGGGCTCACCTACTGAGTACTTTTGTGCTCACGCCTATCTTTTACCCTTTTCAGTTGCAGGTTCCTTTTGTTCAGGTTCTCATGCTTGAGTCGCTCAGTGTGGGAGCGACGTTGGTTGTAGTTGGGTGGTGACCCGCGAGGTCACATGGAGGTATGTCGTGGTATAGTTTGTTTGTGTCTTTAGTGTTTGTTTGTTTGTTTAAGTTGTATTCGTTCTTTTGATCCTGTTTTTAGTCTGGGCTGAAATCGTTCCCAACGATTCAAATTTTAATGCCCGACACTTGTTTCCATCCCGGGGGGATCGGGAACGCCCCTCGGGACTTGCCGCGGACTGACTCGGGTGACCGGTTCAGGGTCGACCCGGGCTGGTTCGTGACAAAATGGTATCAGAGGTGGTTCTTGTTATTTGGGTTGTCCGGTAGAAGGATATTAGGACTGTCGGAACTCGAGGGGTAAGTACGGGAGGAGCGTCGCGAACTCTTGCTCGCACTGATCTTCGAGTTACCAGGGGTAGTTCGGGAATTGTGTCCTTGTCTTTTCTGGTTTGTCTTGGATTGAGAGATGACAATGGAGGCAAGCCGACGTTACATCGTGATTTCACATGGAGTAGTGACCCATGTGGGGTCCGAGTACATGGTTTGAATTCCTCCTAGTGGTCGATGCGGACTTGGGACATGGCCCACTACCATGTCGTCAGGTTGAGCGTGACTACCAGTCCCTCATTTCAGTGATTGATGCAAATTTGGATGTTTTCGTTTTGGTCTGTGGGAGTGCGTAGTTGGAAATGAAAAAGGGTTTTTGAAAATTGGACTGGTTTCTTTTAAAGGACTTTAAATGTATGAAATGGGTTTTAGAAACTGAAATCTCTTGATTTGGAAATCTGTTGTTTGCTTGGAATTGGTTAAGAATGATTTGGGATGAAACCCCAGGTCCTCTTTATGAACGTTTGCACATGTGTGAGAATGCATGGAAAGTGTATGTTGGTGCGAGTATGAATGGAAAGTGGATAAAGACATGTGCAATGGTTCATGAGATTACCTGGGTGTGTATTTGAAATTAAAGGCTCGACCTTGTTTTCTAAATTGGTTTTAAATGAGAAACAGTCTTGGAAAGTTTTGGTTTGAAAGTGGATTGGTTTTTGGAAAGTGATCTTGAGAAAGGGTGGTTTTGAAATCAAAAATGAAAAGGGAATTTTAAAGAGGAGATTTTATTTTGGGTTGTGTTGTATTCGTTTGGTCTTTGTGCTGACTGTTTTTGATGAAGCGCTTTTATTGAAGTTGCTTCGGTTTGATGTTGGTTTTGGCTTTGTGTTTTATGTGTTGCTCAGAAAATGCCGCCCAGAAAGATCTCTAAGGATTCAGATAAGTCATGCCCAGTTTTTGATCCTCCTCAGACTTTGCCTGTTCTCCATGGTGATCAGGGTCCGTTAGAGGCAGTGAAATGGCTCGAGGAAGTGGAGCGTGTCTTTAGAATGTTGGGAACTTCCGATAGTGTTAAGGTTCGTGCAATTATGGAGTTGTTTGAGGGTCCAGCTCTGGACCAGTGGAAGAGGGTTACCCCATCATCAATGCAAGGTGAAATGACGTGGGATGTCTTCAGAGTCGTTTTCATCCAATGGTTTGTACCTGAGGAAGTGAAGCTGGAGAAAAAGAGAGAGCTCGTGCATATCCAACAAGGCCAACGGACGGTGAAGGCATATGTTGACCATTTCAAGGAACTGCTTTTCTTTTCTCCGGAGATAGCATCACATGAGCTCATGAAGGTCTCTCTTTTCACTGGGGGTCTTCGTCCAGAGATCAAGAAGCGAGACCTCCCTTATAAAGACCTTTGTTTCGAGAAGTTGGTGGAGGAAGCATTCTTGGCTGAGCTGGTTTCCGGTGTGCAGGTGGTTAATCCTTCAGCGTCCCCTGTCATTCGTAAGAGTTCCCCCTCTGGCGAGAAAGAGGTGCCAGAGACACCTGTTCTTAAGGAGTTATCCCCTTTGGTCCCAGCTTCCAGTTCATCAGATCGTTCGATGGTGTGCTTTCAGTGTGGTCGTTTCGGGCATTTAAAGCTGTCTTGTCGCAAACCTCCGAAGACGTGTCATCGATGCGGTTGTCTAGGTCATCTGGAGAAGTTTTGCAGGAAGCGTCGCTTGAAGAGGACGCTGTGATGGGAGAATGTCAGTACCTGACTGTGAGGTAGAAGATGCTTCAGCCACCAGAGCCCCAACCACAGGTCTTGGGGTGAAGCTCGCGCACAGTCAGGAGTCCCCAGGGGTGTGAAGCCTTGGTCCAGGTTTTGTGTTCCGTGTTAGCAGTGGAACAATCAAGATCTTTTAGTACTTGTTTTCTGCTGTTAAGTTTTGACGTTGTTGCATGTTCATTGTTTTACCATGGGGTTATCATGGACTTGTTCTATTAAAATCCAAGTAGTCTGGATTATGTAAATGTGTTGTTTTTCTAAAAAGTGACAATGGACTTGTTCTATGATAAATCTAGGTGGACTTGTCATGTGAATGTAATATTCTAAATCATGTGTCTTTCTTAAAAGTGTGTTTGACCCCTCGGTGGGTTGACCTTGGTTTAGCAATGCTCGTCAGATGTGGTTATGTTTCATGGTTTTCAATGGGTCACGTTTTCAACTCGGTGTCTGGTTAAGTCTTTTCCATGGGTTTCCCCTAGTATTGAAGGTTGTTGACTCTAGTCGAGGATTCAATGTCTTGACGGAGGTGTTGTTTTAATCATGATATAAGAGTTGGTTTGAATCGGTTGAGAGTTCCCGCGTCGACCCCCCCTTTTTTTCCAGGGTTTTCTATTTAGATGGTCAACTTTTCTGCACTAGTTAAGTTCTTGTGGTGGGGAGAACCCCTTCGTGTTCTCCCCTCAATCTCGGACCCCGGTTTTCTCTTGAATCGGTCGGGTGTGACCTGTGCAGAGTAAGGTCATCCCCGAGATTCTCAGTTCTCTCTGGTTCCTTTAGTTCCGTTGGGGCATGGACTTAAATCTTGACCGACTTTTGGCCTGGTGACTTTCTGGGGGCAGAAAGTGTCTGTGGTGGGGAGAATTGTCACACCCCGACCGCGGATGCCCGTAATTGTTCTCCTTTTTTGGTCCCGATTTAAATTTTTCGAAGTTTAATTGCAATTGGTGGTTTCGCGTCGGTGCGCGGTCACCGCATCGCTAGCAGTTACCGTGCTTTCGGCCCGGGTGACTATGCGCTCACTCGGCATTCTAAATACTAAAGTTTTTACGTTGACTTTTTATTATTATTACTATTTGAGTTGTGTTATTATTATTGTAGTTATTTTTCCGTGTATAAGTATATATATATATATATATATGTCTATATATGTGTATATATATATACATATGTATATACTTTAATACGTTATGTTTATATATGTATATATATATATATAATGTATCTATGTGTAGATGTTTATATATATGTATATATATATCTGTGTTTAGGTATGCGAATATATACACGGGTATTTTGATTATAATAATTATTATTAAAATTAACTAACTTTTATTTATTATCTTTATTCTATTATTATTATTATTTTTATAGAGTTTTATTATTATTATTATCATTAATATTATTATAAATTTTGTTTATCATTTTTTTATAAAGTTTATTATTATTATAAAGTTTTGATATTATTATCAATATAACGTTTTATTATTATTATTATTATTATTATTTTTTATATATAAATATATGTAACCTAATCTAACCCAGACCCTAATCCCGTTTTTTTCCCCCTGGCGGCGCTCCCACTCTTTCTCTTTCCCCACTTTTTCTCCTCTTTCTTCTTCTTCCCCGCACCAGCGCTCCCCCTCTTCCGCAGCCGGCGCCCAGCCTCCGCCTCGCCGTTGCTGGCCCTCCCTTTCACAAGTCCCGACCCCGGCCCTGCCTTCGCCGCGCGTCCGGCGCTCCCCCGCGCTGTCCCTCTCCTCCTGCGCCCGCCAACCCTCCCAGGCTCCGCCTTTTCTTCGTCGCGCCAGCGCCCGCCGGTGCCCCGCTCCCCCTGCTACTCCCGGCCGCCTTGCCGCACCACCGCTCCGGTGCGCCGTCCGCCGCACCGGCTCGCCGCCCTCCGCAGCTCCACGCAGCCCGCGCCGCCCCAACCCCGTTTCGCGGCGCTGCACCCAGACCCCCTCCTCGCTTCCCTCCCTCGCTGCGCGCTGCTCCGTCCCGGCCTCCCCTTCCCCCAGCCGACCGCCGCCCTCCCTGCTCCCTGTCGCCGCTGCCCGCACCCGGCTCTCCCGGCGACCCCGGCCCGACGCACCCCCTGCTCCAGCATCCGGCGGCCCGAACGCCACCCTGCTCCACCCCTGCTCCGCCCCGGTGCGCCGTCCGCTGCCTCCGCCTCCCTGTTCCGGCCTCCGCCGGCGATCAACCCAGCATCCCGCACCTCTCTCCGTCCCGAGCCCGCACACTCCTCCTGCCCTGCTCCCTTCGGCGCCTTCCGCCCACGCCCGACCTCTGTCCGGCGCCCCGCTCCTCGCTGCTCCCCGCATGTCCACGTGATCCCGACCCCCCTGCTCGCCCTCGGCCAGCCCGGACCCCCAGCTCGACCCGCTGTCCTCCCTCGCCCTTGTGAGTTTCTTTTTTTTAAATATTTGTTTATCTTTTGTTTTATTATAATTATAATTATTATTATATTATTATTATTATTATTATTATTATATTTATTATTGTTATTATTATTTTAATAATATTATTAATCTTATTACATCATTATTATAATTATTATTATGTTATTATTATTAATACTATATTATTATTATTATTATTATTATTATGAATATATTTATTATTGTTTTAATTATTATTATATTATGTTGTTATTTTTATTATTATATTATGTTATTAATACTATTTTTATTATTATCATAATTATATTATTATTATGCTTATATTATTATTATTATTATTATGTTAATATTATTATATTATTATTATATTATTATTGTTATAATTATTATTAAATTATTACTTTATTATTATTATCATATTATTGTTATAATTATTATTAAATTATTACTTTATTATTATTATAATTATCATTGCGCTATTATATTTATTATTGTTCTTCTTAGTATTATGTCATTATAATTATTCTTATTATTTTGTTAATATTATTGTTATGATATTTTTGTTACTCGTATTATTATTATATTATTATTATGTCATAATAATAATAATAATTATTATTATGACATTATTATTACTACCTTTTTGGTTATTATTATTATGGATGTTATTATTATAGTATTATTATTCTATTGTTATTATCTCATGCTATTATGATTATTATTATGTTATGGTTATCATTATTATTATTATTATTACGTTATTATAATTATAATAATTATTATTAATATGTTGTCATTAATGAGCCTGCTTAATGACCTGTTGTTTTAGGACCAGTTTGACGACGCAAGACGCTGCAACCTTTACGCAACAGGAGTTTCGCGTCGCGTCGTTCTTCGTTCCGATCCGAGGTAGGTCTCCCATCACACTCGCCTTTAAATTTAGAATTTATTTATTTCTTGTCCTTTATTGGATTTCAGTAAATTTAAAAGTATTATTAAGTAGTAACTTATAATGTGGTTTGCTCTGCTTATTTCTAGCATTTCAGTGGAAGTAGTTTTTCTCGGTTTTAACTGTGTATGTTTTCCTGATGATACTACTAAATGAGTTCATTATGAAATATGAAGATCATGTTGAATTGGGTTCTGAAGCGGTTTTGGTGTGTGTAAAATGGTAGGCGTATTGGTTATGGAAAATGGTGTTTTTCTTTGAACCTCGATTAGAGAAAGTGCCGTGCGACCTTTAAACTCGATTTTTGGAAACATTAAATGTGGTTCTTGGTTGTTGAAAAATGTTTTCCTTTGATGCGTGATTAAAATTCTGGATTTCATTTGAGAAATATTATTCTTTCAAAAAGTGTTTAAAGGCCCGTTTGGCTCTTAATAAAAGTGGGGTGCGTTTGGAACTTGGAAAATGATTTCTTACTTGTGACACCAACGTCTTTCAGGTTTGAGATGCTGATTTGAGTTTCTTAAATAATGTTCTAAGTCCGTTTCTGGTTTTCAATGGTGTGGCATACGTCATGTCCCTTTGGAAATGTTTTAGTGTTAAATGTTCAAAATGTAAATGATATGGCGGCCCGGTTGGCACTTTAATAAATGTGAAGTGATTATACTTATGTATATATATATACGTACTTGTGAGGGCATTTCTACAGGGGGACTTCCCTTCGAGGGTTGTCGTGTAGCAATGTCCGTGTAAGGGGTTGGCAAGTGCGGTGAGATGAGTCACGCGTGCGCGGGTCTCCCACTTACACAGTGTTACAAAAACCACTATGGGTTCCTGGGCGTCTTGTAGATTATCGAGTGACGGTTGCTTGCTAACCCTGATTAGACGGGTTGGTACCCTCTGGAGTTGTGGACAGGCCAGGTGGGATGTGCCACTAGTTGGCTATTAGGGCGGCCAGTTGGTTATTGATTGTGGAGTACCATGCCGGCAGGTAGTCTGAACCCGAGTACGTCCAGGGGTTTTCTAGGGATGTTCAGGATCGCCCATGGTTTTGCTGATAACTTCTGGTTTGTTTTTACTTGCACTTGGTTTTCCTTGCCTGTTTACCTTTACTTGCACTTGTTTTCCCTGCTTGTTTTCCTTCAGTCATATTTCACAGCCTATACTGTTAGACTTTGAGAAAAATGGTTTTCAAATGAAAATGCTTTATTCGCTTTGGGTTTGATTTGAAAATGTAACACTTTGCTTTTCAGAATGAGTTTAAAACTAATGAAATGGAACTATCTTTCGAAAAAGAATAAGGGAAATGTCTCGTGTTTGATTTTCAAGTAAAACATTGTGAAAAATTACTTTTATACATTATAGTTCAAACCTGGATTATGTAGATTCTATTTTTACTGGCAGTGCTTTGGGATTTGTTATGGGGCTCACCTACTGAGTACTTTTGTGCTCACGCCTATCTTTTACCCTTTTCAGTTGCAGGTTCCTTTTGTTCAGGTTCTCCTGCTTGAGTCGCTCAGTGTGGGAGCGACGTTGGTTGTAGTTGGGTGGTGACCCGCGAGGTCACATGGAGGTATGTCGTGGTATAGTTTGTTTGTGTCTTTAGTGTTTTTTTGTTTGTTTAAGTTGTATTCGTTCTTTTGATCCTGCTTTTAGTCTGGGCTGAAATCGTTCCCAACGATTCAAATTTTAATGCCCGGCACTTGTTGCCATCCCGGGGGGATCGGGAACGCCCCTCGGGACTTGCCGCGGACTGACTCGGGTGACCGGTTCAGGGTCGACCCGGGCTGGTTCGTGACATTGTGGTTATGTGGATATGTAATGGGTGTGAGTGTTAGGACGTGTGTTTGTGAGGATGTGAGTGAGGCTAGATCAGTGGGGAAGCAGATGCAGGGTACCATCCAACACACATAAACACAGATACACTTTCTAGTAAATTACTACATTTTATGTGGATTTGGTGAGTGTTCCTTAGTGAGGTTGAGTAATATTTGACCTAAGATTAGTAATAAGGTAGTTTCACTATTTATTCACTAAATCTTTAGTATAATCCTAAATTTTCATAAGATATATTAGGGAGGAACCAACTAAATATTCTTATATGATCACCTCTATTGTTTATATTCTAATCTTATATAATTTTGGGATGGTTTTAGTGATTCGGTCAGACCATATTATTCCTATAGTGACCCATACCTTTCATATACGGCTATAAGATCATTTTTAAAACAAACATACATAATAATTCAACTCCTAACATTAATAGGTTTATTATCACAGAAAAATTAGGTTAGTAAAACATGAATACATATAAAACATTAAATTTTATTTAAATCCTATAATATTGAAATATTATTAGTGTTCATAATCTTATTAATACATGAAATCACATAAGGGCATACAACAATGAAAGGGTGAGATAAAATCCCTATAATAAGAAGAATAATAGGAAAGAAAATTATACATGAATCAATATAATAACATCAGAGAGAATAATCACCATCATCATTATATCATGGAATATGTTGTCTTGGTCCAAAAACTCCTTATTTTAATAATTATGAATCATGTTTATGTTATTTTTAATCCATATTTTTATTATGAATGTTAAATAATTTTATGGAAAAGAATGAAAATTTCTCAAAGTCATGCATCCACCACACAAAAATGTGACTGTGACTCTATATTTCACAAAAAATGAATCAATTGAAAGAAAAGACAGATCGACCACACACCTAAGTAATCAACCATGAATCTTTCTCACCAACTATTGAAGAATCCATAAGAGTAACCTTGTGATCATAATTCTGTATGGAAGTGACCACACGACTACCATAAATCTTGCAATGTGATGGATCGACTACATGTTCAAATAAATGAAACCTTGATAAAGTTTAACTTTTGATACTATTGAAGTGATCATAGTCCATAGTCAGAATATGTCAAAGTGCTGGATTATCTATAAGTACAATTTGATTGACTATAAGTACAAGTTGATTGACCATAAGTACATGGTGATCAAATGTAAGTACAAGGAAATCATCTATAAGTATAAGGTGATCAACTGTAAGTAAAGTTGGTCTGTTGTACGTCCCATAAAAGAATCCAAATAGAATTCTCAAGAAGTATTTAAGTAACTATGGATGAAGACATGGAAAACTTAAAGCTATCATATCTAAAAGTTAGTATTATAATAATTTTAAAATATATTAATTGAAATAATTTTCTATACATAATTAGATTCTTTTCATAAGAATTTATTGAGCCTGGATTTCATGCCGAGTATGAGGATCCTGAATAATTATTTTTCAATGGCTCATTTCTAGGAAAAGATCTCATTTTATAGAATACTAAAAATAGAGAAAAAGACACACATAACACATAGACATCGAGATTTTTCACAAATGAAAAAGATGAACCAGTTATCTATTTTTTAATATCCATGACACTCTATTATCATCTGAAATTCAACCAAAAAATAGAGAAATTCTACTCATATTCAGACATAATTTACAAATAAAAAGAAAAAAACCGAGAAGAGAAGAATATTATGTAGAACAACAGAACTACATTATCTGATGCATCAAATTCCTTTTCCACCTTTACTATTGTTTTCATTACATTTCACGTTGTCCTTATTAATTTTTTTTAATTTCTTAAAATGTAATATATTATTGTATTTTAGAGTGATAGAAACACTCTATCTCATTCTTCTACATCTTTACTTCCGTGAACTACCTACGTTCAGTTGTTAATTATTTATTCTCAATGAATGACTGTGGAAAAGGCTGTGTATATCCTAGAAAACCTTGTGCTTTTATTTCTATAAAAAACCTAATCCAAGTTGTGGATCAATTTATTTATTAATAAACTACAAGGAAGTGGTGATTTTCAAGTGGAGAGAACTAGGTCTCAACTTGATACTGAACTAATTGTTTTATTCCACTATGGGATTTACCAGTTTTATCCTACTTTGTTTTCAAAACAAATCACTTTTAGTTTAAAAAAAATTAATAGAAAAACACTACTTTTATTGTTATATCTAACAATTGTTTTATATAATGTGTTCGATAGAAGAAAATATTTTTCAAAAGATAAGAGAGTTTTAAAATTGTTTTAATTGAGTTTTAATTGAACATCTTAGAATAATTTTGAATGATCAAATTATATACTTCTACCATTTTAGTTAATTGGGTTGTATTTTATAAATTGGAGGATTTTTTTTTTAATTTTTTTTAACAAATAATTTAATTGGAAGCTCAATTAAACCTCCTCTTAAGTTGTCCACTCAGAAAAACATTTGGTATCAAAGGTTCTTTTATTTATTTTTAACTGTGATCAATATTTACCCAAAAGATGAAAAATTCTACTATTTCTAAATTTTATTTTTATGAATATTAATTTTCTAGAGGGTACTACTACAAAACTTCGTCCATATTTTAATGGAACTAACTATCCTTAGTGAAAAATGAAATTGAAAATTCATATAGAGTGCATGGAATTTGCTATTTTTACTATAGTTGAGGACAAATATGAAAAAATCAGAGCTACTAGAGATGACTAGATAGATTACACTAAGGCATTGTATGAATTTAAATTTAAAGACATCAATTTATTATACTATGATTTATAATAATATTAATTTAATATAATTTCTACTTATTCAAAAACATATCAAATTAGGGACACTCTTGCTGTTTATCATGAAGGAACTTCCATTGTTAAAGAAATGCACATAAATACTTACACTAGTAAATACGATACTTGTAATATGAAACATGATGAATCCATTTATGATATGTATCTATGGTTTAATGATATTGAGAACACAATTAATGTACTTAGTAAGAAAATTGAAGATAAAATCAAGTGATGCAACTCCTACAATGCTTACTATATTGGTTTAGAGGAAACACTATTTCCATTAGAGAATCATGTAAAATAAGTAAACTACCAGTAATGAAGTTGACTAAAAATATTATTATTTATGAGTAAGAACTGAAATTAAATAGAGAAGATGATGAACATAAAATAAAATTAGTTTATTTCAAGACTTATGACTCAATAATGAAAGAGAAATATGAAAGAAGAAAGTTCAAGAAAAGATGAATCACCTTTAGATAGTGATGAGAAAATGACTCACTTAGACTAGATATTTAAAAAGTTCTACCAAAAGAATATATTATTTATAAAATAAAACTATAGAGGAAAATATGACAAAATAGGAAGTTAGAAAAAGGAAAACTAGACAGGTGAAGTGGCTTGTTATAAATTCAAGAGGAAAGGGCATATCAAGGCTGACACTCCAAAACTAAAATATAATAAAAGATATTAGGACAAAGGAAAAAGACTAATGAAATCTATAAAATATGACTATAGTGACTCTAAGGACAAATCTAGTGATTCCGATTCTAGTAGAGAAGAAAAAGATAACATAGAAAAAATTTGTTTTATGAAAAATACATCAGAGGAATTACATATTGTTCCTATTAATATTTTTAATCATTATAAAACTAAAAAAGATGATAAAAATTTGAGTAGTTATGATTTATTTTAATATTATAATATGTTGGAAGAATCATTCAGTGAACTTAAAGATAAGTATAAAAACCTAATGAAATAACATGCTTTATCTATTCATGTTAAATCTGACCCCATTGTAGAAAAAGAAAAGAATGATCATCTATCAAAAAATGAAATTAATTTTTTAGATGTGAAAATTAAAAAGGATATATAAAGGTTTACAAATGTTAGAGAAACCTCTAATAGTCTTCTTGGAAAACTGACCACACCTTAATATACAACTTTGATTGGTTACCATCCAAGATAAAATAGAATTTATAAGATTAAATTTATTCCTAGATCAATATCTTCCATCTTTATAAATAGTTCATATTCTTATAGACCTAATAATGTTTTATTACTAATTTTTTTAAGTATATTTGTAGTTGACTAGTTAAACAACTTTGAATTTATAAATCTTTTATTACTCATTTTTTTGGACCCAACCAAAATCATTTATGGTCTTATTTTTTTTTGTAGGGAACTTACATGAAGAGTACCGGTAAAAAGTTAAGGAATTAGGATAGTGGATGTTATAGAAACATGAGTGGGGATTAATTAAGTTTAAAAAGTCTTATAGAGGTGGATGGTGGACATTTCACTTTTGGTGATAATGACAAATGAAAGATAACTGGACTCAGTCACATCGATAATCCTATTTTGTTTTAATTTGTTAAGTTTTATTTAGAGATGATTTAAAGTATAATATTTTTAGTATCTCAAATCCATGTGATGATGGTTATCATGTTAAATTTTTAATTAGTTCTGGTAATATTTATGATTTTAAGCATGATTTAGTTTGTACTACTTTGTGCAATGATATTGTTTATATAGTTGATTTAGATTCTTTATTCTAAAAAATATTTCTTATTAATGTGCCTTTCAAAACGAATATTGGTCATTTTATAAGAGACTAGGCCACTAAAACCTTCACTCACTTATAAATATAACTAGGAAAAGATTAGTTAAGGATCTTATTGAACTAAAATTCACAAAAGATTATGTCTATAACCCATGTAAAAAAGGGAATCATCATAAGATCTCTTTCAAACCAAAGAAAGAAGTTTCAAGTTCTAAACCTCTAGAATTGGTTCACATGGACTAATTTATAAATTCAACAGTTTATATCTTAAATGGGAAGCACTATTCTTATATTATTGTAGATGAATTTTCTAGATACACATGAGTATTCATTTTTTTCTCAAAAAAGTGAGTCTTGTTTTTATTTGAAAAAATATGAAAAGTCTATATAAAATGTTACTGGACTTAAAATTAATAACTTAGGAAGTGATCATGTCCATGATACTGATAACCAAGACATTTAATATTTATACTCACAACATGGTTATAATCACAACTCTTCTTCTCTTAGGAGTCCATAGAAAAATGTTGTTATAGAAAGAAGGAATATAACTCTTTAAGATATTTTCTATAACATGATCAATAAGTATGACCAACCTATTTATTTTTGGGTAGAATCTATCAATACGAATTACTATTTAATTAATATAGTTCTTATTAGACAACTTTTAAATAAAAATCCATATGAGTCATGTAATGGAATTAAAATAATGGTTAATTATTTTAGAGTTTTTGGCTGCAAAGTCTTTATTCTCAACAAAAAATATTGTTTTGTCAAGTTTTCATTCAAGAGTGACTAAGTAATATTCTATGGTTATTCAACCACCAGTAATTCATACAGTGTGTTCAATAAGAGAACTAAAATTGTGGAAGAATTTGTAAATGTAAAATTTGATGAAATTGATCCAAATGAGCCTAAGACCCCTTTAGAGTTCATTTAGGATGATCTTTAAAAGTTTAATATCAATTCCTCAACCAAACCTAGTGATACTTTTGTAAAACCTAATATAGAAAAATCACCTAATTATGAGGAACTGTATGAACCTAAACCTAAAGGATAAAATTAAATACCATGTACTTCTATCCATATATCCATTAGGACTCATATAGACCATCCTTTAGTTGTTTTAGTTAGAGATATAGATAGAGGTACTCAAACTAGTGCTTATCATAGAAACTAAGTTGAACATAAATCTTTCTTGTTATTGATTTAACGCAAAAACATCATTGAAGAAATAGATTATGAATTCTAGGTAATTACTATACAATAGGATTTGAATTAGTTTGAAAGGAATAATGTATGGAAATTAAGAGAGAGACCTAAGCACTTTATGACCATTGAAACTAAGTGGGTTTTTAGAAACATGGTTGATGATTCCAACATTATAATTAGAAATAAATATAGGCTAGTTTCACAAGGATATAGTCAATAAGAAGGCACTGACTATGAAGAGACCTTTTCACAAGTGGCAAGGTTTAATGAAATAATAATGTGCTTTATTATAAAACACATTTGAATTTCAAGGTATATCAAATGAATTTATTGAGTGTTTTTCTTAATGGTTATATTATTGAGGATGTTTTTGTTGAAAAATCCTCTGGAGTTTGAAACCCTCATTTTCCAAAACGTGTTTTTAAATTAATCAAATCTCTTTATGGTTTAAAATAAGCTCCTAGATATTAATATGATATGCTCAATGCATTTTTTATTTTTAGAAGTTTTTCAAAAGTTATTACTAATACCACTTTATTTATTAAAAGTATTTACAAATATGTTTCATTAGTTCAAATTTATATTGATCATATTATTTTTGGATCATCCAAAAACTCTTTATATACTAAATTTTCAGAAAAGATGAAAAATGAATTTGAAATGAGTTGAATGGGTGGACTATAATTATTCTTTGGTTTTTATATTTTTATAAATAAATAAGGAATTATTTTAAATTTAAAAAATATATTGATTATCTTTTAAAAAAATTTGGTATGGAAAACACCAAAGGTAGTGATACTGATATGATTTTAAGTTGTAAGTTGGATCTTGATGAAAATAGGAATCCAGTTGATCAAACTCATTAAAGAGGCAAAAAATAATCACATATAAATATTTCCAAAATAACATTTAAATAAATTTAAATTAAAACTAATATATGATTGTTTTATTCTAGAGGACATTCTTTTGATCTAATTATTTATTTTGAGATTGATTTTGGTGGCTGTAATCTAGAAAGAAAAAGTACCTCTAAAATATGTCACTTTTTGGGAAAGTATCTAGTTTCTTGGTGTAGTGAAAAGAATAATTATATTACATTATCTAATACTAAAGTTAGATATATAGCTACAAAATGTTGTTATGATCATATTCTATGGATAAAACACACATTACTATATTATAGATTTTAATTTAGGAATATCCTTATAATTCAAGATAATAAAAGTGATATTAAAATTACTAAAAATCCTATATCTCATTCAAGGAAAAAATATATTGATATAATACATCACTTTTTGAGATATCATTTTCAGATTGGATATTTCACTCTTGATTTATTAGGCATAAAACATTAGATTACTGGCATTTTTAAAAAACCATTGAATTTTGAGAGATTAAATTATATCATACATGAATTAGGTATGATTAATTATGTTTAAAATATTATATGGTATTACTATTATAATTTTATTAATACTATTCATCTTCATATGTTTATAAATATATATAGGTTATGATTTTAAAAGGTGTTATTTTTAATTTTATTTCTATTAAAGATATACTATATTTTTTTTTAATTTTCAACATGTTACTATTCCAAAACTCCTTAAATGATAAAAATATCTAAATTAAAATCATAATAATTACACTCCATCTTACCTCAAACCAAACCCTCTCTCAAAACCTTATTCATAGAATTCCTATCCTTCTCAAATTGTGAATCTAAGTCATTTATAGATGAAATGAAGAAAATTTTTATATAGGATGTTCTGGAATCATTGAATTCTTCCAAAAGAGTGAAAGACAGTTTGGGAAAATATAGAAAGCTTATAAATCAACACCTCATTTCTTATGAAGAAATCCGGGAAAAGGAAGTGGATACTGAGTTGTTCAGATCGTGTTATTCCATGTCTTGGAGAGAAGTTCTTTGTCAATGATAGATGGGTTTGTTCTTAGATGTGTAGGATCAAAAAGTAGACGGGATAACTCAATTAAAAGAGGGGGGAAAATTTTATGTTTAAAAACATTCATTTTTAACCTTAAGGTAATCAATGTTTAACAAGGTTAAACAAGATGTTTTCACAAACCCTCTTTATTTTCAAACAAAGAAACAAGCTTGCTTGAGGAAAAACTTTCTTAAGATCCTATGAGATGGATCAAGAAAAGAAATTTATGAAAATTTCTTAAGTTAAGATTCTAGATTAAAGCATATAGAATCTTATTAATCAATGTATAAAAGAATAAAAAAGTATAATCAAATTATACATTACTTATTAATAAAAATTAAGCGAAATATAAACTTGTAACTAAAGCAAAGTAAAAAATTATAGGATCTTTTAACCCAAAGAAAAGGGTATACAACAACCTTGGATAAAGTTCCCATGATTCATACTTTCAAGAAAGTATGTATTACCCAACCAGGGTAAGCCCTCAATCCTAAGATTGGTGTCTGTCTGGCTATCCCTACAAGCCATCATTCTTCAAGGTGATTGGTACCTCTGTCTTCCTATCTGCAGAAGCCCTCGATTGATCAGAAATCAATTAGAGTCGCACTAAGCAGGATGAGGAAGATGTTGATAGCATGAACAAGATGTTTTTAGAAAACGCACAAGGCATGATGATCAATGCTCTCACAACATCAGGAGTTCTTTTCTCTAGATTTTAGATATCTTCTCTCTACTCTGTGATGTGATTCTATTAAATGATTTGATCGATGGGATGTCCAGGTATTTATAGGAAAAAATCCCAACAGTTTGATTCCTCCTCTAATGGTCATATTTTTCCTTGAATTTTAGAGGGACCTATACACTTTCCACTTAACCAATGGTGGGTTAGAAATAGATTGTACGACATCATTTCATAAAATAAATTTGTAAGATATAACCATGCTTGAGTAGCACTAACATTTCTGAGTAATATAAACATTCTTGGGAAAGATAAATATGTTTGAGCAATGAAAACTTTATTAAGAAATATAAGAAATATGTGATAAATATTAACATAAGAGAGAAATGTGGAATTAGATTAATAGTGAACTCAGAGAATGAATTCCATAGAAGTTAGAGACTGATTCCTTAGAAAGTCAGAGTCTGAATTCAGGGAATGTCAGTATCTGATTTCAGTGAAATTTGCAGTCTAAATTTAGTGAAAGTCGGAGTCTGAATTCACATGGATTCGGAATCTGATTTCACATGGAGTCAGAACCAGATATCACATGGAGTCGGAACCTAATTTCAAATGAAGTCTGAACCTAATTTCACATGGAGTAAGAAGCTAATTTCACATAGATTTGGAACCTAAATTCACATGGAGTCAGGATCTGATTTCACATGGAGTCGAAACCTGAATTTCAGTGAACTCAGAACCTGAATTCACTTAAATAAATAATGGATAAACTATATTTAAATAAAAAATATAAAAGATAAGGAAAAATGTGGCTAAGGATAAAAATGAATTCTTAGATAAAGAATATTTCCTTAAGAGAAAGTATCTTAAGGAAAGATAACTTTCCTTAAGAAAACATGTTTGTGATTTTCAAAACATAAGGAATGAAAAATTCATAATAACCCTTATTGACTTAACAATATCCCCCTTTTTGGAAAGCAAAAATAACCTTTCATTTAAATTAATATAATACTAAGGTTTTCTCTTTTCAATCTAAAATAAATACTTATCTCACATTAATGCTTAAGTTGAATATGACTAACTCCCCCCATTAGGTTTTGGAAACCTTAAGGATCGTATTATTAATTCTTTGAGGAATAACTATTCCTAACTTAAGATATTATTCATAAGGATTTCTCCCCCTTACTTAGACATACATTGACTGTATTTTTCTTAATATTTTTTTGATCATTATTTTCTCCCCCTTTGTAATTTTCAAAAAGGAATGAAGGGTAAGAGAAAAAAATATTGTACCTGAAATGGATAGACAAATGCAATGCAAGACAAGCAACTTTACTAATGATCACAAAACAAATTATGAGGAATGAAGCAAAACAAAATATCAGAGTGAAAAATAAAATAAGATCTCTTTCTTATCCTTCAGCTCATTATTTTTATCCTTTAACATTTTTAGGATAGAATTCATCATCTTCAACACCTTGTGATCTTCCTCAAATATTCTAATTACTTTATCTTGCTCATGATAATTTTTCTCAAGCTCCTTGATTTTTTCATCTTGAGAATTTATCAAATCTTCTTGAATATTGAGCGTTGGGACCAAATCTTCTCTGTGATCTGTTTCTCTTTTCACATTCAGGGAAATAGAATTCAACTTGCCATCCAACTCCTACTGTGCTTGAAGACGGTTTAATGGTACTTCCATGATCTTATCTGAGAGATTTGAATAGATTTTCTCAATCCTCTTATCTGAGCTATCAAAGGTTTCCTTCACGGAATCATTGAAGTCTTCAATCATCATGATGTCGTAGTTAACTGATCTAGACCACTTTTTACTCTCCTTGCAAGATCTTATATGAGCATCATACTCATTGTGAAAAGTCTTGAACTCATCCTCAAGATTATCAAATGTTTCCATAAAAATACTTGTAGATTCCATTTTCCTATTGATGGACTGCTGAAGCAACTAACATATTGAATCTATACTTTGAATAAGAGGAATTTTATTAATAAGCTTCTTTAATGACTGCAAAACAAATTCTTCACCTAGGTAAGATGAGTATTCAGAGACAAATTGTCTTGCTGATGTTTCATTTTATCTTGATCCCCTTCTTTTCTCTGTGAAGTTTCAAGACCAGCCTTTCTTGGTGTTTCATGAAGAACAACACCCTTACTTTTATCTTCATTTGATAATTTTTTTTCTATAACTTGCTTCAGTGGATCTATATTTGGAATTTGAACAATTTTATCTTTATCATGATTAACATCCATATTATTACTACCATCTTGCTGAACATCATCACCATTACTGCTTTCCACATCAGAAGGTTTATCAAATTCTTTTTTATTAAAATTATCTTCTTTCTCAACAGACTTTTCCCGTAAGACATCCTTGGTTGATTTTTCTTAGGATGTCCCAATAGAAATATTTTTTGATGGAGTTTCTTCTTCTTGGTATTCCTATACCATTCTGATTTTCTCATCACTGTATTCCTTTTATTATTCTTGATTTTATTCTTCAACAACTGGTTCTGGGATAGAAACAAATTTTTTTATGGACACCCGGATTCTCAATAGTCATTGACAATTGAAGAAACGATTCTGGTATCTGAATATGCTATTAAGCTTTCTCTGTATCTTTGATAAGAGCATGGATGATATCCATTTCCGACATTTTCTTCTTCTTCTTCTTCTCTTTAGATTGCTTCTCTATCTCTTCAACAGCTTGAATCCTAAATCCCTTGCTCTCATCCAGATTCAAACCAAACACAGGATCTACTTTCTTTCTATTCTTGGCATCTTCTCTCCACTTAGTGGCTACCTCTTCTGAATATATCTTTTGTTTCTTGAGCTTTGGTAGAGGTGATGTGGATTCTGGTACTGGGTCTTTCTCTTTCTCTTATAATTCTTTTCCTTTTATTTTCTCCATGCCTTATATGGAATAGTCTACTATCTCACCTTTCTTGATTAAAGGTTGAATTTATTCTTCAGAAAGATCACAGAACTGATTTGATTTACCATTGAAACCAATCCTCATCCTCCTCAAAGTATCATCACTAAGTAACATGATTTTGAAAACTCTTGGCTTCGAGGTGCAAGAAACCTTCATGAATACTAGACAAGAAACAATAACATTTGATAATATTGCTGAAAACATAATTATCTTAGACTTTAAAGTATTTTCCTTGATGTTTCTGATCATAAGAAAGATATACTTAACAATATTAACCTTCCAAAAGTTAACAAAGAAGTCCAATAAAAAGATATCACATATCTTCAATGTATCCTTATCTCCTTGTATTAGTACAAAGAAACCTTGCAACCATAGAGCCACTAGCTTGATGTTTATTAGAAGAAGGGTGATCTTTGAGTTCTTCATCACTTTGAGCCCAAGGCACTTCATTGCATTATCCTTTTCAAAAGATCCTTATTTATCGGGTAGCTTCCAGATACAGAAGGTTATTTCTCCATGAAAAGGAACCACCAAGATATTATAAACCCTGCTATATG
Organism: Viscum album; assembly: GCA_963277665.1. Lineage (NCBI taxonomy): Eukaryota > Viridiplantae > Streptophyta > Magnoliopsida > Santalales > Viscaceae > Viscum > Viscum album. The sequence goes on from OY728135.1 coordinate 117,507,851, forward strand.
AAAGAGAGTATGTCTTGACATAAGACCAGAAGGAAAGAAACTCCTTTCCACATTGGTCAAAGAAATTTACAGAGACATAGAACTCTAAGACTATATCAACATAAAGAGGATCTTTATTCTTGTCTTTGGCCATACGAATACCTTCCCATCCATTATTTTTGATGATCTTAGATATTATAGAATCATATCTTGGAAAGAATCATGGGTCAACTAACCTTTCTATGATGATTTTCCAATCTTTAAACTATTTTTTTAACACCATCATAGTCTGAGAAGATACTTCAATAGACATTTAGAATAGAAGAAAATAAATGTTAGAACTAATACTTTGTAGGGAGGTAGAGGTTTGGCGTAAGAAATATGAGGAAACTTATGTGGAATTTAAAGGAGGGGGTGTTATTTATAGGGTTATTGCATCGGTTTTAATTCCCTGGGTAAATCCAACAACTGAAATATTTTGATCTGATCTGATGGTTTAAATCAACGCCGAAGAAGGATTTATAGGTTCCGATCTTTTGAGGTTTTAAAAAAAAGTCAGATTTAAGGAAAGTGAATCTGAAAATATTTTCTTAAAACAAGATTGAAAATACTAACGAGTAAAGAAATATAATATTGATGATATAGGTAAAGAAAATTACCTTCAGGATTTCTCAAAAATATTTTTTATTGTTGAATTAGGTTAAAAAAAATAGTTTCTTAAAAAAATGTTTAGGGTCTGAAAAACACAAAGTTAGGTTCTGGAAAACTAAAAAATTAGGTTCTAGAAAACTGAAAATTTAGGTTCTGGAAAAAATATTTAATAGAAGATAAGATTTAAAACAAGAAAAAACTATGTACTCACCATGAGAAAGGGAGTAACTTAATATTAGAAGATAGGTTTCAACAAAAAGTTAATATGGATAATTACATTACAGTTATCATTCTTAACATTTTTTTAATGTATTCAAATCTATCAGAGGATAAAGATTTTGCAAAAATATATTCAAGTTGATATTGTATTCGGATAAATTGAAGAATAATATCTCCTTTGAGTGTGTGACCCCTAAGAAAGTGATTCCTAATATTATTTTTTTATGGGAGTGATGTGTAGGGTTTTTGCTTATAGCAATGGAACTAGTGTTATCACATAGTACTTCAGTTTTAGTAAAACTCATGCCATAATCTGTGTGTGTGTGTTGTATCCACAAAAATTGAGCACAACAACTTCTAACTACAACATATTCAGATTCAATAGTGTAAAGTGCTATAGAGTATTGTTTCTTGCATGACCAAGATACTAATGAATCTCCTAAGAAATGATATGTTCTGGTTGTACTTTTTCTATCCATTTTACATCCACCAAAGTTAGCATTCAAAAAACTTTTTAAGAGAAAATCATATCTAGATGAATAGAAAATTCATAAATCCATAGTTCCCTTTAAGTAAAGAAAAATTCTTTTCAATGATTTAAAATTAGATTCTTTGGGATTGGATTGATTTTTTTCATGTAGGCATACAGTGAACATTAAGTCTGAATGACTAGCTTTCAAGTAAAGTATACATCCAATAATACCTCTAAAAGATGTTTGATCTACTGGTTTCTCATCTTCATCAAGATCAAGAGTATTTGAGGTACCAATTGGAGTACTTATATTCTTAGTTTTGTCATATCCATAGTTTTTAAGAAGATATTTAATATACTTAAATTGAGATCTATAGGTTCCTTCTGGTTTTTTGAGAAATTTGAAAACCAAGGAAAAATGTTAACTCACCCATCATACTCATCTCGAACTCAGATTTCATAAGATTCGTAAAGGAATCAGTGAAATATTGCTGAGTTGATCTGAATATAATTTCATCAACAATAATTTGAACAATCAAAACATTTTTATTTTCTTTCTTTATAAAAAGAGTTGGATCTGCAGTTCCCATAACATAATTGTTTTATAACAAAAATCCTGTAAGTCTATCATACCAAGCTCTAGGGGCTTGTTTAAGGCCATATAAAGCTTTGGTACGTTTAAGAACATGTTCATGATATTTTTTATCTTCAAAACCAGGATGTTGTTCAACATAAACGCCCTCTTGAACATCTCCGTTAAAGAAACCACATTTGACATCTATTTGAAAAGGTTTGAAATTAAATAATGCTACAAAGGCTATTAATATCTGAATAGATTCATGTCTTGCTACAAGAGCATAGATTTCTTCATAGTCTATTCCGTCTTGTTGATTATAGCCTTTAACAACTAATCTTGATTTATTTCTTACAATGATACAATTTTCATCACATTTATTTCTGAAGACCCATTTTATAACAGTTATAGAAGTTTCCTTATGTCTTTCAAAAAAGGATAGAACATTGTACCTTTTGAATTCATTTAGCTCATATTGCATAGCTTTAATCCAATCATCATTACCAAAAGCTTCATCAGTGGGTTTTGGCTCTTATTGGGAAAGGAATTCTAGATGTTCTACTTCATTTATCAAATAACTTCTAGTCCTTATGGGTTGATTAACATCACTAATAAAACTATCACTAGGATGATTCTTAAGAAACAACTGATTGGGGTTTTATTAAACATGTTCATCAACATAAGGTAGAAAATCATCTTAGGTAAATACTTCAAAAATGTTTTCATGAGTATTTTCCTTATTAGAAGAACCTTATATAATGGGTTGATAATCAGTTTTTGAAAAAAAATTCGAGGATGTAGGTTGGGGTTGTTTAAAAACAAAAGGATCAGTTTCATCAAATTTCACATGTACAGTTCATCAATAGTACATGAGTTTTTATTAAAAACTCTATAATCCTAGGAACTAGTAGAGTAACCTGAGAAAATTCCTTCATCAAATTTGGGTGAGAATTTATGTAAATTATCTTTTGTATTCAAGATGAATACTTTGCATCCAAATACTTTGAAGTAAGAAACTTTAGGTTTTTGATGTGTCCATAGCTCATAGGGTGTACTGTTTAAAAAAGACTTGACTGAAACTCAATTTATAGTATAGAAAGCAGTGGTCACAACCTCATCCCAAAAGTTCTTTTCATTTGAGTTTTCACTCAACATGGTCTTGTTATTTCATGAATAATTATATTTCTTCTTTCAACAACACCATTTTTATGTGGAGTTCTAAGAGCTGATAAGTTGTGTGAAAATACTTTTTTACTACAAAAAGTTTCAAAATATGAATTTACAAATTATCCACCATGATCACTATTAATAGTTATAGAGGGTAGGATTCTCTCATTTTTTACTTTGGCTACAAAGCTTTTAAAGAAAAAAAGCTTCAGATATTCTTGTGAGAAAATAGACCTAAGTAAACCTAGTATAGTCATCAACTAGAACAAATACAGAGTATTTGCCTCCAATACGTCCCTTTTGTGTTGGACTGAAAATATCCATGTGCTCTAACAATAATATATCAGATGTTGAGAATTTATTGATAGACATAAATCTGGATTTATGTTTCTTTCCATATTAACATGGATCACAGAATTTTGAAGAATCGAATCTAAGCTCCAGTAGATCCTTAACCAATATTGATCTTTCATTGCTCTTAGAAAAGATAGATCTTGGCTCCTAATGTCTTCTAGGTTATGTGTATAAATATTCTCATGCCTATGGGCAGAGAGAATGAACTCTTCCTTGGAATTGTGTACTAAACCCTTGTCATTCCTAAAATTCACCCAGTAACCTTCATCACATAATAGGATTATGCTTATAAGGTTGTTCTTAATACCATTAACAAACAAAACATTTGAAATTAAAGCTTTTCCTAGAAAAAAACATTACTTATAATGATAATTTCTCCTTGAGCATTATCTCTGAAAGATACTTTTCCTCCTTTCATCTTGATAATTTTTTCAAATACTTTTTTGTTACCAGTCATATTCTGGGAACAACCACTATCCATGTACCCAGTGTTGTTGTTGGAACATCCTCTGTTTTCCTGAAAAAGAAATTATTAGACTTTCAGAATACAAACTTGCTTGGATCCAGAATTGTTTGAAAGCAAAATTTTTGGAATCGACATTTTCATAGAAAATTAAAATTTATGAAAACATAGGGATTGAATTTTATTTAAAGAATTTTTTTCCCCAATGTCCACTGCTTTGAAATTTAATACAAAAGAGATCACTTTGGGGAACAAAGTAGTTATTGCTAAAAATAGGTTTTCAGTGAGTATAACCAAAACCTGAACTATTCCTATGAGGACGAAGTTGAGAATACATTTTTTCAAACTCTTTCTTTCCAGAGGTGAATTTTGAAAAATGTTTCGTTAGGGGATTTTTTTTGATTTTAATCTAATTAATAAATTCTTATCATCAACGTCATTAGTTATAAGGTTTGAGTAAGAATCAAAAACAATTTTCTTAGATATAACATTTTCAATATCCTTAGAGAGTTTATCCTTTTCTGAATTAAAATTTTTAGAGTTTTTTAAAATATTTTCTAAATCATGTACTTTTTCATCATGATCTTTAGAAAGATCTAATACTTCCTTTATTAAAACAAAAATATTAGAGTTTTCTTTGACAAGCATTTTAAAACATTATAGTTTTCAATTTCTAGTAGTTTGGAAAATCTAGATACTTCTTCAAACAAAGGTAAATCATTTTCTTCATCTAAAGAGTGTTCATCATCCGAAGATGAATAATATACTTCATGATGAAAATTTTCATTTAAAGACATATTGGTTAATGATTTAGCTGTTTTTACCTTAGATAGGAAGCATTGATTTTTAATAGGAATTCTGGCTAGGGAAGCAATATTCTTATGAGCAGGGGATTCATCGTCAGAAGATTCATCAAATGAGTCACCACCACTAGCACTCCAGGTGTCATTGGAATTGATTACTTTCTTACCCTTTTACATCCAAAACTTTTTTTTTTATTTTTCTTTAATGTTTGTCTTTCCATTCTTTCTTTTTATGTATAGGATAGTCTGGTCGGATATGACATGCCCTCTTACATTCATAGCATGTTACCTCAGAGACTTTCTTATACTTTTTTCATTGTTCTTATAACAATACTGAAAGTCTTTTTTGACAACAATCTTGTTCATCCTTTGAGAAAGATTGGATAACTCATTTTTAGACTGATCACTATCACTAGATTTAGATACAACAGTAGTCTTCTTACCCTTTGATCTTGTGACTTTCTCGAGAGTCTTTGCATTCATGTGTTTTGTTGTGGTGTAAAGGCTACACTCCCATTTCCATTATTCTTTTTATTCATCTCAGCATCTCTCTTCATTCTTGTCTCATATTGATGAATAGTTCCAAATAACTCATCAAGAGTAATGATGGAAACCTTCTTGTTTTCATCGATTGCTGTTCTTTTTGATTCCCAATCATTGGGCATGATGTCTATGATTTTATCCACAAGAATTTCATCATCTAAACATTTTTCTCCCATATATTTTAGGTCATTTATGATAGTCATTAATCTCTTATGAACGTTACATACTGGTTCTCTATAGGTAAAAACTAATCCATGATACTCATCTCTGAGCATGGCTCTCCTTGTTTCAATGAATTGGGATGTTCCAAAATGAGTGACTTCAGGCTTATTCCACATATTTTTTGTAGATTCTCATGAATAAATATGACTATATATATTCTTGCCCATGGAACATAATAAAGTATTGAATACCTTATAATTCAATTGATATTCCTATTTTTCTTGGTTTGTGAAGAAACTGACTTCTTTATCTGGAATTTTGTAGTCTCCTGTAGGAATGAAAAAAATTTCTACTCTGGTATTGATAAGGAATGTATTAATTATATCTCTCCAATATTCATAGTCATTACCATCGAAGAAATGTGGTCATGTAGAATTAATATTGTCTATTGAAACAACATTAAATCCTGTCATTCTCTAAAAACAACTTTTCCACTAAAGGAATTAGTAACAAAAGTTTGTATAAAACATGATCAAGTAAAATAATGAATTATTTGAGCAACAAAACTTATATGTGAGTATATTTATTTCAAAGACCTTACCTTTGATACCAATTTTTGGATCTAGAATTAGATGAGATAGCTCAATTACAAGAGGGGGTGAATTGAAAGTATAAACACATCCATTTTTAACCTTATAGAAATCTATGTTTAACATGGTCAAGCAAGATGGTTTCACAAACCCTCTTTAGTTTCAAAAAAAGAAACCAACATGATTGAGGAAAAACATTATTGAGATCCTATAATATAGATCAACCAAATAAACTTAAGACAAATTTACATGAGCAAATATTCTACCTTAAAGCATATAGAATCTTATTAATCAGAGTTATACAAGAATAATAAAGTATATGAAAATTATACATTACTTATTAATGAAAATGCAGCGGAATATAAACTTGTAACTAAAGAAAAGTAAACAAGTATAAGATATTTTAACTCAAATAGAGGGGTATCCAACAACCTTGGATAAAGATCCCTTGATTTATACTTTCAAGAAAGCCTGTATTACTCACACCAGGGTAAGCCCTCAATCCAAATATTGGCGTCTATCTGGATATAACTACAAGGAATAAATATTCAAGGTGATTGGGACCTCTATCTTCATATCCCTGGAATCCCTCGATTGATTATCAACCAATTGGAGTTGCACTTAGTAGGCTTCAAAAGATGTTCACAGATTGAACAAGGTGTTCTTAGTAAACAAACAAGGCAAGATGAGCAAAGCTCTCACAATAGTAGGAGTTATTCTCTCTAGATTTGAGATATCTTCTCTCTACTATGTGATGTTATTCTATTCAATGATTAGATCGACGTGATGTCGAGGTATTTATAGGAAAAATTCCAACGGTTGGATTCCTCCTCCAAGATTCATATTTTTCCTTGAATTTTGAAGGGACCTATACAAGTGTCACTCAACCAGCGGCTAGTTAAAAACAGATTGTATGAAATCATTTCATAAGATAAATCTGGGATATATTATCATTCTTGAGTTACACAAACATTCTTGAGTAATATAAACATTATTGGGAAAGATAAACATGCTTGGGAAAGATAAACATGTTTGACCAATGAAAACTTTCTTAATCAATATAAGAAATATTTGAGTAATATTTACATAAGAGAGAAATGCAGAATATGATTAATAGATAACACAGAGTCTAGATTCCATTAAAGTCGGAATCTGATTTCTTATAATATCAGAGTCTGAATTCAGTGAAGGTTAGAATCTGATTTTAGTGAAATTCGAAGTATGAATTTAGTGAAAGTCAGTGTCTGAATTCACATGGAGTTAGAAACTGATTTCACATGGAGTCGAAACCTGATTTCACATGCAGTCGGACCCTGATTTCACATGGAGTCAAAACCTGATTTCACATGGAGTCGGAACCTGATTTCACATGGAGTCGGAACCTGATTTTACATGGAGTCAGAACCTAATTCCACACGGATTCAGAACTTAATTTCTCATGGAGTCGGAACCTGAATTCCAGTGAACTCAGAACCTGAATTCTAGTGAACTTGGAACTTGATTTCCAGTGAAATCAGAACATTAATTCCAATGAACTGAGAACTTGAATTCACTTAAGGAAAATATGGACATAATATATTTAAAGAAACAAAATAAAAGATAAGGAAAACCATATATTAGGATAAAAATTCATTCTTAGAGAAAGAATATTTCCGTAAGAGAAAGTTTCTTTAGGAAAGATAACTTTCCTAGGAAAATGTGTTTGTGATTTTAAAAACCTAAGGAATGAATTAGTCATAATAACCCTTATCTACTTAACAAGATGAAATTATCTGATTTTATCTCTTCTTAGTGAAATATTTTTACCTAATCATGGTTTTTAAACATGGATATCTTGAGAATATAATCAGGACTATTACTGATGGTCAATATTGTGATTTTTATTCAATATTTTAGGTCAATTTTTTAAGATTTATGAATCTTGATGAATTTGAGGGCTATAAGAGTTCATATCCAATGAACCATCCCCATTTATATATTGAGAATACGATATGTGGTTTTATTATGATAAAACCTACTGAATACTAGTTATAAATGATATCATCCATGAGTGTATGCTACTATTGATATTCATAAAACATATTATCTTACCTAGTAAGATAGAGTTTATCTATATAAGGTATACAAATTTTTTTTCTCTACCTAATAGTTTATAATGTTTAGATAAGCTTGCATCAATTCTTTATGAGGCAGATGTAAGAGTAAACCAAATCATCTTCAAGATTCAATAATCTTCTATACCCAAAATTCATTTATGAAATTCTTGAATAGAAAAGACTAATCCATACAGGATTAGAACGATCTGTGTTTTCTAATAGTGTTTGTTTAAATCAAACCACTTGAAAAAGGATAATGATCAAATGGAATCCCTATAAGAGCATATGAATAGATGATGAGGAAAGACTATATGAGAGATTAAATCCAATCTCAAATCCTAGTAGACCAATGAATATCATTGATCCAGGATTAGATCCAAATGATATTATAAAAGCTAATTATTCTACTAATAAAGATGAATTTAAACCTCCTATGGATGTGGATGTAATACTAGCTTAGAAAGAGATAATATGTAGAACACCTTATCTTGAAGTTCCAAATTCTTCTGAAACTACTATTGATGTTTCAAAAGAGATTTAAATACCTTTTTTGGTAGAGACAGTGGGAGACGGAGTATTAACTCATTAGGGGAAGAGAGTTCCTATAACTATTCTATTTGTACCTTCTCTCACTAACTCAAAGAGTGATTATTGTGTTGATCCAATGGAAAAGAGTCCTTCACTGTTTGAGATGGAAGGATCTCCCATATATTATTCCACGCCTTGAAGTGACAAATCCACTCTATATACTCCGTTCTATAGTATAGATGTATCTACTCATGCAGATGCCAGTGGTAAGGATGAAAAGGATGAGGATGATGATAATTTACTAAATATGTAAGGACTTTTCATTCCAATTGTTTCATAGAAGAATAACCTAGTATTCTAGGGATTTATTCTATATCTATTCCAAAAGGACTAGTTAGACCTATGTCTTTTGATGATTTGTTAAATATTTTGGTTACTCCTCTCCCTACTAGAGCTATAACTGAAATTATTTCTCAAGAAGAACCTCTTTATGAATCTTCTCATAAAACATTAGTGATTTATATGAAATATGCCAATGAAGAATCAGATTCATCTCTTAGATAAGTAGAGAGACCTGATAGTGTTTTCTCTCCAAAAGGAGAACCATGGAGAAACACAGTTGAGTTCAGAAGATCTAGCACTTCCTCTACTTATCAGGATGATTATACTTCTCTAGAATCCATTCATACTTTTCCTCATCAAGATGGACCTTAATCTAAACCACCCTTAGTGATCACCTATGTTGACTTCATCCAATTTAAGAATTACCTTTTGAAAGTATTAAAAGAAATATTTCTAAGTATCAATTGGGTTAATAATCAAGATGGATTGGAAGATAAAATCTATAATATTGAGAGTGTAGTGGCTCATATCCATCCCAAAATATTTCTCAAAGTTGATCATATGAAGAATGGTCTTTCAAGTTTCAAAAATGAAATGGATAATATTAGCAGATATATTGGTGCTCCACATGCTGATTTGATAGATATAATGGATTCCTTGGATAGAAGGTATCTTTCGATGATTAACATCCTCTATAGACCCTCCACTTCTATATCAGTACCTTTTACCTCGGTCTCTATTGATGAGGATCTCATTCAAAGGTTAATCTATGAGGAAATTCATAATATCATAGATAATGTGAAAGAAATTAGAAATCAATTTCAACTGGATATTGTTACACATGGAGAAAAAAAATTTGATCATATTAGAGAAGAATACATCAAGAATACCAATGAAAAAGGTGTAATTAAATTCTATCTAAGAAGGATATGAACCATGGTAGATATCATTGATATGTTCCTTTCATTATAAAAAAAATTGAATATTCTTCCTATGACCGTAACTTTCAATGAAATTGTAAAGAATTTATTAGTGATTAATCCTCTTCTAAATCAGTTCATGTCAAAGAAATATGGTTTCCTTCAAGTAATGGAACATGGAACATGGGATGTGGTTGATATCACCAGGATATTAGATACATATATGTATGTTTCAAATTCTCATGTTCTAGAACCTCCTTCTCTTTCTATGACATGCATATCTACCTCTTCTGGCCAAGACTTTATAGCAGATCCACGTTAGTTTCTTTAACATACTTTACTCCAACCTCGACCTCACTTGCAACATCTCTTGTAGGACCCTTCGGTCTTACTATTTCACATGACCATGGATAAATATGACTAGTTTCCAAAGGAATATCTATTCTAGGACCTCCATCAATTCCTTATACTACACCTCCTCATCCTATTATTGGAAAAGGGAAGGACATATCTATTCCCTAGGATTCATATTACTACTAAGAGATTCTGATAGGGCATCTTATAAACATTTAATAGATTAATGAAAATTATCATTGTTACTCAATTGGTTTCATTTAATTCTATTTATTTTCTCAAATCATTATATTCTTTTTTATAATCCAAAATGGGGGGGGGATAAAATATGTAATGATTATAAAACTATGATAACTATTACATTCAGGCATGTTACAACAGGTTAAAATCTTTAATTCATAATCTTTAATCATTTTGAGTAATCATTTATGTCATGATTTGTGATCATAAAATGGGGGAGATTGTTGGTTTGTTCCAAAAATTCTTTTTTTGAATAATCACAAATCATGTTTATGTTATTTATACTCCAGTTTATGTTTTATGAAATTTAAATCATTTTTTAGAAAATAATAAAATTTCATAAAGACATGCATCAATCACATGACTAGGTGACCGAGACACTATTTTTCACAAAGGAATGAATTGACCAAAAGGCAGATCAACCACATTGCCATGTGATCGACCTTGGAACTTTATCACCAAAAAATGAAGCAACTTCATGTGTAACCTTGTGATCACAAATCCAAATGTTAGTGACTTCGTGACTATCAAAAATCTCACAAAGTGATGGATTGTGCGCACATTCAAAGAAAAGAGAACATGAAAATGTTTGAATTACAATTGTATTTAAGTGACCATGGTCCATAGTTAGAAATTTTAAAATTACTAGATTGAATGTAAGTATAGTGTGATCAACCATAAGTATAAGGTGATCAACCATAATTATAAGGTTATCAACTATAAGTACAAGGTGATCATCCATAATTAAAAGTGATCAACAGTATGAATTATCAAATAATCCAACCAGAATTCTCACAATGTATTGAAACAACCATGGATGTTGATATAGAAAACTTAAATTGACCATATCTAAAATTAAGTATAATATATTATTTTAAAATATATTAATTCAACTACATTTCTATGTAGAATTAAATTACTGTAATTTTTTTTATTGAACCTAGATTTCATATTGAGTATGAGGATCCCCAATGATGAATTTTCAATATCTCTTATTAGATAAAATCTATGATTTTATATATGACTAAATATAGGTAAAAAAGAACACATAAAATGTATACATCAGAATTTTTTATGAATGAAAATGAAGAACCAACCCAATTTTTTTGAAAATCTACAACATTATTTTCTCACACAAACTTTAAAAAAATCAGAGAACATCCACTCATATTCGCACATCATTTTAAAATAAAAACATCTAGAAGAGAATAATATCCAATAGAACAAAAGAACTGAATTCTATACTGCATCAAATTCCTTTTTTCTTTTTCTCTATTTTTCTTATATTTCATTATGTTTTTATTATACTCTATTAATTCATTAACATAGACTCATGTATTTAATTGGAGAGTTCTAAACACAGACTCACTTATTATTTTATATCTATCTCCCATGAAGAATAGTGGAAGAGGTTTTGGAGAATGAGTTGTTACTTTGTTATTCTCCAATTAATATTTCTAGAAGAGGCTCTATATATCTTGGACATCATTATGCACTATTTTTTATAAAAACCTAATTTAGATTAGGGATCTGTTTATTTATTACTAAATTTCATAGTAGCAGGTTATTTTAAAGTGGAGTGAACTAGGTCTTTTCTTGAGATTGAACCTATTGTTTTATTATTCAGTTAAATTTACTTGTTTTTTATAATCTATTTTCAAAAAAAAATCTGTCTTAATTTTCAAAACTCAATAGAAAAACACTAATTTGATAATTAGCATTAACATGTGTTTTATATAATGTCTTTTATATAAGTAAATCTATTTCAAAATTTAAGAGAGTTTTAAACATGTTTTAACTGAGTTTTGATTGAAATTATGAGAAGATTTTTAAAAGATCAAATTATATACTTCTACTATTTTAGTTATCTGGGTTGTACTTTATAAATTGGGGGAATTTTTTGAATAATTTTTAATATAAACTTTAATTAAAAACTAAACTCACTCACCAATTGTGTTTCCCACTCTATCCAAATGCATAAAATCAATATCATAAGTACACATAAATCCTTTGAATGAGATATGAAAGGGGAATATGCATAAAAATTATGAATTATAAACATAGGTCACGTTTTATGGACAACACATCATACCAATATGGACAATGATAACTTCATCATGTATATTAATAACATTATAGGAAAAACTAACTACATCATGTTAATACATAAAGATCTCAGTAGATTAAAATTTCCACCCAGTCATTGGAGTGATATACACTACTAGGAACTGGACCTATACGAACTGTTTACCTATACCAATGGTTTTTCTAAACCGTTGGTATAGGTACAATAAAAGAAACATATACCAATGGATTAGTGAAACCATTAGTATATGTTATGGATATACCAATGATTTTCCCAAAACCATTGGTATAGTATCCAATAAAATAACCTATACTAATGTTTTTAGAAAAACTGTTGGTATAGGTATGCCCCTTTACCAATGTTTTTGAAGAACCATTGTTATAGGGTATTTATACAAAACTTTACAAATAGTTTTTCAAAACTATTGGTATAGGTCAAAAAAATTAGGGAACCTATACCAATGGTTCTAAAAACTATTGGGAAAGACCTATACCAACAGTTTGGAAAAACTGTTGCTATAGGTCCCAAAAATCCATGTACTTATACAAACGACTTTGACAACCATTGGTATAGGCACACAAATATTTTATGAATTATTTTTTCAAATATAATAAAATAAATAAGTATAATTTATATATATATATATATATATCCAATTATATTCCCAAATATCATTATAGTATAGTGGTTAGGTCATTGATATATAAGTGGGAGGTCGTGGGTTCAAATCTGGGTGACATAATTTTTTTTAAATTAACTATCCCAATGGTTTAAAGAAAACTGTTGGTATATGTATAGGTTTATACGAATGGTTTAAAAAACCATTGTTATAGACCTATACAAATGATTCAAACCATTGGGATAGACCTATCCCAATGGTTTCAAAACCATTGGTGTATACCTATCCCAATGGTTTTCCAAACTGTTGGTACAGACCTATACCAAAGGTTTTCCCAAAACCATTTGTATAGGTCTATACTAACAGAAAATCAACCAACGACCCTCCAAACCATTGGTATAGACTATACCTAGGGTTTGGGACTTATAAAAATGGTTTGGATCTATTGGTATATGCTAGTTTTCAAATAGTGGTTTTTTGGTTTTTCCATTTCTGATATGGATCCTGGTGGTTCTCAATATCAGTAGTTCATGCAGAGGTTCCGAGAGTCAAACCCTCCTCATTTATTTGGGCAACTGGAACTAGAGAAAGATGAGGAATGGCTATAAAATGTTGAGTAGATCCTTTTTCGGCTTGTATATTCTGAACCTCTCAAGCTTGAGATTACCTCCTTCATGTTATAAGGCCTATGTTGGGAATGGTGGAAATCTGTTATTCAGGCCAAACCGCAGAAGAATTACTCATGGGAATGATTTATAGCATTGTTCATCCAACAGTACTTCCCTGATGATGTGAGGATTCTTATCGGTTCAAGGTTGTACTGTCCTGAGTAGGGATATTCAACAATGTTGCAGTATACTAATAGCTTCTCCAAGTTGGTGTTGTATCTCCCAAACCATGTTGGGGATAAATTTTTGAAAGCTAGATTCATTGAAAGGGGTCTCCGATCAGAATTCCTTTAGGTAGTTACTTCTTTCCCTGATGATTATGAAGAATTAGTGAGGCAATCTATTCAGGTCGTATCCTATTTAGCTATGTCTGGCTAGTTGAGATGTGGTACAAAAAGACAATTGTTTTTGGCCTCATCAGATTTATCCAAGAGTATGATCTGGCTAAGTTTTCAGTGTAGGAATCCTGGTTATATGAAGTTTTCCTATCGCAAAGCACCTAAGATCTATTATACCTATGTCTGTTTAGTTCATTTTCAAAGGATTTTCTAGGGTGGCACCAGGAAGTGACATGGATCCAAATCGACTCCCTTGAAGAACCTTCCAGCTCAGTTGGATGAAGGCAGCATTGGCCCAAGCTCAATCGGAATATTCTTTTGCTGTAAATGTAATTTTTTGTTTCAATTAATATAATCGGTGGTGTTATCTTCATTTGGGTATGAAGAATGATGTTGCTGGGTTTTTTGGAATTTTTTTTATTGAGAATGTCTTTGTAATTTACTTAATGTTGTTGATATAAAATGGTGGTTTTTTTGTTCTATTCTTTGTTTCTTTGAAATTTTCTAGTTTTTATTAGGTTTCAATAGTTTTTATGGATTAAGAAATCAATGCTTTTCTAGAGTCCTAATATGGTGGGGAGGCCACCATGAGATGATCTCATGATGAATCCAACTTCCATGCTTTCTTGACGGAGCACTTTCTTGTTTTCGCTATGACTAACCTCGATTAGAGTAATGGGTGGTCTTGGATAGTGGGTCATGTAACGGATGCTCATGGAAATCTGGAACAGAACACGATGAGCTTCATAGATGGTTTCTATGTTAGGGGTCGGGGTGTTCATTGTTGGGTTGTCTTCAGAAAAGAGTGAGTCTCTTCTTTGTAATCTCTTCCTTGTTTTTTCAAGCTCTTTGTTCTTTTGTGATGTTTTCTTTGGATGTTTGGATTATTTGAGGATGTACTCATAGTTTATTTTGAGATTTTGTAGTTCTGGGTTTCGAATAGAAGTGAGTGTTGGTTGTTTGTTCTTTGCGTTTTTTGGTTTTTCCATGGGTTGTAGTTCATATTTGCTTTGGTTCTGATCAACTGAATCTCTTGAGACAATCTGGGGGCAGAAAGTGTCATGGTGGGGAGAATTGTCACACCCTGACCCGACACTTCATGCTTGCGGTTATTTTATTTATATTTGAGTCTTTATTTAGTTTTTTTGTTCGATCTCTTGGATTAGGGTTTGATCTTTCCTCTCAAAGGTTCAGTTGAGGTGCAGTTGCAGTTTTGAAACATTTTCCGGCAATTTCTTCACCTGAGGTAGGTGATTCATTGTCCTAGAATTTTTAAATGATTTGATTTACATTTTTTACTAATTTTAGCATGTTCTATATTTTAATTGTGTGGTGACAAAGTGTTTTTTGAAAGGATTTTATGAGAAAATTTTTTGGGAATGATTTTCTACATGAAATTGTGTGTTTATTTTAGGTGTAATGTATTTTTTTCTTCTTTTAAGGGTTTTATAAATTGTGTGAATGGATTATTAAATTGTGTGAGTGAAACAAAATATGTTTTTTAAGAGTATGGCATGCTTAGGTGTTGGGTTTGGATTTTGTAAAGAAATTAGCAATGTTTTGTGTGATTGATTTAGTGTGTTGTCACATTAAAATATTTTATGGGTTGGTTGTTGGGTGTGAAGCATGTTTTCAAAAACACTTAAGCTGTGAATGTGTTGGAAATTAGATTTTCAATGAAAAATGTATTCCCTTGGCATGTTATACCTATTGTGCACCATTTTAATTGAATTTCAAATTGTTTATTTAATGGAAATCATGTTTTAAAATGATCTTAGTTTATGTATGGATTTACATAGGGGCTTGTCCCATGACTTTGGTTGCTTCTGCCCTCTTTTATTTGTTTTAATTTTATTTAGAGTCTTTGGTGATTTTGGGTTGCCTTTGGGTTAATTAGATTGTTTGGTAGTTCCCCAAAGGTTCTCACACTCATACATAGGTACGTATATATATATATATCCTCCTTGCACATATTCCATCATGGTGTGAGGAATATCTGCATTGGACTAAGTGGTATATATATATAGGAGTGTAAGTGCATTCAATTGATGATCGGTCTTCGTTGAAGGCATAGAGTGCCAAATTTTTCAGCTTGGTTCTCTTGTTTTGAGGTATGATCTCTATGCATTAACCTTTAAATTTAACAATGATTTATTTCTTGCATTTCACATCTAGTTTTTATATTAATTTTTGATATATAATTTTAAGTAAAATTTTCTGTCTTGAATTGGATTGGTGTCTCTCTTATGAAGTGTTGCAATAAATGACTTGATTGCATTTTTCACATCAAGTGCTTGATGAAATTCCCCTTTGGACTTTGTAAAACTGTTTTATATTTAAAATGGTGGTTTGGGTTTCTTAAATGGGTTTCCAAGTGTATTTTTTGTTTTTAATGTGGCATGTGTGTGGTTCATTAAGAAATGGTTTTGCAAGTGATGGTTGTGCAAGGCCTGGTTGGAACATTAATAAAATGTTTTTATCGGAAAAACGTTCTTGGAATGGGTCTCCGCCTTTTTGGATGATGAAAGATGGGAGTTTTATTTTTTTGGGACTTCTCTTATGTAGTGATGGTTTAAAGGCAAGGGACTTGTTCCTTGGGATGACTTGGGGGTGAACTTGTTGTGTGTGTGTTGGATTGTGTGTGATGAATGTGCTTGTGACTGGATACTTGTATGGCATTGTTGGCTCACTCACTCTTTAGTATGAACATGGGAACCTAGAATAGCGAGTGAATTTTCAGTGAATGATTGATGCACTAGTCTAGATTATACATTGGCTAGGGGAACTAAGTATGAACTATATGCTTTGGGGTTGGGCCCCTCAACCAGGCCAGGTTGAGTGACGATCGAGAATTTGGGCATTATGATGTCATCAGGTGAGGTATGCCTTTGGGATGATTCAGATGTATAGTATGTTCTAGATTATTCATGAGCTCCTAGGTATTCCCTTTTACTTCGACACTTAGTTATCTACAGTGGATGATTAAGGTGCATTGTTTGGTTGGTCACTCTGGCTTGCTACTTTCCACTGCCCTTGTGTGCTCATTGAATTTTCCACCTTGTATGGTGCATCTCATTGCTAAAGGTGATAAAATGATTTTCAAATGTTTGTGGAAAATGGTTTTTAAAATGTTTCACACTTCCTTCTTCTCTATCCCACTTTCATTAAAAGGTTAATGCTTCCTCCTTGAAAAAGAAACGGGTTTAAAATAAAAAGGGAAATGGGCCATGATTTTCTTTAAAGGGAAAATGTGTGAAAAACATAATTTTATTTATTGTAGTTCAAAACTGAAATTAATGTTTCTTTATTTAAATGAAATGCATTTGGGAATTGATTACTTTGGCATGCCTACTATGTTTTAACACTCAAGCCTATACTTCATTCTTATTTTTATTCTTAGGTGCATGTTCTACTTGATCCTGATTGTTGTGGGCGATGTTGAGTCTTGGGATTGGAGAGTAACCCACAGGATCACATGGAGATTCAGTGGATGCCTGGTTTGGATAGCTTTTTTTAGGTCTTACTTAGACATTCTTTTTGGTTTATTTATTTTGGGATGCTATTTATTTATTCTGCTGCTTTTTTTATTTTTATTTTTAAAAATCATTCCCATCATCACTCTATTGATGCCCATGGAACTTGTCACCAACCTGAGAGGATTGGGAACACCTCTCAGGCCTTGTTGTGAGCCGGCTCAGGTGACCGGTTCAGGATCGAACCTAGTTGGTTTGTGGCAAAATGGTATCATAGCATAGGTTCTTTAGAGGACCCATATTTCAGAGTGCCCTTTGTTATATGGGATGTCCAGGTAGATGGAGTAGAACTTTCAGAACTCGGGAAATAAGTATGATGAAGTGTCTGGCCAACACATTCTATACTGAACCTTGAGTTACCCGGGTTAGTCAGTTTTTTCTTGGTTTATTTGTTTCTTGTGGATTGCTTGGTATTTGGGGAAATGAAATGAGAGTCAGGTCAGTTGTCTCAGTGAGCTCACAGGGCCTGACAAGCCATGTGGAGTTGGGGACATAGTCCTAGAAGATTCTTCATGTTGGTGGTTCGATTGGCATAGGGCCTCCAACCATATGGCTAAGTCACACATCGACACTAGTCTCCTCTGATGAGTTGTTTTGGGTCTTTCTGTGATTTTGGGATTTTCAACCTGTTGAATGGTTGGTTTCTTTCATTGTACTTAATGTTGGCTGGGGTGGTTTGGTGTGTTCTTATTTAGATTTTAAAATGATGTTTTTTTTGACAAAATGGTGATTGGATTATCAAAAAGGATACTTCCAAAACCAAAACCTTGAATCTTTTGGAGAGGGAAATATGTTGTTTTGAAAATGGGAGTTATTTTTGAAAATATTTTGGGGGGTTTTGAAAGGTTTTGTGAAATGTGAAATTGGAGAATGAATGTGTAATTTGAAAATATTTTTCTTTGAAAATAAGATGTGGTTTTAAAATTAGTTGGGGTAAGTGGTTTTGAAAGTGATAATGTTTCTTTTATCCAACTATTGGTATTCCTATGAGTGCTCACATATATTTATGTGGATGCATGTATGTTGAAAGTGGAGAGCTAGAACAGGAATGCATGTAGGTGAGGCTAAAGAGAATACTAATGGTGGGTGTTTGGTTCATAAGGCTTGTTATATTTTCTGAAAAATGTTCCTCAAAATGGGGGATTTCAATGTTTTAAAAAGTGGGACCTTGTGATACTGCCTTTTTGTGTTTGGAGTTTTCCTTTTTTTTCTTTGGATTTTATCTGTTGGGGGTGTGATTTAAATGATGTTTTGAGTTTGGGTTTTTAATTTGAAAATGAGATAATGAATTTTTATTTATGATGTGTTTTGATTTTGTTTCATGCTCCCTATTTTTAGATTATGTCCCCAATTAGTTCTTAGGGATTTTGAAAAGAATCTGTGTGTGGTTATTTCATCATGTATCTCTCAGTTGATCAAGTCATGATTTAGACGTTTGGTTTGTCTATTTCGGATATGTAGCCTAATGGTTCTCAATATCAGGTGTCTGTTCAAAGGTTTCGAGGACCGAACCCTCATTTATTTGGGCAGATAGAACCAGGGAAAGCTGAGGAATGGCTGTGAAATGTTGTGGTGATCTTTGTTCTAATTGAATATCCTGAAACTCTCATGCTTGAACTTTCCACCATTATGTTGGAAGGCCTAAGTTAAAAATGGTGGAAATCCATTCTTCAGGCCGAACCACATAAGAATTACTTGTGGGAATGTGTTAAAGCCTTGTTCATCCAAAAGTACTTTCCTGATGGCATGATGATACCGATGGGTTCAAGGTTTTATTGTCTCGAGCAGGGCTATTCAATGTTGTTGGAGTATGCTACAAGCTTCGCCGATTTGGTGTCGTATCTCCCAAACCTTGTCGGGGATTAATTTTTGAAAGCTCTATTCTTTGAAAGGGGTCTCCAATCAGTATTCCTTTAGGCAGTGCCTTCTTTCCCTGATGATTATGAATAAGTAGTGAGGCAATATGTTCTAGTCGTAGCCGGTTTAGCTACGTCTGGCCAGTTGAGATGAGGTAACAAAAGGCCATTGTTTTTTTCACCTCATCGGATTTATCTGAGAGTATGCTCTGGTTATGTTACAAGTGTGGAAATCCTGGACATAGGATGTTTTCAAGTAATGAAGCACCTAATATCTATCATACTTTTTGTCGTTTAGTTCATTTGCAAAATTTTTTTCCAGGGCAGTTCCAAAAAGTGTCATGGAGCCAAATACACTCCCTTAGAGAACCTTCCAGCTCAGTTGGATGAACACAACACTGACAAAAGCTCAATCAGAAGCTTATTTTGTTATAAACGTGATTTTTTCTTCAATTAATTTAATCTGTAGTGTTGTCTTCTTTTGGGTATGAATAATTTTGTTACAGGTCTTTCTAGAACTTTGTTTTAATGAGAATTTATTTGTAATTTTCTAAATGTTATTGATGTATAATAGCGGTGTTTGTTGTCCCATGATTCATTTATATAGGTTTTTCTAGTTTTCATTAGGTTTCAAGAGTTATTCCGGCTTGAGAAATAAATTCTTGTCTGGATTCCTATGTGGTTGGGAGGCCACCATGATATGATCTCGTGATTAATCCAACTTCTAGGTGTTCTTGATTGAACACTTTCTTGTTTTCTCACTGCCCAACCCTGATCATAGTAATGTGTTGGCTTGGATAGTGGGTCATGTAATAGATGCTTGTGAAAATCTAAAATATACCACGATGAGTTTTTTCATTGGTTTCAATGGTAAGGATCAGGGTGTTCCTTGTTGGGTTGTGTTTAAAAAAGTGTGATTCTCTTCTTTGTAATCTCATCATTGTTTATTCGAGCTCTTTGGTCTTGTTTGATGTTGTCCTTGGATGGTTGGCTTCTTTTAGGATGGCCTCGTAGTTTCTTTTGGGATTTTGTAGTTATAAGTTTTGAACGGAAGTGAGTTTTGGTTCTTTGGTATTGGAGTTTTTAGGTTTTTCTGTTGCTTGAAGTTCAACTTTGCTTTGGTCCTCATTAGCTGAATCTCTTGGGACATTCTGGGGGAAGAAAGTGTCATGGTGGAGAACATTGTCACACCCCGACCCAACACTTCGCAATTGCAATTATTTTATTTATATTTGAGTCTTTTTTTTAGTTTTTAGTTTTATAGTTATTAAATTAAAATTAAAATTAAAATTAAAAATAAAATTATTTAATAATAAAAATAATGATATTATTATTATTATGAATAATAATAATATTATTATTAAGTATATTAATATTATTATTATTGTTATTATTATTATTCATATTAATTAATTTATTTTTTAGGGTTTGATATCCCCCTCCTCTTACCTCGCCCCCTTTACACGCATGAGCCCCCCCAGGTTGCACGATGCCACCCCCTTCCCAGACCTTAGGCAGCGTGCCTCCCCCCTTCTGGCACCCCTCATTTCACTTCTGGCGACCTCCTTCCTCTCCTCTAGTAGCCCTGCCTTCCCCTCCTAGAGAGCATCCCTACCATGTGGCCGAACCCCCTCTCCCTTATCCTCTCCAACACGCGCAAACCGGTTGACACCCTCATTTCCAGTGCGCGGCAATGTCCACTGCCCTCTCTTTGCCGAGTGACCCCCCTCCCACCAACGACCACACCTCCTTCCCCTATAGGTACGTCTCCTTCATGTTTTCATTGGGGTTTTTATTTTCAAGTGGCCATGGTTTTGTTTTAGGGGTTCAATTTTGAGTATTTTGGTTTGATATCTTGGATTAGGGTTTAATCTTGCCTCTCGGAGGTGTGGTTGAGGTGCGGTTGTGGTTTCCCCACATTTTTCGCAAATTTATTCACCTGAGGTAGGTGGTTCATCATCTTAGCATTTTTAAATGATTTTATTTTCTTGTTTATTTTATTTTATAAAGTTTTATACTTTAATTGTGTGGTGCGAAAGTGGTTTTTGAAAGGATTTGATGAGGAAAGGGTTTGGGAATGATTTTCTACATGAATGTGTATTTTATGTATAATGTCATTTTATGCTTCTTGGAAGAGTTTTATAAATTTTATAAATGGCTCGTTAAATCGTGTGAGTGATACAAAATATGTTTTTGAAGGTTTTGGCATGCTAATGTGTTGGGTTTAGATTTTGTAAGGAAATTGGAAATGTTTTTTGTGAGTGATTCGGTGTGTTTTCTCATGAAAATGTTATATGGGTTGGTTGTTGGGTGAGAAGCATGTTTTTGAGAACACTTAAGGTGAGAATGTGTTAGAAATGGTATTTTCAATGAAAAATATGTTCCCTTGGCATGTTAAATTTGTTATAAACCTTTGAAATTAAAATAAATTTTTTTGAATAATTGAAAGCATGTTTTAAAATGATCATTGTTTATGTATGGTTTTACATAGGGTCTTGGAACATGACTTTGTTTTCTTCTACTTTATTTTTTTATTTAAATTTTATTTAGAGTCTTTGGTGATTTTGGGTTCCCTTTGGATTAATTAGATCGTTTGGTAGCTCCTAAAAGGTTCACACACACATACATAGGTACATATATATATATAAACATATATATAAATTCTCCTTGAACATATTCTCTCAGGACATGGAGAATATATACATTTGAATAAGGGGTATATATATATGTGAGTGTATGTGCATGAAATTGTGGAGCGGTCTTCGTCAAAGGCATCGAGTGCCGAATTGTTCGGCTTGGTTCTCTCTTTTTGAGGTAGGATCTCTATGCATTAACTTTTAATTTTAAGAATATTTTATTTCTTTCATTTCACATCTAGTTTTTATAATTTTTTTTGATAAATAATTATTAGTAAAATTGTATGTCTTGAATTGGAGTGGTTTCTTCTCTTGTAATGTATTGTAATAAATAGATTGATCGCATTTTTCACATCAAGTGATTGATGAAATTCCCCTTTGGCATTTGTAAATGTGTTTTAGATTTAAAATGGTGGTTTGGGTTTCTTAAATTGGGTACCAAGTGTTTTTATGGTTTTCAAATTAGTTTGCATGTGGTTCATTAAGAAATGGTTTAGCATGTGATGGTTGTGTGCGGCCCGGTTGGAACTTTAAAAAAATGGTTTCATCGGAAAACCCTCCTTGGAATGGGTCTCCTCCTTGTTGGTTGACTAAAGATGTGGAGGGCCCCAGAACACCCTGATAGGGGAGGGGTGAATCAGGGTGTCAATATTTTCTTTTTAGGTGATGGATCTTATTCCCACCTTGGTGGGAACCAGTTAAACCTTTCTGATTAGATCATGCAGTAAAAAAGCAATCACATGCAAAGAGAAGAGACAACAATTTTACATGTTTCATCACTAAGGTCTAGTTCATGGAGCATATGGAAACAATGTATCTGTCGTACCAAAATTCACTAATTTTCACTAGTCATGGAATACAAATGTTTTGGTACAATCACTCAATTCTAGGCACACTTCCCATACAAGATTTTAGGGATATCACACTGTGTCCCTCAGAACACTTCTGTTGATTCCCCCTTGATCACTAGTATGGGTGAAGTCTTGCTCAATTTATCAACTTGAAGGTCTCTTAAATAGATTAGAATTGAACTCTTTCTATCTGTACAACACGAGAATCTTCTTGCAACGATGTCCTGAAATGATGCACCTGGAAGCACTGATCACACAAGCCAGATATCTAAAGCCTGTTAGAGGCTCAACACTGCACTTGCGCACAAGACCTACTATTGCGTGCAAGATTTGAGTTTTTTCACGCAAGGTGACTGTCATACAACCCCTATTTTTTGTGAAACCCTAGTCTTTCATATAGAGACACCATAGGTTTTACTTGGTATTTAAAGACTAATGGAACACCTTACATGCAAGAATAATTTTTTGCAATTCTTTCACGCACAAATCATTCACGCGATAGAGCAACCAGATCTTATTTGAAAAATTATTAAGTCTTAAATGGGGGTAGATGTATATTTATAGTCCTTGATGACCCTGCAAGTAAATTTTTTACGTTTCTTCAATGGTGCACATAAGTTTCTTTCCGAGCATGCAAAACACCTTTTAACATCGCATTAGGTGCATAAGTCTCATCTGCATAACCTCTTTTTTTGCGCACAATTAAATCTTTCTCGTGCTTTTTTCCTTTTCCATATTTTTTTGATCCCAAAACAATCCTTATGTGCATGTTTCCAAACCTCCTTTAATATTGTGTGCAACTCCCTTTTCCAAAAACACTTTTCTCCATTTTCCAATTTTTGGACATAAAAATTAGGCCAACACTGGGAAACAATTCCACGTTCAACACTGTTGTCAACTTGAACTATAAGATCCATTTCCTTTCAATCTCCCTAAACATCCATTTAAGGATTGAAAAAAACACAAACCATACTCCATTTCCATCAACAAGCAACCTTGGTTCCAACAATCTCCTGCTTTGGGTTTGTTGGCAATCTATAAATAGATTCAATAGAGCACCATCCGATATCAAAACTTGATACACAAGAATAATCTCATCCAATACTCTAAGTATACATGAGAAATGATCAGTGTATAATATAAGAGGGGAAACATGAATTGGGTTCTCGTGTTTTGGAAATCTTAACTATTTCCTCATAAGAAAGAATTATTTTATCCATTATCATTTTCTCCATTAATTTTCCCCCTTTCGTAACTCATCATTCTCCCCCATTATAATATATTTGAATTTCTGTATTCTCCATATTTTCTGCTACTAGAGAAACATTTCATTCTCTTACTTTGTACCATTGAATCTCTCTATTCCCCCTATTGGTAATAAACCTGAAGAACCAAATTATAACTTGTAGAGCTCAAAGAACACTCCCCCTAAATTGTATATCCCCCATAAACCTGCATCACATCCACAAATATATTAAAATAGTTAATTCATCTTGGGAGAGGGGAAACTTGTGCCCTCCTAATACACTAGTAGGTAGTTGAACATAGAGCTTCAAAAGATGTTTCTAAAATACATCTGTTTCCAATGGCTTAGTTAGAATATGTTTCACTTCTTCATTAGTTCCCACATGATCAATTTTAATCATTCCTTGTTCAACTATTTTCTTGATAAAGTGTTATCTGATTTCAATTTCTTTTTTATGAGAATGATGAACAAGATTCTTTATAAGATTAATTGTGCTCTTGTTATCATAGTGAATCACCATTGGTTGTTTTACCTCATCACCAATATCCGTCAGTTATTGCTACATCCACAGTAGCTGAGTACATGCCTTTGTAGTGGAGATATACTCAACTTCAGTAGTACTGAGAGAAGTAATTTCTTGTTTCTTACTTAACCAACAAACAAATTTATTTTCAATAATGAATGCTCTACCATTTTTGGAATTTCTACCAACAACATCACCAGTCTATTCAACTTCAGATTATGCTGATAGTTCTCTATCTCTTCTTGAATCAAAGTATAGGCCATAATTGTGAGTACCTTTAATGTACCACATGATTCTTTTAAATGCCTCCATATGTTCATCTTTCATATTACATTGAAAGCGGTTCGCTAAGCATGTTGCAAAGACAATATCTTCTCGTGTCATTGTCAGGCACAATAAGCTCCCAAAGACTCTTTTGTACATTACAATATCTACAGATGACCCATCCTCATGATTTATAAGATTTTTTCCAACAGCAATTGGAGTTGACATTAGTTTGGAGTCATGCATGTTAAATTTCTTCAGTAGCTCTCTTGCATACTTTTTCAAATAAATGAATGTGTAATCCTTATTTTGAATCACATACAGCCCCATGAAATATGTGAGTTCACCAATCATAGACATTTCAAATTCTGATTTCTTGTAATTAGAAAATTCTTCCACTGATCACTGCCTGCTTCCACCAAATATTATATCATCTCCATACACCAGTACCATAAACTCGTGTGTGTGAGAATTCCCCACATAAAGATTGTGATCCAATCCTCCTCTTTTGAATTCAAGATTTTTTAGATAACAATCCATCCTAGAGTACCATACCCATGGTACCTACTTCAAACCATTGAGGGTCTTTTTAATTCCGAAAACCTTCATTTCATCTTTGTTGTGTATAAAACTCACTGGTTGTTCTATGTAAACTTCCTCTTCACAAACACCATTCAAAAAATCTTTCTTGACATCCATCTGATACACTTTGTATCCTCTTTTAATTGACATCATAAGAAAAAGTCTAATTGACTCCAGTCTAGCCACCATAGAAAATATTTCTTTGAAATCAACACCTTTAATCTATTAATATACTTTAAACACCAATCAATCCTTATTTATAATCACATTACATTGCTCATCATATTTATTCTTAAAAATACACTTCATACCAATCACATTGTGACCTTCAGGTCTCTTTACTAGATCCAATGTTTGATTCATATCGATCTGATCCAACTCTTCATTCATGGCTTTAACCCATGATTCATTCTTTGCAGCTTCTTTAAATAAGTATGGTTCCAAAACTAATATAAAGATATATTGTGAATTATTCCTCGTTCTCATTGTCTGTGTGGGTGCTATCAAATCCCCTATGATGTTATACTAATCAATTTATGATCTTAGATTTCTTCTATGTGGTTTAAGATAATTTTCTTCAGCCATGGTTGTAAGAACCCAGATCGTCAGTTTCAGGTACAGATCTAAATTTTGCGCTTTTTAAGGAAAAATGGAGAAAATGAAAATTTCATG
This sequence comes from Viscum album, assembly GCA_963277665.1. NCBI lineage: Eukaryota > Viridiplantae > Streptophyta > Magnoliopsida > Santalales > Viscaceae > Viscum > Viscum album. The sequence goes on from OY728135.1 coordinate 117,534,182, forward strand.
AGTACACGCTGTGTACTTTATGTACATGTCATGTACCCTGAGTCCGGGTAATAGCCGTGTATGGCTGAGAACATGGCATGTAACGCCCTATTGGATCTGCTTATATAGGAGGTCACTTAAAGGGACTACACATCGTGTACTTATATATACATGTCGTGTACTTTTTTTTATTTCATTAAAATGACCGGGTTCACATCTAATCATCGAAATCCTCTTATTCTAACTGTGTCTCGCGAAGAGCCTTACGGAATTTCCTATTATTCTCTGAGCCACCGGATCTTCATTCGTCATCCGAATCGAACATCGTTGGTTGCGTTGGAATCCCCTCAGTGAGTTCTCGACTCTTCTTGAATCTTGTTTCCCGATTCTTCCTATTTCGTGAGATATCTTCAGTTGAATTTTTTAAACGTTTTTGCAGATCTAATCCATTCTAGGCCGATTCGAGGGCCAAGGTTCAATTATATTGATATCCTAGGATCGAGGTAGGTGGTTTTTTGCCTTACGTTGAACGTATTTTATTTTTTGTGCCAAAGTACCGATTACCCATGTATCGGGTATTTCGGGTTAGGGTTTTGGTCCTGTATTTTTAATCTACCTTGGATTTCTTGTGTGCATGAGGCTATCAGATGAATAATAATTTCTTGGTGGCATTTTTGAGGATCACCCCATGGGTGTTATCACTGTTTTGGCTATTTATTGCCGTTTGGTGTAGGTTTCATGTGAGGCAGACCTTGTTGCATTGATTACTTGCCTTGATATATCTGATTGCATGTATTTCCAACTATTTAAATGCTTATTTATGTGTTATAGCTATTATCCAAGTAGTTTTTGAACTTACTTAGGGATGCTAATAATCGTTTACGTACAGTTGCATTTACATAGGGCTGTGGGAAACTGGTGTAGTTAGACCATAGGGGGAATTCATGTTGAGTACTTCCTCAGAGGGCCTGTTTAATTATTACCGCTATGAGACCATAGGGGGGATTGACTTTGTGCTCCCTCAGAGGGTCTACCAATTATTGAATCGACACTAAAGGGGGAATTAGATGTAAGTGCTTCCTTAGATAGTCTGTAGTATCATTGAAAGATCATAGGGTGAATTCACGATGAGTGCTTCCTCAGAGTGTATTTACCTTTGTATGAATACTTGACCATAGGGGCCTGCCTGCGTGAGCCACCCAGAGGGTCAATGTGATTAATTTTTTGTTTGGTTGGTTTTGAAGAGTCCACCGAGCCAAATCACAAGCTTGGTTTTAGTACTACTTGTTTGATTAGGTAGTCTACTACAATACATGTTGTGTTACTTGCTTTTCCTTGGGAATATAGAGCTGTTTGCTAGACTCCTTTTTTAATAAATTAAATGAATTAATTAATTGATAAATGAATATGAATGGAGAATAGTAGGATTGTTTACTTTCTTGTACTCCTGATTCACTACTATATTTATTTTCATTTCTTTTGCTATATTTCTCACTAATAGTAGGGAACAGATCTTATGGTGGTTACCTATATGGATTAGTCTCACACATTGTTTGGGTCATGATTTTTGGCCCAAATAGGTTATATGGTCACAGGTGTGGATAGGGATTGTGGCCCTTCTACTTCAAGTACTTGATTACTTGTTAGAGCTGGAGAGCATGGGACCGAGTTTAGGCTTGAGATGCTTCTGGAGTTTACTGTTTACTTTCGTACTTTGGTTTTAGTTGTATTTCAGAATGTTGTTTTGTTTGCTTCTTTCCTTAGATACCAGTACCATGCTTCATCATTATCATTATTATATATTCATTGCTTCCACTGTTTAGTTCCAGTTGTTTGTATGCTGTTTAATGCTTCTGCTACTGCTTGTTATTTTCCTTTCCCTGGTATATACATAACCAAATGAGGGCATAGTTTCCCCAAATGACTCCCCAAGGCCCTCGCTGCTAGTCTAAAGCCTCTTGAATTTGGGGAAATGCGCTTGAGGTCATGAGGAAAACTGGGTATGGGGTACCAGTTGAGTGGCTCCGGATTCGGGTCATTACGAAGTGGTATTAGAGGAGTTTTCCTTCTTTTATATTGACTTACTATTTAGCGACAATAGACAGGGATAAGACCGAATAGGTAAATGGTAAATAGCTGTTCCCGAGATTTCTAGAACCCATGTACATGGAAAAATCCAGATTACCACGAATATTGCAATTTTCAGGTTTTTGCAAAGTGTTACAGTTTAATTAATTTCTCTATTAGTTGAAGCATTTGTGTTGTGCTATTACAGTTTATATTATTGTGGTCCTATTTTGTTTCGACCTGATGAGATGAGGGTATTCCATATCATGCATCATATAGGCACTTGTTAGAAAATCACATGTCATGCATTATGCTATGCCATTTAGATTGTATTAGAAATTGCATGATGTTGTGATAGATTTTGTGATAGACTAAGAATGTTGTTGTGATAGATGTTGTGATAGAAATACCTGCTATGTTAATAGGGTATTTTTTATTCTTAAAGATTCTTTAGCATGAATTCCAAACTTTGGTTCCTGAGGTGTTATGGGCCCTCAAGGATCGGAATTTGGTGGATCATGAGTTGTAAGTGTTGCTTGCCTTGTTATATGCGTGTGTATGATGCCATGCTTTGATTTTTAGGGAGTATGGGCCCCCACGGATTGGAATTTGGCACATAGATGCCTGTTTTTCAGTGTTTTTGACGTTTTTGGTAGTTTTGTATGCTTACTGCCTAGAAACCCAGACCACACAGCGTGTGGTCTTATGAACACACGCCATGTGTTCTTCTGTTCAGGAAGAACAACTTTTCTTGAGTACACGCTATGTACTTGTATGTACATGCCCTACAATAAGTATCTGTGTGGTCAGCAGTGTAGTTAAATACATGGTTTGGAAAACCATAGGGACAATACACCGTGTACTGTTTGTGCACGCCGTGTAGGGAGGTCTGTGTACTAGTCCGTGTGACTAACGACAAAGACTGAGAAAAACTTTTAAGGACACCCCATGTAGTGGATAAACACGCCATGTAGTTATCGGATGGGATAGTCCTTGTGTCTTAGTCGTGTAGGAGTAACTGGGTAGGAGGAAAAATGATAGTGCATGCCATGTATATTTATGAACACGCCGTGTAGTCAGGGGTTACAAAGACATGTAAGGCCAAGGTACATGCCCAGGTTAAAAGTTCAGGAAACACGCCGTGTGGTGGTACTACATGTCATGTAATCATGTTATCCTATTTTAGAGAGTTTATCCTCTCTTGTTCCATTTTTATTTTCTAAGTTGAAACTGAGTTCATCGTTAATAAAGGTGTGCTTTTGACCTTGCAGAGTCATGCCTCCAAGACGTCCTCACGCAGTATGTCAGGAACCTGACAGTGATCATACGTCGGATATGGTACCGTCAATTATCCTGGATACTCATGCTGACACACAGTTCTATGAGGGATTCATGAGGTTCATGCAGACCTTTCAGGGAGCTCAGCAACCTGCCCAGTCTATGATAGATCTTATGCGAGTCTTCCAGCAGCAACATCCTCCCACATTCTCATGGGATGGAAGACCTCAGGCTACTGAATAATGGTTCGAAGCTATGGTTTCTATTTTCGAGCATCTAGAGATGCCTCTAGAGAGGAGGGTGAAGCTCGCTACATAGATGCTTCGGGATTCCGCCAAGAGATGGTGGGACGTAGTTTCTCAGGAAGGGCGTGAGCAGATAGTTTCTTAGGATGAGTTTTAGAGTACATTCTATGATTACTTCTATCCAGAAACGATGAGGGCTAACCGATCCATAGAGTTCATGAACTTGCAGAAGGGAGCTCTTTCAATTATGGATTATTCCTCCCGCTTCACCAAGATATAGTGATTCACTCCCGTTCGGGGGAACGATGAGTTATACTTAGTAAGGAAGTTTGATGAGGGACTCAGACCCGAAATTAGATCCCAGGTGAACGTCTTCCAGTTGACTTCCATTTCCTTGATATTCAACCAGGAGTTGATTAAATAGTGGAATATTAGGAATACTGGAGTTGTGAGCCAGGGCGGTTCAGCATACAGAGTAAGCACTTTTCCGACTGACAGCAGGAAGCTTCGCAGGAGTCTATGCATAGTGATCCAGGTAGATGAGATATTCCTTCAGGGAGTGGAGTTGTATGCTATCAGTGTGTAAAGAACGAGCATAAGAAGCCACAGTTCTTGAGAGACCCAGTAGAGTGCTGATCTTGTGGCAAGATGGGCCATCTTCAGTGGTTCTGTAAGGTTCTTCTTCCAGCAGCTAGTGAAGAAGGATCTGTTTCGACTCCTCATACAGGAGCATGCTTACCAGTTCTCCAGCAGACTGGGGGCTGGAGTTATTCAGGTCGTTCAAGCCAAGGTAGAGGCCAGGAATTCAGTGTTCAGGCTCATGGAGAATCCACTCAGGGATCTTAAACTAATTCGCAGGGTCGTGGTGTGGGCCATACTTTTGCAGTAGAGCAGATTCATCAGGAGCACGATCCTGGACCTTCTACAGTTCAAGGTACGATCTTAGTAGTCTCAGTTTTATCTTATGCTCTTTTCGATACAGGAGCTTCTCATAGCTTTATTTTTGTTCATACTGTGGAGAGCCTTAGGCATACTGTTCTTACTTCTGAGGATATGATGACACCAGACACTCCTATGGGAATTAGAACTACTAGTGTACATCAGTGAAAGGAGTCCCCCCTTGAGGATGGTGGGTGTCACTTCTCATGGAATCATTATGTCTTGGAGATGATGGGTTATGATGTCATTCTTAGAATATATTGGGCAGTTCCTTTCCAGGCCTTTGTTGATTGCTATCACCGTAGGGTGAGTTTCACATCACCATAGGACAGATCATTTCTTCACAAGGGTGAATGGGATGTCCATATGAGCAGATCTTGACTATAGCATCATGGGTTTGGCGATGTTGTAGCCCAGAATGCTAGTTTATATCTGGATGACCAGGGGAATTCTTGGTGGATTTTCCCCCAGTGGTTGATCGATTTTCAGATGTCTTTCCAGAAGACTTTTCAGGTTTGCCTCCGGAGTGAGAGGTAGAATTTTCTATTGATCTTGTAATAGGAGCAGCACCAGTATTTATACCTTCTTATAGGATGGCTACACCTGAGTTGTAGGAGCTCAAAACGTAGTTGTAGGAGTTTCAAGAATAGGGTTTTATCTGACCCAGTACTTCTCCTTGGGGTTCGCCTGTTTTATTTGAGAAGAAGGCAGACATAACTCTCCGGCTATGTGTGGATTATCAGAATCTGAACCAGTTGACGGTCAAGAACCGATATCCCTTACTGCAGATTGATGATCTTTTTGATTATCTTTGAGGGTCTAGAGTGTTCACGAAGATCAACTTGAGATCAGGCTACTATCAATTACGGGTCTGACCATCTGATATACCTCTTACTGCTTTCCGAAGCAGGTACAGTCTGTACGAGTATTTTGTTATGTCGTTCGGTCTCACGAACGCACCATGAGTTTTCATGGAATTGATGAATAGGGTTTTCCATCCTTACTTGGATTCTTTCATGGTGGTTTTCATGGACGATATCTTTGTGTACTCTCACACTCGACACGACCATTCTACCCATCATGAGATCGTACTGAGTACACTAAGAGAGAATTAGTTATATGATAAGCTCTCAAAGTGCCAATTTTGGATGGACAAGATTCACTTCCTGGGTCATGTCATCTCAGAGACAGGAGTATCAGTAGACCCAGAGAAGGTGAGAGCAGTAGTTACCTTGGAGCAACCGAAGAATGTCTTCGAAGTTTGGAGTTTCATGGGGATGGCTGGTTAGTACAGGTGGTTTATATAAGACTTCTCACACATAGAAGCGCCATTGATGGGCTTGACTAAGAAGGGTGGGATGTATTTTTTTCAGAAGCCTGTGATTTAGCCTTTCAGGAGCTGAAGGAGAGATTGACTTCAGCACCAATTCTAGTTTTTCTAGAGTCGGGCAAGAGTTATACAATTTTCTATGATTTATCTAGAATCGGGCTTGGATAAGTGCTTATTCAGGATGATCATGTGGTTGCGTATGGGTCTCGACATTTGAGGCCACATGAGAGGAATTACCCTATGCAAGATCTAGAGTTGGCTGTAGTTGTTCATGTTTTGCGTTGTTGGAGACATTATCTTCTGGGAGAGAATTTTGTGGTGTACACTAACCTCAAGAGCCTCATGTATATCTTCACGTAGTGTGACTTAAATATGAGACAACTGAGGTGGGTCGAGTACCTACAGTCTTTCGACATTGATCTTTCTTATACGCCTGGGAAAGGCAATGTTGTGGCTGATGCACTGAGTAGGAGGACTCAGATATAGGCAGTTCAGGAGGCCAGCAGCGAGTGGCAGCTCATGGCTATATTCTCTGAGATTCATTTGGAGGTGCACAACAGACAGGGATAGATGGTTCTTTCTTCTATATTTATTACCTCTACTCTTCTAGATCTATTGCGAATGAGGCATCCATCGGACTCAAAATACCTAGTCCTATGGTAGGGTGTGTCAGGCGAGGACCCTACTACTGGGTGGACCATAGGTGATGATGCGGTGTTACACTTTCATGGCCGCGTATGGGTTTCAGCAGACATACATGAGGAGCTGATGTGGGAGTTTCATGCTTCAGCTTGGGAAGTTCATCCTGGTGTCACCAATATGTATCGAGACTTACGTCGCCAGTATTGGTGGCCGGGTATGAAGAAGGATGTGGCTGGTTTTGTAATGTGGTGTTCCACCTATCATCAGGTGAAGACAGAGCATCATCAACCAGCAGGGCTTTTACAGCAGTTACCCATTCCCGAGTGTAAATGGAATGATGTTGCGACGGACTTTGTGATGGGGTTACCAAGATCTCCTCGAAGGAATGATATGGTTTGGGTTGTATTTGATAGGCTCACAAAGGTTGATCACTTCATTCTAATCATGGAGACCTTCAGTGTTAATGAGCTTGAACTATTGTACATCCGTGATATTGTACACTTGCATGGGGTTCCAAGTAATATCGTTTCTGATAGGGACGCTTTCTTTCTGTCGCATTTCTGGTAGGGGCTACAGAGGGCTTTAGGTACACATAAATTTTGAGTACAACTTACCATCCCCAGATAGATGGCCAGTCAAAGCGCATGATTCAGGTGCTGGAGGACATGCTTTGAGCATGCGTCCTTGATTTTGGAGGTTCTTGGGAGAAACATATAACTCTAGTGGAGTTTTCCTACAATAATAGTTTTCAAGAGACTATTTAGATGGAACCTTATGAGGCTTTGTTCGGTAGGCCATAACGATCACCCTTGCATTGGTTGGAGGAAGGAGAGGCAGCTATACCGGGACCTTGTCTTGTCCAGGAGACCACAGAGAAGATGGAGTTGATTTGGAAGAGGATGGCTACTACACAGTCTCGATAGAAATCTTATGCTAATCAACGGAGATGACCTTTGGAGTTCATGGTCAGAGATCAGGTTTTCCTATGTGTTACCCCAAGGTTGGGTCACAAGAGGATTAGGAGACAGGGGAATCTTTCATTGATATTCGTTGGGTCGTTTGAGGTTCTAGAGAGAGTAGGGCTGGTTGCTTATAGGTTGCAGTTACCTCAGAGGTACCAGGAAATGCACGATGTCTTCCATGTTTCTCACTTCGACGCTATTTCTCAGACCCGTCTCATGTTTTTCAACCCGAGAAGGTTGAGTTGGAAAAGGATGCAACATTCGAGGACTATCCTATAAGGATTTTTGATCACAGTGCGAAGGTACTCCGTGGCTGGTCTATTTCTTTGGTACGGGTGTTATGGCAGCATGGTCGTGTGGAGGACGAGACTTGGGAGAGGGAGGCCGATATGCGATCACAGTGGCCAGAGTTGTTCGAGGTTTCTTCATCGCCAAATTTTTAGGGAAATTTGAGGAAAAATTTCTTTAAGGGGGGAAGTTTGTAAGAACCTGGATCATCAGTTTCAGGTACGGATATGACTTTTGGGCTTTTTAAGGAAAAATGGAGAAAATGAAAATTTCCTGAGTACACGCAGTGTACTTTATGTACACGACGTGTACCCTGGGTCAGTGTACTATCCATGTATGGATGAGTATATGGAGTGTAACTCCCTGTTCGATCCACTTATATTAGAGGTCACTTAAAGGAACTACATGCCGTGTACTTATATATACACGTCGTGTACTTTTTTTTATTTCATTAAACAGACCGGGTTTGTGTCTAATCATCGAAATCCTCTTCTTCTGGCCATGTGTCGTGAAGAGCCATATAGAATCTCTGATTCTTCTCTGAGCCTCCGGATCTTCATTTGTCATCCGAATTGAACATCATCGATTGCATTGGAATCCCCTCTGTGAGTTCTTGACTATTCTTGTATCTTGTTTCCTGATTATTCCTCTTTCAGGAGATATCGTTGGTTGAATGCTTTAGACGTTTTTGTAGATATACTATGTTCTAGGATGATTCAAAGGTCAAGGTTTAAGTATATAGATCTCCTAGAATCGAGGTAGGTGTTTTGTTACATTATGTTGAACGTATTTGAGTTTTTGTGCAAAATTACTGATTACCCATGTATCGGGTATTTCCGGTTAGGGTTTTGATCCTGTATTTTTAATCTGCCTTGGATTTCTTGTGTTCTTGAGGCTATTAGATGAATAATAATTTCTTGTAAGCATGTTTGAGGATCACCCCATGGGCGTTTTCCCAATTTTTACTGTTTATCGTCATTTGGCTTAGGTTGCCTGTGAGGCAGACCTTGTTGCATTGATTACTTGCCTTGATATATCTGATTGCATGTATTTCCAACTATTTAAATAGTTATTGATGCATTGTAGCTATTATCCAAGTAGTTGTTAAACTTAATTAAGTCTGTTAAGAATTGTTTATGCATGATTGCTTTTACACAGGGTTATAGAAACCTGGTGTAGTTAGACCATATGGGGAATTGATATTGTGTGCTTCCTCAGAGGGTCTGTTAAATTATTACTGCTAGGAGACCATAGGGGGGATTGAATTTGTACTCCATCAGAGGGTCTGCTAATTATCAAATTGGGACTAAAGGGGGAATTAAACTTAAGTGCTTCCTCAGAGAGTCTGTAGTATCGCTGCAAGACCATAGGGGGAATTGACGATGACTATTTCCTTAAAGTGTCTTTTCCTTTGTATGAATACGTGACCATAGGGGCATGCCCGTGTGATCAACCTAGAGGGTCAATGTGATCAATTGTTTGTTTGGTTGGTTGTGACGAGTCCACCGATCCAAAGTCGAATCTTGGTTTTAGTACTGCTCGTTTGATTAGGTAGTCTACTGAGATACCTGTTCTGTTACTTTCTTTGCCTAGGGAATATAGAGTTGTTTTCTAGATTCCTTGGTTAATAAATTAAATTAATGAATTAATTGATAATTGAATTTGAATGTAGAATAGTAGGATTGTTTACTTTCTTGTACTCCTGATTCAATGCTGCATTTATTTTCATTACTTTTTCTATATTTCTCACTAACAGTAGGGCATAGATATTATGGTGGTTGCCTACTAGGATTAGTCTCCCACCCTGTTTGGGTCATGATTTTTGGCCCAAACAGGTTATATAGTTGCAGGTGTGGATTGGGGTTGTAGCCCTTCTACTTCAGGTACTTGATTGTTGGTTAGATCTGGAGAGCATGGGACCGAGCTTAGGCATGCGATGCTGATGGAGTTTAATGTTTACTTTCTTACTTTGGTTTTAGTTGTATTTTAGCATGTTGTTGTGTTTGCTTCTTTCCATATATACTTGTACCATGCTGCATCATTATCATTATTATATATTCATTGCTTCCACTTTTAGTTCCAGTTGTTTGTATGTTGTTTACTGCTACCGCTACTGCTTGTTATTTTCCTTTCCCTGGTATACTTAACCAAATGAGGAAATAGTTTCCCCAATGACTCACTAAGGCCCTTGCTGCTAGTAGGTAGCCTCTGGAATTTGGGGAAATGCACTTGAGGTCTTGTGGCGAATCGGGTATGGGGAACCAGTTGAGTGGCTCCGAATTCAGGTCGTTACAATGGTTTACTCTTCTGATTCTTTATATGAATCAACATCATGTTGTACCCTCTAAATGTTTTGTATTCCTTCATCTACTTCTATATTTGAATATGTTTCATGTCTATTATCTTCTACATCTTCTATCACATCATCATATGAATTTATATTGGAATTTGTAGTGTTATCTTCAATGATTTTCACATTTATTCTTTCCACAATTTTTCCAAGATATTTATTGTAAAATTTGTATGCTTTTATATTCATTGAATATCTGAGGAATATTCTTTCATCTGCAGCATCACCATACTTCCCTTGATTTTCTTTTTTGTTTCGAATGAAACATTTACTTCGGAAAACCCAAAAATACTTCAAGGAGGAATTCCTTCTATGACACGAATCATATTGTGTATTTGTTTCTGCCATATAAATCCTTGTTCAATTTTGAATATACACCACAACTTGAATGACCTCTTTCCAGTAATGTCGATGGATATGACTCTCAATCAGCATAGTTATGGACATATTGTTCACAAGTCGATTCCTATGCTCAACAACCCCATTTTTTGTGGGGGTTCTCATAGCAGCCAGCTCATATTGTATTCCATGCTTCTCAAGGTAATTTTCAAACTCAATTGATGTATATTCTACTACATTGTCATACTGAAAAACATTGATTGTTCGTCCAGTATCATTCTCCTTGATTCGGTTATAAGTTTTCATGCAATCATGCACTTGCCATTTCCAGTGTATAACCATCACACAAGCCATTCTAATATAATCATCAATGAAAAGGATGAAGTGCCTTTCTCTATGAATTCCATCAACATTTATTAGACTATATACGTCTGTATGGATGAGATCAAGATGATTTTATGCCCTTTTCTTCTTTTTCTGATAAGAACTATATACCAACTTCCTTCATACGCAGGCATCACAAGTCATTTCATGTTCTTATTTCAGATTGTGGATGTCCATGAATATCTTCATCTTAGATATATTTTCCATGTCTTGTTGATTAATTTTCCCCATCCTTCTATTCTAAAGGTTATTTTCTTCTTCATCAGTTAGATAGAAAATGTTCTCTTTACTGTCAACCGGATATTAGTTGTCATCTTTCCTGCAGCCATTCATGAGGAAATTCCATGCCTTTCCCTTTATATTTCAGCCTTTTCGGTTGAATGTCACTATAAGTCCGGAGTCATATATTTGACTCACACTATGGATATTTTTACGCAAACCGTCCACATAAAGAACTCCAGTTTTCTTCAGCTTTCCATTAGCTAGTTCAATACTTCCACTACCTTTGATCTTCAACGCATCATCATTACTGAACCACATTGTTCCATCAACCCTTCTCTTAACATTATTAAATATATCAGCATTACCCATCATGTGGGATGAAGATCCACTATCAAGGATCCATCTGTTATTGCTCTTTGTAGCTTTGAGATATACTTTTTCAAGGTTGGAATGTTCAATTTGTTTATTTTCCTTCCATAAAATATTAGATTGAGTGAAAGATAAAGATGGTATTTCAGATATCTCTTCTATGTGGGAAGGTTATTTATACTCATACTCTTCTTCCAGTGGGTAAAACCTATTTGTAAGAGCAACACCACCTGGTTGATGAGTATTGATGCCTCTGGGTTCTTTATGAATTGTTCATGTCTTTCCTATTCCTGCAATAAACAACTTTATGGCAAAAGTTTGAATAATGAAAGAAATATCCATAGAAATTATTTCTTCCATAAGAAGTTAGATATGAATTTTTTATCCTTTGTTGACTTCCTAGATCTTCCCCATTCAAATAGCTCCATGCTTCTTCACTATATGACATGGTATGGTCTAGATAGCCATAGAATTGACATTTTATAAGTGGAAATGTCTTTTCATTTATATTCATCCCCATGTATCCTTATTGGGAAATATTTTGGTTGCATATCATTTTTGGATGCCTGAGGATAGTGTCTGGTTTTTCATTCAATTTGAATTGAGGGTTTCTTTATCATCACTTTAGGTGACTTTTCAACATGTCCAACTTTTTGATTGTCTTTATTTTACCCCGTTTTATTAGCAGCATCTAATATTTTGGCATCACAACCAATTCCTCTATATCCCATGCATGCTGGTGTTTGATTATTCAAAACCTTTTCAACTCCATTAGAAACATGCTTAACTCTCTCCAGCAACTCAGTATCTAAGAATTTTCCAAACTATATTTTTTTCTTTGCTTCTTTTGAATTTCATTCAAGATAGAGTTAAATCTTGAGAGTAACAACTTCTTGTTAGACTATTTCAATAGTCTTTTAATTATCCTCTAGTATGGAGGTAAGTTCATTGATGACCTTTTCCTATTTTTCAATTCTGAGCTTTAGCTTAACAACATATTTTGTGCTTTCAAGGGTTGTTGACTGTACTTTCACAACGTCTTCATGTCATTCAATTTTATCTTTAAGCTGATCAATATATTATGATTATTCTTCCAAACTTCTCTCCACTTATTCCACATGTTACTTTGATTCTAAATCTTACCCTGAGTATTCTTAAGTTTCAACTTGAGATCAACATCAGTGGTCAAATGATTATCTCTATATTTATCTCTTGATGATTCTGACATTTCAATGGAAGCCATCGTAGATACATGGTTTCCAGATTTAAACTCTAGTTCTTCTTCTTCCAAAAATTCATTGTCATCATCATCATCTTCACAGAAAAATATATTTCTCTATGATTTCTTATTATATTTGAAGTCTCCCTTACAAGAATACATTTTATGTGGCTTCCGTGAGTTTCCATCTTCACTTTCTTCATCATCAAGCTTTCATGAGCACTAAGAGGCAATGTGGCCAACTATACCACAACGAAATAATTCAAAGGGTAGCCTTCCTTCAAACCTCCCTTTTCCTCTATTGAATTTCTTAGAAAATAGGGAAAGAAATTCTTCTTCTTCATTTTCTTCATTAACACTATCTCCCGAAATCCCATGTTTTTCCTTGGACTATAAATCCATTTCCTTTATTACTCAAGTTGCTGCATCTTCATGTTTGACTCTCATTTCGTATGCCATGAGACTACTCAATAGATCATCCAATGAGAGTTTAGAGAGATTCGTTTCCTCAAGGGATGACACTTTCAGATTGTAAAGAGGTGGAAGTCTTGTCAATATTTTCTTTACAATGTCAATGTATTTTATTTATTCACCAAGTCCTCATATTTTGCCAACAACTTCAGTGATTCAATTAAAGAAAGTATTTTCATTTTCATTAGGACTCATTTTAATATCATCAAACCTGTTGTAAAAAAGATGGATTTTTTCCTTCTTCACTTTGGTGTCTCCTTCATATATATTATATAGATTTTCTCACATAGACTTGGTTGATGTGAATCTCATCACCTTTAGATATATTTGATTAGAAAGAGCTGCAGCAAGGGCATTCTATGCTTTATCATCAACATCTAGTTTTTTCTATCAGTTTTAGTCATAGACAGTCCTGTTGCATCAATGAACTAAATCCCTTTCATAGTAGCAAAGAGCACCTAAATTCTAAGAGATCATAGTTGAGATCTCATTCTATTCTTCAAAATCCGAATGTTGCTTCAATCGAAGAGGGGGACTCCCCTAACATTGACTAAATTTTCCATAACAACAAAGGACATATTTAACACCAATAACCTATAGTCTTTGATACCACTTGAATGACTTCAAAACACCCTGAGAGGGGAGGGGTGAATCAGGGTGCCAGCTTTTTGTTTTTATGTGACAGATCTGGTTCTCATGTTGGTAGGAACCTATTAAGAATGTCTGATTAGAATATGCATTAAACAAGCAATCACAGGTAAAGAGTAGACACAAGTATTTTACATGGTTCACCACTAAGGTCTAGTTTTAGGAGCATACACTGAGAGTGTGTTGGTTATACCAAAGTCCACTAATCATCACTATTTGTGGAATACCGAAGTTTTCTCACAATCAATATAGGCCAGAAACACTACCCTTACAATATTTTAAGGATATCACACTACGTTCCTCAAAACACTTCTGTTGACTCTCCCTTTTTCACTGTTGTGGGTGAAGTCTTACATAGTTTATCGACGTGAAGGTATCTTTAATAGATTGGAATTGAAGTCTTTGTCTCTGTCTAACACAAGGCTCTACTAGAATCATAGTCCTAAAATGATGCAATTGGATGCACTGATCACAAAATCTATATATCTAAATCATGTTAGAAGCATAACACTACAACTGCACGCAACACCTGCTCTTGTGCGAAAGATTTGGGATTTCTTGCGCAAGAAGAATTTCGTGCAACCCCTATTTTTCACACAAACCTAATCTTTCACATAGAAACACCACATGTTTCACTTTTTCTTTAAAGACTAAAGGAACACCTTGCACGCATGATTAACTTTCTACAATTATTTCGCACTCAAATCATTCACATGGAAGAGAAACCAAATATTTATTGGAAAATCCTTAAAACTTGAGTGGGGGTTGCTATCAATTTATAGGCCTCAATTACCCTGCATAAAATTTTATGAAGCATCTTCATTAGTGTGATTAAGTTTTTTTCCAGCATGAAAATCCCCTTTTGACATCACATTGGGTGTGTAAGTCTCTTCCGCCCAACCTCATATTTTGTGCACATTGAAATCTTTCATTCACTTTTTGACTTTTCCATATTTTGAACGGTAAGACACCTTTCCTTGTAATCTCCCTAATATTCCATGTAAGGATTGGCAACATACACAAACCATACTCCATTTCTAGCAATGAAAAGCCTTGGTTCCAGTATGATTGCAGTTTTCATTGTTTGGGACTTCCCTTATGTAATGATGGTTTAAAAGAGAGGGACTTGTTCCTTGGGCTGACACAGGGGGTGACCATGTTGTGTGTGATGAACGTGCTTGTGATTGGATACTTATTTGACATTGTCGGCTCACCCCCTTTTTAGTCTGAACGTGAAAACCTAACATAGCGAATGAATTTTTGGTGAATGATTGCAGCACTTGTTTAGATTACACACTGTCTAGTGGCCCTTAGTATGGACTTTCTGCTTTGGTATTGGGCCCCTCGAACATACCATGTAGGTTGATGATCGAGTGTTTGAGTGTTATGATGTCATCGAGTAAGTCATACCTTCAGGATGAGTCACATCCATAGTATACTCTAGATTATTCATGAGCTCCTAGGTTCTCTCATTCACTTCTAAACTTAGTTATCTGTGGTGGTTGATTGAGGTGAATTTTTTGGTTGGTCGCTCTTTTTTACTACTTTCTATTTCCCTTGTGTGATCATTAATTTTTCCTCCCTGTATGGTGTATCTCGTTACTAAAGGTGATAAAATTATTTTTAAATGTTTGTGTAAAATGGTTTTTAAAATGTTTCACACTTCCTTCTTCTTTATCCTCCTTTATTTTAAAGGTTAATGCTTCCTCCTTGGAAAATAAAATGGTTTAAAATAAAAAGGTCAGCGGACCGTGATTTGATTTAATGGGAAAATGTGTGAAAAACATACTTTTGTATATTGTAGTTCAATACTAAAATTAATGTATCTTTATTTAAATTAAATGAATTTTTTAAAAGATTACTTGGGAAAACCTGCTGAGTTTTAATACTGACATCTATAATTCATTCTTGTTTTTAGTCTCAGGTTTAGGTCCAACATGATCTTGATCACTGTGGGTGATGTTTAGTCTTTGGATTGGAGAGTGACCCATGGGGTCACATAAAGATTTAGTGGTCAACTGATTTGGTTAGTTTTTTTTCATTTCTTGCTTATTTGTTCTATTTGGTTTATTATTTTGGGCTTCTTTTTATTTACTCTGCTACATTTGTTTATTTTTATTTGGTGAAATCAATCCCATTGTCACTTTATTGATTCCCTTGGTGCTTGTTGCCAGCCTGAGAGGATCGGGAATGCCTCTCGATCCATGTCGCAGGCCAGCTCAAGTGACCGGTTCAGGGTCGACTTGTGTTGGTTTGTAATATCCCACCTTCTGCCACCATGTCTCCCCCTCACGGGGGTGTTCCGCTGCTACTATGCCTCACGTAGGGGTGCACCTGAACCTACGGACTCTAGTTGGATGACTTTGAGGTTAACCTCGGCCACCCATAGTTAGAGCACTTCGTCCCCTTAGCTAGATGTCTTGGTTTGTATTTTTTAATTAAAGACTATTAAAAAATGTTACCCAAATTCCACATAGTGAAAAACCAACTTCCAACACACCCATATGCAACAGAACCCCTTTAATTGTTGTAAACATTGTACATCCATTTGTACAATTCTTAGAATTTAGGAACAACTCTTCAATGGTTAGTTTTAGAATTCATTGACTTTTCATCTTCTGAGTTAATTGACAACAACTTCAAATTCACAAAATTACTTAAAAACTTCAAATATATCCCATATTAGATCATTGTATGACCATCCATATGATCTTTAGTTTTCCAATTTCAAATTATTTGTTTTTCATTATCAATGCTTGTGGGAATTGTGTTTCATTCAGGTTTTCTCACAGTTAAAGAGTAATCTCCTAGATATGTTATAGATGTTATTTCAATGGTGTATGGGACCATATGAGGTTATTGATCATATCGATGGGGTTTTTGTTGGGTAGAATTACCTTTCCCAATAAATAAATTGAATAAAATTTATATATTTTATAATGATATAAGATTGGGTTAGGTTTTATTTGGGCAGTCATTTAGGATCTTATTACCTTTAATCAAGAAGCTCTATTGAATTCACACTATATTTAATATGCTATAATGGGTAAGAGAAACTCCATTAATGTTGTAAACATTGTGCATCCATTTGGACATGTCTTAGAATTTAGGACCATCTCTTCAATCGTTAGATTTACAATTCATTTAATTTTCATCTTAATTAATTGAAAACAATTTCAACTTTCCCAAATCACTTGAACACTTCAACTATATACCAAATTAGTGCATTGTATGACCATCCATATGATCTTCTATTTTCTAATTTCAATGTATTTGTTTTTCATCATAATTACCTATGGGAATTGTGTTTTATTTAGGTATTCTCGCAGTTAAAGAGTAATCTTCTCTATATGTAACAAAAGTTATTTCGTTGGTGTGTGGGACCATCTGAGGTTATTGAACATATTGATGAGGTAGTTTTTGGGTATAATTACCTTTCCCAATCAATAATATAAATGAAATTTATATATATTATAATGGTATAAGTTTGAGTTAGGTTCCATTTGGGCAGTGATTTAGGATCTTATTTTGTTCGAGCTAAAATTTCTATTGAATTCAACCTATATTTCATATACTATAATGGGAATGAGAAACTCCATTAAATGTTGTAAACATTGTTCATCTATTTCCACAATTTATAGAATTTAAGACCAACTCTTCAATCGTCATATTTAAAATTCATTGACTTTTTATATTCTTAATTAATTAACAACAATTTCAACATCACCGAATCACTTGACCTCTTCACATATATCACAAATTAGAGAATTGTATGACCATCAATATGATATTTATTTTCCAATTTCAAAGTAATTTTTTTCATTATCATTACTTGTGGTAATTCTATTTTATTCATGTATTCTCACAGTTAAAGAGTAATCTCCTAGATATGTAACAGAAGTTAGTTCAATTGTGTGTGGGAACATATGAGGTTATTGAAAATATTTTTGGGGTAGTTGTTGGGTAGAATTACATTTCCTGATCAATAAATAGAATTAAAGTAATATATATTATAATGGTATACGTTTTAGTTAGGTTCTATTTGGGAAGTCATTTAGGATCTTATTCCTTTTCAGCTAGATGTTCCATTGAATTCACACTATATTTCATATACTGGAATCAGAAAGAGAAAATCCTTTAAATTTTGTACACATTGTGCATCCATTTGGACAAGTCTTAGAATTTAGGACCAACTCTTCAATCGTCAGATTTATAATTCATGGACTTTTCTTCTTCTTAATTAATTGAAAATAATTTCAACTTCACCAAATCACGTGACCACTTCACATTGATCCCAAATTATAGAATTTTATGACCATCCATATGATCTTCAGTTTTCCAATTTCAAAGTATTTGTTTTTCATTATCATTACTTGTGGGAATTGGGTTTTATTCTGGTATTCTCACGGTTAGAGAGTAAGCTCCTGGATATGTAGCAGAAGTTTGTTCATTAGTGTGTTGGACCATATGAGGTTATTGACCATATCAATGGGGTTTTAGTTGGATAGAATTACCTTTCCTTATCAATAAATTGAATGAAATATATATATATTATAATTGTATAGTTTTGAGTTAGGTTCTATATGGGGATTTGTTTAGGATCTTATTTCTTTTGAGCTAGATGTTCCATTGAATTCACACTATATTTCATATATTGGAATGGAAAAGAGAAACTCCTTTAAATGTTGAAAACATTGAGAATCCATTTTCACAAGTCTTGGAATTTAGAACCAGCTCCTCAATAATCATATTTAGAATTCATTGACATTTAATATTCTTAATTAATTAACAAAAATTTCAACTTCACCAAATCACTTGACCACTTCACATATATCCCAAATTAGAGCAATTTATGACCATCCATATGATATTTGGTTTTCCAATTTCAATGTATTTGTTTTTCATTATCATTACTTATGGGAATTGTGTTTTATTCAGGTATTCTCATGGTTAAAGAGTAATCTCATTAATATGTAATGGAACTCAGTTCATTAGTGTGTGGGACCATGAGGTTATTGAACATATCGATGAGGTTGTTGTTGGGGTACAATTACCTTTCCTGATCATTAAATTTAATTCAATTTATATATATTTTAATTGTATAAGTTTGAGTTAGGTTCTATTTGAGTAATTATTTAGGATCTTATTCCTTTAAATCTAATTGATCAATTGAATTCACACTGTATTTAATATACTATAATTGGAAAGATAAACTCTTGTGTGGATGAAAAATATTATTGGTTTGACTACTGTAGTTTCATCCTTGGGTCTATGAAAGGTTTTGGGAGTGAGAGAGTGTTTTTATAAACTAGTGGCACATGCTTCCATATATACACTACCAACCTCCATCATTTAGAGTATGTAAAGCTTGATGGCAGGGAGAATGTAATACACCTATTTTTTTGCATTCCTATATTTTATTGAGTATTTTTTTTTCTATGGTTTATTTTTCTTTGGTTTCAAGAATTTTAGGATGGGTGCATAGTCTGAGAATGGATGTTGAGGCTCTCTATGAATCACTATGACATTGAGGTAGTTGTGGTGGAAGTTGTAGTTCCTATCATGATTCTTTTTCAGGAATAGTCATTGGGAATTTTTCTATAGGGTGAATAATAGGGTTCAAAATAGAGTTTAATTTGCTGTGGGGAATGAGGTGTATGCTTGTGGGAAATGGGAGAACTAACATTCAATAGTAGTGTGTACGGGGTCCATGCCAAGGGGAGGTTGACCATGTGTTGAGGAAATTTAAATCGTGAGGTTTTGCTAATTTTGTGGGTTGTGGTGCACTGAAATTCACTCTATGAGAAACAAGGAGTGGAAACATGTTATGTTGGAAGGAGTGGTGGCCCTATGATATTCAAAGATTAGGTTGGGTAGGTATATTGGAAAATAGATTGGTCAGACCCACCCTACCATGGTACAAGGAATAGTGGTATGAAAATAGTGAATGTTCTCCTTCTTTGTAGTTGTCAAAATTTGGTTTCAATGAAACTCATTTTTTAAATAACATAAAAGACCTCCATGTTTTTGGGGGAATATATATGCTAAGGGGAAAAATATGTGATATGGGGGGGGGGTCATAAATTTGTTTTTGACATGATATTCTCCTTGAAATTCAGAATTCTACCTCTATATTATATGTTTCTCTAACCAAACTCTCATATAGGAAAGTGATTGGGAAATTCTTTTTTAAGATTCTTTTGGATTCTATTGGACAACCCTATTAAAGGTTGGGGGCTTCTCTCTCCCTCCACTATTCCTAAAAAATTGAGGAGATTGTTTTGAATATTTAATGATTACAATTATTTTAGAGATTTTCTTGATTGATCTTTTTTTAATTATTAAAATTTTTCTTTATAGTTTTGATAATAATCGTTATTGGAAACACCCACATCATTTTTTTGAAAATAAAAAATCAATGTTTTCGTTTCAAGGGAAATTTTTTTGATGTGTGAAAAGTAGGTATGAGAATGTGTTGGTGTATATTAATATTTAATTTATTTGTTTCCTTTTGGTACTAACTTTCCATCCAAATTTAGTTTGGTGGGAACATTGGTTTGAATTATGCATGGGTGGTGTGTCTTCATGATGCATATAGATGGGGACTTCTTGGTTTATATTTGGCTTCAAGAACTGTTAGGTGGGGAAATTTATTTTTATAGATATGTGATGAATTGGGTCAGAGGGAATGGATTTTATCTTGTTATTTGGCCTATATTAGAGGGATTAGTATGACATAAGATGCATTGGTCTGTGTGAATTATATTGAGTGTGTGTGAAGAAGACCCATGTGCATGATTTGTGTGAGATGGATGTGAAAATTATGGATTCTAGGAATGGAAATTTCTTACTGTGAGTTATTTAGATGAGTTTATTTGGATTTATTTTTTTGTTTTATGGTTCTCTTATATTTTATATTAAAAATGTGATCTGATTTATTATAATTTAAAAATGTTACCTACTATGTTTTTTTACTCACCCCTTGAATATGAATGTTTTTTCATATGAAGATGTTATTCGACATGATTCAGGTAAGGGGGACCTCTTACCTTACATGAAGAAGAAATTTCTATAGTGGTATTTAATAATGGACATTAGAGATTGGTGGTATTTTAATTATTTTTCTTGGGAGCATGCGACGTTGACACATTTTTCCTCCTTCGTGCCTTGTTTTTTGTTTTCCAAATGGGTTGATGTTTTTATGGGTAGTGACTTTTATCATATTAGTTTTTTTGTATAAGAGTTTGGTTTTTTTATTCATCCATAATTTTTAAATTGTTTTACTATCATTTGTTACTATAGGTTATATATTATATAAGGGTAAATCATTCCCCAACAATAGAGTACACCCTTAGAATTTATTACCGTCATTTGGTGTCCATGGTGTACACCTATGGTTAGTATAATTTTTGTACTTCCCAATCCAAAAGGTTAGGTTTGAGATGTTATGATTTTACTCTTCCCTTATAAGGAAACATATACTTCCCTTACAATCCACTTGGTTGTTATTTTTTTTGGTATTTTACGTCAACATATTACTATTCATTTATTTTATCGAGTAAACCATCTAATTAAAAGAATCATCAATCCACAAATCAAAAAATAAAAAATAAATCACACTTATTATATTATGTGTGAGTCTATCCACATATATTAAATGTTTATTTTTCATATCTTCCCAATATATCCATTCCTTTCTACTAATCTATATAATCAATGCACCATAATTGGAAAACAATGCAGTTCCATTAACATGATTATTCTATTTTTTTCATAAACTCACATTTCATATTTAGTTTGGAAAACAACATCTATCAAGTATCAATGTTCTATTGTTCATGTAATGTTCAAGATTGATTTCAACCAATATAGATTTGTCATTATTTTTCCATCTAAGAGATTCCAATTTTAAATAATTTGTATGTGGGTCTCTCCTCAATTCTTACTATATGACCAGTGATGAAATATTATTCATCATTAAGAAGAGAGAACATATTCCCAGATTGGTTAGTGTTTATAGATTCCATTTCAAATATTCATGAAACATCCTTAGATATAATTTATTCTCTCATTTTCCTATAACGAAATGATTTTTATAAAAATTTGTATCATTTAAAACATTAAACATAGAAGTATTATATCCTTTATCATGATGGATATGTTCTCATTCTTTATTAAAAAAATTTGGGGAGCCTCTCCACCTTGGTAGAATCTTTCCACATCATAATTGGTCTTTGAATCACCAATGTATACCTAGAATAGACACTTCATAAATAAGAATGCACTCTCACTCTTCTTCTCTAGGGAATCCAAGTAACATTTCTATTTTTGGAATTTTCATTATGATTAAGAGTTTACTCTATACTATGAAATTAATTTTATCATTTCCCTGAAAAGAATTACTATTTTTATTTTATATTTGGTTGTGTATTAATTTTTGTAAAATCAGTAGTACCTATATAAAAGGTTTTTTGATATCACTAAAACACCCCTCAAATTTTCTTGTACCATTCTCAAAACTTTATTTTATTAACTCATTAGTAATTTTTCCAAATTTCAACATTATAAATTTAGTTTTTAGCCACTATTATATAGCCAAAGTTTATAAAAAATGTCTCTATAACATAACATACTGCCACATGTCATAAAATACCTGTGGAACTACACCCACACCCCACTATTATCGCGATTCGACCCCCACTTATGCCCTAGTCACGATCTCTCATGCATGTGATTCTGCGACCCCCCTTGCCCGATGATGCGACCCAACCTCCCGCTATCCTCCTATGAAGATGTAGCCACCCAACTTCAATATGATCCTCCTCTAATGACACGACCACCCATTCCAACCATGATCCTCTTCTTCTGACATAGCTCCAGCATGACCCCGACGTGCCTCCGCCTCCTCCTCCGCCTTCAGGCCACCCTCCTACATAACTCACCTATGGATACTATTTTTACCATCTTCGCACATTCCAGGTACCCCTACACATCTCACTGGTGGACGGTCCATGACTCACAACTTCGTATTGGCATGCGGTAGGGTGCGGTAAGTTTTTTTTTATATTTTCTCATATCTCTATTTGATTTCTGCTGTCGGAGTTTCAATTAACTCTAATTTTCTCCAATAAACAGCCTCATAATCATGTCAACAAAATTTGAACCAGGACAATTCTAATTCCTCACATGCCCTCCAATTTCTACCACAGAGAAGGGTTTCTTTGATTTCAGATCCACATCCCCTACAATTTTCATTGGGAATGTTTTATTTGTTTTGATTTCTTATCTTCTTAATTTTCAGAATTTTCTTAGATAGGGTTTATTTGTTTCGACTTATTACATCAGGTATGATTTCATTGATTTTTTGTCTGATTTTCAATGGGTGTGATTTTATTATCAGTGTTTGGGATTTCAGACGATATGAATAGTATGTTCACTGAATGAAATATATCCTTCGTATTGGTTGACTGTATGTTGTTACGGTATTGACTCTATATTTTTCAACATATATTTTTTGTTTACATATTTACTATTTATTTTTTCAATATGAATTATCAATATTCCTATTTTTAATATCATAGGCATTAATAGTCATTTTTTTATTACCTAAACAATCTTCTACCAATATTAATTTAATCCTTTATAATGCATTTTTTATTAACACTATATGTTCTTGGTTCTAAAACTGATTCAAACGTCACAAAAATGAATTAAGTAATACATCTTCTATAGTAGTAAGACTTATAATATTTTATCCATTCCATTTTTTACATTTAAGTAACTAATTAATTTATAAAATATTTAATTTATTTCTTGAATTTTGATGAACAATAGGAATCCAAATTCCAATTTCATAGGCCCATTTCCAATATTATAGCCTATTCCTCAATACAAATGTTTAATTGCTAATTAATTATGAATATTTATAGTATTTGATTTTTAATCCATCCAATCAATGATTCTTCATTATATCATTGTTATAAAATTTTGCAGAGGTTTTTAACTATGTGTATGTTAACCACCTATCAAGGAATAAATCAATAAAAAAATTAGACACCCTAGAAATCTATTCATGTATTTTGTTTTAATCTACAAGATATCTTATGATGTTATTTTATTTTTTACTAATATTATACTTTCATGTCCTTATAAATATTAAATATATAAATATTTTTATATCTAATATTAAATATATAATAATTACTAATATTTTTTCATGTCTAATATTAAAAAAATTATTTCCTTATAAATAAATTCATAAAACCCATTTTGAAAACATGGATATGAATGAAAATGATTTAATAGAACAAAAATTAAAAAATTTAAAATGATGTTTTAGTTAAAGAGTCCCTTAAATAAAACATTAAAAAGATTAATTTTTTAAATACATTGAATGAACTTAAAAATAGATATAAAATTTCCATTATAATCCTTTTATATCCATATAAATAAATATAATATCAAGAATATTGATATTGAGAAAGGATTAAATCTTTGAATATTCAAAGCATCTCATACAACTTTGAACATTTAAATCATAATCTCAATGAAAGAATAAATTTACTAAAAAATTAAATAACATGAGTCTAGATAAAATATGGATATGAAATTTCATAGTATTTGTATATACACATTATAAAATAAGGTGGATGTATAACATCAAACTACGCCTCAATGAAAAGATATTGAGAAGAAGTCCCTTACATTGCGTTTCCATTTGGGTGAATGTATTTTAAACTCATATATAATGGTTTTAAACATTTTATTAACATATAAAAAACCCATAATAATATTTATGATATAATATAGGATTCATTTATGACTTTATATTAACCATTTATTAACAATTCCAAGTAAAATCAATGCTTCAGGTGATAACTGTTTTGTTTATCATACGTGTTTTGACATGTTATTCTCAATACTATTACATAGATAAAGATTTAATTAATTATATAATATAAAACATGATTTATACATCATTTATATTAATTATATAAATATACATAAAAGATATTAAATGGAATACTCTGTTTATGGAGACGGTAGGTCGTACGTACGCATGAATGTTGTTTTCATTTTCTTATCAGATTGAATGAAAGAAGGTAAATGAAATATATGTATTTTTATGTATAATTCCTGTAGAATTATTATGTCATATGTTTCATATTTTTTCATTATATACATTTTTAAAATTATTCTTGAATGGTTAACGTGGAAAATGAATCACATCGCTTCATGGAGATGGTAGGTCGTACGTACGCACGAGCGACAATATTATTTCCTTGATTATGAAAGGGAAAATAATTGGATGGTATATTAATTATAAATTTTCAAAATCATGTCATATTTATTAATATCCATTACATTCATCATTATAACCATCCAAATAATGTGGCGATGAAAATCAAATTACACCACATTGTGGAGACGATAAGCATATGCACACACGTTGCTTTTTTCATAGGATGGGTATAAGGAATAATATGGTTTTCCCATTATCATAATAACATCTAATTATATTTATGATACTAGATTTATTACTTTATTATGGAAAAAACACATGAAGATTAATTAGAAGAAGAAATGAACTTGAATGAGTTGGTAAAACAATTACCTCTTTTTTGGAGGACATCCTTTAGATATCCTCTTAGGGACACTAGGGTTAGTCTTTTTGAAATCCCAAGACCTCCTAAAATTATTTAAAGATGTAGAAAGGATAAATGTTCAGGTTTTTGTCAAGCTATAAGGCTCAAAGTGGTGTGAGTTAGTGAGGGAGTAGGTTACTTTTTATAAGATAGGGGAGAGACACTCTTGGAATCCGCTAAAATATTAAATTAATATAAATTTATTTTCGATTTCAAATTTCTCCAAAGATAGTTATTTAGAATATAAGATGATTATGGGTCAAAATACTCTAAAAAAATGATTTTTAAACACATTTAGATCACATTATTAACCTTATTTGTTCACTTTAACCCCTAGTTAAACCCTTTAACTCTTACAATGACAAATTGGATTTTTAATCTTCAGGGTTAATATAGTTAATATAAAATACCAAAAAAACCACAAATGGATAATTTATGGTATATTTAATCTTATTATTATTATATGGATGAATTTAAGATTTTTAAAAAATTTATATCATTTAATAAAATATTATTTATTTTAAAGTATCATTTATGTCAATTTTGATAGTATTCATTCTTTTCCTTTTAAAAAATATCGTAATAACGTGATATTTTAAAACCAACATTTCTAATATATCACTAATATGTCAAACGTATCTATAAAATTCATGAATTTAATTAATTATATCAATTTATATTTATTTTAATATTTTTAATATCATTTATTTGGTATTTCTATTAATTAAATAATTATTGTATCATCATCATGTAATCCTTTAATTAAATGGTTTATTCTCTAAAAATTAAAACTAAATTATCCTGATGAATATAAATTTATTATATTTCAAATTAATATTTATAGTTGAATTTATCTTTTGTATAACCCTATATTAAAAATTATATAGTTATTAAAAATATGATTATGAAATTTTTAACTTATCTTTTAGAAAACATAATAAATGCCATATTATTACCCAAGTGGTTTAAAAGGTTTCTAATTTTGGGATAATGTTTATTTTGGTCAAAATACTCTCATCCAATGAAATTAGGACAAGTATTAGTATAATTTTATAATTTTATAATATTATTGTTACATTTAATTACCCCATTTACCCTTAACCATGGTAAATAAACAAATTTACTAAAGTTACTATTAATACTATAAAAACATTAAGTTGATTATATTAGTCTCTAAATATAATAATTATTAAAACCATATATTTACATTTTTCCAAATTCAATTCAATGAAGTGGCTAAATTAAGTTTAATGCTAATCCCGCTGACGTGGCGAGAAAGCAGGTAAAAAATCATTCAAAAGTTAAATAAGTTATTATATCCCATTTCAATATATAAAAATTACAAAGAACTAAGTTGGATTACTATATTTATTATCTATCTATTATGATTTAAAAAATTAAATAAAAATATAATAATTATTTAAATGAAAATGCAGTTTTTAAGTACAAAGTAGTATTTTTCACTATTCATCAAAAAATGATACTTCTCAGAAGATTATTAAAATATCAACCTATTCCAATTTTGATATTCCTAATTCAAAAATATAGTTTATTTTAAAAAATAAAATTTATAAAATGTCCAAAATTTTGTTTTAAAATAGCTTCACCATTAAAAGGTTGTAAGATTACCATTTTGAAAAAAGTACCTCTTTTATGAAAAAAATTGGATTTGTTCTTATATCATGTCTAGAAAACACATAAGATGAATGTTAAAATTATATGAAATATATATATATTTCATAATGTGGTTAATACTATTAAAAAACACTAATTTAACAGCTAGGTTATATCTTATTATATTAAATAATAATACTATAATAATATACCGTTGTTTGGTAAAACTTAGTCTTTCATTTAATGTAAGATATTGAAGGAAGTTTCTCTTATGTGTAACACAAGAAAACTCATTTTTTCGTACATTACAAGCTATATAAATATTAAATTTATTTAAAAAGAAGAATATTTTAAATTCTTGGGGTGTTCCATTCTCCCCACCTTAATTAAATTGCATCCTCGCAATTTCAACTTGATCTCAGTAATTAGTAGTTTGATATCTGAAAATACTATTTTTGAAGAACCCGCATCTTAAAAAGTGGGTATTAACACATATTCATAATATTTAGGAAAGGTAAAAAGTGAAGGACACCATAAAACCATGCTTTGGAATAAAAGAAAATTATTAGATAGTAGAGATACATACATGGAGGAAAATGTCAATATTTATAAGGAGTGATTGAGGTCATCAATCACAAACAAGTGAATGATCAATGAAAAATTAAGGGCCTCAAATCCATAAATCTATGATGCTCTAAAATACCATCGGTTCAACAAAAATTAACATTTTCTATTTTAGATCCTTTTCCTAGAGTAGAGGATTTTTTTTCACTCTATAAGAATGTAAGGAAATATAATTACATGATATATTTCTATAAACACAATCGTATCCTTTGTTTGTGCCTTGAACTATTTATACTTCATTTCATAGAACTATTTGCATCATAAGGTGAATTAACCACTAACACCTTTTCCAAATACCAACTTAAACCATTTCATAAATGGTGAACTTTTCCAAAATGAACTTATCATTAATCTTTCCACAACATAAAGAATCTCTTATTTGTCGCATTCCAAATGTGTGAATACCTTCATCATGTATTTGAAAAATGGTAATTACAATAATCCTATATTGAAATAATTCATCCTTCCTTATTTATTAATTATAACTTGGGTTATTGGATATAATCTTTAAATCCAAAAATGTTGTAAACTCTATCAATAATGGAATAAACTGCTTTCTCAACAAACCATTGACCACTTCCAAGGTAGTCGGTACTATCCAATTTACTTTATCCAAATCAAGCATCTCTTTATTTCAACATCATTATATCATTATAAAAAGCATATTAAGGGTTATATTTCACTAAACCATATATTTTCCATAAATTTTAATTTGTTATTGAGTCACTTTTCTTGGTACCATTCAACATACATTCTCAAATCCCTAATAAAATAGTACTATAGTAAAATCCTTATATATTATTACAATCCCAATCATGGTCACCTTTCTCTCTATACATGTAAAAAACTTCCATTCCTTGTAAGAATGAACCGAGGTGATTATTTCAATAATTATTACATGTGGGAAAATACTTCTTTCCCTTATTCCCTTGATCTATATTTTTACTAGATTTACTCTTATTCTCTTGCTTCCCTCTAAATCCATAATACTTTTAGTACTATTTAAATATCCCATTATCATATGATACAATGTCTTCATATGATGAGAATGATTGGGATACTATTTCCCTTCTAAACATTAGCTTAAGGCCATGAAAGCTATGATCCATCCTACTCTTTGGACCATGTGCACTAGTGAGGTTCACATTCCCTCTACTAGGCTCAACTTATAAGTGAAGACATACATGAGGTGAGATCATATAAAAATATATAATCCTAAAAATATATAAATACATAACATAAATTAAAAATTTTATGTGTATCTAGTCTCATAATCATAAATATGGTTTCTTTGGGGTCATATTTACTTTTAAATAATTCATAATGGTTTATAAAGAAAATGTGAATTATCCTAAGCATATCCCCTAGGAGTGTAAAACTAGGTGTATAGTAAGGTCCATTATCCTATACCAGGTTACGTTGAGTCTGGCCTGACACACCTTGTCAGAGTTGTTAATCCTAGGTACATCTGTAGCAGAACCACATCCACTTCTAGTTTCTAGACAGGAATATATTGCTTGGAATACCCACATAATACCTGCTTTAAAATTTTTTGTAGGACATTATTCTATACTTATCCTCAAAGTATATCATAGGTTTATGTTCCATAATATATTTTTTCTAAATCTAGTTTCTACAGTTTCTACAAAACATCCTTTGATACCAATTGTAAAGACCCCAACCCCAGTATTCCGGAGCCGGTGCCTCACCTTATTACACTGGCATAAATACAAGATTCGAATCCCACAGGACTGATCATTTTAGTAGTCTTGGAATCCAGATTACATACATGAATCATACATTACAATTTAAAACATAAAATACAACATAGAGAATCCTTTGAGGACAACATTATCCAATTAGATTAACTCTGCAAATCAGTCATAATAAACTTCATGGCATCCTGGGGAGAAATAAAACATAAGAAAATGGGTCATATTAGATTCTCTGTAAGGGTATGAATACAACATAATCTATCATATATAAACTTAAATAACAATGCAAGGTGAATAATTAACAACACATTCCATTAAAACATAATCCTGAATATAATATGGTAGCGATAATATCTGATCAAATTTCACGACATAAATAATTACATGAGAAGGATACTTAACCATGAACATTCTACTAGTCGAATAATCACATGGAACATCAATAATAATCTCATAAATAGGGAATGCATAATTTTAGACATCATAAACATACCGTCAAGGTTTCTTCCAAGACATCATACATAAATGTGTAAGAAATTAGTCAAACCCAAACTAGTTTGTCTTATGAGACCTTTCGATGCCCCGAGGGGCTATAGTGGGCCCCGTCCATCACATACTAAGTCTAATACATTCCTCTTATGAAAGGGGTAAACCATAATAAACATAAACATCCGTATTAAAACTAGTATATGAAATATGAATACTTTAACCACAAACTGTTAATATTATAAGAATAGTACATCCATAGTCAACCGAATCATAAACGATTCAATACATTTTGATATATTATATAATAAGAAATAAACCTTAATCAATCATAAGATCCAACAAAGGATGTTGAAAAATATTAAAATACTCTAATAAAATCACTAGAAATTTCTTTAGAGAAATACCATTTTTTTACATTGAAATCATTTATTTAAAAGTCATGCATTTATAAAAGAAAAAATTTATAAAAAGGGATTTTTGAATCAAAGTGTACCATACCACTTTTTAAAATTTGAGATAAATTAAAAAATTAAAATTTTAAAACATTCATGTCCTTATAAATAAATTCATAAAACCCTTTCTGAAAATGTGGACATTAATGAGTATTATTTAGAAGAATAAATCTTAAAAACATTTAAATTTTTTTTTACTAAAAGAGTACCTTACATAAAACAATAAAACAATTATTTTTGAAAAAATTTGAATGAACTTAAAAATAAACATAAAATTTCATTTATAATCCTTTTAGATTCAAATAAATAAATATAATATAATGAATATAGAATGGAGAAATGATTAAATCTTTAAATATTCAAAGCATCCCATACCACTTTGAACATTTAAATAATAATCTCCATAAAAGAATAAATTTAACAAAATATTAAATAACATGATTATAGATAAAATATGGATATGAAATGTCATTGTAGCTGTATATACACCTTATAGAAGAATATGGGTGTATAACATCAAACTATGCCTCAATGAAAGAAGATTGAGATGAAGTATCGTACATTGACTTTTTTCTGGGTGAACATATTTTAGCCTCATGTATAATGGGTTTAAACTTGTTATTAATTTATAAAAAAATCATAATAGTATTTATGATATCATATATGATTCATTTATGACTTTATATTAACCGTTTGTTAACAACTCAAAGTAGAAGAAACGCTTTAGGTAATAACCGCTTTGTTTATCATTCGTGTTTTGACTTGTTATTATTGGTACTATTACTTAGATCATGATTTAATTAAATCTAGAATATAAAACATGATTTATATATCATATATATTCATTGTATAAATATATATAAAAGATATCAAATGGAATACTCCGTTTATGGAGACGGTAGACCGTATGTACGAATGAACGCTGTTTCAATTTTCTTATCATATTGAATGGTAGAAGGTAAATGACATATATCTATATATATATATATAGGTATGTATAATTATTGTAGCATTATTAAGTCATATATTTCATATTTATTAATTAAATACATTTTTATAATCATTCTTGATTGGTTAATGTGGAAAATGAATCACATCGCATCGTAGAGACGGCAGGCCGTACATACGCACGAGCAATGATATCATTTCATTAATTATGAAAAGGGTATTTAATTGGATGGTAAATTAATTATATAGAGTCAATATCATGTCATATGTATTATTTATATCAATTACATTCATCATTATACCTATCAAAATAAAGTGGTGATGAAAAATAAATTACACCACGACGTGGAGATTGTAAGTTGTACGTATGCACGCGCAGTGCTTTTGTTTTTCATAAGATGGAAAAAAGAGGAATATAGTTGTCCCATAATCATAATAAAATTATAGAATATATATGATACTAGATTTATTACTTTAGTATGGGAAAAACACATGAATATTATGTAGAAGAAGAAATGAACTTGAATGAGCTAGTAAAATAATTACCTCTTCTTTGGTGGACTTCCTTTATATATCCTTTTAGAAATACTAGGGGTCGTATTTTTGGAATATAAATACCTAAAAAACATATATAAGAATGTTGGGAGGATTAATGGATAGGTTTTGGGTGACCTAGAAGTCTCAATGTGGTGTGAGGAAGTGAGGAAGGAGGTTCCTTCTTATAATAGTTGGGAGGGGCACACTTGGAATATTTTAAAATATTAAATTAATATAAATTGTTTTTTTAAATAACTATAAATTAATTTATCTTAAAGATAATATGAGTATGGGTCACAATACTCTTAGAAAAAAAAATTTAGACACATTTAGGTTACATTATTAACCTTATCTTTTGACTTTAACCCTTAGTTAAACCCTTTAACTCTTACCATGACAATTTGGATTTTTACAATTTAGGGTTAATATAGTTACTATAAAATGACAAACGAACCCCAAATAGATCATTGATGGCATATTTAAACTTATTATAGTTACTTTTACCAATGTGATATTATTATAAAATTTATATCATTTAATAAAATATTATTTAATTTAAAGTATCATTCATGTCAATTTTTATACTATTCAATAGTTATCTTTTTGAAAATATCATAACAACATGATATATTCAAAATAACATTTATAAGATATCACTAATATGTTAAAACTACCGATAAAAGTTTTGGATGTCATTAATTATGTCATATTATATTTATTTGAATATTTTTAAAATTTATTATTTAATATTTTGATTAATTAAATAATTACTGCATTATCATTGAGTAACCCTTTAAATAATTTATTTATTCTTAAAAAATTTAAAATAAATTGTCACGATGAATAAAAAAATATTATATTTCATATGAATTTTTATATTTGAATTTCTTTTTTGTATAACACTACATTAAAAATGAAATAGTTATTAAAAATATGAGTATGATATTTTAAACTTATCTTTAAAAAATATATAATAAATGTCATATTCTTACCCATGTGGCTTAAAAAATTTATAATTTGGGCCTAAGGTTTATTTTGGTCAAAAATTAATCATAAAATTAAATTAGGACAAGTGTTAGGGCAAATTTATAATATTATAATATTATTTTTACCTTTAATTACCTAATTACACGTAACCGTGGTAAATAAAAAATTTACTAAAGTTACTATTAATAATATCAAAAAATTAAGTTTATTCTATTTGACACTAAATATAATTTTGATTAAAATTTTGTATTTTCTTTTTTCCAAATTCAATTCATAGATAAAGCTAAATTAAGTTTAACACTAATCCCACAGACGTGGTGAGAAAGCGGGTAAAAAACCGACTTCAATAAGATTTTATATCCAATATCAATATAAAAATGATTCCACTAACGTAATTTGTATTAATATATGTATAATTGATCTATTATGCCTTTAAAAATTAATTTAAAATATAATAATTATTTAAATAAAAAGATAGTTTTTAACTACAATGCAGTATTTTTCACTATTTATCAAAATATGAAACTTCTTAAAAAAATACCAAAAAATCACCCTAAGATAATTTTGACATTCCTAATTCAAAACCGATTTCTAATTTAAAACAAAAAATTTAAAAAATTTCCAAAATTTAGTTTTAAAATGGCGCCGCCATAAAAAGGTGGTAAAATTATGCTTTTGAAAAAATTCTTCTTTTATGCGAAAAAATTAAATTTATTCATATATCATATCTAGAAAACAAATAAGGTAAATGTTAAAATTATATGGACTATATATTAATTTCATAATGTGGTTAATACCATTAATAACCTCATATTTAATAGCTAGGTTATATCTTATTATATTAAATAATAATAATTTAATAATATATTGTTGTTTGGTAAAACTCAGTCTTGCGTATAATGCAAGTTATACAAGGAAGTCGCTCTTGAATGTAACAAAAGCTAACTAAGTGGTGTGTACATTACAAGCTATAGAATATATTAAATTTATTTAAAAATAAGAATATTATAAATTCGTGGGATGTTAAAAAAAATTTCAGTGAAAATTAGCACTATAAATGTGCGGCGAAAATTTTCGTTGTTTTTTTTATATAAAAATATATTATGTATGCATAAACTTAAGATTTTAAATATATATTATTACTACAAAAATAAGTTGTATGTTTATAATATGAATCATATGACGTGTAGGAAATAAATACTAGAAATTTCAAGTATATGATTTCATATCAAATTTCTAGTGGAAATGAACAAAAGAAATTTCCACTGGAATTTTGCATTTTTTATTTGTGTATTAATACACTCACTTATAATTTTAGTGGAAATTAAAATAGAAAATTTAAGGTGAAAACTTTCATTTCTAATATACATTGTAATTTTCCTGTGCAAATTTTCATTTGTTTTTTAGGTATTAATTTATTTTTACATGTAATATGAAAGGAAATTCAAATAGAAAATTTGTGATGAAAATTTTCATTGTAAATTTTTAGTTTTTATTTTTGTATATTGACACTGGAAATTTGAAAATGTATTAGATGATAAAAGGGGGTCATCCTATGATCGTAGACAATGAAATCAAACCCAAACAAATTTTAAATCTATCTTCGACAAAAATCAACATGCAATGAATAATGAATAATAGAAAAAATAGGTCATTCCAAGAATGCACTTGCTGTAACAAACATTGGTTTCATTGATAACTATAAATTTTTTACTTTGATTTTTTATTGGAAATTTTTAATGGAATTGTGTGACTTTCCAGTGTAAATTTTTACTTGAAAAATATATGGCATATTTATATTTGTATACACACATATATGTATGTATGTACCTATTCATGCATTCAAAATTTGTATTTTAAATTTACAATGAAAATTTTTAGTATAGATTTATATCAGTGGAGACTTATAGTGTGAATGTAAAATTAAAAATTCCAATGCAAATTTACATGAATGTTTGTATATATATACTGAAAATTTCTACTGTATAATTTTCACTTGAAATTTATAATTTAATATTATCATGTATATTCGTATTTTTATGTGTATCTTTGTTTTTTTAGTTTTTACTGAAAATTTTCAACATACATTGAAATATTATTGGAAATTTTCAGTGAAAATCTGTATTATGATTTTTATTATCATTATCAACAATTAAAAATATAATAATTAATTAATAACTAATAAATAGATAATAAATAATTGTCAATATTATTAATATAATTAATATTATAATTAGTAATTACTAATTAATAATATAATTATTTAAAAAGAACATAAATATTAAAAATTAAAAGCATAATTACTAATTATCATTAAAAATAATAATCAAGATGAAAAATAATAAATAATAAATAACAATATTCAAAATTATTTATTAATGGGATTAATATAATAAATAAATAATAATATTATTATTTATTAATATTATTATTAATAATTAAAAAATTAATAATAAATATCTATAATAACTAACATTTAATAATCAAAAATATTATTAATTATTATTATTAATCTAATTAAAATAATAAATAATAAATATTAATTACTAATATAATTTATTAGTTAAAATTTAAATTTTTTTATTATATAATTTATGTTATTTATATTTCCATTATTTATAATTATTAATAATCAACCAAACAACGTGAACCATGGGTGAGCCCATGATTTAGAAATTTATTGAAAATAAAAGCCACAAAGTACATGAGGAGAAGGGGAGAGCAAGCTAGTGTTAAGCCACTTCAAAACAAACAAAAGAGTCACCTATGTAATCGACCACCCCCTACCTCTTAGGTGGAAACCTCTCCATCATGTTCTAGGCTGCTGCCATTTCTCATCATCATTTGATGGGGTTGGATCTTCCACTCGACCTAAGCACTCCAAAACTGACTTAGAAGCCTCTTGTCTGTCAGTACGAAGAATGCCATGAGTATTTTCAAATTCTTCCCAAAAGGTATCCTTGATATAAGACCTATTTAAGAGGCCAATAAAACTCAAGCAGTTTTGACAAGAATATGTTGAAACCACGATGGTACTGGGACTTTGGATATCACAGGTCTCTTGCAAAACATCAACCCATGCTTTGCTACCCCTTCCCTACTCATCCATGAAATAATCAGTAGTAACTATTGTTACACCATGAGGCTCCTACTTCTTAGTTTCAGAGGGGGGGAAAGGTGAATTCCCCTTTCTCAAAGAACCTTTAGCTAGTTTAGCTTGCATACAAGAGTCAGCCAAAATTTCCCCCTTCCTTTTGTAATAAAAAAATCAGTTATAGAGACCTACTAGATAAATTTTAAATTAACAGATATAAGGCCCCGACCTTAAACATTACTTAATATTGAATTAAATGAATAATTCGCGTTGAGGATATTTTCAGGTTTAAAGTTTTAGAGAATTAGGACATAACTATTACATCTCCAAAGTTTACAAAGTAGACACTTCTACATAGTTTCCTTTTTTTTAAAAAACATGAACTCTACAAAAAAAGAGTCATGTCAAGTTCCATGTTTAAGACATCATGAATTTTCCTTGATCCCATACTTGACCCTATTCCAAATTATGTCCTGTGAAAAAAGTTTAAAAAAAACATTGGATGAGCATAAAAAGCTCAGTAAGGGATACACAAAGAAGGAAAACTGTTAGTTTTTCAAAACAACAAGTTAACCATGAATACTTTATCAAAGTAATACTTTTCACCTATATGAATTAGTAAAAACTCTTCACTGAATAAAAGATCATTACTTACCCTTTTATAACCAAAATATTACCATAAAACCCATATAAAGAACACATAACATATAAAGGTAACTTGGGACATAAACATACTTAAATGGAATAACCATACGGTCGACTTCCACACATATAACTTAATGGAATAGCCATACAGCCGACTTCCATACCCAATGCATTGGAGGTTATAACATAACCACCCATCCTGGTATTCACGGCACCACCCATCATATGGTTTATCACGTAACCACCCGTCAAATGTCCAAGTACCATTATAAAATCATAAGACATAAAACAAATATAATGGAAAGAAAACATTACCAAATTTCGATCACAATATATCACTTAAATATATTGACATAACAAATCCATTATAAAAACCATTTTCAATACCAAAATACATAAAAGAGTATATGGTATTTATTTCATTTTAAAAACATTTTGGATTTTTGAGGAAGCCAAAGACCAAATAATACCTACGGCGGTGGAAAAGGTCGTTGTCACCGCGTACGTTAAAAGAAACATTAATTTTTGTCGTTTAGTAAAATGCTTCGTAGAAAAAGATTCCTTCTGAATAAAAGTAAATTTCAAAGGGGTTTATACATCGTATAAAAGAAAGTTGTGTATAAAACAAAATGTGCCTCAATGAAAAGAGATTGAGATGAAGTCCCTTACCTCATGTCCGACGTGATTCGATTGCTCTTTAATATCCTGAATAATAAAGTAAAGTTAATTTATACTTGATTAAGAACCATTTTCAAGCTTATTATTACTTTTATATCACTTATTTCCATGTTATAAACATTATGTAATCATTTAAGTTAATAATGATCGTTTTGTCGATATTTGGTTCTTAAGTCGAAAGTGGACTTCTTACAATTACATGTTGTTCATGTGGTCAAAGGTTCATTATATCCAAGATGATATTCATGATTTGGATATCATATATATCATATATATTCAGAATATACATATATTTATAATAGTATATAACATTTATAGGTAAGAAATGAAATGCATCGTTCATGAAGACGATAAGCCGTACGTATGCATGAACGCTACTTTCATTTCTATTTCATATTTAATGGAGTGAAATCATAATTATATAAAGATATAATATAATTATATTATAATATCATATATAATATCATTAACTCCATCCTTTATACGTCCCACATATGGCATTAACGAATCAAATCACTTTGAGGGGGCGGTAGTCCGCACTTCCTAA
The DNA here is from genome assembly GCA_963277665.1 of Viscum album. NCBI lineage: Eukaryota > Viridiplantae > Streptophyta > Magnoliopsida > Santalales > Viscaceae > Viscum > Viscum album. The sequence goes on from OY728135.1 coordinate 117,571,889, forward strand.
AATGAAATTATCGCGTTTACCCATAATGGAAACCATAAAGGTATGTCATAAAAGAAAAATACAGAAGCATAAGGAAAACATAAAAATAATATATGTCATATATAAATATAGTGACATATTAATGGATATCATGAAATGTGTTAAAAGAATATTGAACAATCATCATTTCGTGAGGCAGAAATTCTCCAACCACAGAAACAATATGTTCTTTAACCATTAGACGGAGGTGTGTGTAAGTGTAGCTCGAATCCTTCTCATAAAAACATCCTAGTATATTTAAGATAATGTTGTTGTTACAAAAGAAAGTAATAAAAAGAGTTTAGGGGGTTGGAAAAGAAAAATAATACATAATAACACAAGAAAAACATTACCTTTAAATCGGGTAACTCCCTTTGGTTTGAACCAAAAGGGTTTCTTGAAGAGCTTCCAGCCTAAGGTAAGGCTTCTGGGATGAGTAGAGGGATGTGGAGAGATAAAAAGAAGCAGATATTGTCTGAGAAAATGTCTTGAGAGGTGTTGGTAAGGTGGTAGAGTTGGGGGCCTTTTATAAGAGGAGAGGAGGGCACTCTTGGAAAGTTAAGAAAAGATACTTTATTATAAAATGATTTTTGGATAAAAAAGGTCCCAAAATTATATATTTCAAGGATAATGTGATAAGGGTTAGAAATACACCAATACAATAGGTTTTTTACAAGTGTAGGTCTTATATTTTACATTATCTTTTCATTTTATTTAAATCGTTAAATAATGAGGTAATCGCTGCATCATCATGGTGTCATAAATAATTTAATTTATTTAATGTATAAAATTATAAAAAAAATATCATTATGTAGGAAATATTTTTAGATTTATAATGAAAATTTATAGTAAAAAATATGACTTGTATAACCCCATGTAAAAATTGTTTTAGAAAAACAATACATGTTTGTGGCATTTTTATTTTAACTTTAAATAAAAAGTTATTAATGTCATTTTCTTACCTAAGTGGTTCCATGGGGTCTCCATGTTGACCCATGGATTGTATTGGTAGGCCATGACTCATCCAGTAAGGGTATTACATGTGTCAGGGTCATTTCATATTTTTATAACATTATCATTACCTTAAATTACACTAATTGCCTTTAAACGCGATTAATAAAACTTAAAATTTACTATTCACCAAAAATTATTTTCATCCCATTGAACCACATTTTACATCCTAATGAAAACCACATATGTCTGATTTTTGAAATTCAAATCACAGAGGTGGTAAAATTTCATTTAAATGAAAAATCAGTTTTTTAACTACCACTTAGTGGTTTCACTATTCATCAAAAATTGAAGTTTTTCAGAAAAATACAAAAAATTCACCCTAATATATATTTGATATTACGAATTCAAAAATGATGTCTATTTTATAAAATTCAAAACATTTATGTTGCATTAATTAATTAATAATTAATTCTCGTTGTCAAAACAAATAGCGTGTTTTTATGAAACAATATCTAACAAAAGATTGACACTTGTTTAAGTCCAATTTCAAAGTGAAATTAATTATAATGACCACCATTGGATTAAATGGTAAAAATATATTATAATTTCACTTTAAAACCAATTCAAAAGATAAACTAATCATATAAATAAATTTTATTAGAAAGATTTTTTGAATTAAAATACAACATTTTTCACTATTCATTAAAAAAATGAACTTTATCTGAAAAATACCAAAAATTTACACAAAGTAAATTTTGATGTCCCAATTATATAGAAGAATTTTTTTTGGTCCAATAGAATGTACAAGACTGACCAAAACTATTTTTAAAGAGGGTTCTCCATCAAATGGTGATAAATCAACCTTTCAGTGAATATTAGTGTATCTATACCTAAAATTGAATTATTTTCTTATTTTAAGACTTAATATTTTATTGGATAAAAGTAAAAACATTTAAAAAACATATATAATAATATTTTAGTTATTTCTATTCATTCCCACCAATACAACGACTACGTGTTAACTACCATTTAAAATAATATTATTATATTACTAGTGTGCAATATAAGATTTCAAAGAAACTCGTTGTTGCGTATCAGGTACGCTATCAAACATAGCAACCCCTTTAAAGTAAAATTAATATTTAATTCAAAAATATTAATAAATATGAAAATGTATAATTCTTTATTTACCTGGGATGTTACATCTTTCACCCCTTTTGGGAATTGTGTCCTCACAATTTTATTCACTTATCAAAATAAGTGGGGGTATTTATCCCTCATAGCATTTCCAGATTCCCATGTTGCATCTTCAACCATATGGTTTTTCCAAAAAACCTTTACCTGGTGAATTACCTTATTCCGCAACACTTGCTCTCTACGGTCAGAAATCTAGACCGATTGTTCCTCATAAGATAGATTCTCTTCCAGCTGAACTACCTCTGGACTCAAAAACATGAGATGGATCTGGCATGTACTTCCTTAACATTGAAACATGAAAAACAAAGTGTACCTGAGATAAACTTGGGGGTAAATCCACTTGATATGCAACTGATCCAACTCTCTCCAGAATTTTGTATGGTCCAATGAACCTTGGACTTAGCTTTCCTTTCTTACCAAATCGTATCACAATTTTCCGTGGTGATACTTTGAGAAAAACATGATCACCTACCTCAAAAGAGAGATCCTTCCTCCTATTGTCAGCATAACTTTTCTGCCTGATCTGAGCTGTTCTCATGTGTTTCTATATCAGCTGTACTTTTTCTACGAACTCATCTACCAATTCCGGTCCCATCAACTTCCTTTCACCTACTTCATCCCAAAAAGCTGGAGTTTGACACCGCTTCCCATATAATGCCTCAAATGGTGCCATCTGTATACTGGAATGAAAACCGTTATTATAATAAAACTCAACCAAAGAAAGATGTTGGTCCCAACTTCCCTGATAATACATCGAACAAGCACATAGCATATCCTCCAAAGTCCGTATTTTTCGTTCTGACTGCCCATCTAATTAAGGATGAAAAGTTGTAATAAAATTTAATTCAGTACCCAATGAATTTTGAAGGCCTTTCCAAAAGTTAGAAGTAAACCTGGGATCATGATCAGATATAATGGAGAGAGGAACTCCATGTAACCTGACTATCTCTTTAAGATACAAACGGGAAAGTTGATCTAGAGATAATGTATCTCGAATAGGAAGGAAATGATTAGATTTAGTAAATCGATCAATAATAACCTATATTGCATTATTTCCTTGAGATGTCTTCGGTAATCCCACAACAAAGTCCATGGATATATTTTCCCATTTCCACTCTGGTACCGGTAATAGTTGAAGCATCCCTTTCTGTAACTTCCTCTCTGCTTTAACATGTTGACAAGTCAAACACTTCACAGTAAAATCAGCAATATCTCTTTTCATTCCATCTCACTAGTAATACTCCTGCAGATCTTTGTACATCTTAGTACTGCTAGGATGAACTAAAAATGGGGAACTATGAGCCTCACATAACTACTCATTATTCAACAGTGAATCACAAGGCACACATAATCTCTTCCCAAACATTAAAAAACAATCATTATCAATGTTAAATTCAGGAAACTTACCCTTCTGAACCGGCTCTACCTTTTTCTGTAACCCACTGTCTTTCTTCTGCGCTTGCTTAATTCTGTATGATAGAGAAGATTTCACTGATACCTGAAACAAAATAGAAGGACATATTTCACCAACAACTTCTATGCCAAAGTTCATCAAATCCTTAACCAAAGGATCATGTTCCAAACGTAACATGGTTAATGAAGCATTACTTTTTCGACTCAAAGTATCAACCACTTTATTTTCTTTTCCCGGATGGTAATGAATTGTACAATCATAATCCATGATTAATTCCAGACATCTCCTCTATCTCATGTTCAATTCTTTCTGAGTGAATATATACTTTAAATTTTTGTGATCGGTATATATTTCACACTTTACTCCATACAAATGACGCCTCCAAATTTTTAGAGCAAAAACAACAGCAGCTAATTCCAAATAATGTGTAGGGTAATTTACCTTATGAGTTTTCAACTGACGTGAAGCATAAGCAATTACCTAATCATTCTGCATAAGGACACAACCATGTCCCTTCAACGAAGCATAACTGTAGATAACAAACTCACCATTCCTAGAAGGAAGTGCCAAAACTGGAGCATTCACCAATCTTCTTTTCAACTCCTGAAAATAATCATCACATTCTTTTGTCCAGATAAACTTAAAACCCTTCCGAGTGAGCTTAGTCATTGGACTAGATAAATGTGAAAATTTTCAACAAACCTTCGGTAGTAACCTAAAGAACCAAGAAAACTACAAATCACGGTTATATTTTTGGGTCTTGGACATTATTCAACAACTTTTGTTTTAGCAGGATCAATAGTTATGCCATTTTTTGAAACAATGTGACCAAGGAAAGAAATGTGTTGTAACCAAAACTCACACTTGCTGAATTTTCCATACAGTTTATTTTCTTTTAAGTTTTGAAAGATAACCCTTAAATGACTTTCATGCTTCTATTTAATTTTAGAAAACACCAAAATATCATCAATGAAAACAACCACAAACTTATCTAAGAACTCATGGAAAATTCTATTCATAAGGTCCATGAATACAGCAGGTGCATTGGTTAACCCAAAAGGCATAACTACAAATTCATAATGGTTATATCTAGTACGGAACACAGTCTTCAAAACGTATACTTCTTTTACTTTCAACTGATGGTACCCCGATCTCAAGTCAATCTTTGAAAAATACTGAGCTCCCTGGAGCTGATCAAACAAATCATCGATATGAGGAAAAGGATACTTGTTCTTAACAGTGATGTTATTAAAGGCTCTATAATCAATGTAAAGTCTCATTGAACCATATTTCTTTTTAACAAATAAGATAGGTGCACCCCATGGTGATGTGATAGGTCGAATGAAACCTTTATCTAATAACTCTTGCAATTGCTTCTTTAACTCTAAAAGTTCAACTTGAGCCATTTGATAAGGGGGTTTTGAAATTGGCTTAGAATCAGGAACTAAGTCAACAGTAAATTTAACTTCCTGATCATGAATAATACCAGGAAACTCATCAGGAAAAACATCAAGATACTCATTTACCACTGGCACATCATTAATCCAAACAGTTCCTTTATTTTCAACAATATGTGCAAGGGAACATTCATTTCTATATTTTACTAGTTTCTCAACTTCCTGATATGTTATCAAAAGCAAGGGTTCATTATTGTACACAAACTGAAAACCTTTCTAAAAAGAAACCATTTTAGCTCTGCAGTCAATCATAGAATGATAAACAGAAAGCCAATCCGTGCCCAAAATAACATCAAACTCTACTATAGGCAAAACAATAAGGTTTGCAGGTAGATTCTTTCCGTACACAAGGATATGAAGGTTCTTATAATTTTTTTTGTATCAACGTTTCCTCTAGGTGTTTTTACCATAAGTTCAGGATTCATATTTTGAGTTAGAATTCCCAATTTACTAGAAAACTTCTCAGAAATGAAAGAATGTGTAGACCCTAAATCAAACAACACATTGACATAATCTGAAGAAACAAACAATGTACCTGATAATACTTCATTCGATGGACCAACATCTGCTGAAGTAGTTGTAAAGGATTTCACCAACCCTTTATGCTTGTAGTCTGACTGCTTTCCCTCAGTTGAGTTCTTTGTTATACACTCATTTTCATAATGACCAATTTCATTACACTTAAAACAAATTACCACTGGATTTACATTGACTGCTTGATCATCTTCCTTACAGTTACGAGCAATATAACCAGACTTACCACACCAAAAGCACTTTCCAGACATGGATAAACATTCTCCAGGATGCATTTTACCACACTTCTCACAGGATGGATATTTGGTTTTCTTACCTCCTTGCTTATTTGATGAATTCTTCCCCTTTTCATTCCAACTGGACCTCTTATTCTGTTGTTTGTCAAAGAACACCTGATCATCGGCAAACTCTATTTCCACCTTCTCTACACATGGAACAAGTTTTTTATAACTTTTGAACTCACAAGAAGCTAAATCCCTTCGATACTTTGGCTTTAACCCTGAGTAAAAATGGTTGGTTTTACTGTCAATATCTCGTATGAAATTTGGAGCATACCTTGCCAGTCGAGTGAACTTTTCTTCATAAGCAACCACTGAGTCATCCTCTTTCCTCAATTATAGGAATTGTTTTTCCATCCTAAGACAAACCACCTTAGGAAAATATTTCTCAAGAAACATACCTTTGAATTCGTCCCAGTGAAGATCATCAATCTCATGACTATCCCTGATATTTTTCATCATCGACCACCACTGATCAGCTTCACCTTCAAAATGGTAAACAGCAAGACTAACCTTTTGATGTTCCGAACACCCCATGACATCAAAAATCTTCTCTAGTGCTTTAATCCACCCTTCAGCTAGCACATGGTCAGATGATCCGCTGAATGATGGGGGGTGTTGCCTCATTAAATGTTCCACCACTGACACGTTCCTCTGTGGTTGATCCGGCTGATCTCATGCATGGATACCACCACTATTTATAGCCTGAGTTAACTGTGCCATCACTAAAACAAACTGTTTAGTTCCGATTCCGACCATCTCAGGTAGTTGATTTGGAAGGTTGTCTTCCTTCTGATGTCGTCCCGACATAGCTGCCTTGTTTCCTCTGCGGAAAACCATTCTGAACACAGAAATATCTTAGGTGAAGCAACATGGTAATCTTTAAATGCTATATCATTTCAATCATAACATAACTTAACTTATAAATTTAACAATTTTCTAACTCCTAAAGTTGTCTAAACCGACCTCTGATACCAACTATCAGGCCCCGGCCTTAAACATTAATTAATATTGAATTAAATGAATAATTCACATTGAGGATCTTTTTAGTTTTAGAGTTTTAGAGAATTAGGACATAACTATTAAATCTCAAAAGTTTACAAATTAGAAACTTCTACATAGTTTCCTTTTTTTTACAAAACATGAACTCTTGAAAAAAAAGAGTCATGTGAAGTTCCATGTTTAAGACAGCCTGACTTTTCCTTGATCCCATCCTTGACCGTATTCCACATTATGTCATGTGAAAAATATTTCAAAAAAAACTTGGGATGAGCATAAAAAGATCAGTAAGGGATACACAAAGAAGGAAAACTGTTAGTTTTTCAAAACAAAAAGTAAACCATGAATACTTTATCCAAGTAATACTTTTCTACTTTATGAAGTAGTAAAAACTCTTCACTTAATAAAAGATCATTACTTACCCTTTTGTAACCAAAATATTACCATAAAACCCATATAAAGAACACATAACATATAAAGGTAACTTGGGACATAAACATACTTAAATGGAATAAATATACGGTCGACTTCCACACATATCACTTAATGGAATAACCATACAGCCGACTTCCATACCCAATGCATTGGAGATTATAATATAACCACCCGTCCTAGTATTCATGGCACCACCCGTCATATGGTTTATCATGTAACCACCCGTCAAATGTCCAAGTACCATTATAAAATCATAACACATAAAAAAAATATAATGGAAAGAAAACATTACCAAATTTCGATCACAATATATCACTTAAATATATTGACATAAAAAATCCATTATAAAAACCATTTTCAATACCAAAATACATAAAATAGTATATGGTATTTATTTCATTTTAAAAACATTACGGCTTGTTGAGGAAGCCAAAGACCAAATAATACCCACAGCGGCGAAAAAGGTCGTTGTCACCACGTATGTTAAAAGAAACATTAATTTTTGTCGTTTAGTAAAATTCTTCATAGAAAAAGATTCATTTTGAATAAAATTAAAATTAAAAGGGGTTTATACATTGTATAAAAGAAAGTTGTGTATAAAACAAAATATGCCTCAATGAATGGAGATTGAGACGAAGTCCCTTACCTCATGTCTGACATGACTTGATTCCTCTTTAATCTCCTGAAAAATAAAATAAAGTTAATTTATAGTTGCTTAAGAACCTTTTTCAAGCTTATTATTCCTTTTATATCACTTATTTCCATGTTATAAACATTATGTAATCATTTAAGTTAATAATGTTTGTTTTGTCGATATTTGGTTCTTAAGTCAAAAGTGGACTTCTTACAATTACATGTTGTTCATGTGGTCGAAGTTTCATTATATCCAGAATGATATTCATGATTTGGATATCATATATATCATATATATCCATAATATACATGTATTTATAATAGTATATAACATTTAGAGGTAAGAAATGAAATGCACCGTTCACGGAGACGGTAAGCCGTACGTACACATGAACGCTACTTTCATTTCAATTTCATATTTAATGGAGTGAAATCATAAGGATATAAAGGTATATTATAATTCCAGTATAATATCATATATAATATCATTAACTCCATCCTTTATACGTCCCACATATGACATTAATGAATCAAATCACTTTGAGGGGGCAGTAGTCCGCACTTCCAAAAATGAAATTATCACATTTACCCATAATGGAAACCATAAAGGTATTCCATAAAAGAAAAATAAAGAAGCATAAGGAAAACATAAACATAATATATATCATATATAAATAGAGTTACATCTTAATGGCCACCATGAAAGGTGTTAAAAGAAGATTGAACAATCATCGTTTCGTGAGGCAGAAATTTTCCAACCACAGAAACGGTATGTTCTTTAACCATTAGACGGAGGTGTGTGTAAGTGTAGCTTGAATCCTTCTCATAACAACATACTAGTATATTTATGATACTGGTTTTGTTACAAAATAAAGGAATAAAAAGAGTTTAGGGGGTTGGAGAAGCAAAATAAAACATAAGAACACAAGAGAAGACATTACCTTTAAATCGAATAACTCCCTTTGGTTTGAACCAAAAGGGTTTCTTGAAGCGCTTCCTGCCTAAGGTAAGGCTTATAAGATGAGGAGAGGGATGTGAATAGACAAAAGGAGTAGATCTTGGCCGATCCAATAGCTTTAGAGGTGTGGGTAAGGTGGTAGAGGTGGGGGCCTTTTATAAAAGGAGAGGAGGGACACTCTTGGAAAGTTAAGAAAAGATACTTTATTATAAAATGATTTTAGGATAAAAAAGGTCCCCCAATTATATATTTCTAGGATAAGGTGATAAGGGTTCTAAATACACCCATACAATAGGTTTTTGACCAGTTTAGGTCTTATATTTTACATTATCTTTTCATTTTATTTAAATCGTTAAATAATGAGGTAATCGCTGCATCATCATGGTGTCATAAATAATTTAATTTATTTAATGTCTAAAAATTATAAAAAAATATCATGATGTATAAAAAAATTTTAGATTTATAATGAATATTTATAGTCAAAAATATTACTTGTATAACCCCATGTAAAAATTGTTTTAGAAAAACTATACATGTTTGTGACATTTTTATTTTAACTTTAAATAAAAAGTTATTAATGTCATTTTCTTACCCAAGTGGCTCCATGGGGTCCCCAAGTTGACCCATGGATTGCCTTGGTAGGCCATGACTCATCCAATAAGGGTAGTTCATGTGTCAGGGTCATTTAATATTATTATAACATTATCTTTACCTTAAATTACACTAATTGCCTTTTAACGCGATTAATAAAACTTAAAAGTTACTATTCACCAAAAATTATTTTCATACCATTGAACGACATTTTATATACTAATGACAACCATGTATGTCGGATTTTTAAAATTCAAATAACAGAGGTGGTAAAATTTCATTTAAACGAAAAATCAGTTTTTTAACTACCACTTAGTGGTTTCACTATTCATCAAAAATTGAAGTTTTTCCGAAAAATACCAAATATTCACCCTAAGCTATATTTGATATTCCAAATTCAAAAATTATGTCTATTTTACAAAATTCAAAACATTTAAGTTGAATTAATTAATTTAATAATTAATTCCCGTTGTCAAAAAAAATAGTGTGTTTTTATGAAACAATATCTAACAAAAGATTGACACTTGTTTAAGTCCAATTTCAAAGTGAAATTAATTCCAATCACCACCATTGGATAAAATGGTAAAAATATATTATAATTGAACTTTAAAACCAATTCAAAATATAATCTAATCATATAAATAAATTAGATTAAAAATAGTTTTTGAATTAAAATACAACATTTTTCACTATTCATTAAAAAAATGAACTTTATCAGAAAAATACCAAAAATTTACACAAAGTACATTTTGATGTCCCGATTTTAAATAAGAATTTTATTTGGTCCAATACAATGTATAAGAGTGACCAAAACTATTTTTAAAGAGGGTTCGCCATCAAAAGGCAATAAATCAACCTTTTAGTGAATATTAGAGTATCTATGCCTAAAATTGAATTCTTTTTTTATTTTAAGCCTTAATATTTTATTGGATATAAGTAAAAACATTTAAAAAACATATATGATCATATTTTAGTTATTTCTATTCAATCCTGCCAATACAACGACTAAGTGTTAACTACCATTTAAAATAATATTATTATATTACTAGTGTGCAACGTAAGATTTCAAAGAAACTCGTTGTTGCGTATCAGGTACGCTATCGAATATAGAAACCCCTTTAAAGTAAAATTAATATTTAATTTCTAAATATTACTAAATATGAAAATGTATAATTGTTTATTTACCTGGGATGTTACAACAGAAACCTGAGAAACGTGATATTTATCAGATTCATATTCACTAGCATGTCCATGGGAAACCTACTGCACTGGAGTGGTGGTTTTCTCCTACACATGCCATTCACTACCTGTAGGATACTGTGGAAAGGATTTACTACCATTACCTACAACAACATCACCAAGATGGGATCCATGGTGAGATTTCGTTGTTTTTTCCACCCTACGTGGAGTACAAAACACCAACAACATCAAAGTTTGTTACTTTAACAGTGCTCATACCATCCTGCATTAATGGGCGATCTGCCTCATCTTGGGAAGCAAGTTCCCTAACATTGATAGCTCCCATATCATTTTAGGGACCTAAATCCTTCATATTAACCTAAGAAGAGGGCACCAATCACCACCCATTTCCTTTGACATACATGGATTGATGCTTTTGGAACTTCCTGCTATTTGTAATCTCATGTCCAACAAGTTTAAAAAACTATAGAAATTAGGTAATAATTCATATTCAACCACTACATTAATCTTGTCACCATTAGCAATGAGGATTAAACTATCCGGCCAAGGATTCAGGAAGTTCATATTAATAAAGACCCTATCACAATAGCCAAACATGCCTTGGATGGTGTTTTCATCGAGTTTGAGTGGTGCACCAATAGAAGAAGCAATGGCCTTCAATTTCCATGGATGCCAGAATCCCCAGTTGAGGCCATAGAACCTAATCCAGACCTGAACATTATTGCGATTCTAATTAAGGGGATTAAAATTGAAATTTCATTATGATATTCTTAGAATTCATGGATTAAAATGATATAATATAGATTCCCACAAAGTGGATTTCTGAGCTTCCGATTGAAAAATAAGATGAAAGTAACCTCTTACTATAGGGATCATTGTCCATCCTTCAAAACCCCAAATTCATTTGAGCTTACACTTCAAATCCTCCACAGATGGGGGTTTATCCCCTTTGGCAAGAATAGACCTTAAAATCAAGGGAAATCGATTGGATTCCAACCCTTCCTACAAGACGTCCTGATTAAGGAAAATAAAGACCTTACCTTCCTCATATCTCATGACATGAGGCACATTCAATTTCGTCGCTTCAAGATCATGTTCCACATAGATCATTTGGTTCAGAACCTCCACAAATTAGATGCCTCTCCTAGCAGACTTCGACTCAGCCTGTACATCCATGAGCACCTAAATCTGGGAATCCAAATCCATAAAGAGGAAATATTGATTTCATATCCGGGTATCTCCATCTCCATGCTCTCTCAAATCCACCATCTTCTTTTCTTAATTTTACAATTATTAATAAATTAAAATATAATTCATATTATTTATAACATTATAAAATGTACATAATTTAAAATATAATTTACTATTATTAATAATTTAATAATTTACATATAAAAATTTAAAATTATTTATTTTAAATTTATATTAATTATATTATTAATTATATATATAAATTTTCAGGCTCTAGAACACACAGACAAAAATGTTTTTACAAAATTATTAATATTTAAATTATTGACAAATTAATAAATTATTAATTATTAATAAATATTTATTATTTTTCATGTTAATTACTAATTTGTTTTTGTAAAATGTTATTTTAAAAACAAAATTTGATATTTTATAAATTATAAAAACTTTTCTAAAAATAAAACCTTTCAAAACATTTTTTAAAAACGTAATTTTAAAAACATTTTATAAAATGTTTCTAAATTATTAATAAAACTTTTACACCATCCCAAATCATTTGATGATGAGAACCCATTTCATTTCACTTGATTCTTGAAAATAATTTCCTAAAATTTATATACACAAAACCCATATCCTCATATTTTATAACCCTAAACCAATAAAAATTAATTAAAAATTAAAAAAACGTAAAGAAAAAGTTTAATCCACTTAGTCTTACCAAAACCATTCTCTACTTTAGTTATTTTTCATACTATATGAGTTGTCATTAATCATCAGTCATATTTACCCATATATGTTACCTTCCTTCAATAGTTTAAATTTATGAATTTACAATTCCACCTCAACAGAAAGGAAAAAATCCTTACATAACCCCTTGAATATTTGAATTAATCTTAAATAACATCTTTCTCACAGAAGTTATTCTTCTTTCCAAATTTGATTCCCCCACATGAAAAATTACTGATTAGTCTTGCATATGCACATGAAAATTCCCTGTTACTCTTCAATATGACCACTTCTGATCTATTCATACATATCCTCACCTCTCATGCCAGTTCAACACTTGTGAATCAAAAAAGACATAAAATTAAAAATCAATACATAAAATTAACCCCCCAACAACAAAATTACTAGAAATAAATAAATAAATAATATATAAATAAAATCCAGAATAATTGAAAATTAGAACACATAAAAATTCAAATATAATGCCCCATAATTCATTCTTTTAACCAATTAAATAATGAATTAACAATTTTTCTCTCATTTATAAAATATCAAAAAATCATCATTAAAATTCCATTTCCCAAAACCAATAATAATTAATATCAAAATATATGTGGTAAACACACTAGAATAATGAAATAAAAAATTTCCCAAAGAAATGAATCCACACTAGTCAATGAAAATTCAGTTCCAAAGTGTTTGCAAAAAGTCAAAATACCATGAATCGGTTCAAAACATGTTTCCCTATACGAAATCAACCCAATGAAAAATGTATTATCACTCTCTTGAAATGAAATAAACGACACAAACCAGTTTCCAGTTTTAGAATTTATGATCAACTTTGGAATTCATAATTTTCATTGATATATTTAAATTTTACATTCAAGTAATTTTTCAAACTATCTCTTTTTCTCCATGGAATAAACACATAAAAAATATAATAATGTATGATTAGTTGTTTTTTATAATTAATTAATTAACACACTAAAAATGAAATGGATGAGTCTATTCAAATAATAAACAACACCTCAACATAAATTAAATAAACTCATACATTATCTTAAAAATAATCACATATCCCAACCATGAATTATGAGTGAATTTTCTAGTTTAATAAAATATAGAGTTTGAAAGTTTAATACAAAACATGAATACCAAATATAATTGAAACTGTAAAAACATACATCGCAATTTTTAATAAGAATTGATTTTCAATAGAGTAAAAAAAACGATGTCATCAAATTAACTAATAAAAGATAGAAAAATATCATTCTATATTATGAAAAACCCTCATTTAGTTGAGCATGAAAACCATCACTTAAAAACTAGAACATTTGAAAAAAATAGAGGTAAATTGATGTGTGTATAAGTGAAAATCAGTTCAGCACATTCAAAGAAACTTCCATGACAATTATTCTCATAATTTTCCCCAATATTAATCCTAAAGTAGCATATTGCAATAAATAATTTTAGTTACAAAGACTATTTTATTTCAATAGTTAAAAAATCATGTAGCAAGGTCACAGTATGAGTTGAAAATCAATAATTTCACCACATTTTTTGTAACAACCCAAAGTTTCATTAATGGAAATCCCTTTTAATCTAATAAAATGTCTCTTTATGTTTATATAAAATGTCAATTCTTTGGTTTTATGTTAAGAATTTTGACCATTGCTAATATAGCCGTTGAACAGTGATCACTTGATTAGTATAAATATAGGGCTTTAACAAATCCAATTTACTCAAACAAAAGAAGTGATGGCCTGATCCAATAGAATTGCTCCATACGATGCCCATTTTTCAGAGCTCGGAAAAGAGGTGGCATCTTTGGGCTTCGCTCTTGACTAAGCCCAAGCTGAGCTTCACCAGGTCAAGCTCAAACGGGACCATCTACGGGAAAATTGGATGTTGATAGAGATTACCACTCGAGCGATGTTATCCGAGCCACCCCAAGAGTCTTTCACCATCGCACACCTTACCCTTAGGTCTTATGCGGCTGTTTTAAGGGGTTATGTAACAAATCGCTAGTACTATGTTCATGTATATTATTTTTGTATATAATAATGAATATACCTCCTTTTCTTTTTTGATACATTGTAAATAATTTTTAAAGTACAAATAGTGTTTTTAGTTATTATTTAATTAAGAATTATATTTTATTAAATTAAGGGATTTTTGAATTAAATAATATTTTAATAAAATAATAATAATAATAATATTAAATTAAATTTTATTAAATATAAATGATCTTATAATTTTATGAATAAAATTATAATTTTTATTAATGTTTGAAAGCCATTTCTGTTAAAACCCGTGAATTTTCGATAAATGTCGTTTTTTATTTTAAAAGTGAAAATTAACATATTTAGAAAATTATTTAGATAATATAAATGATATTTCTCGAATCAGGATGTCCAAATTATCCAACAGTGAATTTTTCATAATTTTCTGAGACAGTCAAATTTTTGGATAAAAATTAAATACCGTTTAAATATATAATGTGTTTTATGACATCATAATGACCCAATAGTGATGTAATAAAATACTATAAGCTTTATGTTCATCAAATATATGTTTTAAAATTAAAATAATGTGATTTTGGGTTTGTTTGACTTACTTTTCAAAGCATTAATGGACCCTTCAAGACTTATTAAACACCTTGTCTTTTTAAATTGTTTTCCATGAGAGTGTGACTCACCTCCACATAAGCAACCCCATTAGTTTATGAAGTTTGGACTTTGGCATTATAAAATACTGTTTTCCTCTTCAATTTTACAAAAACCATGGGCAAAAACCATGGGATGGTTTGTGGTTTGGATTAATTTATTGTAAGGGGACCCAAACCTAAATAATAAAGAATTCCCTCACCTTTCCTATATAAACCCACCCAAGCTCCCACTTCCTCCTCAATCAAAGCCTTTGGAGTTCATAAAACCTCTCCCCTACTCTCTATATAATTCTCCCAAGGTTCCCCAATCTCCCAATAATCCTCTCTCAAGCCTCTCTCAAGCCTTTAGAAGCACACTTCCTAGTAAGGGTTTTTTCTTCCTTTTTCATTTTTTTCCAATTTTCTTTAAGTTGTTTTACCCTTTTAATTTCAATTATGAATGTTGGGGTATGGTTTCTCACCTCCATCATACTTCCCTCTTTATGTTTGAATGATGGGAGACCCCTTTATCTCTCATTAAATGCCTCCCATGTACACCCGTTGCTATGCTGAAATTCCGAAAGGAACTTTTCTCTCCTCTTTTACATTCAAGAAACACTTTTGTATCATGAATCTAAATTCCATTAAAATTGTTGGTAAATGTATATATATGATCTCCTTACTATCCATTACATGTAAATACGATGAGGAACCCCTTTCTCTCTCATCAACCATTTTTATGAATTCTTATGTCACGCCGTTACGCTGCCGAAATCACACTGATTTTCTAAGCCAATGTCATTGTGTAGTGAATACCATGCCCATTTCTCCATCAAGGGTATTCACCTTTATGAATATTTACTTGTTGATTATAATGTTTTGTGTAAGAATTCCAAAATCCTTTATCATGGAATAAATTATTATGTTTTATGAATCCATGTTTTATGATCCATGTGGCACACTTATGCATGAAATGAAATGTTTAAGAAGGGTGTGCCCTTATAGCGCTCCAATGCATTGGGTAAAGTATAGTATCATGA